>OX344845.2:6485000-11485000 GCA_947037095.2 Nycteola revayana | reverse complement strand
AGAGTGATTGGAATTAGAGCAACAAACTTCAAACATGAATTTACGAAGCTATAGAGTTCTCATATTATTCACTAACTTTTAGTTACCGTAAAATAATTTTATTTTTCGAAACTTCTTAAAGGGACGTACTGTCAATCACTATCTCTATCAATGTTAATTAGAACTCGCATTACTACGGACTGGCTATCTCGAACTTACCCTATTTATAAATCATGTGGTTTAGGGCATTTTGCCTTGAGCGACAGACATTTTAGTCAAAACGAGTTGTAAAGTAATATGATAGTTTTGTCTAACTTTAACATTCGCATTCTTCATTAGTATGAAGAATAAGAATTTGAAGTCTTTATTTATGGCATAAATCGACATCATCATCATCAGCTCCTCCTCCCTAGGCAGGATTATGCCATAGACACCACTCTTGGCAGACAGGTTGGTAAACGATGTAATATGTACTAACCCACAGAGAAACGCTGCTTCCCGTTCCATAGTAGGTATAATATTGTTATAAATGATGTTATAGCAATCGGAACAAACGGGTTAGTGGCTTTCCGAAGCACGGAGGGTAAGCTCTCAACCAACAAGACCCAAAATAAAATCTTAGTTCACACAGACATTTCTTGGCCAGCGTGGAGATCGATTCCACGACCCGACACTTAAAGCGAGACATACACCATATATTAAATTTAGTATACATATTGCACGTAATTTAACGTTACCTAATGAGTGTACAGTATAACCCGACCAGATGTTACCGCTTGGCTACATGTGCCGTCTAAAGCCACCATTGGCAACGATTTTGTTAAATGCATTTTACTGAAATAATACTGCGCTATCCAACCATTACATCCTATATTTGCTTAAAACGTAACGTGTCTCCAAAACATATGCCATCCATTAAATAGTAGATAATATCAGGAAGCTAATCGCGTAACGATATTACTATGACTTCGATAAATAAAATCATTAATGTATAATTAATTGTAACGCATTTATTATGTCATCATTACTGTATTATTTAAGTTACATAGAATTAATAAATTGACATATTTAAAATATGTCATTCATGATGCCAGGAGCCTTTTGAAGTATACGCTGAGTCGCCAAAACTTTATTATAAAATTAATAATCATATCGTTACGTGATTACTCTTCAGGTATAGTCCTCGTTGATTAATAATACAGTATTTTAATACGTGAAATATAAACTTTTACACCTTTTTACGAAAATTGCGCGGATGGAAGAGTTTGAATTTTCGCACACTAAGAGTTAAGGAGTGCAGAATGCAAATTTTTTATTATGGTTGAATTTTGAGTAATTGGCGATCACAAAATTTATTTAAATTTTACCAAATTATTTTTTAACTAAAAATAAAATTATATTTTATTATTAACCGAAGCACGAGTTAACGCTCCCCTTACTCACTCTGCGATGAAGCGGGAGCGAGCAGCACATATTGATAATTTACACATATGGACGACTTTATTACAAAGTAAAGAATTTCAATATTTTTTTATTTTGTTTTTTCATCGCTATACGTGACACTACATCCTGTTAAAGGCAAGGCATATGTTTTAGAAGCTCCTTATATTTATTTAAGTAATGTTGGGTACTTAGGTACGCGCGTGTGTATGGAGTTCATATTTTAACCCTAGCTATTACAAGAGCACTAAATTGTGGAGGAGCCTTATGCTCGTATATGCAAACAAGCTCAGAGTGACCCTTCACTTCATATTCAAGACGAGCTACTTTACCATTTGGCTTTTCTATACAACTCAGTGGTTAAGGTAGTTTTTTCTGAGACTTTAGTGTTCAAGGTTTGAGTCCTACCCAATACAATTATTCGTGAGAAATGTAGATAGTTGTTCTAAGGCTAGGTGTGATTGTGTCCGTGAATTATTATTTCGAAAGTCCACTGCGACACAGTGACTAACCTCCGGAGTGCGGGAGTTGTCATTATAAAAAGAAAAATAAGATATAATTTGTACTGCCATCAATTCAATCTAAAAAAATATTCGTTTATCCTTCTCTTCGCTAACCTTGCTCTTGAGGTACAAACTGTTTTTCTAACTTTATATGATACTAGTAATTAAATTAAAAGGGGTCAATGTACACATTTACACAAATTATTGGAATATTTGTAATTATAAATATTTTGTATTACTAATATAATAAAGCTAAAGAGTTTGTTTACTTGAACGCCCATATCTCAGAACTAGGTACCTATAGTTCCGATTTGAAAAATCCTTTCACCATCCTACTAATATTGTAATTTGTAAGTATGGATGGATGTTTGTTACTCTTTCACGCCAAAACTACTGAACGGAATTGGCTGAAATTTTGCACCGGGATAGCAACAAGCAACAAAACATCACGCCCCGACTCACTGGAGCAGAGGCACGTGGATAAAACCGCGGGGCGCAGCAAGTTAGAAATATATTTAATGAAGAAGTTCTTACGGAAATGGGAGTTACGCGGATAAAACCTCACGAGGGAAGCTAGTAATAAATAATAATTTATTAATCTATCGCTTCTTCTCTCTTCTAAATTGCTGTACCCGACAAGGCCCGTACTATACTGGATTATGTAACCGAAAATCGAAATAAATCGAATTGCTTGTTTCAAAGAATAATCAACCAATTAATGCCTGTAATTTTTCACTCACTCAACATTTGCATAAGCGATTTTCTGCTAGCGATCACACCGCTTTATTGGCATTTTGTCTAGACCCTCAGGGTCGTTGAGGGATATTGCAGTATAGCACCATGTTTGGCAGGCGGATAATCGCAGTAAGATCAGTGGTGTAGCTAGGTGAACAAGGGCCCTGGTGCATAGCTTCAAGGGCTGTCGAGTTGGCTGACCCGCTCTTTTCAAAGCTTAGGTTAGAGGGCCCCCCGAGGTCCGGGGCCCTGGTGCACTGCACCTCCAGGCCCTACGATAGCTACGGCTCTGAGTAAGATGGTAGTATATTTGAGCTGATATATTCTACTGCCTATCCATCAATTGTGTGTCCCTTTAACGCTTCTTACGCCTCCCGCAGGAAAATGTAGTCGATTCTAAGCCGAAAACCACACGGCGTGCATTTTGTTAAAGACTACTAAATTCGTAAGTTCTCTCATTCAAGTTAGTTAGTAAGTTTATTGCAGTGCTCCCCCAGGCATAAATTAATTATATACAATGTAAGTAGCCTCCTCTCTCCTGTGTAAATGTGTAGCTGTAAATTGATACTTACTATTTTAAAGTTTGTACACCTGTAAATACAGTGCAATTCAATTATGTATATAAATACATAATTGAATTGCACTGTATTTACAGGTGTTACCAGACCAAAAATAATATAACATCATTCAATAGAATGCTACTTCTTACTTCGGTCTCAAATGATTTATAATAAAATCATTTAAAATTAACAGCAGATAGGTACACTTTCTTAAATAACATTGGTATTTTTTTGAGCTGGTCGTTGATGTCGACAGTTACAATAACAAACATTTCATCGCCCCAAAACTAACAAAAATTAAGGCTGATATAACTTGATCTTCGGGGATCATCCAAATCTTATCATTTTATAATGATGAGATATAAAATTATATAAGCATTCTTATATCAAAGATTATTTTCAACTAAAAATTTAAAACATTTAGAATGTTTAACTAATAATATTACCTAGTACAACATAATAAACTGTAAAATAGTTGAATTTACAAATATTAAATAATCACATGTAATTTAAAAACAATAGATTAAAAATGGCGTTTTAATACTAAGACATTCATATTATATGTAGTATATAATATTATAATTAGCAATTATATTATATAGATGTAAATATTAGCACCCAGTTGTATATGTATCTATTAGTGTGTATGTTTATTTATTACCTATTATCCATTTAGTTTATCGTCTGTTGTACAGTCAGCATCAAAAGTTGATGACCACATTTAGATTTCCAAAACCGCTGAACACTTTACACCCATAAATCGCTGAACGAAATAGGCGCCAGTATAGAATGAACATCATTAAAGTTCAAAATTAACTGAACACTACTCGTCAAAGGTCACTGAACACCATTTTGTCAAAAATCGCTGATCGTTATAATACCCGAAAATATCATAACATTCAGTTTTACAAAAGTCACTGAACAATATAAAATGCTTGTTTTAGTTATCTAGTATAATCACGGCAATGTCCAAAAATAACTTAACATAATAAAATAACAAAAGTTACTGAACTTTTTTATTTAACTTGCTTTGTATGTCATTTGTTCGGGTGGAATCTTGCAACTAAATTTTGAAGCACATACCCTCAACCGATTGAGCTGAAATTTTGCAAGCATATGTATACATATTGTCGCGTGACAATGCAATAGTACCATGGAGCTGATCTGATGATGGAGTCGGAAGGTGGCCATAGGAACTCCTGTACCTACTGAATAAGATAGTCGAGTTTGGGCTCGTTTGTTTTGGGTTTATGAGCACTTTCCATTGCACATGATGACGAGGGTCTGATGAGGAGCAGGAACATTACCACTGGTACGCCCTTAATGCAAGCGCTAAGATGTTCGAGTTTGGGCTCGTTTGTTTTGAGTTAGTGACTATTTTCCATTGCACATGATGACGGGGGTTTGATGAGGAGCAGGAACATTACCACTGGTACGCCCTTAATGCCAGCGCTAAGATAGTCGAGTTTGCGCTCGTTTGTTTTGTGTTTAGGAGTACTTTCCATTGCACATGATGACGAGGGTCTGATGAGGAGCAGGAACATTACCACTGGTACAACCTTAATGCAAGCGCTAAGATAGTCGAGTTCAGGATCGTTTGTTTTGTGTTAGTGAGTATTGTCCATTGCACATGATGAGGGGGGTCTAATGAGGAGCAGGCACTTTACCACTGGTGCTTGCGTACGTCGTAATCGGTCGTACACACGTGGTGTAAATCTTAACCTTGTTATCATGTGAAAGTTTGCTGCGTGAATTTAGAAGACAATGTAGTTGACTGAGCTTAAGTGCTTTACTAAGATGTGCGTGTCACTAAGATAAATGGAAAAGGAAATCAAACACATAAGTCCGAAGGCATATTTATTCGATAAAAAAGGGAGTTTTGGCCAGTATAGTTTTCATTGATTCATTTTCATCGAAAATTAGTCCTAAACTGTCACCGCGTGGACGTACACCTAGCTTATGTTATTTTATAATTATATAGTGAAATTAGTGATAGCTTTGATTTCCAAATCAGATGTTTTTGATCTTCGATTTTTATAAGTCAACAGGAAATGCCCATCAGACCGAAAAACTTTTGCTAAGACGTCATTCCTATATGTTTTATAGTGTAGCTGGGCTCTTGGAGTTCCACAGCAAGTGTTCCAGATCTTCAATTTTAATACGTCAACAGAGAGTGCTCATCAGTCTGAACAACTCTTGCAAAGACGTCATTCCTATATATGTTATAGTGTAGCTGGACTCTTGGAGTTCCACATCAGGTGTTCCAGATCTTCAAATTTATTGTCTCAGCAGAAAATGCTCATCACGTGGAACAATTCTTGCTATGTACCATTTTTGTATCTCTTATAGTTTGGCTGGTCAGTTGCGGTTCTGCATCAGGTGTTCAAGTTTCCAAGATAAATTATAGCCTATATGTTACCCAGAATTAATACCTATACAACAAAAAAATCATTCAAATCCGTCGAGTAGTTCCGAAGATTAGCGTGTACAAACAAACAGACAAACAGACAGTATTTTTTTTTTGGATTCGTGCTCAATTACTTTTTCTAAACCCCCCTCAATTATTATTTTTTTAATATATTCAATGTATAGACACAGTTTTTTACTGTTTTATTATATGTATAGATATATATAAATTATAAAAGCTTGAGGCGTTCATTACTATATTTCAGTGCCTCAAGCTATTACAATTTATATATTTTGATATTCGAAATTGTACTATGAGTACACATTATTTTTGAATAAAAGCCTGTTTTAAAAAATACTTTTTTAAATTTTTATTTAATTTTTTGACTTTTTAGACTTAAGCTTGTAACCCTATTTACAGCGGGTCACGCACGGTCGATGCCATCCGGTCATCATATGCAATGGAAAGTAGGTACTCATAAACACAAAACAAACGAGCCCAAACTGGACTATTTTATTCAGTACAGAAGTGAGTTCCTATGACCACCTTCCGACTCCATCATCAGATAAGCTCAAGGTACCATATTATTGCATTGTCACGAAATATACATATGCTTGCAAGATTCCACCCGACCAAATTCCATACATACATTGCAAGTTAAATAAAAGCTTGTAAAATACACACACATATTAAACCCAATTTTTTTTTCAGTTTGTTCAGGGACTTATGAGATAAACGATGGTATGCTATTTTTGTCAAAAAGTTGTTCAGAGACTTTAGAGACGAAGAATGTTATGCTATTTTTACTACTATATTTTTACTATAATGTTGTTTAGCGACTTTTGAAAAGTGATGGTCACCTACTTATGGCCTTTTATGATAATCATTCATTTCTGGCGCTTGTCATGTTGAGCGATTTAGGTATAATACGGTGTTCAGCGGTTTTGGAAATCTAAATGTGGTCACCAACTTTTGCTGACTGTACACTAGCTATACACTTTAATCAAATGTCTCTTTCTTAGAGATTTGCTGGAAGAGATTTCATTATTGAATTGATCTCGTCTTTATACATGTAGTTTTCGTTGTTTATACTCAATGTAGGTACCTACTGTGTGCAATAAAGAATAAAAAACAATAGTAAGATTTATTTTCACAACCTGACAATTTACTAATAAACATCAATAACTAGCAATTTGTCGTTAGTTTCTTCTATATTACGCCTACCGGCACTGAATGGTGACAAGTCATATTAAAATTCCCGAATGTATGTGTAAATGTGGGGCGCAATGCAAGTAGGTCAGGGCGGAACGCCGGAGTCCCCAGACGGCCCGCGACGCCCAACTTTAACACACCTAACAGGAAAATTTCGCACAGAATACTCCTTTCTGCAAACGAAATCCAATGGTAACGATTTAGTTTTAGCTACACGAATTAAGAAAGATTTTATTGTACGGATTAAGTTTTTTTTATTTTAATTAATTTAACTTTCTGTAGATGCTCAATTGAGTGTCCATTATGCAGGTTGAGTTTATTTTTATAGATATTAGTAATAAGCCACTTATGGACACGATAGGGATGACATGTATGTGATATGGATATATTGGAAGAGGAAGGCCAAAAAAATGATGGATGTACTGTGTGAAAGATGTCATGTGTAAGAAAGGCGTGAGTATGGAAGAGAGGTTCTAATAGGGGAAAATTAAAGAGGATGACACATTGCACCGTCCCCAAATAATGGGAGCAGGGCAGGAAGATAATGATGATAATATGTAGTTAGCCACGAGGCTTTTGCTACTTCACCGGGCATAAACTCGGGCTGCTGCTCTGTTCGACTTTATGGTTATGATACTTAAAAACATTTTTTATGAATATATAACATTTTTATACACTATCGTAATATAAGTACCATAAAAAACTACGTTCCTTGTTTAATAATAACCTGGCATGACCTGGCCTTTGCCCAGGAGTGGGACAGCGTAGGCTAGTAAAATATACTTACGTTACTGTAGGTACAATTTATTTCTACAATTACATCGTCGCTGTGGCCAGTTAAACGTTATAAATTATTGTTTGTGTCGCAATCAGAAGGGTAATCACGTAACGAAGACGCTACTCAGCGTTTACTACGCATGCCAAAACTATTTTAAACATGTCAATTTATTAATTTAACATAGCTTTGAATAATACAGTAGGTAACAATAACATAGGAAATGCGTTACAACAACCCTATAGTAATTAATACATTTTTTAAGTCACAGTCATATCGTTACGTGATTAGCCTCCAGAACTGTATTAACTTACAATATAACATAAAAATAGTAGTAGATTTTCCCTTTTTCATTTGTCTCAGTTTTCCTAATACAAAATAAGGTGCGACTGACAAGGATAAAACATGCCGAAATATTTCATCGTATAATGCAAATTCCCTCTGGCCTACCCATCGAAGGGTTGCTACGTGAATATTAGCCACGGGGTAATATCGCATGGCATTGTTACGGGTGGCTGCCACACAAATGTGTTCAGCTAAATTAAACTGTATTTTTGTTAGAATTATTAAATATTCAACTAAATTGTGATGAAAACATTCATTTTAGGACGTTATATTAAAGAGACAAACACGTGTTTTCTGCAGGTATTGGTCCATACTCTGTACTTTACTTTAAAATAATATTAAGATTAATATTATTGTGATATTTTAATTTTACTAAAGTTCAGGAATTAAAAAGTGTTAATTAAAAACTCAAGATATTCTGAAGGCAAGTAATCTATCTAATTAAAAAAATATATCACTACGTAATCAAGAAACTCATAATTTTAGATCTATTTGCTACGAGAATTACTACGCAAGTAGTTGCTACGAGTTACATGCTACATGAAAAGCTGCTATGTAAATTGTTTTCAAAAAGCACTAAGTATAAAAGTTATAAGTATAGCTTGTATTAGTTTTACTTATATTTTGGTAACAAAAACTTTTTCCATATATTTACATACATGCAATCTCATAGTGTATGTAGACTCGTGTCCAACCAATTACACTTAATCTTAATATAACCTACCAATGATATCCATGATATTGTTGAAAGGTGATCCGTGATTTTCATTCAGCTTACAGTAATAAATAAAATTCACGAGTATGAAAGGCCGGAATAAAGAAATAAAACGAGTTGAGTTTAAAAAACTAGATCCATCAAGATTGTCTGATTAGTAATCTAATCAGCGGACGAGTGATCGCAAAGAAAGATTTCCACCAAAGAGATAGCGGGTGTGTTCGTATGTACATACGTACAACGGCGCCTAACGCTCAAGGACGGTTTGTTCAGAATTAGAACAATTTCAATTAACCTCACGAAATACGATTTAGTTTCATATGTTATACGTTATTAGAGAATAAGATTACATTATTTAATCCCACACAATGTTATTGTAATCGTCCCGGCTGGCTTCTTTAGTTACACCCACGTTACTACCGATCTCGTAGGAACTTCATAATTTAATATAACTTATAATCTTCCTTAAGGGGCTAGCTAACACTGAAAAAAATTCAATTCAGACCAGTAGTTACCGAGATTAATGCGTAGTAAAAAAGCAAACTTTTCAGCTTTATATATTAGTATTGACTAGCTTTTGCCCGTGACTATATTCGCATGAATTTAGATTTATCTAAACAAACTTTGGACCCCTATTTTGTCACCTTAGGAGGTGACAAAATAGTGAATTCTTACGTTACAATAACTATCTGCGTCTCAAATTTCAGCGCAATCCGTGTGTTACTAGATCAATAAGTAACTGTAACGGTTACCTTTATGATACACATTAAAGGAACATTGATAAAAACAAGAATCTTATCAAAAAATTGCATACAAACAAAGACTTACGACTGTTTTCTTTTAAAGGCATCTCTAGTACATCTACTGTATCATTAAAGAGTTTTGCCTGTTTTTTTAAAGGGAACTCCAGCACTTCTAATTAATGTTAGAAGGTACCATTATATGTCATAAACAACTAATTAGTTGTTGATACAAAATAAGTAAACTTGTCTGCAACAACGACAACTATTACTCACAAACAGAACAGTCATTCGTGGTTTACATCCAAAATGAATTGGCTAGGATTGATATTGAACCTACGATTCCAAATCTTCATCATAATTATCATCAGCCCGTATCACGTCCGCAGCTGAAAATGTGCCTCCACTCGAGGATGGGTTTTGCGATAGTCACCACGCTTAGCAGGCGGGTTAGTGACCGCAGTATTATGTTATAACACACAAAGAAACGCAGCTACCCATTCTCTGGAATACGATTGTTATGGATGATGTTATAACAATTGAGACCAACGGCTTAGCGTGATTGCCGAAGTGAGTGCATCAACCAACCAGACCCCGAAATAATCACCAGAAATAACAAAAAGATTTCTTCTTCAGCGTGGGAATCGAATCTATACCCTCCGAGATTTAAAACAAGCCAAATCTTAGAAGTATTATAACTTCTGGGCTCCATTACATTGTCCTAAAGGGGAACGCAGCAACGGATTTCCTTATACAACGGTCCTTACACATCTTTCTTGCTTCCTGTTTACTCGCGTTTCATCGTGTAGGTTTAGGGAACATGTGACCTTGTCTTTTTCAAGGATATGTCCTTTTGGACACAGGTGTCCGCTGCTATCAGTTTTCAACTTATTTTTATTGTAGACTATCTGTCCCGCCTGGTTTCACTCGCGAACTTATTTTAAAATATTTCATCATGAATAAGGTACTTAACTTATGCTAGAATATTTTTTAAACCAGTGATTATTACAAACATACAAACTTTACCTCTTTAGTATATTAGAATAGACACATCGTATTAAGACGTGTATTTAGGAAATAATTACCAATGTAATGAAATGACGGAGAATAATTAAGTTAACTCAAAGTACCATAGCTTTCAGAATGTTTCAATTAAAGTATTATAAGAATTACTATATGATCTTCATTCTTATATGAAAAAGATAAAATGTCCGTAAAGTTGGTAAGGACAACATTTCTTAAAGTATGATGTAGTACAATGAACAAAGTTGTTATCGCACGACACCTAGAAAACCATAACATTATTACACAGTAAAAAGCTTACGATTATATATAGATGGATTATATTTCTTGCTCTTCCACGCAATATTAAATGGATTTAGTTTTGGATTTAGTTTGACACACAGAATATAACCGAAATCGACAAGATACATTACGCCAAGTTGAACGTTGCATTGCTAGTAAACTAAATAGCATCATACTAATATTGGCATCAATCTGACATCGTTGCTATAGCAAATATTATAGGCACTTTAAATCAGTGGTTTAAAATTTAATGTGTTTTTAAGACAATTAAAGCCGCCATAGTCCAATCGCTAGGTGAACATGGATGGGGATCAAACCGGCGACCACATGATGGTAAATTCGACGATTTGCGATTATGTGGTCGCCGGTTCGATCCCCATCTATTGCACTACCGACGTGAAAACACTCGTAACACTAGCATTAACGTTAGTTTAGCACGAGGGGTTAACAATAATACTTATAGTGTGCAAAAACACTGTTAGTAAATACTAATTAAAAAAAAAACCTGTACAATGGAAATTAATCACTGTGTCGTGAGAACCTTCACAAACCCTTTATTCACGGACACAAAGCACACCCAATTATTCATTTTAAATGTATCCATAATGTAAACCAGCTCTCACGAATATTTGATAGGTATTCAGCACCTTAAGTGGTTGAGTGGTTGCCGCATCAATTAGAGTAACTGCAATAAAGTAACAATCAATAACTTATGTCATCGCTCAGTATACGGAGTTGGTTTGATGGCTTTATTTGATGTACGTGGAAATTACGTGTGACTTTGTTACTCAGCAGTTAGGTAGTTGCTTGTTGACAAATATGATCATTATAGTATGATATTTTAGCTTTCATTTCATTTCAATCAATACGAATATTATAAAGCTAAAGAATTTGTTTGCTTGAACGCACTAATCTCAGGAGCTACAGGTTCGATTTTTAAAAAAACTTTCTTGATATGAAAGCTACTTTATTCAGAAGTAACATGGGCTACATATAATGATAAAGTTCTTACGGAAACGGGAGTTAGGCGGGTGAAACCACGTGCAGCTGAGCTTTAGTTTGATAAAGTTATTGTCGTGTTGAGTTCCAACGCCACGCAGTAAAAAGTAGTAACTTTTCAGGTGATTGAAGAAACTATACAATTTTAAATTAGACACCTGACCATCACAATACAATTTTGCTTTAAGTTACAAGTTTTTATGTAACAATGTGTGTATAATTGGGGTAAAAAAACCTGTCTAGCGTACTCTAGAAAATTATTAATGGGACAGTTTTAACGACACGACCAGTGAGAGACCAGGCCCAGGGCCAACAGTTTGACGTGGTGTCCTAAGGTAAAACACCACTATTATTATTTTCGTGAGATCCTATTAGATAACTTCTTGATTTTAGACTGGTACCGAGATTTTTGGGGAAACAAAATTTTTTTAAACACTTTTTTTCACGACCAAAGACACGAAGCCAGAACCCAAATAGTAACGGTAGAGTAATCCATCCAATCTATATCCGTCACACAGGGTTTCCCTAGTATGGACACCAGCCTCTCACAAAGGGTTATGAAGCTGCCTAATGCAAGTCACGCAATTTAAAATGTAAACGCCTTTGTGTAGAAAGAAAGAAAAAAATATTATTATTATTATTTTAGTGTTTCATAGCCCATTTATCGAGAAAAGCTATATTTAATTATGAATTTCCTACGGGGACGAATGAAACCGCGCCCGAAAAGCTAGTATCGAGATAAAATAGTAGTGATTACCAGTATGTACCATGCCTCCGATCCTATACAATATCATGTCATGTATGATGTGATCTCATTATGGAACCATCCCACTGCTAAATTGGAAACATTTAAAATAGCTATTAGTGGCCATTACGACAAATAATCAACTTAACGTTTTAATTGTCCTTTATTCCGTCATAATTATGACACTGGTTTTCATTGAAACGTCGATTGTGAAATTGATATATTAATGATATTGGAATACATTCAGTTACACATTAGTAGTAAGTATGACCTGTTCTTTGAAAAGTTTTAATAATTGGTAGCAAAAAGTGAATTACTAGAGAACTATAAGTTATTTCCATTTTGTATTATCGTCCTCGAATTGCCTCGAAATTATAAAAGTTGTATTGTTCCGAGATTGATTTATATACCAAATCTCTTTACATTTATTTCTACACACTTAAAGTATTTCCTTATGTATTACAACATAACACTGCAGTCACCCACCGGTCAAGCGTGTTACTATGGCTTATCCCGCCCTTGGGAGGAGGCCCATGTTCAGTGGTGCACGCTATACGGGCTTATGATGATGAACGTAAAACATTTACAACAATACATTTAATAAGTACATAGTAAAGATACAAATACATTTAATAACAAAGCACTTTTCACTAAGAAATGTTACAAAACATTTTAACTACAAAATCAAATAGGTACATGTGGCAGCATTTCATAGTTTATCAACTATTTACAACAGGCACAGACACCTTCTATAAAGTAAAACATTTCAGCTCATTCGCGTGTGGAAAGCGTGACATGCAAATACGAGTATATCTAATTACATAAGCGCAGATTTTAATGAACGCTCACAAGAACACCCCGAAAGGCTTGAAACCGTAATTCCACTGCCTTTTGTTCCCTTTGTCTCGAAAGCAGTACATTGAAATCTTTGGTGACGCGACAAGTAATGTTTTCAGTTTTTTACGTAATCCGGATTAAGTGGAATTATTGGTTTTATTGTAGTCAATACTTTTTCTATCATCCTGAAATTAGTATCATATTATAAGATCTACGAACGTCATTATGCCGTCAGAAATATTTTTAAAGCCTTCATTTTACGTAACCAGCAATCTCGTGACATTGCGAATACAATGCAAACATGAAAACTACGAAACCAAAAAGCTTTATCCACGAGTGCGTCGTTATTTCGGTGTAAAACTGTATTCACCGTGTTAGAGTTTCCATAAAGCGACAAAGTGTGACTATATTAAAAATAAATTGGTGATATCTGTGACAAGAGTGAACATATGTAAAATTCAAAATGGTCCGGACTCCGGAAGGTGGCTGAAATCATTGCGGAGCTATAGCCAGGACGCTTGCGCGGTCTTCGCGCATGCGCACTACCACTTAACCTCAATCCGAGGCATGTTTTTGAATGAAACTTCATTCGGAACCGGTCCCCGCGATCGTACTTTGCTTTTAGGTGATTTCGGTACTCGAGACGACTTATCTAACCTTAATATGTAGATAGGTAAGTCTAGCACAGAAGTATTGAATCGACGAGTTTCAGCTATATTGATACCAATTCTAAAGAAAATTATTTTAGGTTATAATTATATCTTTACAGTAGAAACTGTAAGAGTGTGTTAAGGAATGACACACCTTACTTTGATTATACCCGATTTATTAAGTAATATTGAGTGGTGAAATACCTACTTATAAAAAGTTCTACATATGTCTGATTGTATTATTAAGTGGCAGTAACTTTATATGATCCTCAAAAGTAATTCGATTTATAATTTTACTTAACACTGACTTTGGTTTATATTTATTGGCAATATTTATTAGTAAGTATGATATGTACACGCTGATTTTAAATCTGTGTGTTTACCATTTGTTTACTTTCACAAACATGCCGTTTACCTATTCGTAAGCAATACATTGCAAATCATCATTAATAGTACAAGTAGGTAACATCTTTAACTTTGAATATTATACAACATTCTAAATAAGAATGTTTTGGGAATACAATTAAGGACATCAGAAAAAGAATAATAATTTTATCAATATCTCGTAAAGCCTATTCCCTAAAATTGATCAATGTTCCAACTTAATTTCTGATAGTTCCTTTTTCGGACGGGCTTATGTATTTAGCCACGAGGCTTTTGCTACTTCACCGGGCATAAAGGCGACGGGGATCTAAGACTTCAGGTCTACGAGGGCATCGTGAGATTTTCCTATAGATCCATTTATGATTTATTTAAGACTTCTTTCTTGCATAAAATTATACTGCAGCAGATTTAATTCGGAATCAATTAAAAAAAACTTTTAATTATGACTTACGAGGCACAGGAATTTATGTTCCGGTTCTTTTCCCAAGATAAAACTTGAAAATATTTCTTTATTCTCAATACCATAAACAAATAAAAGAAACCTCTGTATTTCCCGACCATCAAATTTAAAACCGATCCGCCAAAGAAAAAAACGTACAAGGAGTGAATTGAACGGAACGCGATACTGCACAACAAAAGGTTTCCGCCCACTACAGCGTCTAACTACTGCCGTTTCCGAAGCAGCCGCCGACGTGTAACGGGCATCAATTCTACCACAATAATCAAATGATTGTGAACCTTTACTATGCGGTATCGAATTAAGGAGTCCCACTGATATTTAAATATTGAAAGCTTTGGGTGGATTTGAAGTTTGGGCGTTTGTTATATGATACAGAAAAAAAATGGCTTGAAATGTAATCTAGTGTGTCAATTAAGTATTACTACAGGTCCTTTGATTACCTTCCTTCATTCCTTATTCCTCATCAACCGCCTGTTTACGTCTACTACTTAGGCTTTCTCTTAACAGATCTAAGCAAGCCATAGTCGACGAGCAATATAGCCATAAATTATGTTGCCTTGCATGCCTTATGTTGATAGACATTGCTACCCATCGATCAGATGTATGTCTAGTTAGTTGCCTCTTACGACAGCCATTAGAAGCCATGTACATGTAAAATATTGTATGTAGATATATAGTCTGAACAAAATAACGTTATATTGACGAGTAGTTTTTGCAGAGGTATTATCTTTATAAAAATATAGATTCAAATAGAGAAAGAGTATAAAGTAAATATATACATACTTCAAATGCTATATAGGATAAGCTTCTCCCAGCCGGCAGTACTTGAAACTTCACTCTAAACTTGAATGATGAACCAGTTAGATTTACGAATTAACTCGAACTTAAAACTTTAATGCGTCTCAAAACAGCTGCATTTCTAAACACTGCTTTAGAGTTAACTCCACGATACTGCCTCAGTAAATGTATGCATTCATACCATTTGCAAAACATAATATGTATAAATGAGTGTTAACAACTAAAACTGCACAAATAAAAATATTAACTCACTGATAAAAGGACCTAATTGCACGATTATTGACAAAAAATATTCAACACATATATCTACTCCTATCGTTTTTTCTTTTTTGGAAATAACAATAATACATCTTACTAATTTTCTTGAGTGTGCAGATATGCAGATTTGTTAAAACGGAATTTATTGAGTTTGTCCATCTTTTACAGATGTTGTAAAACTACAAAATGCTATTTCCTAGCTTTGTAGCTGTAAGAAACCGAGACATGTAAGAACACATTATTAATCTACTGCTACTACTTGATACAAGTTTAAATCATTTCAATTCAAACACCTTTCAGCATAACCATTAGCCCTTATAACGTCGACTGCTTAACATCTTCCCTAAGGAGAGGTTTTGCCATAAACCTCTATACATCAAAAAAAATGTTTGTGGTTTCAGTATTACAATTACAAATGACAAACATGTCATACATTGACTTTAAACCGATAGTCGTTCTATTATTGTACCATCTGACGTCAGTTTAAGGGTATGGTACTTTGTTGATACAAGTCATAGTTCTAAAAATAGAGCTCTGGCGTTTATTATATTTTTAGAATTGTAAAATCAACTGTAAAATATCACGTGTTATTATAAAATATTTTGAAAAACAGCTGATTTTAAATCTTTCAAATATGAATAGTATAGTTTTACTATCAACTGGTATTTTAATTCAGTTGCGTGAATTCCATGCAATACAGAATAGACTGATAGAATACTAGTGTTCGGTATAATTACAGCGGATGTGTCTGTTTTATGCAACAATTTTTTATATTACATGTGCCATTAATTATGTTGTTGTTTTACTACCTTTAAAAGAAGAATTAATATTCTAGTACATCTTTACTATTTTTTTTTAAATGTTTTTAACTCTTTATGGAAAAGATTACCTTATACTATATTTCAAAATTGAGATACAATTTTGAAATATCTTTACTAATACTATAAAGAAGAAATATTTGATTGTTTGTTTGTATCATCTGTATAGGATCTACAGAACCGATTAAAAAAAATCTTACAACATTAAAAAGCTACGTTATTCAGGAGTAACATTGGCTATGTATTATATTAAAGCTCGTACGAAAACGGAATAACGCGGGTGAAACCACGTGGGAAGCTAGTAGAAAGACAAAATCGAAACCCAGCATTTCTTTACTTCCCTAGTTACAAGCAAAACGAAGCACAGAATTGTATTAAAAAAAAAGGAAATACGATTAACTCGTCCCTGTCACAAAGAAAGGGTTTAATAGTAACAAGACAACGCCTAATTAATTACTTGCCGCATGAAAATAACAAATATGTCAAGGTGTCTACAGGGGAACAGAACAAATAAAGCAAGAAACTTAACACTCTCGGTAAATCATTAGTGTCAAAACAATGGAACAGGGGGATACACTTCCATCGTGATTACACCGACGGATCTTCCGTGACGAACGGGAAGAGCTCTGCGTGTAGCGAACTAATACTGAATCAAATAGAATTATTGTACAACTAGTTGACGTACACTGTGAATTTGATTACTTATCTTTACATTTACAAAATTTGGTTTTGTTACCTATGTCTGTTATAGACTTACTGACGCAGCCATTTTATTGATATGCCTTAAAGGAGTTGATTAAAAAGGCAATAATGCCAAATAGTTTTAAACTGCTAGAGTAATGTGCACCTTTACCTTCCAAAGACATACCCCCAACACAACAGCAGAAATAGGTAACCTTTTTTTTCGGACGGGTAAATGTAGTTAACCCTGAGGCTTTTTCTACTTCACCGGGCATAAATAGGTAACCAACGAAACTAAGTTATATTGTGATATAACAGCGAAACAATAAAAAAAAATGTTTCTTAATCATATAAACTGAAACCTGGTTAAATGGATAAGTGAGAAACCGTATTATTGAGAGCTACAATGAGGTCCCGGCACTTTTTGATGGAATTACCTCTGTTAATGGGAATTTTCGAACCTGGTTAAATGAGATTTGATTTCTAGGATTTTTTTATTGTTACCTCTATAATTGAGACTTTGGAGGTCAATTCCCTTCCCTTTCCCAAAGTCTTCTTTATAAGTGAGACAATCTATCAGGTTGGAACAGGTTTGGACACGATTGTTTACACACGTTTGAATTTCTTTCGCGCATGCGTTATTTATCAGAACTATCTCAAATTTTGACGTCTGTAAATGAGACAACTAAATTTTAAACCTATCTAATTGTAAAACTGGTTAAATGAAAACCTCTTTAAATGGTACAAAATTCTTGGTCTCTTGAGATCCCTATTAACCAGGTTTCACTGTATAAAATCACTTCTTGTTTAATATGACTCAGTTGTAAAGCATATTTTGGAAATGAATAAATACTTTATTCATCAAGGATTTCAGTATATACAAAACTTATTTCAGGTGTTCTTCATTATCATCATTAGCCCGTATAACGACCACTGCTAAATATGGGCCTCCTCCTGAGGGTATTTGCCATAGTCACAACGCTTGGCAGGCGGGTTGGTGACCGCATTATTATGTTGTACCACACAAGGAAACACCAGCAGCGTTCCTTAATGTACGACTTTATAGATGATGTTATTATAATCGGCACCAACGGCTTAACGTGCTTTCCGAAGCACGGAGGGTCTCTCAACCCATCAGAACCGGAAAGAAATCTTTAAATTTACAAAAAGATTTCCTGTTCGGCGTGGGGATCGAACTCACGACCTGCGAGATATGAAGCGAGCCAAATACTGCTACGCTACGGAAGCTGTTCATAAAACATGTTTAAATAAATTCCGGCATAAAACCTGCACACATTGACAAACAAACAGATATAAATTATGAGAACCGAGATTATTTTATGAGGGAAATATTTTATGAGTCTGTACCTGACTGTAGCCTGTCAAATGCACATCTGACACACTTCGCGAATGTGAAACGTTGGCGAAAATAAGGATGAACCACCTTGGCCTGGGTTATCCAGAACCAAAGAACGTTATGGTTGACAATTGGTATCACCATGGAGAAAAATTATCTAAACCGGGACTGACACAAAAGATAAAAACCCAGTTCGCAGTCCATGTGTTCATCTAAAATAAGTATCTAACATACAGATGTGTTGTCTATGGCACACTTATGTGGTACCAGGAGTACTAATTTGCCCATCACAAAATTAATTTAATGTTTTTATTCAAATTTTTATGTTAAACTAGGGGCGCGGTTTCACCTGCGTAACTCCCGTTCCCGTGGGGACTTTTCATTAAATATAGCCTATAACCTTCCTCGATAAATGGGCTATCTAACACTGAAAGATTTTTCAAATCGGACCAGTTGTTCTTGAGATCAATCAAACAAACAATCTATTCTGCCTTTATATATTAGTATAGATAACATGTTGTTTTTAGTATTTCTTATCAAACTGACAATTCAGACCAAATAAAAAGTAAAGACGGAGCGCTGCGAGTAACACAATGAAGCCGGTAAAAACTCAGCCTTGGCGACACAGCTTACGCATATAGGTACGCGTACCAAAACTATGCCTTACCTTGTCAGTCGATACATCATTCTTACGCAGCGTCAAGTACTTGATAATTCAATGATGTTTATCATTATTAGTTAACAAAAATTCCCAATTGTGTCTTGAAATGGAGTAGAAATCAAAGTTAAATGGTATTTTTATAACATTGGGTCACTGTGAAAAATAAAAGTAAAAATGTTACTCACTGGCTTCTGGCTTTTTAGTCGTATCATGCCATCAGTACTCTGGCTATTATGATATGTATACTGTTAATATTTCAAACATCTACGATTTATTAATAGTCAACGAATATCCCTTGCTTTTTTATATTTATGAAAAATAACACAAAACCATCTTATTAATGTATATCAATTAACTAGTTCCATGTTCTCAATGTTTCGTTTCCTTGGCGACATTGACAATTGGACATTTGGGCAACCCGGCAACTACCGCGCCTGCGCTGTCCCACCAAAGGTTTATTGTTTGAGTAGCGTTACGTACGTATCTTTTCTCCGTATTTATGTTTCAAAATTTTAACTATGAAGATATACAAAATCTTATGTAATTCTCAACTTCATAAACGAACTATTTAAACAGTCGATTAAATAGTTTCTGCTAATTTAGTTTTTTCTACACAATAACACGTGCAACCAACTTTATCGGCACTTCTATACCTACGATGCATCGATGTTATACAAAACACAATCAAAGTTTCAATTAAGAAGAAAGGCATTAAGATGTCTATGTCATATCACCTATGTCTATTCTTAATTTGAAAGAAGAAGAAAGAAAGAAAAGACGTACATAAACTGCAACATAGGCGCAATAGAGATTCTTCAGACGTAAATAGACAAAAATTACCGCAAGGAGAAATTTTCAACGCCCAAGGGTAATCTGTACATAAATATTATTTTTCTTCATTCTTTTTTTGCATTATTAACTGTATTATTACAGTCTTGGCAGTTGGTATCCAATAAACATAAAAAAGGAAAATTGGAGATACTGCTTTTTGTATGGTTGGTACATAACGCAATCAAATCATAAATAATTATGATTCTGCATTTATCTTATTCCTCAGACCTACGAAAGCAGTTTTATGTTCTCCCAATAGAAGAACATTAAACTGCTCTGGTAAGTCTTAAATGTATATAGAAATAGTGTTTTCGTACTTTATACAATTTAATATTATTTTATCCTTAGTCATCAACGTAATTAAATATCAGTCATATGAAGTCATATTATATCAAACCTTAAGACTGCAACTGTACTTTTTAGCTTGTATAATATTCTATAAAATGTCTCTGACCGAGCCAGGCGTTAACTACACCTATGGGCCTATTACAGGCTTCCTGGGAAAGCCAGTTTCAAAATTCCTTATATAGTGTAAGAGTTTAAAGTCTTCCCTAGTCTAACATTTAACTACAATTATTATAGTTAAGTGTTGGTTTAGTTATACTACCATTTTGGTTTACCCTTCAAATATTAGGACCTTGTAAATTGTGTAACACTATATATATATATGTGCAAAGGCACTGTTGTCTCCCGATTCATGTTATAAAATTTATTGTTAGGGTTCCAAACTATTTGAAAATTTATTTCACCATTAGAAAGTTACGTTATCCAAGAGTGACTTAAGCGTTATTTAATGATGAAGTTCCTATAGGAACGGGTGCCGTGTGGTCTCCGGCTTATAATAATTATAGACCACCCCATGTCTTCTCATGGGTGTCGTAAAAGGCGACTAAGGGACGTATGGCTGATGGATGGGCAGCAGCATCTATTAGCTCAAGGTTTACATCTTACTGCGATCACCAATCCGTCTGCCAAGCGTGGTGATTATGGCAATATCCTTCTACGATCCTGGCTTGCCAAGGTCTGTTAAGAGGAGGCCCATGTTCAGCAGTGGACGTAAACGGGCTGTTGATGATGATGATGATGATAGGAACGGGAGTTATGCGGGTTTTAAAACCCCACGCAGAAAACAAGTTCAACAATAAAAGTAAACGTTAACACTTCTATAATACATAATAAAAAGGATCATTTTGGCAGACTTTGCAATCATTTTCCATTTTCATTAAGCAACCAGATAAAGGCTATTTACAAGAAATATTAACACAATGGGACCGTCAAAAAAACGTAATTTATTACCAAATTAATGTTATTGTCCGTCGTTTAAAGCCGATTTAAATGTTTAACATAATGCAATAAATCATGTTTCACAAAACGTATTTCATGGAAATTTTACTTATATTTATCTGGACACTGTACAGATTATAGATTCGCACTGTACCAAGGAACAGATCCTTGGTAATAGTTAATCTAGGAGCTAAATGATTGAAGAATATCGTCCCTAGTTCTAACGCCACGTAAGTATGTCAGAAATAGTTTCTTTCCGGAAGAGTGAAATAACTTTAGAATTTTCAATAGATACCAGCACAATACAAGTTTACTTTTTACTTTATTTTATGAGGTTTTTTTGGACATAGCGTCCCACGCGCGGTTTCACCCGCGTAACTCCCGTTCCCGTGGGAACTTTATAATTAAATATAGCCTATGTCATCCGGGGACAGTGTAGCTTTCCAACGGTAAAATATTTTTTCAATTCGGTCCAGTAGTTTCGGAGCCTATTCAATACAAACAAACGATGATTAAAACAATCAAATCTTCCCTCTTTATAATATTAGTATAGATTGTGTGTTTCTAATTGGCGAAAATATGTGTATTCCCATTCTCTAGCATATGGTATTAAAAACTCAAAGCTACCAAAAATGACTTCCACATAAATTAGATCTTAAACGAGTATATTATGAAAGTTGATAAGATTTTTATGTTAATGGATTGTGGCTTTGGTTGACGTTTGAGAAATCAAAGATACTTTTACATCAAATTATATGTTTGGAATAAAATAAGTTTTTTTCTTTTTATCTATGTTTGGCGTCAAAATACTCTTAATAAAACTACTATTGTTCTACTGTAACTTTAAAAAAGGACCTCGATCCAACCTCGAACAAAATAGGATTATCGTTGAAGTAAATTCTATACATGCCTTTCGTTTTTAAACAGTAACTACCTTACGGTTCTACAAGTATATTACTAAAACTTAATTTGGCAAATACCTTTATAACTAAACGGAAGATAAATTAAAAACAACTCACTCGCGTCTCTTAACAAATATCCAGACATTCCGGGATACTTCGCGATGTGTATTATTACGTTAAAATAAAAATGGGTGAGGTTAACGGAGTGGCAAACGGTTGAAAGCTTTCAAATGTTTCAATTGCAGGTGACGTTGGAGGGGAAATGGGTGCCGATATGCCAACATCACGCGAACCTGACAACCTCTGGTAATAAACGTAATGTACAAGAAATAAAGTAGGTACTTCTGTACATCAATCTTGACGTAAACTTATTTAACGAGTTGTTTATTTACTGTTTTTTTTTCTTATCAAACGAGATGAATTGGTGCAAGTGACAACGTAATACCTATGTTGTATTTATAATGACGTTACCAACTATAGGTTTCCGGTTTTTGGAATCTATTTTAATCACTGCTTCGTTTGTAGAGAAAACCTGCGAAGCTTGGGTTCTTTGAAGAGATTGCCAATCTCAGATTTTTTGGCCATTTTTTCAATGAATTGTTCATTTAGGTTGTTACTTTTTCGGAGGTTATCGGGCGAAAGGCTATATTGAATTATATATTTTATGTCATGTTCTCCTCTTACTTTCATAAAGTATATAATTCATTCTTTCATGGTATTGCTTAGCTCAATTAGCCTTTTACCCCTCGATACGTAGTTAGCCACAAGGCTTTGGCTCAATTGGCAAAACTGGCTCAAAAAATGGTTTTAAAACTATAAACTAGCTATAACCATATTTTTAAACATACTTACAAAAGTAGTATTAAGTAAAGTAGTTAGTAAGTAACACTACTTAAATAAATTATTATATTCACTACACAGAAAGGAGAACAACACGTGTCCATTATATTCATTTACAAAGTTACTCCTTTGCAAGTAGGAAGTGAATCAATCCAATTAGTACGACGGTGATTCAATAAAATAAGCGTTAACGTTGAACGAAATATTGAATTCATCTTTTCAATTTCAGCCTTTCTTTTATGAAAAATCTTCGAGTAAAAAGCAAAGCCCCAAGATCCCTTTTTTAAATATTACGCTTGTTGGGAAATTTGTTATATTTAATGGTATATTGGGAAAAAGTACAGAAAATATTATTTTATTGGTAAATAAACGGTTAATTTCTAATCTATCCTTTGAGCATTTGAAAATCTGTATGTTATTCTGTCTGTATATTAGCCATACTACTTACTTGGACAAGCATAAATTTTATTAAAAATTACTTTACTTTTTTACGAAGAAAATTTGTATATTCTTCATCAAAGTTATTTTAATAAAAAAATAACTTCAACTTTCTTATCGACTTTATTCCGAAAAGTATTTAATAAAAAAGTCATGTTAAAAATAATGATTATATTTTTAAGGCGGTGCTCTCCTACTGGATATACAATTAAACATAGATTTTGTCAAATACTGAGTTTGATTTTAACAAATATAAATAATTTGACAATATGTGCCGAATTATATAATTTTACTAAAGCATAATTGTATTAAAAGAAAAAGGGAACATTGCTTATCATAATCATCATCCATCTAGTTTCACCAGTTTTCCTGATATTATGTTTCATATGCAAACAAAACATGTTAATTTGTAAACCCTAGCCTACTCCAGATGCATACGGCAAATTTGTTCCGTTTAATCCGTCTTGAGTTGGCACACTGCCCACGACCCTCCTCCGCCATATCTGGCGCTATCAATAAGATATAATTCGTAAAAAATGATGATATTTGGAATTTTAATGTACATTTGCTTTTCCTACAATGTGTGTTGCCAAGAAATCTTTTATTATTTTTTATATTTTCATTTTCTTTGTTTAGTTTAATGTTATTAGTATACATTTCTCTTTTGCTTTTTTGCTCGTCATTTGTTTACAGGGATTTTATGCAATCAACTCTGAAATTTTCAAGGTTTTAACCAAAAATTACAGTGTTGCATAATATCATTCTGTAACCTGGTTCATTTATGCTGAGTGTTCTAAATGAAAACTTCAGTGTCAGTCTTGATAATAGATGCAAGAAAAGCTACATATTTCAATGGGATAGAGAAAAATGCGGACTGAATAAGATTTATGAAGGACAATGAGGTACGTTATAATATAACTTGAGCGAATTTAATTAACCCAGATAATATTTATTACAATAAAAGGCTTATATTATGGGCATATAGGCATGTGTTATATAGAAACGAAACTTTATAAACAAACTAATTTGTGTTGTTGCTATGTCAAATGAAATGGACGTAATGTAAATTTCAGCCCACATAAAGCTAATATGGTAACCAATAATAGTATAATGCCAATAGAAATTCCTCTTGATATTTATACTCGTTAATGGTGGTTATAGAAAGTGACATAGCAATAAATATTTCAAAATTAATAATTAATAATTTAGACATTTATGTCTATATTCTCATCAAAGTATTTATATCACTTAAAGCACGGTGATAGCGAACTTGTACTATTGTCCTTGCTTTGTTGCCTTGCCCTTGTTTTAAAACATAGGTAACTAATGCTAGATATATGACCATAAACACGTTTATTACTTATATTTAAATTTCTAGCTTAAAAGATGAGTAGTATATATTGAGACAGCTGCATCTATCGACAGATCAGAACATTTATGACAGTAAGTAATCATTCTCGATTTCGTAGATTTAATTGGATGGTTTTGTAAGACAGTATCGGGCATGCCGATCTGTTATCGCGAAACAGGGATTAACCAGTTTATCCCCTAGTCGAGAACATCTCTGAAGCACTAAGAGCGTAGGGGCGGGGATTCTGTCCGCACCAAGCCTGCATTAACATAGGTATAGGGCATAGGTATGTGAATAAAAACTGACTACTGTCTCAGTAGATTAATTTGAAATACAGTAACGATAATACGAATAGAATTATTGATTTTCCTAAATCATGAATGTTCACTATTGTTATTTGGTTTTAGGGAATTCAATAGCGATCTAAATATATAAGTATATGTTGGTATACATGTGCCTAGCTTTTGAACTCGGGTTTTAAAGATGAGTTAGTATTAAGCGGTCGACACACATCGCGGCGTATAATGGCGTGGCTGCGGCCGGCTGTCGCCCACACTAGGCGCTGACAAATGGTCGGGCGGCGGATCCATCACCCGCTGACACCACGCCGGCCTCCACGCCACCACTCGCCACTGACCCTCCAACTCACTATACTTAGCTTAAGAAACGTGTCTTGACAACTCGATCGATACACGTGTAAAAAACCTAACCGATGAAACAGCCTCGACTTAAACGTTTTGTATAGAACCGAGATGAAATCTTGTCAAATCATTCTACGTTCTATTCAACGTTTGAATATTACAAAGAATGGGTTGCTATGCCATTCGGATTAAAAGTAGAGAGTGTATTAAAGAGAAGTGATAAACGAGGATCGTTGAGTGAGGTTCTCCCTTTCAGACCATAAACACTTCACAGCTTAGCTCTGATACTGTTCGATCGATAGAGACGTGGTCGCAGTAATATATATCGCACTATACGTATGCCTCACGTGACCATGGCATTGGTTCCGATGGACAGCAGTAGGTAGGTATATAAACGCATGATGTTGTCAGACGGCGACACTCACCTGGCACTCGTGACACGTGTGTATGGAGTAGGGTTGGTCGCAGTCGTAGCGACTGAGGATGTCGACGAAATCGCAGTGCACGCGCGAAACCATAGCGTCTAGACCGAGGAGGTGGTGCAGCGCGCGCTCGCAGCGCTCGCCGCCGGCCAGCACGTCGGCGCGCGCGCCGCGGTCTAGAGCCGAGGCGGGCGAGCGCTCGCAGCACGCGCGCAGCCGCAGCTCGGCAAGGCGCCGCGCGCGAGCGCCCTTGTTGAGCGCGCACAGCAGCGGCACGTCGCGCGCCGCCAGCTCGCCGCCGCCACCGCCGCACGCCGCGCCACCGCACTCGCGTACGCTGCTCGCGCCCTCCTCCTCCAGGTCGCACGCGCTCAGCCAGGGGTTGAGGCGCGCGAGCGGACTCACGGCCGAGCCCGTGGCCGCCATCAGCAGCAGCAGGAGCAGCGGCGGCGCTCGCATGGCGGGGGCGGCGCCGCTAGCGGGGGCCGGCCCGCCGGGCGCGGCGTTGTCTCATACCGCATGACGCAT
The DNA here is from genome assembly GCA_947037095.2 of Nycteola revayana. Classification (NCBI taxonomy): domain Eukaryota; kingdom Metazoa; phylum Arthropoda; class Insecta; order Lepidoptera; family Nolidae; genus Nycteola; species Nycteola revayana. The sequence continues at coordinate 11,458,399 of OX344845.2, read as the reverse complement.
GGCGACCTACTCGCGCGACCCGGGCCGCGGGGCCGCCGCGCGGAGTGGGCGCGTCGCCATGTTGTACGCCGCTCGACTGACTCCCCCCGGGCGCCATCGATCGTCCCGCACCCCGCGACCCGCACCCGTCGCTGCGCGCGTCCGCGAAAGCTCTGCCGGAGCCTGTTATGTAACGTTGCGCGCGCAACCCTTGCGCCCGCCCGCCCTAGCCGAGCCCTCTCGCGGAGAACTTAGCTTTTCACCCGAACAGCGCGTAGCGACAGTCCACCGCTTGAAAATATCGAAACAACTTTCACACAGATGGCGTTAGATATCCGGTCAAAACAAGCACTACCTACTACTACGCGTTTTTAGATTCATTCAAGTTCAAGTTTCAATGGGGCAGTGCACGCCTACATAATACTCATTACAGCAAAATTTCCTTAAGTAAACATATTTTTATACAAACTTCCTAAGAAATTTAAAATTAAATCAAAATCGCCTTTGGTCGCTATGATGTGCAATAAAGTGGTTGTCCGGTCCGGTGGCGTTATAACTACTTACCTTTATAGTTATCCTTATGGATTACTTAAGTGCTGAATGAGATTAATGATACATAAATTACCTGTCTTCAACAAATCACGATACGCTTAGTACAAAGGTTTGTTAACACAAATGAATGTTCATCAATGCGATGTGCGTTATTTCAAATGTTTGTATTGACGAATTACTCAATATGATGCCTACTTAGATGCAACTATTCCTAAAACTTTTAAAGCTTAAAGATCCTATTGGATTGCAAAAGTGATTCTTGCAGATACCTACTTTATAGGTACCTGTCCTGTATTACAAACAAATACTATAAAGTGGATTTGCACACCTTTTTAACATAGTACCTAAGCCAGCTATTGCTGTTGAATCCTCGGAATCATAAATAATTCATATTCCCATTTCATAAACAGAGTAAAAACTTAAACTTATAAGTTTGAAATTAATTAAACTTATCGCAGTATTTTTGACTTCAGGTCTGATCTAAAGTCATTGCGAATTAATTATGTACCTACAATGAACATTTAAAAAAACTACCGCGATAATAGTTTTACGTAAGTAAGTATCTACATAATATGAAAAGTCACCTACTTAGGTACACTGTACTGTATTAACCCGTTTAAGTCCAATGTTGAACACAGGGTTTCTCTCGGCAAGCCAGGGTTGTTGAGGATATTGCCATAATTACTACGCTTTGCAGGCGGTTTGGTGATCGTAGTAAGATGGTGAATAACCTACAGCTGATAGATGCTGCTGCCGATCTACTTATCAGCTGTATGTCCCTTAGTTGCCTCTTATGACACCTAAGGGGCCGTCCGTTGCCTCTTGTTGCTTGTTGCCGTAACGTTCGTGGATGAAAAGGCCTTTGGATGAGTTAATGGTTTAAAGATAATGTTGACCAACACGGTTCATGGAGCAATCGACGGTTGGCAAACCGTTTCAGTTTGGAATGAATCGAATGACGCTCTCTGATTGGTGCAAAAAGCCGGTCGCTGTCGTCTCACGCACTCGCGCCAAATATTACAGTAACGTTTTTCAAGATAAAAGAATATGATGCATTATTTTACATGCTATTTTATAATAAATTATGTTGTCTATGGAAGCTTGAATTATATTTTTTTGAGGATCTTGAGTTGAAGCTGTTCAACGTAAAATGGTGGTAGTGCTGAGTTAGTGGTTAGGTGCCAATGTATAAATAAGCAGGACAAATTTAGATACCTAACTGTTGATTTTAAATTGACGCTTTCTATAGAATATTTATTTGGCGTTGTAATAAAGGCAAATTAGTTTATTAGAGGCTAGGAATCTTATTTTCCCGTTGCTTAGTTATAAAATGAGAAGTTTGATCACGTGGCCAATAAAGAAATGTGTGGCTGGACTTATAATTTCCCAAAAATAAATACACGTGATATCTGACTACACCCTCCGCCCCCTTGTGACATTTCGTAATTTTTGTCAAACCCCCCCCCTTACAAGCCTCACGTGATTAATGGACGGCCCCTAAGGTGGTATATTTTAAGTAGGTACACAATATTGCACCATCTTAAGGTTGACTGGTAGAGAATACCTCTGGCATTAAGTCCGCACATGTACATATTTATTTTTTGTACTGAAGTTAATAAATAAAAATAAATAAATATTGGCACATTTGTTATAGGTTCATAATAAATAGATAGGTATTAGTTTCAAATCAATGTAGAGTCATATACCTATTTAAGGAATATTTTAGTAGGTATCTACCACCTACATGACTGTATTCTTCTTGGGTGGTCATTATGGTAATCGCACAACGAATGCGCCATATAAATAGGATGGTGCCTACCTACCTACCTACATTCCGCATCACAATATCCCTGCCTAGTCGCTCTATTGGTACAATGCTTCAAAGAATATTCCCATGCAAATGCCAACGCAGTGCCGTATTCTGCGATATACTAATTTCAATGAGAATCAAGGTTTGTAACAATGCATCACATAATTGGTATTGTAATCAGGCGGCAAACCAGTAAGCAATAACCATGTTAGTCGACGTAAACAACAAGTTACGTGACGACGGATCGTCTGTCTCTTTCATCGCGAACAGTGCGCAGGCAGTCTCTGTCCCTCACGCGCGTGACGTAATGTGCTTGCGCAGTCTCGGAGTGCATTCACTTCACTCACGGAGTAAACACCGCCAGATCACAACGTAGACCATATTCTACGATATTAACTTATTTCCTCTATCGTATTACACATAAGTAACTGCATAACGTACATCGGTAGCTTATGTTACGACAGTTCTGTTTAGAAAGTGTTGTGTTATAAGACTAGGCAAATAAGGGATTTTAATCGAGCGAAGGTTACATTTCGTCACACGATGGACGCCACAAGTAAGTAAACTGGTTTTAAAAATATACCGTACGGTGAAGACGTCCTACACAAAAATACCTTTCGGACCAAATGTAATCTTATATTAAACCTATATATAGGTAGGCATACCAAGTCTTTAATATGGATACTTTTTTTATTATATCTATATTTAATTACTCTTAGCAATGTTAACATGGAACGATGCTGTCACGATCTAATGATAACAATCACAATTAAAACTACAACGAGTAACAGACTAATATAATCCGCAGTTAATATCGTACAATATGGAAACATAGTATTGTGAAATATTTTATTAAAATACGTACAGTTAATCAACAATATCAAACAATAATTTAATCAACTAAAGAAAATTACACTTAATTGCTAATAACAATTAGGCACATTTTTACTTCTAATTCGAGGCAGCCAGTTATCACTTTCCGTTCTCATAAAACCTTGTAAAGTCATGCCCTGAATATCGCGAGTTATAATTTCATCATAATCGTCCAAAGGCTAAATAAAATAAGACAACTGGAGTAGTGTTAACCTCGTATATGTTTGTATAAAGAACAATCTACATAATAGGTACATACAAGCCACGTATATTTTAATCGTCGAATAAAGACTATTTTGCCTCAAGGCCTCTTAAACACGTTTGAAATGAAAAAAATAAAAAAGTCTATAGCTACTCATACCGTGTTTTTTCTCTTTAAACGTGCGTGATAATGATACTATAGGACCAAAATCATGCCGCTACCGCTCTATAGATGTGGACGACATTTCACAATACCTAGGAAAAGAGTCATAAAATTATTGCAGTGCAACCACAGGGAAGAAGCTACCGCCTTGTCACTTATATTAATAATATGACGCTCCAGCCTACAAGGTCCACGAAAGTCCCTTTATTGGTACAAAACTCTATGGGTATAAGGGTGTCCCGTCTCACCCACATGTTCTGATACGGGGCCCGTTTAGACCTCGCTGCACCACTGACAAAAGGACAAAGTTAGTTCTAATACAACTCATTAAGATAATCTTCTGTAGAAACAGAACAGAATCAGAACCATATTAGGTATACTGATTCACTTCCAATTTAACATAGCAACAACTGTTCACAATTCTAAACTTCAACCTAACTATGAAACTACCTAAACAAATTTCAATATCAATTTGCAAATAAACATAAAATCTTATCTTATGACTTACGTAAAATAATGCTGCTAAAAGACTTTTTACAAACAATAAAAGTCTTTTTGCATATTTTTTATGTTTAATACAAAGTTGTTCATTATTATACGATAGATATTCCATACTAATGAGCTCTGGCAGACATTGCCCTGACACAGTTTTAGACCTTCTTTATCAGTGGCATCTATAGAGTTCAATAAGTTTAATAACTAGTTGAATATTATCTTAAATTGTTAGTGAATTTACAATAAAAGATAAAATATAAACTACGTAGTAAAAAGGTTTAGTAGAATTGAGAAAAGTACCTAAAAATATAACTGTAAAAAAACGTTCACGTGACATAATTTGCATTTGCTTTAAAAACAAATAACCTAATTCCATGTGATCTAAAATATTTCATGTAGGTTCTTATTCTTATTTTGCTTTAAACACATTTAATAGAACATTCATCTGTCTATTAATAAAACGCTTTGTCCTGAATGACTGACCGACTAGGCGGCTGATGAATCAACGCACAGAACCACTTATTGTAGAGACCATCAACTTTCTCTGCGATATATTCTCTATTGCCCTTTAAAACATATATAACGAAAATATATCTTGACAGAATTACACCTTATTAAGTAAACCTCGTGCAGGTTTACTTTCACGAGATTTTGCAGTATCACCGATGATGTAATTATTGTTTTTTTATTTAATTAACATACGTAATACACCGTTTAATGCATAGATTTTTGATCTCATACAGCGTTATAATTTCATGTATAAGTCGGTACAATGAACAAGTTAAGAACTTTAATTTGTGACATATACCTACTGTACTTATATATTCACGAATACAAGGTTCCGCACGCGATTCCTCCCTAGTTACTCCCGTTCCCGTAGGTACTTCATAATTAAATATAGCCTTCCTCGACAAATAAGCTATCTAACACTTAAATATTTTTTAAATCGAACCATTAGTTCCTGAGATAAGCGCGATCTAGCAAGCAAACAAAAGTCTTCAGCTTTATAAAGTACCTATAGATGTATTATATTATACTCTTCAGAAGATTGGTCAAAGTTGTAACTAAACAAAATAATAAATCTAAAAATGGAATACGTATGGTACGTATTCCATGTAACCAGTGTTCCAGTAACTGTAAAATGTGGTCACTGTTTACCACCGTATTTACCTATTTAAACATTTTCCTACTAGACTACTAGGAACAACAACATTATATACTTTATAATATGTATTCTTATATTTGTAGTTATCAAATGTAACCTTTGTGTGATGCAGCAGTCGATTCAATAACGTGATTTAAAGCACGAACTCATCCAGCCGGAAATCCGAAACAATATTTTATTGTTTCGAGGTTAATACAATGTATTTTTTATTGCAATTCAAAGTTTGATTCTTTCCTAATTAGACACCATGTAAAATACACATATGGACAAAAAACGTGTGACCCTAAACTTAACCTTCATGGTAGACCGTAGAATTTTTGTTCGTAGACCAAGAACTACGGACAAATAAAAAACGAAACGTAGGATTTTTTTTATTTTGTTCGTAGTTCAGATTTTTGCAGAATAAATAAGTAAAAGTAGTAAGTATAATAATAAAAAATGAGGTCGCAGATTTTTAGGAAAATTAAATTTAAATCAAAGATTTATTTGACCCCTTAATTATGTTACTTTAAAACGATTAAAGCAAAACTTTATCAACCAGGTTTTATAATACACGCAACGTTATTAGAACTATGCTAAGTTATTTAATGAATGTCCTAATCCACGTACCTAGACCTAGATACAATAATAAACGAACCTACAGTAGCTAAAGTATGTTTTTCATGGTCATAGAAATATAGATAAGGCATTATCTACCCCTTCCCAGATCTGCTTTGGGAAGGGCAATAAAAAAAGAAAAAGAGCATCCAAAAACAAGAATCCTCCATTTAAAAACCAATTCAGGTTTATGCAACTGCAAGGTTAATAACGTAACGGTAATAATAATTAAAACTATGAATTAGATAAAAATGTCTTTGATACTGTAATGTTATTTTAAAACATTTCTTATGTTAGGAATTGTATTGCCTTATGTAAGCTACATTAACTTAGTAATTAGGTATATTAATATTTTTCCGTAGCATAGAAAACCTGAGTACCAAAGACGGTTTTATTGACGTCGGAGTCATATCTTTACATAATTACAAATTAATATTTTAAATTATTATTATTATGAGCTCCACTGCAAGGCAAAGGCCTCCCTTCCTCCTTTCCATCTTTCCGCATTACAAGCCACCTGAGACCAATCTTTAAAACAAATAACTAAAATAAATAATATTAATTATTATCAAAACAAATGAGTAAAGATGAGACGCGAAGAGAGCCAAATACCGCTACGCTACAGAGGACAACCTCCGTAGCGTAGGAAACAGGAAATCTTTGTGTAAATTCTAAGATTTATTTCCGGGTCTGATAGGTTGATGGACTACCCTCCGTGCCTCGGAAAGCACGTTAAGCTATAATAATCGTATAGCAAGGAACGGGCAGCAGCGTTTCCTTGTGTGGTACAACATAATACTGCGGTCACCAACCCCCTGCCAGCCAAGCGTGGTGACTATGGCAAATACCTTCCCTCGGGAGGAGGCCCATGTTCAGCCGTGTACGTTATACAGGCTGATGATGATGATGATGAGAGATGAGACGGACCATAAAACTTTGATAGTAAGACTCCAATAAATTGTGAGATTTCTTCACTTTTTAATATGCATTACTACTCAACGTGTAGGTTTTAAAAACTAATTGCCATCGATGAAACAGTTAATGTAAACAATATTTGTCTCCGCAATATTTTTTGTTTGTATAGCTGATTCATAAATTTTCTCAGCTGATAATAGCTATTTAAAGTAGCATGAACAAACGTCTCTTTCTATCTTCTATATTAACTATACATATGAAAAGGACACAAAATATTTACTTAATACTACTCAATTGTTACCATTCGGCTAAGGGGCAATTTTAGCAAATTTCCTGCTTACGACCAGTAATGTAAGTAATAATGTTGTACAAATTGATGAAATAGAAAAATATTAGTCAGGTCATAAATTCTGTCACATGTTCAATATAAAATAATTGAAACAAGTTTATTCATTATGTAACAATTTATATACCAAAATGAACTTTACAAAACATAGATTTTTATTATGTGATTTTGAATACAGGCCTTCAATCTGCGCGGCCAGTCGTCTATCGCAGCACGAACGAGGTCCATGTCAATATCGGCGGCTGCCTTAATCAAGGATGTCTTGAGTGACTCCAAATTGGGATGAGGCTTTGAGCACGCCGTTTCCTCCAAGTGTTGCCATATCTTGTAATCTAACGGATTCAAATCTGGACTGGAGGAGGGCCAGTCTTCGTGCCGGATGAAGTCGATTTCACGCGCCGCCAGCCAGTCTTGTGTGCTCTTCGCTCTATGAGCTGGCGCCGGATCTTGTTGGAATACCCAGTGCCTGTTATTGAACATGGTGTGAGAAACAGGTTCCACAAGGTTCGTCAGGACTGTATTTTGATACACAACTGCATTCGTTTTTACACCTTTCTCACAAAAATGTACCTCTGTTAAGCCCCAATAAGAAACTCCCAACCATACCATGAGCGAGGATGGAAAATGACCTCGTTGGACACGCGGAATACGGTTGCTCGCTTCTTCACTACTGTGTGCGTACACCTTATCATTTTGTTTGTTGTAGCTCTCTTCTACGGTAAAAAATTTTTCATACGAAAAAAGATATTCCCGATATTTTTTTCCCGCGTACCGCTTCAACAAAGCGCGGCATCTCTTCAGTCTCAGGTCCATTAGACGAGCATTCAAACGATGTCCTGTTTTTCTTCGATATTCCTGAAGCCATAAGTCTTCATTTAACACCCTTTTCACCGTGGTTCTGCTTAACCCCATCTGAAGGGCCAACAGTTTCTGCTTACGTTTGGGATTTCTTTGAATTCGCGCCAGCACAGCTTTTATCACTGCTGGAGTCCTAACAGACCGAGGGCGACCACTTCTTGACCTGTCATCTACACTAGAGTCTTCATTGTATCGTTTGATGGTGCGATAAACGAATCTTTTGGTTATATTCAAATTTTTCAGTATGTCAAAAATTTTAATTGGCGCCTAAGCAACGATGCAACGCAATAACTGCAACACGGTCTTCTTTAAGCGTCCACTCCATATTTAAAAATGAGTAAAATTCTAAAAAGTATACATTTTTATTTTCATGAACAATTCGAAATTCGAATTCTATAAACTTTTTTGTGGCCAGCATTCTAAAAGAAAAGTTTTTACTGTGTGACAATACTTATGACCTGACTAGGTATATACAAATTTCCGTAGTTTCTAGAATAATTGATATCTATTTATATACGAATAGGTACACATAGTAAATGTTATAATTATTACTATACGAGAATTTACAAGATACTTTAGTACATATGAGGATTTCCTTCAGTGCCTGGCCGTATATTATAGTATAGCTTCCCGCGGTTCTCCTGTTCCCATGGAAACTTTATCATTTAGTATAGCCAATATTACTCCTGGATAAATTACGAAGCTTTGTTATAGTGAAAGATTGTTTAAATCGGTTCAATAGTTTTGGAACCTATTCAATAAAAATAAACAAATCCTTTCTGTCTATAATGTTAGTAAAGATATAGATGCTTAATAAAATGGAAGGTAAATTCATCGATCATGCTTTTGTATTTTGATAACTCCTCGTTAAAAACAGTTCTTATAACCACTTCGAAATAGATTTTTACTTTTTAACTTTTGCACAACTTTTCGAGAAACTTCTTCTGTGTCAAAATGATTACACTTTTATTTCAAAATTTGGTCAACAGAATTAGGAACCTCCATATATCTATTATCATCCACTATTTTTACAAAACCACAGAGTTTGCACAGCCTCTTCCCCTGATGCTGCAGATTTTTAAACATAAGTTTTTTATACAAGTCATATTATAACCCAAATGACGACTGATACAATACTTAGGTATATTACGATGATGATTCATTCAATAAACATACCACCTGCTAATAGTAATGTAGAGTAAGACGAATGTAATGATGTAAGACATAAATAAAAAAAAACAAATCATTCTAGGTATTGTCAACATTATTATTCTTTAGTTGTAAAGGAATTTCTATTGATCACACTACGAAGGTTGATGTAAAGTTATTTAAAAACGTGTGACGACGACATAGAATATATAAACAAACGAATTGATAGAACAAAATTATACTTTAAAATTATGTTTGCCTTTGTTGCTATCTCATTAATCTATGGTTCGAAACGTCACGTGCATATTGAGTATTACGCAGATAAAATACATTCCTTATTTTGATATATGTAATAAATCTATCAAACTAGAGTGATGCACTATGCACTGATCGAAGGCCATATTTCGAATCCTCTGGTCTCAATCTCCAACTTTTTGTAGTCTCCCTCTCGCTATAATTTAGAGAGAAATAGAAGAAAAAATAATATTTTCTGACTCCTCCTAGTCTCGTAGTTCTTATTAAATGGTTTCCAGACTTCTAGGTCTATCTAATAATGTTCTCCCTGTACTCGACAAGTCTCAATATTTTTTCATTATTTACATTTACATGCGTCATCCATTGTTGGTCCTATTTTAGATTAATTGGTGTAGTTGGAGTGATAAAAGAGTGAAAAAGAGCCATTTTTTACACATAAGTATAATCCTTTCAGACTGTGTCTAAGACAGAGACGCTAACTTAAACCCATCTGTTTCAGTGGAAAACAAAATGGGCCTTCCGCCACCGTACGAACAAACACGGCCCAACCCTGCTCCTCCGCCGTCTTACTTCGGGGACAATCCTCCACCACCACCCGGGTTTGTTGCTCCCAACGTCGCTCCCCGAACGACCGTGATAACATCACCACCAGCTCCTGGAGGCCGCCCGGGGAAAATGGGTCCCGGACCCACAGGAACAACTTGCCCCACTTGCAACAAGTCTATTGTTACGTCAGTTGAATACGTTCCTAATAATCGTACACACATTGTTTCGGCGGCACTTTGTGTTTTAGCTGGGTAAGTACTTATCAGCTTCATATTACGTAGACTAAAAATTAAAAAAGAAATTACTAACAAACTCCGCAAAAACAAAAATGTTTTTTAAAATACTTATACTTGTGTGTCGTTCTTTGCAACATCGTTTTTTTTTAACTTAGGTATAATGCTAAGTGTTTCTTAAGACAACTTTGCCTTGATATGAGATATTGCTCAACGTTTCGATTGATTTCATCGTACAAGTTCCTGCTAATATTATGTGTGATAATTTAAACCTTCGTGTGTTTTGCAATCACAGAAAACCTGCTTGCCTAATGGATTTCGTTGAAATTTGGTTCATACAATGTATAGCAATTTATCTACCAATACTCGGCTGCCAAGCACAGTGGATATGGCAAAATCCCCTTGAGGGATGCCCATGTTTGATGGTCAGCCGTAAACATTTTACGGACTGGATAATAAAAAAAACGCGTTAATTCCTGATTAATGATAGTTTTTAATCAGGAATTAACGCATATGCTAAAACTTTGAGCAATCATATAAACTTTTCAAATTTCGCGTATCATAATTATAATTCATTATACACAGGTATTAACGCGATAAATTACGATACGTTTTTATATTTCCCAAAAAAGCAATCAGTTGGTTCCCAATTTAGAATAACAGTAGGAATGCAACTTAACGAACTTGGAAGTTAATCGGAGTTTATGATTTTCGGTTTTACTTTTAGTAAACATGGCAACTGTAGACTCAAGTCTGTCTAAAAACGAATGTAATTCCGTAAATAATACTTCATATCCTTGAAACGACATATCTTTTATTTCACGAGCGCTGTAGAGTAGACATTAATGATCAATTTTAACTTTTTTACCAGTACTTTTTATGCTAATATATTTTTATTATTATTTTCAGGTGCTGTTGCGGTTGCTTCGTGCCTTATTGTATGCGATCTTGCAAAACTGCCAATCATTATTGTCCACAATGTAAGGCTTTCATCGGTGCCTACACTCCATCTTGAATCTAGACTCCCCTAATTCGATCTCACAGAACTACTCAACTATCTATTAAGTAACAATTTTAAACAATATATAAAATTAGGCCAACCAAGTTTATAATTCTAAAATCTAAACATTGCGATGTAGCATACCTATATTTGGGTAGCTAAGTAATTTCAGTTTTGGTATAATGTAGGTATGTCTCTCCAATTTGATCTGGTCTCACAATTTAATACGAAATTTAAAAATTATTCGTTAAATGTATCGTATCGGTTTATGTTAAAATCATGTGTTTTTGAATCAAATAGTATACCTAATTTTAATAAGGCACAAAGAAAAGCTTTTAAAGACAATTGTTGCTAAAATATGCATGTCATGGAAAATGACATGCACTTTTATTTAGACACCGAGCTATGATATATATTAAAATATGAAAAGAAATCAATTCATAACTAAAATAAATAAGAAGAAACATTTTTAACTACACCTAATTTATTGTATACCGTATACTTACTACATCACTAATTTTATTATATTTACTAGAGTTCAGAATTATACATTATACGTCCGAAACATTCGTCGTAATCGTCGTTTGGTTGTAAACTGGCACTTACGACCAAACGCTTCTGATGTATTAAAGACATCCGACCTTATGCTTCTGAGCTGTAGAATAATAAAATTAAATAAAATTAAGTAGATACCTATGTATTTAAGCCGAGAAAATATTTAAAACTTTTACAGATTTAGTAAAAGTGCTGTCATAAGCACACATATTTCTTTACATTATAGTACCTATATCCATTAAAAAAAAAACATATGAATAAATATTTTTATACAAAAAAGCTTGACACACAATTGCTTGTAAATATTGAATACTTACCTACTTACTTACAAAAAATAACTGTTATATATTATTATCCATTAAAGTATATTTAGTATTTAAAGTATTTTTGACACAGCTAACCAAAAGGTGTATCGAATTTATATTTTACGTAAGTACTTAAGTTTAAAGGCTTAATTTTAAAAATAATGTATGTCTCGCATAAACTTAAACAATCACTTATTTCTAATTATAAGATATTGGTATGGATATTGTATTGTATTTTATTAATAAGTGTATAAATTCTGTGATAGACTATTGCAATGTCTTTTTACGTAATGATAGATAAAGTAATAATAATATATACTTAAGATAATAGAAAAAGGTAGTAGCTATATTTCCTGTTTATTTTATTTTTACATACAAATAAATAAATGGAAAACCCACTTGTTGTTCCTATTTCAAATATTTTTTATTATTATTTAATAAATTAACATAATTACACATAATTCACACAAATAGACATGTAATACTAAACATACAACTGACAATAACAAATGTAACTTATAATTAACGAATATTTTGCTAATGTCGGAAAAACTCTTGCTTCTAAAATTACGCCACCAAGTGCTGACAACCCTTCAAATATATCATATAATGCTAAGCCACCCTTATCGCATATGCATTCAATGGCTATCTTTACTACGGACAATGATGAAATTGAGCAAATCGTTCTTGGACTCAGACTCACTTCCGCTATAGGGTGGGATGGCATATCGGCGAAGCTGATTAGAGCGGCTAGACATGTTCTCGTGCCTGTTATTTGCCACGTATTTAATCTAGCTCTTACGTCAGGGACTTTCCCTACTGCCTTCAAAAAGGCTCTAGTTCATCCTATCCATAAGTCTGGGGACAGAGGCAGTGTCGGTAACTACAGACCGATCTCTGTATTGACAACTCTATCAAAGATTCTTGAAAAAATTTTAAATAAACGACTTTTAAATTACATTAATTCCATAAATTACTTGGCTCATAATCAATTCGGTTTCAGACCAGGGAAAAGTACAGAAGACGCGGTTTTAGAATTTACTAACTCTATTGCAAAAAATTTAAAAAATAAACACAAAACTTTAGCTATTTTTCTGGATCTCTGTAAAGCTTTTGACACTGTCTCGGTCCCCATCCTGTTGAGAAAGTTGAACGATATTGGCATAAGGGGAGTAGCTTACGACATCTTTAAAAGCTACTTGAGTGGGCGATCTCAGGTGATAAAACTAGATAAATATACAAGTAAGGAACAATTTCTCAGCCATGGGGTGCCACAGGGTAGTGTTCTTGGGCCTACCCTGTTCCTCATCTATATCAATGACCTTTGTCGATTATCCTTGGCTAACTCTCAGGTTATAGTTTATGCAGATGACACCGTTATACTTGTTCATGGTAAAGACTGGTCAGAAACCCGTAGATATGCTGAGTCTGCTCTCCAGACGGTCATGTATTGGCTGACAAATAATCTCCTTACCCTCAACCTAGAAAAAACTAAATTTATAACCTTCGCGCCGCGACTAATATCGCAACCAGTGTCGCCTTTTGCCATAACTGCCCATACATGTAGTTCTATATCAAACTCGACATGTACGTGTCATAGCATAGCACGTACAAACAGTATAAAATATCTGGGGGTAACTATAGACAGTACTATGTCATGGCACGATCACATTGGCTTGCTGATCCCGCGTGTTAGGAAATTAATCTTTGTTTTCAAAAATCTAAGATCGTCCGCAGATATCCCCACACTAAAACTGGTCTACTTTGCCTTGGCACATTCGCTACTCAGTTACTGTATAACCGCCTGGGGCTGTGCTGGGAAATGTTTAATGCTGCGTCTCGAGAGGGCACAGAGAGCAATTCTGAAGGTGATGCACAAGCCTATCCGCTTTCCCACACGTGAGTTGTACGAACTTTGCAGGGTTCCAACAGTGAGACATAGCTATATTCTCAATACCTTATTACAAAAACATTCAGAACTTGTATATGATCCTGATTTTAAAGTGAAGAAGCGCAGATGGGATAGGGTTTGTGAAACAGAGGCGGCTAGTAATTTAATGACGAGTCGACAATACCACTTCATGAGCCCTTACCTTTATAATAAAATAAACAAGACATTAGATATATATCCTATGACCCTACGGAAATGCAAAAAATGTGTGCACGAATGGCTGAGTAATCTAAGTTATGAGGAGTTGGAGAGTCTCGTAGAGTCTTAACATCCAATACACCCATTAAATTCCTTCTAAATTTCAAATTTCTTATTACTAAAATTAATATATACTCTTTTTACAAACCTTACACTCTATAAACACACACAATCCCGCATTCAAAATACACACACACACACACACACTCACACACGGACATACACACTCTCAAAGTCATCTGATTAGTTCATAAGATTTTCCTTGTATTTTTTCTTAATGTTTTAATATACCACTGTTATTGTTAATTATTACCTAACTATGGAACACTGTTGTCTACCTCGGAGGTGGGCGCTAACAGCTGCGACACAGTTTTTCCTAAACTAATGTAGCTGCTAACGTACACACAATTTTGTATATTATCTGTTCTTGGTTCCAATAAAATATTTGTATTTGTATTTGTATAAACTTATAAAAAAAACCGGCCAAGTGCGAGTCGGACTCTCGCACGAAGGGTTCCGTTCAAGTGCGTACCTATTTTTGATATCAAGAATACAACAAGTAACATAGTATAAAAGTTCTTGTTGTTCGTTGTAACTTTGATCGATGTTGAATGAATGAAAGGACGACCCTGATGTGTCTTTGGGCAATTTAGTGCAGTGCCGTGAATGTGCAGTGCAGTGCAGTGCCGTGAATGTACCCAGGTGCGTTTCTTCAAAGGGCAGAGAGGTTTAAAAATACACCAGCGAAAATGCCACCAAAATTCAAACCTACCTTTGTCTGTTCCATTATATGATCAAAGCCAAAATTCTACCGATACCCCAAATCCTTTAAACGACTATACATTTTGGAAAATTCTTTCAGAATTCAAAAAATCAAAACCAGTTTTAAAACGGGTTCCGCGGGGTGCCCGCCTTTCGGTTGCCTCTGCCCTATCACTGTCTATTAAAGGTGTAATTGAAAGTAACTCAAAACGCGCCGGGGAACATTTACTCTTATTTCCATACACTGTTCTCCATGTCAATGTTGAGAAAGGTAATAAAAAATCCTTGACCACTAGAATTAAAGAAAATTGCATAAAATTTAGCACTATTGACGCACTAAATTCTTTTTCGTCTATTAATTCGGATCCTTTACCAAATTGTAATCATACTAAAATTCCAAAATCTGCTACCGAGTTTTCTACATATAACCGTGTGGAAAGCAAAGTAGCTGATGGAGACATAAAGGGTGCTGCACGAATTTTGTTCTCCAGTGACACAATAGCACCTGCAAATCACGAGACGTTTTTGTCACTGGAAAGTAAGCATCCACCTCCAGCTGCAGATCTAAAACTTCCCCAAGCACCTGGAAGCTCCGTGGAGGTCGAATTGTCTACCCGAGAAGTCGCCGTGGCCGTTGAGTCTTTCCAAAGCGGATCCGCCGGTGGCCTAGATGCTCTCACTCCCCAACATCTTAAAGATTTATTATCTGCTAGAAATGGGGAAACTGGTGAGGCGCTTTTGAGAGACTTGACGTCTTTGGTAGCTCTCATGTTGTCAGGTCAAGTCAATACCGATATCACGGAGCTTCTGTATGGAGCTAATCTTTGCGCTTTAAAAAAAAAAGACGATGGCATAAGACCAATTGCCATTGGTATGACATACCGCCGTCTTGCGGCCAAAATTTGTTGCAAAAAAATTTCACTACAACTTGCCAATATTTTTCAGCCCCTTCAACTAGGTTTTGGATCTCGGGGTGGCTGTGAGGCTGCCGTCCATTCAGTACGGACATATCTCAGCCAAAATTCTGGAGAGGTACTGTTGAATGTGGATGTAAAAAACGCTTTCAATTCGGTGGACAGGGGAGCCCTTTTGACTCAAGTAAGAGATAAAATACCTGACTTTTATCATTTTATTTGGCAGTGTTATAGTTCAAATTCAAAATTAACTTATCTCGGCAAAGAAATTTCCTCCGCGGTTGGATGTCAGCAAGGAGACCCTCTCGGGCCAGCTATTTTTAGCCTTGCTATTCAACCTATTATCCATCGCCTTCAATCAAAACTTAATATTTGGTACTTGGATGATGGGACAATTGCTGGCAATGTAGATACTGTTTGCGATGACCTTCGCTTAATTATAAAGGAGTTCCACCAAATTGGGTTGGAACTCAATTTTTCCAAATGCGAACTATACATTGCAGACAATTGCCCTTCCAAAGATTTGGCTAAAGAAAAAATAAATAGTTTGGCCCCAAATATCAAAATTATTGATAAATCTTCACTGTGTCTGCTGGGCTCTCCTATCTTTGACGAATCAATACCTGACTTTGTTGACAACCAAATTCAAAATTTCTTAAATAACTCTGATCGACTTTCTAGCTTTTACTATTCTAAAATTTTGCCTTTTTGTCCCTAAATTCACCTACACTTTGCGATTTTGTCAGATGTGGAAACATATTAATATTCTAAAAAATATAGACAACATCGTCAAAATCAGTTTAGAATCAATTTTGAATATACGTTTTGAAGAAAGGACTTGGTCACAGGCTTCACTTCCAATTCGATTAGGGGGTCTGGGCGTTAGAGCTATTTCAGACGTTGCTCTCCCCGCTTTTTTGTCTTCTGTCCATAGTACCCAAAATTTATCACATAAAATTCTCTCGGCTAGTCTAAATAGTTATAATATTTCTTATATGAAGGAAGCTGAGTCTGAATGGCTTTTGGCTTGCCCCAACTCTGCCTTGCCATGTAATACATCTGTTCAGCGGCAATGGGATGGGCCGCTCTGTGAGCTGACGCGGAATAATTTGTTACAAACGTGTTCCAGCTCTGCAGATCGTGCCCGTCTTTTAGCCGTTGCGGAATGGGAGTCAGGCTTGTGGCTGCATGCGCTTCCGTCACCAAATACAGGCACCTTAATGGATGCAAATACGTTTCGTGTGGCAGTATCGTTGCGCCTGGGTGCACCGTGCTGTGCTCCCCACCGCTGCGAGTGCGGCGCCAATGTGACCCAACTCGGTCACCACGGCCTGTGTTGTAGCAAAAGTGCTGGACGTCTGTCCCGTCATGCCACTATTAATGATATAATCCGTCGGGCCTTCAGCTCGGCAAATATGCCAGCCGTTTTAGAGCCTAATGGCCTTATGCGCGACGATGGTAAAAGGCCCGACGGAATGACTCTGGTGCCTTGGAGGATGGGACGGCCTTTGGTGTGGGACGCTACGTGCGTCGACACCCTCGCGCCGTCTCATCTTTCCGGGACTCAGGGTAGGGCTGGCATGGCGGCTGAATCCGCGGAGAATCTCAAAAGGCGCAAATATAGTAGTACCCTTGATAGTGGTTATGTATTTGTGCCTTTTGGTGTCGAAACATTGGGGCCGTGGGGACCGGGAGCCAAATTAATTTATAAATACCTCACAGCGGCCCTCTTAAGTGCGGCACGTTCTCCGAGTGCTGGTTTCTACTTTGCACAGCAGGTAAGCATTGCCATTCAACGTGGTAATGCTGCCAGCATTCTGGGAACCTTGCCAAGTAGAATAGATTTAGAATAGTAGTATATAAGTTAGTTTTATTTTTAATTAGTTACTTTTAGTTTGTATTTTATTCATGTTTGTTAATTATAATAAATATATCGATACGTAACTGAAGCATGAAAGGTAAACTGCGGTTTACGGTTTATGACGTATTAAAAAAAACTACTTACTTGATCTCGTTCAAACCAATTTTCGGTGGAAGTTTGCATGGTTATGTATTTCATATATTTTTTTTAGTTTTATCGTTCTCTTATTTTAGAAGTTACAGGGGGGGGACACACATTTTACCATTTTGGAAGTGTCTCTCGCGAAAACTATTCAGTTTAGAAAAAAATGACATAAGAAACCTCAATATCATTTTTGAAGACCTATCCATAGATAAACCACACGTACGGGTTCGATGAAAAAAATTTTTTTGATTTTCAGTTCTAAGTATGGGGAACCCCAAATTTTTTTGTTTTTTTTCTATTTTTGTGTGAAAATCTTAATGCGGTTCACAATATACATCTACTTGCCAAGTTTCAACATTACAGTTCTTATAGTTTCGGAAAAAAGTGGCTGTGACATACGGACGGACAGACAGACAGACAGACATGACGAATCTATAAGGGTTCCGTTTTTTGCAATTTGGCTACGGAACCCTAAATACATCTATTTAAAAGCTATGCTACTGGGAATCGTTCCCAGGACACTGGTTGCATTGCCACGTTAAATGACAATGATTATCTGCTGCGCAAAGTGAATGACTCCGGTAACGTGCAGCATTTACAGCTGTTGCGAGGTTCTTATAAACTATAATTATTTGTTTATTATATAAGTAAGCAACCATTTAAATCATTATTCGATAACTCATTTTATATTCACCTAGGTATTTATGTACTATCGAATGGTATCTACGCAAAAACCCACTTAAATAATTGATACATTGTTGCTCTCATCAAAATAAAATAGAGAAGCAGAGTCTAAAGCCCATACGTATTTGAATTAAATATTACATTATTAGTGTTAAACCTAGTTGACATTAGCCAGTAGTTTTATTACTCATTGTAAATCATGTGCGTTCATTCAGCAATATTGAGGTCTAAAGTACCTATTCACCCAAACGCATCACCTGAACATCATTGTTCAAGTTATGCCATTAGGTGGGTACGTGAAGCCGAAAATTGATTAGAAAATAAATGTGTGCAGTTAGGAATTATGAAAAATAAGTCAAGTTTCAAATAAGCTTGTTCCAATGAAAATACCTTCGCTACTTTTATTCAAGTTATTTGTCATACTTACACTATGTAGATATTTAAATTGTAGTGTGAATTAACATATTGTGGTCTTAGTGTATAAACCGAGATACCTGCGGCAGTTAGGACAGTAATGTTCCACATTCTTCCATCTCTTCGTCACGTATGGTAATATACAGCAACACAACCACCTGAAAAAGATTGGATAAAACTTTAGTTTGAACTTCCCTTCAATAGTCGTATCTTATTGTGAACATGGCACCTTCTCAAAACGTCATAGGGGCTCATTACTACTCATGCTTATTTGATGACTCTAAAAGTGGCGGAGTGTGACAATAGAAGTGCACAGCGACCCACCAACCAACTAACTCATTACTAATCAAACCTAGATATAAGTATATTCTACTGATATGCGAAAGTGTGATTATGCATGAAATTTGGTACTTCGGTAGCTTATCCGGGAATAGCACATAAGATTCTATGTCAGCGCGGCGTACCGCGTGCAGCGGACTTGCTAAATGCGCGCGCAAAACATAGGACGCACTTCGTAAGCAATTCATAAGCAAATGCACTCAGTTTTTTTCCCCCAGGAGTCGGCGCCCCTGATCCAACTCACAGGGCATCGGACATTAGTAAATGAGTGTTAAAACAATTATCAACCTGTAGAGAATAACTTGTAAACCTGACCTTAACATAGATAATACTTACTGGGATACCTATCTATATACACATTCAACATATCGTTATTAATTAAATATATATAATAGAAGTAGCGTTTAGCGTTTGCTAAACGCCAGTATTTTTTTTATCAAAATCGGTTTCGGTCACATTATGTGTTTTATTCTACTAATATTATAAACGCGAGAGTTTGTTATTCTTGACTGAGATTTTGCGCCGGGATAGGTTATACGCTGGATTAACATATAGGCTACAAAACATCACGCTCCGACCCACTGGAGCAGAGTGACGCGGGTAAAATCGCGGGGCGCAGCCTGTATGAAATAATAAAGTTCATTATGTAACAGAAATTTCTACATAGGTATAATATATAAGTATATAAAATTGCATCCCCATTTCCCTTCGTCACGGTATCACGCGTGAAAACGCGCTGGACCGATTTCGCTTTTTCGATTGTCAGGTAAAAGTTCTTATGAAAGAACTCTTAAGAAGAGTTTTGTTTGTATTGAATAAGCTCCGAAACTACGGGACCGATTTGAAAAAATCTTTTACAGTTGAAAAGCTACACTATCCCCGGATGACATAGGTTATATTTAATTATGAAGTTCCCACGGGAACGGGAGTTACGCGGGTGAAACCGCGCGCGGGAAGCTAGTTATTTATAAAGTTGTGGCCCTACTCGCCATTAGATATACCCGGTGAAATAGCAAAAGAACATAAAAGTCCGACCGAAAAAAAAAAGAAATGATACTATCTACTGTTAAACGGATACCTTTAATATATTATCGGAGCATGTCGACTCACCAAAATAGAATGCCAAGTACCACGGCAATAATATGCGTAATTTTGGAGTTTTTGTAGTGTGCCTTCGTCATGACATCTTCGAGGCAGTAGGGGCAGCGCATTCCCACGGGCTCCGAGCCCACTTGGAGCACGTCCATCTCGATACATACTGAGTTGTCTGTGCTTTGAGCAATCTGATGGTACGTATTGGAATCCACTGTAACATATATAATACGATTTGTTAGGTAAGGTATTGCGGGGTAAATCCATTTTTTACAAGTTATTCTTATTTAGATATTAGGTATACCCGTCCCGGCTTCGCACGGGTTCATATTTCTAGTAAGAAAAGCCTATGTTACTCAGGGATAATGTAGCTTTCTAATGGTGAAAGAATGATCGAAATCCGTCGAGTAGTTTTTAAGTTTATTCGAAACAAACATACAAAAATACAAACTTTTTCTTCTTTATAATATTAAGTATAGATTTAAATTAGAATAGATAACACACAACATGTTCTTAAAACTTTATCAATTTTAGAATATAATTTTCAATTTAAATTAAAAAAAAATTGTTAGTTAAACTATTTTATTTACCTAATTGGTTTTTCTTTCCTCGAGGCACAAATTTAACCTGAGACCTAACTCGGGTACGGGTGTACAAAACTTTGTTCATTGTAACAAATAGGTATCTACATGATTGATCTCGTACATGTTTTTTACCACAATGACCATATATATTTCGTCGTTTACGTTTAAGAAACCTCCTACACTAGGCGTCTTTCGAGCACCGTCGTCGTGCCAGCGCAGTGTCTACCCAGCGCGCAGCATCGCATCGAAAACACGTCGTTTGTATTGCGCAGACGCTGCAGCGCTGGCATTGCGTTGCTTTGTGCATTGCACTTGTTTGCGAAAAAAGTTGCGCTGGTGCCGTGGTAACGTCGCGTTACCGTGGTACCAGCGCAACAGCAAGGCAGCTTTAGCTAGCATAAAATCGCTAACAGAAATATGGTATGTCATGTCATCCGCATGTGACACAGGCACGAGCAATGGCGTAGCTAGGTGGGCAAGGGCCCCGGTGCATAGCTTCACGAGCTAGCGATTTGGCTGACCCGCTCTTTTTAAAAGCTTTGGTTTGAGGGCCCCCTGAGGTCCAGGGCCCTGGTGCACTGCACCACCTGGCCATACGATAGCTACGCCACTGGGCACGGGGATAGCGCACCCCCTATGTGGGTTAAGCCTTTATAAGATTTATTACTATGAAGCAAATTTTATGTAAATACATAAATTATACGTATATAATATATATTTCATTTTTATTGTACTTCATAAAAACACCTGGATTCTTTTCATTTTGTGACTCATATTGGCAGATAACTAACATAACTCGCTCTATGTAGATACAAATATTTTATACCGACTGTTTACTTGACATTAATAATATTATATTAGTACCTTATAATTTATAGTCTCTAAAATATACATACAAAAGTATAATACAAGAGTATAATACGTTATAACATGTACAATATTATATACTAGCTGTAGGTAAGTATGTACGCATGTTTTAACATTTTGACATTCACCGTTTCAAACCGTGTCCTCATAAACTCAATTAAAAAAGAATTTAGAAGAAAAGGAAGCGGCCGTAGCCCAATGGCTTGGGTGTCGGACTTGTGGCGGCGATCATGTGGCCGCCACCGGTTCTATCCCTACCCACTGCACTACCGACGCGAACCGACTCATAACACAAGCATTTTAGCTTAGCAATTGGGGTTACAAGAATAAAAAGAATACGTAAGTCTTGTATGCCCCCGTATATAACTTAAGAACGAATATACATTTTGATATGATTAATTTTTATTTGTAGGTAGGTAAAGATAGATTTGTTTACTTGACATGTCATATTTCATCTTTGTAGAATCATGATTAATGTCATAATTTTTACAAATTGTAATAACGATTACTTATTCATTTAAATTAGACAATCAGTAAAATATCAGAATTCAACTTCTCTTTTGTTGCCCCGGGGCATCCGGACTACCTTATCCAGCCCTGACTAACATAGGCTATATTTTAAGACGAGATACTTCAGCCAAAGATTAAAGATATCCTGTACGGCGCCAACGTGGGGATCGAACCCATCATTCATCGTCGAACACATTGCCATCTGTATTACTATCGAAACCTAAAATTTAAATATTAAATTGACATATGATTCTTACAAAAAAAAACCATCAATAGACAGTATTAAATGTATCTCCATGGCAAAATGATCTCTCGTTTCTTGCAATACTAGATAATCTAGGTTGTACGAGCGGGCGCCCCTAGGGTCGGATTGTTATGCGTACCCGGCCCCCGCCAACGGCGGATCCAAATGAGTGTCCTGGGGTTTTAGTGGTGTAGGGTCTTCTCCTAGTGGTATGAGTTAGCATACCACGCTATGGAGAGGGCGACTCAGGGCGAGTCCCACATATCCCACCGCCAGCGCGCGAATACGCTGCAGCGGCGGCGGTGGGAATGCGTAAAGACATATGACACGGACAAAAAAAAAAATAGCGGGCGCCCCCAACACAAATTGATAATGCTATACCAACGCATTGGTTTTTTTGTCGTTAGTAATAATTGCCAGGATGATTTGCTACCAGTGTTATTATCGTAACGTTATATTATTTAAAAATAAACCTAGATTGGTTGTACGAACTGACGCCCCCATCACAGGTTCGATGAAGGTAATTTTTATTGCTATAGAAAGAGAAAAAGAAGATTGTTGAACAAAAAAATAAATAATTTTTCTGGTTATTAGCTACGAAAAACAGATCACAGTACCTATAGAAGTATTAAGCTAAACATACCAATCTCTATTTTTTATTCTTAAATTTACCGTATGTATTTCAAACATTACTAATCTAACCAAACATTACTATAAGTTATTCACAAATTTAACTCCAAACCTGATGCCTAAATTAGGCATATTATAATCTATATCTATTTATACATTAACTAATAATAAAATAAATAATAAATAAAAAAACAAAAAAAAAACAAAATAAATAAAAAAACTTACTTGTTTACAAAATCCACTACAGTTTTATAAGTAGGTGAACGATAAGGTTCAAGTACTGCACTAACACTGATAAACAAAACAATTGCGAATCAATGGCATCCGGAGGCACTGAATGACACTGTACAACTAAAGGTCGTCTCATAGAGCAGTTGTTAGTTACACGGTTACAGGTAATTCGTATGTAAGTAGTAAGGTTTAAGTATATAATATTATAGTGAATATTTTTGTTTTCTTCGTGGATCTGCGGCTTGTAAACAAGCAGCCGATCACTTCGATAATAACAGAATGCCTATATCTGTTGGTTATCGAGTAGATAAGGCTTACGTACTTGTTAGACACGTAGGTTGGTATGCCGATGTACAGTCAACCAAAGAGATAGAGAGAGAGGTTTGCGTTTGCACCGTCAGTAGGTATCAATGTCAGGACCTTGTCGGGCACAGCAAAATAGGACTGAAAAAAGATATTTTTTTAAGAAATTTAATTATTTTAAGTATTTTTAAGTTGTTATTCACATCCATCTATGCTATAATACTTAGGACCTGTTTGTTCCCTGCTAGCTGTGTACCTAATAATGCAGATAGGTAATAGTAAACTCTTCTGAGAATTGTGTACTTACATAAACATTTAAAATGCGTTTCACAATCTGTAAACCCATCTCTTTTGTTGACTGTACCTACATACACTACCTATACTTATTTCTGATAAATCCTCTATGCATAACGAAATAACTACTGGTAGGTACTTACGTTTATATAACTGAGAAATTAACCTTAAGTATTACTCCCTAGCGGCTGTTGTAACTCTAGAAATAAGTGTAATGAGTTTATTTTATTATTTACCGTAATTTTTTAATCAAGATCAAGTATATTCACCATTATGTTGGAATTTGAAACGTAAAATTATAATTATTATTTTAATAAAAAAGACATATATTTTTTACCAAAATAGTTATCTCAAGGAGACAGTAATCATAAATGTACATGGCATAATGATCTCTAATGCCAAACAATACAAGATAATCTAGGTTGTACAATAGTAGAACTAAATCATAACTGTAACTTTTAATGCTATTAAAAGAGTATGTAGCGACATCTACCGGACAGTAGTATAGTAGCCGGACAAACAACAAGAAGACAAGCAGCGCCATCTAACACCTAGCATCCCAACTAACCTGTATCGCGCAATACAAAATCACAAGCCTATTCGAACAGATACAAGTTCTAAATATTAACAGGGTCGTCGGCCGCCACATACTACCTCGCTCGGCAAAGATCTTTATTTTCTGTGGAGGAACACCACCAACCTATCCTCTACAAGTATATACCTACCTACATAGACTGATTGTACTATACTGCCAAGACTAAATAATTTTGCTAAGTATTAGCAAAGACTAAAAAATACTAGCAGTCCCGCGCAGTTTCACCCGCGTAATGGTGGTGAAACCTTAGTACATCCTAGAATTATTTTAAACCAAAGTTGGCTAGATGGCGGAGTTTTGAACCAAATTTCAAAGTAACCTTAATGCATGTTCTTCGTCCACGTACATCCGTACTCTTGAGAACCTTGTTACAAGCACACATGATATGTGGTCGCATCGGAAACCCCTGATTCCGGATCTCTGATGTCATCACGCAAGTAGGACGACTAAGTAGGTATTTACGTGAACTACAGTATTGTCCTGTATTGTCCTAAATTTATGTGAATTTAGGTAGGTACCTACTTTGTGTTTATTAAATCCCACGCGATACAATAAAGTCGTGATAATTGTTCTTCGCCGCCTTTTTGACAACAAGGTAGGTGTATTACAGTCAGCATTGTTATTAAACAGGTACATACGACAACATTGCTTTTTTTATAATATAAAGGCCATAAGATATCGTAGACAGAATCGTCCTTGATAGAGTGACAGAGTGCATCCATAGTGATTATAGAATTGAACATATAGATGAGTTACAGAAGTCGAACAACATTTGACACTTAGTTTGACATTTGTTTTCTCATAAGGAAGTGCACGTTAAATTAAGTAATATCGACATTAAATTTTAATAAAAATGATGATTCGTTACATAAATTTTATTAACGAATCAACATTTTTATTAAAATTGAATGTCAAATAAAAAAATATTTTGGTATGATGTAGATTAAAAACGTAAAAATATCGAATTCTGTATATCAAACTTCGAAAATATGTAATATTCGAAGTTTGCATTTTAATCACCAATATCAGTGAGGATTTTTTTTATATATTTGTAACCAATATATTTTTGAATGATATACACACAATTTATAGTGCAGTATAAAGTATATTTTTACATAAAGTACTACATTTGGAACCGAATAATAACAATAAATAAACAGACAGACTTTTTTATAAATCTACTAGCAAGTATAATATATATGTTCATTTCTATCTCGCATTTGATAGTAAACGAATTTAATATTTCATATTACAACATTTTTTTTTAATATCGATTCTATTGTTAATATCTACAATCGATTGTAGTACAGTTGCACGCCTCCTTATTATGTCATTTTAATGCGGTGTGTGATGCGATGTATACGTTATCCGCTGGCTTACAAAAATAAATAAAAACAGTGTTGAAACTCTATGAAAACATATATATTCATTTTTAAAATACCTACATTTATTTAACGGGTATCATGTGTATTAGTATCTAATATTGCACATTATCTACAAACACAAATATGGATGTGGATTTACTTCGGCCTGGGACAGTTCCCTTATCCCCTGACACAGTGTTATGGTTTGAATTCCTTTTGGACCCTAATCTTCTGAAGAAACATCTCAGCAAACCAAATCCAGGTAAACTATATGTAACTTTTATGATCAGGCTTACTCTAGTAGAAATCCAATGAGCTTATTTATCAAAGAAATATTCATATAGTAACTATACTAAGCTTAGTATCTATGATCAGTCCTACCTATCTATGATCAGTTGTTATTGCCGTAATTCATATGTTGCAGGATTTATTAGGATATTCACTTGGTATCATATTTTCTAGTGTAGTTGTGCAGTTGTTTCATATATAACCTATTTAAAATCTGTTAGATTTGTACTACCTAAAGTGGACATAACCACATTTCGCCATTAGCATGAAATTTTTGAATCTTACTGATACATAATATGTTTGTTAATGCTGCTGCCCAAAAAAATTACATAATATAATAATATGATATTATCACAATTGGGACCAATGGCTTATTGTGCTTTCTGAGGCACAGAGGGTACTTTCAACCCTTAATTGGAAAAAATATTTTATTTTACATGAAGATTTTTTATCCGGAGCTGACCCAAATATAATCCTAAATACTTTCATATTTTCAGAGCCCTCAGCCTGTGTGCTCATAGAAGAGTTCCTATCGGTGGACATCAAAAATGTCAACTCAAAGCCCACCAGTGAGAGAGTGGTGGATGTTGATGCTCCAGCAAGCCCACCATCAGCTCATACTCCCACTGCACCTGTCCCCATACAGTTCACACGCAAACAACTGGCACTCAAAATCTTGGCTTTAAAGGTAGCTGCCAGCTTGCACTGGAATTTAGGTAAAAATAATATTTTTTTGTAAACTTTATTCTTGTTAACCCCTTGTGCTAAGCTAAAATGCTTGTATTACGAGTCGGTTCACGTTGGTAGTGCAATGGGTGGCAATCGGCAACCCAAGATCACAAGTCCATTGTCCTAGCCATTGTGCTACAGCCAATTAAATGTAACAAATTAGTACTTTAAAACATTATCATGGTTTCCTCCATATCCTGCTGTGGTCTAAATTCATCTTACTTAACATTTTATTTGAATGCTAGTTGATGAACTATTAAGAGTAGTGTTAAATTCTCAGAGAACTAACTCTCATATCACAGTAACTAACTATTTGTTGGTCAACACTAGGAATTCCTAAAGTGTTCAAGTTCTACACCCATTTTTTTTAACACCAAGATAGACCCACATTGAGTCTCCCATGGACCCCTGAGGGTCCACCCCCAAACTCAATGTGGTTCTACATTGGTGTACAAAAAATTGGGTTCACAAGTTGTAATTTTGTAATGTGCTAGAAAGTTTACCTGATACTCCCTTTCTTTCACCAAAGCCAGTTAAGTTTTTAAAGTGGTCTATGATAAAAGGTCTACACAAATATAAGTGTTTCCATTAGCCTCATAGTCATAGTCAAATCAAATTTTGGGCCATATAATTTGGTCTCCACTTTCTTCATGGAATCTGCACAAGTAACTAGGCAATATATTATTATAAGTGTCTTTGGACAACCTAATAGATATTGTTTGTAGCTCTCGTCTGTGAGTTTCTGCATGCCTCGGCGTGTGTATTGTGATATAATTTGATGAATTATTTCAGATATATTTGAAGAGAAACTGCAACCTCAAGCCCAGCACCAACTGATGCAGGACCTTGTGTACATCAGCACTAATGGAGCGTTTGCTGTGCCACCACATGTAAGAATTAAGTTGAAACATTCATAGTAATTCACCAATTACAAATAGAAATATAATTATATCAAAGGGTAAAAGACTAAATGCGCTAAATAACTCTAAGATAAATATTAAAATATGTATTTTATGAAATCTCTTCATAAGGTATCTAATTCAATATCATTCATGCAACACCATGAACAATATTGAATTGAATACTTAGCTCAGTTAGCTTTTTATCGCTCCATATATAAGGTAAGTTGGATCACACCCTGTATAAGACTGTGATGTGTGTGACCTGTCTGTTTTTTTGAATTACTAATAAAAAATACTTAATACTATTTCATCAATTTTATTAAACAGGATATTCCCGAAGAATTAGTACAACTGCCACAAGTTCAGTTCGCATTGACATTGTACCACAGATGGGTGCTTCGATTCCCAGTGAAAGCAGCACTCCATGCCAAATCAAGCAAAATGGCGTACATTAATATGTAAGTGTGTATTTAATTAGTTCATCAAGTAGCTAAATATTAAATTTTCCAATTCATTAAGATGTACAGTTCGACATTGTACCATTTATTAGAACTCTTCTATTGTTTGAAATGTAAACTTGGACATTAATCTAATGAGTACTTATTTCTTGTCACATCAGGCCGAGCATACAAGTGGATGGCAGCTACAGTCCCATGAATCAAAACTTCGAGAAAATATTGCGAATGTGCGAAGCCATGCGCCCACAAAGCGTAATATTTTTAGAACAAGTTGCATCCTACTACATACCAACCACTAACATGCGCCGGAAAGACTCTGAAAAGATAAAAGTCCCAGTAATGGAAGTGTTTGTACATCTCACTGAAGACGACGGTGATATGAATCACAACTGGAACGCTGGCGACGTCAATATCAGCCAATACGAGCTTTCAATGCAAATATACTTTGATCTCTGCTGTCATTATTTCTTCTATGGTCATCACAAATTAGCAAAGAGCCACATTCTGAACTGTAGAGAAAACTCGAATTTACTAGAAAGAGAAGTATCCATCTATGGCTATGGTGCACATAAAACAATGCCCTGGGGAGAATTCAACTATGCAAGTATGACTAAAGACGAGATGCTAGGATACATCAGGGCGCTCAATTTAGGTTTCGAGGTATTGAACGAAGAGCCATCTTTGTTACAGAAGCTTCAAGACTCTTTAGCGAACCATTACACTGGTATTATAGCAGTTTTACAAGCCGATAACTTAGCGAGAGAGATCCCCATGATTCACAGACAAGTGTGCGAACTTGATATTCAAGGATCCGCTTCGAGTGGCGCATTTACAGTCGCTCGAGATCTTTTGAACAGAGTATCTGCTTTAAACGCAGTCCGATATGCCTTAGAAGGTGGTTTACCATCAACTCATCCAGAATTTCTTAACAAATTCAAAACTGTCGGCATAAAATTTTTTGATCTCCTTTTTTGGGCTCTCGCCCCCGTTTTAACGTCCAACTTATCAGAGTCCGACTGGGACAACCTGCGAACATTCTTTCTTCATCTCGCTACATCGCAAAGTCGATTACCAATCGACAGAATAGATGAATATTTGAAAAAGCATGTTGGAGAAAACTCGGAAGCTATTAGGAAGAAGTTGATTTCTGATGAGCAACTCAATGCCATTCTGAACGATCCTATTAATATGGATGACGAGAATATGGACATTCCGCGAGAGTTGCTCACAGATGATTGGGAGACACCTGACTTTGATTTCAAAGCGATACCGGAGTTAGAGATGGGTCGACTCAAGAA
This sequence comes from Nycteola revayana, assembly GCA_947037095.2. Taxonomy (NCBI): domain Eukaryota; kingdom Metazoa; phylum Arthropoda; class Insecta; order Lepidoptera; family Nolidae; genus Nycteola; species Nycteola revayana. The sequence goes on along the minus strand of OX344845.2, from coordinate 11,428,746 downwards.
GCGACTTATTGAGGCCTCCACTGCGGATGATGTGCGCATGTGTTTGGTGAAGTTGGCTATGATGGCGCCACAGTCGCCTCTTTGGAAAATAAGTCCTTCTTGGAAACCGGCTGGAGAATTGAGTAACGCTTTTGTGTCGCTGCCCAGAGGTTTTCTGCAAGACTTTGGCTATGTGATGTCTGGGGCAGCAAGAGCGAGAGCCGAAGCTGGTTGCTCCCGAGCTGCTTTATCCTTACTCTCTGTATTAGAAGGTGAGGTTCGTAGCCAGTTAGGCGGCGGTACTGAACCAACTCTTTACCGGCTGTGTCGTCATTTGACATGGGAAGTTTTGCTGCTTCAAATAAATGTGATGCTGAGCGAGTGGCCACACCATAGACTGAACCTTTCCGCTTTGGCTAATAAATGTAAAGCTTGTATCGCTGCGGTCACTTCAACCGACGGCATCATTCCTAGACCACAGGTGAGATGAGGATCACTTCCTTTAACTTGTTATATTTATATGAAAACCATCTTTCTTATGCTGCAACCTTGTCATTGGTTCTAAAACTTCGTTGCTTAGATTTTGATACCTCCATTTTATCCCGTTAGAAGAATGAATTTTGGAAAATAGATTTTTACTGAATACCTACATCCGCTATAAAGAGACTTTCCTTCATAATAAATGTCTACGATCCAAATTTAATCGCAGTCCCTTCAGTGTGACTGGCAAAACCCTCCTTCGGGAGGGTCATCAATATTATTTTTATTGTTATAACCATTTCTTCAGGTAATCGAAGCTTGCTGGATATGTCTAATAAATTCGTGTGAGTGGGAAGGAGTCGGGGTGACCACAGGCCCTGGTGAGGTGGCTGCGGCACTTTGCGCCGCTTGCTTTGAGCTTCAACGAGGGAAAGCTACTAGAAAGTTCCCAAGACCTTTATGGGATTTTGGTATGTACTTCTTTTAGTTAACTATTTAATGTTTTGTAATTTCTCGTATCATAGATATAATCTTCCCGCGAGGCGTGTCTGTTGGGTCCCGTATACACACATAACATAGTTGAACTATCATTCATGTACTGCTTAAAATAAAGTTTAGAATAAATTGGCGTGTTGTTGCCGGATAATAGACTACGCAATTACTTCCCATGAGTTTCGTAAGAAGCGACTAAGGGACAATGGATGGGCAGCAGCATCTATCAGCTGAAGGTTACTTACCATCTTATAGCGATCACTAATCCGCATGTCAAGCGTGGGGATAATAGCAATATCCCTCAACGACCCTGGCTAGCCAAGGTCTGATAAATTGAGGCCCTTATTCAGCAGTTGACGTTAACAGGCTTTTGAAGATACTATGACGTCAGCAATATAAAAATGTTACCGTTGAATGTCCTTGTAAAATACATGACAAATTTGGGAAGCATTTTGTTATACATTTGCAGATATTCAATTTCTGAAATGATGTTCTACGTTTGAAGGATTAGTAATCCGCTGTCAATAATTCAAAATTCCTTGTTAAGTGTGAAGTAACTTTTTAAACTTTATTGACCACTTTAATTTGATTATTGCCATTATGAAATCAATGATTAATATTTTAGTTCAGAATCGAATGACAAACGTAATTAGATGTATTTGTAGCTTTTGTCATTTCGTATTTTTTTACTGAATTTCATTTGACAGCGAAGTGAAGTTACCCGCTATGTTAGTTGATTTTGTTTTTGAGAAACCAGGTGTTAAGGTCTTTTATTTATTTTCAGCAATATCAGTATATACCAACAGCTCGTCAGGGCCCATAAAGCGATCAGCTGGCGGCGTACCAACACATTCTCGAGACGCTCCCGGCGCTGCTATAGAGGCTCGAAACGCTTTCAATGCCTTCTTAGCCACTTTGAGAGAACCTCTCGCTGTCAGTGTAATGCTGTCGCTCCTAGCAAGAATACACAATCTACTTCTAGACGACAGCTCTTTGGAACTAGTGGTCGATTATATCAACTTGTGGCCTTCAAATATATCTAATGCGAATAATTATAATGCCAAGTTGGTGCTAGAATCTCTGACTGATTTACTTGAGAGGAGCTTGAGACTGTACCCGTATAATACTGCGTGGTAAGTGTTTGTGTTGAACTATTTTTTTATATAATTTGTTAGAAAAACATATATTTTATAAATATGTGGCCTCCACGAAGCTTAAATTTGTGTGATTAAGACGAGGAGTAAGGTTTCAGTCTTATTAAAACGAAAATAGGCGACAAATGTTTTTTCCCCAATGAGGTAGCCATCATCTCAGCCAGAAATAAATCAATAATTATAATAACTAATATTTGCCACTCTTTTTGTGGTTTAGATATTATGCAATAACAGAGCAGGCCCTATTAAATAGTTTAAAAATGTGTACTAAATAACCGTATTTTTGCAATTATTCGTAGCGTTCTTAATTACTTCTCGTGGTGAAACTATGTATTTAGGTGTCCGAGCTGCGCTAGACCCACTTTTGGGATTACCTCTTGGATTTTCGCAAGTGACAACACGAATCCCCCCCCCCTCACCCGCATGTCGTGCCCCTCGTCCGCTCGGACGTCATCGTGCCGCGCCGGGCGAATAGCTTCGCTCTTCAGTACGTCTTGGAATTTTACGAAGTGAACACGTGCGTTGGAACAGTACAGTAGAATTATTATTTAAATAAAATACTTCTGTTCCGTACACTGAAATATAATATAAAGGTAAGTAAGTGATATGAATTTAATTTCATTGAAACTAATTAAAACAGGAAAGCCCTGTTAATTTGGTAGATTTGCCCGCTCTCAGGACGGCATACCCACAGTTAAAAAGTGCACTACTAAGGAAGGCCCTTAGTTCATTGTAGTTTTATTTCTAACTCACTACACAGCCGACGGTCGGCTGAGCGCACACCCGACGTCGTCTGCTAAGCAGGCGACTGGCATCTGCCAAGCAGCCGAATGTTCGGCTGCCGGCCCGATGGCTGATTAAGAATGACCGCTGCGTGCTTTACACCAGCAGAATACACAGGCTCATACATAGTTCTGCTTACAGATGGAGCAAATTACGCTGGGTTCACTGACCGAGTGGAGACCCCCGACAAAAGAAGAAGCTTTCTTCAACAATATTGTGCAGATTCTGGATGAAGTATTCCCAGATAATTGGCGAGCTTGGGTTATCAACACACCCTCCTACAGTGACCTTTTCGGGGAACATATCTCCTCGGACTTAGAATGCAGGTTACGATATGCCATTCCAACGGTCAGACTGGCAAAGGCTTATAGTACTGAAACTACACTGAGTGAACGTCGCTACAAAAAGATTAAGAGAATTCTATTAACTTGGCCATTGGGTCGAGATCTGATTTATGCTCCTTTAACAATAATGGCAAAAGTCCATCCAGTACAAGCTTATAATAAGTTCAGCGAAACTATCAATATGATAAAAGTCTTACTCATTTCACGCCAGGAGGCGTCAGAAATGTTGAAGAAAGAATTTAACATTGAAACATCCTCAAATTCTAATAGTTCAAGAGCTACTAAACGCAGTCACAGTCCAGAGCCACTTACTCCTTCTAAAGAACCGAGAATCAGTGAATTTATGACACAACAAAACTTAATTTTAGAAAAGCTTTGTTCTATAGCGCAGACCACGAACGAAAACGTGAGACTAATTCTTCAAAAAGATTCTCACTCCTTGAATTCATCCCAAGGCACTCTAACGCCAATTCCAGACTATAACAAGAGTTTCGTTGGAGAAACCTCTGCTCCATGCTTTGAGGAGGATAACTGGTATGCACCTCCCCTTATTACTGAACCACAGCAGAGCGAGGGCTTGGATGGACCAGACGTGGATAAAGAATCCTTACAGGATTTTAATCCTGGAACGAAAGAATCTGAGGCAAAAATTACGAAAGCAGATGATATGCTGGTAAAACAAGGAATCGATTGCCAAAGATTCAACTCTGAAAATTGGCAAAACATACGTTACGCCGAAGTCCAAAAACAATTCCAGGCATCGCCGGCTTTCACTGCTTTGAAAGTAAACGGCAATCTAGCTACAGTGACTCCTTCCTGGCAACTCGTGTCAGTGCTGGAAAAAATGGACCTATGCCTAGGTGCAGTTACACATGGTCTTTTGCAACAGCGTCGAACATTCCAATTGATATATGAAGACGCACCAGCTCCTGTTAAAGCATACATTAGTAAAAAAATTTTAGAGTCTCAGTCAGAATTTCGAAAATGTTCTGATTCTCTCTTGCAATACGCCTGTGGTAAACGCGCTGAAGTTATTCAACAAAGAAGAGCTTTATACACACCACAAAATAACATTTTTAAGGGACCTGCTCCATGCAATACCACCTTCAGAAACTTGTCTTTTTGCTGAACCACAACTTTCGGAACTTGTGAAAGAACAGGGTGGCATTACGAAGATTTTTCCCGGGAAATTCCGGAAAGCTACACCTACCTCAGCGCCGAAAACAAGAGCCTATAGAGACAGACGACCTCAACCATTGGCATCAGAAACTAAGGGAAGATTTCTACAAAATAACCAAAACAAAAATACGGCAGCTCGAAAACCAGAAAGATCTCGATTTCAAACTAAACGAGTCCCTGATAAACGGAGTAGAAACAAAAAATACTAAATTTCGCGCAGGACAGGTCCGTAAAAATCTTACTACATGGGAAACACTTGGGGCTCCCAAAAATATTTTATCAATAAGATATAAGATACTCTTTATTGCACACCAACATAACAACACAAACACAAATAGAAAAAAGTAATGGTTAGTTATGTACAATCGGCGGTCTTATCGCAGACAGATATTTTATCAATATTATCAGGGTACCGGATTCCATTTGTTACTCGTCCTCCATTATACAGATTCAGCCATGGAACTTGTTTACGTTATCAAACAGAGACTTCTATGAAGATGTCCCAAGAAATAGAAAAAATGCTGCAGTCAGGTGCGGCCAGAAAATGTAACAGTAAATCCGGCTTTCTATCTCCTTTATTCTTGCGTCAAAAATCTGACGGTTCAAACCGGCCTATATTTGACCTAAGAAATCTCAATCGCTACTTGCGACCGCCAAAGTTTCGTTTGCTCAATCATTTTAGAATACCGCTCTGCTTAAATAACTCAGATTTCATGACAAAACTAGACTTATCACAAGCTTATTTTCACATACCTATAGCCAATACACACCGCAGATTCTTAGCTTTTACTTACAAAAACAATATAAATGAAATGACATGTTTACCCTTTGGTTTGGCTACCGCTCCATGTACCTTCTCAAACATTTCTAATTGGCTGGCCAATCATTTCAGGAAAGGAGGCATCCGCATCGTAGTGTACCTAGACGACTTTTTGATTATGCACACAAATCCAGATGTGCTGGCACAGCAGACACAACAGGTACTACTACAACTCGTGGATTTGGGTTGGTGTGTGAATCTAGAAAAATCTGTCACAACTCCCACAAAAGTAATAGAATACTTAGGAATCGTATGGAAAACAGACCAAAATCTCAAATGCCTTCCTTTGCCCAAAACTCAAAAAATTATCAATCTACAAGAGAGATTACTCTGAAAAAAAATTGGTGGACATGGCGCAACGCAAAAATCATTTTAGGGAACCTCAACTTTGCGTCATTCGTCGTTCCGCTGGGTCGACTGCATTGCAGACCGATCCAAATAGGAGCAAATGCACTCAAACTCAAACAAAAGATGAGAAAAACAAAAAATTTCTCATTCCGGAGTATGTAGCAAAAGAACTCCAGTGGTGGTTACATCACGCCGGCCAAACATCACCGATTCACCACAAAAATCCCACAGTATTTGTAACAACAGATGCTTCAGACCAAGGATGGGGAGCCACAGTAAACGACATGAGCTTAAGCGGTATATGGACTGTCGGTCAACAATCGTGGCACAGCAACCGAAAAGAATTGTGGACCCTAAAAGTAGTCCTTCAAGAAGTGGCACACAATTACAGGGGTCAGACAATCCTAGCTCAAACAGACAATCGATCTGTGGCAACGTACATCACCAAAGAAGGGGGGACAAAGTTCTTGAAACTGCTGGAGTTAACAATAGACATACTCGAGACGGCACAGCAACATCGAATACATTTAATTGTCCGGTACCTACCAGGGAGATACAATCTATTAGCCGACAGCCTTTCGAGATTTCGCCAAGCTCCAGAATGGACATTGTCGAAGCAGTTAATAAGAACTTTATTCAAAATATGGGGAACTCCGATGATAGACCTTTTTGCCCGCTCACAATCAGCAGTGGTGAAGGAATACGTGAGCGAAGATGCACGAGATCAAACATGTGTATTTGTGAATGCCTTCAGCAAGATATGGCACTACAGACTCGGTTGGCTCTTCCCCCCACCGTCACTCATACCGCGAGTCTTACGACATCTGGAAAAGAGCACGGGCACATATTTACTTGTCGTACCGAATTGGAAGAAGACCTTCTGGAAAGCAGAATTGAAACAGAGAGCACTGAGCCCTCCTTTCACGATTCACAACGTGCGTCGACATTTGATAGATCTTCAAACCGGGAAGCCCCCGCCGGCTGCAGAGAAGCTGTGTTTGCAGGTCTGGAAGGTTCGGGCTGGGCCCGTTTAGTGGAGTCTTGGCAGAAAGAAGATACAATTCTTCTAGAAACCTCCTGGCGGTAATCTACCCTGAAAACGTACAAGAATGCCTGGGAAAAGTGGCGATCATGGTCTCGAGGAAAGTGTCCAGTTGATAACCCAGAACCTGGTGATCTTTCGAAATTTATTTGTTACTTACACAACGAAATTAAACTAGCGCCTAGAACGATCGCTATACACAAATCTGTTGTGGCCACATTTGCAAACCCGGAGAAATCAGGCGCGATTTCTGGACACCCACTTGTAAAGCAAGTAATGAAAGCTATAGCCATAACAAAACCCCCACCTCACAAGCCTCCGACTTGGGAGGTGGGTACTTTAATTGAATATCCTCAACATTATAATGTTAATGTTGATAGCATATTTCAAACATCACGACATGTTGCGGCAATCCTACTACTCTGCACAGGAAGAAGGATACATGACCTTACTTTACTGGACATCAGCCCAGAATTTTTCGATAACAAAGATGATCACGTGACATTATGGCCTAAATTTGGGTCTAAAACTGATTCTGCGACATACCGACAAGCTGGTTGGCGCCTATTAAACGATGGCCCAGAAAGGCTCAACCCGGTGTTGTGGATGAAGAGACTTTTAACTTTATTACAAAAACGACGAAAAGCGAGGCAAAACCTTACAAACTTGTTTATTACCACAAGAGGTAAAGTAAATGCAGCCTCTAGATCAGTTATTGCTGGATGGATCAAGACTCTTTTCCGAGAGGCCAATATTCAAGATTCTCCTGGCAGCTTTAGAGCTGCAGTCAATTCTGACATGTGGCGCAATAATAATATAAATATCGACGATGTTTTAACAAGAGGCAATTGGAGGAGCAAAGATACATTCCTCAAATTTTATTTTAAGGAAATTCGGAATGAAACCAGGTACTCAGGCGGTGCGAGTCTCACGAGATTATTTTCACCTGTTTGATTAAAGGTTGTATTAGAGCTTCCTTAGGTTACAAATATACAATCAGGATTACTTAATTGTTATTTTTGGAAGAAAAATTATGTTGATTTCTTATTACATTGTTACAAAAGTTCCAATAGTTTCAATTTTAAGTCATTGTCCTCACCAATTCACCCGCACACTCCTATTAACGAACCGCTCACAGTACGTCATGTGACGCCGGCAGAGAATAAACACGTCTCAAAAGTGGGTCTAGCGCAGCTCGGACACCTAAATAACACCGTTTTCCCCCCGAAGGATAGAAAACGGATATTTAGGTTCCAGCGTAGCTAGACCCACTAAATTATCAGGCCTTGCCGGCTTGAGAATGTACTGAGGAGCGAAGCTATTCGCCCGGCGCGGCACGATGACGTCCGAGCGGACGAGGGGCACGACATGCGGGTGAGGGGGGGGGGGTTCGTGTTGTCACTTGCGAAAATCCAAGAGGTAATCTCAAAAGTGGGTCTAGCTACGCTGGAACCTAAATATCCGTTTTCTACCCTTCGGGGGGGAAAACGGTGTTATTTTTCCTCATTTCTCCTTTAAGGTCCCAATACCAATCGATATTTCTACCCAATACAACCACTCAGCCGAAACAGGTGGCAACATCGTTTACAATGTAAGCTTATTCATCTACTTCATATATGTTGACTTTCCCAGGTTACGTTTATACGGTGACGTAGAGATGGTAGAGAGTCGTTGGGGGGCAGCGCTACGCCGCTACCTGTGCGGGGCAGCGGCTGGGTCGTGGCACTTTGCCAAGCGCGTGCCCGACGAGGGCAACATTGCACGACGAGCAGCCAGGTGTTGCCAGGCTCTCGCTGCGCCTACCCAAGCAGCTGCTCTTTGTCAACTCCCTGATGAACCTGAGTTTACTACTGCATTCAAATGTTTGGCGGAAAAGGTTGGTGCATAGTTGTGATTTTGATCCCTGCAATCTCTAGTTTCTGATTCTGAATTTACTGAATGGTATACATGAAAGTAAAGTTTATTGCGGGATTGCCTTAAAAAATAAAGGCCGTGTTGACGACACCCGATATCCACCCACATGGCGTCGCGTCGGATGTTCATAGTGTGATTCTGGTCTATCGTCGCGTTTCATCAGGTCGCGTCGTTTTAATAATGTGTTTCCGCCTTTAATGTTGTCAACCGGTTACCAGCTAGTTTCTACATCATAAAACTAAATACATAAACCGAATCATTTTTTATATCAACTTTATCCGTTACTTCAAAAATAGTCTTGGCAGATAAAAAAACCATTTTTGTGATCTTTCTTGCGATATAATGCAATATTTTGACAATCAATTTTAAACCAAACTTGTATTCTCAGACTGGCAACGCATCAGATGCAATGGACGCCTACTACGGCTGCATCTGGGACGGAACGTTGCTCGAGGTGGCTGTAGCGTTGCACGCACGCAGGGGGGAGGGGGGGCGGCGAGCACGCGCAGTGCGAGCGGCCGGTGCATTGGAACTAAACGCGAACAACAGCGAAGAAATACAGCGGGAGGCCGCCGCTATAAGACGAGCAAGGCTTCTCAGAGCACTCACGAACCAATACGTCGCGTGATTGTTAAGTTTTAATGTAAAGCTTGTGATAGATATGTATTTACGTGTAATATACTGATTTGAAGTAAACATTGTGTCTTAAATTTCGCTCAATGCCTCTAAAGTGGTTGTACACATTTGCATTATGATATGATACGTAATTGATTGATATTCTAAGAGTACCGCGATCCGATGGTTTAGGTTTTATAAAATTATGTTAAAGTGCAAAATGGATCTCTGCGAAGCCCCACATCTACCTACCTACCTACGGCTGATTTTCTTTTAAAGATTCAGTAACGTTAAACCTGGGCTGACTTTTACCAAGACAAATAGCAGGCCACAAAGGAAAAATTATGTACACTAATGTTATACTTAATAGTTAATCAATCAAACAAAATTAAAATTAAGAACATTTATTTTCAAATAGTTATACAAACATTGACAATCTTTGGATGTATCTATTATCATAGAGAGCACAACGAAACGATAACATTAATTCGAAATTGCGTGACACATAAGTCTAACTACGGCAGATTTGGTTGTAAATGTTGTAATGTAATCTAATAATTGTGCTTCGAATTACGGAAATCGTAACAATCCCATAAAAACATACTAATTTATACCAAATACAGATAATAAAATTGTATACAAAAGTAATACTAATATCTTAATAAGTAAGTGTAAATATATTATAGATATATAATCTCAATTTTGCTTTGTTCGAAAAGTCGAATAATTAGTAAGTATTTGAGCGATGGCAATAGGTACTAGAAAATATTTTCGGAAGACAAAGATATCAAAAACCAAAGGTACTTTGGAATGGACAAATTCATCATATTTAATACGATACATATTTTTATAAGTCATTTTAAGATATACATTAAAGATATAACATCAAACATTAGTTCTAAGATCAACATTTCGACAGCTTATAGTATAGTTTAAACCTTTGAACGCCTTAGGAAGGCGGGTTGAGGTGGGGGCCGGGGACGAAAACTGGTACTGGTATGCCGTTGTATGAGTACGTTTACGGAGAAGCGACATTACACGCGTTTTTTTACGAATAGTAGGTACCTTCTTCTATTTCACCGCCACTCTCCACGTCTCGCTTTTTTATCAAATTGCCATATGTTTAAATTTACGCATGAGATGAAAACGGTCGCTTTAGGGTCCACCCTACAGTAAACGGAAAAAAAGAGCCCAACCCGCCCCACGACGCCCCCTTCTCCGTAAATGAGGCCTTACCTAGGCGCACTACAGTGGTTTTGGTCTAACTATAATGTACCTTCTTCATTTAATATCTGCACTATTCAATCAATAAATTGTAGTAGCAAGCAGTAGGTATTTATGTTATGTATGTGTACTCACCTAAAATGAATATAAATATATCAGTTTTATAGAACTGCAAGGAAATTCGGACCAACGCACTGAGCACTGTTTTATGATTTTTTTCATGCACTGGTTATAAGTAGATACCTATCGTTATGGCAAAACGAGTTTTCAGTTAAGTATATATCTAAATATTTATTCTTAACAACAATAAAATAGTACTTCGGTAAATATCTTCAGTAGTTTACTTGACTATTACCTACATATAATGATGATTAGAAATTAATAAAATACCAGTAACTACCTACCTAATTTTTATATACCTAGGTAATGATGATATATTTTATGTAAGTATAATCTCAAAACATCTACAATATATTTAACATTAATAAAATCTATAGATCATGTTTATAAAAATTACACGACCGTTAGACAAAAACAAAATAATTATAGATTGAATAAAAGTATAACGGATGTCATTTTAGATTTGTATAATTTGATATATTTTGGCACATAGTTATTTATAATGCAAAGATAATTATCTTACAAAAAATATACTAGTACATATGAGATTTCGATCAGTTAGGCCTGATTTTGGGAGGCTCTAACAATTTTTTTTTATTTATTCATACATTTATATTATTTTATCTTATTTAATGTAAAATATTACGCCTTATTAGGTTAGGCCATTAATTGTCAGTGCCGAAGCAATTACTTCTCATATGTGCCGAGGTAGCGATGGCAGTTAGGGCAGTAATGATCCGAATTCTTCGCCGACTCGGAGCAGTATGGAATGCAGCAGCAACAACTGGAAATATACAATTATAAATTAAATACTCTTGAAACATATCGTCTTCATATCAGCCTATTGTCATCCACTGCTGAACATAGGCCTCCCCCAGCGATTTCCAGCGGGAACGATTGCTAGCAGCCTGCATCCACTGACTCCCTGCGACCATTATGAGGTCGGCGGTCCATCGTGCAGGCCGTCGTCCGCCGCCGGTCGAAACATACAGTTTGTTTTAAAAGAGGCTTTTGGAAGAAAATACAATTTTGGGTTCACAAAGTCTATAATTACGTTTTTTTAGTCCCACTTATATTAGTGTACCTATCTATGTACAAATTAAGCAGTTGAGCACCTATATATACCAAACTATCTCAATTTGATATACCTACCAAACGTATTAAAATTTTTCCAAAGTGGCTTATTATAGTCAACCGTCCGGGGCGGTATAAAATATTAAGCAAGTCTTAAAGTCTCGGAGGTCGTATAGCTCTCTCTAAATCTTTGTGTAAATCCTTAAATTTGTTTCCGGCTCTTGTTGGTTATGGGAGTACCTTCCGCATCTCGAAAAGCATGTAAAGCCAATAGTCCCGATTGTTATTACATAATCTATAACAAGCGTATACCAGAGAACGGGAGCCATTTCCTTGTGTGTTACAACATAATAGTACTACGGTCACCTTTTTTTTTTTTTCTTTTCCTACGGACATATGTAGTTTGCCCCGAGGCTTTTGCTACTTCACCGGGCATAAAGGCGAGCAGAGCTCCAGCCTAGATAAATGGTTTAAACACTACTAACTAAACAACATGCGCAAGAGGGCGTCCCCTGTGGGACTTGGACCTCGGCTCAGGGTCGCTGACGGGGAGATTGAGGGATTATGGCTTTTAGTTTAGGGGAGTTTTGTGCAACTGTCGCTCTACTTTACAGTTCGCGGGCCTCTCGGACTTCGGGTCTACGAGGGCATCGGAAGGTTCTTAGCAAACTAAGGGTCGGGAGGCACCAACCCGCCTGCCAAGAGTGGTGACTACGGCAAAAACCCTCTCTCGGGAGGAGGCCTATGTTCAACAGTGGACGTTATGCGGGCTGATGATGATGATGGTGGTTTATTAACGTATTGTTTAAAATATTGAAAGAAGAAAACATTGACTAAAAGAAGCTTACCATATGCATCCACAAAGAACGGCAGCAATATGAGTTCGTGTGGTGGTTGTGTACTTCACGGCCGTCTTGATAGAGGCTTGGCAGAACTGACAGATCGTCACTGTATTGTCCGGACCCAACAGAGGCTGCTCACATACAAAAGTAATAATTTACATAGTAAACGTTATTGTATAATAATAGGTATGTAATCTATACTTATATATTATAAAGAGGAAAGATTTGATTATTTGTTTGTATTGAATAGGCTCCGAAACTATAGGACCGATTTAAAAAATTCTATCACCGTTGGAAAGCTACACTATCCCCGGATGACATAGGCTATATTTAATTGAGAAGTTCCCACGGTAGCGGGAGTGACGCGGGTGAAACGCGGGATGCTATCTATAAATATAGGTAAGTGAAGAATAAAGTACGTGAAGAATAAACTTTGTACCCCTTTTGACGAATATTGCACGGAGTATCAAAATTTCTCACATTAATAAGTAGTTTCTATATGACAAAACAGAGAAAAGGTTCATACATATAGAGAAGGCATGCAGAACGCTAATATTTTTTTAAATGATAGTCGAATTTAGACCTTTAGTATACCTAATTGATAACTCTTACATTACATAAACATTAAGCATTACCTCCTAATAATTTCAGTAATATTTTTAATAACTGGCGTCTAAAAGATGTGCCATTAGATGCGATTTTAGTGCATAATTTAATTTAAACCTGGATAATACCTAATGAATCAGTATCGAACGGACGCCGGGGAAGACTTTATTTGTAGAGGTAAAAAGATAATTTTAACCTCCGTGAGTAGCGATTTAAGTCTCGCTTTCAGTTCGATCCCCACACCGGATAATAAATGTTTGCGTAAATTTTAAGATTTCTTGCTGAGCCTCGTTGATTGAGGGACTACTCTGTGCTTCGCAAAGCTCATTAAGACGTTTGTCCCGATTGTTATAACATTGTCTACAATAATCGTATGCCATGGAACGGATAACAGCGTTTCCTAGTGGGATACAACATAATGCTGCGGTCACCAACCCGCATGCCTAGCGTGGCGACTATGGCAAACCCCTTTCGGGAAGAGGCCAGCAACAATACTTAAACTGGCTGATGATAATGTTGAAGATATTAAAATTGAGTAATAAATATTAATTAAAAAAAATCTTACTTTTAAGGTTTATATTTAAGATGTTAATCAACAAAATACCTAAATAGAACATACGAAAAATCTTAATACCTTCTGTGGGCTGATGATTGGTTCTTGTGTCTGTGGCGAATTCGGTGTCTGCGTATTATTGAATTTCTTAAACTGCAAAATATACAAAAATGTTATTCACACCCTAAAAGTATCTGGTAGGTATTTTTGGAGACGTATAAACTCACCTTATGCCAAAATAGTAAATTACTCTCTCTTCATCTTGTATGTACATCAGGGCCGGATTTAGAAGTCCGGAGGCCCCGGGGCAACTAAGGAGAAGAGGCCCCAGTGGCGGACTTACACATTTGCCGCCAGTAGGCTATTCAAATTTTGCCGCCCCTACTGACCTTAACAACATGCTAGTTGAGACCCATATCAAATCATGTTACAAATGTTTATTTTTGAGAGTAATTGTCATAAGAAATCTAAATATAACAAGGTCTAAGATTATTTAAGGAGACTCCCATACAACAAACGTAATTTTTGCTCAAAGTTAATGACGGCAACTGCAAGACAAAAAAATGTGGTCTAAATTTGCCGCCCTCCAAAATCTGCCGCCCTAGGCTCCAGCCTACTGGTAAATCCACCACTGAGAGGCCCCCTGGCCACAAATTAGTTTCCCTCTAAATGTGTAAAAAATTTGAAGTATGTAGGTACCTACTTTTCAAGACGAATTGAATTCTGATATTTTATTGATTGTCTTATTTCAATGAACAAGTATTGTAATAACAGCTATTCATCTACAATAACCGTTATACAATTTTTAAGAACTATAACTTTAATCATGATTCTACAAAGTACTGTTTGTAAAGGTACAACACCGAAAAATAAATAAAAGAAAAGTTTTAGAGTTTACTCGTCAGAATTTGAAAGATTTTAAATCTCTAATGTGGAGGCCCCTCTATTGTGGAGGCCCTGGGGCAGTTGCCCTGGTTGCCCTCCCTTTAATCAGGCCTTGATGTACATCAATCTAAATTAAACTTATCTAACCATGAATATAAATATCTAATCATTTAAGTAATACAAGATTGACTTTATACTATAAAAAAAATCTAAATGTAACGATGTAAATAAAAGGTATATTTATTTATTTGTCAACTTAGGAACATACCTACTGCCATCTTCTCTCAAAAAAATTCACTGGAATATATTTGACCCACCTTATTCGCATTATTTATAGATATAAAAACATATATTTTTACTTAAGGCGCGGTGAATAGACGACTTTTACGTATTAGTTTTGTCACTTTAGCTCCGCGTAGAAATGAAAGAGAAGCGAAGAGACGCCGCGATGGCGCAACGTTTCGTTCAACTCGTTCGAGTTATTTAATACATTAATCCTTGCAAATATATTATTCCAATCGATAAATAAAAACAACAGTTCCCTTTATTATTATATATTACATCACTGTTATTAATATTATCAAGATTTGTTTATAAATAATACAGTTACAATTGCTACAATTTCAATTTAAATGGTTATTTTATGGTTTTTTTTTATCGAGAAAATTTACCGAAAAATATATTAACATAATATATTTTTTTTAGCTGCTCTAAAATGTAAACATTTGGCTAAAAAACTGTTTGGTGAAGCCTATTTTGACTAAGTACAGCGCCTTAATAAACCATGGGATACTTTGGATAATTACCTGGATATGTGGATTGGGGTAAAGTGACACCGAGTCGTTATCCATGTCTCTGAAAGTAAACAAAAAAAATGCTTTCAATAAGTATATCCAGATTACTTCGCCGTATAAGGAGTCCGTTTCTTTGTTCCCAGGAGCACAAAGGTTAGGACGGAAGTAGTTATAAACTTACGCCTTATTGAAGAAAAATGTTGTTCATGAAAGCTGACAAAAGCATGACCAAATAAACGAAATTAAACGATTTTTATTCAGCACTTAGGTATTTACATACACTTGTACTTGTCAGGAATATTTACAATGCATATAAAATCTATCTATATATTAAGAAACCGCGTAAACGAAGTCTCGCCGGGCCAGTTTATTTTATACAAAAGTTTAGGTCTTTTATTTATCGATTGAGGCAGTACGAAGTCTGGCGGGTCAGCTACTTAATTATAAATAAGTAACATTTACAATTAAATTTTGTTTAAATTTATTTCAGGTGTGCTAGAAGTCTGTCAGTCTTGTGTTTGTAAATAAGCTCTTAATATTAACTTTAATATTACTATTTGATTTATTTATTTTATCCAAACATTTTATAAATAAAAATAAAATAAATATTTTAGCATATTTCAAAAGTGCAATGACCATAGTGCAGTGCAAAGCATACAATAGAGTACAATTTAAAATTCTACTAAACAAATTACTCGTATATAATAACATAGGGATGGTCCCAAAAGGTTAAGTAGCTGGGAAAGGAGGTGACAGGGGTGGACACAATGGTCACCAGAAAAATAAAGAAAAAATCCGCTGTGGGTATTTAAAAAAAAATGGCATTTTTTTAAAAACTTAAAATTTTACACCTTGTTATTTTTGATGTTGATGTTGATGACCTTGTTGTTATTGAAGATTACATAACAGCATTTTTTTTAAATACAGCCATATTTGTAGGTACAGTTAGCACAAGGTGTAAAATTTTTAGTCTTTTAAAAAATGCCATTTATTTTTTTAAACACCCAGAGGGATTTTTTTATATTTTTCTGGTGACCCTTGTGACCATCCCTATCACCCCCCTTCCCAGCTACGTAATCTTTTGGGACACCCTGTATATATAAAATAATTAAGTAGGTATATAAAAGTTGATTTTATTAACTTAATTATTAAATTAAGTAACTCAAATGATAAGATACTTTTATATCTGATATTTTTATACATGCAAGAAAACAAGTTAACAACGTCGATGATGTAGATATGGAAGCCATCTTAAAACACAAGAGTTTTCCTTATTCCTCACCCACTGTAAAGGTCACGGCTTCAAAGGATGAACACAAACCCACTTTTAGCACAAAGAAATAGTTTATTGTCAGATTTTGTCGCGATACAGGGATTCAATATATAGCATGCCGATCGCAGCGGCGGTTATCGGACGACTGACTTACACACTAAGATCTTACAACTACCTTATATTAAAAACATAAAAATTAATCTACCTTTTTTATCCTACATAACATGCATTTCTTTGCTATGTCTTTAACAGTAGGTCTCATGCGTATCATCCAGTATTTTTGTTTTAAATTATTTACCACCATTTCCTGGTTTCCGTGGCCTGCTTTGACATGATAATACATTATAATTAATCTAGCTACTTCGCTACGCCCATCCAATAATATAGGATGTTTCAAATCATATGAAACCTCGTTAGCGGCCTCAATGCGCCCCCCTACGCGGAGTATACCATTTTTATCTAGGAAAGGCGTTAAGGTAAGTAATTTACTATTTTTATCTAAACATTTTCCTGCTTTAATTAATTTTATTTCATGATTAAAAGAACATCTTTGAGCATACTGTAGGATATAAAATTCAGCACGTTCCATAGCAGTACATTCATTGATGTCCTTCTTTTGGCATTTATTTATAAATTTCAGGACTGCGGACATACTTCTAAGAAGACGTATCCAGGAGGAAAACCTTGCTGGGTCCGGTATAGCTGAGCTTTCAGGTAAGTTTTCAGGTTGAACTAATTGTATGTGTGTTATACATTCCAGATCGCACTCTTCAGCGGTAGGTATAACTATACTGGTCGGCCACGAGCCTTTCGCCTCGTATAAGAAGGAAGGGCCGTTGAACCACTCACTGTCCATCTTTAAGCTATCATAGTTCTCCCGGGTAGCCTTATCCGCAACATTCATTGTAGTAGGTACGTATCTCCATTCACTAACTTTCGTCAATTCATCAATCTCACCCAAGCGGTGTGCTACGTATGGTTTATAATACCGCGTATCGTTGCGTATCCATTGCAATACCGTAGTAGAATCGCACCAAAAATACCTATCATAAGTTTTAATACGATGTGTGGACTGTAAAGTGTTCGCTAACCGGGCAGCAATTACTGCTGCCTGCAATTCTAACCTAGGTATTGTTACAGGCTTTACCGGACTTACTCGACATTTACTGGCAACGAAACAAACCCGTACTCGATTATAACTGTCTAGCCAACGCCAATACGCAACTGCACACATGGCCTGTATAGCGGCGTCGCAAAAAATATGAAGTTGTAAACAATTATAACCGGTTTCGCTAACGAATCTATCGGCCGGTGTACGCGTAGATGCAGTGACATTGAATGAATCAGTGTGACGTAATGACGATGCATTCACATTATAATAGCATCTTGGTATTCTAATTTCATTAATTAATTTTAATAACTTCAACCACTTAACCCATTTAATATAAATCATTTCCGAAATATATTCGTCCCAGTCTATATTTGATTTCCAGGTTTCTTGAAGTAATATCTTACCATTAATTGTAAACGGTGAAAGAAACCCGTAAACATCAAACAATGACATAATTACCTGTAGTAACTCGCGTTTTGTAGGACATTTTTTACCACTCATTATGTCTTCTGGTATACGCTTAAAAGAGGTTACGAACCCTAAGGTGTCGTCGTGGGGATACCAAATTACCCCTAATGCGCGTTCACCCTCATGTCGCGCCCCTATCTTCACGGTCGAGGCGGTAGTGGCGAGCAACTCTTCAGGTAAACTGTTTAAAACAATCGCGCTGTTACTCAGCCAATTACGTATTTCGAAACCACCTTGCTTATGGATATGTATAATATCACGCACTAACTGAATGCAAGTATTTTCATTAGGTTGACTGTCTATATAATCGTCCATATAATGTTGGTCACGGATAGCTTGCACTGCTGTAGGCTTCGATGACTCATAACACTGAGCATTTTTATTTTTGATAAATTGTGCAATGAACGGCGCACAATTCGCCCCGAATATAAGCGATGTCATTTTATAGGTCTTAATATCACTATTAGGGTTGTCACGCCATAAAAACCTAAGGGCGTCCTGATCGGTTGGTAATACTTTAACCCTTAAAAACATATCTTTAATATCACCTACTACTGCGGTCTTAAATTCCCGGAACCGCAACATAATACCTAGCAGTGATACTAATAAATCAGGACCCGTTAATAAATAATCGTTTAGGGATACATTCGATGTTTTAGCTGCGGCATCAAAAACAAGTCGCAAGTTCTTTTTATTAGGATTATCAACGCCAAAGTGCGGTAAGTACCATATTTTATTTGCGGATATTTTATCCTTGATTTCTGTAGCAAAATCGTTATCTATTAAATATTTAACTCGATCTCTATACCTTTGTGCGTATGGTTCGTTACAGGACATCTTTTTCTCCAAGTTACGTAACCTAGACAGCGCTGTACGTTCTGAATCGGGCATTTTGCAGTAAGTATCTTTCCATGGCAGACCTACATGCCATCGACCATTGATTAATTTTGCCGTTCGTTCCAGGTGTTCCAGTGCGCGCAGATCATCGGAGTTCTGGCGAGGTTTCCCGGTAATTCCCATAGAATCAATGGTAAATGACTTACTTACCTTTTCGTGCAGGTCTTCTAACGTGTTTGCCAACCCTGATTGAACTTCCGTAACGTGCATGGAGAACAAAGAGTCGCGGCCTAAACGTGACGTAGGTACCATCCCATGGACGCACCATCCCAGCGGAGTACGAGTGGCACAAGGTTCGTTACATTTCCCAACTCTAATTTCTAATGGCATTAATAAATTATAATTATCTTGCCCTATAAGTATTTCAGGAACAACATTAGTACATCTAATTTCATTTTTAATACTACATAAATGTGCATAGCTCTGTAAATTACACATATTTATATTTTGTACAGGTACATTTAAGTTTTTAATACTACGAACAAACAAATTAAATTGCTTACCGGTGCAGTTCGCTATACAAACGGTAATTACGTCAGTGTCGCACACCAACGTACTGCTATCCCATGCACCGCACACACGTAAAGTTTCCCTGCGCCCGCGCAGGCCGGCTCGTGACGCAAGCGTTGCACTGATAAGAGACACAGTCGATCCATCGTCTAATAACGCACTCGTTGTAAACATACCGTTAGGTCCGTAAACGGTCACAGGAACTACTTTTAGTAACACTTTGCAGTTATTGTTTTTAATATGGGTTACAGTTTCAGTTTCAGAAGTTACTGCCGACGATATGGCAGGGAGATTATCACTAGTACGAGTACACTGGATTTCCTCGGTCGCAGTTTGACGTACGTTGTAATGTAGTAACCTGTGATGCGCTTGCCCACAGTTGTCGACGTCACACGTTGCCGCCGGACACGTAGCTCTGTCGTGATGTGAATCTATGCATTTATAGCATAACCGGTTTCGTTTGACAAAACTCCATCGATCCTTGCGTAGTGCTTTGCGAAATTTCTTACAATCTTGTAATTTATGTTTCGATAATCGGCAGTACTGACATTTTTCATTGTTATCAAACGTTTTATTTAATAAAACTGTATGTGTACCTTCTGAATATTTCCTTTTATAGTTATCACTGGTATTTTTAGTGTTAAGTAAAGCCATAGACGACGCCTTAGTAGCCTCTTCGTTAAGAAAATCGGAAATATCGATCCAAGTTGGTCTATTGTTTTGTTTGATTATCGTGTAACTGTAATCTGCCCACTTTGAAAGTAAAACTGGCGGTAATTTTGACAATATACACGTAGTTAAACTTAATCCATTCAGGTACTCGTCTCGCCCGATTACTTTAATAGCAGCTACATAGTTTCTCACTTTTACCGCGAAAGACACAATGTCTTTGTGGTACTCTTGCGACACTGGGTGTAATTTCTTAATATCTACCATAATTCGTGACAGTATGATGTCTGGATTTCCGAACTGCAGCTCAAGCGTTGACATAACCATCTCAGGCGAGGTAGCACTTATCAGCAGGGCCGAGACAGCTTCGCGAGCTGATCCTCTCAAACATTTCCTTAGGCGCCACATATTTTCATTATCTTTGAAATTACACACTTTAGACGATTCTTCATACGCCTGTTTAAAGTGAAGCCACTCCATTGGATCACCATAAAACATGGGTAAGTCCTTTGGTGTACAAATTCGACTTAGCAAACTAGTATTTATTCCACTGCTAGTAGAAGCGGTAGTCAAATCCTTTAGTGCGCTGGCCAATAGCTGAACTGTCCTATCAGTGCCGACATTCTGTGTGGTCGGCGGGCACGGTACGTCCGTAGTTTGACCCTTGTCGTGGACAGACTGTGCTTCCAGTTCCCGGTGGCTGCGCTCCAACCACTCTTCTACCTCCTTGTTAGTGTGATCTGACTGCACACTACACTCGTCGTCGATCTCCGCAAGGTCCGCCGCTAAACGCTTATCTATTAAATCCAACTCGATCTTTGCGCGCGCCTCAGCTGCCTCTAGTTCTAGTTTCTTCTTACGTGCGATTGCAGAGGAAGATGACGACCTCTTAGACCTCGCTTTTAATACTTGTTGAGACGTTGAAGCCATAATTTGAACGGTGGATAACGGTGGTTCTGATTTTACAACACTACCTTCAAGTTTATTTTTAACCACAAAAGTTTTACTGCGTTGTAAATTATCTTCACTTGGTGGTAACGTTAGAACCTCTGGAGTGCAAGATTTCACTTCTGATTGTTCCTCGTCCTTTTTAAAGGTTCTCCGCGTGCTCACCATGCTTGAAGCAACACTTTTCGGTGTGTGGAACATTCGTGTGTACAAGATCCGGCTCTGAAGTGACCAGCTGTAAAGGTCACGGCTTCAAAGGATGAACACAAACCCACTTTTAGCACAAAGAAATAGTTTATTGTCAGATTTTGTCGCGATACAGGGATTCAATATATAGCATGCCGATCGCAGCGGCGGTTATCGGACGACTGACTTACACACTAAGATCTTACAACTACCTTATATTAAAAACATAAAAATTAATCTACCTACATAATTATTTGCGTCGCTTACACCCACATTCTGCTAAAGGTGGGTATAAAATATGTAAGAACATGAATATTTGCTTATTTTACCTTTGCCATTTGTAAAAGGAACATAAAATATAACTATATCAAAATTTTCATATAGGTACCTATTATTTATAATGTGTAATTTCATTTTGTGAACAGTTTAACAATTATTATTGTAGCAATTTATTAATTGCTCATAGAGGCGTGTTAAAAAATTAGGGGAACACCCGGTTCGAATCATACCGGTGTTTTCTAATTTTAAAGCTGTTCAGTGATTTTATAGTGTTTGAAAATGTGAAAATATTGTCTGTGGATATATTGCCATTGGATTTAATGGTAAGCAATATGCGTTTATTACTTTAAATTTAAGATCTTTTTCAAATATATTGTACAATTCAACCAATGTCTCTGGTATTTCATAGTATTTTTAAGAAAAACAATTATATCTGTTACATTGGTAAGTTTTGTATCATTTCGAGTTCTCGATAAAACCCAAAAACTCATTAAGTAGATAGGTAATTTATCGTAAAAAACCCTTTTCAAATCTCTTTAAACTCACATTGATCAAAAATTGTACATAAACGGTCGGTGGTCATCTTAACTTTAATACAAGGCGACGACGACGTGCATATTTATTCTGATTAAGTAAGTATTATAAGACCGAACCGTTATTGGGTAACATCCGAAATGTTAATTAATTATGGTTAATAGTAACGAGTATACCTATTAGTGCCCAAGGTTGTCAATGTACCTTCCTATATAGAGGTACATTATTTGAACCATTTTATGAATTACCTAACTAGTTGTCCTACGCAGTTCACCCGCGTAGCCGGCATAAATGCTGTTCTCGTGGAAACCTGGTTTTATAATAGGTATATGCATACGTTTGTCTCAGATACCTTATGGTCTTAAATTTTTAAAATCGGATCAGTAGTAGGTACTGGGTATTACCCCTAACATCTAAATTCCCTTTACCTTTTTATATTATTAGTAAGTAGGTACCTATGAGATAAACACTTTTACCATTACATTACTACCTACTTTATAAGGGTAACATCGGCTATAGGTATATCATGAGGTTCCCATGGGAAAATGTTATCTACATATTAATACGTGAAGCGAAAACTTTGTACCCGTATAGTTGTGGTTTCCGGCTTAGAATAGACCACCCCATGTCTTCCCATGGGTGTCGTAAAAGGCGACTGTGGGACATATGTCTGATGGGCAGCAGCAGCATCTATTAGCTCAAGGTTCACATCTTTCTGCGATCACCAATCCGTCTGCCAAGCGTGGTGATTATGGCAATATCCCTCAACGATCCTGGCTTGCCTAGGTCTATTAAGAGGAGGCCCATGTTCAGCTGTGGACGTAAACGGGCTGTTGATGATGAAACTTTATACCACCTTTTGCGAAAATTAGAGTTTGAAATTTCGCAGACTTATTTTATATAGAGAAGGAGTCCATGAGGTGCAGAATGCTAATACTTTTTTTTATTGTTTTCAAATTTCGACCACTGGGCGAGCATTAGTAGATACGTATAGATGCGAGTTTCCACTATGTCGATTATCGTGTCGATTAATGCGTCGTCGATTGTTTATTTAAATGGAAGTGTGCACACCTTAGATGGCACGATTATTAGGTATTTAATCAGTCTAATTCATTGGTTTGCTCGACTTTTTTTTGTAGTTATGACAAATCTAGAAAATTTTACTTTATCAATGAGACACATCTTAAGAAACGGTGGAACTTATCAGTGTTTAGAAAGAAAACAAAGTATATCACACTACTGAACAAACAGTTAATAGTTACTAATTGGATTAATATCTACTGGTTAATAGTTAACGATTCAAGTGTGTAGGAAATCAGATAAAACTTCTTGAGATAAGCTTCAAGTGGTTATATTCTTTGTAGGTAGGTATGTACTTAAGAAAGGACCAAATACACAGTGATTTTTAGTCGTAGTTTATAAATGGACGATATGCCCATCAGTAATAAGTACTACGGAAAACTTAGTTAAAATTGTAAAATGGGCTTGTGTTCTTTTACAAAAAGGCGAAAATGATAAATGTATATGACAAAATGAGTTCTATTACCTTGCAATAGAAGGCAATCTAGGTTGTACTAACGGGTTGTATATGCTGTCATTTCCCTTTACCAGTAGATCATGTAGGTACCTACATAATAGTGATAACGTTCGTGATTAAATTTCTGTGAAATCCTCACTTGGGTGATTTATGACTGGAGTTCTGGTTTGTTACTCTTTCACGTAAAAACTATTGAACGGATTTGGCTAAAAGAGCACACAGAGAGTTAAAAGATAAAGATATTAATTGAGATCACATAGGTAATAATACAGTTTTTCTTACAATCTAATAGGTATAACAATATTAATTAGGTATATTCTATGTAAGTTATGTAAGAAATTTCACAGTTCACTAGACTCCACACTAGGATTCCCTGTGTCGTGGATACTAGTGTCTTCCCTTTATAAATAAGTATGTGCGTGAATTACTTACATTTACATTTATGATTATATTAAAAAGAAAAAGAAATAGTTAGGTACATGTTTTAAAAAGAAAGTTAAAATTAATATATATTTACTTGAGAACATAATTATCTTTCTGATATTACTTTACCCACCTACATATTTTACTTATAGGTACATTACTTTTGTATAATAATATTTGATAATTGAATTTACATCACGCTACATACTACAAAAGCTGGATTAACATATAGGAAGGAACATTATAAAACATCACGCTCAGACAATGGAGCGACTATCGCGGGTAAAACCGCGTATAATGCATAATCACTGGTTTTTAAGTCTCCTGTCCAAATTTAAACGTCATTATAATATATGCCAGGATTTTAGAGGAACTATAATTATCTCATGCATGCTACTTTAATACTAAAAGTTGAGCTAAATAAACTGTAGGTATTTATTCCGATGTCTAGTTATCGGTTGCCCGTAGCGTTGCCACCCGTACTATATTAAATTTATGGATCTAACATGCTCAGACTCTTATAATAATGCATCCGAAGCAACGATTAATAAAAACAATTAACGTGAAAACAAATACACGTGAAAATATTATTAAAAATAAATGTGTACTATTCTTTTCCTGTTTTCCCAAAAGTACGATATATTTTGCAACTTTTTGTAAAAAGTGCGTACTACATAAAACAAAAAAAAAGGTAGCAACCCTAGTTGCCCGCCAAGTAACAATGAAAGCTTGTGATAATATTATCATGTGCCGCATTGGGTTTCATATTCTTCAAACAACACATTCCTAATGCGTCATCAGAATAAGTAACTGTACAAAACAAAGCTCCTTCCTATTCACGTAATAGAACAACCAGAGCAACTAAATGAGAGCATTTTATTAATGCCAGCTTTGGCCTTACAAATTATTGAAAATTTGCTCCCTATTTACGAGTGGTGACGCAATAGTTTTAACAGTATCTACCTACCTACTGTATTTTTTCAGTCGTTTAGTAATTAACAAATGTAAAGGATTAAAGGTTTTTTTTGAACTGACATATGTAGTTAGGCTTTTCCTACTTAACCGGGCATAAAGGCGAGCAGAGCTCGAACACTACAAACTAAGCTTTGCGCAAGAGGGCGTCCCCTGTGGGACTTGGACCTCGGCTCAGGGCGATTTTGACTTTTTGTATTTTAGGGAAGTTTTGTGCAACTGTCGCTCTACTCTACATTTCGCGGGCCTTTCGGACTTCGGGTCTACGAGAGCATCAGAAGGTTAGCAATAAAGCAAAGTTGTTAAGATTTAATAGATATAATCTATACACATATAGGTGTAATAAACATGTACAGTATGTTAGTTTGGTATCTAATATTTGAAACTAGCTAGATATCGGTAAAAAATAATTGACCACGTTACCATTATGGGAAATGGGCCAGTTTGTATAGGCTACCTACTTAACTAGTATGTAAAGCATAGTTAGAAGCGAGGCGTTAGAGCTTATTGTGAGGTGGTAGCAAGAATACCAAAGTACCTATTGCCTCGCACTTGTTGGTTAGGTTAAATTTTCTTTATCCAATCAAATATGAATATAATTTTAACTAATTTATCACCAAGAACACCTGGAATAAGATTGGAGAAGGGAGATTATATTATTTTATATATATTATATTATATTATTATTATGAATTTGTGAATTTAAAAGTTAATAAGGGGGCATTTAAAAGTTTGGGAGCCTCTGATATAAATGATAGCTAAAATTTCTACAAATAAACTAGGACTAAGGACTGGACTAGGGTTGCCACCCGTACTATATTATATAGTATCGTACTATATTTCAGTCCATTGTACTATATATATATTAAAGAAAAATAATATAGTACGATTAATACTATATTTTCATCGGTAATTCAGTTCTCGCGCGACGAATTAGTAAACGTCAACTTCTTGGCATTATTGGGCTTAGTTTCCGTTACCAAAAGCGTTAAGGCAGAATATGTAGAGGCGTCGTTGAAACGCTTTGAGTTAAACATTCTACAAAAAATATTGTGTACTATTTTTTTCTTGGTATTTCCCAATAGTACCTACCTACTATATTTTTTCTAAACTTAAAAAAAACCTATTTTCGCATTAAAAAAAAAGGTGGCCACCCTAGACTGGACACCAAAATAGAAATCATCTAAGTCAATTATATTATATTACCTACCATACAAAACCACTATAGGTATAGTTAGAGACTACAGACTCTTGGTAGGTTCGCCACAATAACATAGGTAACGCACATAATTTCAGTAATTTATAGGTATGTTACTGTAGATAAACGAAGAAATATTATTGGTTGATTTTTACAACTGATATAATTTTGTAGATGTTCACACTGAGATCACTTACGCATAGGTTACTATAGATAGTAACATCGATTCTAGGTTCTAAGTTTATAGAACGTAATGCGCAGTCTTCACATTAGATAATACATAAGAGTTTAACAACAAACAAATATGCCGCAGAAATATTAGAAGCCTGCTAACTACAATACAATATCAAAACACAAACAAAAGCGTAACAAGTGGCCTGACGACAAAATGCTGAGATCGCTCTTGTACACCAAATACTTATATTAAGACTATATAATTATACTATATATATAATGTTATATTCTAATAAGTAGGTACTGTATTCAATAATATTCATAGTGTCAATTATACAGAGTTAAGAAACATCCACAAACGCAACGTTACTTAAATTCTTCCTGCAGTCCATTTGAAACCAAAACGATAAAAATACCTCTATTTATATTCCTCGAATTTATATTATAAACAGGATACTGTGCGTTACTGAAATGGATTCATAGTTTTTAAAACGTGTCCTTGCAACAAAGCAAGTTGTATCCAAACAAATTCACAACCAATCAAGGTGAAAACTTGAATTTAATCCGTATAATTTACATATCATTAAACCCGAAAACTTGTACGAAATATTCTTACCTTTTATCAAATTTGAAGCAAACTGGTTTTTATTTATGTGTTGATGTTTATTTAAAACACTGATGTGCAAACCGGAGGGACGGGATTTTCGTTAGCAACTATTGATCTCCGTGTGCGAGGCGCGGCGCTCTAACTCCGAATGCCGAAAGGTCGGTTCGGTTATTCGGTTCAGTCAGAGATTCAACTTGGTCGATCATGTGCGGGATCAAAATTAATCAAAAAAAGTGTCTCTACCGAACTTTACCGAAAGCTTCCGATAATTCACGATCGTGTTCACGATGATAATGTGTTAATAGACGATAGTGGGACTTCTCAATGAACTTAATTGAGATATAAAAACTTGTACCTATCTTAATTAATAGTAGGTAAATTGCGTGTTTTCCGAATAGGGATTGTTCTGATTAAGTTTATGACTATATATTAATCGATTAAGGCATAACAAATTAAATGATTTTTCAATTTGTGAACCATGTTGAAAAAATATTATTTCCATAATTTAAAAAAATCTTTAGTCGTAATACCTACAACATTTTACAATAATCATAACTTAAATAGGCAAGCGATTGGTTTTACTTACATGCAGATTCCGTACTTAACCTCTGTGTCTGTGTGTATTTTGTTAATAATTAC
Source organism: Nycteola revayana (assembly GCA_947037095.2). Classification (NCBI taxonomy): domain Eukaryota; kingdom Metazoa; phylum Arthropoda; class Insecta; order Lepidoptera; family Nolidae; genus Nycteola; species Nycteola revayana. The sequence goes on along the minus strand of OX344845.2, from coordinate 11,401,073 downwards.
CGAAATAATCGCAGATTCTACGACTTTTGAACGACACAGCTCCTACCGAAATAAAAGCATACAGGGTCAAATGTAATTGAAGAACCAAAGAGATCATCCACTTCAAACGTAAGCAGGAAATCATTCATTGGGTACTTGACGATTCCGCAAAGGCAGAATGAAAGATTAAATAAACTTTAATTTTTGTTAATAAGTACCTAAGTAGGCAGATAAGAGTTTCAGTGTCTGAACCATAAATACGGGCATGTTCGCGATGAACAATGAAAATATAGGTTTTTTGTGTAAAAATTTGTTTTAATAGTTTGACTTTGGCGCCAATTGTTACAAAATATCGTTGTCGAGTATCGACGCCTCGAGGCTTGTACATCAAGCCTCGAGGCGTCGAGTGTTATTTCTGAAGCCTCGAGGCAGAATGACAAGACTCAGTGAGCTCGGTAAGCTCGGAGTCCCGAGCCTAACCGAGCCGCAATTTTTTTGAGCCAAGCCTCGAGGCTTTAAAAGAGTTCGAACCTTCAATGGAATTCGAGCCTTCAAAAGAGCTCGAGCCCTCAAAAGAGCTAGAGCCTTCAAAAGAACTCGAGTCTTCGAAATTAGTATAAAGTGCACCGTAAACGCTTAATCTATTGTGGTTTACCTCTACTTATTTTCATTCATCAGCATCCATTAAAACTAGAGGGCAGAAAAAGGCTAGTGAGCTAAAGAGAAACGCTTCGAGATCGATCGAGCGCTCAAAAGGGCTCGTGCCTTCAAAAAGGGCTCGAGTCTTCAAAAGAACTCGAACTTTCAAAAGAGCTCGAGCCTTCGAAAAGGGCTCGAGCCTTCAAAAAGGACTCAAGATTTCAAAAAAGCTCGAGCTCAGAGAAATACTCCCGTGTCGTCGGGTGCCATACATACGAGGCGAGCTCTTAACGACACCGAGCTCTAGGCAAAGGAAGTCGGACGCCTCGAGACTTGTACATCACTATTGTCGAGTGTCTTTGACGTGTGTGTGTGTACGGCGCATGAGTAGTGTTTTTTTTTTTTGTTTGACTTACTTAGGTAGCCTTGAGGCTTTTGCTACTTCACCGGGCATAAAGGTGAGCAGAGTTCCAGCCTTAATGGTTTAAAAACTACAAACTAAGCAACCTGTGCAAGAGGGCGCCCCCGGTGGGGCTTGGACCTCGGCTCAGGGCGGTCGCTCGCGATGCGATTGAGGGATTATGACTTTTAGTATTTTAGGGGAGTTTTGTGCAACTGTCGCTCTACTTTACAGTTCGCGGGCCTCTCGGCCTTCGGGTCTACGAGGGCATCGGATGGTTCTTTGCAAACTAAGGGTCAGGAGGACGAGGGGGGACGCGTCGCGTTCGCGGGCGCACTCTTCTCCGGCGGGTCGGATAGAGTGGTCTCTGTGTAGTGGTGCTAGTTTATTGCACTCTTTTTATTGCTAGTTGGTAACTTGTTATCTCGTCGTCCGGGTCATCTAGGACTCCCCGAGGCCGACGCGGACGGTGTTTACGACGCTTTGTGGGCAAAGGCCTATAGTCGGATGCTGCAACAACCAACGGGTTTGAGTGTTGCGCCGCGGATTCGAAGAAGCGTTCCGACGCCTCTTTCATCCACTGCTTGATGGAAGGCAGTTGGAGGCAATTGTAGAGCGTCTTGAATGGCGTTTGTATTTACTTGACTTAACAAGGATGTGTTCGACAATGCGATGCACTTGGTGAACACAGGAGTGTTTGGCTCGAAAGCCAAACTGCTCATCAGGAAGAAGATTATTATCCATAGTGAATGCTAGTAGTCGGGTATATATTATGCACTTATAAAGCTTACCCAACGATTTGAGAAGACTTATAGGGCGATAAGAAGTGGGATCCTGTTTTGGCTTGCCAGGCTTAGGAATACCAATCACGGTAGCTTCTTTCCACTGGTGTGGAAATATGTTGTTAGCTAGAACCGCGTTGAAAATTGCGGTCAAGAGGCAAAGCAGTGTAGTTGAAAATTGCTTAAGCACTCGATTGCTAATACCATCGGGACATGCGTAGTGTGCGGCGCATGCGTAGTGCGTGGAAGGAGGGACAAAGTAAACTGGGGGGACAAAGTGGGGACCTGGTGATCCGTAATACAGACATCTCCGATGCCTAATACAGACACCAGCTCCTCACGCATTATAGACTAAGATTACATTGTGTTAAATTGTATACGTAACCTAAGTATATTATGTAATTGAAGTCTGTTTTTTGTGAGGAGGAAATAAACCTATATTATTATTATTATATTATTTTATGATTATATTTTATATATAAAACTGATAGTCATAAATCTAATATTTTTAAACCAATTTACTTGAAGTTTTTATGATTTTCTAATGCAAAGATATTAAATAATTTGTTGAATTATAAAAAAAAAAAAAAAAAAAAACTGATCTGACCCGGTGGCCGCAACTGGAACTTTTTGAAATATTTTGAATTGTCATATTACTGTCAAGTTTGTTGTTGTGCACGACGCTTGGGTTTCTTTTCGTTGTTTTGTTGTTTTATTGATATAAATAATGCCGAAAGCAGTGCATAGTGATCCTAGAAACACTATGTTAAAAGTGTAAGTTAAAAGTGAAACGTCTCCAAGCATCGTTAATACAATTTGAAAAGCTATATTAACGCTGCTACAGGTTAGTGTTGCCAGTTGTTACTATAAATTACCCATTTATTGCAGTTATATCTAAAGCCTTTTACATAGTATATATGTATGTGTCTTCTGTTTTACAGGTGTTGGTGAGCGATATATACATCAATTAGTTAAATAAAGGGATAAGGCGGATGCAACTGGCTCAAAAATTTGAACTCTGAAAGAAAAAGAACGAAGGGAAATATCAAAATTGATGATTTGACCTAAGCGTCGCGTCGTAAGAAGAAAAAATCATGAATTTAACGCTAGTCGTGAAAACCTTTGAAAATGATTGCGTAAAATAGGATTTCGATACAAGAAAACGCAATCCAACAGAATGTTCTCTCCTAATACTAACTATAAAGTAAAATTCATTAAAAAAAACGTGATTTAACTATTATTGCTTACCAGATGTGACCGCAGTTAATAAATTCGTGTAGCCGTTTAACCCAGACTTTAATATTAGTAGAATAAAATTATACTTATACAACTTTAAAAAATCGTAAATTAACATTTATTTACACCATGGGCAATAGCTTTATTTTAACCCTAAAACCGCGAAAATACTAGGTATGTAGCGGAAATACAAAAATCAACAACAGCGACGCCGTCACCGGGTCAGATAAGTTTGTGGCACTGTAAAAGAAGTTTGTTGAGTTGACATTAGGTGTAGTTGTGAATGTTGAAAACGGCGAAAACAACCCTGTAAATATCCAGAAAAATGCCTTGCTTTGTTGTTAACAGCTATGGTACTTATACCTACGGCCGTGCACCAGTCGCATAGCGGTATAAGTCTCGGAGGTCATGGTTTCGATTCCTACGCAAGCAATCTTTGTGTAAAATCTAAGATATCTTTCCAGGTCTGGTTGGTTAAGGGACTGTCCTCCGTGCCTAGGAAAGAACGTTAAGGTGTTGGTCTTAATTTTTATAAAATCATCTACATCATCTACTGCTATGGTATAAGCACCAGCGTTTTCCTGTGTGTGTGGTTGTATTACCTACGTAGTAAGTCAGGAACCCTCCCTTAGGAGTAGGCCTGTGTTTAGCTGTGGACGTTATACGGGCTGATGATGATGATGAGTTAGGGTAAACATAAGACTTGAGTAACGATCTTCGATCACTATCTCGAATTCCCAAAGGAGTTTAGTCAGAACGACAGCGAACTTTCCTTAGGTGCATAACATTTTAAACCATGCATAGGTACACTAGAGGACATATCATAATATCACACACACACAGCCTTTACTGATATTTTTTTCTTTCTTTAGTCTTTAGTTCTTAATAAATAATAATTATTATAATATGTCCTACGACAAGTGTTGCCAGCGACTTCGGGTGAAGTGGTGCGAAGTTGTCAGACTTCGCTCGACATGTTTGTTTAAAACATCGTTTCCATATAGGATTTAAAACATCGCTTTATGGTCACACTGGAACAGAGTAGCCAACACGCGTATTTTTTTAAGATTACTGCTAGAGTTTTTGGACACTACTAGTATTCATGTTAACCCTCGTGCTAAGCTAAAATGATTGTTACAAGTGGGTTTACGCCGAAGGTGCAATGGGATCGAACCGGCGGCGCCGCGCCGCCGCGCGCCGCAATACGCAATACGCAGTGCGGCGCAATATCGACGCCCTAGCCATTAAATATAATTATATTTATTTTGTATTTGTGGTGAGAAAAATAACATCATTAGTGTTAATGCAATAAACAAATATCAGTAAACCAATGTTAGAAATAATAATTACGATAAATACGATAATAACGTACAGTTAACATTTTTGAAAACTACACATACCTATTTCGCCGTTTCGCCCACTTCCCTTTAGTTCTCGTTGAAGTCTCTTCTTATAATAATTATCTATGATAGACAAATAAATTCTGGATATTTTTTTTTCTCTTACACTAACTTTTAGTTTATGTATATTATTGATTACCTAATTTAAAATAGGTATTCAATGATAGAATATGGAAAAATCTAGTCTTAACTCACTTGTAATCTCTCAATTATAATAGAAAAAATAATTACAAATAGCATAGAAGAAATAAAAGCCAAATCGAAATGGCTAATTCCAGATCATAGCGCAGCGGTAAAAAACACAGGATAATCCTGTTTATGTGACAAAACATACCGTATAATAAAGCTACCTAGAAAAGTTCATTAGCGGTGCGACAAGAGATATTTCATACATAAACTATCCAAACTAATTCGGATTAAAAATCATTTGTTGAGCAATAAAATACCTACTACGCTTTTCGACTCAGTCAAGTAGAGCAGCAATCTAATGCCGATGATACCTAACACGGATCACGACATAAATAAATACCATACCATACCTATCTATAAATTCCTATATGTACTAAATATTACAATAGGTAATTCATTAGAAACTGCACCGAATTAAATAAGTCTGTCCTCATTATTACCGTACGTTACATTATCCATTATATTTCATGACGATCAAAAAAGTTTTAATAATTTAATAAAAGTGCAAAGTAAAAATTATTATGTAATAGATTACAATACATACTTGGGATAATACGCCATGTTGTCTCTGCAGATATGAAGAGCGAATTACCTCAACTTTTGAAAAAAAATAAAACTTTATTTTCAACTATGTTTATTCAACAATAATATCGCCTATTAATATTAATCTTACTAGATGGAAAATCCAATCACACATCAAATTGTTCATATAATGAACCAAATCAGTTTAATATCGTTTTTAATAAAACAATTTTCTTGTTGCCTTATTTCAAAGCACTTGAACTAAGGAATTATACGTCGTATAAACACTAACCGACTGCAAACAGACTACAGACAAACTGAACTCAATGCTCTTAACTGCACAATGCACATATATAAATGCCAAATCATACGACTTGTAAGCTCATAAATGCAATGTTGGCCACACTGGAATTGACTTACTTAATACGTTATTCAGAAGCGACAACGTTCCGGCATAATTTCTTATTCCAACCCATAATACCGGCTTATACACGTGGTTATATAAATAGTTGTTACATTTGGGCATTGCAAAAATGCAGTTAGATTGGCGAGCTGCCAAATTCCGCGTACTTAAATATAAACTTTAGATGCTTTGAAGAGAAGAAAATGAAGATTATTCTTCACGGTAATACTACTAATAAAAAGTAGGCATTGAATCCAGTAATTTAGGTACACAACGTGAAACATAGCTGGATGCTTATCACGTAACTTTTACTATGCATGCAAAAAATATTTGAAATATGTCAATTTATTAAGTAAATGGCTACATTTAAGCTATTAAATAATACAATTACACAGGAATGTGTTATAAGCCGCGCCAATAAAGAAACGAATCTAAAATGGCGTCCCTGAATGTCACTGACAGATGATAGGGTCAGCAAATAAAAAGAAAGACAGAAAGAAAGTTTGTTTATTGTATATGTAGGTAAAATACAATTGTTAGTTTTATGTGTTGAAATGTGTAACGTATACAAAAAGATACATAATCTTTCATAAAAATTAGAACTGTTTATTTGCTTACTTTTCTTTAGCATTTTTTACCTTAACCGCTAGCAAGTAAGTCGTTTTTTTCCGTTAGCTTTCTTTACGGATTTCTTTTTGCATGCAGTACGCGCCGTGTGTGACTAAGATATCAACAGTTTAGAGTGAGAGCGCATGATCGCCGCTGCCATTTTAGATTCGTTTCTTTATTGGCGCAGGTTATACAGTAATGAAGACATTTTTCTCGAAGTCAAAGTTATGTAGTTACGTGATTAGCCTCTTGGTTTTTAAGTAAAAATGTATCACTTCCCATCTGAGCACAAATAATTGCGTGGCATCAATTATATTATTATATGCGTATTGAAATAGTTTGTAATTCATTTAATTGGTTTATTTAATTTCGATTTATAACATTTATATAATAAGTCATTAACTGACACTTTATCAAACATACCAACGCAGTATTTTGATACGACATACAGGAAGGAAAAAAGGTTTTGCTGACAGTCTGTATAAAATAATAATAATACATATTATTTATTATTTGTGTTACAGAAATAGTTATGCAAGTACTAACTATAAAATAAAATAAAGTGTTTGAAGCTACATTGCTCATTGCATGGAACTTAATTGTATTTAAGTAGGTACATATAAAATATTCAACAGAAAAAAAAGCAGTGGTTTTTATTTACTTTGGTTGATTCTACGCGTAAAATGGTTCCTTTTAATGCTCAAAAATATTGGTCCAATGTTTGTGCTATGATTTATTCAAACATAGATACATAATTTAAACATACCTTTGCAATGCTTTTGTTTTTTTGAAGTTTGGTTGAAGCCTGGGCCAGTTAAGGCCAGAGCTGGGAAAATATTTTTTGGCTAAGGGGCCTGGCCAGCCTGGCAAGCCTAGGCGTTAGATTAGTTGTAAATTCAAAGGAGGACGATTTGGATATTTGATATTTTACTGATTGACTGATTGGAGTGGAAAAATCACGGACAAATATAAATAAATTGTCAATAGCTAAACCTTCTAGCGTCGCTGATTTGTGTCTTTCGTCTTGAGCGTCTCTCGATCAAGCAACGAGAACACCATCTACTCGTCGTCTACGACCGTTTACAATGTGTTAACTGCCACAAATCGCAGAAGATAACATTCTTCATATACGTTCACAATGGTTCAGTAAAAAATGAACACTTGATTTTCATTTCCTTAAAAGGGCGCCATAATATTCTTGCCCGGGGTATCAGTCCCTCTAATGCCGGCACTGGCCCTGTTTGGGATTGACACTGTTTTAATACAGAAATAATGATATTAACTCATTTAAATTAATATACTAACACAGTACAAAGGAACATATATTTATCAATAGGTCGCTAATATTTTATACTAAAAAATCACAGTCCAGCTAATAGTAGTGGGTAGGTAGTGCATAGACGAAAGTCCGAGAAACCTTAGGACTACACATTTACTTCATTAACTATTCTTTGTACAGTACTTAAGGGTAATAAATACTAACAAAAATAATATTACAGAGCTACACATATTTAAGACTTAGTAGGTAAATATTCCAAATATTGTGAGTACAAAGATGGGATCTGTAGAATTACTAAGTTAACTTAATATTGTGACATAAATCTTGATCCCATTTCATTAGAAGAATCGCTATGATAACACACAATATAACTAGATTTTCATAATTTCATTTATATAATATTCTTTAAGTATCTCTTTATAATGATTCGAGAAAATTTATATTGAAATTTTGAGAAAGATACATTATGGAATTACGTAAGCTTAGCAACCAGCATTTAGATCGCAAAGTGAGTGAGTGAGTTGCTAATTGTTCAATGCGTATTTCTTATGCTCCACTCGTTATGTCGCAAATACATAAAATAGGGGATCGCTAGTAGTTAAGCATACATAATTGCCATATTAGATAAAATAGTTTTGTATATAGATAGATGACAACTATTACTCAAGAAACCTATAACCATACCTACATCCCTACGTACTAATTGAGGCAAGGCATACCAAAAAGTAGCCTCCTCTCTTCTATGATATTAATTTAGATTAGGTAGGTATATCGAAATATGTTGATGTGCCCCACAGAGTTCATAATTGATACCACTATAATGTTACAACACCTGTAAACACATTGTAAAATGCAATAAAGTATTGAGCACTGATATTTAATAAACATTCTTCTAATGAAATGACATCCCATCAAAATGGACGTACGTAAAATATTTATTTGTTATAAAGTCATATCTGTATCAAGACGTTAATGAAGACATAGAAGAGTTTCTATAGACATTGTGAACAGATATAGTTTCCATGAGTTGTAGAGTTAGACGACGAAAGCTTCAAGACCAAGCATGGCGAGCGCCGCTATAGCAGCGACCACGGGCACTGTCACCACCCATGCGAATATTATGTTCCTGGAACCATCCATAAAACCTTTTATATTGCTTCCAATTGCAATTTCGTAACGATATGACTAGGTATGACAACCTCCGTAGCGTAGCGGTATTTAGCTCGCTTTAAGTCTCGGAGGTCGTGGGTTCGATCCCCACGCCAGACAAAAAATCTTTGGGAAAATTCTAAGAGGTCTTCTTTCTCCGTGCCTCGGAAAGCAAGTTAAGCCGTTGGTCCGATTGATATAACATCATCTATAACAATCTATACCAGGGAACGGGCACCTTGTGTGTGTTACAACATAATACTGCGGTCACCAACCCGACTGCCAAGCGTGGTGACTATTGCAAAAACCCGTCTTTGGGTGGAGGCCCATGTTCAGCAGTGGACGTTATACGGGCTGGTGATTATGATGATAATGGATTACGTAACGAAATGACTAGGTATAACTAAGTTTACTACGCATGAAAAATAGTTGAATGAAATATGCTTTTTCTAATTCTCCGTGTAATTTTTTTTTTTCATAAGAACCTTCTCCCGACTATAACTAGGGCAGGCGCCTGAGCTCAATTATTTATATTCTGTTACTAACAATAGGCTAAGAACATTGTTACTAACAAATTTATGGACAAAAGTCTGAAATAAATTGCTATTATTATTATTATTATAACGAATACAACACAAAAAAGAATGAGTGAAATTGGTCCATCCGTTCGTGCGTGATGCGATGACCAAGGGAAACAGGGATTCATTTTTATCAATATATAGATTGTATAGTTTTACGTAGTATATTACAAAAAATCTTCTGTAATGTAGGCATTTATTTATCTTAAAAACGCTTCAAAAACGCATCAACTAAAATAAAATACCTACCGAAACAAACTCCAGTCGACAGCCTTCTCCGAAAAGTAGCCAATACACACTACAGAGCCAACCTTGCAGTGCGTTGTAGACACCGGCAGACCAGCTTTGCTTGCCACCAGCACCGTCAACGCGGCCCCCAGCTCGATCGTAAAACCCCTGAAACACGTACAAGTGGCGTTAAACAAGAGTTAAGTAAACTCAACTATTTTTTTTCGACCGGACGAGGCAAAAAATAGGGTATGAAGTAATTTAAATATTTAGTTACCTAAATTAAATTGTAATATTTAGTAGGTACATATAGGTATTTATGGATTACAAGCCGTGACCCGTGGTATTGTCGGCGTTGGATTGCTGCTCTACTTGACTGAGTCGAAAAGCGTAGTAGGTATCTTATTGATCAACAAATGAGTTTTAATCCGAATTAGTTTGAAATCTCTTGTCTCTTCTTGCACCGCTAATGATCTTTTCTAGGTATTATATAGGTGTTTTTATAGGTGTTTTGTCACACAAACTGCATTAACCTGACCTTTTTTTCGAATGGACATATTATGTAGTAAGCCACGAGGCTTTAGCTACTTTACCGGGCATAAAGGCGAGTGGAGCTCCAGCCTTAATAAATGGTATAAAAACTAAGCAACCTGCGCAAGAGGGCACCCCCTGTGGGGCTTGGACCTCGGCTCAGGGCGGTCGCCGCCGATGAGATTGAGGCATTATGACTTTTAGTATTTTAGGGCAGTTTTGTGCAACTGTTTGTTTGTAGTTCATGTTAGTTTAGCCTACAAATACCTACGTTGCTATGTAGAAATAACGTAATATAGAGTTAGGTTTCATGAAAGACATAAAATAAAATAAACTACCCTTAAACTATAAATGAATTATAATTTATTAACACATTTTGCACAGAGCGACTGTAAAGCTTTATGCTGTTAGTATTTCTGCCCGGCTAGCACAGGCAGCGCGACTCGAGTCTACTCTACGGAGGCCGACCAATCACATTGCAGAAACGCACTGTCACGTGACACTTTCTGCAAGGTGATTGGTCGGCCTCCGTAGAGTAGACTCGAGTCGCGCTGCCTATGCTAGCCGGGCTGGAGGTCAATTAAGTAACGCTTAGCTTTCGATAAAAATGTCTTAATTATTGTAGAGTTAAAGTAATATATTTCCATGTTGTTGCTATTATATGTATTATTAACTAGCAGCTTTGATGTTAATGTATTATACATATAAACCTTCCTCTGATTCATTCTATCTATGAAAAAGAACCGCATCAAAATCCGTTGTGTAGTTTTAAAGATCTATGCATACATAGGGACGGACAGACAGGGAAACGACTTTGTTTTATACTATATAGTAATAGTGAAGCTACATGAACTTAATACATTGACGTATGTATAATAAAGATTTTTTGCTTGTGTAGTAAAGTATGAGTAACTAAAACATTTTATCGAAGTCATAGTAATGAGTTTTTACTATGAACTAAAAGTTTTTTTTAACAAAATTTGGTAATAGTGATATTGGATGACTTACGTGTCTGGCGTGATACTGGTAAGGTCTTCCCCAACGGTACGGATGACACGGCGTCCCCACAACCACAGTCCTAGCGCAATACCTATGCCGCCGAACACCAGGATGGCTAGAGGAGTTTCAGCCCGCGTTTGAACCTGGCCTTCAGAGTACAGAAGCCATAAGGCCACTAGAGGTCCAATGGCGTTACTGGAAAAACATAAATGTTTGCATAAAAGAAAGGTTATTATTTTTATTAGAAAAATACAAAAATCTTTTTATATATTATTGTTCACATAATATAAATAACGTTTTTACTTGTAGTTTTATTTTTTAAAGTGTATTTATTAGTTTATTTTGTAGTTTTTCTTATTTTCAATTTAATAATAGACAATTGTGTGAATTAACCGCTTTTAAAATAATATATTAGTATTATGTTCGTTATAATAATTAAACAAGGAGTATTAAAGAAAAAAATCAAACTGAAACGGCAAGGAATGGTGATTTTATTTACCGCCATGATGGGTCCTACTCAATGGCGATAAATAAAGTCACCATTCCTTGCCGTTTCATTTTGTTGTAAGAATTCTTATTAAACTATCGCATTAATTAAAGATCAAACTATTTCCAGTCATGACATAATATATAACTATACCTACTAATACTTACACCCAATAATATCATGCCTATCAATAAGTACTCAAATGTATTATTTTGCTTTAGTGTCGATATGGAAGAATTAAGTTATCTACTAAGTAAGTTAGTACCTGACATCATTTCCACCATGTGCAAAAGCACCGAAAGTGGCCGTAAGGACTTGGAGGAAGCTGAAGAGTCTCAGCGCGTCTGGCGGCGGCGCGGCCGGCGCTCGCGGGGGCGGAGTCGGCGCCCTAAGCAACGGCGCCGCAGAAGAATTCGGCGTGAGACCGGGCCGGGGGACGGCTTCATTGTGACCATTGCGAGATATGCTCCACGCGCTCGCCTCGCCGACGCCCTGCGCGTAGCCCTCATACTGTACCAAATATATGAATACTACAACGAGATTTACAGGTAAATGTCACCTCAATAAATTAACTAACCTCACATTATTAAAAATCTACACTAATATATAAAGCTGAAGAGTTTGTTTATTTGTTTACTTGAACGCGCTAATATCAGGAAGTACCTACTGGTCCGATTTGAAATATTTTTTCAGTCTTAGATAGCCCATTTATCGAGGAAGGCTGTAGTATATTTCATTTTGAAGTTTCCACGGGAATTTAATAATAAAATATACATATTAGAGACCTGCGCGGTTTTACCATCGTATTTTCCGTTCCTGTGGGAAATTCATAATGAAACATAGCTATAGCCTTCCTCGATAAGCGGGCTATCTACACTTGAGAGCAATAAAATCGCACACGTTGACTTTTTGTTGTTAAAGCAGTTTTTTTCATGAATGTGAATACATATTAAAATAAAACTTACACTATTTGAATGTTTACTTCAGTACCTTTCTAATGATATCAAATACAGTGTAAAAAAAGTACCCATAGGGAGTTTTAGGGCACAAAACCCAACATACGGATAAAATTACCCAATTTAGCTTAAGAAAGAATAAAAATAAAACTCAAAATGCTTGATCAAATTGTTTTTTAATAAGGTGTATTCCCTCCCCTAGCCTTGATTACAGCTCTTAATCGGTTTTTCATGGACCGTATTAATTTCACCATGAAATCTTGTGGTATGGCGTTCCACTCCTCTTCAATGGCAAGTTGAAGCTCTTGGAGGCGCGTAGGAGCAGGGCTTCTTGCTCGAACTCTTCTTTTTAGCTCATCCCAGACATGCTCAATCGGATTGAGATCAGGACTACGAGCTGGCCACTCCATCGCGGTGATTCCAACGTCTTCCATGTAGTCGCAAACTGTTCTAGCGACATGCGGTCTGGCGTTGTCGTGCATTAAGAGAAAATCTTCTCCCATAAGCCACGCAAGCGGCCTCACATGTTCTTCGAGCACTTCTTCGACGTATCGTGCAGCCGTCAAACTTCTCGATCTCGGGCCGGTATACAGTTTTAGTGTCCAACATTATGCCACCCCAAAACATACACGATCCACCTCCAAAAGCCACACGTTCGCTTATGCAGCATTGTGAAAATCGCTCTGATGACCTTCTGTAGACCCTAGAGCGTCCATCATGACCATGTAAAGTCATTCTGCACTCATCAGAGAACATAACAGCCCGCCATTGGTCATACGTCCAATTTAAATGTTCCCTAGCAAATTGTAGCCGGGCTTGTCGGTGAGCTGTGGTCAATTTGGGACCATTTGCTGGGCGATGTGAAGTCATTCCTGCTTCACCTAGTCTTCTTCGAACTGTCCACCGACTTATACTGACATTGCGAACTTCTCGAAGCTGTTGTCCCAGTTGAACCGCGTTCAGTTGCCGATTTCTCAAAGACCTTGTCACAAGAAAGCGGTCATCACGCTCTGATGTTGTGCGTCGCCGGCCAGATCCTGGTCGCCGAATGTAGCCACCGGTCTCTTGGAACCTCTGGTATACACGACGAACAGAGTAGCGGCTCAAATTTAGCCGTCGAGCAACTTCACTTTGGTTATGGCCTGCTTCGAGCAAGGCAATAACTTGAGCGGCTTCTGCGGGCGTGGTATCCATATTTTTCCAGTAAATCCGTATGCTTCCAGTAGAGATGTTATCACGTTGACCTTCGGTATGCAACTGATTAAAAATTCCAATAAACCGACCTTTTTATACCTGCGGCTAAGGGTGCAAGTAGTGACAACGCAAACGCGTGAATTTGGGGAATTCGGTGTACGGTCGGTTTTTGTAAGTTACGTAAAGGTCAATGATTTTAATTTTATGTTTTTGTAAAGCTAAGCTTGTATGCTTTAATTTTGTCTAATGATTTTTACTCTATATCTTTAGATTTTAGAAAACAATCAGTAATAAACCAAATTACAAGGGGTGTGCGATTTTATTGCTCTCAAGTGTAACACTGAAAGATTTTTCTAATCAGACCAGCTATTCTTGAGATTAACTGTGCGTTGAACAAACTCTTCAGTATAGATGGGATACTAAATTGCAATACCTATAGCATGATATTAGAATTAGAAAAAGGCTTTATTAAATATTGATCGCATTCCTGTACAACTAACTGGTTGAATGTATTTTGCATGCGTTCTACTAACCTTTTCAATACGTGGAGGTGGTGTTTCAAATTCGACGCACTGCGTGGCTCTGGTCGCCGCCAGCCTATCAAACTCTCCACGAGCTATTGTATCACACGAACCACCCAGAAACCCATTCCTGGAGTCGTAACTTTCTCCCATTCCTGCCATTTGAGCTGAGTCCAAACTCTTACAACAACTCAATGTCTCGTCAATATACTTTAAGGTATTAATCTGTGGGTCAGCATCTATGAGTTGCAGACGGGACTTGTTAGGTGGACTTAAACTCCTGGATAGAATACTACAGTCGTCCATTGTTGCTAGAAGAGCTCTGTTCCTTGCGTTCATCTCTTTGACACCGACTGAGGACTTATCTGCGTCACTAAGGGTCACCATCTCCGCACATTCCGCTATAGCTTCTAAAACTTTTCCGTCTTCTGAGAGCAGTGATGTTGGTCGTTGAGGAATGCTACTCTTGCTGGAATGAGTAGGTGTGTTAGCTGGAGTCGTTTCTGAAAATTAAACATAGATCTAATTTTATTTGATTTGAAACTGTTCTTCACTACACTATTATTCGAATATATTACTTCATATTTATAGGTAGATATATAAATATTAAGCCTTTGTGTGCTGCACAAACTTATGGTATGGCACCATAAGTTTGTGTTCATACATAAACACATTTAAAAATAATAAACCACATTTTAAAACAAAAACAAACCATAGATCAAACCGCGATAGAAAATATAATAAATTAAAACAAAGGAACAGAGAATCGTCCGTCCCGACTGCGTGCATCACTATTTGTACATGTTAATTAAAGATATTTATAATTTACATATATCAAAAACCGGCAATAAACCGATTATAGATAATACAGTCCACTATTTCCTTCCGGCTTATCAGTTTGTACCAACGATATTGTTGATTTTCAACTATTTGTATATAGTATGTTAATTAGCAGAGGGCGTTTCCGTTAACCCGCAACAGAATGGTACCTACAACCCGCTCGGCATGCTGCGCATGCGACGTTGCCGGTTTGGGCAATGCTAGTACTACGTTAGGTAATTAGGTAGGGTAAGTTCGCCTGTTCGCGTCCATCGCCCAATTCGCGTCCATTTTACGGATTTCCCTCTAAAATAAGTAAACTAATGCACTAATCAAACGAAAATTCATTACCGCTAATACCTCAATGCATAAGAGGCACGCACGTATGTACAAAAGGTCGGTGCGCCAAACCAATCCCGTTTAGAAAAATAAAAAGTCTCGGCTGTTCAACAAGGGAGCGGATTTTTAGAAAAAAAATAGTATGCAGCGGCGCATTTGATGGTAATTTTTTTATTGTTTTATGTGAATTTTAGGATATATAGCTAATTTTAGACTTTTATAATGAAAAAAGAAATAATATTAATTATTAATTTGATTATGTTTTTTATATTTAACGCTTAAAATAAGGTGGGCGCGAATTACTACATCGAATTTACAAAACTTCCACTTTGCGTCCGCAATGGACGCATACAGTGGATATGATAAACCAAATTGCGTCCACTATTTTCGTTAGATACAAACGCCTTGGTTGTAAAAATAATTAAAAATGTAAGGTGGCAAAACCATGTTAAGGAATTATAGACCCATCACATTGCTGAGCCATGTTTTTAAGCTGTTCTCGAGAGTCGTCACAAATCGTCTCGAACACAGGCCCGATGACTTCCAGCCTCCCGAACAAGCCGGCTTCCGAAAAGGCTTTAGTTCCATAGATCACATACATACGCTGCGGCAGATTAAACAGCAGACCGAGGAATATAATCAGTCCTTATGCTTGGCATTTGTGGACTATGAGAAAGCCTTTGATCGGGGAAATTTGGGCGGTTCTAAGGTCTATTCAACGGTGTCGTATCGACTATCGCTACATTGAAGTGCTGAAGTGCTTGTACAAAACGGCACAATGTCGGTTCAATACAGGGCCAATGTACGAAGGCAATCCCGCTACGGAGAGGCGTAAGACAGGGAGATGTTATATCTCCCAAACTTTTACGGCTGGTCTGGAGGACGCCGTCAAGCGCCTGGAATGGCAAGGACACGGCATCAACATAAATGGCGAGTACATCACTCACCTTCGATTTGCTGACGACATAGTGATCATGGCAGAATCGCCGGAGGACCTTGGACAAATGATCAATGGCCTCGATGGAGTTTCCCAACAAGTTGGGCTTAGAATGAACATGGGCAAGACGAAAGTCATGCAAAACGCCCATGTAGTGCCCAACTCTATAGCCGTTGGGAACTCCATTCTCGAAGTTGTGACCGGATACGTATACCTAGGTCAAACGATCCAACTAGGTGGAACCAACTTAGAGAAAGAGATCAATCGTCGAATTCGACTCGGCTGAGCAGCGTTTGGGAAGCTTCGGGAGATCTTCTCGTCCAAAATACCTCAGTGCCTGAAGACAAAGTCTTCAATCAATGTGTGTTACTAGTGATGACATGTGGATCTAAGACGTGGTCTCTTATTGTGTGCCTCATAAGAAAGCCCAAAGTCGCTCAGCGAGCTATGGAAAGAGCTATGCTCGGCGTTTCCCTGCGTGTTCGAATCAGAAATGAAGAGATCCGCAGGAGAACGAAGGTTACTGACATAGCTCAACGGATTGGCAAGATGAAGTGGCAATGGGCAGGACACATAGCTCGAAGAACTGACGGCCGATGGAGCAGAAAGGTTCTCAAGTGGAGACCACGAACTGGCTAGCGCAGCGTAGGACGACCGCCTGCACGATGGACCGACGACTTCATAAAAGTCGCGGGGAGTCGGTGGATGTAGGCCGCTAGCGATCGTTCCCGCTGGAAATCGATGGGGGAGGCCTATGTTCAGCAGTGGACTACAACAGGCTGATGATGATGATTTCTAGTGAAAAAACCAAGAATTGTTGGATATTGTTCAGAAAATAATTCGAGACGGGGAGCTAAAAAAATATTTCAAACGTAGGTGTTTGAAATATTTTTTACTTACCTAATTTTAAGTTCAATCAATGTGTTTTTTTAATGAAAATAATGTTGATTTTTAATTATTATATTCTTAATTAAAATAATTGTTAAATTACAAACTTTCTTTACAAATTCTTAATAATATCACCTCTATATTCCTTTTCTAAGCTGGTGGACGCTAAATGGTCCACGGGTGGACGCAATTTGGATTTTTTGGACGCAAACAGGGTAAAATGCCTAATTCTGATGTTTATCCATTAAAAAAAAACTCAAGATGTTTCGAACAAAACTGAAAGTTTATCTTAAAATAGACTAATATAATGAACAGATTACATAATTTTTTCATAGAAATTAGTGCTGGAACATTTTTACTATCGCCGTCAAACTTGCCAACTGCGCTAAATGGTCGCGAACAGGCGAAATGACCCTACTATTCCGCGCTACTATTTTGATTTTAAACAGGAGGTTTCGAATTTATTGCCATTTAATTATTTTTTTGAATTCGGATTATTTTATGCTTATTTTTCTATGCTGATATTTTTGTTTTAATCTATTAATGATATAGATTAACGAGTTTAAGGGAACGCCCTCTGTTATTTAACATACTGTATATGGACTCACCATTGGACAGTCCTACAGAGAAGTTGACAGGAGGGTCAGTGAGACGTCGCTTGTAGTAAGGTACGAGGCACCCGCGCACGCAGATTGCCACCAGGGCTCCGAATGCCAGGGAACCCACCAACGCACACCACAACGGGATTTTGTCCATCGCCAACACTGCGAACAAAATAAAGCTGCAAATTAGTTAAAGATTTAATCTTGTACGCTGTTATGTAAATTGTTAAAAGAATAAACATTGGTCGACTCAACATTTACGGTAGGTACCGAAGTACTCACAAAGTAGCTAAGCACTTCGGTAAAGCTTTCCGTTTAAGTTTTATAAAACATATTATTTAGGGACTTAAATTTATCACTTTTTTATCGAAAATATTAGTATATTGCATAAGACTAAGCTAAGCTATTGTCCACAACCTCGTCCGCGTAGATTTCAATTTTGTTTACACAAACTTTAGACACCCAGTGTTCCCAGTGAAATAAAATTGGTGTGAATACTTACTCTTGGGCCCATCATGTACTACACTCAGCACGTTGACTGCTACAGTGGCCCCGTAGAAAAAGGGTAACGCGGTCAACCCAGCCTTTACAGGTTGCTTTGCCCGCAGAATAAAGCGCCGGACCAGCCAGAAAATGAGAGCAGACGCAGTACCGCTTAGTACTGGTGATATAAACCACGATAACACTGAAAAAAACATCGTTAACATTATTTTCCATACCATATGTATAGAATAGAATTTTAGAAGATGTTAGTACTCATACATTACATTTTTCTATTTTGAAGACGTGTCCCTTGGAAGAATTCTAGTTTTCAATATGCCAATTAAAGTTGTAGATAGTAAGTAGGGATATTGCACGAAACATTTTACCACAATAAATTAATTTACAGGAATATCACAATAGGTACAAGTGCGTTTCTAATCTATTTTCTCGTAATTTTAATCTTCCATTTTATAAGAATGAATGATATGAATAAGAATTGTTTATTTGCATAACATTCGTTAAAGTTTAAGTGAAGCCCTGACTTCAGAGCTAGATATATAGATAATATCTGTATTTCAGAAGTCAGTTTCTTCTTCCTAAATACATGGTGCTTATAGTATGAAATAATTATTACAACATTGCAATAAAAAAAATACTTAGATCGATTTTACCCCATTCATTTCGATAAGGGAAACCTACCATTAATATTTCACCCTGTGTAGGTAGGTACATGTTACTTATTCACGTAAGATTATCTGCAGTAGGTATACCTACCTACACTACAGAGTTTCCAACTAACCTAATTAATCACCTTCATTAGTCAAAGGTGCAAACATGTAGCCACTTAATTAATAATTACGTAATACGTGTACATTAACAGCCCTGTTAATGACTCGCTATGACATTAATAGATACATTTTGCCACAAAACTTATACCTGGAGTCTAATCACGTAACAATATTACTATTATTTTGATAAAATAAAATCAAATAATATTCGTCACACCATTTTCATTGCAGGAATGCGTGCTATGTCTTAATAATATAATATTTTAATAAGTAACTGGACATAAAATATTTAATAAACAATGGATTTAATAAAACTATTTGATAAATTTGCATGATATGCTATTGTATACCGGCTAATCTGTCTAGAAACTAATTTACCTGTAACACCTTTTTGTATCACATTTTATGCAAATCAACTATTATTATATGTATCTATTATATAAGTATGTGAATTTATTTAGTTGATGTAGCTTTAATAATACAATAACAATTACCTACATAAGGAAATCGTTATAATAACCCTACAGTAATGAAGACATTTTTTATCAAAGTCATATTCATATCGTTACGTGATTAGCCTCCTGAATGTTAACATTAATATTAATATTATGTAAGTTGTTGACGCGAAAAAAAAGGTTGACTGGATTAGTTGAAATACTTTTACAACTGAATCTACTAAATGTATGAAGTTAAGATAATCCGCCGTAATATCGACTTTAAGATGAAATGTTGTAGGTAGGTATCTTTTTAATTTTGTTTTATGTTGTAGCACAAACATACTCGTACCTAAAAAAAATAACTCAAAGTAAATTGTGTTTTTACTTTCTCTGTGATTGCTTTATGATAATTAACTGCAGCTATAGGTAACTAGATAACTTTATTTTCATAAGTAACTATTTGAATGAAAAAAGTATCGATTTTGTATAAAATAGATTGATAGCACATAATTCTAAACAAACAATGATACACAAAATACAACGACGAATGACAGAAAACCGCTGAGATCCCCAATATTGCTCCCTATTTTTTAACATATTAGCACTCAACATTAACAAAAGCATGCTTTAACGTAGAACCCTTTCTAAGTCAAGTATTTAGTTCAAGGTTATATTTGAACGTTAAATAGGAACTCAACTAAGTAATAATCTTAATGGAGAGTGCAGTAAAGCTAAGTAGAGGATGCGATTCTCATTTCCTCGTAAACCTTTACTTATGTAGGTACTACGTAATTTTTCTTTACAAAGATCTGCTAGTTATAAATGTTTCTTTTTACAATTAACCTCACAAAAACCCTCATTTTTATAATACTTTGCGTTACAATTAATTACTTAATTAAGTAAGGTATCGTGTTTATCGGAAATGCGCAGGACCTGATATTACAAGTACTTACCTACATACCTAATATTTACTATTATTAAAAAAAATGATTTGCGTACATAAATGAAAACGTTTCATATATATGTAGGTATATATATTAGTACAAACCTTGTCTTCAGAATTATCAACATAACAAAAAAACTAATCGTATCATCGTCATGTTATTCTCAAGTCATGCTCGTTTAGCGATCAGTTTAGCGATCCATCTGTATTTAGGTATATAGATATTCGAAAGCACTTCATCATCATCATCATCAACAGCCCGTTTACGTCCACTGCTGAACATGGGCCTCCTCTTAACAGACCTTGGCAAGCCAGGATCGTTGAGGGATATTGCCATAATCACCACGCTTGGCAGACGGATTGGTGATCGCAGTAAGATGTAAACCTTGAGTTAATGCTGCTGCCCATCCATCAGCCATATGTCCCTTAGTCGCCTTTTACGACACCCATGGGAGGACATAGGGTGGTCTATTCTAAGCCGGAAACCACACGGCGAAAGCACTTAGTTACCCTAAACTTATTTTGTAATATAATGAACTGTATAATAATAAACCTTGAACCTTCCCTATAAAGTGAGTGGTATGTACGGACAACAAAAGCAAAAAAATAAATATAAACGGTATGTTCTGTTAGGTAATAGGATATTTATAAACCGCTGCTGTTTATACTTTTTGTCATTCAAGCCAATAAAAAGTGACCTTTAATGCCTGGCAACACAAATTCATAGCGTAAATATGTTTTCAATTACATTTCGCAAAAACATTTCAATTATGCAGAAGTTATAGGTACTTTCTTGTCCAAGACAATTAGCAGTGGAAGGTAATCCATTAATATATGGGGCCATCAAAAACTATCATAACTTTTCTTTAACGGCTTTCACTGTCACATAACTTAAACATGTAGAGAGAAAAACATTACGCATACACATTACTTTTAACGATTTTGCCAAGAACGATCCATAATCCACTACATAAAGTCTTATTATACCTAGAATAGGGCGTAGACAGCGCGGGGCCTGTAGCAAGTTAGCTTTAGATTCTCAGGTCTAGTGTAAGTCTAGTGTATTAAATATAACAATAGGTACTTTTCATCGTCATCATTTCAGCCGTAGGATGTCCACTACTGAACATAGGCCTCTCTACTAGATCTCCAGTTATTACGGTGCTCCACTCGCTTTCAGGAGCTCGATGTGTTTCTGGTCTCACCCGGGGTCGTTTAACAGTAGCCACATCTATTTTGGTGTACGGGGCCCCCTATTCGTGGGCCCGTAGTATTTAATACTCTTTCTATATAGGTAATCCGGCACTGCCTAGAACTAGGGTTTGAAGTATTCATAGGTCTTGTGTAACAGTTAACCCAGACAATGAAACACTTCCAAGAAAGTTATTTAGACCGTGTGACCTTGTAAGAAGCCGGGATCCGCAAACGAAGAGACATAATAACGAAGTAATCAAACGACTCGGACCATAAAACAAAGAAATGAGACAATATGCTACTTATATTTCATTGGGCTCTTAATTCGGATATTGATCGTTTTCTGACTTCTATTATTTGGTTTTATTGGAATTCGGCCATTTAAATAAGTGGTCCCCAAACCTTCAAGACAACGGAACACTCACTAAGTACCTTTTGTTCTATGGAACCCCATATCATGTTTATAAATAAAGGTTGAGTTCTCGCTAACTACCTATTTCCTTCCAGGATAATGATGGGTTTTATCGTCATATATTTAGCGCAATTTAATAGGTACCCATAATTTTCATAATTAAGTATCTGTGGTATTATTTAACCGCTAAAATATAAATAATTACCGCGCGCGGTTTCACCCGCGATATTCTTTTCCCCGAACGCAGTCCGGGCCACCATCTGGAAGATGCAGCCCAGGAAAGCCCCAGGCGCGGATGGCATCACCAACATGGCACTACGGCATATACCGTACAGAACTCTCGCCGCCATCACGCGCCTGTTTAACGGGATCATCCGCACGAGTACCTTCCCTCCTGTTGGAAGTCGGGGAATGTCATATTACTACCCAGAGCGGGTAAAAACCCGCTCAAACCCGAGAGCTATCGGCCAATCACGCTTCTACCATCGATCTCGAAGGTGTTCGAGAAGCTCCTGCTGTGTCACTTAAACCCGCACATCACCCCGCGACTAGAACAATTCGGGTTCAGGTCGGAACACTCCACCACACTCCAACTGTCGAGAGTCCTGCACGATATGGCGGCGGCCCTGAACAAGAAGGAGTACGCCGTCGCAGTGTTCCTCGACATGGAGAAGGCGTTCGACCGGGTCTGGCACGAAGGTCTCCTCTACAAGATGTCCTTGTCCTCGGCTCCTAGACGAGTAGTCAAGACCGTCTCCAGCTTCCTCGCGAACAGAAGATTTCGAGTGGTGGTGGAAAATACCACCTCAAGCTGCCTCTCGCCTTCCTGCTACTCACTATTCACCGACGATATACCCGTACAGCCCGGCTCCAAGCTGGCGCTATACGCCGACGATGCGGCGTACATAAGTACGTCAATGAACGCCGCCCATGCCGCCAAAAAGATGCAGCGCAGCTTGGACGCCCTACCCGAATGGCTTCAGAAATGGAAGATGTCGGTGAATGTGAGTAAAATCCAGGCAATCGTCGTGGGACGCCACTCTCACCTTCCGACACCACTCAAACTAAACGGACAAGACATCCCGTGGTCCCCGAAGGTCACGTACTTGGGGGTCACCATAGATTGTTATGTCCGTATGACCCCCCACGTGACCCGTGTCGTCGGCAGAAGTCGAGCCGCCCGCGCGCTGTTGAAGCCGGTGCTAGCGTCTCAGCTCCCTCTCCGGGCCAAACTGGGCGTGTACAAGTTGTACATACGCCCAGTACTTACCTACGCGGCCCCAGCATGGTTCGCCCTCACTAGCGAGGCGAACAAGAAAAAACTCCGTGCGCAGCAGAACATGTCGCTGCGCACCATCGTTGCTGCCCCTCGCTACACGAGAAACACCACCATCGAGAGGGACCTCAAGATGGAGACGCTCGACGAGTTCGTCGCGCACCTGGCCGAACGCATGTTCGACCGCGCCGACGCATCAGCGTGGGACCACCTACGCGGCATCGCCCCTTACCACACTCGCCCTCCTGACCGAAGAAAGCTCCCTAGGGACCAGGTCCCGGACGACGGCACAAAACCGTCGCCCCCCACCCCCCGCCCCCGCACCACTCGCCGGGGCAGCAGCCGGGAACCTCCTAACCAAAGTCGGCGCACGGTCGTAGATCGGCTCCAGCTGGGCCTCACCGCAAGGTGTCTCACCCGGTAGGGCCTTGATCTCCCGGCGCCGTGAAAAATTAGGAGGTTACATTTCCCCCGCGACAGCTGCCCCAGGCCTAAAACCCCTGGGTGCCCAAACAAATACTACTAGTACAGTAAAGACCAGTCCCTAGGGACATGATACCACAGGGTTAAAAACCCACCCCTAATGACCTGCCGGTTGTTACAGGCAGGTCATTAGGACACTTCGGTCAGGGGGCCATACAGCCCCGATACCGATTCCTCGGCGCCCTTGCGGGCGCCTGAGAAGACTACCAGACCAGACGTTCACCCGCGTAACTCCCGTTCTCGTGGAAAGTTCATAATTAAATGTAGCCTTTGTCATCCGAAGATAGTGTAAGTTTAAAACGGTGAAAGATTTTTTCAAATCTGTCCTGTAGTTTTGGAGCCTAGTCAACAAACAATCATATCTTTCCTCTTTATATGATGATGATGATGAGTATGAGTACGATGATGAGTGTAAGTATAGACCAGCTTCCCGCTCACCGTCCAGTAGTTTTCGAATTAAAAATAAAAATCTTTGCTCTTCATAATATTAAGTACCTAATATAATTACATTCTGCCAAAACCTGGTGACTTTTTAACTTCATTCCTTCTATTAACTAACTACGAGTAGTACTTACACGAAGTCTGCGGGAGTTCAATTTACATTTGTCTTTTT
The DNA here is from genome assembly GCA_947037095.2 of Nycteola revayana. Lineage (NCBI taxonomy): Eukaryota > Metazoa > Arthropoda > Insecta > Lepidoptera > Nolidae > Nycteola > Nycteola revayana. Next base: position 11,376,778 of record OX344845.2, on the reverse strand, counting down.
TTATTAATTATTATCAGATTATTCGCCATTGATCGAATTAATGCTCGCGTTTATAGGTACTGATAAAAGCTTTACGGCTTAAGCTTTAAGCTGCGACTGCGACGCGATGGCGACGCATGGGTCGCCGTTTTTTCTACATTAATATAAAGCTGAAGAGTTTGTTTGTTTGCTTGAACGAGCTAATCTCAGGAACTACTTACTGGTCCAATTTGAAAAAATATTTCTATCTACACTAATATTATAAAGAGGAAAGATTTGTACCTATTTTTGTATGTTTGTATGTTTGTAATGAATAGGCTCAAAAAGTACTGGGCCGATTTAAAAAATTCTTTCACCAATAGAATGCTACATTTTTCCAATTTGACATAGGCTACATTTCATTTTGAAAAAAATTAGGGATCCTTGGTAAAATTTGAACAATGTAACCGAAGGTGTAGAAAAATGAGTCTTAAAATGTCTTTCGTCGAATGCGCTGCCGAAACTATTAGCGATAGAACAAAATAATGTACAACAATATTGAAGAACATCATAATGTCTACAAAAAACTCCACGGTAGCATATGTCCAACTATTGTAGTTATGTCACTACAACAACTTTTTTCATTTTAAACATTAATGAAAATGCTAACCAAATTCAAACCATGCTATTTATGTGTTTATATTAATCCTTATCCAAATAAATTATTTTATGGTCAAGACCATTTAACTACCTATAAAATCGTTTTTAAATTATTTAAATTGGACTTTCCATTCAAAAGATATTACGAATTAAAAAATATCTATATATATAAAACAAAGACGGGTTTGTTACAAAACTTATAACTCGAGATCGGCTGGAACAATTTCCATGGTTTTCGTTTCGTTGGATTTGTCTACGCCCTGAATAGCAAAATACATTTTAAAAACAAAAGAAAGTCGTGTTAGTTACACTATTTATAACTCAAGAACGGCTGAACCGATTTGGCTGAAAATTGGTAGGGAGGTAGCTAAGAACTGCGAGAAGGACATAGGATACTTTTGGGTAGGGGTAGGGTAGGGTAGGGTAGGGTAGGGTAGGGTAGGATAGGGTAGGGGTAGGGTAGGGGTAGGGTAGGGGTATGGTAGGGGTAGGGTAGGGGTATGGTAGGGGTAGGGTAGGGTAGGGGTAGGGTAGGGGTAGGGTAGGGGTAGGGTAGGGGTAGGGTAGGGGTAGGGTAGGGGTAGGGTAGGGGTAGGGTAGGGGTAGGGTAGGGCCAGGGTAGGGTTAGGGTAGGGGTAGGGTAGGGCAGGGGTAGGGTATAAAAGTCCACCCGTGCGAAGCCGGGGCGGGCCGCTACTGTTAGATATAGTTGGGCTATTATAGTTAATTATGTAAGTTCCTGCGAGAGCGGGAAGCTAGTTATACATGTAACGGGGCTTTGGCTACTTCACCAGGCATCCGGAGAGCAGAACTTCAGTTTTATAAAAAAGTTTGAAAACTACAAACTAAGCAACCCATGCCCTCTGTGAGGCTTGCTCCTCTCAATGGCGGAACAATTACGGAATAATAACTTAAAAATGTAACTTTTAAGGGTTTTAGAGGCGTTTTGTGCGACTGTTGCTTTACTTTACAGTTCGCAGACTATGAAAACTAAGGGTCAAGAGTGTTGTAAATACACGTGTCCACTTACCAATAGCTCCAAGAGTCGACCAGCGAACTCCAATAGGTCCTTTAGCCGTCAAGGTAAATCCCACTGTAGCCCCCACCATAGAATGGGTACCAGACACGGGTAACCGAAGTGCTGTGGCCGCGATCAGCCAGATAGCCCCCGACAGTAGAGCTGAAAGACATCCCGCAGCCAACAGCTTCTCGCCCCCGTCAGCGTACAGTGATACGTCGAGAATGCCTTTGCGCATCGTATCTGATACCTTATAACCTGCGAAGAGACGATCAAATAATTGTATTTGGGATATATAAACAAACCATTTTCGAATGTTACTCGCAATGAAAGAGTTCGGCAATGGCTCACGGAACTTCAGAGGTTTGTATACCTACTTATTAAGGTTCATTGCCTAATGATTGACGAAGAGACTTCTGGACCTTAGTAATAGGCTCCCGGTAGATAGGATACAAAAATAAAATAACAAACATTTTAAAATATAAAAGTGTCAGTATATACTGGGTTTACCGTCTTGAAAATAATAGGGTGTGATATGTATATGAAATAGGTGTCTTATTTTACCTTTTTTTTACTGTTATAGAGTGAAAATCATAACGATAAAAATACGTACCTAATTAGGTAGTTAAGTTACGTTAGTTAAAATAGATGCCTATAATCAAATATGATTGAAAAGAGTGAGCGAAATAGCGTAACTACCTACTTAGGTACCTACGCATTTTTACGGTTACAGTTTTCAATCTATGCCAGTAAAAACAAAATGATAATATAACTATGCCTTACACATCTATCTATTATTTTCAAGACGGTAAAAAAACCCAGTATATGTACACTAATAGTATAAATTTTATAGAAACTTACAAATGTTATCGCTTTATAATATGAATAGTAGGCACGTACTCTACATTTAAATAAAGTAAAGTACGAAAAGATAAGAACCTAAATTTTTCATAGTTCAGAAAAAATAAAGTTTTTTTAATAGGTAGAATACGTTAAGTATTCTACCAATTCTGAAATACTTTTTTGGTAATAAAATATTTCGACTCACCTATAAGTACTGAACCAGCAATCTCAAAGATAGTAGCCAGTATGCAAGCTTGCGTCATTGTGAGCACCTTGGACCCGACGCTGGTACCGAACGAGTTAGCCACATCGTTCGCGCCAATACCAAAAGCCAACACAAACGCCACCACGAACCCGCATATCACTATCCATAACAATTCATCCGCGAACGGTTCCATTCTATCGGTTCCCAATTTTTCACCTTATACCACAAATAAATTTCGAGACAAACAAAACATCTTCAAATAGCACCTATCTCAATGCAAGAATAACAATAAGCTTGGCTCTTTAACCTTAACACTTCTTCGCCAACACAATCTTTCTCGAGTCTAAAAATTCATTTTTTTTAATTATTTTCATTCCATTCTTACAAAAATAAATCTACAATATTATGAAATATCTTAATATCTTATATGTGTACCAATTACGACTCCGAAAGCAATCGATAAACTAGTGTAATAATAAATTATTAGAAATAATGTAATTCGTAATTTATGAAATTGTTGTGCGTCACAACGTTTGGTGTTTAAATGGTATTTCGCGGAGATAATGATCGCTTATTAATTTCGGCTTCATCATTTCTGAAAAAAGAAAAATTAACAATTTCATATCTATGAAGGCCAATTTCGAACTGTATTAGATATCTTATAGAAATATTTTAAAGACAAAAATGGCTTCAATCAAACAATTGAAATAATAAATATAATGAATTTATAGTATCGTGATTCGTGGTAGAGGTTTAATAAATAATAAATATGTGTAACAACTGACACATCACATGGTAGGTATAGACAATATTGATTCGACGCCATTCAATTTAAATCAATCGCGGTAAAATTATGATCACTGTGGAATTTTGACTATTGTCAATCAACCTATTTAACTATTGTCACCTTACTCCAATGTCCATCACCGTTGTACATCATAACGTGTTCCAGTAATATGTCACAGCTTTTCATAACACGTGTCGCCACCGAAATATCACTTGGCCTTACCAAAATTGAAACCATAACATTTTTAAATACATTTAATTTATTATCACAAGATAAAATACTGTCACTTAAATACGTGATCACTTACTTTTGAATAAAGTAGGATTTTATGGTCCTAAAACGAATTGTCGTGATATAACACGAGGTGACCGCCTTGAGATCCTCAGCTGTGGACTGAAGTTGACGAGGGCTGCGCGCCGGGCCGCCGGCTGAATGGAGCATGCGCGAAGGGCACCACCCCACTCAACAACCCCCCTATTCAGACGCAAACACAATAAAACTGTTTGTTCTATAGCGAAAGAGCCCTTAACGTTACTAACTGTAACAGCTAGGCATCTGGGTTAATACGTCAATGACTGTTGTTGAGAAATGAACCATTCTAGGGTTTATCCTTCAGAACTAGATTTGTTTTGCTAATTCAATTTCTTTTGACTAATTGAGTTTGTTATTTTAGATCCTTCAAGTCTAGTACTAGAAATATCTGAATATTTTAGTACTAGGAGTATCTGAATAGTTTAAATTCTCAAGTCATAGATGTAGGTAACCTAACTGACTACAATAATATGAGTGTTACTGTATTCATTTATCAATCATTAGATAAAAATAAGCCGAGAAATACCTACATTTTAAAATTGACAGATTTATATCTTTTTGTGTGGAAATTCTGTAAAATTAATATTCATTCCTCTGATTATTATTTAAAGCTTGAAATATTAACCCAAATCATAATTTATATTGATTCTACGTAGATAATACTAATATTATAAATGCGAAAGTTTGTATGTGTGGATGTATGTAAGTTTGTTACTCTTTCACGCTAAACCTACCAAATGGATTTGGCTTAAAGTTTCCACGCGGATAGTTTATAAGCTGAATTAACATATAGGCTACAAAATATCACGCTCCGACCCACTGGAGCAGAGTGACGCGGGTAAAACCGCGGAGCGCAGCTAGTTACTTTATATAGGTACGTTAATTATTTCTTTGTTTTATTTTATTATACCTACTAGCGCACCGCCCCGGCATCGCATGGGCGAAATGCTAATGTATTATACATATAAACCTTTCTCTATCTATTAATAGATAAAAGGCGCGACTTGTACTGAGTAGTGTACTATAACCAGAAAAACATGTTAGGTATAAGGCTATCTAGGACAAAGCTTCAATTTAGTAGCATTTCTTTAAAACAGCGCTGTCGCCTGAAATCGTAAAGGAAGTATCTAGTTCAGACACATAATATCGTGTGGATAGAATCTCATATAAGCATTTAGGTTTCTAACTTTTTAAACTCTTATAAACGTTAGTATTTGTGTGCTGCATTAAATTATAATTTTAACCTAATACTATCATGCTGCTATAAACTATTGACAACCTCCGTAGCGTAGCGGTATTTGACTCGCTTTAAATCTTGGAAGTCGTGGGTTCGATTCCGACGCCGGAAATTATGTTTTTTGTAGATTCTAAGATTTCTTTCTGGGTCTGGTTGGCTGAGGGACTACCCTCCGTGCCTCGGAAAGCACCTTAAACCATTGGCCCCGATTGTTATTACATCATTTATAACAAGCATATACCAGAGAACGGGAACCATTTCCTTGTGTGTTACAACATAATACTGCGGTCACCAACCCACCTGTCCAGCGTGGTGACTATGATAAAAGCCCTCCCTCGGAAGAAGGCCCATGTTCAGCAGGGGATTTTATACGGGCTGATGATGATGATGATGATAAGCTATTAATATTGTAAGCAAAAAAAAATCTCGTTGAAATCACTAATCAGACTGTTCTTAATATTACCTAGCATAATTAGGTATAAATTAAAATAATACTAGGTACCAATTATATTTATGTTGTTGAAACGTGTTGAAAGCTCTAAAATTATAGATAACATTCTTGACGCCAGTGTAGGGTTTGGTTCATCTTTATACTTTACTGATACTTATGTTATGTATGAGGCTGTAGGGCCTACCTATCTCTGGGTCTAGTGAACCAATTTTTTAAAACTCTTGCCGATAGAAAGTCACGTTTTTTAAGTGGCAGAAGCTAGTCTTAAAATATAGTCTACTATATTTTACAAGTAGCTACTGCCAGTGACTTGGTACGCGTAAAAAAAAGGATTTTATAAGCTATTATCAGTGAAAGTTCCGTCACAATCGGTCTAGCCGTGTGAAGATTAGCCAGAAAGAACTGATAGACAAAAAAATTAAATTGTGTTTATATTATTATACTATAGCTATTTACCTTACATTTATTCTTATGCATTAAGAAAAAAAACCTGTTATTTTGCCATTTTAAACATATAATTGTAGCGACAACTTCAATAGCCGCACAAATACTACAAGAAGACAAGCAGCGCCATCTACCACCTAGCATCCCAAGTAACCTGTATCGCGCAATACAAATTCGCAAGCCTATTCGAACATATACCTACAAGTTCCGAACTGTATGCTCGGCGGCCGACGGCCAGTTGTTACTACTGGCCGTCGGTCGCCGAGCATACTGTAGTGACAACCAACCTACATTTACTACATTCTACATGTTGTGCATAAAACCTCTTTGTAAATAACCAGTGTATATATTTGAAATTTATTTTTAATTCTTTTTCGTGTTTTGTTTTTGTTGTAATTTTTTTTTTCTTTCTGTTCTCCTGTCATGTTATGAAATAATTATATTGTTTTAGTTCAGTTTTGAGTTTATTTTTAAATTACAAAAGAGTTACCCACATCACTCTGGCCATTCAATGCAAATAATAGGTACCTAGTAAATGTTACTACTAGGTACCTAAACCTACCATAGGACTTGTAGTTTTACCGAAAATTGAGATTAACCGTTTTTTACCCTTAAAAACTCACCCCCTCCCCCTTCCCCTTCCCGACCTCAGATCGCCCGTAATTTATTTTTCCTTTCGTTTTTGTTATATTCTCTACCTTTTCCAATGGGTTTCATCCTAATATAATTTTTTTTGGTCTCAAAAATTATCGACCCCGGTCTATACGTATCTAACAATTAAATATAATGGAATGTATGTAAGTATATAATGTATAAGTTACTATTCGATATAGCAATTGGTATAACTTTCAGTATGTTCTTATTTATTTATCAAATGGGGCTGTCTCACCTCGACTCGGTGACTGCCTCGTCGCGGTTAGTCTAGCGGTAATGTAATCAACTGTAACTAGGGGAGGTACTAACTAGGCTCGAGTGGACAAAGATTTGTGTAGTAACACAATTCTGTCTAAAATCCGACGTTATTTATTCTTCCTGTAAATAACTATTAGGTACCCAAGTACCCATACTCAAAATAACTTCATTCAGTTTTTGCGACGGGACTAGGTCAAACAGCTAGTTCAATGAGTGTTTTATGTCATTCAAGATACGGAATGGAGCCTACGGAAGACACGTTGAACAATTCGCATCTATCTGTCACTTTCCATTCTGATTGTTGGTCGCTATTGTCGCTTACTATACGTAATGTACGTTTCTCACACGGGACAACTATTTGTGTGAACCACAGATAGTTGTTCAATTTATATGTGTTGAATCATGAATGTGTATGATGTAGGTATGCAGTGGCGGGGCAAGACCTAAATTTGATGTGGGCAAGACAGATTTCGCGAGGCCCTGTTCTGTGGCTACCTGAAGACGGATTTTATAAAATAATAAAAAAAAAACAAAATACTGCCAAGTTTTTATTCATAAAAATACAAATTAGATTAATATTAATGAAAAATTACATATCGTAAATATACAGGGTGGCGCATTAGAACGTGCATATTAAAAAAAAAACATAAGGTATAGTTAAAATAAAAATGAGGCATTGTAAAGTAATTACTGAAGTTTATTTTTGTTAAATAACATCGTCTAACCCGCTCTACGACGGCACTCCTCTAACCGCAAACGGAAATTATTGAAAACTTTCTTCAGTATTGCTGGTGTAATTGCTGCCATTTCACCACGGATATTCTCCTTGAGTTGATCAATGGTTCTCGGATTATTGCTGTAAACTTTGTGTTTGAGGAAAAAATTAAAATTAAATATTTTTTTTATTTTATTGAGGCGCAAGGCCCCTTGTACCTCGAGGCCGTAGGCGGTGGCCCACGTCGCCCACGCCTTACGCCGCCACTGGATGTATGACTGACTTAAAGGGATTTAATTCTCGATTGTTTAAGTTACCACCGGGTGCCGTTACTAAACCTATTCTCTATATCTCTAACTATCTAACTTCGTATTTTCTTTCTAAGACATCGTACGTAGAGCACCAGTTACCTACGAGTGTTCTTCCAGTTTAAATTATTAAATAAATAACTTCGTCGTGGCTATCGTTAGTGCTCAGAACTTTTAAGCAGGTGTTTTAGCGGCTACTGCTGATGTCACTACAAAAATGTTCTTCGTAGAAAGAAAGTAAGAAAATGCATTTATTTACGGCATATAGTAAAAAGAAAGTTACGGTCCTCACCATTCCATAGCAGGTGCGGATGGTATAGTATGATGGCTACTTGTAAAATGCTACGTTTGTGGTAGCATAACCACAAAAATATATGAAAAATAAATAAAAATAATATTGTTTTTGGAATGGAATTCTGCAGCATGATATCATAAATTATATACTCTTTGAATGACATTGACTGACAGAAGTGACAACTGTCATTATTTACAAAATCTCTTGTCACTATCACTATTGTTTAATTTGAAATTTCCCTGAATATTTTGTAGTACATTTGCATATCTTACAACATTTAAATGCGTTTAATAATAATGTAAATAAATAAAACACAAAAAAAACTATATAATGTTCTTCAGAAATGCTTGGTGCGCCGCAGAGTTAACAAATTCCTGGTATGTCGTATTGTTGAGGTTATTCAATATAATCAAAATCATTTAGTATTTAGTCTTGATATTTTGATTATCACTGGAATGACGGCCAATATTGGATTCGTCATTGCATTATAATATTTTTGATAGAAAGTTATTGAAGAGTTGAAGTCAACATAAGCCAATACAACACAGCATCCTAACTTACAAACAACTTTATGTAACATCATCATCATCGATACTTGAATGCAATTTTTCTATTTCAGTAAACCGGCCCTTCTTCAACAATACCGCGATGCCGCAAATAGTATGCGCCTGCAGGTACGCAACTCATTTCGTGGCTCCCGTAGAGGAGAGCGACGCGGGCTGGAGCCCGATCCTATGGAACACCTGCACATCGAATCTGGACCGCTGTATCCCAGATTACTTGTGAAACCATTTATATTCACTGTTGGGGTAAGACTTAACTTTTCAAGTAATTAAAAAAGATGTTGATACTATGGTGGGCCTAGTAGTATCTAAATACACTAGACATTGAGTTTGTGACCTGCATGCAAATCAACTAACAATTTATTTTAACAATTGTTACCTATTGCACCATAACTTATAAATAGTATATTTAAAAAAAACACCTTAAATCCTTGTCCTGATAAATACATACTCAACAAAAAAGGAATTGGGATTCTATCAATGGTTCATCCTTGTCCATGTATCGCATTACCAAAAAATTTTGCAATTCACTTATATTAATAAATATCTTTTTTAAAAAAGCATGCATTATTGTTTTCAGGTGTCTACTTTAAGTCTCACTGGCTGTGTGATCTGGGAGTATGAGTCATTACGCTCACATGCTGCATCCTTCTTCAAGAAGCCTGGCACATGGTTAAGTGCTCAACAAAAGAAATTACAATCACTCCATGTAAGTACAGTAGGGCCCTGTATGTTGTGTGTATACAATGTAAATATTGTATGTTAACTAACTAAAATACATCTAAAACAAATCTGCAAATGTATGATATGATACAATATTTTGGGTAAAACTGACTAAATCTAACTAGTTTAGTGACATGTCTTGCTATAAACAAGTTTAGCTTTATGCTATACTTATAAATGTGGGTCTACTGTACTTACAACTATTTAAACAGGCATTGATACTAACATAATGCATAAGCATCAAACTCTTTCAGATACATTAACCATTGCGTAGTATTTTATCGATACCAGAAGTATCAATTAACGTAAGGGACATTTTGGCAAAAATGAGTTATATACATCATTGGATTCAGAATTTCCCGCTCTCTCTATGGATATTATTAACATTTCTGTATCGTTAAGAAAATTTCCCTTACATTACAAATTTTTGAACTGCGTAAAACGATTTATGACAAAAAAAATGATTTAACAGTCATCATAATTTTTTCTTCTCAGAAAAATAAAGTAAGTCATAGTATTAAATAATTTACGCTCTTACCTTAAACCTTAAATCAGACAATTTTAATAACATGTTCCTTACATTAATTATTAATGATTAGAGTTTTTTTATTATTATTCCCTTACATTAATTAGTATGGTAATCGGCGCAACAATATGTATATTTCTTATATTAATATTCATACCATTTATATTTATTTATTCATCTTACAACGATTCATGCACCTCTTATTCGATCTTCTTTCCATACATCCATTCGTTCCTTCTATTCATCATTTCTATTTTCACTGCCATCATACTAATCATCTTTCACACAATTCATATTCCATGTTTTTATCGGTTTTTCGTTTAAGTACATTCAAATTTAAATCTTTATTGCTTCCATGGTAGTGTATATGTACATTAGGTCTCAAAATGTTTCTATTTTATGTTGTATTACTAATATTTATGTACGCTATAATGGGATTTGCTAATCAGCAGAGTTTTAAGTTTTTTTTTAATATCTCTATTTTGGATTATTTTCTGATGATTTTTGGTAACTTATTAAATATTTTTATATATAAGTACATGGCTTACGGACTGGTTGCATGTAAATTTAATTGAGATGTATTATGGGTATAATGGTATATTTAATTTACCTTTATTTCTTAAAGAGTATTTTAAATTTTTGTCTTAGACAGTCGTAAAAAGTTCTGAGTGTTTTTTAACAAATTTACAGGTTTCTAATATTTAAATAGATGGTAAAGTTAAAATAATATGTTTGATAAAATGAGGCTTACATGATTCTGTGCTATCCGTATGGACAAGGATACGAATTAGTTTTTTCTGTGCTATGAAGATTGTGGGTGCATCTGTGCTATATAATATAATATGATTCCATAAGTGAGCCAGAAATAAGCGTAAGCATAACATCCAAGATATTGTGTTGTTGAGAGTGTGTTCAAGTTCGTTATTATTATTGTGACATAAAGTGATAAGGGAAATGTCATATACGAATAGTACACACTGTCCATTCAACACTTTAGAATGAGCATTTATAAATATAAATGAGGAATAAAGGCGGTAACATATTCTTAAAACGCGACGTGACCTGATGCAACGCGACGCGTGTTGAGTCGAATCAAATGTGAATCACAGATTAGTTTAGTCGTATTGTTTTCTATAGGCCAGAATCACACTATGAACACCCGATGCGACGCGACGTGACATGTTCTTAGTGTAATTCTGGTCTATAGAAAACAATACAACTAAAGTAATCTGTGATAGCTAAGCTATAAAACCTGAAACTAACGTGTAGATTTGCTTTGAATTATTAATGTTGATTCATAACAACATTGATCATGCAAAGAACTTGTTTCTATGGTGTTAAAATACCATCAATTTTGGTAGATAATCTACAGTTACATTGAATGGCAACACTGTAAAAGTCCTTTACAATAGAATTACGTATAATTTTCTATTTCTCTTGCTGCTTACATTACGCTCAACGGGTTACACATAAAATATTAGTAATGTAAGGCACAACTAAACATATTTTTTTAAAGTAAGGGACATGCTATATTTTAAACCACTGGGCATGACTAAATCTTTCGTTGATAGCATGAAAGAAGAGCTAATTCTAAGAAACTTTGCTCAAGATACAATTAAAATTGGAGCAGACAGTAAAAAGTTATAGACAGATTAAAAAAAATAAAATATTTTTTTGGCTCTCCTGAAAAACCGTGATTTGTCCCTTACATTAATTGATACTTCTGGTATCGTTATATTATTTAATTAATGTGAAATTGAACATAAATTATGTAGACAATTTTACTCGAGTTGCTCAGCTATTAATAATAGTCTGATAGAATATTCACAGTGATTTTTTATTATTAATTTGCAAATTAATTGATTTATGTTATTTTGTTCGATTTATGTACATATTTTGTATAATATACTTTTTAGCAATAAAAATAACAGATTTAAATGACTTTGATCGGTGTCAGGGTTGCCTGTTCATACAATCAATAGTATATTTTATTGCAAGGCACCAGTGGCAAAGGGTCCATATAACAGATTCTCATCAGCTTCCCTTTTGAAAAATGTGTAATTTATAGGTCAACAACATTTCTAATTTGTTCTATTAATCACTTACTCACAAGCCGAAAAATACCGAGTAAATTCTTCGCACAACACCATACAAACTATCTCTATCATTCCCTTGAACTAGCTCGTAATACCGCTACTTGTGTGCCATCTCGGTTTTTGCACGTGAAAAATTGTACTAAAATGGCAGCGGCAAGCCGATAAAATAGCGAGTTGTTCCTTCATACAACAGCACCCATACTATCACTCCTATGAACGGACTCATATAGACTGTGCGTGTCTCGTTTGCCTCCGACGCAGAATGTCCACTTATCAAAATGTCCACTGGTCGCAAAATGTCCTTTTCTCAGAATGTCTCTTTCTCAGAATGTCCACTTCGCAGTATGTCCACTTCGCAAAATGTCCCTTTCGCATATTGTCCCCTTTTCATTTCTGACTTACTTTAATCATAATTCAATTCTTTTTAGCAATTAGCTTTCACACATATAGGATATAGGTAAGCAAAAAAAAAATATATATATAGTACAAATCACATTTATTTCTTTTCATAAATGCTTGATTTAAAGTAATTCTTTTACCAACTTTAAGAGTAACCGGGGGTTTAGTGTTTTACTCTCATGGTATGATTAGCATTCCACTGCTATGGATAGGTCAAGTCTCACATATCCCACCGCCAGTGCGCAAATACGCTGCAGCGGCGGTGGGAATGCGTTAAAGCATTTCCTCCCGGACAAAAAAAAAAAAACATGTACCCTCATTATACTTTATTGAAATATTCTGTTTTACGTTTAGAAACATTGTGTTATAATAGTTTCTTAAATTTTATTAAAAATATAATGTTTATTTTTATTGAAAATTGTTTATTATTCATAGTAAAATTAGTAACAAATAAAATAATACAACGACATCATGCAGCGCCATCTAGTACACTAGCTAGGAATTAAATGTGGAAAGTCTTACGAGTTTTATGGTCTACCCGTTTTATGATTGCGAGAATTACTTTAAATCAAGCGATTATGCAAAGAAATAAATGTGATTTGTACTATATTTTTTTTTTTTTTGCTTACGCATATCGGTACAAATAAACACACGTCAAACATGATGTGTGAAAGCTAATTGCTAAAATGAATTGAATTATTATTAAAATAATTCAGAAATGAAAAGGAGACAATATGCGAAAGGGACATTTTGCGAAGTGGACATTCTGCGTAAGAGACATTTTGCAAAAGAGACATTCTGAGAAAAGGACATTTTGCGACCAGTGGACATTTTGAGAAGTGGTCATTCTGCGTCGGAGCCTCTCGTTTTAGCACGCGAGATATTGTACCAAAATCAGCCGGTTGCTTGCCGGGTTAGGAGAGATTTAGATAATATGGCAGTGCACAGGTGCAACCGTGCAAGCGAGAAAGAAATCATTCATGTAATGATGAAATTGTTATGATGCGATAAAACTATGGAGCGAGGTTCATTTACGGACTAAAATATTCGGCATAAAATAATCCATCAATGTACCATCTATCCTTATCCACCCTTAGTTCAAGTTTCAAGTTAACAGCGTATCATGCTTAGTTAAAGCGTAATTAATATTTTTCTTCTCTGATCTTCAAAAAATCATAACTCAGAAGCTAGACTTGGTAGCTAAATGGGGTGTCCATCAGGATGGACGGTCACTACCCATATTTTACATCGAAATAATTATAGAAAGTTGCTACCTAGTTGCTTCTAGTTGCTACTAATCGTCAGATAACTGCTACCCCCGAATTTCTTTAAATAAACTACTTTTTAAGGTGACCTGTCATCCTGATGTCAGGATGGCTTCACCTATCCAGTGAGGATAAACTGCGCAATATAATCGAGTTTTTTTTTAACCAATAGTTGCTACTAGATTGCTACCTTCATATACATCGTTTTGAGCGTCATAGCTTATAAGGATAAAAAGTTATTATCAATTTACTACTTTGATGCCTGAACGCCTGTAGAATCAAATGAGCAAATTTGAAATCAAATACAAAACAGGTATTTTATAAGCAGGCGCTACCTAATAGAATTTATTTTAAAAGTTATCTATTATATATTATATTATTATATCGTGCAAAGCAGCTTTTGAAACTTCAGATGAATTTATTTCGATATACGACGTACGTACCAGTAAAGTTAGTTTTAAGCAATAATGACTATGAATTAACTTCCATTATAGAATTTATTCCACCCGGATTTTGTGAAATGGGTCATTATAAGGCACACTGCAAACGTGGGAATGCATGGCAGTGTTACAACGACCTGCATAATAGAGTAACAAAAAGTAATAAAGGAGTAATAGCACATTGTATAATATATTTAAAGAAAAGAGGTACATAATATTTCTTATCATCTATCTAGCTAGATCATCTAGATAGTGGTCCCATGGCTTTGCAACAGCCTCCGAAGACAGCAAGTAAGGAAAATTCACCAAATTCCTTATCGCAATCGGTTATAAGCGATTATTTTCCAAAATATGTCGGTATGCAGAAAAAACAAATATCTACTCCGGAAAGAGATAACGGCGCCGCCGGCGCAAAGCGAACATCAACCGGTTCTACGCACATGACCGATAATTTGAATGCGCGTGATACTGTCTCGCTCACTCAACGGTCGGACAGCTATGCGTTCTCATCAGCGCGAGTCACCAAGCAACCGAATGAACAATGCAGAACCCCTACCGCAGGCCCTAATCTCATTAACTCGAACGCAAACAATAATCATACAACGCTTTCTCGAGTTATTGAACGCAAGACTATGGCGGAAACGGTTAAGGCGAGTAATGAGTGTAAAGAAATAGTAGGGGATGGATGGAACCTAGTAATGAAGAAGACGAAAACGAAGCATAGTTCTAGCAGAATGGTTGGTAAAGCTGACATCGGTCCCGATGGAAGGTTTAAGGCGGCTGTCATGAAAATATTATTATTTATATCAAATGTAAATAAACAAACGCATGAGAGCGATATTTTAGCTTATATAAAAGACAACACTCTAGAGCTGTGGTTCCTAACCGGTGGTCCGCGGACCACTGGTGGTCCCTGGAAGCACAGGAAATGGACCTGAAGCTGTCCAAAAAATATTGCGACGTAGCAAAATATCTACACACTAAAGATAGTATTTTTTAACATACAGTGGTTATTGTAATAGTGTTAATTTTAGTGTGATTACGCAAAAAAGCTGGTCCGTAACGAGATAAACATTTTGTAAAATGGTCTTTCATCCCTTAAAGGTTGGGAACCCCTGCTCTAGAGGATGTAACATTATACAAAATTAATAGAAAATCCGAAAAATCATACAATTCCTATAAGCTGTATGTTCCCAAAACAAAACTCGACATATTTTTAGATAAAAACTTATGGCCTAAAGATATTACCTTTCGTCGATTTGTAAATGAGCCTTATATGTTAAAAAGCAGCATATTGAAGCAACTATCGTGAGATTATTATGGAAGATAGCAATTATGACATCAGAAAATTTGTAAGTTTCAACTGCAAATCAATAAAACGGTCTGTTGATGCAGTTAAACTTATATGCCAGTCAGCGGACTTAGTTGCCCTCCAAGAAACATGGCTGCTACCTCAAGATATACCGTATCTTGGTCAAATACATCAAGATTTTGAGTACACAGGAAAGTCAGCAGTTGATATGTCAAGTGATCTTCTTCGAGGTCGACCTTATGGGGGTGTAGCAATCTTGTGGCGTAAACGTGTTTTTGACTCAGTGTCGGTAATCAGCTGTGTGAGTGCGCGATTAACGGCGGTAAAACTGTCGCTCGGAGATACATGCATAATTGTGTTTAGTGTGTACATGCCCACTGACTATAGTGATAACTTGGCGGAATTTACTGACTGTCTCAGCGAAATCAGTGCAATTATCGAAACCAGTAACATTAAGACCGTTTATATAGGTACTTGGAGATTTCAACGCACACCCGGGTGAGTTGTTTTGTTGTGAACTTTTGGATTTTTGTACTGAACAAAAGTGGATATGTGCGGACATTGAAAAGTTAGGACTAAATTCAGACAGCCACACATTTATCAGTGATGCGCACGGTTGTAGACGGTGGCTTGACCACTGTGTCGTTACGCAATCGGCCTGGCTTACAGTTAATGATGTGGGTGTTATTCTCGATGTCTTCTGGTCTGATCACTTTCCCATATTTATTGAATGTCGTTTAGACAAAATTAAACCAAAGACTGTAGATATTAAAACACCTCGTTCCAAAGTTATATGGGGAGAGAGGGACTGTGAGCAGACTAGTGCATATTATAGCATGTGTAACAGTAAATTAAGACACATTGATTATCCTCAGGAGTTTGGCTTATGTAGTAGTGCGCACTGTAGCAATATTGCACATAGACTTACTCTCGACAGGATGTACGCGAATATTGTTTCTATTCTGTCAGATGCTGCTGTTCAGAGTCTAGTTAATACTCGGTCGAGTAGTGGTCATAGACATAGTGGTCGTGTTGTCGGGTGGAACAAGCATGTACGTGACGCCCACGCGAAGGCCAGGCTTAATTATCAGCGGTGGTTGTGGTATAATAAACCAGTGGCCGGTGAGGTTTACAATGACATCTGTCTTACACGCAAGATATTTAAAAGCAAACTAAGATGGTGCCAGAATCATCAAGAACAGATCAAACTCGATATAATAGCTTCTCACCGTAAAGCTAATAATTTTCAAAAATTCTGGAAGGCGACCAAAAAGTTAGACGTTAAGCCTGGCCTTCCTGTGAGTGTTGGGGGTGCTGATCAGCCGGACAGCATTGCCGATATGTTTGTACACCACTTCAAAGTGGAGTCTCCGCTGGGTGCATCGTTGCGGGTGCTTGATGACGGACATTGTTCTGACTCGGATCTAGTCCGTTTCTCCGCGAAACAAGTGTCCAACACAATTAATAAAATGACGAGAGGAAAGTCCCCGGGTTATGACGGTCTGAGCATTGAGCACCTGCAGCATGCCGGACCACATATAGCTAGAGTATTGGCTATGTTTTACTCCTTGTGCATGTCTCATTCGTACCTCCCTCTTGATCTCATGCGGACTATTGTTGTGCCTATTATAAAAAACAAAACGGGTGACATATCAGATAAGTGCAACTATCGACCCATCTCCCTAGCTACTATTATCGCGAAGGTGCTTGACAGTCAGCTGGACGCAAGATTGGATAATTTATTGCAACTGCACGATGCTCAGTTCGGGTTCCGCAATAATCTATGCACTGAAAGCGCGATTCTCGCTCTAAAACATACCGTGCAATATTACACTAGACGTCGAACTCCAGTCTACGCGTGTTTTCTAGACCTTTCCCGTGCCTTTGACCTCGTTTCATATGATGTCATGTGGGATAAGCTGCGGGAGAGGAAAGTACCGGCTGAACTGTTACGTATTCTTCAGTACTGGTACTATAATCAGATAAACAATGTGAGATGGGCCGACAAGCTATCTGTGCCGTATGGCTTAGAATGCGGTGTAAGGCAGGGAGGAATAACCTCACCAAAACTCTTTAACCTTTATATTAACGACTTGATTGTTGAGCTCAGCAGTAAGAAAATAGGCTGTCGCATAAATGACTGCAGTATTAACAATATCAGTTATGCTGACGACATGGTGCTGCTGAGCCCAACGGTCAGGTCGCTCAGGGAACTACTTACGTGTTGTGAGTCCTATGCTCAGGCACATGGCCTACTGTACAATGTTGCTAAGAGCGAATTCATGGTCTTTAAGGCGGTGGGTGGTAAATGTCCAGATGCCTGCAATTAGGCTTAACGGTAATGAACTAAAGCGTGTTTACCAGTTCAAATATCTGGGACATTACGTGACCGACGACCTCAAGGATCATGTAGATATGGAGCGGGAACGTAGGGCGCTGGCAGTTCGATGTAACATGTTGGCACGCAGGTTTGCACGTTGTAGCAAACAAGTTAAAGTAACGCTTTTTAAAGCGTATTGTCAAGTGTTTTACACGTGCAGCCTGTGGACCAACTATACTTTGCGGACTATCAGCGCCCTGCGAGTCCAATATAATAATGGATTCAGGATGTTGATGGGACTGCCCCGTTTCTGCAGTGCTTCTGGCATGTTCGCACACGCACATGTTGATGGCTTCCATGCCATCATTAGA
Organism: Nycteola revayana; assembly: GCA_947037095.2. NCBI lineage: Eukaryota > Metazoa > Arthropoda > Insecta > Lepidoptera > Nolidae > Nycteola > Nycteola revayana. The sequence continues at coordinate 11,358,618 of OX344845.2, read as the reverse complement.
CAGAAGTCTGCCTCGCTGCTCTGCAGAGTGCGGGCCAGTTCCAACTCCATCCTGAAAACCATTGCAGGGAGTCCACGATTCACCTATATTGTGTGATATTGTGCGAAGGTGTATTTCCAACAATAGGCTTGTAACTATATAAAATACTAACATAGTTTTTAAGCTATCTTCTTACTAACCCCTATGGATGTACCGCTAGTCCGAAATAAAGATTATTTTATTTTATTTTTTATTTTATTAAATTGTAATTGCTTACTGCTTACTAACTTATTTATTGCGTTAATCACTTTAAATAAGTTTGGGATTCCCAACAAGTGGCGCCTGCTTATAAAATAATATTAATGTATTTGATTTTAAATTTGCTCATTTAATTCTACAGGCGTTCAGGCATCAAAATAGTAAATTGATAATAACTTTTTATCCTTATAAGCCATAGCTTACGCTTTACGCTCAAAACGATGTATATGAAGGTAGCAATCTAGTAGCAACTATTGGTTAAAAAAAACTCGATTCTTTTGCGCAGTTTATACTCACTGGATAGGTGACAGCCATCCTGACATCAGGATGACTGGTCACCTTAAAAAGTAGTTTATTTAAAGAAATTCGGAGGTAGCAGTTATCTGACGATTAGTAGCAACTATACCCTATTCATCGGGGCTTGAGACAAAGTGTAAACAAAGAAAACATTGTTTCTCAAACTTTTTTCAATGTTTTTTATTGCTATTTAATTTAATGTAGGGTTTCACATTTGTGTGTCTAGCAGCTCGGGTTAAGATAAGGTACCTAACTATGAAGATAATAAAATCATAAATCACTCTTATTGAATTAATTATTCGGAGAATTGGGAGGATTCTCAAGAACTGTCGCTATCGTGAATAACGAAGCGGTCAACTATATTCAAGTATTAATTATTCCATCAATTTTAAGCATCTTTTGCTCTTCTTTTTCACATTGTCAATGCACTTTTGTCAAGCCTCTACTGTTATATTTTTAATTGCATCGGCTAGTAAAATTTGAACTTCACTTAACTTAAAGATTTTGTTATTCTCAGCAATAAATCCTTTAACTTGGGCCCATATAGGATTAATTCACTATGTCCTTTTAGAACTTGTTTACAGTGGCTTGCGATATTCCCATAATTTCAGTGGTTTAATTGATACCTTTGTACGGATACGAATCCTTCGACCACGTTTCTTCTATGAGTTTGAACACATTAATAACAGCCACCTTATCCGTTGAATGCGTTGGAGTTTTCTTTGATCGCTTTTTCTTTGGCGAAGAAAAAGTGCAAGCGTTGCTTGGTCCAGGTGCACTCATGTTTTAAGCTCGAAAACGTAAATATAACAAAAACAAAACAACCAACAAATGACTTTGAACTTCATAAAAGATATAAATTCAACGAAAATATCTATAATAATAAATAAGCAGAACTCTCGTATCAACAAGTTGATCTATAGTAAAAATGGCGGATATAATACGACCGATAACCAAACGTCACATTTTTATGTAAAAAGTTCGGGAGTACCTGTGGTCTATAATTTAGTCGTATTAAAATGCATTCGAAGTTTGGGAATCAAGTCTTTTTTGGGTGTTTTTACATGTAAACGATTTAATAAATCATTATACTTCATAAAAGATGACATTTCCAGGGTTGTTTACATTTAAACAAATGTCGATAGTAATTATCGACTTTTCTTACTATTATTGACGATAATGTAACAAATAATTGGGATTAATTTAATTACAAACGTTACTAAATTAAACAAATATTTTAATATAAGATACATTTATACTCTCTGAAATCCAATGTTTATTTTTATAAATTGGATTTTATTTACTCACTATTATTTTAGATCAAGTACGCGTACATATGTTCATTATATTATGATACTAAAATATATAATGACATTTAATAATTAATTTATACGATGATTCATCGCCCATCACTTATTAGGTCGCCATGCCCATAAAATATAACATTGGCAGGTACTGTCTTTCAATACTACTAAATTCAAAACTTCATAGGTGTGATTGTACTGACAGCTTTTTATGGTTTGTTTACATTTAATCTCACGCCTCGATGAATACAGTATAGGCTTTCTATAATTATTTCGATGTAAAATATGGGTAGTGACCGTCCATTTAGATGGACACTAAATGGGGATAAGAAATCTTGCATTTATATGATCATTTTTAATAAAAAAGGGATGTCCGAAAAACACTTGCACCGTCAAAGGAACGTGAAACGTCAAATTTGACATCTTACATGACAATACATCACTCACACGCAATATATTGCGTGTTATTTTTCAATTTTTATGGAAATTTAAAAAAATTATATCCCGTAAACCGTGAATCTCCGCAACTTGAAAACTTGTATAAAGCCTTCTGTTTATGAGTGCTATCTACAAAAATGGGTGGACAGGGGAGCTCTTTTGACTTAAGTTAGAGATAAAATACCCGACTTTTATCATTTTAATTGGCAGTGTTATAGTACAAATTCAAAATTAACTTATCTCGGCAAGTAATTTCCTCCGCGGTTGGATGTCAGCAAGGAGACCCTCTCGGGCCAGCTATTTTTAGCTTTGCTATTCATCCTATATCCTATTATCCATCGCCTTCAATCAAAACTTAATATTAGATGATGGGACAATTGCTGGCAATGTAAATACTGTTTGCGATGACCTTCGCTTTATCATATAGTGGTTCCACCAAATTGGTTAGGAACTAAATTTTTCCAAATGCGAACTATACAATTGTCCTTCCTAAGATTTGGCTAAAGAAAAATTTTATAGTTTGGCCCCAAATATTAAAATTATTGATAAATCTTCACTGTGTCTGTGGGGCTCTCCTATCTTTGACGACGAATTTATCAAATAATTCTTATTGATTACCCAAAATTAGCCCTCACGTGGCTATTACTATTCTAAAATTTTGCCTTTTTGTACCTAAATTCACCTTCATTTTGCTATGTTGTCAGTTGTGGAAACATATTAATATTCTAAAAAATATAGACAACATCATCATAACCAGTTTGGAAACAATTTTGAACATACGATTTGAAGAAAGGACTTGGTCACAGGCTTCACTTCAAGTATGATTAGGGGGTCTGGACGTTGCTCTCCCTGCTTTTTTATCTTTTGTCCATAGTACAGTCAGCATCAAAAGTTGATGACCACATTTAGATTTCCAAAACCGCTGAACACTTTACACCCATAAATCGCTGAACGAAATAGGCGCCAGTATAGAATGAACATCATTAAAGTTCAAAATTAACTGAACACTACTCGTCAAAGGTCACTGAACACCATTTTGTCAAAAATCGCTGGTCGTTATAATACCCGAAAATATCATAACATTCAGTTTTACATAAGTCAGTTATCTAGTATAATCACGGCAATGTCCAAAAATAACTTAACATAATAAAACAAAAGTAACTGAATTTTTTTATTTTACTTGCTTTGTATGTAATTTGTTCGGGTGGAATCTTGCAACTAAATTTTGAAGCACATACCCTCGACCGATTGAGCTGAAATTTTGCAAGCATATGTATATCGCGTGACAATGCAATAGTACCATGGAGCTGATCTGATGATGGAGTCGGAAGGTGGCCATGGGAACTCCTGTACCTACTGAATAAGATAGTCGAGTTTGGGCTCGTTTGTTTTGGGTTTATGAGCACTTTCCATTGCACATGATGACGAGGGTCTGATGAGGAGCAGGAACATCACCACTGGGCCGCCCTAAATGCAAGCGCTAAGATAGTCGAGTTTGGGCTCGTTTGTTTTGTGTTTTGGAGTACTTTCCATTGCATATGATGACGAGGGTCTGATGAGGAGCAGGAACATTACCACTGGTACGCCCTTAATGCAAGCGCTAAGATAGTCGAGTTTGGGCTCGTTTGTTTTGTGTTTTGGAGTACTTTCCATTGCACATGATGACGAGGGTTTGATGAGGAGCAGGAACATCACCACTGGTACGCCCTTAATGCAAGCGCTAAGATAGTCGAGTTTGGGCTCGTTTGTTTTGTGTTTAGGAGTACTTTCCATTGCACATGATGACGAGGGTCTGATGAGGAGCAGGAACATTACCACTGGTACGCCCTTAATGCAAGCGCTAAGATGTTTGAGTTTGGGCTCGTTTGTTTTGAGTTAGTGAGTATTTTCCATTGCACATGATGACGGGGGTTTGATGAGGAGCAGGAACATCACCACTGGTACGCCCTTAATGCAAGCGCTAAGATAGTCGAGTTTGGGCTCGTTTGTTTTGTGTTTAGGAGTACTTTCCATTGCACATGATGACGAGGGTCTGATGAGGAGCAGGAACATTACCACTGGTACACCCTTAATGCAAGCGCTAAGATAGTCGAGTTCAGGATCGTTTGTTTTGTGTTAGTGAGTATTGTCCATTGCACATGATGAGGGGGGTCTAATGAGGAGCAGGCACTTTACCACTGGTGCTTGCGTACGTCGTAATCGGTCGTACACACGTGGTGTAAAGCTTAACCTTGTTATCATGTGAAAGTTTGCTGCGTGAATTTAGAAGACAATGTAGTTGACTGAGCTTAAGTGCTTTACTAAGATGTGCGTGTCACTAAGATAAATGGAAAAGGAAATTAAACATATAAATCCGAAGGCATATTTATTCGATAAAAAAAAATGGGAGTTTTGACCAGTATAGTTTTCATTTATTCATTTTCATCGAAAATTTGTCCTAAACTGTCACCGCGTGGACGTACACCCAGCTTATGTTATTTTATAATTATATAGGTAAATTAGTGATAGCTTTGATTTCCAAATCAGATGTTTTTGATCTTCGATTTTTATAAGTCAACAGGAAATGCCCATCAGACCGAAAAACTTTTGCTAAGACGTCATTCCTATATGTTTTATAGTGTATGTGTATATGTATATGCGTAAATGCACACAATAGCTGGGCTCTTGGAGTTCCACAGCAAGTGTTCCAGATCTTCAATTTTAATACGTCAACAGAGAGTGCTCATCAGTCTGAACAACTCTTGCAAAGACGTCATTCCTATATATGTTATAGTGTAGCTGGACTCTTGGAGTTCCACATCAGGTGTTCCAGATCTTCAAATTTATTGTCTCAGCAGAAAATGCTCATCACGTGGAACAATTTTTGCTATGTACCATTTTTGTATCTCTTATAGTTTGGCTGGTCAGTTGCGGTTCTGCATCAGGTGTTCAAGTTTCCCAGATAAATTATAGCCTATATGTTACCCAGAACTAATACCTATACAACAAAAAATCATTCAAATCCGTCGAGTAGTTCCGAAGATTAGCGTGTACAAACAAACAAACAAACAGACAGTTTTTTTTTTTGGATTCGTTCTCAATTACTTTTTCTAAACCCCCCTCAATTATTATTTTTTTAATATATTCAATGTATAGACACAGTTTTTTACTGTTTTATTATATGTATAGATATATATATAAATTATAAAAGCTTGAGGCGTTCATTACTATATTTCAGTGCCTCAAGCTATTACAATTTATATATTTTGATATTTGAAATTGTAATATGAGTACACATTATTTTTTAATAAAAGCCTGCTTTAAAAAATATTTTTTTTAATTTTTATTTAATTTTTGACTTTTTAGACTTAAGCTTGTAACCCTATTTACACGGGGTCACGCACGGTCGATGCCATCCGGTCATCATATGCAATGGAAAGTAGGTACTCATAAACACAAAACAAACGAGCCCAAACTGGACTATTTTATTCAGTACAGAAGTGAGTTCCTATGACCACCTTCCGACTCCATCATCAGATAAGCTCAAGGTACCATATTATTGCATTGTCACGCAATATACATATGCTTGCAAGATTCCACCCGAACAAATTACATACATACATTGCAAGTTAAATAAATGCTTGTAAAATACACACACATATTAAACCCACTTTTTTTTCAGTTTGTTCAGGGACTTATGAGATAAACGATGGTATGCTATTTTTGTCAAAAAGTTGTTCAGAGACTTTAGAGACGAAGAATGTTATGCTATTTTTACTATAATTTTGTTTAGCGACTTTTGAAAAGTGATGGTCACCTATTTATGGCCTTTTATGATAATCATTCATTTCTGGCGCTTGTCATGTTGAGCGATTTAGGTATAAAACGGTGTTCAGCGGTTTTAGAAATCTAAATGTGGTCATCAACTTTTGATGCTGACTGTACCCAAAATGTATCACATAAAATTCTATTGGCTAGTCTAAATAGTTATAATATTTCTTATGTGAAGGAAGCAGACTCTGAATGGCTTGGCTTGCCCCAACTCTGCCTTGCCATGTAATATGCCTGTTCAGCAGCAATGGGATGGGCCACTCTGTGAGCTGGTGCGGAATAATTTGTTACAAACATGTTCCATCTCTGCAGATTGTGCCCGTCTTTTAGCGGTTGTGGAAGGGGAGTCAGGCTTGTGTCTGCATGCACTTCCATCACCAAATCTTGTGATGGTTGTGCAAGTGAATTCAATCAGTCCATATTTTTAATACAACACTACTTGCATAACTAGTTGTATGAATAAAATATTGATGTTTGTTTTTTAAATAAAGTTTGACTAACTCATCATTAATAATGAAATAGGAAATATTTGTAATCAGCACCAAATTAATCATCAAGCTATTATTATCATGGTTTTTATTAATTTGGCAATGAATAAAAACAATAAGAAATTTATTATCTCTTCACTTTTACAGAAAGAGCCATCAGAGATAAGAAAATGGTGGAATTCATTAAGAGAAAGTGAAAAAGTGTTTTATCCAATTTTGGCTGCAAATGTGCTGGTCTTTGGAGCATGGAGGGTCAGATCTCTACAACCTTTTATGGTGAAGTACTTCTGTTCTAACCCATCTGGAGGTGAGTTTCTTTGCAAACATTTATTATGTAGTTAATGGGGATGGTATTCCTGGGCAGGCAATGCAATATACCTACCAGGCATTGCCTGGCAATTGCTATCCTAATTTTTCATTTGTGAGAACTTGTATATAGCGTTGATTGGCGTATAAACTTCTTTTACACAATGCAGGATTTGTGACATCATCTGACATTGACTTTTTGTCAGCTGCTTGTAGATGGTGTCTGTCTTGTAGTATTTATATCTTCTGTGTGTATGTGTCCATAAATAATAAAAAAATTGTGGTACATGTGTACATTTTTGTGCTTTGCCTTGTCTGTTGTAGAGGTTGCTTGCTACACAAACTACAAAGATATTGTTAAAATGGGCATATTCATTTGAGACCATGTGTGCTTTCATTCAATCTTTAAAGTCAAATGCATCTGCAATATTAGAAACTAAATATAAACATCAGCACTACTTATTAACATGTTTCTGTACGGACAAGGGCGAAAGTATAATTATGATTATATTTACTGAATCATAAACATGAATTTGTTTTACAGCTGCAAGATGTATCCCGATGGTGTTATCTACATTTAGTCACTACTCACCTCTGCATTTAGCTGCCAACATGTATGTCCTCTACAGCTTTATGCCAGGTTTGTAAAAATATTTAAACTTAAGGAGGTACATAATATATTGTTGGTGATACTGCTGTACCGCATAAGTTACAGTTGCTAATAAGGTGTAATTTTATCAGAGAAGAAATATTTTCTTCATATAAGTTTTAAAGGGGAAAATATCAAATTATTACATTTGATTTTCAACCTTATTAGATATTGTCCCCAACAATATGTCTAACTGTTACTAGAAGACACTTGTCATAACATTAGGTACTTTTGATTGTATGGTTCTTTACATCAAAACAATGATCATCAGACCATTATATTAAGGAAATCCCATGTACTAGGTAATGTTAATGCAATTTTTTTTTCCACATAATTATGAGACTTGACAGACTAGCAGTGATTTTACCCGCATTGTCTTTTCTATTTTTCTTATTCTTGTTTGGTGGAAAGAGTAACAAACAACATACAATCCATATATATTTGCTTGAATGCGCCACTGTAACACGTGGCGTTTTTGAAAAATTTGTCTATATAATAAATAAATAAAATAAAAATCATTTTTATTTACGTAAACCAATTACAGGCACTTGTAAATAGTCAAACATTAATTAGAAAAAAATATTCATTATATTTGTTATTTATTTATATCTATAAAATTAATTATTTTTATATTATCATATATTTATATGTTATTATTATAATTTATTTATTTATTACGCAAATGCTTGTTCTGTCTATACTATGTCAAAACAATTGTCATTCTTTGGGTGGACCATGAGCATATAACGACGGACGCGCTTTAATGCTACCACCGGATCCAATGCGCCCCAACTGAGAAGATCCGGCGAAACAAACTCAGTGGGTTACTTTACTACCGGTTACAAGTGTTACAACACGGCCCACATGAGACGGTCCGGCGAAACATACTCAAATGGACAAATACGCGGGGTTTTGGTCCAATTATTATCATTTATTTTTAGTAGGCATACACATTTATTGCCCAAACGGTTGTCTTGTTATAATTTATTTTAGTTTTACTCAATAAGATTGAATGATATTGAGACAGAACTAGCGGTATTTTTAATTAAAGTACACAATGAAATCAATTACAATAATAATAATAAATCGTTTATTTGCGTAAATAAGGTACAGAAAGTTGACACAAAAAATAAAATTGAGCTCTTATTCTGCCTTTAATTTCGGCGTGCAAATATAAAACATAGTAATTCAAATTCAATTAATTATTGATTAAAATCATGCACTCATTATACAGATTTCCATTCTATAAAAAAAAAGTGTTGTAATATAACAATAAAAACCAATAAAAATAATAATCATAAAAGTCAATAACCTAGTCATAAATGTTAATAATTATCTCAAATGTCAATATTAATTACAAATGTCAAATAATCACAAATGTCAGTACTAATCACAAATTAATATCAATAATAATCCCTAATGTCAATGTATTCATATCAATAATAGTACTGTCAAAATAATCATATTAATGTAAATTTAAGTTAATACTTACAATTTGTATTCTAGAAACTCATGTACACTATAGAAGCACTTTTCAACTAAAAACCTCTTCAAGCTAATTTTAAATCTAGAAAACGGTAACGTTTTTATAGAGTTTGGTATTTTGTTATACAATTTTATACACATAATATAACTATTGTTACTTGTAAATGTGAGATTTATCCTCGGTTTTAATAACTTATTAGTGTACATAGATCGTGGGGCATAGTAGCTTGTGGCCTGCTCAAAAAGTCTCTTGTGTTTGAAAACAAATATACAAGATTCTAATATAAAAATACATGGCAGTGTTAATATTTTATGTTTTCTAAAAAATGGACGACATGACTCAATTTGCTTTAACCCAAATATAGCTCTCACGCATTTTTTCTGCATTACAAATGCGCGATCAACCCCTACACAACGACCCCACAAAATAATACCATACCTTAGAATGGAGGTTATATAGCCATGGAAAGCCGTTAATGCGGCATTTCTAGATACCTCGCAGCTAATACGCCTCAAGGGGTATATGAAACTGTTTATTTTGGCGCAAATGTCACTAATATGATTTTTCCATGAACAAAATTTATCAATATTTATTCCAAGAAATTTAACTGAATCAGTTTCAGTCAGGGCAATCCCTTTATAAGATATATTTAGATCCAGCGGTTTTGATCTATAGGTATGGAATTGAATAAATTTTGTTTTATTAATATTAACTTTCAAATTATTAGCCTCTAACCACTCTATAGTTCTTTGGAGAGCAATGTTAATTTCATTTTCGTACGTACTTTTATTGTGTCCCTTAATTATAATTGTTGTATCATCGGCAAATAGAACACATTTATGATTTATAACGTCTGGGAAATCATTTATATAGGGCAAAAACATTGGTGGCCCTAAAATACTTCCCTGTGGCACACCATATCTATTAAACATAAACGAAGATTTGAACGAATCCATTGTTTTAGTTTGTTTATTATAATTTGTAACTTCTACAGATTGTACCCTGTCAGACAAATATGATTTAAGCCAGTTATGTGCTGTTCCTCGGATTCCATACCTTGAGAGGTTTTCTAATAGTCGATCATGACAAACATAATCGAACGCTTTACTCATGTCCATAAACAAAACTGTAACAGGTATTTTCTTGTCAATGCAATCTGTAATTTCCTTTGTTAATTGAAATGCTGCTAAAGATGTACTTCTATTTTTACGAAATCCATTTTGTTCCTCTTTAATAATGTTGTGCTTTTCAATAAAGTTTGATAATTTATTATGAAAAACCTTTTCAAACATTTTTGAGAATATAGGTATCAAAGTCACGGGTCTGTAATTGTCCATTTGAGTGCTATCTCCTTTTTAAAATAACCCTTTACAACCGGCGATAAAAATTTACTTCAAATTCTTTAACATTCACTTGGTTTTTTCATTGGTGCCGAAATATCATGTAAAAAATAAAGAAAAAAATCCTGGTGTCCCTGGTCTCCAGAAAACTTACCCTCACGATCGTGTAGGTTGGGAGGTAGCTCCAGATGTGAATTTGTCTACATACCCTCACGAACGTGTAGCTTAGGAGGTAGCGCCAGATGCGAGTTTTGTCTTGTTTGGAGATTATGATTTGTTATTAATACAAATTTTAATTAATCAAACAGTCTTTATTATCATCTGATAAATCTTAACTATATTAATAATGAGTTTTTAAACATTTGGTATAATTTTTATGACCAAACAATCAACAATCATAGTAGAAAACTTAAATATTTCTTCCTTAATTAGGTTATTAATCTTTTTTTGGCACTAATCTTATAAAAATCAACACAACCAGCACCTAAATGCACTTAAAACTACTTTGGAATCACATAAGATCTTATTTTGATAACAGTGAGCATATTGTTTCAGTCTTACGTATTTAAAAATAAAATAGGATTGATTTAAGACTTGTGAAAATATTTGTAGCAATTTTTGTCGCGAGATAGACATAGGTAGACATCGCATTTCTTACATTTTATTTTAGATCGACTGCCACAATCCATACGACAGGTCCTCGGTGAATGATTAGATGCATAGCAAAGAGTTTCGCTATTTCTAGTTTTGTAGTCTTGAGTTCAACGCCGGTTTTGCGAAAATGGTACAGATTCGTGCACCAAGCTACTTCTTCCAGAAATGAATCAATTGGAGAGCGCACTTGATTTACTGGAAGCGGAGAGTAATCATGAGCTTTATTTGTATAGGCAGTTTCTTCCCACACTCTCTCACCTGTCCTTCTTCTTCCACTAGCCTGTCCTCTTCCTCTAGTCTGTCCTCTGCCTCTTGCCTGTCCACTTCCGCTAGCTTGTCCTCTTCCCCTAGCCTGTCCACTTCCTCTAGCCTGTCCTCTTCCCCAACCTCTAGTGGATAGTCTGCTTCTGGATGTTGTTGGAATAGGTGGTGGTGCCTCATCCACATCGGAGGACTCATCGCTCGAGCCAGATTCACTCTCTCGCAAGGTACTCGGAACAATATCTTTATCATCATCATCAGCCAAATCCTCAATTTGCGAGTTATACCCATCTGCTAATATTTGTGCAACGTCGTCAACCCGAGGGGCTTTGCTAAAGTAAACAAAAAACACTAATTAAACGATCTTATGTACAGAAATATCTGTTTTGGGTACTAAACTTTAATTTATACATTAATAAATTAATGAATATCTATTTAGGAAGCACTACCTAACCTACACGATCGTGCGTCCTTGATTTTGGGTCACAATATATCCTTAACTAAGCATTCTAGGTTCAAATTACATACATACAGGTATAAAACGATCCTTAAAGTAAGTAAATTACCCAAAAAATATATTGCTATTGCATTATTTTAATTAAAAAACAAAGACTTACCCGGGCGAGTTTGCGCGCCAAAAAACGCAGCCATCCTTCACGGTGGTAACGGATGACTGACAGGTTCAAACTCGTTCGCAAGGAGGCCCGCGCGTTTTTTTCCAAGAAAGAGATAGTCTCACTATCGATCGATGCCGGTTGCGTCTCGAAAAGCGATTTTGCGTACGCGCCAGAATTTTTGAAAGTCAACTCTCACGATCGTATCAGGTCGGTTGTAAAGGGATAATGGTTTTACTACTGATTTCTTTAGTAAATCGGGAAATATTCCTTGTTCTAGTGAGAGGTTAACAACATGAAGAAGTGGCTCTAGAATTAAATTGACTGCTAGTTTTATGATGTCGGTGCGAACTTCATCATAACCACTAGCTTTCGAATCATTTAGAGACATCACTATTTTCTTAAGGTCACTTCCATCCAGTGGATGCAAAAATATTGAATTACTGATCGAATCAAGATGCTTCATTTGTTTTAATTTGGAATCTCCTTTTTTATCAAGGCTATTATTGGTAACAGTGTCAATGAAAAAACTATTGAAATGATTTGCAATAGAGTCAGGATTTGTACAGTCAATGTTGTCAATAATAATTTTTGAGATACATGACCGTTTTATATCAGTGCCGGTATGTTTTTTTATTATATTCCATGCAGCCTTACACTTATTTTGAGCTTTATTTATGTATTTGGTATTATTATTTTTCCGTGACGTTAAAATGCATTTTTTTAATAAATTACAATAGTTTTTGTAGCTGTATCTATGAGGTTCATTATATTTATATTTTAATTTATAGTGTAATTTACTTTTATTCTTGCAGCTTATTCTAATACCTTTAGATAACCAGTTTAATTTATTTAAAGATTTATTTGTAATTTTTATGCGAATGGTAGGAAAACATAAGTTATAAAATAGTAGAAATGTGCCGATAAATTTTTGAAATGCTTCGTTTGTTGAGTTTTCTTCTAATACGTCACTAAAAGATAGACATGAAATTGAATTTAGAAATTTTTCCTTATTCTCATGACTATAGTCACGTTTAAATTGATACCACCATTTTAAAACTGGTTGATGTAATTTTGTAACAGCCCAAGTATAGGATTGCGCTGTGTGATCTGATAAGCCTAAATTATGTAATTTTGCGCACCCTTTTTCTATGCTGGTTATGACGTGATCAATGCAAGTTTGTGTCTTTTCTGTTACTATAGTAGGCGTTGACAGACAGTTCACAGAATAAGATACAGTTCTAATTACAACTATTGAACTTGGCTGTATGGTTCTCAGGGAGGTAGGTGCAAGATGGTACCGATAGCCAAACGTCTTTATCTTCAATATAATACTAAATACTATAGTAACCTTTCAATATGAGAACAGTTTTAACATGTGTTTTAAATCTAGTATCAGGCAAGTCTGTGATATAACTAGGAGTTTATTATAGAACCTAATACCATTTCCCATAAATGTTTTATTAGTTTTGCTAACTCTAAATCCTGGAACAGCAAGTTTGTATATACGCTATATAGCACTACGCGGAAGAGGTCGTAGGCACAAGCTACATAGTTATTTTATCATTATAATAGGCAAGCTTTTATCCGCGGCTTCGCTCGCATTAAAGCCAATGTCCCTATGTTTCTTCTAATACCTCCAAGAATATGTGTACAGTATCATGGTGTTGGCTATTAGTTTTACAAACCAAAACTAAACTAAACTTACATTCACATTTATACTAATAGTAGGAATTAACTACGAAAATTAACCTCTATTTCTTATCATCCGTTTCAGCTGCTGTGGCTTCTTTAGGAAAGGAGCAGTTTACAGCAATGTACTTAAGTGCTGGAGTAATAAGTAGCTTCGCGAGCTTCCTCTACAAGGTGGTGTCCAATCAGCCTGGTCTCAGTCTTGGTGCTGTAAGTCAACATGGAAATTATAATAACTAAAGCCATAATATTACTAAATAAGCATGTTACTATTAAACTATAAGATCCACCCTAAACCGACGTGCTTGTATGAAGAATGTTATGAGAGTGAATGAAGCGAAAGATGTGTGTAGGGATCGTAGCAAGTGGAGGTCCATTGTCCCTGCCTACCCCGCTGGGAAACAGGTGTGAGCTTATGTATGTATGTAGGTATGTTACTATTAAATAAGCCTGCCAGGTCATAGTTAGGTCATAGGCGGGCACTAATGGCATGGGGTAAGGATAAGGAACAGAGCGCCAGCTTCTTAAGAACGTGCATTATTATAACCTATTTTGGTAGGGTTGACACAATAGGTGACAAATTAAAGAAAATATTTGTTAAATAGTTTTATTATTCAGTATGATAGATTACTTTACAAATTACTTACTCTAATAATTTTAATCATTTATTGTTACTTTTAATGGTGTGGTAAATTCTGAATCTAACTTATAGTTTTTTCAAATAATCTAACGGGATATCAAGTTTACCAATTTTAATACTGAAATACTTAAACGTTTTTGTATTTCGGTTCCTACATTGACAATATTTATTTCAAGATCGAAACATTTAAGAAACTTTTGCACGAACAATTCAACAAATATGATTAAATTATCAGGAGATATCATTAAAAAGCCCAGTCCCACTCTACTAAGTACTAATTATTTTTGTAGAAATGCTAATTGAGTCCTTGCTTTACTTTTTCTTATGATGCTGTAATAATTAAATATATACTTACCTATTATACATCTTGGGAAAGTTAAAGTATGATATATTTTTATCTGTTCTATTATTGTTTATACACACAGTATGATAATAAACCATTACTAATTGTATAATACCACATCTTTACATTAAATTATTAAAACTTACAATTAACAAAACAAAGAACGTGCGTCGCGCTTACCCTGAGTTTGTCAACTGGCTGCGCGAGCGTAACCGGTTTTATCGAGTCTCGCCGTGTACGTGACAGGCGGGCCGCCTGGTCGCATGTGTGCGAGACCACTGGCCGCCTGAGGCGGCCAGTGGTCACGCACACATGCGCCGCATGCTTGTAGTATTGCAACCACGGTTCGCACGGTTCTATGGAGCTGGGTCTCTGTACTGTTCCCCGCTCCGTGCTAATGGGCCCAGTAGAAATATTGCAGTGTTTTGGTTCATGGTCTTACTCTGAACCCATTTGGATCCCCTTTTGGACACAATTTGACACGGCTTTTACTGGCAGATAGCTATTCTTATAAAGAATAGAAGTTGCTGCTCTAATTTCACATGGATAACGTTAAATAAAACTTATTACGGAGATGAGTCTCGTAGGACAGCTAATTAAATAATATTTCCTGAACAGAATCAGTATAAAATAATTTCAAGGAAAGTTTCGATAAATTATTTGTGTTTTCCGAGAAAGTCATCGTTTTATTTTAACTGCAAAATATGAGTGTGTGGGTACCGAAAAATGTGTAACTGTGTATTTATATTCTATAGCAATATATAAATCTAATGAGATTGTTTGTTTGAACACTAATCTTAAAATTCTTGCAGTATTATGCTGATTTTCCACCAGAGTGGCGAGACGTGACGAGGCGAGGAGAGAATTGAAATTTGTATGGCAAATTTTCAATCCTCTCCCAGCGCATCTTTGATGGAAACAGTGTGACGAGACGAGACGAGGCGAGGCGAGGCGTGAATTGAAATATTGTTTGTGTAAAAATGAACCGTATTGCTTCCGATATTGAGTATCAATTAACTTTGCAACAGAAACACGCTTCTCGCGAGAGGCTTAGGCCTCCTACGCACTATGCGGCTAGCCGCAATGCGGCCAGCCGTGCGACTGACCGTACTCAGATATTTGTACGAGAAAGTAGTTTTTATTCGCACTGTGATGCGGCAGCCGGTCAACCGCTCCGGTTGCTGCGGCCCGACTGACGGCCGCCGTTTGCGACGGTGACCGCAAGCACAACCGCGTCCTGCGGTTAACCGGCTGACTGCATTCCGGCTAACCGCATAGTGCGTAGAGGCGCCTAAGAAAACCGTCATGATAGTACAAGCCTACGGGCGGCGCGGCGGTCACGCACGAGCTCGCGATGGCTATTTTTAGTGGAAAAAGGTCAGTGCGATTTCAATTCTCTTCTCGCCACTCTGGTGAAAATCAGCATTAGATAGTCCATTTATCGAAGAAGGCTATATTTAATTATGAAGTTGCTACGAGGACGAGAGTTGCGCGGGTGACACCACGCGTGTGATGCTAGTAACTAAATATATGTTTCTTATTTCAGTCTGGTGCAATAATGGCAGTTCTTTCATACGTCTGCATACAATATCCTGACACCAAGTTGAGCATTATCTTCTTGCCTATGTACACGTTTGCCGCCGGCACGGTAAGTTGATTGTCGTATACAAACAAATGATTACATGCCTAAGGATAATTTTTGCTATCTGTATCTATTGTAACGGAATTTCATTCTATTCTGAATTATGGATTGTATTGAAGATTATTAGAACTCATTTTTATACTTATTCGCGTTCTATAGCTTGTTAAAGCATTGTTTCAAGACCAGCCCAACGAATAAAATACTCCATTTCATCTTAGTGTGGATTCTCCAACCAAAACCTTTTTTTAAACTCAATGACAACTTACTATGGTCACCTTTGGAAAAGACGAGTAGAACTCGAGCCATGCTAAATGATTAAACTACAATCTAGGCAAGATAGCTTCCTGTTGGATTGGATTACACACATGATCAAGATGACCTCCTTAGGCAAAGGATGGTTGGTCATCATCAATGACAATCAATCCTACTTAGACTTAGCACATTCAGAAACAATACCAAGGAACAAACAGTAACCTTGCCTCCTATAGTCTAACTGAAAGCGCTTTATCAAGCGAGCCAGACGGTGGAGAATATGGCCGCTCCATTCCGCCAGTCTGCTGTCAACGCATTATGCTTTTTCCTCCCCGGCCCCCACCTCGCCTCGCTTTCCTAAGACTCGGTACAGCGGTTTCATTCAAACTATTTTTAAGTCCTTTTAACTTGAGAGTTTTATTCGAGTGTTTTATCGTTGTGATTAATTACTAGTATAAAACTCCCAAGTAAGTAAAAAATAACTAGTAAGCCCTTCATGAATTTGTTTTTTTACAGGCTATAAAAGTAATAATGAGTGTCGACTTGGCGGGCGTCATATTTGGATGGAAATTCTTCGATCACGCGGCACATCTCGGTGGAGCACTATTTGGATTGTAAGTAAAACAATTCATACAATCATAATTTCTTTTAAAATATTATTCTCTTACTTAAATTCGTCCCATTATAAAAATTGGATGAAATCAATTATTTGCCTATTTATACGAGTTAAGTGTACGTAGTCACGATAACGCTGAGATGCCGTCTTATATTATACCTAGTTGGAATACTAAATTTATAAACTGCATTTATCGATATAATTAAGCTCAAAAATCTAGACATGACATTAACAAATAGCACAATGATCACTCTGTGTACTAGTGTGTACGGCTATATTTGATAAACGCGGGAACGCTTGCGTTTTGTGCGCTCACATAGACGATGGGGTGGTATCGAGATATTCTGCAATAAACATCTCACAGAAAATCACAAAATATATACATTTTTATTGTTCTTTAATTGTTTTCTTGTCTTTCAGAGGGTGGTGTGCTTGGGGCAGTTCAACTATTTGGGGAAACCGAGATAAATTTCTACAGTATTACCATTCACTCAGAAAAAATGACTCTGGAAGATAGCAATCTGTTATGATTCGAATAATTATTTGAGATTTAAATATTATATGGATTTGTTAATAAAATATGACACAAGAAATATGTTAGTTTTATTTTAAATTAGCTACTTAGTTGTTGTTGTTGTTTTATTCATGAAAAAAATATATTAAAGCATGTTTTAGGAATATGTTGTTTCTTTTTCTATTATTTAAATTTAATTTAAAATAGTGTAATCACACTTACGACATTTTCTCTGATCCATCAATGTACAAATCTATAAATATATTGTTTAAAACAATCACTGAGGATATGTCTTGAAATAATAAAAACATATTTAAAAATTCAACAATTTTATTACAATATAATAAAACAGATGTAAAAATGCATTGTATTTGTTTAACCTAGGACTTTTAGGCTTTGAGTATTTTAGCGTGGAAATCGAAATGTGCTCCGATGTACGTAGAAATGTAATAGTAGGAGTGGTCGTAGCCTTCTCGCAAGTTCATTATGACAGGCACGCCGGCCGAACGACACGCCTCCACAATATTTTCAGGAAGTAACTGCTTCTGAGTGTAGAAATTGTCGCCAGCACCCTGGAACATGAATGAATATTCATAAAGTTGACGAAATTAAAATGCATTGAACATACATAATTATTACTGACTTAAAAAGTATTTAATTTATTAAAATATCACATAATATTTAAAAAAAATGTAATTAAGGAAATAATTTCATAATCGAATTTTGGACGCTAAAACAAAATTTCTATGACGACAACGAAAATAACGTTCCTAAGACAAATTGTAACTTCCAATTAATAAAATAATAATTATAAAAAATACCTGATCAATAAGCAAAGTAAGTGGGGGTCCATCGTATTTCTTGACTAGTTCTGTAGCATCCCATTCTGCCCATTGGCTTTTGTCATCTCCCAAGTAGCCAGTGAATGCTTTCACACCCCAAGGACACTGGGTAGGGTTGCAAATGGGAGCAAATGCACTCACAGACTTGTATAAACCAGGATTCCTTAAGGTTGATACAAGTGCACCATGTCCACCCATGCTAATAATAAAAAAATTACGATTTTAATATATTGTTTAAAATCTATAAACCGATGATGCAGTGCTGCTCTATTGTAGCAGCATTTTATTTTTTGTGCATGCTATGAAATCTGTCTACGTATTTCTGTCCACTGTACCTATCTATATCAGTGATAGATAGTGATAAGGCTCAAGAGGGTTTAGTTTGGGGCCATGCCTGATTTATAGTACAACTATGTAGCTTTTCGCACGATTCCACCCGCATAGCCCACATTCTAGTGGGAAGTTCATCATTATTTAGAGCCCATGTTACTTCTAGAGAAAGTAGCTTTCTAATGGTGAAATTGGTGCAGTAGTTCTAGAGCCTATTCAATGCACACAATCGAATCTTTTCTCTTTATAATATAAGCTTCCCGCACATGGTTTCACCTGCATAACTCTGTTCCTGAGCTTTATAATTAGATGCCCCCTTTTTCACCTCTTGGGGATGAATTTCACAAAAACGTGTAGTCTACTTTATTTACAATACAAGATATAACATGGTGTCAGAAGTAAACAGAAAATGAGCAAAGACTTAAAAACAGAAGAAATAACTGCATCGCGTCCGACGCCTCTGTCGCCGCCATTAGTGGGAGCAATGGAGAAATTAGACTTGAAAAGTAATAACATGCCGCTCACGTGGAAGAATTGGGCAAATAGACTTAAAATATATCTAAGGGCGAACAAGCTGGAGTCAGAAACGGATCAAAGGAAAGTAGCAATTTTATTGCAATTCATCGGTGCTGAAGCGCTAAACATATTTTATTCCTTTGATGTGGACATCGATACTATAAGTTATGACGCCTTGTTGAATCATTTTGAAAGATATTTTATGCCCAAAGTCAATGTCACGATGGAGAGACACAGGCTGTTCAACAGACGTCAAGGAACTGATGAAAGTATAGACGATTATCTGACAGACATAAAAAACATCAGTCATCAATGTGAATTTGGAGCCCTGAGAGAAAATTTATTAAGAGATATTTTTAGTCTCAATTTGAATAGTCATAATCAATACCTAAAAGAGAAAATTCTGAATGAATCTCCAAAAACCTTGGATGCGGTAGTGGAATTGGCCAAAACATATGAAGAAACAAAACGTCAGGCCAAAGTCTTAGAGCAGTCGAGTAACAATTTTGTCGGACAGGTCCAGCAAACAAAGTCGTCATCGCACACCAGTCAGTCATCACACACCAGTCGTAATCGATCGAATAGTAGAAGCAGTAATCATCCTAACAACAGAAGCCGTTCAAAGTCTCAGTCCAAGTGTGGTCGTTGTGGTCAAACACACAAGTATAAGTGTCCTGCAATGGGTATACAATGTCATAAATGTAAAAAGTTTAACCACTTTGCAACACATTGTAGATTCAAGTCAATTAGAGTATTAGAGACAAATAATGATAGTGATGAGTCCAAAAAGTTATTTCTAGGTGCCATTTATTGTGTTAATAATGTAAGTTTAAAACAAGATCAACCATGGGTAATAGATTTAAAAATTAATAATAATAATGTTAAGTTTTTATTAGACTCAGGAGCAGATACTAACATAATGTCATATAACACTTTCAAAAATTTGGGTATTTCTATTTCTGAATTAAAGAAAAGTAATCATACAATTTCAACATTTAGTGGAGAAATAATTCAAACTGTAGGTCGATGTAATATTCTGGTCATCCATAAAAATAAGGATTATAATCTATGGTTCCACATTGTTGAGTTAAATTGTCAAAACATTATTGGTAGAGAGTCTAGTAAACAATTAAATTTAATAAAGAAAATTAATTCTGTGTCTTTTAACGATAACATCAGTGAAAATGTGAAGAACTTTAATCAAAACATTATGTCTAAGTATAGTGATCTTTTTGATGGTCTTGGTTGTCTAACAGATTTTGAGTGTAATTTTACTTTGAAACCAGATATCACACCATCTATTGATATCTGTAGAAGAGTCCCATTCAATCTGCAAATTGCTCTGAAAAAAGAGTTAAGCAACATGGAGAAAAGTGGTGTGATATGTCCTGTTCAAGAGCCAACCCCATGGGTGAGTCCATTAGTTTTAGTTTCAAAAAAGAATGGCCAGTTACGTGTTTGCATGGATACTCGAAAATTAAATAAGGCTATAATGAGAGCTCATTATCAGTTCCCTACCTTAGACGAGATAAAGTCAAAATTGAACGGTGCTAAATATTTCTCAACTTTAGATGCTAACAAAGGTTATTGGATGCTCCGTCTATCAGAAACAGCATCAAAGCTGTGCACTTTCATAACTCCCTTTGGGAGATATCGATTCAATCGTCTGCCTTTTGGCATAAATGCTGCGCCTGAAATATTCCAAAGAGAGATGGCAAAAAGGTTTAAAGATTTAGATGGAGTCGCAATAATGTGTGATGATTTTTTATGTTATGGTAGTACTTTAGAGGAACATAATGAGAGACTGGAAAAGGTTTTACATAGGGCCCGTGAATGCAACATTAAATTTAATAAAGAAAAATCAAAATTTTGTCAACAAGAAGTTAAGTATTTAGGTCATGTTTTTAATTCCGAGGGAGTCAAAGTTGATAAAGCTAAAGTAGAAGCTATTTGTAAAATGCCTAGTCCTACCAGTGTGACGGAATTACAACGTTTCATGGGCATGGTTAACTATTTAGGTCCATTTATTAAGAATTTATCACAAGAAACAACTAATATGCGGTCTTTACTTTCAAAAAATGTAGTCTGGAATTGGACAGAACAACATGAGTCTGAATTTAATGTCATAAAAAAGTTAATATGTTCTGCACCAGTTCTCACTTATTATGATCCTAATAAGGACATCTTGCTGTCAGTGGATTCGTCTAAAGAAGCGATGGGTGCCGTCTTGTCCCATGGTAAACAGCCAATTGCTTATGCATCAGCGTCGCTAAGTAAATGTCAACAAAATTACTCTCAGATAGAGAAAGAGTTATTGGCAGTATTATATGGTTGTACTAAATTTCATCAATATGTATATGGCAAGCAATTTACTGCTGAAACTGACCATAAGCCATTGATAACTTTATTTAAGAAAGCATTACAGGATGTTCCACCTAGGTTACAGCGGATAATGTTGAGACTACAACCTTATGACATCAATATTGTGTATAAACCTGGTCGGTATCTCTACATAGCTGACACTTTGTCAAGATGTGCCTTGCCTGAGCAATCATTATTGGATATTGATCAAGACTTAGATTTACATGTTAATTTACTTATGTCCGGTCTGTCAGTCAGTCCTAAAAAACTAAAAGAAATTCAAGAATTAACTATTAAAGATAAGATATTAAGGCAAGTTATTAATTATTGTCAAAAAGGATGGCCTGAGCACAAAAGGTTACTTAGTCAAGATTTCAAACCATATTTTTCAATTAAAAGTGAAATTCATGTTATTGATAATATTCTTTTTAAGGGTAATAACATTATTATACCAGATTCAATGAGACAGTATATTCTTGAGTTGATACATAATGGTCATCAAGGAATTAATAGTTGCATTCGTTTAGCCAAAACAGCAGTTTACTGGCCACATATGTGTAGTGATATAGAGAAATATGTAAGTAAATGTAGAGTTTGTCTATCATACAGAAAAAATAATACTAAAGAGCCATTACTTCATCATGATTATAAATTGTTGCCATGGAATAAAGTTGGTATAGATTTCTTTGATTTTAAAGGAAATAAGTATCTTATTGTAGTAGATTATATGTCAAAATATGTTGAAATTGCTATTCTAAAGTCAAGTTTTACTGCAAATATTGTCATTACACAACTAAAATCCATTTTTGCCCGTCATGGTATTCCTAATATTTTAATTTCAGATAATGGTCCACCATTTAGTAGTATAGAGTTCAGTAATTTTGTTAAAGATTGGGATATTCAACATACAACGTCTAGTCCATATTTAAGTCGTGCAAACGGAATGGTTGAAAGAACAGTTGGAATTATTAAAAATATGTTAAAAAAGTGTTATGCTGATAATACAGATCCATATCTGGCTTTGTTGTCTTATAGAAACACTCCAAAGTATAGTCAGTATTCACCTTCTGAATTATGTATGTCTAGAAGTTTAAGAACATTACTTCCTATGGATGATAAAAACTTAAAATTTAAGGTGATAAATAATGATAAGTTGGAAGAGTCAATTAAAAAACAAAACTTAAAATCATCATTTTATTATAATAGAAATGCTAAAAACTTAAAACCATTGTCTGTTGGTGATAATATTATGTTTAAGCACAAACCAAATAGTGTATGGGTCCCAGGTAGAATTACTCAAGTAGGTCCTGAGCCTAGAAGTTATGTTATTGATAGTCCAGATGGCTCATTTCGTAGAAATAGGCAACATATTCTAAAACCAACATATCCCATTGAAAATACTATTAGTACTGAGTCCAATAATAACATAGATGGTTCACAGCAAAATACACCAATAGATGTACCTATTAGTAACACAAATAGGTCACAATCTAGATATGGTCGTATTTATAAAAAACCTGTAAAATTAGATATGTAATAGGTACTTAGTTATGTTAAGTGAATTACTTTAATGTTTATGCCAATAATAACTAAGAATTCATTGTAAACCTGAATTGTTATTGTTATAATTATATGAATGCTAGTATTATTGTAGTATTGTATAAGATTATCTTGAAAAATTTTAGAACTACAAAGTAAATAAGAGATGTATATGAACATAGAACTTAACCTCAAAGTGTTATAAACGTCAAATATGTCAATGTCAAAGGTCAATTTTGTTGTTGATCTGTTAGTATTTTGAGCTGATAAGTTGTAAGAAAAGAAAGTATTTCCAGATATGTTACTTATTCATGTTTTGTTAATAAGATAGTCATTAAAAAAAAAAAAGGGGAGGGGATTGCCAATGTCATGTTTATATGTATTATTCATTAATATTGTAAAATTATTGTTCTTTTTGAAAAAGGGAGATGTGTGGTAAGAATATATTGGCAACACTGGATACTCCACAGACTTCCGTCTGGTCCATATTGTAGTCAGGGTGTCAGTCTTATGTAATAATATAATTAAGATAATAAACAAGTCTTCAGTAACGTGTAGTCTACTTTATTTACAATACAAGATATAACACTTTTCTTAGTGGAAGCCACGGTCCAAATTTCAGTAGTTTTGCCTTGGTGTTGATGAATCCCTCAGTCAGTCAGGACATGTTACTTTATACATATAGCAATTATAGACTACCAAAGGAGGTTATTAGACCCAAACCAATATAAAAAGAAATATTTACCTGTGTCCCATAATGCCTACTCTGTTACCATCAGCCACATTACTAAATGCTTGTAATATTAATTCATACAGTTCCTTGTTTACATAACTGCCCATTCTGTAATTGGTTGACCATGGTTCTTTGGTGGCATCCAAGTAGAAACCAGCTCCAACACCAAAGTCCCATGACTCATCATCACCCTCAATTTTAACACCTCTGGGAGAAGTATCAGGACCCACCACAATGATGCCATGTTCTGCTGCATATCTAAAAAAACATATTACATATTTTTTAAGTATTTCTGTAACATTTTAATGGCTTGCAGTGGTGTGAAAAACTATAACCATTTGAATTTGATAATTGTTTTTGCAATGTGATAGCCCATTTCTTATGTCTAGCTGGTTGGTATAAAACTGAGCTTTGGGAGCATGGCAGTAGTTAAATGTATGTGAAACAGCAGGCTAGCGTGGTTCCCGCCGCCTACCGCCCTAGGCTCGGCCTTGGGGAGTGGGGAACATGGGCCCCGCTCCCTTCGAGGCTGACCCATGAGGAGTAGGGACGACTCTACACTCCGGGCGTCCCTAAAATTGGGCAAATGGGCCACTGTAAGTGTGGCCCTGGAGATCCCGCGGTACCATATTGGCCGCGGGTGCCGTCGGGGGGCCGGATTGCTCATGCGTACCCGACCCCCGCCAACGGCGGATCGAAGGAGTGTCCGGGAGGTTTTAGTGGTGTAGGGTCCTCTCCTCGTGGTATGAGTTTAGCATACCACGCTATGGCGAGTCCCACATATCCCACCGCCAGCGCGCGAATACGCTGCAGCGGTGGTGGGAATGCGTCAATGCATTTTCCACCGGACAACAAAAAAAAAATAAAAGGCGTGATTATTATTACCGAACTAAATAGATTTTTAACCTAGTTAGTTATGATAGTAGATTGGTTATAATAGAATAATAATTTATATAATTATACAATGAAGGTCCAAGTAGCAATCTACTGATCTGTTTTCATAGTATTTTTTTTTTTATGTGGTGATTGTGCCCTTTTTCTATTATTAACTTAATTGTTATATCACTGTACACAGTGATTTCCAGTGATATAACAAGTGGTCCAGGTGCCAGGTACCCCCAGGGTACCCTGACGCAAAAAATTAATGTGACATAGTATAATATGATAGAAGGGAAGAAACAGGGAGTCCAATGAAACAAGTAAAGTTTCTAAATGGGTCTCTAGGAGAAGATAAAGAAGTGCTTATTAACATAAAAAATAGGCAGTATACTATTATGAGATAAGAATTGACAGCTTATTTTTATATAATGATAACATATTTATTACAAAGATAAATCCCATATTTTTGCTGATAAGTGTGTACTGTGTAATTATTAGTTAAATACAATCAAATAGCAACATAAAAGGTCAAAATAAATGTTATGTGTGTCAAAGTTCATCATAATTATATTTTAATTGGGTGACGACTTGAAAATATAAAATGGTACTACAGTAGAATCCGTTTATTATGACTCCGCCTATATTGTCCAACCGTTTACTATGATGTAATAACACTACGAAGTTTGGTTTTCATATAAAATTCTTTATGAAAAAGTCGGATATAATGACTTCCCTTACAGTGACATGTCGCTTATTATGACCCATTTTTTATATAGACCGACATGATTCTTTACAGCTTCGGTACAGAACACATGAAGAACAACTCATCTCTTGCAAAGGAATATGGCGTGGGTCAATTAGCAATTTTTATTTTGATTTAATATGTATGTATACATACTATGTTTCTCTGTTAAAGTACTTAAGTACACATTTACATAAAAAAGGATTGTATTTTCACAAAACACTTTGATTGATGTCCGCTTATTATGACGTGTTTGTCAATTCCTTTCGATGTCAATATAATCGGATTCCACTGTATTTGAAAATAAGTAAATTTTTAAATTATTTATAAAAGTTACTCAATTCATTTAATAACCATATTGTTTATTGGAGACATAATGGATTTTTTAGATTATTTATTGCAATAGATATAATATAATCATGTTTTTTACAAAGCAAATGCAACTATCATATTTTACCTTTGGAATCCTGATTTTGATATGAAATTTTGTTCACTGCATGTAAGTCCTGACAGGTAGAATATGACCGGCAGCTTGACATCACCACCTTCAGCCTGAGGGGGCAGGTACACAGAGAAGTTCATCTTGCATTTTAACTCTGATGACTGATGGGAGTATACTTTCTGGTAGCCCCCAAAGATCTTATTTGACGAAACTAATTCTAAACCTTCCATTTTTGTAACCTAGAACAAATAAAGAGGCAATTAATGGGTACCTATAAATATTTAGAGAACAAAAAAATATTTAAAGTAAAATCAAATAAAGTTTTAATTTATGTAAGCTTATTTGAGATTTTGAAAATATTCAAATAATATTATTTAAAACATAGTATAGCTACAGTTTATATGGTTATTTAGTGAAAGAAAATAGGAATAGGTGGAAGTGGAGGATGCATTAGCGTAAAAACTGTAAACTAAATCAGTATCTATATTTAAATAATTTTTCTAGCCTAATTCAGCAGTTATATATCCTTCTGAATAAATAAGTTACAAAAACGTTTTAAACTGACTGACCAAAATACAACCATATAAATCAAGACAAATTTATTAAAAAAATCAACACATACAAAAAATAAATCAAATTATTTTGGTCAATGGTTTTGGGATTTTGAAGGCGGCAGTTATGGTTTTCATTGATAATGTACTGTATATTTTTATAGTAGTGCTGTAAATACACATGTCATAAATCCCAGAAAATGTTAATTATGTGTGGTAAAGGAATGAAAAATGATATAGATATTTATGTCCAAGTCAGAAAGTTCGAAGGTCAAGGAATTGGAGGCTAGCTTAACCTACATATAAGCTAGCCTTCAAGCTTAGCCTCGAATTCTAATTAGTAGTATCTAAATGGAGTTCAGTAGTTAAATATAAGTAGGTAAACAAAAAAATATTATACTCGATCATTATTAAACTAAATGTATTGGCCGGTACGACGGCTCATCGGATTAATAAGTAATTTATGGTACACTCCATATATTTGTTTAAACAAAATTTAATTATATATTACCTGCTTATAGTAACACCAAGACAGTGATAGTTATTTAGACAACTAGCTAGACTAATTTTCGGATATCCACCACACACAAGAAAGACCAAATCAGCAGTGAGCCGATGTCATTGTCAAATGTCAACGTAATTTTTTTTTTTTTTGATTTTAATGATGTCAATGTCACGATTATCTAAGTAATGTTGCCTATCGATAGTCAACTATCGATATACTATCTATAGTCTATCGATAGTTGACGTCATATCAATAGTATCGATAGTGTACCGATAGTATCGATATTAGTGATAGTATGGATACTATCGAAGACCAATTTGTGTTTAGGAGCAATACTATCGATAGTATCGATAGCAACGGTGACACAACATAAGCTATAATTGGAAAACGATACTATCGGCGGTTATTAAACTATCGATAGTATAAAACTATCGATAGTTTTACAAACTATCAATAGTATTGATAGTTTTAATCATTTAATACTATCGATAGTATTATTTTAAAAATTACGATACTATCGATAGTATTATAATGTAATAGTATCGATCCTATCGATACTATTGCTTCCAATCAATAATATTAGTAAATTTGTGATTTTTCGATGTCATCTATCGATAGCGAAACTATCGATAGTTGGGCAACTCTATAGCTAAGGAGGCACACCGTAGTAAGAAAATTAAGTAGATATTCACTAACGAGTGTGACTCGATTATTATGCAAATAAATAGTTGATGTGGTCTTTAATTATTTTATTTTTTTTAAGATTACTAGCAGAGTTTTAGCAGTCTACTAGTATTCTTGTTAACCCTTCGAGCTAAGCTAAAAATGCTTGGGTGACGAGTGGGTTCACGTCGGTAGTATAATGGGTGGGGATCGAACGGGCGACCGTAGCCCTTCCGTATTATGGATTAGAGGTGTAAAAGTAACGAAAAAATGCGTACCGTTACTTTCGTATCGTTACGTTACTCGTTACCTCTGATACCTCACAACATGCTATGTTATGTTAGAGCAACGAATCGAACCGTACGCGTACAATGTACTCTATAGAAAACTTACTTATTTATAAATTACACACCAAGCTACGTAAGGTGCATTTTTCGCATTTTAGTATATTTTTTTTTGTATTTGTAATTTGACAAAAATACTTTAAGTAAGAAAGTATTTTTGTCAAAGTGTTTCTGTTACAATTTCAAATGTTTTCTACACATACAATACCTTTTTATAAACAGTAAAAAACTTTAACGAATTATTTCCAAATTATACTTTATTTAATTAACGGACATCGTAACTTATTACGAACGTTTTCAAAAAATACACCGAATAAGCGCGCAAGTACGTACAACATACGATCAATCAGCAAACGTTTCAATAAACGCATCAACGGTACTCGCATTTTCGTATATTGGGTACCTACATTGTATAGGTACCGAATATACGAAAGATGCGAGTAACGAAATTCATGATTGAATTCATCACTAGGAGGCGCACCCGTTACTCAGTAACGAATACATACGGTTTGCTACAGCTCTAACCTACATTATATAGGTACCGAATATACGAAAGATGCGAGTAACGAAATTCATTCGTGTGTAACGTTTCGTTACTCGGTACTAGACGGCGCACCCGTTACTCAGTAACGAATACATACGGTTTGCTACAGCTCTATTATGGATATCATCCATTGCCCTAACAGGTAGTGATGGGTAACTCATCATTTTTATATGAGGTTGAGGGAGTACCTCATTTTGCCTCGCGAGGTCCTCACGAGGTACCCCTCATTTGAGGCGAGGAGTCGTATGTCAGCGTATCTTACGAGCTGAGCCGAGCCCGAGCCGAACTCAGCCGAATTCAGCCGATAGTCCGAGGCAGCGGGGCGGACGGTTGCGTCGACTCATAGAAAGTAAGTAAGTAAGTTCTAAGTACTCACGATTCTGATTTTTACGTCTCCCTCACTCACATAATTTTCTTTCACTCATGAGTTTTTGACGCGTGAATGAGTAGTGAGGTGGTTCAATGTTGAAATTCGAGTAACTCTTTCAATTTGCGATCACGAGTACCTCAAATGAGGCACCTCATGAGTGAGGGACACATCTCTACTAACAGGTAATAATAGGTAACTGATAGGGCAATAAAAACGTAAAGTAGTACAATCAGACACGAACGTAATAGCGCGTTCAAAATCCTAATAAAATTCCACAATGCGTATCCATCAACATGGAAAATGTTATTGCGATTGTGGAACAGATAACGAACGATTATTTTTAATATTTTGCGATTGATCGCTCATCTTAATATACAATGTATCGCATGTTTAAGTCTCGTATGTTTTTTTTTTTTGGATTTTAATGACCTGGTCACTTGGACCTTTAAGTCAAGTCCTATTTTATTTTGTCTCGTATGTAAATGACAAATACATCTTAAAATGTTTTCTGAAAAAAAAAATGTAGTTACCTACTGAGGTACCTAGTGTAAATATCAATAGGTAATAATAAATAATAGTTAAGTCGGTTTGGTATTGTAAGCATTTTAATGCATAGGTGAAATTTTCTTGATAATGGAAAATATCTGTGAAAGAAAGTAAACTGTTTTTTTTCTTGCAGCGGGGGCTCAGTGATTACGCTAGTTGCTTCTGAACCTGGTGGTCTAGGTTCGATTGACACCCGGAATAATTATAATTGTTACAATGTTGTTTATTTCTGAAAGTATTTGTCGTGAGAAACCTAATTTTAGTTCCTAAACTGGGATATGGCTGTATAATTTATACAGCCATATCCCAGTTTATGTAATTACAAAGTATTTTTGTCTTTTTAGTTTTTATCTCCGAAAACGCTATACCTACCTAACCCATTTTGTGGTGTCTTAGGTTTAGTTAGTACAACACGGTTGTCGTCTCTTTATGTGATGTCAATTTAAAATATTTTTTTAGAGCTTTTTAGGGATATAATAAATTTAATAATTTATAAAAAAAAAATCTAGCACGATCATTCTTAACCATATATAAGCAATTTGCGGGATGGGCGATGGCTAAGCATGGGCGTAGGCATAATTGTTGATAACTGATAAGGGGTGTGGGTATGCAACTGTCGTGCGGGACACCTAGTTCTGAATATTTATTTTAACTCTCATTAGTTACCATAAGCAATAAATGCTGCTAACAAAACACCATTTTTTTTAAGCTAGCCTACCGAAGCCCGACACTTAATCTATACCCAGTGGCGGGGTCATCACATCAATGTGGCACCATTAAACCCTTAACAATGAAATCCGCAACTGTTCATATTATTATTGTAACAATCTCTTGCCTTTTAAATGCATTTAAATGCAATAGATTGTTACAATCAAGAAAAAAATATTATTTATACCTAATAATTAAAAATGAATTATTACGGTGCTGCCACACTGCTGATTAAAAATGCTAACAAACGTTATTAAACATTAGGTACAAACGATAAGAAACATAAAATCACAATGTTAGAAAATGTTTTCATGTTAGATAACTTTTTTTTTTTTTTTTTACAAAAAATAACAGCTATTCCATTGAGCGAATCTTCTTCCATTTTCGTGTAGATGCCTCGAAACGTAAATCAAAACTGCGAGCGAGCCGATTTTTCAAATTTCATTAATTTTTGTACTTAATCATTTTGCATCGGTTTAGGAGCACTTAAAATATTTAACTATTTATTCCTAACATTTGGTAGTAATTATATTAGAGTAAGAAAATGTTTGTTAACATTTTTTAACAGCAGTGTGGCAGCACCTTACTGGCAATACCTATTTACAGTAGTTAACTGTCCCAAATAATTATAAACAGTGATCATGAACTTTTCTTACAAGTAGTTATCTGGCTTACAAAGGATTCTGAATAAATATTGACAAGGAATGCCCCAACTTCCAAAATTATAATTCAGATGTGGAAGCCATGTAGATACCTATAACATACAAAAAAAAATTCAAATATTCTTTATTCATTTAAACACATTTTAAATATTTAAAATAATGTTCTTATTATGCGTCCTTCTTTAGGGTTCCGTAGTCCACAAGCAACCAATTATAGTTTCGTCATGCCCGTACGGCTGTCCATCCGGGTTCGTACCCCGCCGTTACTACACCGATTGTCACAAAAATAGGTAGAGATGTGTTCTATACAGATCCTATCCTTAGTTTTTAAAATTATGGACAATAATTTTTTTTTCAGACTCCCTAAGAAATACAACGAAAGGGAATTTAAAAAATTAAATTAGACTAACCCCAACGTGTATGGTATCGTTGGAAAGGTCTCTTGAAATGCAACAAAAACTGCATTGGAACTATGTAGATCAAAGCCCCCAGTCTCGAGATATCCTAATACAAAGTTAAAATTACAGCATCACCTCCCTTAACTTTTGAAATATTACTAAAATAATTCTGAAATAACTAAAACTATAGCGGACTCGGAATCATAGATAGTTATTTTTATACAACTCGACCAGCTTATGTAGTTACAGCCGTGCTAACAAAATGTATGGAGTCGATCACAGAATGAAATTTAACTTTTTAAATTTAAAAATATGCATTTTAGATATGCATGGCTACGGAACCCTTTCATGTGCGACCCGACAGGCTCTTGGCCTGTTTTTTTTACAACTTCTCAGAGTTCTGAGAAGAACTAGCAAGAAAGTCAGAGGAATCCTTTTTTACATTTTTGATACAATATTATTGAAGCAGTATTATTTCAGAGTGACTCACTCCCACGCAGTTTTGTCCTTTAAACATATAATCAGAAATTTTAAATAAGCTTTTTTTTTACATAGTTTATCTTTGACATATTGTTTAAACTTGTTAATAGAAAGATCTCACATTATTAGGAAGTGTGTTGTAGAAGCATATACATACTGGTATTAATTAGGGTGCACTTGCCATTAGCGTACTTCTTATTATTAGGCCAATTTTTTTGTACCAACAATTTTACTAAAACAAAAACTAATATACCCATTTCTATCGAAGAACAAGATAAAAACAAACATAATATTTTTTAAATTATGCCAGTGGGTCAGAATGTAATGTTTTAATGTTAATTAAAATATGGCTTAATGTTAATCCAGCTTATAAACTATCCACTTGCATAAGTACTTTCAGCCAAATCCATTTATTAGATTCTGTGTGAACAAGTAACATACATCCATCCACACATACTCACATATTTTATAATATTAGTAATGATCCCCTATGAATACCCACTGACCAATATTTAGATCTATAGCTGAAGTAGAGTTGTTAATAATAAATAAAGTAACTTTGTTTTAAATTTTATTATTGTTCTATAATTACCCATGTAATAACTACATTACTAACCATCAAGACATTGGATTTCTTAGGAAAATAGATTATACATATTACATACATAAAATACTAAGTTCTTGTATTAAAATTATTTTTAATTGGAGCGAGATCTCTATTGGTTTTCCAAGACAAGTATGTATTCCAAAATAAGGCTACAACTTGAACTAATAACACTTGGTATTGAAGTGGTACAAAGGTAAAATTAATTATCTGAACAAAAGGCCACAGGTAATAGTTATTTTTTAAAACATCTAAATAATTTGCTTTTAATTCCTTTTTGATGGCGTCCCAGTCTTTACCCTTCATGGCTGCTATCATCATTAGTAGCATAAGCAAAAATGATGGTGCAAAACAAACTTGATCAACAAAAACTTTCTTAAGTGCTACAGTCTTGCCACCGGCTCCTATGTACTTGTTTAATACTCCATACCATGCTCGTAAAGCCGGCCCCTAAAAAAGATATTATTTAAGAATGATCTAGGTAGGTTACACAAATAAACTCTTTATTTTCTTCAAAACAACTTACTCCAATAAAAAATCCAATTGATGAAAATTTTAAGGTTCTTGAATAGTCTATTTGTTTCAAGGGTTTCTTTTCAACACACGTTTGTGCAATGATATCGCCGGTACCCATCAATGTTCCAGTTTGTATTGCTTGGACCAGGTATGGTCGGCGCATAAGCAGATCCTGATATAATTTGAACATGTCGCGACCCCTCATGTTCACTTAAATTATTTTACCATATACGTTATTGTATGTATTAGAATTTAATAAACTATAGATAGGTAGTACTTGTTAATATTTTCTAACCAATGTTTTGATTGAAATTGAAAGTATTTTGAAACACATTCAAAGTTTTTAATTTTATTTGAAATGAAATTTGGAGTCATAGAATACCTAGTTTATTGAGCCTTTTGGTTTTGTATCCAACATGCGTATATTATACGTTTTACTGGCGAACTTAGAGTAACCGAACCGAATACAATTTCTCGTGTTTCTGTATTACAATCAACGAAACTACTATAATAATTATTATGTAAATGCCGATTGATCGTAAACAAAATATCTAGAAGTGCTGTACTTGCCACTTTAAAAATAAATTATATCCCCTGGCAGCCCTACACTGACAATGTCTGTAGAATAGGCATGGGCTAACTATATCCGTTAAAAGATTGGATATGTAGTATATCATTCCAAGTAAAGATATATATCCGATGAATATATCCATATTCGCTTAATATATCCGGGAGTGAAGTAACTTTATGGAGTGAGATTGTGAGAATGTGTTTGGATCTGGGATTGATAGATAATTCCGACTTATAAATAGATCCACAGAATGAGGTTAATAATTCCAATGTAGCTCAAGACTGATATATCCGGGAAATGGTAAATCGTATCGGCTTAGGACTGATTATAAAATATTGTAAAAAGTATAAACAATAACAGAAAACTCTACGATTATAAGCGGGAACAGTTCATCCTTTTTGTCCCTAAAGCTGCTGTACCGCTTTAATAAGCTGCTGTACAGAAGCAATCTTTAGCGTGTGCGCCTTATACATAATAGGTTTATTTTCTTACAGCGCTTTTTTTGCTTAAATTCATAAACACACCCAAGTGTCAGTGTCGTTCATCGCTGCATTCGGATCACTGATATATACTTACATACAGGTCATTAAAATACAAAAAAAAAAAAAGGATACACTTGCATTCGATTCGGTCGTGTTCGGAGTGGGTTGGAGGTACTCGGAATTATATATCGTATTCGTTATATAGGATATATAATTTTTTCATAAAGGGAAGGAGTTGATATGTGTCCGCTTGTGGATATATATCCGAAGATATAGATGTGTCCGGAGTTACCCAAGCCTACTGTAGAAAATGTAGACGGAGTGAGATGTACCTGTTCGTAGTAATATTGTAAAATCTTCTGGGATTATCTAAGTTTTGCTGAAACGTTTACTGGTCGTTGTTATTGAACACTTTAACAAGACGAAATATAAACATGGATAAAAGAAAACTATCCACTGCAGGGGACAGCCTCTACCTAATATTGCAAGTCCCCAAGACTGCAACGGCAGACGATGTCAAGAAAAGCTATCGAAAATTAGCGTTAAAATATCACCCTGACAAAAATCCTAACAATCCTGAAGCCTCAGACAAATTCAAGGAAGTGAATCGTGCACACACAATACTGAGTGATGCCACTAAACGAAATATTTACGATAATTATGGCTCTCTCGGATTATACATCGCCGAACAGTTTGGAGAAGAAAACGTCAACGCCTATTTCGTCGTAACAAGCACTTGGTGCAAGGCGTTGGTAATTGTTTGTGGAATATTGACCGGTTGCTACTGCTGTTGCTGTCTGTGCTGTTGCTGCAACTGCTGCTGCGGTAAATGCAAGCCGCGTCCGCCCGAAGAGTCCGGCGACTACCACACTCTGGAGCGGGACGACTCGGATGGCGTCAACGCTGTGACGGTGCAGCCAGGTGCTGAAGGCCGTCCCAAAGGCGAGCAGGCGCCTCCGATTGCCATGCCAGCGCCACCGGCACCCGGCGCGTCTGAAAACACAGGTTTGAACACAGGTGGGGTCAATTATGGAATTCCAAACTAAACTAGTAAAACTATCATTTGCAAAAACATCAACCCTTTAGAAATAGAAAATATATTTTCAGTTTCTTTACTAGGAATTTTCAGAAGTTTCAGTGTATTATTTCCTGCGATGTGTCACTAAAATGGGTTCCTACTTTGAAATGAATACTCAAGTAACATTGGTTTGTTTGAATATGTCTGGTTATGAATTGTTGGCTTTAGTGTATTATTTTGTTACATAATTAGTCTAAATTTCAAGAATACACAATGCACATGCATTTATTGTAGTATAATGAGTTTTTAGTCCCCCACTCTTATACTACTTCCATAAAAATATTTATTTATTTCTGATTGTAAAGATCTAGAATAAAAGAATAAATAAAAGTAACCAAGTCGATTTCCATCTGTATTGGTAACTGGCCCAAATTTATTTGGTATTATTTTTTAAAACATGTTTTTATCTGGCTGGTGTTCATGGAGGACATAATAGTCATGTTCTGTATATGAAGATGATTCACCAATTTGTGAGTCTTATTTGTTGCTCACTCAAAATCATGAAAAATTTTACTTAGATTATTTTAAAATTGAGTTAAACTTCTATAACAATGTCATTAGTATGCATAATAAAGAAAAATAAAATTTAAAGAAATTGTTATCTAAATTTGGTTATAAATACTACTTTGTGTTTTGTGGCAGAGTGAAGGTCTGAGTGAGGAATGTTTTGCCTCATTGGTAAAAAATCTTAAGAAGCAGATTTGTATAATAATTTAGTGCCACCAGAATACAACATTATGCATGAAAGATGTTTAACTTATTGAATTGCTCTTAGTATTTTAATAAAAATCTGTCAAAATTTATATTGTGCTCAATTACAGACACCCAAACAAACAAAGTGATTGTTCATGTAAAATTACTTATGGTCTTTTAGCTGCACAATTATTATTAAACATATGCCTACATTTTGGGTTTTGTTTATTATCATTATTTATTTTACCTGATACAGGTTTAAATATCAGAATTGTTTATCTATGCTGTTAATCTATGTTGAAGATTACATTGTGGAAGTGAGGCCTGACACATGTCTCACTAGTAGTACAGATATGAGATATGCTAATGATTTTTAAATTAATAAAGACAAAAATCTTGATAGATTGTAGTTGTTTAAAAGAAATAAAAAGAAAAAATATATTTGGTGACTTGACACATCCACATTGATTTTCCTCCATACACTGGAACATTCAATATAATTACATCATTTTACTATGTAATAATAATTATTATTTATTATAAATTTTAGCTTTATCTTAGGATTTGTCTGACTAATAAAATGTCCAATGTATTGTTATAGGACTTAAGATTTTGGTTTATATAAAATGTTGTAGTCACATAGGTACTAACTAAAAATTTGCGAATAGCTTATAAGTACTTACTTATAATTTGCATATAAGCAAGCTTTGTTGGTAAGTTATTTAAAAATGTGCACTAATCTGGAGATATTGATCGAAAATAAGCAAAATATTATTTGCATCCTATGGAATAGGTATTATTTCAAAAATATTGCAAATATTTGGCATCTGCTAACATTTTTAAAGTAACATTCCAACCTAGATATAATTGCTACATTTTTGCATTAGATTACATAAGTAATTAATTAGTGTTGAATTCTAACATACATAAAAATCTACTGTAACTATATTAACTTATATTGTAAGAGAATCACTCTTAGCACTCTCACTTTTGCTTAAACAGATACAAATAAATTTCTACTTAAATCTGCAAAATTAAGCTGTTGTAGCAAATTATTTCATAAATATTTAAATAAAACACAATAAAAAATTTAATATTGTCATCTAAATTTATTATTAACTTGTTGAAAAAGAAAATCGATAATTTAAATAAAAAAACTACAAAATGTTGTGAAAATTTAATTTATATTCGTAATTAAACATGTAGTTGGTTGTGTATTTACTAAAAGTGAATTTAAAGACTTCTGCATACATATTACCCACCGATGATCAGCACTTGGGCCTTATAATTCTTATCAACCATTACAATTGCAAGCTCAGTGGGATTCTCTTATAAATATCAGTTATATATTTAAATATCTGTCATGATCTTCCTAATAATAATAATTGCAGCCCCATAGTACAAGCCATCATAGGTTGCAGTTGCTGTATACCCGAAATTTGTTTCTTTAGTTTTCTTAATTGCTATAATATAGCAGAATAGCCAGCCTCAACAAAACTTTCCAGATCTAAAATAATAAATGGCAAAGCTATGTTTACTAAGGACCCAGATAAGATTATTGGGGTATTATATCAAGTACCTACGCTACATTTTTCCGTAAATAAAAAAACGGTATCATAAAAATAAAACTATTTTGGGGCTCAGATATTAAAGTTGATGTAATAGAATATTAATCATATTATATCTATCATTAGAGATTAAGCAACTTTTTTTTTGAGTATCCTTGTAATTTAAAACATTACTATCCGGTGTAGGTATGTAGACGCAATATGAGCACGTAAGTTGGAGTCATTCAATTTAAATAATGTGGCGGTTAATTTCATTTAGCGCGAGGCAACATTGTCATTGAGCAAATTTCTATGTTTTTAGCTATGAATGCGATAGCTTAGATTTATTATTATTATAACCATACATTAATTGCCGACCTATTATTTGGGCGTATTACATTAATCCTGTCATCATTTTATAACACTATATTATAAAAGTTGGCCTGTAAATTTCGCCAAGAGTCCATTTTTATTAGTATCGGTTTTAGGAGGCGGTCTTCTTTAAGGTCCCGTAATGGAAACCTTTTATTTTCCCATAGGATATATTATGTTGTTTTACTATAATGAGTCACGCTCCAATTTTCGTGATAATAGTTCGAATATGTTATTATGGGGTGTGTCAGTTTACTGACGTATTACACCAATACCTATACATTTTTAGTAGCAGTTACTCTATGTCCAATAATTATAATCTGGTTGTAGCGTCTAACAATAAATAATTATTACATTGAGGTAAATGCGACAAGTGTTTTAAATTCAATCATAATCTTTGTCAAAGAGGTTACTAATTTTTTTAAACTCAACGTGTCACGTTGTTTTGCCTTAAAATATGTAAGTACCTACTATCTACACAAGGATTATGTTATATAGTAGACCGTGCATTTATTAATACTTAATCTTAATTAGTTGAAAGAAGTTCTCATTAATTATGTACCGTGGCCTTGACAAACGTTTTCGTCTAGTATGACGATTGACAGAGGAAACGAGCTCTTAAATTGAATCTATCTAGTGTTGCTTCACGGCACAGTTGTAAGTAGGTACTGTATCTTGCTCCCATTTGTAAGTCGCTGTGACTAAACGATGACAATATAACAGTACTGTATACCTACCTACTTTTAATTTCCGCCCAAAGGCTCGAAAGCAACTACTTTTCGTTTTAATTAAAATCACAAATCACTTTCAGACACAAATAATGTTGTAGGTAGGTATGTCTGTTTAATATAAGGAATAAGCATTTTAATGGTATCATGTAGTTTTCTTCCAGTTAATATGCAAAACAGAATCAATAAATGTGTACTTAGTTGAAATCCATAAATGGCTTAGCAACCCACATTTTCTTGGCATGGACTATGGTTGAATTTGGGACACAAACTACGAACTAGAATAAGTACAACTAAAACGAAACTTAACGGTCAGTATTTTTAATTTTTTTCCTAAGTATTTTAATTACAATTTTGACCATTTTATTGGACATTGCGTAATGACTTAGTAGATTGACTATTTCTTCCAGTAGGTACTGTATAATAACAATACTTCCTCATGAGCTCTACTATTTTTAGCATAAAAAACTAGTTATTGACCAAAATTGAACTTATGAGGTAATTTGTAAGAATGTAGCATGTATGAGTATTTACTCATTTTGAGCATAGACTAGGGAGTTATTATCGGGGACACTTACGGTGTACTATCTACGTTTGAGAATCCCTTGCGCGAATCGATAACTTATTCTAGGAAAAAAAAAGGTGTAATGTAGATATAGATATACTCTATGGCAAAGTTCACAGGACTGGTCCGACATAGCATCGGGATCAAGAACAGGGTAATGATTTCATTACACTGTTCTTGATCCCGATGCTATTTTGGACCTATTTAAAGTAAATTTTCTAATTCGAGAATATATTTATGTTGTAATTTTTCCGCATCCCAATATTTCAACAACAAGGCACTTGCATATGTACCGGATTAAGATGCAGGATGTGATGAAAATTTATTTACATAATTTAGTCTTGAATTAAAAGATAGACTTTTCAATAATTTATCTCTTCTTAACATTTTGTAGCAAAGTCGGATCGCTAGAAAACTTTTGTATTATATTCCAACCAAGATGTAGAGCTACAACTCCAGTTGTGGGATATTAAGCTTTACGGGCAATTAATATTTTAATGAAATAAATTTCACGTGTCTCCGATAGGGATGAGAAGGCAAGTTAGGGATGTTCTAAAATAAATCAAGTGTTTGATTAACGAAACTTAAACGCAGACACCACTAATTGATTTTCATTACCGAAAAAGTAAATTTGTGAATTGAACTAACCTGCCCATGCTCTATTCAGTTTGTAAGTTTAATAATATTCGAACACTTAAATAAAAGGTAATAATTTGCCTACTTTATTAGATAATATTTACTAAGTCTCTCTTTTGAAATGTTATTTTTTTAGTGTCATCCTGTCGTTAATCTATTTATAGAAATGGTTGACAAAGGAGAAGTATTTAAGGTCTATATGTAAATCACACCAGCTTGATGGTTTAAAAATTTTGAATAAATTATGCTATGTCACGTTTCTAATATAACACTGTTACCTTTTAAATACATACTTAATTATTTATCTTAAGTTTCGACGACAGGTTTTGTAAGTTAAATTACTGTACGTCGTCAATTTCAACTTTGACTATTAAAGAAAAAATAACCCCGATAATAAATACGCAGCTTAACATTGATCTATCTCATAATGTTTCAGTCCATTAAGACTGTCAGCTTTCATTTTTTTTAAACGCTAAAAAAACTACACTTTTTGCATATATTTGATCTGTCGTCGAAACTGTTTATTGTATTAATTCCAAATGTGTGTGATACTGTACATTATATTGTAGTTGTTGTTGTAACCATTTGAATTTGATGAAACTCTACTATTGTTCCACTAAGTAAGACTCGCTGCTGCGAGGGAGGAGAGGGGCTAATTGTTGTCTCATGTATTTTGAAGTTATGGTACTAGTCAACGAGTATTTATAACGACATTGTCTAAAATAATAATGTTGAAATGTAACTACACTATAACTTTCAATCAAATAAAATTCTGCATAAGAAACTTTCAATCTATTATTGTTAAGTTACCTATCGCATGGTTGTTATCTGTTGCAGAGAACGCATGTCTGCTTACGGTTTATTCCGATCTAATATCTCATACCGTTTTTTTTGTTGTTTTTTTTTTTAATGTTCTTGGTATTAGATCGGTATAAATCCTGCTTGCGACCGTATTAATTATAATGTATTTTTCTTGTTTCCAGGAAGCAGTATTCCAAAATACACATGAAGTATTTTCAACTAGTCTAACATAATATGTAAGAGAAACGAGGAACGGTACTTGTATAACCACCAGCTTGAACTTTTTGAGACCTCTAGATACTGATGTAAGCCTAATTAAAGTTATTTTTCGTATTTGAAATATTTTTATACTTACTTTTATTTTCTTTTTATTAGTAACTATTTATAACTTTCTCTAATTTACCTGCGACATTTTTGTTTTTTATTGGCGAATTCAATTGAGTATTGCATTATTTTAGAAGATGTTAATAAACTTGCCTATAAAAATACATAAAATATTTTCATTAAATGTATGTGTAGTGTTAATGTTAGGGTGATGGCACACTTGAGATATACTTAGCTTTAGTTAGTTTGAGATAGAATTGCCATTAAAGAGCCAAAAGTCTATGTTCGTATTTAAAATTAGACTTTTTGAGATGTTCTTGGTTGTTGTGAATCACTACATGGTTATAAATCATATTTGATATTTAAATGTTATAAACTTACCTACGATGTATCCACAGCATAAATAATAAATTTTATAAATCTCTTTACTGCAGCATATAGTCTAGTATCAGCTTAATTAGATTGTTATTGGCTGTTAGCGCGTATATAATAGCACATTTTACCTATCCTACCTATACCTATGATACCTACTTATTACTATTAACCTGTTAAATATTTGTATTGTATAACATACTGATTGTGTAAATAAAATATAATATTGTCTTTAAACAATGAACTTGTTTACTAATTGAAATACACATTTATCATTTTTAAACATTGTTAAACATATACCTCACATTTGTTTATTATTTTGAAGGTTTGCACTACTGACGTGGGGTGGTATTTCAGTGCAGCCCATGTCGGTCAAGGCCTATACAGACGTTATAATCATTATAAAATGAGAATAGTTAACAAAAGATTTGCCTATACCCGAAAGTGGGTTATAGAGGATCTTTCTTAAGGATAAAGCCACTTTAGGTATTAAACGGACAATATGACCGAAAACGGCATTTGTTATTTGTTAAATTGATGCATTTTTTATTTTGCGAATGTGAAAGACAATAATAGCCCTAGGCCTTGTCATTGTCACCTATCTAAATGTTATACTTTTATTGTTGTATTGAAATTTCTACTACTACAATTAACTTGGAAATTTAGGCCATATTAATTTATAGGCTATATTCATTATTTTCTAAGTTACGAGTATTTTAGGTTAATGAAATAAATAATCTATTAATTTAAAAGACGAGAAATGCCATGTTTGTTGAAATTATCCATTAAATATAAAAAATGCGAACGTTTTACCTTTACTTATATTTTACAATAAGAATTTTTTAATGGGCCGGTGTCTTTAGTGGCTGTAGCCAGTGCATCGGTTTTCTCTATAAATAAATTAAGACCTAAATTAGGATACTTAAAATTTTGGTATTTCTAATATTTTTACAGCAAGTTTTGCCTGAATGTATTATTACATTCAATGAAAATGAACTTCTATTATTTATTTAATTCATGATCACAATTATTTTCTGTGTCAAACATAATAGATACCTATATAGGTATTTGAGATAAAAACTTAGACTTATTCATCGTACCAATCATAATTTTCCAGAACATAATAGCTAATTTAGCATGATATTTAAGTTAATGCTTTTACTGTCGTATTTATAAACAATTCTTAGCCTACGAATTTACAAAATTTACTTGAGAGAACCATGTTTTTGGATAGAGCAATAAAAATGATTAAAGTGACACATTACTTTTTCTTAGGCCTCATTTACGGAGCGTCGCGCGTGCCGTTGAGCGGCTCGGCCCGCACTGAATTCAAACACATGCCGTTGTATGAGTGCGTTTACAGAGTAGAGATATTAGGTACATGCGTGATCTCTAATTCTTATATGAATACTCCTCGAATAGTACTACCAATAGTTCACCGCTACTCTTCATGTCTCGCATCTTTATAAACGAAAAACGAATATCGTAAATTGTGATATGTTTGAGTTTAACCTGCTGTTTTACGCTCTGCCGCACGCACAGTAAACAAAAATCGCCCGACGCACCGCTAGACGCCACGCACGATGCAAAGTTTTTTTCGTAAATGAGCCACTGTGTTATAAATATTTGTAAATGCGACAGTTATATTCTATAGTTTTTAATACTGCTCACTACCCACCTAACCTTTCCTCCACTTTCTCCGGTTTAGTGAACAAGCATGTTCTATTTTTAACTTTGCTGATACCGACACCTATCAAGCATGGTGGTTATAAAGTCCTCTCGTCTGGAAATTGTTTATGATAGACGGTTTTCATTAAACGAAGCCGTTTTATTTCGTTTATATTGAATACTTATCTTATCATTTATATCTGTTTCATACGTGGAATTTACGAGTAACTAGATTAGGACGAATTCCTCGTAATCTAATATGTTATAGGTACCTACTATACATATTATGAATTAGTAAAAAAATATAAAAAAACGCTTATGAACGTGTCTGCGATCATTACCATATGGATAATGACGAATGTCGTGTGAACTCACTCACGCAACGATATCTAATGTCAATATAAAATACAAAACAGACAACATCCTACGGCGTAGCGCTATCAGGTTATCACTAAGAAAAGAATGAGTCAAGTTGATAATTTACTCATCAAGTATACTACAGGGAAAATATTTGTTGCTATTGATGAATTCACGTAACGTTAAG
This sequence comes from Nycteola revayana, assembly GCA_947037095.2. Classification (NCBI taxonomy): domain Eukaryota; kingdom Metazoa; phylum Arthropoda; class Insecta; order Lepidoptera; family Nolidae; genus Nycteola; species Nycteola revayana. The sequence continues at coordinate 11,315,379 of OX344845.2, read as the reverse complement.
TCGAATACGAAGTTGTATGTCATAATCATGGAATTGGTCTCAGAATATAAAACCTGACATCTAATATTAATTATTGTTGGGTTAACATACAAAAGACAAGACTTACTATACCTATTTGTAAGTATTAGTCTATATTTTAATGCTTAATGCTCGGCAATAGTTTTTGGGAATATCGCTGAAACTAGGAGACGGAGAAATGTATCTTACTCTAAGATGGTTATACCTAATCAATGGTCAATAGATATTGGTTTTATATATTTTTCACTGGGGTCTCTAAACTGATATCAAGTTACAATCTTTGACCATCGTACTTACCTAACTGTTACCAGAGTTACCTGAGTTATAGATTTAAAATAAGTTACTATTTTGAAAGATCTCTACTAGATGGCGCTGTAAGTTACACAATAAATTCAACTCATTTAAAATCAAACTGATTTTTCTACTAACCATGAGACGTAGCAAAATCCGAGAGAGTGTGGTTTTTAATAGGAAGCATAAAGCTTTTAGTCCTGCACTTGATAATGGACAACCCTCGCTCTTACCTTAATTTCTTAAATGGCTGACTGCATTGGTGGGCTTCGGGAATAATATTATACTAATTTTAACACCAAATTATTAACACCAAAATTTTTAACACCAAAATTTGTTTAATAATAATAATTCTGATATAACTACATAGGTATTTATAGTTTAGAGCACAAAATTTCCATTCATTATAGTTATATTTCGCCATCTCACGAAGAAAATGTATGGTCGGTCCACGAAGACTTGCAGTTGCGGTGCCTCGTCCCATTCGATACCTGGAAAGCAAAATAAGTAAGTATCGTTTTAAGCATTTAATAAAATAGCTAATATGGTTTTTTTAGCTTTTGCTCCTTTACTAACAAACATAAAGGCGAGCAAATAAGTATATTCAGAATCCGGAGTGTCTTCAAATTTGCTTAAATTTTTGCAGTTATGTGCTTTCTGTGTAGGAACCTACATTTTATTAAAAATTTGGTATATACTGACATCAGTACCGCGGATGTGCCTACCAATAGGTAAGGTATAAGGTAGCTAAGTGCACCGTATAAGTAGATTTTGTACTTGGATGCTGTGACCCTGTGACCTGCATAAAAAAACCGGCCAAGAGCGTGTCGGGCACGCACACGAATGGGTGACGTAGCCATGCATGACTAAAATGCCTATTTTTAAATTAATAAAGGTAAATTTAATTCTGCGGGCGACTCCATATATTTTGTTAGGACGACTGTTATTAAAGAAGGTGGTCGAGTTGTATAAAAACTATCTATGATAATGAGTTCGCTATTTTTTTCAGAATTATTTTAGTAATATTTCAAATGTTAAGGGGGGGGGGGGAAGCTCTTATTTTAACTCTGTATTAGGTTATCTCGAGACTGGGGGGTTTGATGTACATAGTTCCAATGCAGTTTTTGTTGCATTTCAAGAAACGTTTCCAACGATACCCTACACGATGGGGTTAGTCGAATTTAATTTTTTTAATTCACTTGTCATACTACGAGAAGTGAATTGAAAAAATTAAATTAGACGTCGGAGGCGGGCTGAAAAAAAAAAAAAAAAAAAAATATTTTTCCATAAACTCTCCACCAATTTTCGTGTCAATCGGTGCGGAAACGGCGGAGTACGAGCCTGGACGGACGGACGGACATGACGCGAAACTATAAGGGTTCCATGTGGACTACGGAACTCTAAAAATCCATCCAGCCGTTAAGAAGATATGTGGCAATACCGATATATATTTTTTTTATGTGTCTTGGGAGAATTTCTCTCAGGAACGAGAGCTATGCGGATAAAACTGCGCGCATGAAGCTAGCTGGGAATAAACTTTCAACCTATTTCTATTTTATCATGACATTCTCACCGCAACCGCGCGGTAAGACCAGGTTAAATTAAATTCCTTACCGTCATCTTTGAAAGCGTTACGTCCAACTTCGGGCCAGAACATGAGTCGCTGAACCATGTGCGATAGCCTCAATGACTTTTCATTCCGGTCACTCGTGTTTACTAGCCGGGATATACCCATCTGTAAAAAATATTCCATAGAAAAATAAACAGTTAAAAACGTTAGGATATCTGGCCAATGACGCAACGATATAACTAGGTATGATTTTGATAAAATGTGTTATATCTAATTTCTGTTAGGTAGGTTAGTGTAAAGCATTTTCTTTGGTATATTTGTTGAAGGTAATAATTAAGCTACATTCACTTAAAATTAGCAAGCAGCACTATTGCTGCATTATACAATTATAAATAAAAATTAATCACCAAAATGTATGTACATGCATATCTCGAGAAAGATTTGACTAATTTGCATTAATTATTAGGTACCTACGAGAACGGGGGTAACGGTTGAAACCGCGCGCGGCTATCCTAACAAATAAGTTTAGGGTAAAAAGGTAGGTATGGCCAGGCTGAATAATGTCTTGGGTACTACTTATTAGGTACGTGATGTTTTATGAATATCGCAGAAACTATTCTGTGGGTATAAAGTAGAATTTAACCTATTTATTATCGTGAGCAGATTCGGAGTGCCTAGACTAAATGCCACTACAGCGGAGCAATGGCTAGCATAAAATCGATAACGCAAATATAATTATGGTACTTGGCATTTGTATTGTGATTAAGCGATTATATTAAAATATGACGGAAATTGATTTGAGTCTGTTGAGTCTTCGTTCAGAGTTCGGTTTCATAAACCTTGTAGGTGTAGTGTGTAGTGGTTGGTTTGAGGCGCGTGACCTTTAGGCTGCGGGGTCGTAAACGGTGGGCGGCCGACACCGCCCACAAGTTGTTATGTCAAAATGTAAGACCAAACAAGAAGATAGTCTGTACAGTCAGCATCAAATAGATAGTGACAGTAATCTCCAAATACTAACATCCAAAATGATCATATAGTGATCAAATAGTTGAGATCATCCTCCGTTTTTAAATATAATATTGAGTCATTAAAAATAAATTTGATTTTTCTAGTGCGTCCTGTAATTTTTAATACTTTGGATGCTTAGATACCGATGGCGTGTTAACTGTTGCGTGCTTTCGGTGGCTCGGTTGTAACGAAGTTTTAGGCGTTGTGGGTGCTCCGGTAGGTACCTATATTTGAACACGGAGGAAACTCTCAACTATTTGATAACTGTAGATGCGTCATTATTTATGATCATTTTGGATGTTGCTATATATTTGGAGATTTTCACGGTCACTATTTGATGCTGACTCACAGTGTGAAATTTGACCTCAAAAACGGACATGCGTATTTTTATTTCATTTTCATAGCTCGATTTCTCGTGATCACATAAGCGACCTAATAAGGTCGAAACGAGCTGTTTTTTATGTACGCTTGTTATGTGTAATCAGATTTTATATTAGTTGTTAATTGTTAAATATTAAAATTTCGAAAATCCATTTTCGAACACACATTGTTTTTAAAGAATATTGGGAAATGCCCCGCGGGAGTTCTAGTCATGCATTTAGATTGCTAAGACCGAAACGTAAATGAAATAAAAATATTTTTTTCGGACGGACATATGTAGTTAGCCACGAGGCTTTTGCTACTTCACCGGGCATATAAAATAAAAATAAGCATGTCCGTTTTTGAGGGCAAATGTCACACTGTGTGACTGTACCAAAAAATAAATAGAAATAAGAGAATCTTACTCACCTCTTCTAGTTTGTTAGCCAGCAGCAGTGTCATGCGCAGAGTAAACAGGGGCATAGTGACCGCAACTCTCATAGTGCGCATGCGCCTCGTGATGTCGTGCACGCTGGTATTGCCCACCAACGGCATCAGGTGTCGTAGCGACGGTGTTCGAGGCACCAACATGAGCAGACTGAGTCCGGGTCTTGCGTAAGGTATCTCTAAAGCCTGGAGTATAAAGCCTATATGAATAATGGTGTCAGATCCGCAAAGGAAAAAATACTGAACTCCAAACAAAAACATCACTTCCTATTACCTATATGCCCTTTTTTCGTTTTCCGGGGGGAAATGCAGTTACGCTTCCCGCGCCGGCGAAGAAGTATGTGGGACTCGCCCTCTACATTGCGTGGTATGCTAGTCATGCCACGAGGAGAGGACCCTACAACATTAAAACCCCCCGAACACTCCTCCGTCCACCGTTGTTGGTGAGGCCCGGGTACGCGAGGCAATCCGGCCTATTAGGTATATACCTAGTGAAGTATGTGCATCCGAAAAAAAAAACTTCTTATTCATGTAATACTTTCCTAAATATTTTTGTTATAAATGCGATAGGTATCTACTGTTGAACGGGTAAGGATTGGACACCAGTAGGGATGTCGGAATAAAATAAAGTATCGATATATATCGATATTTAAAAAATATCAATATCGATTTCGGTATTTTTTATTAAAAATATCGATATATCGGCACGATATGAAAAAAATGATCTAATCTACTTCAGTCATCTTAGGTACATTACTAGATAATTACTAATCAATAGACATAATTTTTAATAAATCAAGAAATTATTTTTTAACTATTCAATATTAATTACACAGGTCGACAAGGTTTTTGATGCACAGAAACGCAAACATTTATTTGTCATCTCAGAGAATGATGAATATTGTTTCATCATTAAAAATATTTGTCACGTCTAATTTTAGAGATATTTGACAATAAAAAGGAGAAAATTGGCATTGGCATCTATCTATATATGTATAAAAGAAAGTCGTGTTTGTTACAACACTTATAACTCGAGAACGGCTGGACCGATTGCCATGGTTTTTGATTTGTTGGATTTGTTTCCGTCCCGAATAGCAGAATACATTTTAAAAACAAAAGAAAGTCGTGTTAGTTACACTATTTATAACTCAAGAACGGCTGAACCGATTTGGCTGAAAATTGGTAGGGAGGTAGCTAAGAACTGGGAGAAGGACATAGGATACTTTTGGGTAGGGGTAGGGTAGGGTAGGGTAGGGTAGGGTAGGGTAGGGGTAGGGTAGGGGTAGGGTAGGGTAGGGGTAGGGTAGGGGTATGGTAGGGGTAGGGTAGGGGTAGGGTAGACCTATCAAGGGACGCGACCGAGCAGGGGGGTGTGTTGATGGCGGTGTCGTTAGACATTAAAAACGCCTTCAACACCATCCCTTGGGTTTGTATCGAGGAAGGCCTCAGATACCACAGGGTGCCCGGATACCTCCGGGTACTCATCGGTCACTATCTCCGCGGTAGAGAGGTAGTGTACCCGATAGCAGGCGGCGGGACGGGGCGTTGGCCCGTCTCTAGAGGGGTTCCACAGGGGTCGGTATTAGGTCCCCTCCTGTGGAACATAGGCTTTGATTGGGCGCTTCGGGACACACGGCTCCCGGGTGTCACCGCCATTGCGTACGCGGATGACACTCTGGTGACCGCCCGAGGTCCAGATCATAGGCGAGCGAACATCTCGGCCACAGCCGGTGTGGCTCAGGTGGTCGCTCGCATTCGTAGGCTAGGACTGCAGGTGGCGCTTGACAAAACCGAGGCACTCGCTTTTCATAAGCGGGGGCCTCGGCAAGCGCCCCCTGCAGGTTCATGCTTAGTCGTCGGCGGCACCTCCATTGTAGTCGGGGATACGATGCGTTACTTAGGTATCGTCCTCGATAGTAGGTGGAACTTCCGGGCCCACTTTAATCGGTTGGCCCCGAAGTTAGTAGCGGCGGCAGGAGCCCTCGGTGGTCTCCTGCCGAACCTGGGTAGGCCAGGGGGGAGTTGCCGGCGACTATACGCGGGCGTGATACGCTCGATGGCGCTGTACGGCGCCCCGATATGGGTGGACGCACTGGATAGGCGTAATGTGGCCCTGCTGCGCCGGCCGCAGCGGGTCATAGCCGCCAGGGCGGCTCGTACCTACCGCACGGTATCCTTCGATGCGGCTTGTCTTCTCTCTAGTTCTCCTCCGTGGGAACTCGAGGCGAGGGAGCTGGCCGAGGCATACCGTCGGAGGTGCGACGGAGTTTTTAACGGCCGTGATCCGTTTCCGGAGGGCATGGCGACGTGGCGTATTGAATCGCGGCGTCGTGTCCTCCGTGAATGGAAAGACCGGCTGATAACCGACCCGCCATTGAGCGGATTACGTACGGTAGATGCGATCCGGCCTCACTTGCTTGAGTGGGCCGGACGTAAAAGGGGCGAGGTAACCTTCCGCATTGCGCAGGTCATGACGGGGCACGGATGCTTCGGTCATTACCTGTGCAAAGTGGCAAGGAGAGAGCCGGACACTCGTTGTCACCACTGTGATTGCGCCGATGATACGGCGCAACACACACTGGTCGAGTGTCCGGCTTGGGCGGCCGAGCGCGGTGCGCTCGTCGCACATGTAGGTATTGACCTCTCGCTTTCGACCATCATCAAGAGGATGCTCGAGAGCGAGGGAGCATGGGAGTCGATGGCTTCTTTCTGTGAGACTGTAGTTTCACAGAAGGAGGCCGCGGAGCGGGTGAGAGAAGATGATTCCAGCTCTCATCCGCTTCGTAGACGTCGCGTTGGCCGGAGGCGGAGGGCCGAAATCCGCCGTCTCCCGCCATAAGGGGTGACCCTGGGGAGCAGATAACATGAATCTGCTCCCTAGGGTCACATTCATGTAGTAGGTCGGGGATGCCACTGTGTTCTGGCAATCCCTGTAGGAGTAGGAAGGTATCCATCGCGGGTGCCTAACACTCGCGATTGAGCCATAGGGGGAGGAAACTCTAGTCCTTTCATCGGGACGAGAGTTATAGTTGTACTCTGTCGGAGAGATAACCAAAGGCCTATACCGGTACTTGGGTCTCTCATCACCAACGACAGAAGGAGGAACACCCGGGGGCTTTTTTAGTGGGTACATACTCTCTGTGGTGCGACAGCGCACCACGTTCTATAGAGTATGAGCCCCACATGCCCCTCACTGGCGCAGGGATCACGTATATAGTGATCCCTGCGCCAGGGAGGAAGTGCGGTTGCGCATTTTTACCCCGGAAAAAAAAAAAAAAAAAAAAAAAAAATGGTAGGGGTAGGGTAGGGTAGGTGTAGGGTAGGGGTAGGGTAGGGGTAGGGGTAGGGTAGGGTAGGGGTAGGGTTAGGGTAGGAGTAGGGTAGGGTTCGGCGGTTGCCTCCTTCTGTGGACGTGTCATGTCGCAGAAGGAGGTTGCGGAGCGGGCAAGGGAGGAAGATCCCGGAGCACACCCGCTTCGCAGGCGGCGTGTTGGCCGCAGGCGGCGGGCTGAGACCCGTCGCATGCCGCCTTAGGCTCGGCCTCGGGGAGTAGGGAACATGGGCCCTGCTCCCTATAGAGGCTGACCCGTGCGGAGGAGGGACGCCTGAGTACTCCGGGCGTCCTGTTAATGGTTATACGGGCCACATACAAAGTGGCCCCGGAGAGTCCGCGGCACCATCCAAACTGCGGACGGCCGCCGTGGGGGTTCACCGGAAATGCAAGCGCTTCTCAGCGATACCCGGTGGCCCTCACACTCATGGCGGAAGAAGGAGTACCCGGGGGGTTTTAGTGGCGGTAGGGTCCTCTCCTCGTGGTATGAGCAGCATACCACGCACTGGAGAGGGCGAGTCCCCACATATCCCACCGCCGTTGTTTTCACAACGGCGGTGGTCGAATGCGTAAGTGCATTTCCCCCCGGTCAAAAAAAAAAAAAAAAAAAAAAAGGAGTAGGGTAGGGTTAGGGTAGGGTAGGGCAGGGGTATCCGTTTCCGGAGGGCATGGCGACGTGGCGTATTGAATCGCGGCGTCGTGTCCTCCGTGAATGGAAAGACCGGCTGATAACCGACCCGCCATTGAGCGGATTACGTACGGTAGATGCGATCCGGCCTCACTTGCTTGAGTGGGCCGGACGTAAAAGGGGCGAGGTAACCTTCCGCATTGCGCAGGTCATGACGGGGCACGGATGCTTCGGTCATTACCTGTGCAAAGTGGCAAGGAGAGAGCCGGACACTCGTTGTCACCACTGTGATTGCGCCGATGATACGGCGCAACACACACTGGTCGAGTGTCCGGCTTGGGCGGCCGAGCGCGGTGCGCTCATCGCACATGTAGGCAATGACCTCTCGCTTTCGACCATCATCAAGAGGATGCTCGAGAGCGAGGGAGCATGGGAGTCGATGGCTTCTTTCTGTGAGACTGTAGTTTCACAGAAGGAGGCCGCGGAGCGGGTGAGAGAAGATGATTCCAGCTCTCATCCGCTTCGTAGACGTCGCGTTGGCCGGAGGCGGAGGGCCGAAATCCGCCGTCTCCCGCCATAAGGGGTGACCCTGGGGAGCAGATAACATGAATCTGCTCCCTAGGGTCACATTCATGTAGTAGGTCGGGGATGCCACTGTGTTCTGGCAATCCCTGTAGGAGTAGGAAGGTATCCATCGCGGGTGCTTAACACTCGCGATCGAGCCATAGGGGGAGGAAACTCTAGTCCCTTCACCGGGGCGAGAGTTATAGTTGTACTCTGTCGGAGAGATAACCAAAGGCCTATACCGGTACTTGGGTCTCTCATCACCAACGACAGAAGGAGGAACACCCGGGGGCTTTTTTAGTGGGTACATACTCTCTGTGGTGCGACAGCGCACCACGTACTATAGAGTATGAGCCCCACATGCCCCTCACTGGCGCAGGGATCACGTATATAGTGACCCCTGCGCTAGGGAGGAAGTGCGGTTGCGCATTTTTACCCCGGTAAACAAAAAAAAAAAAAAAAAGGGTAGGGCAGGGGTAGGGTAGGGCAGGGGTAGGGTATAAAAGTCCACCCGTGCGAAGCCGGGGCGGGCCGCTAGTTTCATATATATATCACACCCTATTATTTTCAAGACGGTAAAATAAGTCACCCAGTGTATCGAACACGAAAATATTAGGTTTGATAGTGTAATCTGTTTATTACTATTTTGCACATGTAGGTAAGTTTATTAAAATATATAATAATCAATTAGGTACAGTGAAAAGTCTACTTTTCACTGTACATGTCATTAGGTTCTATAAAATTATTATTTTTCTTTGTAACTACTACTAGTATTTAATAAAAATCGGAAATATTTTATAAAACTTTAGGTACTTTGTATGAGGTCCACTTACGGGTGCAGGTAGGTACATTGTACGAGGTGTAAGTTACAAGAAAACACTCATCTATGTATGTATTACTGTAAACTTAGTCAGGATCAGGATTTTTTTTGTGTATAAATGAGCCAAAACTTTCCTTATCATTAAATGGAACAACTGATAGTGAATTTCAATAGGTGCCATCTGCAACGAATCCAATTATTTATCGTAAGGGGGCGGCACGCAGTATCAAGTTTAATTCCACACAACGACCACTTAACAAGCCGGGACGCAGCATTGTCACTTCAACCATGATGACGGGCGGCGCTCTGTACACGCTTTGCTTTCTGATTCTCGCTCTTGCCGCGATTCTGGCATCAAGCGAGTGTCCCGCGGACCGAGAAGAACCGAATCATGCCGAAAGTCAACTACACAAAGACCTCCTATGTGCCTACAATTATGATTTTCGTCCAGTCAAAGATCACAAAACGACTGTCACTGTAAAGATCCGTTTTGCCGTAAAGTATCTCAGTTTTGATTCTTTAGAAGAGACTTTCACGCTTCACAGCTGGGTTGCGATGTCGTGGAAGGACGAGTTCTTGTCGTGGAATCCAGCAGACTACGGTGATATCAAGGAAACTCAAATGGAAAGTCACGAGTTATGGACGCCGAGCATGTCGCTATTCAATGCGGATGTGACCATGTACCAGCCGGAGCAGATCTACACAACGTGTCTCCTGTCCAACGACGGAACAGTTACTTGCGTGCCCCACGTTTCACATTCAGGGATCTGTCGCACATCCTTGAAGAAATGGCCTTATGATGTGCAAAACTGCACCTTATACTTCGGTTCATGGATGAACACAGGGGAACAAGTTAATTACACATTCTATCAAAAACAACCAGTCATTCTAGACGACTTTCAAAATGGTCCTGGTTGGAAACTGCAGCATGTGGTGAACGAACGCTTACCAGGCCAATACAAATGTTGCCCGAATAGTACATATCCGATGTTGAAATATACATTTGTATTGAAGAGACTGGCGGCGGGGCCGGCGGCTACAGTCGTCGTGCCATCCATCGTGATAGTGTTGCTCACGCTGGTATCGCTAGCCCTTGATATTAAGGATTACACGCGACTCTTCTTAATTTGCTTCAGTTTGTACGGACATTTCACTTTCCTCACTGAAATTGGATATGAAATTCCAAAACACAGTATGGATCCACCCATTATACTACTATTCCTACGTGATTCAATGGTAGTGACATTGGTTGGGATTCTAGAAACTTTATTCTTAATGCATCTGAAGCGGCGTGCGTCACCAGCCCCTGGATTTATCGTATCTTTGAACAGGCTCGTTAGTTCTGGGCCCGCAAAATATGTGGTTTTTACGGAGTTCGACCCCAGCGAATCAGTTGATACTAAGGAATTAACCACCGACATGACAACTCCCGAAACAAAGAAGGCTTCCGATTGGATGCAATTCGCAAGTTTATTGAATAGTGTGTTATTTATTGTAGTAGCACTCGTGTACTTGATTTTGATTTGCACTTACATTCCTTATGATAATTAGCTAGATGGTAATCGTATACCTGTCTCAGTTGTCTATCTTTTGCTTTTTGTTACTTACAAAATAAATTTGAGGCAGTAGGTACTTATGTCTAGAATACGTATTAACTTATTGCAGAAGAGTGAATATCGTTGACTAACCTCGGCATTCCATTCGGGGAGTTCTGCATATTGAATGTGGTCGTTGATGCGAATCATCCGTACGGTGCGGTGTGGGGTTCCTTCCGAGTCCCGGAACACGTGGGTGCCGTTGAGCACGACGGGGGCGGTGCGCCAGCGCCCGCGCATGTACAACATCGTCACCAGAACAGCTTGAACACCATCCGTAATATCATCCTCATCGAAGGTGTCACGGAAAGCTCCACCGGATCCGACTTCCATCTGAAAGTTTTAGTATTCATAATAATTGGAATTATGAAAGGAATCGGAGTCTACCTAGGATCACACCATTGTTTTAACTCATGAATACATATTTATATATAAAATAAATATCTATACTAATATAATAAAGCGTAAGATCTTCAATGTTTGTTTCTTTCTACGTTATAATCTCTAAATAAACCTCTCTCTAAATAAAATACAAGTTGTAGGTACCTTTTATACATAGCTTATTTGCTCAGTAGGTACCTAATGTCTTAATTTATGTCTTTGAGTCGGGATGTAAAATAGGCACCTGATATTCGAAAGTACTAATCAGATATAAAAAATAACATCTGCAATGCAGCAATGTAACCGAGTGATAGTATCTAAGGCCGTACTTTCAAGTTTTAACGGGAAAGTGAAATTGGTTCATAAAAAGCTCATACGGGAATGGAAGCTACGTGGTGAAACCACACACAAAGGCGTTGGTATGATACAAAGTATAAAGCATAGGTTCCCCACGGTGGCGGTACCGCACCTAGTAGGCGCTGCGCTGGAGCTTTTCGTGGATGGCGATAACAGGTCAAAGTATTTCCTTGTTTCTGATGGCTCAGTTATAAATTGTAATATCTAACACTTTGTACAGTACCTAAGGTTTTTGAGTACATAAGTCCAAGATTAATTTCGGTACGGGTTCGGTTTGTTCAGTGACTAGGAAAGAGATGTACCTTGCTTTTCTACTCACTAAACCAGCCGTTGGCGGCGCTTATCATAACACCATAAATTATTGTATACCTATCGGAGAACAGGCGTAGGCTAATCCAACGCCTATTAAAACACTAGAACAGATGCAAGCCTATTCGGCACTGCACCTTATATAGGCTGGTAAAATGTATTTTATCAGCGTAAATTAAGGTCTCCTTAGCTCTTCCAATGAAAAGTTCTTGTAGAGGTAACTGGTAAACAACCTGTTATCTGGATGTTCACCATATACAGACTTACGAGTGCAGTGGGCGTTAACGATATGGATAATATTAGTACGTAGGTATATGTAGAACTGTAGCTGGATTTTAATTTTATATGTTGCAGATAAAATCGATTCCTACACAATGACACATTATATAATTATATCTACTGTAGGCAGGTTTTGAATAATGGTGCATTTCGGTGTGGTTTACGAGATTTCGTAAACGTTGATTTGCCATTTTAAGTTCTAGACTGTCATATATGTAATAGAGGATCCAGATGTTTTTGGTTGAGAGAGAGCCTTTAACGACTCTTGGATCAGCTAAGAATAACCCCTTTGTATCCTCCACCTCGTAGAACGGTGCTTGGTGCCAACTCTCCTATCCCTCGCATGTGTAAATTACTAAATAGTTGCAGTGATCTGGTTGACCTATACGCTGACTCACTTAGCAAACTCAAAAGAATTAGGGGCCGTTCAAGTATTACGTAAGCACTATGGGGGGGCGGGGGGGTCTTTGCTTTGCTTATTTTGGATGACATGGGGGGTAGGGGAGTCTAGATGATGATTACGTCATCGGTAGTTATTTACTTTTTTACACGAATGGCAACCCTCACATTGTCTTTGCTTGAAAACGAAACGCATTTTCGGGGATTCCCGCAAATAAATAATGCATACGTTTAGGCACTCGCTTTAGAACCGAGTAGGGGAATTACCGCGCGTTATTCACTTGTCTAAATTTCCTCTGTCAGTGTATTGTTTCGTTTGGATACTATAGCGAGTAGACGTATTGTAAGCATAGCAAAGCAAGTTAACATTTGTGTTACCATTGATTCCATTAGCCAAAGTTTAATGTTTAAATAAGATGTCGTTTCAAATAGACAAATCCAAGTTATACCAAAAACTGTTCGAAAGTTTAAAAAAATCTCATACAAGTAGGTACGAAAGTACAAAATGTACAAAAGTTAGTTAATTGAAAAATGTTTACGTAAGCATGGGGGAGGGGGTAAGAGCTTTGCTTACTTTTGCTGACAAGGGGGATGGGGGGGTAAATAATTGTAATAAATCTGCTTATGTAATACTTGAACGGCGCCTTAGTTAAAAAAAAAAAAAATAGTTTTACTCCTTTTTTATTATTATTTAATTTAATTTCAATTTTAGCACTGTATTAATTTATTCTTTAATTTTCAATTTAATTGGTATAATTTAATTCGATTTTCACAATGTCATATTTGTATGTATTTCTATTTTGTCATAATCTTAACTTTAACTAAGTAGTTTAATGCATGCTGTGCTTACCTATAAGAGATTGTTACACAAGTAATGTATTATGATGAATATTTTTAATATTTTATGGTGTAAACAATTGTTGGTGAGCCAAATAAATGAAATAAAATTAAAATAAGTACCAGTATTAGATTAGGTAAGTACTAAAGCGTATTTTGGTACTCAATTAGTTTTAAACTAGTTCAATTTTATATAGTTAAGTATCTATTATTACCTTGGTATTAAGTAAAAAAATTACGTCTTCAGTAGTTTCTGTACCATTGAATTTGTCTATCATGAGCTGTAAAGCGGCTGCTGGTCCGCGAAAGGCTTGACTGACGTCACGGCCCGGCCAGAGCGATAGACGTGAAGAGTGTTCAAACTTCAAGTTTTCCGACGACTCAGGCAGATGGGATATAAAATAACGAATGAGACGAGTCATGTCCTAGAACAAAGAACTAGTTTAACATTTATATATAGCTACTTTAAATACAGACGCGTAATAAGATGTCTCACACAAGACTACATTGCACATCGGGACTTCCTCTTAATGTGAAATGAGTGAGAATGGTAAATAGAAAGAAAAAAGAAATAAAATCATTATTATAAAATAGCCCAAACCGAGAAGGTATCAATTGGACTACGTTTTGTTATTATTCTTAGTAATATAGTAGAAAGTAACATTTTTGATTATCAAATATAATTTGGGAAAACTGAAGTGCGTCACGATCTGCTAACTGCTGAACTTGGGCATCCCTCGAAAGGGGTATCACAAAAGCCACCACGCGTGGCAGGCGGGGCACTGAAGCATTATGGGTTTTATCTAGGTACAATATGGACGTGTTGTGTTGGTTTATCAGTAAGTTATTCCTACGGACTCAGTTGAAGTACCGGAAATATGACAATCTTCTGTTATATAAGCTATTGAGTGCACCCTTGTGGTTTCCGGCTTAGTATAGACCACCCCATATCTTCCTATGGGTGTTGTTAGAGGAGACTAAGGGACATACACATGATAGATGGGCAGCAGCACCTATTAGCCCAAAGATCCATCTTAATGCAATCGCCAATCCGCCTGCCAAGCGTGGTGATTATGGCAATACCCCTCAACGACCCTGGCCTGCAATGGTCTTTTAAAGAGGAGGCCCATGTTCAGCAGTAGACGGGCTGATAAAGTAAGCTAGTAGGTTTGTACCTATACAAACAGATTCCACGATGTTAAGAAAAATCCTAAGTATAGGTAGGAGTATAATGGAATTAAATAAATTAAAAAAATAATGTTGCTATTAATAAAAATATAATTTTGTTTCTTTACCTCATTAGAAAGCACAAGACCTGTACAACGAGTGATCTCATTCCTGGTGAGGGGATCCACTTCCGCAGTCAAAGCCATCAGTGTCAGAAACAAATAAAACCCTGACTGAACAAAACTTATGCCGTTCTCTTGGCGTTCGGCTGGTGCTATTGCTAGTAATTTTGAAAATGTAGCCTGAAAAAATCACACTAACGATAAACCGAATTTACAAGCTATAGGTATAGGTAGGACTTATATTATAAATGATACTAAACTATAACTGATTGAACATTGAAAACTTACATCAACTTAGTCTACGTTCTTTACTTTTTGTCGCGGGTAAAGCCGCAAAACGCAACAGTGTAAAGAATAAGCTTTTTTTTACAACCAACACTGTCTCAATGCTAGGCAAACGTATCCCCCATTCCTTTCAAGCATTTCTGTGGCCAACCTTACAGGATAATCGGTCTACCTATTTAATCAAGCTAACGCTTCCGTGGACGGCCTCGGCAATAAGTGCCGTCTGCCTGATGCCACTGTGTGACGATTCTGGTCTTCATTCTGCCGACGGGCCATATATGCATAATGAAAGGAATATGATTACAAAACGACTGAAGGCCGCTTGACTGAAGTGGGACCGGGCGCAATCCCACTTTAGTCTAGCGGCTTTCAGCTTTTTTTGGCCTTTAAATCAGAGATATTCGTCTTGAAACGTATAACGGAACATATACGGTTTATTAGCTTCATGTTCAGTACGCTTCGTTCTTTGGCAAACCTTCAGATTGGACTTTTGAAGCTCGGTCAGCAAAGAATATCATAGATCCCACATTTATGTAATTGGTCTTTCTGTACCTTTTATAGTTTCCCTACAATTATTATTAAATACCTACAGTAAAAGCTCTCTATTCGCGGGGTATACGTTCAGTTAATATGCCGGTAATTTATATGGGATTATAGAGGTTACGTTCCTAGGAGACTGAGATGAATTTTCATTAAAAAAATCACGATTCCAGTGTTTGTTCCACATGCACTGGAAATGTGAAGAAGCCTCTTGGGCCGTGAATTAAATTTTTTCTCCAAGGCGTAAATGATAAAAGCATATCTATTTACTTACATTTCATTGTATTTTAAGTCAACATTATACCTAAAGCACAGAACGTCTAATGTGGCAGCATTTAACAACCATTTAAGGCGTAGTCGTAATAAGGTTTTACTTTTTTAGTCCAATTACCGACAAGTTTACAAAGGATACCGAATCCTTTCTATTAATATATGCATGTATATACTGATGTACCGATTAGTTCCGCGAATATCGGATTTTTTTGCCGCGAATACAGGAATTGGGTCGCAATTTTTTTATCCGCGAATAGTAAAAACGCGAATGAAGGAAGCTCGAATAAGGAGCTTTTACTGAAATTCAGGTACTTCCAAAATATATGCCATCGTTTTAAGAGTAGATAGTATCATGTTTAGTGATTACGTTCTTTTATAATCATTAATCATTTTATATACAGAATAGTAGCAAAGGCCTTTGGTCGTGGAATGAAACACGGCCTTTAACCCGGCCCTTGGGGAGATAGAGCCATCTTCTCTAATCTCCCACTTGGGCAATTCCCATCCGGCGCGTCCCAGTCGCGGGGGTGGGCGCCCCTTTCCTCAGTAGGCCGGGGTGAGTGGGTGGCAGAGTTCGGACGGGGACCCAGTGCTGCGGGGTATAGCGCAGTCCCGTGCCCAGGGTTACGGGTGAAGACTTCAACGGCTGGGAAGGCGTGGATATCAGTACGGCGGAGCAGGCGGAAGAAGCAAACGCCCAGTGGCAAGCTGCCCTTAGATATCAAGGGTACAGGTTGACACTGGAGCTGCGCTGTTGGGCAGGACGGCGCAGTAGGGATGGCGGTGGCAAAGACCTCGGTCGAACCCCGGCTCCCAAGCTCTTCAGAAGAGTCACTGTCTTGGCGTCAGGTGGCAACCGGCCATAAAAACCCATTGCCAACATACACATCTCCTCACATGAAATGCACAACATAAGGAAAAAGGGCTATAATACTAGGGCGTACCCCGTAAGCGACGCAAATGCGAATAATGCGATATACGATGCAAGTACTTCTAGGGCGTACCCCCGAAGCGACGGATATCTGGACAAGAATAAACATTCGCTTTTGGATATTAATAAGATTAGAATTGCAACATGGAACTTGGGGTCTCTCACAGGAAGAAGCCAGGAACTGAGTAAAACACTACAAAAAAGATGCATTAACATCTGCTGCCTACAGGAAACAAGATGGAAAGGTTCTAAATCTAAAGACATAGGCAATGACTACCAGTTGGTGTATCACGGCATGGATAATGGGAGAAACGGAGTAGCGATAGTTTTGGACAAAAACTTTAAGACCCGCATAATAAGTATCGCCCGAAAGAGCGATCGGTTAATAGCTGTTAAGCTGGCTTTGGATGACCAGCAGATCACCAACATTATATCAGCCTACGCCCCACAGACAGGCTGTTCAGAAACAGAGAAAACGGTTTTCTGGGAGGATCTGGACGACCTGATACACGATATACCATCAAACGAACATAAAATAATAGGAGCGGACCTGAACGGCCACATAGGAGCCAAAAATACCTTATATGGAATGGCCCATGGTGGTTTCGGAATAGGCGAAGCAAACAAGCAAGGCGAAGAGATCTTGGACTTTGCTACAAGACACTCGCTAAGTATAATAAATACCAACTTTCAAAAGAAAGAAGAACATCTAATCACATATAAAAGCGGGGGCCGTGTGTCACAAATAGACTTCATTATAGCGGACATGAAAATTAAGAGAAAGTTTAAAGATTGCAAAGTGATCCCTGGCGAGCCCTTGACAACACAGCATCGCCTGCTTGTTGCAGTATACGTCCTACCCAAGCCGATAAAAACCGTAATCGATAGAACACCAAGGACAAAGTGGAAGGATCTGGATGGCCCCAAAGGTGATCTGCTGAAGACCGATGTAAGGACATATATTGAAAATGATATGAAAGTAAAATATAGCACCGCGGAACAAATGTGGTCCAAGTTTGAAACACAGTGCAGAGCACAGGCTGCGGAAATTCTTGGAATATCAAAAGGGCCAACTGGAAACTCAAAAGACCCTAACTGGTGGAACGACAAAGTAAAAGAAACACTGACAACCAAAAAAGCTCTCTTTAAGAAATGGCAAGGCTCACAACTGGATGAAGACAAAGACAAATATAAAGAAGCGAAGAATCAGGCTAAGAAATGCGTAGCTCAAGAAAGAGCAACCAGTAACCAAAACTTTTATAATAATTTGGAAAGTGCTAAAACAGCAAACGATGTACTTAAAGTAGCAAAATCGAGGCACATAGCGACTATGGATATAAAAACCAATAAATATATCAAAAGCAAAGATCAGAAACTCTTAACTGAGAACTCACAAATAAGACAGAGATGGTTTGAGTATTACGAACAACTTCTTAACGAAGAATTCCCAAATGAAGATCCTGCATCCTGCGAACCCACACATGGACCAATACCCGAAATAAATGAGACAGAAGTTAAGCATGCAGTGGCTAAAATGAAAAATGGAAAAGCTGCAAGGCCTGATGAAATTCCTGCCGATCTATGGAACGCTCTTGGCTCAACTGCCATAGCATGGCTTACCAAGCTGTTTAATATCATCCTAACCAACAAGCGTATCCCTCAGGCGTGGCGCCAAAGCTATCTTCTACCATTTTACAAGAACAAGGGTGATGTGGCGCAATGCGAAAACTATAGAGGCATAAAATTGACCTCACACACACTTAAAATATGGGAAAGAGTCATTAATAAACGAATCATCAGTATCTCGCAAATATCCCCAAATCAGTTCGGTTTTACAGCGGCCCGGTCAACCACTGACGCAATACAGACAATCCGGATCATGATGGAAAAATATAGAATTAACCACAAAGACCTACACCTTACATTTATTGATCTCGAAAAAGCTTTCGATCGAGTACCCCGCCAAGTAGTATGGCAGGCCCTCCGTGCTCAACATGTACCTGATTACTATATCGAACTGGTACAAGACATGTACAAAAATGTCACCACTAGAGTTCGAAGCTTGGCAGGGGTTAGTGAGGCCTTCGAGGTCAAAGTTGGCGTCCATCAAGGATCTGTACTGAGTCCGTTTCTGTTCAATCTTGTCATGGACTATCTTACCAGGGATATACCGGCCCCGCTACCATGGACCATGCTGTACGCAGACGACATAGTACTGGCTGCCGACACTGCCGAACACCTTCAAGAGCTCCTAAATACGTGGACGCAATCCCTAGAAAAGTACGGCCTTAGGGTCAGTAGGAGCAAAACTGAATATATGAAATGTCCTTTCAGTGGAAACACTACGCCGGAAATAATACATATCGAGACTATGCCTATCCCCACTGTAGAAAAATTTAAATATCTGGGCTCCATACTTACACCCGATGCCAATATTGACGCTGATGTAGCGCATAGAATTAACGTGGCCTGGCAAAAATGGCGAGCACTTACTGGTGTCTTATGTGATCCGCGTATTCCTATAAAAACTAAGGGCAAAGTATATAAAACGGCAGTTCGTCCGGCCATTCTTTATGGCTCTGAGTGCTGGACAGCTAAGAAGTCTCATGAACAGAAAGTACATACCAACGAAATGAAGATGCTAAGGTGGGCAGGTGGTGTAACTAGAATGGATAAAATCCGAAATTAATATATTCGAGGTAGTTTTAAAGTTGCACCCATTGCCGATAAAATTACTGAAAACCGCCTTCGATGGTATGGACATGTTAAAAGAAGAAGCGAGGATCATGTAGTACAAATTGCGCTAAACCTGCCGGAACAGAAACGAGGTATAGGACGCTCCCCATCTACCTGGTGGAAAAATATAGAGAGAGACCTCAAGAAAGCCCAATTACCAGAAACGACAACCCAAGATCGCATGACTTGGCGCAGAAATGTGAGGAGACCCGACCCCAAATGATGGGATCAGGAGCAGAAGAAGAAGATATACAGAATAGTAGCACAGTCAGTACGAACGATTTTATTCAAAAGAAACATGTAAGTACATATTTCAATATCAATTATTTCGGAAGTATACCTTATATATAGTGACCAACCATTGTTGTAACTTACCGTGTAGAATTTTCGTTCGAACTCATCAAGACGGTCCATAAACATTTGAATGGGCGACTGAATTTTGCCGCTATATGAGGCGGTGGTATGTGGAGTGGTAACGGGAAAACTGGTGATCACTGATAGTTTATAATAACTTGCTGAGCTGTCTTTAGGTCGCTCAGTCCCACTGGGCCAGTGCGGCAACGGAATGTAGTTCTTTATTTTCCCAATTATATTTGAAGCAAAGTTGTTAGGAAAAAAAAAGCGCCTCTGCATCGTATATTCATCCTCTGGTATTGTGCACATTTTCGGCATTGGAGAATGTTCTACTTGGTGCCTAGATGGTTCACCAGTAATAAATGAGTTTTTGTTTGACGATACTGCATATCTTCTTCTATCTATTTCACGATTGTCAATAGGAATTCCGGTTCTATCATCATTATAAATTTTATTAGCTCCATTCATTGAGTAAATACGATCCTGAATTGGATAACAATCCACTAATTTATAATTAATCAAACATAATTTTCTCCTTCCTAGGGGTACATTATTATGCAAAAATAGTCCATCTCTTTTCACGGCTATAGCATAGCGAAGTATAAGTAATGTGATTATTAGATTCATTAGTGACTAATCAGCTGCTTTCACACAAATAAACGCCAAGTAGCTATGTTGTACCGCTAACACGAACGTACTAAAAAAAAGAAATGGTTTAAACATTATAATAAAAATAGCTATACAAGAAAATCTGATAAATAAACTAATTAGATACAAACGATTGCATTATATACACTTACACATTTGACACGTGAGCGCAACCTGTCACGGACACAACGCATTTGTGTACCAAGCCTCCACGTGAGCGCTCACCTATTTATTCTACCAGTCCATAACAATACAAAACGTTTCTTATATGAACAGTGCATATACCGATAATAACAGTTTTACTAATGAAACTGACTAACCGATACTGATTATAAGAAAACAAAGATGACCGTAACAACAAGGATTGTGGCGTGACTGTAAAATCTTTAGCCGTATCTAAATACAAGTTGGTAATTAACAAGAGCACGCGTCATTCAACGTTTTAAGCCGGCTCAAATGGTGAAGTGTGTCTAATATTCTTAAAAAGAAAGAAAATTAAGTAAACTTTGTTCTATATAGCTTTCTTAGACATGGTGACCACTTGGCACGAGTCCTACAGTACACACTCTAATTTTAATAGGTAAATATTATTATAGTTAGAAAAATATAAAAAAACTTAGCATTTTTTAAACTTCAATTAATACAACTTTTATACTTACACTAATATTATAAATGGAAAATAATTCATATTAACACTGTTTGTTAAAATTAACTCAAAAACTACTTCGCCTATAGAATAATTAATACATTGTTTAATTTATTTATTTTATTTACGACGATTTACAAAATATACTTACATTGATTACAAACATTAAATGTCATCAACGAATATTGTAGTTTATATTTTATGATAGTTAGGGAAGTGCGAGTTACGAGAAAATTTAGATATTACAATTCGTAACGATATACATACCTTTGAGTTCGTGGAATCGATTTTTAAACTAGGTTTTTTTTGTATAAAATCAAAGTTCTGTCCCGAGTCTCGTAGGTTTATCTTCCTAGGCACGTTGTACGTTAAGGGTTGGTCTCAATTGTCCTACGAGCTGCTCAACCGGGAAGCACCTCCACCATACAGAATAGGTAAAACCGCCAAATAACATTAGTGTTAATACTGTGGTCTAGTACTTAAGTCATTTCGCCAGAGATAACGGGGGGGGGGGGGGGGAAAGACTGGCAGGATAAATGTGTGCTGTATATCTTCTGCACTGATACTAGCTGCCCTTGTATTTGGTCACCTATGTCATTTAACATCGATAAGAGTTATTTGCGTGATAAGAAATAACTGCTAACACCACTAACTTAAAGCAATTATACATATTACTAAAATACTTCAGTATATTTGAACCTACCACCGTGCTACTACGGTATTTCATGGATGTGCTACGGCATTTTACGGATCTACTACAGCATAGCATACCTATAAAGATTACGTACTACGATGGTGTAGTGGTTTTGTTAAATTTTTGGACGAACATTTATATAGTTAGTCACGAGGCATTTGTTACTTCACCGGGCATAATGACGAGCAGAGCCCCTCATTAAATGGTTTCTAAAATACAAACTTAGCAACTTGTGCCAGAGGGCGCCCCCTGTAGGACTTGGACCCCAGCTCAGGACGGTTGACGAAGGCCTCTCGAACTTCGGGTCTACGAGGGCATTGGAAAGTTCTTTGAAAACTATTGGTCAGGCGGGCGTCGTTGTTATATTATTATGTAACTACTTCAGTATCGTATAAAACTAACAAATCGTTGACACCTTTCGATAACTTTCTACTGTCGATTATAATATTTATAACTTCTACTATAATAGTTTATTTTTTTAGTTCCTAACGAATATTTATTGTGAATAATTCATGATAGTCTGTTAATAAAACACACGCCGCTTCTACTAATTACATCTTATAAATTTACTTACCGAAAGCACAACGGAAAAACGATGTGCTGCAAAAATTTAGTTCTACTCCGCAGTTGCTCTGTTCCAATGGGTTGAAGAGTAATGTACCTATAGGTAATTAGGCTGTGTTGTGTGTATTCAGATCACTAGTCAGACAATTCATGCAGATCCATTCACAACTTACATCGTCACAACTTTTCAGTATCTAGTTTCACTATCTACAATCAGTATTTTAATGTCGTGTTTAGGGTTTCGTTATCAAAGGGTAAAAACGGGATACAATTACTATGACTACTACATTATGAAAGTAAGGTTCGCAATTCAAACGTACAAAATGAAAGTGATTCTCATCATTTATTAATACTTTTAGTTTTCGTCCGGATAGAGTGGTTTCTGTGGTGATAAGTATGGCGAGGCGCAAGGCCTACTACGCCGCGAGTCCGCAAGCGGTTGCCAACACCGCCCACGTCTTACGCCGCCTCTGAGTAAATTATGTATTGGTTAAGTCCCCCGCAACACAGCGATTTTCACTATTGCGAGAGTTGTTTAAACAAAAATAACTTACCGAATTAACGTAAAACACTTATTTGCTTACAAAGAAGGTTCATTGCAAGTAGCTAGACAACTCGATCGACAAGACATATCGCGACAGCGCGACGATCGTCTACTTGTGCTTGTGGTCTCCGATATGACGCCAGAAACTGAATCTTCTGTACCTATCGAGTAAGCCACAAGCATATTTAGAATCAACGACGTATCTTATCTCTGGTCTGAGGCGGTGCTATATAATGAGCTTTTAAAATACATATTTAACAGTAGATAGTATCAAGTGTAAGAATTATGTTAAACATAGAAAATGATTAAAATACATAATATGTAAATGAAATCATGCGTGGATGAAATATATAAATGAGATGAGGCCCTTTTCGCTCCGCGACACACAGTATGGCCAGCACAGCTAGTGTTGCAGGACAAATTTATTCTTTTTCTTTTCGCTCTGACATTTATGAAATCAGTCACGAGACTTTTGGTACTTCATGGGGCATAAAGGCGAGCATGGCTCCAGTATTATTAAATGGTTTGCGGGCCTCTCAGGCTTCGGTTCTACGAGGGCATTGGAAAGTTCTTTGAAGCTAAGGGTCGGGATGGTTAATAAATGTATTTAAAAGAAACATGTATTTTAGTAGGTATAGTTTTGTGTTTAAAAATCATTTCACATACGTGACATTATCTCCTGTAAAAAAATATTTTGGTAGCACCTTATACACTATGTATGTATGACAATAGTAAATCGATCAGTATTATTAGTTTCTGATGATTCGGAGTAAAAGATCCATACTTGATACCTGCGGCCAGAGGTACGTTCAAAACGAATAATATCGCGGCTGACACCTTTACTTATACACAATAGCTACTTAATTTATATTAATAACAATATTAACATATTTATAATAACGTGTAAGATCCAAGATTCTTAGTATTTAGAATCAAACAACTAAATTAACTGCCTACTTGCCAGACCCAATAATAAGTAAAGACTGAGCGTTGTCGAACAATGCATTGAAGCCGTTTTTGTACACTTTCGTACAGTGTTTTTACCCACAGTTCCACAACTGTGGGTAAAAACACAGTACGAAAGTGTTGCTGTGATTTTTCACAGAACCCAAATATTATAAAATTAACGTAGAGCTTTGAATTTTACACCCTTTCATGACACAAACGTAGTTCGGCATTTTTGTTAATAAATAATGAAGTTTGTTATGACATCAATCTTCTGACGCTGCGACATATCGACTATCAAGGTAAGGCATAGTTTTAGCTGTATATGTACACGCTAAGGCAGTGTTTTACCGGCTTCACTGCGTTACTCGTAGCGCTCTATCTTTACTCTTCATTCGGTCTAAGCTGCCTACATTGTGACTAACATCTACTACTATGTAGTTATACTACCCACCGGAAATATTTTTTTTCGGAAGAACTTACTTAGTTAGCCACTATGCTTTTGCTACTTTACCGGGCATAACCCACCGCATAAGTGACAGTAGATAATAAGGTAATTTCGGCAGTCAAGATTTTTTTTTTTTGATATGTGTGTGTATTAATTTGCTACATCTGATCTTCAAACTTATTAGCTACTGTCGTTTACGAGGCATGTTGTACTGTCACCGACGTTATGTACAATAATATATAAAATTACCTCTAAAGACACTCCAAAACAATGGGACCTTTTTCTTAAAAATAATCATAAGCATGGGATGGTCGCAGGTGAATAGTTCTATTGACATCATTCGAAGCACATTTGCTGTGGAATAAGATAAAGTACACTTAATTATTGCCAAGAAGTCAACAAATAACTTCGAATAGAGCGAATCAGTGAATTTTGTGTCAACTGAAAAATTCACTTTTTCATTTTAAAAGTGTTTTTCTATAATTTACTTATGTGGGTTAAAATAATACAGAACAAAACGCATTTTGAGAAATGCTAGGCGCATAAAAGTTTTGTTGCAACACTAAATCAAAGTGCTAGACAAAAAATCATTAATAAATTTATTGAAATATAATTACCTCTATGTACACTAAAACTGATATCATTGAATAAGCGCCATTACTTATTATAGAACAATATTAACATTATAATTTATTACTATCTTGTTGTATTACTAATATACTAAAAGTAGGTAAGTACATATTTAAAAAAAATAACAATAGGTATGTATAAAATGCTGTAAAAAAAAGGTATTTAAAAACCAGTTTTGCAATCAGTTTATCCATTATGAGATAACGATATTTAGTTTCCAACACAGTAAAGTATAGTAAAAAAATCCGACGAATTGAGAATCTACTCTTTTACTCTTGAGTCAATTAAAAATAAATTAAGCTGCATTATACATTCTGTTCGGAAGCGTGGTACGCAGCAGAAAAGAAGAATGTACGTTCAACAATGATGTACGCCACAAACGGATGCTTAGCGTTGAACTCACGCGGGTGTACGTACTTGCGTTTCATAATACGCATGCCTGAAATAAAATTAACAAAAACTAATAATTTAATGTTTTGAAAATTTCGCAATTTGTATACATTTATAGTAGACACGAGTCTCAATCGCAGTACAATTTTAAGGCAAAACCTTTTTAATCCATGTCGTGTCTATTATAAACTAATAGCTTTACATAAATAAATACTAATACCTACGTAACTACTAACTTATTTAATTTGATTTCAATTTAAAAAAAAGGAAATATATGTTTCAACACAACATACAAGATAATAATCATAAATTATTATTATTACTAGAAATATAAGAAAAAACAATAAATAATGTTCTGCCGAAAATGTCGCCACCTCAGCATTGGCTAGACAGAAATCTAGTCACTGGTTTTCAGTTGGCAACCCAAGTCTAGAGACCCAAGGATGAGTAGTAGTAACCCGTAGTAAGAACCCAGAAAATAAACATGCCATTAGTAAACTCGAAAAACAAAACACAACATTAGATAATTAATGTAAGCCATGTAAGCCATCACTAATTCAATTTTTTGTGAAAAATGTAAAAACATGTTTGAAGAATTGTTTGAAATTAGGATTCTTCCCGCATTCCCGTAAGAAATACTTTATCCGAGCGACCTACTATTTAATGTATAATTATATGTTTAAAAGTTCATACTTACGTTATGCTTTTATGAATTGAAAAGAATATACCTACTTTAGTATATGCTTTTAGAACTAACTCATATCAAAGAAGGCGTGTATAATACCCAAGTTAGAAGTCACACATTTGAGAGAATTATTATGACGTGCACCTGTGATAGTTTTCTCGCATGCACCTCTTATATATATATATATACATATAAATATATATATATATATATATAAATATATACTAAACGCACCGAAAACAATTAAGAAATTAAATGAAAGTTGATATTAGTACAAAACTATCATTTTGGTTATCTAGATAGGTACGAAAAGTACACGAATAGAATAGATGTAAAAGGTTAATTGAAAATATTTTGAAAGTATAAAAATATATATATTTTAAATCATTGCACAGTATTTATCATAAATCATATAAACATATTTTAACATTAAATCACATTTTGTTAATATATTTATTGACTTCCAATATTATTCTTCGTTTCCATAAAAGGTGGCAAAGAAATAGGGCGCTGAATCTACTCGGATTATCGCCAGGAACGGTCTGTCAGCCACGAAGCGAGGCACTGGCTCCTCAAATAACATCGCCGAACAAAACGCGATGCCCATTGCTGCAATATAACCACTACTTTAGGACACTGTATGTAATTCCCCATTCAAAAGCAATATAACAAATAAAACAGTACAATACAACACGACATTGAATAAAGATGAATTCCCGATGCCCCCATTACTGGCAGTTTGAGATGTTTTAGTGAAATAATTATTTTCTTGGTATTAGCATATCCTCGCTATGAAATACCATAAGTAAAGGTCACAAGACAGACTAACGGATTATTTAGTCTGTAAATTTAATATTTGCTATTCGATATTTCATAGAGTAAGAATAAGCTAAAGTTTTTATTAATCTTATTACATTGTAATTCTGACGTACAAGTGTATGTAAATACCTAAGTGCCGCATAAAATTCATTTATTTCATGCCGTTGCAGCGGTGGGGATGCCTAATGGATCCCCCCCCCCTCGCGATTTCTTAATCTCGTTTAACTTTTTTAACTATGTCACTTCTGAAGTAATATACATGTTAACTGGAGTTTACAACATCAAGAGAATAATTGGAAAAACTTCGTTATAATTAATAGGATCAGGCGTTACCTTGAGGTAATGTATACTAATCTAAATAAAAAACACAAAATATTTTGTCTTAATTCCGTTCAACAAGTTTTGAGCAAAATTATCACATCAAATTCCTTTTTTATAATTTAAACTTATGTTGACATTAACACATTATTTACATCTACCTATATTAACTTATAGAAGAATTTACGAACGTACAACGACCACGACACACAAACTTCATTTTGGTTAAATATCTGTTATACGTGTCGTTCCATCTAGTATTTCGAAACCTCTTAACTATAAATATATTACTTACTAAGGTAATTAAGATTTAATAACAAAACAGTTAAAACGATAAATAAATATTTATTATTTTCCATAAACTTAATACATATCACAATAACATAAAATAATATCACAAGTTAAGCTTCAAATAAAAGTGCGGTGCTATTAAAATATAACTTTAAGTCTCTTAATTTTTAGTCTATTGTCATGATCGATATTTGAACAAGTTTTAAAATAATGATGGTTTATAATTAGCTGTAGATCACTGAGAGTTGTTAATAATTTATGTATGCTTTTTTTAAGTTGTGTTGATTAATAATAAGTCTATTATTATGACCGATATTTCAACAAGTCTTGAAATGATTATGGTTTTATTAGTTGTAGATCCCTGAAAGTTGTTGATCATAGGTATATGTATGTTTTTTTTGGTTTTAAAGTTGTAATGTAGTCGTGCTTAGACAGTAGCGTGGAAGGTTCCAATGAAGAGCGGCGTGCGATCAGCCGCGAGCAGTAGGTACAGGTAGGGCCTGTCGGCCGTGAAGCGAGGAGCCGGCATGGGAGCGCAGCGCATCATTAACACCATCCCTGCGCCACACATCACCAACGTCAATCAAATGATATTTACTGACCGATTTACAATTTGGAAGACAGATTTTTATTAAGATTCTTTTGTGTTTGGTTTGACCAGCGCTAAGACAAGACTACCAATGTAGTAAATAACTTTTACAAAAAGCAATGAGAAGCTATAATTAACGTAGAATTAGTAAGATATAGATATCGATGTTATCTGTCTAAATCTGCGCCGTATTCATTTCTACTGAAATTTCCCACATACGAGTATTTTACTATAAAGTGCATCTAAAACATGACGTATTTGTCTTTCGATATTTCGTCGTTCGCATTCGACAAATATCAGGAATATCTTGGTCCCCCACAAAAAATTCATTTAAATATGGTTGAATAATATAAAAGGAATGTTCACCCAGAGATTTTTTTTAAATTATCTATTATCTAATTTTAACTTAACGATTTTAACTTATCTATATTGTTAGTGCCAATATTTTAGGTTAGAGACATAGCAAGCCAAAAAGTAGGAAATAATGTTGTAAGAGATTCATTTATTCCATAAAACTTATACTAGGTATACAATGTTATTATAAAATAATATAAAATTTACATCATCTAGCTCATAATTTATACCAGATATTTTGATATGTATCAATATCCGAATATATTTAGTAGGAATGAATTAAGTACAATTTCATCATTTTGTTCTGAGGACATTGCAAGTTTTAACCAAAACGATAAGTATTAAAATATAAACTAGTCAGTTATTTTTATTTGAGACAGGGATAATACAGAATTTAAAACTGTTCCGATACAGAAAACTTTCATTTTGATAATTTTATGAGAATCTGAAAATGTTATCGGAAAATGTGAAATAGTAAAGAGAAAACATTTTATAAAGTTGTTATCATTGCACCTTGCAAGTTGCACATATCGTAAAAGACAATCAAATACATAAGAGAAAAACGACCATAGAAATAACTTTTTAAATTAATTATTCATTACAAAACTATATAATTTCGTCTTTGCAAATATACTATGATAGCGTTTAAATCTTAAAGGGCCACCCTTTCGCTGTGTTGTACTTATTATTTTTTTCTAATCCAACTTCGTTGGTAGTACTACTATAGTTCATCAGTCTGAGTTCGTCCATGGTGATTAGAGGTAGAATCAGCGGGAGCGCGGAATGCTGCCAACACTATGGGTTGGCGGTCGACGATCAGGCACCAGAGCGCTGGACGGTCCACGACGAAAGACTCCGGCACTGAGCGACTGCGCCGCGTCGCGATCACTGACACACACATACCACGACTCAAAAACTGACAGATAGAAGGAAGAAGACTACGGCGTAGCTAAACTTTTAGGTTTAGTTTTACAAGTAGAAAGATTACGGCGATTAGATACGACGTAGCAGCTAAAAGTAATGTTAATAACTCGCGTTTTCCCAAAGAGGTTGTAGTCACAGTCGTATTCAGAAAGAGGTTTCATTTAATCCGATAGATGCGCTTATATAAAAAAGATCAATCAATCTATCATTTATTTGCTAAAACATGAGTTCACAAAGGCTTTAAATATACTTCAGTGATCTAATCAGCAAATATTTTTTTTTTGTCGATTGGCAGAAAACAATAAATTGCAACAAGGCCCAAATGCACAAATAGACAACTGCACTCGTAACATGCCAAAATTGTGTATGTCCAGTCATCAGATAAACGATGACACGACGAAAAAAATAGAAGTAATCGTATTTATCTTAAGTGAATAATTAAAATCTGTTTCTGAATACGGATGTTCTAGTTCTCAGTTTTTATTGTCAATACCGATTTAGCCTAAATTATTTATAGATTTATTAATACCCCACTAAATAGTGACGGATAACTTGCGTGCGGTGAACTTAAGAAGAAGCGAGAAACACTTAACCAAGAAAGAAATTTGGTCTGTTGCCGATGATGTCGCGTAAAATAATTATAAAGTGTTACAATAGTTCCCTATGTAAAATTATTATCAAGGTGCTTTGAAGAGACTGGCGGCGGTGGCGTCGGTTAAAGAAACGAAAAACTTTCCACACATTTTGTGAAAACAAGTTTTGTCTATTAAGCCAGGATGTTGCTTAATTTTCGAGACATCAATATACACGATAATGACATTTAAAAAATTCAATTAACGGGTAAACAAATTTAAGTGTCGAACACTGAACCTATGCAGACTGACGGCGATAGTGAAAATCTAAGATGTTATTATTTAAATGTTTATATGATCTTTAAAATAGAAGAAGTTTTGTAAACGATGGTAAGTGGAATTTAGGAGTGTGTAATATAAAAAGGCTCAGATTTATTACGGAAACTAGTGTAAAAATATATAATTATGTTAAGTGACATGTAAATAAGAATAACAAATAAAGTTCTATTTACTATTTAGTTGTAATATTTTAATAATAAAATAGGTATATAAAGCGGTTGTGCGATCTTGCACGTGATATTTACATTGTTTTCATATACAATTTAGGACAATTTTTAAGGAAAAAATCGAATATTTATCGAACATTCAAAAATAAATATGGTAAAATATGAAGGAACTGCAGTATTTGTGCCTACATAATCACGAACATAGTGCGGGATGAATAAAAATTGAGTATTATAATATTTATAGCCATTGTAATAATAATTTTAAAAATTAATCATTCAAAATGGCAGATTATTTGTTCCTACCTTTTTTTTCTAGAAACCTTTGTTTTCATAGTATTTAACTAAATTTAAACCTTTATTGTTATTATACATAGACAAAAAAGAGCCAATATGAGTTAAAGCACCAGTGCAGTGTATCGGAATAACTTGTTACCAAATGCTTTATTATTTTTTGTTCGGATGGACATTAGTCAGCCACAAATCTGTTGCTACTAAGCCGGACATAAAGGCGAACAGGACTCCAGCATTATTAAATGGTTTATAAACTACAAACTAAGTCCCACAGGGGGCGCAGGTTGCGCAAGAGGGCGCCCCCTGTGGGACTTGGACCTCAGATTAAGGCGCTAACGGAGGGATTGAGAGATTATGATTTATAGTTTTTGAGGGGAGTTTTGTGCAACTGTCGTTTCATATGACGTCTCGTTACAGCTCGCAAGCCTTTCTTATTTCGGGTCTACAAGATCATCGGAAAGTTCTTTGCAAGTAAGAGTTGGGCGGGTATGATTCATATAAATAATACTTACCTCCCTGAAATATTCAATGCATTTATAAGAAAGTCTGAAGCCCTGATCGTTTTAATTTCTAGTTAGATCACAATGGCTTTGTAGCTATCTTATTTTTTTTAACATTGATTAGCGGAATGCCACACGTGTTTGGAACCATGAATTTATATCGAATGTATTTTGATCGATTCATATTATTCGCCTAAATACTAATAATATTTACGTAAATTATCAAGAAAATTCGATTTAATTTAGGTTTTATTCAGTACTTGAATACTTTGATGGTTTACGGCACGGCGAAGGCATTGTTAATATAGATAATTATTACGAAAATGTATAAAAAATACCACAGATGCAATTATAATGAAATTATCCCTTTACCCTTCTCTTTGATTGATTATTTAAATATTAAGTGGCAAATGGTACAGGATTTAGTCATAATTTAGTATGAATTACTACTTTAAAAGCAGAATGTAATACTTGTTTAACACACGATGCGATTTCTTGTGATATAATATGTATATATAGTTCTCTTTCTGCTTGCCTTCTGCCACCATAAAATTAATGGTCGCCCTTAACTTAAGCGTAAGCGAAAACACATATTTTAAGCAACGAAACCAATAAGTAAGATGTTGTAACACTTGTCAGTAGCCACTGCCTATGTTTAAAATACACAAACAATATTTATACTCCATTTCACGCAGAAATAGTACTATATCAGCTGTGGCTGTCGTAGGAAATTGTACTTTATAGTGATAACAAGGTTTATGACCTACTTCTATTATTGGCTATGATTTGCTATGAACCTTGTTGACATTCGCTGAATTTAATTTTCTATAAATATTTGTCTGCTTGAACGCGCCAACGTCAGGAACTACTGTTCCAATTTGAAAAAATCGGTCATTGCTTAGATATCTCATTTATAGAGGAAGGCTATATTGTATAATGAAGTATGCACGGGAACGGGAGCTACGCGGGTGATACCGATTTTGTCTATGTCTTTAACTTCCGAAAACGCTATCAGTCATTTTGTGACGTCATAGATCTCATTGAAAACATGAACGCGATCCTTTGCTATTACACTTTCTGAGTGATAACGACAACGATCTCGAATACAGATAATGTATATAGACCAACATGGCTGACATAGATTTCATCTCTAAATTCAAGCCAATTTTAAAATATTTATTTTAGTGCTTTCTATATTTCAAATAAATGCCATATTTTTATCTTGATCTAGTAAAATCATGCTTAACCATATAAAATAATTTCAAAAAAGTATCAACTAGCCTATTACTATTTTAGTATAGGTTATCCAGGAGTAATATAGGCTATATTTAATTAGAGAGCTACGCGGCTATAACCGCGCACGGGAAGAAAGTTAATAAATAAAGTTTTATTTCCTTTAGCAGTCACAGCTGCCAGAATAGTATTCCTACGTAATAATTAAGGGAACAGATAAAAGGAAGATGTTAGGAAACTTACCGGTAGCCGCGGCGGCTTCAGCGCCCTCCTCGTTCACTTCAATAAATGCTTTCTGGACGGCTTTAGATACGTACAGCGGCTCAGGGGAGTTCAATACCTTTGTGAGCCCTGAGTTTTGTTGATCGAATATAGCCTTGATTCCAAGCTGAAAAGGGTTATATTCAATAAGTCAGTTATTTTTTATTTGTTTTGTTTTGTTTTAAGTATAAGATATAAGATAAGATATTTAAAGGGGACCTATTTGGAATAAATCAAAATGATCATAATCTAGTTAAATAATAGAGGACGGTGGAGTTTATTAGTGACCATCAACAGTAATTAAAGTTTATCGATATAATAAACTTAATATCGACGGGTTCCGTGTCTCGGACGTTAGCACGAAATCACGTCATCCGATGGTCTCGATTGTCACAACCCGCCAAGTGTGGTGACTATGGCAAAACCCTGCATTGGATGGCATGTTCAGCTGTGGAAGTTATACGGACTGAATGATGATGGTGAAATTCAAACTGACAAGTGCACATATTTTAAATATAGAAGTACGATGTACATATTTTAAATTTAGAAGTACTTACTAGTCGTACTTGACAACAATATTATATATGTATGTAAATTATTACGTTTGACATGGTGACAATAAGACTGAATATAAAAAAAGACAATAGTTGTGGGTGTTTGCGATTTAAGTTTATTGGTAATGTCATTACGCACATCTATTTCTACTGTTATATTTATACAGGCTTAATATATTGTGCGAGTCTATCGCCAAATAAAATAAGGGACCTGTTCAGAAAACCGATTCGCCTCTTACTATACGAGTATAATATTTAGTTTTAAATAACCCTTAAACGGGCAGAGGCAATATAGAACCCACCATATTTTGAACTTTATGTACCTGCTTGTAATAAAGATCAAAACCAATCAATTCTAAACGTACCTACTGCCCAGTTAAGTTCTCAGTTGTACCAATAATTGCTACATCTTATAATACTCATTTCGAGTAACATTTAAATGCTCGTATTAAGATTCTGACTTCAGTCAATCAAAAGCTTAGTGAACAACATTTTATTTCAGATCCATTTATCTGTAACTTTCTTGACGAATTAAATTCGTAGATCAACATCATCAGCCCGTATAACGTCCACTGCTGAATATTGCCTGCCTTCTCCCCAGGCAGCGTTTTGGCATAGTCACCACGTTTGGAAGGCGGGTAACCACAGTATTATGTTGTAACACAAAAAGAGACGGTGCTGACCGTACCCTGATATACGCTTGTTATAGATGATGTTATAATCGGGACTAACGGTTTAATGTGATTTCCGAGGCACGGAGGGTATTCCCGCAACCAACCAGACGCGGAAAGTAGTTTACAATATACATAAAGATTTGTTTTTCGTTGTCGGGATCGAACGCACGACCTCCGATACTTAGACCGCTACGCCAAGAAGGTTGCCAATAGCTAAGACGTAAACCAACCAATAACTCCCAAAATTAACATTATATCCGACATAAAACAACTTATTCAACAATATAAAGGCTTACCTTAGGCAACAGCTCTGCCAAATCGATTTCAGTTTCAATCTTGAACTTAGGCATGGTGACTTGTACTTTAGTGTTGCGCATATTTTCAACTTCAGCTAACAGATCGTGACCCGCCGCAAGTTTAGCGAGCACCGCACTCAGGCCTTCGATCTCATTGGGCAGCACTATTAACATACTAGCAGCTTCGCCTTCGTAGGTTAATTCTAACAGCTGAAAATAAAACAAAATGCTTTTTAGAATGGCTAAAAGGCTAGATTATACATAAGAATAGAGCTCGGATATCGCTGCAGTCCATGCCGTACTTAATATGTCGAGTATTTGTTTGTACAAGGCAGCGTGGGGGCATTCATACCCGTGGCACCAGTTTAATCTCTGAGAAGCGCGCTCTGTAGCTTGTCTATAGAAAGCTATAACATCGCTGCGTATGACTAATTCCATATGTTATATTCGCAAGGTTTTGGGAAAATTATGGTGCAATATTATTGACATTAATTACATTATATTTACACATTCAACACATTATATCGAGAGAAGCTATGTTTTTTTTAACGTAAAAATTGCACATAAATAAAATAAAAATATGTACATTGGCACGCGCAACGACGATAAGCAAGCTGAATATATGTAATTTAAGGTAAAAAGTGTAGTGTAGTCTTTATGTTGTGTGCCTCGACTTTATTTACATTATGTTATGTAATGTAAGTATAATTATATATACAATCTTTTTTTTTATATATTATTATAAACAATCATAATCATTCATAATGCAGACTATATTAGTGCAGTGGCGATAAAGACTAGTCTCTGAACAGGCCTCGAAAAAAAAACTATAGCCCAGAAATTCGAAAGTATACATTCATTTACGATAAGCATTACAAATACCTAACAAAAGAAATAACTATAAAATTTACATAGCTTCTTTAAGGCACATTTATCCAGTAGGTGTGCATTAGAGGCTATTAAAGATAGCGCGTAGCCATGTTTAAAATACCATATCTTTTAAGCATACATTTTAAAATACCGTTGACGTTTCTTCTGCACTAATTGAGTGTACATTTTTAGGTAATGCATTGATATCGGTTCTTAAAAATGACCGCATTCCTTGGTTTATCGGACGTACTCCAAAGTAAATAGATAGATAAACGATAACTCCATTTCTTAATGATAAATCATAGCGATAAATGTATATTATTATAGCGATAATACATAATTTTAACAAAAAATAGTCTTTCTCTTTCATTATACTTACTTTACTTTATTACTCATAACAAATTCCCACAAAAATAACATTAATGGAATAGTGTATCAGTTTTATGGTAAAAATAAAGTATTTCCATTACACAGCGAAAATAGCACAAACGCTTAGGAATAAAAAATGTTGGCATTATCTGTAATAGGCTATTTCTAGACTTTAAAAACACTTCAAAATAGTAATCATAACGGACGAATAGTAGAGAAAACGCTGGTTATAAGCGCCGCTTCCAATCTTTACTAATATTATAAAGCTGAAGAGTTAGTTTGTTTGCTTAATCGCGGTAATCTCAGGAACGACTTTTCGATTTGGAATATTCTTTCAGTGTTAAATAGCCCAATTATTGAGGAAGACATATATTTATTTATACCAGGGGTGGCTAACTGACGGTGTGTTATAGGGATGAAAACTAAATATATATATATATATATATATATATATATATATAGTCCGTCAGTTAAATTACTAAACAATATTGGACAAGTATGTTTCGTCTGTGAAGATACAGAGCAACAACTAACTATAAAGTTTAGGAGACTTGTGACGTTACTACTAGGCAAAATTGTACCTAGTAGTGACGTCACACGAAATTTCAACGCGTTGTATCTTCGTCATTTATTGTTTGAGCAACGAAAAACAAATAGTTGTCCAATATTTTTTCGTAATCTAACAGACGGACTAAAAATAATTTAGTCCATTTAGTCTTCATGCCTTTTGACCAAAGGCATACATGACATTGAATCCCGTTTCGTATAAGTTAATCGAATAATTAATAGGTATTTTTTCAGATTATTATCCTACAAATAAAGTGTCGCAGACGCACATCATTTGTAGACTAATATGGACTAAAATATAACTCTTAATTGTATAAGTTGATCGACTATAATAGCTGCCGAGATCAATCAGTCGATCGCGGTCGACTGGTTGGCTACCCCTGCTATATACTATCTATGTATATCATCACGCTAAGACCAAAAGAGTGGAGCAACATGTAGAACCATGTTTCACAATCGAGGTTAACCCAAAGTAACTATTCCATTCGGACGAAGTCGCGGGCAAAAGCTAGTACCTAGATATATTTAAAATCTGAACTTGCGAATGCTTGATAATTTATGACAGGTTATTTTTACAGCATAATTATCTACCCGTCCATTAGAGACAGATAACAATAACACGCAAACATAAAAAATGACTAACAACTGTTTTGTGTTATTGAGTTATCCTGTTTCTCGTAGGTATGCATCATTGAAAATAAACTACTAATAACAGACTGATTCACTCGCAAAAACATATTGTGATTTTAAAATAAGAATTGCCACAAACTTCGGTACAGTGCAGAGTACATAGGTACTATCTGTGACTCACTTTTAGTCTGCAAAAAATACCGTTTTAATGGAATGGAATCTCTAAAAATCACTTATTCCATAATCACAATTAGTATAAGGGTCCCTGTTCAAAATATCCCAAAATCACCTTATTACCAAGATTGCGCTAATCGACTGTTCACGATAGAGAATTAGAATCTTTTGCATAATAAAAACAATATACAATTAAAATATATAAAATAGTATAATTTATATAATTTTGGAACTTGCAATTTTGGTCTAAATATGAATGATAAATCTAATTTCTCATAGACGAGCTGATAGTGATGATGACACGCCGAAACTCTATAACATTGAAAAACATTTTATTTCAGACATACAAACCTGGGCACTCAGCTGTTCACTGAAGCCGATTCTGTAGTTGTCCTCCTTGTACATCATGGGTATCTCCACAGTCTTACTGGCGGTGATGTGGAAGGTTTGGTCTCTAGTGTTTTGGGGGTCAAACTGTTTCTTCCATGTACCCTATAAACATGACAAAATAGACTTGTCTACAGTTGACTTGTTGTCATAAAAGGAAGGTTTGAGTGGTAGTGAATAGTAGTGATTTATGAAGATTGTTTGTATGTTTTAAACCAATTTTGTTAGAATTGATACACTTTAAAAATAGTTGTTACAAGCAAATGGAGTATGTGATAGGATTAATATGTATGTATTTACAATTACCTTAAAATAGAGAGCGTTGACTAGAACCAGGCGTGAATCGGATCCCAAACTTTCTGATGAGATCAGATCTTTAATTTTATTGTTGGTTTTGCTCTCCACCTGAAAACATAGAAGTTTATTAAATTGATAACTTTACAATAGCTAGCATAAAGATATTAAGCTACCTATTTCTGAGTCTTAACTACTTATCGCAAATATCTTTATCACATATCTTATGTGAATTACATTTAGATGAAATCAATCAAATAATACCTTGAACCTATAAAATTGCCGTTTTGCATGAAAAAATTTAAATGATTTTTTTTCATGTATTTTTTATTTGTATTAATCGAAGTAATCACCCATGCAATCAATGCATCTTTGCCAACGCAGTGGCAGTTTATTGATGCCCTTCTTAAAGAAATCAGCTGAACGGGAGGCAACAAATTCTTCAAAGGCATTTTGTACTGCCTCTCGGGTATTGAATTTTTTTCCCGCCAATAAGTTATCCAAATTCTGGAAAAAGTAGTAGTCTGTAGGCGCAAGGTCTGGTGAGTAGGGCGGATGACGGAGAGCTTCCAACCCCCAGTTCTTGCAACTTGGAGACCGTCCGCTGTATGAGGTCGCGCATTGTCGTGCAGGAGCAGCGGAGACGAGAAATTTACCAATGCTGGTTGGAGATGCGCCAGCTTCTCCATCATTGTGTTCAGTTCTTCACAGTACACATCTGCAGTAATGCTCACCCCGTTTGGTAAGAAGCTGTGATGAATCACACCGGCGCTAGACCACCAAACAGTGACCATCACTTTTCTAGGGGTAAGTTTTCGTTTAGGGCATTGTTAAGGTGCTGAACCAGGATCCAACCAACTTGCTGAGCGCTTGCGGTTATCAAACAGAATCCATTTTTCATCACACGTAGCAATGCGGTTCAAAATTCCTTCATTTGTGTCTGTTGAGCAGTGCAAGGCTGAAATTGAGTTCGTGGGGCACCTATTTGTCAAGCTTTTTTACCTTGCCAATTTGACGCAAATGGATTGTTTTGACGCTAACGTCGAAAGCTACTGCTAATTCAGCCGTAGATTGTGTATCATCAGCTTCCACAATCGCCTTTAATTCGTCATTGGCGACCAAAGTCTTCGGACGACCGCGAGGTTTATTTTTCAGGTCGAAATTTCCAGAACGGAAGCGAGCAAACCAATAACAGGTGGTGCGTTGGTTTGTAGTGTTAGCTCCGTAAACGTCGTTGATGTTGCGTGCCGCCTGTGCCGCGTTGCTGCCACGACGGTACTCATATTCCATAATTACTCCAATTTTTAAAGTATCCATGATGACGGAAAAGATTGAAATGCTATGAAAATGTTACACTAATCAATAAACAAATGACTACTTTAAAAAAAAAAAACATGTTTTTAAAATAAAATTAATTTGAAATTAGAATTCTTAGCCAAACAAAAATTGTTTTGATTTGAAATGGCCAGTACTGCAGAACGGCAATTTCATAGGTAAAGACCTAATATGTATTATCAGTTTTTATAGATCCTTTTCTGTAGTATATTTGATCGTATGTACATATCATTACAAATATATTACATCGTCACTTATTCATTGACCATAGAAGGCCACATAATGCTTATTATAATATCTTTACTGGCAACACTTCAAAAAACATAGCTTGACGTGTTTTATTCATTTATTTAAGAATCAAAATCTTACCCACTGATTGATAGCTTTGGCGGATGCAGCGCTATCATTAAAATTAAGTTTTTCAAAGGCAGCATCAAACACTTTGACTGCATCAGTTTTCAGTCCAGGTTGCAAATCATAGTCACCTTCCATGATGTAGACTTTATTGGCAATGTTTAGTGTGATTCCTTTTATTTCTCTTAACTTTGATGTCACCTCGCTAAATGACGAACGGATCTGAAAATGTTAGGTAATGGTATTGTGGGACATATGAATAGGTCATACCTATTAAGAAACTATTTTTTTTCTGCAATGAATCTGTTATGTTCTAGTTATAGTTTTGCTATTGACTCAGATTGTTTCAACTGGAATGTAAAATAAGTATGACTTAAACTTGAAAAACACTTACTATATGAATAAAATTGACTAAAGTATGTATAACTTTTTATTACATAAGTTAATCAACTGTAATAACTACTGGGATAAACCAGTTGATCGCAATTGACCGGTCTGCCATCCCTGGTCTATACTATGCTGTTTTGAACAGATTTTTCTGTTTATCTACTTTTATAGTTGAGTAGGTAAACAAAAGTTCAATCAAACATTTTGATTGATTTGGTGTCTGTGATTATTCATAATAATTACAGTAAGTTAAAGTGCGAAATACCTATTACAAAATTATACATGTGTGATTAGGGGGGATTATTCACACTATGACTAAGAGGTTTCACAATACAAATTAATAAAATATGTTCATGATTCATGTATTTAGTATTTTATTGACCAAATTTTCAGCATATTGATTTGTAAAAGGTTAATTGAGCTAAGCAACACCATGGGCAATATTGTATTATTTATTTTATGTTATCCCATCAATCAATAATCCCAAAATTATATACTTTTTATATCATTTTAACCATAAATATGCATTCTTTCTTAATTAACCCATTAAAAATAAATAAGAAAAAGTACTTACAGAATCATCATCAGGAATTTCAAGTGAAGTAAGGAGTTCTGTATGAGCTGTATCAGATGTTCCCAAAGTCAACAGAGCCAGAAGAAATTCAGCAGACAGTGGGGAGGACACCACATTCTTGTCTTTTTCCAGTTCCTAGTATAAATAATCTATGTCAATTCTTTTGAAGATTAGTACAATATAATATTCGATATTGAATGGTACATTTAAAAATGTATGTAGTGTTATTTGTAATAATAAATTATTTCACATTTTAACTGTATTTTAATTTAATAAAAATTGCATGTTGAAATGTATTTTTTTGTAATGTAGTATTGAGTATTTTTTTCTTTTTTTGGTTACTCAAAATGCAAATATAATTGGTTGACTTCAAAAAAAATAGGTATGTAAATAGTAAAAAAATATGACATTAGTATCATAAAAGATAATTACCAAATATCACTACTTTAAGAAATTCCCAAAATCTTTGGCTAATTGCCTAAATTGCTAGTATTGAGCTACTAGAAACTGAATTTTAGAATGAAGAAATTATTAGTTACTTACATTACAGAACTTCGCCGAAAATCGTGCGACAGCAGAGGAAAGTGCCTTAGAATCCATGTTTTGTGCTGAGTTCGAAGCTTGGAACGCCGAAAACAGTATAACTATAACAACAAAGTTATTATCAACAGAACCGTCTGGTCGCGAACAATCGCCGGGCGCGTCTAGTTAGTTAGTGGTAAATTTAATGTAGGTAGTATGGATGACATCATACCCGGCTTGAACGCAGACGGCGACGGCTAGCGCCGCTCGAAGCATAAACAAAAATTCTATATATTCGATCACGTCGCGTGAATCACCACAATGGTGATTGATTGGTGGCCGATAATGCGATTCAAGGTTACAATATATTCTATGATATACTTAGTCACAAAATTATATTGGTACTCACATGGGACAACAAGAAACCGCATCGATTATATTAAGCAAATGAATTCAATATGCACTACACTTTAAAATGGTTTTAACTTTTAAAATATTGTCTTAACACCTAAAAAATCTCGTTTAATTCCTGAAGCAAGTCAATTACTTTTATATTAACTGTAAAGAAATAAGTAGCAGATACTACTTTTTATGATCTACAATTATTTTAATTAGGTACTAAAATTTAACACAAATATTGATAAAAAATACGATCAGAACTTGTAAACAAACTTTAACAACTGTCAAATTGACTGTAATCCGTTTCGAGTTAAATGCGTGAAATGGAACGCATTCACTCGTTCGCACGGGTATTTGTAGTAGAAAATTAACTAATTTATTCAATTACAAAACGTGAAATTATTTACATAATCTAGCAACACAATCAACGTAAAAAATGAAATGCTTTAATTTTTATTCAGATAAATAATTTAATTATTTGCATTGAAAACTACAAAAATAGTCTTGAAGTAATGGACTCACGGTAACCAATTTTTGCTTGTGAGCATTTGTTTTGATTTTTGACAAATAAATTGATCTTTCATGCTAAATTTGTGTGAATTAACTGGTATAATCAGTATTTCTTTTGTAATTCTTTATATAGTTCATCAACCAGGTTTACAGATACCTACGTAAATTATCCTACTAACTAATGTTATAAACGCGAAAGTTTGTGAGACTGAATTGATGTATGTTTGTTACTCTTTTGCGCAAAAACTACAGAACGGATTTGGCTAAAAGTTTGCACACAGATAGTTTATAAGCTGGACTAATATATAGGCAACAAAATATCATGTTCCAACCCACTGGAGCCGAGTGACGCGGGTACAACGCGCGGGACAAAGCTACTAAAACGATAGACATAAAAGTGTTTTTAAACATTATTATATATACCTACTTACCTACCTTCCTACCAACTCATATTATTATTTACATTTTGGCTCGTGCTACTTTCTGATTTACTGCTAACATTATGGTAATCCTTTAGTACCTCCTGTACTTAAGCATTAGCACGGTCATGAGAACCCCGTGTAATTGATGAAGTTTACGTTTACCTACTTTAAATTAACGCACAGACCAATTATTAGTAGGGACTAATAATTGAGAGGGCTCAATTATTACTAAACTACAGCCAATGCCGACAATGTCGATTTTGAAAAATGGCGGAATCTCAAAGCAATGTTTTTTTACCTTAACGCGATTTTACCCATTCTCGTCCTATAATAATAATAATTTCTTAACTTAAGTAGGCACCTACTTGTGTTTGTTACCAAACTCTTAAACGATTGAACTAGAACAGTCCAGCTTTTGTTCGTAGAGTCCAATCCTAAACGCCTAAACCAGTTTAGTGTTAAGGAAAGTTGTTTTAATTTAGTCCAAATAAATATATTACAAAGGAACTTTAATGGTTTTTGAAATGCAATACCTGGGAGAAAGTATGGTATCTATATCTACATATAAAAATAAATCATCTTCATCATCAACAGCCCGTACAGTACTACCCACACTTGGCAGGCAGGTTGGTGACAGCACACAGGGAAATGCTGCTACCAGTTTCTTCGTAGGTATACAATGCTATAGATGATGTTATAACGATCGGGGCAAAAGATTTAACTTGTTTTCCCAGGTACGAAGGGTAGTCCCTCAACCAAGCAGAGTTGATTACACAAAGACATGTCCGTTGTGGGGGGTCGAATCCACGACCCTCGAGACTTAAAGCGTGACTGTGTTCTTTTTTTAAACTAGCTGCTGTATAATTAGGATTTTATAAGCTATCTTACAATTAAAGTCCAGCCTAATCGGTAATACAGTTTTGGAGATACGACGGACAAATAAACAGACAAACCAAATAAAAATAAAGGTATTATGCCCTATAAAATTAGCTGGCGTCCAGATCTTTTACACCCATTCGTCTGGCCACGTCCCAGTTTGCCAGATTTTATTAATCTAGCACACTGGGACGTGGCCAAAGGAATGGGTTCATACTGTTTTTGTTCCACTGCACAAGAAGGGCTCTACAAAGATGTGAAGTAATTACCGCCTTATTGCTCTAAGATCACACGCCAGCAAAATACTACTGCACATACTGAACGAGCGTCTCAAGAGCTTCCTGTGCAAGGAGATAGCGCCGGAAAAAGCTGGTTTTGTAAAAGGAAAAGGCACCCATGAGCAAATTCTATCAGTACGCCAAATAATCTAAAAAGTCCGGGAATTCAACAAGCCTACATACATTTGCATTTTGGACTTCTCCAAAGCTTTCGATTCTGTTAAATGGCCGATGCTGTGGAAGACTCTTCTGGAAATGGGTACACCAAAACATGTTGTACACCTTCTTCGAAGATTGTTTTTTTTTTTTTTTTTTCTCCGCAGCTTAGCGGTATTTGGCTCGCTTTAAATTACGTAGGTCGTGGGTTCGATCCCCACGCCGGACAGAAAATCCTTGTGTAAATTCTAAGATTTCTTTCTGGTTCTGGTCGGCTAAGGGACTACCCTCCGTGAGAAAGAAAGAGTCGCCATCTATTAATGTGATGTTCGACTAATAAGGACATGTTCAGTTTTACGCATTTATTTTATAAATTTCTACTAACATATTACTAAAAGTATTTTATCAGAAAAAGTATTTATAAAATACTAAGATACCTAACAAAATATATTTAAATACAAGATACAAAATACATTTATTTAAATGTATTTTAGATACAAGATGGAAATACGCATCTTGTATCTGTATTTCAGATACTTGTATCTTAGATAAGTCACATCTCTGGCTATACCTATGGAGGATCTACTACGCAGGATGGAGAGGGTCAGCCAGGAATTTGGTCTAAAGATCAACCGCCGTAAGACCAAGATGATGATTGTCGATCGTGCCAACAACAATTCGCTCGAAGTCACACAGATAGCAAATTGTGACGTTATACAATCGTATGTCTACCTAGGAGCCCTGATCTCTAACAACGGAGGATGTGTAGATGTGATAAAACGTCGTATGGCAATCACTAGGAGTGCTATGGACAAGTTATGGAAAATATGGCGGAATCGTAACATCACGAAAACGACGAAAATCAGGATAGTTAGAGCGCTTGTATTCTCTATATTTCTCTTCGCCGCTGAGATGTGGATCCTATGGGAAAGTGAGAGAAAGCGGGTAGATGCCCTGGAAATGTGGTGCTGGCGAAGAATGCTTGGAGTATCGTAGACTGAACACCCTACCAAGGCCGCCATACTCCAAGAACTCCAGATCAAGCAACGTCTTTCCATGATCGTCCAAGCTTCGACCCGGTTAAGAAGTAGAAGAATATAAAATTATCTACTAATAAAATTAATTCCTGTCAAAATCGTTCCAGCCGCTACTAAGGTTAGCCAGAACTAACAGACAGATACAAAAAAAGCTAATTGTGTTTTTGTTATTATTTTTAATTTATAAATATTAAAAACCTGTTATTTTTCCATTACAAACAGACTCTTGAATGATGATAGATAGTAAAGTATGTTGAAAAAAATGTATGTTGTATGTTGGACTAATTAAGTAATTACTTAAATTTAATTCTTAGAACATTAAAGAACTAAGATATACCATCAAGCCTAATAAAGTAACTAATCATTAAGGTACCTACTAATCAGCTTCCTTTGTTGTTTTAATAAAAGCACGCACCTATTCGTATTGTGAAGAGCAAGTGACA
Source organism: Nycteola revayana (assembly GCA_947037095.2). Taxonomy (NCBI): domain Eukaryota; kingdom Metazoa; phylum Arthropoda; class Insecta; order Lepidoptera; family Nolidae; genus Nycteola; species Nycteola revayana. The sequence continues at coordinate 11,270,817 of OX344845.2, read as the reverse complement.
ATAGGTAATGGTTTTTATAAGGAAGTAAATACTTAGGATTAGAAATTAGGAACAGAAATTCCAATATTTTTGGACAATGTTTATAATTTATATCCACGCTGTTAAAACATAATGGTACAGTAAATTATTTCATGTCAGCAGCTGCGAGGTAAAGTGAATAGTGTGGGCACTAGATCGTTGCATAGTTGATATGCGCACGCATGTACGTCGAGAGCGGCGCGTGGGGCGGGCGGCCCGCCCTATCGGCCGATCAATACGCGCGCTGACGTCAGCGGGCGGGCGCGCGCCATTGGCCCTCCCGGCATTATTAAATAAACCTCCGAGCGGAGTGGCGCGCTTGGCTCGCGCCGCGGGCACAGCACCGCAGCACGCGGCGGGCCCGCGCACGCTCGCGGCGCCGCCCGCCATGGCCGACATGCCGGACCTGTCGCACCTCACGCCCGAGGAGCGCGCCATCATCGAGGGCGTCATGATGCGCCAGCGGCAGGAGGAGCAGCGCGAGCACGAGATCATGAGGTGTGCCCGCCACCACCCCGCCCGCGCACCCCGCGCCCCTCCCGTGTCACTTCGACCTAATGCACCAACGTTATGTGAAAGTGCTGTGATCTGTTCCCCGGCTAATGTTCCCTTGTCATGATTTTTATGCTGTCTATTGATACGACGATATCGATTGCCCAGTGTCGTTTGAACCTGTCCAGAGCCTACATTTTCATATCTATGTGCAACACTGATCGTGCGTTTTAAGGTACCGATGACGTAGATGAACATGAACACCATTAGTGACGATCATCAATAGGTATTTTTGTGTATCATCTCATATTTTTAATCAAATGATAGACACCCGATGTGGTACTTATAGTAAGAGCCCGTCCGGAATGTCGCATTAAACATGCAGCGGGTTTAATGGCGCATAGGAGAACTGCATTATAAAAAAATATAATAAAATAATTTAATTAAGCTTTGTGTTCGAAGCACATCAGGTTTTTACGCACTGCGATATTACCGTTATTTTTCAAGTCAATCAATAATCATCCAATAAGTACCTAAATAGAATTGATGTATTTCCTAATATTTGAATTTAACAAAATGATAATTTTATTAATATAGAATCAGTGATAAAACGTATTAGTTAATGGTTCGTAAAATTTAGTTCAAATAATCCTAAGAGATAATGTAAGTATCTATATATAGTGCTATTGTAATTTATTTATCTGACCTACATTTTGACCTACATACTCGGGGATGTAAAGTGGACCAGCTGCTGAAACTGCAGGCAAGGACAGTAGGGTAGTAATGAATCCTCAATTCCTCGCTGATTTAAATATGTGACAAAATGTGATCTAGTTCGATTTAATATTGTAGAATACTCATGTATATAATAATACTTTGGTAAATAATATCGGTTGTATATGGAACAGATATTAATTGAATTCGAATTTGGAAAGGAATCTCAGTTTTATTCTGCTCATGTTGAAAGTTATATGAGCGAAAGCATGTTAATTATCCGATGGATTCGGATTACATCGCTCAGAAAATCGTCCATTATTTAGTTTGTTATCCATCTGTAGATACTTTACGAGCTTTTTTGAGTGGTAGTTTCGAGTAGAAATCAATATCGAGCACTTAGATCTATAGTACTTAAAAGCTTTAAAATTATGTCAAGGCTATCTAATATAACTGCACCGTTGCACATAATTATCGAGAAAACAAAATGTTAACAAAATATCAACAAAACACTGATTTCTCAATTCCATTATCATGAGATTTTGTAAAAAAGACAATCACAGTACAGAACAGTAGGTAATCGATCGCGAATTATAATTTGTAATAGTAAACACTATACTGAGCTCTTAGGACATACATTTTCCAGATAACCAAGACATTCATGATATTCAATTTTCTGATGGAAAGTGGTAGATAAGAGATAAAGATGAGATACGCGCATCGAGTCTGCGCGTATTTTATACAGTATTATGGAAACTTTTCATCAGGATGCTTTCTTTACTAGCTTTTTATAAATAAAATGTTGGCGAACAATAATTCATAACATCTCAATTATATTACTCTGAACCCAGCGCTGGTTTAGTCGTAATACATAATGTACGTTCAGATTTATAATATTAACATGGGTTAAAGATTTTATTCAACTACTTTCCCGTATTTTAGATATAGGAGGAATGGCCCAGATGCTTATCCATTATTTTAGATTAGATACAATTAGATTGCCTTTTCTTTTTAACCGAGCAGTGATTAAAATGGTCGATTAGATTGCATCATTTTAATAATTGCAAAAATTCAAAACTCTATTCGACAAACTTCATTGAACCGAGGGCTAACAAAATAGTCGCTAAAAGTAACTAAGAGCTTTATGCAGCATATTTGAGAAGTCGACGCTCCGTTTGTACAGTAGACATATTGCTAAGTTAACAAGAAACTCAACATAGTTGGTCAACAAGTACTCAACATGCCCGTCCATGTCTCAGAAGCTTCGCATCGCGACACTTGGACAAGTAAAACAGCGATATTTTCGCGTAAACTCAGACATACCACAATCAATCATGTCTGTGTGTAGTGGTCTGAAGGCCAGTTTTGCAATAAGAAATCTGTAAAAAACTAAACTTTAAGTTTAGTTTTTTGTGTTCCGTGACTTAAATCTGACATTTATTTGCTCCTGCAGATAAATAATGTATATGCGTACAGTAAGGGTTAACATTATTCTTTAAAACATACAGACGAAAGCAAGATGAAGTCGCAGTACTGGAGCAGACTATTCGCACGAGGAACGAGATGCAACGTGCGGCTGGAGTAGAGCTGGCAGCCACATGTCATATCTGCCTCAAAACTAAGTTTGCTGATGGTGTCGGGCACTCGTGCCACTACTGTCGAGTGAGGTGCTGCGCTCGGTGTGGAGGCAAGGTCACACTTCGCTCTAATAAGGTATATCTATGTCTAAATTATCATATTATTTGATCATTATCAAACAATCCCACATATTTTTTGTAAAACTGAACTGTGTTCGCTACAGGTAATCTGGGTATGTATATTGTGCCGAAAGAAACAAGAACTTTTATCTAAAACTGGACAATGGATCCATAAAAGTGCCGGGCATGACTCCATGTTATGGAGAATGGAAAACGATCTACGTGAATTGCCGCCACAGGGTGATACGGTTCTAGACAAGAGACCGAAACTAGAAAGAGCGCATAGCGCCGCTGAGAAAGAGAATTTGCCTCTACAGAGATCGGGTAGCGCGCTGCGTCGTCAATATAGTCAACAAGATCAAAGGTGTTACGGAGAATTGGAGGGTTTGGCTAGAACTCACCCCCATCTCGTACATCCACGACAGAAAGCTGCGTACGGTGTAGTAGAAACTGGTATTCCGGCTCCACCTTCACAGCTGTTGCCGCACGGAGCCGCGGGTCACCCAGCGCTCCCGCCACGGTCCTCGTCTTCGGACGACGAGGTAGCCGAGTGCGTCTCCGACGAAAACGACGAGTACCGAGATCGCGGTGAGTATGCACGCTGCTCTCACATCCGTCATCCGATCCCACCATTTGTGACACAACATAATCCTTTCCATCCGAGCTACTTTTGTTTGTCAATCCTACACACAATACACCACAAATACATTGAATATTAAACCGTATACATGTCTCATCATAGTCATCTCTAGCATTATGCAATGATAAAGTTAAGGTGTTCCGTGCGAGGTATTCATTAATTTAAGTAGCCTCAGGTAATTGTTAATTTAAGTAATATAAGTACTTATATCTCACTGAAACTGATAGTGTCGAGCACCTAAACTTATCTGTACCTATTTTCCATCACGTTGACTCATGTAGTACTTACGTGTTCCATTGTAACATTTTAGTGCCCGAATAATTGTACAATTCAAGACAACAAACACTGTCTGCTCAATCCGTCTTATTTTCAGAATCCTATATTTTTAAGGTTTCAAACCTTGCACGTCGAAAATACAGAATCGTGCTGGGTTTGGAGCGTTATTATACAAAATGCATACATTTGCCGCCGCCGCGTGCGTTTTGCTTGTTAACACTGAGCCGTTTGTACGCGCCCGGTAGCCGGTAGCACTCCGGCCGCGAGTGGCCTGGCGACGTGTGGCCTTCCGCCCTCACCACGCCAACTCACTGTTCGCAGGTACAAATAAAGATAGGAGCGGTAGCGACACTTCCAGGAGCCAGCGTCAGACGATGTTAAACGAGAAAATGAATAAATTCCTATCGGTGAGAGGGCTAGTTTTGTCGGGAATTTATATAATTATGCGTTGTACTTACATTGCTGAAGTTTAGATGTGATTATCAGTTAAATGTAACGTAAACACTTCTTTCTCTGGTCGATCAATTGTGATGATTGTTAAACAAACCCTTTCTCTTCGAAGACTGCTGTCTTCATCCTATATCATGAAGCACATTCACTATATTTGTTTACTACTTTAGCCAGTTCACATATCAATGTGACCTAGGAAGTCATCGCACGGCAAATATTAAATTAGTGAATGTACTTCTCCTTATAATGTTTTCCGTAGTTTGAACTACAAATTGGAAATCTTGTTAATACAAGAAAAAGTAACTTATATCTCATCCTACTAGGCCAATGTATTGACAATATGATTTGAAGTTCAAGCTTTATACTACGCATGCTAGGGCGAAAAGAAGTGTTCTTGTTCATATTTTTATCATTAATCCGTTAGACTTGTTTGTGGTCGTGTACTTTATTTTATTGTTGCTGTTTACTGTCTAACTGATAAGTTTGACACGTTCTTTCCGCTTGTGCGTGATGATCACCGCTTTAGATTGTTTATTTTGAACCTGAGGAACACGCAATTATACAATTTATTGTTGTCTTAACATTATCAACTTCTAAGACCATTTTCAATTATTATGCTTAAAATTATTTTCCATTTGTGTTTGTTCCGGGCGCGTACATGCGTGTGGGTCTCACAACAAGAACGGACGCAGGCGATGACAAGATTTAGGTAATCGTTGCAATTGATACGATATCATTCTTAGGACTAGAGGCATGTGGTCCAGTTCGGCACCCGCATCTACGTAGCGCCAACGTGGCGGCCAACAATTATTACAATTTGATTAATCATTCGCCGGCCACTTACGAGGCAGAGGCGCGCGGTCCGTTCGACGAGGCGAGGACAGCGCCGTCGGGTGGACGCAGTTTCGATTCTGTAACCGACTGTCGGTGGCGGGCTCGAGACGACGGCGAGGGCTCTTACCTGCGGCCTTACGCTCCCGAGGAGGGCCCGCGCCCCGACCGAGCTGTTTATAAGAGTGCCTATTTGTGGGAGGACTCCTCAGACAATAGACGATTTACGGAGAGGAGAAAAAAGACCGTCCGTTTTGACGGACACGAAGGCGCAGCGACGTTCCCGCGCGGCGGTCGCGACGCCTCGGGCGCGCCGCACGACTGGGCTTCGCTGCGCTGGGAGTCCGAACGACAGACCAGCCAGGACTCCGCCACCAAAGACTCGGGCATCGATACCTCTAGCACCTTCACATCGAGTGAAGATTCTAACAGAGGCGATTGCCCTAAGGTACATAGTTCGCTTCAATTGTCTCGGTTAGTTGCTTAAAACTAGTCATTAGGTACCTATTACTATTTATTAGTGCCGTTTTGCGGCTAGCCTACTTACGCATTAAATAAATAATTTTTTGCATATTTTATCACTTATAAGAGTAGGTGCAACTAACCAATTTCTCAAAAGTAAATCTAAATAGACCTAAATAGTTAACATCCTTGATAGAACATAGCGATTATCTGTATCTAGATCATTTTCGATTTCATGAATTTAAGAATATATTACGTGAAATTTCGTTAGACGGTTCAAAAATAATATATAGCTCAAATATGCGCATCAAGTTCTCGTGACTGAAGATGCCCCTGAACCCCTAAAATTATTACGTGATAGATTAAGAAAATCAAGGGTTGGCTGGAATGCATGCATGTACAAACATGACATCGGTACATTATGTATAAAAGAAACATTATTTTTCTATTGCGGCATTAGAACAAGCGATATTTTTATTTCGCTGTAGCAGGCTGCAGCATGGTTGCGTTGGCGAGCATGCGTTACATCCTAAGTATATGTTGAATGTGCACTTCCTTGTAAACTACACATTGTTCTGCAAGGCTTTAATAAGTAGCTTAACCTGACCAAAATGAGTTTATATTTTCTCAGAAAATAATGCTATGCATATATCTATTATTTATATATTAAATTTGGAGGTGTACGTAAAACCTATGTATGTAAGTGAGTGAGATTGACATTGTTCTCTTGTGTAACAGTTTCCGCTGAGCTGGCAGGTGTCGGCTGACGGGTCACGCATGATTGGTCACATGGTGCTACGAAAGAGTGTCGTTGAAGGCAGTTCTCACTCATCTGCAGCTATCCTTGGACTGAAAGTAGTGGGTGGGAAGCTCTTAGCAGATGGTACCCGAGGTGCAATGGTAGAAAAGGTCAAAAAAGGGTCGATTGCTGATATAGAAGGTCAACTTAGAATAGGTAAGACATGTCTGATAAAGACTCACCTAGAGCCAGATATGTGGCGATGATCGATTCTTTTCTCTGTAAAAAAGGAAAATGTTCATCAGATTTCATAATAATATAATTTTATTTGGTGACGTTATCGGAGCATCGATGTCTTTGGTTTTTCCTTTTTTTCTTTTCAACAGCGAATTGTAAATGCTATCAAATCTTATTTGAAATGTCCAATATACCTCCCTCACAGGTGATGAAGTACTTCAATGGAATGGGATGCCTCTGCAAAGCCGGAGTGCAGAGGAAGTAGCGCAGGTGGTGGCGGACAGCAAGCACGATTCCCATGTAGAACTCGTTGTATCGAGACCACTAGCCGCCTCGCGCCCTCCCGCACAACCTTGGAGGACGCATAAAGGTACGATCAGGACAATACCCTCGACGTTGATGAAGCTACTGTTGCCGCTTATTAATTTGCAATGTAGAATATAAACAGTGAAAAGTCCATTCTTCAAATAGGATGACTCAAAGTTTCGATATTTTTAACAAAGTTATGCTGCCGACTTCCATTCTATATTCTATTATATATTAATAAATTGCTAGCCAGCTTTCAATCATAGAAAAGATTCTCTAAAGGACGTCAGATACCAAAATGTAAATAATCACAAATTAGTATAGTATAGTAATTTAAACCAATTATTTTACGATATCACTCTGCAATTTGAAAGCACTGACTACGCGACGTAGAATAGTAGGTACCTACTGTGTGATATTAAACCTCTTAATTTATCAACACGTAACTTAATAAAACTATACATAGTATAATGGATAATGTGTTAATTTAACGTATTTTTTTCCTTTTCTTTAGAAGTATACACGGAAGTGGTAGGAGGTTGTGAGAAGCCTAGCGTGTTGGTAACGTCACCAGGATCTCCTGACGTGCACTCGCGTCGCCGTTCGCGACATAACCACCACAACGTGAATGTGGCTGGACGCATACAGGTAGGCCATATCAAATATTAGGTTCAGCTCCTTTCACTCCATGACCTTCATAGTTTATAGATGGTAAAATCATCCATATGTAAGAAACAAAATAAGAATACATCTTCAAAAAAACGTTCCCTTTACAATGTACGTATACAGTCAGTTACGGTGTACATAAGAGCAAAAAAAATAGACTAGACTAGACTTTTTAATTCTATGCATTATTAACTTCCCTTACCCTTATTTAGTTAAAAAAAAAACGATGCACGGGTGAATCTGATATTACTTATTGTAATTTCAAGTGGAAAAAAATGATTTGACAATGTTTCTTATTTAGAAGACAGAACGAAACAAATTTTGTCATACATCTGGATTCTATGAAACTACCGTAATACCAATCCCACCAAAAACATAAATATAAAAAAGGAAAGCCAAGTTCAATACAAAAATTAAGCTTGGCTGTGGGCTTCGCCGCAAAAAGAATGGAGATCTCAATGAGTGCCAAGTTCTATGCAAAATCGAAATATGTATTTATAGGAACAAAATAACATTATGAACAAGTATTAAACTCTAATTCTTTGCTTTAATGGATACCTATAACAATTGCTGTTATTTAAAAATGTGAGATCTTAAAGGTTAGATTTGAATTGGCCAGTTTTCATTACATCAGTTATTTTATAAATTTATTCATCATTTGAATACTGATAAAAACTGGCCAAGTCAGATCTAACCTACTTTAAGATCTCACATTTTTAAATAACAGCAATTGTTATAGTTATCCATAATAAAGAATGGGATAAAATATAATGACCCGCGGCAGCGGCCGGCGAGTGCCAGAACCGAATAGTAAATTAGTAAAACATTTAGGTACTTTTGGTGATCATTTACTACTTTTGGGTTAAAAATGATTTATTTGGAGTCATTTTGCTTAAATACGATAGCGAAATGTTAAAACTTTGGTTACAATTGTACATGAAAATGCGGGTTTAATTTTGGTGATCATTTTCACTATATCTGATGGTAAGTTAAACATAAGCCATAAAGAATTAGAGTTTAATACTTGTTCATAATGTTATTTTGTTCCTATAAATACATATTTCGATTTTGCATAGAACTTGGCACTCACTCAGATCTCCATTCTTTTTGCGGCGAAGCCCACAGCCAAGCTTAATTTTTGTATTGAACTTGGCTTTCCTTTTTTACATTCATGTTTTTGGTGGGACATCATTACTTTTTGTAAAGAAAACAAGGCAGGTATTGAGATTTAATGTGTTAGTCAAATAAATTTAGTCGAACGACGCAGCATAAAACGCAATCTAATAGTTGGGTTTCCGCTAAACAACCGGGCATAACGATGACGCTGGCGCGAATGAGCGCCGCCGCCGCTAACAGCATACTTTGGTTCGTTCGCATTTTAAGTCGTATAGCGCTTGTGAGCCTCGCGGGCATCGGGCGCGCGTACAAGTGCAAGGCGCGAGCGAGTTCAACCAGCATTCTTAAATTAGTCAATACATACATACCTATATCGGTAACAATAAGACATCGCTATTGCCTTGACCTTGGTATACATACACATTGGACTTTCTTTTAAGTTACAAGGAGTTCGAACTAACAAATTTATACCTTAAAATATTATTTATTAAATATTAAAAAATATTATGTATTAAATATTATTATGACGTCAGTATAGCGTTTTCTCACTGGAACTAGAACTGAGTGAGTGAGACAACGCTAAACGCGTGACAGTTGACAGTGGCAAACTTATAGCGGACGGGTTGTAGTTATAAATAAAGTATTTATTTATTCATTGAATCTCATCTATGTACTCTTTTATACTGTTATTGGCTTAGGCACGAAGAACGTTTGCTGTTATAGTATGACAATCATTTCATTCACCGTTGAGAAAGAAGCAGGATGAACATAAATGTAATAAAACAATAAATAACTAAATCGGTATTCGTAAGCGATGCCTATGTTTATGTGTTGCTCGGGAGCACTTTTATGTAGATTTACTTCTGTTCTATGTATAATTATGTGGTGCCGCGCGCCGCCGACGACACACCGATGGTCGGTTTTTTAGATCGTATTAAAAGTTTTTTCTATGGGGACAACACTTTTTTTTTTTTTTGACTTTTTTCGATTTTTTGATTTTTTCCTGGGGGATTCCAAATTTCATCCTAATAGGTCATCTGGAAGTAGGTTAGAATTAGGTACTATATGTCAGTCAGTGCTAAAATTTACGACTTTTTGACCTTCATATCTTTATAACCGTTTGAGCTAGCTTCATGAAATTTGGGCTTCTACATGTCCTTATGGATATAATTAAACACACGTAGTTTTATTTGTTTACGTTAAAGAGGTTTTGAGTTATAGAAGGGTCAAAAGTGGCACCAAGTGGTTCGTGTAATATTACACTTGGCGCTGGCTAGCCAGTTCTTTGCTTGAACTTGGCTTTGACACGCTGCTGCGTGTCTAGATGTTGAAATCGTGGCAATATGGATCACTAAAGTCAGTATTTCTTTTCCTAGCTAAAGATCTACTTCGACATCACGGCTCTCCAACTATTAGTAACAGTTGTGTCCGCCAGTGGACTAACTCCTCGGACTGATGGCTCGACGAGGTGTCCCTACGCTAAAATATTTCTACTGCCCGATAAAAGCGAGAAGAGTAAACGACGGACAAAAACATTGGCCAATACTTTGGAACCGCGGTGGAACCAAACTTTTGTGTATTGTGGTATACGTATCACAGATATAAAGAAAAGAACTTTAGAGGTAATTCTTTAAAGCTTATTAATAATTATAATTACATTATTATGAGCAATTTTTAAATATTCTTCATAAATAGCCTGTATTTTGCAATAGTCGTTTTCAACATAGCGTTTTTCTTGGTAAAACATATAGCATTTAATTTTTTGTAGGTTACTGTATGGGATCTGAATCGATACGGTCCCAACGACTTTTTAGGCGAAGTCCTTCTCGACCTGGACAACGTTGTGATGAACCACGAGCCGAACTGGTACACATTGAAGCCCCACGAAGATATTGCTGGTTTTAGCGTAAGTTGAATACTTAACTCTTTGATTATAAGAACTGTATCGATAATAAAGGGCCACCGAGGTAAAAGTAAAAAATTAAGTGTTTGGATTTTCTTGGTAAGATTCGTAGGGGGTTGTAATAGTCGGTTCGAAATAAGACCTAATCACAATAGGTAATGATAAATAAAGGAAATATATTAATATGATTATTAGAAATTATGAACATTATTCTGAAACATAACAAGCGTATGTGTTTCCACTTTTGGCAGAGATATCGCGAGGACGAGGCGGACGGAGAACACCTGTCACCTCCATCCACCTCCACGTCTCGTCTATCTGATTCCGACACCTCTAATGAGTGCGACCTTCGGCGTCATCACTCACTGTCCAGCCTCGCTTCCAGTTCTAGCCCACCGCCTTCGAACGAGGTAAATAAAAATCTTATATTTGTAAACATAGGTCCTGGCTTATCCTTCGTTTATTTAGTTCACGAATGCAATATCTAGCTTTTACGGATACAAATTTAGATTTACTCCCAGGAATATCTAGCATCACACCATAGAATTTTATATGTAAGATTCGACCTTATGACCTAGGTGAATGAATGTGAATGCTCATACCACAAGCACCGAAATAATGAACTAGCGTGGCACAAATATCTTTGCAGCGAATGGAAATGGAGGGCGCGCGGTCGAGCCGCCGCGACATGTCTCCGGCGGGCCGGGTGAGGGCCGCCGGCATGAGCAGAGAACGCGTAAGTAGCAATAGCGTGGGAGATGGGACTCGGGAGCCGTGGTATGACTTGTGGGGCGGAGAGTGACACTGGCGTGTGTTGCAGAGCGCGGGGTACAGCGTGGCGCGCTCGCAGTCGGCCGCGGGCGTGGCGCGGCGCAGCAAATCGCCGCGCCGCTCGCTGTCGCCGCCCGCCGACCGCGACGCGTGGCGCTACACAGGTGCCACCGGCGCCCTGCCTCTACCACCAATCTCACTTCCGAACGTCGACGACGCCGCGGCGTCCTCGACGTTCGCCTCGTTTCCGATTGGTCCGAGACTTGTCAATGTCAGCGGGCCCTGACCCCGCACGGAACACTGTCGCCGAGACACGCACGTTCTTTCGCCGCGTCCGCTCATCACCACTTTACTGCCACTTACTGTTTTCACCTACTAGATGTGTTCCACTTTGTTTTTATTTCACGCATCTTCCGCTGACCCTATCCTTATCTACCCGATATGAGCACGCTGTCCATTTAGGTGTTTACTATGGGTATCCCGAATGCGCTGTATCCAGATCTTTTACTTTTTTATTACAAGGACATACGATAAGTTCTTGAATACGGCGCATTTATCGACTATGTTTATACTATTTCATTTCATATTATGATTGCATGTCATTCAGAATCTAACTTAATAATTTATTTTTCAAAGGCTACCGTCTATGATTCTTTCATACTTGTATTTCGAAACTTGCTCATCACGAATGATCTAAATGTTGAATGTGATTGGATATTTGGCATGAAACATGCTTACCTACTTATAAGGCGGAATATTGTGACCGGTGCGATGGTGATTTGCAGTGAACGAGGACCGTGGCGACGGCTCACGGCTGCCGACGCATGCGTACGCGCCGCGCTTTCAGTCCCGTTCAGCAACTGCCACGCCCACCACCAGCCCCAAGAAACGACAACTTCCACAAATACCACACCAGGTATTGATCTCCAGTCCTAGAAAGACAATATAAAAATGTATTTCTAGACCTCAGAAGTATAAGGACGAATATACTAAATACTTCAAAAGCCAGTGGCGGATTTACCAGCAGGCTCAGTAGGCTGGAGCCTAGGGCGGCAGATTTTAGGGGGCGGCAAATTTGGGTCACATTTTTTTCTTACTGGAAAAGAAAATTTTCTAGATTTAAACATTTGAGACATTACATTATTGTAGTATTTTAAGTACTAAGTAGGTAGGCTTTATAATATAATATACTAGCGACCCGCCCCGGCTTCGCACGGGTACAATACTGATACTTATACTACAGAATGTCTTTAAACCTCTAACAAACGGGCGAAATTTGGTCAAAACAAACAGAAACAAATTAATATGGGTACTTACCTACTAAAACTTAGTAAAATAAGTAGGTGGGTATACTTTTATCGTATGAAATACCTATACTTTTAAGGACTAACAATACAACAAACGCTAAATAAATAGGTATTCAAGTATCTATCCATCATAGTTACAACGAACACAAAACAAAAAAATTGTCCTATAATTCTTAAGGATCGAGCGCGCAAAATCGCATTCGGCCTACCTCACTTGCTGCGCTGCGAAAACACGCGCTGTTATTTTGCGATAACTTCTAAGTTATTCATTTAAAGTATATTGTGCAGGGGTAAAATAATCTGCATGAAATGCTTAAGAATATTAACTCATTTAAAATGATAAGGATAAATACTGAATTCGTCTGATTAGCTTTACAATAACAGCATTAGAAATGATCATTTTTCTAAAATATATAATGGATATGGCAAGTTAACCTTGAAAGATAGACATATGCTATTGCAGACTTTTTTGTAGATCTAAAAGAGAAGAAAATTTCCGCCATACATTGTTTTGTTATATCTCATAGGGTTTAGGCAGCGTTTTCGTTGAAAGATCCCAAATGGCTTAATTTTTTCCGACACCTCTGACAAATATCAAAATATTATATTAGTCAAATGTACACATAAACTAAACAAATCATATACGTAAACCTTCCGGATGAATCGTTCTATCGATTGGTAACAACCGCATGAAAATCCATGTAGTAGTTTTCGAGTTTATCGCGAACAGACAGACAGACGCGGCCGGGGACTTTGTTTTATAATGTGTAGTGATGTAGTGATAGCGGTCGCCCGCGGCTCCGTGCGGATGTCGGTTACCGTTGCAAAAAGCCTACCCAGGAAAGACACGGTCAGCAAAATGATTCCCAGGTCAATTCACAGACACCGACACAAACATCGACGACGCAGTCATTATCCGCAGGCTGCACAGATTGTCTTTCTGTAGATGTTAAAGTTGTTAATGATGAAAATATTTAAATGTAATAATAATTAATAGGCATTTTAGGCATTTTCAAATGTTTAAGAAAATATTAATAGCGTGTAATATTCTAGCTCTGAAAAGCACTGTTGTTTAGCCCTGAAAAGAACTGTAGGTTAGCCCTGAAAAGAACTGTTGTTTAGTTCTAAGAAGAACTGTTGATTAGCTCTGAGAAGAACTTTTGCGTAGGGGTAGTTTTAAGAAGAAAATCTAAAAAAAAAATCGCACGAAAATTATTAGACTTCGCAACGGGCCGTGCAGCAGAAATCGTAATATTTTAATTTCGTCATAACTTCAAAACCAAACGTCCAATTTTAATCATTCATAAACTGTTCTTAGTGATGAAATAATTTATTTTGATAAGGATTAATAGCATGAGTAAAATAAACGGTACTAAATGTAGTCCAAAAAAAATTCAAGATTTCTAAATTAAAAAATGGTTGTTGTGCCTCACTCGGCATAGATAGGTATAGTGTGTCGCGGACTTTTTTGTAGATATTTATAAGATCTACAATTAATTAGAACATTTTATGGTTCTATCTTTTATAGTTTAGGCAGCGTACGCAAAATAAGTAACTTTTCTGGTTGATTTTTTACACCTTGTGTCCGAAAAACCCAAATATCTTACGGAACCCTATTTTTTTCCACAATAAAATTTAGCCTATGTTACTCGTGGATAATGTAGCTTTCGAATGGTGAAAGAATTTTTGAAATCGGTCCAGTACTTTTTGAGCCTATTCATTACAACCAAACAAACAAACAAACAAAGTTTTCCTCTTTATAATATTAGTATAGATATATATATATATATATATATATGAATTTTTTAATTCGTAATATCTTTTGAATGGAAAGTCCAATTTAAATAATTTAAAAACTATTTTATAGGTAGTTAAATGGTCTTGACCATAAAATAATTTATTTGGATAAGGATTAATATAAACACATAAATAGCATGGTTTGAATTTGGTTAGCATTTTCATTAATGTTTAAAATGAAAAAAGTTGTTGTAGTGACATAACTACAATAGTTGGACATATGCTACCGCGGAGTTTTTTGTAGACATTATGATGTTCTTCAATATTGTTGTACATTATTTTGTTCTATCGCTAATAGTTTCGGCAGCGCATTTGACGAAAGACATTTTAAGACTCATTTTTCTACACCTTCGGTTACATTGTTCAAATTTTACCAAGGATCCCTAATTTTTTTCAAAATGAAATGTAGCCTATGTCAAATTGGAAAAATGTAGCATTCTATTGGTGAAAGAATTTTTTTAATCGGCCCAGTACTTTTTGAGCCTATTCATTACAAACATACAAAAATAGGTACAAATCTTTCCTCTTTATAATATTAGTGTAGATTCAAATTTTACCAAGGATCCCTAATTTTTTTCAAAATGAAATGTAGCCTATGTCAAATTGGAAAAATGTAGCATTCTATTGGTGAAAGAATTTTTTAAATGGGCCCAGTACTTTTTGAGCCTATTCATTACAAACATACAAACATACAAAAATAGGTACAAATCTTTCCTCTTTATAATATTAGTGTAGATAATATTGAACAGAAGAAGAACTGAAGAGTGCATCTGTCTCAACGTGAATCTGACCCGCTGGTCAGCTTTTGGAATGAATTACCGCGTGTAGCGCCCCTTCCTTATACCAAATTTTCAAAAATAAAATTTGTTATGGGTAACTATAGGTAACTAGGTTAAGGTCTGTAGGGGGCGGCAAAAATTGCCTACTGGCGGCAAATGTGTAAGTCCGCCACTGTCAAAAGCATTTGGTCGTAGTAAGTGCCAGTTTGCGATAAAGGCACATACGACGAATGATTCTGACGTATAACGATACATCCGACCTTGTGAAGTCTGAGCTCAAGATTTATCAATAACCTACATTTAAAATTACTATGAAATTAAAACTGTTAAGTATATATAGATTCAGTCATTAATATAACTATAAACTCCGAGCAGAGTGGGCAGAGGGCGGTGCGGGCGCAAGTGTCGGCGGACCTGGAGGAACGTAAGTGGATCGGGCCGCACCACATTGGCGCCACACTCACCTACCGCAGCACGCCACAAGGTCAATACACGCCATTCCACCACAGATCCGCCGCGAATATATTATATAAAAAACGGCATCAAACGCACTCTCACCACGCTCAGAACATTGTGCTATAGACCTTTTCATGTTACCATTTCCGTTCAACATTACTTTTAGGGATTTGTAATATTTGACGTTGCTTTGTTCGTTAGTCTATCTCAAGGTAAATTTTCTTTTTACATGGGACTAAACTGGGCTCATTCCATTCATAATGCAAGGTTTATCAAAATACATTTTCACACATCATTGAACATGTCGGACACTGATTAACTATAATCCGCTTGCACATTTGCTTCTAATAGTATTTGGAAAAATGATACAAACTTCATTCAATAACACACATAGATTGCTAGACGCGAGCTTATTTTAGTAGAAATAAAAAAATAGATACCTGATGATATGGCGTAGAATACGTAATGCAAATTGTATTATGCAGGTTGGGAGCGTCATTATGCTGGGCTATCAGATTCAGAGTTAGCAGCCCGTGGTGGAGGCGGCGGATGGGCACCACGCCGCAGGCTGTCACCCGACGCCGCCGCCGCAGACTCCGACCTCGAGTCCGTTGCCTCCGTCACCTCTAGCGCCTTCAGCACTCAGTCCGAGCGCCCCCGGCCTACCCGTATGCTGAGGTATGCCAGTATAATTAAAAAATAATATGACAGTTACGAAATAAAGGGGACAAGCGCAAAGGTTAAAGTTACTTATCGCATGATGTTACAGCCGGAGACGAATACTCCCTCCTCACAGTACATCTTCTTCTTGTGATAGCGCTACCCCTGATCCCTACCGTCGTTTCCGCCGTTCCGACCGTACTCCCCGCCGCCTGTTGCCACACGTGTACATACCGCCGGGCGCAGAGCGCGCGGCGCGGCGTCGCTTGCGAGCACAAGTGGCGCCAACAGCCGCGCCTCGCGCCCGTCCTCCGCGACGCTTACGCCGATTATTGGCTCGAAGTCGTTCTGCGGGTTCATGCAGTCGAGAATGTTCCTATAGACATGCTTACGAAAGAAGTCACAGCTGCCCCGAATACCCTGTCTATACGGATACTTATAAAATTGCAGAAAACAAAAAAGATTACATATTTCAAATAGTTCTACCGCGTAACTATAAGTCTAATTCATTGGTCGCCAGTTCTACGGCAAGTCGTGAGAAAGCGTTGCCTTTAAAAATATACTTTGGCGCCGTCGCGAATCAAATTAAAACTTCAACGAATCGTAGAAAAAGAATTCATGTTCAACCTGATTCAATTCCGTCGACAAGTATGAGTTTAGATTCGGACAATTACCAATATCAGGTTTCACGAACTCGCAGAAGACTACCTCACGTAGAAAGTTTACCTAATCCGCAAATTAGATCGCTTCCTAATATTCCACCGATCAATCTAAATCATAGCTTAGAAAAAGAATTCAACCGAATTCCATCAACTCCTAATAACACTGATGCAATGCTAACGGAAGAAATACCTGGTCATTATCACGGTTATGATAGTGAAGGCAGCGATGCCGAGACAACTATTCATGTGAGTATTGATAAACAATTGAGTTTAGATCTTGAAAACACTATAAGTAATAAAAGTCAATCATTAGAGTTGGTGGAATCTAACGTCAAAATAAAAAACACCTCCGATTCGAATCCTAGCATCAATAGAAAAAAGTTCCTATCGCTTGATTTGAAATCTAATTATGACCACATAAGTCCAAACCAACCTATACATACATATTCAATAGAGTTAGCTAGTAAGGAAACAATAAAATCAACCAATAATCCATCTAAATTAGACGAAATTCATATACTAAATACAAATGTAATAAATGGAAAAAAAAGGATTGATTTACCCGAAGCTGGCACCACACCTGATCCCATTAATAACATGTTTAAAAGAATGAGTATATGCTCAAAGAATTTAGCTTTAGATGCATCAACAGATTTTGAAAACGAAACAATCAGAGACGCCGATCAGCCTTTAAAAAAGTGCGGCAACACGGTGAGTATCAACGAAATTCCCACCTTTCAGGAATACCGCTCACCTAATTCCCTTTCTCCCCAGTCTAGCATAGATCTATCGATTAAGAAACCATTGCCATCCATTATTAAGAAAGCTCGCACCCGTTCGTATTCTTTAGCAGCGACGGATCATTTAGATCGAGAATTTAGATTTGTGGCTAATTCTTTGTCTGTTGCTCTCTCTCCCCCGAATCTCGGCTCGCCCCGTCGTGCGCTCACTCCTGTCGCCTCACACCTGCCACTTGACGATAATCATCAAAACACTCATGATGCGCCGACACCCCCTGCTACGGATGAATCGACTTCATACGGCGCGACGACATCGATGCAACTGGCCACTCTGCATAATTACCGACGCGATTCCTGCAAAACACCATCTGTAAAATCGCGCGAAAAATCATGTACACGTCGCAACTCAAAACGCAGTAATGATTATGGTGGTCGTGAAAACGGACGAGGGAACAACCAGCCACAACCGTTAGAAAGACGAGAATCGCGCCGCGGTCAATTTACGAGGAGTTTGAGTAATGCGGATGTTCCGCCAGATGAAAAAACAGGTAATTTATCATTATACTTATAGCAGATTAATCTACATCACTAAAACTTACGTTAAAATAAAGATGTAACTTTCAAAGACGGCAGTCTCAGCGACACGGCACTGGGTGGTAACTGTGAATTAGAACCAGCCAGCGACGAGGTACTGCTGAAAGCGGAACCCCGAGACTACTTTGGTCCTGGCATGGGCAAGAAAAGTAACTCCACTTCACAATTATCAGCTACAGGTGATCGACCAAATACGTTTCTATATTATACTAAACCTTATTTATTAACCTTCCGACCTTTGACTATATTATATAATCAAAAGCCGACATTTCGTAGAAATGTTACGTATCGATAACATGTGGTGTGCCTAATATTCAATTCTTATTCTGCTTCTACCATCGCAGAACAACATCAAGAGTTTAATTTCTCTTTCATGTAACAATTATTTTATCCCTTTACATGTACCTACACACAACTATTTCTTTTATTATTTAAGTAGGTACTACACTTATTCAACCATGTATTAATACGTAGCATTTCTAGAAGAGTTAGATTACTAATTATAATAAGCTTCAAATATGTACAACTGAATATTTATAATATAAACTTTGGCGTATATTTTAGTAACAAATTCAAGTTTTGATAACACAATCACAGGGCGGAAACGGAGATTAAATTTTGGTAAACGTGGAAAAAATTCGTTTACGGTGCAACGCAGCGAGGAAGTGGTACCAGGCGAAATGCGAGGAGGCATGGGCGGAGTATCGCGCGCCTCCTCGGCCTCGAGTGAAAACGACGAGGACAGGTTGGCGGCTTTCGCGCCACAACATTGACACAATAGTGCCTCTCGCCGGGCGGTAGATCACTCGCGAGTACACTGATATATAGTTCAAAGGTTTCGTAGAAACGAGAGAGAAGATAATCTGCACTTCAAATACTAGATCAGTTCCCACGAGTCTGTACCGTCAACTTACTCGTTATGCGACGTCCATTATAAATATTTTCCGGTTATTGGCAGAGCCTGCCTAAATAAAATTATTATTCACATCACATATTTACAAATTTCTAATGTTAGGCCAATTTATTATAATATCATAGAGGTTATTAATATAAATACAGTATATTATCTAGCCTAAAAGTCAAATGTGGCTGGTCGTTAAATCTGTCTTGGGAAAAATGAAAAGTGATTTATATTAATTTTGGCTCAATTCTGCCAAAATAGAAGAGGACTACACGTGTAAGAACGATTAACACAGCATGTCACAATTCCACCAAATGGCATCAGTTAATGTGGCTTTTGTATATTCAGCTAACGTAGAGCTTTTACATGGTTAATGTTCTATAAAAATATGTCAACATATGATAAGGTACTGTAGAATACAGGAAATTGTAGATAACTTTACATTAATTAATTGTATAATTATGTTAAATTAAATTCAATACTATTTACAAAACAGGTAACAATGGTACTAGTATTGGTGTTCACAAATAGGTTTGCAGTATTAATATACATATCTAATAAGTATTATATTATTCTCCAACGTCCACAATTACGAACAACATGAATAAACTATGACTAACTCTGTTACTATTACAGTAGAGATGACTAGGAAGGGTAATCAATTAGTTAGCAAATCGACCAATACATCTGCAACTCACAACCTCTTACAATATTGTTAAGCACCCAGGCATCAAAACCTTAGCTAATGTAGGTATATATTTTGGTTTTGGCCAACTAGCATTACTGTTTTAAGTGTTCGAAAACATCATAATCATGCATTAGACAATTTTCGTACCTATGTAATATGTAAAGAACTTTTAAAATCAATTCTCCGTGTGACGTAAATGCCCTACGTGACTACTAACAACTACGATATTTAAAATGTAATATAAATGATAAATTTAGCGGCGCGGAGTGCGAAACCTCCTGTCGTGTAGTTCGGTGAGGTAGGTAGGTAGCAGTGCGGTAACGATGTATGTTGGGCAGCGCGCGGGCGGGCGGAGGGCGGCGGCGCGCGACGCAAGCGCTCGGGGCCCGCCACTACCACATTCCAGCGCTCGCACGAGGTGGCTGCCAGCCTCGTGTCCATATCTAGCTCGGAGGGATCCTCGTAAGTGGCCCGCTCGTCGCGACCCGCCTGCCAACTTCCGTTTTGTATGTGCGCCCCATGTAACTCGCGTCTTCAAAGTCTTTCTCCCCTTTCTATGTGCCTGTCGTCTTGTCAAAGCATGAATCCGATCGATGGTGTATTTCACTCTCTATTCTGTTGAGCACGCACGAGTCTTCTCTCGCATAGGCATCGCACTCTCTCTTCGAATGACCCGTGACCGTTACATTTATCTCCGGTGTTTAGATGTGTTTGATATGGATTTTTCTGTAAGCTTTTTTTCGCGATGTGAGGGGAGACGAGGTCGTCCGCGGACGCGCAATCGTTCCTGAACTCGCGATGCACGATTGTGATTGGACGATAAATGTTGCCTGATGCCTACGATGTTTGCACCTATTATTTTGGACCAGTTTAACAAATTTTACATTTCGTCTCATCAATGTACACTTACACACCTACATTAAATATCATGCATGTCTCACTGGTATAACATCACTTACCATTTTATCATAACTTATGTTCAGATGGATTACATTTAAGGTTTTGATATAATTTATGCTATCTTTACAGTTTCAAATTAATTAATAAGTATGAATAGATTAGACGTTATATATTGTAAGTTTTTCACCCTTAAACATAATTTCTTTAAACATTTTCTGGTCTATCTAAGATTCTTGGAAATTTATATTAGAGGAAACATTAGTTTCTAAAGTGAAGTAGTTAGACTGATAAAAGTTAGCTTAGAAATGGTTAAATACAAATGTTTTTATTCAATTATTACCAATTTTCTTGAAGATCAATAGAGCTATCTATTTTAATCCACTATAAAATCTTATACCTATTCTTTGTTTAGATGCAGACCATTCTCTAGCGTTTCTTGCACCTTTACACAGTTACATCTACTAATTAGATGTCTTAACATTTATAGTACCTAGTACCTGGACCCATGTAATTTGCCTAACTTTACCAATTGATGCATCCGATCGACTACCGCCCTCTTCTTCACTATTGTATCAATGTTGTTGACGTTGTTTTCATTTATTATTTATTTCGATATGTCTATTTCTTTGGTAGTAGCTAAAGACTTGATCGATAAAGTTTTTATTCCTTTATTTACTTTTTATGTAATACCTGCGCCTTGTATTTTGAGTAACACGGAATGAGTCATGTTTTTGTGTAACAATTATTATGTATTGATTAAATGTACAAAGTAATTTTTTACTACATGCAGTGCATAATATTAAAAATCAATCACTACTGATTTGGAATTGTTTTTTTTTTATTAAGATACAGATAGCCGCTACTAATGGAACGTGATACTTTGTTATGGTAATAAATAAATCTCTTGGCAACTTATTTGTAGATGGTCTCCTGGTATGCGAGGCTCTGGCTCGTCTGAAGGCGGTGGACTGTCGGACTTTATCGACGGTCTGGGGCCCGGCCAACTGGTGGGCAGACAGTTACTCGGGGCCCCTACCCTGGGCGATGTACAGTTATCTATGTGCTACCAGAAAGGATTTCTCGAGGTTAAATCTTGCTTCTTGATATTAAAAAATAAACACTAAAAACATATGATAACAATAACTTGTTATTATACTTACCGTGATGACATAGCAATTGAATGTTGCCTTTGATTCTTTTTCTGTTATTTTTCCATCATTGAGGACAGCTTATTTCAAATTGCTTCATTTTTGCACTTAAAATATAGCTACAGTAATGAATTTTTGGCCATATAGATTTGGTCACACCAATACGCCGTCGACACACGGATACTTAACAAAATACGACACATTGCTCCATAAAATTGATTCCTTTTAAATTTCAGGTCGAGGTAATTCGCGCCCGAGGCTTGCAAGCCCGACAGGGCAGCCGGACATTACCAGCGCCCTATGTTAAAGTGTACCTAGTCAGCGGCAAGCGATGCATAGCCAAAGCTAAGACAAGTACAGCGCGCCGAACGCTGGACCCCCTCTACCAACAAACATTAACCTTTAGAGAAAATTTCAAAAGTTGCGTTTTACAGGTAAGCTTTTTAAAATCCATCTTCGACATTTTCCTATACGAAATGCATACTTTTAAGTTTCGAATGATGATCTTCATTCGTTGACCATTATATAAATCTAATGGATTTGCCATCATATTTCTTGACTGCGATGATAAAGATCATAATAATAAGATTATACCTTCCCATATACCATACCACCATAGATTTGTTTCTGTATTTTTATTAAAATTATTATATCGCTTACAATATTTAAGTATATAATATTGCGTGCACTATACGCTCTTTCTTCCACAGGTGACAGTTTGGGGAGACTATGGACGTATAGAGGGTAAAAAAGTGTTTATGGGGGTGGCACAAATCATGCTGGATGACCTTAACCTATCGAATATCGTCATTGGATGGTACAAACTCTTCGGAACTACTTCTTTGGTAAGGACCATTCGAAGATTCCAAATTTAAAAGCAATTCTTAAAAGTAGTCAAGGTATTTTCCAGAAGAACAGAACATATTCAAGTACAAGATATCCTACTGGAATTCTTAATTTTAGATATATATTTTTTTTTAATTAAAAAACTTTTTATTCGCTATGCTAAGTTATGTTTATATCTTGTTGATATCTTTTTTGTTTGTTTTCAGTAACCCAGGTTCTCCGAGACTCCCTGCCGAGTGTCTTGAGAATCTATATCACAATAAAAAAAAAATATAACTTGTCCAAATATGTAATAAATTTAGTGATACTGCTTTAATATCATGATAAAACGCGAAATATCTTGAATATAGGAATTTTTCTATAAAACGAAGGATATAAATGATAATAATTTGTATTTTTATTTTCTTTTGGAATGCCTACCGGAGTTTTGAATAGTTAGCATTTTATAGCAATGAAACAAATGTATAGTGTACTCAATAATATGTAATTAAGTATTAAAAGCCAAATGCAATTTCTGTAATTTTATTTGTCCTTAAGAGCCAATTTCACTACTGAAAACAACTTAATATTTGTGTAATAATTGAACATTAATTATATGGAATTATCGAGCAGTGATGAAACTGGCTCTAAATTACTAAACATAGGTAGATAAAAAATAAACTCATTATTTCCATATCATTTATATTCCACAGATATGTTTATAACATTTCCATACTTAGCAATCCATCTCATTTCATGTAATATATCAATCAGTCTATCATAACCGCCTCATTTCACCGACGGAGTCCATAAAATTAATCTTTACTATAGACATAACTATTCTAAAAGAGGTGGCAACATCAAATATATTAGTAGGCTAAAATGGTGAACAACTTCTGTGTGTATAAAAATGACATAATGGGATTTCATTCTCAAAAGTGATTAAGCTTAAAATAAATTTGCTAGTATAAATTATACTAACCTCGATTCAAACAAAACTTGTTTAATAATCTGTAGTTCTGTACAAACTAATGTCTTGGTCTATATTAAACTTTAAACTGTCACAAATTTAACACTTAATGCAACAATTGTTTAGGTTGCTTGGAAGGCGAAGCGCCCGGTAACCTGCCCTCGCCAGCTCGCTTTACTCCCGTCGATTTGATATCTGAAAAAATAACATGTAATTAGATTATTTTTACGCGAAATTCAAATGCACCAATCACGGCGCTTCGTTTTATCATGGACCTTCTCATTGGCTGCTTAAGAAACGAAATTTTATATTGTATTTTGCCGACACTTAACAGCTAGTAACAGCTTGCCAATCCTTAAACTTCTATATCCTACTAATATTATAAACGTGAAAGTTTGTGAGTATTTAAGGATGTTTTTTTTTCACGCAAAAACTACTTAATGTATTTTGATGAAATTTGGTATGGAGGTTACTGACACCCTGGATTAACATCATCATCATCATCATTATCATCATCATAATCATCATCTTCATCATCATCAGCACGTATATCATCCACTGCTGAACATGGGCCTACTCTCGAGGGAGCGTTTTTGCCAGAGTCACCACGCTTGGCAGGCGGATTGGTGACCGCAGTATTATGTTGTAATACACAGGAAAACAGGCTGCTGCCTTTACCCTGGTATACGCTTGTTATACATGATGTTATAACAATCGGGACCAACGGCTTAACGTGCTTTCCGAGGCACGGAGGGTAGTCCCTCAACCAACCAGATTCGGAAAGAAATCTTAGAATTTACACAAAGATTTATTGTCCGGTGTGGGGATCGAACCCACGACCTCCGAGACTTAAAGAGAGCCAAATACCGCTACGCTACGGAGGTTGGTTGGATTAACATATAAGATATTATTATTGCGCGGGCGCAGCCGCGGGCGGAAATATCACTACATAGTATAAAACAAAGTCGCTTTCCGTTGTCTGTCCGTCCCTATGTATGCTTAGATCTTAAGAACTACGCAACAGATTTTGATGAGGTTTCAATAGATAGAGTGATTCAAGAGGAAGCTTTATATGTATGATATGTCAGTATTGCACCCGTGCGAAGCCGGGGCGGGTCGGTAGTAGTATTATATATGCGGAAGTCTGTGAGTATGTAAGTATGTTTGTTGCTCTTTCACGCTAAAACTACTACTAAATGGATTTTAATAAAATTTGGTATGAAGGTTGCTGACACCCTGGATTAACATATACTTAGGATATTATTTTTACGCGGGCGAAGTCGCGGCCGGATATTTAGTATTTTAAATGCGACAGTTTGTAAGAATAAAAATATGTTTATTGACCTTTCACGGAAAAACTACTGAATGGATTTTGATGAAATTTGGTATGAAGGCTACTGACTCCATGGATTAACATAAAGGTTTTTTTTTCTTTTCGGTCAACTACTTCTTCGTCAGTTTCATCAGATTATTTAGTCAGATTATTTTTATAGTAAGGGAGCCGACGAGGCTAAATGGGGATTTACTCGAGCGTCGTAGAGACCTATTGGGATGCAAAGCTTAGATGATAAGAAGAAAAAAATGTTATATGATATATACCTTTACATCGGTGGGGGAAGCGGCTATAGATTTTTAAATATGTAAAAAAAAACTGTTGCATGGACATCCTCGAGCGCGTCAGATATTGATAGCACCAATGACCTACGTATTTTTAATAATGTACGTATGTTAATCTGATCGTTTGCATGATGCGGGTGGTGTATTTAAGGGTTGAAAATGAAAAAAAAAAAATTTAATCGAGCGCGTCAGATTTTCTAAGGGAGTGTTAAGTACACCAAAAAAAAGCTCTCATTCACTAATCTGACGATTTCGATGGGACGCAAACTCGCGGCCATTTTCATAATGTGCAAAAAAAATTCGCCATTTTGAAATACTCAAGCGTTTCAGATTAAGATATATATGGTTCATCTTTATGTTCTAAACGTACTGTCTCATAATCTGACGATTAACTAGAGGGATTCGCCTGATCTGACAAAAAAAAATTAGAAAAACGGTTCACCTTAAAGGCCATCCCTGCAACTTCCCGCTAATTCCATTCCTGGGCGCTTAAAATTGTACTTATGACATTTTTGAGCTCAAAATATAATTTATGTGATATTTTGAGCTCGCTGAGTTCAAAGAAATAATATTTCTATGCATTAGAGCTCTCCCAGCTCGAAAGTCTGATAGAAGTTTCATAGAACACTATTTTTGGAATTTTCAAACCGCAATAACTTTTGAATGGATCAAGCAATTTTCACGCGGTTGGCGGCATTCGACGCAGTTTTATCATCCTCATAAGTAATTTTGCAATTTTAATTGATCGAACCACAAATTTCGGAGTAATCCCGAAAAAACACTTGTTCGGGTTTCTTTCGTTCACGATATCTTTCGAACGAATCAACCGCTTTTGACCAGCTTAGTGGCGATCGACGTGGTTTTTCAAGCTCAAAGGCGGATTAGTTTTTGAAATTGATCGATAAAGCCGGTTAAAAGCTATTCCAAAAAAAACACTTTAAAAAAAAATGTTTTTCTTATTTCTCAAAATCTATCGGTCCGAATCGGTTCAAATTCACAGGAAATCTAATTTTGAGGGAAATATTCAGAACGCCGTTTAGTAGATTCCGATCGGTTTAGTCGTTCAAAAGTTATAAGCGAGTAATATTAAATATAGCATAATTATAATTTATAGCACTGTGCGTGATATAAATCATTTAATGATGATTCCATCGACAATTCGAGGTTATCATATGTTCCTCGAAACTTTCGGATATTTACACATTTTTTTAATGTTTCTACCGTAAATTTAATTGTTTTTTGTAAGGTACTTTCACCACAAAATACACATTTCAAATTAATGTCACTCATATTAAATATTTATAAACTTTAATTCACACAAATAATATTAAAATAGCAAAAAAATCATCAGTATCAGTGGTACCACTAGGTCGTGGTCCTAACCCCTTAAGGGTGCCCCCAGGTGTGTGCCACTTAATTGTATGTTTTTTTCCAATTTTTTCTATATTGATCCATTAAAGTCTAAAATAATTAATATGAACTTAAACTTATTATGAGTAGAGAAATTAATGACCAGCTGACGGACGGACTACTTTGTCTGTAATATCCTACAATTTGCTACCGGTTAATTAAGTATCTAGTTTAATTAATATAATAAGAATAATTGTGTAACATTGTGATTCTGACAAGTACAAGTGTATGTAAATACCTAAGTTCTGAATAAATTCATTATTTTACATTATTTTAAAAGCCAAAACGTTGGAAACACGTTGTAAACAGTATGCCACGAACGAGTCTTTATGATCAGCTGTGATGGAGTCATGGCAACAGAAACCAGAGTGGGGACGGAGTGAGAGAGTAATAGATAGAGAAAGAGTGAGAGAGGAATAGAAACGCGGAGAAGGAAATGTAGGCATAACGCAGCTGCACGCATTTAACTTTATCGACGAATTTTTGTTATTTCGGCTTGCGGAAATCGTCAGATTATATATTTTTCATTATTCTTGAATTATTTCCTTCAAAATAAAAAAAAATTTAGCTACGCTCGAGAATGTCGAGATGACGTTTTTTTTTTACAACTTTGTTGCCCTCCCCTTTTTTTACGTCACTCTCAAATTGTCAGATTAGTGGAATATACACTTTTTAGGATGTAATTAACTCACCCTACCTTAATCTGACGCGCTCGAGAATTTCTGATGGTCAATTTTTTTTTACTAATCTGATCCTGTATCCTTCACGGGCGGCCTTATATATGGGCCTCATGTTTTGTGGAGGTACTTAACCGGGTACAAGGTATTCCCCTGTATATTAATCTGCCGCGCTTTAGTAAATCCCGAAATCCCCGCATGGGCTCCCCTACTATTACATCTTCAACCTCAACTTTCAACACCGAAGTGTTTGATTTCTATAAAATTCTATTGTTTCTATTAAAATTCTATTCTATAAAACTCAATTATGCTAACAGTATATTTTTTTATTGTACTTTAAAATTTCATCATCATAAATCAAGTGCATTGGCTCACTGCTGGATCAACATACTACGCAAAAAGGTGTTTATATACACCGTGAAATTTTAATGGTTGTTTTCCCGAAGCAGAACAACTTGCCGTCGGTACTATCGAAATATATATATATTTTTTTTTTAGACATGTTTTGGATTTAAAATTATTAAAAAAAATATTAGACAACTCCAAAGCGTGATAAACAGTAGTAACACTAGACGGAGTGAACGGACCTTGTAGGTACTACTCGAATCGCACGCGCTGCTGACAAAGTAAAGAACGATCCATAAACGTTCAAAGCAAAATAAGAGCTCAATGGTAGTTATACGGCATGAAATAGCCTGCACGCAAGAATCACAAACGAGCCGGCTTCCTTTGTAATTAGCCGCGCGGCGCCGACGCCGGAACGCCCCGCGCTCTCCTTCGACTCCCTCCTTCCTTAGTTGTCCCGTGAACGTAGGAAGCGCAGCACGCGTTATCTTATTACCTACTTTATTAGTATTATGGATCAACATTACAGTTTTAGTAATTTAGAGTACGTCGCTATGGTGCAACTGTACGCTAGGGCTAATTATAATTCCCATACTGCCTGGCGTCTTTACGCCGAGCTGCAACACTTGGCGTCACTCCGTCTTCGCGGAGTTCTGAACCCTCAAGTCATACAGGACCGGACGATCGTAGCGGCGACGGCTACTCGATCATGGGCAGTTCCAAGTGCCAGCACATGCACAGGGCAGAGGTCGATCGGCCGTTCTTTCGCCAGAGCTCGACGAGGAGATAATCGAGTACTTCGAACGCGATCCTCGCCGAAGTAAGCGAATGGCGGCAGCTAAGTTTAGCGTAAGCCAATACTACGACTGGAAACTACTCAACTCAGAAGGACTGCATCCATATCATTTCCGCGGAGTTCATTTAATTTTTCATTTTTGTTAAATACGCCTTAAATACTTTATTAGGTATCTAATTCAGAAAATTATTGTTCTTAGATAATAAACTTGTTTTAAGTTACGTTTTCTGTAAGTTATAGCTAAAAAGGTATTGGATAAAGCTTATTATTATGATTGGGTACTGTGTTACATTACCTAAGGTGTAGGTATCAGCTGATTGACTAACACCCGGGTCAACGAACGCGCGACCGAGCGACGCGAGCGCTAGGTATCGCGAGGTATTACTATCGGTTCGATGTCACTTTCGAGTTCGGTTTTTCACGATTGTTAATCGGCCATTTTTGGTTTATAATATTTAGTTTTTGTATAAATTGAATGTTTAACTAAGACCAAACCTTTTCGCTGCGGGAAAACAACCATTTAAATTTCAGCGTGTATATATATATATATATATAATATTATAAATGTGAAATCACGCCTTAACTACTGAAGCGATTTAAATGACATTTGGTACAGATATAGTCTAGAGCCTGAGAAAGAACATAGGCTATATTTTATTATGAAATTCCTACGGGAACGGGAGTTACGCGGGTTAAAACCGCGCGCGGGAAGCTAGAGAATAATAAAATGATGACATTAAAAATTGCAATGATTTGAATGTGACTTTTAAATTAATAAATTCATCCAGCGGGGGGGGCTGCCCCCCCCACGGACCACCCCTGCTTCCCCCACCACCCCAGTTTAGCACCCTCGCTACGCTCGGGCGCTAACTTCACGCCGCGCCGTACAATAATAGGCTGCTTAGGTCACACGTATCGTAATCCACCACCCCTCGCGAGTCCGAGGCGGGTTTATGTCACATCTGCTATAAAATAGTATACGATACTCGTGACCTAAGTAGCCTATTAATGCATGGCGTTTAGCACCCTCGCTACGCTCGGGCGCTAACTTCACGCCGTGCAATAATAGGCTACTTAGGTAACAGGTATCGTAATGTACTATTTTGTCAAATTGTCCTTTCTCGTCGCCTCCAGTTTCAATTATTCTACACATTTACATGTCACTGACATCTTCTTAAATGAATTTAATGAGACAATCAAAACCCAATTGTGAACCGAAATCTTCTGACTTCCTATCTTACAGTTTACGTTAGTTTTATTAGTTCTCCGTTCTTTCGATTGTTTTTCCCGTCAAATGCTGGGTAGACAGTATAAAATGCGCAGTTTCCACTAACCTTGTAGCCACCTGACTTGCGTGGCGGGTCCATAGCCCTTCTCGTTCCTGGCAGCGATACGGAAGATGATGGCGGGCTTCGTGGACGAGTCCACGTGCGCGGCGCTCAGCGATGACTGCGGCACTACGCACGTGTTCGCCTTGCCGCAGTACACGCGCACGAACGCGAGCTGGGACTTTGATGGTTCCTGACACAATTTATTATTGACAGTTTTATATTTATACTAGCTGCCCACCCCGGCTTCTCACGGGTGGACTTTTATCTTAAACATTTGGGAATAAACATATATCGATTGGCTCAAAATGATTATAGTCTTCAAAAAAGTAATTATGGTTACATAACTACTATTGTTAGACAAATGGTACCGCGAAGGTTTTTATACATAGATAATATTTATATGTTCTTTAATATTCTAGAACATTTTTTTGTTCTATCATTCAGTTTCCGCAGCGCATGCGATGAAAGACAATTTATGGCATTTTTTTCATACTTTGGTTTACATTATCGAAGTTCTAGTAAAAATCCCTAATTGTTTCTTGAAAAAATGTAGCCATTGTTACTTAAGGATAATGTGGCATTCTATTAGTAAAAAATATCGAAATGTTAAAATGGCAACACCAATAGAGCAGATACTAAATTGATATTATAGTTTTGTTTTCATCGCCTTGTTCAAAAACAGATCTTACTGCCTATTACAATATTCGTGGAATGTTATTATTAACTTATAAAATGCTATATGCATAACAAGATTGATTTTATACTTAGTGGGTATAAGGATAATAAGTTATACTACTCAATTATTAAAATAACATGAGATCGTTAAAATGATAACCCACCTTTGACTGTGAATTCGATCGCACAGCTAAGTACACTGAATACTCGAATATTCCTTCGGCAGCTACTTGTGGTGGCTCCCATGATAAATGTGCGCCTTCCACGGACTTTGAAATTTTGATCGCTGATGGAGCACCAGGGAAACCAGGTAAACACGTTTTAAATGCCGATTCCTGTCATAAGAATTACATGTTTACTAATTTAAAACAAACAGGGAACAAGAGCTGGGATAAAAAAAATATAATCCGTATAATTATAATTGGTGAAACGCATACCTATTTAGAAAGAAGCAACATACGGGTTTTCTGTGTATCAATGTATTTATTTATGACGGTAATTATCTTGCAGGCGAAGTTTCTTTCATATAAATCGTTATAATTTGCGGTAGCTGGTTAATTGTGAACTGAGAAATACGGCAGACAATGGGCTTTTACTTTTATCAGCTATGATGTTAATTGAATACTTGAACAATAATTTATACTCACTTCACTAAATTCGCCGCGCCCGCATGAGTTGATAGCTGCGATTCTAAACTTGTAAGCCGTACCATGTTCCAGTGGCGTGGTGGGTAATCCAGTTAAGTCTGGCAGATTTTCCAGCGACAAGTTTGACAGATCAACGTTAGGATCTGATATATAATTTTGAACCTGTATAATTAAAGGAAACAAAAATGGGTAAGTATTTATTTAACAGCATATAAACATATACATACAAACATATTCAATTAATATAGTTACCGTGATTGAATTCCCTTTGATAAATCCTACGGTATACCACGCATCTTCGTCATGTTGTTTTGGTTCTTCTGTTTCAGCCTGTAATATAACGAAAAATAATATCGCGGTTAGATGAAAGAATTGTAAAAATAAATTTGAATGCTTTTTACCAATAAAACTGGATATAATCCGACTTATCCGTAGTATAATATATATATATATATAAGTAAAATATATTATTTGACAAAGCGTTAGCGTATTTGGCTCGCTTTAAATCTCGAAGGTCGTGGGAACGATATCCACGCCACGCCGGATAGAAAATCTTTGTGTAAATCCTCCGTGGCTCGGAAAGCGTTGTTTAAGGTCACAGCCCATTACAGCCACCCGGCACCCACCCCGCACCGCCTCGTCGCACGGCGTCCACTTGTTGTCGGCAGGTGGTCCACGGGTGGACGCTGCGTTATCACCAATAAACTATGGCAAATACCCTCTATCGGGAGGAGGCCCATGTGGACGCTAAACGGGCTGATAATGATACATACATAGCAAGCAGCTCATATTATATGAGTGTTACCTGCTCGTGCTGGTGGTGCAGCGCTGCGCTGGCCAGCGTGGCGAGCGCGTGCGCCGCGTCCGTGGGCGGCAGGGGCGGCGCCGCCGCGCTGGCGCCCGCCACCGAGCTGCTGACCGCGGCGTCGCCCTCAGCTTATATTACATGAGTGTTACCTGCTCGTGCTGGTGGTGCAGCGCTGCGCTGGCCAGCGTGGCGAGCGCGTGCGCCGCGTCCGTGGGCGGCAGGGGCGGCGCCGCCGCGCTGGCGCCCGCCACCGAGCTGCTGACCGCGGCGTCGCCCTCAGCTTATATTACATGAGTGTTACCTGCTCGTGCTGGTGGTGCAGCGCTGCGCTGGCCAGCGTGGCGAGCGCGTGCGCCGCGTCCGTGGGCGGCAGGGGCGGCGCCGCCGCGCTGGCGCCCGCCACCGAGCTGCTGACCGCGGCGTCGCCCTCAGCTTATATTACATGAGTGTTACCTGCTCGTGCTGGTGGTGCAGCGCTGCGCTGGCCAGCGTGGCGAGCGCGTGCGCCGCGTCCGTGGGCGGCAGGGGCGGCGCCGCCGCGCTGGCGCCCGCCACCGAGCTGCTGACCGCGGCGTCGCCCTCAGCTTATATTACATGAGTGTTACCTGCTCGTGCTGGTGGTGCAGCGCTGCGCTGGCCAGCGTGGCGAGCGCGTGCGCCGCGTCCGTGGGCGGCAGGGGCGGCGCCGCCGCGCTGGCGCCCGCCACCGAGCTGCTGACCGCGGCGTCGCCCTCAGCTTATATTACATGAGTGTTACCTGCTCGTGCTGGTGGTGCAGCGCTGCGCTGGCCAGCGTGGCGAGCGCGTGCGCCGCGTCCGTGGGCGGCAGGGGCGGCGCCGCCGCGCTGGCGCCCGCCACCGAGCTGCTGACCGCGGCGTCGCCCTCAGCTTATATTACATGAGTGTTACCTGCTCGTGCTGGTGGTGCAGCGCTGCGCTGGCCAGCGTGGCGAGCGCGTGCGCCGCGTCCGTGGGCGGCAGGGGCGGCGCCGCCGCGCTGGCGCCCGCCACCGAGCTGCTGACCGCGGCGTCGCCCTCAGCTTATATTACATGAGTGTTACCTGCTCGTGCTGGTGGTGCAGCGCTGCGCTGGCCAGCGTGGCGAGCGCGTGCGCCGCGTCCGTGGGCGGCAGGGGCGGCGCCGCCGCGCTGGCGCCCGCCACCGAGCTGCTGACCGCGGCGTCGCCCTCAGCTTATATTACATGAGTGTTACCTGCTCGTGCTGGTGGTGCAGCGCTGCGCTGGCCAGCGTGGCGAGCGCGTGCGCCGCGTCCGTGGGCGGCAGGGGCGGCGCCGCCGCGCTGGCGCCCGCCACCGAGCTGCTGACCGCGGCGTCGCCCTCAGCTTATATTACATGAGTGTTACCTGCTCGTGCTGGTGGTGCAGCGCTGCGCTGGCCAGCGTGGCGAGCGCGTGCGCCGCGTCCGTGGGCGGCAGGGGCGGCGCCGCCGCGCTGGCGCCCGCCACCGAGCTGCTGACCGCGGCGTCGCCCTCAGCTTATATTACATGAGTGTTACCTGCTCGTGCTGGTGGTGCAGCGCTGCGCTGGCCAGCGTGGCGAGCGCGTGCGCCGCGTCCGTGGGCGGCAGGGGCGGCGCCGCCGCGCTGGCGCCCGCCACCGAGCTGCTGACCGCGGCGTCGCCCTCAGCTTATATTACATGAGTGTTACCTGCTCGTGCTGGTGGTGCAGCGCTGCGCTGGCCAGCGTGGCGAGCGCGTGCGCCGCGTCCGTGGGCGGCAGGGGCGGCGCCGCCGCGCTGGCGCCCGCCACCGAGCTGCTGACCGCGGCGTCGCCCTCAGCTTATATTACATGAGTGTTACCTGCTCGTGCTGGTGGTGCAGCGCTGCGCTGGCCAGCGTGGCGAGCGCGTGCGCCGCGTCCGTGGGCGGCAGGGGCGGCGCCGCCGCGCTGGCGCCCGCCACCGAGCTGCTGACCGCGGCGTCGCCCTCAGCTTATATTACATGAGTGTTACCTGCTCGTGCTGGTGGTGCAGCGCTGCGCTGGCCAGCGTGGCGAGCGCGTGCGCCGCGTCCGTGGGCGGCAGGGGCGGCGCCGCCGCGCTGGCGCCCGCCACCGAGCTGCTGACCGCGGCGTCGCCCTCAGCTTATATTACATGAGTGTTACCTGCTCGTGCTGGTGGTGCAGCGCTGCGCTGGCCAGCGTGGCGAGCGCGTGCGCCGCGTCCGTGGGCGGCAGGGGCGGCGCCGCCGCGCTGGCGCCCGCCACCGAGCTGCTGACCGCGGCGTCGCCCTCAGCTTATATTACATGAGTGTTACCTGCTCGTGCTGGTGGTGCAGCGCTGCGCTGGCCAGCGTGGCGAGCGCGTGCGCCGCGTCCGTGGGCGGCAGGGGCGGCGCCGCCGCGCTGGCGCCCGCCACCGAGCTGCTGACCGCGGCGTCGCCCTCAGCTTATATTACATGAGTGTTACCTGCTCGTGCTGGTGGTGCAGCGCTGCGCTGGCCAGCGTGGCGAGCGCGTGCGCCGCGTCCGTGGGCGGCAGGGGCGGCGCCGCCGCGCTGGCGCCCGCCACCGAGCTGCTGACCGCGGCGTCGCCCTCAGCTTATATTACATGAGTGTTACCTGCTCGTGCTGGTGGTGCAGCGCTGCGCTGGCCAGCGTGGCGAGCGCGTGCGCCGCGTCCGTGGGCGGCAGGGGCGGCGCCGCCGCGCTGGCGCCCGCCACCGAGCTGCTGACCGCGGCGTCGCCCTCAGCTTATATTACATGAGTGTTACCTGCTCGTGCTGGTGGTGCAGCGCTGCGCTGGCCAGCGTGGCGAGCGCGTGCGCCGCGTCCGTGGGCGGCAGGGGCGGCGCCGCCGCGCTGGCGCCCGCCACCGAGCTGCTGACCGCGGCGTCGCCCTCAGCTTATATTACATGAGTGTTACCTGCTCGTGCTGGTGGTGCAGCGCTGCGCTGGCCAGCGTGGCGAGCGCGTGCGCCGCGTCCGTGGGCGGCAGGGGCGGCGCCGCCGCGCTGGCGCCCGCCACCGAGCTGCTGACCGCGGCGTCGCCCTCAGCTTATATTACATGAGTGTTACCTGCTCGTGCTGGTGGTGCAGCGCTGCGCTGGCCAGCGTGGCGAGCGCGTGCGCCGCGTCCGTGGGCGGCAGGGGCGGCGCCGCCGCGCTGGCGCCCGCCACCGAGCTGCTGACCGCGGCGTCGCCCTCAGCTTATATTACATGAGTGTTACCTGCTCGTGCTGGTGGTGCAGCGCTGCGCTGGCCAGCGTGGCGAGCGCGTGCGCCGCGTCCGTGGGCGGCAGGGGCGGCGCCGCCGCGCTGGCGCCCGCCACCGAGCTGCTGACCGCGGCGTCGCCCTCAGCTTATATTACATGAGTGTTACCTGCTCGTGCTGGTGGTGCAGCGCTGCGCTGGCCAGCGTGGCGAGCGCGTGCGCCGCGTCCGTGGGCGGCAGGGGCGGCGCCGCCGCGCTGGCGCCCGCCACCGAGCTGCTGACCGCGGCGTCGCCCTCAGCTTATATTACATGAGTGTTACCTGCTCGTGCTGGTGGTGCAGCGCTGCGCTGGCCAGCGTGGCGAGCGCGTGCGCCGCGTCCGTGGGCGGCAGGGGCGGCGCCGCCGCGCTGGCGCCCGCCACCGAGCTGCTGACCGCGGCGTCGCCCTCAGCTTATATTACATGAGTGTTACCTGCTCGTGCTGGTGGTGCAGCGCTGCGCTGGCCAGCGTGGCGAGCGCGTGCGCCGCGTCCGTGGGCGGCAGGGGCGGCGCCGCCGCGCTGGCGCCCGCCACCGAGCTGCTGACCGCGGCGTCGCCCTCAGCTTATATTACATGAGTGTTACCTGCTCGTGCTGGTGGTGCAGCGCTGCGCTGGCCAGCGTGGCGAGCGCGTGCGCCGCGTCCGTGGGCGGCAGGGGCGGCGCCGCCGCGCTGGCGCCCGCCACCGAGCTGCTGACCGCGGCGTCGCCCTCAGCTTATATTACATGAGTGTTACCTGCTCGTGCTGGTGGTGCAGCGCTGCGCTGGCCAGCGTGGCGAGCGCGTGCGCCGCGTCCGTGGGCGGCAGGGGCGGCGCCGCCGCGCTGGCGCCCGCCACCGAGCTGCTGACCGCGGCGTCGCCCTCAGCTTATATTACATGAGTGTTACCTGCTCGTGCTGGTGGTGCAGCGCTGCGCTGGCCAGCGTGGCGAGCGCGTGCGCCGCGTCCGTGGGCGGCAGGGGCGGCGCCGCCGCGCTGGCGCCCGCCACCGAGCTGCTGACCGCGGCGTCGCCCTCAGCTTATATTACATGAGTGTTACCTGCTCGTGCTGGTGGTGCAGCGCTGCGCTGGCCAGCGTGGCGAGCGCGTGCGCCGCGTCCGTGGGCGGCAGGGGCGGCGCCGCCGCGCTGGCGCCCGCCACCGAGCTGCTGACCGCGGCGTCGCCCTCAGCTTATATTACATGAGTGTTACCTGCTCGTGCTGGTGGTGCAGCGCTGCGCTGGCCAGCGTGGCGAGCGCGTGCGCCGCGTCCGTGGGCGGCAGGGGCGGCGCCGCCGCGCTGGCGCCCGCCACCGAGCTGCTGACCGCGGCGTCGCCCTCAGCTTATATTACATGAGTGTTACCTGCTCGTGCTGGTGGTGCAGCGCTGCGCTGGCCAGCGTGGCGAGCGCGTGCGCCGCGTCCGTGGGCGGCAGGGGCGGCGCCGCCGCGCTGGCGCCCGCCACCGAGCTGCTGACCGCGGCGTCGCCCTCAGCTTATATTACATGAGTGTTACCTGCTCGTGCTGGTGGTGCAGCGCTGCGCTGGCCAGCGTGGCGAGCGCGTGCGCCGCGTCCGTGGGCGGCAGGGGCGGCGCCGCCGCGCTGGCGCCCGCCACCGAGCTGCTGACCGCGGCGTCGCCGTCAGCCCCGTCGCCACCCTCGTCCGCGCCCGCCGAAGACGACACGCCCGCGCCCTCCTCACCTGAACATTTATTTATTTATTTAATTTCCAAACTTACAGCTACTTTTACAGGACCGTATCCCAATGCAGTAGTTTTGTCATTTTTTAAAGTAGTCTCTATTTTTTGTACATATTTCATAGCATATAGTACTAGAAGCCTTCATTGTGAATTTAAAATATGTCTATTGGTAAAGGAATCAGGTTCAGAGTTCGAAGAGCACGAGTCAACGGAGTTTTTTGCAGTAGGTAGGTTGGTTCGCGCTCGCGGTACCTGCAGCAGCGGCGACTGCTGCCACACGTATCTCTCCGGGACACATAAACTCATTAACTCTCATAACATGTAGTTACTATGAGCGCTGGAGACAGTTTTTGGGCTTCAACCTCTTTAACTTGCAGCACACTGACTTAAAACTTTAAACGCAAATCTATTTATCAAAATATTCGTTGTTCATTTACCTACGTTTACAACACGTCTGAGTAGAGATAATGTTTCCGATTCGCGCTTTAGATTAAGGGACAATTTGATCGATCATAGCTTTTCTTATTAGTTAAATTAATATATATTGTTAAAAGTTAATTGTGGTAGTAGGCTAACAAAAAGAAATGAAGGACGTATGCAGAACATAATTTAATGTGTAAACATGACTTTATCTATTAAGAATATTTGAATTAGAATAAAGCTAAGCGTTAACAACCAATTTAAACATATTTCTTATTAGAAAATTAGGATAAACATTGAATGATGTACCTGATGATGCACCTGCTAGCAAAGTGGGTGAAAGCAGAGCAGATCCGTTGGCGGCCATCGCGAGAAGTGGCATAGACTCGCTTACAGTCGGCATTGTGTCCGCTGCACCTTCCATTTCAGATGTATCAGCATCACTAAACCTAATATAAATAAAAAGAGAATTAGAGTTCAAAATGATTACACTTAAAAATATATGCTTTGGCTCAACTGGAGAAAAATGTTCAACTTATATAATTCACAACTATAGTCTTTTTGACCACTTCCGGTCAATCTCTCGCAGGATATATTATAGTGCATAAGCGTTCGCAAACAGGTGGGACAGTTCAACTGACACTACCGGTAAAAGATCAGGCGCAGGACCGATATCTTAATGTACTCTCCACCACTTTCAGGCTTTGGGCTGGTGCTTAAGTTTTTCTAAGTATAACATTTCTACTAAACCATTTTTTTTACCAGACGAAGGTATCGAAACCCGGGACCTCACTAATTTAACTAGTGAGGTCCCGGGTTTCGATACCTTCGTCTGGTAAATAAAAATTAACCCCAGTTATGAAAAGCTGTCACCAGGTTGGCAGGCGGATTGGTTACCGTAGTATTATGTTGTACGACACAAGGAAACGCTGCTGCCCATAAATTAATCTTCATATACTAATAATTATAGATTTTGTTATGATAATCGGCACCAACGGCTTAACGTGCTTTCCGAGGCATGGAAGGTAGTCCCTCAACCAACCAGACCCGGAAAGAAATCTTAGAATTTACACAAAGATTTCCCGGTCCAGCGTGGGAATCGAACCCACAACCTCCGAGATTTAAAGCTAGCCAAATACCACTATGCTATAACTATAACTAATATTTATATTTAAAAACATACTTACTCATTAGGCTGCTGCTGTTGAGATCCTAATGAAAATGAATGCAGTATTGCTGGCCCATTGGCAGTAGAAGATATGAGAGGTGTCTCTGATTGTCCACTGCTGGAAATATCTGCTCCTCCCTCAGCTGTACTTGAACTAATAACAAGGGCATAATTAATATTTATTATGGTATCACTAATATAATTATTGTAATAAATGTAACAATATTGGGCATGCACATTCCTTGAATGTGTATTACAACAGAACAACGGCGGGAATAGCGGGTAACGATGTCGGGAGCTCAGTGCTCCCTAATAGTTTTGGAGGCAATACACCAATATTCTTGGACAGCACATACACACCTAATGCCAGTGCTGAGAACCTCTTGAGCTGCACTGCTAATATCATTAACATCGTCACTGCTGGCCACCCCCTCTCCACCACCCATATCTTCATCCATTGTACTAGACTCGTCTGAAAAAAGAAAACAAAAATCAAGCAAAAACTAAGATATAGTAATTATCATTACCCTTACTAAGGAAACAAATCCCTGAAAATTATATAAATGATGAGCTGTCCCGCGCGGTTACAACCGGGTAGTTCTTATTCCCATAGTTACTTCATAATGAAATAAAGCCTTCCTTGATAATTGGGCACACTAAAAAGTATTTTATCAAATCCAACCAGTTGTTTGTGGCATTAGCCCATTCAAGCAATTAAACTCTTCAGCTTTATACTTAATTATAATTAACAAACATGAATAAAATACAAACTAAAAGTAACTAATTAAAAATAAAACTAACATTATATACAACAGCTTTATATTTAAGTATAGATAAATACTTACATATACCATGATACATATATATATAACTAAAATTAGGTAATCTACTAAAGCTTACTTATAAAATACTAACTACTTTAAATCTATGTCACTGGGCAACATTCACAGAATACCGGCAGACCATTCATTGCTTTATAATATAAAAACATTTCATGATAAAGACAGACAAAGCTTCTAAATTCTAGTTTGATCTTACCATCTTGAACTAATGGTGCACCATCACCCTCCCCTACCCCACTATCAGTGGGCATAGCAGAGCTTATTGATTGGTCCGGAGACTCTTCTGCAGCTGCCTCCATGCCATCATTTTCGTCCATACCTGGCTCCTTCATCATGGGATCCAGTTGACTCTCTGTATCCTAGTAACAGATATACATACCATTTGTAGATAATTTCATAATGATTTCTTATAAAAGCTGATTTCTTAGTTTATTAAGATCAATCAAATTTATAATTTGGCTTCCAAAGAACAGAACAAAAAATAAAGAACTGCATGAGATTTTTTATATATTTAGTATTAAAATGAAAGTCACCCGAAATCCAAAGCCCTGTAGAGTACATTCTCGCAAGACCAACTGGGAACTCTTTAGACGTAACATCAAAGAAAGCTTAGATCTGCATATTTCACTTAAAACAGACAATGACATAACTGAGGCAGTTGAACATTTCACACACTTGGTGCAGCAATCAGCATGGCTCGCGACCCCAGCCAAGGGAGATCTTGAGCACAAAAGCCAAGAATATCCTCTGTCCATCAGAGAACTACTCGCTGAAAAACGCAAAGCTCGGAAAAAGTGGCAAGAAACAGGTTATCCCACAGATAAAAAACATCTCAACTATCTTCAATCTAAACTAAAGTCACTACTTCAAGACCACCAAAATCTGGACACTCAAACTTCCCTACAAAATTTTGACTCAACAGCAGCTTCAGAATACTCCTTATGGAAAGCCACCAAAAAACTGAAATGCCCAGTAACTAGCAATCCACCTGTTCGAAAAGAAAACAATGAATGGGCAGCAAGTGACGCTGTCAAAGCCGATACTTTTGCGACACACTTGAAAAGAGTTTTCACTCCAAACGCAGATATGGGTTCTACGAAAAACCACGACGTCTCCCAACTACTCCAACAAACACATCAACTTGATCCTCCTCTTGAGAAGATTACTAAACAAGAAGTTAAAATCGTCATCAAGGGGTTAGATCCCAGGCTACGACCTCATTACGGGCAAAACACTTAAAGAGCTACCTGCAGAAGGTATAACATACCTAACACTCCTATTTAATGCAATACTACAAAGATGCTCAGTGCCCCCCCAGTGGAAAGTAGCCCAAATCAAAATGATTCTCAAACCAGGGAAGGCCCCAGTCCATACAAAGTCCTATAGACCCATCAGCTTGTTACCCATAACTTCGAAAATTATGGAGATACTCTTTCTTAGAGGATTTCTACCAATCATATCAAAAAATAAGATCTTACCTGACCATCAATTTGGGTTTCGTCAGAAATACAGCACTATTGAACAGGTACACCGACTCACTAAAACCATTGTAACCGCATTTGAAGAAAAGAAGTTTTTCTAGACATCTCTCAGGCATTCGACCGTGTATGGCATGAGGGACTTCTTTCAAAAATTAAGAAACAACTTCCAATAAATTACTTCAACTTTATTAAGCCATACTTAACTGAAAGACATTTCTTTGTAAAACAAGGAATGGAAACATCAGACCTTCATGAGATCCAAGCAGGCGTTCCCAAGGCAGTGTCATGGGTCCAACACTGTATTTGATTTACACTGCAGACCTCCCAACCGCAGCAGGAGTCATCATGGGCACATTTGCTGATGATACAGCAATCCTCGCAATGGACCCATCAACAGAAATTGCATCGCAGAAGCTACAAACTAGTCTCAACCAAATATCTCAGTGGCTTAAAGACTGGCGTATCAAGGCAAATGAGACCAAATCTGTCCAAGTAACATTCAGTACTAGACGGGGAACATGCCCCTCTGTCTCTATCAATGGTGTCCAACTACCACAAAAGGACCACGCTAAGTACTTGGGTAGCTAGCCATGGGGCAACAAGTACGAAAAATGAACTGGCTTCTTAATAGAAAGTCTAAACTATCACTTGAAAACAAACTTCTTATCTATAAATCCATAATCAAACCAATATGGACATATGGGATACAGCTTTGGGGAACTGCAGCGAAGTCTCACACCAACATAATCCAATGGTTCCAGTCAAAAATACTAAGGATGATTACAAATGCTCCTTGGTATGTCACGAACAACAGACTCCATCATGACCTCAATGTTAAAACCATCACAGAGGAAATTTCTGAAAGAGCCAAAAATTATAAGAGACACCTTAGTGAGCATCCAAATGTATTGGCTAGTAATCTTATGAATCCACAAACAAATACCAGGAGACTGAAACGGAAGATTCCTCAAGACCTGATCATCTAGACCCCATATAAATAGACCCAGATATAGCTGAGGACTATTCAAGATACATACACCCTCCCACCTATTGCTGAATATCTAAAATGATAGATTGTAATAAATAAAAATGGAAAAAAAAAAAAAAAATTTATAAAAAATATTTACCGGTGTTGATAAACAATTATCTCCAATATAAGCGGACTCATCGGCCACTGTGCCCGTTGTTGTGTCATCAATGTCCATCTCCTCTTCTGCATCAGGATTACCTAAATAATAATGAAGTCTAATAAAAATCTTCAGTTGTGATTAATTTTTAATAGTAATGGGCTAAATCTTATTTGAACATGTAAATTCTTAGAGATTTGAATTAATATTTAATTTAAGTTGTTTTTTTTTTTTTTCGGACGGTCTTTTGTTGTTAGACCTGATGCTTTTGCTACTTCACCGGGCATAATTTTGAAATGAAATTGTATAAGTAAGTTCAGGGAATACATATTTCCATTTGAAATATTATAAGAAGTTATACTAATAGGAACTTAGTACCCATGAGCATTACAAAGTTTTTGAATATATTTAATTTTGTATGTTACATGATTATTAAGTTTATTTGGTCTAAATTTAGCAGCTGCAAAGAATAAATGCAGCAAAATGATTAATTTCTCAAAGCAATATGCAGTCAACAATAATGGTTACTAGCAAACAATCACCTGGTTCCTCTGCCTCGGCATGCGGTCCCTCAGCCTCCGCAAGCTGCGGTGTTTCTCCGTCCAGCGCATCGCTGCTACTGGTGGGGGCTCCATTTGTTGCTATAGTAATATCATTAATTGTATTAAATGAAAAACGTGCAATACGGAACCATTATATTTACTAGCTCTATCTAGTAATGAAAGCATTTCGGTATATTCAAAAAAATATCAGGAAAGCAAATCAAAATAACGATGCGGTCTTTAGCCTAAAAGACTACTCATACTAAGATAACTTTTACAGTATCATACTAAATACCATACTTCTACAGTTTGATAAAAAAGGTTATATATTACCTGATTCATCGATACCGGCTGCTTCTTCTTGACTTGTTACATTATCTTCCGGCGCTTCAACACTGTCTACAGCTTGGTCTTGATCTTCTTCTAAAGGTAACACTTCCGCGCCATCAGGCACATCACCGTGTAGTGCGGAATCTGATTCCATTTTACTATTAAAAGTACTTTAAAACAACACGAAACTAAAAAACATTGAAACTTAACACACACTGAATGAATAATTGCACATAATTTTTAGTATAATCAAAGAATAAACTATTTTTTTGACAGATTTTATATCGCCATAGCTTTTTAGCCATAGAGTAAACTTGGCGTCTTTTTAACTTTTTCACAGTGCGCACAACACTATGCTTTCGACACACAAAATAAAAGTACTTTAAAATATGTCTCTAAGCACGAAGTATCAATAACTCATCCTGTGTTTATTAACAAATATTTAATATGAAAAGTTATATTTTTGAAAAAAACAAAAATGGTGTAAATGCATTCACTAGTAAACTATAGTAAAAGGCTAAAGCGCACCAATGTTCCGCATAGTTTGTATAGTTTCCTTCTCTCTTCTCTTTCCTTCGCCCGCCCGCCTGCCCGCTCGCGGTGTGGCCTGCGCTTAAACGCCGCGCCACCGGCACGGGATGGAAAAGGAAAAGAAGTAGGCAACATAGAATAAGTATAGGCAACACTGAAGCTGTCAAGTGTCAAGTAGTGTCAAGTGTCATTGTCATTAACTACTGTCTGACGTCTGTCTTACAATATTTACATGTGTTTAAAAATGGAAATGAGGAAAATATAAATTATTATTAATATTATTTCTCTCGTAAAATTTGTGATTAATAGGTATTGATTATACTGACCTGAACCAACATGTCAAATAAAAATCTCCCGCCGGAAAAACCTGGAG
This sequence comes from Nycteola revayana, assembly GCA_947037095.2. Taxonomy (NCBI): domain Eukaryota; kingdom Metazoa; phylum Arthropoda; class Insecta; order Lepidoptera; family Nolidae; genus Nycteola; species Nycteola revayana. Next base: position 11,227,057 of record OX344845.2, on the reverse strand, counting down.
ATGGGATTCGATCAATGCAATCTTCTACAGCATTTAGAGTCATTAATTTCGAATTATATGCAAAACCTGTAAGTAAACTAAATAACATAATATTATGAAAAATCCCATAAATAACTTACATTATAAGTATTTAAATTTATTTTTAGCAACTATGATAGGTTTTGTGGGAATCTCTTTTATGTATTATATAAACCAAAGATGTATTAGCCTAGCTGTATGTGTATCCTTTTTATGTTTCTTATTTCAGTCTTTATTGCTGTCTTCTTTTTACAAAAAGTTCATCTATTCAATACACTCGCATCATAGCAATTAGGACTTTGGCCCTGTGTTTTTTTTAATATAAAAATTATTGAAAGAGATAAAACCATCTGAAATCAAGGGTAATAGCAGTACTACTTTAATATTATGATAGACAGATTTCATCTCTGTTGAGATTGATGGCTCTGTCGCAAAATGACCACTTCTCAAAATGACTACAGGTAGCAAAATGTCCCTTTCTCAGAATTTCCCTTTCGCAGAATGTTCCTTTCTCAGAATGTCTCTTTCGTAAAATGTCCCTTTCGCAAAATATCCCCTTCCTCAAACAACCGAGTCGGACTCGCGCACGAAGAGTTCCGTACCATTTTCAAGTGTCTACCTGTTGCCGTTATTGATATCAAGCAAAATAGGGTTAAAAAAAAAGTTTGTTGAAGGCGCCCCTCTTTAATATTTATTTTATTTTATTTTTAGTATTTGTAATTTATTTTTTCGGAACGATATATGTATCCACGAGGCTTTTGCTACTTATTGCTTAAAGGCGAGCAGAGCTTTAATAAATGGTTTAAAACTACTAGGCAACCTGCGCAAGATGCGCCCCCTGTTAACCTCGACTCAGGGCGGTCGCTGGCGATGACCTCCAATATAGCGGCTACAGAAATACATAACTTGTGAAAATTTACTTGAAAAAATAATTACAAAAGTTATTGTTGGAACTAGAAAACCAAACGATAATAAATTCTGTATAGTATGGTATAACCTGGAACACCTCACACACTGCTGTCTAATCCCAAACTAGGCAAAGCCTGTGTTATGGTAACAAGACAGTTGATAAACATACTTATATATGTCTTAATACATACTTAATTTAGATAGAAAACACCCAGACAGAACAAATAATTGTGCTCATCACACAAAGATCTGCCTGTTTGAGGAAAGGAATATTTTGCAAAAGGGACATTTTGCGAAAGGGACATTCTGAGAAAGGAACAATCTCCGAAAGGGATATTCTGCGAAAGGAACATTTTGCGAAAGGGAAATTCTGAGAAAGGGACATTTTGCTACCTGTAGTCATTTTGAGAAGTGGTCATTTTGCGTGTCATGCTCCACATCAGAACCACTTTGACTACATGATGTATAAGTTACAGGATAAAATGTAGATAATGTCTATATTTTTGTAGCTTAATATCAAAAATTGTATATTTTTAGTTTCTTGGAAAATGTAAATTCAAAGTGGTCATGAATTTACATAAATATAAATTTGTTTATATTATGACCCGTGCATAATCAGCCTGAAATAAGCATTATTTTAAAGTGGCCCTGCTGGAGAGTATGCTCTGTAGCATGACCACTTTGAAGTTACATTTTCCAAGAAACTAAAAATATACAATTTTTGACATTAAGCTACAAAAATATAGACATTATCTACATTTTATCCTGTAACTTATACATCATGTAGTCAAAGTGGTTCTGCTGTGGAGCATGACACCATTTTGCGACAGAGCCAGATTGGTACTTTGCCGTGAATCGAAATAAATAAATAAATGTTTTAGATTTACACAACCGACATTAGTCTTCATTTATTTTCTTTTACATAATGACAAGAGACAGGTTTTATATTTTTCATTGACATGACAAAAACCATAGAGATAAATATGCGCTGATATTTAGCCTATTTCAACATCCTCCCTTTTTGTAAAGTCTATGAAAAGTATAATATGTACATAAAAATAAACTATGTACAACTTAAACCTATCCGGTCCAATATGGATATAATCGACGGCCTGCTCAGTGGCTTCGTAAGCAAATCAGCACTCTGTAGGTTTGCCCCCACATGCTTAACTTGTAGTTTGCCTTCTGCAACAAGTTCTCTCATATAGAAGTGTCTCACTGCAATGTGTTTCGTCCTCCGATGCAATTCAGGATTCTGGGCCAACTTCACAGCAGCGTCATTATCAATTTTCAAGACCGGCGTCTTCTTTAGGGCAGTAATTTCGTTAAACAGCCTTTGCAGCCACACTATCTCTCGCGCTGTTTCGCTAGCTGCGACGATTTCAGCTTCGGTCGTAGAGATTGCCACTGACGACTGTTTTCGACTTGCCCAGGCGATTGCTCCTCCAGCATACAAGCAAAGGATGCCGCTAGTCGATCGACCATCCTTGACGTCGCCTGCATGATCAGAGTCACTATACGCGTCCAGTATTCCTCTCTGATAGTCCTTCTTAAACTTTATTCCATAGCTCAACGTACCTTGTAGGTAGCGCATTATACGCTTCACCTTTAGCACATCCTCTTTGGAAGGGTTCTCTAAGGTTCTTGACACAACGCCAACGGCGTAGGCTATATCTGGTCGCGTACCAACCATCAGGTAAGCAAGAGCTCCAACGGCTTGTCTATAGGGATATGACTTCTCGTCTATTACCTCTCTATCTGGTTATCCTTGCTCAGAGTCTCTGATTATTGGCGTAGTCATTGTCTTACAGTTGCGCATACCAAAGCGCGCTAAAACCTTTTCTGTGTAGTGCCTTTGGGTTATGCTGATAGAGCCATCATCTTTATGGTGTAGCTGTAAACCCAGATAGTAATCTGCAGGCTTTGCGGTTATCTTAAACCTTCGTTTAAGTTCGGCCATAAACTTATCCGCATCCTTTTGGTTTGTCGCAGCTACTAAGCCATCATCAACGTACAGCGCTAGTATTATCTTGACCTGTGCACGTTTTCGAATGAATAAGCATGGATCTGTTTGACTTTGTTGAAAACCTATGCTTTTCAAGTAGTCTACGATGCATTTGTTCCAACATCTCGGCGATTGTTTTAATCCGTAGAGGCTTTGCTTCAATCTACAGACAAGATTTGTCCCATCACTCATGCCTTCAGGCTGCTTCATGTAGATCTCCTCTTGGAGAGAGCCATTAAGATATGCTGTGGATACATCAAACTGTGTGAGTGTTAGACCTTCGTTCGCCGCAACACTTATGACCGATCTGATTGTCGTCATCTTTGCCACCGGGCTAAACGTTTCGTCGTAATCAACTCCTGGCTTTTGTGAAACCAAGTTTTGTTATCTTCTAGAGATTTCATCTCGCTTTTCATTGCTTTGACCTATTGCTCTTTGTTTTGACTCTGTAAAACTTCACTGTAGGTCATAGGTTCATGCATATCCGCAATGTCATCTACAGAAGCCATAACATAGTCTTCAAGTCTTGCAGGTGGTCGCAATGTCGATCTGTCTCTAAGAGTTAGGGAAGGTTCATATCTGACGGAACTTGCGTCGCGTATTTATCGGTGGCGTAAAGCCAGAACAGACAAATGTATAGAAAAACACTTGACCGTTCACACTCAACCGATGATACGTTAGTGCGACCGATGATAAGCTTGACGTATTTTACGTCAGATATGAACCTTCCCTTACTCTTCCTTGGTTCTCTATTTCACTATCTGATAAAATCTCATCTTCATTAGCATCTTCCAAACGCTCTGGCAAAGTCTGATCATCTACGTCATCCGTATCATCACGCTCATCTGATGGTTCTGGAGGTGATACAGGAACTCTCATAATGTTTAATGTTGAAATATGACGTCTCTCGAACGTATCAAAGTATGCATATTATTATTCATACTAAGAAGACGGTACCCATCATCACCATCATAGCCGATTAAAATACATTTCTCCGATTTTCTGTCCATTTTCTTACGCTTCTGCTTGGGTAAATGGGCGTAGCAAGCACTTCCAATGATCCGCAAATGTTTAATCTTTGGCTTTTTATTAAACCATAACTCATATGGTGATTTTCCATCTACTGGAGTAGGTCCGGTTCTATTAAGCACATAAGCAGTGCTGATGAACTCTGCCGAACAGGCGGTTGGCAGCTCTTCGTGTGCATACATCATAGCTCGAGCGGCTTCAACAAGAGTCCGATGCTCACGCTCACTGCACCCATTTTGTTGTGGCGTATATGGCATGATCAATCTCTGTTTAATGCCATACTTTTGCAGTATCATTCGCGTTCTCTCATTGTCGAACTCTCCGCCATTATCGCTTAGAAGTTCTTTTATTGGATGACCAGCTACCTTAGTCTCTTCCAACATTATCTGAAGTTTTGAGTAGACTTCAGACTTTTGTTTCATTAAATAAACGTAACGGTATTTGCTGAAATCATCTTTAAATAGCACGAAGTAACGGTAGCCTTTGTAGGAAAATGGAACGTCCGACACGTCCGAGTTCCTAATCTCACCGGGTAATTTTGCTCTATCTCTCGTTCCAAAAGGTTGTCTGTGCATTTTTCCAAAGCTACAGCTTTCGCAAAATTCTCGTGTGTTATTAGGTACCTTGATTACAAGTTCTCTCTCGATTACCTTCTTCACATGGAGTTTGCTTTGGTGGGCTAACCTCTCATGATATATCTGTAGTGAATCTTGGCTTGTCAGTGCATTCACTACGACAGGACTATGTGGCACCACATTCCTCACATTAAGTTTGAACAGTCCTCCTCTTTTCCTGCGTTCGCCTGTGACTTTGACTTTGCCCATCGATTTCAATCTACAGAATTCTGGTTCTGATTCAAAGAAGCTTTGTGGTAATCTGTCTTGTGCTGTAAGTAACGAAAACAGATTTTTCTGAAGTGACGGCACACACCATACATCGCATAGGGTTATCATACCTTTATAGTTCCCAACAGTGGCTTCTAGTTTAATGACACCTTTGCCAGTGGCATCTACTTTCTCACCATTTGCTGTCGTTACCGTATGCTGTGATTCAAAACTTTCAAACGTATGGAACAGATCTCTCCTGAATGTGACGTGACTTGTCGCTCCAATGTCCAGATACCAGTTATCTTTGTCAGGGTACAGGCATTTGTCATTTTCCGCCATCATTAGGTCTGTGACATTCACGTTCTTTGTTTCTGAACTTGACTTCGGTGGCCTTCCGTCGCGCAACCACTCAGCGCACTTACTTACTTTGTGTCCTAACTGACCACAGTAATTGCGCTTTATGCTTCCTTGCTTTCCTTTCCTAGGAGAAGCTTTTACTTCCTGGTTTCCTTCTAGCTTTGTTATTTCTTTGTTTAGCTTAAACCAGATATTTTTCAGCTTTGACAGATGTAGGGCCATATTGTCATCTAGATTCTTCCTGTATTCGAAGAATTTTAAACAATTTTCGTAAACCAAATCGTCTCCGTCTTCATCAAATAGCCTCTTCAATTCATCCCAGACCTCCTTCGATGTCTTTCATCGTTCATGTTGCTTGTAAGAATGACAAGAAGCATGCTGTCCAGCTCTAGAAACTTCTCTTTAGCTGTCACAAATTCTGCATATGTGCCTTCTAAATACGTCAAGGGCTTTTGGGATACCCTTCAGCAACATACTAATCTTGTACTTCCATACCGACCAGTTGGGGTGTACTACGCCGAATCGAATGCCAAATAATCGAATATCAATTGATCGACCACTATAAATCGAACGACTAAATACTCGAACGTTCATAACATCGAATGGTTATTAAATCGAACATTCAAAACATCGCACACTCAATACATCGAGTGATCAAAATATCGAATGTTTGTTTGATCGAGTGATCAAAATATCGAATGTTTGTTTGATCGAGTGTTCAACGCATCGCATATTCATTCTAACCAAATTTCAATACAAATATTTTCAATATCAATACAAGAAAACTAAATTATAATTGCATTAACATCTCTTTTGCCTCTTTTTTGTGAAGAAGGTCTTCCCAATCTTGCGTTTGCCTTTTCAATGCAATTAAAATTTAGTTTTTTTTTTGTATTCTTAAAAAATATTTGTATTGATCTTTGGATAGAATGAATATGCGATGCGTTGAACGCTCGATCAAACAAACATTCGATATTTTGATCACTCGATCAAACAAACATTCGATATTCTGAACACTCGATGTATTGAGTGTGCGATGTATTGAATGTTCGATTTAATAACCATTCGATGTTATGAACGTTCGAGTATTTAGTCGATTGATTTATAGCGGTCGATCAATTGATATTCGATTATTTGGCATTCGATTTGGCGTAGTACACCCGACCAGTTGGTACCATTCAGATACCCAATGTAAAATTTTGTTACATCTGGTTTGGTTGCCATGATTTAGTATTTTCACATTTACCACTTTTGCATCGATCTATTTATTTCACGGTCAACGCTCTGCTACCATGTTGAGATTGATACTTTGCCGTGAATCGAAATAAATAAATAAACGTTTTAGATTTACACAACCGACATTAGTCTTCATTTATTTTCTTTTACATACAGAGACAGGTTTTATATTTTTCATTGACATGACAAAAACCATAGAGATAAATATGCACTGATATTTAGCCTATTTCAACAATCTCATCAATTTGAATGCATTTTAATCTACTAAGAAAAATTAACCCAAAGAACAATTTTGAAATAGCATTATGTTTCTCCATGGAAAAGTTCATGTTTTAATTGTTGTTTTTTCAATGCCGTCATAGACCTAAAGTCTGAGAGGCCCTTATATGGTAACATAGAGCTACACTTGCTAATAACCTCAACAATTAAGAGTCATAACCCCTTAATACATCCCTCAGCAACTGCTTTAAGCCAAGGTCCAAGTCCCCCAGTTTGTAGAATATACCAATTAATAATGCTGGAGCTCCACTGGCCCTTATGGCCTGTGAAGTAGCAAAATACAACTACATCTAAAAGAATGTTATATGGACACACACTGTAATTTTTTTTTTAATACATTTTTTTTTTCAGAATATAGTGATCATGAGCATAGGATGTGTATGTTTTGGTGTAGCGGTTGGGTACATGGCATACATGAGATCTAAGTATGAATCAATGGGCTACTATGCAGCTGTTGACAAAGATGGTAAAGAAATTTTTGAAAAGAAGAAATCAAAATGGGATTAAATATTTATTTTAATCTAAACATAATTCTATATAGGTATTATTAGTAAAATAAATGTACAAATAATGTTTTCGTTTCTATGTGTATTTTTATTACCTTTTTCATATTTTTCCGTAATACAAACTAAATTAAACCCCAAACATGTAAAGAGGTATGCAATATTGTTTTATGCAAGTCTGTGTTTTCTTTTAAAATACTAATTAATATAGTAAAATTTTATAATTAGTCTCCTTACGAGGTACCAAGTTACTAGATTGAGATATAAATTAAAAATCATAAGAGATGTAACATAAGTTACCTTTGCTCATGGTTAAGATTTTATATCATAAGAGTAGAACTCTTGACTTAAAGGTCCAAGTGACCAGGTCATTAAAATCCAAAAAAAAAAATAGGAGTAGAACTTTGTTTTTGTTTTGTTTTTTTTTTAAAGACAACTGCCGCACTATGCAAATAAATCCCTGTGTCGCGGGGGACTTTACAAACATTCATTTCACGGACACAAAGAACACCCAGACTCAGCACAACTATTTGTGGTTCACACAAATAATTGCCCCGGGTGGGAATCGAACCCAGAACACCAGGTCTCAGAAGCAACTTCCGTAACCACTGAGCCACCGGTGCAGTCGAACTGAATGTACAGACAATAATAAATTTGAATTATAAAGCCATTCATTGCAGCACAGCATCATATATAGGAATTACTTGTGTACCTACTGGTGAGGCAATTTTTTTCAAAAAGTAGTAATAAACTGTATTAATGGTAATCAAAATTATTGATAACATCTCAAAATATTATACCAATGAGATTTTTTTATTCATTCTTCGACGTGTTGACTCGTTTATAAAGGTGAAAACATATTACTAAAACGCCACGCTACGCCACGGCGTGGCGGCCACGGCGTCGCGGTCGTGTCGGGTGTTCTTAGTGTGTTTCTGGTTTATAGAAAACAATACATTTGATTCGACTCAACACGTAAATCTGTAATAAACGTTGTCAAAGCTTTTGAATCAAAAAATACGGGAGATTTGTGGTGTTTATCAGTTAAAATCCTTAAAGAAATAATAGAAATAGTAGCGCCATATTTAATGATTATTTTTAATGAATGTGTAGACACTGGCACATTTCCTGATAAAATGAAGTACAGTAAAATCATACCTTTATTAAAATCAGGTGCGAAAGACGACCCAGCCAATTATAGACCAATTTCAATTTTACCAGTGTTTAGTAAAGTCTTTGAAAAAATAATACTCAAGCATTTCAATTTAAATAACCTCTTGCACGCGAATCAGTTTGGTTTTACTAAAGGTCGATCAACTCTAGATGCTGGTGTCGCTCTTATAAAACTTATATACAATGCGTGGGAGCAGTCGCAAAATGCCATCGGTGTATTCTGCGATCTTTCAAAAGCATTTGATTGCGTTCAGCACGATACGCTTTTATTAAAATTACGTCACTATGGTGTAAATGATGGTCCACTGGATATGCTATTTTCATATCTTACACAGAGAGTTCAATGCGTTGACGTAGGTGGTGTAGTCTCGGGATCCTTGCCTGTTAAGTTAGGTGTGCCACAAGGTTCCATTCTGGGTCCTTTTTTATTCCTGGTATACATCAATGATTTGCCGTATTATTTGGAGAATTTGTGTGATGTTGTACTCTTTGCTGATGACACTTCACTTATTTTTAAAGTGAAACGTAATATTGACGATTTTGACTTTATTAATTGTGCACTCACACAGATAACCCATTGGTTTACTGTAAATAATTTGGTCCTAAACGCGAATAAAACCGAATGTATTAAATTTACTACACCTAATGTGAAAAATATTGGGCCTAATTTAATGATTAATAATGAAGTGCTGGATACTGTAAGCTCCACAGTGTTCTTAGGAATAACGCTGGATAAAAAATTAATATGGAATGCTCATGTATCGAACTTGGCTAATAAGTTGACCTCTGCTGCTTACGCTGTAAGGAAAGTAAGACAACTGACCAACGTAGAAACTGCACGGATGGTCTATTTTAGTTATTTCCACAGCATTTTATCATATGGAATTTTACTTTGGGGCAAATCTGCTGATATCCAAAGCATATTTATTTTACAGAAACGGGCAATTAGATCAATTTACCAACTAAGTGCCCGCTCTTCCTTAAGAGATTTGTTTAAAAATATTAATATATTAACGGTTGCTTCTCAATACATTTATGCAAATTTAATTCATATTAGACAAAACCTAAATCTATATCAAAAGAGAAGCGCCTTGCACACAATAAATACAAGAAACAAACATAAATTGTGTGCTATTACCACCGTCTGCAGAGAGTCCATTCTTCGTTTGTAGGGCTTAGTGTGCGTATTTTCAACAAAATTCCAGAATGTGTGCAAGAGTTACCCCTAAATAAATTTAAATCTCATGTAAAGACTACCTTCATGAAAAAAGGTTATTACACAATTAATGAATATATTAATGATAAAACTGCATGGTGCTAGCGGTGTAACACAAGCAAACTTACACACCAGGTGCCTGTTCACCGAACTGATATACCAACATTAGACTTTTTTAATTTTTTATTGTCATTTATCAAATTTGTTATTGTATACACTGATGTATTTCGGAACAAGCTATGCTGAGTTTAACTGTCTCTCTTTTTAAATGCGATTCCTCAAATACTACTATCAGTGTACTCGTCATGCTCCCATTGTTTGTCATTGCTTGCGGTGGCGATGTGAGTCGGGTCGCCTCCTTCCCTCTAATATGGCGAGGGAGGCGATGCCTGTGTGCTCACACGTTATACTCGTGAACGGGTGCTGCTTGTGGTGACTGGTCGACCATCTGATGGATGTGTTTGAGGTAGTAGTACATTATTGTGACCTTTACGGCGATAATCTTCTCATGTAGCTAGTTCCTTGGAAATGTGCGTTGATGCTCCCTCCGTTTTCAAAGTGCAAGAGGTTGCTGCTCTGATATTTCTGCTTGAGGATTTTAAATCAATATTTAACTATATTTGTGAAAACGTCTAGAGCGTGCATTAGCGCACATACTGTTATTTGAAATGTATATTAAATAAAATATTGTAAACAAAAGTTATTAAAAAAAAAGGTACATAAACTGTGATACAAAAGATGACGAAAAAGAAAAAGCCCGGAGTTTCTTTCTTCCTTTCTTCTCCGAGTCGTCCACATAGGTAGCTAGTGAAAGGTTGCAGGTTAGCTAGGGTAGGATTCTCGCCGGCGAGGACCGCGTTGCACCCCTACCCCTGCCCTGTGATCCAGCGCATGTAGGCCGATCACTTAATTTTATGTTTATAAATCTGACTTATATATCAGTGGTACCACTGGGTCGTGGTCCTAACCCCTTAAGGGTGCCCCCAGGTGTGTGCCACTTAATTGTATGTTTTTCTTTTTTCCAAATTTTTCTATATTGATCCATTAAAGTCTAAAATAATTAATATGAACTAAAACTTATTATGAGTAGAGAAATTAATGACCAGCTGACGGACGGACTACTTTGTCTGTAATATCCTACAATTTGCTACCGGTTAATTATGTAGGTATCTAGTTTAATTCATAGAATAAGAATAATTGTGTAACATTGTGATTCTGACAAGTACAAGTGTATGTAAATACCTAAGTGCTGAATAAATTCATTATTTCATTATTATTATTTCACGCGTGGCGTGGTGTTTTAATAATATGTTTCCGCCTTTAAAGTGAACATAACATGATAAATCCTCGTGACAATCAATTTTATTTATTTATTAATGCTTGGAAAAACGAATGTAACAATTTGAAGTAGGGACCTTGGAACTGTTTATATATAAATAAATAGATATATAAATATATATAAATAGATAGGACGAAAGTGCTAATCAAGCGAGCGCCTTTGAAACTATTAAAAAACTACGCGCACATAAATGTAAAGATGGTCTGTGAACAATCTATCTATCGATATAATCGTTGCTACGATGTATTAATTAATTTCCATATTTTCGGAACTTCATATTAGAAAGCCCTTGCATGTGCTATGCCTTTAATACAAGCAACTCATATTTACTAAATTTGACCCGGATAGAAACGTAATTTACCTGATGTAACAGAATGAGCTTAGGTCTGTTTCGATAATTTTCACATATTATTATCGATATTTAATGCGCAACCCTAATAAACTGACAACAACAAGACTAATTGTTTGAGATTCTGGCGGGAACTTTAAAAAAGAGCGCATCAGAAAAAGTTTCAAATTCCTTTTATAGCGTACGTCCCTGGCATCCCTCTTACCCCGCCGTGCGACCCCCCCGCCACCCTCCGTGGCCTGTCCGCGCGCCGGCCCAGTTGTTTACAATGCTTCGCGCGCGTCACCCGTGTCACTTTTGAGTGCGCCCGCGCCCCTAGTTTCAAGGTCCTTGTATGTACTTAGGTACTCGTTTATGTAATGTTAAGAGTGTAACGTGTTTCGGTATATTCATTAAAATCTATATACTGTTTAGTCACGTGTTTCATTAATAACATTATACTGGCTCCCAACGTATGGGCCGATGTTCTAGACTGTTCGATAGTGCACGGAACTTTTAGTGAACACAATGCCGCCGCGTAAAGTTCGTAATAACGACTCCAGTTCGGACGATGACACCGTGACTATGACGGAGACACCTGTGGCTCCTGTGCTTATGTCTGAGACTCAGTTAGCGTCGCTTCTGGCCGCCTTCTCGTCGGCGCAGGCCGAGGCGAACCGGAAGCTCGTCGAGTCACTACTGACATCGCACTCAGGGGCGCCGCCCAGTGTGAACTCCGGCGCTACGTCGTCATCTTATTCTGGGAATCTCGTCAAATGCACCTCGCGCTTCGATGGTTCGTCGGAATATCCGGAGGCGGTCGAGGCATTCATAGACGCCGTCGAGATGTTTATGGATTGCGCTTCGGTCAGCGATGAGATGGCACTTCGTGGACTCCCCATGTTACTACATGGGCAAGCAGCAGTTTGGTGGCGTGGCATCCGTCATGAAGTTACGTCATGGACGTGTGTGTTCGCGCAGCGGAATGTTGTTGAATTAAAAGATTTTAATTATGCAGATATTTAGTGTATGACGTCGTATAATTGTGTATGGTAAAAAAAAAATTGTGCACCCAGCCATTGTGGAGAAATTCACCAAAAACTGATTCCGCTGGGCGAACGTTGTCCTGGCGGAACTTTTTTTTAATCCATAGACTTTAGAAGAAAAGAGATGTGTCCAAAAATCAGTGTGTATTTGTGTGTAATTGTGTATGTACGAATAAAATTAATGCATGCATAAACTTCGGAGAAATTCAAGTTTCCGCTGCGCGAACGTTTGGCCATTAGCTAGTTTTCATATAAAGCGCTTACATAGAGAGCTGTAGATTTTTACATACGTTGTTTTGAATTTGTTTAAATTTGTTTAAAAAACAGATTTAGAAAAAATCGTAGGGCTTAAAAGATAAAAATATAAACGTAAAATACGCTTATTAGGTCTTAGTTCTTAAAGTATGCACTTTGGGGTCTAGATTTTCACGTTTATACAAACCTTGTAAGTGTCTGCAACATGTTGCCAAGTATCAATGATGTTCCGTTAGTAATTAAAGAGTTATAGGACAAATTTACCATGAATAGATCACTGTTTACAAAGCAGTCAAATATCACGACGTTCTAAAGGAATTGCATGGTAATATGTATGCCAATAATTAGCTTATTCATTCAACTATTCACATGCAAAATTTCATGTCATTAAATTCAGTAATTAAAGAAAAACAATTATAATTCTGGCGAAGCATCGAAAACCTACATAACCCGACCAAGTTCGGATGGCTACAAAAAAGCGGCCGTGCAATATATTTAGGTAACATCCCAAAATTTATAGTATAATACCGGTATAGAATTGGTATAGGCGATAACACAATTGTTATGTAGATATAATTTATAGGTCATTTATTTTTTTACACCTACTTTATAAATGTATTTGACTATGGCAGAAAGTAGGTAAGTACTTTATTTAAGTATGCGCTTGAGACTTGAGATATAATCTAGATATATTATTTAAGACAAATAAAATTCATACAGCTAATTTCTATTGAAGATTTCACGGATCAGGATTCTAACTATAGACCCCTTAGAGAAATTAAATAATTACCACATGTAAGCACTATTGTTTAGGTAAATATTTATCATATTGTAGTTTATTACACTATTTAACCAATAGACTAGGCATGCACGAGCGTTCCCCTATGCAACTTTAGTGGATCAAACAATCTAATAACTTAAAAAAAAACTACTTCTTGAATCGATTTTTTAATTGATGTATACTGTTGTACTAGTAGTAACTTATGTATGTGAGCGTGTTCCCCCGCACCCCACCAAAATATGCAGAATTATTTTGTTCAAAGTTCGTTACGCTTAAGGCTACTCCTTTAGTTAAATAGACTAAGTATTGTAGTTATGAATTGATCAAAAATATTTTAGTGTGAAAAAATAGACAACGCGCTTGCTGCGCGCAACGAGCGATAGGCGGCTTCCCGCTTGAAACGGTACTTCCATCCTTGAAGAAAAGAGATGGCAATATGTTTTCATTAGCCACGGCCGCGTGTATTCGTTTGCTGTGGAACTTGAACCTGATTTTGTTTTATCCCCAGTCACAAACAAATATGCAGTCAAGGACAATGTGCGTATGCGCTGCTGTTTTGCTATGCATCGCCAATTCTCTGTAATAATAATATTGACAAAGTGTTTTATTAATGATATAGTGTAACAGTGAAGCTTAACATAATTATGTAGTAGGATTTTATTTTATTGAATCTCGAAATATTATACTTACCCTTATATTCATAATCGTTTATTAAACCTATTTTAGTTAAAACATAATATTTAAGTCTATTGCTGTCTTTGCAAGCGTTTGTTAACGTTATTATAATTAGATAATTAAGTATTATATGTAATTAAAAATATTTTTGTACACGGATATATTACGATACGATACGATATGTCTTCTATTAATTGAAGATTTGTTCTTAGCGTAGATAGTGGCGTTATTAATAAAAAAATATTTTTTATTCAACAAATACAATTGTTTTATTTTTCCTAACGCTTGTGTACGCAACTGTACCATATTAATAAATACTATATTGGAAGGTTAAGAACGTTTCTTAGATATATGGCACGGCCGCTTTTTTGTAGCCATCCGAACTTGGTCGGGTTATGTAGGTTTTCGATGCTTCGCCAGAATTATAATTGTTTTTCTTTAATTACTGAATTTAATGACATGAAATTTTGCATGTGAATAGTTGAATGAATAAGCTAATTATTGGCATACATATTACCATGCAATTCCTTTAGAACGTCGTGATATTTGACTGCTTTGTAAACAGTGATCTATTCATGGTAAATTTGTCCTATAACTCTTTAATTACTAACGGAACATCATTGATACTTGGCAACATGTTGCAGACACTTACAAGGTTTGTATAAACGTGAAAATCTAGACCCCAAAGTGCATACTTTAAGAACTAAGACCTAATAAGCGTATTTTACGTTTATATTTTTATCTTTTAAGCCCTACGATTTTTTCTAAATCTGTTTTTTAAACAAATTTAAACAAATTCAAAACAACGTATGTAAAAATCTACAGCTCTCTATGTAAGCGCTTTATATGAAAACTAGCTAATGGCCAAACGTTCGCGCAGCGGAAACTTGAATTTCTCCGAAGTTTATGCATGCATTAATTTTATTCGTACATACACAATTACACACAAATACACACTGATTTTTGGACACATCTCTTTTCTTCTAAAGTCTATGGATTAAAAAAAGTTCCGCCAGGACAACGTTCGCCCAGCGGAATCAGTTTTTGGTGAATTTCTCCACAATGGCTGGGTGCACAATTTTTTTTTTACCATACACAATTATACGACGTCATACATTAAATATCTGCATAATTAAAATCTTTTAATTCAACAACATTCCGCTGTGCGAACACACACGTCATGGACAGAGGCTGTCAAGCGCCTGCGTTCGATGTATGGCATACCACGGCCACCGTACAAATTGTACAGAGATGTATTCGCTGCTGAGCAAGGATTGGAACGCGCCGACGTTTTTATCGTAAGAGTACGATCTCTGTTGGCGAAACTACCTTATCAGTTACCAGAGGAAGCGAGACTAGACATGATTTATGGTCTACTTCACAAGAGAATCAGGAAGCGGTTACCAAGAGACGCTGTGAGTGATATTGAATCACTGATAGGAAAATCTCGCAGCATAGAAGAATCGTTATCGGAGAACTCCGCGTCGCCGTCGTCGTCTTGTTTACCTACGAAGGCGCTCGACGAAAGCGCGCAGCAACACGTCGCTGCGGGATCGAGTTCGACGCCCCCGCCGCCGCCGCCGGTACGCGCTCCCCGCGCCCCGCGAGCGAAATCGCCGCTTGATCAGTGTGTGAACAAAAGTGATAACTATGATACGAAGTTGTTCTGCGTGTATTGTAAGGTGCGAGGACACGTACGGGACTCATGTGATAAGCTAAGTAAACGTTCCCTTTCTACTAACTCTGGCACTGTTTGTTATAATTGTGGTGAAAAAGGTCACGTTAGAGTTAATTGTCCTAAAGGTAAACAAGATAGTGCCGGAGATAGTAACTCAAATGTTAAGATAGAAAATGTGTTTTCTTCTGTGTATATAGATAGTAAGAAGTCATGTTCGGATTTTGTTATCGATAATAGTAAGCAGGGTCGGCTTATCGTGCGCGTGTGTGTGGAGGGATATCAGGGTACCGCGTTGTTAGATACCGCCGCTACTGACGATAGTTAATGTTCAACTTGCTTCATTATCGATGCCTATTGAATTCATTATTTTACCTGAGGCCGTTAACAACGATACTCTGTTAGGCATTGATTTTATTACTAAAGCTAAGATGGTTATCGATTTTTCTAATTGGACTTGGCGTACAATGGATCAGCCTCGGACACTTTACACTTTGTCATTGGAATCTGAACGCGCACCCATTCAGTGTGCTTCGGTGAACGTACTGAGGACGGATGAGGGCGCTATGTTATCAGGGTCAGAGAGGTCGACTTTGGAAAATCTTTTAAGTAAGTACTCTGACATTTTTGATATAGTCGGAGAGCCTACACCATTTGCGGAACACCACATAGATACCGGCGACCATCCGCCTATTGCTTTGCCGCCGTATCGCCTTACGCCTGCCAAGAAGGAAATCATGCGCGCCGAGTTAGACAAGATGTTAGCGGAGGACGTGATTGAGGAGTGTGAATCCGCCTGGGCAGCACCGTGCGTCTTAGTACCGAAACGTAATGGTACATATAGGTTTTGTGTCGACTACCGAAAGTTGAACGCTGTTACTAAAACGGATGCGTACCCCATGCCGCGTATTGACGAGCTCTTACAGTCGACCAAGAAGGGTTGTGTAATGAGTTCTCTAGATCTTCGCAGTGGTTATTGGCAGGTAAGCACCGCCGATCGCGATAAAACTGCGTTCGTCACGCCCAATGGTACCTATCGCTTCAAACGTATGCCGTTTGGCCTCAAAAATTCGCCGGCGACGTTTCAGCGGCTCATAGACCGTTTCAGATCAGGGTCTACACTTGGTGGTAAGACAATTTTAGGTTATTTGGATGACCTTTTGGTTATTTCGGAGGACCTAGAGTCCCATATAGCAGATTTGCGTGCGGTATTCGAGCGTCTCCGTATGTACAAGCTTCGAGCAAACCGAGAGAAGTGTGTGTTTGCCAGAGACCGGCTCAAATACCTTGGCCACGTGATATCTCATGATGGTATATCTCCAGACGAAGAGAAGGTAAGTGCCGTCTTAGAGATGAAAGAACCGACAACTCTTCAGCAACTTCGCACCTTCCTCCAAACTTGCTCATGGTTCCGCAAGTTTATCCCAGAGTTCGCCAAGGTGGCTGAACCTCTTACGCGTCTAACCAAAAAGTCACAGACCTGGAAATGGGGTAAGGATCAAGCTAGCGCTTTTATACAGCTTAAGTCCCTTTTAGCTTCACCTCCCATTCTAACCCAGCCGGACTACTTAAAACCTTTCATCCTTAGAACGGACTCCAGCGATTTCGCTTTAGGTGCAGCCTTACTCCAGGGGGAGTCACCACAAGATGAACACCCCATCGAGTACGCTAGTCGTCTCCTTACGCCAGCAGAACGGAACTACTCCACCACAGAGAGGGAGGCGTTGGCCGTTGTCTGGGCAGTGGAGAGGTTCCGTGGCTACATCGATGGTCATCAGGTATGTGTCAGGAGTGATCATCAACCCCTGAAATGGCTGTTCACGCTTAAATCGCCTACCGGTAGGCTTGTCCGTTGGGCATTGAAGTTACAGTCTTTCGATTTACAAATCGAGTACACTCCTGGAAAAGCTAATGTGGTAGCCGACACACTTAGCCGCCCGGTTATAGATAGTACATCGGAATGTGGTGTCTGTCCGGTCACCGTGGACATTCCACGATGGGACGCCACATCTACCCGTGAAGCTCAATTGTCCGATCCAGAAGTAGCTAAGATTCTCACTGACTTAGAAAGTACTGATGAATTGTCAGGGCACCGTTGGTTGGATAGAGGGTACCTTATCAATCAGGGAGTATTGTACAGGTATGTAGAGGATTCTGATGCTGAAGAGCCTCAGCTTGTCATTCCGGAGAGCCTGAGAAGCAAAGTCATGTACGAATGTCACGATTCGCCGACCGCCGCTCATGGGGGTATCCAGAAAACTCTTCATCGCATATCTCAGCAGTTCTACTTCCCAGGTATGAGGAAGTATATTACCGACTACCTGAAGACCTGTACGGAGTGTCAGCGGTACAAGTCCTCAAACTTGAAACCACTTGGCTTACTCCAGACTCCTGTACCCGCTCAGAGATTTGAGGTCATCGCTGTTGATCTCTTCGGACCGTTACCTAAAGGGCCTCAAGGTGAAAGGTGGGTTTTAATAGTAGAGGACACCGCTAGTAAGTGGGTGGAACTTTTCGCCCTTACCGAAGCTACAGCCGAGATCTGTGCGAAAACTTTAGTGGGTGAGATTTTTATGAGGTATGGACTCCCTAGGCGTATGATCTCAGACAACGGAGTTCAATTCGTAGCTGATGTTATGCAGAAGGCGCTGTTTGTCTTAGGTGTAAAACAGAATCTGATACCACTGTATCATCCCGAAGCCAACCCGGTAGAGAGAAGAAATCGGGACTTGAAGGCTCATCTGGCTATTCTTGTAGAGGGCAATCACAAGCAATGGCCTGAGGTTTTACCGTTCGTTCGTTTTGCCCTAAATAGCTCATTTACCATTTCCACCGGTTCCACTCCAGCTTACTTGACATTCGGTCGCGAGCTTCGTTCTCCTCTCTCTGTCCAGGCTGATTTACGAGCAGTCATCGAATCTGAGAATTTGGTCCCTCAGATCACACCGTACCTTTTGAAGCTTGTCGATTCTCTCTCTCAAGCTAAAGAGAACATCGAGCATCAACAGGATCTTCGCAAGCATCAAGCGGATTCAGGTCGTCGTGCTTCGGATCCTTTCGAAGAAGGCGATCTTGTGCTTATGAAGACACATGTCTTAAGTAATGCTTCCAAAGGTGTTACTTCCAAGTTTATACCGAAACAGGATGGTCCGTATGTGGTCTCCAAGAAGGTGAGTCCTACTACATATGCTCTTACCTCGCCGAAAACTGGTGAAGTGGTGGGTAAATACCACATGTCGGATCTGCGTAGATACCATGACAGAGGTGGTGAGTGTCCGGAGCCTATTGTTCCGAAGCGCCACAGAGGTCGCCCCCGGAAAGTCCAACCGTAGGTTCGCTATTTATTGTTAGGGGTTTGACCAATGAGATTTCGCCTCTTGGTCAAAAGGGGGAGAGTATAGCGTACGTCCCTGGCATCCCTCTTACCCCGCCGTGCGACCCCCCCGCCACCCTCCGTGGCCTGTCCGCGCGCCGGCCCAGTTGTTTACAATGCTTCGCGCGCGTCACCCGTGTCACTTTTGAGTGCGCCCGCGCCCCTAGTTTCAAGGTCCTTGTATGTACTTAGGTACTCGTTTATGTAATGTTAAGAGTGTAACGTGTTTCGGTATATTCATTAAAATCTATATACTGTTTAGTCACGTGTTTCATTAATAACATTATACTTTTTAATTAAATATATGCTAGTTTATTGCTCAAAAGTTGAGTAAAATAACAGTGTTTGGTGTACAAATCCGTGCAAATGGTAGGAAACGAGGGGGGCGGGGATAACCCGCCCTCCGCACCTAAACGTCCTCGGCCTGAGGCCGAAGGCGGAGGGACTAATATGGACATGGATGGTGGCGGCGGTGAGCATGACTACTCTCCGTATATTAAACCTGATTATAAAAGACTTTACCCAGAAAATGCCAACTATTTAGATTTCAAAGTATTTATTGAAGCTTCCAATATCAAGGATAGAATAGGCAATAAGAGTCCTATCTATCTGAACCATATATTTTCCAGCGAAATAAAAGGGGTGACGGCTATACAAAGGATAAATGCAAATAAAATAGAAGTAATATTTAAACAGTATAATACGGCCAATAACTTTATTAACAATAGCGCTTTTCTCAACAAACATGGCTTGAAAGCATTTATTCCGGCTGCGCAAATAGAAAAAACAGGTATAATCAGATTTGTACCAGCAAACATTTCTAACAAAGAACATTACACTAAACTATCATCAATTTATGAAATAATAGCTATACGAAGATTCACAAAGAAGGTAGGACAAGGACGGGTACCACTACAAACAGTTAGCATTACTTTTCTGTCGAATGTACTTCCAGACGATGTACAATATGATTTGTTTTCGTACCGAGTTTTTGAATATTTACAGCAATTACAGCCCCATTACAGCAATGTTTCCGTTGCTTTAAATTTAACCACCCTGCTAGGATATGTAATGGCAAACAAAGATGTTCCATTTGTGGAGGTGAGCATTTATATAAAGAATGTGATAGACCAACAGAGTTCTGCTGTTGCAATTGCAGCGGGCCTCATCTTGCAATATCTTTTTTTTTTTTTTTTGTTTACCGGGGTAAAAATGCGCAACCGCACTTCCTCCCTGGCGCAGGGGTCACTATATACGTGATCCCTGCGCCAGTGAGGGGCATGTGGGGCTCATACTCTATAGAACGTGGTGCGCTGTCGCACCACAGAGAGTATGTACCCACTAAAAAAGCCCCCGGGTGTTCCTCCTTCTGTCGTTGGTGATGAGAGACCCAAGTACCGGTATAGGCCTTTGGTTATCTCTCCGACAGAGTACAACTATAACTCTCGCCCCGGTGAAGGGACTAGAGTTTCCTCCCCCTATGGCTCGATCGCGAGTGTTAAGCACCCGCGATGGATACCTTCCTACTCCTACAGGGATTGCCAGAACACAGTGGCATCCCCGACCTACTACATGAATGTGACCCTAGGGAGCAGATTCATGTTATCTGCTCCCCAGGGTCACCCCTTATGGCGGGAGGCGGCGGATCATCTTGCAATATCTAGATTATGTCCAATTAAGTTAAATAAAATTTTAGAAAAGAAAAATAAGATTACTTATGCAAGTGCTACATTGACGAAACAAAACATGAATGATGAAAATAAACAATTCCCACCTCTGCCACCTCCAAAAATGAAACCAATCGACACTGTAAATAAACCTGTACATACATCTGTAAATAAACCTGTACGTACATCTGTAAATAAGCCTGTATCTGTAAATATTCCTGTACAAAGTGTAAATAAAACTAAAGATGTCCCTCCTAAGGTAGACATCAAAGCCCAAATAGTTGCCAACAACGACGTACTTATGGCCCTGGTACAGACGTTGGTGGAACTGGGTAATAAGGGAGATGATACGCCTACCACCGTAAATAGTATTAAAGAAACACTTCTTAAAAACCTAAAGTAATGGATCCAAGTCACACACTGTCTAAGCTACGTATTGCTCAGTATAACATTCAAAGTGCTAATAGTAAAAAACCCTTATTGATTCAATTCTTACAAAAACAAAATATTGACATTTGCTTACTTAACGAAACATGGTTTAAAGACAATAGTTTTAGAATACCTGAATATAATATTTATAGTAAAAATTCCAATAATACTCATAATGGTGTAGCAATATTGATTAAACCACATTTAAAGTACAAAGTTTTAAACACTAGATTTTATGAAGACATTCAAACTGTCGCTTTGTCCTTATCTACTGTGCATGGTAGCTTGACTATTCTTTGTGTATACTGTCCTCCTTCTAGTGGGTATATACGGATAAATAGGCTACGTAATATAATTAATGATCTTCCAAAACCTATATTTGTCAGTGGTGACTTTAATGCGCACCACATTGCATTTGGTTGTATATCCACTAAGAGCAGAGGTCAGGATTTATTTAATATCATTGATGACTTGGATTTATGTATCTTAAATGATGGTAGTTATACAACTGTTAACAACCCGAGACGAAATCCCTCTGCAATTGATGTTAGCTTTATTAGTGCTAACCTCGCATCAATATGCGAGTGGTCTGTACATGATGACGCCATGGGAAGCTATCACTACCCAACAATAACCGAGATTTCACTACATATAGATAAATATCATATTAATGCCCCTATTGATAAGTTAATATATAAAAAAGCAGATTGGGAAAAGTATAAAACTATTTCCAAAACAATATTTAATTATTTAGTCCTAAAATTGTATGATCCTATTTCAACCTATAACGATTTTTGTTCTCGATTGGATACTTTAAAAGATATGACAATTCCTAAACTTAATAAACCAAATAATTTTAAAAGCAGACCTCCAGCTCCTTGGTGGAATGACATTTGTGAAAAAAGTGTAATTATCTCTTACAATGCATTGAAAATTTATAGAAGTGAACCTACTATGGAGAACTATTTAGATTATAAAAGAAAAAATGCACTTAAAAAAAGAACCATATCCGAACAAAAAAGAATAGGTTGGAATAACTTATGTAACACTTTTAATAGAACTACTCCTATAAGTAAGATTTGGAATCTTCTTAAAATGTTCAAAGGTATAAGAGTTGGCAATAAATCATATAAAGATGAGTTTATTTCTCAATTTATAGATAAATTATCCGATAATAGCAATTTAATTGATGTTAAAAGTTTAGGCAATATTTTCGATTTAAATAATGATAATCGAAATTCAAAATTTTTGCTAGATCCTTTTACATGGTCTGAATTTAAAATGAGCTTGTTATCTCGGAAAGACACAACACCTGGTTTAGATGATTTCCCCTATTGTATAATAAAAATTTTTGATGAATCTGCACAAAAAATATTTCTTAATATTCTTAATTTACTTTGGCATTGCAAATGTATTCCACAATCATGGAAAACACAATGTGTCATTCCAATACTCAAACCAGATAAACCTTCTGAGCTTGCCAGCTCTTATAGACCAATATCACTGTCTTCATGTCTAGGTAAATTATTTGAAAACATGATTAAAAAACGTTTGGATTGGTTTATGGAATCTAAGGGCCAGGCCACAACAGTGCGTTGCGGCGTCGCATCGCAAAAACAACATTGCACAGCTATGCGATGCGATGTCGCAACGCAAAAATTTCATCGGATACAACATCGTACGACAAGACGCTAACCGTCAGTTCAGTTTCTAGTGAGACATGGACCGCACTGCGCGTACTTCTGCTTGCGTTAAGGCGTATTAAGAAAAAGAAACAGAAAAGAAAGTACTGGGTGCACCCATTACTGACAATTATGAATAAAGATGGAAACCACTTCAAAAGGAAATATGAGGCGCTAAAAGTGGACGAGGTTAAATTTTTCGATTACTTTAGGATGAGTGTAGTAAGTTTTGAAGAACTTCTTAGTTTGATAAAGCCTCATTTACAAAAGAAATACATATTTAGAAAACCCATCGAACCTCTGGAGATGCTGGGATTAACTGTAAGGTAAGAAAAAAATTAACTATTTTTACTATAATCATACTGTTTAATCATTTTCATAATTTAGTGTTATTCAAAACTCGTATTCCGATTGTGTGTCATTCGTCAAATTTGTTAGTTCCTCATCGAAATGAATTTGTTCTGGCTCATTTACATCATCATTCCTTGGCGTTTGTGGAGACGATTGCATAGGTGCCGGTGATGTTTCGCATCCGCTTTGGAAGGCACTGCGTTGAATGGATGTTTGATAGCCACTCTGCATAGGCATTTGAGCTGATTGGTAGCCACTCTGCATAGACATTTGAGCTGTTTGATAGCCAGTCTGAACAGTTGTTTGAGATGTTTGATAGTTTGCTTGGACGGATGTTTGTGAAGTTTGATAGTGGCTGGGATAGTATGATGGTTGGTGTAAATCACTTAATATCTGTAGGACACGACTTTGGAAAATTATTGTTTGATTATCATTCAATTTTTCCAATGATGGCTTTGGGATTTGTTGGGTTGAGGTGCTTGGTCTTATTTCTTCATCGTCAAGACTTGATGTTGTTTTATTTTGAGAATTCTTTTTCAGAAATAGCAGCTGGTCCTATAGATGATATTGTTTAATTTTTTTGGCCCCAGCTCCGGATTTACATTGCTCGTTTAATTTTTTTTCGTATTTTGTAAAATTATCCTTGATTCCTCTCCATTTCTTTATGACATCGTTACCTAAAAAAATATGACGAATAATGATTTATTTTGTTTTCTTTCAGGTACCTGGCGACGGAAAATACTTTTAAAGATATGCATTTCACATATTATCGTGGAAAATCTACAATAACAGGAATAATAAAATTTGTTTGTCGTATTGTATGGAACATTCTTAAAAGGTTGGAATTACCAAAAATTACAACAGAGCTGATGGAACAAATTGCTCAAGAGTATGAAAAAAAGACCAACTTTCCTAATTGTATAGGAGCGCTAGATGGAAAACAAATTCGTATATTGAGCCCGGATCACAGTGGATCCCTATTTTTCAATTATAAAAATTATAATTCCATTGTTCTATTAGCACTTGTTGATACGAATTACAAATTTATATCTGTCGATATAGGTGCATATGGTAAGGAATGTGACTCCACTGTTTTTCAGAACTCAAATCTATACGACTTATTAAAAAAAGGTCAATTATCTATACCTCCACCAAAACCGTTACCTGGCTTTCAAAAAGAAATTCCTTTTGTCTTCGTGGCGGATGAAGGATTACCACTGACAAATAATATAATGCGCCCATATTCTGGGAAGTTTTTATCGATAGAAAAACGAGTTTTTAATTATCGTTTGAGCCGAGCCAGACGATATGTTGAGAGCGCTTTTGGCATACTCGCAAATAAATGGCGCATATTTCATCGACCCATTAATGTTTCTTACGATTTCACAATAGACATTATAAAAGCATGCTGTGTATTACACAACTTTGTATTGAATCGAGATGGCGCACAAACGTTTGAAGAAATGATTATTGACGATTCTTTGCAAATTTTACACGAAACAACACATGAAAGTAGAACAGGAGCTAACATAATCAGAAACGAATTTTGTAATTATTTTAATAGTAACATTGGAGGTCTTAGTTGGCAGTTAACAAAAATATAAATGTTTATAAGTACTTACCGAGTTTTGTTTTTTCAACACTATTTAACTCCTCAAAATTTGAATATAAACTTGTACACACTTCCCTCCATGCTTCTGTTTTTAAAAATTTGTCTTTGAATTGTGATATAGTTTTGTCCCAAAGGACGGGACGTTCGTAAATTAAAGATATCAGGTGGTCGACATCGTACTGCGCCATATCGCTTAAAAAACACGTGCAGGTCGTTCAAAGTATGGACACCGACTAAACGGCAAAGCGTTGTCGCATCGCAGATTTGTACGCTGCGGCAGCGCATCGGAAATTTTCACGATGCGTTGTGCGGCGTCGTTGATTTTTGCGATGCGACGCCGCAACGCACTGTTGTGGCCTGGCCCTAACAGCTTCATTCCACATGTACAATATGGATTTCGTCGAGGGCGAAGTTGTGCAGACAGCTTCACTTCCTTAATTTCGGATCTGAAACATGCAAAAGAGAGAAAGTTACACACTGTTTGTGTATTCTTAGATGTTCAAGGTGCTTTTGACAGTCTAGATCCGGCTATACTTGTACAAGTTATGACTAGGTTAGGTGTGCCTGGTCTACAGAACTATGTAAATGGATATATAATTTTTTGGATAAAAGAACACTCTATGTAAGACATAATAATACATTACATGGTCCAAAATGTGCATCTAAGGGTACAATGCAGGGTGCTACACTATCTCCTTTGCTATATAATATATACACAAGTGAGATTTGTAAATTTGTAAATAGCAATGTAGATATTTTGCAGTTTGCTGATGATATTGTTTTGTACAGTAGTAATTATAATGTAGAAATTGCAATTCAAAATATTAATAGAGCCTTGTCCCAACTATTTCACTATTATAATGATGTGCTACATTTAAAAATCAATCCCTCCAAAAGCAGTGTTATGATATTTGGAAAAGAAAACACTAACTCAAAAGTTGTTTATAATGGAGAACTTATAAATCCAGTAAATTCAAAGAAATTTTTAGGAGTAATTATAGATAGGAAATTAACTTTTGAGGAACATATTAAATACATATCAAAGAATGCTCTAAAAGGTTTAAACATAAGTAATTAAATGTCTTGCAGGTGTCTCATGGGGCGCAGACCCGAAAATATTGTCAATTCTGTATAAAAGTATAGTAAGAAGTCATTTTGATTATAGTTCACTAGTGTATATAAATAGTACTCATGTAAATAAACTAGATCTATTGCAGAACAGGGCTTTGAGAACAATTTCAGGTGCAATGTGCTCTACTCCCATAAGGGCCATGGAAGTGGAGACTAATATTATGCCTTTAATTTTGAGACGAATATTACTTGCAGAGAGATTCTGTCTTAAATTAATTGCTGCAAATAACAGAAAAATATTTAACAAAATTGTACCTTCTGTATGTGGAATTCCTGGGCCTCTAACAACAGGAGAGGACCTCTTGAATGGCAAATCTCCAACATTGTCCAAAATATTGCTAGAAATAGAAAATAGTTTTACTGGTATTAGAAAACAGTGCCCATGGCCATGTTACTCCTTCTCTCATCAGTGTATTACACATCCTGTAAAAGAATTGCAAAATCCCATCAATCT
The DNA here is from genome assembly GCA_947037095.2 of Nycteola revayana. Classification (NCBI taxonomy): domain Eukaryota; kingdom Metazoa; phylum Arthropoda; class Insecta; order Lepidoptera; family Nolidae; genus Nycteola; species Nycteola revayana. The sequence continues at coordinate 11,200,707 of OX344845.2, read as the reverse complement.
AATATATAAAATTCTCGTGTCACAGTTTTCGTTGCCATACTCCTCCGAAACGGCTTAACCGATTTTGATGAAATTTTTTGTGCTTATCCGGTATCTATGAGAATCGGCCAACATCTATTTTTCATCCCCCTAAATGTTAGGGGTAGTCCACCCCTAAATTTTTATTTTTATTTTTCAGACAAAGTTAGGGGTAGATTAGAGGTAGGTGTAGGGTAGGGGTAGGGTAGAGGTAGGGTAGGGGTAGTGTAGGGTAGGGGTAGTGTAGGGTAGGGGTAGTGTAGGGTAGGGGTAGTGTAGGGTAGGGGTAGTGTAGCGTAGGGGTAGTATAGGGTAGGGGTAGTGTAGGGTAGGGGTAGTGTAGGGTGGGGGTAGTGTAGGGTAGGGGTAGTGTAGGGTATGTATCGATTGAGGCAGTACGAAGTCTGCCGGGTCAGCTAGTAATAATATAGATATGTTACAGTTTTTGGCAGACAATAAAAAATATTATGTTATTTACACTGATGGCAGTAAGGGGAGTGATCATGTGCACGCTGCTATATATGATCCACATGGAAAATTCTCTCAAAGCTTTGTTCTGCACAATACATGTACCATATTCACTGCAGAGGCATATGCGGTTTATCAGGCATTATTATATATTCGCCAAAATAATAACTGTAAATACTTTTTGATAGTTTCTGATTCACTGAGTTTGATAAAAGCCTTAACTAACCTTACAGTTTCATTTAAGTCAAATTATATTCTGTATTTTATCAAGGAAATAATTCATCAATATTACCTTAAGCACATCCAAATTGCTTTCCTGTGGGTTCCTTCTCACCGGGGTATCTCTCGCAATGAAGCAGTTGATAAAACCGCATATAAAGGTAATAATGCTGTTGATGTTAGAAATGTAATGGACATTCCTATGACTGACTACCTGCAATGTATTAATGAAAATATATGTAAGTTATGGTTAGAAATGTGGAAGAAAGACCAAGAAATCAAAGGAAAGTGGTATGGAAGTATTCAAGAAAGATTACCTGTTAGACCCTGGTACAATAAATTGAAGGAAGCCAGCCGTGACTTTATTACTACAATAAATAGATTGCGCTTTGGGCATAATACTGCACCGTCACATCTTGCTAGACTTGGTATTATAATAAGTAATACATGCCCACATTGTGAATCCCAAGAAGGAACCATGGAACATCTTATTTTTGACTGTCAAAACTTGATAAAACTTCCTACTTGACAGATTAGTGTTGGCTAGTGAACTCAGTGATGTAAACATTAAGTGCGATTCTTCATCCCGCCCGCCGCCGCTTGATCAATTATTAAAAGATAAAAACACTTTCAAACCGCTATATAAATATATTAAAAACACGATTAAATCAATATAAAAAGTGAAGTGATGCATAGTGCAGTGTTTTGCAAAATAAAATAAGACTTGACTTAAAGGTCCAAGTGACCAGGTCATTAAAATACAAAAAAAAAAAAAAAAGACTAATTGTAAAGTCAATTGACATTCGACGTGAATTGTGACAAATTAGTAATTATTTTATTTTATTCTATAACTTTAATTTCAATAATCACGGTTACATATATCCGTGTATATATTTCCTACAAGTATCAAGTATTAATTACAGAATATATTACAGCTCCTAAAATGTTTTCTGCACTTAAAAAGCTCGCCAGAAGTGGCGATGATCGCTGTCCAGCCCCTTTGCCTATGTCTTCATCCCTACAGAAGAAGTTTTCGAAAGGAGTTCACTTTAATAGTAATTATTAATTTATACCTTAAATAAATAACACTATACATAAATGTGAACGTAATTTAGCTTATTTATATTGACACATATTTTGTGTATTTTAGTGAAAATATTAATTAAAGGCGACAGAAACGTTGGTAAATCGTGTTTGCTCCAACGTCTTCAAGGGGGGCCGTTTATAGAAGAGTATGCACCTACTGATCAGATACAAGTGGCGCCCATACACTGGGCTTACAAAAACACTGATTATATAGTTAAGGTAAGTGAAAGTTATTTTTAAAAGTTTCTCTATATAAAATTCAATTATTCTCTCTCTATTTTTTTTAAACCTGTAAAATTCAATGTTCACTTTTAGTATCATTAAACACAGATTTTCTAATAATTGCTAAGGAAAATTATTTATTGTTGATAGTTAAATCCATCTATGTATATTTTTTTATATAATTTAAAATTACATAGGTACCTTAGTGTATTATTTTCCCTTATATATTAATGTACCTGTTTATTTTTTTACACATGCTTATATATGGCCCACTGAAGTCATTGTCAGTGTGGAACTGGAAAAATATAATTGAAGTATACAATTTTTTAAATTTTGAAATAAAATTATTTTGTAGGAATTGTCAATTTTGCTTTCATTATTTTTTTAATGACTAGATTCCAAAAATAATAAAAATATTTGTGTTTACAATGATAAAATGTGTATGTATCTGTATCTTCTAATGAACTTTGTTTTCGAGACTTTAGACCATCTAGGCAAGAGAATTTCTAGCACCTTTTTGTTTATATTTGTAAATATACACTTTGCTGTTCAATTTTGTTTAAAAAGATATTGATCAGTTGTAAGCCTCATGCTCCTGATGATACTATTATAGTCCTACTCACCACTATGTCTAAAATCATTTAAACTTTTTAAAAGTACTTTTTTAAACAGTTTAGACAGTTGTAAGAAAATTAAACAGTTACTAATTGTTTCCTATTTATAAAATTTCTCTCAAAAGCCCAACTAACCATGGTCTGTGAAGAGGAGACCCATGTTTAGAAGTCTACATAAATGGGCTATTGAAAAAGATATAGAAAAACTTATGAAAAACAAAAGTGTTAGGCCACATTCATAGTAAAAACCTTATAAATATTTAACACCATACTTTCTAATGATTTAGCAATTCTCATTTGTGGTTGTTTTTAATGGTAATTGTAACTGGTGTCTCTCATGAATACATTTAAATAGTTTCTAAAGTTTCCCTTTTTTTTAATTGCAAATATTCAGTAATAACATTTTATTTAAAATAGTTAATATTTTATTCCATATAATAATTGTTAAACAGCTATCACTTTTTTATTTTATAAATCTTATTTAGATTTTTTATTTATTATGATGTTTACTATCATTGAAAGTCCTCTATAAAATATGTAGTAACAACCTTTATAATATTATTTTGTAACATATAAATTTCCTGTTAAATTGCACCAATTTTTGTTCTAATTGTTTTCCTTTGACCACCACTATAAAATTTTCATGTACATTCCTGATAAACTATGAATACCTAAAACAGAGTATCCATATACCTTTTATTGTTGACTTTACTTAACATGTATTTTTAATTAGAAAGATAACAATTTCACCCCAATCATATTTTTAATTTTTAAGGTAGAAGTATGGGAGGTAGTGGATAAAGGTCGTACAAAAAAAAAACCGCCATTAGGCCTAAAACTGGAAAACCAGTCCAGTGCAGCTAACACAGAAGATGGCTATGAGACACCAGTGCTAGATGCGACTTTCTTAGATGTGTACAAGAATGCTAATGGTGTTATTTTGATGCTTGACATTACCAAACCCTGGTAAGTGGCAAAATATGAATATGATTTTTTATAAACTTCTTGATTTTATTACATTACTCATTACAGTAAATCAGCTTAACGTTATATAAAAAAAAAAAAAACACGCTTTCTCTATATTGCTTATAGAAAAAACAAATGTTTTATAGACTTTACAAGAACGTAAAGCTGTTGCAGCGCAATTTGGTTACTCCAACATACAAACAATAACCCCTTAATTTTGGATCCTCTACCACCCTCACGAAAAGCTCTAATGCCTACTGGGGGCAGTACCGCTGCTTTGGGAACCTGTGCATTAAGCTAAAGCCTGGGCTCTTGAAACCTGTGTTAAGACGTCATAAGACGAAGCTAATGTGAAATTAGCGAGAAATTAGCTCTAATCTATTTATTGCAAGGCTTATAACCATCTTCTAACAAATCTCATATTTGCCTGAACAACTAATAGAAACTTTTTGTTTAGGACTTTTGAATATGTAGTCAAAGAGTTATCTCAAGTGCCTGCTGACCTGCCAGTAGTGGTGCTAGGGAACCACTGTGACATGCAGCATCATCGCCAAGTGCACCCCCACCACATTGAACAGGCCCTCCATCATGCTAAACTTATCAGGTACAATTAATTTTTTTAAATTTCTACATGTCTTATATTATTACATTGTGTAAAAGGATGGATAAGATCACTAGTGTCCGACCGAAGGTGCAATTCTGGCCGAAGCCGAAGCCGAAGCCGATTAATCGGTATTCACCAAAACCTTCGGCCGAAGCCGAAGCCGAAGCCGAAGGTGTCATTGACCTTGAGAAATACGATAGTTACTTTGATCTCAGAATATACTAGATACATATTGTGAGAGCTTTAGAGATTTAGCCCAATAACGAGCCGAGTGACCAACATATACAAGTAGGTAATAAAATATTGTCTAAAATAAAAGTTTCAAATATACAATGTTAATTAAATATTTATTTACTTAGTAATTTTAACAAAAATAATCAAATAATCAGTCACATTTTTTTAATTATCAGACGAACACAAAATATTTCTATAAAATAATTGAGCAAAGTTTAGCGCCTATATCCTATCGGTTTAGGTAGTTAACTAAAAGTAAACAATCTTCACATGTCTTTTTATCTAAAAATTGCATAAAAAAACATACCAACATTGTTTCCATTTAGTTTCCTACCTAACGTTAGATAACATAAAATATTTCAAACCAGACAATACTTACGGTTTTTTTGGTTCTTAGAGTGCCTCACAATAATGAACGTATCACCACAGGTACTACTCACAGTAATAAATAAAATAATTTGTAATAACAAATATGAAATATTTAAAAACAAAACACTTATTAGAATTTTAAGACGCGCTCTCAAACTTGTTTTGACTCGTTTAGTTTACTAACTGCGATCCGTTGGGCCAGTGCGGCGGCGCGGCGAAACTCTGCTGCTCTGCACACTCTCCGTCTCGCTCTAGCATCGTTCAGTAAATTTCAAATTTTGACAACTAGCAAACCTTCGGCTTCGGCCAAACCTTCGGCAAATTTTTGGCCGAAGCCGAAGATTTGGCCGAAGGTGCTTTTCTGGCCGAAGGTGGCCGAAGCCGAAGCCGAAGCCGAAGCTTCGGTCCGACACTAAAGATCACACACTTATCTTTGAAAAATTTAGTATAATGTATGTTGATAAACATCAGTAACATTGTTACTATTAATTCAACTTACTTTTATTAGTACTTAGGGGCGTATCTATCGCCATATACTCTATACTAATAAGCTAGAAAGGTCTAATCTCAGGAACTAGTGGTCTGAAATGAAAAATTATTTCAGTGTTAGATAGCTCATTTATGGAGGAAGGCTATATTTATTAATGTTATTTAATTATTCCAGTCGCAAAACTTCAATTAATTTATAATTTATCTGGATACGAGTATATAAGACGATAGTTTTGCATGTTCACTATATGTTATTATGTTTCCTGTGTAAGTAGTACAAAAGATAAAATCGTACCAAATCACATATATTCATATTTTATTAATAACAGCTTCATTGCACTTTGTTCTACAGAACGGCGCCAGTCCGTTATGCGGAATCTTCAATGAGGAACGGGTTTGGTTTACGTCTACTGCACAAATTTTTAAGTGTCCCATTTTTAAGACTGCAGAAAACTAGTTTATTGGAACAGTTACAAAGGAATCAAAGAGACATGGAGGATACGGAGAAGGAACTTGATGAATTTCAGGTAAATAAAAACAGGCTTTAACAACTTTGTCTAAAAAATTTTATTTACCATGCATGTAAAATTTTGCAATTGATTTTGAAAGCATCATGACTTATCTTCAACTGAATGCTGAAATGTTACATGCATGAAGACTGAATGACAATAATTGATTAGGTTACCCACCTCTATCTGTTTAATATTTATTTCTTTGTAATAATGTAAGTCAATTATCTTATTACGCAGTGTATTTTTTTTTATAGCGTTCCGAAGAATCTCACTACAATATATTCCTGGACAGGCTGGCGACCAAGCGTAAGCAAAGTGCGACACCGCCAGAGGTTCGTCCCAGCAACGATCGCTCTCCCAGCATAGTGCTCGGAGCCGGCAAGCCGATCATACCGCCAAATGTTAACCCACTTGTAAGTTATAATACTATTATGTAACCATTTCGATCAAATTGCTTTAATCGCGGTCTTAGGTCACATGTAAATTTCTTTTACACACACAGACTCGGAACAATTGTCTATGGTTCACACAAATAATGGTTAGGAATCGAACCCCGAACACTAGGTCCCAAAAGCAACTATTGTAACCATTGAGCCATCATGAGCACTATGAGCATCAGAAGAACATGATTTAAAATATTTTAAATGTGTCTATATGAATAAAGAATTTTTGACTTTGACTTTTGACATTGGTGCACTCCGCGTCTTTTTTATCCGAGTTAGATTGCTACTTTGCTCCAATAGATTAGGTATGTATTTTACTAACTTTTATATATAGTGCTAAATTTTATACAATTCTTTCTTCTTTGAATGACACATAACTACATGTTTACATATTAATAGGTTTGAAAGAAAGATTTATATAGTTGTTTGCCAATAGTTGGGAAGAAGCTTATGCTATTGCTCAACAAGGTCTAAATCAGGTGTGAATTTTCACACCTGATTTAGACCTTGCTTTTGAGTTTAAGAGACAATTTTTTAACACTTAACATAAATAAAACTAAATACATAGCTTTTGCTCTCAAATCAAATAAGTTACCTTCAACCTCTCTAACCCTTACTGCTCATGAATGTGACTATAAAAATAACTTATGCCAATGTCCCCTTCTGGATAGAACTGCATACATCAAATATCTTGGTGTAATAATTGATGAAAACCTGTCGTTTAAATATCATGTAGAGGCCCTTGTTAACAGAGTTCGCAAACTAATATATATTTTCAGAAATCTTAGACATTGTACAGACCAAAAAACTATAAAGATGATCTACTTTGCGCTATGTAATTCTCTCATCGAGTATTGTATTACATCATGGGGAGGGACAGCCAAAACGCATATTATAGAGCTTGAAAGAGCACAACGGGCTATACTCAAAGTTAGTGCTGGTCTACCACGCCGATTTTCCACCTCGACGCTATACAAAAAATGGGATGTACTAACGGTCAGACAAACTTTCATTCTAAAGACCATTATAAAAACACTCCCAACTTCCGTATGACCCGAACCTTTTAAAGCTTAAAAGAAGAAAAGGGAAAGTGTGCCCTGCCCGCCCATGCAAGTTATCCCTCTCACAGAAATTCTACTGCTTCCTTGGACCGTTTCTGTACAATAAACTAAACAAAATCTTGAACTTTTATCCTAAATCAAAATTGAATTGTAAAAAAGTAGTTACAGCGTACCTTAAAACACTTGATTTCGATCAAACTGAGAATCTTTTGCATATACCCCTATGATCTTTACTCAAACATGTTACTTCCACACTGATTCTATTGTCGGCTTATGTACACACATACACTCAAACTCAAACATTACTTACATCACCTATAACATCATTATACTCACTCTCCCACTTACTCAGCGGTTGAAAAAATGTATGTAATTTTTGTATACTACTTTTAAGTCATACCACTGTGAAGAGAAATAAATAAATTATTATTATTATTATTATTTATTCAATACCGCGATACTTATTAAGTTTTTTACAATCATTCTTTGTGCTGTAGATGACCTATAATAATCTGATATCATTGCAGTTAGCGCAGTCTCTCAGTGCGGGTAATGGGATCAAACCGCAGCCTAAAGTTACACAGACTCAGTACGTCAGCGCTGAACTAATGAAACCCAAGAATCTAGTCAGTATGGAAATGACACCGCCTCGGTTACCACAGCAGGATAGGTGAGAAAGTTAATTGTAATAAACATGTTTCTTTTAAAGATAAAGAGATTTTGGTGGACTTTTCGAACGGACATATGTAGGTAGCCACGAGGCTTTTGTTACTTGACAGGGCACAAAGGTGCGAAGGCTCAATGGTCTATTCAATGGTGTAGAAACTACGAACTAAGCAAACTGCGCAATAGGGAGTCCACTGCAGGAACTGTAGTAAGTCTCCTTGTAATTTGTAGGGAAATTGTGGAAATATTTAATTAAATTGTTAATGCCGTCGATCATGATATTCTGCTAGAAATCCTATCCTATTTTATGATCTCTGATGAAGCGCGGGAATGGATTTCATCTTATCTTCGGGGTCGCCAGTAAATGGTTCGAGTAGGGCAGTCATCTTCTACTTGGGAAGAACTAAATACTGGCGTCCCACAAGGCGGTATTCTCTCTCCACTTTTATTTTCTCTCTTCATAAATCTTATTACTCATAACCTTCAGTGTTCGTACCATCTGTATGCTGATGACTTGCAAATTTACTCCCAAGCAGACGTTAGTAACGTAAATGAAGCTATAGCCAGGGTTAATCATGATCTGGCCATAATCAATGAGTGGTCATATAAATTTGGCATCGCAGTGAATCCCTCTAAATGTCAGGCAATTGTTGTAGGTAGCTCATGGCACATAGATAGACTTGACTTCTCATCATTTCAACCAGTTATCTACAATAATTCTGTTATACCTTTTAGCACGGATGTCAAGAATCTGGGTCTATTCGTTGATAATAAGTTTAGCTGGATCTCTCAAGTGGCTTATGTGAGTCAAAAAGTGACGGGGATTCTAAGGACTCTGTATCGATTGAGAACTATGCTTCCAATTAAGACTAAAATCATGCTTGTACAGACCCTCATATTCCCTATAATTGACTATGGTGATGTGTGCTACCTCGACCTGAATGCAGATCTTCTCAATAAACTCGATCGCCTTCTGAATAACTGCATTCGATTCGTATTCAATCTAAGGAAGTATGATCATGTTTCTGAGTTCAGACATGAGTTGAAATGGTTGCCTATACGTGAATGAAGAAACTTACGGGCACTGACCACTCTCTTTTCTGCACTTGATTCTCCCAATGCCCCCAGTTATTTATCTTCCCTCTTTCAATATGTTCATACCAACCATAATAGGTTTCTTCGTTCCACTAACAATCGCCTTTTAAATATCCCAACTCATCGTCTGCGCAATATGCGCTCCTCTTTCATTGTCCATTCCGTTCTCCTCTGGAATGATCTCCCCCAGGAAATCAGGATGGCAAGCAGTAGGTATACTTTCAAAAGAAAAGTACGTGAGTATATATACTAATCCACTAGGGCAGGTAATTAATTTTATGAAATTGGCATTGACAATATGTGTATGTATTTATTATAGTATATATTATTATTATTTAAGTATATATGGTTATAATTTATTATATTTATTTATATAATTTATTTATTATAAAGTAAGTTTGTCTTTCACTCGTTTTGCTTTTATATGCACCTACCAAAATATCTCTGCATCACCCAAAGGTAGACTGGTAGATAATGCCTCTGGCATTAAGTCCGCCAATGTAAATGTACTGTGCATGAAGTTTAATAAATAAAAAAATAAAAATAAATACTTTTAGGAATTTTTTCAACTACCTATCATTCTACAGTTCGGGCCACTCAGACTTCAGGTTTATGAGAAACTTTTTTTTTTCGGAAGAATTTCACAGAAAATTTATCAGTTCCCGTGGGATAGTTTAAAGGAAGGAACGAGCGAAGGAATAACTAATACCACGCGGACAAATTCGCAGGCATCAGCTAGTGATTCTACTGTAATGAAGACATTTTTATCAAAGTCTTTACCTAACTATCCCCCTGTTCCAGATTGTTCGTAACATGTGAATTGAAATTAAGTATATTTTTAACTGGTTAAGTAAATATTTTCTAGCGGTCAATGTACTCCATCAGCTACAAATAAATCGGCGGCGTCAGGCGACCTGGATGAGTTCTACGCAGGTACTCTGGATAGTAGCTTCCTCGAAGATTTGCCGCATATAGCCGGAAACTCACAAGAGGTCCCATATGAAACTGAAAGGTGTGATTTTTCATACATATAATTATAATTTCAGGTGAAACTGTTACTAATATCAGAGACTATATAATATTTAGACTGACAATAGCAGTACAAAATATCGTAGCTCCGTAAAAGCTATGACAACCAGTGGGCGTTACCGTCGCTGTGCTAGTTAATTGCCGCTGAGATACCAAGTACAGTCCTTTACGAAATGTTTAAAAAAAAAGATCATAGATGGCGTTAAAAATAAACTTCAGGTTGACATAACGTTTCTCTTTAGAGTTTCGTTGCAGAACTGTCATAAATAGTTGTATGTATTACTTGTTTCAACTTTATTAACTTAGTTTCGGTAGCTCATTAGGAGCGAAGGTTGCTTAATAAATTAGATGTTGTATGTTCAAGCCCCAGTAAATACACATAATTTTGTTAGGTAATACGATAAAAGAATTGGTTTTTGATACTTTTTTTAATAAACTTGCTATTACAATTTATTGAAATATATTATTACAAGCTTTTATTTAACTTGCAATGTATGTACGTTTGTAATTTGTTCGGGTGGAATCTTGCAACTAAATTTTGAAGCAGATATATAGATAGAAAGTTTTTTTTTTCAAACAAACAAACTCTGCTGCTTTATAATCATCAACAGCCTGTTTACGTCCACTGCTGAACATGGGCCTCCTTTTAACAGACCTTGGCAAGCCAGGATCGTAGAGGGATATTGCCATAATCACCACGCTTGGCAGACGGATTGGTGATCGCAGTAAGATGTAAACCTTGAGCTAATAGATGCTGCTGCCCATCCAACAGCCATATGTCCCTTAGTCGCCTTTTACGACACCCATGGGAAGACATGGGGTGGTCTATTCTAAGCCGGAAACCACACGGCAGCTTTATAATATTAGTATAGATTAGGTACCAATTCTTTGCGTTTTTATACTCGTGATATTTTTCAACGAAATGTTCGATTGGAATAAAACAAAAAGTATTTTACTTCTACATAAATACCCTTGATAACTTATAGTAGAGGAGCCCACGAGGCTAAATGGGGATTTACTCGAGCGTCGTAGAGACCTATTGGGATGCAAAGCTTAGATGATAAGAAGAAAAAAATGTTATATGATATATACCTTTACATCGGTGGGGGAAGCGGCTATAGATTTTTAAATATGTAAAAAAAACTGTTGCATGGACATCCTCGAGCGCGTCAGATATTGATAGCATCAATGCCCTACGTATTTTTAATAATGTACGTATGTTAATCTGATCGTTTGCATGATGCGAGTGGTTGTATTTAAGGGTTGAAAATGAAAAAAAAAAAAAATTTAATCGAGCGCGTCAGATTTTCTAAGGGAGTGTTAAGTGCACCAAAAAAATCTCTCATTCACTAATCTGACGATTTCGATGGGACGCAAACTCGCGGCCATTTTCATAATGTGCAAAAAAAAATCGCCATTTTGAAATACTCAAGCGTGTCAGATTAAGATATATATGGTTCATCTTTATGTTCTAAACGTACTGTCTCATAATCTGACGATTAACTAGAGAGATTCGCCTGATCTGACAAAAAAAAATTAGAAAAACGGTTCACCTTAAAGGCCATCCCTGCAACTTCCCGCTAATTCCATTCCTGGGCGCTTAAAATTGTACTTATGACATTTTTGAGCTCAAAATATAATTTATGTGATATTTTGAGCTCGCTGAGTTCAAAGAAATAATATTTCTATGCATTTGAACTCTCCCAGCTCGAAAGTCTGATGGAAGTTTCATAGAACACTATTTTTGGAATTTTCAAACCGCAATAACTTTTGAATGGATCAAGCAATTTTCACGGGGTTGGCGGCATTCGACGCAGTTTTATCATCCTCATAAGTAATTTTGCAATTTTAATTGATCGAACCACAAATTTCGGAGTAATCCCGAAAAAACACTTTTTCGGGTTTCGTCTTTTCGTTTTTTCGTTCACGATATCTTTCGAACGAATCAACCGCTTTTGACCAGCTTAGTGGCGATCGACGTGGTTTTTTAAGCTCAAAGGCGGATTAGTTTTTGAAATTGATCGATAAAGCCGGTTAAAAGTTATTCCAAAAAAAACACTTTAAAAAAAAATGTTTTTCTTATTTCTCAAAATCTATCGGTCCGAATCGGTTCAAATTCACAGGAAATCTAATTTTGAGGGAAATATTCAGAACGCCGTTTAGTAGATTCCGATCGGTTTAGTCGTTCAAAAGTTATAAGCGAGTAATATTAAATATAGCATAATTATAATTTATAGCACTGTGCGTGATATAAATCATTTAATGATGATTCCATCGACAATTCGAGGTTATCATATGTTCCTCGAAACTTTCGGATAACCGGCTTGCTCCGACGATATTTCAAAATATTTACACATTTTTTTAATGTTTCTACCGTAAATATAATTGTTTTTTGTAAGGTACTTTCACCACAAAATACACATTTCAAATTAATGTCACTCATATTAAATATTTATAAACTTTAATTCACACAAATAATATTAAAATAGCAAAAAAATCATCAGTATCAGTGGTACCACTGGGTCGTGGTCCTAACCCCTTAAGGGTGCCCCCAGGTGTGTGCCACTTAATTGTATGTTTTTTTTTCCAATTTTTTCTATATTGATCCATTAAAGTCTAAAATAATTAATATGAACTTAAACTTATTATGAGTAGAGAAATTAACGACCAGCTGACGGACGGACTACTTTGTCTGTAATATCCTACAATTTGCTACCGGTTAATTAAGTATCTAGTTTAATTAATATAATAAGAATAATTGTGTAACATTGTGATTCTGACAAGTACAAGTGTATGTAAATACCTAAGTGCTGAATAAATTCATTATTTTACATTATTTTAAAAGCCAAAACGTTGGAAACACGTTGTAAACAGTATGCCACGAACGAGTCTTTATGATCAGCTGTGATGGAGTCATGGCAACAGAAACCAGAGTGGGGACGGAGTGAGAGAGTAATAGATAGAGAAAGAGTGAGAGAGGAATAGAAACGGGGAGAAGGAAATGTAGGCATAACGCAGCTGCACGCATTTAACTTTATCGACGAATTTTTGTTATTTCGGCTTGCGGAAATCGTCAGATTATATATTTTTCATTATTCTTGAATTAATTACTTCAAAATAAAAAAAAATTTAGCTACGCTCGAGAATGTCGAGATGACGTTTTTTTTTTACAACTTTGTTGCCCTCCCCTTTTTTTTCATCACTCTCAAATTGTCAGATTAGTGGAATATACACTTTTTAGGATGTAATTAACTCACCCTACCTTAAACTGACGCGCTCGAGAATTTCTGATAGTCAATTTTTTTTTACTAATCTGATCCTGTATCCTTCATGGGCGGCCTTATATATGGGCCTCATGTTTTGTGGAGGTACTTAACCGGGTACAAGGTATCCCCCTGTATATTAATCTGCCGCGCTTTAGTAAATCCCGAAATCCCCGCATGGGCTCCCCTACTATTATTGCTTAATTTGGATAAGGATTAATATTATGATACACATTTAACGTAGTTTCTTTCTTCAGACGATTTAATATTTTTTATGAACATAAAAGCGGTTATTATGATTAAACTATGATAGTTAGATATGTGCTCTCGCGGACTTTTTTGTAGATCTCAATAAGACCTACAAACCCGTAGTACATCATTTGTTCTATTGTCAATAGTTTTTGCAGCGCTTGCATAAATAAGTTTTCGATTTTACACCTTGGGTTACAAAATCACAATTTTCTTAGGGATTCCTAATTTTTTTGAAAATAATATATAGCCTATAACCTTCCTCGATAAATGGACTATCCAACACTGAAAGATTTTTCGAAATCGGACCTATAATTCCTGAGATTAGCGCTTTCAAACAAACAAACAAACTCTGTAGCTTTATAATATTGGTATATAACAAGCATACAACAATGCACTTGAAAATAAGGTAAACCCAATAAGTAATAAAGTTTGAAATCATAAAAAAATGGAAACCATATTCGCAAAACAGTGTAAACGCAGCGGTTTTTGTCGGAACGCGTAAGCGACGCCTTTTGCACAGCGCTAGTGTCCTTTTAGGCGTGGTGCCGCGGCGTCCCGCGCGGTGCATCTACGGTGCTTTAAAGGAAAGTCAATCTTAACTATGTACTTTTAATGCTAATACAGCTTGTGAAGATCCAGTTGTAGACGTTAACTCGTTTTTCTAATATATTTCGTACTAGCTTCCCGCGCGCGGTTTCATCCGCGTAACTCCCGTTCCCGTGGGAAATTCATATTAAAATATAGCCTATGTCCATTCTCAGGCTCTAGACTATATCTATACCACATTTCATTTAAATCGCTTCAGTAATTAAGGCGTGATTGCGTAACAGACAGACAGACAGACTGACAGAGTTACTTTCACATTTATAATATTAGTACGGATTTTGAATAAAATACAACCACAATTCCAGAAATAAATAGGGTCATTTCGCCTGTTCGCGTCCATTTAGCGCAGTTGGCAATTTTGACGGCGATAATAAAAATGTTCCAGCACTAATTTCTATGAAAAATGTGTGTCATTATATTAGTCTATTTTAAGATAAACTTTCAGTTTTGTTCGAAACATGTTGAGTTTTTTTTTAAATAGATAAACATCAGAAATTTGTTGAGTTTGCGTCCATTGAGGACGCAAAGTGGAAGTTTTGTAAATTTGATGTAGTAATTCGCGCCCACCTTGTTTTAAGCGTTAAATCTAAAAAACATAATCAAATTAATTATTAACATTATTCTATGTTTTCATTATAAAAGTCTTATATTAGCTATGTATCCTAAAATTCACATAAAACAATAAAAAACTTATCATCGAATGCGTCGCTGCGCACTATTTTTTTTTTTTCTAAAAATCCCGCGCGTCCGCGCTCCCTTGTTGAACAGCCGATACTTTTTATTTTTCTAAATGGGATTGGTTTGGCACACGGACCTTTTGTCCATATGTGCGTGCCTATGCATGCTTATGCGTGCTTATGCATTGAGGTATTAGCGGTAATTACTTTTCGTTTGATTAGTGCGTTAGTTTACTTATTTTTGAGGATTTTTAAAGGGAGTTCCGTAAAATGGACGCGAATTTGGCGATACACGCGAACAGGCGAACTTACCTTACGCTGGGTGATTGGAACCGACTAAAAGCAAAGATCGCTTAAAATGCTTCATTGTACTCCTTTTTTGATCTGCTGTGTGCGAATATTAGTGATAGGTGCTTCCGATCTATAAATGCAGAATGAAAGGCGATTTTGAATGCTGTAATCACCCACAAAGCATCGTAATCACCGTCGGTTACCAACTAACATTAAAAAGACTGCAACGACCTAGCACCACTACCCACAGACCACTCTATCCGACCCGCCGGAGAAGAGTGCGTCCGCCTTCGCGACGCGTCCCCGCTCGTTCTCCCGACCTTTAGTTTGCAAAGAACCATCCGGTGCCCTCGTAGACCCGAGAGGCCCACGAACTGTATAAAGTACAGCGACAATTGCATCAAAACCCCCCTAAAATACTAAAAGTCATAATCCCTCAATCTCATCGGCAGTGACCGCCCTGAGCCGAGGTCCAATTCACGGCGCTTCCGACCTTTTAGTCGGAAATCAGTGCGCTAGAAGAAGTGCTTTAGCGCTGCATGTTTAAGCCCTTTAATTGGGCGAATATTTATTATGGCAGCGCTGCAGCGGACTTTCGTTTAAATTCACTTAAACTGGCGCCAGTTTTCTGCTTAGAATAACTTCTCTAGGTACCTACCTACCTATATCTCACTGGTTAGTACATACTATGATAGCACCACACATTTTAGTAGTAGTGCAAATTAGTTGATGTCAATCTTTTAAATACGTCTAGTAGGTATGTTGTAGTTTACGTGTAATATTCGTATCTACATGCCATATATTTTATTTATACTGATAAATCTGCCTAATGACTAGCTTAACATGTAACAAAACAATTACAGCATGTTAGAAGGTCCTACGCCCTCAAAAGTATGAAGCGAAGATAGAAATAATAAAATAACAATTCAGTTTTAATTACACCTTAACGGTAGAAATGCGTACCTAAGTACCTACTAGTGAGCGAAACAGCATAACTGCCTAGTTATGCTATTTCGCTCACTCTTTTCATTCATTTGTGATTGCGGCCTGCGTTGAAGACCTGAGTTCCAGTTGTTATCACTACATAGTATAAAGCAAAGTCGCTTCCCGCGTCTGTCTGTATGTATGTATGCTTAGATCTTTAAAACTACACAACGGATTTGGATGCGGTTTCTTTTAATAGATAGAGTGATTCAAGAGGAAGGTTTATATGTATAATAACATGCTTAATAAATTAGAGAACCATTGATAATTTCAAGATTTCTAATGCAAAGTCGTAAATAAACACATTTTTTTGCGCTTTCATTGCAAACGCTGGCTGAACTCTACGTGATAGATCAAAATAATGTACTAAGTATTGTAAACCTTAAAAAGGTCTACAAGAAAGTCCGCGATGGTATATGTTTATCTCTTAGGGATAACCCACAATAACCAATTTTTATCCTTTACATTTCTCAAGAAATAATGGCTTATTTACAAAGCTATTTTAAGCAATACAGTATTACCTACCTAATTAAGTACCTTTATTATATTTTGCATTAAATATAGAACGATATTGTCCTTTACACCATGTAATTTAAGTGAATATTTTCGAAGATATTACAAATTTAAATGTAGGGACATCGCGGTTGCGGGCGGCACTACCGGCCGGCCGGGACGGCGCGCGGCGCCGCTCGGCGCATGCCTATAAATAGCGCGTCGAAGCGCGCGATTTTCCCTGTAGGACTTTGTGTTTCGCAGCGATCGCACGCATTTATCGGAGCTCTCTAGCGAGGAAAATAAAAAACTTAATAAAAACGTGCTTTTCAGCGCGACAACGTAATCCGTACATATAAGTAGGTACCTACGTTTAAACAAAACATACGTTTGTATTAACATGGTTATAGTTTTAACCCCTTACCGCATGAGTTTTTATTTTTTTCTTGACAAAATATATTTGATAGTTCTTGACATGTACTACCTATTAAGTTAGTTCAAGCAGTTTTCCAAAATCCGATTACTTTTCGAAATATGATAAAAAACTCATTTTTCCCATATATGGCATATTTGCAGTAAAGGCATAAATGAGCAATTGCACATAAATGGCATACTATGCATTGCATGCTCTAAAGGTAATTTTAAGTCAATCTTCAGTTCGTAAATTAGAAGGTTTAAAAAATAAAAGTCATTATTTAATGAAAATCTATATACAAAGTTGATACGACAGAGGGGCTTTTCTTTAAACTGCCTATACTAGGTACCATTTCCAAGCTCTGTACCAAAAATCAATTAAATAGGAGCAGTAGTTTAGTCGCAAATGATTTTTTTAAGTTTTTGCGCCGTTTGAACCCGATGTATCTTTCCTAACAGCTGATTATGTCTACGCATAGGTCATGCACCTTAAAACGATAAATCTGAGTATAACCTACGATGCGTTGTTGCCGCTCTGACGCAAATCATTGCAAAACATCCCGCACCGGCGTGCGCGCGACGTTGCCGCTTTGCTAGGTCAGTGAAATTTATTTACAAAGGGTGGTTACGTTTTACTCTGATTTGTAAGCTATTTAGTTTGTTTGAAAGAAAAAAAATCTCAATTTGGTTGCTTTTTATTTTTATACCGTATCGGATTAATAATAGTAGAGGAGCCCAAGCGGGGATTTCGGGATTTACTAAAGCGTGGCAGATTAATATACAGGGGGATACCTTGTACCCGGTTAAGTATCTCCACAAAACATGAGGCCCATATATAAGGCCGCCCGTGAAGGATACAGGATCAGATTAGTAAAAAAAAATTGACCATCAGAAATTCTCGAGCGCGTCAGATTAAGGTAGGGTGAGTTAATTACATCCTAAAAAGTGTATATTCCACTAATCTGACAATTTGAGAGTGACGTAAAAAAAGGGGAGGGCAACAAAGTTGTAAAAAAAACGTCATCTCGACATTCTCAAGCGTAGCTAAATTTTGTTTTATTTTGAAGGAAATAATTCAAGAATAATGAAAAATATATAATCTGACGATTTCCGCAAGCCGAAATAAGAAAAATCGTCGATAAAGTTAAATGCGTGCAGCTGCGTGATGCCTACATTTCCTTCTCCGCGTTTCTATTCCTCTCTCACTCTTTCTCTATCTATTACTCTCTCACTCTAGAGATGTGTCCCTCACTCATGAGGTGCCTCATTTGAGGTACTCGTGATCGCAAATTGAAAGAGTTACTCGAATTTCAACATTGAACCACCTCACTACTCATTCACGCGTCAAAAACTCATGAGTGAAAGAAAATTATGTGAGTGAGGGAGACGTAAAAATCAGAATCGTGAGTACTTATGAGTCGACGCAACCGTCCGCCCCGCTGCCTCGGACTATCGGCTGAATTCGGCTGGGTTCGGCTCGGCTCGTAAGATACGCTGACATACGACTCCTCGCCTCAAATGAGGGGTACCTCGTGAGGACCTCGCGAGGCAAAATGAGGTACTCCCTCAACCTCATATGAAAATGATGAGTTACCCATCACTATCTCACTCCGTCCCCACTCTGGTTTCTGTTGCCATGACGCCATCACAGCTGATCATAAAGACTCGTTCGTGGCATACTGTTTACATTGTGTTTACAACGTTTTGGCTTCTTTTGCTATTTTAATATTATTTGTGTGAATTAAAGTTTATAAATATTTAATATGAGTGACATTAATTTGAAATGTGTATTTTGTGGTGAAAGTACCTTACAAAAAACAATTAAATTTACGGTAGAAACATTAAAAAAATGTGTAAATATTTTGGAATATCGTCGGAGCAAGCCGGTTATCCGAAAGTCTCGAGGAACATATGATAACCTCGAATTGTCGATGGAATCATCATTAAATGATTAGATAGAAATATTATTTCTTTGAACTCAGCGAGCTCAAAATATCACATAAATTATATTTTGAGCTCAAAAATGTCATAAGTACAATTTTAAGCGCCCAGGAATGGAATTAGCGGGAAGTTGCAGGGATGGCCTTTAAGGTGAACCGTTTTTCTAATTTTTTTTTGTCAGAAAGGCGTTTAGAACATAAAGATGAGCCATATATATCTTAATCTGACGCGCTGGAGTATTTCAAAATGGCGAATTTTTTTTGCACATTATGAAAATGGCCGCGAGTTTGCGTCCCATCGAAATCGTCAGATTAGTGAATGAGAGATTTTTTTGGTGCACTTAACACTCCCTTAGAAAATCTGACGCGCTCGATTAAATTTTTTTTTTTTTTCATTTTCAACCCTTAAATACAACCACTCGCATCATGCAAACGATCAGATTAACATACGTACATTATTAAAAATACGTAGGGCATTGATGCTATCAATATCTGACGCGCTCGAGGATGTCCATGCAACAGTTTTTTTTACATATTTAAAAATCTATAGCCGCTTCCCCCACCGATGTAAAGGTATATATCACATAACATTTTTTTCTTCTTATCATCTAAGCTTTGCATCCCAATAGGTCTCTACGACGCTCGAGTAAATCCCCATTTAGCCTCGTGGGCTCCCCTACTATAAAAAACACGTATAGTAAACGTAGCGTAATTTAATGCCCCTCTGTCATATCAACGTTGTATATAAAACAAAGACGGGTTTGTTACAACACTTATAACTCGAGATCGGCTGGATAAATTTTCATGGTTTTTGTTTCGTTGGATTTGTCTACGCCCTGAATAGCAGAATACATTTTAAAAACAAAAGAAAGTCGTGTTAGTTACACTATTTATAACTCAAGAACGGCTGAACCGATTTGGCTGAAAATTGGTAGGGAGGTAGCTAAGAACTGGGAGAAGGACATAGGATACTTTTGGGTAGGGGTAGGGTAGGGTAGGGTAGGGGTAGGGTAGGGCAGGGGTAGGGTATAAAAGTCCACCCGTGCGAAGCCGGGGCGGGCCGCTAGTATAGGTATATAACAATAATAATATTATTATTGTTTTTTATATTTTTTATTTAAGTCTGATTTAAGTAACAGCTTTAGTAAATTTTAAGACATATAAGTAGGCGGCGGCGTTAGCCTTTTTAATAGTGTTATTTTTGTATTTAAATAAATAATAAATTTTACTACTTATTTGTGTTTTTTTGCATCAATCGAAAAATGAAAATCGGAATATCGTAATATTTGTTGTTGTAAAATAACAAAACTAAAATAAAAAAAAATAATTTCAATAATTAACATTTGCGCCATCTAGTTGAATAATAATAAATAGTGCCATTCGATTTCGACAAACGACCATAATATCGCTTGAACGCTACTACGGGCGACATCTGTTAGCATCCATGGTCCCTAAAATCGAGTTACGTTTTTTTGTTCCGCTTTGTCAGTCTATATATTATATAGTCTCTGCTAATATCCACACAAACATAATGTATGATATTCGTAAAATATAAAAATCTTTACATTGTAGTTTTTTTGTATTCCGCGTATGTTATATAGGTATCATTGTGTACAGGGGCGTAGCTCACCACCACCCCGGGCTACAAACAAGGGCCCCGAAATTGTATTTGAAGGCAACAAGTTTTGATAGAGCTTTGTCTAGGACCTAGGTCTTGTAAGCCTTGTTTTGCTGATACCACTGCATAAAAGAAAATTATGAACATAATATGATATACTCGTACAATAGAGATGTCGACTAAAACAATCTATTTGGTCCGTCAGATTGATTACCAAAAACATAGGATGTTTTTTTGTTCCGTAAACAAAAAATGAAGAAGATTTCAGCGAGTTGAAATTTAATGTGATGTCACTTTTATGTACAATTTCACCTGGGAGTGACGTTACAAGCCCCCCTTTCCTGAACTTTGTTGCTCTTTATCTTTGTCAATTTTTATTGATTTGATAAATTAAAAAATATCGTGTCAATTTTTTTTATCTCACGCAACGGACCATATAGATTGTTGTTGTCGTTATCTCTATTACCTGCTTAATTGACATATACCATTTAATTTTTAATGTTTTATTTCAGCGATGACGAGAACGCCACAAATCCAATGGTGACAATTGACCAAGAAGACTTGGATTTCGATATAAGTTCGTCTACAGAAGTCCCCAGTAACACAGTATTCACTGATACTGTTACTTTACCGAAAGAGATGTTAAGAAACACTCAAGACGAGGACAGCCTCGACAGAATGATGAGCCGTATAATGATGCACGAAGATGTCAGTACGGAAAATATAGACATTTCTGGACCTATATTAGAAAGTCAGCGACATAACATGGATCCGCGTTTGTCTTTGGATAGTGACTTTCCGTTGTGGGCTGGTGACGCGAGTATTAGAAGATCTCCTGAAGGTTATTCTAATCTATACTAATATAATGCTGAAGAGTTTGCTTGTTTGCTTAAACGCACTAATTTCAGAAACTACTGGTCCGTTT
This sequence comes from Nycteola revayana, assembly GCA_947037095.2. Taxonomy (NCBI): domain Eukaryota; kingdom Metazoa; phylum Arthropoda; class Insecta; order Lepidoptera; family Nolidae; genus Nycteola; species Nycteola revayana. The sequence goes on along the minus strand of OX344845.2, from coordinate 11,179,150 downwards.
TGAAAAATTCTTTCATTGTTAGATAGTTTATTTAATGAGGAAGGCTATATTTGGTTATGAACACTTTTATTACAAAGTTTCCAAGGGAACGTAAGCTACGCAGGAAGCTCGTAATGTATATTTTAAATTGTTTTTTTTACCATTTCTTTGATGTTTTACCGTTATATTTTTTCTTGTTTTAAGGTGGAGAAGATCCAGACTCTGCGAAAGAACCAATTGTTGAAAAGGTAACTTTGCTTTTTATGCATTTGCATGTCAATCATTTGCACTTTATTGTCAATTTACGTACTTATTACACCTATTTTTTTTATAGGAGAAAAAACACAAAAAGAAGAAATCAAAAGACAAAGACAGGGGAGATTATGTCGAAAGATCAGAACGGAAGGAGAAGAAACACAAGCAAAAGAAATCCAAAACTGAAAAGAGAACTTCCAACCCTCAGCAGGACTTATTGGAACCTTCTACTGGAACTGAGTTTAATTATGAAGAATACGACAGCATTTAACGATTGGCGCAAAATTCTATCTGACACATTCCAATGACGATTTTTGTTATATAGTCATAATAATGTATTATTCAAATTGATATTTAGGGCTCCAAGTTGAGAGCCCATTGTAAGAGATTACGACTCCGTCAAGAAAAAAATGTAACAACGGTATTGACAGGATTTTTTAGAGCAGTGGTGGATATGGTATGATAAATATACCTAATGCGCGGTACTTACAACCCATTTTTCGTCTATTTCCTTATATACATACAATATATAAGCCATGGAAGTGCTTACTTAATGGGTAAGTGTAAAGTTTTTTTAGGGTTCCGTACGCGAAATGTAATAACCGGACTATTACTTAGACTTTGCTGTCTGTTACCAGGCTGTATCACAAGTACCGCGATAGCTAGACAGTTGAATAAATATTTAAGGGGGACTCCCACACAACAAACGTGATTTTTTTTGCCATATTTGGCTTGATATCAATAACGGCAACAGGTAGGCACTTGAAAATGGTACGAAAGAACCCTTCGTGCGCGAGTCCGACTTGCACTTGGCCGGTTTTTTGTTTAAATAATTGACTAAATTAGCCAGTGTTGTTATTGTATACGTAAAACATATTGGCATATATATGTACTGTAAGCTTGCCCGAAGAGATTACAGATTACCTACGCAATCTTCGTAATCCAAGGCACACACAAAAATCATCAAAACTTAATGAAAATAAAATAAAATTGACGAGTCCATTCTTTTAAAAATCGACAAAAGTCATCTTTTATATGTATTCTAAAACATTACGTACATTTCTAGTTTGTAAAATATCGCTACTTAAAACTCACAAAACGATCTCCACATACATTTATTCTGATGTTATATCTTCTATTCTACATAATTTGTCTTAATAGAATGTTGAAATATTTTTCCTACTTAAGTAATAATTCGACAGTAATAAAAATTAACAAGATCATTCGTATTTAAAAAATGTATTCAATGGTCATAGACTGATTGTCGTGTTATCGTCAGAACCCCTGGACCAAGTGTGATATTTTATGTTTGGAAACTATCTAATTTCAGTACCTTTTTGATACTATTATTTAGTACCTCTATGAATATTGAAAAAACATGAAAAGAAAGTGGCCAGACATTCTGCTGTCAGGTTGTCTGGACCACTTTTTTTTAAATAGTTAGGTACAGTATAACTTAATAATTTCTTTGTAAATATTTAGTACCTTTACATACATTTTTCACAAAACTTTAATCATTCCAGAAAAAAAATTACAGAGGTATGAAAATTTTATAGGAACAAAATTTATTTGCAGCATACATAATATACTACTGGTAGAACTGGATGAAGATAACTCAGGGTGGGGTTCGTTGGTGAGTTTTGGGAGAGGCTTATGTCCGACTATGAACACTGTACAGGATGATGATCATATTTAAATTATGCAGTTTGGAATATACAGGGTGTTAGTTTAAACACCGTTATCCTTGAAACCAGTGGTTTGGTTTCATTTATAGAACGCAAATGCAATGAAAAAAAAAAAATGTTTAATACATTCGCCGCCGCCGCCTGCGTTCTATGTAGTGTGTAGTGATTATGTCGTACACAAACGTACAGTGGACCGATATGGTTCGGACATATGCCGCGGCTGGTGGTAACCTGAACGATGCTCGAAGAATGTACGCAGAGCTATTCCCTGGACAACCTGCGCCAAACCGAGAAAAGAAGGTGGCGGCTACTCCAAGGTTACGTACCTACACCAGTTTAGGTCAGTTCACCGTGCCGGAAAAAATGTGATTAACTTTTAAATACGCCTAAAATACCTACCCAGTCGTTTGTTTTTTTTTTCTTTGTTGTTAAATCTAACTTACATTTGGACTCGTCACGCAATACAAGGTAGGTATTTTTGCCTGTCCAGCCAGGAAAAGTATGAAGGGAAAGTTACATCACAGGTTATGTGTAATATTGTGTTTTTATTGAAATGTAGGTAGTTAAAACTTATGTAGGTAGTTAAAACGGACGGCCAGTGCAGCAGGTCAGCGAATCCCTTAAAGCGAATTCCTCCAGCGATTCTGCCATGATCACTATGTCGTCGGCAAATCGAAGGTGAGTGATTTACGCGCCATTTATGTTGATGCCGTGTCCTTGCCATTCCAGGAGCTTGAAGGCGTCCTCCAGAGCAGCCGTAAAAAGTTTGGGAGATATAACATCTCCCTGTCTTACGCCTCTCCGTAGCGGGATTGCCTTCGTACATTGGCCCTGTACTCGGACCGACATGGTGGCGTTTTTGTACAAGCACTTCAGCACTTCAATGTACCGACAGTCGATACGACACCGCTGAAGAGACCTTAGAACCGCCCAAATTTCGACCGAATCAAAGGCTTTTTCATAGTCTACAAACGCCAAGCATAGGGGCTGATTATACTCCTCGGTATTCTGTATAATCTGCCGCAGCGTATGTATGTGGTCTATGGTACTAAGTTGGGGAGGCTGGAAGTCATCGAGCCTGTGTTCGAGACGATTTGTGACGACCCTCGAGAACAGCTTATAAACATGGCTCAGCAATGTGATGGGTCTATAATTCTTGTTGAAGAATTATAGACCCATCACATTGCTGAGCCATGTTTATAAGCTGTTCTCGAGGGTTTGGTCACCTTTTTTGAAGAACAGAACCACCACACCTCTGCTCCATGATTCTGGCGTTTGTCCCTCGAGTAAGACGGAGTTAAAGAGCTTCTGAAGGACTTTAAGTATCGGTGTTCCACCCGCATTCAGAAGCTCAGATGTGATTCCGTCATCACCTGGCACCTTGTTGTTTTTAAGCTGTTTAAGGGCCATCCTAATCTCGTATAGGCTGATGTCCGGGAGATCTTCGGTATTGTGTCGGGTGAGCCTTGCTCTGGGGTCTTTGGCTAGGCTGTTAGCGGGCTTGACTGTTAAGGCATACAGCTGATTATAGAACCTCTATCTCTCGTAAAACCTCTGGCTTACTCGACGTCACTACCCCATCTTCCTTCTTCAGCTTTGTCAACTGGCTTTGCCCAATAGAGGTGTCTCTTGCGAACACTTTGGAGCCTTGGTTTCGCTGTATCGTCTCCTTAATACATTTTGTATTATACGAGCGAATGTCGTGTCGCAATGACGTTAAGATATGTCTATTGAGGTGCCTAAATGACTCCGCATCGTCTGGAGTCTGGAGCATCATCGGACGTCGTTTAGCCATGAGGTCCCGGGTATTAGTGGATAGTTTCTGAGGTCTATTTCTAGGGTGGGGTTTAAAATATTTAAGCCCCACCGTATGCACAGTGTCTACCAGCCCGCTGCTGAGATCGTCCACAGATTCGCAGCTATCTAGACATTCGAAGCGATTACTTAGTTCGATCTGAAAGCTCTCGGGGTTTTGGATGTGTGCGTTTGAAGGTCGGAGCGTAGACTTCATCAGACGGGATCGTTCCAATTTGACATTAATATTTAACGTGCCTCTAACTATTCGGTGATCACTTACGGTTTTAACCCTGTGAATCACAGAGACATAATTAAATATTTGTCTTTTGGTTGTCATGATGAAGTCAATCTCATTTTTTGTGGAACCATCAGGGCCCATCCAGGTCCATTTCCTGTGAGGTGGCTTCTGCAAGAAAGAGTTCATCATACAGAGTCCCTCTTTCTCCAGGAAATCAGCCAACCTCTGACCCCTTCGGTTCCGTTGCCCATATCCATGCAACCCCACTCTCATCTCATCATCGCCTCGTTTGCTCAGTTTAGCGTTGAAATCCCTCATAACAACGGTGTAGTGGGTCTTGGAGCTATGTATGGCATACGGTTGCGATGCGCGGTCGAATACGGTCGCGTTTGCGCTGCTCCGTGTAAATATTACATTCGCGAATTGCGCGGCTTTAGCCGCTGCCCGGATTCCGCTATGAGTACTCAAACTCTCATAGCCAATGAAGTTCTGGCATTTATCAAACATGCCATCGACTACATGGACGAGGTCAGCATCTTGCAGATCTGCAAGTCATCTTTTAAGGAGGATGAGATTAGCAGTGCCAAGTTGCTGCTGTTCACGACGCTCGGCAAACTCAGCCAGATGCCGTCTCGGCGAAGGGATGGCACCGAGAAGAGTATCCAGGACATCGTTACGCTGATGAAGGAGACCGATCCGGACGACGTGCCTGAATTTGTGGCGAAGGATCTGCACAAGCTGCCTCCCGTCACGTTTCGACCACGTAGATGTCACCAGGCTGCTGAAGGATATCACACTCCTAAAGCAAAGCCAGGTCGAGATGCAGCATCAGCTGGAGGTGTCCAACAACAGCATCAGTGAACTACGGGCAGAAGTAGTGTTATTGCGCAATGCAATTTCTGCAAGTAGGTCACCTATCGACGCCGCAAAAGTGAACACGCGTCGCGGGGCACAAAACGCCTCCATCTGCAGTTTCGAGTCGGCGGGCTCGAATGCGTCACCAGCTGCCGAGAATGCATGCGTTGCAACGTGTGCCGCGGCCGTCCCTGCCTCGACACCGGTGGAGGCGACGACATGTGTAGGTTCAACAACCCCGAAACGAGCCTACGCTGCAATAGTAGCCGCCGCTAAAAAGCCTGTTGAGCCACTAAACTCACAGGTTAAAGTAGCGGACAAAGTGAAAGGGGGTAAACGGAGCCTGCCAAAACCAAAACAGGTTCTGAAAAGGCAGGCTGTAGTGAAGGACACGGGCGACAGCGATGGTTTCATCAAGGTGGAGAAGAGGAAGAAGAAGAAGCCTCCTTGTCGGAACCAGTGTGGTACTGCGCTGGCAGGACCCAACACGCTGTTGCGTCCAGCCGTACCGACAACGCTGATGTACGTGTCAAGACTGCATCATTCCACGAAAGTTGAAGAGGTCGTGGAGTACATGCGGGTGAAGACCAACTGGACTTTGAGGGTCGAGATGTTGGAGCCGCGTCACAAAACGAACTTCAAGTCGTACGTGGTGCGTGTTCCGACGCAGTATCTCGAGAAGTGCCTCAAAGAAGAGTTTTGGCCGAAGGGTGTTATGTTCCGCCGGTTTCGTGGCCAGCTACGTGACACCAGTCAGCGAAACACGACGCCGACACTTCGTGTACATTAGTATTAAGTTTTTGTTTATTAAAATATGTATTAGTTTATTACTTTTAAGATTATTTTATGTATTTTATTCTATGGGCCTCCGATGCCTGAAATAAAATTATTATTATTATTAAAAAATTATTATTATTATTTACTAATATCCTCATACATAGCTTCCACTTCTTCGTCTGAGTGTGTTGGTCGGTGCGTAAACCTGTATAACCTTCATGGAATATCTTTTTGATATTCTAAGTATAAGGTACGTTACCCTGCTCGACACACTGTCGACGGCCACCAAATTGTTAATGAGGGACTTGCGGACGATAAACCCTACACCACCTTGGGACCGCTGTTCGCCCTCCCGGTAGAAGAACAAGTTGCCGGAATTCAGGGTCATCGTGTCCTGTCCCGCTCTTCGGACTTCTGACAAACCCACTATATCCCAGCGCAACTTGTCCAATTCCTCTTCCAGCTCTACGATCTTCTCGTCTGTCCTCAGAGTGCGTGTGTTGTGTGTTACCAAGGCCAGTTGTCGTGTAGGGTGGTACCCGGATCTCTTCCGGAGATTCTTAGCACCCCCTGCCCCGCCGTTACCATGGCTGGTACCGTGGCCAGGAATAGCGGGGCGGCCGGGGAATTGGGGCCTGATCTTGGTATGTGTCACCATGAGGGGTGTTTTGCCAATACTCGCCACGCTTGGCAGGCGGGTTGGCGAGCGCAGTGGAGTTCTTTGGATTTGATCATCACAGAAAACGCTGCTGCCCGTTCCCTGGAATTTCTCTAAGTCGCCTTTTACGACACCCACGAGTAGAAATGGGGAGGTAACATTCTATGCCGGCACCCCACGGCCTTACGGACGGTGTCGGACAGATTTTTTTTTCAATTTTGGCTAAAAAGAACGTTTTTTTTATTGAATTTGCGTTCTGTAAGTGAAACCAAACCACTGGTTTCAAGGATAACGGTGTTTACACTAACACCCTGTATATACCAAACAGCATAATTTAAATATGATCATCATCCTGTACAGTGTTCATAGTCGGACATAAGCCTCTCCCAAAACTCACCAACGAACCCCACCCTGAGTTATCTTCATCCAGTTCTACCAGTAGTATATTATGTACGCTGCAAAAAAAATTTTGTTCCTATAAAATTTTCATAACTCTGTAAATTTTTTTCTGGAACGATTAAAGTTTTGTGAAAAAAGTATGTTAAGGTACTAAAAAGGTATTAAATATTTACAAAGGAATTATTAAGTTATACTGTATCTAACTATTTAAAAAAAATGTGGTCCAGACAACCTGACGTCAGAATGTCTGGCCACTTTCTTTTCATGTTTTTTCACTATTCATAGAGGTACTAAATCATTTAATTAAGGTATCAAATAGGTACTGAAATTAGATAGTTTCCAAACATAAAATATCACAGGTCCAGGGGTTCTGACGATAACATTGTCGTTACCGCGGCCAGTCCACGTGTAATATTGTTTTTTTATTACGATGTGCTTTTTATATTACATATCATTCATTGAAAAGCTTGTAGATTTTACACTCGCGACATTTTATTATTATATAATATCGTGCAATGTCTATAACGTATGTAAGTAAAAGTTTAAAGGTATCTTGTTACTTCATAAAATATTTTATCATGTTATGTGTACGCTTGTTGTCTAAATAAAAAGTTTCGTACTGATTTGTAGTGTTTATTTCATCATCATCATCAGCCTATATAACGTATATTGCTGAATATGGTATTTGCCATAGTCACCACGCTTGGCAGGCGTGTTGGTGACCGCAGTATTATGAAGCAACACACAAGGAAACGCTGCTGCCCGTTCCCTGGTATACGACTGTTATAGATGATGTTATAACAATCGGGACTAACGGCTTAACGTGCTTTCCGAGGCACGAAAGGTAGTCCCTCAGCCATCCAGACCCGGAAAGAAAGCTTAGAATTTACACAAAGATTTCCTGTCCGGCGTGGGGATTAAACCCTCGACCTCCACCGACCACACGATCGAGATTTAAAGCGTGCCTTTTTTTTCGGACGGACATACGTAGGTAGCCACGAGGCTTTTGCTACTTAATAGAAGGGCATAAAGAATAAAGCGTGCCAAATACAGCTACGCTACGGAGGTTTATTTACTTTAACATTTTTTTCTGTCAGCCCCACTGCACGAACGGGTATTCAGAAACATCTAGAAAATTTGGTAATATTTGGTTATCGTCAGAACCCCTGGACCAAGTGTGATATTTTATGTTTGGAAACTATCTAATTTCAGTACCTTTTTGATACTATTTGATACCTTAATTAAATTATTCAGTACCTCTATGAATAGTGAAAAAACATGTAAAGAAAGTGGCCAGACATTCTGACGTCAGGTTGTCTGGACCACTTTTTTTTAAATAGTTAGATACAGTATAACTTAATAATTTCTTTGTAAATATTTAGTACCTTTACATACTTTTTTCACAAAACTTTAATCGTTCCAGAAAAAAAATTACAGAGATATGAAAATTTTATAGGAACAAAATTTATTTGCAGCACATAATATACTACTGGTAGAACTGGATGAAGATAACTCAGGGTGGGGTTCGTTGGTGAGTTTTGGGTGAGGCCTATGTCCAACTATGAACACTATACAGGATGATGATCATATTTAAATTATGCAGTTTGGAATAAACAGGGTGTTAGTGTAAGCACCGTTATCCTTGAAACCAGTGGTTTGGTTTCACATAGAGAACGCAAATTCAATGAAAAAAAAAAATTTTTTTAATACATTCGCCGCCGCCACCCGCTTGCTCTGTAGTGTGTAGTGATTATGTCGTACACAAACGTACGTAGTGGACCGATATGGTTCGGGCATAAGCCGCGGCTGGTGATAACCTGAACGAGGCTCGAAGAATGTACGCAGAGTTATTCCCTGGACAACCTGTGCCAAACCGAGAAACGATGGTGGCGGCTACGCCAAGGTTACGTACCTACACCAGTTTAGGTCAGTTCACCGTGCCGGCAAAAATGTTAGTAACTTTTAAATACGCCTAAAATACCTACCCAGTCGTTTGTTTTTTTTTCTTTGTTGTTAAATCTAACTTACATTTGGACTCGTCACGCAACACAAGGTAGGTATTTTTGCCTGTCCAGCCAGGAAAAGTATGAAGGGAAAGTTACATCACAGGTTATGTGTAATATTATGTTTTTATTGAAATGTAAAACGGACGGCCAGTGCAGCAGGTCAGCGCCCTTTGCAGTGATAACGTAACTCGGGCGCATAGTATCCATGAATTTACGGACGGTGTCGGACAGATTTTTTTTTTAATTTTGGATAAAAAGAACGTTTTTTTTTCATTGAATTTGCGTTCTGTAATTGAAACCAAACCACTGGTTTCAAGGATGACGGTGTTTACACTAACACTGTATATTCCAAACTGAATAATTTAAATATTATCATCATCCTGTACAGTGTTCATAGTTGTCCAGGGAATAACTCTGCGTACATTCTTCGACTCTCGTGCAGGTTATCACCAGCCGCGGCTTATGCCCGAACCATATCGGTCCACTGTACGTTTGTGTATGACATAATCACTACACACTACATAGCAAGCGGGTGGCGGCGGCGAATGTATTAAAAAAAAAATTTTTTTTTCATTGAATTTGCTTTCTCTATGTGAAACCAAACCACTGGTTTCAAGGATAACGGTGTTTACACTAACACCCTGTATATTCCAAACTGCATAATTTAAATATCATCATCATCCTGTACAGTGTTCATAGTTGGACATAGGCCTCTCCCAAAACTCACCAACGAACCCCACCCTCAGTTATCTTCATCCAGTTCTACCAGTAGTATATTATGTATGCTGCAAATAAATGTTGTTCCTATAAAATTTTCATACCTCTGTAATTTTTTTTCTGGAACGATTAAAGTTTTGTGAAAAAAGTATGTAAAGGTACTGAAAAGGTACTAAATATTTACAAAGAAATTATTAAGTTATACTGTATCTAACTATTTTAAAAAAATGTGGTCCAGACAACCTGACGTCAGAATGTCTGGCCACTTTCTTTTCATGTTTTTTCACTATTCATAGAGGTACTAAATCATTTAATTAAGGTATCAAATAGTATCAAAAAGGTACTGAAATTAGATAGTTTCCAAACATAAAATATCACACTTGGTACAGGGGTTCTGACGATAACCATTGTAATAGAACAGTTATATAAAATTGGGGCATATTCGTGCTGTTCATTTCTTACCTCACCGTGCACGTTCTTACGGGAGCTACGCAGATGAATCCGCGCGCGAAAAGCTAGTTCAATATATAATTATGTGTAACAAAGCTGAAATATAATACTTAATGACGACCGTTGAGCCCATAAAGATAACATTTGGCACAGAAATATCACACTTGGTCCAGGGGTTCTGACGATAACTTACAATGAACCCGAAAGTTTTCTTTTTGTATTTCTGTTTCCGTTAACTTATATTCTAAGGAACCATATTAAAAGTTAGGCGTCACCCCCACGACCTATTGAGCCGATTTAGTTCTAATATTATGCGGTAATTTCTATAATATTTAGATATTCATCAATGTTTCTTTTTATGTGCTCTGCCACAGAATTCAACACGAAAGTGAAACGATACACTCGCTTCTAGACGTGCCTTAGAATAAAGGGATAAAATAGATGGGATAACTGTTTTTCAACAAAAGAAATTTAATAAATAGAGTACATTCTATTCAAAATGTAAATGTACAACCACATCGATATTTTATTGGTTAGATTATAAAAATTGGACCACCTGTAAGTTGTCCGCGCAGTACTGTAACAATATTACAAACAAAAACCTCTACATAACAGAACTTACAGATATTAGTCAACTTTATTTTATACATACTATAATACACGATTATTTAACATAATATTTACCTATTTTTATATTTATACATTCTATGTATAGTAGATAATAAATTTTCATTTTGTAATAAGTTAATAAAACTATAAAATATCTTTTTCAGTTAAACATTAGGCATTTTTAAGGCTAATGCAGGTAATGGAAACAATATTTGGTGGATTTTACGGTTTTTTTAAATTACAACACGAAGTATGTACCTATATCATGTCATATATATTTTTATAAAGCACTTCGTACTTGGCTTTATTATTTAAACTTTAAATGTATTTAGAACAAAAAATGTTACCAAAAAACTATATTTGATTTATGAGAATATTATTAAAAAGCAATGATTTAAAATGTTAAATAAAAAAATCTATGAATTCACATTTTGTGATGATTGATAGCCGTATTCAATATTAAATCCATCCTATGTTTATGGTATTTTGCAATTATTTTATTTAGAGAATCAATCAATCTATTTTTGTGAGAATCACATTATATTGTCTCTCTGTACTTACATGTAGGTCTTGTTAAAACTGACCATAGACCAGTACATTCAACATATAAAAAATTAAAAACATCCGGTTGTCTATAATAATAAAGCAAATAACAATATTTCCTTTTCACTGCAAACTGATTTGTTATACTATATGGATAAAATATTGGACTGATTCCAAGTTTAGTAGTTAATCCTTGTGAAAATATTATGAGACTCTAAATTCTCAGACAAGACAGTATAATATTTATATCATTTATATTTGTGAAATGCACTTTCAAGGATTTTTGTATAGGGAAATAATTTAATAATATAGTAACATTCTATTTTGTGTGTACTGTACATAACAAATTAGAATGTTAAGAATGTTGATATCTCAATTTAGATGTTACTTGATTTTATAACCATTTGAACGCCAATGTCGGTCATACTCGACAGTAAACAAGTAACAGAAACTTTATAATGTGTTTTTATTTATAAAGCTCAAAAACTGAATCTCCAATTATTTCTCAATTGATCAAAAATATATAACAGTTATATATTTTATAATAAAAATAAAAAACAACATTATATATTTATTTTTGAGCTTGAAGTACAGTACTTGGCGCATAGAGATGCCGTTATGGCATGGCGTCCTATAGGTTAAATAGCGTTAATTCAAAATTACCTTAAAGAAAATGCAAAGAAAAATAAATATTAAATTAATATTTAGTTAAAGTTTTAAAAATGATATCAACATAATTAATAAATTGCTATAGCTCAGATTCATATTAAAAAGATTAGGAAGATCACTCTTAACAGCTCTGCTTTGACATTTTACGCAGTGGTGATCTCTAGTCTCGTCGGTGACACTGCAATACCGTGTATGTGTAAATAGCTATTATGGTTGCAAATCAAATGTACCAAATCGTTTATTTGATATTTTTTTTTATATATGGCAATCTGCCGACTTGTTCAGCAATTTCTGCCAGTGTCACGTAATTACATTTATTTGCTCTATAAAACATGTGTAAATATTACTTGACATATGAAGTTACACCTTATTAGCAACCGTCACTTTCGCGGCATTGCATTTTCACCAACGGCATATTTATATTCATTTGACCTTTTTTTAGCAGCGTATAAACATTTTTATTACTACGTATTTTAGCGTAGTTCTAATAACGTTTCACTTTCTAATAAATCCAGTCATCAGGTTTTCTTATAGAATATTGTTAGTAATGAATTAATAATGCTGATCTGACGTTACCATTACTAGGTGCAAATAAATAAGCTGCCTAAGGTCTTCGTGATAGATATCCAACTACAACAAAATTATGTTAAACTACTAATCTTCGTAACAAAATCAGAACACTTCACTTTTCCTTACAGATGATTAAGGAGACTAAAGAGAATCGAATTATTTTATTCACAATGGTAATTAAAATTTCTATCAATCATAACTTTAATTCAATTATTTTATCACGAATAATTCGATCTCACAGTCATCACATTAATTTGTCTTATTAATTTCAGTTTCAAACAAAAAGTTCATAATTTTACATCTATTTTAATAATTATACTAATGTATGTTAACAATAACCCCAGCCATTGTTAACGCAACAATATCTATAGTATCTAACAATGCAAATACATACCTCTATCGTTACCGGCAATTTTATTATGGAAATAACAAACATGTTGAAAACTGTGTAAAATATTAGAAAGTACAAAACGGAATGTTCACTGTTGTTTCAATAACATTATTGATCTGTGTCGACAAAAACTCTAGTTTTCTATTTAGGTATGTAAAGGTTATTACGACGAAATATAAACAAGTTCTATTAACGAAGGATAAAATTATGTTGAAAAAGAAATAAATAATTTGGCCTCAGTGAAAACAGGTTTTGGCATTCAAAAAACTCATTATTAATTCTAACCGATGAGTATAATCCAACAATATCTAAGTCGATGGATGAATTTAACTATACTTATAATATTTTCTTATCTTTTATATAATTTTAATAAACTATCGGCTGCAAAATAACTTCAATGCATTCCTAGCTTTTTTACTCTTACGCCTAACTATATAATCTTATTTACATCTTCTATCATATAATTGTTCAATCATTATTAAATACAACATCACCCTATACCCCTTCGAAAAGGGAATTTATCATAAACTATGATAGGTTCGCAATAACTTTCGGTACCGTCAGTGAGCGGCGACGAGCGGCTAGTTCGTCAGTCCACGCGAGACGTCTCTGGGAAGCTCTCCTCAAGGAAGCTCTGTAGGTTGTGCGCCTGGTGGCCGAGGTGCGAGCTCAAGTCGAAATTGTTCTGGTCGAACGTGTTGTGCACGTGATGAGGCTGTTCACGGAACTGACCAAACGTCCACGGATCACTCAAATCATCATTCTGTCTCCGAACACTAGAGTCGAACGCCGGCAGACCGGGCCAGCCCTGTGGCGACGGAGTGTTGAGCATGGCGGGTACGTTGTCCAGGCGCGGCTGGGGCGTGGGCTCGGGCGTGAAGGTGGAGCCCCACACCAGCTGCTCGATGCTCGCCGCAGTAGAGTTACTCATCTGATTGAATCTATCTATTCCCCATGAATTAGATATTTCCGGCGGAGGCGCACTATTTTGTAGCAATTCTGGTGGTTTCGGAACCGTTCTACCAAATACGTCTTGTCTTGCCAATGTGGGTCTGGAAGTAAGCCCTCTGTCGGGACTGGGTAGATGGCAGTCCGGTCGCATCATGGGACTGTAATTGCCGACCCCGGGACTCTTTTTGTTGCTATAGTTGACATCGACACTCGGTCGAGGGGAATAGGGACTTTGATGAATGCGGTCCTGTCGTGACATCGGACTTGGACTATATTGTCCCGGAGTTTTATTCGGGTTGTTACGGAGGGTATCACTTTTCATGCCCACCCCTGGATCGGGGCTGGCGTGAGTGGAAGGATGCGGCGAGAAAGGCTGGTGGTGTTTGGGCATCGGACTGTAATTCCCTGTATTCCAGGCGTTGGTTTTTTGTAGTTCTGGTTTGACAATTTGGCTTGTATCAGGGCTGGGTTGTGCCGAATAAGGACTAGGTTGCGACGAATAAGGACTCGGCTGAGTCGAATAAGGACTAGGCTGAGTAGAGTAGGGGCTGGGTTGAGCGGGGCTAGGTTGAGCAGAATAAGGACTTCTTTGAGACGAAAATTGACTATCCTGTCGAGGCATGGGGCTGTAACTACCATAATTCCAACTGTTAGGAGTTTTGATGCTGTCTTGTTTGACATTATGGGTTTCAGGACTAGGTTTGTTGTCGTGAGAAGTCGTCGGACTACATTGCTCTATAACTTTCCCGTGCCTTAATTTATTGTGGTTTTCTAACCTACTTAATGGGCTGGCTTCAGACTTATGAGTGGGTGTGGTTTTGAACTGGCCTAGATTCCAAGAATTGTTACTTTTTTGGCTTTGATTCAATAGCTCTGATTGAACTTCAGGACTATTTTGTACTTGACTGTCTGGTTTTGGAACTGGACTATAATGAGGACTACCAACATCGCTTTTAACGGATTCCGCCCGCGGAGTAGAGGAAGAATCGGGCCTAGACATTGTGTTGGGACTTAGCAACTTGGGTGTGGTATCTCTGGTTGAACTTTTCCCTTCAGGTACTTTAGTAGCAGTCTCGATACTCTCCTTGCCAGTGGAAGTAGAGTATTTACTGTCTGGCGAGGATCGTATCGGCGTGGAAGCGGACTGTTTATCAGGCACATTCGAAGTAGATTCAGAAAAGCTTTTCGGTTCTGTGAAAACAGATGAGGAAGTCGTGTCTTTATTCATGGAATTAGACTTATCAGATTTATCGTTGTCGGAAGTAGAAGGTTCCGGTTTAACCGATTCCGCTTTCGCGTGGGCTGGAGACTTTTTAGAGTCTTTCTTTTTCTTCGCGTTTTCTTCCATTTCCTTTTCTTTGGCTTTGACTTTTACAGGATCTAAACTGTCTTTCAGGTCTTGCAACTCTTTGCCGGTGTAAAGGCGTTTCATTCCCCTGGGCAGAGCGCGACAGGACGCAAGATTGATCGACTCAATATGTGTACATTTTAGCAGAACTTTTTTCACAGGTTCCAAAGAGACAGAAGAGCCACATAAGTTGAGTATCCTGCAATAATAAACAATATGTAGCTGTAGTTTTATTACTCATGACCTTAAGAGCTATCTATACAAATCAATAAAATTAAGTCTCTGCAAAGAACTCATCTTCATCATTATCAGCCCGTATAACGTCCACTGCTGAACAACGGCCTCCTCCCGAGAGAGGGTATTTGCCGCAGTCACCACTCTTGGCTGGCGGGTTGGTGACCGCAGTATTATGTTGTACGCTGCAACATAATACTGCGGTATGCGTGCGACAGGAAACGCTGCAGAGCCCATCCCTTGATATACGATTATTATAGATGATGTTATAACAATCGGGACCAACGGCTTAACCTATGGAGGTTGTTTGTTGTTGTTGTCTGCTAAAAACTGGTTATTACTATAATATGCATATAAATGTATATAGGATGCTACGTACTAACAACAACACATTTTTATGTCTATCTGACGGTCTGTCCGTTTTTTCGTCTATTTATGTGTGTGTTTGGCACAGGCTGTTTGTCCGTGTATTGCGTCACGCAATGTCCAACGGTAGTATGTATTTAGACGGGACCTTTATTGTAAGATAGCATATAAAATCCTCATTTTACGCGGAAGAAGTTGCGGGAAGCCGCTAGTCTGTACTAACATTACAAATAGTCGATTGGTTGTTTGCATTTAATAGGCTGCAGAACTACTGGATTGAATACAAAAATGCTTTCACCATTAGAAAGCTAGTTTATCCAGTAGTATTTAATTTAATGACAACCTCCGTAGCGTAGCGGTATTTGGCTCGCTTTAAATCTCGGAGGTCGTGGGTTCGATCCCCACACCGGACAAGAAATCTTTGTGTTAATTCTAAGATTTCTTTCCGGGTCTGGTTTGTTGAGGGATAACCCTCCGTGCCTTGGAAAGCACGTTAAGCCGTAGGTCCCGATTGTTATAACATCATCTGATTCTATAATAATCGCATATCAAGGAACGGGCAGCAGCGTTTCCTTGTGTGGTACAACATAATACTGCGGTCACCAATCCGCCTGCCAAGCGTGATGGCAAATACCCTCCCCCGGGAGGAGGCCCATGTTCAGCAGTGGACGTTATCCGGGCTGATGATGATGATTTAATTTAATAAGTGGCCGTAGCCTAATGGCTAGGGCGATGGCTAGGGCGACGGACATGTAATATCTTGTGGTCGCCGTTTCGATCCCCACCCATTGCATTACCGACGTGAATCCACTCGTAACACAGTTTTAGCTTAGTACTAGGGGTTAACAAGAATAGTAGTAGGCTGCAGAACTCTGCCAGTAACATAAAAATGACGTTTCCACGGAATCTTTTCGGGAAATATTGATGGTTGTATTCACCTGAGTTTGCTAGAGTTAGCGTCAGCCAGCGCGGACACGGCATCGTCCAGCACGCGCGAGGCGGACGCCCACGACAGGTCCAGCTCGAGGAGGCTGTGCGACCACTTCTCGCAGATCAGCTCCAGGCAAGCGCTGCTCTGACGAGTCACGTTGCATCCTACAAAATACGTACATTATATTTTTAAAGGTAAATATGGGCGGTATCATCGTTTATATAGTTACTACCAAATGAAAATGTATTTATTCTCTCCCTTTATCCATGTTTGTGTTTCATATGTATGGCATCCGAGCCTCAAGTGCTGTCCTTACCGATGTACTTCTTAATTTTTTTAATGACTTGAATTACTATTCCGTATTCGTTTTTTGTGTTCATTAAATGTTTTTCTTTCTTTCAAATGAAACTTTAGAGATATTTGTCGAGTAACGTTAACCATTATCAATAGATCCCCTTAGAGACGTGTTATCGAATCGAACTGTATATCGACTGCACCAGTGGCTCAGTGGTTACGGTAGTTGCTTCTGAGACTGAGACTTATGGTGATCTGGTTTGGATTCCAACCCGGGACAATTATTTGTGAGAACCACAGATAATTGTTTTGAGCCTGGGTGTGCTTTGTGTCCATGAATTGAATGTTTGTTAAGTCCCCCGCGACTTAAGAGGATTAATATAACTAGTGCGGGAGTTGTCTTTGACAAAAAAACACTTTGGGAGTCACTGATCTAGGCATTGAAGGCTATAGCTAAGATACAATTTCGAAGTTCGAATCATGCCAGTGGTCTTAGTTTTGAAATAAACACCTAGACTGAAGCACCAAAACACCTAGAGAAACACAGTTTTGTGATGCTATCAAAGCAAACAATGTAAAGCTTCTGAGGGATTAAAAAAAAATAGTACAAACTAAGCCTTAAGTTGGACGGGTGCTGCTGGTGTGGACGTCGATTGTAACTTTTTAAGTCGTTGTAACTACACAGCGAAATAATCTACTTTTGGTAATAAAATAGATCTATGCAAATATACCTTTTCTATTGAATTAAAATGATTTTGAAACTGTGTTAAGGACGGTTTGGTACAACTTAGATTATTATTACCGTCACCTAATTAAAACTCCGTAAATCTGATAACTCAATATCGTTGTGTGTATAAGACACTGTACAGATAGTATGTGATCTCGAAGTCCTTCTTATTTTTTGTAGAGTTATTTTTACAAAGTTTTACTACGAAAACTGGCATATTAATTCAATTATTAATAAAATTTACATGTATTCTTCGCACAGAGTAAGAATTTAACGCATTCATGAAATACGACGGCGGTATCCGCTCGGTGTGTAACGTAACCGTTGCGTGAGACTGACCGCCGAGGAACAGGTGCTGCAGGTCCCAGGCGGGCACGCGCACGAGGCCGGAGTCCGTGAGGCGCTGCAGGCCGCGCAGGTCCAGCAGGCGCAGGCGGGTGGCGCCGCGCACCAGCCGCGCCAGCGCCTCGTCGCCCAGCCGGTACTCGCCCACGCCCACGCGCTCGCCGCTCGCCGCCTCGCCCGCGATGCTCAGCTCCTCCAGCTGCGTCCAGCCGCTGCACTCCATCTGTCGCGGGACACTGACACGTTGTAGCATAGCATACGATACAATACTCTTTATTGTACGAACAGGACAAAGAAAACATAATAAACACAGTAGAATGGAATGGGGAAAAGTAGTTACAAGTAATCGTTCAGTAATTTTAGCAATAGTGCTTCTTGATATTAGATACTAATCTGTTTGAGCCTTTTTTTTTTAGTACCTGTTGTGACGTAGTGGCATTAGCTAAGACAAGTTGTGAGTTAGCGGCTCGGAACACCCTCAGCTTGGGGCAGCCCTTCTGCAGCGCTTCCAGCGGCACGGCCGCGGGGTGCGAGGCCACCAGCGTGCCCGAGATGTCCAGCACCTCCAGGTTGCAGCAGTGCGACTGGGGAATTTTAATACCGTTATTGAAATAATCTAAAATTATATATAAAGCTGAAGAGTTTGTTTGCTTGAACGCGCTAGCTAGTTACATAGCCCATTTATCAAGGAAAGTTATAGACTATATGTCAGTAGTGTCACCGGCAGCCATGTTCCGTCACAGTACCCCGAATAAAGCAGCCTTTTGTAATACTTCCAACTAATGCTTAACCCTATATATGATATTGTTTCGTTCTCAAAATCCGTATTAAATTATTTCTTTACCAGCAGATCCCGGAGATTTGGCTGATCGACAGAAAATGGTTGTAGTTGATGTTTTACCCCATAGAACATTTCATATTTTTCTTTACAGGCATTTCGTTTACACTGAATACTTAACATGGCTTAGCATTGCACATTGTATACTAATGTAGTAAAATTAGTATAAAACATAAAATACAATAGTTAGTTAAATGTAACTTTCGACTATTTACAAATACCTGTATTAGGTTTACGTGAATAAAATTTTTTTTTATTTTATTTATAAAATTCCCACGGCGACGGGCGCTATGGGATGTCATGACTTCATAGTCATATCGCAGCTACAGCAGTGAAGACATTATTAAAGAACTCATATCCGATTAACAAAAGTCTTAACTACTGTAGGGTTATAATAATAATAATAATTTTATTTCAGGCATTGGAGGCCCATAGAATAAAATACATACAATAATCTTAAACAGTAATAAACTAATACATATTTTAAAAACAAAAACTTAATACTATTGTAACACATTTCCTATGTTATTGGTACTGTATTATTTAAGCTACATTATATTCATAAATTGACATATATGTATTTATAATATATTTTGCATGCATAGTAAAAGCTGAGCATCAAAGAATTTTTTTTCAAAACTTCTTATTTTTTTCATATCAAATTTTCATTTTATTTTATATTTAATTGATTTAACTTGTTAAATTGTTAAACTACTATTATAATCTATAATAAGAAAATATACATTTTATTGATTTTGAAAATAAGATTATAACATAAAGTTAAGTTATACCATTTACTAAAGACGTGTATATAATGTTGAAAATATTGTTCTTAATTAAGTATATAAAAAAAATGTACTTAAATACGTTACTAATAAACTATTTCATTTCATTTAATTTCAAAATCGTAATATCGTTACTAACAATTTTTTTCATACAAAACTCTAAAACTAAAAAAAACTAGTTTAAACCAGAATGAACGTACCGCTATTGACGCCAATATTTGAGGCATAGCTATAAACTTGTTATTAGCCAGTGTGAGGTGCGTGAGTCTTCCGCCGAAGCTCTCCGTGATGCGTGCCATCGACTGCGCTGACATACAGGAATTAGACCCGCCGGTTTCAGACTGAAATGAGACAAAGATGACAAATTGAATGTATCATCTCACATACTGAAGACATAGATATACCAATGTGACTATTAGGTAATAAGCTACATGCAAGTCGATATTGTATGGTGTTTAAACGTATTATCATGTACTTATGGAGAAATTATAAATATCTAATATGTATACATCTTCGACAACATCTGTATCGTAGCGGTCTTTGGCTCAATCGTCGTAAGGGGTCGAAACAGTTATTTATAGCTATTAATAATAGAAAATGTCATGCTTGTGCTTTCCCAGGAATGACTCATGGGTATAATAGTTGTAATTATCAGAATGTAGTCAACCACAGTTGGCATGTTAGTTACCATTACCCATTATTATATTAGATACGTACCAACGTATCTTAACACTAAAGATACGTTGTTTCCAATTATGTACATACTTCTATCAGTTCTAAAACCTACCGTAAGTGACAGATCTAGCCTCTGCATCTTGGGCAGCGCTTGCATCAGGTCGTACAGCTGTTCCGACGTGATACGACTCCAGCCCACCACGCTCAGTTCCATAAGCTCGGGACAGTAGTCCGCCACGCACGCTAACACCCACGATACGTTGCTCACTTTCCATTGAGCTGTGTAATGAAACATGTACATGTATTACGAACACGTTTTCGTAGATCGTAAAATTGAATTATGATCAATATTCAAGTAATTAGTATATAACCATTTTTTTAAATCACGTAAATTACGAAAAAATGATCAGATCAGAATTTGACTTTTTAAAATGCATTTTTTAATATATTTATTATTATCAGGAAGGTAGAGTTTAGAGTTAGTACGCTCAATGAGCTGCTCGACTGGGAATGTGCCTCCACCTTACAAAATATTACAGCCAAATAACATTATGGATTGGTGGTGTGTTCCTGTGCTTGAGTAAGGTCGCCAGAGATCTCAGGGTGAAGGGGAAAGGGCCAGCAGGATGAGGTTGGCAAGTTCTGTACATTTACTGTATTAGAACTAGCTGTCCTTGTATTTTTTTTTTCAGTAAAATTGCGTATTTTAGTATAACATAATATGTTAAGAAAAAGTCTTATCTTAGAATATAAAGTAATCCACATTTAGTATACATTATATTATTCTTACGTTTTTACTTAATGCTAGACATGGTTAATGAAAGTGAAAGTAATCAGTATCAACTTACATATATTTAAACTCTGACATTTTGATAAGCGGTTCTCCAGGAGCCAGACAAGTTTGTAATCTGTTTTACATTTCTCACTGGTATATTGCGCAAGATCTACATTCTTCCATAATTCGGGCCTACAACTGACACTATGCCATAATTTACACACTCTACCAAATCTGAAAAAAGATACAAATTAAATCAAATACATATTATTACATGCCCGCCCAAGGAGGTCGTTGGCGACCTAAGTAGCTTTAAGAAATCTAGAATTTGTCAACCTTCACGTGTCCACTCAACGCAGAGCATATTGAACAAGAGACTGTGTTTTTTCTGATGTTGTAATAATTTCGTGGAGTTTATAGATAGTTTTAAAATAAAACTGCGTTTAACGTATCTCAGTGTCTCATGGCTTTGCCAGCGCTAGCTGAAACCCAACTGTTACAATATTAAAGACGGCTTATTCGTTGTTGCACTTTTTTATACATAAGCCATAATTATAAATATTTAACTAACATAACACTTAATATTAATGTTTGGTACTCTGTGCATCTAATAACCAAATAAAAACCAATATGTAAGCTAAATATTGACTATGGCATCTTAGATCTTTTGCCATAATATATCTGTCTAATGGCAAAAGATTGGCAATGGCTCTCAGATTTTGAAAGATTTCTCTTAAATGCTGCAAGAGCATGTTTCATCTGATTATTACACAACATTTTCCAGCCAGTTGCTTTTAATTACCGTTCATGATATTTAGTAGAGATATGCAATGTAAAGTGTAACACCCTTTAGGTCTGAGTCTTTTAAGCAAATCCAAAGTGATTTGTATGCTGGTTGTTTGGTATTTAATAATAATTTTTAATATTAAACTAATAACTAATTAACTACATAATAAAAAAGAGGAGTGTAATAAGTTTTTTCGATACTGTTTCTCAGTAGTCACGACATCAAGCAGGTAGTGATTTTTTTTTGTTTTCCTATAAATGTAGCCATTTTTACGGAATAAATGATTATGAACTTAGAAGATAACAAGTGTTAGTTTCGTACCTGATCACAGAAGGCAATGTCCCTTGTGAGGCAACAACATATTCAAAAATCTTTAAAAGTATCTCTGGAGGCATCGAGTTCCCCCAAGGACTTTGTGGTCCACCAGTCTCTTTTCTTTCAGCTCCACTAATTCTAGTTCTTTCAGTCTTTTCACTTTTCTCTGCAACAAACGACAATGACAAATAATTCAAATCATTGGGACTCATTATGACGGAGGTCGCGCATATCATTTATTAATCGTGTTTATTTATTGTATAAGTACCTATGTAAGGTAATTTTATATACAAAAAATATGTATAAATTAAGATATTTCTTGATATTTCAATCAATAATAAATTAAATGTAGATTTAGTGCAAATCAATAATTATAAATGCGCTTATACGTTATAATAAATATTATAATTATTGTGTTTGTTTTTAATCCAAGTGTGTTATTTATGTTGTATGTAGCCGTGTAGTTTCTGGCTTTGAATAGGCCACTCCATGTCGTATCGTTAGAGATGACACATATGATACATCAGATGGACGGGCAGCAGTATATATCAGCTCAAGGATCTTACTGCGATCACCTATCCACCTGCCAAGCGTGATAATTATGGCAATATCCCTCAACTACCATGGTGTACCAAGGTTTGTTAAGAGGAGCCCATGGTCAATAGTGGACGTAAATATGCTGATAAAGTAATATGTTGTATGAATCTTATTACCATGATCTAGTGCTTACAATAAAATATAGTTGTTTAATTCTGTAATTTTCACCAAAATAATTAATTAAAAATATCGACAAAATTATACATACTTTTAGAAGAGTTAGTTTTCTTGGGTTTAGGCGTCTTGACCCGTGAGTGGCGAGGCTTCGGAGCCCCGACGCTCATGGCGGCCGGTGTGTCCCCTCGAGTGGGATCATACTCCTCCCCAGAGCTCACACTATCCGGCGACGCAGTCCTTTTCTTTTTAGACTTCCTTAACCCAATATCAGCAATAGACGTAGGCGTTGGTGTTATCTGAAACATTGTGTAGTTAAACATTATAAAAACGAAAGTACTAGTGAACAACACTTTAACATGACTTCTTGCCAATGTACAAAAGCATAATACATACACTGGCGTTGCTCCCAAAGGGCTGGGCGGAGCAATGCCCCAAGCTCAGGGAGGCCCCAAAATCTTAAACAACCCACTTATTGCCTTTTAAAATAATTAGTAAAACCTAAACAGTTTAGGGGCACCAGTCTTTTTTACCCCAGGGCCATCCCAGGTCAGGGAATGTTTAAATAACTTTCAAATTATTGCACTGCCAGTGCAGTAAAAACTACTAATATAGAACTAATGGGAAGGTGCTGCTGTAGACAATATGATTTCATGCAAATTAATTAAATATTCCAGTATTATGTTCATGCATTCTGATCTCCAACTGCCTTCCATCAAGCAGTGGATGAAAGAGGCGTCGGAACGCTTCTTTGAATCCGCGGCTCAACATCCAAACCCGTTGGTTGTTGCAGCATCCGACTACAAGCCTTTGCCTACAAAGCGTCGTAAACACCGTCGGCCTCGGGGCGTCCTAGACGACCCGGACGACGAGATCCCAACTTACCAACTAGCAGTACAGAGACTGCAAGAAACTAGCACCACTACACAGAGACCACTCTATCCGACCCGCCGGAGAAGAGTGCGCCCGCGAACGCGACGCGTCCCCCCTCGCCCTCCCGACCCTTAGTTTGCTAAGAACCTTCCGATGCCCTCGTAGACTCGAAGTCCGAGAGGCCCGCGAACTGTAAAGTAGAGCGACAGTTGCACAAAACTCCCCTAAATAAACTAAAAGCCATAATTCCTCAATCTCCCCGTCAGCGACCGCCCTGAGCCGAGGTCCAAGTCCCACTGGGGACGCCCTCTTGCGCAGGTTGCTTAGTTTGTAGTGTTTAAACCATTTATCTAGGCTGGAGCTCTGCTCGCCTTTATGCCCGGTGAAGTAGCAAAAGCCTCCTGGCTAACTACATATGTCCGTCCGAAAAAAAAAAAAGTATTATGTTCAGTATATGCGGTTATATAAATAATTAGATAAAATAAAGCAAGCAAGGACATCAGCATTTCTTGTTGTTTATCATTTCAACATTGTAAAAATCCTCGAAGATAATTGTGTCATTGTATTGAATTGTAATTGTGTCATTTGACAAACAATGAATATGACTGTAGTCTTAAAAAATCTTCAAATTCTTCAAAAGTTTAGACCTGTTATGAAAAGGACTAAGCTTGTTTGCAGCAGATTCATGTGTTATTTTTTTTTCATAGTCAGTCAAGTCAAGTACATATGTATTTAGCCAGGAGGCTTTTGCTACTTCACCGAGAATAAAGGCGAACAGAGCCTGGAGCTGTGTCTTACGTAATGGTTTAAAAACTACAAACTAAGCAACCTGCTCAAGAGGGCATTGTCTGTAGGACAGCTCAGGGCGGCTGTTGGTGAGGGGATTGAGTCATTATGACTTATAGTTTTGTTGTAAATTCAAGTTTTTTTCTTGATTGTTAAATATAATTTCAGTGGCATTCATTAAGGATGTTACTTTAAGACTCTAGTTTACATTATAATAAAGTAAGTTATTTTATAAAGTAAGAGTTAAAGTAAATGGTCTTTTTAACCACTTCTTCTGGTTGTTAAAAGGACCAATTTTCTGCTAGTTAAAAGGACCAATTAATTTCACCATATCTTGGATTTTTTTACAAAATTTCACTTGTCTTAAGTCTGTTAATCTGGGAATGGTGACAGACAACATACCAGTTATGTTACCAGAGTAGTTGAACCTAGGTGTACTTTCTTTTTACATTGACAAAAGTGGGAATGCAATAAGTTGTAATTATTACTAGCTGTAGCCCACAAACTTGTTTACGCAAAAAAAATAAGGTATCTTCTACCAATAAAATACCTAATGATGAAAGTCTTGTCTAAATAGTTTTGGAGATTAAATGGACAAATAAACTGATTGACATAATAAAAAGTCTGCCATCTACAAAATCGGTCAGTTATGATCATATTAAGATTAGTCAGAACAAACAGACACACAGACATACAATTTATTTTTAGTTGTGTTGTTATTATTAAATTAAAGTTTATCAATTCAATTTTATTTATTTTTATAGATTTAACAGTTAAAATCTATTTCACTAATTTTACTAAAACTTAATAATGCTAATAAATATTATAAGCATTAGGTATTTTCTCAGTACTTAAGTAGAATGATAAGGAAAAATATGTGTTGCAATCATTTCTATTGCTAATACTGTTATGAGATACCAGATGTTTATTCATTTATTCATGATTTATTAATAAGACATGTAAACAAAATGACTACTAAACCTAGTCTAGTGCCTCCTATCCATATACTCTATGGTGTAAGCAGACCTTGGCTGTACAAATGGATTATTAGGACATCTAAAGCTAAGTGTGATTCCTTAAATACCTAAGTCTAAGTATAACTGGTACTCTAGAGAAAATCAAAGAACTGATAAGAGTATTGGGAGCTATTAAAATGGTTTGGTTAATATAAAATTATCATATACAAGTTACAATAGTTACATAATGATAATTTTGTATAAAGTAGTTGAAACTTGTATTATTATAAATTGTCAAATATGTCTCACTATATGTGATATATTTGACAATTTATGTTTTATGAAACCTGAATGTAAACATAATAAAGTACCTATTTTAAGCTTGCATAATATTAATTAAAATGAAAAATACATTGGTAAGGGTTACTAATGAGACCTAAACAAACTAGTTGTCAACTTACAGAATTATTATTTGGCATAGTAGAATGGTCTACTTAAAGAGGCTAAGGGGAGAAAGCTAACTGTTACTGCCTAAATAACTAAATGAAAATGAAGTCTTCAGTTAATATAGGTTTAACTTTAGCAATTAAGTAGAAATGCTAATTAATTGGTAAAGCACAATCATAAAACTATAATTATAATCTGACTTAAATGTATTACATTTGGGTATTTTGATATCTAATTTTATGATTTGCATCACTACTTTCAAAAGGAGAACTTATAGTAAATAGTATAACAAATGGAAATAATGGCTTTAACAATTTCTGCATAAAAATACTATATTAGTGTCTTAACATCAACATAACAACATAAGCTATTTAAAATATGCTACAATAACAAAAGATGTTATAAAAATAAACATCCCAAATTTTCAACTTAAATAGTAATTTTATGTCAACGTCATAAAATTGCAATTTCACTAACATAACATTGATAGTTGTGTAATGCTTTAAAGTTTATTGTTTGAGGTGTAAGGTATTAACTGCAATTTTACTTTCTAGGTGTACAGTAAACTCAATGGTTCTTTATAACTTTCTGTGTCATCAATAAAGTTTAAGATCAAATGTAGCAAATTGATATTTCACCCTTTACAATATGAACAAAAAATATATTTTTTTACTGAGGAAATTACACCTTATTTGTAACTGCGGCATAAGTTATCATCTGTATTGCGCTAGCACCAAAAATTTGAGTCAATAATATAGCATAAGATTAGTAATTGAGTTGCATACCAGGTGTATCTCAATTAGAGTAGAATCTTCAAGGACATTATTCAGTAATGCATTATGAACAAAAATAAGTAAGTATTTCATAGAAAAGCAGTTTTTTTTTAAATTTTGTATGGAGTTCAAATTTTTTTTGTGACACCTTCATTGATATGCACTGCTTATTATGTATACTCATAATTGAATTTATGGTTAAACATATTTAAATATAATGATTGTAATGTAAGATAGCATTGATTTTATAAGACTCAATTGCTCTCTCTCTCAATATTTGCATAATTTTTACCTAAAGTAGTTTAAAACAGACAACCTTATATTTTCCTTCACAAACAAAACTTGGAATCACAGAGCACAACAACAAAAATTAACCAGGACAGTATGTATTTTAACAGAATTAATATTTAATATTAAAATGAGGTGCAATTATGTATTTCAATGTGTCAGTTAATATGTATGTACTAAGGTATGTGCAGTAATACAAAATGTAATACTTACAGTATGATGAACACTGGCCCTCCTAATCTTAATCTTTATAGAGTTAGTATCCACTATCTGACTGCGATATGTGGGTGTGCACTCAGACTTCTTAGATTTCTTTTTACTACGAGAACTTCGAATGTCCAGCATTGAACGAGGCTTTCCACTACAAGGTATAACTGCACGAGTTCTTTGCTCTTTTGAGTCTTTTTTACTCTTTTTAGTTGATAATTGACTAAGTTCATGACTGTATGGTTTACCACTTTGCCGCGGTAGGGTAGCTAATGGTAACTTTGAATTGCGCTTGTTGTGCTCTTCTCCTGAACTATCACCTTCCTCTGCTTCTTCCTCTTCCTCAACATCCTCACCCTCATTATCTTCCTGACACTCACTACTACTCACTAAATTCAAGTTTTTACCACCTTTCACTTGTGACAAAACAACACTACTTTTAGAATGTTTTCTATGTGTGGAATCTTTTGAAGAGTCTTTTCTCCTTTTACTTTTAGGAGGAAGGCAGCCATTCACTGGCGAGGCACCAGAGCTCTGTCGAGAGTGGTGCTTATGTTTTCTATGCCGCGGCCGCGTAGGGCACGGAAGTGCCCCATTGACCACTTGCAACTTTTGATTGGCAATATCATCTATGCTCTGTTCGAAATCTGTCTCAAGCTTAACACAGGACACATCTTCGATGTCCTGTTCAGGACTGTCACCGGAGGTGACAGACGCCAGTTTAGGTAGGCGAACTTCTGGAAACAGGTCTTTGCGGACGGTGAGCCTCGGCGAGCGTGGCTCTAAACCGCCGTTCACGGGACTTGATCGACCAGACATACCGCCCGCCTCCCGCGGCCCTCGCGTACCACTTCTACAAACCACTCACCTGTCCGCGAGGTAAACAATCAGTTTGACACATCACATTTTCACTTTTGTGACCAAGCAAATCACTGATCGTAATGCGACGGTGTGAATAGGTCAATGATTGATGGTAATCGAGGTGAAAGACATTATAATTTCTTTAGTTTACACTTTTTGTGAGTCCCAAACATCTTTTTTTCTTCACATATTCGCATTTTAGGTCATCCATGTTCATGTAACGTTGTGATTGCGAAAAACAAAGTACAGATCATTTTCGCGGACACTTGTTCTTGAATATAAGGTGATGACACAAAATATTTTCTATATTTGAATGTATGGACATAATATACACTTATTTTTAATTATTTTTGTTCACTACGAGTTGATGAAAACTGTTGACCTTGTTTAGAAGCTTATTATGTTTCAAATTTTAATCAACAGATGCAGACATTGTCACAAAAAAAGTTGTACTTGCATGAACGCAATATCTTTGTATAGACGTTACTTTCATATCGTATACAGCAGATCATATGCATAATAAAATAAAAGTGTTTATTAAGACCTATAAATATAAATTCAAGATTATTTGGATATTTTTAGAAATTTTCAAATATTAATATAAAAATAATAGTGAATTAAAAACAAAAAGTATTTTTCAATTTACGAAACACCGCTTTTCAAGCATAACACTATCTGTCAAACCACCATGTTTTCTTATTTCACTTCCTCATTGTTATATAAAAGTGCTAAAAGATGGCAGCACTTGTAAAATTTACAGAAATTCAATACCATGCAGAGTTTATACATTTTTTACTTGGCTTCTCTTTCTCTCAAATCCTATTCGATTTTGCCATTAACAATTTAGCGGACTAGAATGATTTGAGTTAGTGTTTATCTATATTAGACAATGTAAAACTGAAATGTATAAGTGTGGGCGATTTGTGACGACATGTGTGTATGTATTGTGTGTGACGTTCATCAATAGTGATAATGATAACCTACACGGTCTTTAAGTAGCTGAGAGTACATAAGTGGTGAGTCATATTTATATTTATTTCATTTGCTTTACATATATATGTCGATGATCTCATACGTAAAACTAATACTGACTTTGCACTTCATAGCTATGCTTATTCTACGATTCGTCGATAACGCACAAGTGCTGCTTAATATATAATACCTAGGTACCTAAATAATGAAATAAGTACCTAGTAATAATTTAAGAAGATATTTCATTTTATGCGAGACTAATTAGCTCTTATATAATTTAACCTATTTCCTTTTACATAATATTAAAATATAACCTTATCTACATAAAGCAAAGCCAGGGCTGGATTTAAGGGTGAGCATCCGGGACTACAGCCACTTCAGGCTCATAGCCTTCACAATAGAGATTTCGAAATAAAATTGTTGCATCCTTTGTTGCTTTGAGGCCTCCAGACGTCTAAATCTGGCCCTGAGCAAAACAGGTAGATGGATATGTTCCTCCTTATTTTTTATTATGTGGGTAGGTCTAATGTCCCATAATGTCTATATAATTAAGTATAACAATAAAACTACAATGTACCTATAATAATAACAAATGTACCTAAGTAAGTGCTTAATAATAGGTAGGTAATTTGATTACCTACCAATTTGCAATTTTGCTACATTTCGGTTGAAATTATTCAATAAGTAGATAGATGGGTAGGTACTATAGTAGAAAAATGTAAACCTACTACCTAGTGATTATGTAGGTAACCTTATTTATTAATAAACAAATTTCCAGCTAAAATGTAAAGACAAATTGCAGATGTTCAGATAATAAAATAGATACAGTCTAACTAAGTACCTACCTACCTAAGTTAAAATATTTGCACAAATAGGTAGGTACTTACGTAAATAAACCATACAACTATCAATTCCATTACCCACTATCATTATAAACATTAAAATGAGCAAAATAGTGTTTGTATGGATGGTTGTTCCTCTTTTACGCGAAAACTATTGGGCCGATTAATCTGGATTAACATATTTTATAGGCTAGGTAGGTATATATCATCACGCTACGACAAGACTAGCAGTCCAGAGGGAAATATCGCTTTTCGCAGTTAGTGTAACCTATAGGTACACTAGCTGCACTAATATATGTTCACTTACCTCGACAAAATGTATGGAACAGCTGATAATTTTTTCACGATTTCATGATTGGTCCCATAGTAAAAGTTGTTTATAATCATCAGTACTTTCAAACCCTGAAAGGTTTTTGGTGTTTTAAAAATAACCCTGTATAGCATATACCAACCCCGAAAGTTTTGTTAATAGTCAACACGTTCGGCAGGGTGGTTGACGACGGCAGTATTAAGTTAATACATATTATATAGGTAACTATTGCTGCTCGCTTCAGGGCAAACAACAATTAGATAATCTTATAACGTTCTCACAGCCTGTGAGGTGTGTCTGATATAGAAAATACTACGCAGTGGGGTAAACTCACAGCCCATATACATAGGTAACCATGGCGGGGTAAGGCTGAAATTGTATGTGGGCGAGATGCATTTACCTAGGCCCCCTGGTACCCTTTTTTCGGATGTAGATACTGAGGTCGGATAGAGAGTGGTCTCTCCCTCCGTCTCTGTGTGTAGAGGTATTACTGCTAGTAGTTGGTTCTTAAGGTGAACCTTTGCGCGAAGCCGTAGACGGTGGCCCATACCGTCCACGCCTTACACCGCCTTTGCGTATAACGTCCACTGCTGAACACGGGCCTCCTCGCTAATACCGCGGAAGTTGTCACACACAGTCTTTAGAGAACATTTATGAAGACCCAAGATTTCCCAAACATTTTAAGTAGAAGAAAAGTGGCAATTTACTTTAACATGCGCTCCGTAGCAAAAAAAATTTCAGTCTTTTCCAGGCAAATACTATTTAAAGGATTAAGAAGAAATTTGGCACAAACTCCTACACACATTAGAGCAGTTAACCAACTAATGCATAGGAAACCGGGAAATATTGAGCTATGATTTCGTTACGACAATCGGTATCAATGGCGTACCGTGCCGTGGTTCGGAGGTTGCAGGTCCTGATCCGGACTAAAATCGGTGATTTTACCCAAAGATTTTTTTTTCTCCGGCACGAGAACCCACGATATTATTTTATAGTATAACTTTAGGAAAACACATCGAAGTATTTTTCTAAAGTTAAACTATTGAATACTATTGATGTGTTCCTATTTCTTCGCAATGGATTCTTCTTTATGCAACTGCATTTAATCACATTTAACTTAAATGCTTTTGTTACTAGATTCGGTTCTAAATTAAAAAAAAACTAGTTTACCCTGGCCATGCCCAAGATCTAAGCCAAAACAGTCAGTCTTTACGATCACTAGACTTGTTACGATAGATGCATTTCAGATTGTGAAGTTTATTTGTTACATTTAGAAATATGTATTGCTAGCCTGCATCTTAAAAAAATCATATTTTTAAGATGCAGGCTCGAGTGCTGCCGGTGGTCTAGTTTTAGTAATCTCAAATTTGAAATTTAGTCATTGGCAAAGATTTCCGTAAAGTATTAAAATGTTAATAGAGGCGCGCGGTGTCACCATTTAAATATTTAATTCCCAATGCAACTTTGGAGATATTTGTCGAGTACCGATAGATGGCCCTAAGAAACGTGTTATTTAAAAGAGATTGATAAATTTCGACGACCGGTCCCTAACCGGTCGTTCCACCGTGACCGAATAACAAATAATAACTTAGTCACACTTAATCAAGTTATAAGGGGCTAAACCTAAGATGCAGGTTCGAGTCCTGCCGGTGGTCTATTTTAATTACATAACCTCTTTGTTATTGGTAAACTTTTACGTAAAGTATTCAATAATTCTATTGCCTTCCCTGCTTAAGATCTTAAGCAAACATACATACAGAGGCATAGCAAATACTTAGCATTAGGGTACGGAGCCCCATATATGGCTATTAAGAGTTTGAACCTCAATTTATGAAATATATTAACAAAAGAAGTAAAATATCACTTAACAAACAGAAGAATAATTAATTTTATATTTTATACTTATTACAATTCACAACAAAAACCATAGAAAACCGTTTATATAAGTATGCACTTTGTGTTTGTTAATTTAACAAGTAAACGACGACCATACGTCGACGTCGACGAACATACATACAAAGAATAACAAGTATTGAAAACTTCCTTTACTTTAAGGTAAAGAAGGGCTGAGTTGTTAAATATTTACTCATTTCAGTAGGTTTTAGGTGAAGGGCAATATCGCCCTTTAAATTGTTAAAGCCCGAATATTCTGCTAATAATATAATTATGTGGATTCTCATACAATTTAGGCATTAGGCATTAGGGCATTATTATGAACCCTTAGCTTACGGTTATTTTACTGTCAGAAAAAACTTCGCAGTAAGGTAACAATCAACGTTTTGTTTCTGCTAGTTACTTAATTAATACCATTTATTGAATTATTTAATGAAACTGATTAAATTTTATTTGTTCCTAAGCGCTAAGTGGACAGTAACTTCTACTTTTGGAAGTACGGGAACGGGAATTACGTGCATTCATCCGCGCTAGTCGTCAGCTTGAAATAATCAGAAGATTTTTTTTTAATTTGGCAGATTTTGTATGGAAAAATAGTCCTTAGATTAAAATAGTATGTTTATTTGAAATAGTCGAATATGATAGCATTCAGGGACAATTTGTTTTATCTAGCTAGACACACCGAGAGTTAAATAAATTACTTTATCTATGCCTTGTTTTGTGGAAAGAGGAATATATCGAAAATATTAGATTAAGAAGAGAGAAAGAGTACCTACACTCTTTATGGGCGAACCCGGAACGGGTCTATCCTCGGGGCGGGCAAAAAATTGTGGTACATTATAAATGTACTATTTAGAAACGAAGCCGGAAGTATGGACATTGGTCAGGTAGTGTTTCACCCGTTTGGCTGCAAAAGCACGTTTAGCTGCGTCTGATCTCTCACCTGAGGCGTCGGTAGAACCGTCCCACCGGCTTTTGAAAGTAAAGGAATATAGAGAGTAGGTACATCTCTGTCCGCGCACACACTTAAATGCACTATAATATGTGTAACCAGCTTAGATGTTAGAAAATTCATCTTTCAGACCTTTAAGTTTGTATAAAGTTGTTGTTTTGTTTCTATGTGAAGTCCACTGTTGTTCATGGACTAGGTACATTGTCGCACACGCTTAGTGACCGCACCGCTATATCATCATCATCATCAGCCCGTATAACGTCCACTGCTGAACATGGGCCTCCTCCGGAGGGAGGGTATTTGCCATAGTCACCACGCTTGGCAGGCGGGTTGGTGACCGCAGTATTATGTTGTACCACACAAGGAAACGCTGCTGCCCATGTTGTAATTATCGGGACCGAACTATCTGGTCCCTCAACCTCAACCGACCAGACCCGGAAATAAATATTAGAATTTACACAAATACAGTAGAATCCGTTTAGTACGACTTCGCATACAACAAACAACCGTTTATAGCGACGTTAGTATAGGCATATGTTTGGTTTTATTAAGAGCCTCTATGAGAGTTCATCCGTTTATTACGACTCCGCTTATAACGACTGACCGCTTTTAACGACGGAATTCTACAAAAATGACCTGTTACAACGACGACGATGAAACACGTGTTTACAAATAAAAAAGTAGATTTCTTATTTCGTAATGTATAGGTGCATTAGGTGCACATTGTGAAATAATTATTTTGATTTCATGTTTTTTGTCTCTAATAATCACATACATATTTATAAACATTATATAGTTATTAGTATTTAATTATTTTTATTAAAAAAAACTAAAATTGAAATTGTATGTTCTTTTAGTACGTCTTCCGGTTACAACGTCGTAATATCGTAGGTGCCTTGGCCGTCGTTATAGCCGGATTCTACTGTATCTCCTGTCCGGTGTGGGGATCGAACCCACGACCTCCGAGCTTTTAAGCGAGCCTAATACCGTTACGCTATGTACGCGTTAAACTAAAATTCGAGTGTGTACTCTATTTTCCGGAAATCGTTTTTTCCGCAATTAATGCCATTCGGAATTTTGGCCACTTTTATTTTTTCTCACTAGCTTCCTTTCCCGAGAGCATTTCTAACCATTCGCATATTTTCCCATTATATTTATTTTTCAACAGCTTATTTTCCTGGTAGGTTTTTGTGTGTGACCATATTCACTATTTGAGGTTTGTTCTTCACCTGTGTGAACCTAGCACCCTAATTAGGAAAATCGTTTTTTTTTAACGCATTATTAAAGAGCTAGGTAGGTATTTGATTGTAGTGAAAAAAAAAATTGTTTGTAGTTTTACAGAAAAAAAAATATGGGTCACCCAAAAATAGCCATCCCCCGGATTTGGAAAAAATAAAATCTAACGGTTGATTCGTATAGGAAATCGTTAGTAGTTGTTTGTAGTGAACGAATTTTCGTTTGTAGTTGTGTGTAAATTTTTTTTTTAATTCGTTATTAAGAAAATCGATTATTTTTTAAGGCAACATTGAAGAGCTTGGTATGTAGTTGATGGTAGTGAAAAAAAAATTGTTTGTTGTTTTACAGAAAAAAAAAATGGGTCACCCAAAAATAGCCATCCCCCGGATTTGTAAAAAATAAAATATAACGGTTGATTCGTATAGGAAATCGTTAGTAGTTGTTTGTAGTGAACGAATTTTCGTTTGTAGTGTCTACATTTTTTTTTTTTTTTTTTTAAGTTGTTATTAAGAAATTGATTTTTTTAAACCCATTATTGAAGAGCTTGGTATGTAGTTGATTGTAGTGAAAAAAAATTTGTTTGTAGTTTTACCGAAAAAAAAATAGCCATCCCCGGATTTGGAAAAAATAAAATCTAACGGTTGATTCGTATAGGAAATCGTTAGTAGTTGTTTGTAGTGAACGAATTTTCGTTTGTAATTGTTTGCAATTTTTTTTTTTTTTTTCTGTTATTAAGAAAATCGATTTTTATCAACGCATTATTTAAGAGCTTGGTATGTAGTTGATTGTAGTGAAAAAAAAATTGTTTGTAGTTTGACCGAAAAAAAATATGGGTCACCCAAAAATAGCCATCCCCGGATTAGGAAAAAATAAATTCTAACGGTTGATTCGTATAGGAAATCGTAAGTAGTTGTTTGTAGTGAACGAATTTTCGTTTGTAGTTGCTTGTTATTTTTTTTTTTTTTTAAGTACCTTTTTACTCGTTATTGAACCTTGTGGTTCAATCGAAAATTCCGCCACTACAAACCTCGTAGAGGAAAACCTGAGTAGAAGGCATCAAGTTGAGAGAAAACTCAGTTTGGAGTAATTGCCACTGAATTACTCCGGTTGTAAAGATTAGACGACTACTACAAACGTCAAAAATGACTCGAAGATGCTCCTAGAGGTTTGTAGTGGCGAAATTTTAATTTTAGTAGATCAAAAGTGATTAGGAGCTATTAAGTTGA
Source organism: Nycteola revayana (assembly GCA_947037095.2). NCBI lineage: Eukaryota > Metazoa > Arthropoda > Insecta > Lepidoptera > Nolidae > Nycteola > Nycteola revayana. The sequence continues at coordinate 11,143,848 of OX344845.2, read as the reverse complement.
CAGACAACGTTCTTTTTCGGTAGTACCAGCGCTGATTTCGTTTGTAGTACTGATTTCGTCGTTTATTTGTAACTTCTTTTTCTTTTGAACCTTTGATAGTGTTGCGCCCTGATATTCTGTCAATTCTTGAGTCAAAAAATATCCTTTAATTTAATAATTGTAATTTTATGACAGTGAGACCGTCTCAATCTAAACGGTCCGGATTGGAACATTATCAGTATGAGTAGTAATCGTACAGTCATGTTCTGCTACAATCGAAAATTCTTTCACTGCAAACCTCTACGAGCATCAGTCAAATTTGGCGTTTGTAGTAATCGTCTAATCTTCACAACTGACGTAATTCAGTCGAAATCACTCCAAAAGCAGTTTTCTGTCATCTTAGTAGCTTCTAAGTAAACTTTTGTTTTACTACACTTGGAAATTCATCCACTACAAACCTCTACAAGCATCGCTAAGTGATTTTTGACGTCTGCAGTAGTCGTGTAATCTTCACAACCGGAGTACTTACATTAAAATGACTCCAAAAGCAGTTGTCTGTCAACTTAATAGCTCCTAATCAACTTTTGATCTACTACAATTAAAAATTTCGCCACTACAACCCTATAGGAGCATCTTCGAGTCATTTTTGACGTTTGTAGTAGTCGTCTAATCTTTAAAACCGGAGTAATTCAGTGGCAATTACTCCAAACTGAGTTTTCTCTCAACTTGATGCCTTCTACTCAGGATTTCCTCCACTACAATTAAAAATTCCTCCACTACAAACCTCCACGAGCATCTTCGAGTCTATTTTGACGTTTGTAGTAGTCATCTAATCTTTACAATCGGAGTAATTCAGTGGCAATTACTCCAAACTGAGTTATCTCTTGACTTGATGCCTTCTACTCAGGATTTCCTCCACTACAATTAAAAATTCCTCCACTACAAACCTCCACGAGCATCTTCGAGTCTATTTTGACGTTTGTAGTAGTCATCTAATCTTTACAATCGGAGTAATTCAGTGGCAATTACTCCAAACTGAGTTTTCTCTTGACTTGTTGCCTTCTACTCAGGTTTTCCTCTACGAGGTTTGTAGTGGCGGAATTTTCGATTGAATCACAAGGTTAAATAACGAGCATCTAATAAAAAATAAAAAAAAATTAACAAACAACTACCAATGAAAATTCGTTCACTACAAACAACTAGAAACGAAAATTCGTTCACTACAAACAACTACTAACGATTTCCTATACGAATCAACCGTTAGATTTTATTTTTTCCAAATCCGGGGGATGGCTATTTTTGGGTGACCCATATTTTTTTTTCGGTCAAACTAAAAACAATTTTTTTTTCACTACAATCAACTACATACCAAGCTCTTCAATAATGCGTTAAAAAAACGATTTTCTGAATAAAAACTTAAAAAAAAAAAAAAAAAATACAAACTACTACAAACGAAAATTCGTTCACTACAAACAACTACTAACGATTTCCTATACGAATCAACCGTTAGATTTTAGTTTTTTCAAATCCGGGGGATGGCTATTTTTGGGTGACCCATATTTTTTTTTCTGTAAAACTACAAACATTTTTTTTTTCACTACAATCAACTACCTACCTAGCTCTTTAATAATGCGTTAAAAAAAATCGATTTTCCTAAATAGGGTGCCAGGTTTACACAGGTGCAAGAAACTCAGAGGAATCCTTTTTTTAAAATAAATTATATTTTACAATGATTAATAAAGCAGTATTGTTTCAGAGCAACTCACTCCCAAGCAGTTTTGTCATTAACATAATCAGAAATTTTATAATAAGCCTTTTTACATAATTTATCTTTGACATATCGTTTAAACTTGTTTGTTGAAAGATCTCTTACATTATAAGGAAGTTTGTTGTAGAAGCGTATACATTGCCCCATAAAAGAATTGCTAATTTTGTGGAGACGTGTAGCATGTAAAACGAGATTATGCTTAAATCTAGTATTAACATTATGAGTGTCGCTTTTTTTCTTAAAACTATCTATATTCTTATGAACATATAAAAGGTTTTCATAGACATATTGTGATGCGACTGTAAGAATATTAGTCTCTTTGAATTTCTCCCGTAGGGAAACCCGCGGACCAAGTTTATATATAGACCTTACAGCTCGTTTCTGTAGTACAAAAATGGTGTCAATGTCCGCACAGTTTCCCCACAGAAGAATTCCATAAGACATTACGCTATGAAAATAACTAAAGTAAACCATTCTAGCAGTATCCAAATCAGTGAGTCGTCTCATAGTTTTAACAGCATAGGCCGCAGAGCTAAGTTTTCCTGATAGTTTCGCAATATGTGGGCCCCATTGCAATTTGGAGTCAATAGTTATTCCCAAAAAGACAGTTGACTCCACTGGCTCCAACCGAATACCATTACTATTACCCACCATAATAGACGCACTACCCCCACACATTCATTACTTAGATTAGGATTAGGCCTAAAGGGGAGACCACTACATAAAAAAAAACGCGCCTAATTCTTAACCTCTATGGTGGTGTGGAATAGAGAACAAAATTTGAAATTGCGACCAAATCGCAGAAAATCGCAATCCGAGAATAGGCGCTAAAATAGGAAAAATATTCGTACTATGCATACGTAGAGTCAATTCTTTGAGAAAATTTGAGAATTTCTAGATTTTCATATTTTTTTCTTTTGCTTCATACAAAAATTACTTTGGATATTTATAACTCCGAAAATACTAAGTTATCTGAACGACCCTCATAGAAATAATTACTTATAATCGATAGATAAATCCAACACAATATTTAAAATTTCAGAAAAAGAAACTTTTTTTTTTTTAATGCTAAGTCCATTACCGGCCCGTTTCAGCCCACTGTGGGTCGGTTCGAACGACTTAAGCCCCGTTGGCGGTTTGTTGCCAGTGATGGCGACTGTCCCCGCTTTTTTGTTCCTGGCTTCGGCCCGGTACGTCGGGCATCGGACGCTGTTGGCCGGGTGCTCGCCCCCACAATTAATACAGTGGGCCGGCTGTTCTTTAGGAATTTGGCACTCCTTTGCTGCGTGCTCGCCTCCGCATCGCACGCACGCGAGCGGGCGATGGCACTGGTGGGAGGAGTGCCTGAATTTTTGGCAGTGATGGCACTGCGCCGGCCCTCGCTTGCCTCTCCAGGCTTCTACCCTGACGCCGGGCATACATAACAACTCTGTTATGTCGTAGATTGCCGGCGTCAGGTTGGGGGTTCGCTTTAGAATGACGAAGAAAATGCAACCCGGCCTTCCTTGGCGGGCCCGGATGTGTCGGGCGTACTCGGGCTCGAACCCGAGTTCGCGGAGCTCCTCGGATATTAGATCCGGATCGGTGTCGGCGGGTAAGCCGCGGATGGCCACTTTGAGGCTCCGTTCGGCCGGCAGTGAGTAGGAGAACCAGGCTAGTCCTTCCTGCTTCTCCACTGTATAAAGATATCTATGGACTAACCTGAACTCCTCTTCAGTCCGGGGGGTGAAACGCACGCCTTGTCCGAACGGCCTTGCGTTCGGAGCGTGTCCAATTTGCGCCTTGAGGGCGCGGAAGTGACGCGCCCAGTCGGGAAGTCGTTCCACAATCATGGGCGGGTATCTTTGGCCGTTCTGGGCACGGGCGACTCCGTCATCAGCGGTTTCACCCCGACGGCTCACTGCCGGCTCCGTGGTGGTGCGCGGCGATGGTGATCTCATGGCCGCCTCCCTGTACGAGAGCGGTGGCGGCGATGGCGATGAGTGGGTGTCTGGCCTCTTGGTGGTGGCGATGTCAGCGGCGGAGTCCTCCTCCGGGCTGCGTGGCCGTTTGTCACGGCTGGGGGTCGGTAAGGCACTCATGTGCACGTCCGGGAGTGACTCGACCGAACCCGTGCTGCATGAGCGCATCGACGGTTTTGAGGGGCGCGATGTGGCTGGGGCCGGGGAGTATAACCCCTCTTGCCCTCCGTCAGCGACCCCTGTGTCTCTGGGGCGTGTTCCTCCCGATCCCTTACGATATGGGGAGTTGTGGGTAGGACGAGAAATATTTGCACCACTTCTACCCTTAGTGCGGGTAGTTTGGGAATCACGGGGTGGGGCACTTTCACTCTCACTACACTCACTTGTCTTGCGTGAAGTTGGGTTGGTGGCGGCTGCGGATTCACTAAGACGCGACGCGGGGCTCGACCTTCCCGACGATGGGAGGGAGCGCACGGGCGCGGAACACTTGCTCGACCTCACGGTTGAGGGAGCGATTGCGGGGGCGACGCGGGGATCACGGGGAGGCGATCGCGTGGTCGGCCTCGACCCGTGTCCAGTTACGGCGGCGGTGGTTTCGGTGGATTGGCCCTGAGAAGGGCCTTTTGAGTGGCCCTGAGAAGGGCCTTTGGATGACGGACCGCTCGGCCGACCCTGTGAGGAGCCGGACGAACGGTCATCGGGTGCCACCCGACGTCCCGGCTGGGACGCGGGTGGGTCGTGGTTGCCCATACGGGCGCGCAGCGGAGAAGCGGCTGGCTCGTGGTCTCCCTCGCGACCTCTTGCGGCGGGCGAGTCTTGCGTTGTGAGGTCCGTGCGGGGCGGTGCGTAGTGCTGCGACAAACACGTCCGACAATTGCGAGTCCACGATGCGATCCCTGTATCGATCGGTTCGGAACAAACCGATCGATACAGATTCCCTCTTTTATACAAATCATTAGGTAAATCCTAATTAGCTCTGATTGGTTGACCAATCAGAGAGCCGGAATTACTACCAATAGGAGACAAGGTGATTTTACTATCCTAGGTCGAATCTTTACCGTAAAGAAGACCTAGGCTCGATTTAAGATAATTTCACCTTATCTCCTATGGTGTTTCCTTCACAAAACAATACAAATTTACATTTAAAAACTATAAACTAACCATTAAACAATCAATAAAGTATATATAAGGTGCTATAAAAATATCTGCCACGGCTTTAATGGGAGGTAGTATTATGTTTAAAGATTACAATAATGAAGAGCTTTCGTACCCCGGAACAGTTATTTCAATTTGAGAAAATAAATAAGTTAAATAAACATTGACTATACTCTGCATAAAGCCGTTCACAAATTACGCGCGATGTGTCGCATCGTCAATGAAAACAACTGCTATCTCTTTCCATCTGTTCCGTGAATGAAAACTGAAATCACTATCTGTACGTGTAGGTATGCAATAATACGCTGTCAAACAAGTGTTTTAAAAGTGCAATTACTTACCAGCTTCTGCATTCTTCCAAAAAACTTAAGTAAATAAGATGATAAACTTCCCATAACACTTAAAACAGGCTTTGGACTGTCAAGTTAGTGTAAGAATCGCAATTTTTTTCTTATTATTTTTAAACAATAGGTAGGTACTTAGATTCATTTCAAATAACGATAAATTACAGTTACTTGGCGTGTTTAAAAGTTAATCATCTTATTTACAACAATTGCACGGTATTTACAGTTATTTACACACTCCCTACCTACTTATCTACAAAACTGTTGCACTAGTCCGCGTTGCACACAAATGTAGGCACGTTTACATACGTGTCTCTTAACTTTGTTTAATGTGTCCGTTTCACTTTTTAATTGTCTATATGCGCGTTTGATTCGCCTTATTAGTTCTACCACACTTCTGATATCATGTCCGGTTCAGCCGTACACTAGGTCCTTTACACGACCCCACAAAAAAAAGTCTAGAGGGGTTAAATCCGGCGAGCGAGTAGGCCACGGCACTGGCCCTCCTCGGCCCGGGCCTTTCCAACTTTCACGACCGTACCACACACCGTTCAAAAATTCCCGTACGTTGATGGCGAAATGAGGTGGTGCTCCATCATGTTTGAAGTGCAGCCCTCTTATCTCTTCAAGAGGAATACGTTCCAACATTCTTCTCACACGGGTTCGTAGTAAACGCAGATACGACTCTCCGTCCAGTCTGTCCAAGAACACTGGTCCTAGTATTCTGTTCCCCAGTATCTAGTGTTAATGTGTGGGCTGGCCCAACCATTAACACTAAACCGAGTCTGAAAATGGTCAGGCCGCATAACACTACGTCGGAGTACACTAGTATGGAGGCCTGCCTGCGTCAACCGGAGGCGGGTCAAAGCGGCCGTGGTCTCTAAACCTGTACACGGCATCCAGAATGGTGTGATGACTAACTCGCACACCAAACCTCTACTGGTATAAGTTCACGGCATGTGCAGTTACGGAGTTACACTCGCGGTAGCACAATACCATTTCAAGGTATTCTTGATTAGAATACCGTCGTCTGGGAGGCATTTTTAATAAAGGCGTGCGATATTTCCGTCGCTGACCGCTAAAACTGTCTTCCGAGCGGCCGCGGCCGGGGGCCGAGGGGTGACTGGCGAGCGCCCGGCGATCGGCTAGCGCGTGCGACGAACGGGGTAGTGCGGGTGCGCGTGGGGGCGCGCGGGGTTGTCCTTTGACAACCGCCGCGCGGCGGCATTCTAATCAAGAATACCTTGAAATGGTATTGTGCTACCGCGAGTGTAACTCCGTAACTGCACATGCCGTGAACTTATACCAGTAGAGGTTTGGTGTGCGAGTTAGTCATCATACCATTCTGGATGCCGTGTACAGGTTTAGAGACCACGGCCGCTTTGACCCGCCTCCGGTTGACGCAGGCAGGCCTCCATACTAGTGTACTCCGACGTAGTGTTGTGCGGCCTGACCATTTTCAGACTCGGTTTAGTGTTAATGTGTGGGCCAGCCCACACATTAACACTAGATACTGGGGAACAGAATACTAGGACCAGTGTTCTTGGACAGACTGGACGGAGAGTCGTATCTGCGTTTACTACGAACCCGTGTGAGAAGAATGTTGGAACGTATTCCTCTTGAAGAGATAAGAGGGCTGCACTTCAAACATGATGGAGCACCACCTCATTTCGCCATCAACGTACGGGAATTTTTGAACGGTGTGTGGTACGGTCGTGAAAGTTGGAAAGGCCCGGGCCGAGGAGGGCCAGTGCCGTGGCCTACTCGCTCGCCGGATTTAACCCCTCTAGACTTTTTTTTGTGGGGTCATGTAAAGGACCTAGTGTACGGCTGAACCGGACATGATATCAGAAGTGTGGTTGAACTAATAAGGCGAATCAAACGCGCATTTAGACAATTAAAAAGTGAAACGGACACATTAAACAAGTTAAGACACACGTATGTAAGCGTGCCTACATTTGTGTGCAACGCGGACTAGTGCAACAGTTTTGTAGATAAGTAGGTAGGGAGTGTGTAAATAACTGTAAATACGGTGCAATTGTTGTAAATAAGATGATTAACTTTTAAACACGCCAAGTTACTGTAATTTATCGTTATTTGAAATGAATCTAAGTACCTACCTATTGCTTAAAAATAATAAGAAAAAAATTGCGATTCTTACACTAACTTGACAGTCCAAAGCCTGTTTTAAGTGTGATGGGAAGTTTATAATCTTATTTACTTAAGTTTTTTGGAAGAATGCAGAAGCTGGTAAGTAATTGCACTTTTAAAACACTTGTTTGACAGCGTATTATTGCGTACCTACACGTACAGATAGTGATTTCAGTTTTCATTCACGGAACAGATCGAAAGAGATAGCAGTTGTTTTCATTGACGATGCGACACATCGCGCGTAATTTGTGAACGGCTTTATGCAGAGTATTGTCAATGTTTATTTAACTTATTTATTTTCTCAAATTGAAATAACTGTTCCGGGGTACGAAAGCTCTTCACTATTGTAATCTTTAAACATAATACTACCTCCAATTGAAGCCGTGGCAGATATTTTTATAGCACCTTATATAGCAAACAAAACAATCGGTACAACTAAAGTTATGACGCGAGTTATAAATTCCTATGTACAACTTATAACAATTTTATAAAACACTATTTTCGTCTTTATCTTATTATTAACCATTATATACATTACTTTTAATAGTTTTATTCAATACTCTAGTTACTAACGAATCAATTAACACCAAAAATACACTTAAGGATTAATAACTACTGTCAGGAAATCGAACACAAAGTTTTACACTTTATAACGCTAAGTGTTTCGTCTATTGACTATCGTAGCACACTGTAACTGTTTATATTGTCCCGCACAGTTTTCTAACCATTGGCATAATTTACCACTATATATATATATTTTACAGATAGTCCTAATTTACCACTATCGGTTTTATCCTTTAAGTACCTATTTAACTATCCAAAATAAAACTAACACACGCAATAATACATGTTGTATTTATTATACTTCAAATTAAATGAAATAACTCTTGTACATAAACCTAATAATACTGACGACATTTACTCTTGTACATAAACTTAATAATAGTGAAGACTTTATCAAACATAAACGATTTACTACTCATAATTCGACTGCGCAGACTCATTGCTGTAATGAGAATTGTTCGGCGTGCTGCAAATCCTAAGTTAATAAAAATGATTTACCAAGCATTATGCGAATAGCTTATCTCATATTGTATTGGTTCATGGGGGGGGCGGCTAAATCTCATTTAATTGTGGCTGAAAGAGTTCTTCTTAAGGTTAGTCAATGTAAACCTTGTAGGTATCCAACCACCACACTATATCAGGACTCGAAGTATTGACGGTGCGACAACTTTTCATATCACGGTTAATTTTAAGATACCACAAATACGTTAGCTCAGATACAGTTCAGATGGCACAAAGTAAACGTCGCAATTACAAAATGTTCAATGTTCCTAAATTTAAAACCAACTTCACCAACAGATTCCCTTGCTTCCTTGGTAACCACCAAGGTACCAAGGGAATCTGTTAATAACAGAGGTAGGCCTAGGAATGAAAAGAGTCCTCCAGGAACTCAGTCCTTTATTAGGTACTAGCTTCTGCCCGCGATTTCGTCGGCGTGAAATTCTAAATAATCTAATTCGTCTTAATGCTTTATCATCTACAACTTCCGCTGCACTATCATAATCTTTTGTTTAGTAACTACGCTAAATATTACAACTATAAAATAAATAAAAATCATTTTTATTTACGTAAACCTATTACAGGCACTTGCAAATAGTCAAAACAATAATTTATTATTAATCTATGTATAATTTTAACATTTTTTAATGAGCATATTAAGCAGGTATTTTAGTTATTGTTTTTAATCATTTTAGTCTTAACTTTATTATTTTACTATATTGTGTCCAATAGCTTGTTCTGTCTATATTAAATTATATTTAGAACAATTGTCATTATTTGGGCGGACCATGAGTATATAACGACGGTCGCGCTTTAATGCTACCACCGGATCCAATACGCCCCAACTGAGAAGATCCGGCGAAACAAACTCAGTGGGTTATTCTACTGCCGGTTTTAACACGACCCACATGAGACGGTCCGGCGAAACATCCTCAAATGGGCAGAGCGTAGGTTTTGGTCCAGTTACTTTTATTATTTATTTGGCATACACATTATTTTCCCGAACGGTTGTCTTTATAATATTTGATTATCTATTAATGTTTTTATACTAATAAAAGAAGCTAATTTGAGACAGAACTAGCGGTCTATTAATGTAACTCATTAGGCCGATTACAGATAGTTCACAGAACATCATACTATTATGCTTACTATTTTACTTAGATACAGGGTCTCTAGGAAGTGTTACGCAGGATGGTTCATGAGACCAAACATCTTTATCCTCAATATAGTCCTTAACGCTATAGTAACCTTTAGATACAAGGACACGTTTAATATATGCTTTAAAAGTTGTATCAGGCAAATCAGTAACACGACTAGGGAGTTTATTATAAAACCTAATACCATTTCCCATAAATGATTTATTGGTTCTACTTACTCTAAAACCGGGTATGGCAATTTTATGTTTATTTCTTGTGTTAACATTATGAATATCACTTTTTTTACTATAATGATCTATATTTTTTCTAACAAAAATGATATTTTTGTATATGTACTCAGAAGGAGCGGTAAGTATATTTATCTCTTTAAACAGAGTACGTAAGGAGTCGCTACTACCTAAACCGTAAATACTGCTTTTTCTGTAATATAAAAATACTATTGACATCAGCGGCTGAACCCCAAAGCAGTATTCCATAGGACATAATGCTATGAAAGTACGCGAAATACACTAGTTTAGCAGTTGCTTCATCTGACAATTGCCTAATTTTCCAGACAGCATAAGATGCGGAACTGAGTCTACCAGTTAATTTTTCAATTAACTGGTAGACTCAGCAATGCAAACTATTGTGCATTTATGTAAACAATAAAATATTTTCTTAGGTATGATTACTTTGCAACAGCAGATGGAACTAAAAAACATCACTCAGAAACGCTACCAACAAAGTATATAAAATAAGGTTAAAAAGAAATTATTGTCACCCTAGTCACATACATAACTTAAAAATTGTTGATTTCGGTTTCTATTAAGATTTGTAGTTTTATCATAATTCTTATTTGTAACATATATCGCAGAAGATCAGGTCAGATAAGTTTAAAAAGCAGTTTGAAGTATTTGTGGCTCTTTATTCGGGCAGAGCTTCGCCTTACAACAAGTTCAACAATGGAATGTCCAAATAAGCAGACATCTTGCTCTTTTATACAAACATAGGGAAGTCAGAACATCTACTTTATAGTGTTGTGCCTGCTCGGTCATTTTCAAGATCGCTCCGTACTAGTTCATTTCGGACAGTGAACTAGTTCATTCTATAAGCTCTAACAGCTCTATTCGGTCTTTGCGCTCGGTCAGCATTTCCTATAGGACAGCGCGGACCACAGAGCAAATACGTTCTCTAGGAACATTGTTAAGTACTTAGAACGTATTTGCGGACCACAGAGCAGCCACCAAATCACCACGGTGACCAAATTATGGTTACTATTGTATTAATTTAACATATTTAATTTTGATTTTCCTTCATACTTGAACTATGAATTCGTATGACGTACTTGTCAAAAACAATCAGTCAGTGATATTTCATTTTTCGTTCTCGTTCGCTCTTATACGATCTCGCGGTTTACAATGTACGAAGTACGAAAAGAGCTATTTGACCTATTAGACCGATTACAAATCAGCGTTCGGAAACGTTTCTTCTAGTACAGTGCGAAGATACGGCTCCTATTCGTTCATCGTTCACGAACTACACAAGACTACTACTTTAATGAGTTAACTATTTACAAATCACTACTCTTTAGTGAAACTAATTTAAAATATATTTAAGTTCAACTAAATTAAATTCTTAATTCAATGATTATTAAATATCAATACTAATATTAAGACTTAAATATTAAATCAATTAATCAATTTATAATAGGATGTTTAGATCGTTTCCTAGTGTAGCTAGTAGCTAGTATTTCCCTGCTGTGTCGTAGTGGTACCGGAATTGGATGATAACACTCGGCCATCCTGCATCAGCCGTGTCCCACGGCGGTCACTGTCCTTTTCGCGAACATCAATCATCTGCAATTAAAAATCAATACGAGTAATTTGTCCAATACACCAACATATGTGATTTAGAAGATTCAGTTTATAGTAAATCTTGATTGAGGCAATAATCAATGACATATCTTTAATTTGGAGTTACTTTTCATGTTTTTTTTTTTGTAGCGTGTGTTTGCTGTTTCGTACTGGCTACTTAATTATCACTCAGCAAATTATCTTTACATAGCTATGCAATACAGCAATAATGTTACATATTAAGCTTAGATTGATGATCACATAGCTAGTGGCTGCACAGGGTAACGTCGAAGGGATTCACACAGCAATAATGTCACACAGTATGCGTAATTTGATTATGACATAGCTAGCTGCTGCTAAGCATAATATCGAAGGAATTCACATAGCAATAATGTCACACAGTATGCTTAATTTGATTATCACTGCTGCAAAGAGTCATCGTAATGATGATCGTAACACACAGGATTAAAGTCACATAAAACAGCTGGAATTAACACAATCCACATAGTAAAATAATATCACATAGCTCAAGACAACTCACACGTCCAGTGTATATTATGAAAGGAATAATAATTATTTTATTTTATCACCTTTCTTTTGGTTCTGAAGGCACGCGAGTATTCATATTGGTAATTGTTTTTTTTTAGGTTAAGCTTAAGCCAAGATAATGTCATTGAATCCAGGGCATACTTTTAGTTATTTTTCTGACAATATATTAAAACACATTACTTCAAATCAGTATAATATACATATTATATAATCAACTAAATTTAAAGGACAATTTGCTTACTCTATAGACTAAATACTCATAACATTGTAATTGTAAAATAAATTACAGATATGACATTAAATGAAATTGTAATTAAAGTTTTTAATTTAATTCCTATTGAAATCTGACTATGTATTTGATCTAATACTATCTTCTATCAACGATCATACAAATTTTATTCCTATAAACTAACTTTCTAAAAGATCTATTAGGTCATCTCTATCCACCTCGTGATCGCTGTCTGAACTGTCATCATCGGACACAGTAGTTCTATATGGTCGCAAAACCTCACCTCTCACTATGGCACTAAACCATCTATAGCCCTTCATCCCTTTTATACTAACTAGTGTGTAACGATCCAGTGAATCATCCGCTTTACAAACTTTGTAAGGACCAGTGTATAAACCATCAAGCTTCTCGTAACTTTAACTGAGGTGTCCCTAGCGGCGTCGCTAGGGACACCCTTCCACAGTACCAGTTGTCTTACATTATACTTTAAGCTTTTTTTCCGTTTACGAGCAAATCTACTCTTCATAATAGTCATGTTCCTATCGATACGCATTTTTGCATTTTCTCTCCTAATTTGCAATTTTGTTGTTGTGAACCAAAATCTTGAGGAGCACCAGATGGATACCCCGGAAAACGTGTGTTTGAGTGAGCAAACATAAGGTTAAAAGGAGAAACGCCAGTAGTCGCATTGGGGGTATTATTTATTCCCCAGACAACATCAGGCAACTTTATATCCCAACTACATTTGCTTTCGGACATTGTATTCAAGCCATCTATTAAAGTGCGGTTTACACGTTCAACTTGCCCATTAGAACGAGGGCTGGCAATAGCATTCATAACGTGTTTAAATTGCATTTCTTCCCCAAATTGTTTAAAATAGCGACTAGTAAAAGCCTTACCCCGATCCGATATTACTCTTACTGGATTGCCAAACTCTGTAAATATCTCTTTAAGGAGTCTTATTGTCTCTACAGAACTACAATTTTTGGCTGCTTTACCCCAAACGAATTTAGTAAAAGAATCTATGACGACTAAAACATATGCGTATCTATTTCGCGTTTTAACAAAAGGACCCAAATGATCAATGTGCAGTGGACTGCCGCTTTTTCAATTGGGTGTAACTCACCCTCTAGCCTACCATAATTGCCCTTACCAAATGCACATTGCAAACATGAGTTAATGTATTTGCGTATAAATCTAGTCATTTTAGGAAACCAAAATTGAGCTTTAATAGAAGCTCAATTTTGTAGAAGCATGGTCATGTAATTTTTGTAGAAGCCCATACTTTGCCAATTTAGGTAGCACGAAACGTTCCCCCGCCAATGTTTTTCGGTATAACACTCCCTCTTTAGCTACATAATTATTTGTAATATCAGGATTAGCACTTGACTCTTGGAGCTGATTTATGATATTTTGTATACCTTCATCTTGCATTTGCAAAGTTAACAACCAATCAGCATTACCAATCATAAGTATTGTACTTGGCGCGGGATTCCTGCTTAAAGCATCTACATGCTTCATACGCTCTCCGGGTCTGTATTCAATCTCTAAATCGAAATCTTGAATTGCAAGCCACCAACGGGCTATGCGTGGTATTAGATCTTTTTTTACTAGTGTAGTGCGTAAGGCAGCGCAGTCAGTGACTACTTTAACAGGAATCCCCGTCAAATAAATTCGGAAACGCCGGAGGGACTCTACTACAGCGAGGGTCTCTAACTCGTAACTATGATGAACCTTTTCCTCTTTGCTTGTGACTCTACTGAAAAACGCCACAGGTTTTAAGCAACCATCTGATTGCACCTGCATGAGTATGCCATGAGTATCCTATTTTGCTAGCATCAGTATGGAGTTCTGTTCTAGCATCTTTGTCATAAATGCATATTACGGGGCGAACAATCAATCTTTGTTTTAAAGTTTGAAAAGCTTGCTCTTGATTATGACCCCATTGCCACTCTACATCCTTTTTAGTTAATTCGGTTAATGGGCGCGCTATTTGGGCAAAATTTCAAATGAATTTACGAAAATACGAAGTCAACCCGATAAATTGTCGTATTTCATGAACATTACGAGGTCTTTTGTACTGCGCCGCACAGTCGATTTTTGCTTGACCGGGGTGAATTGACCTTGCACTTATATCGTAACCCAAATAACTCGCCGTGTTTTTGAGAAAACTACATTTATTTAAGTTTAATTTTAAGTTTGCATCTGCTAATAGCTGGAAAAACTTTTCTAAAAGGTCTAAACCATTTTTAACCGATATTGAAGGAACCATGACGTCATCAAGGTACAAAGCTATTTTGTCACTAACACTACCAAGAACCATTTGTATTAAACGGGAAAAAACAGGTGCGGCGTTGGAAAGACCATATGGCATCTTTAAATATTCGTACTGTCCGAACGAGGTAACAAATGAAGTCTTACGTATAGACTCTTCATCAAGAGGAACCTGGTGGTACGATTGGGCCAGGTCTAATGTAGTGAAAAGGGTTTTTCCGGCTAACCTACTAACCTGATCTTCAATATGTGGTAAAGGGTAACGATCTTTGACAGTGCGTGCGTTCAAAGCCCTATAATCAACACACATCCTATAATCACCACCTTTTTTTTTCACAAGGACAACAGGACTAGCGTAATCTGATATGGATTCCCTAATGATTCCAGCATTAAGAAGATCATTAACTTTTCCATGAACGATTTCATTTTCTTTAAAAGAAAGTCTTTATGGCTTGCAATGAACTGGCTGCTCTGTAGTGGTCTGAATACGCATTTTTATTAAATCGGTACACCCTAAATCAGTAGTGTCTTTGGCAAATAAATATGAAAACCTATTTAACAAATTTAAGTAACTCTGCATTTTCACTATCACTAAGCTCACCTACATTTATATCACACAATTGTACCTTGAAGTTATATTGATTGCGTGAATCTACAGTCAAAACATTACTTAAAAGATCATTCCGTCCAGATAAAGTTAATTCCGCCCTTGCTAATAACCGGTTAGCTGACCACGTAATATCCACTGAACCTAAATTAAAAACTTTCAATAAACATTGTTTTGGATTAATAATCGCTTGTGGAATTAAATAAGAAACTGCACCAAGCTCAAACCATACTGATCAGGTTAAAAATGTGTGTTCATCCTTATCAAAATTATAGTTATTAAATATATTATAACTTCGACAAACACATAGCTTTGTTTCGGAATAATAGAATCACTTTTTAAATAAACAGAATATTTCGTTACGTAGTCTTTTCCTGTCAATTTAATATCTGCTAAATGGTGGGTAGCCATAAAATTAACTGACGTTGCCGTTGTAACTAAACTTACGTTAGGTTTATTTATCATTGGTTGACCAATTATTATATCAATATCCGACATGTAGTTATTAGTTATTTCAACGCTACCGTTTAAAATTAAGTTGTCTATTTTAACAGTGATATTACAAGTACCAAGTGAAAGTGAATATGAACCGCCAAAACCTCTCATAACAACATGAGAGGGCTGGATCTTTAAATGCAATTTCTCTGCGTTTACACACGTAAGTACATTAATCTTGCTACCAGTATCGATATAAGCTATTAAGGGATACCCATTTACGGAGACTGTTTTTTTGTACAAATCCAAATAAATATCATAAGTTATGTGCAAAATATTTCTGACCTTTTGTGGCTATGGTCGCGATGAGCTGGCGCCAAACCAACATGTAGCCGCCGTATGTCCCGTTCCTCCTGCAATCCTTGATTTCGTGTCCCGGCCGACGACATGCGTAGCAAACCTTCGGTAATAGACGTTGAGGGGGTCTACTAGATACATTTAGGTCGCCTTTTCTCCACGATGATTTTCTCGCGGTGTACACCGCCTCCACCCGTTTGAAGTTCTCGAGGGATGATAGATAGCCAAAATACAGTTGTTCTGGTGTTTCGCATCTGTAGGCTTTTGCGTTCACTCGTAATTCTAGAGGTAACCCGCGGATGATGCAAGAAATAGCTTGTTCACCATTGATGTTACATTTTTTGAGCATAGAAAGCTTCTCGTGGTAGTATTTAGACATCGTTTCTGAATCAATTTTCAACATCTCTACAACAACATCTCTTCCAATCGCTCTGCGAAATCAATAGAGCGTGGAAATGCAGTTTGTAGAGCGGTTTTCCATCCTGGCCAGTCCAAATCATAGCTATCTAAGTCGTTATACCAGTCTCTAGCTGATCCACGTAGCCGCAGTTGCATGATATATTGACGGTCTTCACTGCACCACCCATATACATTTCCAAGCTGATCGATCTTGTGTAGCCAACCAATCACGTGGCTATTTTTATCTTCAGGCCAGAACTTGGGTATCAGTTCTGCATCAGTTGGGGAAACACGACGCCGTTTAGTTTCGTTAGAAACAAAAAAATGAGGATTTTCCGTCACTATTCCGTTAGTTTCTTCATCACTTGATGTCGAAGATTGACTTTCGTTGGCCTAAACCTTGAATGTACGGGCCAGACATCTTGGGATATATCAATACTAATATTAAGACTTAAATATTAAATCAATTAATCAATTTATAATAGGATGTTTAGATCGTATCCTAGTGTAGCTAGTAGCTAGTATTTCCCTGCTGTGTCGTAGTGGTACCGGAATTGGATGATAACACATATGACAACAATTTGTTGCACAATTTTTTTCACAAAAAGAGGCAATTTTGTTTTTGTTTTATCTTTCATACGCTACGCGTAATAAAACGAAAGCAAAATAAATGGGAGGACTGAGGGCCCGAATTTTATCAAGGTCATAACTTCCAAACAAAAAGAAGTGGTGACCTGTTCTTGCTTTCACAAAATTTCACAATTTATTTAGTATCTTAAAGGATTTTAAACAGTAGCTGTAAGTTAATGATTTCATTTTATTTGCGTAATACACTTTGACGTGTGTGAGGATTGAGGGCCATTTTTGTACGAAGATATACAAAGTAGTACAGTGTTTTGCGATAATATCTTGTGATCACAAATTTTGTTTGGCATTAGCTTAGATTTTGGTATAAAGACTTTTTCTGTAGTGTCCATAGCTTATCAGGTTCAGGCGGGCCCTCAATCGTCTATGTGAGAACTGAGGGCCCAACTGTACAGTCCATAACTCGGTTATTTGAGTTTCACAAATTCCAACTTCCACAATTCTTTTGGAATTTTCTCTAAATCCTAAGCACATTTTCAAAGAGTTTTAACAAAGTGGCCCACACACACCACATGCACATGTAAATTATGCGAATGGTTTAAAACCCTACCAGGATAATTGAAAAATAAATATAATGGGAAAATATGCGAATGGTTAGAAATGCTTTCGGGAAAAGAAGCTATTGAGAAAAAATAAAAGTCGTAAAAATTGCGAATGGCATTAATCGCAACACGGAAAAAACGATTTCCGGAAAATAGAGTACACACTCTAAAATTCGTATGTACTTAGCGGACATTAAATTATTATTCTCCTAATTGACATTATAAATCTTTATAAGTCTCTCCATAAATCTTTTCTCTAGGAATGTTGTCGTGTTAAAAGGAAGTTTTTACGTATAAATTCATGTAGGTATTAAAAGGTATGCTGTGGCCAGGGACCGAATTACCGTTATTTTTTTTATAACGATACCATTTACCGTTACGTTAACGATAAAAAAATAACGATATTAATAACGATACCCATACGTCAGTTAACGTTATCTAATTACCAGTATTATTACCGGTAAAATTAACGATATTAATAACGATACCCATAGGTCAGTTAACGATATCTAATTACCAGTATTATTACCGGTTAAAATTGCAATTGTTATACCGGTAATTTATACGCCTATCTCTTTCTTACAATGAAGTTGGGGAGACTAGCATATTTTGGTGTTAGTACGAGTTACGACTAGCTAAAAACGGGACCCTATTACTAAGACTCCGCGGTCCGTCTGTCTGTATGTCACCAGGCTGTATCTCATGAACCGTGATAGCTAGACAGTTGAAATTTTCATTGATTATTTATTTCTATTGCCGCTATAACAACAAATACTAAAAACAGAATAAAATATATTTTATTATATTGTTTTTATTATTATTGTTTATGGAATTGCGAATGGCATTAATCGCAACACGGAAAAAACGATTTCCGGAAAATAGAGTACACACTCTAAAATTCGTATGTACTTAGCGGACATTAAATTATTATTCTCCTAATTGACATTATAAATCTTTATAAGTCTCTCCATAAATCTTTTCTCTAGGAATGTTGTCGTGTTAAAAGGAAGTTTTTACGTATAAATTCATGTAGGTATTAAAAGGTATGCTGTGGCCAGGGACCGAATTACCGTTATTTTTTTTATAACGATACCATTTACCGTTACGTTAACGATAAAAAAATAACGATATTAATAACGATACCCATACGTCAGTTAACGTTATCTAATTACCAGTATTATTACCGGTAAAATTAACGATATTAATAACGATACCCATAGGTCAGTTAACGATATCTAATTACCAGTATTATTACCGGTTAAAATTGCAATTGTTATACCGGTAATTTATACGCCTATCTCTTTCTTACAATGAAGTTGGGGAGACTAGCATATTTTGGTGTTAGTACGAGTTACGACTAGCTAAAAACGGGACCCTATTACTAAGACTCCGCGGTCCGTCTGTCTGTATGTCACCAGGCTGTATCTCATGAACCGTGATAGCTAGACAGTTGAAATTTTCATTGATTATTTATTTCTATTGCCGCTATAACAACAAATACTAAAAACAGAATAAAATATATTTTATTATATTGTTTTTATTATTATTGTTTATTATATAATATTTTTTAAGTGGGGCTCTCATACAACAAACGTGTTTTTTGCCGTTTGTTGCGATAATAGTACGGAACCCTTCGTGCGCGATTCCGACTCGCACTAAGTTGCAATTAGTGGGTGATATTGTATGGGGTAAATTCGTCCCAACTACAGAACTTAGCATTGTGCGTGAAAGAAAATTTGAATTTCGCGCTCTACCTTGTGCTTCCATCTTAAGAAGAAGATGCTTCATAGGTAGTATAGGTACTTTGCGAAGGCAGTACGAAATCCAAGTAGAAACCGTTCGTGCACGTGCTTTACTTATGCTTAGTCGGCTCCACTGTTTTCTAAATTCACGCAGCAAATTATCACTAGATGATAAGGTTAGGACTTACGCACGTGCATACGACCGATTATGACATACGCGAGCACCGTATTTGCTCATACCGCGTCTAGCAGTTTGTACCGCTTACAGACTGTTCAAAGTAGATTCACTCGACGTGTCACCGGGGCACCATGGTTCATTCGTAATCGCAATTTACATTTTGATCTCCAACTGCCTTCCATCAAGCAGTGGATGAAAGAGGCGTCGGAACGCTTCTTCAAATCCGCGGCGCAACACCCAAACGCGTTGGTTGTCGCAGCCACTGACTATAGATAGGCCTTTGCCCACAAAGCGTCGTAAACACCGTCGGCCTCGGGGCGTCCTAGATGACCCGGACGACGAGATAACAATCTACCAACTAGCAGTAAAAAGACTGCAAGAAACTAGCACCACTTCGCAGAGACCACTCTATCCGACCCGCTGGAAAAGAGTACGCCCGCGGACGCGACGCGTCTACCCTCGTCCTCCTGACCCTTAGTTTGCAAAGAACCATCCGATGCCCTCGTAGACCCGAATTCCGAGAGGCCCGCGAACTGTAAAGTAGAGCGACAGTTGCACAAAACTCCCCTAAAATACTAAACGTCGCTCTGAGGTCGCCGTCGCCGAGGCCCAAGCCCCACAGGGGGCGCCCTCTTGCACATAAATAATAAGTAATCAATTAAGGCTGGATCTTGGCTCGCCTTTATGCCCGGTGAAGTAGCAAAAGCCTCGTGGCTAAGTAGCTATGTCAATCCGAAAAAAAAAAAATCTCGGTTTTGTTATGATCACTAAAATAAAATGACACGCGTGAGCGCGAGCCGTCTCGTACTCATATTTTTGTTGCCGCTCCGCTTAAGCCCCGCCCAATGCACGGCGCGCGCGCGGCACTCGTTTCGGTTTGGCAACGTCGCACCAGACGTTGCTAGATTTTAGCGAAATAACGCTATTAGTATCGCTATTAAAATACCGGTTAATCCTGCGATACAACGTTATTTTTAACGTTAAATATTTAACGTAACGGAACGAAATGTTTTGGTACTTTTAACGGTATTTTTTTGGTAACGGTAACCGTCCCTGGCTGTGGCGGACAAGCGTGCAACGATTACCTATATAAAAGTATCCGCTAAATTATCCTTTGATGATATGTGATATATTTGATATTACTATGGGTGTGGATGTTCGCAGTCGTGACAACCTCGCGCTAAAATATTTAAGCGAAATGCTGTAAAACCGCGTGTGTCTGATGTATGCGACCGCATCCTTGTTGCTTACTCCTAAGATAAAAATTTAGAACTTAATATAATATGTTTTCTATTGCGATAAGTTAATTTTTTATTAGTTTAATAGTGTTCGAATGTTGATTGGATGTGGCTATGGCCATAGCCGAAGCACCCAAGTCTGGCCGTTTCGCCCAGACGGAACCGATCTCTTCGGCTAAGATATTTTCTTGACCGAAGCTGAGGTTTTAGTGGATTACTAACGTAGCTGAACAAGAGCTCAGCTGTCAGGTGCCTCCTCTAGTTTATATTGAAAAATCGTTATTTCCATAAGAGGCCTAGAGTACAAAATAGACAATAGTCCTAGAGACATGAGGTGCACGCGGTTTCGTGTCGTAATGTGAAGGCAGCCTTATTTAGCAATAAGGCTCATTTGCTTTAGTATGAACTACATACTTAGTATCTGTTGCAATTGATGTAGTTATTAGAAGAATAAAAATATGTTGGTATTGCAATAGTAAATCCCTATTTAGAATACTAAAACAAAAAACGTTATAACTGACATACATTTATTAATTTGTTTCAGGAGCCTTACGTGTTCTGGATTATCGTAGCCACCGAGAGTACTGCGGTGTAACTTTAAACCGTACACGATAGTATCGTATCGAATAGCAAGCTCAAGTGATCAGATATCAGAAGCAGGTTGTAAGGGAGCCGTACGTACGTAGTGATGTGGATGTGGTAGTGTTGTGTGGTGGTGGTGAGGTGACGGGCGGGCGAGGTGGCGAGGTGGCGCGACTCGCAAGTGATGCCCATCGCGGTGATGCAGAGGCATGGTAGACGCGGCTGCGGAGCGCCGGGCCGCCGCCGCCGCCGCGGTCTGCGATGCTACGTCCAGCCTCACCAAGTGAGTTCTTTCGAATTTATTTTATACTTATTTAATAAGCGTAGTATGTTAGTTATTGCTACAAAAAATAGTAATCATAACAAAGTAACCTAAGACTAGTAATCATAACAAAGTAACCTAAGACTACCCACTGACCGTAATAATACTTATATTTACCTAAGTATCATTTATTACGTCCATTTTTTTTACAAAAATATTAACAATATGATATTAATTTGTATATTATTATACTTCATATCAGAACGGTTGGTGGTGTTCCTCCACAGAAAATGAAGATGTTCTTTGCCGGGCGAGGTGGTATGCCCGGCGACCGACGGCCATTTATTACTGTTCGGAACTTGTATATGTTCGAATTGGCTTGCTAACTTGTATTGCGCGATACAGGTTAGTTAGGATGCTAGGTGGTAGATGGCGCTGCTCGTCCACTAGTAGTTTGTGTGCGGCTACTGTAGATGTCGCTACAGTACTCCCCTCCGAGACTGTAAGTCGTTCTTACTTTGTTGGAGTTCCAGTGAGTCGGAACTGATCCCAGTGAGTCGGAATCGATGCTGGGTCCCAGTGAGTCGGGACCGTTGTGGCTGAGACTGCGTGCGGCGAAGCTGGCAGTGCTGCGCAGACCGGTGTTCGAGGTCGTGTACGCAGTGCCGTGGTGCTGTAGCCGGAGTCGATGGAGCCGTGTTGCGGAAGCTAGTTGCTTGTTATTGTTGGTTGTAGAGCTGGATAAGGAGTACGGTGCTGAAGTAGCCTGTTGCGTGCTGTCTTCGGGGTCACCAATTGTAGAGGAACGGTTGGTGGTGTTCCTCCACAGAAAATGAAGATCTTCTTTGCCGGGCGAGGTGGTATGCCCGGCGACCGACGGCCATTTATTACTGTTCGGAACTTGTATATGTTCGAATTGGCTTGCGAACTTGTATTGCGCGATACAGGTTAGTTAGGATGCTAGGTGGTAGATGGCGCTGCTCGTCCACTAGTAGTTTGTGTGCGGCTACTGTAGATGTCGCTACAGTAGGTTAGTACGCTTCAATCAACTGCATTGCATACCGTATATTAATTACCGTTCATGAACTTGAGAGATTCCACGTGAAGATAATGTAAATAAAACTGTACTACCTAAGTACATACGTTGTTTTTGTTTTGTTCATCTCTTTTTCAAATAGTTAAAAATACGTGTGTTTATAAAGCAAGTACTTCATTTGACATGCATTGGCTAATAAATTAAACTAGTTACGTCCGACCGACACAAACAAAGTGTACTTGGCAGTAAAATAAGAGTTTAATTGATTGATTGCTATTCAGTTCTTATGTCAAGCCATCGTTATTGACCGTTGGCATACCGCCGCTGACCCCGGTGCTCTGAGATCATTTATTGAGCTTGTATTATTGGCAAAGACTGTCAATAAATACATCTTAAACAGCAGTAATACGTATTTGATGTTTTCTATCTCACTATAACTATCTAAGTCCTACTGGATAAAGACATTTATATCGACAAGTATGATATCAACTTTGATAAAATATCTATTTGATTGCACATCATGTACCTACCTACTCATCTTGATGCTTTCATCATTGATATTCTAATTGTTTTTCTTGTTGAATTTAAATGTAATTAGATGTAAGTAGTAGATGACGTTGAAGGTTATTAATGTATATTTTGATGTTGGCACAGCAAAGTCTTTGCGTAAGTAATTGCTGTGCAATAAATTGTTTGATTGGGTGTAAGTCGAGCCGGGCACGCAATATGAGTTGTTCGGTTAATGAGAGCACCGATACGTCTCGTCAAGTCGTCACGGCAGCGCGTTATCAGGGCCGTGGGCGACAATGTGTGCTATATCGACTACGCAGCGATTTACAAATGTGTGCGCTATAGTAGCACTTCCAGGAAACGCGAGTATGTTTCTCGGAACCGATTCGCTGTCGCGTGTTTTCAGCAATGAATGGCT
This sequence comes from Nycteola revayana, assembly GCA_947037095.2. NCBI lineage: Eukaryota > Metazoa > Arthropoda > Insecta > Lepidoptera > Nolidae > Nycteola > Nycteola revayana. The sequence continues at coordinate 11,120,436 of OX344845.2, read as the reverse complement.
CAGCAAACCGCCTTTAACAAACTTTTAGTACGTTATAATTATATCACCGACACACCTGTGTTCCGCTATCTTATCGCCATATACCGCCCAATTCTCTAACAGTAACCTACTCAAATTGTTATTCAGCATTACGAAAATTATTTTTGTCGTAATATTTGGTAACATTGTACTTATATTTGAAGATCCAAAAAAACAAATAATACAAATCAAAAGAATTTATGAGTATTTTTCTTTATTATTAGATAATTAAACAAAGTATTTTTGACTTTTATCTTATCGTATCAATCGACCAACACTTACGGCGCGGCATAAGATTGTCATAAATAGAGGTGTGCTATTATAATTACCATATAGCATTATTATTTATTCCGATGTGCCATATATCTTTAGTAGTAGATTGAAAAAGCCCTTGATTTGAGTTTGAAGGATTTCTTAAATATTGACATATTTAAGAAATCAGTCAAACTTAACCAAAAAATATTATAAATTTCTAAAACAATTGTAAAACAAATGTTTCCATATAATTAAAAAAACCACGCACGTTCCTCATAATTATGTTTGATTGGATTTAAATAAAATTAATAGTACCTAATTAGTAACAGATACTAAGATGTTGAAGGTACCTACATAAAACACTTGACACTAAAATCTTCACGTTAGTCTTTCAAACAGACCGGATCCGTAGCTACCGGATTTTTATCAGCCGTATCAAATAATATACGGGCTACAACGCCCCATAAAGTGTGTGGTAGAACTTCTTAGGGCGCCTCCCAAGAAGTTTTAATACAGGGACCGTAGGTATACCTCGCTCCGGCACGGTTTTTAAACAAAACCTCTCAGTAGATTGTCTGGTCATGCTATTTAAAGTATAAGTTGAGTTGGTTTAAAGTTGGGATGTATGCCAGAGAATTTTACGGTGTTTATGACTCGTGATATGTTGCATTATTTATGATGATGATGATATCTCACTTGCAAATACAAATACAAAAGAACTGACGTAAGTATCTAAAATATATTTAGATAGGAGCAGAAACAATATTTTATCTATCTACCTAATTTTAAATCGAAAAAACTATTTAAGTGTACAGTATAGTTTGTAGAGCCTATTTCATTTATTATATTAATTTGCAACACACAATTAATTTGCATTTTTAACATAAACTTGATCAATAATCGCTTTTTTGATTAATTTAATTCTGAGATTATTAATAAAAAATATTTTTTCGGACGGACATACGTAGTTAGCCACGAGGCTTGTGCTACTTCACTTGGCATAAAGGCGATCAGCGCTCCAGCCTTAATAAATGGTTTAAAAACTACAAACTAAGCAATATGCGCAAGAGGGCGACCCCTATGAGGTTTGGACCTCGGCTCAGGGCGGTCGCTGGCGATGAGATTGACGGATTATGACTTTTAGTATTAAGGGGAGTTTTGTGCCACTGTCGCTCTACTCTACAGTTCGCGAGCCTCTCAGACTTTGGGTCTGCGAGAGCATCGGATGGTTCTTTGCAGACTAAGGGTTGGGAGGACGAGGGCGCACTCTTCTCCGGCGGGTCGGATAGAGTGGTCTCTGTGTAGTGGTGCTAGTTTCTTGCAGACTTTTTACTGCCAGATAGTAAGTTGTTATCTCATCGTCCGGGTCATCGGGGACTCCCCGAGGCCGACGGTGTTTACGACCTTCAACCGGTCAGACTAAATAACTGGCGACCAAGATTTCCTATAAAATGCATGCAGTATTTACCCTAAAACTAACAAAAAATATTATCTACAATAGTTGACAATGGTTTTCAAAAAGTTTATACGGATCATGTTTTAAATTCAGGCTCTTAAACTAAAAGAGCTACGTTTCGGAGTCTGAATTTCAGAAATTTGGCATGTAAACTAGTAACAACAATAATCTATAAAAAAATATATAAGCGGTAGGTCATTCATTCTTCACTCACAAACTCATGAGGAAATCTTAGAAGTGCTCGAGGTCTCCAATTTTGCATGGAGGTTCCTTTTAGAACATAGGTAAGTAAAGACTAAGACACGATTTGGCAAAATTCAATCCCCAAGGGGGTACGAAGGGGTGCCAATATTTGTATGAAATTTCTGTAGTTTTAATATTAGGGTTTTAAATACTTATACTCTTATTTAAATAAATTAAAATGTAGTTAATTATTTTTCTGAACAACCCTTACAAAAATGTGAAATAAGAGGTGTAAGTTTGTATGGAAAATACTTTATTTTTATAGCTTTCGACTCCAAACTCACATAAGTATATTGTGCCTTTAATTAAATTAATGATGGTTTATTTTTAATATTTAGAAACTACCCTTATGAAATGAAAAATAGGGGTTGCAATTTTATGTAAAACTTCGTCAGTTTTAGTGATAACCATCCAAAATTACGGTTAATTGGGTCCGCAACGACTAGATTCCTACGGGAACGGGAGTTACGCGAGTGAAACCGCGCGCGGGTGGTAATCTATAATTTGGAACTCAACTCCTTAAACTGAGACGTTAGTTTGTATGAGACTTCAGCAAGATTTTATGGTAGAGTTCTGGAAATTGATATAGGCCGGGGCTAGTTGTTATAAATAATAAAGTTCATATTATTAGGATTTATAGAAAAAATATTGTTTAAATCGATTAAGAGGAAAAAATATTCATTACTTTTCTGAGTTCAGTTAAGAAAAGGCCAAGCAACATTATTTGCCTACGCTGCGCTGTAGAGTTTGTGAAGTTAAGGTTTGTGTGAGACATGAGATCTGTTTACCTTTTTGTGTGAGGCATATGGTCTCGTATTGGCAACATCTTGCCATATACATACCGACTTAACATTTTTTTGGTTATACTTTTCAAGAAATTAGTACAATAATGGACTCGAATATTTTTATTAATGAATAAAATATTCTCTAGTTTCATAAATATAACATTCGTAACAGCTCTGCCGGAAGTCATTTTTTCTAAAAGGTTAGTTCTCATAATGAATTGGATGAACAAGGAGAAACATCTTTTTAAATTATTGAAACTTTATAATTATTCTGAACTTAGTATAATAATATGTATAATAAGATATGTACGATACTCAAATATTTTGTCGTAACCATTCATATTTGCATAATTAGGAAATTTTACATCGCTGAACACTCGTTTCCGATTGCAAATCGTGCCATAAATATGTTTCGTCTTTATACATTTAAACTAAATATAGTATAATAAGTAGTCAGAACTTACATAGCCGGTTTTTTATGTTTTCAATGACATTGATGACTAATTTATGATCTTCCGAGATTATTAACTTAAATACCGTGTCTGAAATAAATAAAGATCATCAATTTTTATTATTTACGATTTTAATAAGTAGTATTACTTATTAAAATCGTAAATAATAAGAACTTTAAATATTATTTACTTGTATTGGGTCATCCCCATTCATTGAAGAGTTTTATTTTTATGTTTAGTGAGAGGAGTAATTCCTCTATTATTAAGTAGGTACATACCTACGTAATTTGAATAGAACGAATGTTTATTTTCATTTTGTTTCGGATCGTCTTAAATTTAAGTATTTTGGCCCTTTTTAGTACTTCGTCATAACTAATATGTGAGGCTCATGAAAACTAAATAAGTGAAATATAAATCCAAAAAAAAGTTTCTGCTCAGAAGCAGGCTTATTTCTATTAATAGGCCCAAAGAATACCTTTATGATGAACTTTGCTTAACTTGGTCTGAGTACCCATCAAAGTCGGGCCAGTTCTGACACCACACGTCGTAGTAGTTTAGTCCAAACTTTAAGAGCTGCTTGACCAATCAGATACAAATCAGCCCAAATGTGAGAAAAAGCTATGCACAAAGTATTTTGCATTCAAGGAACGATCAATTGGACTTGTAAATGGTGTCTTTTGTTGGGTTGGCATGGATGGTAGGTGCCGGTGCCGAATGCCGATACCGCTTCGCTCGCTAATTCGGTCGGTGACGATCCAAGGGGCCGCGGTCGGTAGCGGGGCGGGGACTATTTTCGTCTGGCGGCCACGTTTGGTAAAGGCGCGATGACGTCATGATCCTCCATAGCGATGATGCCATCGGGCGGTCGCGACACGAACTGGTCGACTTGCCAAAATATAGCAGCATGCTCCTCGTGATATACCGCAATCAACTTTATTTTGGCCATTGTCCGATGGCGGATGTTGTGTGTGCTTCACACAATGCAGTTCATTATTACATTTTTATGAGTTGTGCCTTTTGGCTCGATATGTTACCTACATTAAAATTAAACTGGCCTATTACTTATACGAAATGTGTACAAGGAATGATGAACAGGTAATTTTGCAAAATTATTTGATTGAAAAATATTACTGTTAGTGAAGAGAAACAACCATATCTATATTTACACCTCACAAACAATTTATACTGGTGAGCCAGTCAGCTACCCAAACTTCCGTTTCCAAAGAAAAATAGGGTCTTGGCTTTTTATTTTTAAATTACATATGTAAGAGATCTTGGTAGGTTCAGCCCTTCGAAAATGTATATCTGTAGTACTGATATATTTCCACAGTATTATTATACATACATTACATACTAATAAAAGGGCTATTAAAGAAAGGTGTATAAGGAATTATTTATGAAATGATAGCCTTAAGTGGTAGATAAGTATATGTATATACATCCCTACTTCCACCTAAAATTATAAATGTAAATGTAAGTTTGTTTGTTACACTTTCACGCGAAAACAATTTAACCGACCATCATGAAACTTTATACGCATATTCTTGGAGGTATTAGAAGTAACATAGGGACATGCAAGCGAAGCCGCGGCTAAAAGCTAGTTATTGTAAATATTTGCGTACGCCTACGTAAATTGAAAGTTTTTATGGAAAGCTCATCAATATTTATTTTCCCATGTTAGGAAAAGGAACGTTTCTATTTCGTTTTTAAAACAAAAGTTAACAGTGAAAACAAAATTCAAATTAGCCTACGTTAGCCAAGGTACGTACAAATATTTTAACGAATTCGTTATACCTACGTACTAACCTACCACGTAATATGACGTCACGTTTACATACCACGTAGGTTAACAACAAGCAATTCGACGAAAAAAGGCACGGCAAAAGTTATAAAATAGTTTGAATACCTGGTTTTTATTGAATTTGTAATTTCTAAATAGGTACTGCCTGACTCTCATATTGTCTGCTGCTTGGGATTCATCAAGAATGGCCATATATACGTTTATTACATATTTTTAGAGTTCCATACACAAAGAGTATTAACGGGAACCTATTACTAAGACTTCACTGTCTGTAAGATATGTCACAGATGCCTCGTAGAAAAGTCCGTTGTACAACTTTGTGCAAGAAGTTTTAAATAAACAAATGTATATATGTTGCTGCTTTAACAACAAATACTAAAAACAGAAATATCAATATTTAAATGGGCTCCCATAAAATTTTCCAATACGTCATTTTTTTGAGTTTTGAACCTATCAATGTGGACTCCCTATTAGCCGTTTTTTTATAATGATCACAATCAAATGTCTGAGAAGTACATAAATGATATTCTCTAAAATGCTGTTTTTCTTTACCTATTTTTGTTAAAATTATGTCATAATAAACTGGTTATTATAAACATTACTTAGTTTGTTTGTCTGTTTAAAGTGTGTTGCAGTGTAATTAGTAATAATTTACCCAGAAGTTCAGACTTCACGAGCACAGGTACCCATGTGTCATATATAATTTGTCATTCCGTGTCCAAACTTGTCACAAATACTTTAACCATTAGTCTTTTTGAGTGATCATCACGTCATACCTACATTACTGAATACTTGTTGGTCAATCGCTCATTGATTGGTGGGTTTAGGAGGAAAGTAGGAAGGCCAAAGCATCTTATTTCCTCCACGCTTTCACTTTAAATTTATTAAACCTGCCTTTAAGACTAAAACTAAAAATAACAACTGTAAAAACAACAAAACAATAAACTAAAACTAAAAATGAATCCCTGTTTTCCTTGGTCACGGTGGCATCACGCGGTGAACGGTTGGGCCGATTTCGCCAGTTCTTTTTTTTGTATTTGTTATTATCAGGAGAAGGTTCTTATAAAAGAAAAAATAAAGAAAAATTCGTGGAAAATTAGAAAATTTTAAAACACCACCATATTCATTTTTCTAATGTAACCTTAGTGCTTTGACAATATAAACTTTTTAAATGTAATCTTATGGCGTTTGTTTGATACAACATTGACAGAATGCTGCTCTTTGTGCACACCACGTTTAGTTCGTTCATTCAGAGCTATAACGCCTAATATTAAACTTCAATTTAATATAGAGTTTTAGTAAAGGCAGGACAACGTCTTTCGGTTCAGCTAGTGTCATATATGATATAATAAGAGATTATGTCACTAAGATATTTGTGAAATTACGAATAATAACTACTTTTATACAAATGCACAAATAAAGAAAGAAACATTATGCGCAGTAAAACTGCGTTGGACAGCTTTTATTTAATACTACTACGTTTTTTTTTTATATAAATAATATCCTTTGTTACTTCTACTTCCTCCAAGAATATGTGTACAAAGTGTCATGATGATCGGTTAAGTAGTTTTGGCTTGAAAGCGTAACATACAAACTTACATTTATAATATTATAAGTAAGGATTTTATAAACACACATATAATACTTTAACGATATTTTTAGAATAGTTTACCTTTTCATAGCTGTATTTTCGAAGGATCACATCATGACATCCATAACACGCATCAAAAACAAAATCTTGAATAAAACTGGTCAAGTGCTAGTCGGACTCGCGCACGAAGGGTTCCGTACCATTTCAAGCGTCAACTTGTTGCCGTTATTGATAAGCAAAATAAGGGCAAAAAAAAAGTTGGTTGTACGGGAGGGGGGCCCCTTGAATATTTATTTTATTTTATTTTTAGTATTTGTTCTTATAGCGGCATCAGAAATACATCATCTGTGAAAATTTAAACTGTAGCTATCGCGGTTCTTGATATACAGCCTGGTGACAGACAGACAGCGAAGTCTAAATAATAGGGTCCCGTTTTTACCCTTCGGGTACGGAACCCCGGAACAAAAGGGATAAATATTTATTTTTAGCAACTTGGCGTCTGTAAAAAAAGTTAAGAGTATAATGCATCACTAAATAACCATTAACCATATACGCTGACGGAACGAAGGAAGTCTTAATGGTATTACAAGACTTTGCCGGTTTATTAATGTTTCGTGCTTTCTGGCAAACGGTAAGATTTTATTTGGCAACATAAGGAAATATTTATGAATGTATTTTTACCTATCCAGATACTATAGCTATTAGAAAAGTATACTTAACTAGTAACTATTAATTAGATCAGTTGTACATTTACTGCATCGGTTTCATTCGTGTGCTTTTGAATTAAGCTTTTCCTGTTAGATACTTATTGTTATTATTTGAGTAAGATCTCTAGTGATTTATTCATAATTCTAATAAAATTAACAGAACCAGGCATTACTTTGCCGAAATCCATATTAATCTAAATTAAAAAGACAAAAATAACTAGTGTATATTCCGCAAAAAAAAAAGTCTTTTTTATAATAATTTTCTATCGTTTTCCATAAAGGCTTTTCAATGTTTAAAGGACAGCCCTGTTATACCGGAACTTGTTTGCTTGTAGAGAACGATAGTTCTCATGTGTCTGTACAATTTATGACGATATAATGGTTCCTTTATAACAGTGGTTCCCAACCTTTAAGCACTGAAAGACCATTTTACAAAATGTTTATGTCGTTACGGACCACCAGTTTTGCGTCATCACCCTAAAATGAACACTATTACAATAACTTCTGGGTGTTAGAAAATCTTATGTTCAGTGAATAGATATTTTGCTGCGTCGCAATATTTTTTGGGCAGCTTCAGGTCCATTTCTAGTGCTTCCAGGGACCACCAGTGGTCCGCGGACCACCGGTTGGGAACCACTGCTTTATAATGTCTATGCAGAAAATTTATGTAGTTCTTTACTATATCGTATTATAGAAAATGTTTTATTTTTCCAGTAATCAGACAACATTTAACTTTGTTGCCATCTTAAGTTTTTTGGTCACCTAAATGTATAAAATTGGACCATGTGATTTTATTACAAAATCACACCTTGTATGATTGCGCCATTTATAAGAATGATGATAAGAAATAGACTATCCTAGTACAGAACTATTTTCAAGGACGACTTGCAATTCGATGATCGTCATTCCAGCCAGTATAGCCAGTATAGGATATAGTGAGGCCTTTATTAGTTGTTCTGGTGTAATTTTGAGTGTTTGTCTACATTTGCAGCGTTTAACAGCTTGTTATCAGCATCGAAATTTGAGGTAACAATGCCCGTTTTTTTACTTAGCATGCTTGTTTAGCGTTGCGTCGTTCGTAATCAGTTGTAGTCGACTAGCCGCGAGGTGGGCGCGCTCGTTGCGCCGCGGGTATCGGTTCTCGCGATGTAGCTGTTGTTATTGTGTGTCGTCAGCGGTCTCGTGGTACCAGTCATTGGGTCGGAGTGTCGCTATCGTTCGCCGGTCACCAGTGCTGAACGATCAGCTCCGGCGCGTGGTACATACGCGAATACACGACGCTAACGTTTTTCAATTCGCTAATTGAACAAACATGCCAGTTTATTTGCAGTGACGTTGTGTGATACTGATTTATGAAAATATAACATTGGTGGAAATCTGCCATGCGTAAATCTGGTTGGTTTATACGGGTGAATAAAATGAGATATTAATACATTTATACTTTTGCATATTAGCTCGTACATAAGTACTGAATCACATACTGCATACTTACGTATTCCTGAATAAGTACCTAATGATTTTATCGATCTATTGAAGTATATATAACTTTGAAAGTTAATTAAGGGAATTGAGTAATGTAGGCTAGTCATTTTATGCCCATCTTAACTTAATATTAAATAGACTGCTGAAATATTTTCTGCTTTCAAGTTCATATTAGGTGACATTTTGTAAACAGTCATGCAATTCTATTTTTTTCTTTTCTTTTGTTGTTTACAAATTTACATACATTTCCTTTATTAACAGGTGATAAAACTGAATCTTTATGTTCTTATCTCGGCAACTAAGGTTTAAATAAACATAATAGGTAGGTATAACCAGATGGTACAATATAGATTTGATATTTAAATGCCTAACATACAATATGTCTATTACAATACATATTTTTTCATAACGAAATGACGTAATTACTAAGCATGCTACTAATTCATACCCCGGATATAGGTATACCTACTTTCATTTTACGCTGTCAGCTACATACCTATTTATTACATTAAAACCGTACATTAGAGCAATATAATATAGTCATGTCCTTATGCTACCTCTACTCGGTACCTATACTTACAAAGTGGATTGTGATAAGGTATATCGATATACAATGCTAGTACCTACACAACTCATCAAAGTAGGTTGATAGATAGCTTACCTACGATTGGGTGCGTCAATTTAGTACCTACCTAAGTTGTTGGAATTCAGGACTGGTTTTAAATTTTTTAGGGATGATGCCTTTTTTTGTTTTTTTTTTATTTTATTAAATAAGTCTGTCGTCTGAATGGAAACGTCAAAATGTTTGAAGACCTCGCCAATCCCTAAATGTAGCTATATACCTAAAGTCCACAAGTCTTTCAGCCCTTTCAGCAAGTCAATCAAATTATCGACGCATGAGCTGAGCCGAGGGGGGGGGGGCTTAGCCTTTAATGGAGCCCTCAGGCGTGTGTCGCTTTAATTGAAATATAATTAAGCTGAGGACATAATCACTACATAGTATAAGGGCGATTCTCTGTAAGCTCGTAATCGGCCTGTCAAGCCGATTTAAAAAAAAGTTAATTAATTATTTTTAAAGAAATCACTGTTATTGAAACTTTAACCCTGAAACATTACGGGCCTATTGTTTTTAGAACCATAACTATATTCATTTTTCTAGACGCTATAGAAGCTCTGAAAACACAGTCCCCTGGCTGTCCCTTTCACTGTTTTTCCACCTAGAAATGAGATTTCCGTATAAGTTACTGAAACTACATACATTTGGCCGTTAATTTCATAAAGAAAAATAATTAAATTATATTATTTTCGTAAAACAAGATCTTATTACGTATTTTATTTATTTCAAAATGTCCTGTAAACTTTGTCTTGAAAATTTCTAAACAGTCCCCTGCCAAAAATTGTAAGCCACATTAAAAAAAACTGTAATATTTACAAATGTTTTTTTCAGTGATACAAATTTTAATTGTCATGAAGTTGGCCACCTTGCAAAATTCTGTGGCAAAATAACATTTTGATTAGTGTCAGGGCGTCATTTGTGATGTGAACATGCGTTTAGACCGCTACCACACAAGTCCTCTGCTAAGTTATAATATTTAAGTTAATTACTTTAATTATCTGTATATATAATTTAATGTTGTATAATTAATGCATAAATTAATTGCAAGGTTCTAGTAAAACTATTTTACATCAGTTTTGTAAATATAGTTGAATTTATCCGAAATACACAGTCCCCTGGCAACCGTCCCCTGCCTTAAAATGCAGCAGGGAACTGTTCTACACAACAGAGGACAGTTTATTTTGCGTAGTAGTTATGTTTTCTTATGTATTTTTTATGTAAATTTATGCCCTAGTCTGTTTTATGCACGAAAAATCATCAAAGTATCATTGATTCGCATTATTTTCTTTTATAAACTTAAATTATTTTACATAGGCTGATCAAACACATATGATATGGCTTCTAAAAAGGAAAAGTTACCCAGAGAGGAATTATTACAGAAAGGAGAGATGCAGAGTGACTAAGATACCAAAGAAGAAAAAATTACAATGAAAAGCGAAAATAAATGAATGAAAAGGAGGAATTGAAATACCAAAAGAGAAAGAAAAAAGTTTTCGGAAGATAGCAAAGAATATAACACTTCGTGAGCACAGAGCTGCCTTAAAAAAGCGGAAAAAGTATACTGTCTACAGAGTCGAAAGACTAAGACTGAAAAGTGTCCCTTTTACTTTTGTATGAGAACATACACCAATCAGATTGGTGTATGTTCCTTCCTTACTTTTCCTTCAAGACTTTCTACTCCAGTTCTAGTTCAAATATCTCCATGCCAAGCAATTTTATTAAATATTAAAAGAAGCTACAAAACAACGAAAGAAGTTGAAAAACGAAATGAAAGGATCGAGAAGAAGTACAAAAAAGATTAGCGAGATGCGTAAGTTAAAACAAAAAGAGGACTTCAACATCTTGTAGAAGATGAAGTCCGGATCCACGTAGTTTTCAGCGGAAACTGTTGCACTACGTACTCAGAAGAAATACAGGCCCGTCATTTCAGTGGAACCTACGCAATTCCATATTTTCTTTTTGCAGTCGCCAAAAAAAACCCCATTCACCTACTGTTATTTGGACAGATTTAAATCCAATTTTAAAGACTCTTCCATGAGGAAAAAGAGTGAATTTCATAAGCTATGGCCTTGTAACGCAATATCGTAATAAAACTATGTTTTATAATGGCAATCAAACTCTCTAAAGAAAGCCAAAATATTAAACGGCAGAACTGCATATATACATGGAACTATACCAAAAAAAGCTATGGCAAAGGTGCAGCGGATGGTATCGGAGTAACATGCAAAGAATTTCTTTTTTGCAATTGTTTTATTTTTGATAAAAAACTTTGTTGATTATTGATGCTTAAATATTCCATAAAAATAATAAATGCCTTTTATCTCACTTAACAGCTTGTTTGTCACGTTCAAAACAGTCCCTTAATGCGTGAAACCCCCCCCTGTCATGTTTTTTTTGAAAATTGCTAATAACTCGAAAAATACGTATAAATTCAACTGGCCTTCTTATCTAACTAAAAAAATAGTTAATTTTCTTCGAAATAGATCACCGTGTTTTGGAAAATATTAAAAAAAATTGTCAGGACAGCATTTGTATGGGACCTGTACGAGCTTACAGAGAATCACCCATAAAACAAAGTCGCTCCCCGCTGTCTGTCCGTCCCTATGTATGCTTAGATCTTTAAGACTACGCAACAGATTTTTATGCGGTTTTTTTTAATCGATAGTGATTCAAGAGGTTGGTTTATATGTATGATACATCAGCATTGCACCCGTGCGAAGCCGGGGTGGGTCGCTAGTATTATTATAAACACGAAAGTTAGTAAGAATGTATGGATGCTTGTTTGATACTCTTTCACGCAAAAACTACTGGATGGATTTTGATGAAAGTATGCATCCCGCATGCATACTTTCATCAAAATCCATCCAGTAGTTTATAAGCGGGATTAACATATATACTACAAAACATTACGCTCCGACCCATTGGAGCAGAGTAACGCGGGTAAAGCCACGGGCGCAACTAGTACTATATACTGGCTGCGTTCATAATACTAGTATATTCTTTTCATTATTGTTATTTATTTTAAATTTCTAAAATGCTTGATTAATAAAAATATAGTATTAAGAATTTATGTATTGACACAAGACTGACAAACTTCTTCTCTTCTTTAAACATGAGATAAATTTAAACATATAATTTAATAGTAACTATTACCTATTTATTATTAATTTTATATGCATTGTCTTTTTTCTTGATAGAACAGATATTACATTATATTTTGAATATAGGTATTGAAGATGAGGTTACTTGATTTCGGGCTTTGGACTATAATGTGAATGCGCCAAACTAATTTAATCTTGTATCATTACAAAGTGCTACATTTTGATATAAATTTACACAATTTGGAGGTCATATAAATCGTGGCCGAAAGTGTTATTACGAGCGAATGATCTAATTACGTTTTATCATAGAATTCGCTTTGAGTTCAATGACCAACTCAATTTACAAAATAAATTGCATTTGAGAATGTTTGATAATCTTTGCTTACATAGAATTAATATACAATTGTAATTTGGGTTTTTCTATCTAAATTAAGCGCGCCTAATAACATTTATAAACACTAAGCCACAAATTTACATTTATTCACTTTAGGTATCAAATAAAAAATCTAGACGAAAGTTTCTGTCATAAAAGTAAGCACATTACATATGGCGCTTTGTACCTCAGTGATTTTTAATAAAGATATTAGTAATTGAAATTATCGAAAAGGCTTACCATTTAGCTATTTTGGCTAAATGAGACGCGCGTGGAAATAACATGATTCACAACATCTATACTAGTTATTGAATATCAGAGACAGCTCTTGTCATTCGCGTTGCAATAAATGTCTGTAAATCCGTATACGTGATATATTGTATTAACAAAGAAGGTTTACGCTGTATAGTATAGGTCGTATTTTAGCATTGGACCCTCCCAACGATTAAACAATTCCTGAGACAGGTTTAACCGACGATGATCGGCCATACATAGACGGCTAATCCTGCCTAGGTAGGCGCCTTTCGGGCTTTGGCTGTAACATAATATAAAGAAAAGGCGGAATTCCTGACATATTCTATTCTCATAATAAACATTTTAAGGATTGGTCGATGATAAGATTCAAAAATATCAAGAATTAATTACGGATTTTATAAATAACTTCCTATGATAAGATTTATTTTATATTTCCAACTAGCAATGTTTTAGGTATATATATATACTACATATTACATATTATACATATGTATATGTTCTAAGTTTTGGACTTATAGTTTTTAAATAGTCCTTGAAATGAAAAACGACTACTATCACTTATTGTTTACACATTCTATTGGTAATCTATCCTAATATTTAAAACAGGAAAGATTTGTATGTAAGTATGTTTGTAACGAATTGGCTCAAAAAGTAATGGACCGATTTTAAAAATTCTTTCACCATTTGAATGCTACATTATCACTGATTAATAAAGGGTATATTTAATTATGAAGTTCCCACGGGAACGGGAGTTACGCGGGTGAAACCGCGTGCGGGAAGTTAGTTGGTTATAATTTACGATTATAATACATCGCCGTAGCACTACAATATAAGAATTCCAGTTTGACGGTTATCAGATATTGAGAATTTATCTTTGTTTTGTGACTTTATGATTTCGGAGCTAGTCGTTAAAAGGTTAAAGCCAGTTTGAGCAACATCACATACCTCATCGCATGTATTTGTAGAAAAAGTGAGAGCGGTTACATATGAATGTTACTATGACTTTATGCCACGTTTACAAATGTTATGGTGTTTTATTATATTAGATAAAAGAGTTTGCTCTTAAACACACCTTGGGGAACGATCACTGAAAGTATACGATCAGCTTGAACACTTACCGAATTCCTCTACCTCGAACATTACTTTGGCAAATTAGCAATACAGGAGGCGTATAGACTAGACGAACTTGATATTAAATACCTATTTGCTTCTAATCTAAACTGATGTACATTAGTATAGGTACATACATAATTATGTACAAAGCATTTTCTAATATTTCATTTTGCCTTGAGTTATTCCGTTGGTTTGCGTTAGTGTGATGACAAACTGCCGATATCGCTTTGGCGGTAATGACTTCATTGGTCATGAGTCCATTTTTTGTTAACATTGTACGAAGTCAATAGTATATTTAACTTTGAACTATGTAACCAATATCAGCGGGAGACGTGCTTGCAGGAGATGCATCATCTAGAGACAAAAGTTCACTCAAAACCCATTACAAGAAATTTGTCAGTATGGTAGTTAGACGAGTGTGATGTGATATGGATATCCATAAGAATTAAGATCTTAACAGTGACAACTTTCTGTTTTTTTGCTTGACCGAGAAATTAATAAGATCAGTGATGTAACTCTACCGCAATCACCAAATAATGACATGATAATAATTAAAGTAATTATCCCTCATTTGAATACCATCACTCTACAAGATTTTTTGTGAGCTGTTATAACCTTCCAATCCAATATGCTAACGTAGGTTGTACCTAAATCATGTTGTTGAGAAGTTGATAATAATGAAAATGGTATGGATTTAGTTATTTATTTAAGCATCGAATCAATGTTTTACTTAGTGACACAGTCAGAAAGAATACAGAATATTGTTAATCTTAAAAATTACAATTTATTTACAAAAGGCATTATAAATTTACAAAAACTAAAGAGTTCGCCCAACATGTTGATATTAATTAATTATTGCATTTTATAATTTGTACGTGCTTAACGTGGAAACAGCTGGATGTAATTTTAAATAATTTGTACTTTACTTACGGGTATAGCGAACCGGCCTCGGGCCAAATCTTTAAGGTTACTTGCCATTTAAATTATTGAACCCGATATTTGGTGTAAACGTTATATTATAAAACTCAGACCTAATCGAGCCCGTTGTCACCACACAAAGTTTATTATATACATAATCTTCTTTAATAAATGGGAAATACATAATAAAGTAGTTAATAAAATACAGATATGATCATTTATGCCTCATTCTATGTACAGGATTTGAAGTCTTGATTATCGTACTAGTTATAATATTACTATGGATTTTCTACTGCATATTAGATGATGTATATTAATCTATCATCACGCATTTATGATTTCCTGTTTGGTTGTTGTATTTATTTCTAAAAACATTTGGTTTTAAATCTATGAGCTGCAATCTAATCATTTTATCTCTATGAAATTTTTATATGAGTTAGTACTTTTTCTATATAATATACTTACATACTTTTGGGTAGTCGGGGTTGTCGAAATTCAATCGTACCGATATCACCTTTTTCTTTCAAACTTTCATAAGCCTCTGTAAACCCACCATAGTAAATGGATTAAGGTTTTATTTGACACCTATGTTTTATTATTATTGTAAATTATTACAAATAAGTTATAACTTTTAAGTTTCGGGATATACCATTATCATATCATAAATCTTAATAAAAACACGTATTTCGCTAAAATAATATTATTTAAATTGGCGACTATCAATAGCTTAAGTCTAAGCCATTCTCAGATTTGAATCAAAATGGGATGATCACGCGATAATTTGAGCTTCCTTTGAGCCCATTGCAACAGAGTAATCAGAGAATATAACGCATGAAAACCGACGTCAAACCCTTTTGTTCGTGTAATGTGCGTCGTTTGTTAAATTCAACATTTCTTTTATCATCGTAGATTATGATTGCTGCTTTAGATCATAATTTCTTGTTATGAATTCAAATAGGACTGAGGATGTCCGGGACCCGTTTTCTAAATTGGAACACAATCGATGGGCAGAGCTGACCTCGGTCCTCGATTGTTAGTAATCAATGGACAATAGTGCCGCACAATAACTCGACACAGTCCATTCTGAAATAACTTGCCACATCCGCGTGCACGGTATAAGATGCCGTTAAACCTGTTTGTGCCATTATACCAATTGTTAACACCTAACGGTTTCAAAATACGATCTTACTCTTGAATCTTTTATATTGCTGCGAATTTGGTCGGTTTAATAAGGCATGGTTTAGCTGAAACAATATTGTAGTTGCCAGAGACTGTCAAGTATAAAGCGAGTATCTTTTCATCAGTATCAAATAGCTCAGCACATCCCGTCGCCAGTCCATTAACATAACGTCATGAATTCAACGGCTTGTACGCACTACAAAACACAACACCCACGTACGTCGACGGGTCACCAACGCCGGCCGCGGCATTGCGCCGCATCCGTCCCGCCGTGATTGATAAACCAATTTGACATCATTGTCGTGGGAAACGTAAGGATGCATACTACTTTACATTCCAACAACAGAGTTATCCATAATGGTATCGAACCTACAATGCCTTTAACTATTCTTAAAAACATCAAAGGATACACTGATTGGATCATAGTGGCCGTATCACTTCTAATAATATACTATTAAGTTCGCTCTATGCTGAATAGATCCGGATGCTGCGTATACGATACAATATAAATCACTATTTATTGTGGCTCGTGTGCATTTATCGTGTTAATATGTGATTTATGTTAATTCAACGTGTAACAGCTCACTGATCATAGTTGATGGAACTGTGTCCAGTGAGCTGATACTTTTGTGGTATGTATTCAATGTGATCCCACTAATATCAAAACGCGAAAGTTTAAATGGATGGATGGATGTTTGATACTACATCACGCAAAAACTACTGAACGGATTTGGCTGAAATTTTACACGGGAATAGTTTATAAGCTGGATTAACATGTAGGCAAAATATCACGCTACGACCCAATAAAGTAGCCGTTCAACGCGGGTAAAAGCGCGAGGCACAGCTAGTTATGAAATAAACGTTGAGATATATAGATGTGATACATATCCTGCAGTTGGTGCCATACCAACTTGAAATAATGTGCTCTAATATCACTACAAAGCTGTTTGAAAAACTTTCAACTTAATTAGATATTCATTAGTCAATTTAATGCGTTAAGTTTTATATCAGATAAAGATTTTGCTTTGGGTTTTTCTTCTGCTTGTAATCAGATAAACAAGTGAAGTGATAACTGTGATAATTACCACTTCATTCCTTGATCTTCATTTTCAAATAATAAAAAAAAATATTGTCCACTTTACAAAAACAATGAACTAAAAATTGTTTAATTATATAACATGCATAGAAAATAAACTAAAATGGTTGTAAGTTTTTACTTAACTTTAAATCGTTATATGATTTAAAATAAATAACTTACACACTGATTGCTCGAGGTGCGGCTAAGCGTTTCTCAGCCACCAATTTTATACAAATAATTAATGTTTAGGTAAACAATTTAAAATATATGTAGCACCAACTTTTTCGTGGGTTTATTGCGTTAATTAGTGTTGTCACTAGTAACGGATAAAAACTATGAGTACTGTGACCACGACTGGTGTAACCTACGTCTAATGTGGGATTAATAAAAAGTTTTAAAATTGTGCCGCGATTGAGATCCGTGTCTTTTATAAATTGCAGATTAAAAAAGAACGGCTTTGCGATATTCGATTTAAACTAGTAATAAAATTTTGCTAGGAAACATTTACGATTTACTTATTGAGAAAATATTTATAAAATTTACCAATATAGTCAACTCTATAGAAGCAGTAGTAACGGTTACTGCTTTCATAGAGTTGACTATTTCTCGAAGCTTATTAACTGGTTAAAAGGTTACGATGAATTAATGCTAATTGTTATGAAATTAGTTGATAAGTGGTTACTGTGGGCGGAATTATTAGCCTTGGTCTTTGCCTTATTAGAGCCTATTAATCGATTTTACACTTAATCTGCTTTGAAGTCTGTCTTTTAATTTGGAATATTTCATCATTTTGCAAAGATAAATTTGAAAATATCAACTCACATTTTTTATATAGTTAGAAACTATCAGTAGGTGGTTATTTTATGATATATAATAAAATACTTAAAATATTTTAATAGTCATCCTCGGCCGGCTTTGCTAGTGAAAATACATCTTGCTGAGTGATTGAAGCATTGATTGACTGCGATTTGTGTGAAAATAAAGAAGATTGCGTAGGAAGTTATTGATTTTCAATAATAAGTGAATCGTAGAGGGGAGTCGTGCGGGCGCGCAAGCGGTCACCGGTGGGAGGCAGTCGACGGTGATGTAAGAACGGCTGGCTCCGGCGGTGATGTCAGCGCGCCCACGCCCCGCACTCCCCGCCATTCAGATCTGCGGTACCGCTGCGAAGCCTTCCGCAAAACCGCGTTCCTTTCATTATTTTAATATTACTAATTTGCTTATAGAAATACTACCTTATATTATTGCGCCTGTATTGAGCTTGAGGATGTTTTATTATAAGTATTTTATGCAACAAAATAAAAATTATAGAACTTACAAATATTTTGAACTAAATTACACCACCACTGGCTTCAGTAAAAAAAAACATATAAACTGTCTAAACCATACAATATGTTCCATGTGTGATAGGAATGTAGAATTTAGAACATTATTAACATCACCAGTAGGTAGCTATATAAAGTGTTGAGGGTTGAGACCACCTTCATTGTTCCTAGATATAATCGTATAAACAAATAAACGAAATTATACTTAGTGCGCGTAGAAATTACATACAATCTTAATAGCGTGATGTCGATCTTTTTTATAAGTTAATGACGTTACTGAGTCTTAATACTAATTAAGTAATAAAATAGCTTTAGGATAAGTAGTAGGTATATAAAAACCATATTAAAAATAGTTTAAACTTAATTTGCCATAAACATGAATAAGTTTTTCTTAATACTTTAAGTACAACAAAATAATAACAAAATCTCAACCGTAATGCTTTATCATGTATATTGATAGAGAGGTACTTATCTACTGCTACGTATGCTTTATATGTGATAAGTACTTATTATAGTCACCCATATAAACAACCAATATTTTATTTTTAGAATCCAGAATTACTAATGAAATGTATAGATCAATAAATAACAAAAGACAATATTCAGACGGATGGCGGTGATTCTTGCCAACACTAATGTAACGACAAAGAGTATTAAGTGCCATTCGTGATCTACATATAAATATCCCAATAATGGTTTTAAAAAGGTGATATTTACTTAATGTGAAGAAGTGGGTTACAAACCATGGATTCAAACATACATTTGGTGGTATTTAAGTAATTAAGAGATGAAAATGGAGGGTGGTGTGCTCAGTGTTTCAAACAACAACAATAGATTTAGAGCGCATATAAAAAATGCCGCAAGTGCCATATGTGCTAGGACTTTACCGAAGCAGAGACGTGGCGAGCCGGTTGCGGCGAGTAGTGTTCGGCACCACACCTATCCTCGAGCTACGCCACCTAAAAGAGTAGCTATCTGTTGTCGTATGGAACCTCTTCCCTGTTCACCACTACAACACGTAACCACCTTAAAGATTGGGGACGTGGCGGCGGCTCTACCCCAACATGTCGAGTCTGATACATTTGAAGATCAGAAATCCACGGGACCAAACGGGACCATAAAATGGAAAGGAACATTAGCCAGGTAAATTTCATTAATTGATTTGAAATTTAGATAAACTCGATACTTAGCTATGGTATTTTGTACTCGGTAACGTTATCCCTTCACGAAATGTATAATTATTATCCAACATCATTATATTTTTACTCTAGAGGCTGGCCCCTGGTTTCGCACTTACAAAATTTTAATAAATTAATTATATGCTGAACCATCATCATTCTATTGGTGAAAACTGCATAAAGAGGATTTTTGAGTTTATCACAAACAAATAGACAGACAGGCAAACGACGGCGGACGGGCGGAGGACGACTTTAGTTTGTAGTATTTAGTAATTATATCAGGCTTTACACTTATAAATCGTGATACTGCATAAGTTACAATAGCTAATAAGGTTGAAAATCAAATATATCAAATAGATTTTTTGGCTTTTAAAAAAAATATATATAATGAAAATATTTCTTAACAGATGAAATTACAACTTATTAGCAACTGTCGCTTAGCCGGTATTGCAGTATCATCGCCGAAATCGCATTAGAGTGTAGTGGCATCAATTTACCAATATTTGTATATTAAAACAATATTATAACTATGATATTGCTATTTAGTACAACAAATTAGCGGCGTTAAAGTTGGGTCAACAACCAGCATGACATCATGTTGACTTGTTTACCCAGGTCGAGGGTGGAGGTGATGTCGTTAATTACGATGCTTTACTAACTGTTGATTTAGTCACGAATTGTATTTGTTTTTTTATTGCTTATGTTTTATGGTTTCTCCATATTGAAATGTCAGCCATGTTTTTGGCAGACTAATAATCAACTCCGTCCTAAACTTTACCAACATGTAAAACACTATTACGGGTATTTTATTCATATTCATAGCTGCAGAGTAAAATAGTTTTTAAATTTATACTACTGGTCGAGTGGTCGCCCTTTAATCATATTTTTTTCAATTTATACGTTCAAATACGTTGCCGTTTTATTGTTGAATAGGTACTAAATCTGTAAGTCAAATACATATTCCAAACTAAAATAATAAAACTTAAATATATACAGGGTGTCCCAAAAGATTACGTAGCTGGGGGGGGTGATAGGGATGGTCACAAGGGTCACCAGAAAAATATAAAAAATTCCCTCTGGGTGTTTAAAAAAATAAATGGCATTTTTTAAAAGACATGCTGTTATGTAATCTTCAATAACAACAAGGTCATCAACATCAACATCAAAAATAAAAAGGGGTATAATTTTAAGTTTTAAAAAAAATGTCATTTTTTTTTTAAATACCCAGAGCGGATTTTTTTTTTTTTCTAGTGACCATTGTGTCCACCCCTGTCACCCCCTTTCCCAGCTACTTAACCTTTTGGGACACCCTGTATGTATACCATATACGTGTGTATAAGAGTATTGTATATACATATAACGTGTTGTTTATTTTCTCTGAACGCTGATTTTTCCAAATGGGGTACACAATTTATCCTTAGCGTAATTTAAATAAATAAATATATGTTAGAATAAAATTTAAAAAAAAAATATATTATTAATTAGTCCATAATCGGTAATATGAAACATATAAGCAGTTATTAATTAATAATTTCGTAACAGTAATATTATAAACCATATTTAAAATGGTGAAATGCAATTCCGATTTTAGCATTAGGTACCCTAATCAAATTGGGCACAGCCATGGGTAGGGTAGGAGTAGGGTAGGGTTAGGGTAGGGGTAGGGTAGGGCAGGGGTAGGGTATAAAAGTCCACCCGTGCGAAGCCGGGGCGGGTCGCTAGTAATCTATATTGAATGAATCCTCCTGTAAATCCTAATGAATCCCTATTTACATTGGTCACGGCATCACGCGTGAACAGCTGGACCGATTTCGCTAATTCATTTTTGTAGTCTTGGGAGGTTGTTACGAAAAAAATAAGAAAATAAAATTAGAAAATGTTAGCATACTTAACCACCATATTCAATTTTCTAACTTAGTGCTTTTGACAATATGAACTTTTTTAATGTAACTTTAAGGCCTTTGACATAACATTGACAGAATGCGAGCAGCAAATGTTGTCAAAGAGGATATAAAAACAATGAATATAGTTTAAAACAGATGCTTCGGTCGGAGTTATCAATACCAATTCGAATTCAATATTCAAAGTTAAGACAGGACAACGTTTGTCGGGTCAGCTAGTAAAAATATTACTAAATAAATAACATTTTGTCAAAGATGTATAAACTATGCAACATATTTAACTATTACAATTTTAGCATCCAGTTTCTGTATGGATGATAAACGTTGAACTTAATAATCAGTTAAACTCTTGTTTAAGCGTCAATGGTAGTTCTGCGAACGACTAGCTAGTTTGATTTTATTATCGTGTCGTAACTGACACGATAATAAAATCAATGTAAATTATAGGTTGACACCTATGATTGACATTTTAGTTCAGTATGACAAACGTCATTTTGGACGTACCTACTGGAAGTCTTTCTTAATCCATGTTAAGTTATCAAAGTCATTTTAAAAGGTATGTAGTTGGTAGTTGATTGTTTATTTATATAATTATTATATAAACTAATTTAAATGATTACGTATAAGATAATACCCAAGTGATTTAAAATGTTTTAATGAATATCTATCATCGATATCTTTAAGTCAAGCAGTTGTTCTGTGATTCATATGACTAACTCAAACATAAAAAAAAACATATGAAGGAAATGTAATTTACTCAATTTTTTGCTTCGATCAATAAATTATATTACTTATTACATATTTAAGCAAACATGACATCACCATTATATCGATACGAAATACGAGGATCGCCGTTAGCCATCATGAAATGGAGCATACATTTTTTTTCTAACGGGTATTTCTAATAAAGAACGACTTGTTCGACTAAGTTACGTGTTATAAATAGCTTCAGTCATTTTGATCGACCTTGTTTCATCAAACTATATCTTGATCGTTATTTCACGTTGACTGCCAAACCAAACTCACTTTTGAATTATAATCGAACACGAATGGAGTAAAATGCACTCGTGTATTTATAAGCGAGTTGGAGCGAACAACGATATCAGGCCGTCTCATTCGTTCGTTGTGAATGATGTCATGGTATATTTTTGTAAGTACTCAACTCGGTCGCACGCGCTTTTCGTTTGTAGTTTTACTATCGGTATTGTTTAATGTCATTATACTATTTGTTTGTATGGACAATTGAGTAATAATGAGATATCTTTTTTTCATAATTGTCATATTTTGCTGTATGATACGAATGTTTGCAAATGGGTTTTCATAGGAGCTATAATAATAGCCAATATCGACATTGTAATACGGCCATCGATAACGATATAATTATGTATGAACTACACTTATCTACATTTCCACTTGGAAAGTTAGAAATGAAGTACGTATTGGTCTTATTAATTTGCAAATATGTATTTGCTAATGAATTTTGCTATTATTAGACGTTAGTGCGACTATTTTTTATAAATCTCATAGTACCAAACGTTCGACCATACCTGATACTGTATACCTCTTAGGTTGGTACAAAAATACGATAATTATACTGAAGGTTATGTACTTACGTTGGATCGTGAAAATATTTTTCATGTTTAAAATACCTATTTATTACCTCCACTTAGAATATTTGTTTCTGACAGATATCATTAAAGTACTTTTTAAATCAGAATTTAATACATATTATTATGATGATATCTGACAGAAATTAAGTAGTTTTCTTAACTAAAAAAAAGACAAGTGACGGAAAAATATAACGGCAGTCCGCAGACCATTCGTGGTACCTATGCATACGAAGTGGTCTGATAAACCTCTCAATAGGTAAAAATTGCGTAGTAGCAATTACCTATTCACTGAACATAGAACTTCAGAACTGAACAGTTAGAATTGTGCAATTAAGAATAACAGTAGCGTTTCATGGTGAGACATACATTTCGTAAAATGCTCCATCATCGCTTAAACTTGGGAGCCTCTGATCTAGATACTTGTACCTTACTACGTATTTAGAACAGAATAACGAATAGTAAACAAAAACAATAACAGTCATGCCCTTAGGTTAAGGCCTTAGTTTTGAAGAAATAGAGTAGTTCGGTGAGTCACATTATGACGTCTCAACAATTACCATAATATTATTGTTTTACTTATTAATAAATATAAACAAAGTAAATTCTAGAAATAGCGTTCCAGCCCTTAGTCAGAGTCTTACGAGTAATATTGTCTACTAAATATGAACGCAAATGCTCTATTTTAATACGTATTAAATTGAAAATAATTAGTTCTAAATTAGGTATTACTTTATTTAAATTTGCTTTTATTATACTTTTTTTTATGTTAGTCTATTTATTTTTTAATAGTCGGAGGTGTAATTTTATATCTAATGTATTATAATATGTTTCATAATAGAGATATACCTTTCTTATTTCGTATTACATTACGATTATAAAGGTTACCTGACATTGACCCAAAAAAAAAAAAAAATTGACAAGATACCAAGTTGCTAAGAGCTGATCGTATTGATGTTTTTTTTATATCGATTCACTCAACCACTGCGCTACCCATATAAGTAGATGGAGTTATCACATCCCGGAAGTTTAAATTCATATTAATGACTAACATGTATTTTTTTTTCCCAATTCCATGACTTATACAAGATACATTAAAAGATTACTACTGTTGTACCTTCTTCTTAGAAGTTCAAATTAAATGATTATTTGTGTGGATTATTCACCAAACCGTTTCGTGTGAAGTGACCGACAATGATATGTCATAAAAATGACTAATGTACCTAATGGTCAACCAAGCATTAACTGCCTAGTGCTCTTCCCTCATATAAGTGTCTAGAAAATTCTATATTCATATTATTATTTACCTACACATAAGTAGGTACAATTAATTACATTAAGTGTATTCTTTAGGTTTAGTCATATTATTTATGTTTAATTAAATATACTTAATATAGACTTTTTGCCGCAATGGAATGATTTTATCTGAAAAAAAAACGTATTATTTTTATCTATACTTTAATACTAACTAATATTACAAAAGAGGAAAGATTTCTATTTTTGTGTGTGTGTACGAATAAATGTTTGTAATGAATAAACTCAAAAACGTTTGTACCGATTTCAAAAATTCTTTCACCACTGGGAAGCTACATTCACTCTGAGTGACATAGGCTATATTTAATTATGAAGTTCCCACGGGAACGGGAGTTACGCGGGAAGCTAGTTATGAATAAAAATACATTTTATAATTGCAAAAGATGCATTCCCGAGAACTTGATTTTGAATGTCCTAGTTTGTTTGAGCAGTGTATGAACCTAATTCCTGGAATCCTATGCAAATTACTATTCGCAAAATCCTCGCGAATAAGTACATTCTGCCACAACCCTTGATCTTGATTGTCGTTCTTCTTACAGTATTTTTTATAATTTTCAGCATTTAAATATTAGATGTTCGTCCCCGGCTTTGCCATTTCTCGTAATAACATTTACCTACCCTATTGTTTTCTTTTATACTAACATTGTCTTTAGTTGTTGTTATTTCTAGTTATTACAAATACAATAAAAAAAACTAAACGAATAAGTCAAGTCGTCTTAAAGTTACAAACAGTTACAAGCGAATAATTATTGTTCATGAAATCATTATAGAAATTTTAGCAGTTTATGAGAAAAAATATATTTCAATGAGCTATTTGTTATTTTGCTAAGGTTATCCATTAGGTCAACATCGTAACACTACTGTATCATCATATCTAGTGTATTAATAACATGAGTCTTGTCCTAAGTAATTCAATATGAATCGATTGATATCTGCGGCTATCAAAGCGAGTATTCATCTGAACTTCGTCGTAACAAGTAGTGTTTCCATAGATAATGCTGTCAGTGAAACATATTTTCATCGTTTTGTTATTGTTTGTTAACAATACTACAGTGATATTTTGTCTCAAGGCAGAATCGTGCAAATGTGAAGAAGTTATACTACAAAGCTCGTAAGTTAAAATGCATTGTCTATACTAATATTATAATTCAATATTATGAAGTAGTAAATTTTGTGACGTTGTAGGGGGTAAACTCAGGGTCTAATGAACCAATTTTGAAAATTCTTTCACCAATAGAAAGCCACGTCATATTTTGTGAGTGTATATTATGTAAGTTACCATGAGAACGGGATCTACTGAACAGCTAGTTTACAATATAATTATATAGACATCATGCAGTTCAGATAAACCAATATGTTTATGAACTAAAACATTAGGTAATACAAATTTTCAATATTAAGATAATATAATAGTTAGCTCATGTATTGACATTGAGTATATTTAAAATCGTTTAGTTGGATTCTAAATTGACCTTGACCTGAACTACTTAACAATATTAATAATTCGAATTAGTTCTACTAACTTCGATACCTATACTGTTATTTAGTTGACCGTAGAACTTACCGCCTTCAATAACTTTCACGTGGGAACTTTTCATATCAACCCAGACGCTATCGTGGTTAAGGGTAATCCAACGCCTCTAGTTAACATTTAATCGAAGTCAGCCAATCGCGGGGAACTTTTGTTGACGGCTGAGATTACAAACGTCATGCCGCCACTTATCGGAGAAATGTGGAGCTAACGCGACAAAACCTAGCGCCACATAAACGACTTCTCAGTATCTTTATCTAAATACTAGAAACAGAAATCCGGCCTAGAATTGAACGCGAATCAACATAACATGCCTATGTTTAGTATTTTGAGAGGTTCTGCATATGGAGCAATACTGTAGGGTACTTTCATGGAAAGAGTAAATTTGAAATCTATTTTATTGTGTCCTCCTTCCGGATAGTTTTTTGTTTTATCTTTTATCTATATTTTATCGTTTACGTGATATACAAATGTAAGCCGATGTTAAATAGTTTTAATCGATTTGTTGTCATAGGATTCACGGAAACATGACGAGTATACTTTTTCGGACGAACTTATATAGTTTGCCCTGAGGCTTTTGCTACTTCACCGGGGACGAGTATACGCGAGCGCCACAGTTTATGCGTTGTATTTTATTGTTACGACATTAAAAACAAATGAAATCTCGAGTATTAATGAGATAGTAATTACAAGAATTGCCTATCTTAGCGTTCGTTTTGCAATCATGGTAATAAGACGTAGGCTCTAAACCATGATATAAGAGTGTGCCCTTCAATCAAAGTTTTGATTAAGTATTTTGTGAAGTTTTGAGCAAAATTATGTCAAATACACATAAATTAATTGCTAAAGACAATTAATTTAGCATACTTGTTAATGTTCTGTGGAAGTAATTTAATGTTTACGTTTTTCACTAGTGATTTGCCCAATTTTTCCAAATAAATTAAATTTCATTTAAATTTGAATTTACGCAATTTCCATTGAAATATTTGATTTGGGTATTATCTTGTCCTAAGATTAAATATAGACATTGCCTTGAATTGACATTTAACGAAATGTACTCTGCGATTCAGGTGTAAACAATGAAAAGGTTCATTCATATTTATAATATTAGTATAGAACATAGGTATATTCGAAGGCCGTAGCCGGTTAGATGTCGTTACCTAACAAACACATTATTCCTTTCTATCCGTTACCAGCTCGCAATTATAGTACCCGTAGGTCATCGTAGGTACTTAATATACCTATAACTAGAATCTGTTAGAGTGATATCGTGAACTGCTTCAAGACAAGTGCGGAGTTGCCTAATGTAAATAAAAAAATCTGTAAAAAAATATCTGATAATAATTGTGATACCAGGTGTATAAATAAATCCGTCACAAAAAATACGTTAATATTTTAAAATAATAATTGCGTATTTTTTAACAGACTGTTGATAGAGTGTAGGACATATTTCTCGGCAATTCTGGAGGTTTTCATACTAATATCAAGTTGACAATATAGATAGCAACACTCATTGTCGTCACATGAATGACTTACCTATCTAGCTGATTAGTTGTCAGGTATCTAACAATATTTATACTCATGCGTTATCTTTGCTCTTTAGTTATTTGTAATCCGTAACAGGGTGCTCTGGCGCGCTGCTACGTAGTTTTATTCGATAAATATTTTGTTGTGAAATTCGGAGCATGATTGTGATAAGATTAAGTTTAAAGTTTGACAAAAATATTGATTTTAATTATAAACATTTTTTGTATTTATTTCATTATGGTGATATTAATGACAAAAAGGTAAGGTGGCTGGTGGTTTATTAATTAATTGATATTAACAGCTGAATAATTACCTGATATAGTAAAATAATACGAATCGTAAGTTGATCAACTTCCGTGCCACTCATATTGTTAAATTTAGTTGCCAGTTTCAGTGAACGCGCATAATTATTATGTAAATTATTTACTTAATTGTAATGACACTTGATCTAACTTAACCTAACGTGACTATGCTACTGTTGCAAAAATCTTCGATCTATATATTATTGATAAAAGGTAACAAATCAAAAAAATCTTCAACTTCAATTAGTCCTGTTTAACCAAATAGGTTTAACTTTTTTTTTACCACCCGAAACTTCGTTAGTTTATCAACTAACTAATAACTTGATCAACTTATGTTTCTTTTTATTTTCCGGTGACATATATATATATACTTATTTATAAATAAATGACTAACTTGCCTGCAAACTAAGTCATTTATTATATTACTTCCATATTCAATCGACGCTCGACTACCAAGGTATGTCTTATAATAATTATAATTCATTAAAATAATTAATATTTGTGAAATATTAATTGTTAAAGTGATTACAAATAAATTATTGAACCTATGTACGATTTAAAATGAATAAATAATTTTATCAAAGTTTACTTACTTATCAATAATTTGTCTGATCAATAATTTAAATCTGTATAACCCAAAAAGTGGGTTTCATAATTTGGTAAAGGTATTGATTTCTTTGTTTTTGCGGTGCCTTCAATATAATCTATACTAATATTATAAAGTGGTGAAGTTTGTGACGTTGTGGGGGTAATTTCAGGATCTGCTGAACCGATTTTGGAAATTCTTTTACCATTGGAAAGCAACAGCATTTGTGAGTGTCATGGGCTATATTTTAAATTAAAGTTTCCACGGTTACGGGATCAAAGTGGGTGAAACCGCGCGGGGCGCTAGTTTAAAATAAGAAAAAATAACAGATCATTAATCTTATTATACGCTATTTGCTTCCCGCGGTTGAATCCGCGTTGGACTGCTACTCTGCTTTGATGCAACCGCGTATTCCGTTCCCGTAGAAACCTAATCTTCAAATATGACCCAAATATGGTGGCTTTCTATTGGTAAAATAATGATAAATTAGTTTAGTAGATACAAAGACTATTATATATACAACCTCACAATCGTTACTTTTTTATTATATTATAGGCCACCTGAGCCTACGAGGTCACACCAGTGTGTGGTTACACCACTCATGTGGCCACGAGGAATGCATCAAAAACTCGCATACTTATATCTAATATGTTTAGTTAAATTAATATTGATACTAAAATATTGATGTCTAAAAATAATATAAATTTATATAACAGAATGTGGTTCAAGATATATGTATCTACAATATCTGATTATGATTGTTACAGGGAGGTTGCGAGTGCATGGGAGTGCCGCGTGGGCCAGCCAGACCAACCGGCGTCGGCCGACCGCGTGCAAAGCCTCTTCAACGACATAGAGTTATACCCTACTAAGACTCAGGGTAAGTTGTTTATCAGCTTTTGTTTACAAATAATTAATCAATATAATTTAGAAAAAGGTAATTGTACAGTATAAGAATCTATTGATATTGTGGCAGTTAAAACTGCTCTTGGATCATATAACTCTTACGAACGACATTTGCTAATGTCACTGAGTTAGTTGACGGCGATCTCTTATAAGTGGTGCAGTAGGGATGACCTTAAATAGTTTTAGTAATAGTGCAAGAATTTTTGAAATACGTTTAATTATATTGAGCCATAAAAATAGTATCTTCCGGTCTAAAGAAACGTCACGGCAACTTTTACGAACGCGAATTTATTTACAATTCAAACTCTGAGGGACTTAATTGACGTTTCTTTCTCCGTTTCATGTTTTTCGACCCCAATAATTTAATCTTTGTTATATTTTCCTCAAGATTAAAGTAAAGTTTCGGTTTAAATTACCACAGATTATCCTATCACTGGTCATTACTTACAAAACTGACGTGTATACATATCAATTCGACGTGACATGGTTGAATTGACCTCCATTGTAGTTTACGTCAGATTAGAAATGATCTCACTTATGGGTAGCACTACTAAAATTGTGTGTTATGTGCGAAATAATAAAAAAACGAACCATCATCTGTTGAAATCAAGAACTTATTAAGTTGCTCTATAGACCAACTCTTCAGTCATATATTTTTCACATTAGTAATGTTACAACGTTAAGCTTTAAAAGCTCACTAATTACTACGTATACTTGAACGTTTAATTTCCAAGATCTGTTGATCTAAAGAATGTCGACACCAACAAAGTCATTGTATTAGAATAAATTAATGCGAATTTAATGGGAATTAATGCTGCAACATTCACTAGATACTCTGATTCATGATTTGCGATGGATGATGTCGTTTAAGACGTTATAAGATTACCAACAGGACATTATCATTAAAATCCAATAACTTTTTATTACATTAGTCACTGTAATTGTCATTGATGCGCATGCAGAATATTTAATAGAAATGCAGTATGTTTTCACGTTTAAATACAGTCGATAAAATTTTAAACTGCGAGAGTAAGTATATGTGTAGAATATCTAAAACACAGTTGTTCATCAAGTGAACCTAATGTAGTAATTAGGCTACCAATTAGTGTTACTGATATTGCAAAAGGCTTGAGAGAATAGGTTTCGCATTGTGGATTTAAGCCAGCGAGATCGAGGAAACACTACTGGTCAATAAATTTATAGTTTAAATACACGTACCTATATAGCCATTCGTCTAATTACATTAGATTACAATACTACAAGGTTATCTCCTGATCTAAACAGATTTAGAAAACACTCGTTGACATTCATATTCTACAGGTTTAATACAGTTTTTATAAGTGTGTACAGTGGCAGACTTACACATTAACCGCCAGTAAGCTATTCAAATTTTGCCGCCCCTACTATTGAACAACTTAAAATTTTGCTATTGAAAATTGTTGACATTAAGTTTATTTTTTCTGTAAGAAAAACAATTGTTGGCCAAATTTGTCGCCACTTAAATTCTGCCGCCCTAGGCTCCAGCCTACTCAGCCTGCTGGTAAATCCGCCACTGAGTGTGTACATAATTTTAATTACAGTGTGATACTGAATATTATGTATGATACTGAATTAAAAACTTTTTACACAACTACAGTTCTGTTAATCAACGAAGTTGTATTATGATATTGTATGGATAAATCCGATTTACAACCCTCCTGGCCTCATTCTCAAAGCTTAATAAAAATATCTAAACGGCTTCACAAAATGAATAATAAATATTTCCTATTAATTAATTATATGTTGAAATTAGCAGGAATGATTTTCGCCTATTGCGAATACGATCCGCTCATACGTAGTTACATTTTGACATGACATAGTTTCACTAATCCATTTTGAGAGCATGACACTGATGTAGTTCAAATTTTCTCGCTATGAGGTATACTTCAGTCAATAATACCGTCTGGGAGAGATTTTGTATATTAAAATAGACACAACGATTTGTTACAATGCTACTGGTATATAACCGATCGTGTAGCCGAGGCATCATTTGTTAATAGTTGGCATCAAATTGTTCTTATTATAGTAACCGAAATATAACACGGTATGTTTATTAGAGCAATGATGTCATAAATATATATAATTAAAATTATTGTTTTGTAGTGTAATAAATAAGTTATATATGTTTACTGTTGAAGAAGATAAATTGTATCTGTAAGGTTATGTACATTTACGATAACGTCCCACTTCATTAGTTTTGTCACTGGTATTTTATATTTGTTGCTAGAAAGAAACAGGTTTCTATGTTTATAGAAATAAGTTTATGTTCAATTCAATTCAATGGGAAAATTCATTAATAATTAACAAAAATCTTGCTTCGTCACCTAGGTCTGATAGTACCGTTACGCCGCAGGTTTTTTATATTTTTTATATGGCAACCTGCCGACTTATTTAGCAGTTTCTGCCAGTGTTAGAATATGCCCCGCAATTACTTATGACGATTATTTTTATTGGCAGTTGGCACATTTAACAATAAGTACACCCTAAATGTTATAAATTATCTTCTTTTTATGTTTCCCATTATATATTAATCCCATCCCTTATATAATTTATTTCATGATATACATCAAAGAACAAAATTACCATTTATATTCACCCCACTTCTTTAATTAGCAGTCGGTTGATAACATTGGGCAAACACATTTTGGCAAAAGTTAACATTTCACTCCTTAATTCTTATACTACTACAATGTTTACTATTTAAATGCTCCTTGCCAATTTATCTTGCGTACAAAATGTATTGTTTTCTTAAATTTACTCTAGTAACAATATTAACAACAATGTTATAGATTTATTCACAAAACCCTTTTAACCCATATTATAATGTTATTGCGAGAGCTAATGCCTTTGGAATAGACTCTATACAAAGAGACGCTATTGACATTTTATTATAAACGTACCCATACTATTTATTATTTCTTGAATTTTCATATTTATAACATTCTCCACTTGGCAGGTAACGTACGTCTATTTGTCTAATTCTTGTAAAAAAAGTACACAATCACTAGGCCACCTGATTCTATTTCAGTTTTTTTAGACATACATTAATTTTATACTCTCACATGTTTTTAAAACTCCCACAGCAAGTTAGGTGTTGATGGCTCTCATCGTCTTATTGAGTTAGACAAGTCGTTTGATATTTTAGATATTCTTGTTTATTCACGTCTTTTGCTCTTCTGGCAGTATTACATAAATAAATACATGTAATCAAATTTAAACGTGCGTATGTAATCAAATTTAATAATGTTAGTAGCTGAATATTTAAATTAACTAATCTATTTTTGTAGTTGTAAAATTATATCAAAACTTATTTGCTCACCACTGCACTTGAAAATATGTATGACATTATTTCCTTTGTTATAGTATTTTACACACGTATTACCATTTACAAACCTACTTTGAATCAAATTGGCTGTTGTTACCTATACCTATTTCAAATGTGAAACTTTTAACAAAATAACAGATTGGACCCTGAATAAACTTCGGGCCCGTAACGCTACGAGGTTACAATGTGTAATTGTGTATCAATAAGCGGGTCGACGTAGTACCTATTTAATTTTGACAGTGGGTACGAATTTTGCTACGGCATTCGACAGTACATTAAAAGGGGTAGCTACGTTTTGCGACATACTACAAAAGATCATATCAATTTCACTAATACCTACCATGATTTGACACTAAAAACTTGCTTGTATAATAATAATCAGTCTGTCATATAAACAATTAGTATAGATAGGACGTCTAATATATATCCTGAGTATGATCCTGAGTAATTCGTGAACTTTATCGTTTAAATATTTTATTGAACCTCATGTTAGTCTTGTTGGCCAAATTCTTTGTTTATTTGACAACTAATCAAATTGTATTTAGCTTCAGCATAACGTAACGTTCTCCTTAGGTTGCCTGAATTTACAGGATTCGAACATTAGGGCCATGCGATTGCGTGCCACGTTTATGGTATAAAAAACACAACACCATGACATCACCAATGTGATTCAATGTATAATGTCAATATACCAGTTAAATAACACATACTCAAGTTCCGCATGTTGCAATTTGCTTCGAGTTATTTACCGCATTGCAACAGTAAATGTTGCACCGATAATAATCGTGCAAATACTTACTAGGTACTCATAGCATTTATTATGATTTATCTGCAATCGAACCTTTAATAAAATGGAAAACCTAAGTACAATACGCAATTTGATTCAATTTGTATTATTGTTATCTTGTGTTTACTATGTCTATCTGCTGAGTCAAGGCGCATTGTTATAAAGTATATATCAAAAATATATGACTAATAAATTAGGGGAATATTGTAATGGTTTTGAAATTTTGTGTATTATTATTTATCATAGAATCGCATTTATTTTGTATTAGTCATTATCTACATAGTTCATATTTCATTAGGTGGGGATATGCGGTGTTAGTTACTAGCATGAAATTAGTCTTTAAAGATAATCAAGTGAAAATATCAGATAGCTCGTGAAAACAACCACAGAGCGCATTTTATCGCAGGTCCATGAATGCTTTGCATCTCAAGCCATGAATAGCTTTAAACAATGAAAACAATGTTTGTGCACACACGTTTTCATAGAATACACAAAGTTCGCTTCGCATACATTATTTAATAATAAACAAATCCTTGCGCAATTGTGCGACCACAACAAAACGTATATAATATACGTATTGGGATAATGAATATGTCAGTATACAACATTTTTAATTCCGAATCAAGAGTTTGACATTAAGTCTATTGATCGTCCAATATATCACTATTTTTACTACGAGCATCCGAGTCGGCGATGATATCGCAATGCTGAAAATATATTCCATGATTACTATCTGTCATATAAAACAATTTACTGGCCGGCCACGTTAAGCTTCGCCCCTTTAGTATATTTATTGTCCATAAATCTAACAACTGCAATCAACTCACGGGTCAACCTGTTAATGACCAGTTACATAAAGTATATTAAACTGTCAACAATATGTTTATCATTAAGAAACTCACATAGATTTTATAAATATGCTTCTGGCTTAACGCGTACGCTAATCGAATTAATTGATACAAAATTTGGCATTGACGGAATCGAGTTTTTTAATAGCGAAAAGCGAACTGTTTGGAGAAACATGTCGCTATCACTACATAGTATAAAACAAAGTCGCTTTCTCTGTCCCTATATCCCTATGTATGCTTAAATCTTTAAAACTACGCAACGGATTTTGATGCGGTTTTTTTTTTTTATAGATAGAGGGATCAAGAGGAAGGTTTATATGTATAATTCATCAGCATTGTACCCGTGCGGAGCCGGGGTGGGTCGCTAGTTTAGAATAAATTGAAGCTTCAATTATATATGATTACATATGTATAGAGAACTTCTATCTTTATGTAGGTAATCAAATAACAGTAAAATAGTGATTCTCGTTAATAAACAACATTAACCAGAATTATAGATCGATATCGCATTCCGTCACCTTTGTTATAGGATTTATATTACATTGTATTGAATTTAGTTTTTACGATTTGCAAAGGGTCATAATTCGTTATTTTAGGGATTATTAATAAGTTATTTTAGGGATTATTAATTAGTTATTTTACCTATTATACGATGTTGTGGATATTAGTAATGATCTCACTGACTAACTCTGTTTTAACGTTTTATTTCGCAAATGTTAATCTTCAATGTACATTATACGTATGTGAATTTTGAACGGACCAGCTAAAGTACTAACTCAGTTATGGTTATAACTATTTACATAATGTTTATTCTATTCTAGAGTAGAGTATATTTTATGAGTATCTAAGTCTAAGCAGTTCATATTAAACAACTTACAAAACAAACTCGAAAGTAAATGTACATAGTATTAACACGCGATCGAAGCTTAACCCGCAAAGTTGGAGGTTTCAGTCCTTTTTCATGACTTGTGCTCCGGTATGACATACTATTAATGTGTAGGTATTATAATATAACCTTATCTTATACTTATATATGAAGCTAAAGGGTTTGTTTGTTTGCTTATCCAAACGCCACGCTACACGCGCCAAAACTACTGATCGGAAATGGCTGAAATTTTGCACCTGGATAGGTTATACGCTGGATTAACATATAGGCTAACAAAACATCACGTTCCGACCCACTGGAGCAGAGTATCGCGGGTAAAACCGCGGGGCGCACCTAGTTATATCATAATTACTTTCTAGTGATTATAAGTATATAATATGCGAGCTTTCTTTGTTCAGTATGTGTTAAACTGTTTTACAAGGTTACAAATGTAGGTACCCCATATAGAGAAGTGACATTTATAAAAAAACAATACACCTGAATTAAGACAAGTATTACA
The DNA here is from genome assembly GCA_947037095.2 of Nycteola revayana. Taxonomy (NCBI): domain Eukaryota; kingdom Metazoa; phylum Arthropoda; class Insecta; order Lepidoptera; family Nolidae; genus Nycteola; species Nycteola revayana. The sequence goes on along the minus strand of OX344845.2, from coordinate 11,084,452 downwards.
ATTATAAAAAAATCTTTGTACTGAAGTCGGCGGTGCAAAATACGGCGATGTATAATTCAAAGTTCTATTGGCAATCATAACAATTAATAACGTAATCTTTTATTTTACGCTTGAAGTGAAATAAGATACTACGCGTGTAATTACGATAGATATCCGCTATTGTTATAGCAGCAGGTGGTGCGCGTGCGTGTCCCATGATCTCACCGATATTGCTCACTGATGACCAATTGCCGCCGAATGAGTTTATGACTCTACATTTGATTTGCCGACTGTTTATTGCGCGTTTCACACTCTGCACGGACGTCCGACTCAGTAATTTTATCCTTTGCTTCATCCGTGTTTACAATAATAAAGTTTTATTGCGTTGCGTCGTGGACAATATTTTGTCAGTCCCCATTGATATGTTGAACTCTCACAAACTTCTTGGCAGTTAACTTCCTCAACCCACCATGTTCTGTTTACACAATGTTCTTTAGCGAATGATACGTAATATAATTTGTTGAGAGTATTATTCAGAAAAGTGGCGCTTAATAGCCTGGACACAATTGGATTAAATATCATCATTAATTTAATTTATGTATGACTCGCGACCAGCGTGGTAATTGTCTTTGTTATCCTCTTAGATAAAAACGTAGAACTGTACTTACCGGTTTTATAAGCACCTACCTACTGTCAATGTTGTGGAACCATTTTTAACAATGAAGTCATACTTCGATGGTATGAACCTAAGATGATCAAGACCAGTGACAATTATTAGATACACATACAAAACTTATTAGGCGAATGTTTCCAATGCAGTGTTTCTTTCAGCTCAGAATGTGTATAAATGTATAATGTGTACAGAATAGGTAGGCTTTCTTCGTCCACTTATATGTTATGGTCGAATAGCATGATGAAAATTGATGTGCTCATTTTGCATTTTTTTAATAAATCTTAGCTATTCCAATATGTGCATTTTGAGAAGTAAATCTGCTAGTAATCTCTTAATAAAGGTTGAGCATTTAATCACTACGCGTTGTCGGATGTTTTTCAATTTGCGTTGATTGAACTTTTTTCAGTCTTTGTACCTTATTTAAACGAAGTATGAATTTAGTAGCATTACCACCAGCATAGCTTTGGATTTTCTAAATTATTATCTTATACTTCAAAAAGTCTGATTGTGCTAAAGCCAATTTAACATAAAAGACTTTGTAGTCGTTAGAAGCCTAAATAAAGTCCGAACTTATATGTACTGAAGCGTGGGCGGACTTATGATTGGTTTTGTCGTCTAAATAAATGTATTTAGAGCACGATAAAAATGCAAATGAGAAATCGTGTACCACGATATGTAATTAAAATGTAATTATTATGTTCCAATGTCTATATATCATAATGTTCAGATGACTTATTTTTCAAAGAATTGAAATTGACCGCATAACTTTTGGTTTTTTAAATAATATATTAAGTAAGTAATAAAGGTGAAGCCACGTGGCTACTACAGATATCAGTACGACATACCATTTTTAAAAACCTTAGCCCGTAACCGAGTCATTGCATAGAAAAATAAGAACGTAGTAATAGAAGATTTTCTTTCATTATGAAATCCTAATTTGGCAGTATTACTTTAATAATTGTATGTATGTATAGTGCAAACATTTTAGCACTACACTTTAGATATCTCAACAATTATAAACTTTATTATCCTAAAAACATTTCAGTTGAAAATGATTCATCCATTTCTGTTGAAAACCTTTATTATTAACAAGAAATTAAATAATTTTTAATCTATGGAAATCCGCGTTATCGCAATTATTCGCTTTCGAAATTTACAACCTTTAAATATAATTTACATAAAAACTAATATATTTATTGTTTAAATTAACATAATATTTATTTCTCATAAACAACAACGATGTTAGTTTTTTTCTACTCGCATATTAATTTAAAAATAAATAGGTATACGTTATATGCATTTGTTAGAAGACGATTCCGAAAATTACCATCATTTATTATTGTTTTTCTGATGACATGCCTCATTGTAGTTCATAATTGTAAGTTATATAAACTACCTGTATTTGTTGACTAACATATTATTTTTTGTTGTCACAGTATTCGAGATGCTGGTATGTGCGCGACAATGCGCTCGCCGCAAGTCCCTCACGCTTACTTTCGGAGAATTCTGCGTGTTCGCCGCTGAACTGCGTCGTTGTTCTAAGCAAGCCAGACAGTAAGTACCTATCTCACGTTAGTTTATCATTTCCAACACGCAACTCATCAAATATTATTCTTGGAGGTTGATTCATAAGAAACACAAATGTTAAAAAGTGTAATACGTGTAGAATTGTCGAGCCTAACATTGGTACCGGTCATACACAACAACCTGCCCATTAAACTATGTCAGCCGTTTACTATGACTAATAAATAACATTAAAATGCTTAAATGAAACTACTGGATTGAGAAGCTGTAGCTAATAACATGTTTTTCTTTTAAATAGCAGATACTTCCGCATATGTAATAAGCAATAAGCATATTTAATTGTATTTTTTTACTAGCGGCCCGCCCCGGCTTCGCACGGGTGGACTTTTATACCCTACCCCTGCCCTACCCTACCCCTACCCTACTCCTAACCTACCCCTACCCTACCACTACCCTACCCCTACCCTACCCCTACCCCTACCCCTACCCTACCCTACCCCTACCATACCCCTACCCTTCCCTACCCCTACCCTACCCTACCCTACCCTACCCTACCCTACCCCTACCCAAAAGTATCCTATGTCCTTCTCCCAGTTCTTAGCTACCTCCCTACCAATTTTCAGCCAAATCGGTTCAGCCGTTCTTGAGTTATAAATAGTGTAACTAACACGACTTTCTTTTGTTTTTAAAATGTATTCTGCTCTTCGGGACGGAAACAAATCCAACAATTCAAAAACCATGGCAATCGGTCCAGCCGTTCTCGAGTTATAAGTGTTGTAACAAACACGACTTTCTTTTATATATATAGATATTCCGCCATGCAAATGGTAAATAGCCGTAACATAGACACATTTGACATGGTATATTCTATTCTAAAGTCATGCAGAGTGTAAATAAGTATAAGCCATAATTTTAAATTCACCATTCAAGTCAAAATATGTATGTATCCTAATATTTTCTTAGAAAAATATTTTAGTAATAAAATCCCTTTGTAAAACAACGGCATGTAGCTGTTACAAAATTAGTCAAACATTACTCATTTTCAGCGAATTATTTTTGTGACCCATATTTCCTTCCGCTTTGTTACATTTCACATTTTTTGCTCATTAGAGTGTGAGGTTTTCGTATCTAAGTATTATAATTTGGTAGTTATTCGGCTCGTTTAGGTCTGCAATCTTTGAACTAACGTTTCCATAAAGTGCAAGAGGAAATAGGTAATAAACCTCACAAATACTATTTTCAAGAACTGCAAGTTGATTGAAAATGGCCTCGTCATGTTTGCACTGAGCGTGCAACGATATAATTACCAGCCTAAGTAATGTCCTCAATGCACCGCAGTTTGTACCGAACACAAAATGAATCAGGTTAATTTTACCGATGACGTAAATATGATCAATCTCTTTTACCTCGCTTTGAGACGAGGAACGCTACGATTGGTGCATTGAACTTTGAATGCCAAACAATAAGCATTTGTCATGAATGTTGCATTGTACGTAGGACATGTAAAAGCTCCATTCTCTTTCTTTATACACCGTAATGTAAATTGTCACATAGTGAATTGTCTATTTCACATTTCATTTCATTGCAATTTGTTTCTAATTTCAGTTTTCATTCGCAGGACTCCGACCAAACCTGAGTCGCCTCAATGGAACGTGGACAAGGAAATTTGTAAATATGTGAACGGTAAGAATATGAAATTGATGTTACTAGTTTAATCGGTTTGCCGGGGCACCGTCAGAGTAGCGTAGTAATTCAATAATTAAAAACTGTATTTATATTATACAACTGGTTGTATAATATAAATATGTGTACCACTCACGAAAGTTTTAATTCTAAAATTAAAAACTGATTTCTTAAGCACAATTTACTTCGAAAGTTCACACACCTTAGCTCCAAAGCTCATACTCGTTTAAGGGTTCGAATTTTCTTCGGGGGAGGTCGAGCGCCCGTGATGAAACAAATGGTGACTAAACTTTCCGCACGGTACCAATCCAGAAATACACTTCGCATCGGTAGTCCCTATGGCTACGCAACAATATCTCATGCACTATAAATTTGTATGTCGCCAACAAAACTGCCCACGCATGCTCTATCTGAATTATTAGGTGTTTAATAGGTTAAATAGACCTATAAAACATCTATACCTATAGGAACTAACCTAACTATGTACTTATGAACAAAAATCAATAAGTTATTAACGACACCTGCACGTGTGTACTTAACTTAATGAGTGCTCTAAGTCCCATAACCGCCACTATTACTGTTAATATTAATGAAGTCCATAACAACGAATGCTCTTGTATATAATAATTTACACAGTGACCTACATATACTTTTGTTATGCTGTATTTCATAATACGTAATCAATAATTATCGTTAGATCATATTTGTAGTAACAGCTTTATAAACTTCAGTATTCCTGCTCCACAATGAATGCATTCATGAAAAGCTTGAAGTCTGTAGGGTCCTAAGTACTCATAAATAAGTAACAGTGAGATGACAGTGCACTGATATTCATAACAACTAATAGGAACAAACTCACATTCGTGGGACATGTGGTCATCACTTATTGCGTATATCTATGTTTTAATTGTTCTGCTATTAATGCGATTGCCCCTTCGCTTCAGTCATCGTACGTTGATGCTTATTTTGTACGGACAGAGTATGTGTAGAATTACGTCCATCTCCGAACACATCTAACTTAAGTAATATTAGAGAGTAAGTGGTACTAAGTAGGTATTAAATCATGCATCAGTTTGTAATTTCTTTTATTATTTAATATATTAGCGATTTCAAAAGAAATTTGTGTCGAGAATGTAGAAAAGGAGAACTACTTTTGTTCTTTATTTCACAAAAGGCAGAAATCACAAAGTAAATGTGATGTTTGGCCTTCCAGGCTCTTCCGCACATACTATAAACAGAGTACGGAAGTGTGAGCGATGCGTCCCGCTCGGTCAATACGCGCCCACGATTTGGGCCGCGTATTGCTGAGAAACTATATTACCAGACGACACCTAGCATTGCTACAACGATATTGTAACGTAAACAAACAATACTGCGTCAGCTTCCTTATCTCCCGGAAGCATTATTCTGGCATATGATGACACTCGCAGATAACAAAAAAAAACGTTCTCTACAATAGTATGTTTTCTGTCTATTATGATGATTTAATACCTATATGAAGTTGGTGATTGAGATACTGTTTCCTTTTCAATATATTTTTTTTTCTAAAACTACACTTCCCATATTATTGGAAGAATTATTTCTAATTGGAGATACTGACAAACAAAACGAGAGTAACAAATAATTATTTATAAATTTTAATTTTATATTCAAATTGGTCTTAATATTTAATTATAACAGTGATGAATAATTAATATAATACCAACATTATTGTTTAATCTCGGTTAATAAAATTAATGTTGTTGTTGTTCCCAACAACCTAAGTAGTAGGTCCGTTTTTCTACTTACTATATCGTAAGTAATGTACAATTATACCATATTATACACATTGCATTCGTTAATGAGATACGTCTAACCGCGCCTTGGGTTCTCAATAGCAAATAATATGGAATCGTCATCTATGTTGATTCAATGTGTGACGATAACTATAACTTAATCATTTTTATGGATAACTTGAAAACTAACAGGTTTCCGGATGAGCCATCGGTAACACCAACCTTAAGTCTTTGTGCCATGTCTTGGTAGTGCTATAGAAATAACGGAATATTTTAAAATGCGGAATTGGCTAGTACTTGGGCGTAGTAGATGTAAGACGCAGACGGACGCCAGTTGGCCGTCGACCGTTCGCGGGTGGACAGCGTACGCGCTGCCACTGCTGCACGATACATCCGCAACCATGCCTCCGACCACTATGATAGTGCCCTGTGCGTGCTTTTTTATATTTTAAATTTATTTTTATAAATGAAAAATTGTTCAAATCATCTCAGTCTACATCTTTGTATCACCCATTATATTTTATGAATCAAAATAATTAAAAATCATGCTTATATAAATTTATTATAACGACTTCCGAATGTTGTGTGTCTTATAACGTCATAAAACGACGTATATATAAAGGAATGGCTGTCTAGTGTCGTGGATTTCGATATATTTAGTGTGTAAATAAGTTCATGTTGAAGTTGTGACAATTCAGGGACATTCTATTCAAATCAGATGAGTGCGGGCGGAGTGAGCCCGATGTTCAGTGCGTTTGTTGATCTGGCGTTGTGTTTACGTTTTCGTTTTGGCATTGAAGCGCAGATCCCGAATTGGATTGATATGTGTTGTTTGGCCATGTTTTATAAACTGCAGCGTAAACATGAATTAACGCTTGCCTCAACGGCTGATCCCGTACCCAGTAAAGTGCACTGTAATTTTTTACCAAAAAAGCATCAACATGCATTGAAATCGATTCAGTGTAAATATGGGCAATGTTACGAATATAAATCGAACTATCAGTGATTAATAATACGGATATATCTGATATTAAAACAAGATTTTGTACAAGCCGAATGCGCGACCTTTTATGGTGATCATCAATTTATAAGTAAGCAAGTAGGTGTTTTAAGTAGTACGGTGTTCGACCTACATGGTGCAGCCCACGCAGTCGATACTCATAAATCATTGACGATGAGTACGACTGGTTGAACGAACCCAGCACCGGCACGGCCCTGATGCTTTCTAATACGAACCGTATGTACCCTGAGCATCAACACTCATTACTATGTGCATTTAGTATTATATTATCATATCGATGCATTACATTAGCATGGTAATTGATTTATCGCCGTTTTTGGTATGCTGTATTATAACGCGGATAGTACCGGGGCGCCAAGGTTTCGCAAATCACCAATAACACATGTAATAATAATATGCAGATGTGTTTGGTTTGTACAAAATTTAAAAAGATATGTTCAATCTAATAAACATAACTATTTAGTGTATGGCATCTATGAAACTCCTAACAAACGACTGTGGTTTGAGATGATTGCGTGTCCAACCGCAGTAGGTACAATTGTTAACAATTAACAGTAGTTCTTTTGCGTGCCTCGAGCCCATCTTAGAAATAGGGTCAAATGATACTATTATGAGCCGAGAATTATAGTATCAAATGTCTTCAATTGTAACTTTAAAAAACAAAAACACTTCATGACAGATTACATAGTAATTGATGATACCATGTTCGTATGAGTACCAATAGAATCATTTTATTTTCTTGACGTACACACTACGATATGACATGGTATTTGTACGAAAAGCGTGGGTTTATGAACACGTGATAAACTTTAACATATGAGTACGTATCTGCAACGAATGGATAGACATACGTCAGTGCAACAAAGAATTAGAAGATGTTAAATCCATAATTGTTCTTTAGTTTTTAAGCGTCCTACATTTATACTTGATAGGAACTTTTTAAGCCATTAATTTCCTCGTGTATTCGTTTATCAGCTAACTAGTCAACATTCGGCAGTCCTTATAATTAAAGATTTTTTTCTCACCTGTGCAAAGAAAATAGATTAATTAAGAATAAGAAATGGCGATATCTTTACAAATCCTGAATTCAAATCAAAGAAAGAAAAGAAAAGAATTATTTGCATTATTAATTTACAATCTTTAATGTTATGGTTTTTGAAAAGTCTGAAGAAGGTTAACATTTTTTATGAAAGCTCTATTTGGAATTTGTGAAACTATGTCATTCTTTGGATGGTAACGATTATGTGATGTGGCGATATGTTTTGACGTGTGGTGTTGCACAGGCAGCGAGGCGTCACCTCCACCATGTGAGGTGTTCCTGGGCGGTTCTTGCAATCCTACTACTTGGAGATCGGACATAGCCATTCCGATGCTAAAGAAGATGGGAATTACTTATTTCAATCCGGTAAGTGAATATTATTTTTAAAATAGTTATTAGGCTTCACGAGTTTAAATTATTCTGTTTTTACGTATAAACTTTTTTTTATATAATTTTTTGTTATGTTCTAAATTAATATAACATGAAAAAAAAAACTATTAATCCTAATGATCCAAATATTTTATGGATACAAGATTATTTAAGAGTATTATTATTCGTTAAAATTTTGTGTAACTTGGCTAAAATATGATTCTGACCTTTAAAAAAGTCGGATTTATAATTTTTCTGACATGCACCGCGTAAACTAATTGTAAGCAAATTTTGCGCAGCTAACTCCGTACCTTCCGGAGATGAGTTGCAAATTTATTTTAGGTAACTTCTATGAATTCGCTGTTAGTTTATGTACCTATGGCAAAATAAAACACGATTATATAGAATATGCGAACAAAATCATTTGCAATAGTAACAAACAAAAGATATCCTTAAGACTATAAATACTCATTATAGTAAAATTAAGTAAGCGGAAAGGAATTTTATAATATTGGTAAATTTTTATACGAGGAGAAATATACAAAGAAAAAGTAGGATTTTGCTATCAAAATTTATTACTTTCAATTATTTTGTCTCTTATTAATTAACTTCTAGGTGGTCGATGACCTCCGTTTGATACCCTTGTTTGCGGTTATAAAATGACACTTATTAAAACTAAATTGTCGCCTGGCTACAACTTTTACGCCCTTGGGTTGAAGTATTAATCCCTATATTGGACAATGAACATTATATACTTTTTATCTAAATTAAACTCAATGCGTGTTGATGTACCTATATGTGGTACAGTACATATCTACATACGCATGCTGTTGTCGGATTTAAAACCTATAATTCCACGTGATTATACTAGCAGACATAAGTCCAAGATCTTATATATTCAATTTTATTTCTATAATTGCTATAAATTATTTGGGAAGTCTATTATTGGCAAGTGGCGACTTCATCAATTGTGAACAAATGAAAAGTAGGCCCAAACTCAAACTATTTTATAAAATAAATATATTTTCATAGTAGGTAACAATAAATACATACTATTGTCTTGATATCTCGGAAAAGATTAAAGAATAGACTTAGATGTAATTGTGAGAAAGATGTTCTATAACAACTACTAATTATTCCTACTGTACTTAATAATAGACTTTCTCTCTTTGTAAGTTGCAACTAATTATTAATACTATTTCTATATTCATTCGATTTTGTATTCTATAATAATAAAAATATACATATTGACGTTTAAGAAGTTAAGACAACACAATGTGATTCACATGATTCGTTATTTTAAACCTGTTTCCGGTATTTCTTCATTCTTATAAATAAATAATACGTGAGGATAAGTTCTGAGAATCCACTATAAATTATCTTCTACTGATACTATTATGTTGTAATACCCCTCAGATTCTAATAAAGCGCTCGCGTGCGGAAGATAAAGTGATTTCGGTAATCTGATAGGACACGTTTTTATGAATCTATACCAATTATTGTCTATGGATACTTTTTATGTACAGTACCTATATTTATTGCGCAAAAAATTTATAATATTCATTCTTAAATAAGTTTTTGGTTTGACAATATTGTACAATCACTACATAGTATAACACGTATTTTCCCTTATATCTTTAAAACCACGCAACGGATTTTGATGCGGGTTATTTAATAGATAGATTGATTCAACAGGAAGGTTTATATGTATAATACAGCAGCATTGCCTCCGTGCTAAAACCGGGGTGGGTCTCTTGTAATATAAATTAAATTACCGCGTGGTTTCCGGCTTAGAATAGACTACCCTATGTGTACCTATGGGTGTCGTAACAGGCGACTAAGGGACAAATAACAGGGGCTTAACATCTTACTGCTATCAGCAATCCGCCTGCCAAACAACGTGCTTAGAGCAATAACCCTCAAAGGCCCTGGCTTACCAAAGGCTGTAAAGAGGAGGCCCATGTTCAGAAGTTGACGTAAACAGGCTGTTGAAGAGAAATAAAGTTATTTGAAGATTTTGCATTTTGAACGTGTAGACGTAGAGTATCGTACACGTGTGCCTCCGAAGCTTCCATAGCATTTCCTCATATTGTCGATCAATCGTCACGACAACATTAAAAAACACGCACTTCATTTTGTATTGTTTTTGTAATTAGTTATTGTATAAAAACTTAGCTAACTACAAATAGTAGTGTGTAAAAAAAAACAGCATATCGAATCCTCGTATCTATTTAATATCGTGTTCAAGTTAAGAAATATTAAGTTTTAATTGGTCATAATAATTAAAAGCGTGTAATTCTTTTAGTTCAAAAAGCGTAACCAGTGATGGGCAAAAAGTAATTAGATTAATAATTACAAATTACAGTTACATTGTAATTTGTAATTGAAATACTTTCGAACAGATTACTTAAGTAACTAATTACAATGAGTACTTACTGTAATTAAATACAAAGTAATTTAATTGCAACTTAATCTAATTACATTATAACAGATTACATTATAACAGATTACCTACATATTATAAGTAAGATGATAAAACGTAATTACACATTTATATTAGTAATGGCCGTGATGGGAAACCTGCATCTTATAAAAAAACTTAATGGTGTCGTGGGACACCAGGTAGGAACGAAGTTCCTTCGGCTAATGTAGAATCGACACAATTTGCAAAAGAAAAATCGTGCTCAATTTTATGTAGGTTTTCTTGATTTTTCTCTTAAATTTTTCTGATTAGTTTTTATTTAAGTACAGGAAAGTAGTTAGGAAATTCAGTATTTTAGGAAATAATAAATTAAGTAAAATAACCCCCCCCCCCGCGACCCCGCACATATCCTTACTACTTCCCGATGACGCCGCGCCGTACGGTTCTAACTTGCAGTACCTACCTACCTACCTACATCGCAGCCATGCGATGCAAGCATGCGACATTTCAAATTCAACGTTTTTACAATTACAATATAATTGAATACTATGTAATTAGGTTACATTGTAATTAAATTATTTTGTAATTAAATACATTGCAATTAATTTCATAGAACATCCAAAGTAATTGAATTACAATGTAATTGAATTATTATGTAATTAGATTACATTTTAATCAAATTATTATGTAATTCAATTATTAATCAGATTACTTAAGTAACTAGTTACGCCCATCACTGAGCGTAACGTGGGTACGTACCATTGTACGACACACACACACACACACACACACACACACAATCAGCTCAATGTTATTCAAATGTGATCTTATTATTTATTCCAAAATTACTATTACTATTTACAGCTTCAAAATTGTAGTAAATTACCAATACGGTTTGAATATTTTATACGATAGTCTCGTCTACTATTTGTTATTGTAATATGAACCTTATGTATAGCTTATTGTGAAACGTTTTGGCGATATTATTTGAATCCCTTTCGCTATAATAACTACTCTACAATACGATGTGATTACCGAGCTATGGATAAAACTAGCGTCAGGCGTTATTATTTCGACTAAAATACGTAAGATTACGGAAGAAGTAGTTTTTTTTTAAATTACTTAAAATATCATAAATGTTATGTTTAAGGCAAAGTTCAATATTTTTTATTTGTCTAACACCGAATATTATAATAACAACTTGGTACATATGAATCCGTTTAGTCCCTGTAGGTAAACTGTATCCAGTATCCGAAATTGGTCAAAATTATGGTGCATGATCTCACGGCATTTTAAACTCTTGTCGATGTACTGGGCTGGGACGAGGATATTTTAAACACTACAACGCGTGGTTTTCCAAAATCACAATAATTTAATATTCTCTTATTACGTAGGTTAACTTATTTGTGACGTATTTGCGGTTTGATTTAAAGTCGCTTGGTTTCATGCAGTAACGTAAATGGTACGCCTGATTGATAAAAAGTGCACGGTAAACAAATAGGTATAAGCCGCGCCAATAAAGAAACGAATCTAAAATGGCGTCCCTGAATGTCACTGACAGATGATAGGGTCAGCAAATAAAAAGAAAGATAGAAAGAAAGTTTGTTTATTGTATATGTAGGTAAAATACAATTGTTAGTTTTATGTGTTGAAATGTGTAACGTATACAAAAAGATACATAATCTTTCATAAAAATTAGAACTGTTTATTTGCTTACTTTTCTTTAGCATTTTTTACCTTAACCGCTCGCAAGTAAGTCGTTTTTTTCCGTTAGCTTTCTTTACGGATTTTTTTTTTGCATGCAGTACGCGCCGTGTGTGACTAAGATATCAACAGTTTAGAGTGAGAGCGCATGATCGCCGCTGCCATTTTAGATTCGTTTCTTTATTGGCGCAGGTTATACCTCCAATATTCAGTACCTATGAAGACTACTGGTTAAAAAACTTCACTCTCATGGTTATGTTATATGTAGGACTTGTTCACCGTTGTGCATCATACGTAAAATACATTATAGATAACTATTTTATTTATAACTAGTTGTTCCGCGCTATTTCACCCGCGTAGTTCTAGTTTCCGTGGAAACTTTAACTCAAATACTCACAAATAACCTGGCTCTCTATGGGTAAAAGTTTTTTTTAAATCGGTTCAGTAGATCCAGAGATCGCCCCCTACAATGTCACAAACTTTACCTCTTTCTAATATCATAGTATAGATGAATGGTATACCTACAATTTTAACATTTTGCTGTGCAGCAAGTGGAAGACTGGTCCACAGAGCTGATGGAAGTGGAGCACCGCGCTAAGGCTGCGGCTCGAGCACTCCTGTTCGTGTTGGACAGCGAGACGCGCGCCGTGGCCGCCAGCGTGGAGGCCGCGCATCTCGCCGCAGCGCCTAGAGATCTTCTGCTAGTGCTCCGGCCATACACGCGTCACCAGACTATTGGCAAAGAGACCATTTCCGACCAGTAAGTATTGTAACTACATATCTATCGCTAAAATAATACAGAATACAATTTTTTTTAAGGTGTCTATATCTAAATCTATGACGAAGGTAATTCCGTTTATTTTAATGCCTTTAATATATAAATATCTATTTTTTACATAAAGCAATAAAAACAGTAACAATAAGTTAAAGATAGTTTCTTAAGTTTAAGAAAAAGAGCGACACTCATAATGTTAATACTAGAACTAAGCATAATCTTGTTTTACATGCTACACGTCTCCCCAAAATAACCAATTCTTTTATGGGGCAATGGCTTCTACAACAAACTTCCTAGTAATGTTAGAGATCTGTCTATAATCAAGTTTAAACGATATGTGGAAGATAAATTATGTAAAAAAGCTTATAAAAAAAAATCAGATTATGTCAATGACAAAACAGCTTGGGAATAGTTGGGAGTGAGTTGCTCTGAAACAATACTGCTTTATTAATAATTGTAAAATCAAATTTATTTAAAAAAGGATTCCTCTGAGTTTTATGCCAGTTCTTCTCAGAGTTGCCACGTCCAGAACTGCTGGTAGTAAAAGAAAGGGACGCATCATAAGAACATGATATAATTTTTTTAAATGTGTCTATATGAATAAAGAATTTTTGACTTTGACTTACAAATTTCAATATTAAACAGGTTACATTTAACTGGTTTAACATGATCATTTTTTAGTCATCTATATATATGTATATTTTTTACGATTATTTCCTGGAATTGTAATATTACAAAGCCTGTAATTTTAGCATCAGGACGTGTTTGGTTCTCATGACTTCCAAGCAGATAATAGTAGATACCTATTGCGAAGTTTGCGTTTCGAATTTCACAAACATATTTTCTAGTTAAGCGTCACGCGTAATTTATAATAGTTAGCTAATTTTAGCGAGTCGCGAGTATTCCTTTACGGACTCCTAAAGGATCAAAGATGTACAATAATAATGAAATTGACGTCATACGTTTATTGCAATAAGCATAAGGAAATAATGATGGAAGTTGTCCATTTGACCTCTTAAATAATGTTCCGACAGTCCATTGACTCTTGGTATCATCTTTGACCTCCCGTTTTCTAAGAGTCATACGTCAGCTTCGATAGAATGACTAATATAATTGTAACGTAACAATCAATCTGATGGAATAAATCATGATTGACACGTAACGATGAGTATGACGAATGTACAAGAGGAAAGCTTTCATGGCTCCAAATAAAAGAAAATCATGACTGTTGCAAAAATAACATCTTAACGGTACAAGTCGTCAAATGTTTTTATTTTCAGTCAGCAAGATGAAGTTATTACGATCTAGTAGGTAGATATTAAAGAATGGACTTGAACATATCCATATCATAGATAAATGTTCCTTTTTCATCAGACTCACTTTCACCAACCGAACATATCCATATCATAGATAAATGTTCCTTTTTCATCAGACTCACTTTCACCAAGGAACTAAGGCTAGAGCCCTGCTGGCCCAGGTATATACCTGCTCAGCAAAAGCATCGTGACTACTTCATATGTCCCTCAGAAAAAAAAATCAGCAAGAAACTATCATCATTAACTACAAAATATTGTAAAAGAAATTAGTCTGAAAATAATACTAAGTATAGCAACTCATCATTCAAGCCTAGTTCTGTAATATTTTCACTATGTTCTACATAAACTTGTATTTTCAGCGAATACGTGGAGTTGTCGCGCGCTCGTGCCACGTTACAAGAGGCGGTAGAACGTCGAGGACTGCCCGCTTTCACCGACATTCCTGCCGCTCTACGGTGCGCTCGCGCGGTACTGCGAGGTGCCCGCACTCACCCGCGTCATTCCCTCGGGCACACCATCCTGCGTCTGAAACGCGCGTTTGATGCGGCTGGAGCCAGGGCGGCAAGGCTACCTCGGTCAAGAGCAATACAAGCGTTAAGAGAAGTGACGCGTGCGCCTCGAGACTCCGCTGAAAGAGTGTTGCCTCCAAGTGACCCTGTCGACTTCGAGATGTTCTGCGCAGCGGTTGCCGAGCTTGCCGCCGACGCAGGTCAGTCAATGTGTCCGTCATTTGTACCTGACGCTCGTTAAAATGCTAGTAAAACGCATTTCATTATAGTACTAGTTTTATTTCTTAGTACCTAGATAGATAGAATAGGTAGCTTTAAAAAAAGCTTTTACTGTCGACCACATTGAACTTGGTAACATCCTTTTATTTTTCATATTCTTCTTAGAAACTTTTACATTTTGAACGTTTTGGGGTATATTATAAACAAATGGGAATGGCATATGAAAGACGTAACTAATCTAATCATGCATTATTGTTGTCATTTCACAAAATGTCAGCTAAATCGATTGGTAATAACTGTTTTAAATTCATTTGCGATTTGGGCCATACTAACAAGGCGTGTTTGATAAAAGCTCGTAAGAGAAGCGGTATCCGCTAAGGTTAGGTGTTTGTTGAAGGGTCGGAGAGCACGTGGGTAGCGTCACCGCCGCCTGAAGGCGGGCGTTTGTCGCGCGCACTACGCTCGCTCCGTGGCCTGTTCTCGCTAGAACCCGGTTCGTGTCGCGGACCCTTTGTGACCGGTTCCTTTCTTCCCGATAATATTCAGCCTCCATGCTTCTATATAGATTTCGTTCGCCGTCGCATGTTTTTATATCCTAGTACGGTGTTTAGTGCGTATCTATCGTTTACTTTTCGATCACACGTTGTTAGTCATCACAAATTTATTGACACGCCTCTCTATCAGTATCTAATGATTTCATGAACTAAAATTATATATTATTATGATTTTTTAGTCGTTGTTAATACCTCAGCTAAATGATTGAGTTTTGGTATTACATTCGAGTTATGTATATACTTATTCAATTACTTTAAAAATTACAGATTAAAATCACCTGTAAATTAGCTGCGTCCATTCGTATATTCTAGATTTTCTTTTATTTCAAGGAGCTCGAGCTCATTTTACTTCCGAGCCGTTTCCTCGAGGGGAAACTTTATGTGTATAAGACATATGTCTATTTTTTTAATTTTAATGTTACGTTTCGATAATAATACTAACAGAAAATCGTTCGGCCAATTATTATAAGCAACGAGTAAAAATCATGGTGCATGTACAGTAGGTACACCATATGTGTATGGGAAGGAATCGTACGTCGGATCGAGAAAGTAAACTATGCATTGCTCGTGCAAACATTATAGTTCTCCATTTAGCTCAGACCTTCATATCTCTACGTTGGTTGTATATACAAACATTTATCTTTTTATTTTGCACATTTTGACTGTTTTATTTGTTACATTTTTAGCTGTATATACGCGATAACATTATTGTTAGTATAAGTTGATGTTAAATACGTATTGTTTTTATCTATAGAGTCCCGTCGGAACGGTACAGAGGAGCGCGTTGAAGACTCGAGGGGGGAGCAGAGAGTGCAGGAGCCAGCGCCGACTAATGGTCTCCAAGGGTACAACGCAAGGCTCAAGGCATACGGGCGGAAGCTCGCACTAATTCGCATTCCTAAGGTAAAAATAGTCACTGAACAAGTGTGTGGCTTCCTCAATGTGTAATACATTTTAATTTATTGTAATTTCCTATATGTGTTGGCCATTCAGTTGACGTCACTAGAGGTATGTCTCTTAACCGAGATATTCGACCGACCGTAACCTTAAAGCAATTTGAAAATATTTTGTAAGCAAATATGACGGTATTTGTTCCAATTACACACGTCATTTCCGTGAATCATTTCACGGCTGACTTTGACTTTCACATAATTTATATTATTAGTACTTATTACTTACTTTAGGTTGACCTCATTAGGGATGCTCAATACATTATGTCCCCTGAACAAATCCCCCATATATCCTCCTGTCAATGTTCATCCATAGCTGGCCATTAAACCATGGACAAGTATAGAAACATTGACTTGCAGAACGTTTATGATATTTATCAAGGATTTTTGTGATTTGTATCAGAACGGCGGTCGTAGCGCAGAAGGTGCGGGCTCAGCGGAGCCGGGTTCGGCGGTGCTGACGCCGGGCACGGAGCGCCGCCTCGAGCGCCTGCCCGCCATGCTTGGTGCGCCTACGCACGACGTGTACCTCGGCGGGACCTTCCCAGTGAGTACACATCAAATCTTCCTTGCAAGTTCGAAATCTGCTTAGATAAATGATTTGTCTCGCGCGCTCGATTAGATACCGCCGCCTTCGTACTTGACAAATACCGCAAAATATAGTACCTAAAATCGGCGTACCCGAGCCAGTCGCGCTCAGTGCTAAGAATATGTGTCGAAAGTTTTATTAGATTTTGGTTATGATCGAAGTAATATAACCGTTTGAGTAGAAAACGGTGTAGAAATAACACTACAAGAAATAAGCAAACATCTTACTTACTTTGTCATCCCGTTTACTTCCACTGCTCAAAATGGGCCTGGCAAGCCAGGGGCCGTTGAGGAATTTTGCCATAATCACCACGCTTGGTAGGCGGATTCGTGATCGCAGTAAGATGGGAGTATCTTTGAGCTGATAGATGCTGCTGCCCATCTACCATCTGTGTGTCCCTTAGTCTCCTCTTACGACACCCCTAGAAAAATATGGGGTGGTCTATTCTTCATTGCAAGTCTTCCATGCAAGAAGCCTGAAACCACACAGCTAAGAAAAACATCGGGCCATACTTAATTATGAGTTTTCTACGGGTACGGGGGCTGCGCGGATGAAACTGCAAAAATAAAACTGTGTTCTAATTTCCAGAGCAACAGCACGCGGCCCGAAGAGATCCTCCGAAGGGAAGGTTTCTCATTCGTCGTAGCGCGAGCGAACGACTACACGCGAATGTTCTCGACGCCGGCGCGAAGATCCGCTCCCGCTCATCCAGAATCGCCGCGTCGGGATAAGAAACCGCGACCCGCGCATTCTGTGGCCACACCCTCGGCATCCCTTGATTTACCTGAAGGTGTGGAACTAAGGGATAGGACGCCGGATACAGAGAGACTTGATCGTAATGACCGCTTGAGTGCCTCGGACTTCTATAGTGTAACCGAGGACGTTACACCGCAACCTTTCAAAGGTTGGTTTAACTGTTTTCTCTATCATGAAATAATTATCACATCTATACTAATATTATGACTAGAAAATGTTGGTATTTTTAAACTCAAAAACTACTGAACGGATTTCGATAATTATTTCACCATTAGAATGCTACATTATCCCTGAGTAACTATGTATAGGTTATATTTTTTTCTACAAGCAATTAGGCATCCCTATTAAAACTTCAATAATGTAAAGCAAGGTATTAAAACACATGCCATAAATTATCTCTTAAGGCATGCGCTTCGGAAACTATGAATTTCTTACCTATAATTGGCGTCCCATATGTAATATAAAAACTTTTTTACTCCGTAAATACCATTTATTATATATTTGAAAGCATCAATTTCTTATTTTCCAGGTACATACGACGAGGACTTACTCCTAGGGTCCCGCGTGTTGGTGTTCTCAATGAGCGCTGAAGCCCCTTGCTTTGCAGCCATGGTCCTTGCCGCACATTACATGGGCCTACGACCCAATAGTACTGTTTTGTTAGTACAACCCATGGACCGCGATAAAGCTCCTAACGTAAGTTACATCTAGTAATATATCTTACTACTAATATTACTTCAAAGTTACTAAGCATGAATTCTTTCGGAATTCCAATTCCAAAAAAAACCGACCATCGAGACGTCAGTGACAATTCCAGGACACACCATTACGATAGTAGACTCAGGCCCCTGGATTAGTAAAATAATACCCTTCAAACTGAGGGTAGTTTAATAAACTTCCGACGTCATCGTAGACTCTAGTGGGGTAGCGATAGTTTTCAGAAACTAATTATCGTCAAGAAAAAATACTATGAGCTACTACGTAGTATTTTTTCTGACTTATTTAAATAGTCAACTACACACGTCCGCCGAAAAAATATAATAAAGAAAATAATACTTGCTAATTATTAAACTATAGGACAGATGTATGGTTAAGGATGGTGTATATAGTCTTTGTTAAAATATATGAACTTACAGGATGGTCGTTCCAAGAAAACTATTGTGAAATTCGATTTGTAGTCCATTCATCAAAATAGTAGTCATTTCAAAAATCAGTTGATGACACTATGTAATGACGAGCATAAAACACATTATACGTCAATAGTCTCATGATTGACTTTTGTTGTACATTCAACAATGGGTATGATTCGGTCCGATTTAACCTTTACGTTTATCATTTTAACGTGATGATTATTCACCAATAGCAGACGCTTAGGATTAGATGACGCGATATTGAAGTAAAACTATTGGTTACTTGATTGGCGTTCCGCTTTGATACTTCCCTTGATGTAATCATTCTTAACGCTGAATCATTGGCTTTATCTTGATTAGCAATTAATTGGACGATCATTTGTTACGTTGGTTTTAAATGAATATTAGTAGTTATCCGACTTTAATGATTAGTAAATAAATAATAAAATATTAGAATTATATTCACATTTCCATTATATGTCAGAATCATTCGTCGTATGTGCCTTTATCGTAAACTGGTACTTACGACCAAATGCTTCTTAAGTATAATAGACATCCGTCCTCATGCTTCTGAGCTCTTGATATCAATAATTGTTGTTTTATGATGCCATAGTCTATAGTGTTGACTTACAGACACGGAATACTTATTTCATATCTTATTTAATAAACATTTATAATACAAGAACAAATATAACTATCAGGAAGGTAACATAAGTTTATTATTATGAGTTTTTACTATTTTATTGTATACTGGGGTGGACAGTAAAATTACGACCAACTTACTAACATGTAGTCGTGACTTAAAAAAACGATTAAATGACTTAAGCACACTTGATAATAATTATCAGTTTACCTTTTATTTAAATTAAAAAGGTTTTTTTTAAACAACGTAATTAATCAATAGTTTGGCTTAAATATTTTGTTCATTAGTACATTTTTCCGATTCGCAAAATGGTCTACAGTGAAGTAAAAGCATTTTTTATACTTTGTCATATCCATTTATTACCTGTGTATCATCTAAGCAAAAACGTACCCCATTTTACGAAAATTGCGCGGAGGAGTATTAATTTTCGCACACTTATATGTGATATAGAGAAGGTGCAGAATGCTAAAATATTTTTTTAATTATGATCGAATTTCGGCAACTAAGTTTAACATTATAATTTATCTTGTTACAGTATAGCGAAGTGGCAGTGAAGGACTACAACCGCGGTCGTCACTACCTGTCGGACTTAGCGCGTCGGTCGGGCGTGCCCGTGTGTGATAACGTGGACGCGGCGGTAGCCTGCGCTCTCAGCCGTTTGGGACCTACGCTATAGCATAGACTAACATTATATTAACGTTTATTACACGTGGGAATCACAGTGACAAATGTGATTGTTATAGGAACTTTAATAGCAATACGTTTCATGAAGCTCGTTTCTATGATTGTATTTGATTTTTAATGTGAACCTTATTGTAATTTAATAAAGTTAAATTTCCTATGATAGTCACATCTGTCACAGTGCCATGCTTATGTGAACGGGTTATATGTTAGCTAAGTCTATACAGAGCTTCCTCTAATTCTGAAGCAGAGCGGAGCGGAGCATACAGCTTCGATTTATAATAGAGTAATGTGGCATTCTGGTTGAAATTACAATCATTGTTATCTGGCAGGGGAAAGATTCGTCTTGGTAGTACAATCGACCAAGATTATGATACTAAAGGAACGTTAAGGACGCTTTCCATTTCTTGAAAACAGTCGCAATTTGGCATTCCTCCTCTCCGCTAAACGTATGTCTAAACGTGCCGTTACTTTTTAGAAAGAGGAGCCCGTCCATAAACCTCAGGCCTCATAAGGCAGTCTGCAACTGAGCGTTGCTCAAGTTTACTGATCCACTTAAAGCGACCATTAGACACATTTTTATTACAAATATAATGTTGCTCGTTTGTATTGTAAGATTATGACATTGTAAATCTGTTCAATGACATCAAAACAACATACTACTACGACATTCGTTTAAATGTTTGAAATGCTGTTGTTGAACTAAAGTGTAAAATTTAATATATTATGATGTTAATTTGTAATGAAAATAATATTATGTCCAATATGTTTTAAAATTACGTCGGTTCTTCGACAAATGTACCGGTTGGACACCAACATTTAAGGTAACATAGCTTTATGTTAGTATTTAAATTTTATAACTATATTGGACATTTTATTACTTCTCATTATTTTACATCACAGTGCCTTAAAAGTCATTAAGGACTTTACTTTTTTGTTAAGAATTCAATAATCTTTATTAGTAGCGCTGCATACTCAAATATCGATTATTCTTATTCGAATCAGAATTTATTACGGATCCGCGATCCGATTATTACAGAATTTATAATTAGAATAATTTTCATTCAGTTGAAGCGAATCTCATCTCAATCTTATTCATATTAGTTGTGATTGCGATTTTGATTTCGGATACTTGGAATGCTTAATAAAGCCAACTAAATCACAACCTCACGTAATAAAGACATCACAAATATAATTAATCATAACGTAATTTTTAATATAGAACTTCATGGCGAAGAGTCTCATAAGAGTGTACTTATTAATTTCAAGAGGTTTAGTTTAGTACAAAGAATGTCTCTCTTTTACTTCATCACTCTCTATTGCATTATATCCGATGTAATATATAGTTATTAATATTAATATAATTTAATGTATGTATGAGCGAGAATGGATGGTGACGGTAATAAGGTTATAATGATGAGGATATAACAAATCTCTGTGATGAATTTGTGTAGGAAATTTTTATAGAAAATTTTCAATGCATAAGCATATAATTAGATGATAACTATACATTATTAGTATTGTTGTAAAACAGGTACAGATAGCAATGTGTGAATAGTATTGGTTCGGCGTAGCCATGACACGTACAGAACAATGGGATTTTGATGGATCCAAGCACAGTTTACTAAAGAGTTCATAATGAATATTGACCGAATTATGCGACGCTAATAACATTAGTATCGTTAAAACTTCTCTTTATTACTTATTATCGATCTCACAGAATTGAGAGTTCACAGTTTGTGATTATTGTTACATTTTTGAACTTTCGGCTTTAAAAATGACACCATAAGGTTTCAAACGTTGTGGGTGTTATATTATTCGTAGTTCATTAGATAAAATTAAGTCCCAAAACAATCTTTAGTGGTTTTGCAAGACATGAAGAGTAAAGTTACTGAAACCTTAAATGCTTATGTTATTAGGTTCGTATTTTGACCTCCCATGTATCTGCTTCATAACGCAATCTTACATTCATATTTATGAGAGGAAAATTGGGAAATGTTGGTATCAGAATTCAAATTGTTAACTGTACGAGCGCCGATGTTGGTACACAAGCCGACAGATAGTTCAACAGTGGGTCTATTAGCCAATTCAAAACTATATAATTATATTGTATTGGCAGATGCTTTTGTTGACGACATCATATATATACGTTTGGAGTAAAGTACAAAATATCTTGCTCATGTAGCAATTTTAAGAGTTTTACTAGTTATTATTCGAATTATAGCAATGCAAAAGTAAATTTTATAATAATTAACATCTTATACTCATTTTTAATATAATAAATTGTATCTTCTAAAATTATCTAATTATGTAACGCTTGCAAATTGATAATTTTTAATTAGATTACTGATGTTACAATTAAATACCTAAAGTAGGTATAATCTATAATATTGAGTAGGTAAGTGGTAATGTTCGACCCACTGTCACTAAAATTATTTGTAATATGAAATACAGCAAATATTATTTGCTAGTCACACGCCCATTAACATTTTAAGTACTTTGTTAATATTGATCGATAGTACAAATGTCTAATTTATAGAAAAATATGTCATATATTAATTATAATTTTATGCCATGTACGCTTATTTTGAACTAAACATCACATATGTAAATATAGAAATTTGTAATTACTCAAGTGTTTTATTGTTCGTAATTATCCAGTTGGTTCCGCAATTAAGTGGTTGCTTTACTTTCTCTACCTGTTGTGATGTAACGTAAAGTATTTGTAATGTTACATAGATAAATTAACATAATCGATAGCTGCAGTCTATATTAGATTTCTACTTACCGAAGTGGCAGTCATTTAACTAAATGGAATGGAATGGAATAAAAAATCTTTGTTAAGTCTAAAAACAATATCATCCATGCTTCATAATGCTCGATAGTTGCATAAAAGCATAAAATTCACGTAAATAACAAAGTCATCATTTCTCATTCCCCGGTCAGCGACCGTTCTGAGCCGAGGTCTAATCCCCACAGGGGATGTCTCTTGCGTAGGTTGCATAGTATGTATTTTATAATCCATTTAATAAGGTTGAAGCCCTGCTCGCCTTTATACCCGGTGAAGTCGCAAAAGCTCCGTGGCAGACTTCATAAATTTCCGTTCAAATAAAAATAAATCATACCTAATGTAACACACCAAGTTAAATACCGACTGTTTTTTTAAAAGAATCGGTATTTGTCGGTATAAAAGCGTAGTATTACAAAATTTACGATCCTACAACTTTTTTTACCTTCTAAAGGGCGCCCCCTGTGGGGCTTGGACCTCGGCTCAGGGCGGTCGCTGGCGATGAGATTGAGGGATTATGACTTTTAGTATTTTAGGGGAGTTTTGGGCAACTGTCGCTCTACTTTACAGTTCGCGGGCCTCTTGGATTTCGGGTTTACGAGGGATGATTCTACGAAAACTAAGGGTCAGGAGGACGAGGGGGGATAATGATCCGGACGACGAGATAACAACTTACCAACTTGCAGTACAGAGATAGCAAGAAATACCACTACACAGACACTGCTTTATGCAAGTCCCACAGGGGACGCCACACTGTGGAATTTTGCCTCATCTGCGGTCACCTATGTTTTATCCCTTTATCCTGTAGATCCAGCAAAGAACTAAAACTTCTGGGAAGAAACCATGTTTGTTATTTGTTTAGTTTTGATGTTATTTCAAAAATCGAGAAAACTCCATAGAAACCATTAAAATGCATTATTAATTTCAAGTTTATGTTTTTTCAATTATTATAAAATGGGTTCTTAAAAAGGACTATTATACCTACCGATTTAAAGAAAAATATAATTAAAAATGATCGTTTATAGGAGGAAAAATAATATTTTTTTATCAAAATTAAAAATATTTATTATTGGTTAGTCCCATTGAATCCGCATTTTTTTTCAACATAGATAGTTTTGTATTATAATCAGCTATAATTCATGAAAAAATCAGGTGTGCATGATGCGGGACTTCCGAGTTATTGAACTTTTATTTTTGTGTTTAGGGCTGTCACCTACTTTACTATAACAATTTTCGGATAACTTAGACTGCCAATTTTCTATATTTCTTGATGTAAAATAAAATATTATTGTTTTATCTATTTCTTTATTACTTTTTTTAAACATTCATATGTCATAGATCACATTATACTTTTTTTTATAACAGAACTCTTTTCACAGACATATACCTATTTGAGTTTAAGTAAATTGCTCCAACGGGAGTATATCTTACAGGCTTATGTTTAACTTACCATCAGATATAGTAACATATAACAGAAAAAAATTGGAAATGATCACCAAAATTAAACCCGCATTTTAATGTAAAATGGTAACCAAAGTTTTAACATTTCGCTATCGTATTTAAGCAAAATGACTCCAAATAAATCATTGTTAACCCAAAAGTAGTAAATGATCACCAAAAGTACCTAAATGTTTTACTAATTTACTATTCGGTTCTGGTACTCGCCGGCCGCTGCCGCGGCACCGCTCGCTTCGCTCGCTCGGCTCGTGCGTTGTATGGCCGCAGCTCTAACCTAACCTAACCGATTGTCATTTTTCATTGATTTTATTAAGGTAGAAATAGCGCAATCATTTGCTCGCTAAGATTTGGTGATCATTAACTAAATTTGGTGTTCGAATACAATTTGAAGTGCAGTCGTGAGTAAAATAGCTAGTACTATTATAATTTTAGACTTTATTTTTCTGGTGTCAAGTATATAATTTTGGTGGTCATTATATTTTATCCCTATCTTAAATACTTAGTTTTACACCAAAGAAAAACTAAGTATTTTAGATATACTCCCGTTATAAATAAAGTTAAGACTAAAATTATTAAAAACAATTAAATCGGAAGACAACCGTGCTTGACCTATTTAACCGCGCTTTAGAATCGTCAGACCAATTCTTATCCATGATGTCACTTAGTAGTCGCCAAAAAAAAAACCTGCGTTTGGTTATTCCTGTAAAAGTGCTTTGCCTTTTAAAATCATCAACGGAAAATGTTCTAAATCACGGGGACTTACTAGAAGAAAACCATAATGATGAAAGTGCTATTTTACCATCTGAAGAAATTTTAGTATCTTCGGATGTCGAAGAGTAAAAAAAATTAAACGGCTCGAACAAAAACAATTTTCTTGAATACATGATTAGATTTGAATTGAATAAAATAAAATGTTTGAAATGTGACTACCCTATTTCTATAGAAATTCTATGGAAACTTTAGAAATGCAATATTTTAGAAGTCCCACTGTTTACATTTTCGCTTTTTATTTTATGTTATACCTAACTACATTATGCATGCTCCGAATTAAAATAAAATACGGAATCGACAGGAATACGGAGTAAATAGCAATTTTGTAAAAATAGAAAAAAAAACGATTTCTCTTTGTATATAGTAGATACAATCCTTAAACTTTGTATGTAGTTAGATATTAATGGTTACCATAATAAAAACTCTTATTTAAGTAAATTATACTATTATTTTTAAATAAACAATTAAAAACAGAAATTTGCTGACGTCAGC
The DNA here is from genome assembly GCA_947037095.2 of Nycteola revayana. Classification (NCBI taxonomy): domain Eukaryota; kingdom Metazoa; phylum Arthropoda; class Insecta; order Lepidoptera; family Nolidae; genus Nycteola; species Nycteola revayana. Next base: position 11,058,632 of record OX344845.2, on the reverse strand, counting down.
ATAACTTTAAATAACTTCAAAACTAAACAAAAAAGAAACATGGTTTCTTCTCGGAAGTTTTAGTTCTTTGCTGGATCTACAGGATAAAGGGATAAAACATAGGTGACCGCAGATGAGGCAAAATTCCACAGTGTGGACGCCCTCTTGCGTACGATGATAAGTTTGTAGTTTTTAAACAATTTATTTAGGCTGGAGCTCTGCTCGCCTTTATGTCCGGTAAAATCACAAAAGCCTTCTGGCTAACTAAATAATGGCCGTCCAAAAAAAAGCTACCCTATAGTCTTGCCATTGATCACTATGGCTACTTCTACTAAATGCGAACAATATCAGTTATCTACTTCTACACTAACGTACTACCAGCCATCTAAGGTGTTAAAATAACTTACCTAAATAAAATTCAGGAATACTTTTATAAGATCATAATTTATTTATTCTCTTCAAGTATTTTCTTTACGTTTTCTTAGTTTGTTTATTTTCAATCAAACAATCAATCATTTATTAATTAATAAAACAATCTATCTTAGTCGCTGGTCTATGGTGACGTACGTATGAACTTTGATCTTATGCATTTTAACAATTATTGTATTCAAAAAAACCATTTCTTTTTCATCTAGAATGTTTGTTGTATAACATCATAAATTCATAACGATGCATTATTTAACATAATTCGCATAATCAACATCTTGATTTAATAAATAACTATTGAAATGTTAACTGTGTTAAAAAATTGTCATTTTTTGCTTGTCTTTTCTATGTGTTTGTTCCTTTGTTATTTGTTTCTCTTTTTGCATAAGATTGTTAAGTTCTTTATTTTTTTCTGAGATTTGTAGGTTTATGCTTCTGCGTCCATTCGATCCTGATGGATAATTAACGAGGGAACTATTCAATTTCATAATATCACGTTCTAATCGTTTTTTGTCTTCCGTTATTTTAAATTGTTCTATATTTAAATCCTTACTCGAAGATTGTTTGACATCTAAAGAAGTTTCAGGTTTATCACACTGTTCAGATTTGTCACCTAGAGTGTTATTGAGGAAGTTAAATACATTGCGCCTTTCCCTCTCTTTTTCTCTTTCGTAAGCTCTTTTATTACGTTCTTCTTCTTTTTTTTGCAACCGCTTCAACCGTTGCTCTAACTGTAAAAACAAAAAATATTTTAATTATTTTCAGAAATTAAAGTACATACCTACTTATTATAAATTCTTCTTGGTGTATAGTTTATTTAGACGTATACTATATAGAGACGTTATAAGACAAATCATATAATAGGTTCATGGATGTTTACTCAAAAGCTAGGCTAGGGTCCTCACCGGACAGACTGAGGACCGCGTTGGCCCCCTGTCCCATTCCGATGATCCGATGAATTATTGTTACAGTTATATTTCTCATAGCATTAGCGATGCCCTGAGCCGTGGTCCTAGCCCATTAAGGGTGCCTTCAGGCGTGTGTCGCTTATACGTAAAAATATTGTTTAAAGACGTGCCTCTTTCTATAGAGCTAAATTATATTAAGATTTGATTATAGATATATTTAATTATATTAGTCATATTTACTTGTGTATAACTGACAAGTGCAAGTGTATTTAAATACCTAAATGCTGAATAAATATCGTTGAAATATATAGACTTAAATATGGTACATATATAGTCAGCAACGTGTAACTACTACCTATTTTTCGTTATAGGTGTAATCCTGTAGAACAGTGACTAAGATTAACATGCAGCAATTTTCAGTAGTTGTTATATCATACCTTTAATGGATCTTTGCCAGCGTTTCTCTCCGAGATGGCCATGCAATGGTCCAGGCTTTTGCCCACGGGAAGTACGCGCGCCTCAACCGGCTGCACAATACCATCGCTTGCGGCGCCCAGACCAGTGCCCGGCACGTAACCCATTGCCAACATTAGCTTGGAGCCTATACCCTGTAAGAATTGTACGTAAGGATTAATATAACGTTGTTTAATGAAATTATACAGGAATATTTAGATTGAATCCCGATTCAAGACTACAAAAATATAGTTTAAAATGTAATAGCGCAAATAATTAACAAAAATGTAATTTATAAAATAAATCAACACAGTTTTAATCTAAGCCTTGCTTTGCTCCAACCTAACGAGATTTCGAGCACATTCTATATGTGTAAACAATGTTAAACAGTTGCAAATTTAATATTAGGCTGAATATTCTGTCGCAACGCCTTATAAACAGCGTCACGATGAGCACCGTGACGCTGTTTAGCTTAACGTCCCCCCGCTCTATTTTTCATACTGGCGCAACACCCTTTAAAAAGCGTCACGGAGCTTAGCGTCTCGCCACTATTTTGACACTGTCTCCACGCCGAAAAAACAGCGTCACGGTCGTCAGAGCGTAGCGTTTCGCCACTCTTTTGACACATTCGCATCGCTGTATAAACAGCGTCACGGTGCTCATAGCTCAGCGTCCCGCCACTTCTTTGATACTGTCGCAACGACCTACAAACAGCGTCACGGTGCTCATGATCAACGTCGCGACACTTTTTTGCATGTGTAGCTTCCATTCAATCGTAAAGCTAGAGGCACCACTACAGTTATGTAAACTTTCAACTACAGATTAATTCGAGTGCACTTTCGGAAAATAAACAATAGTCTTCACAGGGAATAAACTATAAAGCTAAACAAGATTTTGCCAAAAAACTAAATTAACTTAAAATTATATTTTCATAGTATGAATCGGGTATAATAAAAACATGTAATACATACTCACTCTAGTATGGCGTTCCCATTCCCCAATAGGGGCGTTGTTTCCATTTATAAGGCTTTGTTCAATAAGTAACGAATGATTATTGTCTACTGACTTTTCTGCACATTTTGATTTATTTTGTGGATACTCGGTATCACTTAAACTGTCGTCCGAACTGCTATCGTCGTCAATTACAGCTGAAATAAAAAATAAATGATATAAATTAAAATTAATAATCAAATTTGATTTGCCTAAAAAAGCGTGCTTATTCGAATTTAATTTAAAAAAGTATAATAATATATAGTAACATTAACATGGAATTATGTACTTACTATTCAAAGGGAATATGTCCTCAATCCGCACACTATATTCCTCAGCACCCTGTTTCCGTTTGTCTCCAACATGAACACCATGCTCCAACTTCACAGAATACATTCTTTTATCTAAATCTATACTCTTCACTACTGCTCTGTGCCATAAATGATACTTTTCCGTAGACTTTTTTGTAACACTTATATCCTGAAAATTATCAATGTCTGTCCATAATTTATAATGCAGTGTATAACAAAATGGATGTTTATAAGAAATACACATGAACATTAAAGGGACTAAACATTTTTTTCTCACAGTAACTAAGCAAAAACGTAATTCTTTATTCATTTCGATTTTTACTTTAATTTAATGAATATTAATTTAAAACAAATCAAGTATCATTTCCAGAAATAATTTACAATTTTAAAAATACATTCAAATTATTAAGCCTATATTGTACATGTGTGCAAATCTAAACTAAAATAAGGGAACTTTTATAGTAAATATGTCTATATTATACCTCACTTTCTGGTGGTTTCAATTTCATTAATATTCTGCTTCCAATTCTTATGCAACTAAAATCTGGTTCTATAGCTTCTTTCAAATTAGATAATTGTGTTACAGTACCATGGGAGTATCTGAAATAAATTTATATATCTATACTAATATTATAAAGCTTTGTTTGTTTGAATGCACTAATGTTAGGAACTTATATAGTATGATATGGAAACTCGTTCACAATTAGAAAACTACATTATCAAGAATAACATAGGTTATATTTATTGATGAAGTTCCCATAGGAATCTAAGCTACATGGATGAATCCGCGCGCGGCCTTCATTGCAATATAATAAACTGACGTCAAATCAAATGAGTTGAAACAAGATTACAGGAATGTGTTTACAATTTTCCCACAATTTCATACAAATATAAGACCCATTATTGATTGTAAATATAATCAGTGCTTCTTTACCTTTTAAAATGTCTACTTCTATTTTTACCTTCTAAAAACAAGTGATTTTCGAAATCCGAATACTTTTGATTAACTTATTGTTTGGTTTTTTACCGGGAGGAAATGCATTAGGATTGTTCCCAGTAGTACTTATTTTATATGTGAAGCAACAAATAAATATATTTAATCCTTACCTACACTGTTCTTCATCAAATTTACATTCACCATCCAGGAAGAAGGGACAGGGCAACATTTCAGTATGTGTTGGATGTGTGTACAAAACACGCACCTGCAATAAACAAACAAACATAAATAAAAATTAACATTTATTATTTATTTTTTTATAAATTGTTAAGTGCATATGCAGTTTGTACAAATATTACAAATATTAAAGTAATACGTACTGTCTATTACGTTTTGATGACAAAACTACAGACTCAATTTTAAAGATTTCAGAAAAAGTAAAATAAAAAAAAGTTGTATATCTTAAAACCCTCGCATTTCACCCGCAAATTGCTACTTTTTATTTATTCACAGTCACATGCCCATGCCCTTATTCACACTCTACCCCATGCACATTTACATACCCATGGGTTCTGACTCATGCCCATCCTGTCAAAAATGGTTACTAGATTTGTGTGTGACATGAGCCTAATAATAAAAAGTTATCTCTCTTTATTATATCAAATATTACACAATATGTTGAAAAAAGAAAAAATTCAAATACTTACTTGTAGGTCTTTAAACTGGTCATTGTCTAGGCGCGGCACAATAGAGCAGACCATGGCATTGTATAGACTTGGCTGGCCACCCCACTTATGTGTGTGGTACACAGCACACTTCATTCCAAGTAAGCTGGATAGTTCATCCTAAGAAATTGTATGTCAATTAGAGGTATAAAAGAAAAAAACTTTACAATCATACTGACAATAATAAGCCTGGAGATCTATACATAGAACAGGTTTCAACCTAGTTCAGACTTCAAACTCAAACAAGGATTTTTTTTTTTTTAAATATTTATTTATTACAATCTATTATTTTAGATATTCAGCAATAGGTGGGAGGGTGTATGTATCTTGAATAGTCCTCAGCTATATCTGGGTCTATTTATATGGGGTCTAGATGATCAGGTCTTGAGGAATCTTCCGTTTCAGTCTCCTGGTATTTGTTTGTGGATTCATAAGATTGCTAGCCAATACATTTGGTTGCTCACTAAGGCGTTTCTTATAATTTTTGGCTCTTTCAGAAATTTCCTCTGTGACGGTTTTAACATTGAGGTCATGATGGAGTCTGTTGTTCATGACATACCAAGGAGCATTTGTAATCATCCTTAGTATTTTTGACTGGAACCGTTGGATTATGTTGGTGTGAGACTTCGCTGCAGTTCCCCAAACCTGTATCCCATATGTCCATATTGGTTTGATTATGGATTTATAGATAAGAAGTTTGTTTTCAAGTAATAGTTTAGACTTTCTATTAAGAAGCCAGTTCATTTTTCGTACTTGTTGCCCCATGGCTAGTCGCTTTGTGAAGATGTGTTTCGACCATGTTAGTCTCCTATCCATGTACACACCCAAGTACTTAGCGTGGTCCTTTTGTGGTAATTGGACACCATTGATAGAGACAGAGGGGCATGTTCCCCGTCTAGTACTGAATGTTACTTGGACAGATTTGGTCTCATTTGCCTTGATACGCCAGTCTTTAAGCCACTGAGATATTTGGTTGAGACTAGTTTGTAGCTTCTGCGATGCAATTTCTGTTGATGGGTCCATTGCGAGGATTGCTGTATCATGAGCAAATGTGCCCGTGATGACTCCTGCTGCGGTTGGGAGGTCTGCCGTGTAAATCAAATACAGTGTTGGACCCATGACACTGCCTTGGGGAACGACTGCTTGGATCTCATGAAGGTCTGATGTTTCCATTCCTTGTTTTGCAAAGAAATGTCTTTCATTTAAGTATGACTTAATAAAGTTGAAGTAATTTATTGGAAGTTGTTTCTTAATTTTTGAAAGAAGTCCCTCATGCCATACACGGTCGAATGCCTGAGAGATGTCTAGAAAGGCAGCAATACAAAACTTCTTTTCTTCAAATGCGGTTCAGGTAAGATCTTATTTTTTGATATGATTGGTAGTAATCTTCTAAGAAAGAGTATCTCCATAAGTTATGGGTAACAAGCTGATGGGTCTATAGACTTTGTATCGACTGGGGCCTTCCCTGGTTTGAGAATCATTTTGTTTTGGGCTACTTTCCACTGGGGGGGCACTGAGCATCTTTGTAGTATTGCATTAAATAGGAGTGTTAGGTATGTTATACCTTCTGCAGGTAGCTCTTTAAGTGTTTTGCCCGTAATGAGGTCGTAGCCTGGAGCTTTATTCGGATCTAACCCCTTGATGACGATTTTAACTTCTTGTTTAGTGACCTTCTCAAGAGGAGGATCAAGTTGATGTGTTTGTTGGAGTAGTTGGGAGACGTCGTTGTTTTTCGTAGAACCCATATCTGCGTTCGGAGTGAAAACTCTTTTCAAGTGTGTCGCAAAAGTATCGGCTTTGTCAGCGTCACTTGCTGCCCATTTATTATTTTCTTTTCGAACAGGTGGATTGCTAGTTACTGGGCATTTCAGTTTTTTGGTGGCTTTCCATAAGGAGTATTCTGAAGCTGCTGTTGAGTCTAAATTTTGTAGGGAAGTTTGAGTGTCCAGATTTTGGTGGTCTTGAAGTAGTGACTTTAGTTTAGATTGAAGATAGTTGAGATGTTTTTTATCTGTGGGATAACCCGTTTCTTGCCACTTTTTCCGAGCTTTGCGTTTTTCAGCGAGTAGTTCTCTGATGGACAGAGGATATTCTTGGCTTTTGTGCTCAAGATCTCCTTTGGCTGGGGTCGCGAGCCATGCTGATTGCTGCACCGAGTGTGTGAAATGTTCAACAGCTTCAGTAATGTCATTGTCTGTTTTAAGTGGAATATGCAGATCTAAGCTTTCTTTGATGTTACGTCTAAAGAGTTCCCAGTTGGTCTTGCGAGAATGTAGTCTACAGGGCTTTGGATTTCGGGTGACTTTCCTTTTTAAGATGATTTCTACTGGTGAGTGATCTGACGATAACTCACCAGTAGAATTAATATAAGAAATGTTTATAAGTGACTGTTTTGTAATATCCTTGTGAGAAAAGAATAAAATTTATTATTTTTATTATTATTTTTGGTCTGTTTATTTAACTCAGCTCTAGGCTGGATTCAACCACATTTACGGGTCCAAGACCAAGTAAATGCGGTGTGTGATGTGTAAAGCTAAGTGTGTGGTGTTGATTCATCTGTTTGCATGAACCTTATTATTATTATTAATAATAACTTTTAGTAAGTTTGTCTAGGTCCAAAACCTATAGTCCAAAGCATTAAGAATCAAGTTCTAACACCACATATTTAAGTAATAGTAACTTTCAGGCAAAGGCAAAAACTGTATAATATTACGTAGACACCATTACAATATTATTTGAATATATTTTGCAGTTTCTACTGGACAATATGCCTTCTGATTGTTTGTCAAAACTGACTGACTTATGTGCTGTTCAAACTCAAACCACAATATGGTAGTTGATTTTTTTATATGGTCTATTCATACCCTGGACTTACCTCAATATCACTATCTTCATTTTTTTCATTATCTTGGACAGCTTGAGATGTGTCTTCTTTATCTGCTTCATATGCACCACTCTTGGCCATCTCTTGCTGAAAGTTACAATAGTGATCACAACATAATCAAATGAAATAAATTATCAAATCAATACCATGTAGTGTGGTTAGTTCAAAAATTTGAGTTCGGAGTTTAAGCTTTACGCACTGGGATTCAGTGGGTGAGTTAGGCTTTACACACTGATATGGCTCTAGAATTCGAATATGTAGGTATAGCATCCTCCAGTAGGATTTTTTTTAATAGGTTAGAAATATTTCCTTGATGGATTGCTTACCATAAATAGTGCATATTCATCCTCCAATTCATCTTTAGGTTGAGAACTAGATTCTTTATCACCAATTTCTTTAGATGAAACTGCTTCTAAACTCTCTTTTGTTAGCTCAATAAGTTGATGTAAATCTGACTGCAATGCTAGTAAAGATTCGCGTTCCGTCTCATCACTAGTTGTTTCTAGCGTTGTAGTAACCATTGAAAGCTGTAATCAAAAGAATAAGTAAAAAAATTGTAACATAAGCTAGTTAGAGGCACAAAATAATATGTAAGTATTAACCTATTGAATTGACAAAATTCTTACCTGCTCCTCGTATTGGTTTAATGATATCTGTAAGTCATCCATATTTCCGAAATTACTTTTTTACTGTCAGGAAAAAATATAAAACATTTCAATTACTTTTCGTATATTTTTATCGGACAAACTATTTGTTTGATAATTTAATTACCTACTAGTTGTAGTTGACATTTCAGGGTTTACACTTGACAGATAAGTTTTTTAAAATTCCCTGAATTTTCTCGTTTCTTGATGCTTTGCTTCCAAAATATATAGGAGGTACCATCCCCTAAATTGTTAAATAGGAGATAGTTTCCAGTGCAAAATAGTAAAAAGTGGCTAGTAACTAGTGTTGCCTATCGATAGTCGACTATCGATAGTTGACGTCATATCAATAGTATCGATAGTCTATCGATAGTATCGATATTAGTGATAAAGGATAGTATCGATACTATCGAGAACCAATATGTGTTTAGGAGCAATACTATCGATAGTATCGATAGTATTGCTCCTAAAATGGGTTGGTCTTCGATAGTATCGATAATATCGATAGTTTTACAAACTATCGATAGTATTGATAGTTTTATAATGTAATAGTATCGATACTATCGATACTATTGCTTCCAATCAATAGTATTAGTCAATTTGTGATATCGATAGTATCGATATTATCGATAGCACTATCGATATTGTTACTATTTTTCGAGGTCATCTATCGATAGCGAAACTATCGATGGTTGGGCAACTCTATTAGTAACCATTATATTTTTCAACTAGCGACCCGCCCCGGCTTCGCACGGGTACAATACTGATAATTATACTACATAATGTCTTTAAACCTCTAACAAACGGGTGAAATTTGGTCAAAACAAACGGAAACAAATTAATATAGGTACCTACTAAAACTCAGTGAAATAAGTAGGTGGGTATAAGCCGCGCCAATAAAGAAACGAATCTAAAATGGCGTCCCTGAATGTCACTGACAGATGATAGGGTCAGCAAATAAAAAGAAAGATAGAAAGAAAGTTTGTTTATTGTTTAAGTAGGTAAAATACAATTGTTAGTTTTATGTTTTGAAATGTGTAACGTATACAAAAAAATACATAATCTTTCATAAAAATTAGAACTGTTTATTTGCTTACTTTTCTTTAACATTTTTTACCTTAACCACTCGCAAGTAAGTCGTTTTTTTCCGTTAGCTTTCTTTACGGATTTCTTTTTGCATGCAGTACGCGCCGTGTGTGACTAAGACATCAACAGTTTAGAGTGAGAGCGCATGATCGCCGCTGCCATTTTAGATTCGTTTCTTTATTGGCGCAGGTTATATACTTTTATCGTATGAAATACCTATACTCTTCAGGACTAACAATACAACAAACACTAAATAAATAGGTATTCAAGTATCTATCCATCATAGTTATAACAAACACAAAACAAAAAAATTGCCCTATAATTCTTAAGGATCGAGCGCGCATAATCGCATTCGGCCTACCTCCGTAGCGTAGCGGTAATTGGCTCGCTTTAAATCTCGGAGGTCGTGGGTTTGATCCCCACACCGGACATGAAATCTTTGTGTAAATTCTAAGATTTCTTTCCGGGTCTGGTTGGTTGAGGGACTACCCTCCGTGCCTCGGAAAGCACGTTAAGCCGTTGGTCCCGATTGTTATAACATCATCTATAATAATCGTATATCAAGGAAGGGGCAGCAGCGTTTCCTTGTGTGTTACAACATAATTCTGCGGTCACCAACCCGCCTGCCAAACGTGGTGACTATGGCAATACCCTCCCTCGGGAGGAGGCCCATGTTCAGCAGTGGACGATATACGTGCTGATGATGATGATGACCTACTAAAACTCAGTGAAATAAGAAGGTGGGTATACTTTTATCGTTTGAAATACCTATACTCTTCAGGACTAACAATACAACAAACACTAAATAAATAAGTATTCAAGTATCTATCCATCATAGTTACAACGAACACAAAACAAAAAATTTGCCCTATAATTCTTAAGGATCGAGCGCGCATAATCGCATTAGGCCTACCTAAAACACGCGCTGTTATTTTGCGATAACTTCTAAGTTATTCATTAAAAGTTTATAGTGTAGGGGTAAAATAATCGCAGACTTTTTTGTAGATCTAAAAGAGAAGAATATTTGCCACCATACATTGTTTTGTTATATCTCATAGGGTTTAGGCAGCGTTTTCGTTGAAAGCTCCCAAATGGCTTAATTTTTTCCGACACCTCTGACAAATATCTATATTAGTCAAATGTACACATAAACTAAACAAATCATATACGTAAACCTTCCGGAAGAATCGTTCTATCGATTGGTAACATCCGCATGAAAATCGATGTAGTAGTTTTTGAGTTTATCGCGAACAGACAGACAGACGCGGCAGGGGACTTTGTTTATAACATGTAGTGATGTAGTGATAGCGGTCGCCCGCGGCTCCGTGCGGATGTCGGTTACCGCTGCAAAAAGCCTACCCAGGAAAGACACGGTCAGCAAAATGATTCCCAGGTCAATTCACAGACACCGACATAAACATCGACAACGCAGTCATTATCCGCAGGCTGCACAGATTGTCTTTCTGTGGATGTTAAAGTTGTTAATGATGAAAATATAATTAATGATGTAATTAATAGGCATTTTAGGGATTAGGCATTTTAGGCATTTTCAAAGCTCTGAAAAGAACTGTTGTTTAGCTCTGAGAAGAACTGTTGATTAGCTCTGAGAAGAACTTTTGCGTAGGTGTAGTTTTAAGAACGAAATCTAAAAAAAATCGCACGAAAATTATTAGACTTCGCAACGGGCCGTGCAGCAGAAATCGTAATATTTTAATTTCGCCATAACTTCAAAACCAAACGTCCAATTTTAATCATTCAAAGACCAAATATTATCTACATAAACTGTACTTAGTGATGAAATAATTTATTTTGATAAGGATTAATAGCATGAGTAAAATAAACGCGTTTAAATGTAGTCCAAAAAAAATTCAAGATTTCTAAATAAAAAAATGGTCGTTGTGCCTCACTCGACATAGATAGGTATAGTGTGTCGCGGACTTTTTTGTAGATATTTATAAGATCTATAATTAATTAGAACATTTTATGGTTCTATCTTTTATAGTTTAGGCAGCGTACGCAAAATAAGTAACTTTTCTGGTTGATTTTTTACACCTTGTGTCAGAAAAACCCAAATATCTTACGGAACCCTATTTTTTTCCAAAATAAAATTTAGCCTCGTTACTCGTGGATAATGTAGCTTTCGAATGGTGAAAGAATTTTTTAAATCGGCCCAATACTTTTTGAGCCTATTCATTACAAACATACAAAAATAGGTACAAATCTTTCCTCTATAAAATATTAGTGTAGATTACACTAGCCAGGCGTCCGGATAAAGCCGGACATCGTTAGGCTTTTTGGTAGCGTGTCCAGTCAAAATAAACGTTGCCCGGCTTTTGTTAGACTTTTTACAAATCCACTCGGAGCATCGAAAAAGCTTGATTTTGCATTTTTTTTTATCGTACCTACCTATTAATACGGAGACTAAAAATCCTCAATAATGTAGGGTGTCCGGCCTTTTTACATTAATGTCCGGCTTTTAGGTTAGGCGACCTGGCAACTCTAGTCACAAGTTCTTTTTTTATCATTGCATCCTGTTTTACTGGGCTTCTATACTTTACCAGATATAATATTGTGCTCTAGCCTTGGAATTGCATCCACAAAGTAATAAGCATAATAAACAGCACACAACCGCCACTTTAGAAATCGGGGCGAATCGAATAGCTATATTTAAGGAATGGCCAGATAAATAAAGAAGAAAAATCCTCAATATAATTGCAAGCCACCTTGAACTGCGGAATATCAGCTTCTGCATTTTATTGCACGAGTTTATCATCTTGCACAAATTCGACTTAACCTTACGGATTGATAGAACTTTTGAACTAACTAACTCACTGAATGAATTACCTTGTGAACTGACTGACTGACCTTATAAACTGACTGACTAACTTTATGGACATACTGACTGACCTTAAGGACTGATTACTTGGTTGGTAAAGTTCACTCGAGTCGAAGTCTTGCTCTCATTCCAACTGTAACTGCTTATTCACCCAACAATATTTATATACAATAAATCGCCATTAGATTACCGAGAAATCATATGTACTGGCTATAGATGAGACCTGTAGGGTTTATCTATATCTATACTAATATTATAAAGAGGAAAGATTTGTATGTAAGTATGTTTGTGACGAATTGGCTCAAAAAGTAATGGACCGATCTTTCACCATTTGAATGCTACATTATCACTAATTAATATAGGCTATATTTAATTATGAAGTTCCCACGGGAACGGGAGTTACGCGGGCAAAACCGGGCGCGGGAAGCTAGTGTTAAATAAAAACATATGTTTGTATATAAATAAATAATAATATTTATTGCATATTGTCAAACTTAAAATTAAATAATTAATATAAATATAATAGGTAGATAAATCAGGCCACGTTTTGCTGCGTCGTAGTCTAATATTTTTTAATTGTTGCTCATAATTGGCAGGACGATTTGGCATCAGATTTACTATGGAAATGTAACAATATATGTACTTTAAAAGATAAATGTACTTTGCAATACAAGATCTATTGTTTTACAAACGAACGCCCCTAACACATTTAAAACTGTAATTCATATGCTATTGATAAAGTATCTTATATACAGATAGATCGATTGTGCTACTAAAAATAACAATAAATCGTATTGGGCTACCAAAAATAAATTATTTCGGTAAGTTTTAGGAACAACAAAAAAAATCTGGCTTAGTCAGTTCCCTTAGGGATGTTAATACACTTTATCTTAAAAAATAGGTATTTAAGAACATTATAATTTTTTTATAATCTTATAAAATGTACATCATCTATCCTACTCATTGATAAATATAGACTAATGCATTAATCAAATAATCCGAAAGTTACAAAATAATATACATATAAAATACTTTCACATTTCACATAAGACTGATTATGCACCATACAATATTATTACATTTTACTTTTTTATAGAATTGACTTAGTAATACAGTTTGCGTCATACTCACACTTTATTTTCAATGTTTTCAAAACTTTGACCATAACAATATAACAATTTATACCATTAAGAGAGAAGGAGGAAAACAATATAAAGAATATGGGCTCTCATATGACTAGAATTTTGATTATTAGCCCTGAAAATATTGTAGATGTGCCTGATATTTGAAAATAACCTCGCCCAGGCTAGATAGCTGAGGAAGTTAATGTGGCCAATCTTTAATTTTTATTATCAACAAGTATGCACAGATCCTTATATAAGGAAAATTATAATTGTAAAGAAATAAGCTACTGTAAATATGCAGGAGCATTTATGTGTATAATGAGTTTTAGATGCCACCTTTTTCCTGTAAATGTCTAGATTTTAGCTAACACTTTTCCACCTCTTGATGTCTATCTAGTTCATCATGATGAATTTGAAGAAATGGTACATTACAATTGATGTAATGCACTGATAGTCATTTTTTTTATTACAGCTCCAACCACCTTTTTTACATTAACTCCAGTGTAAACATCAGAATCTTCAAAATTTGATGAAATAGTTTGGAATGTGTCATTCATAATAGTTTTCACTTTGTCTGCAACATTGTTAGTATTTGTATCAGTAGGTAAACTATCAAGTTTTTTAGTAAAATTTTCAATTTCTTCATTTTTTGTTATTAAACTGCTCTCCAAATTGTGAATTTGTTTATATAATTCATCTTCTTTACTAGCTTTGTTTTGCTTTCCCTGTTCTATTTCTTGTTTTAATCTTATTGTTTCTTCTTGAAGTTGTGATATTTCAATTTCTTTGTCTGTCTTTATTTTTTCTAGTTCTGATACTTTGGTACTTGTTGCTTCATTAGTTTGATTTAAAATTAATGTTTTGATTATTGTATCATCTGTGCTTGTTTTCCATTCTTTGCTATGAGAATGAAATATTTCTTCATATACTTTAATTTTATTTTCATATTCAGTTAGTAACTTCATAAGGATATCTGTTTGAATATTATTAGATATATCTTTGTTTTGATGATTAATTTTGTCTAAAACTAAATCCACTTTGTCTGTAATTCTGTTTATATTTATCCTCATCTCACTGTTATTAATTCTTTGTTCAGACATAAACAAATTCATGTCAGCATTAGCACCAGTAACAAAAGTGGCATTTGCCAATGGCAAAAATTGATTATTTTGGGGTGTCAGTGATTGAATGCTTTCAGTCAAACATAAAGATTCTGGTTTAATACTTTGTGCATCAGTTTTTTTGTATGTATTTTTTACTGGTTTGTGCCTGACAGTTTTTGATTGGTCATCAGTCTTACTTGAGACTGAGGATGATGAACTACTTTTCTCTAATGGCAATGAATTGGGAGGCAGCACTGATTGGCCCATATGTGCCATCCTTTGAAGAATTGCAGCTTTAGTTTTCATATTAATAGAAGAGGAATCAGTGTCACTTTCTAAATCTTTTTTGTCATTTTGTTGTGAGGGAGGTTTTACATCATTATCTTCTGTAATTATTGGTGGTTCTTGGTTTGTAAATGTAAATGCATTGTCTTTGTATGTACAATATTTGATCTTCAGTCCAAAATCTTCAAGACATGTTATAATTGCTTGTAACTTCTGTTGTTTAGGATATAGACTCCAATACTTTTGTTGATTATCATAGAATGAGATATGAGAGTTGTTTTTAATTGTGATTTCCAAGTCTGGAACTAAAATTGTATGGGACACAGTTGTTTTATCAGATTCATATAGGATAATCCGGTGTTGGCCTGTTTCTAAATATTTTATTACTGCAAAACCTAATCTCCCTCTTGACTTATATTGATTTTCATCCCTGGAAATAAAGTAAAATATGATATTATCAATTAAAACTATTTCATTATACTTAAAATATACTCTATAAATAAAGTAAATAAATTCTCACCATTCATGTGCAGTTACTACATCTGCAAATATACATTCTGTCGTTTTTTTTTGGGCTGGTTTAGTATTTACATTTTGAGGCTTTGGAGGAACATACTTCAAGGTTTCATTTTCTGGAACATCAGAACTTTTTGATGTTTTTCCAAATAAAGTTGCTAAAGATGCACTAAAAAATATAAGATGAATTAATGACATTCTTTTTGTTTTTGGCAATGAACAAAACATAATTAATAATCAAATTATCATTGTTTTCTTTTGTAAAATACAACAATATATCACATTTCACACATTTACAAACATCATCATCATCAGCCTATATAACATTCACTGCAGAACATGGGCCTCACCTCGAGGGAGGGTATTTGCCATGGTCACCTAGCTTGGCAGGTGGGTCGGTGACCGCAGTATTATGTTATACCACACAAGGAAAAGCTACTGCCCATTCCTTGATATATAATTATAATCGATGATGTTATAACAATCCAGACCAATGGCTTAACATGCTCTCCAAGGCACGGAGGGTGTGCCTCAACCAACCAGACCAGGAAAGAACTTAGAATTTGCACAAAGATTTCCTGTCCGGAGTGGGTATCGAGCCCACGACCGCCGAAGATTTAAAGTGAGCCAAATATCCCTATGCTATTCATAATTAAAATTATTAAAAATTGTTTTCCGTTCTATTACATTAAATACATTAAATAATAATCTGGGTTTCTACTACTACATCCATGTTGCCATAACATAAGCCACTAAACAAATATAAATTTTCAAAAATGAAGATTCCTTTAAGATATTCGTTTTATTGCTTAAATAGATATTTGGTCAGTATGTAGTTAGGGGCGGATTTTTAGATAGTATCATTTAAATGTACTTTAAGCAAAGTAAGTATACAAGCTACGAATTTTTTATTCATATGTACATACTTAAAAATGCATGTGATTGATAATAGTTCACTTAGAAATATAAATTTATGAAACTTACCCAGCAACGGGAGCGAAAAAGTCATCGTCAACTTCTTCAGCACTTAACATATTGAAATCTTTTATTGTTTTAGAAGATTTTTTTAATAATATTTGCCTAACAACGGGATTTCAATAACATTATTGTAAGCAATAAATAATTTTTGTTTACAAATTAGAAGTATCTATTCGCAGTTTTCGATCAAATACGTCAAAGTTAATGTCATTCGTGTTGCAATTATTGCCATAATTAAAAAAGATAGACTAGTAGCAACTTTTAACCAAAATTAACTGATGAAATAATAACTACATAGAGTACTGCCGTAATACGTACTATTCTTAATCTGATTCCAGAAAACTGGTTTCAATAAAAAATGACTTTATGACGTACGTACGAATTAAATAAAAATGTTATAGGGCATTCCTATGATATAAAAAAGACAGTCTAGCAAAGATAGTGATTTGGATGCTGTTGATTTGAGTGCTATAATAGGCAACTTTACGAAATTTATTACCTGTGATACACGTTTACTAAAATTGATTACCCATTACCTTACGAAATTAAAGTAGCCAAATACTTTGAACCTTATATGAAATAGATTAGGTTGATATTATGACAATACTTTAATTTTCACAATAGTAAGTACCTAACAAGGTTTGTGATCTACATATTGTAGAACATCGATTATTAGATTGCTACCATTATTATTTCCACAACCCCATATATATGTCAAAATAGTAACGTCATTGAAAGACATTGAAGTCATTTGAAGTTGCTTTACTACGTCACTCAGCCTGAAATCTAACGTAGTTATTTTAATTCTTTCTCTGTATTTTATTGTTCAGTAATAATCTTTTAATAAATTGTTGTCCGTTAATATAGTCAACAGGTTCTTGTGTTCATTTGTCTGTGATAGTCATAATTTCATTACCAAAATTAAAAAAATATAACCATGCCTGAATTCACATGTATAACATGCGCGGTGATATTCAAAACACCTGAACACCAACGTGAACATTACAAACAAGACTGGCACAGGTATAATTTAAAAAGAAAAGTGGCATCAATACCACCTGTTACCCTGGAGGAGTTTGAACTACGTGCAAAAGAACATAGAGAGTTGAGCCAAAACGAAAACCGCGATGAATCAGAGTACTGTAAATATTGTTCTAAGTTATTCAACACAAAGAATGCTTATAATAATCATTTGAATAGTAAGAAGCATAAAATATCTCAGGAGAACTATGTTGAGCCTGAAAAGACAGGAGAGGAGGAACACAGTGGTCATTCAGATGCAGACAGCTTTGTCAAGATTGAAACTAGTGCTAAACCATCCGCTGAACCCAGCAAGTTTGTCGTTGTTGACCCTAATGATTCCAGAGATGAAGACATTGAAACTGATTCGGAAATAGAAGAGGTATGAAATATGCTGTATTAAGGATAACATTTCCAAAACTTATGCAATACTTTGATATGCATGCAATGCAACTGCTATTATGTTATTTGCAATAAACAAAGAAATTTTTACCCTCCATCTTTATGAGTTCAATTCATAATTGTTCATCCAATATTTATAAATATGAAATGTGTATTTTATTTTAATATTTAAAATGTATCAAAATTATAATTATTTATTTCCAAAATTGAAGTGAACAGATCATAAATTATCCCTATGTACATACATAAATGATCATACTCAAATATTTGGTTAAGGTCCACCCAGGACATGAATATGGGAACACACCCAGGCAAGATGTTTTTCTTAAGAGTTGTCTTTAAAAAAAAACATCTTGCCTATAGAAACATGATAATACTATCTCCAATACTTTAATATCTCTGACAAGATTTTGAATATATCTGTTGATCATGTTCAACATTAACATAGTTTTTGGTCAGTCAGGTATTAGGGGATTTATATAAAATAACTAAACATTGTTTTTAAATTCCAGCTGGATTCTGATGAATGGGATGAATGCCGTATTAAAGGAAGTGATTCTCTGATCAAGCCTCGAGACTGTTTGTTCTGTACCCACCATAGCAAGAACATGGTCAAAAATCTTAAGCACATGTCAGAAGCACACTCATTCTTTATACCAGATGTAGAATACTGCACTAATATTAAAGACCTACTTATGTACTTAGGTGAAAAGGTAAGAACCAGTTAAATTAGTAGGAATATTATGAATGTGAACACCACAAATAACATACCCTATGTACGAGCAATAAACTCCATACACTGGGAAGTTGTTGTAGGCTGCGAACGGCGAAGTTCTTTGCCGGGCGAGGTGGTGTGGCCGGCGGCCGACGGCCTTGAATCACACGGGATGTGACAGGAAATAATATCACTGTTCTCGTCCGTAAAATGATTTTTATTTTTTTTATTCTTTATTGCACACAGTAAATACATAACATACAATTAATACAACGGAAACAACATGTACAAAGGCGAGCTTAATTCAATACTGAATTTTCTTCCAGCAAACCTTATGAAAGAAGCATTTGATTAAAAGTGCATAGTTAGTGTACAACGGACGAATCTAATAATATTTTCTACCAGATTGGTAAATAGGTACATATCAATAAACATACACTCTAATAGATACATATACAACTACATACTAATATTTAATCCTATATACATATTGTTAATTATAATATACTACATAAACTAACTTATATGTCCAAATTATGTAATATGATTACTGAGTCAAAAAGTACTCCTTTGTTCTTCTTTTAAATGCGTTAAGAGAAGAACAAGTGCGAATGGGGTGTGGAAGGGAATTCCATAACCGCACTGCACGGACGGTAAAAGAGTGGTCGTATTTACTAGAGACATGAGGTGGGTTCTTTAAAAGAAGAGAGGTGGCGGTACGACAGGGTTTGTCTCTAGGTATCAAATACTCGAAGCGTTCGCGAAGATATGTAGGGGCATTGGGATTGTGAAGGATAGAGAACAGAAGAGACAAGATATGACAGTCCCGACGCCTTCGAATAGGCAGCCACTTCAGTTTCAACCGAAACTCTGACACATGGTCATATTTTCGGAGGCCAAAAATGAAGCGGATACACAAATTCTGAAGGCGTTCAAGTTTGTCTAAAAGTTCCTCTGTTGCATCTAAGAAACAAACGTCGGCGTAATCTAAGTGAGAAAGAAGAAGCGATTGAGCTAGGGTGACTTTAGTCTGAAAAGGTAAGAATTTCTGGAGACGTTTAAGGGATTGAAATGAACAGTACACCCTCCTGCTTACCTCTGCAACGTGATTGCTCCAAGAGAGATTACAGTCTATAAGGACATCTAATTTTTTGCACACTTGGAGAAGTCTATAGGCTCATTATCAAAAATAATTGGTGATAAGGAATTGAGATCAATGGAATTATACATGTATCTGCTACCAATAATGAGAGCTTGTGATTTAGCGGGATTGACCAGAAGGCCATAAGCCTTCGCCCACTTGCTAATGTTACCAAGATCATTATTGATAGCAGCAATGGCTTCCCTAGCATCTATGACATTAAAATGCCTATATAGTTGCAAATCATCTGCATAGAGATGGTAATGAGAAGATAAAATTTTCGTGACTGCGTTAATAAAAACAGAAAATAGAAGAGGAGACAGGACGCCACCCTGAGGGACACCCGCAGTAAGATCACACCACTGAGAGAAAGTCTCATTGGCGCGAACAGCCTGCGAACGACCTCTAAGATGATTACTCTAAGATGATTAATGATTACTTTTTATTGTTAAAACATATTATTTTATATGGTAATGATAAATTAATGTAGGTTATTTGTGGTGGGTGCAATAGCCTAGTCAGCAAATGTACGCGAGTCATCGGCACTTTAATAATGCTTAGTTAGATAAAAACTGAAACAATTAATATCATGTGGCGATGCTCGTACACCCTATTACATAGTATTTTTGATAAATTTAATGTATATTTACATATTATCAAAACAACTTTACACACTTTTAAAAGGACACTAGATTTTGTGTTCTGTTTATTATATATAATTTTTGTTTAAGGTTAAATCTTACTACCATTCACATTTAAAATTCAATTTACAGTCAAATTTCGATTCTATAATCAAACTTTGAATTTTCGATATTTAATTTGATCTAATGGTTGTTCAATAACAATCACTAGTTTAAATAGAGACTTGGTATGTTGTTTCTGAATAGATGTAAGAGAATTATCAAGCTTTGATAAAATAATTATATAAGAGAACATAAGTTTGCTTCAACACAGAAAACAATACCTATTTCTGATATATTATATTGAAAGTCAATGTGTAAATGTGTGATAATTTTTATCGTTAAAATTACTAATAGGAGAATGAGGACAATTTATCATCAATATAAATTATTTTTTTGTAGTTATCATAAAATAAAATAACTTATTTCTATTAAATTTATTGTTGGATGTATACAGGGAATTCACTAGCATCAGTCAATGATAATGATAGTAAGTCCAACAATAAATTTAATGCATCTATAATTTACAGATATCCCAAGGCTACATGTGTCTATGGTGCAATGACACAGGCCGCACATTCTACTCTATGGAGGCTGCAAAAGCACATATGGTGGATAAGGGGCATTGCAAGATGCTGCATGAAGGTCTTGCATTAGCAGAATATGCTGATTATTATGATTACAGGTTTGTGTATATATGTTATATTGTATTACTGTGTCTATTGTGATATTATTTATAATATACATATATAAAATTGTAGTAGTCATAGTCTAATTCTATGTATCTTCTAACTAAAATCTGGTCCTTAAAATTTGACCTTTGACTGAGTATATATACTATTATATTGTATATTGATCTCATAAGCATAAGGTTGGATGTACTATATACTTCAGAAACATTAAGTTGTAAGTGCTAGTAAACAATAAAGGCACATACAACTAATGTTTCTGACATATAATGGCATATCCAACCTTATGGTTCTGAGCTCTAGATATCTATTCAATCTACTGTACTACTACATATTATAAAGATAAAACATTTGTTTGTTGACAGATAAAAATAAAAACGAAGGGAATTTCCAATATTATTTTACCATTCAAAATCATCTCAATCAATTAAATATTTTATCCGGCATCAACATAAGCTATAGCATAAGAATATTTATATTGTATATATAGCCAATTAATTTAACAGTTCTTATTGTTAAGAATAAAAATAATGTAGTTGATAGATTTCTCTATATGTAATGAACTTACTGTTTTACTTGTTAAACTTCAATTTAATAATATAATTATGTTTCCAGTACTTCATATCCTGATCACAAGGATGGTGATGAAGATATGGAAGTGGACGAAGTGGTTGAAGGTCCAACAGCACTTGATGGTGATGATGTCCAACTGGTACTGCCTTCAGGAGTCACTGTCGGACATCGATCACTCATGAGGTAAGTCCACATCATATTTATAATACAAACCTTGTCCTCATTATTAGAAATAGCTACAACAAAAGAAAAAAAAGTCCGAATTAGTTTAGTTTCTTGGTTATTGTTGGTATTGATATAAATATATATATAAGGTGCTATAAAAATATCTGCCACGGCTTTAATGGGAGGTAGTATTATGTTTAAAGATTACAATAGTGAAGAGCTTTCGTACCCCGGAACAGTTATTTCAATTTGAGAAAATAAATAAGTTAAATAAACATTGACTATACTCTGCATAAAGCC
This sequence comes from Nycteola revayana, assembly GCA_947037095.2. NCBI lineage: Eukaryota > Metazoa > Arthropoda > Insecta > Lepidoptera > Nolidae > Nycteola > Nycteola revayana. Next base: position 11,036,762 of record OX344845.2, on the reverse strand, counting down.
GTTCACAAATTACGCGCGATGTGTCGCATCGTCAATGAAAACACATGCTATCTCTTTCCATCTGTTCCGTGAATGAAAACTGAAATCACTATCTGTACGTGTAGGTACGCAATAATACGCTGTCAAACAAGTGTTTTAAAAGAGCAATTACTTACCAGCTTCTGCATTCTTCCAAAAAACTTAAGTAAATAAGATGATAAACTTCCCATCACACTTAAAACAGGCTTTGGACTGTCAAGTTAGTGTAAGAATCGCAATTTTTTTCTTATTATTTTTAAACAATAGGTAGGTACTTAGATTCATTTCAAATAACGATAAATTACAGTAACTTGGCGTGTTTAAAAGTTAATCATCTTATTTACAACAATTGCACCGTATTTACAATTATTTACACACTCCCTACCTACTTATCTACAAAACTGTTGCAGTAGTCCGCGTTGCACACAAATGTAGGCACGCTTACATACGTGTCTCTTAACTTTGTTTAATGTGTCCGTTTCACTTTTTAATTGTCTAAATGCGCGTTTGTTTCGCCTTATTAGTTCTACCACACTTCTGATATCATGTCCGGTTCAGCCGTACACAAGGTCCTTTACACGACCCCACAAAAAAAAGTCTAGAGGGGTTAAATCCGGCGAGCGAGTAGGCCACGGCACCACTGGCCCTCTTCGGCCCGGGCCTTTCCAACTTTCACGACCGTACCACACACCGTTCAAAAATTCCCGTACGTTGATGGCGAAATGAGGTGGTGCTCCATCATGTTTGAAGTGCAACCCTCTTATCTCTTCAAGAGGAATACGTTCCAACATTCTTCTCACACGGGTTCGTAGTAAACGCAGATACGACTCTCCGTCCAGTCTGTCCAAGAACACTGGTCCTAGTATTCTGTTCCCCAGTATCTAGTGTTAATAAAGGCGTGCGATATTCCCGTCGTTGACCACTAAAACTATCTTCCGAGCGGCCGCGGCCGGGGGCCCCAGAGGGGCGACTGGCGAGCGCCCGGCGATCGGCTAGCGCGTGCGACGAACGGGGTAGTGCCGGCGGGTGCGGGTGGGGGCGCGCGGGGTTGTCCTTTGACAACCGCCGCGCGGTGGCATCGTTTGATAAGAATGGCAGTTCAGCGTATGAATTCGGTGCGGGGCGTGCGGTGCGGCAACAGCTTATTAAGTCTACAGAATGGTGTTATGCCAATAAATCAATTCAAATTTAGACGTACAATTTTTTGTATGAAAAAAAATATGACAAATTATCAATAATTTTTCTTCACTATTGTAATCTATAAACACAATACTGTCTCCCATTGCAGCCGTGGCAGATATTTTTATAGCACCTTATATATCTATCCACCTATCTCCACTGCTGAACATCCGCTAATTTCCGCCAGTCTACTTTGGCTATCCTTTGCAAGTCATTGGTCCATCTTGTACTATGTATGTACTTTATATTTGCCGGTCGCCACTCAAGGAGATCAGCACATCGTCTATTCCACCAAGATATTGTTAGATCTTAGTTATTATAAAGCCAGTTAATCAATTTTCGTAATTATAACTTTAAAATCGATATTAAAAAATAATTATTAATTACTGTACATTAATCAACCTTGAACGCTAACTTTCTATAATATTATAAGGAGTTGCAATGTGTTAATTACCTGTATATATTGATATCTGCTAAGTGCTAACAGTACCATGACGGCAATGACTTGTATTTTACGTCTAAATAACTAATGTATGTGTTGGGAGCAAAAATGTTATGCATTCGCAATGCATTCGTTTGAATTATAACATAAATAAGAATCAATTAAATTGTATTATGAATGATTGTTTTCGAGTTGTTACATAGCTTTTATGATTTAATTTTTTTGTTTTATTAAGTTTAAATAAGTAAGGATGAGTTTTTAATGTTCACCAATGAATATGGCTGTAGCACTGTCCATACGTAAACAAAAATTTGAATATTTTTTTGTCGTTGAGAAAACATGTCTTTGAAAATGGGAAATAGGACTTTAATACTTCCTACAAAGCTAACTTTACATTATTTATTTACGTTACAGATACTACAAACAGAACTTGAACCAAAACAGTCAAGCTCTAGTAAAGAAGTCGGACCGCAAGTTGCACAGGCTACTCGGCGTGTATCGCGCATTAGGATGGGCGCCTAAGGAACAGGCGTTAGCTGCCAAGTGAGTAAACATAATAAATAACCTTCTGTACTATGATATTATAAAAAAGTAAAGTGAGTTCCGACGTGCGAGGTAATCTCTGGTGATTCGATTTTTAAATTTATGTCACAATTACATAGATAACTACGTTATCCAGGACTAACATAGACTAAGATAAGGAATGGGATCTAAGAGAATGAAACCGCGGCGAGACAGCTATTAAAAGATGGATAACTGTCTGGAATTCAGAAATACATAACGGATAAAACCACATCGTGTAGAAAACACACTGCATTTCGTCTTTAAAAATACATGATCTTTTGACATTTTATGTTTGTAAAGTCTTACAAATATATAGTTCGTCCATACCTACTGAGCTGCCAGTGCACACAAAATATAATATTATTTTGTTTTTTCTTTGCAGGAAAGCAAGAGATATTCACTTCATGAAGCGAGTCCAAGCCAAGTGGCAGATGAAACTCTCTCTCAAAGCTAACAAATTCCAGAAACATTACCGAGCCCAAGTTAACTTCTAAACAAGGCACATTCATGCTCTTATCATCAATTTTTATTTACATTGTCATTAAAAATGAAATATATATCTTATAGCAGTATTTATTACTTGAACCGCAACTCTCAGGTTGATTAAGATTAACTTCAGACTTTTATTGTAAGTGTGTAGTACGCTTATTTGTCGTTCTTATTTGTTATGATGCAGAAAATATATATACTTACGTAATTGACTGCTCGGAAAATAACGTTAGGTGAGTTTATTAAAATAGGAATTGGCTTAGGAAGAGTTTGACCCGCGTCTCGGAGCTTTCGAAATTGCCATATATCTATAATATTGAGGAATTTCTGTTGCTGATGTTGTTGATCCATGTGTACGTCGTAATAGGAAGCGTAAATTACGACTTAACAAGGTGGAGAATTTTGATTAAGTCCTAATATGCGTATATTAGAACTATTTGCATAATAATTATTTGCGTTGAACATGATATATAATAAACAAGATAGTGTAAGTTAATGAACCGTATCTTTCTTGGTTTAAAAGATTATCAAAATAAGCCAATTTGGGTATTCTTGGTTAAAAAATAGTTACTTTAATAATTATACTGCTATAAGACATACATCATATTGAAGTTTTTAATTTTGTTGGTCCGAACTCCATTTGAAACATTACATTCTATTTTTAAGTTTTCTATTTCATAATAAGCATTATTTTATTGTTGTTTTCGATATACATTTTTTTATATCATTTCAATGTTTCTTGGTGCCTTTAGCTTATAACTATGTATACGCCTCTTTATTTGGTCAAACGCAATTAGTTGCTACACATGTATTATTTTGACATAATTAAACTTTTCAACTCCTGGTCCGCCTTGAAATAATATTCTCGATTGTATTTAAAATACTATGAGATACGGTGCTATCATTCCCTTTTTAATTTCATTATACCTCGTGCTAATTACCATGACGCCTGGTTCGAATGAGTCCAAATAAGTTTTAAATTTTATTTTGCTGCTACAACAAAACCATCGAATCTAATAACAAATCTGGAGCTCAGAAGCATAAGGTCGGATGTGCCACTATACGTCAGAAACATTCGTCGTATGTGCCTGAATCGTAAACTGGCACTTACAACCAAATGCTTTTGAAGTCGTACATCCGTCCCTATGCTGCTGAGATTTAGAAATATAAGGTTCAAATGTAACTAAGCTGTTACATTATATTATATGCCCGGTGAAGTAGCAAAAGCCTCATGGCTAACTACATATGTCCGTCAGAAAATAAATAAATAAATAAAAACATTATATTAACTTAACAAACATCTGATAACAGTAAGAAATAACAGCAAACAAATTACTCCGAATTGCATGTATATCTGCTACTGTAGGTAAAGAGTGGTGTCTCGCTCAGGGTTGTGGGGGAAGGGTTCATTTTCGAGCCAGGTATCATGTTAACGCACGAGTTATATGCATATATGCTCAGTTCATATATTAAAGGACTTATTTTCTTTTAATTTATACTGGCAGTAGCAACAAGTTTGAAGTACGCCGCAGGGTACGCTATATAATATGATTGTTTGTTAGACATCACTGCCATTTGTAAAATGTGTTCCAGTTTTACTTATTAAGGATGATTTCAACTACAATCTATGTAGTAAAATATTATTCCGTTCAATTTAAGACTACTACTGTAGGACTTCTCTCTACGTAGCTATTATGTATTAGGAATCAAATAAAACAGAAAAGGTAATAGCACACTGTTATATATCACAATGAACATCTGTCATTCCATTGGTGTTCCATTTTCAAAATCATGTACCTATGGTTTATTACGCTAAGCGGCCAGTAACATACACAACAGTAACTATGCTATGCTAATAATACCACGAGGAGAGGGTTTAACCACTAAAACTCCCCGGATGGTGCTCTGAATACCAGTCATGGGAGTACCGGGAACGGCTAATGCATGACATCCGATGATCCCTGACGGGTCCCGCGATCTAGCTGTCACGAGTTCACCCGGGAATTAATCAAAGGACAACTGCCATTCTATATGTGACTCTTATAGATATATGTACTATATTTAGAAGGATGGATTTTGGAAGAAACCTCTTTGAGTTTAGAGCACGAAGTTTCAACATGTACATTGTCCGGTGCACGCGATTCTCACCCTACGTGGTACATCGGTAAAGTCCCTAATTAAACATGTCATTACTGTGTTAGGTATAGCTAAATAACATCATTTAAGCATGTTCAGAATAAGTTTCTTAACAATCCAATAAAAATTGCAAATCAATATAAATCATTTGTTCATAACGAAATTAATTAATTTAAATAATATTTTCTGACGTTTAATAAGTCATATGTATTGATGTGATTCTTCAATACCGTGTATGTGACAGTTACTAATAAGGTGTAATTTCATCTGTCAACAAATATTTTCGTTACATATTTTTGAAAGAGCAAGAATCAATTGGGTACATTTCATTTTCATCCTTCATTAAATGAATTAGCTATTGTCACTTACGCTGTATTGAATTATCACCGACGAAAGGGAAAAACGAATTCTGTTATTAAATTAAAAATTGAAAATGAAATACATAAAGCATTAAATAAAAGAACCAATTAGATCGTGTTGTTTTATTCTCTTAATTTTATTTTAGTTTCCAGTAACATTTAAACGAACTGGTCAGTACCTACTGGCTCATATTTATACTGTCTTTCACGTATATTTTCGGCATCATTACCACGAATTTCCAGCCTTGGATCTGATAACGTCCATGGAATCTTAACTGGATTTCGGTTTATAGTAACATTGATTTTGTATAGAGGAAGCGTGCTTATCTTACATTTAAACAATTTAGATAACACTTTAGATAAGCCATGGTCGATAATGTACTTGTTTTTAATATCGGGTATTTTAGAAATGTATTTTGAAAGCACGTTGTTTGTTTCGGCTGGAATGTCGGTTTCTAGCGCGTGAACAACAGTAAATAGAGTTATCATCTGAAAAAATAAAGTGTTTTGTTGCAACACTGTAAATTGCAAAACGCTAAATGAATGTGCTATAACGTCACCGGCCACCGGTAACACCGGTTCGGGGTTTTTGCCAAGTTTCTAAGGGATCTTCATCATTTTAGCCGTTAGACGTCCACTGCTGCACAAAGGCCTCCCTCATAGAGAATCTCATATAGATAGCAGTTGTTGCGGTTGGAAGCGGCATGCATCCATCGGCGTGATCTCGCCGCTTTAACTAAATCATCCGTCCATCTTCTAAGTCTTACTTGGTGCTATCTATGAATATTACTCAAATTATACATATCAGTACCTACTTACTTACCATCCATTACGATAATGTGCTAATCATAGAACAAGGAGTCTAACCAATAAAACCACCCGGTTACTCCTCCGAATGTCAATCAATATAATGGCTACAGCTGTGACCCAGAAACGGCGTAAATACTGTAACCTTATTCAAGGTTACATATTTGAGCCATTTGGGGTCGAGGTTCCGTACATATACGTTTTAAAGATTTATCTAAAGGCTTCGTCGACGTTACTCGTGACCTAACGACCCGTGATGGCAATGCTAATACTATGACGAGCTCCCTTATCGTATTAGCATTGTGGTCCAATGTAGTAATGCTGCATGTCGGTTGGCAGCATTTTCTGACCACTCTACCGGTCTGCTGCTCAGGAAATATTATTTTCTATTTTGTTTATCTTATTTTAGTTTTATTCAATTAATTATTTATACATATATTAACTATACCTAATAATAAAATACAATACATTTCACTCTCAATTCTTAGTCGAAACATCGTTAAAATCTCCATTCTAGAAACTTACCAAAACCACAAACATGTCTGCCGAGCGAAACAACTTTTAAGTAGATAAAGTATTATTCAACATTACATAACCAGGTACCTATGTTTAACAAGTAGGTACTTATTTATAGCACAGTACCTGCAGAACGTAAACGTTGTAGCTCCGTGCAATCCAATTTATTGCTTCTACGCTTATTAAAACTTTCATATTTATACGCAAATTGTGACTAGCGAGTTAGCTATAAAATTACACTTTACAGCGAAAATTACATTTGACTTGTAGGCTAAGGCTATTTGAATGTCTGTAGTGAGATATTAAAGAATTTGTACGTAACTAACTGCTAATATCAGTGACCGAACAAGTAGTAAGTAGGTAGTTGTAGATAGCATTATTAGCTAGGGTTTAGGTAATTTAGGTAGTACCAATATTACAGGTACTACCTAAATTCTTCATCCTACATTACCCGAGGATACAAATATTGCCTTATACCGACACGGTTCGGGTTGTAGAGAAACATTTGGTGATGTTTGTGCACAGAAAATGTAGAGTTTATTTTAACCCAAACCTTTCATCAAAGGTTCAGGTAGGTACTAGGTAAGTAATAACACTCTTAATTTTATGTGGGTGAATATCACTTATCTAAACATCGTACCTTTCTCTAACGGAATAAGGTTTAAAATATATTAATAATTAATAATTAGGTAGGGTAACAAAAAATTAATGTCCTCTTCATTTTCGTATTGTTGATTGCTTGATTTCGTTATCGCTCTTATACTTCTGGAAGAGTTGTTTCCACAATCCCAGAAACTGTATGACTGGAACAGTCACTCACACGAAATATTTGTGACAGTGTGTGTGATAGAAAAACTTTAGAAGAAAGATATAGAAGTCAGAGTGCCTAGACAACATGCCTCTACAGAGCGGAGTGATCGCTAGCATAAAATCGTTAACGCATATGCATATGTATGGTACTTGACATATGTCACATGATTAAGCGATTCTATTTAAAAAGGGATGGGCATTCATTGGTTGCAGGAGTGCCCACTTTAACTAGAGACCGTGCAGGCCGACGAGAAAAAAATATTTTATAGGCTACGCAGCTAAGAGAGGGTCAGTCTAATTGGTTAATTTAGATATGGGTCAAAATACGAGTACGAAGAAATATTTAAAATGAAACAATATCTGACCTATCATAATCATTATAATATATTAACATTTACATACATCTGCTTAGGTACCCGAGGAACTTCATACCCTTAACAAGGCACATATAATACAACCTTTCTTCATATAAACCAAGCATTTAGATTTTTGCTGGTACAGTTTAATTAACCTATCAATTTTCGTTTCCGTTCTTCTGCGGTGGTATTGGTAGATCTGACACTCCTCGCGGCGCGGCTCCTCTCCTCGAGAATCCTAATGCTGCTTTCAATACACAAAAACCAGCCTCGATGGTTCGTTTCCTATCAGTCTCGTTGCCGATGGCAGGGTTTATCTCGACCAGGTCAATGGCCCTGAGACGGCCCGTTCCGTGTATTATTTCCATCAGATTGATAGCTTCCCGCAAAGTTAATCCACCTCGAACTAAAATAGAAAGCAAATACAATATACGGCAACAAGCAAAAGCGAGATACCTATCTAGTGAAAATTGCAGTGGTTACGGTAGTGGCTTCTGAGACCTGGGTTCTATTCCCACCCGGGACAAGTATTATATAGTTATTCTGAGTCTTGGTGTACTTTATGTCCGTGAAGTATGTATTTGTAAAGTTCCCAGCGACGAAGGGAATTATTTAGATGGTGCGGGAGTTGTCTTAAAAAAAAACTTAATGAATTCCTATCAAAATTTGATACATAGTTGAAAAATCCTTTTCGACTCGCATTTTGTAATTAACCTTTCGAAGCCCTTGAAGATCTAAAGTTCTCAAGGCGAACTGTTAAATAAAGTGCCTAACAGTTGCAGAAAATTCTCCTCAATCTATAAGTCATAATTCCGCGAACCTCCGTTCTCTTCTGCACGTTTAAAATAAGTTAGTGGAGAAACACACAGATGAAACGCAACTTTGTATGTTCACACATTATACACATTTAACCTCCAATGCAAACGCTTATTCGGGTAGTTACTGACTGAAATGTATCCATTTCATTGGTAACTGATTTGGTAGAATTAATGGAATGCTATTAGCGTAGAAACGCACGCAGCTCGTTTAGGTGGATCATATGTATTCACTGAACAATTTGATCCAAATGCGGTAGTTTAAGCTGTGCATTCTATCATCGGTTTAACTAGAACTGGTCATAATTCATACCTGGGGTGCCAGTACTTGGTGCTTCAAGTGCGTCTATTGAATCAATATCGAAACTAACATGGATTGGCTTGGTGCCACTGGGATCTAGTTTGTTTAGTATATTTTGAATTGATTTTTTGATTCCATGCCTGAAAAAAGTTTTATTAATTAATATTTTTTAGTAACGATTATTTCTGTGTTTATATCGAAAATAAATAAAAAGATTAAATGCGAACTACATTTGTTTTGGTACCTGTAATCTATAAACCATTTACATGATACTGTCAAGATACTACATGTATATTCTTTTAAGTTTTATTTTTACTTATCAAACACTTTATGGAAAAGTTTCATCATCATCATCATCACCAGCCTGTTGTAGTCCACTGCTGAACATAGGCCTCCCCCATCGATTTCCAGCGGGAGCGATCGCTAGCGGCCTGCATCCACCGACTTCCTGCGACCTTTATGAGGTCGTCGGTCCATCGTGCAGGCGGTCGTCCTACGCTGCGCTTGCCAGTACGTGGTCTCCACTCGAGAACCTTTTTGCTCCATCGGCCGTCAGTTCTTCGAGCTATGTGTCCTGCCCATTGCCACTTCAGCTTGCTTATCCGTTGAGCTATGTCAGTGACCTTCGTTCTCCTGCGGATCTCTTCATTTCTGATTCGATCACGCAGAGAAACGCCGAGCATAGCTCTTTCCATAGCTCGCTGAGCGACTTTGAGCTTTCTTATGAGGCACACAGTAAGAGACCACGTCTCAGATCCATATGTCATCACTGGTAACACACATTGATTGAAGACTTTGGTCTTCAGGCACTGAGGTATTTTGGACGAGAAGATCTCTCGAAGCTTCCCAAACGCTGCCCAGCCGAGTCGGATTCGACGATTGACCTCTTTCTCTAAGTTGGTCCTACCTAGTTGGATCGTTTGACCTAGATATATGTATTCGGTCACAACTTCGAGAATGGAGTTTCCAACGGCTATAGAGTTGGGCACTACATGGGCGTTATGCATGACTTTCGTCTTGCCCATGTTCATTCTAAGCCCAACTTGTTGAGAAACTCCATCGAGGTCATTGAGCATCTGTCCAAGGTCCTCCAGCGATTCTGCCATGATCACTATGTCGTCGGCAAATCGAAGGTGAGTGATGTACTCGCCATTTATGTTGATGCCGTGTCCTTGCCATTCCAGGAGCTTGAAGGCGTCCTCCAGAGCAGCCGTAAAAAGTTTGGGAGATATAACATCTCCCTGTCTTACGCCTCTCCGTAGCGGGATTGCCTTCGTACATTGGCCCTGTACTCGGACCGACATGGTGGCGTTTTTGTACAAGCACTTCAGCACTTCAATGTACCGATAGTCGATACGACACCGCTGAAGAGATCTTAGAACCGCCCAAATTTCGACCGAATCAAAGGCTTTTTCATAGTCCACAAACGCCAAGCATAGGGGCTGATTATACTCCTCGGTCTTCTGTATAATCTGCCGCAGCGTATGTATGTGGTCTATGGTACTAAAGCCTTTTCGGAAGCCGGCTTGTTCGGGAGGCTGGAAGTCATCGAGCCTGTGTTCGAGACGATTTGTGACGACCCTCGAGAACAGCTTATAAACATGGCTCAGCAATGTGATGGGTCTGTAATTCTTCAACATGGTTTTGTCACCTTTTTTGAAGAACAGAACCACCACACCTCTGCTCCATGATTCTGGCGTTTGTCCCTCGAGTAAGACGGAGTTAAAGAGCTTCTGAAGGACTTTAAGTATCGGTGTTCCACCCGCATTCAGAAGCTCAGATGTGATTCCGTCATCACCTGGCGCCTTGTTGTTTTTAAGCTGTTTAAGGGCCATCATAATCTCGTATAGGCTGATGTCCGGGAGATCTTCGGTATTGTGTCGGGTGAGCCTTGCTCTGGGGTCTTTGGCTTGGCTGTTAGCGGGCTTGACTGTTGAGGCATACAGCTGATTATAGAACCTCTCTATCTCCCGTAAAACCTCTGGCTTACTCGACGTCACTACCCCATCTTCCTTCTTCAGCTTTGTCAACTGGCTTTGCCCAATAGAGGTGTCTCTTGCGAACACTTTGGAGCCTTGGTTTCGCTCTATCGTCTCCTTAATACATTTTGTATTATAGGAGCGAATGTCGTGACGCAATGACGTTAAGATATGTCTATTGAGCTGCCTAAATGACTCCGCATCGTCTGGAGTCTGGAGCATCATCGTACGTCGTTTAGCCATGAGGTCCCGGGTATTAGTGGATAGTTTCTGAGGTCTATTTCTAGGGTGGGGTTTAAAATATTTAAGCCCCACCGTATGCACAGTGTCTACTAGCCCGCTGCTGAGATCGTCCACAGATTCGCAGCTGTCTAGACATTCGAAGCGATTACTTAGTTCGATCTGAAAGCTCTCGGGGTTTTGGATGTGTGCGTTTGAAGGTCGGAGCGTAGACTTCATCAGACGGGATCGTTCCAATTTGACATTAATATTTAACGTGCCTCTAACTATACGGTGATCACTTCCGGTTTTAACCCTGTGAATCACAGAGACATCATTAAATATTTGTCTTTTGGTTGTCATGATGAAGTCAATCTCATTTTTTGTGGAACCATCAGGGCCCATCCAGGTCCATTTCCTGTGAGGTGGCTTCTGGAAGAAAGAGTTCATCATATAGAGTCCCTCTTTCTCCAGGAAATCAGCCAACCTCTGACCCCTTCGGTTCCGTTGCCCATATCCATGCAACCCCACTCTCATCTCATCATCGCCTCGGTTACCCAGTTTAGCGTTGAAATCCCCCATAACAACGGTGTAGTGGGTCTTGGAGCTATGTATGGCTTTACTAATATCCTCATACATAGCTTCCACTTCTTCGTCTGAGTGTGTTGAGGTCGGTGCGTAAACCTGTATAACCTTCATGGAATATCTTTTTGATATTCTGAGTATAAGGTACGCTACCCTGCTCGACACACTGTCGACGGCCACCAAATTGTTAATGAGGGACTTGCGGACGATAAACCCTACACCACCTTGGGACCGCTGTTCGCCCTCCCGGTAGAAGAACAAGTTGCCGGAATTCAGGGTCATCGTGTCCTGTCCCGCTCTTCGGACTTCTGACAAACCCACTATATCCCAGCGCAACTTGTCCAATTCCTCTTCCAGCTCTACGATCTTCTCGTCTGTCCTCAGAGTGCGTGTGTTGTGTGTTACCAGGGCCAGTTGTCGTGTGGGGTGGTACCCGGATCTCTTCCGGAGATTCTTAGCACCCCCTGCCCCGCCGTTACCATGGCTGGTACCGTGGCCAGGACTAGCGGGGCGGCCGGGGACTAGGGGCCTGATTCTGGTATGTGTCACCATGAGGGGTGTTTTGCCAATACTCGCCACGCTTGGCAGGCGGGTTGGCGAGCGCAGTGGAGTTCTTTTGATTTGATCATCACAGGAAACGCTGCTGCCCGTTCCCTGGAATTTCTCTTAGTCGCCTTTTACGACACCCACGAGTAGAAATGGGGAGGTAACATTCTATGCCGGCATAAAAGTTTAGTATAAGTATACTAAATTAAAAAAAATGTGATAAGTAATTACATTATTTAAACCACCGGCAGGATTCGAACCTGCATCTAAAGTGCAGTTTTGTCCCTCCCTGAACTAAGTCCGGGTATGCTCTAGCTATATTATATAAGTGTGTTTATGTACTTACTCATCAATGTCCTCCATAGCATAAGCTGGTACATCGTATTTTTCTATAACAAGTCTCTCATAATGGTCTACCGAACGAAGACCTATGTATCCTAGGTTTTTTACTGAGAATCTGCAAATTAAATTATAACAATAAATAAAGGACATGCACTCAACAAATATTTTATTCCGAGTTTAGTATGCTAACTGTATAATATTATTTGTTGCTGTTCTTTTCAAAATGACTTAAATGGGACTAATTGGTTTCGGTAGATGCTTCTGGGACATAGTGTTTTGGGTTTGATTCCATCCCAATACAACTATGTGCGGTTTGTGTCGTTATATGATGTGTTTGAAAAGTCCCCCACTTGACACTTGCACTTATTATACAAGTACGGGCGTCGTTAAAAAAGTAAAATTCCTTACAATGGTTTTTGCCAATCCATGGTCGGTAGGTAGGGCCAGTAGTCGGATAATTCCTTGACTAGAAGAGCGACGGGCATGCCGTGGACGGAGCCAGAATCTGAGGTTTGGTTAGTGTTGATGTCACCGTGGGCGTCCACCCAAATGAGGATCATGTCTTTATTAACCTTGTAGTGACCGTCAACCGTGCCTAAAATAAATAATCATTAGCAGTGGTGATTATTTAATTTAATACCTATAATACATTCTGTTAAACTTTCAAAGTCTAGCTATTATAGTCCAAACATTCAGCCGTACGGACGAGCAGATAGACTACGTACTACGTAGGTTTAGTGATGGCGTCCAGCAGTGTTTATATCTACGTATTTAGCATTAGCAACGCGATAACAGATAATCGCTCCTAAATCGCAATTAGGTGAAAATATTCACCTAAAACCACGAAAACTACGTAGCCATAACTGTATATAGCCATCTAGAAGCGGCTAATGTTTGTGGCTAGCCGTTTTAACCATTTACAGGACCTAAGAAATTATAGGTTTATTTTGGTATAATAAGATAAGATAACGATTTTCATATTCCGTTGTATCCTAAATCATGTACAAATAAATATGAGGTTTCAAACTTAATGGGAAATTAACTACAACACCTTGTTTTTCCTTTTGCCAGATCAAAGGAGAGCCTTGAAGCAAGCTGAATTGAAACGTGTTAAGTAAACAAAGGCTATCAAAGTGAAAACTGTAGAAACTGGAAAGATTTGTTTGAAACAAGTGTATGTACCTACTTAGGTACTTTTGTTTCTTGTTCAACAATTTCGTTATCTTATTTTAGCTGGTATATATGCCGTGTGGTTTCCGGCGTATAAATGACCACCCCATGTCCTCCCATGGGTGTCGTAAAAGGCGACTAAGGGACATATGGCTGATGGATGGGCAGCAGCATCTATTATCCAAGATATCTATTACATCTTACTGCGATCACCAATCCGTCTGCCAAGCGTGGTGATTATGGCAATATCCCTCAACGATCCTGGCTTGCCAAGGTCTGTTAAGAGGAGGCCCATGTTCAGCAGTGGACGTAAACGGGCTGTTGATGATGATATGTTACGGGCAACGTGATTAACTGGGAATTATTAATAAGGACCGGCCATTATTAAGAATGCCCAAGAGCGACGGGCAAATTGATTAATTTATCACTTTGACCGGCCATTATTAATAATGCCAGACGGCCCGTGGTCCATGTAATAAGTCAGTGTTTGAGATAGTTTGAATTTATCACTTGGACCGGGCAGTAGCTACATGTAGCTGGGCCATGTGATAAATTAGTTTAGGTTTAGGTAATTTTTTTTTTACCACCTAATAACCTTTTGCGCTGCTCATATAAAATTTTATAAGTTTAATTTCATTTAATAAAACAAAACACTACATTTCACCTATTTTATTACTTTTCCCAATATAGGGTGGGCATTATTCATAATGGCCGGGGAAAAGTGTTTAATCACGCTGTTTTAATCACATTGCCCAATTGAGTCGGGCATTATTAATACAGACCGGTCTGTATTAATAATGCCCGGACTTATAAAATTGTCCGTAACATATATATCTACGGTGTACCTCTATATATGTTATAGCAGAAAATATCTTCCGTTTCTGTTATGTAATGTTATTAAGAAACAAAATTTATCCTCGAATTTATTAAAAAGTATTTAATCATCAAATAATTCAAAATGTTCACATATGTAGTAGGTACCTTCATTTTAAGCAGTTACGTAGGTACCTAATTGTTCCGGTCATGCAACATTATTGTAACAACAATATAATTCATCAATTAAATTAAGGGAAACTTCCAATACATCAATCTTAAAAGTTATTAAAGTAATTTGATTATCGTATTAGCTAACCATGCCTTCGGAAGCTTATTTGATATGTAACAAGAGTTTTAACAGCTGACTTCTTAATTTCATCGATAATCATACTTTCAGAATATGGATGTTTGTTATTATATGTGAAAAAAGCTGCTAAAATTACAAAAATACTGATTTTAAATTAATAGATTTTTTCGGACGGACATTTATGGCTATCTACGAGGATTGCGCTACTTCGTTAGTATAATAATAAATTTATTCATAATCACTTCTTACATTTAATACATTTATATTTTCTATAGTCTAACTTAAATGTATATTTTAAACCAAAATTAAAAACTAAGCTATATCTAAATACATATTATATGGCCTTTTTAGGTATATCATACAATAGAACAAACTCCTAAAATATATTCTGAAGATTGCAGCTAGTCTGAACTAGGTAGGTATGACCTGCTTCAGGCAGTTATTCAACTACTGTGTTCTTCAGTATCGAGGAGATTATTTCAATATTTCCAAATAACTTAAAAATACATACATACATAATGTATTTTTTTCCTTTTCTTTACTTAAGTTCTATCAATTTAGGATTTCCATTAGATTTTCTGTGTCTGAGTAATTGAGATTTCCTAGGTATTCGGTTACTACATTATTAAATTTTTTATAACATAGGACATGGAAACTTAGTAACTTATTTAACTTATTATATACGGCTCTCAGAATATGTAAAATCTGTTCAATTTAAGCATGGTTCAATGTAAGCTTAATACAAACTAAGTACTTTCTCCTCTTATCTGTAGACATCGGGTTATAAGGGATTTTCTTGTGTTGGTTTAATATAATGTGCAATATAAAAAACTGTCGAACCGTTAGTACTATAGTAGCTATGTTAAGCTGTTAAATGGTTTAAAACCAACAAAATAAGCAATCTCGGCCTCCACCTTGGCTTAAAGTGGCGCATAGTGCGGCGGGGGGATTGAGGAATAGATTTCTATTCCTCAATCGCCCCACCCCGCCCCGCAATACTTGACAAGTTTTAGGAGAGTTTCATGCAATTGTCGCTCTACTCTGCTTAAATAATTTGCTAAGGATTTTCAAGTTACCTACCGACTCCTATAGAATGGTCACCACCAATAGTAACAGCAATCCTGTCATCCTTCAAGATCTGACTTACACTTTCTGATAGCTTCTTATTGCAGGAAGACACCAAGGCCAAATGGGTCATGTTGTCTACTGCTAGATCCTGATCCTTCCCCATGATCTCCACGTCTCCATAATCTTTTACGTCAAGGCCGTCTATAACACAAATAAAATTGTTAGCATATATTTGTCAACTAGTTGGCTATATCGGCTTCGCTTTCGTGAGGAATCGTTAATTTATCTCGAGAGAACAATCACTAAATGATCCACACGGAAAAAATGTCTGGCGTATTCTAACATCTTGATCCGCTTTCCAACTAGCAAAGAGATCGTATAAGCAATTACTCTCACGACTATGAATCGAAAAACACTCGTATGAAAGATCCTATTATTTCAAAAAGCCGTTTAAAAGCAGCTGTCTAGATATTTTAGCTAAGAAATCTTACGGCCCATGAAAATATTAACTAAAATGTAAGGAATGCAGACGAAAAATTTAACCCCGCATAGGAAAGTAAACACCTTTGAGCTAACCTTAGGTCACGAATTGTTAATATGACTGTAAAATTGTATGGCACAAATAATATGGCAAAATTTAATACTTATATCAAATTTAATTATTTATTTCTTTTCACAAACAGCTCCGGTAATTGAAGAAATAAAATGGTCTATGAATGCTGCTTGGTTGCATCATAGACCATTTTAGAGGTCACACGATCAAAGAGTCGAGTAGTGTGTGTGAAATTTGTCGAATAAAAGCGCTTCTACCGACTTGGGAAAAGCTAATGTGTTGAAAAATGGCATACTGATGATTAATATTAGGGCTTTACCTATGAAATTGCCAGTACTGACCTTTCAAATCAAAATAATTTTTGTTTGGCTAAGAATTCCAATTTAAAATTAATTTTATTTTAAAAACATGGTATTTTTTTCCAACAGTAGTCATTTGTTTATTGATTAGCGTTACATTTTCATCGCATTTCAATCTAAATACGTAAAAAATTCGAGTAATTATGGAATATGAGTACCGTTGTGGCAGCAACGCGGCACAAGCGGCACGCAACATCAACGACGTTTACGGAGCTAATACTACAAACCAACGCACCGCCTTTTATTGGTTTACTCGCTTCCGTTCTGGAAATTTCGACCTTAAAAATGAACCTCGCGGTCGTCCGAAGACTTTGGTCGAGAATGACGAATTAAAGGCGATTGTGGAAGCTGATGATACACAATCTACGGCTGAATTAGCAGCAGTTTTCGACGTTAGCGTCAAAACAATATTGGTCCATTTGCGTCAAATTGTCTAGGTAAAAAAGCTTGACAAATGGGTGCCCCACGAACTCAATGATCGCCAGCGCGAAGTAGGTACGCGTCGAGAAATGCCTTGCACTGCTCAACAGACACACAAATTAAGGAATTTTGAACCGCATTGTTACCTGCGATGAAAAATGGATTCTGTTTGATAACCGCAAGCGCTCAGCAAGTTGGTTGGATCCTGGTTCAGCACCTAAACAATGCCCTAAACGAAAACTTACCCCTAGAAAAGTGATGGTCACTGTTTGGTGGTCTAGCGCCGGTGTGATTCATCACAGCTTCTTACCAAACGGGGTGAGCATTACTGCAGATGTGTACTGTGAAGAACTGAACACAATGATGGAGAAGCTGGCACATCTCCAACCCGCATTGGTCAATCGCTCGTCTCCACTGCTCCTGCACGACAACGCGCGACCTCATACTGCACAGCAGACGGTCTCCAACTTGCAAGAACTGGGGTTGGAAGCTCTCCGTCATCCGCCCTACTCACGAGACCTTGCGCCTACAGACTACAACTTTTTCCAGAATAACTTCTTGGCGGGAAAAAAATTCAATACCCGAGAGCCAGTACAAAATGCCTTTGAAGAATGTGTTGCCTCCCGTCCAACTGATTTCTTTAAGAAGGGCATCAATAATCTGCCACTGCGTTGGCAAAGATGCATTGATTGCATGAGTGATTACTTCGATTAATGCAAATAAAAAATACAAGAAAAAAAATCGTTTAAATTTTTTCACACAAAACGGCAATTTCATAGTTAAAGACCTATTATAATACTAGTAACTTTCGAATTGCGATCACTCTTTATTCTTTCGACTATTTGGCTATTCAGACGATAATCTTACGATATTTACATCACTAAAAGCAGAGAGAAGTGCGCCCAAATCGCGTTGAGAGAACGTGCACAGATCATTTACTCGATATTTTTTCACCACCAATAGCTGAAATAGAAACGTGCTGCTGGCATTTTTATGATATCTTTTGCTAGTTGGGTTGATCATCATAATCAAGTCTAGCTTTATAACAATCTAACTCTGTTCAGATTTCATCTGGATCCATCAAGCCTTATAGGAATAATTCAGTAACAGACTTCCATCTATTCAAACATTCGCATCTATAGTAATATTTTAAAGTGGATAGATTTAATTATTTGTTTCCATTGCATAGGCTCCGAAGTTACTGGATCGATTTCATTTTCTTTTTTACCTAATAGCTTCGCGCGTAACTCCCGTTCCCGTGGGAACTTCATAATTAAATATAGCCTATGTCATCCGGAGATAGTGAAGCTTTCCAAAATTTTGAAAGAATTTTTCGAATCGGTCCGGTAGTTACGGAGCCTATTCAATACAAACAAACAATCAAATCTTTCCTCTTTATAATATTAGTATAGATATAGATCAACTTAGGTGATAGAATATTACAAAAAAATAGGGATCACGTATGAAAACATCGATAATGTAACCCATGTCCCGTGTGATTTTTTTTAATAAACATTTATATCGCGTACATTGCGGAAATTATTGACAATAGAGTAAAGTAATGTATTACAGTTTTATAGAACAAACAGTCCACCATATTTATATCTAACTATTGCAGTTATGTCACAATAAATTATATAATTTTAAAGTTTAATAGCATTTAGAAGATATCATGAGTGTAATAAATATCAAAACCACCAATAACATAAACCATGTAATTGCTATTTCTCTTCAATATTTTTTAATACTTTAATTACAAATGTTTCTGTCAGTCAGTTATACTTTCACGCCAAAACAACTCTCTGACTAGAAGTGACCCTCGGAAATACCGGTAGTATTAACGTCACAAAACAATGTCTAATTAACACTTGCTACAAAAACATAGATCTCATATTTTAGGTACAATAAATTTGTACGTAAATAAGCTCTATGTTTTAGTGCAATTACTCTGACATTGTTTTAGTCTTAGGTCTATATGAAATCATTTAATTTTGTTTTTCAATTTCTTTATAATTTTTTTATTGACTACACTAATATTGTAAACTTGCTTTTTCCCGCGGCTTCGCTCGCATTGGCTTCATTGGGAGCGAAGCCGCATTGGCTTCATGTTACTTCCAAGACCAAGAATATGAGTAGTTTTCGAATTAAAGCGTAACAAACAAACGGACATTCACATTTATAATATTAGTAGAGAAGTAGGGATTGGCCGCATACCGTTACAAGCTTGTAAACCAGTTTTTAGGAAGGAAGGAAGACTAATGTAATATCATATTATTATTGTCGAATATGAAACAGTTGATATTTGATTGTTTTATTACTACTGTTGATATTTGATTGTTTTATTACTACTGTTGATATTTGAATGTTTTATTACTACTGTTGATATTTGATTGTTTTACTACTACTGTTGATATTTGAATGTTTTATTACTACTGTTGATATTTGAATGTTTTATTACTACTGTTGATATTTGAATGTTTTATTACTACTGTTGATATTTGATTGTTTTATTACTACTGTTGATATTTGAATGTTTTATTACTACTGTTGATATTTGAATGTTTTATTACTACTGTTGATATTTGAATGTTTTATTACTACTGTTGATATTTGATTGTTTTATTACTACTGTTGATATTTGATTGTTTTATTACTACTGTTGATATTTGAATGTTTTATTACTACTGTTGATATTTGATTGTTTTATTACTACTGTTGATATTTGAATGTTTTATTACTACTGTTGATATTTGAATGTTTTATTACTACTGTTGATATTTGAATGTTTTATTACTACTGTTGATATTTGAATGTTTTATTACTACTGTTGATATTTGAATGTTTTATTACTACTGTTGATATTTGATTGTTTTATTACTACTGTTGATATTTGAATGTTTTATTACTACTGTTGATATTTGAATGTTTTATTACTACTGTTGATATTTGAATGTTTTATTACTACAGTTGATATTTGATTGTTTTATTAGATTCCTAATACATAATAGTAATACCTTCGTCAAATAATGAGCCATTAAAAGAAATACGAATTTTTAAACAGACTGTTCAGTATAGACTAGAACATTTACTTGTAATTTTAATTTGACAAATGGATATGATGTTCTTTAGATAGGACGCTTGAGTTAAAATGAAGCGTAATGTAAAGTAGTAAATGTAGAACAATAAGTACTCGCGCTCACATTAAGCTATATTTTCCGCTTTCATACATAAAAATAACGCATACATTTAAAGTTATAACCATAGACTTACAATTTCCATGGATATACGTAACTACTATTATAACATTTCGACAAGGACAACCGTTCGGACAAATAATGTGTATGCCAATAAATAGTTAAAGTAATTGGACCAAAACCTACGTTCTGCCCATTTGAGTTGTTTCGCCGAACCGTCTCATGTAGGCCGTGTTTAAACCGGTAGTAGAATAACCCACTGAGTGTGTTTCGCCGGTTCTTCTCAGTTGGGACGTATTGGATCCGGTGGTAGCATTAAAGCGCGTCCATCGTTATATACTCATGGTCCACTTACATAATGACAATTGTTCTAACCTAATATAGACAGAAAAAGCTATTTGACACAATATAGTTAAATAATAAACTAAGACGTTAAGACTTCAATATTATTAAAATAATAACTGAAATACTTGTTTAATTTGAAAATTTATAAAACATGATAATTATAGATCTGATATACTGAATACAAAATTATTGTTTTGACTATTTGCAAGTGCCTGTAATAGGTTTATGTAAATAAAAATGATTTTTATTTTTATTTATTTAATTTTTATTTCGATTTCTCTTTTCATTAACTAATTTATAATTATTATTAAAATAAAACTTGCCGATTTCCTTCAACTGCTCAATAAGTCCCGAAGACCTCAAGGCAGCGGGTGCGATGCTGACTCCATATTTCTTCTGTCCTTTTTCAAACGGCACTCCAATAATGCCCACCTTATTCAAAGCCTTCGCCTTTTGGCTCATGTTTCGAACAAAAGTTCTAAAAGTAATCATTTTGTTTTATATTCACTGTAATAATTATATTTTAAAATTCTCTAAGTTTAAGAACACATTCACCACTTAAAGATATGTTAGTGAGACTAAAATTTTATCATGCCTTATCGGGGTGGAGATGTCAAAGGTTAATATTACTGAATGATATTTTTAAATGTCATCATTAAATCATGATTTTTATCTCGTTTTGTATTATGAGAATATTGCATAATATAACAACAAGGACTAATAATTTTCTTTTTTTTAATGACGGATACTTATTTCAATTTCGCACTATCATCATCAAATTTTGTTACTTAGAAAACCTTTCATGAAAATCTTTTACTGCGGATGTGTCATTGCATGGAAAACTGTACTGCGAACGATTTTACTTTATGTTGCAACTGCTCTTAGAACCATCTTTGGCTTGCTTTTTGGAAAAATCTTAGTTGACTGACATTTGTATAAAAAGTATATTTTAAGCAAACACATTATCAACATATCTAAATAGCACTGTAACAAAACACTCTATTAGAAATTATTATAAAAAAATGACGAAGTACTTACAAAATAAAATGTTTTATGTAGTCTGTTTCAAAATAGGTCGTAACTACGATGCGAATAATATTGAACTGTGTTCGTCTTCGAACAATTTTGTTCTTAATAATGATAGTTATGCCTTTTTGCACTAAAACATAAAAGTTACTCGTAACACATGCTAATTTACTGTCGAACACGAGCATGGTACTTCCTCATCAGATGTTAAATAATTGATTTTTATGGCAGATAGAGCCATTGTTTCTAATGTGTTTATTCTTGTTCTTGGAACTTACTGATAAAATTATTTAAAGACCATATAGATAAAAGTCTGTCGACATCTCTTAAAAAAAAACTAAATCGCTTCCCGCTGTCTGTCCCTGTGTATGCACATCTTTAAAACTACGCAACGGATTTTGTTGCGGTTTTTATTAGATAAAGTGATTTAAGAGGAAGGTTCATCAGCATAGCATCCGTGCCGGGGCTGGTCGCTAGTTAAATAAACAGGGCACTACAATTGTCATGTTTTCGTAATATGGATGAGAATTAAAACATAGCCTTATCAATGGGACGAATTTTCACAGCCAAAAAAGTAAATATATTATTGATTAGCGTTGAATTAGTTTTCTTAAGCTTACACGGGAAAAGGATTGCGTAAAGGCCACGCTTCTGATTAATCTTTAATCGCAAGCTTCCATAGGCTACGGTCACCTATTAACATTAGGCGGACCGTATGTATGTTGCTGACCTTAACCCATATCAATCCTTGTACTGTACATCATTGACAAAAACTCTAGTAATAGTAGATATGAATCTATTTATTTATTTATTGAGGCACATCAACAACATAACCACATACATTGATAAATAGGTATTACATATACAAAAAAAATAGGGCTAGGTGTTTACATCTATTACAGATATGCACAACATTTGTTTTAAAAATAGTGAACAACAGCTTAAAAGTTAAATAGGTATTATATAATTAAATTTGACAAATTGTATTGCATGCATAGTCACTTACTAACTAAATAAAATAAATTGTAATATTTAAAACATGGTTATTAATTAAATCTATAAATATAATACTATAAATCCGTGTACCTAACCTCTTAGCTTAGAATTCTTGCATATCACACCTAGTAAACCTTCTAAAAACCAGGTACCTAGGTGTGGTTACTTAACGACTGCACCGTAGGCGAGTTTGCACAAGTCAGCACCGACTCCCCGTGCCCTATCTAAACGATCGCAGATAGTAAACATCTTGCGGTGCACTAGCCAGGGAAACTTTCCAGATCTGCCGTGTCATAATGTTTGAGAATAACTTTACGTTACCTAGTTTTCTGCTTTGTTTATTACTACTTGGTTGAGGGGAAACAATTGCATGGTGTGATTGTTCTACGTAAATTAAGGTTTATTTTTTTACATGATTTAATTATGTATTCACATAAAAATACATATATACAACTAAAAGTAGCGAATTTAAATTAAAACTGAGTACTATTCTAAATTTGCTTGACTGGCAGCATTGCTTATCTGCTGTGCAAAGTAAATACCAGCACTCCGGGTACCTACGTGGCGCACTAAAGAGGCTGCAAGGTTTTTATAAATTAATTTGGCTCCCGGTCCCCACGGCCCCAATGTTTCGACGCCAAAAGGCACAAACACATAGCCACTATCTAGGGTACTGTATTTGCGCCTCTTGAGACTCTCCACGGATTCGGCCGCTATGCCAACCCTACTCTGCGGTAGGATTTTGGTACACAATTGCACAAACTAAGTATCTTCTATTTTAACTTGAGTACTAATTCTTTCGCGGTCTAACTCATATGTTCATTTTGAAATCTATCTATATACATACAGTAACATGTCCTGACTGACTATCTGATTTATCAACGCTGAGGCACAACCACTGAAGCTAGACACGTGACATTTAGACTGTGGCTTCCTTTTGTTACGTATTTACAATTCATATTAGACAAAATTTAAATCAATATCAAAAGAGAAGCGACATGCACACAAAAAATACATGAAATAAACACAAATTGTGTGCTGATTACCACCGTCTGCAGAGAGTCCATTCTTCGTTTGTAGGGCTTAGTTTGCGTATGTATAACAAACTACCGGAATTAGTGCAAGAGTTACCACTCAATAAATTTAAAACTCATGTAAAGACTACCTTAATGAAAAAAGGTTATTACACAATAAATGAATATATTAATGATAAAACTGCATGGTGCTAGCGGTGTAACACACGCAAACTTACATTATTGGATATTTTGTATTTTGTATTTTTTATTATTTTATTGCCAATGTTATTATTGTATACTCTGATGTACTTCGGAACATGCTATGCTGAGTCTAACTTTTGCCTCTCCTTTTAAACGTGATTCCTCAAATGTTGCTATCAGTGTGCTCGTCATGCTCCCATTGTTTGTCATTGCTTGCGGTGGCGATGTGAGTCGGGTCGCCTCCTTCCCTCTAATATGGCGAGGGAGACGATGGCTGTGTGCTCACACGTCATACTCGTGAACGGGTGCTGCTTGCGGTGGCTGGTCGGCTTGCTGGTGGTTGTATTTGAGATGGTTGTTAAAACATTAGTGTGTGACCCCTTAAGACGATAATTTTCTCACATGGCTTGTTCTTTGGTAATGTGTGTGGATGCGCCCTCCGTTTTCAAGTGCTAGAGGTTTATGAGGCTTTTGCTTGCTTTTTGCTTGAGGATTTTTAATCACTATTTAGCTATATCTATGAAAACGTCTAGAGCGTGCATTAGCGCACATGCTTCATATTATACTTTAAATGAAATATTGTAAAGAAAACATATATTAAAAAAAAATTGGACACAATGTGATAAAAAAGATGACGAAAAAAAAAACCCGGAGTTTCTTTCTCCCTTTCTTCTCCGGGTCGTCCACCTAGGTAGCTAGTGAAAGGTTGCAGGTTAGCTAGGGTAGGATTCTCGCCGGCGAGGACCGCGTTGTACCCCTACCCCTGCCCTGTGATCCAGCGCCTGTAGGCCGTGCCAGCGATCACTTCCTCTTATATCCACAAATCTGACTTTAATATCAGTGGCACCTCTGGGTTGTGGTCCTAACCCCATAAGGGCGCCCCCAAGTGTGTGTCACTTAATTATATGCTTTCAATTTTTTTTATGTAAATATGAACTAATTATGAGTAGAGGAATTAATGACACACGTACAGACGGAGTAAATTGTCTGTAATGTCCTACAATTAGCAGCACTCACAGGTTGCATTTGCTAGTTATAGTTACCTAAGTAGTTCTATTCATAGAATAAGAATAATAACCTATTAATTATATTTCTTTGTTATTGTGATTTTGACAAGTACAAGTGTATGTAAATACCTAAGTGCTGAATAAATTCATTATTTCATTATTTCATTATATTAAGAAAAGATTTTGTAAAATTTAACCCCTAGGGGATGAAAACCCATTTAATTATAAAGACCCTACGGGAACGTGAGTTACGCGGTTGAAACCGCGCGGGAAACTAGTAAGTACATAAGAAAAACAAAATTAAAATATTTAACGTATACATTGGCTCCTATTATATTATGTTACCCGGAACATCCTATATTTTTCCATACATTCCTTTTTGCTTGATTGAGTTAAGTAACAACATTCTATGTCTATAATATTAATAGTTTCTTGCTTTTCAATATCATCAAAAGAGAAAATGGTAGAAAGCAAAGGTATAGTTTGCTTAACGCCGAAAAAAACAAAACAAGGGAAAAAGAAATTAGATTTATGGCAACAAACAAAATTATTGTTGAATTGGAATTCTCTTTTGGTAATTTACTTTGGATCGTGAGTTACGCCTTTGAAAGTTTTATGTATACATAGTTTTATACCGTTTTTAAGTCGTTGCTAATATATAGCAAAATTATTTGTTTTTGGCAGTAGGTACAATCGCTATATGTATAGGTATATTATTTAAATAACATAAAAAATTACACACTGAAAAAACTTAGAACCTCTGTTATGAGCGCCCGTTCTTATAACCTAGATTATCTTTTACTAGCTGCACCCGCTTTACCCGCGTCACCCTGCTCCAGTGGGTCGGAGCGTGATATTTTGTAGCCTATATGTTAATTCAGCTTATAAACTATCCGGGTGCAAACTTTCAGCCAAATCCATTCAGTAGTTTTGCGTGAAAGAGTAACAAACATCCATCGATCCATCCATCCATACTTACAAACTTTCGCTTTTATAATATTAGTAGGATTGCAAGGCACTAGCTAGAGCTTTAGCCACGTAATTTTTTTGCCACGTAGGTACATTGTTTTAGTAAAAAAACATATTTACAATTCAGTAACGATTTTAAAATGTGGATATGTCTAACTAGCTTCCCGCGTGCGGTTTAACCCGCCTAAATCCCGTTCCCGTGGAAAATTTAGAATTAAATATACCTAGCTTATGTTACTCAGGGATAATATAGCATTCTAATGGTGAAGGAATTATCGAAATCCGTTCAGTAGTTTTTAGTTTATTCGTTACAAACATACATACTAATCTTTCCTCTTTATAATATTAGTATAGACTATAGACTAAAAACATTACTGTTTGTTAAGTACTTTAATTTTTTCTCTATTTCTTTTTTTTTTCACGACTTATGTAATCCAAACGAGACTCTTTGTTAAATGTTGGTAAATCCGCTAAGTTAAAATTATTATGAACCTAATCTTAACTTTTAGTTTATCTTCATAGTACATGAATTTAAAAAGTAAATAATATATAAAAAACGACAAATTTTTAGAATCATATTGTGTGTATTTTAAGAATAACTCGATATAAACGCAATTACCCTCGTCACGGATTAACTCCGATACACCTTATCTATATTTCCTTTCCCTACTTTTTTTACTGCTACCAAAATCTTCGTCTGTGGCCGCGCCGGAATACATAAAGAACGCAATAGACTTTTACTCAGACATTCTATTAATGAAAATACATATTAAAAATGGCATTGCATTAAAGTTGAATACAGTATGCAGATGCTGGCGAGCATGACTGGATTCCTTGCTGAGATCTACACAAGGCAGCAAGTATTTTAATAAGTTCCAGAATTAATGCTTGTTGCGTGTTTAAGAGGCGGCGCTCTTGTTCTCAAACGCTAAGAACTTACTTAAGCCCCTAGCTCT
The DNA here is from genome assembly GCA_947037095.2 of Nycteola revayana. Classification (NCBI taxonomy): domain Eukaryota; kingdom Metazoa; phylum Arthropoda; class Insecta; order Lepidoptera; family Nolidae; genus Nycteola; species Nycteola revayana. The sequence continues at coordinate 11,009,896 of OX344845.2, read as the reverse complement.
GTAGTTATAGTTCATAGTTCTATGTAAGATTTTAATTTAAAATGTTCTTTATTAAATTCTAGTTTCTCGCGCGCGGTTACATCCACGTAGCTGCTGTTCCCATGCAAACTTCTTCATAAAAATATAGGCTACTAGGTGCGCCCCGAGGTTTTACCCGCGTCACTCTGCTCCAGTGGGTCGGAGCGTGATATTTTGTAGTCTATATATTAATCAAGCTTATTAACTATCCGCGTGCAAACTTTCAGCCAAATCCATTCAGTAGTTTTGGCGTGAAAGAGTAATAAACATACATACATCCACACATACTTACTTTCGCATTTGTAATATTAGTAGGATTAGCTTTCCGCGCGAGGTTTCACCCGGGTAGCTCCTGTTCCCGTGGGAACTTCATAATTAAATAAAGCCTATGTTAGGTACTCATTCTAATGGGGAGAGAATTATCAAAATGTTGTTATATAATATTCACTATTGTTATAAATTGTTGAGATTTGGTAACAATTTTCGCTGTTCGTATCTTAAGTATAACACAATAAACATAGAGCATAACTAAATATATATATAGAAAATATAAATAATAAATATCTAAAAATATAATATATTAAATATATTTAAAAAAAAACTAGTTTCTTAGTTAATGTTTATAAAGATAAATAAATTGTATTTAAAAAATTTAATGATGACAATGGCTGGTCCTACTTCCTCCCATCCATGGGTCCATGTTAGATCTAAATAATTAATATTATCTGTAACACTTAATGATATACCTACACATGGAATGCAATAAAATATTTGAGTTTGAGTTTAAATCATCTCATTCACTACTTGTGTATCCTCCTTATGGGCTCACTATCCTTGAAAAGAGACGTAAAGAAGCATAATGTGGGCCAGCAGGTTGTGAGTGGGTGCTTCACGAGCCCTAGTTGTTCTTGCATTTGGATGCCTGTCCTTCTTAAGATAAGGTGCAAAGATGTCCTGCTCTTATATACGAGTACTAGCTTCCTGCTCGCGGTATCCACGTTGCTCCCGTACCCATAAGAAATTCATAAATATAACACTAGCCTATAAATCCTCAATAAATGGGCTATCGAACACTGAAATAATTTTTCAATTCGGACCAGTATTTTCTGAGGTTAGCGCGATTGCGCAAATTCTTCAGCTTTATGTATATTTAAAGTAATAATTATGTAAGTAATGAGACGAAAGAATTCTCATCTCCATCGAGGATACCGCTTATACAGGGTGTGGCGTAAGTAGTGGTCCACCGTTCAGGATTCGATGAACCAGATAATTAACGATAACAATTAAAATTTTTAACCATTTTTACCCAAGGGTTCCGAAAATATTTCCTTTTTGTCTTTTATTTACGAAATTTCTACCTTATATTACAAATTTGTTTGTAGTTTCAACAAAAACCATTATTTTTTCAGTTTGATTTCTGTTAATTACTGCTGAATACTAGAGCTATCACGATAAATTATGATTTTTTATGTAAATTCACCTCTTTTGAAGAATAAGTTAGTTCTTCTCTAATTTTAACCCGAATTTTTAACATACCATCCAAGTTCAAAGGCGATTTTTGTAAAAAAAACTTACTACACTGTCAGTGCCCATTTATTTAATAATATGCTTACTAAATACCGATTTCAAAATGGTATTACTATAACAGATACTATTATTTAACAAAAAGATATTCAATTTTAATTGAAGCAAAGAAGATTTTCATTAAATTACTTTTTTAAAGTTTATTGCGTTAATACTTACGATATTTGCAAAAAAATGCAATACAGTGTCAGTGCCAATTTGTTAAAAAAAAACTACTATTGCAGAGTTATCTAGACCTAACTTGTTACTTTAGGTATTTGAACAAAGAATAAAAAAAAACAAATGACATAATTTATCATTTATTATTAATCTTTGTCATGATTACAATCATTAAAATTAAACGAAATGTTCAAAATGGCCCCCATTCGCAGCTATACACGCTCTGCAACGTCTAATAAACGACCGTTTTAGTCGTCGGGCAAATCCGCTTTCGCTGATTTCTCTAGCTGCTGCCTGGATTCTAGTCCTCAATTGGTCAATACTTGTGATTTCTTTGCTATAGACTTTTTCTTTTAGGCATCCCAATAAAAGAAATCTAGGGGATTTAGATCTGGCGAGCGTGGTGGCCGCAATATTGGACCTAAGCGCCCAATCCACCTATTTGGATACGCTGTATCAAGGTGCTCTCGTACTCTAACAGCATAGTGAGCGGGACAGCCATCGTTCTGCAGCCACATGTCTTCTTAGACTTCAGGAACGACACCTTCCAGAAGCAAGGGCAAGTCGATTCGCAAAAAACTTAAATATCTTTCTGCATTTAATGTTTCTGGCAGCTCGTGTGGACCGATTATGTGTCCGTTAATGATTCCGGTCCAAAGGTTTATTTTAAATTGGTACTGTGATCTGTCTTGCCTTATGAGATGCGGGTTTTCTAGCTGCCAGTAATGCAAATTGTGTAGATTTAAATATCCATTTTTTTTGCAGGATGACTCGTCGCTCCATAATATTTTATTAAAAAACTGCGGGTCTTCTCTTATTCTGCGTAGCATTACTCTACAAAATGTTACTCTCAATTGATAATCTCTTGGTAGCAATGACTGCACCCTTTGATAGTGGTATGGGTACAGTTCATGTCTTTTGAGTATCCGATGTACAGATCTAGTTGATATGCCAGTTCCGCGACTTAAGACACGGACCGATGTTGAAGGATCTTCTGCAACTAAATTCATAAACTCTTCATCGTTGTGTCGTCGCGGTCGTCCTTCACCTGCACCGCCTACGCCTGTGCCGGGTATCCTTCCCTCGGTGTATGCGTTATGCACTCTTACAACAACTCGGTGGTCTGGATGTCTTCGATCGGGATATCTCTCCCGATAAAGTCGAGCTGCTTCTCTGCCGACACCTCTGCATTCGCCATAAATAAAATGCATGTCAGCATATTCGCGCGGTGTATACCGAGACATTTTTTAATTGTCACTGCACTGCACGTTTGTCCAAATCGTTGAGCAAGCCAAACCCAAGTAGCATTTTACTCCATTTAAGAGTACACATTTAGTTCCCAGGTGTACTTGAAGCATTATTACAGTTCACTCGTAATGTTTAAGCTGCATTATTGCTATTAATTACACCTACACCTGTCTAAGGGACTTATAGGAGTGTAGAGTTATACTTTTATATGTTTGTTGGTGTTATAATACTCTAACAATTATCCTTTAGTCAGCCGTCTGACTAAGAGCATTATAGGAGGGTAGAGATACGGCAACCGCTGTTTAACGGCCTACTTGTACGATGTTATAGAGCTAGCATTTTAATAGAACACACGTGGTCATTTATAAAGCCAAAGGCTGTTATGTTTACTTGTTTTAGACTGTTTTACAGCTACTAGATGTAGTAGGACTTGTTTGTGATAATTAAAATAACCTTTTTTTACTATCTGTACAGAAGTGTTTAAATGGTTCGCATGTGCACTGTAGGCTGTTAAAAGGACTATATGTGTTGTCCATTAACATCAATAGCAGTTTATTTGTCCACAAGTACTACTCTTATTTGCTGTAAGCAGAACATGAATGTGAATGTGATATTCTATTATCAAAAAAACACGTTGTAGATAACAGCATACTAACAGAACACATGTGAACCTATATACTCTCAACCGCATTAAATTGGAGTTATAACAGTTCACATAGCTGTATTTTATTTCCACCATTTAGTTCTAACCTAAAATATTTACCAAATAATAAATCTCAAAAATTATCATGCGGATTTATCACAAAATACGCAGAAAGAGCGATTGAGTTTTGGTTCCATGTTATAATTAATTATCGTAGTATAATTATAATGCCAATATAATATCAAAAACTGAAAATTGTAGATTTCCTCTCAGCCAGTTTTAAATATTTTAAAATGAATATCGCGTTTTTACAGAGGCGCGTGAATATTTTAGCTGTAAATATGTATATATTTCACGATAAAGTTGCATTCCCATGGCATTAACATTATTAAGTCTTTGATACAGGTACTACCGCGTGTTATCATAAATTTTTATCCAAATATCCGCCGGAGTTATAATGTTTTCTGGATGGCACACACAAAACCAAACAATTGTAAATAATTACAAAATGAAGAAATAATTTAGGACACACGTGAATTTTAGGTAGCACTGGAGTATTTTTGTCGGATTTTATAACTGTGCAGGCTGTGTATTTAGCCACTTGTTACTCTTTATTACGCTCATGTACATTGTATGGATCACACTGCGTCCCATATAGTGCCGCAAGTCAGCCTTAAGTCCGATGTTACTACTTAAACTGCTATTATAATGCTATTATACTGCTAATGTACAGCCATAGTGAACTTAAGGCTGTCTAATTTGTGCCCAAACTGGTTCTATAAGAGCGTTATAGCAGCTAATACAGCTCTTATACAGCCAATATCGCAGAGATCACCAAAACAACAAGTCCAATCAGTAGGCAAATTAAACAGAGTCCGGGGTCAGGCAGGGGTAAAAAATGGCGGAGGTGAACACAGGCAGAATAAAAACAAAACGCATACGACGCACGACACGAGTGACGAGATCGTACTAAATCATTTCGAGATATCTGAAGATTTCAACGTTAGTAATGAAGGAGATAGCAATACCCTACCATATCTGTTCCTTATCACTCCTATTGTGCGTAACTCGACTGCGAGAGCTTCAACGGGTTTTTGTTAACAAACATGTCTCAGGTAAAAAAAGGGTCAGGGTTTTTTTACCTGACATGTTTGTGCTTAAAAACAAATCACATTTGAAATGTAAAAAGTTACATTGTATCAGTTTTGTAATAGTATTTACGCAATAAAGTTTAAAAACGTAGTTTAATGAAAATCTTCTTTGCTTCAATTAAAATTGAATATCTTTTTGTTAAATTATAGAATTTGATAGAGTGATACCATTTTGAAATCGGTATTTAGTAAACATATTATTAAATAAATGGGCACTGACAGTGTAGTACGTTTTTTTTACAAAAATCACCCTTGAACTTGGATGGTATGTTAAAAATTCGGGTTAAAATTAGAGAAGAACTAACTTTTTCTTCAAAAGAGGTGAATTTACATAAAAAATCATAATTTATCATGATAGCTCTAGTATTCAGCAGTAATTAAGAGAAATCAAAATGAAAAAATAATGGTTTTTGTTGAAACTACAAACAAATTTGTAATAAAAGGTAGAAATTTCGTAAATAAAAAACAAAAAGGATATATTTTCGGAACCCTTGGGTAAAAATGGTTAAAATTTTCAATTGTTATAGTTAATTATCTGGTTCATCGAATCCTGAATGGTGGACCACTACTTACGCCACACCCTGTATGTGTTTATTACAGTATTTTAATCTATCTATACAAATTTTGCGTTACTTGTGTATCTGAATTCTGTAATTTTGAAATGCACAATATTCCAGTTCCAATGAAAATAGAATTCAATAGTCAATTTAAACAAATATTGTTTTGGGCAATACAATACGGGCTATCCATTTGCAAATAAATTTAATATTGGACACAAAGGCGCACTAATACAATTAATTCGGGCTATATCCGTGCCTTTGCCCGAATTCTATAGTCATTCCGAAATGTTATTTTAGGCTTTTAGTTGACTTTTCGGTAATCTTAGAATAAACCGTATGGAGTTAGGACTATGCTTGCATTTATATACGGTTGCACAGAAAGCACGTTAAGCCGTTGGTCCCAGTAGTTGTATCATCATTTGTGTCACATTACTGCGGCTAACGACCTGCCTGCTAATTGTTTAATTTATGGCAACACGCGAAGTGGCTTATGTTCAGTGTTCTGTGGACGTTGTACGGGCTGATGACGACACTTACATAGTATAATTAAATACAATAATTTTCCTTTGGTACCCAAATATAAAACTGTAGGTAGTAAGTACACTTCAAGTACCACAGAGTAGTATCTACGAAAGACCCCAAAATATCTTTACTGACTATGTCAATGTTGCTAAGGAAACATTTAAGTAAAACATAACAAAAAAAATAATCTTCAGTTGAGGAGACTTTCCTAAAACTGGACTACAAGGATGTCTTTGTGAGTGATATGTTAGTGCGATGGGAAGAACCTTTCGGTAGTTTCGACGCGTAGTCGGTGAATATAATCTTTGTGGGCCAACTTTGGACGTGATATAGGTATATTGATATAGGTAGGATAATAGCGTCTCGAAATTTATGTGTTTTTTAACGGACGGCATATATTATATTTTGCGAGCACCTTATATAGTTTTAGTTTATATCTAAGAGCTGGCGAGACTGAAAGAATATTTACTTTTAGAATCTAAAATGAAACATGTTATCAATTCTACTATTCCTATTATAATAGTTTATCTTGACACACGTTATTTATTCGGACGGGGGTAAAATGAAACATTTAGGTAACCAATCTTAATTTAGCTTTTATTAAATGGCTCTATAAAACAAAAGCGTGCTGTGAAATATCATTCTGAGCCTTTTCGGTGTGGGTACTTATTAGCTCTTATCTTTATAGCTAAGCCAATGGGTATAAGGGGAGAAAATGTTTTAGAGTTAGCGATTATCCCCTTCGAATGGGCTCGAGCGATATGGCAGTTGGTACTTACATACGCCAGAAAACACGTGTAGGGAAAGACAAAACAAAGCCAATATATCGCCCCTGTACTGTGTGAATATAGTATGTTGAAAAGATTGAACAGTATTCTATTTGTAACATTTAGATAATAAATTAAGACTTCCTTAAGTTAGACAAGAGGTTGTTGTGTAGGTACCTACGTAATTTTCAGGTCAAGACAAGGTGTGGTGAATACAATAAGACATCGGAAGGTTTTTTTTCGATGGGTCATCGAAAAAAAACCTTCCGATGCCCTCGTAGACCCGAAGTCCGAGAGGCCCGCGAAATGTTAAGTAGAGAGACAGTTGAACAAAACGCCCCAAAAAAAAAACGACCGCCCTGAGCCGAGGTCCAAGTCTTACAGGGGACGCCCTCTTAGTTTGTAGTGTTTAAACCATTTATCTAGGCTGGAGCTTAGCTCGCCTTTGTGCCCGGTGAAGCAGCAAAAGACTCGGAGCTAATTACATATTTCCGTCCGAAAAAAAAAATCGTCTAGCGATATCTGGCAATAAAATGGAATAAAATAATATTTGGATAGTCTATAACAGTTTGATTGTCTCCAATTTATAAACAACAGCGGGGAAACTTATATTACATATTTATAAAATTAATATATTTTCATAACAAACAAAATTTAAAAGTAAGGTAATTGGGAAAAAGTGAATTTTTGTTGGTACATTTCCAAGAGGATTAGCGGTATGAGGTTTCATAAGCCGATTGTTTCAAATAAATAAATTACTTTATTTTCGGAATGAGATAATTTTACAGCCCTGAAAAAATATATTAAATTGGTTACATCCAAATTTCACTTCTAAATAACTGTCGTATATTCAATCGGTTTAATTAAATAGCTAGCTTCTCGCGCGCGATTTCACCCGCGCTACTCCAATTCCCATACGAACTTCATAATTAAATATAGAGCCTTGTTTCATAAATGGGCTATGTTCTTAAAATTAACGCGTTCAAGCAAACATACAAACAAAATGATCAACTCTAGCTTTATATATTAAAATTGATATTAATATAGGTATATAGTATAAATCGATCTTACGAGTTAACAGAATTAAACTCTAGTTAAGTACCCCTAGAGTTTATTTTTGTTAAACTCGTACTTATGACTAAAGGTAGGTAACTTCACGTTAAAAAAAACTGGACGATTTACCTTCTGGAAAATAGGTCTTACCTAATGCTGATGTCGCGGATTCGAATTACACTGGAGGGTCTTTCTTTTAATTAATGTAACTTTTAATATAATTTTGTTTAAGAGGGTTTTCTAATTGAGTTTCTTTTAACTTGCGCCCTTGGTTTGTGATGTTAAAATAAAATATTAGTTTTTTTTTGTGAAGGACACTCTACTTACTTAAACCTATTAAGTAAGTAGAGTGTTTTAAGTTAGTGAAGTTAGCTCTGTGTGCTTCATCATCAGCCCGTTTAACGTACAATATTGAACATGGACCTTATCCCGAGAAGGACTTCAGTCACTTCGTTTGGCAGGCGGGTTGGTGACCGCAGTTCTATGTAAAAACACACATAGGGAATTCCTGCTGGTTTACAATTGATTTGTACACAATCTTATCTTAATGTTAGAACAATCAGGACTAACGGCTTAACGTGTAGTCTACTGACTAGACCCGGAAATAAATCTAAGACAAAGATTTATTTTCGTGAGGATCGCGCCTACGACCTTTTAGATCTTAATGAGATTTGTAATCTTGCTTAGCAATGTCAATTATACAAACGGTTTTTTTTAATTTATATGTGTTTCTCTATTAGTAACTCGACAGCCTCCACACAACATGATTCAACAAAACTACACAATAGAAGGAACATTTACTAAAACCTTTAGTATTGTAACGTACTTATACGTCAGTTTTTGCTCCCGCCACGAATTGAGTGGTCACCGTGAATATAACGTCCTTTATTTTCGCCTTTAAAAAGCACTCATGCCTTTTCTACCAAAGGGCTCAAGAAAAGGGCTTTGGGTTTTCATAATATCTACACAAAAACCTTTTATAACGTTGCACAATGAAGGGCAAATCACAAACGTGCCTATCTTTGGGAAGACAGGGCTCTCCCATGGGCTACCCGCAAGATTTTCTGAGCTTTATGCGTGATGTCCTTCACCCTGGGAACTGCTTTCTTTTGAATGGGTTAGATTATATTACTTTGTGGGTAGATGTGAAAGAATTTTAGGGTGGCAACTCTTTTGTTTAACATTCCAATAATATAGAATTGAAAGTTTGTATTGATGGATAGAAGGATGTGTGTAACACTTTCAAGCAAAAACTACTGAATTTAATGAAAGAGTACCTACTAGAGAATGTAGCATATTATTTTGTGTGTATTGTTAGTTTATGTTTTTAATGTTTTTGTTAAAAACACATAGGTACGCTATATTTTGTTTACAGACCAAGATGCAGGCAGAAGCTAGTATTAGTCACGAAGTCTCAGTTATATTCAACAAAAAGGCTTTTGGAGGTACTAAAAATTATATTGCAGCAATATGAATGTAGGTTGAAATAAAACTCCTATTAGTTATAATGGGGATACCTACGTCAGTGCGAAAGCCGTATAATGTGATAACGTGCATCTCTGGCTTAGGGTAGTATTGAAATGGAAAAAAGGAAGTGGTTTGCAAAGATAACCACACCATGAGATGATTGTTAACCCCACATAAATCGATCAATTTCTTCCAATCCCCGGGGATATGGTTATATTATGATTGCATCTATTTTTATTCACACTCATTTATTTACTCAAAGTCAGAGGAAGAACTTTGTTCAATTCAGTTATTGATAAAACTTTCCTTTCCATTACATTACAAATATTTTATGGGACGTCCGTCGATTCTATTTTCGGGAGGTCGTCCAGTCCTGTTATACATTCGAATAAGTAATATGTAAAATAGGTGAACGGTATCCTCGCCCATACGAGTTATAAGTTTTTAGAAATAGAATTTTGTGAAAGAAATATTTTGCGTTAAAGAAAAAGTATTCTATTTTTGGGTCAACTAAGTGTGGACACGTTGCATGAGTAGGCATAAAATGTATATAATAGTTGATTGTAATAATTTTTGTGCTTTACGTTTTGCGGATCACTTGAATTTGTTGAAAACAATGTTAGAGTTTCGAACGATTTCTCGATTTACATTTCAGTGCAATATTGAAGTAATCTAGATATATGGTGACTTCATAGTTTTTATAGTCATCGTTTAGGTATCATTCAAAAACATTTTCTAATGTTTGTTCACTTTGATTTTTTGTATCTTTTTAAACCTTGTCAAAGCTACAGAAAATGTAATGAAAAAGCTAATTTTATAAACCATTATATTGCGATCAAAATCCTTAGATATTTCCTTATTAAAATTTGAAGGGATGACTTACATATAACTCAAGTAAAGGAATTTTGCAAATGGTGTATAATTTGAGTCAAAATTATTGCCTGAATGCCGGAAAAATTTAACGTAAGTACCTATTCAGCAATAAGGGTTGTACAAAATATTTAGGGCATTACGATCAGGGATCCTTAATAAATATTATTTTTATTTTATATGTAGATAGGTATACAAACACATAAAAATATGTGTCTACAAAATTGCTTAGGTCTATGTGTGAGTTTGTATAAGTTGGTAAGTCGGCTTTGCCGTGTGGTTTCCGGCTTAGAATAGACCACCCCATGTCTTCCCATGGGTGTCGTAAAAGGCGACTAAGGGACATATGGCTGATGGATGGGCAGCAGCATCTATTAGCTCAAGGTTAACACACCAATCCGTCTGCCAAGCGTGGTGATTATGGCAATATCCCTCTACGATCCTGGCTTGCCAAGGTCTGTTAAGAGGAGGCCCATGTTCAGCAGTGGACGTAAACGGGCTGTTGATGATGATGATGATGATGAAGATAAAAATCACGATTTATCATGCGACTAAAAAAAGAAGTTATAATTTATTAATATGCTGTTGTAGTTATATAAATTTCATAATTGCTAAGCGTCTTTTCTTAATGGCTTGTTAGAACTTCAATTTCAATTTTACCGCGATAGATTCTTTCTATCCTAGAACCATGAAAAATGACAGCCGATGGGGCAAAAAGTTTTTATCGAGGAGAGACCACGATCTGGCAAATGTAGCGTGGTATGACCGCCGAGCTGATAACCGGCGGAGACCTTATGAAGGTCGTAGAGAGCCACTGGATAGAGCCGTAAGCAATTGTTCTCACTGGAAAGCGTTAAGGTACGACTATGTTCAGCATATTGGGTATTAAGAACTTAATGGATAGTGTTCCGTTCTTTTTTTACTTACTTACTTATAATTTCAAGATCTAATGTTGAAACTTTGTGATTAGATTCGTCTTCTTTCATATAAAAGTGTGTAGAGGTTGAATCTCGCTTTATTTTTCGGGATCACGTAAAACTGAAATGGTTGTAGGTTAGTCGGTCATTCGCTGGATTCGAGTCGCATCAATGCACCTACTCGTAAAGTGAAGGTGATTCTGTTGTTAGATAGGTATTAAACTTTTACGTTTCACCGTGGGGATGCTGTAAAATTTCAAACATTCTTGATCCGCTTCATAAATAGAAATGGTACCGAACCTGAACTCTAACGCCAGATAACATATATAAACGTGCAGAACGATATCCACCACGAGATCGCAGGTCCAAAAAGTTTAAATCAGTAATCAACGAATAGGATTCTTAAAATACCTTTGATTATGACTGAGAAAGATACAAAAATAATTTAAACAAGCTTGATGAAAAGTGGAACCGGTTTATTGACTTTCATTTAAAATTGGTAACTCTAAAATAATGTGCCTATGTATAGAAATAATTATGTTTGTTCGTTTATGATGAAGCCAAACTTTTTAAAATATTTGTCATAAATGAAATGCATCCTACATTTGCTGTTTACAAAAGTTAATTCAACCATATTTGGATTACGGTTAAAAATAGACCAGCCCATTTATTCTCACGGGTGCCTTAAAAGGGAAATACACCTAATGGATGAGCAGCAGAATCTATAAACTCAGGTGATTATGGCATTATTCCTCAACGACCCTGGCAGTGGATGTAAAGGAGCTATTAAGCTTTTAAAGTAAAGAAGAAGACGTCAAATTAAATGTTCTGTTATAGCCAATGTACTAAGGTCTCGTTCAAGGACAAGCGGTACGTCGCGCGTGGCGTTACAAGACGCGGCCCGCACTAAATTCAAACATATTGCGTTGTAGGAATGCGTACCTATATAAAATTCAGATGCGGCCCCCGCTACTGAAAGTCACGCGTCTGGATAAATGACACCTAAGAATACGCGTAACGTACACTACATTTAATGCATGACTCGTATTCTATTAACTTTCATCATCATTATCATCTACAGCCCGTTTACGTCCACTACTGAACATGGGCCTCCTCTTAACAGACCTTGGCAAGCCAGGATCGTTGATGGATTTTGCTACAATCACCACGCTTGGCAGACGGATTGGTGATCGCAGTAATATGTTAACCTTGGGCTAATAGACGCTGCTGCCCATCTATCAGCCATATGCCCCTTAGTCGCCTTTTACGACACCCATGGGTAGACACGGGGTGGTCTATTCTAAACCGGAAACCACACGGCATTATTAACTTTATTACAATGAAATCACAACAGTTTGATTTGCGGTCATGTTGATCCTTCTGATCAGATCACAACATGATTACATGCGGTTTTCCTCATTGCGCGGTCGGGAAGTCTTACATTCACACGGGAAATAATAATAAAAGTAGATTACATTTTTCCTCATAATATGTAGCCCTCGAAATATGTCGCTCCACAAAAACGAATAAGAGAGCATGAGCGAGATACTAACATTAATTACCGCGTTAAATTCGGTAGAAATTTTACATTAATATGAAGTGAGTGGCTTTGTTCGACGCTCACTTATTGCCTCTGGGGGAGCTTTACGATATAAATAAACATGTTTGATCAATCAAAACTCTGTAAAGATCGCCGAGTTAGATTTTGGCGGTTTAGGGGCCGAAGGAAAGATAAGTTATTTTAGAAACGAGGGTCGATAATATTGTATCGCTTAAATACGAGAAAGAAATCGCCAATATTACCAAATTTTAAGAATATATAGGTACATCGTGCAATACTAAACAAAAAATATTGTTTAATTGTTTAAAAATCATTTGAATCCATTTGGTATATTCAAAAGCTTTTGATTGAAACAAAAGCTTTTGAATATCGGCTGCAAAAATTCTCACTGAAACTCCGTAACAAAGTTGAAGTTGGATGAATGACAATACAAAATGTTTTTTGCATGCACTCAGTAGCAAGCATAAACATTTTTACTGAAGGCATAGAAATATCATTACGTTGGTTGGATTGTATAAATTGTACAAACTAAAAAGATAGGTAGGTCTACATGGTTGTATCACAGCACCCCAATGAACGCATATACGATAAAAAGGATCTTTGGGAGTAGTCCACGAAGGGGAGAAAGAGAGAGTATATTTACAGTTTCCCTATTCCAATACATCTCGCACGTGACAAGTCGTCGTCGGTCGACACCAGTGATTGCTCTCGTTAAAGAAAATACGAAAGTCAACCTTAATACGTTTCGATGAAAGGGACTCCCGAATAAATACTTGGCGTGGCTCTGTGCTAATTTGATTTTTTGACGGCTGTGATTTCGGCGAACTCTTTTTTTTTGTTTGATTCCGTTGCAGATTTATATTTGGAAATGGAAATAAGATTTGAAAAAAAAAATGTTCCATCTCGTTTTCATTTTAAGATGCATATTCTTCGTCTGCCTGAGCATATTCAATTAAGGTTAAAGAAATGAGTGTCCGTTGACTTATAGTATTCGAAGATTTATTTTATGATTTATTAGTCTGTTACTTCCTAACCATGTTTATTTGGGCACGGAAATATCGTTTCTTGTAGTCTGGGGTTAAGAATAAGACTAAGGTATCTCCTGCCTGTCGTAAGAGGCGACTAAAAGGAAGCTTTTCTTGTGGTGGAGCCACGCTGTTCGCAGCATGAATGGGCGGGCTTAGGGAATGCACTCCCGCAACAAAATTTCAATTGCTGGATCCCGCGGGATTGAGCGGTTCGATCCCGCGGGATCCAGGTATTTGCGGGATCCCGCATGTTTTTTGAAAGTCATTGAAAAAAGAGAGGAATCCTGTTTCATAAACGAGTTTACAGAACTTAATATGAAACTAAAAATATTATTGACACTATTTATTAAGTAATCAAATAATTAATCAGAAATAACAGTTTCAAACAAAGGTCAAAAACTATTATTACAAAGGCTTATGTTTAACTTACCATCAGATATAGTAAAAATGATCACCAAAATTAAACCCGCATTTTAATGTAAAATTGTAACCAAAGTTTTAACATTTCGCTATCGTATTTAAGCAAAATGACTCCAAATAAATCATTGTTAACCCAAAAGTAGTAAATGATCACCAAAAGTACCTAAATGTTTTACTAATTTACTATTCGGTTCTGGCGTTGTATGGCCGCAGCTCTAACCTAACCTAACCGATTGTCATTTTTCATTGATTTTATTAAGGTAGAAATAGCGCAATAATTTGCTCGCTAAGATTTGGTGATCATTAACTACATTTGGTGTTCGAATACAATTTGAAGTGCAGTCGTGACTAAAATAGCTAGTACTATTATAATTTTAGACTTTATTTTTCTGGTGTCTAGTATATATTTTTGGTGGTCATTATATTTTATCCCTATTACAAACAAACAAAAAACAATTATCCATTATTTAGGAAGGAGCTGCGCAAATGTACATAAAACATAGCGTCTCAATAGTTTTGTGAAAGTGAAACTATTTATAAGTAAACAAATCAATCACTAATTAGAAATAAGAATAACTATTACAAATAAACAAAAAACAATTATCCATTATTGTGGAAGTAGCTGCGCATGAAACATAGCGTCAGCTAAACGGTTTCTTACTTAGCATGCTTGGTATCCGGCAGCAGAAAATGCCCTTTCCGCTTCCACGCTGGTGGGCACAACTGTTAATAACGCATTGTAGACGAATTGAAGATTTTCACACATGCCGTATGTCGCTGCGCAGTCCCGTAAATCCCGCGGGATCCCGCACGATTTAGGCGCGGGACTGGTCCCGCAAAAATGGTGCGGGATCCCGGTATTTCGGGATCCCGGTATCCCGGTATTGCATTCCCTAGGCGGGCTGGACCGGGAAATACCACCCTCTCGCAGGAGATCGTCGTTTCAGTAGTACGTTTAGCTACTGCTTTTCGTACGGTGAGCGAGATGTCCGGTGGCCCAACACCCCCCCCCTCCCCATATCTAACTATGGCAGCGGAATTAAAAGATCTTATACCCCAGGAGGGTACCAGTACACTCCGTGCTGGAGAATCCCTCCCTGAGCACCTTCGCTCAGGCTGCCCTGCGAATTCTGGGGAGGGCAAAATCCCGCTCGCAATTTCTGATCGAGGCAAGAGCAACAAAACCGCGGCGCCGTCCCCTGAACTTTATGTACACTTCTGCAACATCAGGGGATTACACTCCAACCTCAACTCTGTCCACCACCATCTTGAGACGGAGAAGCCAGCCTTGTTCTTTTTAACGGAAACTCAGATCTCGTCTCCTGCTGATACGGCATACCTAAATTATCCAGGCTATAAAATTGAGCACAGGTTTGTGTCTCGAGCTGGAGTATGCGTATACGTGAGAGACGATATCTGTATCCGCCGCCTAAGCACTCTTGAAGGTAGGGACCTCTCCATCATCTGGCTGCGCGTAGATTGCGATGACCATCCGCGCATATACGCTTGCCTTTATAGGTCCCACAGTGGTGACGCAGAAACAGATCGACTCCTCGAGCACGTCGAAATGGCCGCTATTGTGGTACTCGGCGACTTCAATGCCCATCACATTGAATGGCTTTGGTCACAGAAAACGGACCATGCGGGTAAATCTGTTCATGCCCTTGCCATGGCTTATGGTTTGACACAGATTGTTTCCTCATTTACACGAGTTCCAGATGTGGAAAACCATACGCCTTCACTGTTGGATCTTCTGCTGACCTCTCATCCGGAAGGGCTTCAGGTAACCGTCGATGCTCAGCTAGGCTCGTCGGACCACTGCTTGATTCGGAGTGTGGTGCCACTCACGCGCCGACCGCGGTCTCGCATTGCGGGCTGCCGCCGTGTTTGGCACTTCAGGTCAGCGGACTGAGATGGGATGCGGACCTTCTTTTCATCCTACCCATGGAAACAAATTTGCTTCTCGCTAGAGGATCCCAGTGCAACTGCCGACTCCGTCGCTGATGTGGTGCTGCAGGGCATGGAACTCTTTATTCCTAGCTCTTCAGTGCCCGTTGGTGGCGGGTCCCAGCCCTGGTTTGTTTCTTCCTGCAAACTGGCATCTAGCCAAAAGCAAGAAAAATTTCAATCCTGGGTCGATGCAGTAGCAATAGTGCAGTCATTGAAGCGTTATAGGTCCGAATTTTTTTACTGTGATCCGATTTGCATGAAATTTTGGAATCAGGTTCATCTTACCCTTAACTTCAAAAGTGAAAATGATTTGAACTCCGCACCCACTCTGGGGGAGGTTGCCACCCCATCTCGTTGGTGTATTTTTTTTTCAAAATAACCTCGGATATCGATAGACGGCCTAATTTCAAGAAATAATGTTCTATAAAGTTTTTCAAAAAACCCAATACTTTTCAAGTTATTGGCAGTTGAAAATTCGGAATTTTTTCATGTTTTTCATCGGTTTTTTGCAAATATCTCCAAAAATATTCATTTTAACGAACATTTTATGATGAACAAATTGTAGCAGGTAAAAAACTGAACAAATCGGTTTTTTATTAAGTGTTCTAAGTGCAATATTTCCTTCAACCTTCAACAAAAAATCGATTTGTTCAGTTTTTTACTTGAAAAGTATTGGGTTTTTTGAAAAACTTTACAGAACATTATTTCTTGAAATTAGGCCATCTACCGATATCAGAGGTTATATTGAAAAAAAAAAATACACTAACGAGAAGGGGTGGCAACCTCCCCCAGGGTGGGTGCGGAGTTCAGATCATTTTCACTTTATTTTATTTTTTATTTTTTTAAAAAGACAACTCCCGCACTATGGAAATAAATCCCTGTGTCGCGGGGGACTTTACAAACATTCATTTCACGGACACAAAGAACACCCAGACTCAGAACAACTATTTGTGGTTCACACAAATAATTGTCCCGGGTGGGAATCGAACCCAGGACACCAGGTCTCAGAAGCAACTTCCGTAACCACTGAGCCACCGATGCAGTCACTTTTGAAGTTAAGGGTAAGATGAGCCTAATTCCAAAATTTCATGCAAATCGGTTCACAGTAAAAAAATTCGGAGGTTACACCCTATTTTTCGCTTCAATGACTGCACTACAACTGGGATTCCGAAAGCTGACCAGATAAAAAAGGAGTATAATTTTTCTTCCAGATCCCTCAAAAGAGTCCTAGCCATGGCAAAGGCAAAGCACATCGGCAGAATTGGCGAGAGATTGGCTCGTCTTCCTTCGGGCACACGTGCTTTTTGGTCTTTCGTTAAGGCTGTCGAAGGGCATTTCTGTCGGCCATCTGTTCCTCCTCTGCGCAGGGAAGGTGATACTTTGGCTCACGATGCAAAAGAGAAAGCCGATCTTCTGGGCTCTCTTTTTGCATACAATTCCACTTTGGATGACGGGGAGAAACCACCGCCAACCATCCCACGGTGTGACAGTACTCTAGTAGACATTCGGATTACTCAAAAATCCGTCCGAAAAGTACTTTTCTCTCTGAACATCCACAAGTCCAGTGGGCCAGATGCTATCCCTCCTATTGTGCTAAAAACATGTGCTCCAGAGTTGGCTCCTGTGTTAACGCGCCTTTTCCGACTTTCCTACAATACAGGGGTAGTCCCGCAAGCGTGGAAAACGGCTTTAGTGCACCCCATCATTAAAAAAGGCGATCGCTCTGATCCGGGTAACTATCGGCCAATTGCCATCACCTCCTTGTTCTCAAAAATAATGGAAACCATTATTAAACGCCAACTTCTACGGTATCTAGAGGAACACCAGCTAATTAGTGACCGCCAATATGGATTCCGTCAGGGTCGGTCAGCTGGTGATCATCTAGCCTGCCTGACCCATCGTTGGGCGTTGGCGATTGAGAGCCAGGAGGAGGCCATGGCAGTCAGTCTGGACATTGCGAAAGCCTTCGATCGGGTGTGGCACAAGGCGCTTCTTTCCAAGCTTCCTTCTTATAGGCTGCCCGAGAAACTTTGCAGATGGATTGCCAGCTTCCTCATGGAGTGCAGCATCAAGGTCATTGTCGACGGTTCATGCTCCGACTCTATGCCCGTGAATGCTGGCGTCCCACAAGGCTGTGTGCTTTCGCCAACCCTGTTTCTTCTGCACATCAATGACATGTTACAATCAGATAACATTCATTGCTATGCAGATGACAGTACGGTAGATGCCTCCTACTTTGGCCGCTCTAACATTTCTCGGGCACATGTCCGTGAGGGTCGGAACAAACTTGTGTCTGAAATTGAAACTACCCTAGACCAAGTCTCAAATTGGGGCCATCGTAACTTGGTCAAGTTCAATCCCCAAAAGACACAGGTTTGTGCGTTTACTGCGAAAAAGGCTCCCATTGTCATACCTCCTCAGTTTGAAAGCACTCCCCTTAATATCAGCCAGAGTATTGGGATTCTCGGCATCGAAGTCGAGAGTGATGTCAAATTTCGCGGTCATCTGGAAGACAAGTCTAAATTAGCCTCCAAAAAGCTGGGTGTCCTCGGCAAAGCCAGGCAGTATTTCACGTCGGCGCATCGCCTTTAATTGTATAAAGCGCAAATACGGCCGCATATGGAATACTGCTGCCATCTCTAGTCCGGGGCACTTCTTCCTTTTGATCGCGTTCAACGTCGCGCAGCTCGAATCATCGCCGGCGACGAGGTTACCACTAATCGGCTTGATCCTCTTACTTTGCGGAGAGACGTAGCGTCTCTTTGTATTCTCTACCGCATTTATCACGGGGAGTGCTGTGAGGAAAAATTCGAACTCATACCTGCCGCTGCTTTGCGCCTTAGATCAACTCGCCAGAACTTCCACCGACATTACCTGGATGAATGGTTGTCCTCCACTGTGCGTTTCTCGAGAAACTTTTTACCGCGCACGACGTCTCTGTGGAATCAATTAAAAGCGGAGGTATTTCCGATCCGGTATGACATGGCAATCTTCAAGAAGCGAGCCTATTCCTTTCTTAAAGGCCGGCAACGCACTTGCGACTCCTCCGGTGTTGCGAGTGTACATGGGCGGCGGTGATCACTTACCATCAGGTGACCCACTAGCTCGTTTGCCTCCATCATCTATAAAAAAAAAAAACTATATCTATATATTGCTACGCATTTCAAATTAATAAAAACCTTTATTTAACTACTATTTTTTTTTAAATATACTCTAAATTAAATATATACCCATAATCTTTTGATAGCTATTCTCTAATTCACTACATTCAGCAATAGAAAACGCATTGACCCTTAAAAAAGAAATTAGTTGGAATCTTGCTGGGATCCAATTTCTAATTAAACTGGCGAAGTAAAAAAAGGTTTTGTAAGTAGGTTGGATTTTTACAGACAAGGCCACTGATTTAAATGAGAAAATCGACTGTTAGAGTTACAATGAAAAATGAATGCCTCGATTAGCATAGGATTTATATCCTCACGTACAAATGGAGAGGAAAAATTACAGGAGCCGTTGGAAAAACTGCATCGGAGAGAAACATATATAAGGTGTTACCAAAACATATGTCAATTGTTTAACAGTAAATAGTGTCATGTGTAGTGAAGAAATTTCTTTGAAATAATACATTTTCTTTTGTCTTTCTTCTTTATCAGCATGGATCTCCTTTTTAAAAGACCTTAGCAAGCTAGGATCGAATAGGGATATTGCCAAGTCACCACGCTTGGCAAGCGGATTGGTGTTCGCAGTAGGCACAAATACTCTTTATTGCACACCAAAAGTAAAAAAAGAATATACATCAAAATAACCTATGGATGGATATAAGTAAAACTACTTTATTCAAAAGAAATTTATTTTAATATCATTGTTGGTATAGAAAATGAATATTGCAATATTTTTTGCGTTTCATTCCATACTTATAACAAACTATACCTAACAGCCATTTTAACGTGTCATCATCATCATCAGCCCATATAACGCCCGTTGCTGAACATGGGCCCCACACACATAGGGAAACGCTGTTGTCCGTTCCCTTGTAAACAATTGCTTTCCGAGGCACAAATGCTCCTCATTCAAAGGGTTGGCTAATTCGAGAGTCCCTCAACCAGCCAACCCTTAAGTTTTGCATAAAGATTTCTTGCCCGCAGTGAGGATCGAATGAACGACCTACGAGACTTAAAGAGAGATTTATACTGCTACACCAAGGAGTACACTCAAACTAAATTAACTTCCATTAAGGGGACTATATCGCTCAAATCCCAAAACCACCGCATGTTTAAAGTAATTTGTAGATGAATCCTTTTGTGCGATTTCCATATAAAAAATATATGTTATAGTTAAGGTCATCACAAATAGATTGTATTGTTTAAAATTGTAATAAACTTTCCCAAATTTTGGAAAAAAATCGTAGTAAATAGGTCCTTTTACAAACTAAATTGTAAATTTTCTCTGTAACGGCACAATAGTTTGGTATGATTTTTTTACCAAAAAATATGTAATGACGTATTTAACAATTTGTATTGTTTATATTTCTTATTTTTCTTACAAGTTTTGAATAATAAATAAAAACCTAAAATATCACCAGTACCCCGCTAGAAGCACCCCCGCACGGCCTGTGACGCGTACACATTCAGTGTCTGTATGACACTTGTGACGGGTGGACTATACGCGTGTTATTTTTTTCAAATAAAACCTAAAAAGTTCACCTTTTAAGTGATTTTTGAATGAAATCATATTGTAAATAGTACAAATATAAATATTTCGTAAAATAAGAATAGAAATAAAGGTTGTAAATATATATAAAGTAGATTGTAATTACGTTTTGTTTTTTGAACCGATCATAGAATAAGCCGGACTATGCCTAAATACAAGAATAAAATATGTAAAGTGAAGCGAGGCCGAGCTCTCCAAAACTATTAGTACCAAGTAGGTACCTAACTACCTATCCACTAAATAAATTATTTTCATGGTGCTTATTTTTTATCGTTTTTGCTATAGCTATCTTGAGAATTTCGTTCGATTAAGGATGGAGACTTATGTGACTGATGGATGATGTCACCTACCTGATGGTGGACTCCTAAGGTGGGTATAGGATCTCAGTGACGGTAATACGTAGAACCATCGTGTTTGGACTCATTTAGAGGGCTCATGGAGACCTTGGTGACTGATGATGTCACATACCTGATGGTGGACTCCGAAGGTGGGTATAGGATCTCAGAGACGGAACTACGTAGAACCATCGTGTTTGGACTCATTTGAAAGGGCTCATGGAAACCTTGGTGACTGATGATGTCACTTACCTGATGGTGGACTCCGAAGGTCAGTATAGGATCTTAGTGACGGTACTACGTAGAACCATCGTGTTGGGACTCATTTGAAAGGGCTCATGGAGACCTTGGTGACTGATGATGTCACTTACCTGATGGTGGATCCGAAGGTGGGTATAGGGTCTCAGTGATGTTACAATGTAGAACCATCGTGTTGGGACTCATTTGAAAGGGCTCATGGAGACCTTGGTAACTGATGATGTCACTTACCTGATGGTGGATCCGAAGGTGAGTATAGGGTCTCAGTGACGGTACAATGTAGAACCATCGTGTTTGGACTCATTTGAAAGGGCTCATGGAGACCTTGGTGACTGATGATATCACCTACTTGATGGTGAACTCCGAAGATGGGTATAGGATCTCAGTGACGGTACTACGTAGAACCATCGTGTTTGGACTCATTTAGAAGGCTCATGGAGACCTTGGTGATTGATGATGTCTCTTACCTGATGGTGGACTCCGAAGGTGGGTATAGGATCTCAGTGACGGTACTACGTACTACTACGTAGAACCATCGTGTTTGGACTCATTTAGAAGGCTCATGCAGACCTTGGTGACTGATGATGTCACTTACCTGATGGTGGACTCCGAAGGTCGGTATAGGATCTTAGTGACGGTACTACGTAGAACCATCGTGTTGGGACTCATTTGAAAGGGCTCATGGAGACCTTGGTGACTGATGATGTCACTTACCTGATGGTGGACTCCGAAGGTCGGTATAGGATCTTAGTGACGGTACTACGTAGTACCATCGTGTTGGGACTCATTTGAAAGGGCTCATGGAGACCTTGGTGATTGATGATGTCAATTACCTGATGGTGGACTCCGAAGGTGGGTATAGGATCTCAGTGACGGTACTACGTAGAACCATCGTGTTTGGACTCATTAAGAAGGCTCATGGAGACCTTGGTGACTGATGATGTCACTTACCTGATGGTGGACTCCGAAGGTCGGTATAGGATCTTAGTGACGGTACTACGTAGAACCATTGTGTTTGGACTCATTTGAAAGGGCTCATGGAGACCTTGGTGGCTGATGATGATGATTATATTTGTAGATATTGTAATTAGGTAAAAATGCCAAGAAAATCTGCATCAAAGAAAAATGCGGCTAAAAAGGCTCTGAAAATGTTATAAAAGTTAGTTTGTGATATTATGCGTAATTAATTTAAAAAACAATTATTCTTAGCAATTCTTAGCAATTATAATACCCTCAGTCTGGTAATACTAAATTTGAGAAGAACAAAACATTCGTATTACATTGCGGCTTTTACTTGGAGCGGTTGATGAGAGATTTTGTTTTAACAAGTGATGAATATTTAAATAAGCGATGTTATCGTAAATCGCTTCGGTTTTGTAGTACAGAAAATTTTGTCAATTTTACCGTTGTAGTGCTGTTTATCATATTATTATTATTATGCAACACAAATCGATTTTCGAGAGTCGATTTCGGAAACAGACGAATGATCTGCTGGAAGAAATTTCATTAGAAATAAGCAGTACCTTTGTACTATGTTTCTTGTATTTAAATATTTTTCTTTTTCATGTTTCTTGTATTTTAATATTTTTCTTTTTCATGTTATGTGTGTACATAAAGTAAATAAATAAATAAAAATGATTTTGTATTATATAAGTACTTCTTATGTAGTCAATTTTAATAAATAATCGTACCGTTTCGTGACTTTTTTAGCTTTCCCCATGTAATCAATGATGAACAAGTAATATGCTTAAAACAACCAACGTTACAACTCAAGAAATTTATTTTAGACTGTTGAACAACAAAAACAGTCACAGACAGTAGTCAGTAGGTCGAAGTATACACCAGCATTACGAGATACTAACAATTTTGTAAAAAACATATATTCCCAACTGCCTTATAAGGCAGGAATTTAATCAGGAATTTTATTTTATTGCCTTACGCGGCGGCGTCTTTGAATAGATTTGATTTTGCCATCACTAAATAGTGCTTGTGACGTCATAATAGGTATTCAAAAAATGGCACGCTTGGTTTTCATACAGATCGTGATACTTGTGTCATCTATATCTGTCATTGATACGGTAGTTAGTAAATCCATCCAACCCTGCACTTTATTCTGCTATAATACCGGGCGGCCATGCATATCTGAGTCTCTGGGATTCTTTAGCGTGTAGGCAATAATACTGACCGAATAGCGCGCACTTCTGCGCTTCTGCCTATTCTTTGATCAGCGCGGGGAGTGGTGTGCGCGCGGGTATAGCGCCTAAGCCCCGCCCTGACGGCCAAGGTCATTGATAGCTATAGTCGCCTTAAGGAAATGTCCGTTCAGAATGTTGGACATGAATCAAATTTCTCTTCAAGCGCCAACCGTCTTTCTTGGAGCTTACTCTAAAGTTATAAAAGGCCCACGCTTTGCCTTGAAAAAAACATCTACCCGTAAAAAGGTAAATACCAGAGGAGAAAATTAACTCGTAACTTGTTGGCTGGAGGGTTAACGTTGGTTTTATTAACTCGAGAACTTTTGATTATGTATACCTACCGGCCTTCATTATTTACTAGATTCCGCGTGCGGGTCCTGTAGGAATTACTTAGTTAAATATATCCTAAAGCCTTTCTCGATAAATGGGCTATCTAACATTAAACTATTTTTTCAAATAGGACCATTAAGTAGGTACTAAGATTAGCGCGTTCTGGAAACAAACAAACACTTCAGCTTTATTAGTAAAAGATTAAATATTCGTATTGTAATGTTGATTTAGAGACCATAATACTTATTTATTTTTGCAGGTCGCAATGAAGTTCTTTTTTTTTTTTTCGGCCATTGACATGATGTCCTTTCTGTAGATACAGAAATTATTTTATGTTGTTTGTAAGATAATAAAGGCTAAATGCGTCAATTTTTTTAAGGCAGGCCTAAAAAAAAATTAAATTAAATTAAATTAAATTAAATTATTTATTAAACAAAATTATATTGCATAGCACGTTCATTCATTTCATCGTTAGCCAGTATAACGTCTACTGCTGAACAAGGGTCTCTTTCCGATGGAGGGTTTTGCCACTGTCACCATGGTTGGCAGGCGAGTTGGTAACCGCAGTAGGTATTATGTTATAACACACAAGGAACGCTGCTGCCACTTTCCTAGTATACAATTGTTATAGATGATGCTATAACAATCGGGTGTTTTTCGAGTAACGGAAGGTAGTCCCTCAACCAATAAGACCCGGAAAAATTCTTAGAATCTACCCAAAGATTTCTTGTTCGGCGAAGTGATCGAACCACGACTTCCGAGATTTTTTAGCGAGCTTAATAATCCTACGCCATGGAGGTTGCCGAAGTTGCGTTGTTTGTATAGCATGTGCTCGACAAAAAATACTTTACACGTACATACCTACTTCATCACGTACCGCTAAGTAACATAATGCCACATATTACAAGCTTCCCATCTCAGAGTAGGTACTAATATCTTACGCCCTCCATCGTTATTTACCTCAACCACCACTTACATACATCACCCTGCTTTTATATTTTCCTAAAAGAGAAAAACATAAACAATGTAGAGGTTCCCAACCTTTTATGCCTTACCGCCCCCTTTATAAGAAATTCGAAATCAAACGCCCTCCTTTTATATAATAGTAACGACTAACAGTAGCGGTAATATGCTAGACCGTAACTAGGAAAGTCTCGGGTTCGATCCTAGGGTCGGACAAAAAAACATGTTACTTAAAATTTTCAACATAGAAAAATCTAAGTACTAGCCCGTTAGGAAGTTGGTGGTGTTTCACCCATGCGACGTAGAGCAAGTTTGAGAAAAACGATGTTTGCGCACACATCTGGACTGTAAACAAAATATAATTTCTGATTATTAATTTATTAACAACATTAAATAAAAATATTTCATTCACACAATATGATTTTTTAATATGAGTTATTAACAAAATTATAAGTTGTTCATACAAAAACTATGAACATATTTAAAAATAATAAACCACATTTAAAAAACAAAAATAAACGGCTTATTCCACTTTTCCCCGTTGGATGATCCCCATTGATGGGGATTAGTGAACTTTTTGTTCACTATTCCCCGCATAGAGCAAAGCGCGCGAATTGAAAATTAAAAAAGAAAAAAGAAGAGAATCGTCCGCCCCAATACTTTGTATATTATAATAATATATTTATTATAATTAACAAACATGAATAAAATACAAACTAAAAGTAACTAATTAAAAATAAAACTAACTTATATACAACTATTCTAAATCTATACTACTTGGCAAGGTTCCCAGAATGCTGGCAGCATTACCACGTTGAATGGCAATGCTTACCTGCTGTGCAAAGTAGAAACCAGCACTCGGAGAACGTGCCGCACTTAAGAGGGCCGCACGCATATTATAATTAATTAGATATTTAGTGCCGGCAATAACCCTATTGAATAGAGTCCACTATTTCTTTCCACCTGGGCCTTAACATAAGCTAACCAACGAATGCAAGGCAGTAACTTGGACGTGCTTCCCCTCACAAAAAACCTTCAGCGTCAGCGTAGTTCTTGCGGTTAGTAAAACTTTATAATTATTATCAGGAGGGCCTATTAAGATGGTTCTTAAAGCTGAATCGAGTAGTTTATTAGTGCCCTTACTAAGTTGTGTACTGTAGCCATTCATTAGGATGAGGTTATAGTTGAAACCGATACGGTTTTTTTTCAGAGATTATGTTTTTAAACACGTGCATTTTGCTACTACATCGGGCATAAAAGCGAGCAAGGTTTTTCACATATTTCACCGCCTACAACTCCCGTCCTAACTTAGCGTAACTTAACGTAGCTGAGCTTCATAGCTGCCATAAGTTTCTACTTGCATTACAATTATTTCAGTAGTTTTCTTCGTATGACTGTCATAGTTGCTTGTACATTTTTGACTATTTGGTGATAGTTGGCGAATCCAACAATGGTGGTGAACGTTCAATAGTATCTTTAGAGTGTGTTTACAGAATAGAATTAAATTTTCTGGAGGACCAACTTTCAACAGTAAAAAGTCAATATTTTGTTCTGTAGACTACTACTGTGCTATTTTACAGTGACAATGCGTTGTTTTGTAGGTGGTTTATAAAATAATTATTTATTATAGTTTTGTGTAAGTGTTATAAAAAAACAAAATAAGAAGGGCTCTATACTTACATAGAGACCAACACATATTAGCAGAATAATAGTGAATTTTCCGCTTCATAATAAGGTATTTGTATTTTTATTATAATTATGAAATCATCGGTTTTTTATTATATTTAAGTAAAAATAAGTATTTATGTAATGAGTATTTGGCTGAGGCCGGCTTCGCCCGTCTAAACCATTAATAACATTTTCTGTAGATATCAAAAATAAAACAAAAAGAATTAGCCTAACCGGTCCAGTCGTTTTCAAGTTATACACGTGCACATATTTCGCGACTTTTTTATATTTATATAGATTACTCATTAGCACCACTATAAGAAGAGCTTTTATTCAAATTACCTTTCTGCGACAATACGTAAACTTATACCTACATATAAATACCATACGTACATGTAAATAAGCGGACGTGACTAGCATCGCAGTTATAAATCAAGTTCAATTTAACATTTTCATATACAGTGTTAAAAGGCATTGCTGTAACTGCGAGCCTGCGAGATCTGTCATCGAGTGTGGATTTATTGCACATCGTTTGGTCGGATTTGCTTTTGCTTCACATAATGGATTGCTTTACAACTCCAACGGTTCTACTAAAATATATATTTTTTGCCCATTCCCATATGTTTCCTTCGGTAGTACAACGCTGTTATTGTTTTCCTGATGTATGGAAGTACCGCTTTTATCGGTGTTTTAATGACTTTCTATAAAACCTTTGTATTTTCAACATTAATATTTAAGCGTATAAAAACGATGGCTGTTTGGGTTTGGAAGCCTTTCGTTTCCGGCGTTCAATTAATAAAAAATATATACCAATTCTCTTTACAAATACAATAAAGTACTAATACCAAGTGACTAGTTAACGATTCTGCATAAGGCTGGAGTCCTGCTCACATTTATGCCAGTTGTATCAAAAGCCTTTTAGCTAACTACATAATAACATGTCCGTCCGAAAAATAGGTAACTATTTTGAATTTTATAGGAACCTATAGCTATAAAGCTTTTCAGTCTACTATTTTTTTATCTTACTCGATACGTTGTTCAATGAAGTCTGCGCGCAAAGGAAAAAAAAATGTTTATTCATGTACTAGTAATTGAATTCCGTTGCAGCGCGGTTGGGTGCAAATTGAAGTGGAGATGCAGTCCAGCCTGCGGGCGACTGAAGTTCCCTCCTTCATATTTTAAAGTGGGGCTATTAACATTTTCTATTATACTCTGCTTGTTTCAGAGCCCTTTAGCTATTTGAGGGATGCTTGTCATTAGTCTCGGCGCAGACGTGCTTTTCATTAAGTATAATAAGCATCTCATGAAATGAGTATTTTTGGGGCTTGAATGTATTTTCACTGAAGTTTGTAAACAGTTCTTTTATCGCGTTTTCATAAATTAGAAGCATGCTGCTTGACTAAAAATAAGAAAGAAGAACAAGCATAATTCAGAATAGATTTTTGAACGAGACGATAATGACAAATCGATAAAACGTTTGAAAAAGATTGAACAGATAGAAAATATAGCCCTAGCCAAGATACAAAAGAGCCGTTGCAGAATATTAGTCAAATAAAAAATAGAATTTGGAACAGTTTATTTCTGTAAAACATATTTATATATCTAGATCTCAGAAGCATAAGATTGGATGTGCCATTACACGTCAGAAACATTCGTCGTATGTGCCTTTATCGTAAACTGGCACTTACGACTTAATGCTTCTGAAGTATATAGTACATCCGTCCTTATGCTTCTGAGATATAAACATTTGTCTTCCCATTACACATTGTCTCTTTTTATTTATAGTTAACTTTGTTGTCACTACAATTTATGGCCTTCTAGTTATTTAATTAAACTCTGCAGCTAGCTGCGGTTTCTCTTGGCTCCGGCACTGTTCATTATTAAGACATCTTCAGACCCGTTAATGGTCACTCGCCCGTTGCAATGTTACTTTGAATTTCTAGTTCCTGTAGCAACATCAGGAAATATATAAGTAGGACTAGTATCTATACTAATATTGTTAGACCTTTTGGCCACGGTAAAACTTGCCGGTAACTTGGTCTGAATTTATTGATCTCAATTTTTTAATGTAGTACGGGCAAAACATTGCCGTAACATTTTCAAAAAAAAAAGAAGACGATGAGTAAAAATTATAATATTTTTGAATTTATCTTAAAAAAACAATATTTTTAGATTTTATGTAGGCATTGAGTTTATAACTTCATTATGTAATAAAATACGCGAAAATAACAAGAAAATAATGATAATGTACATCTTCATTTGAAAGTTGTGTAAGTATACTTTATTTAAGGTATTTTTCATATTCCGTTGCGTTTGATATTCTTTGATGGTAAATTATTACTGTTTGTGATGTTGTTGCTTTAACTTGTAAAATATTAAATAATGGGTTTTTTATTTTTGCTCTATGATATTTCTCACGTGCTTTTTATCTAAATACTTATAAAGTAGCTTGCGGCCTGATTTACGGCGACGATCCGCTTGGTGTTAGGCGTCGCAGCCCGCATCTGAATTCTTAATGAAAATAAAATCACTTCACTGTAAACACACTCATACAAAGCCATATGTTTGAATTTAGAGCGGACCGCGTCGCCCATCGCCATGCGCGTCGCCTCGCGTCTCCATAAATGAGGTTGTAACTTATGGAGTACTTATAAGAATTTATCAGTATAGCTCAGCTACTTTGACGCGCGATCCGTTTCCACAGGCAACGGATCGCGCGATCAGATAGGACCAACCCCTAAGATGACATGAGAGAGTTCGAAAACCTCATAACAATTTATTTTCACTTGTGCAAACGTGTTTTATTATGCAAACGAATTGAGATCATTGTAATGCACAACATTAACTGCCCTGAATAAATATATCAGTCTCTCCTTTTTAAGAAGTGATCTAGTCTAAATATTTAACCAGCACCAACAATTACCAATCACAAGTTTCGACATGTTGAGGTCAGTTAATCTTGTGCATCGTTAACATGAAAATAATCTAAGTTCGTTAGAATAAAACAAAATATATCGTATTTACAATGCGTAACAATAACATTACAGTCACTAATTCACGCACACAACTGCAATCCATTTGCCAATACTGCATGTAATTGTACAACCTTAGCCAAAACAGACAATATAAAATACTTACGTATTATAATTGACACAAATCTAAATCTCCGCAAACACATCGATTTGTTATGCACAAGAGTGCGAAAACATATATTTATTTTTAAAAATTTACGAAATATTGCTGAATATAAATTAATTAAACAGGTCTATTTAGCTTTGTGTCAGTCCATTTTAACCTATTGCATAACTGCATGGGGCGGTGCCTCAAAATCAATTTTACTCCCTCTAGAGCGAGCTCAAAGAGCAATTTTAAAGGTTTTAAACTTTTCGCCCGTTTATGTTTCCCACACACCAGCTTTACATGGCAACTAATGTACTAACGGTTCGTCAGTTATTTATATTACATTTTCTACTTAAACAGCACACCGAACTTCCTTTTAACCCTGCACCTACAGACAAGAGAGGGAAAGACTTACTTTGCATTAAGTTTTATATTTTCCTAGGACCATATTTGTATAATAAGTTTAATAAGTTGTTAAGTGTTCATAGTCTATGTTATAAAAAATGTAAAAGTAGTACATCGAAATACCTAGAACAGCTCAATTACACAAACACAGAAAATATATTAGAAATTTTAAAATGATAGAAATAAGGAAATAACTCATTTATTTATACATACATATATACAATATGATCTAACAATACATACGTATATTTATTTACTAAATATTAAAATAAGTAGTTTTTACTAGAATCTTTCGTCGTTGATAATTCGTGTGCACAGTAGAGCGATTGTCTGAAGCACAGGTTCAACCTAATTCAGGCAAGCTGCAAATTTTTTGAATAATTTGACCTTTCTGTACCTTTTCTTTTTGTGAATATATAATATTTAAAATGTTTTAGAGTTAAATAATTATAACTAGACATTATTAAAAAAAATAAGTTAAAGAAGGTATTGTTTATGTAATCAATTATTTTGTAAGTCTTTCGTTACCTTGAAATAATTTATTATTATTATTATTAATAAAAAACAACAATTTTAACTACAATTCCACGAGCTGGTTCATAGCAAAACTCTTTTATATGATAGCGCATGTCTTTGTAATCCAGGTTTTTGAGTCACTAAACACCGCAGAACTTAACGCTAAATCTTTGAAATTCTGAAATAAAACTATGAATGAATGTTTATGTATAATGACGCTTTCATTTTTGCTCAGAATATATAGGAAAGAAAAAGCAGATGAAAAATAGTGGACAAGAAAGGATACGAGTCAATCCAAGCGGGACTTTTGTATAGCGCGGAAATATTATAATCAAGATATACCTGAAACCGCTGCAGATATAACTTGGTGAAATGGTATACATTCAACGCTAACCAGGCTTCGTGCGTCTGTGGAGTTTCAGGCGATGACATTTATTGATTGTGCTGCCCCAAGTCCCCTTTTTGTTTTGTTTTTTTTTTGTCCGAGGGCAAATTCATTTACGCCTCCCCTCCGCCGCTGCAGCGTTCCCGCGCCGGCGAAGGGCTATGTGGGACTCGTCCTCGTATATCATAGGTATGCTTGTCATACCACGAGGAGAGGGCCCTACTCCACTAAAACCGCCGGACACTCCTCCGTTTGCCGTTGGAGAGGGCCGGGTACGCGTGGCAATCCGGCCCTCCGATGCCCCAATTGCCCTAATAGCTTTACGCTACCTTCTTGATGCTACCTATACTGGTGTCAATGTGGCTACCTACTGGACAAATAAGATTTAAGCACAATCGATACTAGAAGGAGCATACCAGACAACAAAACATAAAGTGCCCCAAAATAATCAAAAGTTAAAACTTTAAGTTATTCACAACAGCCATCGCTTCAAGAAATAGGATTACTATAAGTTCTTTGCTGTATGCCTTCAACGTTAAAATGTTGGTACATTTTCAATTATTTAATAAGTACGAGATAATATAAGTTTTAGAGCAAGCCCGGCTTTGCACTTGTTGGTAAGCTGGTAGGTAGGAAAAATGTAGGGGCTCTGTGGAGCTTATCTCTTTACACGAGGACCGACGAGAGAAGCCTTCTAGACATTTTAAAGGATTGCTTCTTGTGTGTACCTTACGGATATTTTATTCTACAGTTTCAGGACTAAATCTGCTTAAGAATTGATTTAACATTAATAGCAAATGGATTTGCTAAAGACGAAAGGATTTAAAATATTCTTTACAACACATAACATATTTGCGATTATGAAATTTCGTAACAAACGCTTCTAACTACGTCCACCGGAAAACAAATGGAAATAACAAACATTTACAAAAAAAATATTCATAAAAATATATGTTACAAATATGACTGCACCGGTGGCTCAGTGGTTACGATAGTTGCCTCTGAGACCTGGTGTTCTGGGTTCGATTCCCACCCGGGACAATTATTTGTGTGAACCACAAATAGTTGTTCTGAGTCTGGGTGTTCTGTGTGTCCGTGAAATGAATGTTTGTAAAGTCCCCCGCGACACAGGGATTTATTTCGCTAGTGCGGGAGTTGTTTTTAAAAAATATATATATATATATATATATAACAAAAATAATTGTAAGATATGTGGTTTGTATAAAGGGAGAACGTTTAACAATGGTTTCTGACTATTTATACTTGCCACCCTTTCAATTACAGTTGTGACAAAAATCGTATGCCTAGGGAAGTAGCAAAGGCTCGTGAAACAACAACTACATTAGCACTTTAAATTTATACTGTATACGTTCGATCATCAAGAATGCATCTTTTCTTGCGCTCACAATTTTGAAGTACAATCATGACATTACATTCTGCGGAACATCCACAGAAGACTAATCTCCTTAGAGAAATGTTAACTACTTATGTATTATGTATTTTAATAGTGTATTCTTAAAAGTCAATAACTTTTGTATTTTCTTATGTACATATACATACAGAAGATATAAATACAACAAGACAGACAAACAGCAATGTGCAAAGATAGTACCTACTTATTTCTTAAGAAATCTCTTCCAGTAGACCTGCGAGAGAAGTCAGAAGAAGCAAAATTTTAAAGCCTGTACTTAGGTTACACATACCTACCACTACATATAGTGTAATTAATGTAGAATATTTGCTATTAGTTTAGTTAAATGTTTAATGTTCAACGACGATTGCTACAAAATAATTTCGAAACATTTTTGAGCAAATTTGTCCAATTCTTCTAAGGCTGAATGTTCATATTCTTTGAGTCAAACGTTGGAACTTCGTGGTAACGGTCACCAAGGGATTCATGGCCACGTGACTTGAAATGTAAAACAAGCCAAAGATCTGTCAGTAGATAAACGGCTCTCCTGCTACTTTCGCGAGATTTTGCGTCGTCCCATAATCCCGTAAAGCCAGCTAAATGCGCGACTTGAGTAATCTCGGGACAGGTAAGGCCGCTCTGAGCCTGAGGAGGATTTGAGGCCGATAGTTTGTTTATATTTTGCTCTGTTATAAGGTTCTTTGAATGTTATTTGAAGTAAGGTAGTAAAATTATGAAAAGTTAAGTTTACGTACAATTTTTGATAAGAGTTTAAATTTAACGAATGCATTAGCGTAGCGAGCCCTAGATTGCAGCCATATCAACATTTCTTGCTGGAGGCCCTAGATTACGCTCTTTTAGGGCCTCGAATGCGGTAGTAGCTACGTCCTTGAATAAAAGAATTATATTATTTTAAAAAACATTATATATTATTTGGGAACAGGAATATAAGCTACAATAGCTAGAATTATTATTAAAAATCAGATTTGAATGACATTTTTAATAAAAACTAAGCGAAGCACGTACGTGTTGTTACGTACGTACGTACGTAAGAAACATCGGTTATGTGATAAGGAAACAACGTGGATTTGTTGTAATAAAAAATAGAGAAAATTATAATAAAATATAATATCTTCCGGCAGCGGATTCGACAACGCCATGTTTTTATTTAATTTGCTCTGAAAAAATTACGCTTTTCGATTTGTTGAATGTTTTCGTTTGCGACCACCACCGCAATGGAATAAATATATAATATAAATCGTATCAAGTGTGCGATATGTTATTTCAAAAATTCTTAGGATGATCGGAATACTTTCTTTATTGACTACTGAATGCGAACCTGATAAGTAAATTATCTGGGTTATTTTCGATTCTTTAAATAAGTGAGAAATAAGTGTGCTATGACAACTTCACTGCACTATGCATTGTATTCATTGTTGTTATCCCGACTACGAAATGAAAAGAAAATCGAATTGAATCCAAATCGAAATTGAATAGACCGACTGCACTCTAGGAGATAGTATTGTGTGACTGTAAAATTGTGAGCTTTCCCTTAAACCTTCTCTATACGGTTTCCGCCAAGTCGAGTCCCCGCTGGGAACTTTGCTTTGATTTGCGTTAGATCTTTTGACCGATGTCATCCCCTTCATTCCCCCTATACCATTTTACTTGCCGGATGGTAAAAGAGAATTTGATATTGGAATAGCTCCTGTTACACTTTTCCTCATCATTATGAGTGTTTTAGATCTAGTAGATTTGTTCGAAAAAAACAAAAATAAATAGTTTGAGTATTATTTATATCGAACAAAAATCTAAAAAAAATAAAAAGATAACTATTGAACCAAAAAGTATTTATGTCGGGAACAATTGGGCCAAACGAGAAACATGAAGCCTATACTTCACGCTACGAGTAAAAGACGAAAATATCGTTTAAATTGATACCTATATTAGTTTTTTTAATAGGCCTTTTTACCTATTCTGTGCCGCATGAACTAAAGAAGACAATTAAAATCTTCATTATGGATAAGGTAAGGTTTCCCGTTGTTCCACGAGTTGGTTTTCGTAATTCAGTTTACGATGCTTACTTAGTAAGTAGGTACTTACTGATAGCATCGTAAACTGAATTTGCAAGTTGCACTTAGGTTCAATACTGTAGTATTACTGTAGGTATACGTTAGTAGATGGTGTTTGCAACTTTCGCAACGTTAGTTCCGGCAGACTGAAATTACATTTTGCAATAACCAGTAGCAACTTGTCACCTAAGGCATATAGTACATATAAAGTGGGGAACAAACTGAAGACGGTTAAGTAAAGTGAACTATCAAACGGTAAACTAACCAGACACATATGGGTAGGAATTAATAATTATTAATAATATTGTTTACGTCAGTATTACAAATGATTGTTGTAGAGAACTCTGTATGATTTGTGATTTTTCCATATTACTTTCGTCTATATAATAGGGAGTATATAAAAGAGAGTGAAGAGAAAATTCCCAAAAGCTAATGATAATGTACAAAAGAAGTAGTTATAGCAGTCCATTCAATACCATAAGATAAAAAATCCCTATTCCTTGATGATCTAACTTAGAAGCTAGATTTTAAGTATTTTCATAGTTCGGGTTTATTTTGTACGGCTCTTGTACCGTTTCTGTTGCCTTTTTGGAAGGCGGTTATAAAAAAAAACATTTGTGTTTACATTTTCATTAGTGCATATAAGTATGACGTCGAACTAAGTGCTTGTTACCATTAACATTATTCGGCGTGATTCTACTAGCAGGTCATTAAAGCTAACAACTAACAACGGAATCATGTGCAAGGAAATTCTCTCGGTTAGTCGCGTCCTTAACGAACTAAGTTTGGATATTCATAATGTTATGGCATGTATACAGCACCCCAATATTAAATACATAGGTCAAATGTGCAGTGCTATTACGTATTAGATGAAGCTTGTAACTGTAATGCATATAAATGGCTATGAATATATACCCTATTTTACCACTTGGGTCCTTATTGATGACGTATACAAGTTTATCTGAAAGCTATTTATTTTAGTTTCAGGTTGTATGTTTATTGTATTATTTTTGTTCTTTTTCTTATTTTTAACTCGCTTGTGTGTCTGTCAAAAAAATGTTTCTATCTTTTTTCTATTTTTCTTTTGGGTACAAGAATAATAAAATTGGCTTAAAGTATTAACGGATTTCGATTCAAACTGTTAATAGCTACATATATAAGAAACAGATCAATAAGGTGAAAAAAATAAAATATCTCAATTCAAAAACTTATGTTTTACTTTATTATATATAAATATCATTCAAAGAATAAAATTTATCAAAACATATAAATAGGTATGTCAAAACATACTTAATTCAAGATAAGAAAACAAATGATCTGGAGTACCGTCACAATATGAATTCAAATGAGTAATAACTTACTCAATAATGCTTAACCTAGTATATTGAAACAATTACACGCCAAACGAGATTATACGTATTCATTGCACCCGAGACGTATAATTTAATTTCCATTCAAACCATTAAAAGATCATTAAAATACTTTACTACTGCAATCTATTGGTTAATAGAACATGCGTGTTCCATACTAATTGCATTGCATCACGTTTTAGTCACATCTTGACTATAACCAAAATTCATTGACCTTTCATTGACGATGCAGATGTGCTGAAAGTTCATTTCCTTTGGAGATCAAGTCAGCTAGTCTCCCCGCAGATGATGAATTCAATGATTGCAGCTGACATCGTTTGGTGAAATTTGAATAATTGTGTTGGAGATCAAGCGAATTGTAGGTAACACTGATGGAGTATAATTTGGTTTATTCATTACTTGCAAGTTCGTATATACGAAATTGTGATGATGATGATGATGATGACCATCATCATCACAAGTTCGTTTAATATTATACAATTGCAATTATTAGTGACTGGTACAATTGACTAATACCGACTGTATTGCTTTTTAATATCAGTAAATACTGTACTGTAAATACAGGTTTTATCAGTTTCTAAGCATTAATTTAATATTATAATAATTATAGTTTTAATTTACTGAATATTACAGTTTTGTTAGTGTTTGTATGATGTTAATACAATTTATTTATGGGTTTGTACTTCAACAAAATATTATTCATCATCAACAGCCCGTTTACGTCCACTGCTGAACATGGGCCTCCTCTTAACAGACCTTGGCAAGCCAGGACCGTTGAGGGATATTGCCATAATCACCACGCTTGGCAGACGGATTGGTGATCGCAGTAAGATGTTAACCTTGGGGAAAAAGACGCTGCTGCCCATCCATCAGCCATATTATTATGTCCCTTAGTCGCCTTTTACGACACCCATGGGTAGACACAATATTATTAAAGAATAGAAATCGAATACTGCATTTAATTTTGGTATTGCTTAAATCTTTTTAATCAAACGCCAACTCTACATAGAAAATTTCAGAAAATGATGATATTTTATCATATTATATTTAAATGATGTATTCTATTGTCTTTGTGGCGTCCTTAAGCATGTTTATTAGGATTATCCAGAAAAAGTTTTCTAAAAACCGGCTACCTGATTATTATTACAAAGTTTCAAGGAAAAAATGAAAGGGAAATGATATGGTTAAGTAATAAAGTAATAATGCTAATGAATTATTAATTTCAGAATGTATCGGACGTGATTATAATATTAATGAACTACTTTTTATTTGATCAATCGCTATCAAGAGTCCTTTTAAGACTCTAGGTGTTTGAAAATGTGTAATGTAGAAGAAATGTCGCTTGCTCGGCAAGAAATCCGCGATACATTTACCTTGTGTAATTTTTGTATTCGTCGAATTGGGTTGTCGTTCATCGATGATAAACCAAAGACTTTTCGCGAAAAAGTAGGAACGTATCTAAATTTTGTAATAACTCTGTCACTTGTGTTTTTGATTGTGGTAGGTGAAATAGCGTATGTGGTCGGACAGCTGGTTAAAGCGGTAACTATAGAAGAATTTGTTGACAGTAATGTACATATAGCTGGGTACGGTTCAATGAGTGAGTATCCGAGTTATATATATATATATATATATATATATATATATATATATATATATTAATTGTCTTCATGACAATTGAATATATTATGGTTTCTTTGATAAGGTCAAAAGGCACGGTACGAATTTGCAGGGAGGGTAAAAAAAAAATTTACCCTGCTGACGCATTTGTTAGGAAATTTTATAGAAGTAAGTATGGAAGGTCAAGTCACTTTCCACATTGCAACTTAAAAATTCGTAGAAGGAGCAAATTATGCAATAGGAACTCCTTAAAGCTAAACTACGTGTATTATAATTTACAGAATCATATCTTAAGCCTATGATTGTATATTATTTTGTAGGACTACCAGTACTTATAATAATAATTAAATGTACGGTTTTTAGCCTTATAAAGTTCTAAACTAATACAAAACTCATAAAGGAATAACATACAATTTTAAACGTGGTAAGGAGAGCTAAAATTAATTTAACATAAAGTTAAAACTTAAGAAGGCCACTTACTTAGGTTTTTGGGAATTTAGCAAAAAATAAACGAATAAATAAGAAAACAAGTGGCACTGAAGACAATGATGGAGCTGATCTTATTAGCTTTTTACGGAATTGCGACAGTTAGCCAAAATATACGTCCGCGGATTCACTGCATTTATTTAATAACGAGTCGGAGAATAGCTGAACATTTGCCGAATCAGTTCGCCGAATGGGCCTGAATGTAAATATAAATTGTGTGTTACAGGCTTTTGTAAACTCTTGACTATTTGGTACGGAAGGAATACTTTTCGACAACTAGTGGGCGAGCTTGCAGAGGTATGGCCCGCAGCGATTAAAGACCGAAAATCACTTGATATAAAACAAAACAGTATTTCTGCTTTAAAACATAGGCAGTTATGTGAGTATATTTTTAGTTTTATTAATTTTAATTTATTAAAATTAAAATAAAACATGGGTTTATTTTTGAAAGATTTGAAGCATACAATGCTTCATACGTACAATGAATAATACATTTTCATTTTTCTACAGTAAATTGTAAAAATTCGTTAAACGATTTTTAATATAGTCCGAATCCTTTAGGAAGCTTAAGATGCTTAAGACAGATCAGCATTTTCATTAAGAAATTAAATTTAAACGACCTGCTTACCTTCACCTGCTATAAATAAGATTAATTATTATGTGTAATTTGTGGTGCTTGTACATTTTCGTAATAAAACAAGATCGTGCTCGATACACCATTTATAACTGGAGAACCTCCGAACCTATTTCAATTATCATGGGTGTCTGCGCCCGGAATAAGATATAGCCTATGTATAAAAAAATATTATAAATTAATTTCATTTTCTCATAACATTTAGCTCCTCCGCCATCTTTTGAAATAGATGATGTATAGGTAAATAAAACTATTATTTTGTTTCAGTATATGCATTTTGGAATTTCCTTGGCGTTTTGTTTTATTCTGTGACTCCTCTTATCATAGTTCTGTACTATATGATTATGGGTGCACCTCAAGGACTGGGCTTCGTGTATCAGGTGGCATATCCCTTTGATAAAACAAAGCCGATAAATCATGCAATTGTGTACGTTTTCGAATCAAGTGCAGGTTAGTACTTTGAGTTATTATTATATATTATGAGTAGCGATACCAGACGATTTCGACCTAATGATTTTGGAGCCCCCCTCCCAAAGCATTGGAGCTTAATAAAAATAAATTGTAAGTAAATTAAATAAATATGGTATTTTTGTCCGTCTTTATGTTAAAGTTGGGGGGCTCACACTCACAATAACCACCAGTAATGAAAAAAAGTAATTTTTATTATGTTTTTGTATAAATCCTGGAGATTGCGTCACTACAAATTATGTTATTAAAAATATTTTAGAAAAATATATTTTTTTTTGACGGACACGTAGTTACAATTAACTTATACTTACTTAACCTTAATAAATGGCTTAAAAACTACAATCTAAGCAACCTGCGCAAGATGGCGTCCCCTGTGGGGCTTGGACCTCGGCTCAGGGCGGTAGCTGGCGAGGAGATTGAGGGATTATGATTTTTAGATTTTTTTTAGGGGAGTTTTGTGCCGTAACCGTTGATCCACCAGTCTAAAGCATGTAGTCTATATATGATATGCACCTATATATACTTCTAATTATATAAAGCTGAAGAGTTTGTTTGTTTGCTTGAACGCGCTAATTTCATGAACTACTGGATATACCGATTTGAAATGATAATATTAAATACTAGCTTCCCCGCGGGGCTTCACTCGAGTTACTCCCGTAGGAACTTTATTTTAATATTCATTTTAACTTTCTTCGTTAAATGGGCTATCTAACACTGAAAGATTTTTCTAATCGGACCAGTAGTTACTGAGAGCTACTGAGAGAGTTACTGAGAGCAGCGCGTTCAAGCAAACAAACTCTTCAGCTTTATATATGAGTATAGATGATAAGTCTGTAATACAGTGGTATTATGCAGGTTTAGTGAGTGTATTTTGCATGTTGGGCTCCGATCTACTATTCTTGACTATGGCTAGTCACATCAGCATGCTACTACGACTGCTCCAGCAACAGATACGAACTCTAGGACTCTCCAATGATGTCCACACAGTGACTCGTGATACTGAATTCACTAATTATTACGCGGATATTGTTGCAGTTATAAAGGTGCATCAGAGACTTATCAGGTAAAATTAAATTACAAAGAAAATAATATGAATGATTAATAGTGTAATACATAAGAAAAAATATCTTAATAGCTGTAAGAATTGAATCAATACCATTAACAATATTTTTTCTTCATAATTATGTTACCCAACCGTAGGTTTTCTACACTCTAGTTTCTTTATTTTCATTGTAAAAATAAATAATGTAATTCGTTTTTACATAAGGATTATTACAGAAAAACAGAATCGGGTTAAATATGCCAATTGGTTTATTTTTACCACAAAAAAAAAAAAAACAATTAAAGATGTATCACTTGGTTTATACTTGAGAGTACTGCATAAGTAGTTACCATCATCATCACCCCATAATTAACTCTGAAATGATTACCTATATTAACAATTGATTGCAATATTATTGTTCCAGATATATAAATGACTTAGAGGACGCATTTAGCGTGGTGAATCTAATCAACGTGCTTATGAGTTCCTTCAATATTTGTTTTGTTATGTTTATTATTGTTGTAAGTAATAACAAATATTTTACCATTTTTTATTTTAAAATCAAAGCCACCACACACGTTGCTCGCCATAAATCCATGGTTGAACTAAAATAAATTATGCTAAACGTTAAAGAAGAACCTAAAAGTTATTCTTAAACCGTTTAACCTATTATCAGAGAACTAAATTTAAAATAGGCAGATTGTATGGAAAACCTGTCGAAAGTCCAATTTATTATTTTGATAAAATGCCCTAAAGAAAATGTCAGAATGACACTATTCATTGAATAAATGCTATCTGATTGTTTGTCTGAGGTTTAGAAATCGGCGGTTTGTTGCATAACTCATGGTATTTATTTATAACTTTATGCACCAAAAATCGTCCACAGGCGGACTTAATGCCAACAGTTTTCTTCACTTCACTTTTGATTATGTATTTTACTGTTTGTTGTTCCTATTAATATGATTTGATTAATACAGTTAGTACGAGTAAACCATAATTAATGTTTATTTTTGCAGCAAATTACAATAAATGTGGTTAGATGGCTTATGTTTGTAATTATAGGCTAAGTGTTTATTATTAAGTTGTATTGGATTATCAGATTAAATATTTTACGTTTAGATACTTAGGTTGTATTAAATAGATAAAATTAAGTATAAAATAAATTTTGCAAAGTTTAATCTTTTTATTGCGTGGCGTAGATTTTCCTCAAATCTTGGAGGGTTCGATTCCTGTTCCGGAAAAAAAAATCTTAATGAAACTTTTGAGATTTCTTTCTCGGCCCGGTTGGTTAAGGGACTATTCTCCGTGCCTCGGAAAATCAGGTTAAGCCGTTGGTTGCGATTGTCATAATAAAATCTGTGGCAATCGTACACCAGGTTTACCTGCGTATTTGCTGTACTTAGAACTGTGGTCACCAACCATCTTGTCGAGCGTGGTGACTATGGCAACATCTCCTTCGACGGACGGCCATGTTCAGCAATGGAATGTCCATTTCGTCCTGAATAATTCGGGCTGAATAATCTTTTTACCCTCTTTTGTAGCTTCTCGAGCCTTGGATGGAAATAAGCAATAAATTCTTTCTCGGAGCAGTGTTAACACAAATGGGAATAGTTTGTTGGTATGCAGATGATATATATAGAGCGGTATGTATTTTTTTAAAGACTTGATCTAAAAATTACATGGTTGGTTTGAAAGGAAGAAACTTTTGGTATACTGACTCGGAGAAACTGAATCAGAAGTTTTAGTATTTATCATCATATCGTGTCTGCTTCAACCAGAAACCGAATTCACCCCGCCAGTGGCCGCCCTCAGCCGAGGTTCAAGTCCCACAGGGAGTTTGTAGTTTTCAAACCATTTATTAAGGCTGGAACTCTGCTGGCCTTTATGTCCGGTGAAGTAGTAAAAGCTTCTTGGAAAACTACACATGTCCGAAAAAAAGCAACCGGACAAGATATGATTAAAAATCAAGTACTAGTTGACTGCAAAAGAAAAAGTATACGGTGCCTATTTCAACAACATTCTGGTTCATAATTTTATAGCCTGATTGATACATTGCGTTTTGAAGATAATGCCTCTAAGGTTTTAATGGGATTTTAATATCGCCCATATCGAGGTAATCAAAGTCGTAAAACCAATCACTCCTTTCCAGATTATTAGACAAGCTTATGCCGATTATTTGGGGCTTACCTTTCATATATCCGGTGGAGAATGATAACAATCATATTTCTTGAAGAGCAGTTTAGTTTTTTTTCTAGCAGTGTTTTGCAATCTAATTTTTAACCCCTCGTGCTAAGCTAAAATGCTTGTGTTACGAGTGGGTTCACGTCCGTAGTCCAGTGGGTGGGGATCGAACCGGCGACCATAAGATCGCAAGTCTAACGTTCCTAGCCTAGTTAATTTGAATAATACATAAATCGTCTTGGTTTTTATTGTTTCAGAGCGTGGGAGTGTCAGACGCGGTGTATGAAAGCGGTTGGTATAAAAGCGATCCAAAAAGCCGACGGGCACTACTCCTCGTTCTACAAAGGTTTAGTTTTGACGTGATTTCTATTAGAATACCTTGCCTACCGCTTGTAACAAAATGCCGACATGTCAATCCTTATTAATAGCGATGTTATGGTGCAAAGAGATAATTGATTTTCTAATTCAATATGAATTTATTAACAGACTAGCTGTTCCGTGCAATTTCACCCGCGTCTTTGAAGAAGAACTAAATCTTAATGTAAAAAATGTAATATTTATGTAATAGTTGTACGTCATTATTAGCAAAACATAGTGAACCAATACAATTATAACTAGGTATTTGTAACACTTTATAGTGTTATCAATAGTTTTTTTTCGTTGTTTATACAACGAAAAAAAACTATTGAATAAAAAAATAAAATAAACAATATGTACAAATACTAACATAAGGGCTTAGGCGTCAAAGAATTCCACCACATCAGAGTAAGCTGCGGGAAACGTGCCTAGAAAGCTGGCAGCATTGCCACGCTGGATGCCAATGCTGATGCGTTGACCTAAATAAAGGCCAGCCTTCTGGTCACGGCAAGCGTCTACTAGACGCTTCGCAATATATTTTTATAGTATTTTATATACATTAAATTATACAATAATATTTGATTTTGTCGTTTAAATATTCGTTAAGTGTATGCGTTTTGTTGGAGAAACTTACTTACTTAATACATTTTTTAAATATTTTGTAAATTATAAATGCTCTTAATTTCTGCCAGTAAACGATTATGATTATGATTAGTGCAAAGGTGCACCCAATGAAATCCATACTAATATTATACTATACTTGATTGTTTGTTAGTTTGTTTGCATTGAATAAGCTCCGGCACTAGTTCCAGATAAAACAAGTTTCCTACCTGTTAGAAGCGTGCATGAAACTCTTTCACCTGATCTATTTCCCGTGAGAAAGCCTTCATAAAATAGCTTATGTC
The DNA here is from genome assembly GCA_947037095.2 of Nycteola revayana. NCBI lineage: Eukaryota > Metazoa > Arthropoda > Insecta > Lepidoptera > Nolidae > Nycteola > Nycteola revayana. The sequence continues at coordinate 10,966,550 of OX344845.2, read as the reverse complement.
TTATTTGAATAATAAAGCTTTTTAATGATGACATATTTCTAAAATCGGTGCCTTTGTTTTTTACCGTCGGTGGCGGCACATATTTGTAATTAATAAATAATTACAAATATCTGCCGCCGCCGACGGCTGATGGAGTAGAAAGATTCTAGAGTGGAGACTACGAACTTTCAAGCGCAGCGTGGGATGACATCCTGCATGATGGACTGACGACCTCATGGAGGTCGCAGTCGGTGGATGCAGACCGGTGGCAATCGTTCCCGTTGGAAATCAACGGGAAGGCCTATGTTCAACAAAAAACAATTCTTATTATGTCATTAGTAGATATAGTTAATAAAGATATGTATTCAACTTTTGTTACAGGTCTCAAAAGCCGTTGTATTTCACGGCATGGAAGTTTAGTCCCATCACTTTGGCTACTTATAGCTCAGTTAGTATTGTGATAATATCTACCTACGTAGTTTGTGAATATTTACTACTTTTAGTATTGATTTTGCACTGTTATTATCGATGATTCTAATGATTTTTGAGGTTGTTGGATAATGTTTTGAAAGTACCTTTGATTTATTTCTAGTCCGAGATCATCCATGAGTAAATAATATAGCTCTAAGTAACTACTATTATGATAGTGAATACGCCGTACCGGTGTTTTCAACATGTGTTTCGTGTAGTCTTCAATATTTTTATGTAATATGTTAAGACAATGCACCCGGCATAAAATTCTTTTTTCAGAATTTAGCTTACAAATGAATATGGTATCCTCGTCTTTGTGATTATTTTAACCTTTTTAAAGCAAATGCAAAATATTGCTTGACAAGCGCAAGTGAGCCTTGTGCGACAAGTTACAGAAAAACAGATAATATATTGTAACACTTCCCGCACGCTGTTATCGTATAAAATTCGGACTTAAATATAGCCTTAATATACATAAATGGGCTATCTAACACTAACTCGTTCAAGTAACAAACAAACTCTTTAGCTCAAAATATGCTAAAATCAAAAATACCTAACAGTTATTCAAATATTTGATACTTAATATGATAATTATATGCCGATTTTCTAAAATCCAAATAAGATTTGTTCCTCGAACGGCCCACTGCATTCTGTCCCACCAAAAAAAATCCCCGATTATCACAATCTGTATGCCTCGATTGTCCCTAAATTTATATTTGTATTTTTTTTTCCTAGTTTATCCCGATCGCTATTCCTGCTACGGCCTAGTCTTAAGAAGTATAAATTAATTTCTATTTTTCGTACGTTTTAGTACAGTCAACCAAAAACGAGTTATGAAAACTTAAGTTAAAGTTAAATCTACACTAATATTATAAAGAGGAAAACTTTGTTTGTTTGGTTGTAATGAATGGGCCAAAAAGTACTGGACCGATTTCAAAAATTCTTTCACCATTCGAAAGCTGCATTATCCACGAGTAACATAGGCTAAATTTTATTTTGGAAAAAAATAGGGTTCCGTAAGATATTTGGGTTTTTCGGACACAAGGTGTAAAAAATCAATCAGAAAAGTTACTTATTTTGCGTACGCTGCCTAAACTATAAAAGATAGAAACATAAAATGTTCTAATTAATTGTAGATCTTATAAATATCTACAAAAAAGTCCACGACACACTATACCTATCTATGTCGAGCGAGGCACAACAACCATTTTTTTATTTAGAAATCTTGATTTTTTTTTGCACTACATTTAAACGCGTTTATTTTACTCATGCTATTAATCCTTATCAAATTATTTCATCACTAAGTACAGTTTATGTAGATAATATTTGATCTCTGAATGATTAAAATTGGACGTTTGGTTTTGAAGTTATGGCGAAATTAAAATATTACGATTTCTGCTGCACAGCCCGTTGCGAAGTCTAATAATTTTTTAGATTTCGTTCTTAAAATTACACCTACGCAAAAGTTCTTTTCAGGGCTAACCAACAGTTCTTTTCAGGGCTAAACAACAGTTCTTTTCAGAGCTAGAATATTACACGCTTTTAATATTTTCTTGAACATTTGAAAATGCCTAAAATGCCTAATGCCTAAAATGCCAATTAATTACATTTAAATCTGTGCAGTCTGCGGATAATGACTGCGTCGTCGATGTTTGTGTCGGTGCCTGTGAATTGACCTGGGAATCATTTTGCTGTCCGTGTCTTTCCTGGGTAGGCTTTTTGCAGCGGTAACCGACATTCGCACGGAGCCGCGGGCGACCCCTATCACTACATCACTACATATTATAAAACAAAGTCCCCGGCCGCGTCTGTCTGTCTGTCTGTCTGTTCACGATAAACTCAAAAACGACTACATGGATTTTCATGCCGTTATTACCAATCGATAGAACGATTCTTCCGGAAGGTTTACGTATATGATTTGTTTAGTTTATGTGTACATTTGACTAATATATATTTGTCAGAAGTGTCGGAAAAAATTAAGCCATTTGGGAGCTTTCAACGAAAACGCTGCATAAACCCTATGAGATATAACAAAACAATGTATCGCGGAAATATTATTATTTTTTAGATCTACAAAAAAGTCTGCGATAGCATATGTCTATCTTTCAAGGTTAACTTGCTTTTATTAATTTTTTGCTTTGGTTAATTTTTCTGAAAGATATAATGGATATAGCAATATCCATTATATCTTTCAGAAAAATTATCATTTCTAATGCTGTAATTGTAAAGCTAATCAGACGGATTCAGTATTTATCCTTATCATTTTAAATTAGTTAATATTCTTAAGCATTTCATGCAGATTATTAGACCCTACACAATATACTTTAAATGAATAACTTAGAAGTTATCGCAAAATAACAGCGCGTGTTTTCGCAGCGCAGCGAGTGAGTTAGTCCGAATGCGATTATGCGCGCTCAATCCTTAAAAATTATTGGGCAATTTTTTTGTTTTGTGTTCGTTGTAACTATGATGGATAGATACTTGAATACCTATTTATTTAGTGTTTGTTGTATTGTTAGTCCTGAAGAGTATAGGTACCTATTTCATACGATAAAAGTTTGCCCACCTACTTAATTCACTGTGATTTAGTAGGTACCTATATTAATTTGTTTCTGTTGGTTTTGACCTAATTTCGCCCGGTTGGTAGAGGTATAAATACATTCTGTAGTATAAGTATCACTATTGTACCCGTGCGAAGCCGGGGTGGGTCGCTAGTATTTTATATCTTGGTAATGGAGAGAACCGAGTCTACATATGAAACTGTATTCGCTCTAATCAATTCACATTTTCCTGATATTCCTGAGATTGGAATCCGATTACGTTTAGAACGGATTATGAAAAGGCAATGAATGCCATCCGGAATATCTTTCCAGTCGTAATATGCAAAGGATGCTACTTCCATTTTACGGAAGAGAGCAAAATCGTTAATAAAAAAAGAATCTTTAAATAAGCATATCGCTCTATGCTCAACATTGGCAATGCTCCCATCTATAATCAAAAGTGATCGTGGGTTGTACAAGATTGACCAAAAAATTTGAATATTGTGAAATTAAATGACTATTATATTTTTTTTTGTGCTGGACAAGGAGTGTGTCAAAGGAAAATGAGATTTTTTTGAAGACATGTATAGAACAAATAACCCTTATAAAATATCCTTTTGATGAACATTTTCGCATTAACAACAAGAAGTTCATGTTATTTTTCTTAGAATCGATTAGATTAAAGTAATTAATCAGAATCAGAATCAGAATCATTTATTTGCGAAATATGGGTAGTTCAAGAGGTGACATTTTTATATAAGAGCTTTAGACCATATCCTACCATGACAGGTGTGCAAACATTAGGTATAAATACAAATTAAATAATAAATTCTTCTCTTTCCAATCTTAACAATTTTTATAAATTTTTGTTTTTGTTATAAATTTCAGTACAAACAAAATATTACATTCTCAAATTTCAATATAGACAAAACATTACATCCTCAATTTCCATTACATTATCAATTAATTCAATATTATAATAACTAGTCATTTACATTTATCATTTAAATAATCAAGAACAGAATAATAACATTTATCAATAAGGATTTTTTTTAACTGGTTTTTAAATACATTTAAATTCTTGGTTTCTTTTATATCCTTGGGCAGTTTGTTATATATTTTAGGGCCCATACAGAAGGGACTCTTGTCAAACATAACCGTTCTGTGACTTACTGCACGAAGTGTACTTGCAAGTCTGGTACTTTTTAATGTTGGATATTTACCTAAATTTTTTCTTATGTCCAATGCTAGTTCATATATGTATAATGATGGAAATGTCAATATTTTTAAACTAATAAAGTGCGGTTTACAGGAGTCAGTTGATTGTAGTGCACAAATTGCTCGAATACATTTCTTCTGAGCTTTGAAAACGATATCTCTGCCAGTGGCATTCCCCCAGAACATTATACCATATCTAAGTGTAGAGCCCACATACGCATGATACGCTGACAGGAGAGCATTTTGATTTACAACTTTACGAAGCATATAAATAGCATAAGAGTAACGGCTTAGTTTTAAACACACTTGTTCAATATGTGTCTTCCATGTCATGTCTGAGTCTATGTGTAGTCCTAGAAATTTTGTGGTATATATTTTGCGTATGTTTGTTTGTTCATACTTTATATTTAAGGTACTATCTTTTGAATTTCTATTTTTAAATGTCATCATATAAGTTTTTGCTAGATTAATTTGGAGTTCATTCAGTTTTAACCAGTTAACAATTGATGCTAGCGTAGAGTTTATCACATTCTCGTAACATGTCTTAGAGTCATCAGATTCAAATATTGCAGTACTATCATCAGCATACAAAACCATGGGGGATTCGATTGATAGCGGGAGATCATTGATATACAGTATAAAGAGCAAAGGTCCCAAGATGCACACCTTTGCAAACTCTTATCGGAGTTGATAGGTGTTTCGTTTCCATTTTAGTTACATGTGAAATGTTAGATATTTCAGTCCGTTGTTCCCTGTTTCTTAAGTAAGATTCTATGATATCTCTAGCCTTTCCTCGAATCCCGTATGCTTCCAATTTAGCTAATAACAGGTCATGGTTGACGCAGTCAAAGGCTTTTGTCATATCCATGTAGAGCGCTGTGACTTCTTTTTTGTCATCTATACCTTTCATTACTGTTTTTAGAAAGGTGTATAGTGCATCGTGTATTGATTTATTTTTTCTAAAACCCATTTGTTCTTTTGATAGAATGTTGTGTTTTTCGATATAATTGTAAAGGTTGTTGTAAATTACTTTTTCGAAAACTTTTGATAAAACAGGTATTAGTGATATCGGTCTGTAACAATTCATATCTTCCCTGTCCTGTTTTTTAAATATGGGGATGACTATGGACAGTTTTAGTTTTGTTGGGAACACACCATCTTCGATGCATTTATTGATAATGTGGGAGAGCACTGGGGCTACTAATTCCGCCACTGCCTTAAGTATTTGCGTAGTTATTGCATCATACCCTGTACTATGAGTGTTTTTTAATGATTTTATTATTTTTACAATACTCTCTGCAGTACATGGTCTCATAAAGAGTGAGTTTTAACTGTTACATTTAATTTTACAGCGGTGATTAATGTTAGTAGATTGCTTATTTGGTATTGGAGCTGTGAAAAAATTATTGACATCATTAGATATAGTAGTCGGATCTGTGATTGGTGTGAAAAATTGATAAAATAAAGGTAAAACTTTATTTTATCAATTTTTTTGATCTGGTGTACATTTGTTTTATAGTTATTAATGATATTCCATGTTGCTTTAGCTTTATTAACTGAGGTTTTAATGTAATAGTCGTTTTGAGATTTTTGTGTTAACTTAACTATTGTTTTTAATCTTTTATTGTATATTTTGTATGAATCTTTATGTTGTACATCTGATGATTTCCGATATTTCCAAAGTAATTGTCGTTTACGTTTAGAACAGACTCTAATACCTTTTGCTATCCATTTAGGTCGCCTGTGTATTGGGATTTTAACTTTAATTAAGGGAAAACAAAGGTCATAGAATAATTTAAATTCATCGTAAAACCTGTTAAACGCGTCTTCCGCCGTTCCCGCATTGTAGACATCACAGAAGGCGAGGTTTTTGACACATTCAGCGAACTTATCTATGTTAGAAGAGCTATAATCTCGTTTATGTTTATAAAAATATAAGATATTACAAATTTCTTTAACTGGGTATTGTAGTAGTTGAGCAGTGTGATCTGATAGAGCTAGTTCTAGTATCTCGTACCTGGACCCTTTTTTATTGCAAATGAAGTTGTCAATACATGTTTTACTACCCAAACGCGTGGGCTCATTAATCATAAGTTTAAGGTGATAACTAGCCAATAGTTGCTCGAATTCTAGAACCATTTTATCCCTTTTAAGTACATCTATGTTAAAATCACCACATATGATAACCTTTTTATTTTTTAGACAGATTTTGTTGAGTATTTCGTTAAGCTTTGAGAAAAATATATTTACCTTTTCTAGTTTATTGCTGGGGGGTCTGTATATGTTGACAACAGTTATATTATGCTCTACAAGTTCAATAGCACTGCATTCCACAATATTTCTCATAGCATATTCCTTAATGTCAACTATCTTAGCTTTTTGATTACTATGTACCAGTATGCACGCTCCTCCGTTCCTATTGTGCCTAGAGTAAGATGAAATCAGAGAATAATTGGGAATTTTAAGCAAATAAGTATCCTCGTTAAGCATATTATGTTCAGTGATACAGGGAACATCAACGTGTTTATTGTTATGATGTAACTCGTCCAAGTACAGTGAAAGTTCATCAGATTTACCGATAAGACCATTGATGTTCTGATCTCTGATCTGATCTAAAGTGTATACCTCTTGGCAGATGTTTTTCATAATCTAACTCTAGATATTGTACGTTGCTATATTTATTACATATAAATATTAATTCATAATTAAGTTTTTTCACATTTAGGAACCTATTATATGGTATTTCAGTAATGATTACATTAGCATTTGGTACAGATTCAAGCCATTTCATTGTGTTAAATTGGAAATCACGTGGGTTTACATCATTAGTTCCGCCAGCTACAACTACATAATCATCTTTGGATAGAGTCAATATTTCACTTCTAAAGCTGTTCAACACATCGTATAATCTTGCTCCTTGTTTCCACGTACACGTAACATGGTAATCGTCGCCAAGCAAGCGTTGTAGATGGTTCTGGACCATTTTTCCCTGGTGATCTGCCATGATGAGAACTTTCTTTCTCTTTATCTGAGATGTTTCCTTATTTTTACCGGATTCATTCAATGTGTTATTGATTTCTGTGCCACTATTGTGCGGCTGTTTTTTGTGAGGATTGATTCCTTTTTCCTCACCGCAGTCAGCTGTTTTGGACTGTTCAGGTGAATTTATCGACAATGGATTATTTTTACGTGGATTAGTTTTATTTTTAGATATTCTATTTGGTAATTTTGGAGTGCTCATGTTGATACTATATGATTTTTCTAAGTTCGTTGTACTCGTTCCTATGTTTGGTCTTCGTAATATAGGGCTTTCTGATAGTCCTACTTTCTTATAAAGCTCCATTAGCTTCTTGCATTTATCTAATTCTGTTTTTAAAATTTTGTTCTCATAGTTTAAGTTGTCTATTTCTTGGTTTGCTATTTGTAGTTCCTCCTTTAACTGGGTTATTTGGAATACCTTTTCATTAATACTATGACTCTCTATTGAAGTATCTGGTAAACTACGAATTGTTGTTTCAAACATAGACTGTGACGCTGTCACGATACTGCTGTTACTCAATGAACTTGAACGTTGTCGTCTCCGAATTGTCACATTTTCTGTTGAGGTAGGTACTCATGTTTCTATAATATTTATTTAGTTTTTAAATGTTCACGAATGATGTAGTAAATTTTGTCATTCACAAAAAGAATCTCACAGTACTCGGGTTCGATCCGTCGACACTTCGATTGTAGCCTCGAGAGTTGCGCCTTGCGCCAACTAGCCACCCGGACATGTAACGTAGACTTTGAATTAACCGATCGGTAAGTAGTTCTAGGTATGTTTTTCGTTGAAGATGTAGGTGGATTCAAATGTTTACACCTTTTTTTCCAAACGATAATTTTATTGTTAGATCACTTTTATTGTTTTATAACACTAAATAAAGTTTTTAAAACGACATTACATTGCACTTTTCGGTTATGGTATCCAAACCTTTTTTGTTTTTAACATTCTTTGGTTTATTGTTTTGAAACTGTCATGTAGGTCACTTGAATCACTGAATGTTTTTGTGGTATTTATTTCACTATTGCATCACTATTACCGTTTCTTTGTTGTTGCGAACATTTTGTATACGTTATTATGGCATTACAAACATTTTAATTGTACTTTTGCGGGGTTTTACGGAGTTAATGTATTTTTAAATAATAAAGTACACAAGAGCTTTGTTGACCGTGCGCGAGCGAGAACGCACATTAAATATAAATTAAATATTTGTAATTAGCATAGATGTTTACTGAACTGTGATTATGGTAAGTAAAATGATAGTACTGCAATTTTGAGTACTCATATTTTAAAACTAGACAATAATTATTTTATAAAAAGGTAATACTAATATTTTATTTATCATGGTAAATTTACAAAACGACAAAAAATACTCACAAAACATACAGTATATGTATGTAATAGTATGTGTATAGGGGTACAAGGAGTCCACCCTTGTACCCCTATACACATAAAAATAAATAAAGTTGAGTTCAACTTCTTTTTTGTTATTAAAAACAAGAAAATTAACAAGTTGAAAACCTTTTTAGAAAAAAATATTAAATAAATAACTACAAAATTTTGAACACTATTATTGTTGACTGTACATAAACGTGAGTAGTTGATCGGGACGTTCGGAATTTTTTGCAATGTAGGACAATCTATCGGGACAATCGAGGAATAAACCCCAAATAATTATTAAGTATACAGTCAATCAACCTAAAGTTGATTTCGTAAGTAATTTACTTTTTATGTATCATAATGTATATCTTCTGTTACAGATCCTGACAAATTCATATTCATATTTTACGTTGCTGTACACATCTTATAACAGAGTTTAGAATGTAGAATAGTATAAACTAAAGCACTAATTGTAGTTAACAATAGTTAATTAAGGCGATAGCTATCTTATTATTAAGGCTAAGTTGAGACAAAGACAATGTAACGGTCCGTACATTGTCTTTATCTCAATTTAGCCCTAATAATCAGTGAACAGTGTATACGTCAATCGAGTCAAAATATAAATATCGAGGGGTGAAAGGCTATTTGTTTGAAGCGACATTTTACGAACTTTACAGGAGAGCCATTTAAAGATTCAAAATTTGGAAAAAAAATCGTTATGAAAAAACTAGTGCTCTTTCTATAATGGGGATCGCAAATTTTTATTGAAAAAAAATCCCTGAATATTTTGGTATAATTTTCAATTAAAAAACAGTTATGAGTATAAGATTAATTGTCGCTTAATACAAAATGATCTGTATCGCCTTATTTTTAAAGTAAAGAAAAATGATTCAACTTCCAACGTTGTCACTAATCAGCAGCAGGCAAAATGGTTTAAGTGACTTTACAGTACTTATGCAGGAGAAAGCAAAATGATTGAATCGACGTTACTCAATAATAATAGGAATAGGCTATTTTGTTTTAACTACCAATTTGGGTTTGGGTTTTGGGTTTTTTTAACGATACAGGAAAGTTGGCTTAAGCAACGATGAACATTCTTAAAGAGTTGTTTGATGTCTCAGATTTTGAAAGGAGTTATATAACTTGGTTGTTCTAAACAGTGAAAAACAGTTGTTGCGAAAAGGGTTGAACCGACGACATGTCTTAATGAATTTGGCTGACGGCAAATTGGTTGAAGCGACATTGCACAGAGTAAGTTGTAAGCAAAATGTTTGAAGGGACTTTTCATCTAAAGATAGCTACATCGAAAAACGATTTATCTGCCATCGAACAAAAATTTTAGGAAGGGAATAACGGCTTATGATCCGATTCTCTGTTTTTGTATACAGCTTAAATGATATACTAAAAAAATATGGCAAATTTGAAGTCGGATCATACATCATGTTTGAGAATTATGCACTAAAATGGCATTGTTTTAAGCGCCATAAAAGTGCTCAGAATTGTACGAAACCCGGCTCAGACGACGCAGAAAAATTCGCTGAATCCGAATATGTATATAACTCCATATCGTCCAAAATGTCGCTTCAAACAAATAGCCTTTCACCCCTCGATATGATACCTAAAATGTACCTTACATTATAATATCACAAAAACATACTTATATTTAAAAACATTATGCACCTAATAATTAATAGTTGCTTTAATTAAATAATTTGTCACAATAAACTTTTTTGTTTTAATTACGTATTTTTACCAAATTACTTAAAAAAGGCAAGTAGGTTCTTTTTGGCACAGTGGGTCCATCAACTAAGATCTGGATGAATTGTAATCAAGATCCAGATCTTAGTTGATAGACCCACACATTACACGATTGTCACAGAAATGTTTTCGTCCGGAGCGGGAATTGAACCCACGACCTACGTTTTATTCATATTTATAACAGTAACCGTATAACGGTTACGTCACGAAGGTTTTGTTATTAAAAACAAGAAAAATACTGAACTAATAAATAAACAGTGTGGGCTACATTATCCAGGAGAAATATTACATTTTATAAAGTGGTTTCCACTGAAACAAAAGCTACTCTATGGTAACTAGAAATATCATAATTAGGTAGTTAAGTACATACTACATACATATTAGTCTTGAACTTTACCGATATTAATTGAATAATTTATGATACATACGTATTACTTTTAAACTTATGTAGATATAATATAATAAATGAATAAGTTTGAAAGATAGGTACGGCCTACTAATACTACTTAGTTGGAAAGCTACTAATTTATCTACCTCCGCCCACAAAAATATTGAAACTGGGCGAATTAGTTTTAAGGGTTCCGTACTCTAAGAGTAAAAACGGGACCCTATTACTAAGACTTCGCTGTCTGTCACTTGGCTGTATATCAAGAACCGCAATAGCTAGACAGTTGACATTTTTACAGATGATGTATTTCTATTGTCGCTATAACAACAAATACTAAAAATAAAATAAAATAAATATTTAAGTAGGGCTCCCATACAACAAATTTAATTATTATTTTTTGCCTTTTTTTGCTTAAAAATAGTACGGAACCCTTCGTGCGCGAGTCCGACTCGCCCTTGACCAGTTGTTTAAGAATTATTTTTATTTTAGTGAAGTTTAAAGGCTGCTTAAGTTACTTACTTATCTATGAAAAAAATATTAACGTTAGGTATTCTTTTAAGACCCCTTTTAACCCCTACCCCTTTTTTTTTTTTTTTTAGTTTACCGGGGTAAAAATGCGCAACCGCACTTCCTCCCTGGCGCAGGGATCACTATATACGTGATCCCTGCGCCAGTGAGGGGTATGTGGGGCTCACACTCTATAGAACGTGGTGCGCTGTCGCACCACAGAGAGTATGTACCCACTAAAAAAGCCCCCGGGTGTTCCTCCTTCTGTCGTTGGTAGTGAGAGACCCAAGTACCGGTATAGGCCTTTGGTTATCTCTCCGACAGAGTACAACTATAACTCTCGCCCCGATGAAAGGACTAGAGTTTCCTCCCCCTATGGCTCAATCGCGAGTGTTAAGCACCCGCGATGGATACCTTCCTACTCCTACAGGGATTGCCAGAACACAGTGGCATCCCCGACCTACTACATGAATGTGACCCTAGGGAGCAGATTCATGTTATCTGCTCCCCAGGGTCACCCCTTATGGCGGGAGACGGCGGAAAACCCCTACCCCTACCCCTACCCTACCCTACCCCTACCCTACCCCTACCATACCCCTAACCTACCCCTACCCTATCCCTACCCTACCCCTACCCTACCCTACCCCTACCATACCCCTACCCCTACCCTACCCTACCCCTACCCTACCCCTACCCTACCCCTACCATATCCCTAACCTACCCCTACCCTACCCCTACCCTACCCTACCCCTACCCTACCCCTACCATACCTCTAACCTACCCCTACCCTACCCCTACCCCTACCCCTACCCCTACCCTACCCCTACCCTACCCTACCCTACCCCTACCCTACCCTACCCCTACCATACCCCTACCCTACCTCTACCCTACCCTAGCCCTACCCCTACCCTACCCCTACCCTACCCCTACCCTACCCTACCCCTACCCTACCCTACCCTACCCTACCCTACCCTACCCTATCCTACCCTACCCCTACCCAAAAGTATCCTATGTCCTTCTCCCAGTTCTTAGCTACCTCCCTACCAATTTTCAGCCAAATCGGTTCAGCCGTTCTTGAGTTATAAATAGTGTAACTAACACGACTTTCTTTTGTTTTTAAAATGTATTCTGCTATTCGGGACGGAAACAAATCCAACAAATCAAAAACCATGGCAATCGGTCCAGCCGTTCTCGAGTTATAAGTGTTGTAACAAACACGACTTTCTTTTATATATATAGATAACTCTTTTTCAAATATTTAGTGGTTATTTAGAGAAGTTGTAGTTTACCTACATATTAAGAACAAAATACGAAACGAATACACTGAAGTAACAAATTGTACTATAGGGCGTCCATTACCGTGATAATTTTATAAATGTAACATTTTCAAAATTGTTGAATGGATGTCTGTTATTCTTTCCGATGATTGTTGGTACAAAGATAAAATCTTGCCGTGTGGTTTGCGGCCCAGAAATGACCACCCGATATCTTCCCATGGGTGTCGTAGGACTAACATACAGTTGATGGATGGGCAGCAGCGTCTAGTAGCTCAAGGTTTGTTACCATCGTACTGCAATTACCAATCCGCCTGCCAAGCGTGGCAATATCCTAAAAGAACTCTGGCTTGAAGGTCTGAAAAGAGGAGTTCCATGTTCCAGGAGTGGACGTGAGCGGGGCCGTTAATGATGATAATGAGATAAAATAAAAACTCGATAAGTATACTAGGAGAAAGAAAGAAAATGCATTTATTTACGCCATTTTATATGTATAAAGAAATAAATAATAAAAATATTCTAGTGGAATTTAACATAACACGTTGGTATATATCAGTGGTGTCCAACTTTATAAGGCCTAAGATCGACTGTTTATTGTGTGCGATCGACCATATGGCATACATAACGTTGAATCTCGTATTGTAAAAGTTGATAAAATAATAAATAGGTCGTTTTTCAGATTATTATACGACAATCGCCAACTTGGTGCATCTGTGGCACGTGTTTGTAGATTAACATGGACTAAAATATCACTTTCTATTGTTTATGTGGATCGACTGCAATGGCTGCCGGGATCGACCAGTCGATCGCGATCGACCGGTCGATGGTCGACCACCCCTGGTATATATAATACAACACAGCAATCAAATCATTGATTTGATTGGACGAAAACAGATAAAATAGGGTATATTGCAATAACAAAATTGACAATCTTGGAATTTCAGGTTTTGGCAAATGTGTTAACAGTTGATACAAAGAAACACATTTAAGCAAGTAGTTGGTGAGCTCGCAGATATATGGCCCATTTTAGTTGAGGACAAGGAAAATCTTGAGATAAAAAGCAGCAGTCTTTCTTCGCTTACACAGAGTCAGTCTCGTAAGTGCAGCATTTGTTTCTCTGTTGTGGGTTTATTTATATTAGTTATAGCAATTTATCAAGACGATACGAACTGATATGAAACTAACTCTGTTTTTATAATAAACTTCTTGGGCCCGTAGTAACCAAACCAATTAACGATCTAAATATTTGTATGTGTTTGTTTTATTTATTTAGGTGTATATGATTAAAAACTAATCCAGGTTGCCACAAACTACAAAAACCAGATTTCTATTAATAATTGTCAATTTAGCACAATAGGAATACATTAAGAACTTGTGAACGATCTTGCAAAGGTATGGCCTGCAGTGATTCAAGACAAAAGAGCTCTTGATATTTAAAACCAACCAGTTTATCCTATGTGAGCATGTTCGAGTTGTTAGTGCTCACCCGCGTTACTCCGTACACAACCTCCGTAGCGTAGCGGTATTTGGGTCGCTTTAGTCTCGGAGGTCGTGGGTTCAATCCCCAAGCCGGATAGGAAATCTTTGTGTAAATTCTAAGATTTCTTTCCGGATCTGGTTAGATGAGGGACTACTCTCCGTGCTTCGAAAAGCACGTTAAGACCGTTATTCCCGATTGTTATAACATCATTTATAATAATCTTATATCAAGGGACGGGCAGCAGCGTTTCCTTGTGTGGTACAACATAATACTGCGATCACCAACCCGCTTGACAAGCGTGGTGACTATGGCAAATATCATCACTCGGGAGGAGGCCCCTGTTCAGCAGTGGACGTTATACGGGCTGATGATGATGATAACCCGCGTTACACCCGTTCTCGGGACAATTAAATAAAATATATGCCTATGTTACTCCTGAATAATGTAGCTTTCCAATAGTAAAAGCATTTTTTAAATCGGCCATGTAGTTCCGGATCCTATTTAATGCAAAAAAATAAACAATCAAATCTTTCCTCTTTATAATATTAGACTAGCGACCCGCCCCGGCTTCGCACGGGTACAAAACTGATAATTATACTACATAATGTCTTTAAACCTCTAACAAACGGGTGAAATTTGGTCAAAACAAACTGAAACAAATTAATATAGGTACCTACTAAAACTCAGTGAAATAAGTAGGTGGGTATACTTTTATCGTATGAAATACCTAAACTCTTCAGGACTAACAATACAACAAACACTAAATAAATAGGTATTCAAGTATCTATCCATCATAGTTATAACGAACACAAAACAAAAAATTTGCCCTATAATTCTTAAGGATCGAGCGCGCATAATCGCATTCGGCCTACCTCCGTAGCGTAGCGGTAATTGGCTCGCTTTAAATCTCGGAGGTCGTGGGTTTGATCCCCACACCGGACATGAAATCTTTGTGTAACTTCTAAGATTTCTTTCCGGGTCTGGTTGGTTGAGGGACTACCCTCCGTGCCTCGGAAAGCACGTTAAGCCGTTGGTCCCGATTGTTATAACATCATCTATAATAATCGTATATCAAGGAAGGGGCAGCAGCGTTTCCTTGTGTGTTACAACATAATTCTGCGGTCACCAACCCGCCTGCCAAACGTGGTGACTATGGCAATACCCTCCCTCGGGAGGAGGCCCATGTTCAGCAGTGGACGATATACGTGCTGATGATGATGATGACCTACTAAAACTCAGTGAAATAAGTAGGTGGGTATACTTTTATCGTATGAAATACCTCTTCAGGACTAACAATACAACAAACACTAAATAAATAGGTATTCAAGTATCTATCCATCATAGTTACAACGAACACAAAACAAAAAATCTGCCCTATAATTCTTAAGGATCGAGCGCGCATAATCGCATTAGGCCTACCTAAAACACGCGCTGTTATTTTGCGATAACTTCTAAGTTATTCATTAAAAGTATATAGTGGTAAAATAATCTGCATGAAATGCTTAAGAATATTAACTCATTTAAAATGATAAGGATAAATACTGAATCTGTCTGATTAGCTTTACAATTACCGCATTAGAAATTATCATTTTTCTAAGATATAATGGATATGGCAAGTTAACCTTGAAAGATAGACATATGCTATCGCAGACTTTTTTGTAGATCTAAAAGAGAAGAATATTTGCCACCATACATTGTTTTGTTATATCTCATAGGGTTTAGGCAGCGTTTTCGTTGAAAGCTCCCAAATGGCTTAATTTTTTCCGACACCTCTGACAAATATCTATATTAGTCAAATGTACACATAAACGTAAACGTAAAAAATCATATTATTATCATATTATTACCTTCCGGAACAATCGTTCTATCGATTGGTAACATCCGCATGAAAATCGATGTAGTAGTTTTTGAGTTTAGCGCGAACAGACAGACAGACGCGGCAGGGGACTTTGTTTATAATATGTAGTGATGTAGTGATAGCGGTCGCCCGCGGCTCCGTGCGGATGTCGGTTACCGCTGCAAAAAGCCTACCCAGGAAAGACACGGTCAGCAAAATGATTCCCAGGTCAATTCACAGACACCGACATAAACATCGACAACGCAGTCATTATCCGCAGGCTGCACAGATTGTCTTTCTGTGGATGTTAAAGTTGTTAATGATGAAAATATAATTAATGATGTAATTAATAGGCATTTTAGGGATTAGGCATTTTAGGCATTTTCAAAGCTCTGAAAAGAACTGTTGTTTAGCTCTGAGAAGAACTGTTGATTAGCTCTGAGAAGAACTTTTGCGTAGGTGTAGTTTTAAGAACGAAATCTAAAAAAAATCGCACGAAAATTATTAGACTTCGCAACGGGCCGTGCAGCAGAAATCGTAATATTTTAATTTCGCCATAACTTCAAAACCAAACGTCCAATTTTAATCATTCAAAGACCAAATATTATCTACATAAACTGTACTTAGTGATGAAATAATTTATTTTGATAAGGATTAATAGCATGAGTAAAATAAACGCGTTTAAATGTAGTCCAAAAAAAAATCAAGATTTCTAAATAAAAAAATGGTCGTTGTGCCTCACTCGACATAGATAGGTATAGTGTGTCGCGGACTTTTTTGTAGATATTTATAAGATCTATAATTAATTAGAACATTTTATGGTTCTATCTTTTATAGTTTAGGCAGCGTACGCAAAATAAGTGACTTTTCTGGTTGATTTTTTACACCTTGTGTCAGAAAAACCCAAATATCTTACGGAACCCTATTTTTTTCCAAAATAAAATTTAGCCTATGTTACTCGTGGATAATGTAGCTTTCGAATGGTGAAAGAATTTTTTAAATCGGCCCAATACTTTTTGAGCCTATTCATTACAAACATACAAACATACAAAAATAGGTACAAATCTTTCCTATTTATAATATTAGTGTAGATAAATCTATATAGTTAGTGTTAGTATGGTTAGTATTGTATGGAGATGAAGGAAAGTGTAGAGTGTGGTTTTGTGAAGTGAGTGAGGATGTAGAAGTTTCTGTTGCCTGGACATATAAATAAATAATATTGATGTGAAAAGTGAATTTAATAATTTATTTATTTAAATAGTGCTCTATACCGAGACAGCTAGGATTTTTTCAGTTTCAAGGTAGTTTAAGTCCTGGATCCAGCTAGTTAATTTCATTTTACATTTAATCTTGTTAAGGTCGTAAATAGGAAGAATCCTGTTAATTTTAATATAGAGATAATGACCGAGGTGGCAGAAGAATCGCTGAGAGAACTTGGTCGAAAGCCGGTTGTGATAACTGTCCACGGGGTTGAATCTGCGTTTGCCACGTGAAAGGGAGGGGGAATATGTTAAGAGGCTATGCTGTTTCATAATTGTTTGTTGTATGAACAGTTGGCGCACTGTCAGGACCTTCGCTTCTTTATAAAGGAGGTTGGTAGGGTATCTAAAAGGGAGGTACTGTGAGACCTTTAGGATGGCTGTCTGCGCTCTTTCCAATTCAAGAATATTTTGGGGCACCACCCCAGGAGGTGATGCAGTAAGTCAACAAAGATTGAACGAGGGCAAAATACACTGATCTCTTCACCTTATCCTCAGCCACCCGTCTAAGGGTCTTGAAGACATATATTAACTTCCTTAGCCTGCCACTCAATACGGTAATGTGCTTGTGAAAATTTAGTGCACTGTCTATGATAATGCCCAGATTTTTCACACTATCGGCCTTACCGATTTCAGTGCAAGTACAGGCGGCGCAGCATGGCATCGGACAAGTGTGAGCTACGATGGAATGCGGGGTTGTTGCCGAGGTAGGCCTGTTATGTTTTATGGAGAAAGTGACATAGTTCGTTTTTGCAGCATTTAGAGTGAGGATATTATTTCGTTACCACTCCGATACCATATTGAAGCCCGACTGAGCAAGTCCGTAGACATCACTCCACGTGGTCGCGCTGAATAACAGGGCTGTATCGTCTGCAAAAGTTATTATTTTACCCTCTGGAAGAGTGAGCATACCCAGGTCGTTTATATATATACGAAAGAGTGTAGGACCCAGTACGCTGCCTTGAGGCACGCCGTAGGTAACTTGGCACTCGTCACTGACGTACTCTTTCATTTTCACGCTCTGAGTACGCCCACTCAGATAGCCCTCAAACAATTTCAATTGGATTCCCCTAATTCCAAGGCATTCCATCTTCCGAATCAGTATGGGAACAGAAACCGTATCAAATGCCTTCGCTAGGTCTAGAAAAATCCCTAAGACTTTACGACCCTTGTCCATATTAGTGACGATAAAGTTAGTGAGATCATGAACAGCATCGGACGTCGATTTACCGGCTCTAAAACCATTTTTTTTATTTTTTATTTAATATAGGCTTACGTTTGACCATAATCTCGCTTGATGGCAGGCGAAGATAAGGCCTAAGATGATACACGCGTGCCTAGAAAGTGTCTGTTCACTTTAGCTTTAAAGATGTCCAGATTATAGCGTTCCGGAAAAACTGACCCCGGCAGAGAATTCCACTCCTTAGCCGTCCGCATTATGAAAGAAGAAGCAAATCGCTTCGTGCGTATTAAAGGAATGTCTACAACATAAGGGTGAAACCGCTCACCGCGCCTGGTCGTCCGATGATGGAAGGGTGAAGATCAGGTTATGTAGAACCTCCGCACACTCCCCGAAATGTAACCGATAAAAAACCGATAGGCAGGCTACTCGTCTACGGTGTTCGAGGCTCTGAAGACTTGCCTCCACAAGTGAGTTATTGCCTATGACTCTCTTCGCTCGGCGCTCCAATAAGTCCAGCGCATCCAGCTGATATCTAGCAGACCCATCCCAAAGATGAGAACAGTATTCCATTGAGTAGCGAACTTGAGCCTTGTAGAGACTCAAGAGCTACTCCGATGTGAAGTACCGCCTCACCTTGGAGAGAATGCCAAGTTTTTTGGCTGCAGTGTTTGTAATGGACTCGATGTAGCGACCGAAGTTTAGATTAGAAGAGAGGTCAAGCCCTAACAGCTCAAGATTGTCGCTGATCGGAACGGAAACATTCCGGAAAGTCGGAGTCAGTTGGAATGGACTCCGTTTCGCCGAAAAAAGACAAGCCTGTGTTTTTGAGGGGTTAAACCCAACCAGGTTCGCATCACCCCATAAGGAGACAGCCTCCAAGATCGAGTTCACCCCCTCCATCATCGACTCCCTGAGCGACTGAACCTTTGACCCAGACTTCGCATCTGACAAGTATCTCACCGAGACTGTGCTGTCGTCTACGTACCATAGTACGCAGACGACAGCACAGTCTCGGTGAGATACTTGTCCATATTAGTGACGATAAAGCCTCGTCTTGAGAGGAAGATAGAACGTTATTGGTCTCCAAGTAATCAACTAGTCTGCCGTTCATGATCCGTTCAAGAATCTTGGAAAGCGCTGGCAGCACGGCTATGGGTCTGTAGTTGTTGACACGGCTTCTGTCCCCACCCTTAAAGACCGGATGAACAATTGATCTCTTGAATGCTCTGGGAAATTGGCCTGTTTCGAGAGCAAGGTTACAAACGTAAGTCAACGGTGGAACTATGATAGCTATGTGTTTCTTAAGGAAACTATTAGAAATTCGGTCCCAACCAATGGCACAGTCATTGCGGAGGCACAGTATTAGTTTTGTCACTTCTGCTTCGTCTGTTGGTAACAGTACCATGGAATGTGAATTATTGCAGAAAGTACCACTTGGTGACAATGCCGACCGACTTAAAAATTTTTCAGCAAGGGATTTACCAATATTTGCGAAGAAGTTATTGATCTCGTTAACCGATTGCTTTGGTGTAGTTGAAGTCGAAAGCAATTCTGAAGCGCTGTCCTTCTTTTCGACCCTACTCGTTATGCTGTTTATAGCTGCCCACAGATGTTTAGTGTTGTTGCCAGCATCACTGATTTCTTTTTTATCATGGTCAATTTTAGATTGTTTTAATAACTTGTTGCAGTAGTTCCTATATCTTGAATATGTCGTTTTTAGGATTAAGTTCTCAGGGTCATTTTTAATTTTTTTATGTATATTATCTCTATGTCGAATGCAACGGAGAAGGCCAGGAGTAATCCATGCCTTCACGATTTTTTTACGGTTCGGGACTTTAACTGTATTCGTGTTTAACTCAATGACCCGCATACTGGGACTAATTAATAGATCCGCCGCTACACGTGGATCATTTGACATATACACCGCACTAAAGTCGACTAGTTTCAGATCTGTGTCTAGCTGATCGTGATTGAAAATATAATAATTAATAGGCTACCTATAATGTGTTTAATTAGGGCCGTAATGCCCACAGGTGCATGCAAAAAATATATTTATCCATGGCGTCGTTGTTTTTATGGCCCAGTTAGAAAGGGTGGGCTAGTTGTCCAGTTTGAAGTATTTTACGAAAAACGTTTATTTCACTCTGTATAAAAGTACAGAGTGTTAGAATAAACATTTGCTTGTTAAATATGTACTCAAACACTTCGACACGATTATCAAATAGGAATGCAGGCAGGGAATGACTATGAATACTTTCTATTTTTAAATTCTCGTTTCTTATAGATTATGTCGTAGAAATATAGTAACATAAGAGAACATCTTTATACCGCTCAGTAAATGTCAGCAGCATATTTATTTATTTATTTATAACTATAGCACTAAGATAGTACATGGTGGACTTAATGCCTGAGGCATTTTCTGCCAGTCTACCATAGGGTGATGCAGAGACAGTGTGGTAGGTGCACTAAGGTAAAATTTGGATGGAGAATACATACCACTGTGGAAAATATATAGTTATAAGAAGATCATATCTACATACCATTCCCTTTTTTAAAAACCTTTTTTTATAAAATATTTTAGTCCCAGTTATAAACATCGACAGGTGTACGAGCTTGTGCCCGTGACTTCGCAAGTGGTGTACCGGTAGCTACAAATTAATTTCTTAAAAATGCGAAAATATTTTTAGCCGGTAGCATCAAAACAGATGAGGAAACGAGGTTAAAATTATTTTTGGAGAATAATATACATTAATTAGTCCAAAAAGAAGTACGTTGGTACTTACTCGACTTTAAAAACATGAAACTAATTAGCTTTATTACATATAAATACGGCCAGAGAGGCATCCGTCGGCCATTACCTCATAACTAAATAAGTAATTTAAATTCGTGCTGTGACGTGTGGGTAGGCGAGTTTATTTTTTTTTTTTCAGGTCAAATCTTGCTACTCATTTGTTTTAATACATAGTTTGAAATTTTTGCATTTGTTTAGTTTCAATATATACAATTCAACAGTTTTTTTTTTTTTCGGACCGACATATGAAGTTAGCCCCGAGGCTTTTGCTACTTCACCGGACATAAAAGCGAGCAGAGCTCCAGCCTAGAGAAATGGTTTAAACACTACAAACTAAGCAACCTGCGCAAGAGGCCTTCTCTAGGGTCTTGGACCTCGGCTCAGAGCGGTCGCTGACGGGGAGATTGAGGGATTATGACTTTTAATTTTGGTCGGGAGGGCGAGGGGGGACACGAAACGTTCGCGGGCGCACTCTTCTCCGGCGGGTCGGATAGAGTGGTCTCTGTGTAGTGGTACAATTCACCAGCATTCTTTCCTAGTGTATATGTGCTCTTTTATTGTATGATTGATACAGAACTCAACTATAACACAAACTATGTTAAAACGTAAGTAAACAAGCAATATTGGCGAGCGTATGAAAGAATGTTAAATGTTTTAAATTTTGCTGGAATCTTTTAATAAATATCGATACTAACCTGTGATGTCGATCACCTGTTAGTTCTGCATTGCATGTTTGCCTGGTATGCGAAGCGTAATAAAAAAGGAAACTAAATCTACACTAATATTATAAATAGGAAAGATTTGTACCTATTTTTGTATGTTTGTATGTTTGTAATGAATAGGCTCAAAAAGTATTGGGCCGATTTAAAAAATTCTTTCACCATTCGAAAGCTACATTATCCACGAGTAACATAGGCTAAATTTTATTTTGGAAAAAAATAGGGTTCCGTAAGATATTTGGGTTTTTCTGACACAAGGTGTAAAAAATCAACCAGAAAAGTCACTTATTTTGCGTACGCTGCCTAAACTATAAAAGATAGAACCATAAAATGTTCTAATTAATTATAGATCTTATAAATATCTACAAAAAAGTCCGCGACACACTATACCTATCTATGTCGAGTGAGGCACAACGACCATTTTTTTATTTAGAAATCTTGATTTTTTTTTGGACTACATTTAAACGCGTTTATTTTACTCATGCTATTAATCCTTATCAAAATAAATTATTTCATCACTAAGTACAGTTTATGTAGATAATATTTGGTCTTTGAATGATTAAAATTGGACGTTTGGTTTTGAAGTTATGGCGAAATTAAAATATTACGATTTCTGCTGCACGGCCCGTTGCGAAGTCTAATAATTTTCGTGCGATTTTTTTTAGATTTCGTTCTTAAAACTACACCTACGCAAAAGTTCTTCTCAGAGCTAATCAACAGTTCTTCTCAGAGCTAAACAACAGTTCTTTTCAGAGCTTTGAAAATGCCTAAAATGCCTAATCCCTAAAATGCCTATTAATTACATCATTAATTATATTTTCATCATTAACAACTTTAACATCCACAGAAAGACAATCTGTGCAGCCTGCGGATAATGACTGCGTTGTCGATGTTTATGTCGGTGTCTGTGAATTGACCTGGGAATCATTTTGCTGACCGTGTCTTTCCTGGGTAGGCTTTTTGCAGCGGTAACCGACATCCGCACGGAGCCGCGGGCGACCGCTATCACTACATCACTACATATTATAAACAAAGTCCCCTGCCGCGTCTGTCTGTCTGTTCGCGCTAAACTCAAAAACTACTACATCGATTTTCATGCGGATGTTACCAATCGATAGAACGATTGTTCCGGAAGGTAATAATATGATAATAATATGATTTTTTACGTTTACGTTTATGTGTACATTTGACTAATATAGATATTTGTCAGAGGTGTCGGAAAAAATTAAGCCATTTGGGAGCTTTCAACGAAAACGCTGCCTAAACCCTATGAGATATAACAAAACAATGTATGGTGGCAAATATTCTTCTCTTTTAGATCTACAAAAAAGTCTGCGATAGCATATGTCTATCTTTCAAGGTTAACTTGCCATATCCATTATATCTTAGAAAAATGATAATTTCTAATGCGGTAATTGTAAAGCTAATCAGACAGATTCAGTATTTATCCTTATCATTTTAAATGAGTTAATATTCTTAAGCATTTCATGCAGATTATTTTACCCCTACACTATATACTTTTAATGAATAACTTAGAAGTTATCGCAAAATAACAGCGCGTGTTTTAGGTAGGCCTAATGCGATTATGCGCGCTCGATCCTTAAGAATTATAGGGCAGATTTTTTGTTTTGTGTTCGTTGTAACTATGATGGATAGATACTTGAATACCTATTTATTTAGTGTTTGTTGTATTGTTAGTCCTGAAGAGGTATTTCATACGATAAAAGTATACCCACCTACTTATTTCACTGAGTTTTAGTAGGTCATCATCATCATCAGCACGTATATCGTCCACTGCTGAACATGGGCCTCCTCCCGAGGGAGGGTATTGCCATAGTCACCACGTTTGGCAGGCGGGTTGGTGACCGCAGAATTATGTTGTAACACACAAGGAAACGCTGCTGCCCCTTCCTTGATATACGATTATTATAGATGATGTTATAACAATCGGGACCAACGGCTTAACGTGCTTTCCGAGGCACGGAGGGTAGTCCCTCAACCAACCAGACCCGGAAAGAAATCTTAGAATTTACACAAAGATTTCATGTCCGGTGTGGGGATCAAACCCACGACCTCCGAGATTTAAAGCGAGCCAATTACCGCTACGCTACGGAGGTAGGCCGAATGCGATTATGCGCGCTCGATCCTTAAGAATTATAGGGCAAATTTTTTGTTTTGTGTTCGTTATAACTATGATGGATAGATACTTGAATACCTATTTATTTAGTGTTTGTTGTATTGTTAGTCCTGAAGAGTTTAGGTATTTCATACGATAAAAGTATACCCACCTACTTATTTCACTGAGTTTTAGTAGGTACCTATATTAATTTGTTTCTGTTTGTTTTGACCAAATTTCACCCGTTTGTTAGAGGTTTAAAGACATTATGTAGTATAATTATCAGTTTTGTACCCGTGCGAAGCCGGGGCGGGTCGCTAGTACTATATATAGAGAATTTGAATGATAATTTTTCCAAATTCAAGTCCTCTAAAACTATTTTGTAATGTAATTATTTAAAACGTAACAATATTATATATTTTAATAATCTAACTGAAACAATTTAATTACTATTACTATTTTAACAATAAGAATGACATTTATATCTTAAAATATTATTATTTTTTATATACCCATTGCAATTTGAATTATATAATTTTAAGTATCTCACGTCTCATTTTGCATGCCTTACGGTAGAATCACTTGAAACATGTACCTACATTTCATAACACCATTGTAACAGTGTTTTCTGCAAAAAATAAATGATTTGATTTGATTTGATTAGAATCATTTTAACATTGTTAACTGAATCGCGACCACTGTCTGATTTGGAATATTATGTAACCTAAAGGGTGGAGACCTGGTGTCCTGAAATACAGGCTCCAAGCCTAGTTTAGGCACCAGTCTCCCGCAATATACTTACTGTACTGTTCCCTAAAAATATGTACTCAATGTGTATTGTGGCGAGAAAATAAATAAATTATTATTATTATTATTTATTATGTATATATAGATACAGAGAACTTAAACTCAAAGTAAAAAATATCCATATATAAAATATAAATATTTTAAATTATGTTCTTATGATACATCCTTTTTTTTAATACCACCAGTTCTGGACGTGACAACTCTGAGAAGAACTGTCAAGACACTCAGAGGAATCCTTTTTTTAAATGAATGGCTGTGATACAATTATTAATTAAGCAGTATTATTTCAGAGCAACTCACTCCCAAGTAAAATTAATAATAAGATTCTTTACATAGTTGTTAAATGTTCATTGAAATTCCAGCTTTTTTTTATATAACTCCGGCACTAGGGAAATTGCTCCCTGTGTCGCAGGGGACTTTACAAACATTCAATTTACAGACTCAAAGCACACCTAGACTCAGAACAACTATTTGTGGTTCACACAAATAATTGTATAAATCATAAATGGTGGGAATCGATGCGGGAGTTATATACCAGCTGTCAGAATCAACTTCCGTAACCACTGAGCCACCAGTGCATACTATTTGTTAAAGAGAATATGGATCTTATGATTATAATCTAATTGTAGTGATTTCTACTAGTCAAATGATTAATTGAAATCACAAAAAATTTAAAGTATTTGAATTGAAATAGCATTTAGTTTGATCGAAACGGCGCGCGGCGAGGCGGGAAAGAGTATCGGCAGTTCCGTTTCGTTAGTCCACTGCGCCGTCAACGCTGAACGCTGCCGAACGGTGAATTGAGGACCGCAGAAGGAAAGAGCATGAGTCTTTCCCTCCTCGGTACAGCGAAATCATCAAACTCAGTCATAATTAGATTTCAGTTATGTTATTGATATTCTTCCAATCCATTGAATTTAAAAATACGCCTTTAATAACATTTTCTAACTAGTCACAAGCAGGTCGACCTCAACGAAAGTAAATATATCTTAAATGTTTTTCATACATCTGTAGCGTATAATATATATTTTTGTGTACAAAAACAGACCCACATACTACAAAAGAGTTTTCCTTGTTTTACAATTTCTCTTTTTTACTTACTAAAGCTAACACAAAAGCCAAAAAACAATAACATAAAATTACCGGGACACATAAAAGCAGTTGCCTTTCCGGAATTTAGATCAGACAACGCTACGGAATAAACGCGTAGTGAATCCCAAAGCCAAGTTATCTCATCAACATTCAGGGTTCTTATAAATTTTTAAGGGCTATCGGTAACGGAAGCGGAAGCGATTACAGACCCAATACTAACCGGAGGGAATCGATGGTATTAAAATGTAGGATAAAAGATATCCAATATTACTAAGTATACAGATTTAAATGATGCAATCAAAGCTTAGAAAATGTTTAATAGCCCATGGGTCTCCTCTTAATAGTTCTTGGGAAGCTAGGATTGTCGAGGAATATTGCCATAATCACCACACTTGGCGGATTGGTGATCGCAGGAAGATGGAAGGTAAACTTGAGCTGATAGATGCTGCTGCTCATCCATCAGCTGTATGACCCTTAGTACATACAGCATGTTACGTCACCCATGGGAATTCATTCTGGTCATATCTGAATGAATTCCCATCGGTGTAGTAACATTTTTTTTATTTAGTTCAAAAATAACTATTTTTTCGTATTGGTAATAAAAATAATCCATAAAATAATAAAAGTTGTAAAACGTCCCGTGTTGCGTCGATAACATTGGATAGAGACCCTTATGAAGCGATCATATTCATCATCGCTTCATAAAAAAACTGTACATAGTTACCTACTAGGAGAAAATATTAATTTAACAAGGGATTTTTATAAAAAATCTAAATGAAAGAGGAACCTTTTTTATCTGTGTAGAAATTTCACTCGCAATGCTCCAATTTTAACTTAACATATAACCCTTTATTTCATGTTGTGCGGTGAAAGCAAGTTCGTTCCACAAAAATAAAACTAAGCAACGCGATATTCACTACAAGTACTAGTAAAAAATGAGCTTCATTTTCTGGCTAGTGTAGTGAGCGCAAAGTAATTTGCTTCCTGTGCCTTCAAATCTCTCAGTACGCCAGATATAAATTCACACTTTACGTTCGCGATACGATTTAATAGTCCTTTGCTCCGGATTATTACTTGGCACTCGAAACGAACGAACTTTTTCTTTAGCTCTTCTTGTTTAATAACGAACTAGTCGGAGTGACGGAAGTCTGAATTACGTCCGTGTTGAATTAAAAATAAAATAGTGTTGCATGCCTTTAGCCGGCAGTGTCAATATAGTCGCCAACATATTTTGGAATATATGAACCTGTAATATAGTTCAAAACCAATGATATCTTAACATACCTACTGCCTGTAATAGGGATATAAAGAGTAGGCATGCCCTATGCTACGAAGCTGTAAATATTTAGTAGCTTCAAGTCTAAACCGGTTATTTTGTTATCTATAGGGTGTATGTATGCTGACTGGCCAATATTTGTTAAAAGGAGGGCAATGTTAAGCAATGGACGGGTGATGATGCGCCTTTTATTGTTGGGATTGACTGGCCTTTATAAATATAAATATATATTTTATTCTCTATACCTATATTTTTTGTTATTTGCCATTCTTCAGTTCTTACAAAAACAGTGATGATGAATTTATTTAGATAATAAATAAATATCTTTTTAACGTTTAAAGCTTTTAATTCTACTTTACTTTAATTAATACTATAATGACACATCTATTTTGTATGGTTTTTACCCTAGATACGACATTGATAAAAATTATCTGTTTCCAATTTCAGTTAAATATTCAATGCAATTTTATTATTATTTGTATTGAAAATATACTGATCAAAAACTCTGCAAGTTATAAGAATACATTAAAGTTTATTGCGCCTGTATACGACGCACGCGAAGGGACTTCAAAGGGAAAGGTTCGGATAAATGGCGGTTGAGAGTTATTGGTCCACCAGTGTCTTCACTAAATTTACCATCGACAGCCAGTTATGTGGACATTGGACGCTTTTGGGTTTCGTTTATAGTTTTCCTTATCGGGTGTGGATATTCATAGTACTGGTATGTTATGATTATCGGGTTGAACGGTTTCGTGCTATCTGAGGCAAAAAGAACTAGACACGGAAATAAATTTTAGGTTTTATGCAAAAAAAAAAAACATACACAAATTGAGTCCAATCCGCTGATGGGTAAGATTGCCGGAATTGAATACCACTGAGAAGAAATCACATCAAAAAATCAGGTTCCCAAGTTGTAAGTGTAATATAATAGCAGGGGAGCATCAGGGGTCCACCAAAACCAACTAAATTTTGAAAGGGGTCTACGAGAAAAAAAGGTTTTGGTGCCTCTGAAATTAACGGACAGAGAAAAAAACATGTATTAAATTAAATGTATTAAATAACGGATCTGGTTTTTGTATCAAAAAGCTGTTATTTTAAAAGCTTTTCTATTATTATAAGAGAGCAGTATCTCATTTCAATTTTAGTTATTTGTATATATCGTATGTTTTATGTGGGTATATCTATGTATAGAAAAATGTATACTGGCAAGGGTCATATATATAAAGGGAAAGGGATATTTTGTTATGAAAATAAGTAGCAATTTTCCACGTCGGACGCTAATACGTTGATTGATTGCAAACGTTTAACCTTCAGGTAAAAAACAAATTCTGAAACGAATTCAATTATGTATATAGAAAACAAGCCATACCACGTGGATTCGCCTGCTCCAGCTCCAGTATGTCCAATGATCTATACTAATATTATAAATTTGAAGAGTTTGTTTGTTTGCTTCAACGCGCCAACCTCAGAAACTACTGGTCAGATTTGAAAAATTCTTTGTCAATTAGAAAGTTACGTTATCCAGGAGTCATTTCTTATCGGGAGTTAAGCGGGTGATGCAGCGTACGGAAAGCACGTATCTTCACAAAATACATTTTATGAAAGACTGCAGCCTATGTTTTACAGATTTCTAATCGACAATAGTAAAATAATGTTGGTAAGTTGAACTTCGAAATCCAAATATTTCTTCGTGTAAATGATTCAGATAAGTAGTGAGATTATCATTTCATTTATTCCGAGAACATACATAGTTAACGTGGCGTGGACTTCGACCATGTTTCAACGTGGTGTTAAGTAATCAGCTGTCAAAACTCATAATAAGTGATAAGCTCCGTAGCGTAGCGGAATTTGGTTCGTTTTAAATCTCGAAGGTTGAGGGTTCGATCCCCACGCCGGATAACAAATCTCTGTGTAGATTCTAAGATTTCTTTCCGGGTCTGATTTCTGAGGGACTACCTTCCGTGCCTCGGAAAGCACACTAAGCCGTTAGTCCCTATTGTTATGACTTCATCTATAACAATTTTATACCTGGGAACGGGCAGCAGCGTTTCCTTGTATGTTACAACATAATAATGTGGTCACCAACCCGCCTGCCAAGCGTGGTGACTATGGCAAAACCCTTCCTCGGGAGAAGGCCCCTGTTCTGCACTGCTCCCATTATTAGGAGATGGCGGAATATGTCATCCTCTATCTATTTGACGTCTCTTCCATACTCACACCTTTCTAACACATGTCATCTTTCACACAGTCCATCCATTTTTTTAGCCTTCTTCTTCCAACATATCTTCAAACATTCCAATAAATTTTCAAAAAGTGTGCTTCGTTTATTTGATTTGAATATTGTGTTTGTCAACCTTTATATTACACTAGCTTCCCGCGCGCGGTTTCACCCGCGTACCTCTCGTTCCCGTGAGAAATTCATAATAAAATATAGCCTGTGTCCTTTCTCAGGCTCTAGACTATATCTGTACCAAATTTCATTTAAATCGCTTCAGTAGTTAAGGCGTGATTGCGTAACAGACAGACAAACAGAGTTACTTTCACAATATTAGTAAGGATTTTAGTTCAGAGTCCATCGACAAATATAATTGAGGATGTCATCGAACAATGGAATTCAGAACTTAATTTTTTAAACAAGTTAAAACAGGTATGTTAATTGATTGTGGCTAATTTGTCAATCCTCAGATAAAAATGATCGGAGGAATAAATTTGAATGTTGATAGAATTTCCGGGCAAAATCTGTCAAATTCAAAATTTAGGTACTCGTTTGAATATTTTTAACTGTAAATTTAAGGAGAATTAAGGAAAATTTGTTCTCCCACAGTTGACTTTTGCGAAGCGGGATGTAAAGTATCTAAGTAATTGATAGATATATTGTGAGCCATAGCATAGCCAAACTTAGGGTATTTTGTATATGAGAAGAGTTTTCTAATTCTATGGTCCATCAGTCAAATATGGGTGGTAAATTGAGATGACTATTTTCCGCGCGATTTTAACGTTTCCATTGTGAGTCGGAATCTTACTAATACTATAAACGCGAAAGTTTGTATGGATGATTATAACTCTTTCACGCAACTACTGGATATTAAGCCAATATTTAGTACACACATCCTTTATAAGCTGTATTAAGATAATGGATACAAATCGAAAGGGAGTAGAGGTCACGGTCAGTAAACGGAGGTAAAACCGCGGAGCGTAATCAGTTCCAGAATTTATTTATAACTAGCTGACCCGACAGACGTTGTTCTGTCTAAACTAAAACTCTATATTAAATTGAACTATAACTGACACTAAATACATACATATATAACTAAAAGTGGCTTATTTAAAATAAAAATAACTTATAAAATACTACTATTCTAAATATATTCTACTTGGCAAGGTTCCCAGAATGCTGGCAGCATTATCCCGTTAAATGGCAATGCTTACTTGCTGTGCAAAGATAAAACCAGCACTCTGAGAACGTGCCACACTTAACAATGAACTATTAGACGTGATAGTTCTAAACTAACCGTGATGTGCACTGAGAGCAGCACACATTGAGTTAAAGTCATGTCAAACGCCATATGGTACATTAAAAAGTTTTTATTATCAAAAGCGTTAAGGTTACATAAGACAATTTAATAGTGGTTAGTGGTTAAATATTTCTAATTATCTGCGCAATTTTCTTAATTTTTTCTTTCATAATAACCTTCTCCTGACAATAACAAACACAATAAAAATAATTAGTGAAATCGACCCCGCTGTTCACGCCGTAATGCCGTAACCAAGGGAAATAGGGATTCATTTTAATATATAAAATATAGATAAAGATAGACAATAAACACTTCTTTATCTACTAAAAAATAAATTGTATAGGTTTTAATAAAACAATTATTCAATCATCTGATAAAGGTATGACACAGCGAAACCCCAACAGAAACAACCGAGCTTTAATTCTGTTTGCGGCAATTTTTCTCTGTTCGCATTACAATTGGTTGTTTGTCATAGATATCGTTATTGATTGCCAGGATCAATGGCTTAACGGATTTTCCGGGACACGGAGTATTCAATCTATCTAGACTGTTCATTTTAAATACAGATTATCCGGAATAGAAACGCATGAAAGGTGACGGTAATGTTATTTTGTTGTTTTATTTAAAGTATTTTCATAGACGCAATGCTCAGTATTTGTTTTCCATAATTAAAATGAACAAAGATAACAATCAACAGGCTTACTTTTAAGTAATCGAAGAAAACAAACATTCGAGTCTGCCCAAGTGAGAGTCAGACTCGAGCAAAGATTTCCGTACCCTTTTTAGGGTTCCGTACCCGAAGGGTAAAAACGGATCCTATTACTAAAACTTCGCTGTCTGTCTGACTGTCACCAGGCTGTATCTCAAGAACCGCAATAGGTAGACATTTGAAATTTTCACATGATGTATTTCTGATGTCGCTATAATAACAAATACTCTATCGAGCACAGTTAAAATGGTTGCCAGCGCAGAAACCTAAGAGCACTGACCACTCTTTTTTCTCTTCTTGATTCTCCTTCTACTCGTGTATTTTTCTTCTCAATTTCAATATGTCCATACCAACCACAATAAAAATCTTCGATCATCTCATAACCGCCTTCTCCAATTTTCCCCTCACCGCACTGGTTTCATTCACTCCTCTTTTTTAGTCGTCGTCGTCGTTTTCGTCTATTCTCCTCTGGAACTCTCTTCCCTCCGAAATCAGAGTGGCAAAGAGTCGCTATTCCTTCAAAAAAGAAAGTTCGCGAACACTTAGTTAAATCATCGGCAGAATCTCATTAGTCTTATTTGTATTTATTATGTAAGTATGTATTTGTATTTACTTGAATTGAAGTTGCTCTCTTAAAGTGCTTAAGCTGTGAAATTATTTTGAAAAGACGGGAATCACGCTTTCAACTACAACAGCTGTATTTTATTTTGATTTTATAGAATATTTGTTGTGAATTTTGACATCTATGATGCTGAACTGGTTGCCGTAGCAACCATGGCACCGAGCAGCGGAGCGCATGCGTTGCAGCTCGCCATTGGACGCGCATCTGTTGTGCGCATGATTCCTGTCGTGGTAGTGCCGTCATGTGCTGTTTTGACGTGTTGTAAATTAAATTGTAAATATTTTGGTGGATAATTTGTGTTTTCTGGTGAAATTGTTTAAGTATTTGGACTTCCTTTGTATGTTTATTTTGATTTTATCCATTTTTGCTTTTTGTTTTTATCTATACTAATATTATAAAGAGGAAAGATTTGTACCTATTTTTGTATGTTTGTAATGAATAGGCTCAAAAAGTACTGGGCCGATTTCAAAAATTCTTTCACCATTGGAAAGCAACATTCACCCTGAGTGACATAGGCTATATTTAATTACGAAGTTCCCACGGGAACGGAAGTTACGCGGGTGAAACCGCGCGCGGGATGCTAGTATTTTATATAAAAAACAACCCCGACAAATCGACAACAATCTGATGGCTACTCGGAATGCAGACGTGGCTGTATCTTTGGATAATACTTTCATATGTAACAGTTGCTCCCAACCTCGTTCCTTCCAGCTTCTAGAGGCTTAAAAATCCACATAGGCAAAATTCATAAAAATACAGAATTACAACTGCAAACTTTAACTCATGGCCTTACAAACTCACAAAATTCTAGCATTTTACAGGACTTACCCTTGTGGAAACTATTATCTAAATTAAAAACCGATGTATCAGTCATTCGACGTATTCCTCGAGGCGCTCGCATTTCTGTGGCGCAAGTAGGTACTAACTCAAAATATTAGAAATGTTATAACAGATAATTCAGAACGGGCTTGGGAACAATTGTTAACATTTCCGTATAGAATATTACATGTTTCACATTTAACTTCAGACCGTTCATCTTTGACTTAAAAAATCAAACGTAATTGCACTAATAATCCAAACATATTTAGTGAAACCATTCAGCCACAATCAACAGCTCAATCTCTTTCTTCAACAAAAAACAAATTTCCATTACATCTGATAGAGAATAAAATTAAGTGACGGTGACATCAGAGGTGCAGCTCGTATATTATTTTCCAATGATACAGTCGCACCTTATAACTCAGATACTCTCACAGCTCTGCGTTTAAAACATCCACCTGCATCGAACACACCTCTTCCGCCTCCACCAGAAGCCGACGAAATAAGTTGT
Source organism: Nycteola revayana (assembly GCA_947037095.2). Lineage (NCBI taxonomy): Eukaryota > Metazoa > Arthropoda > Insecta > Lepidoptera > Nolidae > Nycteola > Nycteola revayana. The sequence continues at coordinate 10,933,259 of OX344845.2, read as the reverse complement.
CCTGTAGTGACGACGGAGGAAATACTCAGCGCTATAGGCTACTTCCCCAGTAGATCTGCCGGAGGGCTTGATGCTCTCACGCCTCAGCACCTTAAGGATTTAATTAGTGGTGCTTGTGGCAGTGCGGGTGAGGCTTTAGCTATAGCGCTGACTGATTTAATTAACTTCCTGTTAGCAGGTCGTGTTAATGGTAATATTACAGATATTTTATATGGAGCAAACCTATGTGCCTTGAACAAAAAAGATGGAGGCATACGGCCTATTGCCATTGGCACGACTTACCCTCGCCTAGCTGCAAAAGTATGTTGCAAGCTAAACGTTAAACAACTGGCTGAATATTTCCAACCGACGCAGCTAGGATTCGGCTCTCGTGGAGGTTGTGAAGCTGCTGTACATGCCCTTAGGACTTTCCTTTTAAATGACGGAGGTGATGTTTTGTTGAAGGTGGATGTTAAAAATGCCTTCAATTCCGTTGACAGATCCTCCTTGTTGACAGAGATCAAAACAATTATTCCAGATCTGTATCCTTTTCTATATCAATGTTATGGCCAACATTCAAAATTAGTTTACCGCAATGATCTCATTTTATCTGAAGTCGGTTGTCAGCAAGGAGATCCCCTTGGGCCAGTATTTTTAGTCTTGCAATTCACCCTATCATTACACGTTTAGAATCTAAATTTAATGTGTGGTATTTAGATGACGGAACTATTGGAGGCGATGTTGATACTGTTTTGAAAGATTTAAATACCTTGATTACTGAATTTCGAAAGATCGGCTTGGAATTAAATTTTGCAAAATGTGAATTATTCATTTCTGATCACTGTGTATCAAAAAATGATATTATTGCTAATTTCAATTCTCTTGCACCTAACATCAAAATCATCGATAATTCTTCTCTTCGCCTCCTTGGTTCACCAGTCCTTAATGAGACTATACCCGATTTTATTTCAGAAAAAATTCAAAATTTCAATTCGGTTTCAGATAGACTTTGTAAAATTAATACGCATATGGCTTACGTTTTAATCAGATATTGTTTGTTTGTTCCAAATTTTACGTATTTCTTACGTTGTTGCCCTTTTTGGAATCATCCTGAGCTATTACAAAAATTGGACAGCATCGTTAAGAATACACTCACAACCGTAGCTATTCTCAGGCTTCACTTCCCATTCGGTATGGGGGCCTTGGGATTAGAAAAATTTCTAGTGTGTCTTTGCCAGTTTTCCTGTCTTCGGTCTCAAGCACTCAAAATTTATCTCTATCAATTTTATCACCCAGTTTAGGCAATGTACAAATTTCTTTTTTGGCTGCAGCTACAAATGCATGGAAAGGTGTTTGCTCAAACACGGCTTTGCCCAAAGACCAGTCCTCACAGAAGCAGTGGGACGGGCCGCTCTGCGAGTTGGAACGGAATAAACTTTTACAAACGTCTACAAATTCGTCAGAGCGAGCGCGTCTCCTAGCTGTGTCACGTTGGGAATCTGGTCTTTGGCTGCAGGCATTGCCAAATATTCAGTTAGGAAACGTTTTAGACAACAATACATTCCGGGTCGCCTTATCATTACGTTTCGGTGCACTCTGCGTCGTTCCCCACCGTTGTGTATGTGGCGATGCAGTCGACAGCCTAGGTCACCACGGGCTGTCTTGTGTTAAAAGTGTAGGTCGTATGGCTCGACACTGCGCTTTAAATGACGTCATTCGTCGGGCCTTCGGTAGTGCTAATGTTACAGCAGTTCTAGAGCCAAATGGTTTAATTCGCGACGATGGTAAGAGGCCCGACGGCATGACTTTAATTCCCTGGAAGATGGGACGGCCTTTAGTTTGGGATGCTACATGTGTAGACACCCTTGCACCGTCTCATCTTTCAGAGACTGTTAATTTGGCAGGTGGTGCTGCTTCAGCTGCGGAATCCCTCAAACGGCGTAAATATTCTAGCCTTGATAAAGTCTATCTATTTGTGCCGTTTGGGGTGGAAACTTTCGGCCCTTGGGGACCTGGTGCACTGGAATTTTTTAAAGATTTGTCGGGGAGGTTAAAATAATGCACGCATGACCAGAAGGCTGGCCTGTACTTCGGACAAAAGGATGCTCACCTTTTCATACTATCCAGCGAGGCAATGCGGCCAGCATTTTGGGCACGTTACCAAACATTATGGACTAAGCACGGACGCCGTAGTCACGTGTATCCCCTCCACGCGCTCTTTTTCATGCCCCTTAGGTCTTTCTCGAGCAAAATACAATTTAAAATATAAATTTTCAATTATTTTTTTCGACATGTTCCCACCACTATTATTGGCTGGCTTTTTTTTCCTAGCCTCTGGGAATAATAAACTTTAAGCACAAAAAAAGCCAGCCTTGTTCTTATTACCTAAAAATATATTTTTTTTCCTCACTTTAATTAAGCCTGGCGCTACCTTTCCACCAACCAAATGACGCCAGATTTTGTGTGCTTTGGGGAGGTAGGCAAACCATTTGGCATAAAAAGTAATCCTGATCACATTACCTTTTTTTTATTTTTTTCCCACCCCATAACTCTCAAATCCACCACGCGAATCCTGCCAGGTCGACGTCTTTATGCTTAGAATGCTCCAGGTAAGCTGATAAATCATTTTTATGAATGATCAAATTACCTTGCCTTTTCGGTTGTCAGCTCTCCGTCCATTATAGATTAGATTTTAAATTTTTGTAAGGGTTTTCTTTTTTCCAGTATATGTATGTATATATTTATTTTTTTGTATATCCCTAGTTTAAGTTGTATAACAATTGTGTAAATATTTTAGTGTTGTTGTAAATAAATAATATACGTTCTCCTTATTTATATATTCAATATTTAGTAGTTTGTCAATAGAAGTATTCGTGTATTTTATTTATTGATATTTAATGTAGTAAGATGTATTATTACTTAGTATGATATTTTTCATGATATTAAGTTTATCATATACAAAGTGCACCTACCATGTTTTCTCTGCATCACCCTAAGGTCGACTGGTAGAGAATGCCTTTGGCATTAAGTCCGCCTCTGTACAGTGTAGAATTAGAATTATGTATGTAATACTTTGTGTGTATAGACCCCCATCATCTGATTTATTGTTATTCTTGTCCACAATGGAAGACATTCTTAAGAAGTTTAAAAGTAATAAAAAAATTGTTATCTGTGGCGATTTTAATATTAATATATTGGGTCAATCAAATGAAAAAAATAGTTTTATATCTTTGTTTACTTCTTTTAATTTATATTGTTTATTTGATGAACCAACTAGGATTACTCCATCAACAGCCACTTGCATAGATAACATAATTACTAATTTTGAAGTAGAGGAAAAGTCCTTAATTACTGGGGTCCGCTCTGATCATAAATGCCAATTGGTAAAATTTTGTGATTCTATTGTAAAAGAAAATATTAAAATTAAGATAAGACCTTTGACCCAAAATAATTTAGAAAAGTTTAGTAAAAATGTGAATGCTGCACTATATTCATTAAACTATAGTTATGAAAATCCAAATGATATGTACAGCATGTTGCTTCATAAACTTTGTGAAGAATTCAATAAAGAATGCAAAGTAAAATATAGAAATGTAGATTTTAAAATTAAATTTAGTATGTGGGCAACTAATAGTATTCGCAAATGTAGGGACAAGTTATATGAGTTATATGACATGAGGTCCTTTACACCTGATCCTAATTTTAGAAATTATGTCAGTAAATACTCAAAAATATTTAGAAACGTGTGTGCTCAAGCTAGAGCTGCCTACATTAGCGAAAAAATTTCTACTTCTGATAATAAAATAAAAGCAACCTGGCAAATGATAAATAAGGAAACTGGTAAAAATAGGACTAACGATGGATCAGTAACATTAAATATAAATAATAAATTAGTTTCGGATAAACTCACTGTCGCTGACTTTTTCAATAAATACTTTACAGATATACCCCTAGAAACGACTAAATGTCTCTCCTCATCAACGAAAATGGCTGAAAAACTGTTGAGGAAAAATGTTACTTTAGATGTATCTCAGTTTTGCTTTAAATTTATAGATCCGGTAGATATTATAAAAGTCTTTAAAACCATCAAACAAAAAAGCACTGAAGATATATGGGGACTGTCAACCAAAGCAATAAACTCAATAATTGACAGTATTGCCCCAATCCTAGCAGATATTTTTAATACTTGTTTAAGAGATGGCATATTTCCAGACCTAATGAAAATAAGCAAGGTTGTTCCCATTTTTAAAGCAGGCTGTTCAAATAATGCTTCAAACTATAGGCCAATTTCCATACTACCAGCGCTAAGTAAAATATTTGAAAAAATAATGTTGAATCAAATGCTGGCATACTTTAACTTAAATAATTTTTTGAACAACAAACAATTTGGGTTCACGAAAGGCCAATCTACTCAAGATGCCGGTTCCAGTCTAATAGAATCTGTATTTAAAGCTTGGGAGAAATCGCAGGATGCATTAGGTATTTTCTGCGACCTTTCTAAGGCTTTTGATTGCGTTGATCATAACACGCTTATTATGAAACTAAAATACTACGGATTCACTGACTCAGCACTTGATCTTGTAACATCGTATTTAACAGATAGAGAACAGAAAGTATCTATTGATAATGTAACTTCTGAAAGTTCTACCGTCAAAATAGGAGTTCCACAGGGGTCTGTCCTAGGTCCATTTTTATTCCTAATCTATGTTAATGATCTTCCAAATGTGGTCAAGAATGAGTGCGATATCGTTTTATTTGCAGATGACACGTCTCTTATATTTAATGTAAACAGAAAAGATAAAAGTGTTACTGAGTTAAATCGCACACTTACCTTAATATCGGAATGGTTCTCCGCCAATAATCTTCTTCTTAATGCAAGTAAAACTAAATGTATTAAATTTTCATTACCAAATGTGTCAAATAGCATTCCTAATGTTGAACTAAATGGGGAGCTATTAAACTTAACTCCATCAACAATATTTTTAGGAATTACTCTGGACTCCAAGTTGCAATGGGGACCACACATTGAAAGATTAGCTGACAAACTTAGCTCTGCATCTTATGCAGTCTGGAAAATCCGACAAATGACTGATGTAGAAACAGCTAGGTTAGTTTACTTTGCTTACTTTCATAGCGTAATGTCATATGGGATCCTATTATGGGGATCGGCCGCCGATATTCAAACTATTTTTATATTACAAAAAAGAGCAATCCGAGGTATTTATAAAAAAGGAAGCCGCGATTCTCTTCGTAGTCTTTTTAAAGAAATAAATATACCTACTGTGCCTTCTGAATATATATATCAAAATATAGTTTACGCCCGTAAAAATATGAATAAATTCAGCAAGAGGAAGGACGTACATAATTTTAATACTAGAAACAAAGATAAGCTCATTACACCTTTTTTCAGAGTATCTAAGACAAGTAAATCGTTTCTTGGAAATTGTATAAGATTCTATAATAAACTTCCTCTAAATGTAACAGCTTTGCCGGATCATAAATTCAAAAAATATGTTAAAAAGGTCCTTATGACTCGCGGTTATTACAATATCAAAGAATACATGGAGGATGGAGATGTTTGGCGGATGAGTCCATCGGTTACATTGCGGCAGACTGGCACCTTTTAGCTATCACACCGAATTTGCAACTAAATTAAAAGTCTATTCTATGTAATTTATAAATTAGTAATTGTTAATATATATGTAAGACAACTGATCAGACTGTAGGTATGTTCCAATTGTAAAAAATAAAAAGAAATGTAAATCTGGAGGAGCGCTCCCTATACTCGATACTTACTTAAAGGTTTCATGGTTTCCGTCACAATATCCTGCTGCGAGTACCTACATATCGATGTATGGGGATCACTAACCTAGATACTAAAATGTTTTTAAAAAGATGTACAAATGATTAATCAAAGACTTTAAAAGATGACAAAAGAATGATCTCGGAGTTTCTTATAGTCTTTCTTCTCCGGGTGTCACAACGTAGGTAGATAGAGAAAGACTCGTAGGAAGCTAGGATAGGGTCCGGTCGTCCTTGCAAGGCGAGGCTCGCGACGCGTTCTATGCTTCTGACCGAATCCCAGCCCACGCTGGTTGATTCTAATTATATTTATAGTACGCGACTATCACATGCCACATTGGTAGATTTAAATTATATTTAATAACATGACTGTTGAAATGTATACTAATGAATTAGTCAAGATTTTTTTTTTTTCCTCTTTTTATATTTGTATCATTGTATTTGACTTATAATAAGTACGATCGATTCGTCTACATTATCAATAAACGTTTTCATTTCATTTTCATTTCATTTCATTATGGCAACATGTAGGCACTTGAAAATGGTACGGAACCCCTCGTGCCTTACGCACGAGGGGTTCCGTACCATTTTCAAGTCCGACTCGCACTTGGCCGGTTTTTTGTTGTGTTTCGCTCGTACTTTAAGTAGGTTTCAAGAGTTTACCGGGTGCCGTTATTAATATCTTGCAAAAACGACAAAATATTACGTTTGTTGTATGGAGGTCTCATATATTTATTTAGCTCTGTTTTTATATGTGTTTTTATAGCGGCAATATACCTATCATGTGTGATGATCTAGGTATCATACAGACAGAATGACAGTAGAGACTTAGTAACAAAGTTTTTACCATTTGCGTCCAGAACCCAAAAAAATGAGCATTGTTCTGTGATGATTCAATTTTTCGTTATTGCCACTACTGGTCAGCTTTGATAGATGTTTTTTGTTGAATGAATAGCTTTGATTGTATTTGGAATGGTTGAGGAAACTAGAAATGGATATGACCTGAAAGCTAGCAATCGATTTGAAAAACAAAATATTGAAACCATAGCGGTGAATATCGTAGCTACTATGCTTCAATCGGTATTCGGTATAATAAATATAATTTTAGTAGTAATTCTAATGAGTAGACAAGACATCTCCAATGCACAGTTCAAGACAAATTGCGCTCATCCTATTTCATCATCATCATCATCATCAGCCCGTACAACGTCCACTGCTGAACATGGGCCTCCTCCCGAGGGAGGGTTTTGCCATAGTCACCACGCTCGACAGGCGGATTGGTGACCGCAGTATTATGTTGTAATACACAGGGAAACGCTGCTGCTCGTTCCCTGGTTTACGCTTGTTAAAGATGATGTTATAACAATCGGGACTAACGGCTTAACGTGCTTTCCGAGGCACGGAGGGTAGTCGCTCAACCAACCAGACCCGGAAAGTAATCTTAGAATTTACACAAAGATTTCTTGTCCGGCGTGGGGATCGACCTCCGAGACTTAAAGCGAGCCAAATGCCGCTACGCTACAGAGGTTGTCAAATCATCCTATTTGCTTATACTCAAATAGCTTCCCGCGCGCGGTTTCACCAACCGAACTCGCGCCCCGTAAGAACTTCATAATTATATTCCTCGATAAGTAGTTCCAGACATTGCAGCGCGTTCAAGCAATCAAACCAACTTTACAGTTTTATATATTAGTATAGAGTTGGATTACAAGCAAGATTTATTTCCGAATCTGATTATAAGTTGTTTCAATTTGCCTAAACTGCAGTTCTGTTACGAATACAAAGTGAGCGCTGCACTTAGAATTTACATTCTCATTAGAATACTCTTATTATGAAAATTGGATGCTGTAGGAAGGTCGTTGTAAGGTACACTTTGTGTTTGTTCTTTATTGAAAAAAAGCAATGGTATGTTTACAATTAATTTGCAACAAGCAATAAAATAAATAAAACGTGCGTTATACCGAGGTAGTAGGTACAGGAATATGCTACTAATATGGTTGCAATTCTAATTTACTTAGTAGTCTAGTTGTTCGAGTGACTACCCTCCGTGCCTCGGAAAGCATGCTAAGCCGTTGGTCCTGATTGTTATAATAACATATAATATAGTAATTGTACACTAAGAAACGGGCAGTAGCGTTTCCCTGTGTCTGTTAATACATTTCGATCCCCACACCTGACAAAAAATCTTTGTGTAAATTCCATGATTATTTTCCGGGTCCGGATGGTTGAGGGACTACCCACCGTCCCTCGGAAAGCACGTTAAGCCGTTGGTCCCGATTGTTATAACATCATCTATAACAGTCGTATACCAGGTAATGGGCAGCAGCGGTTCCTTGTGTATTACAACATAATACTGCGGTCACCAATCCGCCTGCCAAGTGTGGTGACTACTCAGCAGTGGATGTTGTATAGGCTGATGATGATGATTGATGATGATTATAGATATCTTGATAATAATTGAGGTAAATGACACCGTGAGCGATATTAAAATATATTATAACTTTATGAACGGATTACCTAAAATTTCTAATCCATACTTTTTTTCTTATATTGTCTTCGGAACTCCTGACTGATAAAAAAAAACTTTTACCTAACCTAAAGTTAAAGAAATATGTTTTTTCAGCATTTAAAAAAACTTAATATATCTTTCACTTGTCAGGTACATCAAGTGTATGCACTTGATGTACCATGTAGTGTGACATGCGTACCCGGCCCACCGCTCACGCCAACGGCGGATCGAAGGAGTGTTCGGGGGGTTTTAGTGGTGTAGGGTCCTCTCCTCGTGGTATGAGTTAGCATACCACGCTATGGAGAGGGCGAGTCCCACATATCCCAACGCCAGCGCGCGAATACGCTGCAGCGGCGGTGGTAATGCGTTAATGCATTATCCCGTGCAAGATATATTAAGTCACCTAGGCTTCTCTGGAATAGCAATTTAGATAACCATAAACAGATTTTTAAAATGTACAGTGTAACGTAAAGCAACCTTAAAGAAATTAAGGTAAATAATAAAGCTTTGTCGTTACTTCCCTGTAATCAGGAAGGTGTTTAATGGTGGCTATTTCATTTGTGAGCGTGATAACCGAGCCATAATGATTACCTTGAATAATGTTTGAAATGTCCTTTGTTCAAAATATCTTAATTGACTGTCTTTACGTAAACAAAGACCGTGTAAGAATAAAAACGATGACCGTTGCTTTTTTATAATAAAATAAATACGTTTAACTGTACAAAGGTTTATTAATAAATATATAAATGAAGTCGGTATATATTACCTAAAAAATAAACAACTGATCAAACAAACCAAGACAAACACTTTTTTAATAGAATGTATGTATTATTATATATTATAGCTAGGTATAAGAATGTGTTTCGGTGGTTTTTATTAAATAATGTATTCAGGTCAAGCACTGGATTACCTCATGAAATTTGTTAATTAAATGATGGCTTGATGCCATTTACATTTTCAACACATTCGTTGTGAAAAACGAAAATTATTGGAATTTAATAATAGTACATATATTATATTATTCCAAGAAGTTCAAGTTTGGGTATTCATGTATTTGAAATATAAAGCCCTACAATAATTTAAATAACTAATAATAATTTATGAAAAAAATGTATTTCACATTTATTTTCTTCTAACTTTTTAACGTGTTTGTGCTTATTAATCATCATTATCATCATCAGCCCGTACAACGTCCACTGCTGAACATGAGTATCCTCCCTAGGGAGGGTTTTTGCCATAGTCACCACGCTTGGCAAGCGGGTTGGTGACCCCAGTATTATGTTGTAACTCATAAGGAAATGCTGCTGCCCGTTTCCTGGTATACGATTGTTATAGATGATGTTATAACAATCGGGAACAACGGCTTAACGTGCTTTCTGAGGCACGGAGGATAATCCATCAACCATCCAAATATCCCGGAAAGAAATCTTAGAATGTACACAAAGATTTCTTTTCCAAGAATCTATCCGAGATTTAAAGCACAGTTGTCTCTGTGCTTATTCATAATTTTTCTTAAAATTTTCTAGGATTTATTGTTATTAAATAGGTACATAGTACGCACTAGTGAAATAACTTTCTGTTTTGCAAGGGACTTTGCAAACACGAAACATAAACCACGTATGAAAGGCATGCCCAGAGCATGTTTTTTGTCCAAAAGTTTTATACAACAATCCGTGGTTCACACGAATAAACGTCCCAGGTGGGAATCGAACTCCGAACTACAGGTTTATGAAGCAACTACAGTTCTATAAAAAACAACAGCAACAACAATCAACAGTTTTATAAAAAAGCTTCATCAAATACACAAATGAAGACTCTACGGGAAAAACAATGAATGTTTGTGAAAATGACGTTTTGATGCCATCTGTCACCTGTCACTTATTGAGTATGTCCGACATTGGCGTTCAAAATGTTAATGTATTCAAGTTTTTATTGTTTTCTTAGTTATTAGGCAATAATGGTACGGTGAGCAGCGAAGATGTATGGATGCAGAGATTAGAGAATAAGTCTCCCCAACTATGCAGACTATTTATAGTGCATTGCGGCATGCAAGGTGCCTGTCTCAGGGTTTCACAAAATTTAGGAGTTGGTACTTTAGACGGGTTGGTATTTTAATAGGCTCTATATTTTAAAAGCGATTATACGTTAGGTTTCACACACCGCACGAGGAATGTGTATGCTTTATGCGAAAATTTACTGACTACAGTTTTGAATCAGTGGTTACAGTAGTTGTTTTTGAGGCCTCATGTTCTGGGTTTGATTTAATTTCCAGGAAAATAATGAAAAATGCGCAGAGAATATCAATATTTTATTAAAAAGAATAAATTAGTCCATAGACTTCTGCCGCGGAATATAGAATTTAATGGAGATGACAGTTGCCTATTTGCGGGAGCAGTACTAACTATCTATGCAAACTACGAATAGTCGTTCTGAGTCTTGGGGGGCTTTGTGGCCGTGAATTATGTGTTTGGATGTTCCCCACACGACACAGGGATTTATTTATGTAATACCGAAGTTGTTTTTTTCTTAATAATAAACGTCTTCTAGGTACGTAAATCACGATCTGATCTTAGGTGCCAGTGTTCACCAAAATTACTATAGTTTATTTCGTTCATTTCGTTTATATTGTGCTCTATATGATGTTTAACTTCATTTAATGTGTGTAATTCGAAACTTTTGGATGCTAAATAAATATATTTTGTATATTTATTTTACTTTATCAGCCCATTTATGTTCACTACTGAACATGGGCCTTCTCTTTAACAGACCTTGGCAAGCCAGGGTTGTTGAGGGATGTTGCTGTAATCAACATGCTTGGCAGGCGGCTTGGTGATGGGGGGTGGGGCACATGGGCCCCGCTCCCTTCGAGGCTAATCCATGAGGAGTAGGGACGCCTCTACACTCCGGGCGTCCCTATACGGCGTGTGGCTCAGGAGATCGCGCGGTGCCACATTGGCCGCGGGTGCCGTCAGGGGGTGGGATCGCTTATTCGCGTACCCGGCCCCCGCCAACGGCGGATCGAAGGAGTGTCCGGGGGGTTTTAGTGGTGTAGGGTCCTCTCCTCGTGGTATGAGTTTAGCATAGCACGCTATGGAGAAGGCGAGTTCCACATATTCCGCCGCTAGCGCGCGAATACGCTGCAGCGGCGGTGGGAATGCGTAAACGCATTTTTTTAAGGCGCCTTAAAAAGGCGGCTTGGTGATCACAATAAAATTAAATAAATAAAAATATTTTTTATTTATGTAAACCTATTACAGGCACTTGCAAATAGTCGAAACAATAATGTAGTATTTAGTATTATTATCTTTAATTATCATATTTTATAAATTTTCAATTGAAACAAGTATTTCAGTTTTTGAATTAAAGCTTTCGTGAGTTGTACACATATTTATATTATTTAACCGTAAATATAAGTATTTAAGAAATTTTTTAAATTGTATTTTAGTCTTAACGTCTTAGTTTATTATAAGATGGGAGTATCTTTGAACTGATAGATGCTGCTGCCCATCCATTTGTCATCATTCACCCATGGTGTTTGTTTCTTAGTTCTTGCGACCCCCATAATATTTTTTTCATTATCTTCCCATATCATATAGATATGGGAAGATAATGAAAAATTACAGCTTTAATTTAATTTTAAGAAACTTAGTGCCAATTTTTAATCCTTGGATAGAAATTGTCGTTAGGTATCAATTTTTATTTTGACAGAATGCAATAACTGCCAAATATAAAATAGTATTCTCGGATATTTTTTATCGGAAAATTGAAAAATTTGGGAAAAAAGTTTAAACCTCGTTAAGTCGAACCTCGATAAGTCAAAAACCTCCAAATCTCGAAAAAATGTTTTGTTCCCTTCCCTTCAAACACCAAAACCTCCATTACTTGAAATCTTGACCCTCTGTTAGTCGAAATAATCACCGAGTCCCTCCAAGCCATTTTGGTATATATTTTCACTCTATAACTCGAAAAATTAAATTTGACCTCTGTATCTCGAACATAGCAACGTTTTATTTTACAATCTTTACAACTTGATCATTTGGAATTTATTACCTCTATTGTTCGAACAAAAATAAGTTACCGACTTTAAGAACTTGCCGACAATGTAATACACTATTGTTTCTTAGAAAACATTTTAGGAGTACCTATACGATAATAAATTTATGACTCACGTAAACACGTGTTTGCTTGCTTGGTGTCAGGTGTTCAATTTTGATTTCCTTTGAAATTTAGCTAAGCAAGTCATTTGTTTTCGCTCCATGGGTTTCCATCAAAGAGGCGCGAACCGCATTGAATACCTTACGTTATTTAATTTTTATAGAGCAGACCAGTTACTCTGAATAAGAAGAATTTTCTGCTCTTTATAGATTAGACAATGCTATAGATAGAGAACAACCAAATTATCTAAAGCAAAAAAAAATTACTGACTTTTTTTAATGCCATATTTTTTATTTTAAAATGATTTGAAATAATGTTGATTTATAATAAATAAAAATATGTTTGTCACCTCTGCAAGTTGAATTTTCATTTATTTTACCTCTCAAACTCAAAATTTATAAGAATAAACCTCAAACTCTTTATGTCGAATCAAAATCCGCCTAAGTCGAAATCCTCCATAAGTTGAAAACTCTATAACTCGAAATTTTTGGCGTCTCCCTTGATGTTCGACTTATAGAGGTTCGACTGTATTTAACTCACATTCCCGCGCACGGTTTCACACGCGTAGATTTTGTTCTCGAAGGAACTTGATAATTAAATATTATTTTACTCGTTGATAGCTTTATGATACTGAAACAAATTTTGGAACCGGACCAATAGTTCCGGAACATAAATCAAATCCTTCCTCTTCATAATATAAGTATAGATAATGTGTTCGAAATAATTGTCATTTCAGTGGTAATCGTATGTAATACGATTTAAATTATCAGTTTTTGGGGAGTTCAATTTAACTCTAGTGTCGGTGATTAATTTTTGTAATTGGCTTAACTAGTGGTACGACACGATTTTAATTATTCCCCTTTACACTACCTGGTAATACTATCGAAATGTACCTAAAATTAAAATTTTTAAATATGCCTACGTTTCTTTACTAAAAAAGTCTCCCTCAAAGATACTGCAATGATAAATGTACATGGCAAAGTGAGTTCTAGTGCCTTACAATGCAAGATAATCTAGGTTGTTTCAAAATTGAGATTAATAAAATTCGACTACCGGCAGCACTCGAACCTGCATCTTAAGTTAAGCCCCTAATGCCTTAACCAATTAGGCTACGGTGGTACCCTATCGGTCATCGAAATTTATCAATCTCTTTTACAACACGTCTCTAACGTAAACTTCTACGTAAAGTATTCAAAAACATTGAAAAATAATCTAGGTTATACGAAAGGTATTTTAATCAAAACTAGTAGACCGCAAAACTCTGCTAGGAACCTTAAAAAAAAACTGTAATGTTTAATGCTATTGAAAATGTGTATACATAGACCGATTGTACTACCAAAAATAAATACAACATATTTTAAAACTTGATAAAATATTTAAAAAAAGCATATAAAAAGTGTCGTAAAATGAACTATTGAGAGCTGTACCCACCGTCTGTAATTAAGATCTGACAACGTGGGTCAGGTTAAATTGTGCCGCGCTTGTAAATTGTATGCTTCGAAGCTGTATACGTTCAATCACCAGCCTTTCATACAATTCGTTGTTTTAGGATTTCGTGTATTCGATCTATTGGGACTAATTTTATAAAGAGGTAAAATTTGTATGTTCGTGGTAATGTCCGTTATACTACTGATACGTTTTCGATTTATCGATCGATTTATATAGCTAGTATATGTATACAAGCTAACCGCGCGCTAACTTTTCCTATTCCTCGAAAAATGGCCTATCTGACACTGAAATATTTTTCAAATCGGTAGCTCCTGAGATTAGCGCGTTGAAACAAACAAACTCTTCAGTTTTATACATTAGTGCAGATACATTAATTATTAGATAGCTATATTACAAGACGTGCTTCCAATAGAAACGCTACTTACGTGCGGGGCAGCTAGTGTAACATATGATTTTTTCAGTCCGCTCATAGTTAATTTATATTTAAATAAAATAAAAAAATAGAAACAGTAGGTATGTCTATATCCGGCCAGCTAAGTGCTTACGCCGTAAAATTAAAAGAGAAACAATTAAAAAAAAGTGATGAGATTTGCAATAATAATTATTATAAGTATGTCAATTAAGTAGGTATAAGCTTTTATTATTATGTCTGTCAACTTTATTTCCAAAAATTAATAATTTATATTAATCGGAATCAATGTAAATTCTTAATTGTATTAGAACCTTTGGATGAATATATTGAATTAGTCAATTCTATAAATTACAATTTACATAATTATTGTATTTTCGATTTATTCCTCTATGGAAATATACATACAAATGAGTTTTAAATCGAGAGAAGATTACATCCCCGTTGTAATTTACTACGACGTAGCTCAACTGACCTTGCTACTACGTCGTAACGTTGGTGTCGCATTGTTCCAAACCTTGAAGCAATGCAGCGGTGTTACGTCGACTACGCGGACGGAGACGGTGAAATTGTAATTTAAAATGGACACGGACGGACGGTTAAATTCTTTAGACAATATGGATTATTTTGGAGTTTTTCTTTATAAAATTTACGACATGATACAGATAACGCCATATTTGAAGGTACTATGCGATTGTATGCATTTATAAGTTCGGCAAACAAGCATAATGACCTGCTAGATATGCGGCCATATGCTCGTTTCATATAAGCTTACTTACACTTAGAAATCATTTTTTCATGTGAGATAGCAGTGTGATATCGAAGAAGGTTATATGCTATATTTAATTATTAACTTCTTACCGGCACGGAAAGCTAGTTATATATAATATGGAGGTTGTTTTCCAAAAAAGCAACTTAAATCGTATCGGCTTTCGTAGGTTACGAAATTGACCTCAATTTAGCAGGTAAAATATATTAGAAAATACAAAGTATTTACAGAACAATACCTACAACTAAGTGTGGCAGTCGTTTTACGGAGACAATGTGACTTAACAGCCTGCTCCGAACACCCGTAGACCCGTACATTGCGTTACAATCGCTATCCCGGCCTGTTGGCACTGGCTCTAGGCCAAATTCTATTTCTATAATTTTCGGACCGGTATTATGTTAGCTTTTATTATTGCTTTTATCCAACAATAGGAGTTATTTACAGTAAGATTAGACTTAAACTAACATTTTTAGAATTAAACGCTTTTATGTAAACTTGTAATAATAATTAAGTATGAATTTAGTGCTTAAGTTCTCCCTACTCATTTCAACCATGAAGGTTATACTCTAACAGTCTTATTCATAAAAATCTCTTATAATAGCTTTATAACACTCATTAGTTAAAATGCTCAATGGCGCTATTGAACGTTTTATAAAATGTATTATTCATAAACGTTCAATAATAGTATTATAACTAAGTTCGCACTATTTGATAGTTTAACGTTGGTATGTTTACGTTCTGATTTAAACAATAATAAAAACCGGCCAAGTGCGGGTTGGAATCGTGCACGAAGGGTTCGGTACCATTTTCAAGTGTATTGATATCGAGCAAAAAAAAGAAGATGTTTGTTGTATGGAAGCCTCCCTTAAATGTTTATTTTAATTTATTTTTAGTATTTGTTGTTATAGCGGTAACAGAAATACATAATTTGTGAAAATTTCAACTGTATAACTATTGCGGTTCTTGAGATACAGCCTGATGATAGACAGACAGAGAGTCAGCGAAGTCTTAGTAATAGTGTCCCGTTTTTACTCTTCGGGTATGGAATCCTAAAAACTATGGAAGTCTTGTCTAAATATTGAATGCAACTAGGTATTTACTAATATGCTTTCTCACATATTTTGTTATTTTAGTGTATGGTTTTCTGTATTTAACCTTACAAAAGTGAAGTACAATGTCAAATCATCAATCAGCTGTTGCGTATTGGCCATGTTTTCACGTTATAGGAGCTTTATAGTAGGGATCATAGCTTCTATAAGTTATGATTGGGTGTTTCAGTGCTATTGAATGTTTATGACAAATGTTTTTCAAGAATCTTCCCATAACTTATTATGAATAAGACTGTAAGGAGACAATCCGCTAATCTAATCTAATCTGTGTTCTGCATAATATGCAAAAATATGTGTATGTAACTACATGCGATTGCCTTACGCTTATATCTGTTGGGAAGGTTTTACTGATAACAGAATCGGCAGTTAAACATGCTCTCTGAGACCTTCAACTGGCACACTTCAGTGATGAGCACCAACAACTTGCTATCTTCGGTGGTGGGCACTAGCAACTTGCTAACTTCGATAGTGGGCACTATCTACTTGCTTACTTCGGCGGTCGGCACCATCAACTTGCTAACTTCTATAGTGGGCACTATCAACTTGCTTAATTCGATAGTGGGCACTATCAACTTGCTCACTTGGGTGGTAGGCACCATCAACTTGCTCACTTCGGTTGTGGGCATACAACTTGCTAATTTTCACCTAGTATTGACATTTTCTCCAAATGTCTGGTAACACAATTTTTTCCCCACGTGGGGCTGGAATATGGGATCGTTAGTAACTTAATTCGTTAGATTAGACCAACAAGGTAGCCTCATCCTATTTAACAACATAAGCAAGTACTGCACTGGGCACTGAGGTTACAGTAGTGGTGACCTAGTGTTGTGGCTTAGTTACCACAATAGACAACTACGTATACGACTATACCGTGATATTTTAGTCGTTCCAAATAATAGTCAGTAAACTGAATTGTTTTTATTAATACAATCAATCTATGCATATACTTTTTTAATAGCATAAAAAACACATATTAAAATAAATTGGATCTTGTGTTAGTGGCGCCTATTTGTACAACCTAAATTATTTTGTATTCTAAGGCACTAGAGCTCATTTTTCCATGTACATTTATCATTGCCATCCCTGTAACTTTAGTATAAAAAACATATGTATATTTTGTAATTTGAATGTTTCTTTATAATGGCAAATTGTGCTTCTAATTATTAGCAATGCTAAAAAATTCAAGGTGTATGTTTTATCCACGGTCACTAAGTCCACGGTATTTTAAGTAATTAGGTGATAACAGTGCATAAGTAGAAATCATTAAAAAAGGTAATATTATTTAAAGTTTCCAGAAATAGCATAATCGACATATAATAAGTCAAACTCACTTTACTTCAAGAGTGTTAAGTTAAGAGTCGGTCGCGGTTTTACAGTTTACAATGATAATGGTAGGTACTATTTTATTGTGTTTTAAGTATGACGTTTGAACTGTATTTTATGAACTTAGTTTTCCTTTTTATTGATTGACTAGTTTCACCTGCGTATATCCCCTTCCCGTGAGAACCTTGCCCTAAAATATAGCCTTCTATAAAACTCACAAATAAAGTGGCTTTCTATTTATTCATCATCATCATCATCAGCCCGTATAACGTCCACTGTTGAACATGGACCTCCTCCCTGGGGAGGGTATTTGCCATAGTCACCACGCTAAGCAGGTGGATTGGTGACCGCAGTAGTATGTTGTACCAAGCAACGCTGCTGCCCGTACTTTGATATACGATTATTATAGATGATGTTATATCAATTGGGACCAACGGCTTAACGTGCTTTCCGAGGCACGGAGGGTAGTTCCTCAACCAACCAAGGCTTTCTATTAATAAAATAATTTTCAAAATCGGTTCATAAGATACAACTACAACCTCATAATCCACATACTTTAGCTTAACAAAAGATAAGAATAGATAAATTAGAACGCGGAACACGATAAAAAAATCGTCTTCCTACTTATTTCGTAATAAGTTATTACTAATTGAAAGTTTAAATTTCTAGGCAACAACCATGAAACACACTTCGGAAGTTGCGACCTAATTAAGCACTTTGCAAACTTTATTACGGCGCCTACTTACTCTACTCAACTTAAAAGTAATACGAAACATATTCATGAGAAGGAACTTTACATTAATTATTACAACATTTTTAATTTGATACACAATTTTTCCTTTTTTGCTTCTCCAAAAAGAATTAATATTTCTAGGTATTGAACAAACATTCCATGATATTTCGACCGTATTTTTATTCTCTTTTCGCTGCTTTGTTTACATTTGACTTAACGTTTTATACCTAATACACCTTATAATACTAAATACAGTTTTAGTAGTAGTTGTGATTTATAGTTTTTTTTGTGAATTAAAATATGTATTGGGTCAATATAAATAAGTAAATAAACATTTTTAGGGTTCCGTACCCGAAGGGTAAAAACGGGACCCTATTACTAAGACTTCGCTGTGTGTCTGTCTGTCGCCAGGCTGTATCTCAAGAACCGCGATAGCTAGACAGTTGAAATTTTCACAAATAATGTATTTCTGTTGCCGCTATAACAACAAATACTAAAAACAAAATAAAATAAATATTTTATGGGGGCTCCCATAAAACAAACTTTTTTTCCACGTTTTTGCTCGTTACTAATAACAGCAACAGGTAGGCACTTGAAATTGGTACGGAACCTTTTGTGCGCGTGTCTGGCCGGTTTTTTAGTCTATCATCGATAGTGGGTGGATGCATAGAGTCTATATCTACCTACTTATCTATATTTATACTAATATTATAAAGAGGTAAGATGTGATTACTTGCTTGTTTGTTCGCAGACAATACATAAATTATAAATTTCAAAAAATATTTCATAATTAGAATGCTACTTTATCCAGGAATAACAAAGGCTATCTATACTATTTTACTGTTAATGTTATAAAGACTTGGATCGAACTTGTGATCTTGAGGTCGCCGGTTCAAACCCCACCCATTGCATTACCGACGTGAACCCACTCAACTCATAACACAAGCCTTATAGCTTAGGACGCGGGGTTAGCAGGAATACTAGTAGACTGCAAAAAACAGCAAGTAAAATTAAAAAAAATGGAACGTTTCGTATTTTTGTTTGTAATGAATAAACTCAAATACTACTGTGCCGATTTCAAAAATTCTTTTACCATTGTAAAGTTACATTCACCTTGAGTGACATAGGCTATATTAAATTATAAAGTTACCACGGGAACGAGAGTTACCGCGCGGGAAACCGCGCGCGGGAAGCTAGTATATTATAATGATGAAATTTCACAGTAGTGGGAGCTTCGCGGTTGAAACCGCCCGCGGGAAGCTAGTGTAAAGTAGTTTTATGTTAGATTAGTTTGACTGATTTTGCTAATTAAAAGTACTTTTGACTGATTAAGAGTTTTGACTACAACATATATAAACAAAGCTTTTAATTGTGTCCCTTATCGGTATCACCCAAAAATGTCTATTATGACAATTAGAATTATATCAGGTAAGAAGGTGCTACAAATTAACAGTATTCTCTGTAATCTCAGCTGACTAGCCATTCATCACTCGCGCCAGAAACGAGAACCATGAATCGTGTTAAGTACATTCGGAATCGCTAAAGGAAAATCCCCGTAGATTCAGTGGATAATTATTATCCATTCAGTGATTCATGACGACAGTATATCCCAATTGGAGAGCGTTGAATTTGTACACGAATAGAACCTATCCGATACTGCGTTGAAATGATAGATGTTAGTTATAGTTTATACTTCCTGTATGGTTTAACCGCTAGTTTGACTAGATAAGAATATTTATTTTTATTCATGACTAGCTTTTGCCCGCGGCAAAATCAGGGTAACACGGTTCCCTTTTCCTGATTTAGAACACAGAAGAGAACTCGGAACTGAATATTATTTTAATAGGCTACTGTAGACTGCGGAGAAAACTGCGAAAAGTCCCATATAAAATTTCACCCCCTCTTATAAAGTAAGGGTTTGGGGGCAGATTTCCGAAAAAAATAAAATGCACGATGTTTTTAGTCACATATAGTCCGCAAATCAATTTCTAGATTTTTACCTTGAAAATTGCGAAATGCTCCATACAAACTGCCACCCCCCATTTTAGGAAAGTGGGGGGTTAGAAAGAGACAAAAAGTAGCCTATGTCACTCTCCATCCCCTCAACTATCTCCACGTCAATTCGTTGCTTTGTTTTGCCGTGAAAGACGGACAAACAAACAGACACACACATACACACACACTTTCGCATTAATTATAATATCAATATTATGGATTAAAAGAGTTCCAGCTGCATCGTTTTCTAAAATAATCCACGATTAGGCCTTTTGTTGTAGTTAAAGTAGTTACCATTTACAAAACTGAAATCACTGGAGGATCCATATTATCTATACTAATATTATAAAAATAAAGTGTTAATTTGTTTGTTTGCTTAAACGCGCTAATCTCAGAAACAACTACTGCTATAAGTTATATATAATCACTATGCTATTTGTTCCATATGAACAAAGTCACAAGCTAATAAAAAAATTCAGTCAATAAGAATATATGTAATAGATTTGTGGATACGCATTTGGACCCGACAAACCACTCGTCAAAATTATATGAATAATTTACGACGGAGGTTCTATCTAAAACTATAACCCTTCTATCTTCTCCTTCAATAAAGTAAAGGAAATAGTACATCTCTCGTTGTCTGGTGGCAAACAGTCACGGTCTAAAACAGAAGTTTAATTTACACACACATAAAAATAATGACAACCTCCGTAGCGTAGCGGTATTTGGCTCGCTTTAAATCTCAGAGCTCGTGGGTTTGATCCCCACATCGAACAAGAAATCTTTGTGTAAATTCTAATATTTCTTTCCGGGTCTGGATGATTGAGAGACTACCCTCCGTGCCTCGGAAAGCACGTAAAGCCGTTGGTCCCGATTGTTATAACATCATCTATGATAATTGTATGTCAAGGAACGGGCAGCAGCGTTTTCTTGTGTGGTACAACATAACACTGCGGTTGCCAACCCGCCTGTCCAGCGTGGTGACTATGGCAAATGCCGATGGGAGGAGGCCGATGTTCAGCAGTGGACGTAATACGGGCTGATGATGATGATAAAAATAATATTAAATTTTATTTGTGACTGGACTTACAATCAGCCGGCTATAAAAATACACCATTAGATCCTAATACCAAACGTGCTAGTTTTTGTTTCGGTTTATATCCACTCAACTTCCGCAACAAATATTGTATTTTGTCCCGAAATTTTGAACGTGACTCTCATAAAACGTGTTTTAAACTTTATTTGGATTTCGTTGGATACTGTAGCTTTGTTCAAAATTAATTTTAACTAACTTGTGTGCAGTAAATTTATATCCGTTGACTTCACGTAGTCTGTAAAGTCATTAAAGACAGGTTTTTAATATAAAATAATAATAGACTAGTTATTAATAAAAGCGGAGATATAAAAAAAAAAGTATTGTTTTCCAAAAGTTATTTTGAAGTAACTAGTAAAAATTCCCGTAATTAGGTTTTGGTCTAATATTAGATTCATTTAACTGTTAATAAGTCCTTTAAAATATGTTACTTAACCTACATTTTTGTGACGCCTTCACTTAAATCCAATGTCTACGTTTATTTCTGGTGTAACTTCGCCTCATATTACTTTCTAACAAATATAGAAGATATCTGTTAACCTCTGTCTTCCAATGGGTCATACGAGGCGACTAAACGATATTCACGTGATGGATGGGCAGCAGCATCTATCAGCGTAAAGATACTCCCATTTCACGGCGATCACCAATCCACCTGCCAAGCATGGTGATTACGGCAATATCCCTCAACTCACCCTCACCCTAGCTTGCCATAGTCTGTTAAAAAGGAGGACATCCATGTTGCAGTGGATGTAAACTGGCTGATAAAGTTAAAAAAACATATTCAAAAAAATTTATTTATATAACTAAGTACATTCACATTTTTTACCAACCATCGACTTTAATATAGAAGTTAATTAGTAAAAACTTGATTCAACTCTGGTTGACAAATATAAAGCAGTTGAAAATGTAGCGAGAGAGGTGGTGATGTAAATAACCAGCAAATTACCTTGAGAGTACTCAGTGCTCTGCGGCTGACGTTTCGCAGACAACTCTAAATAAAATGCGCCTTTGAAACATGTTAACATATCTGCTACACTGAGTGCTTGTGTTAAGGGAACTCTTTTCATAACGCCCCACCGTTTCAATAACGTTCAAACAACTATAAGTGGGGTCAAAAGGAGAAAATGCGTTTCCTCCATTTGAGATATAGGTACATATAGGGTTGTTTTGCTACCGTAAAGTACCGTATATTATATTATGGGATATAAAAATAGTTGGAAGTGCATTTCAAAAGGAAGACAACTATTATGATGTCTTATGATTTTGCTATAGCAAAATTGAGAATATTATTAATAATTACAGGCCAACCTAATCGGGCAGTATAAGCTTCACATCATGACTGAGTGAGTGACATGAATGAGTGAAGGGAAGGAACAAGCTTGGTAAAAGTAATTATTATGATTTAAATTTTCACGCCTACAGTAAATATATTAAATGCTGCTTACGGAGGATTTCGATATAAAGTTAAAATACTAAATGTATCATTAAATCTACTCTTTCTACACTTATAGAATGTATTATCTCAATTTTAAAATATAGTATAAGGTAAACTTTTCCATAAAGTGTTCAAACCATTTAAAAAATGAGAAAAACGGGCGGTGTCATTTTTTCATGTTTTTATACTTTGGAGATATTTATCGAAGTTATGCGGATCATTACCGATAGATGGCACTAACGTCCCTCTTAGAGACGTGTTACAAAGAGATAAATAAATTTTGATGACCGGCTGTGGTTCCACTGTAGCCTAATTGGTTAAGGCATTAGGGGCTTTACCTAAGATGCACGTTCAAATCCTGCCGGTGGTCGAACTTTATTAAACTCAATTTTGAAATGTATTGTAAGTGTAAGAGTTTTGATGTATGTATGAATGAATGTTTTTTACGTTGGCTGCAAAGGTTGAATGAATTTAATAATCTAATAGGAACGTAATGTCGCGATATATAAACAACTTTATACCCACGTGATGAAATGGGCAAAAGCTAGATGTTTTTTTCTGCTTGCATAGGAGAATTTTAGTGAATATGTACCTACTTATAGTTCCTACTCGACTACTAGCTGTCTTCCCAAGAGATCAAGCGACCCACCCGCATTTATCATACAGCAGACTTCATACATTATATTTTTCATCGTTTCAAACGTAATATGAGAAAAGATTTCAAGACTTTTTATCAAAGCTTCAGCAAGATCTCGGCTGATTTTACGACAAAAGTGACTGAACATTTTTCGTAAGAAGTTACACAGACTTTCATAAAACATTTTAACTTTATTGTGATCGGATTTTATATTTGAGGTCCGATACATTTTTTTACACATAATTTTAAAGGTTCATATCGTAGCCTGAGCCTTAAATAATTACAATAGAAAATGCCTTTAAAAAAAAAAATGTTTCTTGCTAAAGTAGCTAGATGCAATTTTACGTATACGAAACTATGAATGCATTTTGATGTATACAATGCCTTAACTGTAATATTTGCGTTTTGGTACATAATGTCACAAATTTATACCTAAAAGGTATAGCTATGTCGTCGTAATTAGTTAAAAGTTTTTTTCCGTAACATACAAACGTATAACTAATTCTAAGGTTGACAAGGGTGGAGGTATATGAAAATGATAAACTTTTTCCTATTTTTTGACAAAGGAAAATACACCAACTTGTCTAGTACTTGCTAATTGCCTGTATCAATATTATAAAATTAATGAGGACCATTGTTAAAATAATATTAACATATGTAGAGGAACAGGTGTTGGTGTTTCTCCACGGAAAAGGTAGATCTTCCAGGCCAGGCGAGGTAATATGCCCGTTGACCACGGTGCAATTTTTCAATTGTTTGCGTTGAGAACTTGTATATTGCTACAAGTGGCGTGCGAACATCAATTGCGCGATGACGATTCGTGACGTCATCTAACGCATGACACCTAGTGATGTGCCAACTCGGAAAAAACAAAACTCGATTTAACCCGAGTTAAAATCCACGTAACTCGGGTTGAACTCGAGTTTACTGGATGGACAAGTAAATGTTTTTTTGAGTTTTTTCCAAATTATTTCTCCTCAGCTTGGCATAACTACTTAAAAAATCAAATTTTTATTTTTTTATATTATTTATTTATAATGTATTGGGAGAGTTCTACCTACTAACCAAAGAAACAAAAAAGTTATTGTTTGAAATCGAATCATTTATTTAAGTATTTTTGGCTTGAATTTTAATTAAAAATTATATTTACTATCAATTAAACTATGAAATGATATAGTAGTCTTTAAAATAAAATCAGACTAACATTATGATGCAAGTATGTACATAGGTACATTTACAGGCTCATTATTGTTTAATCAGTAATCACAATATTTTCAAGAAAATAAGATAATTAGTGTCACATAGAATATTTTTTCCTTAGTTAAATTATATGCTTATATTTTTGTCTTAAATATATCATAATAGGTACTAGTTACTATAAAGGAAAATGACAAATTATTTTAAAACAAAAAGAAAAATATTTTCCCGGCAATTAACTAACAATTAGTTATTGACAAAAAACATAAAAATCTTATGAAAAAAACTAAAATAAACTTCTTATAAGTTTTAACAAAAATAATATTATTTTTTTCTCAATTGAAGTTAAATAAAACATAAAATAACAAAATATTGTTAAAGTACTTAAAAAATAAACAATCATGGAATACTGTTTAACCATTCGGTTTTCGAACTCGAGTTAGAGAGAATTCAACTCGAGTTGATTCGAGTTACGCCTAACTCGAGTTGACTCGAGTTAGGTACTCGAGTTAACCATCACTAATGACACCTCTCGCTACATATTGATTGAATACTCAAAAATAGAACATGATGTAGGTAATTTTTTTGTCATTAACAAGCAATTTCGACCACGACGACTAATATTTAAGGAAATTAGCCATTTGCGCAGGGCTCTCCATGCGGTGTTCTTACGGCGACCTACAGTTTAATGTATCGTTAACCTCTCCGAGGCAGTCTTCCAGTCTCGAGACTTAGATTTTTCTCGTGAGAAAATTTCTAGGTACACAAATTGTTGGCGTCGCAGATTCGATAAATAGGCAGAATCGAAACCTCGCATATTACGATTGTACTTATTACCTCTAGTCCAGTGAGGCGGTTGAATAACGAGACAAAAGGATAATAATATGACGCTCATTAATACGGATTGGTACTGTTCACTATACTATATTAACAAAACCTGTTGGAATATAAACCAAACAGTTTAAATGGGTACCATTATTATTGTCTTTGGTATTGTTGTCTTTGTATGATTGTTTTTCTTTTGATAGTTCTTCTTGTCAATGTCTTTCAATGTGCTCTGATATTATATAATTAAATCTCTATTTAATTATACAATCCTGGTTTGTTTTGCTCCAAATCGTTCAAAACCAGTATTCTAATGACATTTTACCCACAGTATCACTCGTGTTATTTTTTTCTCTTTACAAACTGAGAGGGTGGATTTTATAAAATGCTTTCTAAACGATGCCTACGTCATAATAACTATATGCGTGCCAAATGTTAGCGCAATCCATTCAAAGGTTTGAGATGTGTCAGCTGTGTATTGATAGATCAGTCAGTAGCTGTTTCCGTTTAGGTATACAATACAGTGTTTATACAAACACAATCAATACATTTAAAAAGTAAAAACCATATTAAAAATAAAAAATATATCATAGACCATAGAGGAAATAGCGAAGCGCGGGATCTGAAAAAAAGGAGGACAGAGAGTCCGGACGGCGGACACCACTTTCAATAAATTTATAGTTTGCTAGTGATCGCCCAGTGGCGCTCATTCGATCATTATTTAGAAAATAAGAACTTTCTTCTCTGTATTAACTAATAAGTGTCTGAATTTTTATAAAGTACCGTCGGAGGAATTTTCGTAAAAATGAGTACAAAGTTTTTTTTCACTCATTTTTATATAGATTAAATATTTAGTATCGACTATAAATCTATTAGGTATATAAAATCCACCATCTCTCCATAGGAGTCTTACTATACAGCTAAGAAGATTAATCGAAAAATAACAAATGACGTAAAATTCATTAAAATGCTATTATTTCAACAAGTTAATGTTATAAGTTATTCCAGTCTCGTACCTACATCCGAGGCTGACTTAGACCTTCATCTATCCTAAGACATTATCAATTTGTCCCTACGTTCGCTTCACTTGCCTCAGCAACTCTGGACTGGAAATCAACCTAGTAAAACTGTATGTACATGGGCGTACCGACCGTGAGGGGAAAGGAGGACAGCTCCCTTTGCCCAAAATCTGAATAAATACCTATTGTGATCGTTTATGTTAGAGAGTTCTCGAAGGGACGCGACGTAACGATTATGACTGATTTCAATAAAAATCTATTAATTACCAGTAGAATGGGTATTACTATGATTGATTGGAGGTTGCATAAATAAAAGGGGTGAGTTCCATAGTAAAATAACTTATTAAAATTGTTTTAGACTTACACAACTGCGTATAAATGATTTAAAATATAGTTAGTTTACGTTATTATTTCTCATCGAAATAAATTCAAAATTAATAAATCAATTCTAAAATTAATAAAGTTAAAACTTAAAATTTTCCCTATTCATTTAAAAAAGCTAATTTAATTTTAAAACAGATGTCATTCAATTCTACGGCACCAATGAGTTATATCGTAGCTGTACGTTATTATTACAGTATAATGTAAGCGACATTAACTTGAAATAATGCATATATTTTTAACATAGTAAGCTGACGTTTTGAGTAGCAACGAGCCAATAGTTAAGTATTGCTCCCCTTAAACTATACGCTGGGTACGCCTTTTGATTTATGTACACATGGTTGAACTAAGACAATTGCTACTAATTTTGTATTGAGAGAGATGAATTCGCTTTCTGACTGTTATGACTCAAAATAGGCTATGTTGATCTAGCCAAGAAATAATTGTTTTATGTTATTTAAGGCCTCGTAGTAAAAAAGTATTTCCTAAGTCTCTGAGATAGAATCGAATACCACGCCAATCTTAAAAATAAAAAAATCTCGCAAGGTCTGGTTGTTTGAGGGACGTTAAGCCGTTATTTGCGACCATCTATGATAATCTTATACCTATATATGCTGATGGGCAGCATTGTTTTGTGTACTTATACTGCTGTAATAAATAAATAAATAGTAGGAATGGTATGTAACTCAATACGCGTATAAAAGCAATGTTTTTTTACTCGACGCGCTCAATAAAATACGCAGACTCACCTGAATTGCGCTTTTCACGACCCGCTGACAACTCCGCCTCCATCCATAAGCACAGTCATCTCATACTTTGAAATACGATTTTTGGTCACAGAAAAGTGGGCTATTTAGCTAACAATTCAATCATTTTCGATGAAAAAATGGGGGGAGTATTATTAGTTTTTAATTTTGTTTAATTGTGTAATTATCGCTACATTCTACATGGAAGAGAAAAATAATATTTTGGAACTTCAGTCAAGCGTCAAGTTAAAATGCTTGTGTTACAAGTGGGTTCACGTCGGTAGTGCAATGGGTGAGGATCGAACCGGCGACCACAAAATCACAAGACCGACGCCCTAGCCTTTAGGCTACGGTCGCTTATGACGGTTTGCTTATAATATCTAATTAATTATTATATACTTATTGTAAACAACAACCCTATTTTTAACATAAACAAACAGTGGGTACGATATACGACAGGTTTTCCAGGCCGTCACATAGCGATTACTATATTTTGAATTCTATGAGCTTGCAATAAAGTTCAAAATCAATTAATTCCAAACATACCTATTACGGATACGGGTTAACCCAATGTACATAGGTGAATGAAAATAAGTTATACGTTCCAGACGTATTTGTTTCAGTCCATTTCACATTGAAATACCCAACATAAATTTAAGAGGCGACCTTAAATATACCGCCCACACTATTTTGAAAGACGACCAATATTAAGTGAGATGTCGAGTTATATTTTTATACCTCTTCCATTATCATTATTATATTTAATACATAAAACTCAAGAGATTGTTCGCTTGAACGCGCTATTGTAAAGAAATACTAACTGGAGGTTAATCATGTAACAATATAACTATTATTTCGATAAAAATAAATGACTTCATTACTGTAGCCACCCTACGGTGGTTCTAACGCATTTCCTACTTCATTATCAGCCCGTACAATATGGGTTTTTGCCATAGTCACCACGCTTGGCAGGTTTGGTGACCGCAGTATTATGTTGTAATACACAGGGAAACGCTGTTGCCCATTCCCTTGTATATATCTTGTTATAGATGATGTTATAACAATCGGGACCAACGGCTTAACGTGTTTTCCGAGGCACGGAGGGTAGTCCCTCAACCAACCAGACTCGGAAAGAAATCTTAGAATTTACACAAAGATTTCTAGTCCGCTGTGGGGATCGAGCCCGCGACCTCCGAGACTTAAAGCGAGCCTAATACCGCTACGCTACGGAGGTTGTCCTTTTTAATTCCTACTTATAACAAATATTTTAAATATGTGTTTATCTTGAATAATACATATTATATAGTACTTTATAATATGTATTATACTGTATTATTGAAGATTAATTATCTTAACAAACACATATTTAAAATGTTTTTTGCATGCATAGTAAACGCGAAGTAGCGACTATCTCAATTATCGAGGAAGGCTAAATTTAATTATGAAGAAGAAGCTAGTCTTTTCATATTCGTTTTATTACAGAATCTTTAGATACTGAAGCTGGCGTTTATACCTATAAATATACCTATACCTATATACCTATAAAGTGAAGGTAAGTATAATGGGTCAAGGTACGGATTTTATTTCATTATATTTTTATTAGGTTTGTAACTCCTTTTCTCAGGTATTTTCATAGGATACTTTTAGATGAAGTTACGTGTAGGTAGTTACTTAAATCAACAAAAAAATACACGCAGAGGGTAACCCCTCAATCCTACCTACAGACCTATTATCAAGATTTATTTCCGGAGCGGAATTGAACCTATGACCCACGATATATAAGGCGGGCTTTTTACATTACTCCACGGAGGTTATCTATTAAATGCATCCAAAATAAAGAGCACGAATTTCAAAGTACTTCTAAATTTAGTATACAACCTACAGGTTTCTAATTGATCTGTATGAGTACGAGTATCTATTAGAGAGATAGGCGATTGAAGACAGCCCAGTATTCCCTAAAGGAACCATTGACTAACACAAACTAATATTTGTCGCACAATATCAATCACTATTCCGATCTAGATTGGTTAAACCAGATATCCTGTGAAGGCAGAATTAATTTAATTTACATGTATAGTATATAACTTCCTCTTGTATCATTCTGTCCACTGGTAAAAATACACAAACAAAGTTTATCAGACTTAAAATATTAAATGAAAGTGATAGGTGAGAATAAATTATTAATTGAAACAATTAATTAGTTAAGGAAATGGGTACACAAAAATTCTACCCATTTATAAACACAAACTTTTACGCAAATAGAAATCTGTGTCTTCGGTTTTTTCCGTAATCAAATAAAATAACAATGTTTAATATTCCTCAAAAAGTTTATTGCATAAATTTGTATTAAAAAATAAGCCGAGATATTTTTTTCCCTAAAGGAACATTTTTTTACAAAGCTTCGAAGATTCAAAGTTTTGTAGCAAAAATACAGTTCCAAGAATCATCCAACTGAATTTATATAATGTTTTGTGAATAAGTTACATAAATACTTTCTTTTAAAATACGGCGCTTCCAAAAAATATATCATCCCTTTAGACAGATAATGATGATTTTTTTATAAAGTAAATAATGCATTTTAGTATAGGTATGGACTATTTTTTTAGTATACGTGATATTTTCTGACGTTAAAGGAATGACGTATATTTTGGAAGCTCATTATATGTATATAATATTACACATCATAGTGTTATATTGTATACATATGTGTACAGTATAACAAAATATATAAAATAGCTGTCTATGCCCTGGGCCTTCCTTCTCTTTATAAACTTTAAGTGTGCGTAATTTCATACTCTTCTGTCCACTTAATTTGCGTAAAAAGTGGCACAAAGTTATTGCTTGACGTTCCTATTAATATGTATAAAAATAATAACATCAGCTAAACTTCATACTTTGTCGGTAACTTTGATATTGGAATAAGCATTGTTATTATATATAAAGTATACGTAATTTCACGCTTTTGAAAGAATCTCGACTTATGTTCTGTAGCTTGAAAGAAATAGGAAGTGGAATCAAAAGCAGTGCGAGACAAATTTTATTTGTGTCCCATTTATATACGCATATAAAGTATTATCGGTTTTGCTCTGTTTATATAATTTCATTATCATATACAAAATGAACGGAACGGCTCAGTGGCTGATACCTGGTGTTCTAGGTTCGATTCCACCATTCACACCATATATAGTTGATCTGAGTCTGGGTGTGCTTTATGCCCGTGAATAATTAGTAATGTCCCCGCGACACAGGGTTATTAATGGTTTTGTTACAAAAAACTCAGGACAAATAATGTCACATTTCTAGTAAGGTTTTTTGAGTAGCTCTATTGCTTATTATTTCATAAACGTTTAACGTCCTTCTTATATATTTAATTGGCAATTTGTATACCATATTTGATTTAAAAGTGAAGTAAACTATTTACTCCCCATATCCTCTATGCGTGTCTTAAAATGCGACTAAGGGACATACACCTGATGGATGAGTAGCAGCAGCGGCGGCCTTACCCATTGCGAGGCTCCGGGCGGCAGGTCGTTGCGAGGCCCTTTTTTTTCGTGAAAAGTGTGTGACGCGAAAGTAAGTCTGGTTGTCGATTTGGGTATTTGTCATGTTTAACGAGAAATGCTATACCTAGCTAGAAACGCTATGCTAATTTGAGTTTTAAAATCAACAAATACAGAGATGATAAATTTTAAAATTGATGTTTGCAGCGTTTCCTAGGACTGAAATCTTTAATTAAAGCACAATAATTTAATGAATAAGCTACGCCATTTGGATTATCTTTGTAAGAATGTCATACGGGTCTACGAGGGCATCGGAAGGTTCTTAGCAAACTAAGGGTTGGGAGGGCGAGGGGGGACGCGTCGCGTTCGCGGGCACACTCTTCTCCGGCGGGTCGGATAGAGTGGTCTCTGTGTAGTGGTGCTAGTTTCTTGCAGTCTCTGTACTCCTAGTTGGTAAGTTGTGATCTCATCATCCGGGTCGTTTAGGACACCCCGAGGCCGACGGTGTTTACGACGCTTTGTAGGCAAAGGCCTGTAGTCGGATGCTGCAACAACCAACGGGTTTGGGCGTTGAGCCACGGATTCAAAGAAGCGTTCTACGCCTCTTTCAGCCACTGCTTGATGGAAGGCAGTTGGAGATCAGAATGCAGGTTGCGATTACGAATGAACCACGGTGCCCCGGTGGCACGTCGAGTGAATCTACTTTGGACAGTTTGTAAGCGGTACAAACTGCTAGATGCTGTATGAGCGAATACAGTGCTCGCGTACGTCATAATCGGCCGTATACACGTGGTATAAATCCTAACCTTGTTATCAAGTGATAGTTTACTGCGTGTATTTAAAAGACAGTGTAGTCGACTGAGCGTAAGTGAAGCCCGTGCACGAAAGGTTTCTACATGCACTCTAGATTCCGCCTAAGTACTTAGCTTGCCGTTCCCAAGGGATCGGTTCGCCAAACATCTTGACCGGTGGAATGACCGATGGGCTGTTGAATCTCAAGACCATATGACAAGTAAAACTACAAATTCGTTGGTAGTTATTTCCTTTTCTATGAATGATGATGAATTTCATTCACTAACCAACTGACAACCAACAATTGTATTTTCTGCTAAATCCTTTAACGCATCACATATATCGCTTAGTCGGTATTTAACGGCCTTCACCAATGCTACCCTGTAATCACCCAAGTGTTTCCGATCACACACTCCTTCACCAGATCCAATCTTTTTATTTTTGAGCCCGTATAGTCGACACGGAAAGCAGTAAACGGCATCTTTAGTTTGTATATAAATCATCCAGATCCTGCTAAGCTTTTCATCTTTAACTAAGTAATATCTTATAATAATGATATTCGGTTAAACGCCGTCTATTATCATTTACCGGAAATAATACAACTTTAACCCAGATTGGACGTTTTGATACAATCGCAGTTAGGTCTACATCAGAAATTGTTATGGGCCACAAACCGAGGTCATTTAGAGGATTCAGATTTTCCATTTCAGAAGTCATTGACTTGGGCTCAGATTCGTATTCTTGACTGGATAACGTTGACAGCGGTACTGTTAACCTAAGAGACAAAGATGTAGTTAATTCATCATCATCCTCGCTGTTTTTGGTACATGATGGCGGCGGAATGATGTGGAAGGAATTGTTTACAGCTGGATCAGGATAAGAGTCACTTTCAGTCAATAAATGTTTTGTAGAGGTTGGTTGATCGTCACTTTTTATATATTTATATAAAGATCCACGTAGATTTTTTTTTGATAACTCCTTTCCTTTTTGAACTACCTGACTCAAATTTTCTACCGACATCACGAACACGCGAACTCATTTTGTAAATTTAGTTTTGTTTTTTATTTGCACAAACAGTTAGAAATAATTTTAAGTAGGTATCAAAGTTTTTTTCACTTTTTCAGCTTACTTAATACTTAAAATATTATAATTTACACTCTTTCAGCTCACTCAATACTTTAAGAACGTAAAATTATTCATTAAATAAAATGGAAATATATGTAGGTACGGTAGGTACAGTAATGATTTTGTAACTCATACTGCAAGCAATATAATTCCAAGGTGACAAAAGTTGACGAACGCAATGAACACGGGAAAAACACGGGGATTCTCAGAGCGATAAAGGGGCAAAACATTATGTCCCGACTCCCGAGCTGACCCCAGTGCTATGCGATTTTAAAACCGATCTACGTGTTACGTTGCGTGATATTCGAGTTTTTCATTTATGTTTTGGACGAATGAATCAATCAAGGATCAAAATAAAAATATTAAAATAAAAATATATTAAAAAAATATATATTGCTTGGATTGTTGAGCGAGGCCCCTGCAAGAGCGAGGCCCCGGGCGGTTGTCCTGTTCGCCCCCCCCTAAGGCCGCCTCTGAGTAGCAGCATCTGTCAGCTCTCAAAGATTCTCTCATCTTACTGTGATCACCAATCCGCATCCCAAGCGGGGTGGTTACGGCAATATCAACGACCTTGGGTTGCCAAGTTCTGTTAAGATAATTAACGAATATTGTTTTACAGTATTCGTTCATTATCTAGTGAAGGATGGTACTGATTTTTGCAATTGATTTGATGTCGCTCATTAAAAGTTGCCAGTTCAATAACAAGATCCACTCCCTCCGTATAATTAATGACAGACTACCTACACGTTTTATTTGTTTTCTTGATCCCGGGTGGAAATGATTATCACTGCACATTTTTCTAAGAGGGTGAATGACTTCCTTATTCTGTTTCACCCTTTCGTACTCCTCAAATATAGACATAATTACTATTATCAATTCTTATATTCCGATTTGTATCTGTAAGATTGAATTCTATTTCCTCGCCGGACTATAAAAACTTTGTGTAAAATTAAAGATTGCTGAGAGACCTGGATGGTTGAAGGACTAACCTCTTTGTCTCAGGAAAATACGTTAGCCGATAACGTGTTTACCTGTGTATTACAACATAGTAGTAGGGTCGGAAACGCGCCTCTAAGCGTGGAGACTAATAATAAAAATAATAAAATAATAAAATCTTTATTACCAAAAAGCAAAATACAATGTATCCTTTGTAAAGACTATGGGAACGCCTTCTTTTAGGAAGAGCATGTGTTATATGGGCTGATGATGATGCAGTCATAGTTTTATATGTCCTGCCAAAAAAATGTACTACGTTAAGAATGACTGCATAACACAAAAAGTCGGATGAAATGGTACTTATATTCCATTCCGATTTTGTCAGGTATTTTTGTTTATCTACAACCTACCGGTTCCAGGGAATAAATCAACGAACCTTTGTAAAGCCGGTCCAAAATACAGATAATGCTTGTTGCGTTGTTACGTTCATCCGATTAGAAATACAGAATGAAATGTCATTATTTTCCCATCATTCGTGTCCACTCAAAAATGAATTATAGCTGCATTTCAAAAGTAGGTTGGAGTTTCACAGGTGAATACAACGTAATGGCTAGGAAGAAGCGGGTCGGATGTAGGTACATTAAAACAATACAGCTAAGGGACACAATACACGTAGTAAGAGCAAAGTAAAAGCGTGTTCGAGCGTGGCCATAGATTGCAACGGGCGCTTTTCACTATGGGCAGCGGAGCGCGAAAATGCCACTGATAGGGTTCCCTGCCCGCTCGCGTCGCAGTGTTGTGATTAGCATACGAATTCCGTGTGCACTCGTGTATCTAAAGAGACTTTATACTACAGGTAACTTTATGTGTATTGTCCAAACGCATAAAGTTGGCTGTTACATCAAGTTTATGAGACTGGAATATTATCTGAAGTTAACAAATCATTTGGAAATTTTACATTCTCTGGTGTTCAGAAATACGAGTGTTGTTGATTTTTTTTATTAAAATACGCTATGTATACTTAATTCCGTAAATAATGCTTTGGTATTTGTATTTGATACATACATGTTTAAAATATCGTCGCTTAAGTTCTAACACCACGTATAGGGTAAAAGCGGGAAAGTCGCCCTACTTTTCAATAAAACGGTTTCATTTAAAACAATGTTCTTATTAATAATATTTCGAGGTGTATATCGAAACATAGGTCTTTGATCTTTCATAATAGCCTTTTTTTGTTTACATAATTAATATTCGTTTTGAGTAATTCATGTTTCATTTGACCTCTCAAAAAAGAGATAGTTGCCTACTATAGCGGATAGTAGCCTAACGTTAAAAATTCTTCGGGGGATACTCGCCTCATGTAAGAAGCGCCTCCCTATTTTTTTTTTCAGATAAGTTTCAGTCAATTTCACTTTATCAGTCTTGCGTTTTCCGTACATTGGAGGTAATTCGTTAATTCCATTTGCTTTTTATCTAGTGGTTTGAATGCAAGTTTAAACTATCTTTCGTTAAGCTGATGGCTGAGGCATTTTATTTACCTAGAATAATTGCAATGAAACAAGTTATAGTTACTATAAGTTACGCAAAAACAAAAAAAAAACTCTTTATTTTCTTAATAGAGAATTAAGAAAATAAAGAGTTTTTTTTTGTTTTTGCGTAACTTATATTATTACTCGTTCAAAAATCTATAGTGGCTCTATGGGCAGCTATCCGCCAAAGTAAAAAAGGCAACTATCATTTTTGATACGGATACTTGCCTTTTCTATTTCCAAAATAATTTAAAACTATTCAGCAATAACACGTAACAAATAGTATAATTGAAACTTTAACGCATGCCAAGAAACAAATAGTTGGCTGAAGCTGCAACTATTATTAAAAATATTAAAAACAAAAAACTTGCCAATATAATTTTTATGCCCTTCAACGTTTCGCCGTGTAAGATATGTGCTCACACAGACAAAACGCGTGCCCTTACTTTAATGGCTTTAATGAAAATAAGGTCT
Source organism: Nycteola revayana (assembly GCA_947037095.2). Classification (NCBI taxonomy): domain Eukaryota; kingdom Metazoa; phylum Arthropoda; class Insecta; order Lepidoptera; family Nolidae; genus Nycteola; species Nycteola revayana. Next base: position 10,897,338 of record OX344845.2, on the reverse strand, counting down.
GCAGGGGGGGCACTTCCAACCATAATCAAGTTCTAACACCTCTAACAAATCTAACATAGAGTATTCGAAACCGAGGCATCTCTCCCACTGGGGCATCTATCTCGCCTTTACCCTATACCTAGTAACTTTTCAGGAAAGTGTAAGCTTTACAATTTTATATAGACATCATTGCAACACTGCTCTTCTTTTTTATTTAATGAGTTTTTATTGGGCAATGTGTATTTCTTTGTTTTTCGATTCTCTTGAAGAACATCAAAATATCAACGCCGCAAAAAATGACTTACATGGGGTTGGAACTTAATCGTAAATTTATAGAAATATTGGGACAGTTTATAGTACTAAATAGGAACTACTTTATAAAAGGAAAAAAATGCACTACTGAAAAATGACAATTTCCGTAGCGTAGCGGTATTTGGTTCGCATTAAATCTCGGAGCTTGTGGGTTCGATACCCACGCCGGACAAGAAAATCTATGTGTAAATTCTAAGATTTATTTCCGGGTCTGGTTGGTTGTGGGACTACCCTCCGTGCCTCGGAAAGCACTTTAAGCCGTTGGTGCCGATTGTTATCATCTATAATAATCGTATATCAAGGAACGGGCAGCAGTGTTTCCTTGTGTACCTACAACATAATACTGAGGTCACCAACCCGCCTGCAAAGGGTGGTGACTATGGCAAATAGTCTTCAACTAGAGGAGGTCCATGTTCAGCAGTGGAGGTAATACGGGCTGATGATGATGATGATGATGACTAAAAAATTACGAATTCGATTCGCTGTAACAAATAAGTCTACTTACATAGTCTATTCTCTAAACGAATATGTGCTTTTTGTGCGGTCATAGCTTTTGTTTCAAATTTGCATGCACGTCGCGTTGCAGTCATAAATCCACAACTTGTAGCATATTTCAACTAGTATTGAAAAAATGCAATTTAGTCGCGCACCGAATATTTGTGATGGAAAATGTATGTTAAAGTTATGGATGTAAATAATAGTTTTGTTTAGCCTTTTATCCATTTAATGCCTTGTTTATCGTTTATAATTAAAGACTGAGTTTTACTAATTTAAAGGAGGATTCTCCATAATTAAGCGCAATATTATTACTATGTATGATATAGTAGTAAAAACAATATTTGGCACAATATTATAGATTAATATTGTGCTAAATTATGGAGAATCCTATCAATTTGATATACCTTATCAATTTGGAAAGTAGCACAAAACTTGGATTTGAAAAATCAACACATAGAGTACTACTAGAACCATTTCAAACATTTATTTTCACAGAGAATCGAACCCGAAACTTAACGCGTAACTTATATCGTTTTTCTTCTTCTTCAAAAGCCCTTTTACATCCACTGCTGAATACAGACCTCCCCTTTAGATCTTGGCTTGCCAGGGTCATTGCTATAACCACGTTTGGCAGGCAGGTTGGTGATCGTACTAAGATGGTAAGTAACCATGAGCTGATAGATCCTGCTGCCCAGCTGTAACTGCATTAGTCGTCTCATACGACACCCATGAAAAGAAATGGTGTGGTCTATTCAAATCCGGAAACCACTTAGCGGCATAATACCGTTAATTCACGGATATTGACTGAAAATATTAATATTCCGAAACGAGTTATATTAAAATCTAAAAGTATTTACAAAACTGATAGAACATGCGGTGAATTTCAAACTTCCTAATTCACTGTTACGTAACTCCTGGCAGTAGAAAACAATATTACAGTTCATCCCTGACCTACAAACTCAGTGGGAGGTTATTAATTTTGACGTAAATAGCCTTTTAATTTTGCGGTACTGCTGATAAACGTAGCCTTAGAAAAGATATACAGGCTCACATTTAATATTTTTTCTAATATAATGTTGGCTACTGGGTTCACTTCTATACTAATACTAGCGTCCGTGCACGGTTTTATCCGCGTAATTCTTGTTCCCGTAGGAAATTCAATATGAAATTTCCTCGATAAATGCGCTATCTAACACTAAAATGATTTTCACATCGGACCAGTAAGTAGTTCCTGAGATGAGTTCAAACAAACTCTTCAGCTTTATATATATGTATAGATATAAAGCTGAACAATTAGTTTGTTTGCTTGATCGCACTAATTTCAGAAACTAGTGGTTCAATTTGAAAATACTTTTGTTACTTTCTTTCTTTAATGTCAAATTAAAAGTTTATACATACATCACTACATAGTATAAAACAAAGTCGCTTCCCGCTTTACGTATATATGCTTATATCTTTAGAACTACCCAACGGATTTTGATGCGCTTTATTTTTAATAGATTGACTGATTCGAGAGGAAGGTTTATATGTATAATACTTCGGGTCGCTAGTTTAAAATAAAATTCAAAGATAATTGGAAGTTTATTTTGAATATTATTTTGATATTATGTATTTTGACAGTTGAAAGTAATGGGAGTTGTTCCGGACGCTAAACGAATTTGGCTGAAATTTGATTATAAAAGAACATAGTATACTTCTTTTATCCCAAAATGATGTTCCTTTAGATAGATTAACAACTTTCACATGCGCGTAATCTTTCTTTTAGATAAAAAAATAACCAAAATAATGACGAATAAACCTGTGGAACCTCTTACTCTTGCTAAACTGTAGATACTTATCTATTTATATATCTATTATAAGACGTGCCTTAGTACATATTGTTGTAATTAAGTGGTTGCCGAGGAGATGGGAAGATTACGCCCACTTAACAAAATAGGGCCTATTTTAAGAACAGATTCTTCAAAATTGTCACATTTTGTCAAGAGGATGGAAGAAGATCGGGGGCAAGCTTGTTATTAAATTTTCGTTGCCATTACCTACTATAATTGAGGAAATTCAGATTAACGTACCTACTTGTAAAATAAAATTTCCAAGTTAATATTCCCGTTTTATTTTTAACAAGCCAGCGTTGGATAGCTAGTTATAGTACCTTTTTTTTGGTTGGACATACGTAGTCAGCCACGTAGCTTTTGCTACTTCACCGGGAATAAAGGCGAGAAGAGCTCCAGCCTTAATAAATGGTATAAAAACTACAAACTAAGCAACCTGCGCATGAGGGCGCCCCCTGTGGGTGTAGGTAGTTACGTAACGTTAGTTAAAATAGGTGCCTATAATACCTAGTCCACAATTAAATATGAATGAAAAGAGTGAGCGAAATAGCGGAACTACCTACTAAGGTATGCATTTTTACGGTTACGATTTTCACTCTACGCCAGTAAAAAAAAAGAATGATAAAATAACCTTGCCTTAGACATCTATAGGTATATCATATACATATCGCGCCCTATTATTTTCAAGACATAAAAAATGTCACCCAGTGTATATTTTGAACACTACTACTATTTTTGTTAATCCCTCGTGTCAAGCTAAAATTTATGTGTTACGAGTGGGTTCACGTTGGTAGTGCAATGGGCACTGTTATCAAACCGACGACCACATGATCGTACGAGTAAGTCCGAACGATCTAAAAATATCTCGCTTCAGATGGCCTGATATTTCTTGCTCTTAAATTTTTTTTGATATTTTAACATTTAAACACTCTCGACATTAGCAAAATCACTTCCGACTGAGGTGGCAGGCCTTAATTCGAGAAGAAGAAACCCAATTACTTATAAGCTACCCGTGTGTATGTAGTATGTCAGATTTTAGCAAAAAACTTTAAGTAGGTATTAAGGGTTTCCGTGAAATGTAAAAAAGGTGACAATGTGTGAAATGTAAACACTCTTACAACGCAGTGTGTTGTTGTATAATCTTTCGCGACTATATAGTAGACCGAGGTGAATCGGATCAAATTAAGAAATCCGTAATTCTTCCAAATACTACCGATTGCGTGGTGCGGGGAAAATACGTAGGTATAAGAAATTCGGATTTCTTATTGTGATTCAATTCACTTCGGTCTACCCTACAATAACACAGTTATTATTTTATAGTTGCAAAAGATTGCATAATTTTGCAATTTCGCAACGACAGCTTGTCATATTATTTATTTAAATCATATTTCAAATCGTACTTCATGTTTGACATTAAAATTGAATTAAACCTATTACAGTACCATTCAGTAATGTTTGCCACCAATCCATGAATAGCTAAATGTATGCGAAGTTGACTAGATCTTGACAAAGCTTGTGTTAACAATGGCGGCAGATGTTTACCTTGCAGACAGGCTTGCTCACATGAAGCATTAAGCGCAGCAGATGTAATGTGCTTGCTTTCGTCAACTGGAAAGTTAGCATGTCAAGTGATTTCTATTCAATTTAATGTATATATTTTTAGTTGAAAATAACGCAGATGTATCAAAATGTTGCATTTTTTTTTTAATGACGACTTACTCACTATAGTATTGAATCCCTCTCACGGTTGACTTTACAAACATAATTCACCTAGGCTCGGAACTACTATCCGAGGTTCCCTCAAATAATTGTCCCGGGTAGGAATTGAAGCCAGAGAATCTCTGAAGAAACCATCGTAATCACTGAGCCACACTGGTGCAGTCGAAATGTGTAGTAGGTACCTCGTACATTTGCTGGTGTACTTAAGCCATATTGATGAAGAATCGATCACAACAATCAATGCATACCCTCAAATTAATAACGTTTGAAAATCTAACCAGCTTCAAAATGATTTCGCTCATGATTAATATGACCTCAGATGAACCCGTCACAGATGATTATAATCGAATGTCTGTCAATTCGTGTGCTATTTTATGACGTGGATTTATGGTCCAGGATCTCGGTATCAGCAGTAAATTATTTTCCTTCAAGTGATTAATGTTCTGTTTTGTAAAACGGTACTACGATGCGATGATCGTAACAATTTCGGAATGTTATTACTGCGCGGATATTAAAAATTTAATTTCGGCTCATAATTTCTTGAGCACATATCGTAACGTCACCCCTATTGCAAGTTGTAAACGAGATACACATGATGGCATTAAGTTACTTTTAAGGTACTCTATGTTGCGTATATTTTGTTACTGATAATGTGAATACTACTACTTTTACTGGTATTATTACTTTTATTTGAAGACCATTCCCCACTAGGGAAATTAATGTCTGCGTCTCGGGGGACTTTACAAGCATCCAATTCATTGACATAAAGTACACCCTGTCTCAGAACAAAGTATCGAAGGTTCACAGAAATAATAGTCTCAGATGGGAATCGAAACTATATTATGAACAGTATTCCTTTAGATGTTAAAATTAAAATTAATAAATTTAGACCATTTAGTCAGGATTCGTATCGCCATGTTATTTACCTAATATACATAGGCATTAGCCTAGAACAATTATTTTGAAATTTACTTCCTATGCATAATTTTGATGTAAAGTGTTCAAACAATAAAGGGGTAGTATATCACGTCAATTCGTCTAATCTTCCCAAAATTTTGAACCCTGTAGTAAAACGATGGCTGAAATTCATAGTCCGGCACTATTATCGGAGCGAAAGTTACGTCACAGTGACAGGCACTGCGGCCGACCGCGACACGCATCGCTCCGGGAACATTTTAATTAGCACACCAACACGTTGACTAGTGAATTGTACTTAGAAACATACTACGAGTACATTCAATCGAGTGAATTATGTTGCGAGTAGGGAATTGGCAGCAGTGTTTACCTGCGTATATAGCGTGGTGAAGATAACAAAACCGTCATCGGGGGAGGCCCATGAGCCCGAGGTGATAATGTTTAGAGTTCTAAGGACATTTATATAAAGCAGCCTCAAAAATGGATCTGAACTATAACTGACGTGCAGATGATTAAAAATTATTTAAGATTAGCTATTATCTCTATTGTCTATGCAGCTTTTTGGCAATGAAATATCAGACCTTTGTCTTTTCAAATTATATATTATTATGTTTTTAAATAGACAAGTTTAATAAGTCGTTGAGTTGGCCAAGCAAAAAGTGACGTGATTATTCTAAAATTCTGATAGAGTGAAAAGGCTAACTCTAATTTTAAATAAATAAAATAAAATAAAAATAGTTGTTTTATTGTGAGTGTAAGAACCGCGGAGCCATGTCAAAATTTTGCATTTTGGATAGTGTACATGTTTAATACTATGCCAGTACCTTTTAGTACCTTTATTTAAAATATTAGTACCTTTGTATAGTTCTACTTTATCTTATTTTTAAATGGTCCGCCATAATGACGTCAGGACCGCGGAGCCACTGCCGATTTACGAAATACCACAAGGCTTAACAAAGACTTTAATGTATCAACCTTTAATACCTTGTGTATTATAAAAAATGGCATTTAAAATTTGCTTGTAGATGCCACCATCTTTAAATTATAAGCATTATTAAGCATAAAATCTCATAAGGCGCCTACAACTTAGGTCACATTAATATTTTTTATTTCACATTGCTATCATAAACGAACAGGCGTGAATAAATAAAATGCTTATAATTTTGTTATTTGTTTTTGTTATTTCCTGTTCAACGTTCAATGTTTTTTTCTTGCGTTCGATAATAAATACTATTTTTCTTACTAAAAAATTATTACAATATTTTATTATCTAATATCTCGAATATTAATAATGATATCTATTAAGTATAAGACAATTAAATCTATTAATTTGTTTTTTTTTCAACCCACGCTTTTGTCCCCCTCGCCTTCGGCTCGGGTGACAATATCGCGCGGGTTGAAAATTCATACTTTCCTCCCTTGGCACGTAATGTACTATTTCAGATCGGACTAGTAGTTCTTGATAATAGCGAGTTTAAGCAAACAAACTCTTTAGCTTTATACATTACTATAGATATGCACTCGAACGCATGTTGTAGATGTGGTTGTCGAACGATTGTGTTGACCCCAATAAATATTTTAATCCGTTCAAAATTTCCCTAGCCTCCCATTTTTCCTTCATAAAATTTTCGGCACGCAAACTTTATCAACTTTTCAACACTATGAACACTCCACTGAGATAGCCATAATTTGCACCCAGTCACAGTTGTCGAGAAGCTTTCCAAGACTGCTTTATCCAACTTCCAATGAGATACTTAAGACAGATAACTAGATGACCCGTTCTTCAAGAGCAAAAGTTCCTATTCAATTCGAAAAGTTAAAAATTGAAGGTCTTTAAAGCGATTCTGAAAAAATTCAGCCGGCGCTGTTCATTGACAATATGAAAGAAGTTTCGTTACAGATTAAAAAAGTTTAAGTGTTTCTGACTACTTGCTTGCTACAGATTTCTTCAACATTGCAATAACAGTTGGTAGTTTAAAAATTGCAAATTTTCTAGATACTACACATTTTAAACAAAATACGTTACGTATAAATAAATGGACAACTTGTACACTTATTGCCACAATATTTTACATTGATGAATAAAATACAGTAAAAGTAGCTAATTTAAATTAAAACTAACTTATAAAAGTACCTTGCCAAGTAGTATTAAATTAGAATAGTTGGTATATTATTTTGATTAAAGTTGGCTTCTTAGACGACATTGTTTGTTTTGGACAGTTGTGGACATTTTGGAATTTTAAATTACCGCCTTGCGAAAGGCGCTTTTTGATATCATCAAGAAGTACAGATTATAAATAAATTTATTCTATTGTCTGCACTGGAACGTCCGGAACGACTCACCGCTTGCCGTACCCGGTCGTGACTCAAATTTGTCAATTGATTTTAATAATTATTTATATAATCGTTATGTTATTCATTTACTTTTATTTGTTATTAATTTTATGCACAATTCCAATTAGAATGTTATTATTATCTTTTTGTGAATGATTACTTTGATTTTGTTTGTTTCTTTATTTTATTTTTAATAACTAGATAGTATTTTTGCTTTTTGTTATTATTCTAATAGTCGTCATGCGTGCCGTAGTAACTGGTGTTGGCTAGAATACCAGGACTGCCTCAATAATCTTTAAATCTTTTGAGGTAGCATTATGCTGAAGGAAGCCACTACCCCTTTATGGCACATTTACTTACCTATTTGGTATGTATTTATTTGTCATTGTACCTATAATGTGCCGTGTATATTAAATCTATACTTATTGGTAAGGTTCCCAGAATGCTGTCAGCATCGCCCCGTGGCGTGCCGAATGGCATGCTTATCTTCTGTGGGAAATAAAAACAAGTACTCGGGGAATGTGCCGCACTAAAAAAGGCCGCTATGAGGTTTTTGGAAATAAAATTGGCTCCCGTCCCTACGGCCTTAATGGCTCGACTCCAAAAGGCACAAACACACCTCTTCCTTTCTCTGAGTCATGGAAAGAAAAGACGTTACGAGGGTGTCGATGCATGTAGCGTCCCACACCAAAGGCCGTCCCATTCTCCAGGGCACCAGAGTCTTACCGGCTCTAAAACGGCTGTCATATTTGCCGGGCTGAATATATATTTGCCACCTTAAGGAATAATCCCTGGGAAAGATAGGTAATTCTTAGGGATTATTCCTTATTTCTATATCTATTATCTCGTAAAAAAAAAATAATTACAAGGAGGTAATAAGTAATAATATTAAAGAAAAAAAATGTAGAGAACCAACTTAAATTAACTAAAATTATTATGAAAATAATTGCTGCTGACATAAAAAAGAAACAAATTAAAGTTGTTAATTAAACTACGGCCCGGTCGGCACATCTAGAGCCATGTCGCAAGCTCATTTCCGCATTGAACCCTCGAGCAATACAAGCCTGGAAGCAACGCAGTTATTTATAGAGTTTTAACTACTGAAATAAGTTTCAGTAGCACGGCACAATTTCCAATTTATATAACGTTGTTTTAATTATATGTTTTCTACAATTTAAATTAATGGTTAAGTTAGTTTTGTTTTATGCAAAGTTCAACAAGGATCTGGTGGAATATTTAAATATTTAGTTTTTTGTTCTCTTGGAAATATATTATTCAACTTAACCGCCAACCAGCGCGGGAACATGTGTCTCTACGGCGCTAACAGGGTGGGTAGGGCTGTCGTCTCCATTGCGGTGGTAAACTACTCGTACTTCGATATATACCTACTAAAAGCTACCGGGAATTAAAATTAGAATTGCATTATATCTCCCGCCTCCTGGACCCGTTTCCACACAGAGCGCCAGTGCATCCATCTATACTCCTAATGGATTGGTCTTTAAGATAGTGCAGCCCATGTTCACTATTCACCGACGTTGAGCCTCCGATATAAAAGTTTATAATGTAAAACTAACTCAAAATGCTCAGAATACAGAAATGTTGTAAACAGGCTATTATAATGCTTTGATGTGTTATTTGGGATCGCTTACCTGTGTGTAGTAGGTGTAATAAACTTAAGTATATTGTACTGTATTATTAGGTAATATGCCTAAATATTGATAAAAAATATCAGCTTCTTCATTTCAATCAGCACAAAAAAAAACGAATGTTATTCCGAGTTAATTAAAATGTACATAATTCAGTTTAAACACTTATAGAAGTATATCTCAGGCTTAACCGACTGCTACCCATTTAAATGTAAATTAGTATGAATAGAAATGTTGCATATATTTACTTGCATATCTTTACTAATTAATACAAGAAATAAATAAGCACGTAAGATTAATAAAGCAAGGGGAAACTTTTAGATGAGTCTGTAGCAAGTTTTCAACTATCTAACAACGCACACAACTTCTTTTGGCGAAAGGAGAAAAAAGAAGATTTTAAAGATTTTTTTTCCTGCTTTTCCGAGCTTTCTACTTAGTACTATGCTAAGCACGTACATACGGACGATATGCCGATCCTTTACAGTACGGAAAGTTCATAATATAGACAAACTTGTGTTTTTGTTCAAATCAACTTCAAAAATTAGAACCTCCAAATGTTTAAATTACTCAATAACATACATAAAGTAGTATGATTTGCATGAATAATAATATACCTAATGCATAGTCAAGGACTAGATAAAGAGTGCCAGCTCTTGAGAATGAAATCAAAGGATAGTGCGCGCCTTTCAGAGTTTAACTGCATAGGTATGAACAGCACCGTCATAATAAATCAGTGATTATATGTGTAGTAATAATTATAATGAATGCACGGTACCGAAAAGCAAAAGTGAAAATTTTCATTTTTGCTATGGTGCCTAAAATAAAAATGTAAATTTTCACAAAAAATGCGAGACAAAGTGCTGTTCATACGCGTGCTAATAATCGGCACCACGGAACGCAGCGATATCAGCGATACTCTATTACTTGAAGCAACGAAGAAAAACTAATCGGAATAGACTACAACAAAGTTCCGTTTCATTGTATTAAAGTGTACATGCAACAGAAAGAAACGTCTCGTGAGTTCATGACTTAATAGTAGGACATTTAAATTTGGATCCCGATACTATTGAGTGAAACTCTGGTGAACTATTAGTTAAATAGAACTTGTTGTCCGAGTCGGATCACTCTGTTCTGAATCACAACTGAAACAATATTAACTTAGACTATAAACAATAGGTATTGCAAGTTTCGAACGTCAACGCCAGGTGGATACTCAACTTCCTACGATATTGTGCGACACTACAAGCGCCCTTTGTAACTAAAATGAAACTATAAGTGGAATTTCGGAACTATGAGCCATTTTCGGATCCATAATGTTATGTAAGTTCTATTAACTTATAATACATTAAAACACATTTATAAAACCTAATATTTTATACAAAATTAGAAACATAAATACATTTTTATCTAACAATGACAAAATAATTACTTTTTTTATGTAACAGAAAGCAACAATGTTGCTTAAGATTTTGTTTTATGTTGAGAAGACGAAAATAGTTGTAATGTTCCCTTAATAAATAACATCATTATCTATAAGGAAGTCTGTCACAATAGTCTCTTACAATAGCTCCCCATAATGAGAGGTACTTAATTTGATTAACCGATTAGGAAGAAGCATTATACGTAAGTGCTAAAGACGACAATAGACAAACAACAAATTTGATAATGAGTCCGTATGTCTTCACTAACGACTTGTTTGGTCTTGCCTTGTAGTTATATTGATTTATATTCTTTTTTTTATTATTTGCAACCTTTTCTTTTAACCTGTTTTCTTGCTTAAACCATTTTGTTCTGGAATTTAGCCTAAATAAGTATGTAGGCCCGGTGATAATCTATACATAAGTATACAAACTCTTTAGCTTTATACATATATAAATATGTATAAAGCTAAAGAGTTTGTTTGGTTTGACGCGCTAATCTCGAAAACTACTGGTCCGATTAAAAACATTCTTTCAGTGTTAGATAGCCCATTTATCGAGGAAGGCTATATAGGATATATTAATTATGAAGTTCCTATGGAAACTGGAGTAATGCGGGTGAAACCGTGCTCCGGAACCTAGTTTAGAATAGAGTGACGTAATTTCATTTTAAATTATATCTACTATACTATTTTATCATCAATATGTCGGAATCCGAAACATCTGAAGTCTTTTATTATATAGAAATGGTACCTAAATTATTTCGAAAGGAAGCAAAAGATTTATCGAATATCTCTGAATTTAGGGCATTATAGTTTTTCTTTCATTGAACTACTTTGTCTGGCCAAGTCAGCACAATTTACCAATAGTCAGAATTACTTACTAGGTATTCGTGTTATTTTTATGAAAACGATCTGGTGGAGCTGATTCTAGTTAAAGATAAGTTACGTGATCGGGAAGACTAGACTGATTCTATTAGCTTGTCTTATGTTGAGAAGTGTGCTACTTAACTAACACTAATTGTCATATGCATAATGAAAAAATATTTATATATTTTTTTCTAGTTTTACTAAATTCTAGCTTTAATTATAAAATAGAAAAGCGTTAGTGAAGCTAGGTATATATGTACTGGTAAACCGAGGTAGAAAATACTTATCGACTGGAGAAGCACCTTTCTTTTAGAGATATTAATATACCTATACATATTATGTAATGATATACCTTATGTCGTATTTTTGTGTTGCCAAAGATCATATTTTATGACAATTGTATGTTCCAGAACGTGAGCCGTAGGTTGCAAATCACTTAGAAAAAATTGGCAACATTTGGGTCGGCAACGCGTTAGTGATAACTCTGGTATTGCGATAAACTATGGTAACTATGGTTAACATAAGGTGTCACCCAGTGTTACCATAGCTTAGCCTCCCATGTAATGTAGCGTACTAAAAGTTGTTTATTTGTGCTTTAATTGATTTTTCCTTAGAATTTTACATCTTTTCTGATCCTTGAATATTGAGTAGGATAATTGTTTCCTTCAGGAAAATATAAAATTGATTGCCATTTTTTTTCGAGAAATAAAATAAATTTGATTGCGTTTCTGTGATACCTTTATTTGAAGTACAAAGAGTGGAACGAGAGAATTCATTAAAGGTATTTTTGGTTTTAGTCCGAAATTTGGAAACCTCTTTAGGAATAAATTTAATTACCTCCGAATTTTATCGATACAATATTGCTTTAAGTCTGGGAGGTCGTGCGTTCTATATCAGCGGAAGTCCTTTGTGTAAAAATAACAATAAATACTTTGCCTTTCGATTGTTTGAGGGACCGCTTTCCGTGTCTCCAATAGATTGTTGTTGTGTTGGCTTTAGTTGTCATTACTTCATCAATACGTTACCAAAATATCCAACGGATAAGTTTGTTGAAGTGGCAATGGGCAGGCCATATGGCACGGGGAACAGATGGCCGTTGGGACCGAAAAGTTCTCGAATGGAAACTGCGGATCGGCAAGCATAGCGTAGGCCGTCCACCAACTAGATGCACGGATGATCTGATTAAGGCCGCGGGATCACGGTGGATGCAGGCCGCTTCTAACCGTAACAACTGGAGATCTATGAGGGAGGCCTATGTCCAGCTGTGGACGTTCTACGGCTGAAATAATGACTTCATCATTGACAAGGCAATGCTAGCGAACAAGTATTAGTGTTTACCTGTGTATTAAGATATGGCTAATCCCCTTCCGGAGAGGCCTAATGTCCTGCATGATCCTAAACCAACCGATGATAATATACTTTAGTTTCATTATCAATTGTATTGTCCATACAGTATTATTCTTTCCCAAATTTCATATATGACTAAAATCTTTAAAATATTGAATTTTAAATAATGAAATTTATTATCGTAATGTCCACTGCTGAACATGGGTCTCCCCCCGAGGAATGGTTTTTGCTATAACCACCATGCTTGGAAGGAGGGTTAATGGCCGCAATATCATGTCATAACACAAACGGGCAAACGCTGCTGTCTGTTTCTTGGTAAACAATTGACAATCGACTTAACGTGCTTGCCGAGTTACTAAGAAGAGTCGTAATCGTGGGGATCGAACACATAATCTAATTAGCACGTTTTACTTCTTCCTTTATATAGGTTACCCAATAACTGGTTACATTGCTGACCAAACATTATGAATACCGAAAAAAACGACCTTCGTATCCTTCTTCCAACTATCGTATATTATGCCACACTTTTATTTACGACCGCAAGATACTGCGGCAAAACTGAAAAGATAGTTACAATCCAAACATCATGGCTACCTTTTGTGAATTTATGTGCGCAATGGCTAATTTGGCCCTGAAAACCGCTGGCTGTAAATCGGACCGGACAGCAGCATTAATCACGGTGGGATTTAAGCTTCGGTCCGATTTAACTGCCGGTCATTCGAATATCATTGGCCACTGCATAAACTATTTTATAGATAAGCACAATTAATGTTATTTTCGTGTTTCGTTTGTTAGTATTTTCTGTTTGATTTGAATTGCTTATGAGGATAGATATTGTTTCACGATTTAGTTTAAAATGTTTTTTATTTCATTCAATAGAGCGAAAATGTTATATGAATGTATCTCTCACACGTAAGAAATTTTGGTATTGCATGATACTTTGATTAGCACTGCTGTATTGACGTGTGGGTATATAAAGCGCCAATAGTAAAACCAAGTAGGTACATACATATAAAGTAAGTATATATAGCATTATAGGTTCATATTATTAAAACATATATCTTTTGCAGACTTTGATAGAATTTCAAGTAGCGAAAAGAAGGTTGTGTGAGCTTGTAGCCTAATTCGAGGAAAAAAAGTCTTCCCCTTCTTCGCTTTTATCTTTGGGAAACACTTAGTTGCTTTAATTAGATTCTTTTTTGGGTAGTGAATTACACAAAATCTATCTATAGCCCTAAATGCTTACTTTTCGCCTTTTTCCATGTCCTGCAAGAGTTTGAAGTACCTATTAATGTCGTTTACTTCTATACTCGTCACATTATTTATATTAAACCTGTGAACACACAAAAAAAGACAACTTTTTAGTTACCCAAGTATAAATAGAAATTACTAGGTGTATAAAGATGGCTAATTGACTACACTTCAAAATTCGTAACACCCTGAAACAAAAGTATCGTTTCTTTATTTTCAAAATCTGATCCCAAAACTATTTTCAGTCAAATGACTGATAAAAAGGTTTTGTTCAGATATTCAATAGGTAACAGTTTCATCGAAAGAAAAAAGTTCAACAAATAGTGTAGTACGATTTGCCTAACTTTTTTCGGCATATCTAAAAAAAAAGTGAATGTTCCTCATTTCACGTTATCTATACGAGCGTTGACCCATAAGCTTCTGCACAGTCCACTGCGCATCGGACGGACGTGGACAGACAGATGTAAATAATGCATATCCATCGAACATTATGACAATCAATAATATAGAATCACATCGTGTAGGTGAAATATCTAAAGCTGTGTTCGTTTTATATATTATGATATTTGCATTTTAAGGTTTTAAAGAAGAATTTGAAGAAAATTTACATTATTTATCTGCTAATAGTTAAGTAAAGTGTCTACGTGCATTAATTTCTAAAAGTTAATTGCAGTTGTGGATCCAAACATTGCAACACAATGCTTAGGTACAGCCTTTTTTGTCCGGCGTGGGGATCGAACCCACGGCTTCCGACATTTAACGCAAGACTTGTGCCGCTACACCACGGAGGCTGTCGAATGCTTCACCTTACAAACTATTATGATAATCTTCGTAGAGGCCAAGTCGCTTTAAGTGTAATTTTTGTGTCGAGGTATATTATAAGTCTTAAAGGATAGAGCACACCTCAATTCTTTTAGACTTGTGATATTTCATTGTTAGCAGCTACAACTACTAACACTCTTCTTATTAAACTCTTGGAGGACTAAATTTCGGTTATCGACCAGCATCCGATCGCAAAGTGACAGTTGCATGCCGTTCAATGCGTCTTTCATATGCTTCACTCGTTATGCTGAGAAAACAAAATACTCGTTGCATGGTGAGCAGAGGTCGAATTACCATTGATTGTAGGTACGTTATCCTGCTGTGAGTCGTGGAGTAGGTAGAGAATATTCAAATCACAAATGACCTGAGAAATTATGACTTAACATTACGAAGTGGTAGTAAAACCTAAGGTTCATTTGAATGGTTTTAATGAATGGTAGATGCCACCATCTTTAAATTATAAGCATTATTAAGCATAAAATCTCATAAGGCGCCTACAACTTAGGTCACATTAATATTTTTTATTTCACATTGCTATCATAAACGAACAGGCGTGAATAAATAAAATGCTTATAATTTAAAGATGGTGGCATCTACAAGCAAATTTTAAATGCCATTTTTTATAATACACAAGGTATTAAAGGTTGTTACATTAAAGTCTTTGTTAAGCCTTGTGGTATTTCGTTAATCGGCGGTGGCTCCGCGGTCCTGACGTCATAATGGCGGACCATTTAAAAATAAGATAAAGTAGAACTATACAAAGGTACTAATATTTTAAACGAAATAAACGAAATAAACGATTTTTATTCAGCACTTAGGTATTTACATACACTTGTACTTGTCAAGAAAATTAACAATGCATATAACATTAATTATAAATAGGTAACATTTACTATTAAATTATGTTTAAATTTATTTCAGGTGTGCTAGAAGTCTGTCAGTCCTGTGTTAGTAAATAAGCTCTTAATATCAACGTTAATATCTATTTACTATATTTATTTCATTCAAGCATTTTATGAATAAAAATAAAAAAATATATTAAAGCATATTTTAGAGTGCAATGACCGGTCAAGTGGCGAGATCAGACGTCCTCAGCCAAATTCCATTAAATTTAAGCGACACACGCCTGCGGGCACCCTTAAGGGGTAAGGACCACGACTCAGGGCGCCGCTAAAAGCTAGAAGTAAAGAGAAATAAAGAGGACGTGATCACTGGCACGGACTACAGGCACTGGATCACACGACAGGGGCAGGGATCAACGCGGTCCTCGGTCTGTCCGGCGAGGATCCTAGCCTAGCTAACCTGCAGGTTTCTCTAGCTACCTAAGTGGACGGCCCGGAGAAGAAACTCAGAAAGAAACTCCGGTTTATTCTTTTCCGTCTTCTTTTGTTCTGTATCTTTTTTTTATGTATAATCATTTTTGGTACAGTTTCAAAAGTATGTGGGCTGGGGCACGCTCCTTACAGTTATTTCATAAAATAATAAATAAAAAAGATAATGTTCTACTCAAGAGGATGAAAACTCTTGGACATTAAAAAAAAAAATGAAGTAACGGCGGGTACACCCCATCCACATTTACAGTTAAAATAAACATAACTAAACAACGTCAACCCAGACACCATCAATGTGAAAGAAGACTACTAATTAGTTATAACAAGTAAATACCCTCAACTGCAAGCCGACCAGCCACCGCAAGCAGCACCCGTTCACGAGTATGACGTGTGACACAGCCATCGGCTCCCTCGCCATATTAGAGGGAAGGTGGCGACCCGTCCCACATCGCCGCCGCAAGAAATGACTTTCATTGGGAGCATGACGATCTTACAGTTTTGAGTATCAGAATCTAGTATGTGACATCTGGATTGACCATTGTGTAGAATGTTTCAGTAAGATATATAAAAATAATATGCAATGTCAAATACAAAATGAATCATTACATTAAATCTTATGATAGATAAAATCATACAAAATAAAATAGGTACATTAAAATGTCATACTTAAACGTCTATTCTTAAAGACTTCAATACTTTTTTACGTTTTCCTGGTTAGCCAAGCGACCAAGCGTTATTATCATTTAAAAAATCATTCAGAGCGTAATAAGCCTTTCTCATTAAAATTTTCTTAATTTCTAATTTAAATTTAGCAAAAGAAAGATCTTGTAAGCATTTCGGTATTTTATTGTAAATGCGAATAGCCAGACCCACAAAAGAAGAATGCACTCTCTGTAAACGATGATATTCGGCACATAATTTATGATTATTTCTAGTGTTTAAATTATGCACGTCGCTTCTTTTTTTAAAAGAGCTTATGTTTTGTCTAACATAAAGAATACAAGAATATATGTATTGGGCAGCGACTGTTAATATGTCTATATCTTTAAAGAATTCTCTAAGGGAAAATCTCGCACTTAACTGATAAATTGATCGAATCGCTCGTTTTTGTAAAATAAATATACTTTTAAAGTCAGCTGCCTTGCCCCAGAGCAGGATTCCGTAAGACATGACACTGTGGAAATAGCTGAAGTAAACAAGACGAGCAGTTTCCACATTGGTCAGCTGCCTTACTTTTCTGACAGCGTAGGCAGCGGAGCTTAATTTACCAGTTAAGCTCGATATATGGAAGCCCCATTGTAATTTGTCATCTAGCGTTACACCCAGAAATACTGTAGATTTGACGGTCTCTAAAACCTCGTTGTTTATTATTATTTCGGGTCCCTTATTCCTGATATTCGGCGTCGTAAACTTTACACACTTAGTTTTCTTGGTATTAAGGACCAAATTATTTACCGTAAACCATTTGGTTAATCGTGTAAGAGCACTATTTACTTCGTCAAAATCATGTCTATTTCGATCCACTTTGAAGATAAGTGAAGTGTCATCTGCAAAAAGTACTACATCGCACATGTTTTCCAAATAATACGGCAAATCATTAATGTAAACTAAGAATAAAAAAGGGCCTAAAATAGACCCTTGCGGAACGCCTAATTTAACGGGTAAATCCTGAGATCTAACTCCACCTACATCGACACACTGCACTCTGTGATAAAGATAAGAGGTCAATATATCAAGTGCCACTCCCCCCACACCATAGTGCTGAAGTTTTAGTAAGAGTGTGTCGTGATGGACGCAATCAAATGCCTTCGACAGATCGCAGAATATTCCGATAGCGTTCTGCGATCTCTCCCACGCATCAAATATGTACTTGATCAATGCAACCCCAGCGTCGGTAGTTGAACGCCCTTTTGTAAAACCGTACTGGTTGTTGTGCAAGATGTTGTTTTTATTGAAATGCCTAAGAAGCTGCTTGAGTAGGAGTTTTTCGAATATTTTACTAAAAGCAGGTAAAATTGAAATAGGGCGAAAATTTGTGGGATCGCCTTTAAGGCCTGATTTAAACAGGGGGATTATCTTACTACATTTCATTAGATCTGGGAAAGTACCAGCATCTATACATTCATTGTAAATGATCATTAAATATGGAGCTAAAACATCAATTACATTATTCATATTTTTTACTGAAATTCCCCACAAATCACCTGTAGTTTTGGATTCGAGGGACTTAGTTATATTAATTATATCCGATACAGTTACATACTCAAAATTAAAAGATTCTTTGCACTTAGGTACACTGTTGCTAAGTAGCACTTGAGCGTCGACTTCAGAGGAGTTCAGCGAGCTAGTGGTAGTTACAGCTATGTTAGAAAAAAAATCATTAAAAACTTTAGCTATGTCCGCATTTTTATTTATAATTTTATTATTTACTTTAAGTTCTATTTGTTTGTCATGTGAAACAAACTTACCACTTTCTTTATTAATTAAATTCCAGGTAGCTTTAATTTTATTATCAGCCTTTTTAATTTTATTACTATAAAAAATTGCCTTGGCTAAATGACAAACATTTTTAAAAGTGTTAGAATATTTTTTTACATATAAAAGGAATTCCGGATCTGTTCTCAATTTTTTCATACCGTATAACTCATACAATATAGCACGGCTTTTATAGATACCAGGAGTAGCCCATTCATTAAATTTACAATTGTCAATGTTAAAAGTTTTAGTTTTGAACGTATTTTGATATTCTGTATTAACTACGTTAAACACTGATGTATAATTACTATTTGGGCTATTATTTACTAACATTGCGGGACTTAGTTTAGATGAAATGCCTTCTTTGAACCTTTGTATCCGACAACTGGTGACAGGTCGGCATGTAACCTTGTCAGTTTTTTTCTTATTATTACATTTTAAAACTACCAGCTGCCCACAATGATCTGATGTAAGATGATTTATTACTTTAGAATTTTGAATTTCACAATTAGAGAATATATTATCTAGGCAGGTCGATGAGTGTAGTGTAATTCTAGTCGGTTCCTGAAAAATATGGTTCATATTAAACGATTTAAAAAGATTTAAAAGCCTATCACTTATAGGTGTGACTTCTAGTATATTTACATTAAAATCTCCACACACTATCATCGCCTTCCTAGAGTTACTTATTTTCGTGAGTGCATCTTCCATAACTGATTCAAATAAATTAAAATTACTTTGTGGGGGGCGGTAAACGCTTAATATCACTTGGTGCTCAAGCTCCACACAGGACAACTCAATAGTGCGCTCAATTGAAAGATTAACTATATCTATCCGAGTTTTACATTTTATTTTAGTAGACACAATAATTAATGAGCCACCATGAATTGCATTCTTTCTGACAAATGCACTTTGTACAGTATATTTTTCATTATTTACATAAGGTATTTGAAAGTCTTTAAGCCAATGTTCAGTAATACATAAAACATGAACATCTAAGTTTTCAAAAAATAAACTTAATTCTAACTCTTTGCCGGGTAGACCTTGCATGTTCTGGTGGACCACATTCAGAGTATGCAGTCTATCCGTTGTCCTTAAACCTAGTTTAAATTTTTTACATTAGTAGTATTACTAATATTTATGTCAATGTTACACTTAGGTAGGTAACATGTACCTGTGTCAGAAGTTAGAGTAGCAATAGGACTACTCTGAGAACTTCTAAAATCATTCAAAAAGTTAAATGCTAAGAATTTAGCAAGTTGTCTTTTGTAAAAATAAGGTAGGTACACTGTACCATCTGTCAATTTAAAATTGTCTGTAAAAATATTAGTGTCAAAGTAAGACACAAACTCATTATGATGACAAATATTGTACATTGTCATATTAAGGTCATATATATAGCTAGTCTGCTCTGTAGTTAATTTTGGAGAATATGGTAGTGCACACATAACAAATCTTGTATTATTTTTACAGTTTAAATTATACATTAATTTTATGGCACTAAATATGTCCTTCCTACGGACTGATAAGCCATCACCATACAATAAAATAATTGTTTTGTACTTTTTTTCTTTACACATATCCTCAATTTTGTTGACTAGGTGACAGTAACTGGCACCGGGGGAACATACATTTAAAATAGTATTATTAGAGTATAAATTTACTAAACCACTCATATTTTGACCCAATTTGTCAGAAATGAGACAGCTATTTTTTGAGCTCAACATATTAACAGTAGTGTTGGCCTTTTCATTGTGACTACTTTGTAATAAATTTACTAAGTCCTCTGGATTATTATTGTTTAGGGAATCATTTAAAACAAATTGTGGAAATCCCTGATGGCTACTAGTAATTGAAAGCCGGGAGCATGATACAGTTGTACTAGTAGTTGCTTGTTTTTGCAATACTAAGCATCTCTCACTCTCATCATTGCTGACTAGCTTGATGAGTTCATTTGCTGCAAGAATATGCTCTTTTATTTGTTCCTGGGAATCCTCATACTTCTTTTTTAATAAAGATACAAGGCTTCCCAAGGTTTTTAATTTTTGTTGCATTTTTTGCATGTCAGTATGATATTTTAACTCAGCTTCAGACAGCTGATTACCACATATATCTATATCTACCAATAGTTGCCTACGTTCACTAATTAATTTGGATGTAAAGTGATAACTGTACCTTTTACAATGGCTATATGATTTTTTAAGCTTTTTAATTAACTTATTAATTTTTAAATACTTTTTAATTCTTTTGTGGCTTGACATACACATAGATGAACTGGGATGAATATCTATAGTATTAGATAAATAAAGGTAATAAAAGGTACTGGCATAGTATTAAACATGTACACTATCCAACATGCAAAATTTTGACATGGCTCCGCGGTTCTTACACTCACAAAATCTCATTGATTACATTGCAATTATACCATGTGCGCTGATGTACGCTCTGAAACATTTCCATTAGTGTAGGCGAAGTATTTACTGGATTTCCTCAAGCAAAAGAAAAACAGCCTCTTGCACATGAAAACGGAGGAAACATCCACGCACATTTTTAAGGAACAAACTACACGAGGTAAATCTCTCGTCATAGAGGACACAAAACTACCACCTCAAATACATCCATCAGCAAGACGACCAGCCACCGCAAGCAGCACCCGTTCACGAGTATGACGTGTGAGCACACAGCCATCGCCTCCCTCGCCATATTAGAGGGAAGGAGGCGACCCGACTCACATCGCCACCGCAAGCAATGACCAAGAAAGGGAGCATGACGAACTCACTGACGGTAGCATTTGTGGAGTCAATAATAATAAAAAATATCTAAACTTTAACTCAGCATAGCATGTTCCAATACAAGTGAGTCTATACAAATTAAAATATTTAACCATTTTATAAATACATACTTATAAAATTACAACAGATAGGTACTTATTGTGAGAATGACTTAGTTTTACTGCTTGCACCATGCAGTTTTATCATTAATATAGTCATTGATTGTGTAATAACCCTTTTTCATTAGGGTATTCTTAACCTCGATTTTAAATTTATTAAGAGGTAAATCATGCACATATTCTGGAATCTTATTATACATTCGCACACTAAGCCCCACAAAAGAAGAATGAACTCGCTGTAAACGGCGGTATTCAGCACACAATTTATGTTTATTTCTAGTATTTATTGTGTGCAAAGCACTTCTCTTTTGATGTATATTTAAATTATGTCTAACATGCATTATATTTTCATAAATGTATTGAGAAGCTACCGTTAGTATATTTATATCTTTAAATAAACCTTTTAGAGAGGTTCTGGCACTTAGTTGATAAATAGATCTTATTGCCCATTTTTGTAAGATAAAGATGTTTTGAATATCGGCTGATTTTCCCCAAAGTAGAATTCCATAAGAAAGAATGCTATGGAAATAACTAAAATAGACCATACGGGCAGTTTCTACGTTAGTGAGCTGTCTCACTTTTCTGACAGCATAAGCAGCAGACGTTAACTTCTTAGCAAGGTTCGATACATGAGCATTCCATTTCAATTTGTTATCTAATGTTATTCCTAGGAACACTGTGGAGTTAACAGTTTCAAGCACTTCATTATTTATTATCAAATTGGGTCCAGTATTTCTTACATTGGGCGTAGTGAATTTAATACATTTTGTTTTTTTTCGCGTTAAGAACTAAATTATTAACCGTAAACCAACGAGTCATCTGTGTGAGTGCACTATTAATAAAATTAAAATTATCAATATTACGATCCACTTTAAAAATAAGTGAAGTGTCATCAGCAAAAAGCACAACATCACACAAGTTATCCAAATAATAAGGTAAATCATTAATGTAGACGAGGAATAGAAAAGGACCTAGAATGGAGCCCTGTGGTACACCGAGTTTGACTGGTAAGGTTGCCATAATGACGTAGTTTTAGTTAAAGCGTGTCGTGCTGAACGACACGCTTTTACTAAATACACGAACAAACCAATATACAGACCGACATTTTTTTTAATTTTTAATTTTTATACTTAATTTAGTTGTGTTTAAGTTTATTAGTAACAAAAAAAACAAAATACATTAGTAATATTTTAATATTAGAAGGTACAGAATTAATTTAATAATAAGCGGCCGTAGCCTAATGGCTAGGGTGTCGGACTTGTGATCTTGTGGTCGCGGGTTCGATCACCACCCATTGCACTACCGACGTGAACCCACTCGTAACACGAGCATTTTAGCTTAGCACGAAGGGTTAACAAGAATATTAGTAGACTGCAAAAATGCTAGTAATATTTAAAAAAAAACCTGCGTAGGTATAAAGTTAACACTTTCATTCATATTTCAAAATTGAGATTAATAAAATTCGACCACCGGCAGGATTCGAACCTGCATCTTAGGTAAAGCCCCCAATGCCTTAACCAATTAGGCTACGGTGGAACCCTAGCCGGTCACACATTTAAAAAAACTTTCATTCATGTTACTTATAAACGAACTTTTATATGTATTTAACCTACCTACCATATGTAAGTTATTGTACATTCAGCAAAAGACACACACTGTCAGTATCAAATAATGTAAATAAATATGTTTTTTTAACTACGACAGCCGGTAGTTATTTATGGGCGAAGAGTATGCTGCTCGCTGTGTAAAAATACACATAGCAGTAAACTCTTCTCAAAAACGTGTGCATATAAATTTAAAATGCGTTTCACAATGAGTAAACCTATCTCTTTTGTTGACTGTACCTACCTATGTAAATGCATAAGTAATTATAATTTATTTAATCACGAATAATTTAGAGGCTTCTGCATGATCCAAGATATTTTGTTTCTAAATTAATCAACTTCTTCAACGTCACTCCCATCAGTTGAATGATGAGAGTGGAAATTATGCGTGACGCATTCTCTCGATAGGTCCAGGGTTGATGTCTTGACTAAGTCTGTGTAGTCGTGGAGGCTCCTCATTCAGCAAATTAAGAGACTTTAAAGCAGCTACTTGCTGCATAAACATCAACCGCGTTGGGTTTTTGTAGCATCTTCCCAATGGCCGTATGGTCACGTCTGTAGAAGAGGAAAAGGAATATAAGACGAAAATGGTAAAAAAAATAAAATAAAATAATAGGTACAATGTATCTATACTAATATATAAATCTAAAGAGTTTGTTTGGTTGTCTGTTTGCTTGAACGTCCATACTTGACGTCCTACTGGACCGATTTGAAAAATCATTTCAGAGTAATATAGCCCTTTATTGAGGCTATAGACAATATTGTTTTTTTTTTTTCTTCTTAAAAATGATTGCTAGCAGAGTTTTGCAGTCTACTAGTATCCTTGTTAACCCCTCGTGCTAAGCTAAAATGCTTGTGTTACGAGTGGGTCCACGTCGGTAGTGCAATGGGTGGGGTTCGAACCTGCAACCTCAAGATCACAAGTCCGACGCTCTAGCCATTGGGCTACGGCCGCTTCAAAGTTCCCACGGGAACGGGAGTTACGCAGATGAAACCGCGCGCGGGAAGCTAGTTATAAAATAAACGCATTGGTACTGTTATACAATCTATTCTATTAGACTATTGAAACTTTGGAATTTAAGAATACATCAAGAAAATAATTTTATGAATTGTTCCTGAGCCTTATCTTGTATGATCGCCATTATTCAAGAAGTGGAAAGGATATTTGGTCCGATCTCCATCCTCATGCATAGAGTAAAAGGTGCAGTATTAACTTATATTTTTTATTCATGAACTTACCGCTAGGCGTACAGCAGTAGCTTGATGCTATCTAATATATTGCAAAAAAAAAATTTCGGGTGATATTGGTTCCTTGGTTTTCGTTCGTTAATATCGCGCCAAGGAACATCAATGCGAGTATTCACTAAGAAGTGTTTACTACTTTAAAGAAAAAAGAAACTTACTTAGTCCTGTAGTACACGACAGCATATCTATATGACAGTGGTTGATCATTGGTCGGTAAGAAGAACTTTTCATGTTGCGGTGCCATATTTGCGCACACGCGGGGTCGTAGGTGTCTGCACAACTTAACGGACAAGTATGGTTGCATGCCTGATGAGCTCCTACTATGCCGAAGTCATTTACACGGCGGCCATTTACGAATTCATAATTATCAATGTCTATTTCCTCTACGCCACAAAACATATTCGGGACCTGATATATTTCTGTAATACATGCATTAAATTTAATCAAAATATATTAGAATATTAAAAACTAAAAAAAAAAAAAAAGTTTGTTGTATGGGAGCCCTTAAATGTTTATTTTGTTGTATTGTTATAGCGGCAAACAGAAATACTTCATCTGTGAAAACTTTAACTGTCTAGCTGTCGCAGTTCTTGAGAGGCAGCCAGACAGCGAAGTCTTAGTAATAGGGTCCCGTTTTTACCCTACGGAACCCTAAATAAGAGACCAATATCGAAAAACTAATATTAAATAATAACTCAATATTTCAAATACATGTGTGGCCTATGTTTTAGTATGTAAAAGAAGAATTAAATCTAAGACTGTAGGTAGGTACTGTGCAACATCCAATTACTATAATAATATTATTTTAATGGATGCAATACTTCTGGATTTATTTCAAATAAAATAATAATACCTTGTGGTTTCTCTTATAATAAAATTTTAGAGCCCACTTGTATCCGTAATACGTATTTCTAATATAATTTCATACCGCACATACATTTGTGGAATTGGGTAGCGTAAGCGGATCTCATAAACTTCGACCTCTAAATATCGATACCAATTTGGGGTATGGAAATCGAGAAATAAAACAACAAATTTATTCTATCTATTTCCTAATGTAATTGAATTAAATAAATTTGAAGCTTTAAAATAGCATTGTATAAGGTGATGGAGTATATTGTTGCTAGGTAAGTGTCGACAGCCCGGGATCTAGGGGGGGGGCAAGCCGGGGCCCCAGCCCCGGGCGGCAGTTTCAGGGGGCGCCAAAATCATATAATATGTTAAAAATACGAGAGCGTGTATCAGCTTAAAAATATTTTTGGCCCCGAGTCCCCGGCGGCCCCGCTAGGCCTGGCTACGGTAGCAGTCATGGTATCGGCGGGGCTAGGAATGCTCAGAATCCCCTGGAGACGAGTGGCTACCAATTTCACAGGTGAACACTGGCCGTGGCAAAACATAACGGATAAGCACTCTACGGACCGAGGAAAGGATTGTTGAGCTGAAAGAAGAATTGAGCAGGCTCAGATGGAATATTCTGGGGTTGTCTAAAGTCCGTAGAGAGGGACAAGACAAGATGACCTAAAATCTGGCAATCAGTTCTTCTACCGGGAGGGCGACCAACAGTCACAAGGTGGTGTCAGGTTTCCCGTGCACAAGTCCCTCATTAACAACATTATTACTATCGACAGTGTGTCTAGCAGGGTGGCATACCTAACACTCAGAGTATCTAAAAGATATTTGCTGAAGGTTGTTCAGGTCTATGCACCGATCTCGGCACACCCAGATGAAGAAGTTGAGTGAATGTATGAGGACATCAGAAGGGCCATACTTACATACTCATAAAACTCACTTCAACGATGTTATGGGGGATTTCAATGCGAAACTGGGCAAGAAAAATGATGAGGACGAATTAATAGTTTACGCTCCGACCTACTGGCACTCAGATCGATAACCCCGAGACCTTGCAACTCGAGTTCTCAAATCGATTCGATTGTCTGGATGAAGACGTATTAGTGGACGAGATCAACAATAGGCTCGTAGAGACTGACCATACGGTAGGGTCTTCAAGGCTCGCCGTACTAGTAAAACTCAGAAACTTTTTAAAGACACCGTTAACCTAATGGTTGAACGACGCTCGCTAAGACTGCAATCTCACCATGATGCTAAGTCATATAGGCAGCTTAATAGACGAATTAAAAAATCCTTGCGACACGATATTCGTAATTTTCTAATTTCTAATTTTCTATCGTATTTTTAATACTTCCCTTATTAAAAATACGATAGAGCGTAACCAGGGTTCCAAACTGTTTGCAAGAGATATGTCTATTGGGCAAAGCCAGATGACAAAGCTTAAGAGGGATGATGGCAGTCTTGCGTTGACAAAAGCGGAAGTGTTAAGAGAAGTCGAAAAGTTCTACGGGCATCTTTACGCTGCAGTCACCAAGCCTGTTTTCAGTGCGGCTAAAGACCCAAGAGCCAAACTGATCGACACTATACCGAGGATATCCCGGAAATTAGCCTGTACGAAATAAGCGTGGCCCTGAAACAGCTAAAGAACGACAGGGCGCCGGGTGAGAACGGAATTACATCAGAGCTCCGGAAGGAGGGTGGATTACCGGTACTTAAAATCCTTCAGAAGCTCTTCAATTTCGCCTTGCTCGGAGGCACCACGCCTAAAGCATGAGCACACAAGAGCGAGGTGGTGTTGTTGTTTAAGAAAGGCGATAACACCTTACTAAGGAACTACAGACACATCTCGCTTTTGAGCCATGTCTATAAGCTGTTCTCCAGGGTTATTGTGAATCGTCTCGAACAAGCCGGATTCCGTAAAGGTTATAGTACCGTAGACCACAAACATACGCTACGGCAAGTAATACAGAAGACCGAAGAGTATAACTTGCCGCTCTGTTTAGCGTTTTTGGACTACGAGAAAGCCTTTGAGTTTCGAAATTCGGTCGAAACTGAATATGGACAAGACGAAAATCATGTCTAACGTCCATGTTGTGCCTACCCCTATAATGGTTGAGAATACGGTTCTTGAAGTTGTTGACGCATATGCATACGTAGGACAGACAGTCCATTTAGATAGGTCCAACTTCGAGAAGAAGGTCAATCGCGGAATCCATTTCGGATGGGCAGCATTCGGGAAACTTCCCAACGTCTTTTCCTCCAATATACCTCAGTGCCTGAAGACGAAAGTCTTTTAACCAGTGTGTGTTGCCAGTGTCAATGAGCTATAGAGAGGTCTATGCTCGGGGTTTCTCTAAGAGATTGAATCAGAAATGAAGAGATACGTAGAAGAACGCGGGTTAACGGCATAACCCAACAGATTAGTTCGTTGAATTGGCAATGGGCAGGACATATCGTTCAGAGAACAGATGGCCGTTGGGGCCGAAAAGTTCTCGAATGTAGACCGCGGATCGGCAGGCGTAGCGTAGGATGTCCACCTACTAGATTGACGATTGATCTGGTTAAGGCCGCGGGATCACGGTGGATACATGCCGCTTCTAACCGCAACAACTGGAGATCTATGAGTGGGGCCTATGTCCAGCAGTGAACGTCCTACAGCTGAAATGATGATGATTGCTATATTTAATTTGATGTTGCACCAAAGAAAACGTTATTAGCTGATAGATAATAAAGAGTGCAAATTTATTAAAGAGTATTCTTTCGATCACAAAAATTGCCACCTATTATATATTAGTGAGTTTTTTGAACAATTTATCACAAACGCTCAAGAGAGGGGGCGCACTATCAAGTTCTTGCCCCGGTTCGAAAAAATCGTAGATCCGGCGCTGAGTGTCGAACTTAATACGGTTCCAACATAAAAAATGCAAATACAATGCTTAACAGCTTAGCCGTGTGGTTTCCGGCTTAGAATAGATCACCCCACGTCTTTCCATGGGTGTCGTGGGAGGCGACTAAGGAATATTCAGCTAATGGATGGGCAGGCAGAGTCAATCAGCTCAAGATTAGATACCATCTTACTGCTATCACCAACCCGCCTGTCAGGCGTGGTGATTATGGCAATATCCATCAACTATCCTCGCTTGCCAAGGTCTGTTAATAGGAGGCCCACGTTCAGCAGTGGACATAAACGGGCTGGTGAAGTGAAGAAATGAATGCTTAACACACCTCCAAAGGCTTGTAGTTTACATGCTTGTCTTCTTAAATAACAAATGTTCTGATATACAACAACAATTCGCCGGCCACTTTTGGTTACCATCATACCACATACTTCATCGAAAATATTTGCACATTGTATACCACAATAACCTTCGAGGGTAGAAATTATGGAGAAAACTGTAAATAATGCAAATTCATGTGTGTATATTATATTTAATTAATAACTATTTTAGTTACAACCTTTGTAGCGTAGCGTATTTGGCTCACTTTAAATCTCGGAGGTCGTGGGTTCGATCCCCACACCGGACAGGAAATCTTTGTGGACTTTTTTGTTTTCTTTCTAGGTCTGATTGGTTGAGGGATTACCCTCCGTGCCTCGGAAAGCACGTTAAGCCGTTGGTCCCAATTGTTATAACATCATCAGTAATAATCGTATATCAAGGAACGGACAGCAGCGTTTCCTTGTGTGGTACAACATAATACTGCGGTCACCAACCCGCCTACCAAGCGTGGTGACTATGGCAAATAACCTCCCTCGGGAGGAGGCCCATGTTTAACAGTGAACGTTACATGGGCTGATGATGATATTTATTTAAAGAACACACAAAAGAAGACCGAAGGACATGTGGGAGTGCAATGTCCCCAAAAACGACGTCAAGCAGAGCGAAGTAAGAATACAACGCATGTCCAGGAAGAGAAATAGATATTTAATTACTATTTCATACAATTGTACGAAATTGTCGTTGGTTGTTATTTATCAAGTACCAGGTTTTTTAAACTTCGAACCTATTTTTTGTGTATCCGCTCTCAAGTTTAGATGATAATTTGTTGGTGTTTGGCACCAGTGGCTTCTATTATGTTTTAGTAATATTGTTGAAATTTTGCTTAAGCTAAGGTCGTCCCACTTAGTACTATAATTGGGCGAGTAATATAGCAAAGTATTTGGAATTTGTGTTTGCGCATCCTTGGAGAGAGAACACTTTTTGGTGCATGTGTGTGTTCGATTAGTCACGGATGTCATGTTTATGCAATTCCCGGTACGGCGTGGAAATAGCACCCGAAGGGTTTTGCTAGATCGAAGAAGATACGAGTCCCACTCCCAAAAAAAATTTGTGATTGATATCGTAAGTTATAACATTATTTGGTATTATTGTTCATAGAATCCTTTTGATTAGTTACATTAACACATTTATAAATGACTCTAATTTATCTCTCAACATACTTTTGTAATAAAAGTATTCATTATAAATAAGAATAAAAGCAAACACTCCGTAAAACCATCGATAAAATTTAAACAAACATTGTTATAATTACTTACTTGTTATTACGGACGAAAATATCATGGTTAAAATTCATTTATACTGAATTTTAATAAAACCTATTCGCTTTGATTCACGGCTGTATGAACTTCTCTGGGAGTTGCCGTGTTATTGCAATTACTTTTTAATGTTTCCACAAGAGATTTACGTTAAAAATTTAATTAAAATCGCAATTCGTCAGCATGATAACACATTTATCTTGCGATGGGAATTTTCGGGCGTAAATTCGCCCGATTCTGCGTCGTTAGTGTAACTCAGGGCCGTAGTTAAGAAGTCATTAGTTATGGTGGAATAAGAATTATATTTATCTATACTATTATAAAGAAAAAAAATAGATTGCTTGTTTGAATTCCTATATCCTGGCTCCTGCGATACAGTATTTACTAGTGTAGGAGTCAGGGAATTCTAAAACTGTATGTGTCATATTTGTTTCAATATTTTGTTTTTTTTTTATTTCAATTGGCTTCGGAACTACTGAACTGATTTTAAATTCGATGGAAAAATATTTAACCATTTTAAATCTACGTTATTGTCGATGCCTGTATGTCATGCCATGTCTGTAATGTTTGTGATTGTATCCGAAATATTAGTGTTCTCGCTTCGTTGCAAAGGATTAATAAACAATATTCAAAGTTTTTTTGCAGTATTCAGTTTTGCTATTGTGTATACTCGTTGATTTGGTTCTTATTCTAAATTCAAAATTAGTCCTTAAATTTCGCAAATTTAACAAACAATAAAAATATCACCATGATCCGAATTTATCAAACTATTTTTATTGTTTGTTTTTTCAACCAAAATTAGATTATTGAAAGCAAAAGGTAAGAAAACAAGATTCTTCGGTATTTTGTTTTAAATTCTACTTTCGCATTTTCGCAGCTACTATTAATATAACTGACAAGATCGAATCCAACCAGTTCTCCTACCAAGCCAGTGGAAAGTCCATATCTGTGTTACACTCGTATTTATTTAGCAGGAGGAAATTATTCTGTCGTATAGGGTGAATCGCAATGGGCAAGGACGTCCTGATTTATGGTGGACGTTAAGTTTCGGGGGCAGGACATTGGCGACGACTGATTGCCGCCACCGACCGTCGCGTCGCGTTCAATCGTTACCATTCGATGGTACTAGCGAACAAATTTGTTTGACTGTAGTATTATTTGTACTGCTGGGCTTAGTTATAATAATACTAATTCAAGTTTTTTTTATTGGTAATGTTTTAAAATTGACTTTTTGTGTTGCCAGTGTTAGATTTATCTGCATATCAGTAAAATTAATCAGGTTATGCCCTGCTTGTCTTTATGCCAGGTGATGTAGCAAAAGGCTCGTGGCTGACTTTATAAATTTGAAAAAAATATCGTTAACGGTTTCTTACTATAAAAATAGAAGGTAAGAAAGGGAAGGAAGCAGTAAAAAATAGTAGCAGTAAGCAATACCTAGCAGGTACGGCTCATATTTTCTTTAATGTTTGAATCTGGATTTTACCTCGAATGGCAATTGTTTCTATGTGGATTTTGTTTTATAACACAAGTTTTAATCTATACTATTATTATAAAGATTTGATTGTTTGTTTATTTGTATTGAAAAGGCTCCGAAACTACTGGACCGGTTTGCAAATTCTTTCACCGTTGGAAATCTACACTATCCCCGGATGACATAGGCTATATTTAATAATGAAGTTCCTATGGGAACGGGAGTTACCGAGTGAAGCTAGTTTATAATAAAGTTAAAATAAAGAATCAAACAAATCTGGAAACTTCTAAATGTTACCACCTCGTTCATAACTTATATATTTTTAATTAAGCTCGTATCCAAGACTAGCTTCAGAATAGTGTTATGTTAATAAGGAAATGGGCTTGGTAGAAATTAACTCAAGAGTGTACTTTTAGCGAAAAGCAGCGTCGGCTGTGTGCTTGGATTTCGTATTAAACACTTTCATACACACTCTACCATTTGTATTGTTGTTAATTAAATTAACTTCAGGTTTTAAAATTATATCGTATTTTATTTTAAGAAAAGAAAAAAGATAGGTAAATAATTTAATGAACACACATAACACACAATCATAATAAACAGTAGAAGTAAAAATGCAAATACTTGAATTAAATTAACGTATAGATGAGAAATTTTATTTATACATTAAATAATGTATGTAAATGTACACACTAACAATATGAGACAAGATAAATAAGGATACAATTGCGCAAAGGTGCTGTACCTATATTATTTCAATATAAATTTCTTCCAGCTGACCCGCGATAGTAAACAGATATATGAAGAAAAATATATATTGTGTAGTTTATATACATACATAAGGTACACAAATACAACATTATATATAATATACATACACTTATATACTTAAAATATATACTTAAGATAAGAAAAAGGTAGTATTCTTTTACACCTTTTTTGAACATGAGAATAGTGTTAGACGTACGTATGTTAGGCGGAAGTGAATTCCATAGCTTAATTGTAAAGGAGTAGGAAAATAAGTCTGTGAAGAGACACTTAGATCAATTATGTTTCATTGCTTAAGTTCTATCAACACATACCTATATTAGAAATAGTTAGGAGAGGGAAAATCTGTATAATTATAACTCTGAAAGAAATTTTCAAATCGCATCAGATGTTCTTGAGTTTAGACCATTCAAGCAAACAAACAAACAACTCTTCAGCTTTATATATTAGTAAAGATATAGATTACACCTTTGTATAGTTATTGTATATTAACAATTTTGTGCAAACGAATAAAAAAAAGGTCGATAAAAATGAATTAGGATTTTATTGGTACAATATTCATATGTACAATGAAAAAGAAGTCAAAACATTGTAAAGGTTATATAATTCAGCTTTATTGCTTTTTTTATTATTTTTTCAAAGCAAACAGTTCGGTGCTTTGATCTTTGAAAATAACTAGACTTGTTTGGTGTTTGTGTAGGTACTTACGTAGAATGTCAGATACAGTACTGTGTAATGAGTTTGATATTGAAATAATGTTAGACCGCCCAACGTTTATTTATAAAAATAAAAAAGCTTTTAAAGCTACAAATTCACATCACAAGCTTAAAGTATGCGCACCTACCTAACTTTTAATATTCACCTGTATTTTGTCAACGTATAGCTCGTGCGAATTAACATGACGCCTGACAAAATTAAGGTAAGGAAGGCTCCGCTCTCAGTCCGTGTAGCGTTAGCTTGACGTGCATGCAATTCGGAGTAATTTATTTGCTGTTTAGTTTTAACCGGCCCATTCAATTTGATCCAGTTCTGACAGTGGCATCCATGAGAAAACCATATAAATCGTCAATTTGCATTAAGTATGTTTGCCACAAATGGACGAATAACTCAATATCACGGTAACCGATTTTGATTTTTTATAATATTGTAAGCGTGTTTGATTTTTCTACATAGTGCATATTAATTTGTTTTACATAACTTTTATATAAGCCTTTTTTTTGTTTAATTGTTATTTGATTTGATTGTAACGTTGAAGTTTTAGAGCGGGTTTTAGATAGCCTATAAGTATCTTATTCCGGTCTCAGAAAATAAGTGATTCTAGATGTGTCATGTCAATTCGCACATGTTAAATATTTCCCAATATTGCATATTGCCATTTGATTTGCTTTTGATCTATTTGTGTTTCCAAATAATTCCAATGTTACACTCGAAAACATAGATGGAGTTTTGATTGACATCTGTCAAAACAGAAATGACATTCCGCTAAAAACCTTACTTAAATTAGAGTCATCACAGCCAAACGCTAAAAAAAATTCTAGAGCGCTGCACTACAATATAAAATACGATATATCATGCAACATCCATGGTATTTGTAGATACAACAAAGTTTTCTATTGCAAACATGTAGCTCCCGATGAAAAATGGCTGGTGCAAATGAACGTGACAATACATAAATTCTGAAACAGGATATTGAAGCAAACTTCATACAATTGCAAATAACATAAGCGTAATTGGTAGTTTAAAACGTATTAAATATGAAATTTCTGTCAATACTCGACAACCTTGTAAAAGATTCCCGTTGAATCTTGGTCGCGAGTACTATCACCGCGCCTTATATAAATCTTAGATTTCTTTCCAGATCTAGTTTTTTGAGGAATTACTTTCCGTGTTCCGTTGGTCTCGGTTTTTATAACGTCATTTATCACAACTTAATTATAATTTCGGTCACCAACCCGCTTGCCAAGAATGGTGACTAGGTATAGCAAAAACCTTCTTCAGGGGAGGCCTATGTTTAGCAGTGGACGTTATTACGGGCTGATAATAATAATGATGATCAATGCAGGTACCTAATCGCAAGGGTCGGATTGCTTATGCATACTCGGCCCCCGTCAACGGCGGATCGAAGGAGTGTCCGTGAGGTTTTAGTGGTGTAGGGGCCTCTCCTCGTGGTATGAGTTTAGTATATCGCGCTATGGAGAGGGCGAGTCCCAAATAACCGCCCCCCCCGCAGACAACAAAAAAAAATGGTACTTAATCGCAAAAATAACTGTCTAGCATATGTTTCATAACAATAAATTTCATTATTTCCTTATCAGCTCGTAGAACGTCCAATATTAAATACTTACACTACATGTGATCTCTATTTAATATTGGACGTTACACATACGGAAACGATAAACAATTAGAACCATCGGCTTAACGAGCTTTCCGAGGCACCGACTAAGAATTTGTAAAATTAATAATATGAAAGAACCCAAATAGAATTGTATTTCAATCCTGTATAATTTTCTATCAGTCACGGCAATGTAATGTTCCACGTTCATATATACAAATATATTTAGACTTGGTGTATTGTTGTATTCCAAACGTCCCAGTTTTACGATTGTCATCGTATATCGACACATTTGCCATCTCTCAATATTTTACTGAGAAAAAATTGACAATAACCCATTTTTACGTCGGTTATTTTTGCAATGTAGCACCAGTATGTATACGTCATAAAATATTGTTGAAACGTTTGTTTGACAAGAAATACATGCATTGATGTTGTCAAGTTAACAAAGATCGTTTCGTACCATCAAAGATCAACTATTGCTGAACATAGACCATGGCCATGACATAGATGTATAGTCACCATGGTCGGTAGGCGGCTAGGGCCGCGGGTTTGGTGAACAAATACATTCGACATAATTTTAGAAAAAAATGGTTACCTAGTTAAATATTTGTAAAACGTGTAAAATGTTGTCTTCCCGTCTTCCGTCTTATGTCTGCGTGTTAACACTTCCTTTAAACCCTTTTCACAACATACTTATATCCTATATCACTTATTCCTAAGGAAGCAATCTATTGATTTATACTTGGAAATATTATCTCGCGAACAAAAATGACCATCTGTGATTAATACATATGTCTTGATTACCTTTGCAGCTATGTGGTTTTCGCATTAGAATAGACCACCTCATGTCATGCCGTGGGTGTCGTAGGAGGCGATTAAGGGACATATACCTGATGGATGGCCAGCAGTATCTATCAGTTCTAAGGATACTCACCATCTTACTGCGATCACCAATTGTAGCTTCGCTTGCGTTTAATTCGAAGTACTATACAAACTTTGAACCTCCGTTTAATCTTTTTTGGGGCGTTGTGTGGATATTTAATTTAAGGGATTCCGAACATCAAAAGTTTAAAAGGAACTCAAGGATAAATTGTATTTCCGTCTGTCTATCTGTTTGTCTGTCATGACTGAAATATTAGTAACATCCAATTTTTTTAATACTTTCAATGCGTCATTCCGGTGTAATTTTTAACATTAAAATAATTAATATAAGTTTAAATTATAAGTAAAATTTTACTCTAATCATTTCAGTGAGAATATTCAATTTATTAATTAAGTGTAGTATGCCCCGTACGCTTTATATGTGTTTGGGTAATTAACAAACATCCAAATATCCAAAAATTAAAGCCTAAATTTAGGTACCTAATTAATTTAATTACGTATTTTACTCGATACCGAATTGCCCATGATTTGGTAGATACACTGATTATGTAATTAATTTTACTATTTTGGCGTAATTATTAAACTAAAGTTTTTAGATTACAAACATTTTAATAAGTAACTAAGTTGAAAGTACTTGATCTATTCGTACAAACTCTTTGAATACTCTATGAAAAATAATATTATACCTAAGGGAAAATGCAATTTTAGCTTTATATGGTATTTATATTGTGGTTTTTATATTGTATATGTTTTATAAAGCTAAAATCGTATTTTCAACATCATATAGATATGAGGTTGAATTTGTCATGTTCCTTACAAATTCAACGTTAGAAAAGTTTTTAACATATTTTTGATACGTTCATTGAAAATACAAATTAGATGTTTTCTAGCCCATGGTCCTTTTGAAGATGAGTTTTGACGATAATACCAAATATTGTCATGCCTTATAAGCCATGAAAATCCACGTAGAAAACCGATATAATAAGTAACCAGTACAAATTCTTATTAAAAATTCTATAAAAAAAAACGTAATAAGTCAAGATATCCTGTAGTACATGACTTTATACTAATTAGAATTATTTTTACATTTATCACAAAAGTATTTTTTTTCCTACGTAGAAAATCTAATTCAACTTTCTTTATGTTGTTCCCTAGAACATCAAAGCAAAGATATGTAAAGTCACGGATTATGTTGGTGCCTATACTTAATTTATTTTAGTAGGATAAGCCACGCGCTTTATACACTAACAATATATTAAAGTATAGCTTCGGTTTGATTAACATTTTAAATATTTTTTAGACTTACGGTTTTACCAACGCAACTTGGCAACAAGTATGCTGTTCTTTTGCATGCTTTTCCATCATCATTTAGGAGGAAATAATTTAAACCACCTGCGTTACCATTTTGGATCAACAGTATGTAGAAACTATTGAAATGTTATTCTATTTCCTGTAAATTATAGATGTTTTTGTAAAAATATGTGCAATTATACTGAATAGGTAATAATGTGTGGTAATCGTAGCTACGTTCTGTCCTGCCAAGCCGCACAGTAACTTTTTAAATGTTTAGAACCACTTTTGAGATGTTCTATTTAATCCACATTTGAACGTTATACATTGGTTGGCTTGCCAAATATACATTAATAAAATGAAAGTAAACATTGGGGACTAACTAATTTTAAAGAAACTGATAGGGCGTTGTTAAACTCTGTAAGTCGATTTGGATTGGCACGGCAACGTTGTTCCTAAAACTGATTACTATGTTCAAATATTATATTAATTGGGTCTACGATGGTTTGGTAAAGGTACGATATGACAAATAATCATTCAGGAATGTGAGTAGGGTAGACCGTAGATACAGACAGCTTGTCACCGTTCAGATTTGTAATAATTAACAGAATGGTACGGTTGTGTCGATCTAAATCTAAAACCAAACAACATAGCAATTTCTTCAGGATATAGGTATATCTGTTACTGTAAAAGCTCGAACTACGGTAAATCCTAAGATTTTCCAGTAAAACTTAAGATTTACCTACTATTCATGATAAAAGTCCAAAAAGATTAGCAATTCGAACTCTTATCACCATTCACTTGGTAAATCTTAACATAACCTAACCTAATCTAACGTAGGATGTACTAATTTCTAATGGTAACAGCCCGAAAATATATCATTCCATTTTCATTAATCCTTAAATATGACTTTGCTTTGCTTATAAATCTTAGGGCTTTACAGTACAGTACAAACTTTTTCAGTAACATATCCACCAGATGTTATGCATTAACATGCCCCTATTATTGGCGTTTAGAGGAGCAGCCGGGAAGTTTTAGTGGGTAAACCTTCACATAGTACGTTTAGCTTATCATCATTATAAAGAATCATCATCATCAGCGCGTATAACGTCCACTGCTGAACATGGGTCTCCTCCCGAGAGAGAGTAGTTGCCATAGTCACCAGCATGGCAGGCGGTTGGTGACCGCAGTATTATGTGGTACCACACAAGGAAACGCTGCTGCCTGTTCCTTGATATACGAATATTATAGATTATGTTATAACAATCGGGACCAACGGCTTAACGTGCTTTCCGAGGCACGGAGGGTAGTCCCTCAACCAACCAGACCCGGAAAGAAATCTTAGAATTTACACAAAGATTTTCTGTCCGGCGTGGGGATCGAACCCACGACCTCCGAGATTTAAAGCGAGCCAAATACCGCATATTCAAAGACCTGTTTCCAACATATTCCTCTGTCCTTCGCGGCGAATACCTTCGCATCACGTGATCATACCATTACAACGGGTTTTCACAAAGTTTTCGGTTATCGGTACCAGTATTAGTTTAGTGACAGTAAGAATTGTGTTTCTTATTCTTCCATAATGTTACATTTATAAGATATTATCTGTTACTACAGTAGCCATCTTTGGAGTGTAAATGACGAAACAGAAAATTACAAGTGATCAAAATAGCGCATGGATTTATCAATAAAAAAATTTCAAAATCGGAAAAGGTGTCAATTGGTTCCAACAGTTTTCCTTGTATAGCAAAATTTTTAATTTAATTATTTTATGTTTTTAATTTAATTATTTTATGTTTTTAATTAAATTATCATTGGGCATATTACGAGTTAAATAAATTGTACGTAAATGTAGTGTAAGACATCCTTTTAAAGAAAAGATAATGTCGAGAAATATAGCTAACTACATACACAGCATAAACTTTTTATTTTTATGGAAGCCCTTATTTATTACCTATAAAGAACTGTCAAATATGGGTTTAAAATTAAGATATTCATACTTAACCTAGTAAAGTAGGATTTAGGATACCTGTGTATATTGTGGAAAGCATTACAACTGAGAGCTATCTACAAGGATAACTGTATGGCTCTATGCGTAAAAAAATCTAGCCTTTTAGTTTTGATTGTTACTGTTATCTGGAGCACTCAATTGGAGGTTTCTAAAAATATTAAAACATTTTAATAAGACCGAAAAAAATCATAAAAGCTTGTAGTATGTATCAGGAACTTTGTTGTTTCAATATATTGGAAAAGCAAACCTATAAAAATTCGGCAATATGGGGTCAATAGTTAAAGCACGAAAAGGTACTAAAATGACAGTGTTGTGAACTCTTTAGTTTTATATAAAGTGCATCTAAAATATATCCCTGCCTTTTACAGTGGATGGTGTCACGTGTAGTGATTACATTATAAAAAAAATATATTAAAATAATTGAAGTAAATACATTTTATTCTTCTATACAAAACTGAAATATATTCATATAGGGTAAACTCACCAGTAACTGGCCACTTAAGCTCACCGGCCAGTTCAAGTCAGTGTAAAATCAAGATGTGTAAAGAAATTATTATTATTTAATTACCTTTGGTTAAAGCGTCTATTAGTTTATTGAAATTGATGTGTGAAAAATCTAATTAAACAGAATTGTGTAGCTATAGTTTAATCGAATGAAAAATATTAATTTTAAGTAGTAACTGGCCATAACATTTCGAAAGTAGTCACCAAAATACTAATGATTTGCCATATAAAAATTATCATCAAAATTAAGAAAAAATATCATAGCGTACCGTGTGGATAACTCTTAATTTATGTAGTTGGAGTGGATAGTGGCCAGTTAATAAAAGCGGCCAGTTATACCTCGGTTTACCCTACATGTTTTTTATTTATGTTAAAGTTATCCCCAAGATTAGCTGTGTTCTTCGCACTCACCCAGCGTGTGGCGGAGAGTGAGGTGCCTGACATTGTGCATTTTAATGTTATTTTATTTTAAATATTAATTAATATGGATTCATTTCAGAGCTTGTTCTGTAAAAACATTAGATGCAAACATAAAGCTTATACATTATTTTTAACGCCGCAGTGGAAATTTAATTAAACCTGCGATTTATATAATGGAATGTGCTATCATCGCGTCCGTTGCGCAGATTATAAAATTATTACTTTAACCCTTTCAGCAGTAACAATTGTAGCTCTCTAGGTAAGTTATTTTTTCTTAAATTGTCAAAGAGAACTGAGAGAAACCCAGTTAATTGGATTATTTAAGCTCTAAATTCGCTTATATATCTATATTATAGAGCTATATTATCATTTCTTTATTTTATTATGTGTGGTAAGTTAATAAATTCACCGTACCGGCTACTCTTTTATGCGTCTTCCGGTAAAAAAGCTTTTCGCCCGCATTATTTCCGAACTCCTGTTATTCTTTAGCTTCATTTAATATAGCCTTAGTACTGGCTGATAAGTCCTTTTTTATTTATATCTACTAATATACTATTAGTAGGAATACATAAAAGAAGAGAACGAAAGAAGAAAAATTTGATTGTTTGTTACGTTGTACTACGATTGTACTTGCACCACGATTGTTTGGAACTAATGGACCGATTTCAAAAAATATTTCACCATTACAAAGCTACGTTAGCCAGAAGTAACATATGCTATACTTAATTATGAAGTTTCTATAGGAACGAAAGCTATGTGGATGAAACATAGTCTTTTATCAACCTTTGAACAAATACAATTATTTTAGAATTTAAACTTTCGAGTGGTACGCATATTTTATATTAACTATTCGCTTGTACTCACGGTTTGTCATCATCGGATATGTCCGACTAGTTTCGAGACCAAGGAGTCTCCATCAAGGTCGACTACTGCTTGAGAATGGACCTCGAGATGGTCTCGAAACTAATCGGACATATCCGATGATGACAAACCGTGAGTACAACCGGATAGTTAATATAAATATTGTAACTTTTTATCTTGTATCTTTGTAATATTTATAAGCTTATATTAGATAAAATAATGCGGGTAAAAATAACATTGGATTTCTAAAAATAATACCTTCTGGTAAAAATAAATCTTTTACTAAAACAACAGTCGTTTGATATTTAAATCTAGATGTATTATTTCAAAACATTTGTGACAAGCAAATGTTCGGTGTTATGAATATAATAAATATGCGAATTTATTATTCGAATGGCGACTGCGGTTTTATTAATGGTTCAAATTATGCAAAACAAAGGATTCAAATGACGAGCAAATGTATAATTTTCATCAGGGAAATTATAATAGGTATGAAAAGCCTCATTTCAATGGGCTATTGCGATTTAATTTGTCGAAATGGCTTTGTGATTAAAAGAATTATTCAGTAATTGTGTATCTGTACGAATTGAACAGGTTTAATTCTGGAGTCAAAGGGTATCTACCAATTAATATTCATAATGAGTTTATATAGGAGGTTATGAAGACCTTCGCAAAATGTTATACTTAATTCACATTTTCGGAAAATTTATTCGAAACTTTATGGATCCATTACTTGAAATGAAGCAGTTCATATTTTATGAATTTGTGAAATGAAAATTTCTCTTTCGTCCGTCACAAGGAAACTTTAAGCTATTAATGTTACAAGAATACTACTGAGAAACGGGATTGTGCCTATTAAAAATGTATCAAAGAATCTCCTTGGATTAACAGTGTAATAGATAATAAGTTCCTAGGAAACTGTTTAAAGGTCTTCTATAAAGACAAATTTTAATACTACATTGCTACTTATAAATGTAACGTGAATTATAAATGTCAAAACAAACACCATTGTATACTACTATGTGTGTCGCGCGGTATTAACCGCTTATACCCGGTGAAGTTGCAAAAGCC
Source organism: Nycteola revayana (assembly GCA_947037095.2). Taxonomy (NCBI): domain Eukaryota; kingdom Metazoa; phylum Arthropoda; class Insecta; order Lepidoptera; family Nolidae; genus Nycteola; species Nycteola revayana. The sequence continues at coordinate 10,855,858 of OX344845.2, read as the reverse complement.
TCATGGCTAGCTACGTATGTCCGTAGCCCCGTGGGAACCTCATTTCAAAATATTCTATGCCATTTTATGGATAGGTATTTTTTTTAATCATCTTATTAGCCCAGAGATCTACCTGCAACCGTATTTATTTAGTCACGTCAAATAATTTACCTTATAGTATTTATTACATACAATAATAGTAATTTTCCTCCAGTGTACCAAGCGCCCGACCAGGTGATATCGCTAGGCGGCTTGTGACGTCACCCACTAAATACGATTAAAACTCATTATATAATTACCCTGTATAACAAAATGAAAATGGGTCTACGTCGAATGGGGTGTTACCTTAGTCACCACGCTTGGTAGGCGCGTTGGTATTCATAATGCAGAATTGCAGTATTATGTTCAGCATATACCGACACAGGTAAACGCTTGCCGTAATTCGGCATACCTACGTTTATCATAAATTATGTTGGGCACGGAGAATAACTAGACCCTCAACCAACCAGACCTAGACAGAAATCTTATATTTTACCCTTCTTTTGTCTATTAGTGGTAATCCAACCTCCGAGATGTAAGGCGGACTTTATACCGCTACGCCACGTAGGTTGTCAACGGTTCAAAGTATAGCATCTATTTTGAAGACTGATTGCATCTGTTTTAACTGCTCGTATCAGTGTTATTACTGTAGGCTTATCAATCCTTTGTTAAGCTAATGAATGTAGATGAGCATTGTCAACTCATAACTGTAGAGTGACATGTGTCGTGCCTACCAGGTTTCTGCCGCGCCATTTGTTACCGACAATTTGTCAGTGTCCCTGAAGGTGCGGTGTGTGTTGTTAGCCGAGGCGGTCGACGGTTGATATAATTTTATAACTTTATAATAATAAAAAATACAATAACATCTTTCTGTTTAAAATGCCTAATATATAATTTAACTTTTATGTAGAAATAGGTTTCCGCGCGCGGTTTAGGTGCAACCGCGCGATGCAACGTGCCTGTACCCATTTTTTCAAATGGCCCAGTCGTTCCTGAGATTTGCGCGTAAACTTACAAACTCTTCAACTTTATATTAGTATAGATGAACAAGCTTCCGCGCGCAGTTTCATCTGCGTAACTCCAATATAGCATTTATGTTTAATTTATTTATTTTATTATTAAGTTCCTAATAATGAGGAACTTAATAACCTCCTCTTGGGACAACAATAAACTACCTATGTTATATCACTGGGATACAAAAAACGATTGACAACGCTCGAAACACAAACAACGTATACACCTAAAACAAACTGTCCTTTTGGGTAGGCAGTAGGTAGTCGGGAAGTAAAAAGATCTCAATTTGTCACTGTATTGTTGATATGGGTTCTGTGATAATTACTTTTATGTTAAAAAGGGGATTAGGTATCCCCTTATTAACATAAAAGGAATTACCAGTTCCCTACACATAATTATCCCTTAAGGACATCCTATATAAATTTGATTAAAATCAGATAAGAACGCCAACCCTTCAATTTGCGAAGGCAAAATTGTATTTAAAGGCATTCTTGTTCTTCACGTATCTATAAGAATGTTTTAAAGAGGGAATATTTGATATGCAAATTGAATAGGCACCGAAACTGGACTAATTTCAAAAAATATTTTTCACCAGTAGTAAGTTACGTTATCTATAAGGCTACATTTGATAAAGAAGTACTGACACGAATAGGAGCTACGCGGGTGAAACCACGCGCGGGGACCTAGTTCATTAATATAATACTCTCTACTTTAATCGTTCGTATTATGTATATGTATTATGCACTATATTATTAAAACTAACCGTCGGCCCAGCCAGTTGTGCAGAAAGGTTCTCGAGGGGAGACCACGAATTGGCTAGTGTAGCGTCGACGACCGCCTACACGATGGACCGACAACCTAGTAAAGGTCGCGGGGAGCCAGTGGTTGCAGGCCGCAAGCTATTATCCTGCAAAAAATCGATGAGGGACGGGTATGTTCAGCTGTGGATGTCTTTAGGTTGATATGATGATGTTACTTAAATATACTATACCTAATCATTATTAAAAAATAAATAAACTAGCGTGTTATAAATTATCTTCTAAAATATTCATGTTATCAGTTTCCATTAGGAACGTAGCCCTTTCCATCTTGTTATATTATAAAAGATGGAATGACTACTTGTCATTTCGTTACGAGTATAAAAGTTCATTACATTATCATATGTAAGTCATTTATCTAAATAAATCTAAGCTGAGCACCACATAAAAGTATATCGGAGCTGGTATTTCCAATATGACGTCGATCTCATAAATAAGAATGAGCAGCCGAGGAACAAAGTGGAGCGAACGTAAGTACTTAAAATTCGATTTTAAAACCTTATCTATCGGTAAGGCGTGATTGACAAAAGCTTGGCGGAATTCAATACGTTGGAGGATGTTTGCCAAAGGTTTTGTCGAAGGTTTTTTCTTATGAAATCGCCTTCCGCCACGGAGGCTGAAAGATGTGGCTTTGGGCCGATCGTAAAATCCATCGTTACTTCGAATAATGGCAGCTGGGTGCTCGCAGCTTAGGTGTTGTTTACACTTGACAATGTTTGTCAGCATAAAAAGTATATAGGTAGGTACTTTACGTGTGAAAGCGAATTTCATGACTTTAAATTAACTTACCGAGTTATCAGTTGATAAGTAAGTAGGCAGGCAAGGTAGGCATTATTTTCACGAATGTCTTAGAAATAAGATAAATTTGTTTATTAAGAATAAATATGTATGTTGGTATCGGATTAGAACTTTGGAAGGTCATCAATATTGCAATGGCAATTGAAATGGAGAAAATAACAATGGTAAATAAAATACCGTAAATAGTAATATGTCTATCATGTAAAATAATATTACCGCACTAACTGAGACTGTCCGCAGAGACATACTCGGAGATTACGATTTATCAAGTAAAAAGAACTTGAGTGGTCTGACATGACCCGCACCGGTAGCGCAGTGGTTACGATAGTTGCCTCTGAGACCTGGTGTTCTGGGTTCGATTCCCACCCGGGACAATTATTTGTGTGAACCACAAATAGTTGTTCTGAGTCTGGGTGTTCGTTGTGTCCGTGAAATGAATGTTTGTAAAGTCCCCCGCGACACAGGGATTTATTTCCCTAGTGCGGGAGTTGTCTTTTTAAAAACAAAAAATAAATAAAACGCTTTTACTCGCGTAATGTTTTTAATTTCAATGAGGAGCCCTATTTTTTTTTCTGAAGTAAAAGTAGTTTATGTTTTTATTTGTAGCATGACCAAAATCAGTCCCGCCTGACAAAAATAATATTTTTAGCTATAGGTATTAAATATACATTTACCACAAAATTGTTCCTTAATTTTATTTATTTTGTAGCTGCGCCCGCGACTTTTGTCCACGTGCAATAGTGAATTAGAGTAGCAGTTTTAATTATTTAGGCTAATTCGTACTTATAATATTAGTAAGTAGGTATATTCATATCTAATCAACAGCCTAAAAATAGGATTCAAGCTTCTACTATAAAAAAATTACGATACTTCCATACTGTCTTCTTCCCCCCGAAATAAACGATTTTTATTCAGCACTTAGGTAATTACATATACTTGTACTTGTCAAGAAAATTCACAATGCCTATAAAATTAATCATAAATTGGTAACATTTACTATTTAATTATGTTTAAATTTATTTCAGGGGTGCTTTCAACCTCCTACAACCCTATTTTCGCTATAAAAAGTAGCCTATGTTCTTTCTCAAGTTCTACACTATCTGTGTACCAAATTTCATTTAAATCGGTTCAGTAGTTTTGGAGTGAAAGACCGACAGACGGACTAGAGTTACTTTCGCATTTAACGATTACTATAAAAATATGCAGATAAAAATGAAAGCGTATTTTGTAAGTGTCTACGATGACGCATCATTGTAGAGTGCCCTTTATGCGGAAACTGAAAGTTTCCTCAAAATATAATAAGGATTATTTGTTTGTTATTCTTTGATGCATGAATTTCTATATAGATAAGCCGGCTTACAATGTAAGGGTATTGTAACATAATATATTTTAGGTTATTTTGTACTCAACCATGTAGTTCATTTAATTAGCTTTGTGTATTCACTACCTACTTTAAACATACTTACTATACACCAAAAGTTGATAAAATTCGACGGTGCTCTATACACTCTTAAACATGTTTTAAATAAAATAAAAAATACAGAAATTGTGGCATATATATATGTACGTTCCTCCGTCAAGATTTTTTTGATGTGTTGTTAAGAACTGCACTGGTGGCTCAGTGGTTACGGCAATTGCTTCTGAAACCTGGTGCTATGGGTTCGATTTCCACCCAGGACAATTATTTGTGTGAATAGTTGTTCTGAGTCTAGGTGTACTTGTGTCCGTGAATTGAGTGTTTGGAAACTCCCCTGCGACACAGGATTAATTTCCTTAGTGCGGCAGTTGTGTTTTTTAAATATCAATTTTGCAAACTTTGATCTTCAACCTTGTTAGCTATTGTCACTAACCTACGCGATATTTTTGTATTACCGACGCAATCACGCTTGTACTATTAATATAAAACTTTTGCGATTTAATTTTTATAGATACTAATATTGTATTTACTGTAAAAATCTGTTTCTAACAACCATTAATCAGGCGGAGAGAGGACCGGAATGTTCATGTTTGTCCAACAGTGTACACAGTTAGCAGCGAACTCTTCACGCATAGAGAATTACCGGTTGCCGTACTGACTTAAACATATTTATTTACATTTATTAATACAGAAGGTGTTAACCTATCTCCTTGGTCGACTGTACCTATTTTACGACTTTTTTCAATTCGCAATCAAGGTCCCCTCCGACACACTCACTTCACTTGGAAAGAAATAAAGTTAAATGTATTTAAAGGTCAAAAGAACACTGTCTTTTATTATCAGTTCAGTTCTTTTGTTCTGGACTTTTTGACGAGACTTCCACAATTTTGAAAATGTCAGAGTTTTAGATAGAACGTCAAACGAAGGAGATCCTACTGCCAAAATGTATTTAGATCTTGAGCATGATAAGTTACACAAAATCTAAAACTACGACTGTCTAGAACAATACAAAATACAAATAAATTTAAGTTACAGAAATAAATAAATGTAAGTAATTAAGTTAGTATAAAATCTATACTAATATTATAAAGCTGCAGAGTTTGTTTGTTTGTTCCTAACTGAAAATACACCTTTTTAAGATATTGCGTAGAGTTAGGAACGTGAAATATATAATTACGTGTCAATCAACACAATAAAATAAAATTGAAGTGTCTGTTTGTAATGAAATATAACAGGTTTTTATTAATGCATCAGCATCATCAGCCCATATAACGTCCACGGCTGAACATGGGCCTCCTCCGGGGGAGGGTATTTGTCATAGTCACCACGCTTGGCAGGTGGGTTGGTGACCGCAGTATTATGTTGTACCACACAAAGAAACGCTGCTGCCCGTTCCCTGGTATACGCTTGTTATAGATGATGTTATAACAATCGGGACCAACGGCTTAACGTGCTTTCCGAGACACGGAGTGGTAGTCCCTCAACCTACCAGACCCGGAAAGAAATCTTAGAATTTACACAAAGATTTCCTGTCCGGTGTGGGGATTGAACCCACGACCTTCGAGATTCAAGGCGAGCCAAATACCATAAGCCATGAATTTGCTGTTAAATAAAACATGACAGTGATGACTAATCTAGGCAGTTCGTGTACGACCGACTCACATAATATAGGTAAATTACTGTTTCAATTTAATTTACCTAGTTAACAAAATTTCTCCACATTGGGTTGCCACTTGCCACTAAACAAATTGTTTCAAAGCGAGCTGTAATTGCACACTTTGAGGAAGAGTTTAAAGTTTTGCGCAATCTGCTTTTCTTAAGCGTAAAGAATGGTAAATAGAGCTTGTGACACGTTCAGTTTAACGTTAGCACTATCATTTATCACTGAGATTAAGTAAGCTGTGCTAGTATACCTATTTACGAAGGATACATTAGTTGTTCCCATCTGCAGAACTTGGGGATTGAAATCTAGTCAGTGTTGCAGTTACTAGTTTTCCAAAGAGTTTTATAAAGTTGGTAACTGCTTTTAGTTTTAAAAGGTTACTGTTTTCTCTCGTGATTGTTTCCTACCCTTTCAAGATTGTTATGAAAAATTTGACTTCAAACGTACGTTAAAAACAGCCTTGCCAACAAAAATTAGGCAAACAAATTACCAATAATCTTGGTATTTTATAAAGGTGGGGCTGCCTGTCTAACAATCTCGCCTTAAAGAAATACTGAGTCGAATAAACTAGGTATGACAATATTTTATTTTTATTATCTAACAATAGGTAGATACACTATTGAAAGCAACTCAAAGTTTACAAATAACTTTCTTCTATTGTTAGAGAAATGATAGAGGTACACAAAGAGAACCCATTTATCTAGGTAGCTTTATTCAATTTTTAGTTAGGACTTATTCCGTTGTTATCAATAAATAGTTCGAACATTTTAGTATGAACAAGAATTTTAAACACATTTCATAGGGCCTTTGTGTATGGATTAGATTGTCTGTCAGTGTATGGCAAAGGATTTTGTAAACATTATATTTAGTTAGACCTTCCCATGTGGGTCGTAGGCAACTAAGGGACTTACAGCTGATGGATATGCAGAAGCATCTACCAGTTTAAGGATACTCACCACCATCAGCTCGTACAACGTCCACTGCTGAAAATGGGCCTCCTCAAGAAGGAGGGTTTTTGCCATAGTCACCACGCTTGGAAAGCGGGTTGGTGACCGCAGTATTATGTTGCAACATACAAGGAAACGCTGCTGCCCGTTCCCTGGTATACAATCGTTATAGATGATTTTATAACAATCGGGATCACCGGCCTATCGGGTCAACGTGCTTTCCGAGGCACGGAGGGTAGTACCTCAACCATCCAGACCCAGAAAGAAATCTTAGAATTTTACAAAAAGATTTCTTATCCGGCGTTGGCATCGAACCCACGACCTCCGAGATTTAATGCGAACCAAATACCGCTACGCTACGGAGGTTGTCACCATAAGGATACTCACCATTTTACTGCAATCAACAATCTGACTTATAAGCGTGGTGACTATATCGATATCCCTCTACGACTCTAGATTGCCATGGTCTGTTAAGTAGAGGCCCATGTTTAGTAGTGGATGTAAATAGCCTGATAAAGTAAAAAGCAATGTTTACGGATCAAACTGACCGTTGTAACATAATAATATATACAATCCTTAGCACTATTTTAAAGCCAAAAACATTAGTTAAGTCTACGTAATATACAAACAATGATATGAAAAAGAAGAATCCTATAACAACAATGTTTTGCTTACTTATAACTTATTTGCAAACTCAAAGGAACCACTTTTTTCTGAATATTTTGAATCTGGGAACCGTCCCAGGTGGTGCCCCTACTTTTAAATCATCTTTGAATGCGAAGTTAATACGTGGGCGTAAAGATTGCCAGATGTTCGCAAAATACTTACTTACTACATATTCGTACATTGTAGATTGTGATGTGGAGCGCACTACGTTTATTTAGGAGCGACGCCATCCTAAAATATGAAGCGGAAATAATCATAAACAAGGCATATTACTCAATTTACGCTCCCTTTATTTGTTTTACCGTAGGGAGAGAAGTGAACTTATAACTATATCAACTTATGGATATGAAAGAATGGTATGAACTATTAAGGAATAAATCTATATTCATATTATAAAGGAAAGGAAAGGAAAAGAAAAGGAAGTTTGTTTGTATTTAATCATCATTAGCCCGTATGAGGTCCACTGTTGAACATCAGCTTCCGAGGGAACAGTTTTTCTCTAGTTAACACGCTTGGCAGGCGGGTTGGTGATCGCCTGATCGCCAGTATTATCTTCTTCTTTTATTTAATGGCAATGTGCCGAATGACGACAATTTTGCCAATATCAGGCGTGAAATGGAGAAACGTGTCTTAAGTAAAATTTAAGTAGAATATCGCGAATTAATACCTATACTAATTGTGAATCTTCTACGATGGTTAGTACCCTGAAACAAAACAAACACCATAATTATAATAAATAAATATAACTAAGACAAAAATAAAATAAAAAACAAATGTTAGTAAATAATAGACAATTAACAAATGTATACATAATACTAATAATAGTAATAATATTCTCAGATAAGTACTTATAATTTAATATTATTCTTACTGACAAAGCATATCAGAATTTTGAATAGATCAGGCGAGGAATATCGCAGTATCACTACATAGTATAAAAAAAAGTCGCTTTCTCTGTCCCTATATTTTTTAATAGATAGAGGGATTCAAGAGGAAGGTTTATATGTATAATACATCAGCATTGTACCCGTGCGGAGCCGGGGCGGGTCGCTAGTTATGTAATAAAACTCATTACAGCCACCCGGCACCCACCCCGCACCGCCTCGTCACACGGCGGCGTCCACTCGTTGTCAGCAGGTGGTCCACTGGAGGACGCCGCGTTATCACCAATAAACGTCGCGCGGTCAACCAGTGGACCCCACGCGGTCAACGAGTGAACGCCGCGTGGACAACGAGTGGACGTGGCTTGGTCCACGAACTTTCGAGTAGTCTGTTAACAATCGGCGCATCGCCAAGTATCGTCCTCGCGTGTATCTATGCGGGCGGCGCGGTCCACTCGGGACCCGCGCGTTCGCAACGCGCAGTCAACGTAAGGCAAGCATGCGAGCAGCGAGTTATTACCGAGTGGTCCACTCGCCGTCCGCACGTGGAGGTCTTACGGCCGAGGTGATCCAGTGACGCTACGGAGTTGATATAGTGAGCGCATAGTCATACAAGTCCATATAAAGAATACTAGCCGCAGGAGGCGATGTGGTGCGGAGTGGGTGCCGGGTGGCTCTAATGAGCTGTGACCTTTAACGTCAATAGGTGCGTTATGCAGGACTATAAATAGAACGAATAATAGGCTTTAACAAGCACTTAATGTCAATGTTTTATTATAACAGTCAACCAATAGTCTTTATTATAAATATAATTATCTAAATGACAATTAAGTTCATAATTATGTTGTTAATCTTTTATTTAAGGTCTCTCGGCTCTCAAGGTTTTTAGCCAGAAATTATCGTTAAAGCTTTCCAATTACAGGTTTCGACTTTTATTACCACGCGGTCCGATCATGTTCTGAGTAAGTATTGCAATAGGATTTCCATCCGAAGTTACACGGGCCAAATAAAATTACATTCATGGGTCGGCGACTTCAGTAAATCTCGCTGTAAGTGTGTTCATGTCACTACACGAACAGGATTAGACTAAGCTCCGAGAACTGTTTTTCCCCCCACGACTCATTCGAAGGAAAGTGTGCCGGAAATAAATAAAGCGAAGCGGGAATGCGAGACAAGAATAAGGCTTTAGTGGAAGAGAAATAATTTTCCACGGATAGCGCTAAGCTCAGTAATAACGTTAGGAATATTGCTTTTAAAGTAGCGCACACATACATAAGTTTGCAAACATCTATATCGTATTCGGAGCAGAGGATTGAACTTCCAAAACAATATTGAATTACCACAACAAAAAGTGAAACACTTGGACCAGCAAATTTTGAAAGGAATACTTTTAGACTGTAAAAGAATATTTTCCATTACTTTTATCAACATACTTTCGCTCTTGAATCCGAGATAAGTCATCAAATTATGCGAACGTTACGTTGTTTACAAATTATTTCAGAAACGAGTCACGTTCCCATTTGGAGGTAGGCGCAAAAATTGAGCTAATTTAAATAATGTACAGTATGGCATCCTTTGCCAGTTGCTCTGTTTTTTGTTAGGTGGCAAGAGGATGCTCGCTAATTTTATACTGCTGAGTACCGATTATTTTTATTTATCAAGCATAAGAGATTTCGAAAAATCTTTGTGTAAATTCTAAGATTTTTTTCCGGGTTTGGTTGGCTGAGGAACTACCCACCGTGCCTCGGAACTATACCTTTGTACAGATATTTATTTCTGATATTTACCACTACTAAGCCACAGCCCGTATAGTGACGTCTACTGCTGGAAATGAACCTTCCCAAAAGGGGAAAAATCAAAGCAATCAGACATTGAATCAAACTGACAATCGAAACATTAATACCGAGGATGATACTACGGAGGATGTATGATATTATAAGCTCCTATCTTGTATTTTCTTTTCGTAGTAACTTTCATTTTAAACTTATTTAGAAATTTAGAAAGAAAAGAAAGATTGTTATAGTATAGATCACAGATAATATTTTGAGTGAAATGAAGATCGTAGCATTTATTGAACATATACTTAGTTGTTATAAATACCCTATTAGATATAACTATAATAAACAACGGTAGCCGTTATTGATATCGAGCAAAAAGTTAATTGTATGGGAGCCTCCCTTAAATATTTATTATATTTTATTTTTAGTATTTGTTGTTATAGCGGCAACATAAATACTTGATTTGTGAACATTTCAACTGTCTAGCTATCGCTGATCTTGGTTGTCACCAGGCTGTTAGAGACGGACAGTGAAATAGAGTCCCGTTTTTATCCTTCGGGTACGCAACCCAAAAAGAAACGACAAAGGTAAAGAAAACAAGCTTGTAGTTTCTTTCTGCTTTTCTTTTCCGGGTCGTTTACTTACTACCTAAGTAGTGAAAGGTTAGCTAGGGTAGTATTCTCGCTGGACGTTCCGAGGAATGCGTTGCTTCCGTTTACCTATGATCCAGTGCACGTCGACTGTGGTCAACTGGTCTACAATCTCTAATTAACTCATTTATTTTTACAGACATGCAGTGGTATGCTATTTTATATCAATATTGATGGCTATATTGACGGCACCACTTAATTGATGAATTTCTTAGATTTTGACGTATAACAAGTGTATGTAAATAACTACGTGCTGAATGGATTTTATTACTTCGAAGTTAATAGTGAGATTGTAACGAATGTATAGGGGTAGGTACTAGGCACTAGGGGTATTTTACTGTAATTTTGTATGATGTAATTGAGTTTACTCATTGGCTTTGCCCAAGCGACTATTAAATTAAACCTGAAACAATCTAATTATCGAAATTATAATAAATGTATTGAATTTCAAATTAATTTATGATGGTTGCAAATTTAAATTCAATCTAATTTAAAAGGTTAAATATTTGTTAACAAATAAAAAATAAAAAATCTTTTAATATGTCTATACTTATATTATAAAGGGGTAAGATTTGATTGTTTGTTTCTATAGAATAGGCTCCGAAACTACTTGACCGATTTAAAAGATTCTTTCACTGTTGGGAAGCTACACTATTAGGATATACTTAATTATGAAGATCTCACGGGAACGGGAGCTTCAAGGGTCAAACCACGCGTGGGAAGCTAGTCATCTATAAAATTATTACAACGGCAGATTTCATTTTGTGTCACTTTAAAACCGACCGCTTATGCTACTTATGGCAAATTCGAACATATTGAAGATATCCTACGAGACCCCAGGGACAGATATTTTCACATAGGTACCTAAATTTTAAGGGCATGACAGTTCAATTTCTTTTATTTTACTTTTTCAGCCGGTCTATACGTTCACTGCTGAACATGGGCCTCCACTTAACAGATTGTTGAGGGGTTTTGTCGTAATCACCACGCTTGGCAGACGGATTGTTGATCGCAGTATGATGGTGAGTATGCTTGTACTCATAGATGCTGCTGCCCATCCTTCAGCTGTATGTCCCTTGGTCGCCTCTTATGGCACCCATGGGATAACATGGGGTCGTCTATTCCAAGCGGGAAACCACACTGCCCAGTTCCAGTCAATTTTTTTTTCCAGCCACATATTAATGTTAAGATGTTTGTGAGGTCGGGCTGCTGTTAAAATCACATTGATAAAATAAACGTAACAGCAAGCAGCGATACAGCAATCTAACGAAGCTGAAATCGCGCGAAATTGCTATGTAGAAAAATGTTCTTCTGATCCAAATTGCTCCACAGTAACTTGCTTTCCTTTGTGTTTGTTTGGCGTATTAACGAAGCTTTGAAAGCAAGTGAAATGCACATCGAACGCACGAAACATCTAAAGCGGCGTGCGAGACTTTATTTGATTGCATGCTGCTTGAATGTTTCATTAAGCTTTTTAGCCCTTAGGCAGGCTGTAAGTATCGACGGGACACTATATAAAACTGAACAGTTTTGTGTGTTTGATTGAACGCCTCAGGAATTACTAATCCGATTTGAAAAATATTTTAGTTTTAGATAGCCCATTTATGGAGAAAGACTATATTTCATTATGAAGTTCCTATGGGAATGAAACTGCGCGCGGATATCTTTTAATGGTTGCCAATATTTGGCAGGACAATTGAGCATCTGGGCATCTGTCAACAGGCTGTATCATCTCAAGAACCACGATAGCTAGACAGTTGATTTTTTTCACAGATGATGTGTTTCATCATTGTGTAACATTAAAATAAAAAAATATTGAAGGGGGGCTCCCATACAACAAACTATTTTTTCCCCCTTGTTAGCTCGATATCAATAACGGCAACATGTAGACGCTTGAAAATGGTCGGAACCATACGTGCGCGAGTCTGACTCGTACTTGACCAGCTTTTTATACATATTGTCTTGTCGTGTCTTTATTGTGTCATATTGTGTAACGTAACTTGTTGATTTACGTACTGAAAATATGTATTCTAAAACTACAATTCTAACCATTCGAAAAAAATACAGTCCACTCGCTCGCTCACATTATGAGTTATTTAAATGTAATCCTAGATCGATTTCACTTCCAAGAAGAGGTATAATAGAAAATATTTTAAGAAATATAATTGAATGACCAATTTCGAAAAGGGTACAACTCTAAAGGCTACTACAAACAGTGCCGGCGGCAATGCCGCCGGGTTTATGCCGACCGGCTTTGCCGCCGGCAATACAAGCCATGTATTTGTGTGTGTAGCCATGCCGGCGGCTCCTTTGTGTGGTAAAGCCGGCGGCTTTGAATGCCGCAGGCACTGTGTGTAGGAGCCTTAATAGACAAGCCATATGAGATGTGTCCTTTTCGAAATTACATATTCGTATATATATATATATTCATATGGCCCGATAACGTCATCATAACAATCGTATACCAGGGAACGGTCAGTAGCATTTTCCTGTACCTAACAAAATAATTAAAACTGCGAGCATCAATGCCAATCGTGGTGACAACACTAAGAAACTTACTCGGGCGAGGCCCATGTTACGCAGCAAACTTTACACGGGCTGATGATGATGTAGCAAAATTTAACCTTTAATGGTTATACCGTACAAGACAGTTTGTTATTCTATAACTATAGAGGCTCAATGTTAGGACTTTCTTATATGATCCTTCAGATTTTATCAGATCACAAGCGTCCGGCGCGCGGTTTCGCCCGCATTACTGCCGTCCCCGTGCAAACTTCATAGTTAAATATAGCCTTCCTCATACGATCTAACACTGAAAAATATTCAAATCGGTCCAGTAATTCCTGATATTAGCGCGTTCAAGCAAAAAAACGAACTCTTCAGCTTTATAATATATAAGTAAAGATATATCGCTCATTTGGAGCGACACAAATGCAAATTAGTTAACTTTACACCAGATCAGAATAAAGATTATTTCTTAGTTCAAAAGAAGAATAATGCTACAAAGACTTTTTGCCCTCTATCAGACGGTTTTTGAACCTACAAATGTGGCGTTTTCACTGCCAACGCAGATGTTTATGCATAGTATTTTGGCATTAATAAGTCATTTTCGCGTATTTTTGCAAAAGTGTTACTGTCGCTCCAAAAGAGCGATATGTGCATGTGTCCTTTGTGCATGGGAGCATTAAGTTGTGTTATGGGAGCACAAAGTTCCGTATTTTCATCGAAAAGCAATGAATTCCGTTAATTAATCATTAAAGCGATGAATAGTCTCGCCTGCAGCATACATCAACATTTAACCCGTGCGCTGCAGAACACTGTTCAATAATAAACACATATTTGCATAATGACGGATTTATTATAACGCACATTCGATAGGAACTCGATTGTACAGAATAAATTACAGTCCGAGAATAAATTGTATTTATTTTGCCCGTTCAGAAGGTTATTTATCAATCACTGTGTACTTAATTACTAATTTTATGTTATTTTAAAACTATTTTCGCGCGCGTTTTAACCCGCGTAGCTGCCGTTCCTGAAAGAACTTTATAATAAAATAAAGCATAGGTACTACATGTTACTCCTAAATGACTTAGCCTTCTAATGAAGAAAGAATTTTTCAAATGGTTCTAATAGTTCCGGAGCCTATTCAATACAAACATACTAAAAAACAATCAAATCATTCATCTTCATAATATTAGAATAGATAACTTTAGTATAGACAAGCTGTTGCCTACGACTTAGTCCGTGTAGATTTTGATTTCTGCGTATAAACTGTGCCAACTCTTTTCATCATTTTACGGATAAATTTTATTATAATCCTCTCTTTATATCCTTTCTTGTCGGATGCCTTTTTTTTTGTTGTCCGGGGAAAATGCAGTTACGCATTCCCACCGCCGCTGCAGCGTATTCGAGCGCTGGCGGTGGGATATGTGGGACTCGTCCTCATATAGACGCCCTCGATTAGCATGGTTTGCTAACTCATACCACGAGGGGAGGACCCTACACCACTAAAACCCCCCGGACACTACTTCGATCCGCGTGCAAGCATAAGCAATCCGGCCCTTCTTGTAGGTTGCCTACGTTTTATATACGAATACATGGTATATTCTTTATATTACGTAGGCCAAGTTTCAGGTCTCAACTAGTGATGAGCGTTGAATGAACGAACTAGTTAATTCGACCGTCGACGTACTGTGAACGAATCGACGGTTCACCGTTATACGATGGACTAGTCGAATCCGTAGACGCCTCAGAGCGCTAAACTGAAACTCGCAACGCGACGACCGACGACGCGCGACGGCGAGACGAGACGAGAACGTAGTCGGGTGATAGAAATTCATTCGTCCGTTGAAATATCGTGCAAACAAATTTGAACTCTAAATCTAGTTGGAGGGTGTTGATATTTTTTCGGGTCGAATTATATTATTGTTGTGCTATGTGAAGAAAGGATGCCGAAGGAAAGGTCTTTTTAATAAAAATAATGTAGATATATAAAATCAGTTGATGTTCTAAATACGCCAGAATAGGTAGGTAGTGAATAAAATTTTATAATTAATTCTATTCAGTATTCAGCCAGTCCTAAGCATACGAGAGACTAGTCTAAGTCTACCGCCAACGTCGCCGTCGCCGCCGTAGACTTCGTCCGTTCGTCGTAATGTGTACCAAATTAACGCGTAAACTAGTCGACGAATTCAACTAGTTGATCGACTAGTCGATGAACGAAATTGGACGGTCTAGTTTCGTTGACGTCAAATACGTCGACGACCCATCACTAGTCTCAACCATACTGTCAGTGATTACAATGTTATATAGGTAAGTTCATATTGATAATAACTAAGTTAAATAAACTTGTCTAGATTTTAAGTAAACACTTTGAAAACAAAACAATAAAGGAATAGTAGAACATAAACTCAACCTTTTTTTACTGTAGTCATGTAACCTTATTAGTTTATTTCAATTTTAGAAGATTTATCCTGCTAGGTAAAAACATCTTCGAACTGTGTATGCCCCGTAAAGATGCAAACAACATGTGTAATAAATATTCAATACACTTTTCCGTTGTTTATTCAAAAAGATATTATCAGAGTAACTTCCAGCAAACAAACTTGAAGTCAGACGAAAAGTGCCTTAAAATTTAATTACAAGGGAACACTTAAGTTTACAAGACTCCTAACCCTTTGTTAAATAGACAAAAGGCTTCTTCACGAGTGCTTCACATTTAGTCTCCCGCTTAACTCTGGCTAATGTACGAAAACATAGGAGTTGATATCGACTTCGCGCGCTTTGATTCACCTTTGCTGTTTGAGATATGGTAGAGTTTTGAAAGCGTGTTTTGGGGTTAGGGCTAAATTATTCGGGCGATCGCGGCGAGGGAAAACTTGGCGAATGTAGGGATGCAGACGTATAAACTTATGACTACGTATAACAATACTTTAATAAAATTATGTTTCGATTCGAAAATGTGGTAGCCAGTTACGTTTAAAAATGTAAAAGACAGGAAGGTCAAAACGAAGTTGTAGTTCTTAAGTCTTACTTATACTTAGTCTACAATATAATCATGGAATTAGGGCAATATTGAACCTGAACTGGTGGTGTTATGTCACTGAAATGTTTGCGGAGAACAGAGTTGCAGACTTTTATGCAATTCTGAAGAACGTGACGGAGGTTTTTTGTTATAATATTGATGCCAATAATATCGTATCAGATAAAGTTTGTTTTATATGTGACCCAGATTTTTTCCGGGTCACAATTTGTGCGAGGACACGTGTATCATAATTTTATTAAGATATTATAATTAATTTACTTTTACGGCGTTATTACTGCATTTAAACAAAATATAATAAAATTATGTGTAATAATAATACTTATTAAGCGCCCCGGGTCAATGTTGTGTGTAGACTTAAAGTTGAAAAAATAGATATTTATTATGAAAGGTGTCACATTTTCATTATTTCAAAATTAGGAAATAATGTTTTTTTTTGTTTCTTTGAGTACCTTCTGTTACCGTAGCGATAAATTTAGCAAATGTTACTCATAAAAAACTCGTAAAGATAGGTTTATACTATGCATAGATGAAGAACTGGGAAAATATCAACAGTATAAAAAATATTTATACAACCGAATTTATTTCTTTAAGGTATGCCCCTTCAAATCGATACATTAATGTGAACGAATCCTATCACCAATACATTTCTTCAACCCTTTTTCCGGAATTAAGTACAGTTCTCTGAATTTTCCTTTGTCTTCAACGAAATAAAAACGGGTGCCACGAAATAGTAATTTGAGTTTACGACAAAAAAACAGAAGTCAGCTAAAGACTGAAATTATCGTGCTGCAAAATCCAAGAATATTCTTTCCATAAAACTGAGCTTTTTCGAAGAATTTGCTCTCTTGAACGGGACACAAACAATTAACAGTTACAACAGCGCGATAGTCTTTTGACTTTCGACCGACTTCGGCATATTTTTTTCGCTTTCGGTTCAGTTGGACGGTTGTCCCTTATCTGTTCCGCAGCCTCCTTATAAGACACGACTCATCTGCTAAAAGAGGTAACTGCTTCCGATCCCGAGCTGACCTCAGGCTTTAGACTATCTTAGAAACGACGACACTACCACCACCGTTTTCACAGTTTTCTGCTGCATCATCGGTACACCTAAAATGGTAATAATCCCAAATTTCATCACGCATTCCATCACATCATCACATGTATACATATTATGAACAGTAATCTATCGTAGGTGATACCGCGGGCGTAACTAGTAATACTCTAATCATTACTAAGTGATGTCATGATTTAAGTGCTTCCATTTTTAAAACATAAAGGTCTTAAGACAGAATGCACCCCTTTCGACGAAAGCGGTCATTTGTCGACTTCATTTTGTAAAAGCTTGACATTTATCACGATTTGTTGGAATAAAAATGTTATAATATTTGCTTTTAGACGCTTCAGAGACGTAGTTTCAAAGTTAAGTTTTCAATATTAAATCAATGATCGTTAGGTAATAGCTTTTGGAAGTGATTTTTACACATTTATGTTAAAAAAAAATACTATCTTCTTGCTCCAGACAAAATCTTTGTGTATAAAGATTTATTCCCGGGATTGGCTGATTGAAAAACTACCCTCTGTATGCTTCGGAAACACCATCAATAACATCATCTATGACAACCGTGTACCTGGGTATGTTTGTGCCAAGCTTGTTGACTATGGCATGAGATACATTTTAATGGGCTTTCTATAATTTCTGGACAAAGTAAAAACAAAAAATAAGATTGCGTAGATTTTAAAGATCTAAGCATACATAGGCAAAGTTAGAAAGCGGAAAGCAACTTTGTTTTATATACTATGTAGTGATAAACTATAAGTAAATAATAATCTGATAAACAGTAAAACAGGAAATAAATATAAAACAAGGAGTGAGCATAAAGCAGTTTGAACTATTTTTTGGTACAAATTAATTTAACTTTTAAATTTCTTTTTTATTCTTTAAAACGGAAATTTAACGTAAAATTTTTCTTCCGTTTATTTTTATTTTCTTAACTTTTGAAATAAACATTTATTTTTTCTTTACATGAGGTTCCAATACAAATAGGTTTTACTATGCTATAGAGCTATATCTAACTACTTTATCACTTAATTTATACTGGTACTTTACCTATTGGTTTTTTAAATGGGTATAATAATATTATAAAAACCGTCAAAACTGTTCTAGCCACAATGCACTGGAAATTAAGACAAGAAAAGCTTCCAGCTATATAAAAAAACTGTTCTTTCTTTATAGTTCTCACTTTTTACTTAATCCCTGTGTCGCGGAGGACTTTACACTAAGTTCACGGACACAAAGCACAACCATACTCAGAACTATGGTTCACAAAAATAGTTGTCAGTAGTACCTAAACTTCAGCATTTACCAACTTAATACTGCAAGGTAGAATATGTTGACGCTTATTTACTTGTACGCAGTAATCACTTTAACGCAACTTTTTTGCTCAACAAAAGCAAAACAGCATGACGTGTTGCATTGTATCAGGCTGGAATGAACCAAATATTGGATGCCGAATATATTTCAACCGACAGAACTGCAGTCATTTATCTTCCCATTTATTACGTTGCTCCACTACATTATATTCAAAGCTGAAAAATATAAAACGATACGGCTCGGCTTATGCTGGCCAATATATAACTGTTGAAACCGTTATACATTATGAGTGCAATCCTTATTTATTTTAGTATCTTTTGAAAAAATCGACAATCGTAAAGCTCAACAAAGCTCACAGCTATAGGTGGTTGATTCTCAGCTGCACTGGCGCTTATTCACTACCGACTTTAACTGTTCCTGTCTAGTAAAACCGGGGTTTTAAATGCTGACAATTTTTTTTAATCGAAAATCCACTGCTCATGAGTTATTGGAACGGGTAAGATTATAATGTACGTCTCTTAGCCGACTTTTACGACACCTATCGGATGACATGGTATATAACTTTTGAGACCTGATTTTGGGTTCCATTCCCATCCAGTATAACTATTTGTGTGGACATAATTGTTCCAAGTCTGGGTGTAAGTTGTGTCCGTAATTCATATCTTTGTAAATTCTCTTGCAACACATGAATTTATTTCCTGAGTGATAACGTTTTCCACAAAAAAAAAACTATTGTAGATACCACATGGTACACAGTGGACAGATAGTAAACTATAACTTTATGCAGTAACTATATAATGCTCCTCCGTATATTGCCCATAAATCTACCGTCCTAGCTTGATGCCTAACACTTTATAACGCCGGGCACTCGCAGTTTGAAGGCACTCCGACTTGCCTAACGAACCGCGTTTAGAGCCTCGTTAGAATCCCTTGTCTATGACTGATGATGTTATAAACCGCAACGACTTACTGAAAAGCTGGAATTTACTAACAACACACAAAACTTTTCGGTCTATGTTGTGTGGATTAAAAATGAAGTGAGCTATTAACACGTAAATTACTACAAATCTCTGGGTAAAAATGTCTTCGATACTGAGGCCATGTTGGCGAAATCTATTTTAAATATGTTAGAACTATAAAAATGACATAAGTATGTGTTATTTTTATTGCTTACATTCATTGTATTGCCGTGTGGTGTCCGGCTTAGAATAAAACACCCCATGTCCTCCCAGGGGTGTCGTAAAAGGCGACTAAGGGAGATATGGCTGGTAGATGGGCAGCAGCATCTATTAGTTCAAGGTTTATATCTTACTGCGATCACCAATCCGTCTGCCAAGCGTGGATATTATCGCAATATCCCTCGACGATCTTGGCTTGTCAAGGTCTGTTAAGAGGAGGCCCATGGTCAGCAGTGGACGTAAACGGGCTGTTGATGATGATGATGATTCATTGTATTGAAAACTTTATTACCCTAGACACTGATCTTTAGTTCAGTTTTGGACATCGTATTTTAAAGCACAAAATATTACCGTAACTGAGGCTGTATGCATTTCAAACCAAACTCAGTTAAAAAAAATACCGGCCAAGTGCGAGTTGGACTCATGCACGGAGTGTTCCATATAAACTTGTATGTAAATTTTATCTGAAACCACAAATTAAGGATTTTCGGTTTATTTCTTTATTTGTGTTGTAAGGCGCATCCTATTTTTCATTATTCTTATCATGCCTTTTTCATTTCTAACAAATCCGGTTAGGGATCTTAAGTTATTCAAATTAAAAAATTATACAAAACACATACAGTTTACGGCTTTAAGCATCTACTATTGGCCATAAGCATCCAATGGCAGTTGCTTAAGGCCATTTCTGTACAATAACAAATGTTAGTAGTCGTAAAATTTACCACATTTACTTAAATCAGGGTATTACTTATATCAGGGTATTACAGGGGAGTACTTACTTACATTCAGCAAAACCGTAGTTCCCACATTTTCAAATGTGTCTTTTAACGAACGACTTGCAGTCAAAACTTAAGCCGCTGAAAATGTAAAAGTTAAACAATAAACCGACGACGGGAACAAAAACATAGGCTCAGTGAGTTTCCAAGTGCTCATTGAGATTAGCTTCAAGAAAACAAAGTAATCAAGTTTACTGTTTGCCATCACTGACGTTTATTGGATTGATGGTTTGAATTGACGGTTTAGTCCACGTTCAACCCCCACAATCTCTACCCCCGGCCATGTTCAACCCCTAACCGTTGTCTACGTTCAACCCCCAGGGGTAGAACGTGGACTTGAATACATTTGTAATTTTTTCATTGTCCATATTCAACCCCAAGATATTAGGTATCTAATATTAAAAATAAAGTATTAGTGAGAACAGAAGTGTATTTATTTTCGGATAATAATAATGGTTCCGAGAAATAAATTAATCTCCAGCGATATGTGGCCGACTATTATTCTTATTACCCAGCGTTATAATGAATTACCGACAAAATAACACAAAACATACCGATTTTTTTTTAATACGAGCATGTTAAAATTCCTTTTCTCCTTAAAGAAAATTGAACTTCGAATAAGAAAACTAAACTTCCGACTAAAATACTGAACCTCCGACAAGATTACTAAGTTACCGACAACAGAGCTTTTATCAAAATAATCACACTTTTACGATTGCATGAACTGTTTTAATACTATTGTTGGTTAACAAATATATTTTTTAACTCTCAATAATTATGAAAATGCAGCTTAGGTTAGCGAGGAGCGAAGCGACGAGCGGGTTAGGTTAATATAAGCACAGCAAAGAGGAGAAAATTTTGAAAAATGTCGGGTACTTCTACATCATTTGCTCAAGCATATCTGGTTTTTTAACACCTACCGCCATATTCCTTTTCGTATATAGGTCAGACTTCACCTTTTTATACGACGAAAATATATAATGTCATCACTTGCGTCTTTTAAAGAAATCACAGCTTCACGATATACGGATAGGATAGTCTTCTTGAAATCTTCGCAAACTTAGCCTTCCAGACTTCATTTTTCGCAATACTTTCTTGGCATTTATGTAATGTTGATTTCATGATTTTAATTTATGTTGGTATAATAGAAGTAGTTCCATGACATTTAGACCAATTAATACACCGCCAGTAAGAAGAACCATTCTTCTTATTTTTTTTTGGTAATATTGATGACCTTCTAAGAGTACGCGTAAGAATACGTCCTCCGCACTTCGAAGTCACAAAATCAAAATGAATCTAACCACCACTCGTACACGGAATATCAGCCATTATTATAAGAAATGACAAATAAAAGTAATGTACTTGATAACGACGGAACAACTATTGACGGAATGTAATTCACTCATAGATATTATAGTAGAAATATGGTACAAATAGAGGGTACTTAAGGTAGATCTTAAGGATAGCAGAAATAAATTGAGGGTAGATGAGAAAAAACTTTTGTATTTCACTGTCCATTGAGGGTTGAACATGGATCAAAAAACCTGCTAGATAAAAGTCCACGTTCAACCCCTAGGGGGTTGAACGTGGACAACGTTTAGGGGTTGAACATGGCTGGGGGTAGAGATTGTAGGGGTTGAATGTGGACTAAACCGAATTGACCTACATTTTGGCGGATGACGCATGTACAATGTTCGAATAGCAACGTTATGTAAATCAGTTCCCGGATAAATTCATATTCATTCATCTTCTTTAAAATTACTTCCAACGAAATGTACAATCCGACTGATTTAGGCCACGGCGGCTAATCTCAAAGGTGGTTTAGCTATCTGTGCAGGACATATTCGTGATGGAACTCATGAACTAGTATAATTTACATAAGAAATCTAATTTTGTCAATAAGAGTTTTTGATAAAATTTGGTGAAAGAATCGACGTTGCAGACCAGACCACAGTTGCAGAATCGTGGTCAAAATTTAATTGCCAAGCCTTACATTTTTGCTTAAATTGAATCTTTGCCATCAAAATTTGTTTTATCTTGAAAACTATCAAAATATTAATATTTTAAAGAGGAAAGATTAGAGTTTTTACTTGTTTGCCTTTCGTGTTTGTAATCATAATCCCAAATCCTAGGGAACAGGTTTCAAAATCTTCTATGCAATTTTTACAAATTTCTTCTAAGACGTTCTGTGTTCGATTCCTACCCTTACTATTTTTGAAAACCACAGATAGTTGTTCTAAGGTTAGGTGTGCTCTATATTCATGAATTATGATTTTGTAGACACAAGGAGATTACATTTATAGTGCGGGAACTCTCTTTAAAAAAATGTAAACCATGTGTAAAATTTTCTCATGGGTAGGTACACCGGTCACGTGGGTTATACATTGAAAAGACTAAAAAGTATAATTAAATTAAAATCACTAAAAAAGTTTTTTTATTTTGTATTAGATGTTAAAGCAAAATTCTGCTAATTTTATCAAATGGCGAACAATTGTCGGTTCAACGAACGAAACTATGCGAGTCCGTTGCTATTGTAATTATTCTATGGTTGAGGGAATTGTGACTGATACAACAATAAAAAGGGTATTACTGAAAACCATTTAGTAATAATAGAATAGCAATTGCTATTGTTTCCCTGCGAGAAAGGTTCAAGGAGACGAATATTCTTACAGTCGTATCACAGTATGATGAGTTTTTAAATTAGTACAATCAGGGTCTGCTGTAGTCGACAGTACGATCGACGTGTGGCTATGGGAATGGCTCGGACAGTTAAGTCACGTGTTGAGTTCGGTATGCAGTGTGCTTTTGTGAGCGTCGAGGAAATGTAAACACTTCTACACATCTGTTACAAATATGTAGTTATCAATACATACTTACATGCTACATATACAAATATTGAAGTGACACATTGATTTCCATTACATACATAATAGAAAATCAAAGGGTTTTTATTATATACATATATTATGTAGGATACTAAAAATAAAACACAATAAAAAATAGTCTGTCTGTCTGTCTGTCGGCCTGACTGACTCAGTAATAACTGGACTGATTTTGACGGGACTTAGCTAATTTTATAAGTTATAATATAGACTGCCATTTATTTTGTCTGACCATGCATTCCGCTTATAACCTAGCTAAAATAATTGTACCTAACAATTTTGACGGTACTTTCATTAATTTTATTGTTAGATATCCTATGTTTACGCGGATGAAGTCGCAAGCAGCAGTATTCGGTTAGCATTTCTTAATATTTGGAAGGGCGAGTACCTAGTAGTAAAAGACGTAAAATTTAATTCTAAAATTAATTTTGGAATATATGTAACTGCTGTGCACGTCAATTCACTTTGTTAGATTTTATTTTTCACTCAAGACATTCACATCACAGCCATTGTTCAAAAACACACCGCACTGAACGCATTATCAACGAACCCTTATTTTTCTACAGAAACCGCGCATTAAATTACTTACGATAGATAAAAGAAAGTGCCTCGTCTAAGTTTTGTGCTGTTTTAGTACGGTGTTTTTTTTTAAAAGCGTTTTGTATTATTTTAAATTTACGAACCGTAAAATTGTTTTATGGAATTTTTGACACTGATTTCTTATGGTTTTTATTTTAGGCGTATGCTAAAATGCGGTTCAATTAGAGTCAGTACAACGTGAATGAAATTAAAAAGAAAATAAAGATTGAAATGTAACTTGAACGTTAGAATTTTTAACTTGTCTTTTCAATTGCCTTGTTGTACTAGCGTTCGAGTCCCAGGTCGGTCAGTAAATTGTGATACTAGTGCATCCGAAAGTTCGTAGAGCTGTCGTTCGAGATTCTGATGTTCTGAATCTCTCGTGTTAAATATTTTTTTAAGGGAGGTTCCCATACAACAGATGTGGTTTTTTAGCTCAACATAATAACGGAACTAAAATAATATAGTGTTTAAGGTTGTATAGAACCCTTCGTGCGCGAGTCCGACTCGCACTACACCGGTTTTATTTCGTATGCCTATTTATTACATTTTTACACTGATTAGTCTTTTGTTACAAGCTTTTCTTAACCTTAACTAACTTTAATCAAAGTACTTAATAAATGAATATAACACCTTCATTTTATACATGATAGGAACTTATTGAATAAATGAGTTCTATTAATTTATTGATAGTTATTATAATGTTTTATTACATAATGTTATCTCAAAAAAATATATTTACCAAAAATCACTGGTCTTT
The DNA here is from genome assembly GCA_947037095.2 of Nycteola revayana. Lineage (NCBI taxonomy): Eukaryota > Metazoa > Arthropoda > Insecta > Lepidoptera > Nolidae > Nycteola > Nycteola revayana. The sequence goes on along the minus strand of OX344845.2, from coordinate 10,831,114 downwards.
TTCTATTCTAATTTATTGCTATTTCCGCAAAATAGCACGGATTCGGAGCAAAGTTCCCACAATGACCTCGTAATAGCCTTGAAGACTACGAGGTCGTTCCTGGAAGGCGGGGTTTTGTTTTTGTAAACATGTTGGTTATTTAATGCATAAAGATCAATATTGGGCGTATCATCGTTTATATCATGCTACACTGCGCCTGACCGTGGATAGATACTTTGACTAGGTGTGTACAAACCACAACACTTGTAATACAAAGAGATGCGCACGACTACGGACTGTGTTTGATAATCTGTTATAGATTTCTTATTTGCTTACAAAGCCTAGTATGAATTTGGTCACAAAAAGTACTTACACCCTAAGGGGTGTATAGTGTCTAGAAATATTTTGCCCCATGTGCCCCTACATAATAAGTTATATAGGGGCTCATCGGGTAAAATATTTCTTGATATTTTAGGATTGGAATAAATTGTTCCCTCATTGTTAATATTTTAACAATTAATTTCCTTACAATGAATCACCAAAATCAATGAAGGCTTTTCTTAGCAATAACACTTTAATACTGTCGTATGTAGACTTACACATATTTTTTTAGGTCACATATGAATTTGTACTAGATACCATACATCGGCGGTTTATAATAGTAATAGCAGTTAATATAATCTTGTAATAATGATGGTCATATGTAATGTCAGGATTCTTACTGTCTTTATTACAGAATGCCTAATAATACATTTCCCTCCGGAGAGAAAAAAAGGCGACATAAACATTACTTTGCCACTAACTGCCAAACAAGGCTTCAATCAAGACCACTACACATTCGGCCGTTCCCACAGGAAAACGTTCCTTAGCAAGAATTCGTGTTTTTTCGACGCCCGAAATGATTTCCCCACTGCATTCATGGATGAGAGGCCAACTAGAAAACTCACGAGCGCCAGCAAACCTAGTGGATTTAAATATTTTAGGACTGCCTTGAAATATTTACTCACAGGCAGCCACATTGTGGCAGTTTCTTGGTTAAATATTTATGCATGATTTATTTAAATAGCACCAAAATTGTTTGGAAGTAAATAAGATGAATAAATAACGTAACGTAAGATTTTATTGTGTTGGATCTGATTGTTGACAAGTTACTTGTAGTTTTATCACTAACTAGCTTTTATTTGCGGCTTCACTCGCATTTTTTTTTGTAAAAAGTATCCTTTGTTATTTCTGATACCTCCAAGAATAATAATATATGTTAATATGTATTTGCTCGTTTTTTGTTAGTTTGTTTTTTGGTCGTAGAACTAACCGCTAGATGTTTTAATAAAATGTGTAGCACTTTTAATAAAATGTATATCGTATGTTTTTTAGGATGAAAATATACATCGAGCATAAGACGAGCGTTATTAAATCGTTCAAAAAACTACAAACAAAGCAACCCGCACAAGTCTGGGCAGTCGTTGGCGGTATTTTTCTCTTTACGTTGTGTTATCTCCATCTATAACCAATTTCTTCCTACTTACTTCCAAGCCATTAGCGATACAGCGAGAAACAAAAACATTGTGTATGACATTTTTCTATTCTTACAAAAGGTACGTCGATGCTCCGCGAAATAAAAGAGCTTTCTGTTACACGAATTATTTCGATGTGGGTCGTTTTTCATTGACGCCGTGAATGTGTCAAATAAGGAAAAGCCATTCCCCTTTCCTTTGAAGATATCTATTGTTAGGGTGTAGGGGCTACCGGTAATATTAATGGACGATAGGTGTGTGTATACTTAAATCAGATATATTATGATAAGAGTGCAATTGGTATATGTTTTACCTGTAAGTTAGGTACATATTTAAAGTATTTATTATTGGTAAAGATTTTAAAATTGTAAAACATTTAAATTATATATTGAATTATTCATATTTAGTAAAAGTGGTATTTATAAAAAGAAATAAAAATATAGGCATTCAAAAATGTTAACAAAGAAAAACGTATTATTTGTTTGTGTATTGTATTTTTTTAACACACGAAGCAATCATTGCATCACTTAACGTTTTATCTCGTTTCATACAAAATTAAAGGGAAATAATTATATCTTGTTAAGAAACTATTGTTTTAATTTATTGTGCAGCAAAATCTGGATTTGCTTCATTAGTCCCGGAGCATTTCTGCTAGGTATTCCCAATAACTATGTCCACGTTTAATGTGAAACTCACTGTTTATAGATAGCTCTCGCCGATCTCGCCTTAAACTTTGTTCATAGATACTCTGGCTTGAGTAAGAGAGGATGGTGCACGGAACAGGTGGTATCAGGGTCACACTCAGATATTTTAAAATTTCCTATATTATGTAATCTAAAGTAGTAGGGGCCAAGGCAAAAGGATTGAGAGGTTCAAACTTGTTATATTATAGGAAATAAACATTTGTGTATCCTCAATAATATTACAAGAGTTAAAGTTTGTCAGGTAATTCTTTATTTAAACTTTATTTGCCCGTTTGCGTCCACTGCTGAACATGGGCCATTTGCCATAGTCACCACGCTTGGCATGCGGATTGGTGACCGCAGTACTATGTTGTACCACACAAGAAAACGCTGCTGCCCGTTCTTAGATATACAATTATTATAGACGATGTTATAACAATCGGGACCAACGGCCTACGTGCTTTGCGAAGCACGAAGGGTAGACCCTCAACCAACCAGACCCGGAACGAAATCTTAGAATATACACGAAGATTTTCTGTCCGGCGTGGGGATCGAACCCACGACCTCTGCGGAGGTTGCCGTAAAATAATAAAATCATAAATTACACAAACTAATTGCTTAATCTTAAATTCGAGGTATTCATATCCCTTAATTAATTAGACATTATATATATAAAGGTTTTTCCCGATAAGACAATGAAACCGAACCCAAAAATTACCAATTAACGCTATATACATATATTAGGACCGAGAAAATGTCAATATTGACTCAAACAAAATCCTTATCACAAGCATTTGCGTGGGCTGTAGTTTAATTCGCTTCCAATATCTAAGGGATCAGCACGAGGGCGGTAACCGAAATTCTGGTCCCGACAAAACAATCTCAAGTTGACAAATCCGGGCTAATAATCGACGCTCGTTATCCGCACACGTCCGGTTTTAGGATAGATGCGGATATATTTGTAACCGGATTTAATATAGCCAATGCTATATCGGTTATATTGACAATTTGTTATATGTGCGCATTAGTTATCTGACATAATGGGGTGGTTGGAGATTGATTGTGGCTTGAATAGATGTAACAGACAGGGTACAGTTTGTATTAATAATTATTATTTATTGTTAGTTTAATTCATAGCATATTGAGGGCATGAAGCGCGAAGGCATAACTATCAGAACTACTTAAAAGCAGTATAAATAACAAATACAGTGTCGACTTCCAGGACAAAACATCTCATGATAAATTGTAATAATCTGAAATGTACTTCCTTATTAATGTAGCAACTCAGTGTGAACACAATTTATATTTCTGTCCTTTTATTTACGCAAGTGAAGCTTTGTTTGTGCCAATTAAGTTTATTGTTGACGGTACAAGATACACTGTCTAAGTGAGACAAGTACGGGTCGTGACCTACATGATAAAACTACTTAGAGCTGTTGTTTTCTCCTTTTCGTAGGAGTTTTCATGAGAACAATTTGCGAGCGCAAAAAAAAACCTATATCCGCTTTGTTCTAAAAAGAGTTGTACTATAAAGTAAACGTAGCGCCAACGCTCCGCGCCGAACTATTTCCAGTTAGCTAACATAACACTGGCCATAAAAACAATTGACAAAATTAAAAAGGAAATCCTGTAGACACAAAGTTTCCTTCACAAAGTTGTCCCTCATCACAATCTTTTGTCCTGCACGCGGGCTTACAATTGAAAGATTCGCTATCAGGTCAAAGTGACACATTTTTCTTCGCCACCTATCTTGTCGTGCGGTTTACGTAAGTTCACGTATATCACATTCAATACGTAACATAGGGGTGACGCTTGATTAATGGACGTTTCCAGAATTTCTTCTAACTTCAATCGCTAAAAGAAATACAGAGGTTCTTTCTTGTTTGCAATTCGTTAGTATATAGTTGTTACGAGTAGTGGCATCCATCAAAGGCTCTTTGTGAATGTTGTTTATCTATTAATCAGCTCTTATCTTATACATTCCTTCGTATTCCGTATGTACGTCTACAGGAAGTTGGGATTTCCATTATTAATGTGTATCACTGAGTGAGATAGCAGATTTTTTGGGGGATAATGCTGTTCGCGTCCGTGGGCTTTAGCTCTAGTCACCCACACGTGTCCCCTGGGTAGCGCCAAATGAATCTGGTGGTAGGTTTCGACCGCGGTTTGTCACCACCTTCAAGGCAAAGCCTTGCCGCTAAGTGATTTTTGTCGCGTTCCGGCATGTTGCCTTGAGTAGCCATCGTGGAAAGGGAGTCTGGGCAGTTGTGTGGCTGTGCGAACCGGTTCCGGTGCTGCGTGGTGTCTGTGCTGGGTGACTGTTCAAGGAGGGTAGCGGGATCCTAAGCACGATCTTCTGTACGGTACTCGTTCATGTTACGCCTCGCCCAACTGTCCCTTTTCTGCTTGTCTGTTCGTCATTAAAAAACAATGAAAAGTAAACATAGGAAACTGGTAAAACAGCGGTTGCACTCCCTCGCACTAAAAGTGCACCTATCTAACATCCGAGGTCTGCACTCCAATCTCATCCCGGTCCATCACCACCTTGAGACCGAAAAACCACATCTGCTGTTCCTCACGGACACGCAAATCAGATTTCCAGCTGACGCAGCATACTTGCACTACCCAGGGTACACCCTGGAGTACAATTTCAGCCCACGCGCTGGCACCTGCATGTATGCTCGTGATGACATCTGCTGTCGACGTCTCCGTAACATTGAGGATTCCAGTTTTTCTGTATTGTGGGTTCTGGTGGACACTGGCTTGGAGCAGATACTCTATGCCAGTGTCTATCGGTCGCACACCGACAACATGGAGACAATCAGGTTGTTTCAGTATCTTTCTGACTCAGCTGAATTAGCTCAGCTCAGGTACCCTTCAGCGCAGCTAGTTATTCTGGGGGACTTCAACGCCCACCACCAGGAGTGGCTGTACCCATACCAGAACACCGACCTTGCTGGGAAACTAGTGTATGCATCTGCTCTGACGCTTGGTCTCTCCCAACTGGTGACTGGGCCGACACGGGTGCCCAACATTGATGGCCATACGGCCAATTGCTTAGACCTTCTGCTGACAACCGATCCAGACCGATATCAAGTCGCGGTTTCCTCACCGTTAGGTAGCTCCGACCACTTTCTGGTGAAATCTGTGTATGTCTACTCGCCAACTGTTGTGTAGGTGTGTAGGGATACAAGTGAAACTACTCACGGCTAATAGCACACTGGTTTAATCCTGCATTAAAGGTTTGGGTGGCGACGCGGCGCACGCACACATACGCGTCGCTCACGCATACATATACAACACTTCCCCCTTATTTAACCAAAATGATATAAAGTTGTGCAAAATACAATATTAATTAACAAAAGAAACATACAAAAGTTACAGAAAAGGTTTATAATCTACCCTGGGAATGTTTCTCAACAGTCTTTCTGGATTCCTTGAAATTGCTTGCGAGACTGTATTTGTGTCTGCATACGGTGGTGATTGCAGATCTGCCTCGTCAGTTCCCACCCCCGCGGGACTCTGTACCCGAGGGTCGCCAGGTAATGGCTCGCTACGATTGTTGTTAAAATCATCAAAGTCATAATGATGTTGCGCCTCCACCTGTTGTGAAACATTACCCTTGCCATCTTTAAATAATATTATTTGATTCTTATGCTTTTTCACATCACACGTCGAAATCAAGTCCTGAATAAGATAAAGTACTTTACCCAGTCTCTTTTTAATGATACCTTTGCACCAACGGAATGTGACATTATTTAAATACTTTTTGTACATTATCTGATCCCCTGGCTTAAACACTTGTTTATTACACCCTCCACGTGCTTTAATTTGCGAACACTGTTGACGGTAAACATTATTAGTGAGGGATGTGAGAGAGGCCGAAGGGGTTTTCGGATTAATCAGATCTAAGCGTGACCTCAACTTTCGGCCAAACACTAACTCAGCCGGTGAGAACCCCGTGACAAAATGGACCGAATTACGATAATCAAAAAGATATTTTAATATTTTTAACTTGCAATCACTTTTATTGCGAGAATGAATAACGCATGATTTAATACCTTTTTTAACGATTTTAACATAACTTTCCGCTTGCCCGTTACTTTCCGGATTGTAAGCCGGTGACGTCATATGGTCGATGCCATTTCTTAAGCAAAAATTTCTAAACTCAAATGACGTAAACGCGGTGCCGTTATCACTTACAATTGTATGTGGCAAACCGTACTTGGACATAAAATCGTATAGCTTTCCTATGACGTTTGTGGAAGTTGTAGACATAGTAACATCGTACAACTCCACCCATTTGGTGTATGCGTCTACAACTACGAAAAACATCTGATTATTTAGCGGGCCTAGGAAATCGATATGTATTCTATAGAATGGCTTTGGTGGGTACCGCCACGGAATTATCGGCGTTCGCGGCGGGGACGGCCGTAACTGTTGGCAGATATCGCACGAGTTGATCATTGCCTCCAGCGCTGCATCTACCCCTGGGAACCAAAATCGTGATCTAGCCTCAGCTCTCGTTTTCACAATTCCCAAATGCGAATTATGCAACTCGTGTAAAATTTTTGAGCGTAACGTTTCCGGGATAACCACTTTATGTCCTCTCATGAGGCAACCATCTTCATGTGATAATTGTGTCCTACACAAATAATAAGGCTTAATATATAAATCCGACAACAATTGTCTAGGCCACCCCTGATGAATGTAATTAATTACCTTTGCTAAAATAATATCCTTGGCAGTTTCTTTGCGTAATTCGTCCAATGTTACTGGTATGCTGCCTTCAACTACAAAATTAACATAAGTCGCCCGGTCGATAGGAGCTGCGGATGCGGCCGCGTGAGCGCCGCTGTCCCCCCACCCCTCTATCTGTTTTTGATCGTGACGTAAACTCGCTCGTGACAAATAGTCTGCGTTGTTGTCGGCACTTCTTACATACTCAATTGTGTAATTATATGCGCTTAAGAACATTGCGTATCTTTGTAGCCTATTAGCCGATACTTCAGGTATGCCCTTATAAGGACCAAAAATAGTGATCAAGGGTTTGTGGTCGGTACGTAATACAAACGGTATCGATCTGCCGTATAAATATTGATGATAACGTTTAATGCCAAATATAATCGCTGTGGCTTCCTTCTGTATTTGCGAGTATCGTTTTTCGGCTGACGTGAGCGTACGGGACGCGAATGATATGGGACGTTCTAACATATCACTACTTACTTGTGATAATACAGCGCCTAAACCAAATGGAGACGCATCTACCGTCAATATTATTTTAGAATTTTGGTCAAAATGTGTTAATACTTGTTCCGACGTTAAGCATTTCTTTATTTCATTAAATGCATTTTGATGAATTGCTGTCCAATGCCACTTAACTCCTTTTTTTAACAAGTCGTACAAGGGACTGAGAATGCTTGATGCTCGAGGGACGAAATTTCGATAGTAGTTAACAAGCCCTAAAAATGATTGCAAGGTGGCAATATTAGTTGGAACAGGAGCGTCTACGATTGCCTTTACTTTAGACGAATCTTTCTTTAAACCGTTCTTGTTGATAATATACCCTAAATATTTTATTTCATCTTTAAAAAATTCGCATTTGTCCTTTCGCAAAGTTAATCCCGCGTCCTGCAGTCTCTTGAGAACTATGTGTAGCTTTTCCACATGCAAATCTTTAGTGCTTGCTGTTACCAACACGTCATCCAATAGGCATAACACTCCGTCTAACCCGGACAACACGGTTTCCATAGCGCGCTGAAAAATAGACGGCGCGCTTGACAAGCCGAATACAAGACGCGTATATGCAAACACCCCTCGGTGAGTATTAATACAGGTTATGTTTTGTGACTCATCATCGAGCAGAAATTGATTGTAGGCCATGGATAAATCTATTTTCGAGAACTGCTGGCCTCCGTGTAATTTTGAAAAGATTCGTGAACCGTCGGTAAAGGATATTGTTCTATTACTAATTGTTTGTTAATGGTCACAGAATAATCCGCACATATTCTGACGGAACCATCACGTTTGAGTACCGGCACAATAGGTGATGCATAGTCCGCATGTTTAACCGGTTTTAACACTCCGAGGTTTAACAAGCGTTCTAACTCTTTATCGACTTTGTCGCGCAACGCAAACGCAATGGGACGCGCTTTAAAAAAAATCGGTTTTGCATCATTACGTAATTGCAACTTAACTTTATAGTTTTTAAAAGCGCACAAATTATCTGAAAATACTTCAGGGAACTGTATTTGCAACCGGTCAATTGCGCTTTGAGCATGGTTAAGAAAATTTACAGGTGTTAACTTTAATTTAAATATTGATATGAAGTCGCGACCTAGCAACGGTGGGCCGCCGTGTCGTATGACGAACACGTCAAGTGTGTGTGTGCGCTTCATATATGTTATAGGTATACGCACATAACCTACACACTGCATATCGGTTCCCGTGTAACCATAAAATCGTTTGTTTGAAATATGCAATGGTATACCCGAAAACAATTTTTTATATGTACCTTCAGATATGACCGTCACCGCCAAGCCACTATCTATTTGAAATTTTAAATTCCGACCATTTATCGTCACTGTTTCTGTCATAGGTTCTCCCCGAGCCAAACAAATGTTATAAAGAGACTTACCATCATCGTCCTCGCTCACATCCCCCGTTAACACGTAGTTAAGTTTATTACACATTCTTCGCAAATGCCCTACTGTGTTGCACTTCTTAAACTTATACTTGGCAAACCGACACTGAGACGATTCGTGATTAGCGCGACCGCACACTGAACACTTTTTCCTCGCGGCACTATCGGTCGTGTTGACCCTATTTTGTCCTTTCTCGATCTTGAACACCTGTGCTTGACCTGAAGATGCAGGAGCAGTAGCGGCAGCGCCTGCCCGCGCGCATCTAATGCTCTCTACTAGCTCCACCGCCTTCGCCAAGGTCAAGGTCTCCAAGTCCAGCGCAAATAGTTTCTCCCGTTCAGGACCCGCTAGCATCCCCATCACAAAACGATCACGCAAGGCCTCCTCAACATTGCTGAATCCGCAATGCGCCGTTAGTCCACGTAACCTCGCTGCCCATTGCGTAGGCGACTCGCCAGGCTGCTGCGAAACTGCGTAGAAGTTGTGCCGTTCGCTGAACCCGCAACGTTTTGGTGTGAAGTGGTTATCCAACAACGTCACCAGTTCTTTGTATGGTACCTCTTGTACGTCTTTGGGCAAGGCTAAATCTGCCGCCAACTTGTATGTACCATCGTTGAGTGCGCTGAGTAGAATGGCTCGCCTCCTGGTTCCCGCCGTATCGTTTTTTTCATCGATGTTATTTGCGATGAACCATTGTGTCACGCGACCTTTGTAGGTCTTCCAATCATTAACATTATGATCGAAAATTGACAAAATACCACAAAATGACTGTGCCATTTTTCACTTTTTTGCTACTGTGGGTAACTCGTCGCCACTGTTGTGTAGGTGTGTAGGGATACAAGTGAAACTACTCACGGCTAATAGCACACTGGTTTAATCCTGCATTAAAGGTTTGGGTGGCGACGCGGCGCACGCACACATACGCGTCGCTCACGCATACATATACAACACCGTTCCTCACCGTTAGGTAGCTCCGACCACTTTCTGGTGAAATCTGTGTATGTCTACTCGCCAACCGATCCCGATCTCAAGGGGACTAGGCGTGTATTGCGATACAAGACAGAAAATTGGGATGAGATGCGGTATTTCTTCGCGTCTTACCCTTGGCTGCGCTTATGCTTCTCTTCAGACGACCCGGCTCGCTGCGCGGAGGCTGTTTCTGGAGTGATATGCCAGGCAATGGAGTATTTCATTCCATTTTCTGATGTCTCACTCCAAGACAAAGCCCGCCCATGGTTCAACGCTGAGTGTGATAGTGCTGAGGCACTTAAGCACCCTGCTTACCAAGCGTGGGCGGATGCTCGAGCCCGCAAAGCGCCAAATGTTCGGAAACTGAAGAAAGCCTTCAACAGTGCTGCCAAGTCTTGCAAACATGCCCTACGCAAGGCCCGCTTTGACCATATTGGCCGCATTGGAGCCAGAAAAGCATCTTACCCATCTTGGAGTAAAGCTTTTTGGACTCTTGCCAAATCGGTCGAAGCCAATTTCTGTCGGTCCTCTTTGCCGCCACTGCAGAAGCCGAACGGTTCATTAGCTCACACCGCCAAAGAGAAAGCAGACTTGTTTGCGTCTCTATTTGCGAAGAATCCACAACTAGATGCTGCTGGTAAAAGTCCACCCAGGCTACCACATTGCACTTCCACTATGCCTGAGGTGCACATTCGGCAAAAAGTGGTATTTAAAATTCTCAGCACTCTAGATGTGAATAAGGCTAGTGGGCCTGATGGCATTCCTGCCATTGTCTTGCGGTCATGTGCTCCTGAGTTGTCTCCTGTTTTGACTCGCCTCTATCGCTTATCCCTGAAGGCTGGTCTAGTTCCAGCATCCTGGAAGATTGCCAATGTTCAACCGATCCCCAAGAAAGGTAGTCGTGCCGACCCTGCCAACTACCGACCAATCGCAATCACCTCCATACTCTGTAAGGTTATGGAGCGAGTTTTAAAGAACCGTCTCCTAGCATACCTGGAAGACAATGATCTCCTCTGTGACCGCCAATTCGGATTCCGTCGAGGCCGGTCTACTGGACATCTTCTTGTTTATGCTACTCACTTCTGGAGCGAAGCCATTGAGAGACACGGTGAGGCTCTTGCCGTGTCTCTTGATATCTCTAAGGCTTTTGACAGGGTTTGGCACGCAAGTCTCATTGGTAAGCTTCCGGTTTACGGTATTGCTCCCGGACTTTGTACATGGATTCAGGATTTCTTGAGGGGGAGGTCGATTCGAGTTGTCATTGATGGCGCCTCGTCCGATCTTCTTGGTATTAATGCCGGTGTCCCTCAGGGATCTGTTCTCTCCGCGACTCTTTTTTTGCTGCACATCAACGACCTGCTAGCTACTCCCGGTATCTTTGGGTACGCAGACGTCAGCACAGTCTCGGTGAGATACTTGTCTGATGCGAAGTCTGGGTCAAAGGTTCAGTCGTTCAGGGAGTCGATGATGGAGGGGGTGAACTCGATCTTGGAGGCTGTCTCCTTATGGGGTGATGCCAACCTGGTTGGGTTTAACCCCTCAAAAACACAGGCTTGTCTTTTTTCGGCGAAACGGAGTCCATTCCAACTGACTCCGACTTTCCGGAATGTTTCCGTTCCGATCAGCGACCATCTTGAGCTCTTAGGGCTTGACCTCTCTTCTAATCTAAACTTCGGTCACTACATCGAGTCCATTACAAACACTGCAGCCAAAAAACTTGGCATTCTCTCCAAGGTGAGGCGGTACTTCATATCGGAGCAGCTCTTAAGTCTCTACAAGGCTCAAGTGCGCTCCTCAATGGAATACTGTTCTCATCTTTGGGATGGGTCTGCTAGATATCAGCTGGATGCTCTGGACTCATTGGGGGCCGAGCGAAGAGAGTCAAAGGCAATAACTCACTTATGGAGGCAAGTCTTCAGAGCCTCGAACACCGTAGACGAGTAGCCTGCATAACGGTTTTTTATCGGTTACATTTCGGGGAGTGTGCGGAGGTTCTACATAACCTGATACCCCCTTCACCCTTCCATCACCGGACGACCAGGCGCGGCGAGCGGTTTCACCCTTATGTTGTAGACATTCCTTCAATACGCACGAAGCGATTTGCTTCTTCTTTCATAATGCGGACGGCTAAGGAGTGGAATTCTCTGCCGGGGTCAGTTTTTCCGGAACGCTATAATCTGGACATCTTTAAAGCTAAAGTGAACAGACACTTTCTAGGCACGCGTGTATCATCTTAGGCCTTATCTTCGGCTTCCATCAAGCGAGATTATGGTCAAACGTAAGCCTATATTTAATAAAAAAAATAAAAAAAAGATATATTGGGGATCCCCGTGGAAGTTTCGTATTAAATACCAAAAAATATAACTTTAACTGCAATTAGGTAACTAAACAAATATATACTAATAAAGCTAAAGAGTTTCAGTTTGCTTGCTTATTCGCGCTTATCGCGAAACGTACTGGTCCGATTAAAAAAACAATCTTTCTCTGTTAGATAGCCCATTTAACGAGGAAGGTTATATTTAATTATAAAAAAAACCTATGGGAATATGAGTAACGCGGATGAAACCACGCGCGGGAAGCTAGTAAATTATAGTATTTCAAACTTTCTAGGATGGCACAAAGAACCTCATTAGTAAATTTAGAGGACCAGTACAACCAACTCATGCCTTGATATGACTTCGGTGTGTTTTCAATCGGAATCTTTGCAATGCGAGAGCTGTGACATCGTTAAAAATAAAAATGCAATGTTAGGAAAAGCGGGATTTAAATCCCCGGTTTGTGTCCCGAGGGGGACAGAGACGTGATATTTTTTAACTGTTAACGAGGGAAATGCGTCATTTCTAGCGTGCTAGATGAGAGGTTAGACATAAGGGGCAAAGCGATTTTCTAAAAATGAGTTAAAACTAAAACTAAAAGAGGAGTAGTAATGGTGTTCCGATCTAAAATTTAAAGGTTAAGTTTTAAAAATATTATCATATTAGAGAGTATTAAAAGTCATCTAGAGAGCAATTTAAAGCAAGTGAAAGTGCAAGTTCAGTATAAAGATATCAAACGGAGGTGGGAGTCCTAATTCAGTTTTAACTTCGGAAGTTTCACTGTGAAATCCGATGAGACTATGCAAACTTAATATTTAAAGGTAACATACGTTTATAAGTACTTTTGTGAAATTCTTCAGTGCATCCTCTTTTATAGCTTGATTTTGTTTGGTAAAACATTTCTTAATATTTATATACATTTCTTTTATTTATTTATTACTAACTGCCTAGCCTATGTGGTAATCGAGTTTATTACCTATCCCCGTGCAAAGTTTCAGCCAAATCCATTCAGTAGTTTTTGCGTGAAAGAGTAACAAACATCCATCCATCCATACATAAAAACTTTCGCCTTTATAATATTAGTAAGGACATTCTATACTAATATATAAAGCTGAAGATTTTGTTTGTTTGTTTGCTTGAACGCGCTAATTTCGGGACCTACTGGTAGGATAACATTCTTTCAGTGTCAGATAGCCCATTTATCAAGGAAGGCTATAGGCAATTCCATTTGGAACTTCATAATGAAATATATATTTCATAATTAAGTTCCAATGGGAATAAATGGGAACGGGAGTTACGTGAGTAAAACCACACGCGGGAAGCTAACATTAAATAAAGCCCAATTTATTTATTAAATTTTATTGTGACATAAATACAATTAATAAGTAGGTTAACATAAAGGATAAAATAATAAAAGCAATCATATTATTTATACAAGTTAATTTATATTAACTTAAATATTTATTTCATTCCGAAATGTAAAATTTTCCGAACAACCTAATATCAAAATATTGTTTAATGAAAACTTGTATTAATAAGTATCATTATTAAAATTTATTGGTATGGAAGTAATAGTATAATAATAAGATACTTATTTCTATAAAATAAAAAACATTTTGGATATTCTGTTCTGTTTCTGTTCACTGGATAAATTCATTGAATGTATTTCAGTATTAGGTTTCATAATATAAGTCGCGTGTTTTATTCCCGCGCCAGATAAAGTCTATATACATAAATAAAAGATAAAATTAAAGTTTTTTCCGTGACTATGGCGTAAATTTGCCGCTAAAGGTGGCAACGAGTAGGGGACACAGCTCGAATGACTCTCAGCCAATGTGGCTTTGAAATGAAAGGTTTTTGAGGGGTGATGACGCACTGGCAAGTACAATGTAGGACGCTTGCATGACGGACCGACGGCCTAATAAAGGGACGGGATGCCAGTGAATGCAGGTGGTGCCTAGCAATTGTTCCCGCTAGAAATCAATTAGGGAGGGATATGTTCAGTTGCGAATATCTATAGGCTATGGTTGTTTTGCCGCAGCTGAATGTTTATACGGCTTGATATTACTAACACAACCTCCGTTGCTTAGCGGTATTTGGCTCGCTGTAAATCTCGGAGGTCGTGGGTTCGATCCCAAAGCTGTAAATCGCTGTGTAAATTCTAAGATTTCCTTCCGGATCTAAAGGCAGCTAGCCTTAGCTGCCTTTAGATCCACCCTATAACCTGCCTAGATAAAGTGCTTTGAAACTTATACTTTTGTTATGAATGGCGAGAATAAAAACAAATTGCACTAGTTTCAAAGATTTTGATACTATATCTATTATACACAAGTTATAATGTAAATGGACATACTACTAATGCCATTAGTTCAGGAACTTTTTTCACCATAACAACATTGATAGTTTTAGTTTTAAAGCTTTTTGACACTAAAATCGAGTAATTCGTTATCAGTTTTTGTCACTAAAATCGAGTAATTTGTTATCAGGTTTATGATCACAACCTCCGTGGCTTAAAATTTCGGATACCGTAGGTCCCAACAAGTTTTCCATACAATTTCATTGTGTAAAATCTATGTTTTTTTTCCGGGACTGGTTAGTTGAGGAACTACTTTCCGTGCTTCAGAAATCACCTTAAGTCGTTGATTCTGATTGTTATGACATCGATAGAGGAAGAACAGTAGCGTTTCTGGCTTAGCAAATGAAGGTTCTCTGATTTTCAGAAATAAAAATCTGTTACCCGACGCGACGGTAAGTAAATAGACAATCAATAGGCATAATCTTTTAACGCGCACCGTTCGCACTTTAGGTATTTAACGGGGAATTTGATTGAAAATTACATTTCCTATTTGTTCTATTTATATATTACCTATTATTAAAAGAACAGGGTCTACGCGGGTGATTGGTGATAGATGCGCGGGGCAATGTATATAAACATACTTTGACTTTAACCATACTGTTTCTGATTAGAATCCACATTTGGTTTAGTAATGAAAGTTTAAAAAAATATATAGCAAACATATATTCGTTATACCTAGCAAGCAAAGGGATAACTATTGTGATCACAGTTTACACACATATTTTTCCTTTCTTATTGTTCCTGTTAACTCAGAAAATCCTACCATTTCGAATATCCACCATTACATAAAAAGAAAACTTTTCTAGCAATTGATGTCGATCCCTTTCATATTTTTCTCAAATCCAAATTGAGTTTTTTATTACAAAAGGGAAATATTTGTTTTTTGTTAAAGTGCTTAAATGAGCTTATCAACAAAAGTATTCAAAGTAGGGGTGAAAGGTTGTAGCAATGACGCAAGAAGCATTAATGGAGATGTAACTTATATTGTATTAAGTTCAAGTTTTTATAGAATTTAAAGTATAGTGTTAACATACAATCATAAATATCGTCGCGCCTTTCTCCCATAAGGGTAGGCAGAGATAAAGGAACGCAACCTGTCTTGATCCGGTCACACCTCTTCCACGTTCATCAGTCTCGTCGTGCATACTCGCCAATTATAGGTAGCTACTTTTGATATTTTACTTTTAGTATTTATCTCGTGAAATTGTGAAAACCGTACAATTGTTTTCATTTGTATTACTTAATCAAATCAATATTAATAATTTAATAAACAAATGTAAATAAGCGTAAAAAAATCAAATCAAAATTAAATCCCGAGCCCGTGTTTGTTTAGTGACCTGTAAAAACAGCAACGTTGCTCGTTCGTTTATTTATATTTGGTTGTTGGAATGCTGTTACAGAATTCAATAAAACATGTATAGTAAATAATTATAATCAATATATAAATCACGACTGACATCCTATTATTTCCAACATAATTTGGTTGATAAAAACATTATATTTATTCTGTGTATGTCGTTTTAGTATATAATTTTCTGTAGGTTCCTGTGTTATAAAACATCTCCACTATTAATTATATATACATACACAAATATATAAAAAAAAACACACACAAATAACAAACAACATATAAACTAAGTGACTGTTGTCTTTAAATATAATATTTATCAATAATTTTGTTAGAATAAAAAGGTTATCGAGGAGGAAAATTTAAGGAGAAAATATTTTCAAATCCTCATTGTATTGATCTGATATCCACTCATCACTTCAAACTTCTTGTTTCACTCAATAATAAAATTTGTCTGTTTTCTATAGAATTTTATGTAATTTTATAGCTAATTATCCTTTGAGCTTTTCCTCAAAAGTCAATAATAATACTTTTCTCTTGTTGGTTTGACAACGTCATAATCCCTCAATCTCATCGCCAGCGACCGCCCTGAGCCGAGATCCAAGCCCCACAGGGGGCGCCCACTTGCGTAGTTTGCTTAGTTTGTAGTTTTTAAACCATTTATTAAGGCTGGAGCTTTGCTCGCCTTTATGCCCGGTGAAGTAGCAAAAGACAAGCTACCTACGTAGGTTTGACGGAAAGATATGTCAAGTTACATTTAAATTGTTATATGAGTTGATTATGTAAGTTTATGTCATGTGTAATGCCATGTGCTTTCCGGCTTAAGATAGGCCATTCCTTGATTTACCATGGGATTTTTTTTTTCCGACCGTCATATGTAATTAGCCCTGAGGTTTTGCTACTTTACCGGTCATAAGGGATTTCCTATGGGTGACGTATGGCTGATGGATGGGCATCAACATCTATGAAGTAACTATCTAATTGTGATCGCCAATCAGCCTGCCAAACGTGTTGATTATGGCAAAATCCTTCGAAGTCCCGGGTTTGGCAAGGTTAGTTTATAAGAGGGCCATGTTCAGCAGTCTAAGAGTAAGTAACTTATGAATCTAATAATTGAATTTTCATTGAAGAACGTCATTAAATTTTCACTGTGGTAGCTATTTGTTGAAAACTTTTCATTTGTACTTTAAGTTGTTCTTATGGTATTATAACTTTTTACCATCGGTAAGCAGAAAGTATCAAAGCCAAACCTTTATTTTCAGTTATTATGAACGGTTTTAAAATAGAACATTTGCACTTTAAGTATTAAAAAGAGAATTTGAATAATGAAATAATGCAATTTATTCAGCACTTAGGTAGTTACATACACTTGTACTTGTCAAAATTACACTGTATAAGACTAAATCTATCAAAAGTATCACTTAAGTAGCTAAAAACATTATTATAATTATTTGATCTTACAGAATTTTTAATCAGTCTGTCCGTCTGTCGAGCGATAAATGACAAATAGTAAGGTATAGTAAGATGCCTTAAAGGTAACAGGTCTAAAATTAAAATTAACTTCCAAGAATCCGGCCAAAGTCTAAGCGACATCCACCTGAGGGCACCCTTAAGGGGTTAGGACCAACGCTCAGGATGCCACTGGAGTAAAGAGTAGATTTACGAACAGTGGTGATGATCGCTGGCACGAGATCACAGTTCGGGGAATAAGCAACAACGCGGTCCTCGGCCATGCCGTCGAGGATCCTACCCTAGCTAACCTGTAACCTTTCACTAGCTACCTAAGTAGACGACCCGGAGAAGAAAGGAAGAAAGAAACTCCGAGATTTTTTGTATCTTTTGCTCTGTTCTTTTTTTTTATGTCAAGTCTTTTATCAAAACCATGTAATATTGTACAATGTATATATGATGTAAGCGAATGCACGCTCAGTAACATTTATTACCTGGTCAATTTATACCGACCAGGTGTTCAATAAGACAAGAAAAAAAAATGAATACAGTAAATACTATAATGTAGATATTAAAGTTTACTCGGGCACAGACAATCTCCTACAAAGAAACCTAATGGCGGATGCATTCACACACATTTACAATATGACAATTTACACAAGTTCAACCAAAGGATATACCTATAATAATAATTTTAAACAATAGCAAGAGTGAATCAACAAAATATAAAATAAAAATTAACATAACACCAGTCACCGCAAGAAAGAATTAGAATCCTCTTAACAGTTGACTTGAATCTATCATAAAGTAACTCTTGTAGGTGTACAGGTATTCTGTTATACATACGGACTCCTAATCCCACAAAAGATGAGTGTACTTTTTGTAGGCGATGGTATTCGGCGCAAAGTTTATGCTTATATCTAGTGTTTATTGTGTGTATGTCACTTCTTTTGTTAAAAAGGTTAATATTTTGCCGGACATAGATTATATTGGCATAAATGTATTGCGAAGCGACTGTTAGTATATCTATGTCCTTAAAAAAGTCTCTTAAGGAGAATCTCGTACTTAGTTGATAAATAGAACGAACTGCACGTTTTTGTAGTATAAAAGTGCTTTGAATATCAGCAGCTTTACCCCAAAGCAGAATGCCATAGGACATAATACTGTGAAAATAACTAAAGTAGACCAAACGTGCAGCAATAAGGAATTCATTTCTAAAAAAAATTAAAATTGTAATCTTATTTTTCTTCGAAATTATAACCATAAACTTAATACCGTAAAACGCTGCAACTTTGCCAACTAAGCCCAAGTTTGCCTATTTCGTTTAAATTAAGATATTTCGCGTTTTCTTGTTTTTTTTTTATTTTTTACCATTTAGCGATGACTTTACATTATTAGGGCAACATATTTTTATTGTTTTGTAATGGTAACTTCATTGTTACTCTGTCAGTTGTCCGACAAACACCGGTGCGAGAGGGTGAAAATTTCTAGTGTCATTTAACTTTTGAAGTTTTAGCTAAAAAAAAGGTGTTTCCGTGCAGCTATTACATCCCAGGGTAAGAAAATACTATCTACTTTCCGTATTGCTTGATATTTTTATTAAAAGGACACGATTTCATTAAAATAACTTAGCAGGCAATGTTATGCACTGTTTTGAGATCTTGAGTGACACAACTTTGCCTGGGTCTAGGGTTGTCACTAGTCGGATTTTAATAATGATATATTTTTACACATGTACATGTCATATTTGCATGAAATTTACACATCTTAGAAACCGGTCAAATCGAAACGCAAGAGTGATTTTGTATTTAAGTAAGTCTTAATTCTATTGCAGTTTTATGAAAAAATGCCGAATAATACACGAAGCAGGAGAAAACCAGGAGCTCGATGCTAAACCATTTGGTCGCCCTACAGAGTTGACAACTGAGGAAGAACCCCACATCGCAGATATAGTGAATATTACAGCAGAATTTGTTTGTCCTCATACGCTTTTAGACTTGCCCGTTATAGTTTACAACTACTGAGTTAAGTCTTTGTTTTTGCTAATAATTATGAGTCAGTATTGCTAAAAAAGCATTAAATTTGTGATTTTTTCTCATAAGTAGCATTTTGTTTTATTTTTTTTAAAGTGAATAAAATTTTAACATAATTATCCATATTATTTTTTGGACAACCCTAGAGTCATCAACATTTTTGTATGAAAAGTTTGTGGTACCTGCTACATACAACATTGCCTATCAGCAGTAAAAACATATAAATTACCGTCATGGTAATGATATAACGGTCCGGGACAAGCACGGTGTCTCATGTACACGGAAAAGAAATTACTTGTGTCTTTTACCTACAACTTTGCCTACGACTTTAAGTGTTTGTAATTTTGAAAAAAGACATGATTTGAATAGATTTGAGTTCTACCTGGCAAGGCATAAGGTCTGTTTTCCATCTGAAATTCTTTAGAAGCCGTAATAATAAATAGGTTCAGAGATACGAACAAAAAACGTCAAAATCCAGGCAAAGTTACAGCATTTTACGGTAGATCTAACGTGTTTTTCGTTAACCTTTAAGGGTCTTAATTTCTAAAACCCAAATTCATGTCTCAATCTCAATCTAGAAGTTTAAACAGTACAAAAATATCATTGCAGTCGCATGTGACAATCGTGATGTAACAAGACAAAAGATTTAATGGCACATTGAGGGAGAAGCGTGTTACCGGACCACCGTTGTTGTGAAACAATTAGCTTGCCCACGTTAATCGCCTTGGCACAATTTGCCCCTTCTGTCGTTTGCACGATGTATACAATGTGTAACATAAAAGCGTGGAATATTATTTACAGGCTGAAATTTTAACGGTTGTTTTTCTGCTGCGGAATAATGTTATCTTTAAGTAGGATCAATCTTGTTTTTTTTTTTGGTAGAGTTAAGAATTGAATGCAGTTATAGCATTAGATATATAACGCAACGACAGCTTATTGTTCCTTAATGTCCGGACAATATTGGTGAATTAGGTCTATTTTATACGATGTTCAAGTTATACTTTTGTTAAAATAAATTATATCATCATTATTATCAGTCCGTGTAACGTCCACTGCTTAACACGGGTCTTCTCCCGAGGGAGGGTATTTGCCATAGTCACCGGGCATAAAGGCGAGCAAAGCTCCAGCCTTAATAAATGGTTTCAAAACTACAAACTAAGCAACCTGCGTAACAGGGCGCCCCCTGTGGGGCTTGGATCTCGGCTCAGGGCGGTCGCTGGCGATGTGATTGAGGGATTATTATTATTATGCGTTTAATATTTTAGGGGAGTTTTGTGCAACTGTCGCTCTACTTTACAGTTCGCGGGCCTCTCGGACTTCGGGTCTACGAAGGCATCGGATGGTTCTTTGGAAACTAAGGGCGCGGCGCCCTACCTAACTAAGTCGCGGGCGTACTCTTCTCCGGCGGGTCGGATAGAGGTGACCGCAGCATTATGTTGTATTTCACAAGGAAACGCTGCTGCCCGTTCCTTGATATACGACTATTACAGATAATGTTATAACAATCGGGATCAACGACTTAACGTGCTTTCCGAGGCGCAGAGGGTAGTCCCTCAACCAACCAGACCTGGAAAGAAATCTAAGAATTTACACAAAGATTTCCTGTCCGGTGTGGGGATCGAACCCACGCTATAACCACGCAACAATACCGCTACGCTACGAACTTATTTTATGCAAAGTATATAATTTATAGAAAACTTTGTATAAAATAAATTCTCTAATCATATAAAAATGAAAGCTTTTGGCTTTAATTTTTTATAACACTGCTTAAGGTGCATCTAATTTGAATCGAATCAATAACATTTGTTATCAGCCGGAATAGCCCGTCAAGAGAGGAAAGTGTGTATAAACACACTCCCCTCTTAAAAGTGTACCTACATGTGACAAAAATGATAAATATTGAATTAAGCTACGGTATACGGTATATACAGGGTGTCCGGTAATTAATGGATAACCTTAAAATGGGTAATGGTAAAACTAATGACCATTCAGAAAAAAAATACAAATAAAAAAAAATACAGTTGGTTTGGTACCAAGATATGATTTTTTTAATAATAATCGGTGTTTTTTGTTACCTTATTTCACATTTTTATACACCACGGCCACAAATTAAGGAATTCTATCGGTTTTTTTTTGTTATAGTAATTTACGTTAACTGAGCTGATAGATAGGTAATAAATAGTATGACTACTATTACACGGTTTTTTTTAAACAACTTGAATGTTTGTTCTGGGGAAAATTTGTGAAAAATATTCAATTTGACAAAGTTTGAGCAACCGTAACTTAAAAAAAAAGTATCCAGACACAAGTGACCAATTATTTTAAAATATTATGTGCTTCAAGCCAATTTCAAAATGGTATCATTCATTATTGTATCTAATGTAAATTCTGAATTATGGCTATTTGTGTAGAAAAGGTGTGAATTTTGGATAAACATCAAAATTTGCAATATTGGAATAATTATTTACATTGAATGTACCTGACCATTGGAGTTTAATAAAAAACAACATTTGACATTAGTAAAACTGTATTCGTTATTAATTACAATAAATGTTCAAATTGTCTGCCACCCACTCTGATACAGGCTCTACATCTACGAATGAATGCTCTCCTGAGCAGTCGCGTATAGCGTCGATCGCTTATTTTCGATGCGGCTGCCCGGACACGGCTACGTAAATCTTCCAATCTTCCCCAGCATTTTTCGGCAGAAACGCAATCTTGCATTATAATCTCTTGGTTGAAGGGTCTGCACGCGCGTAACGTGGAACGGGTGAAATTTGTTCTTTTTTAAGATATCATGCACAGTCGATTTCCCTATACCCGTGCGTCGAGCTATTGATCGCGTAGAAATTGAAGGATCTTGCGCAATTTCCTCAAGTACCACGTCTTCTACATCAGCACGAGCGCTTCTTCCACCACTAGTACCACCAACACCAGTACCAGGGATTCTTCCTTCTGAGTAACAACCGTGGACTCTTATAAATACGCGGTAATCTGGATGACGCGCATTAGGGTATCTTTCCCTATAAAGAGCTGCGGCTGCGTTTCCATTGCCTCTGCATTCCCCATAAATAAAATGCATGTTTGCATATTCTTGTGGCGTATACTCAACACGTGGCATGTTGATTCACAAAATAAACAATCCAGTTACAAGCCAAGTCGTCGCAAATATCACCACACAAAACAAGTCCAAATCGGTAAACAAAACGAATAGTCCAGTAAAATAGCCAGGTCGTCGTTTTAACACTGATTCACAGTAACTAGCAACAATTGCAACCGGAAACGAAATAAACACATGCGAAGTCGAGCAAGTCGAGTGACGCACTAAGTCTAAGTCAATGTTCCTGTAAGTTCTGTTAGTCCCCTACCGGTTTTTTTACATTTACTATCTCGCTCGCACTCATCCAACTCATATCCTCTTTGTCTAACATGAACAAAAGACGGGTGGTGCAGGGTGCGCGCAGGTAGCTAGTATGGCGGTCACACGACTTACACACACGACATTTATTGCAAAGCCAATTTGTATTTGTTAAAATATTTCTGGTTTTAAAGAGACTTTATTTAATTATTACTATTCATTACTTACGTCTATTAAGTTTTTACTAACCCCGAATGGTCAGGTACATTCAATGTAAATAAATATTCCAATATTGCAAATTTTGTTGTTTATCCAAAATTCACACATTTTCTACACTAATAGCAATAATTCAGAATTTACATTAGATACAATAATGAATGATACCATTTTGAAATTGGCTTGAAGCACATAATATTTTAAAATAATTGGTCACTTGTGTCTGGATACTTTTTTTTAAAGTTACGGTTGCTCAAACTTTGTCAAATTGAATATTTTTCACAAATTTTCCCCAGAACAAACATTCAAATTGTTAAAAAAAAAAAACCGTGTAATAATAGTCATACTATTTATTGCCTATCTATCAGCTTAGTTAACGTAAATTACTATAACAAAAAAAAACCGATAGAATTCCTTAATTTGTGGCCGTGGTGTATAAAAATGTGAAATATGAAACACCGATTATTATTAAAAAAATAATATCTTTGGTACCAACTGTATTTTTTTTATTTGTATTTTTTTTCTGAATGGCCATTAGTTTTACCATGACCCATTTTAAGGTTATCCATTAATTACCGGACACCCTGTATACTGTACTTCTATCTAAGGTAGTATACCTATATAGAAAAGATCAATAAATACATTATATTGGAAAAAAAGATGTTATTCACTAGCTAGCTGCTAGACTGCGCGGTTTCGTATGCACATTGGTATTTACGTCTGCGCCTAAGCATAAGCCTAAGTTCACGCCCACACTCACACCTATACTCATGATTATGCCCATTCTCATTAGTGCAAGGGAATTTACTTTATCGTGCCGAGGAATAAAGGAGGCTCTACCAACAAGTGCATGGCTCTTAAATTCGATGATCATATAATATTAAGTACTATAAATAAATAAGCACCAAATTTTGTATCGTATATTGAGTCTTGATAATTTACTTTTTTTCTTACTAGCAATCAAATATACATCGACAAAATTTCTAACATTTCCCTCAAAGTTTTCCAATGGATTTTTCTTCTACAATTTGAGGTATTTTTTTAATAAACATAAAGGATCAAAATTAATTGATAGCATATTTGTATACGTCAAACTATATATTAACAGAAATAAGTAAATATATAAGAGGGTTATACTTATTTACTCACAACATTTTGCATTCTTCTAAAACTAGCTAATTTAATTTCAAACTAATCTATATAAAATACTACTATTCTAAATTATTTCTAAACTTGGCAAGGTGAAGTAAATATATTAAATCGTGAATCCATTTATATCATTCGCACCATCATCCTCTGTAGCGAATAAAATTAATAGTAGGACTCACAAACTAATGATACCCAGTAGGTTCATAAAATAAATGCCATACTTACACAGAGAGTTTAGCGTATATTCAATTGTCCATTTAGGTGGTCCCCAGGCAGCATTCTTGGGACCCTTTGATGGAAAATGTATGTTGAGGTTGGATGACCGTTACTCAACAATTAATTTCACCTAAATCTGCCGCAGTGAATATTTCACGTTGAGCTTGACGCGAACGAAATATATAAGGAACAATTTGTTACGAGTTTTGTATAGGGTGCTTTTGACAGATTTCAGGTCTTTTATAGAGGAAAACTCATTTTTAGGATGGATTTTAATTGCGCGTTTGAAGATTTTTGGTGTAAAATATTGACTGTTGTGTTCTTTGAATATATCTAGCTTTCTATTCAATAACAAAAACCTATATCTACATGATGAAGGTAGGTATGGTGATTACATTGTCTTAGAGAGGAAATTTATGCGAAATAAATTGTATATTTTATACAAAACCATTAATCGTATTTGTTTTAATTAATAGATACTACGAAACATGAAGACATAATATGTTACTTTTGGAAGCCATTTTTTTGAACGGACATTGATTTAATCAGCCCCAATGCTTTTGCTATTTCACCGGGCGTAAAGACAAGTAGGGCTCCAGACTCATATTAAATGATTTGTTAACTACAAACTAAATTTTAGATGCAATTTATTTAATTTACTAGCTTCCCGCAGGGTTTAACTCGCATAACTGCTGTTCTTCGATAAATATAGCCCATTTATTAAAAAACAGCAGTTAAGCGAGTGAGAGACTTCTCTCTTTTTTTTCGAATCGGATAGTAGTTACTGAGGTTAGCGCGTTCAAGCAAACAAAACAACACTTCAGCTTTAGGTAAGTATATATTAGTACCTATAGATATAGATAGAGAATAAAGACATTCGATAACTGCAAAAAAATTATCATTTAAATCGGTAAAGACTGTTGTAAATAGTGTACCTTAAATATTAAATTAACGCTTAACGTTGTGTTTATTTACTTGAAATCGGTAGTATTCTCAGAAACATATCGTTAAGCGTTAATTCAAACAAATGGTAACCCGCTTTCTATTACCATATATTACCTACGAACAAGTTATTCCTATTCTGGAGGATCGCAATTCACTACGCAAATAGGATTTCCACAAATTGTCAACGAATGTAAATTATTCACAACATAATTATTCTAAATTGAAGGTTAGTTAGTTACATGAATTCGTTATGAAGGGTTAAATTAAATAATATACGGTATATGTCATTTACATGAACAAAATAGCTTCCCGCGCGCGGTTTCATCCGCGTAAGGATGATGAGTTCCTGGAGACTTCACAATTAAATATAGGCTAGCCTTCCTTAATAAAATAACAATGATTTTTTTAAATCAGTTTTATAATTACTGAAATACGCGCGTTCAAGCAAACCAGCAAACTCTTCAGCTTTACGAGTATATATAGTACGTATAGATTTTAAGCCTACTACCCCTACCCTACACTACCCCTACCCTACACTACCCCTACCCTACACAACCCCTACCCTACACTACCCCTACCCTACACTACCCCTACCCTACACTACCCCTACCCTACACTACCCCTACCCTACCTCTACCCTACCCCTACCCTACACCTACCTCTAATCTACCCCTAACTTTGTCTGCAAAATAAAAATAAAAATTTAGGGGTGGACTACCCCTAACATTTAGGGGGATGAAAAATAGATGTTGGCCGATTCTCATAGATACCGGATAAGCACAAAAAATTTCATCAAAATCGGTTAAGCCGTTTCGGAGGAGTATGGCAACGAAAACTGTGACACGAGAATTTTATAATATATTAGAAGATTTAGTGACTAGCTGCCGCTCGAATAAGAACTTTCATTAATTACAATAATTTCCAATTTGTCGCTAGTAAATAAGACTTTAATAAGTATTGACCAAAAGTTATTGGATACATTCAACCACGCCAATTTTACCCATAACCTTTCTATTAAAGCATATATTTGTATTACAGATTCAAGCCACGGCCTACTAGCACTATATTATTCAATTACTTATAGATATGTAAGGGATGTTTTGGATAGCTTAGCGTTAATTATGAGGACGTATATTGTGCTATGGAATTTCTCTTATACGTATGAGAAATTCGCTTGCAGGGGAAAATTAGTGACTTAGAATACATATGTATAGGAAGGAAAGGTTCGTAAACAGAAACACAATATGACATATTAATTACTATTGCGCGCGGTCTCACCCGTGTAACTCGCGTCCTCGTGGGGCCTTCATGAAATTTGCCTACAGCCTTCCTCGATAAATGGGCTATCTAACATTGAAAACATTTTTTGTAATCGGATTAGTAGTTCCTGAAATAACTAAGAAACATACTCTTCAATATATAAGTATAGAAGTAGGTATATACAAGGTGTAACTGAAAGGGTATATAAATAGAAAGAGCAAGGCTTCTTTGGATCATAACAAACGATATGGCAAGGGTTTCAACTCAAAATAAAATAAAAAAGTCAGTATTATTTTGCAAACAAAAAATAAAAATGCGGAACCCTTTATTCAGAAATACCAGGAGTAAGAGGTTTATTTTTACTTGCAAATAGTTCGTTGACATCGATCAGCTGATGCTAGTGATGTATTTATTTCAATTTGAAAAGTTTGGTTTCTGGTATCTATGAATTTGAAAAAAACATTACTTCCCGACTTGTAGAGATAGGATTAAATAACCCTTGCCATATCGTTGGTATGATCCAAAAAAGCCTTGCTCTTTCTATGTATATACCCTTTCCGTTACACCTTGTATATTATAAATACACTAGCGCCCATCAGCATTACACCCGCCCGTGCTTCACACGGGTGTAATGCTTTTTTTAAGATCTAAGCATACATAGGTACAGACAAACAGCGGGAAGCGACTTTGTTTTATACAATGTAATTATTCGTAACATGGACGAAAACTATATATAGATAACTAAGTATAGATTATATTATATCTAATTATGATATTTTATACAAAATATTTATCAATCCCATACAACATTATAAATATCTATGTTAATTCTTATATGTATGTTCGGAGCCATTACTTACAAAATTAATTTTACGCATTTCAGTGTGCTTACTTGAATAACGTGTTCAATAATCAATTTCCATAATCCGAAGTCCCTAACATAATAGCTACCGTCAAACGTACTATAATTTCACCCCTTAATATTTACGTGTCAAAGAGCTTTATCTTCACTATAACATGAATACCGGAACCTCAAAATTAATTATAACAATCGATTGGTCGAACACAGCACCTTTGAATACAAAGGCGGTGAAAATCCAATAATGACTAAAATAAATTTATAGGGTCGTTTTCAATATTAAGGGGGTGTCACCTACGTTAAAGTGTACCTACGCGGAAGGGTTTAATGATGCTTGTATATATTTGTGGTAAATGATAAAGTAAGGAAATTCATAATGCGCACACCTGACTGCTTAAGATTAAGGGTTCCATTGAAATGTGGCAACCAATTTGATTTCGTGACAATTCGCATTTGCAGTTTCATGGAGATAACAATAATTTACCTATTTGTATTTGTGAGTTTAGAATGTTGGGACACGGTGGGAAAGCAGGTAGGCAGTTACATTAAACAATAAGACAGTTGGATTAAACTTTATACGCTTACTGAACAACTTTACCCGTCTTTCAGTTTAAAATCTTTATTAATAATAAAACACTTTGCCTTGAACGAATTCCTGACAGATCAACCCACCGCCTAGAGCATAGGCATCCGATAATAAAAGATTTTTATAAATTTCACCCCTAAAATAAAATAAAATGGGACGTAACACGGACACGTGGGAGTAATGGATAAATCTGATATAAAATATTATTAAATAAGTATTAAAATAAAATACTGAAGTAGATGAAAAAAATATATTGGAAGGTCCATTTATATTTTTTTTACGTAAAATAGACCAATACTGGCCACTTTCAAAACAGACGGCTGCCACAACTACGACAGTTCGCAATTTAAAAGATCTTTTACTTTTTAACACCAACTGTTAATAGTCTTAAGCTAGCCAGAGACAACGTTTAAGTATTTATTTTTTATTGGTGTTTTACTCCGGCGTCTGTCTAGTTAATCTTGCTTTTTGCTCTCGGGCACTGTCAGGCGTTTAGAGTACTTTTACAAACGGTGCAATTGAAAACGAGGCACGGACACTACGACATTCAATACGTACTTATTGAGTTTGGTGTCTTACTTTTGTAAGATGAGTATGTAATTGACCTTTTATTCGTGTTTGGAATCGATGTTCGATTTTAATTTTAAAGTCTGTACGTTGTTGTTTCTATCTTTCATTAAAAAAAATGATTCCGTCAGTTGTTTGTTAAATTTATACGACGATTAATACGAATGTATTATTTTTAGATAACCCAATCCTCCCTCCGCTAGACCGAAAGTAAAATTTATTAATAAACTTCTTAAATCTAGTTTCTCTTATTTAATGGCAAGTAACTGGTTGGAAACTATTCAATATAAAAAAATGTGTCAAGTACAACTCTATTTACCTAGGGAGTTTCTTCACTATACCAAGAGTCTAAGTAACTTTACTTTTCGAATAAGAAAAACTTTATTTACTTATATTACTTACTCCATTCCTAATAGAAACGAACATACATTATATAACGTTTCGCGTTTAATTTATCAAATTTACTAGCTTTTATTTCTCGGTTACATTTACAATGGTGTGTAATGGAATTTGGAACTAATAATTCCAAAGCTGTAACTATATCTCGGTACCTTCACACAAACTGAAAATTCAGTACAAAACATAATTAAGTGTTACAAAATTAAACACGCCTGTTCTCCGCAAACTTTGTATAATGTACAACAAAAGTACTGTCAGTAACTTTAATTAATGTGTCACAACTAGTGTTGCCTATCGATAGTCGACTATCGATATACTATCAATAGTCTATCGATAGTTGACGACATATCAATAGTATCGATAGTCTATCGATAGGACCAATGTGTGTTTAGGAGCAATACTATCGATAGTATCGATAGTATTGCTCCTAAACATGGATTGGTCTTCGATAGTATCGATAGGTTTACAAACTATCGATAGTATTGATAGTTTTGATCATTTAATGCAACGATACTATCGATAATATCGATAATTAATGTGAAATGAATGTTTGTAAAGTCCCCCGCGACACAGGGAATAATTTCCCAAGTGCGGGAGATGTTTTAAAAAAAAAAAAAAAATGTAGTAGTATCGATACTATCGATACTATTGCTTCCAATCAAAAGTATTAATTAATTTGTGATATCGATAGCACTATCGATATTGTTACTATTTTTCGAGGTCACCTATCGATAGCGAAACTATCGATAGTTGGGCAACTCTAGTCACAACTATATTTGTTGCGTTCTTAATGTAATTAAGTATATAAGTACTACGTAAAACCCGAGCTTTGCTACTCTAATCTGAAGTGTTTTGATTGATTATCAAAAGTGTAAAAGCTTGTACAGCCATCATTAAAAAAAAAATTACATATACCTACTTACCTAATGTTGCATACATTTTTTCTTAAGCCTGGATTAACATTTTTTTTTCGAACGGACATATGTTGTTAGCCTTGTTGGATAGAGTGGTATCTGTATAGTAATGCTAGTTTCTTGCAGTCTTTTTACTGCTAGGTGGTAGATTGATCCGAGTCGATTACGACGCTTTGTGGGCAAAGGCCTATAGGTAGTCGGATGCTGCAACAACTAACGGGTTTGGGTGTGGCGCCGCGGATCCACTGCTTGATGGAAGGCAGTTGAAGATCAGAATGTTAGTTGCGTTTAGAAATGAATCATGGTGCCCCGGTGTCCCGTCGAGCGAAACTTTTTTAAACAGTTTGTAAGCAAACTGCTAGACGGTAGACGCGGTATGAGCAAATAGGGTGCTCATACGTCATAATCGAGCACTCTCCACTACTTAGGTACCTACCTACCTACACGTGATACCGCCTACAATTGCAATTGCATTAATTTATAAGCTTGTTTTTAGCAGCTTCAAGAACTGAAAGAATTAACATGTACCTACCTATAAAAATAGGTAAGTCTAGCTTATTACTGTAGTTGCTTTTCCAATGCTCTTGTAGACTAAATGTCCGGGAAGGCCGCCAACTGTAAAAGTAATTCCTCAAGCGCCAATACCAGAAAACGACATATCCTTGTCGTGGTGACAATCTCCTTGCACTGGCTTCCTAATTAGTCGTTTTTAAACCATTTGATACGGCTGTTGCCCTGCCCGCCTTTTTGCGGTGTGTACTAAAGTATGAAATAAGGTGAAAAAAATGCGTCACACGCTGGCTCGCTAGCTGGCGGTTTCAATACTAATAGTATAAATTTAAAAAGTTTTTGAATTTTTGTTTGTTTGTTTGTTTCGAATAAACTCGATAACTCAAACATGAACGGATTTTGACGATTCTTTCACCATTAGAATGCTACTTTATACTTAGGGATACTTAGGGAGTAACATAGGCTATAAAGTCAGCCCGCGACCACGATCAATGCAACTTGATACGAAACGTCGAGAAATTAAAAGAGGTTATTTTATTGACCTGTGTATAATGAATTATAATTATGATACGCGAAAGTTAAAACGTTTATTATAGGCTATAAAAATCTCACTCGTGCGAAGCCATGTCATTTTTTAGACAATTAGCGGACCACCCCGGTCCGCTAATTGTCTAAAACATTACAGAAATATAAAGGTTTTGTATTTCCTTTTAAAAAAGTTCTGCAGTTAAATTACTTCGAGCAAATATAAAAGCTATAAAGTCAAAATCAGTGTATTTACAAAAACGGTTGTTAATTTTCGTTCGGAATTTACGTCCTTTTAATCTGTCAAACAACAAATTTTGATATGTGAATGACCACTGCGTCCACGTCAAGTGACAGTTTGATGAGGAAAAATGGAGCCTGATTTTTGGGAGGTATTTATTTTTGTTAAACCAAATCAACACAGACAGTATAATGTAAGTCATGTTATAATGAAAATAAGCCAATTTCCTAGGCTTAGTGGTGGTCTTAAATGGAAAATTTATATCCGGATCGAATTCTAACCAGAAATCAGCAACAAAGTCCGTGCCTCGAAGATACTACGGTATCTTCATTCGTCATAATCGTCATTGATCTATGACAATCGTATTTCCGGAAACGGATAGCAGTGTTTACCTGTTACTGCTAATACGAGTATAAAAAACAAATGCCTATTTTAACATTTTTATGTCACTTTTGATAATTCTTAATACTGATGGCAAATCTGATGTCAAATGGCAAATACTGCGACTAACGCGACTAACAAATGTAGAGACAATGACAATTTTTTTTTTTTGTAAATCTTTATGTATATATAGAGAAAATAAAACTTTAATTTATACGTACTTATATGCTACAATTACAGATAGAGATTTTTTTTATTTCACATTTATAAAATACATATGAAAATGTTTGAAAAATACAAAACAAAACATATATACAACAAAAAGTAGCTAATTTAAAATAAAACTAACTAAGAAAATACTACTATTCTAAATCTTTTCAACTTGGCAAGGTTACCAGAATGGACACTAGGATTCCCTGTATCATGGTGTCCAGTTTCTTTCCTTGTTTAGTACTCACAATTTTTTATTAATGTAGGAACCTACGGGCTTGTGATCTGTGCCGTATAAAAACGAATTTCCTTTTTTCTTAATCGTAGTTCAATTTAATATTCCTAGTGTACTACGGGTAGGCACATTATTCGATCACTACCATAACACAAGGCCGACCTAAAACTTCGTTCCTTACCTACGTTAGTTCCCAAACATTGTAACTGTCACCAAGTGAGCCACAATACGAAACCGCTGTTCTCAACTTACAAGGACCCAAGCCTTAGATCAGTGGTTCACAAACTTTAACACTAAGCAGCACTAGGTTTATACTTACATTTTGTCGCGTCGAGGCACACTGACTTAGTTGTCTATAGTCGAAGTAAATACAGTCGAGAGGAATTAATAGGTTTATTGATACTAGGCTGATCGTCTAAACTTAAGTGAAGTAGAGCATAGTGTTGGTAAGCTCTTTAGCAGCGCGACTGAGTAAGCACTTTCACAAAATACTACAGCTATAATAAACGTGTAATGTATATGTCACCGGAATATAATGCAAATCGTAAGTTGATCAACTCAATCAACGTAAGTTGATAAAGTAACGAGGTTTCGGGTGGTTTAAAAAAACCTAAACCAATGGAGTTCAACAGGACTTATTGAAGTTGTTATTTTTTTGTTTCGTTTGGTTAGGCTAGGTCAAGTGTATGGGCCCCGCTCCCTTCGTGAGTAGGAACGCCTTTACTCTCCGGGCGTCCCTATAATTTGGGCAAAATGGGCCACATTAGTGTGGCCAAGGAGAGCCAACGGTGCCAATTTGGCCGCCGGAGGGCCGGATTGCCAAGCGTACCCGGCCGTCAGCAACGGCGGACGGAAGATTGTCCGGAGGGTTTTAGTGGTGTAGGATCCTCTCCTCATAGTATGAGTAGCATACCACCGCTATGAAGAGGACGAGTCCCACATGTCCCACCGCCAGCGGTAACGCTGCAGCGGCAGTGGAACCCGAACAGTCCCCGCGGACAAAAAAAAGGATAGATCAAGTATCATAATCATTAAGTAAATAGTGTAATAATTATGAGCGATCACTGAAACTGGCAACTAAATTAACAATAAGCAATATTTTCTGGTGACATATTTATATACATTCCGCGTAACACTGCTTATTAATGTTGGGTTTCAGTTTCAGTTCTCATGTTGACTGATTCCTTTAGTAAAGATATTTCTGTGAAGAATTAAATTTTATATAAGATTACGGTGGTTCTAGATATGCGTTTATGAACAGGCGGAATGATAGTATGCTTGTTTTATAATCATATTATTTACTAAAGTAAAATATATAAAAGGGCATCTTATGGCACGGCGCTAATCTTTACTTTCAACAAGCCACCAGGGCACTACGAAGCACACTTTGGGAACCTCATCCCTTAGAGTACAAGGAGTCATTATTAATGTACCTGCGCTAATGGAAACTTATAGAGTCTCATAATACCTTTTCTTTTCAGCGTTGTGTGCTGACGGCTACTTTGTGTGGAAAGAAAAGTGCGGGCATGCAGAGACTGGCTTCCAATTAATGTGAACAACACCACTATGGGTGATAGTGATACCAAAGATAGTTGTGGAGCGTATATTATTATGTAAATGAACGAAAATTTTCTTATAAGTACTGAACTAAAATTTAAGATGCCTTAAAAATTTTATAGTCCGTATTGTGTGGATTGAAGTTAATACAAAAACAAATAAGTAAAGTCTACAATTTCTATGTATCCGTCATGAGACAACAACACAAACAAAACTTTGACTGAATCATTCATAGGTTCTTTTACATATCGAAGTTCGGAGGCCTTCTTAAATATGTTCGACGGAATAGAATCGAATAGTTCATGCCCTCGAGTTCATATTTGTTTGTCACAATTTTGGAAGACATCAATATTTAACTAACGTATTTTTAGCCATTGATCAAAAATAATAAAAACTGCTCAAGTGCGAGTCAGACTCGCGCACGAAGAGTTCCGTACCATTTTCAAACGTCTGCCTGTTGCCGTTATTTATATAGCGGCAAACTGTGTCCATCAGGATGGACGGTCACTTACCATATTTTACATCGAAATAATTATAGAAAGTTGCTACCTAGTTGCTACTAGTTGCTACTAATCGTCAGATAATTGCTACCCCCGAATTTCTTTAAATAAACTATTTTTTAAGGTGACCAGTCATCCTGATGTCAGGATGGCTGTCACCTATCCAGTGAGGATAAACTGCGCAAAAGTATCGAGTTTTTTTTTTAACCAATAGTTGCTACTAAATTGCTACCTTCATATACATCGTCTTGGGCGTCATAGCTTTTAAGGATAAAAAGTTATTATCAATTTACTATTTTGATGCCTGAACGCCTGTAGAATTAAATGAGCAAATTTGAAATCAAATACATTAATATTATTTTATAAGCAGGCGCCACTTGTTGGGAATCCCAAACTTATTTAAAGTGATTAACGCAATAAATAAAACAATTTTATGGATAAGAAATTACAATTTAATGAAAAAAAAATTATGTACCTGTTTTCTTTAAATATATTATACAATGTGCTATTACTCTTTTATTACTTTTTGTTACTCTATTATGCAGATCGTTGTAACACTGCCATGCATTCCCACGTTTGCAGTGTGCCTTATAATGGCCCATTTCACCAAATCCGGGTGGAACAAATTCTATAATGGAAGGGAATTCATAGTCAGTATTACTTAAAACTAACTTTACTGGTACGTCGTATATCGAAATAAATTCATCTGAAGTTTCAAAAGCAATAATATCGCGTAAAGTTAATTCAAATGATTTGATTCCGTTGCAACTGGAACTACGGCATGCTGTCTTGTCAACATTGTCAATTAGCGAATTTGCGGCTTCTTGTAAATAAGTGATAGGTGTGTTAGGAACACGCAAGACGGATACTTTTCTAATGACGTTATTTATGGGGCAAACTAAATTGGTACACGATTGTTTCTCATCCGCGCTATGTAGCGAGCATTCAATTAAAATTCGATCGAAAATATATAAAACATTACACTGGCAATAAATTTCAACAGTAGTTTCTTTTTGATCTGATTTGAAATGTTTTGATTGAAATGAAAAGTTTGAGCAATAACAGATCTAATCTTATAAACCTCATTAGCTTTTTTCTCACACACTGATCTGATCAGCTGGCAAAATATATGATCATTATTCTGTATAGTCTGATTTAGACTAGAATTAAGCTTATCAACGTATGCTACGGCTAATGTTTGAGCCACCGAATCCAATGCACAAGTGTTCTTAGTAATAATAATGTTGTTACCAATCTTAAATCTACTCCCATTCGACAGTAAGACAATAGTTTTTAAAGCAGAATTTGTTTTTTTACTCTTCGGTACACCCTTTCCTCTCCAGTTTTCTATGAGACTTGGTGTATCCTAGGCAAATTTGAGTTGTTTGCCATAACAAAGCCTGGTTCCATTGTTAAAGAATTGTGTTGTAGTATAGAGTGGTAGTAACTAATAAAAATTTAATTAATTTGCGTAAACAGTAGCAATCACAGCAGAACACAGTGATGGTGATACAATATCGTGACGTCATGCGCCGTGATTGGTGTTTCAGTCAAAATGGCAGATTGCATTATTTTAATTTTATTTTTTTAAAAATCACATTAATTTCAAGGTTTTATATAAAAATAAATAAGTGTGATAATTCCTTTTAATATGTACTTTCCCCTAAAAACATTAAATCTTTGATTTTTTGATACTGTCCTCACGCCTGTTGAGTAAAAATTTACCTACCCTCATCAGCTCATACTCTCTCACTTCTTTTTAATGAACTGTTTTCTCCCTCTACTCCCACTTACCTTAAAAATCGGGTTTCTTTCCTACATGAATCACATTCGAAGGTCTTGAGGTCATCAACCAACCTCAGGCTTAAAAGCCTAGTTCGTTCCACTATTTTTTTAGATAAATCTTTTATAGTAAAAAGTGTGCGATTGTGGAATGAACTGCCCGTGGAAATTAGACGATGGCAAAGTTTGCATGAGTTTCAAAGACGAGTCAATGACCATTACCTGTCACTACAAGACACTCAACAACACTAGATGTATTCCTGTTTATATTATTATATAATTATTTTTGTATATAAGTATATATTTTATATATCGTTATCTATATATATATATAGATATACCCATTCGGCAAATGTTGATCAGACGGGTTGTAGCATCAGTTAATTGTTGATCAGTTAGCAATTGTTGATCAAAACAGCTTTTGTTGATCTAATGTATGATTCGGCATACAAATGTGGCTCCAATTTGATCAACAATTGCTGACCCTCTAGCGACACAAATAAGAACTATTCATTGCATTATTTATACAAATCCACTCCATCTATTGTTGATCTGATTCAAATGGACCAATCAGAGGTAACCTTTGCCATGATTGGTTGGTTTTGTTATGCGCTGTTGCCACTTCGCTTCGCAATCTATACGCTATGATGAAAACAAGACAGTGTTAAGTTAGGGCATGTAGAATAGGACTTAGGAGCTTGGTTCTCCATAAGATTCGACCTGTAATCAAATCTTGCAAGTTAAATTTGACACACTTTCCGGTTTCCGATTGAGTAAAAATTTTACACGCATAATATGTAAATCGCGTGACAATGCAATATTATGATGACATGGAGCTGATCTAATGATGGAGCTGGAAGGTGGCCATAGGAACTCCGTTATAATACGACATAACCCTATCGAGTTTGGGCTTGTATGATTCGTCTCCATGAGTACTTTTTTTTGTAGATGGTATCCAGGGTCTGATGATGGAGTCGGAAGGTGGCCATTAGAAGTCCGTAATAAAACGACACAATCCCATCGAGTTTGGGCTCGTTTGATTAGTCTTGACGAGTACTTTGGCCCAAAATGGTATCCAGGATCTGATGATAGAGCTGGAAGGTGGCCATAGAAAGTCCGTAATAAAACGACACAATCCCATCGAGTTTGGGCTCGTTTGATTAGTCTTGACGAGCACTTTGGTCCTAAATGGTATCCAGGGTCTGATGATGGAGCTGTAAGGTGGCCATAGGAAGTCCATAATAAAACGACACAACCCCATCGAGTTTAGACTCGTTTGATTAGTCTTGACGAGTACTTTGGTCCTAAATGGTATCCAGGGTCTGATGATGGAGCTGGAAGGTGGCCATAGGAAGTCCGTAATAAAACGACACAACGCCATCGATTTTGGCTCGTTTGATTAGTCTTGACGAGTACTTTCGTCCTAGATAATATCCATATGCAACTCTATCAGATTTAATAAAATAAGTTCGTTCCATTTGTTATGACTGAATGTAAATTATATTTGATTAGATGGATGACCCAATGCCAAGGTGAGCACGTGCCGAAAGCTGAATGGTATGAGGGTGTATAAACATGCCATAATATCACTAATGTTGCGCCTCAGGGTACCAGGGCGAACCCTGTTGTAGCCCTCTTCCCCCTACAATTGACCTCTGGGGGGAAAATAAATAAAAATCATTTTTATTTACGTAAACCTATTACAGGCACTTGCAAATAGTCACAACAATAATTTATTATTAATCTATGTATAATTTTAACATTTATAAATGAGCATATTAAGCAGGTATTTTAGTTATTGTTTTTAATCATTTTAGTCTTAACTTTATTATTTTACTATATTGTGTCCAATAGCTTGTTCTGTCTATATTAAATTATATTGCCCGCTTTACGGCAAATGTTGATCAGGCCGAAATATGCATTAAATGTTAATACACCTTTCACAACAATAATTTATTATTAATCTATGTATAATTTTAACATTTATAAATGAGCATATTAAGCAGGTACTTTAGTTATTGTTTTTAATCATTTTAGTCTTAACTTTATTATTTTACTATATTGTGTCCAATAGCTTGTTCTGTCTACACGCTGAAATTTAAATGGTTGTTTTCCCGCAGCGAAAAGGTTTGGTCTTAGTTAAACATTCAATTTATACAAAAACTAAATATTATAAACCAAAAATGGCCGATTAACAATCGGCCATTTTTGGTTATTTTTGGTTAACCGATAGTAATACCTCGCGATACCTAGCGCTCGCGTCGATCGGTCGCGCGTTCGTTGACCCGGGTGTTAGTCAATCAGCTGATACCTACACCTTAGGTAATGTAACACAGTACCCAATCATAATAATAAGCTTTATCCAATACCTTTTTAGCTATAACTTACAGAAAACGTAACTTAAAACAAGTTTATTATCTAAGAACAATAATTTTCTGAATTAGATACCTAATAAAGTATTTAAGACGTATTTAACAAAAATGAAAAATTAAATGAACTCCGCGGAAATGATATGGATGCAGTCCTTCTGAGTTGAGTAGTTTCCAGACGTAGTATTGGCTTACGCCAAACTTAGCTGCCGCCATTCGCGTACTTCGGCGAGGATCGCGTTCGAAGTACTCGATGATCTCCTCGTCGAGTTCTGGCGAAAGAACGGCCGATCGACCTCTGCCCTGTGCATGTGCTGGCACTTGGAACTGCCCATGATCGAGTAGCCGTCGCCGCTACGATCGTCCGGTCCTGTATGACTTGAGGGTTCAGAACTCCGCGAAGACGGAGTGACGCCAAGTGTTGCAGCTCGGCGTAAAGACGCCAGGCAGTATGGGAATTATAATTAGCCCTAGCGTACAGTTGCACCATAGCGACGTACTCTAAATTACTAAAACTGTAATGTCGATCCATAATACTAATGAAGTAATAAGATAACGCGTGCTGGGCTTCCGACGTTCACGGGACAACTAGGAGGGAGTCGAAGGAGAGCGCGGGGCTTTCCGGCGTCGGCGCCGCGCGGCTTATTACAAAGGAAGCCGGCTCGTTTGTGATTCTTGCGTGCAGGCTATTTTATGCCGTATAACTACCATTGAGCTCTTATTTTGCTTTGAACGTTTATGGATCGTTCTTTACTTTGTCAGCAGCGCGTGCGATTCGAGTAGTACCTACAAGGTCCGTTCACTCCGTCTAGTGTTACTACTGTTTATCACGCTTTCGAGTTGTCTAATATTTTTTTTAATAATTTTAAATCCAAAACATGTCTAAAAAAAAAAAATTATATGTTTCGATAATACTACCTACGGCAAGTTGTTCTGCTTCGGGAAAACAACCATTAAAATTTCACGGTGTATATTAAATTATATTAAGAACAATTATCATTATTTGGGCGGACCATGAGTATATAACGACGGATGCGCTTTAATGCTACCACCGGATCCAATAAGCCCCAACTGAGAAGATCCGGCGAAACAAACTCAGTGGGTTATTTTACTGCCGGTTTTAACACGATCCACATGAGACGGTCCGGCGAAACATACTCAAATGGGCAGAGCGTAGGTTTTGGTCCAGTTACTTTTATTATTTATTTGGCATACACATTATTTTCCCGAACGGTTGTCTTTATAATATTTGATTATCTATTAATGTTTTTATACTAATAATAGAAGCTAATTTGAGACAGAACTAGCGGTCTATTAATGTCACTCATTAGGCCGATTACAGATAGTTCACAGAACATCACACTATTATGCCTACTATTTTACTTAGATACAGGGTCTCTAGGAAGTGTTACGCAGGATGGTTCATGAGATCTAACATCTTTACCCTCAATATAGTCCTTAACGCTATAGTAACCTTTAGATACAAGGACACGTTTAATATATGTTATAAAAGTTGTATCAGGCAAATCAGTAACACGACTAAGGAGTTTGTTATAAAACCTAATACCATTTCCTACAACTACGCCGTAGTAAATCCCGAATCATAAACACTAAAAAGTAAAGAAAAAAATGTTTATTTTTATCTCATCTAGCGTCTATCTTTTCTTTCGCTTGCGATGTTGCCGCTCCGCAGCATCGGTGTACATTTCCGCGGCATTTGTTGATCTCCCAACGTTTATATTGATCAACAAAGTCACACAAAGTGTAAAATAAATGGCGGTTATAAAATCAACAATTGCCGTGTGCGTTGGTGACGAGCTAGAGTGTTTGCGGCGTAGTTAGGCTCTGGGTCGCAATGAAGGGAATTCTTATATTCGAAGTATGGCACGATATTATCAAAATTATCGAAGCTACAAGCCTCTAAAGGTGGATCAACATTTAATGCATATTTCGGCCTGATCAACATTTGCCGTAAAGCGGACAATATATATTTATATATATATAAGCGGACAATATATATATATATATATACATATAATCACTTAATACACTATCTCCTATTTCTATTTTTTATTTTACACTACACCTCTCTCAAACTCCTTTGTTTGACTCCTTCCTCGGTTGCCTGGAAGAGATCACATTTTGTGATAAGGCCGCCAATTGTACATGCTCTGTATACCGATTAGTTTGCAAGTTTTCTGTGTTCTTGTTTTTATTAGTGTACAATAAAGAGTTTATCTATCTATCTATCTATCAGAAATATTTTTTATAAAGAAACAAAAATAACATCACCTCAATTAATTTCACAAATTAACGATATTTTGTCTTTGTTTTAAGCTGCTTTGCACGATATAATAATATAATATATAAAAGATAACTTTTCTCCAATGTAGAATCTTACTTTAAAAATATAAAAAAGCTTTTGTTTCCAATTTGTACCAAGTCTCATAGATTACGTGTAGATGAATTTATTACAAAACATTTAGAATATCTTACGGGAGAGTTAAAAATTGCTAACAGTAATTTTTATGTACACAATGACAAAACAACAAAGAAATTAATTGCGAAACGTTCAAGTACGAAAAAAATAAATAAACCAACATCGGACTTTACAGTTGATTCGGTTTTTTTCTGATACACCAAGTCTCATAGAAAACTGGAGAGAAAAGGGTGTACTGAAGAGTAAAAAAACAAATTCTGCTTTAAAAACTATTGTCTTAATGTCGAATGGGAGTAGATTTAAGATTGGTAACAACATTATTATTACTAAGAACACTTGTGCATTGGATTAAGTGGCTCAAACATTAGCCGTAGCATACGTTGATAAGCTTAATACTAGTCTAAATCAGACTATACAGAATAATGATCATATATTTTGCCAGCTGATCAGATCAATGTGTGAGAAAAAAGCTAATGAGGTTTATAAGATTAGATATGTTATTGCTCAAACTAATTTCAAATCAGATCAAAAAGAAACTACTGTTGAAATTGATTGCCAGTGTAATGTTTTATATATTTTCGATCGAATTTTAATTG
This sequence comes from Nycteola revayana, assembly GCA_947037095.2. Lineage (NCBI taxonomy): Eukaryota > Metazoa > Arthropoda > Insecta > Lepidoptera > Nolidae > Nycteola > Nycteola revayana. Next base: position 10,790,009 of record OX344845.2, on the reverse strand, counting down.
AATGCTCGCTACATAGCGCGGATGAGAAACAATCGTGTACCAATTTAGTTTGCCCCATAAATAACGTCATTAGAAAAGTATCCGTCTTGCGTGTTCCTAACACACCTATCACTTATTTACAAGAAGCCGCAAATTCGCTAATTGACAATGTTGACATGACAGCATGCCGTAGTTCCAGTTGCAACGGAATCAAATCATTTGAATTAACTTTACGCGATATTATTGCTTTTGAAACTTCAGATGAATTTATTTCGATATACGACGTACCAGTAAAGTTAGTTTTAAGTAATAATGACTATGAATTAACTTCCATTATAAGGTACACTGCAAACGTGGGAATGCATGGCAGTGTTACAACGATCTGCATAATAGGGTAACAAAAGAGTAATAGCACATTGTATAATATATTTAAAGAAAACAGGTACATAATTTTTTTTTCATTAAATTGTAATTGCTTATCCATAAAATTGTTTTATTTATTGCGTTAATTACTTTAAATAAGTTTGGGATTCCCAACAAGTGGCGCCTGCTTATAAAATAATATTAATGTATTTGATTTCAAATTTGCTCATTTAATTCTACAGGCGTTCAGGCATCAAAATAGTAAATTGATAATAACTTTTTATCCTTAAAAGCTATGACGCCCAAAACGATGTATATGAAGGAAGCAATTTAGTAGCAACTATTGGTTAAAAAAAAACTCGATTCTTTTGCGCAGTTTATCCTCACTGGATAGGTGACAGCCATCCTGACATCAGGATGACTGGTCACCTTAAAAAGTAGTTTATTTAAAGAAATTCGGGGGTAGCAATTATCTGACGATTAGTAGCAACTGGTAGCAACTTGGTAGCAACTTTCTATAATTATTTCGATGTAAAATATGGTTAGTGACCGTCCATCCTGATGGACACGGCAAACTGGCAGAAAAGGGCAAAAAATAAAGGTTTGTTTTATGGGCATAATTTTAGTTCAATATTAATTTTATTTTTAGTATTTGTTGTTACCCTTCTGGTACGGAACCCTAAAAAGTTATGAGCAAAAGTAATTTTGGTAAGCCCAACATTCTTTTAGTCAATGCTTTTAAAAATACAATCGATCGCTACACAGGTAATGCCAGTATACCAAAGCATTTGGGATTAGCAAGCGATCGCTGCAAAATAGGTAATTTATTTTTGTAATTAATAGAATCAGGCGTTACTTTGCGGAAATCCATATTAATCTAATTTAAAAAGACAAAATATCTAGTGTTAATTCCGCTAAAAATGTGTCTATATGCTGTAATGCAATTTTTGCACCACCCTCCCGCCCGCAAAAATTATGCACATGCAGGAAGGAAAAATAAAACGTGCAAAAATACAATCACCAGCCAAAGACCCGACACGTGTTTCGCTCCTCCACGGAGCATCATCAGGGTGATGTTAACTACTCGAACGCTAGTGCGCAAAAAATTTTTGCGCACTTATCTCTCTTTCTCTCGTCTTTTATTTGAGGTTCTATTAAAAATCATATAATTATAAACATGTTATAATGTAATATGGTATTGTTTAATCATATTAAAAAATTAGGTAAATATAAAACACTTCAAATACAAAAAGTATTTATATTTTTTGGGACTAGTTGCAACCATTCTGCAATTAGTATGTGAGTTAAAGTCAGAATCATCAGAGGCTAGGCAGAGCTGCTAGGTTCAGACCGGAGAAGACACCAAAATTTCTTGGATCCTTGTTGAAAACGAAATTCCACAAAAATATTAATACAAGCAAAGAAGAATTTTTCAACTGTATGCAACAATATGTAACATTTAAAATATCACACACACACACACGCCTGCTTATTCCAACATAATTTACTTCTCCCCAAATATGTTCAACAAAATAAATATACATTCCACGTTTAATATACGTCTAATTTGTTTATTTAGGTACTTGAAGTATGCCTTCTGGCTATTCAAACAAACTTTTGATTAAAACATAAATCTTCCGAGAGAAAAATTAACACAACTTAGGTTACTACTTCATTACAGACTATGTAATGAGGCTATTTAACTTTGAATGGGCACTTGAATCGCTAACTTCTAAATCTCTGTATAGCCATGAGTAATGACTACTTTGCCTACTTTAACTGCACTTTCCGAAGTTATAATGGCTTTTGATGAAGTTGCTTGGGAAAAATACAACGGAACAGCTACGCATATAAACTTGTTGACGAAGAGCCTACCGTGTTGATTGTTCTGAATAGATCAGTATTTTATCATTTAATTCAGGGTTATAAGTATTATAGAACGATCTATAACTAACTTGAGCCCGCAATTTCGTCCGCGTGGAAGTTAACTTACTTCAGTCTAACCCCAATTTTGAAACATTCTTCATTGGTGCTCCTCATATACCTTCACAAGACCTTACAGCATACCACAATAGCCTATACCCTTCCTCGACAAATGGGCTATCTTACTGACTCACTGACAGAATTGTTCAAGTCCGACCAGTTGCTGAGATTAGCTCGTTCAAGCAAACAAACTCTTCAGCTTTATATTTTGGTATAGATATAACCTCTAATATACTCAGTTAGTTTTATGTTTAAACACGATGTACGGTATATCCTAATTCGATTATACATGCTTATTGCATAAGCATTATTAAATGACAATTTAGTCTTGTTTTACATTATTGTAATTGGACTGCTTAGATCAGGGTTTCTCAAACTTTCGGCTCCACGAACCCCTGTTAAAATTTCCAGGTGAAAGCGAACCCCTTACTAACTAATTAAATCCCCCCCCCCAAGAAAATAATAAAATTGACTGTTGAAGAAAATAAGGTTTTTATTTGAATAAAAGGTAACAAATAAAGTGCCAAAAGAAATATCTTTTTAATATTAATGTGATGGGTGTGCTTGTTTCTTGTCGCAAATGGATTAAATTTTAGGAGTCATTTTGGACCGCGTATTGAATTTTCAAGCCGCCATTACGTAAATCTTGTCGCGAACCCCCTGGCGTCGAATGACGAACCCCTAGGGGTTCGCGTACCCCACTTTGAGAAACCCTGGCTTAGATTATTCCAGTTAGTAGGTAACTGTCGCACTTTATAGTTGTTTTTTTATGTAGAACTTTAATAATTTTACATATTTAAATGCTGTTGACATTACATATAGACTCCTCAAATTGTTACGATCAAATAGAAGATGTATAGATTTATTATAAATTGATGTGTCTGGTTACTCAGGATTCCACACATGGACACTAGTTTAATGTTCGTGCAAATTAATAATTTAATCAACATCTCAATCGGAAATGTACGCGCTAAGCTGATTGTAAACTCAGGTGACCACATTGTTGACGTAACGATTATTATCAGTGCAATTAGATGAGCACTAATCATACGTACTTGTCACACAAGCTAATGTTTCTACACCGGTGACATATCGGTTATGTAAGTTGCTTCTGAGTTCTGGTATACTGAGTATTAGTGAGAACACACAGATAATAATTGTTCTGAGTCTTGGTATGCTTTGTGTTCATGAATTGAGTGTTTTAAAGATCCCCGTGATACTAGGATTAATATCCCTAGTACGGGAGTATTCTTTAAAAATAAATATAAACACTAATTACCCTCGGGCGTAGAAAAAATCCTCCGCATCGCTATTCCTGGACATTGGAAATAGTTCTCAAAAGGCTGACAGCATTCGATTTTCTACATTTTCCTAGATTTACTACTAGTCGTGTGGTTCACTATAGCCGTGTGGTTTCCAGCTTAGAATACACCACCCCATGTGTTCCCATAGGTATTGTAAGAGGCGTAGGCAGCATACAGCTGATGGATAGGCAGCATCATCTATCAGCTAAAGGTCAACATCTCTCTGCGATCACCAATCCGCCTGCCAAGCGTGTTGATCATGGCAATATCCTTCCACGACCCTGGCTTGCCAAGATCTGTTAAAAGGAGGCATGTTGCTGTTTCTAATGAAATGGCATGGCACAGATGAGGCAGATTTAGTTCCAGAATAGCTAATTTGAGGTGCCCACAGGTTGTCATACATTCTATGAGGAGCGATTGAAGAGGCTCACAGAATCACCTAAAGAAGGTGCGAAGGGATAGAAGAAAATAATATGCTATGCTCAGCAGTGGACGTAAACGGGCTGTTAACTTAAAAGTAAATAATTCACTATACAACAACTACCAACTCACCTATTTACCGGAAAGTCAACTGGATAGCGAATTCGTTGACTAGGTAAAACAATGTTCATTTCAAGTGATTATTACAGATTACAGCTCCAATTTTACACGAATTTTCAAATTTGTTCGTTTTTCAAGTAAAACGAAACTGCGACAAGCCATGTTTGAAAGTGTCAAGAACAGTTTCGAGTGACCCTTTTAAAATTTCACGTACAATTTTACGGTTTTAGTTTACACAGTAAAACATTAACGCTTTTAAAGGATATTTTGTTTGTTTTAATACCTACAACATATTTGTACTAGGATAACTTTTTATTTTTTTTCTCCTCCAGGCAGAATTGCATTAGAATAAGAATAAGGACTCCCCTCTCGATCACAATGAATTTCTATTCATGCTCAAAAAAGAGTATTTACCCAATTAAAACCCTCCTTCTCGAAACGCCATTGTTGTCTCCAAGAACAGCATTAGCACGATATCTGGTGCATTAAAACTTTGCAGGCTAGTTGGTATATAAGGTCTACCATTAAATTTTGGGGCCTTGTGACGAATAAATAAAGAAGCAGCTCGTTCTGCTAGTATATATACCATGATCGATTGTCTTTGAAAAATAAATCACTTCTCTGTGTGTGTTATGCTGCTCGAACTTGGGTTTTTTTATATTGGTGAAACTGCGCGAGACCACTAGTTGCCTCTAAAAATCATATGTTTTTTAAACGACTGTGCCGCTTTTGTTACTTCACCTAGCATACGTGCAAGTAAAGCTCTAGCCTTATTCATTAAGACAAAGCCACAATCCTAAAAACGCGGGTAGGTTAAAAATAAAATTAATTTACTCTCATTTATGTTGGATCAAAAGAGATAATAAAACAACTTAAATATATGTTCAGTGAGTGGCTATCTCTGCCGTATAAATTTACTCTGTAACAAAGTGAAAACTACACTTTGGTTGACCTGTTTTCCAATTTAAATGTTTTTCTTTCAAGCGGCCCTAGAATTTTCCGTAGAACTTTCTATTGTAAATGCAGAGTAGGTAGTCCTTCGGATGAAGTTAGTGAAAGTAGTATAATGGTTTTATTTTATTTGTTTTTTCTTATTTTTCATTTGTGGCATAATCGAGGGAAGATAATTTTTAAATTTCAACCAGTACTTATTACTGGCTAGCGATAAGGGAATTTGTCATATATTGAAATCCACCTCAAGATAAATAAGTCATGTTATACTAATAATTTATGTAACTAGATATACGGTATATGGTAATTTGCAAAGTGATATGATGCATAGTATACAAAAACCTATAAAGCAGAATATTCTTCGCTTTAAAATTAAAGCGAAGAATATTCTGCTTTATAGGTTTTTGGCCATTTTTTCATTTCCCTGGTAACATAACTTTAACGAACAGGTAGGTATCCGATTTACCTAACTGTTTATTAAAGTAATTTATCAATAGAATAAAAATAGGATTTTTTCATTTAGAAAGTTATAGATTAATTGTTCATTTTTGCGAAGAGGCCGTAGCCCAATGGCTAAGGGCGTCGGACTTGTGGTCTTGTGGTCGTTGGTTCGATCCCCACCCATTGCACTACCGACGTGAACCGACGCGTAATAGCTTAGCAAGAGGGGTCATTATAATACTAGTTAGTATGCAAAAATCTGCTAGTAAATCACTTGTTAGATATCATATACCTACATGATGAACTGAAGATTAAACTTGTCTATTTTAAAACCTTCTATGAAAATGCGTGATGCTTGTTTAAGCTCCTCTGTAGCATTCAGACTGGTGTGCGTAGCTGCAACGTTCACACACGATTTAATATTCATGGAATTTTAAACACATTCCTAATCCCATTTCGTGCCGGGTATGAATTAGCCCGGGATTTTGATTGTTAATCTTAGACTTTGATACGCCTGTGTGTATGTAGGTAGTTAACGTATATTCTGAGGTAGTTATATAATTTACTATGTGTGTGATTCGCTTCGTCTGTTTAATTATTATTATTATCATCATCATCATCATCATCAGCCCGTATAACGTCCACTGCTGAACGTGGGCCTCCTCCCGGGGAGGGTATTTGCCATAGTCACCATGCTTGGCAGGCGGATTGGCGACCGCAGTATTATGTTGTACCACACAAGGAAACGCTGCTGCCCATTCCTTGATATACGATTATTGTATATTATGTAATAACAATCGGGACCAACGGCTTAACGTGCTTTCCGAGGCACGGAGGGTAGTCCCGCAACCAACCAGACCCGGAAAGAAATCTTAGTATTTACACAAAGATTTCCTGTCCAGCGTGGGAATCGAACTCACGACCGAGCCAAATACCGCTACGCTACGGAGGTTGTCACCAATATTGGATATTATTATAATCTTATACAATGAACCGTCAACTCAGATCAGTGTTGGATTCATTCAAGCATAAGCGCTTGACTTCATAACATGTTTACCACTTCTAAAATGTAGGTATTTTAGTATAATTTAAAAAATTATATAGTATATATATAATGTTTAAATTACTTATTTAGACAGTAAAGACAAAAAAAATGCAACCCATATTCACGTCAATCAGCATTAGATATTAACTATCTATAAGTACTAATATATAAAGCTGGAAAGCTTGTTTGCTTGAACGGGCCAATTTCGGGAACTAAGGGCCGATTTGAAAAAAATCGTGTTATAGCCCATGTCGAGGAAGGCTTTATGCAATATTTAATTATGAAGTTGGTACGGGAGAGGGATAGCGCGTGTGGGAAGATTTATCTATATTTAATATTGCTAATTCTACTGTTTGGTTAAATTAAACAAGTAATCGGTAAACTTTCGGTAATGAAATCAAAAGTTTTAAAATATATATGACTCAAATGTTGGCGTTAGCACAGTTCAAGTTCAAGTATGAATCAGCTTTTATAAATTAAAATGTTAAACATTTTATGAATGCAATAATTCAGTTAATGGACATTCAAACTTAATAATAATTTACAAGTCTTAATACTGGAAACGTTGGCGGCGAAACAAATAATTATTGTATATGTTCTTGTAAATATATCTTTATGTCTTTACGTCATATTCCTCTAAAATCGATTTAGAATGTGTATTATTTAGGTAGTATCCGTTGTATTAAAGTTTCTATCAATACTTGGATATTGTTAAGTAAAGTTTAAAAGTTAATGTAGAATTTCTTCAAGATTGAATAACATTTAAGTAATATAAAAGTCCTTATAACTTATAAGGCCTTTTTTCCAGATTTTTGTAACACATTGTTAAACCGAATGGGCTTCTATAAGCCCATTCTGTTTAACATAAATCCATTGGATTTTTTAAATAAATCCAGTTTTTAAGAAAAAAAATGTTCGTATTACAAAAAACTAATTCTTACAACCCCTTTTGAAAATAGAAATAAGTGCTAGGTGGAGGATTTTCTCAATTGATGTAAAAATAAAACGAAAATATACATTATAATATATTTATCTATATTCAGGATCTTAATGGTTTACTTTGTAACTAATTAATCAATAATTAAATAAAAATCTACATGTACAAAAATTGTTTTATATACACGAATTCATGCATTACTATACTTAGACTAATTGGTAGGTACATATGACCGTGGCGCTCGATACTGACGAATTTACAATACAATCAATACTTTATTAAATTTAATTTTTAACATTTATTACGAAATTCATCACGTTGAAACATTCAAGTAAATCCGAGTTTTTAAAACTTTCGTAGGTACTAATTAGGTTGTTATTTTAAGTAGCTAATTGCTAATTACATTTAAATTACACTTTAACGTCTTTCTGAACCTGTTTGACGATTTTCGCAATAATTATAAATTGACCGTCATCAGTTACATTCTTAACATTATGAATTCCATACATGAAGTAAAACTAGGCCCCTTATCAGAAAAACGCAAGGTATAAAGTAACTCTACACACGATCATCTTTATGATCAAAAACCAATCAATGAGATTGTTAGATCCATGGTGTCACTGTAAAACTAACTTTAGACTTTATTTTGTCATCACAGGGATTGGTTTTCGAATGAAATAATACAAATAATTGAATAAATATGTCCTTATTTATTCACGAGCACACAATATATTTTCACCGAATCCCCGATATATTTACGTAGGGGGATATTCGACACAATATTTATTCACTTGCCCACTAAATGTTAATGTCTATATCAAAGAAATATAACGTTTATATTTACACGCACACACAGACGTACGGACATTTGGCACATAGATGCGTCTCACGCTCAAACACGGGCCACTGCACAATCCACTACATGTTCTGAGCAAATATAGGTATGCAGAGAGTTATCTACAGAAGTATTTCGTAGCCTCACCTACTAAACTCCACTTACAATAACGGGTGAGTTCTTATTCTACTTATTTACATCTCACAATCAGTCGTAAATAGTTAATATAATATTTTGGCAGATAATTTCCTTTTAATAACTATTTTAATTACAAGAATGTCGATACACAAAATAATTATCGAACGCGACTTAACCATCTGGGTTGGCACTGTAAAGTCCTAAATAGGCCGGACTAAAAGCTGCTAAAAATATGCAAAATGTAAAGTCGTATCGTATAAATTCTGTAATCCGAATCTTATTTCGTTTTAATAACATTCGGTTTCATAATGATAAAATTATTTCACAACCTGATACAGTATGTTTGAAAGTTAGTGACTAATCTACACAGAGTGGTGAAACGATCTATCGAGTATTATAAATTAGGATTCGAGATTTAAAAGGAGATATTGTCAAGAGTGTGTCAAGTCTCAGTTGGTGAACATTCTAGAAGTGTCTAGAAGTTGCTGTCGTAATCGGAGCGGCGTCGCGAATAGTGCGAGCGAGGGTACTCGCCCGTGTACCCGTACACTTGGGACCCGCCTCCTGTTTGTCCGTACAGCTGTGAACCGCCTCCGCCTTCACGCCATCTGTCGACACAATAAACATCCATTAGCATAGTAATTACACAGTTCCTATTTTGAGACAGCAAATTGATACTGAGAACTTTGTTGGGTAACTATTATTAAAGGGCATATTGGTAGTTATATAATATTTTGTTATCTCATCAACTACAATTTCATCTTTAATTTTTTTGAACATGTCAAGTAAAATTACTTAACATTTAAGTTAATTATAATACATTTGAAACAATTTTCTTGATTGTATTCATAATGCAAATGTAGTTTATACCATGAATTATGTAACTACTTAAAATGGACAACTTACCCTCCATAAGCGTTTCCAACAGGGCCGTAAATCTGAGAGCCCCGCCCGGAGTCAGGAGTGTAATGCTGCATATATTTCTGGAGTTGCGGCGTCCACTCTGACCGCCAGGAATCACCCGGGTTGGGATAAGCCAGCTGCTCGATAAACGCAGTTGACATACGCTGTATAACAGATAAAGTAAATAAATATGTTAAGTACTAAACATTTAAGACTCAAGCGTGACTTTCGCCAAAATAATCCTTTGCTTTTTTTTATATCATAAACAACAATTTATGCATTGAAATTACCTTTCCCGATGGAAGGTACGGCAACTCTCGTTCTTTCAGTTGATGTACATCATCAAAACCTCCCATGTGACTTTTATCTAACTCACGAAGCATATCTTCACTCAGTGGTATGGGTTGTTTGGCCTTAGCACTCTTTTGACGATTCACTAACTGCAAATGAAACAATTAGTAATCATTGTTATGACCTTTTTTCAAATAACCAAATAATTTATTATTAAGTTTATATTTACCACAGTGACACCAAATATAACAACGAAGAGAAGAGAAGCCATTGCAATGACTATAACTGCAATGCCCCATTGAGGTAGGAAAGATTCTTCTTCTTGTGGGACTGGTGTAGGCTCTTCACGCTTAGGCAAAACTAGAAACAAATGAGATGAAAACAATTAATTAATTTCAATTTGAATAAAAAAAGGAAGAAATATTTATTTACTGTATATATCATACCTATGAATTCAGTATAAGCAGGATCCATAACAAATTTCCCTATTTCTAGTTTTCCAGATGATTTATCAATTGTCTTTGTCATCTTTTCATTGCTTTTCCGCATCCTTTCTTCATCTGGTTGATCGCCAAGCATCACATCAGGATCAAACTCAGTCTGTTCTTCAGTCACAGGTTCAATGACGGATCCAGGTCTCGCTTCGTGCAGAGATTTATGGAACATTTTCTTCAAATCTAGTGTGTCGACTCTTTCATCGACCTCTTTGAGTTCTATGAAGTAATCGACTAGAACGGAGCCTTGAGTGAATCCATCAATTCGAATATCTTTGTACCACTTGCGAAGATAATCAGATTTAGAATACACGGAATTCAACTGAAAACAAGAAGTTAGTAGTACATAACGAAACAAATAACATGTCAATTAAAAAAAAAAAAAAAAACATTACAAATTATTTTCCACTGACCTCTTCTTTTACATCGTTAGCAAGACGCTGCCATTCTTCTGTGTGATGATCCAATAGCTCTGGAACCCATTTGACTCCTGGAATAAATTAAAATGTTATAATAGTAGTGCATTAAAATTTAAAATAACTACTTTTAGTTATTTTACAAGCACCTGCCATATTGAGCATTTATGAATTTAATTACCTGAAACAATTTTAATAGTAGCTGCAATATCACACTCCTTTCGACATACTCCAGGAGTGGTCGATGGTGGTGGTATAGATGTCGTTGTGCTCGTTGTCGTAGTGCGTCGTGTTGTTGCTTCAGTACTAAAGTTTGGTAGAGGACTAGTAGCAGTGGCATTTCTTTGAGCCTCCAATAGCTTTTCTATTGAGAACGGTGTAGTAGATGGCGACGGCCAACCAGTAAATTCAGTTGAAGCTCTGGAAGTGTAAATAGATTTTAGTTATTCTACAAATTTATAAACTAGAAATAAAAATCTATTCAAATTCTAAAGAAAATTACCTTGTGGGCCAACCCTTTTGAATTTTAGGTGTAACTTGGCTTGGACCGATAGGTTTAGCCGTAGTGGTTTTCCTCGTTACTTTGCCACCGGGCCTTGAAGGGAAAACTAATTTGATTCCCCCTGGTGCTTTTGTTGTACTAGATGGTGCGGCTTCCTCCGTATCGTTTAATCTAAATCCAGGTGGTAACAAACTTGATACATCTGCAATATTCAATTTGTCTAATGGATTTTCTGCAGATTCTTTTTCAGTTTCATTAAGCTTAAAGCCAGGTGGCAATAATGCCGATATATCTACTGGCACAGCATTTGCAGGTATTTTAATTTTTGGTTTTTCTGTTGTAGTTGCATTTAGTTTGAATTCCTTGGGTAAGAATGCTGATATATCCACTTCCTGGATTTTATCCAATATATCTATTTTTGAGGCTTGTTTCACCTCTGGCGCTTCTGTGCTTGGGATTTTATAATTAGCAGGTAACAATCGACTGATATCGTCTTTTTGTAGTTTTTTAACAAGTTCTTCTTGGGATTTATGCTCTTTAGGCTTGTATTCTTTAGGAAGTAAAGATTTATAGTCTAAGACAATAACTTTGTTTTTAGAACTTATACCAGAAGATCGGCCTTGCGTACCATTTATAATGGGAACTTCACTACTTATCGTTGGTGCTATTGTTGATGTGGTAGTCGTTGTAGTTGTGGATGTTGTACTGGTGCTTGTCCGTTTATCTTTAAAAGATAATCTAGATTTATACCCTGGAGGCAGCAACCCAGCCAAATCGTCCATAACTGTCACTAAAGAGGGTTTTTTCTTAGGTTTAGGTGTAGTAGATGTAGATGCACGATGAGCAAACTTTTTAATTTGAACCGGTAAAGGTTCTGGTGACGATCTTTCAGTTATCGCCACTGAAGTTGTGCTTTTTAGAGTAAAAACATTCAATGATGAAGGCGTTGTCGTAGTTGTTGTTGTTGTTGTTGTAGTGGAAGTGGTAGTCGGTTCAGTGGTAGATTCTGTTATTAATTCAATATTTTTGTTCTCTTTATCGAGTGATCCTGATAGAACTGCACTTGATAATTCTGACTGAATGCTATCTAATTTATCGTTTATATTTTCAGTCGACGAAGGAGCATTAATTAAACCACTTGTTTCTTGCATGGGGTCCCGAGTAACAGATTCATCATCATCTTCTTTCTCATCTACCAAAACTTGTTTCTTCTCCTCTTGTTCAACTGTCGGGAATGGTAAAAATCGTGCTCCTGATACACTTCTACTAGTCTGTACTGACGCTACTACAACCCAATTTTCAGTTGTAACTGGAACTGAAGAATCTGTCATTTGGTTGTTATTAGTAGCAGGTGTATTTTCTGATGGTAGATTTAATTTAGTAGTTGGGGCAAATGTTACATCAGGGATAGATATTGTACCATTTACGACACTTTTTGTTGTCACCACTGAAACTACTTCTTGTCCTAAGATTGAAGGGCTTTCTATTGATGTTGTGTCATCATCAATTATAGATGAATTATCTTCGGATACGTTTTCTTCGCTGGTGCTTATTTTAGTTTTCTCTGTCGTTAATACTCCTTTTGGTTCAGCTTGGTCTATTACTTGAGAGTCCACAAAGTGTTTAAAATTGTCATCTTTGACCATTGGCTTTTCAGATTGCATAGCACCAAATGACTCAGTTTTATTAATTTTAGCCTCCTCAGTTTGTTTTTCAGGTTCTTCCGTTGTATCATATTCTTCGTCGTAAATATCAGTAGCGTGTTCCGTTGAATGTGTTTCTGTAGTTGTCGTCTTTACTTCAGAGCTATCAGGTTCATCATAATATTCCACATATTCTCCTTCTTCCTCAGCATCTTCATTGCTATGGTCATCATCTAAAGTTGTCGTTGTACTTGGTGTACTTGTTGTAGACGTTGTAGTAGAAGTAGACTCTTTGACTTTATGTTTAGAATTCATTGAACTAGCATCCGGTTTACTATCATCAGCTGAATGAGATTCAGTTATATTTGTCTTTACAACTTCTACATCATATGAACCTTGAGTATTCTTCATAAGCTCTCTAAATGAACTAATGTCGCTAATATCACCTTCAAGTAAAGGTTCAATGTCCAAAAGGCCTTTATATTCGGTGGAAGAGCTATGATATAAGTTACCGTTCAATATCGGTGCATTCAAATTGTTGTTTCTATTAAATGCTGTATTCGGAGTATTCATTTTTATACGACTACTTATGTTATCATTTATAGATGGCGAATCAAAGTTAGAGAGTTGCGGTGAATTAGGTTTAACATTCAGTCTTTGTTTACTTATAAGTTTATGAGGATTGTATGTAGTCACTTTGTGATGATCAAACAAATCTTGGTTATCATCATCATTATCTTCATCGTGGCTAATGTGACCACTTTGACCATTAATTTTCAAGCTGTTTCCATCAAATGGTATATTTTTAAACCTGTTATTTTGCAAGTAATCAATATCAGGATTGTTTAGAGTAATTTGACCTAAAAACGTTTCAGGTTTTGATGGATCATTTTGGTATGCTACGGAGTGAATTTGCGGAACATCAGGCCTTTTAGTGGAGGCAGGATGTACCAATTGAAAATTATATGGTAAAGCTGGTCTAAATCTTTGTCTTTGTGGTGTAAATTCAGGTTGATTTACGTAATACTGAGTACCAGATTGACTCCTGCCTGTGGGTAATTGAAAAGGCGATGGATTCTGATTGTAGTTAGGGCTTGGAAACCTCGTTTGAGATTCGCTATAGAGAGGCTGTTGGGCGGTCGGTGCCACTCTATAGTTGTCGCCATGTTCAAAGAATGACGTCGGTCGATTACTTGGAAATAAAGGCGGTTGAACTTGAGCAAAACTTTTTTCTACTGGTGAAAAGTAAAAGTGGTTTTCATCTGAAACAAAAGAAAAGTTTGATAAAGTAAAGATCAATGACTGACCACTCAACTTTGTAATGTCAGAATTTTAAAAGTTTATTTCAATTTTATTGTTGCTTACATTTACGATGGCAATAAAATTCCGAAAGAAAGATAACTGTTTATTCTGCAATGCGAATTTTTGCATAGCCATTCGGTAATCATTGAACAATGTGAGGAATTTATTGGGTATTTCCGCTGAATGCAGATGCGGCGAAGAGCACTCCAGAGAATACAAATAATACCTACAAAAGCACTTTTTGTTATTGTTTTTTTCAATGGAAACAATTTTGATTTGTAACTTTTTATAAGTCAGTATTGTACAATTTATAATGGAGGATATTCATGAATCAATTTTTTATGTCTTAATATAATAACATGAGTCGATTTTAATAAATATTATTGTGTTTTTTTCTATATGTACCTATATGAAGACCGTTAATTTATGAACACTGATAAACATTATTCTACTAGAAAATAGGGTTAAATAACATTTCAACGCTTTTTAAATTCATCAAATTTCATATCAAAGTATATATTTCAGATTTGAGTCCGTGCTAGTATAAAATGTACATAAATATTTCACACGTTACGTGCTGACTACAAAACATGAATACGTAATTGTTAACAGTATCTGAATATGTTACTGTATTTTTATAGCCATGTCTTTAATTTAAATTGTTTTGTAACACAATACAAAATGTAGGCGGTAAAATTATCTTTTCCTTCAATAATTGAGGAGATAGCAGGCGCCAACGGCGGATCAAAGACACTCCTTTGATCCGCTGTTTGCGGCTGCTATCTCCTCAATTATTGAAGGAAAAGATAATTTTAATATAACCACGTTTGGCAGGCGGCGGATCAACGGAGTGTCCGGGGGGTTTTAGCGGTGTAGGGTCCTCTCCTCGTGGTATGAGTTAGCATACCACGCTATGGAGATGGTGAGTCCCACATATCCCACCGCTAGCGCGCGAATACGCTGCAGCAGCGGTTGGAATGCGTTAATGCATTTCCCCCAGGACAAAAAAATAAGGTATATTACTGTGTATATAATATATACACAGTAATATACAAATGAATTTAATTTAATTTATTTTTGTTGTGGCGTTGTGTCACCAAGAAAATAGGCATTGGTGATATAAAGGGAATAATTTTGGTGATACTATTTTTGGTGATAAAACGGGAATGCTTCATATTTTGAATTAGAGATAGGCGGCGCCCGATTTAAAAACTGAATATTCGTATTCGCATTCGCGCTTGTGCTTAATGCTTCAAAATTGGCTTTCGTTACATCACTAGTATATATACGTGAATTGTTTGTTACTTAATAATAAATACAACATTCTTATAAATGCAATAAAAAATCTAAAAAAGGAATTCACTTCCAAAGAATTACAAATACAATTCGATTGATTTGAGTAGATAGGCTATGTTGAAGTTTACTCACAAATCATAAGTATTAGAACACCGTAATAATGTATCTTCATACTTAAGTGTCGTGTTACGTAACATATTAAAAACTTATTCTTATATTCGTCTAATAAACAAGCAACATCTCATGGGAAAAACAATATAGGTAATGTGCTATCAAGTTCTGCGAATTTTTGTTATATTATTCGAGTGTTATCTAATTTGGGGGTGATGATTCAGGATTTATTGGATATCATATATTTTGTTATGGGTGCTTAAGTAGTAAGTCGTTGTTATGTAGTACAACTACTAACTAACTAACTGAGAATTATGTCTCTAATCTGTTAAGTATTCCTCTAAAAATTCTTCTCTCAAAAAATCGAAAATTTTGTCTTCTTAGGATTGGTTATCATTTTTAACCAGGTTTTCAAAAGATAATAAATGTATTTAAAAGCTATTAGCACATTGTATAGGAAAAACAATGTAGCAAGATTGTGTTCAATGAGATCTTATTTCGGATAACTACAAAATATTAATCTAGACTTGATTCTATTATTATTTATACTTATAAACCTAAATTTATAGACATAAAGTTGAAACTTCAACCCTTAAAATATTTTTGTATGACTAAATAAAACGCGCTTTATATTGTCATTTTAACATATAAAATAACGATATTGTAAAATTATTCAGACAGATGTTAATATTATGAACACATTTTTTATCATAATACTTATCGATCGTATGAAAAGTTTATATTGTAATGCCGTTTCGCCCATCTAAAGTTAATAAAGTTGACATGACACATACTAAAAATAACAATTTAGTAAACCTAAAAAAGATTAAGGAACTTCCATATCTCATCATCATCAGTCCGTATAAGGTCCACTACTGAACATGGGACTCCTCCCGAGGGTGGGTTTTTAACATAGTCACGACACAGTACTGTGGTCACCAACCCACCAGCCAAGCGTTGGCAGGTGGGTTGGTAACCGCAGTATTGTGTAGTAACACACAGGGAAACGCTGCTGCCCTTTCACTGGTATACGCTTGTTATAGATGATGTTATAACAATCTGGACGAGCGGCTTAATGTGCTTTCCGTGGCACGGAGGATAGTCCCTCAAACAACTAGACTCGGATATAAATCATGGAATTTACACAAAGATTTCTTGTCCGGCGTAGGGATCGAACGCACGACCTCTGAGACACGAAGCGAGACTTACCAAATGTGTATTTTTAACTTCCATATCCACCAAATGATATATTTATTCATTGCATTTTTATTTCCCATGCGTATAATAATAAACGCTTATAGTACCTACTTAGTTCGAGTCATTTCGCTGTTCTATGTTCATAAGCAAGCAGCAATGTAATCACGTTTTATGGCGCCTCTAGCTTATTTTTATACTCTTGGTTGACCTGTATATCTTAGGAAAATATAATCTCGACGAAATTACTTTTTTTGTGGGTCATATCCATAATTAAGAAGGCGGGAGCGTTAATCAATTCTCTAGTGTATCGCGGTCTTAATAAGAAATCGATCAGATTAATAACTCGTGAACTGGAAGGACCCGGGATGGGGAAAGTCTTGCGGTCGATTACGTCATTAATTAAGTACCTACCTAAATATTGAATGATCTTATAATATGGAAACCGAAACTATGATTAATTGTACAAATCAGAGGCCTTTGTTACACCGCTGTTGTGCTTCTGGGTCATGTAATATTTGAGGAAATTATAGAGTGAAATAAAATTATTGCACTATTGAGACACACAACCTCTGTAGCGTAGCGGTATTTGGCTCGCTTTAAATCTCGGAGGTCGTGGTTTCGATCCCCACGCCGAACAAGAAATCTTTGTGTAAATTCTTTCCGGCTCTGGTTGGTTGAGGGACTACCCTCCGTGCTTCGGAAAGCACGTTAAGCCATTGGTCCCGATTATTATAACATCATATTTAACCATTGTATTTTTGGAACGGGCAGCAGCGTTTCCTTGTGTGGTACAACATAATACTGCGGACACCAACCCGCTTCCCAAGCGTGGTGACTATGACAAATACTCTCCCCCGGGAGGGGGCCCATGTTCAGCAGTGGACGTTATACGGGCTGAAGATGATGACTATTGAGACGCACCTTAAAATGTTACAACCAATCGTTTTGTATAAAAATCAGAGTTAGATTTTAAGATATAGCACATTATTTATATCCAGAATGGATATAAATAAAACTTTGACGTGTAGGAATTGTGCGGCATGCACATATGCGTAGATACCATACACAATATTGTTGTTTTTTATTTATAAAGTTCTACGAGCACTTTTATTTTTTAAACGTATAAAGGTGTCAAGTAAACCACTGTAACGATAAATATGGGTAAAGATAAAAGAACACTTTTGCGTTCAATGTTTTTACACCGAGATGGCAAACAGTTTTGCAAATGGAAACGAATAAAATAGGTGTTTCAATTCCAAACTATTGTTATCGATAAAGTTTGAATGTTTATTCGTTTGTTTGCGCGGTAAGCATTCTAGTTTTTACTGCTATTGTTATACTCAAGCATTTTGTTTGAGAAACTTCAATTACTTACCGATCACGAATAATAAAATATTTATTTTCATTCGAATATAAGGAAAGGGTATGCAGTAACATTAAGAACATCATAATAAAATTAAACTTAAGGAACTATACTATCTATATGGCTATATCATTTTATTTTATTATGTGTACTATTATTGATTCGTAATCGTGTGCATGCTATATATGACTACGACTTTTATATCTACATGTAAGAAATGGTGTAGCAATTACTGGCTATCCAAATAAATAAATACACATACCTACTTTAGATAAAAATAAACTGCTACAGAATGTACCAAAGCATAACATAACATTTTAAACTTCTTTGAATAAAATTGAAAAATTGAAATAAATACCGACAAAAAATCTGTTTATCGCACAATACCTAATAGCTATGAAAAAAAAAACGATGAGTTATTACTGTATGGCTTATGTAAATGTTTGGTGTTGCTCGGATTATTATAAGTGATTGCTGGCTGACCTCGCAGAATTTGAAATCTTCGTGTACTTTTATCCGAATAAATTACCGACCGCGAATATACTTAGCCGGGATTATAGCAAAATCCTTGTCGAAAATTTGGAAGAAATTTCACTCATAAAATTTAAGCTTTGGGCTTTGGTTATGTTTTTTTTATAACCTAACAATTTTAAGTTTCGATGAAGGGTTATTAAATTTGAGTAACTTAACTTAACTAAGGGTTATTAAATTTGAGTAACTTGTCAAGTTTTATAGGCTATATTGCATATATTGTTCGATTTTTTATTTTATTTATTCTCCGTAAATTAACGTTATACAAATTTAACATAAAGTAAGGGTAATGCAACGTAAGCTCATTAGAGTTTTACCATGCATCAACAAAAATCTGTGGCATAATAAAGTATGAAATCAATCAAATATCAATAATAAACAATTTACAATAAACTACTGACCCGATTCCATAAAACCCTTTTAAATCAGTAAATAATATTATTCGGAATTCACATTGTGTTTCTAGAATAATTTCCATGGAAACTGGAATTTTATTTTATGGAAGTATAATTAGAGAATATATGAATTTATCATACGATTTTATCATTTTATGATACATCAGTAAAAACATCTATAAACGTAGATAAAAAATCAATCACGAGTATATAAATAAACATGCTGGCTGATCAAATAGAATTTTCTCATGCGGAATAAAACTCCCTAAGCCAATTTCAATTTTACCTTCGGGATAAAGGTGGTTTCGAACATCAAAAGTTGATCAAAAAGTTCACCTAATATTGGTCAGGGTACAGGTCCTATACACCTGATGAAAGAAAAGCTGATAGGTACATTTTCAGTGCCTTCAATTTATTTTCTGATTAAATCTAAGGTCAAAAGAAAGTGTAATTTCCCCGGGGAGCGGCCGAGTTTTGTGGCTATAGCATAGCTATTTTCACACATCGGTTACTTCATTAATTATGAGGATATTGATGGAAATAATATTATTTTATGGATTAAGATTAAATGATTTTTTTTTAGTGAGTGTCTTATAAAAACATAAAAAGATAATACGAACGATTTAACGTTTAAAGATTGTTGAGACTTTGAATGTTGTTTAATTTTCTTCTTATTATTTTGTAAAATTGATTAAAGTTATGATTATTATGCAGCTATATTATAAGACTCGCTTTAAATATCGTAAATCATGGCTCGCCTGCCAAGCGTTGTGACTATAGGAAAACGCTCTCTCGGGAGAGGCCCATGGTGTAGATGTTGTACGGGCTGATAATGATGATATATTTTGTTCATAATGTTACAGGGGACTTCAAAAGACAATAAGGGTAAATAAGGTATGCAAATGAATTGAGATATAATAATTAACGTGCTCGATGATATCAACTTATTATGTAACCGTGGTAGTGGTAGATATTTATCAAATTTTTTTCCCTTTCAAATACTGACAAGCTGTTAGCACATCGCATATGCTGTCTACAGTCACATGCGCGATTTTAGAACATTATGCACAGCTAATACTAATTAAAATAATTTGAATTACTGCAACTAATTAAAATATTTAAAATATTAATAAAATAATAAAAATTACAATAACATGTTAAAATAATTCTCATTAATAACCGCCAAACCAAACATTGTTAATACAATGAACATTTTTATTACTATCAACCTAACAGCTAAATTCATTGTGTTATGTTTTATTTTGATTGACATAAGTAAATACCCACATATTTTATAGAACAAAATTGTTAGAAAGCGATACTGTTACAACAACTGTGCAGACCATCATACTTATTAAACTTGATTAAATCTGTGCAATTGCTAGCAGAGAGGAGTAAATACTTTTCGATTGATTCAATTGCAATAATTTACTTTTGTCAATAAATATAACATACCCATGGAATTATTGGCAATCAACTGAAAAGTGCGTACTCCAAAGTTGATTTATTTATATGTATTTGATTAACGCTTATATATCATAACCTTTATTTGTAACAACATTTATTTTATCTTCATTTTTATCTGGATAACTAATTAATTTAGCATAATATTATGACAAACAGTCAAACAAAATATTTTCTTGTCTATCTAACCGAAATATATGAAGCCATAAACATGTCAAGTTTCGACATTAAGTCTTCTTCTGTTTGCTGCCAAACGTCAAAGCCTCAAAGCCGGCCAAAGGCCTTTCAACTTACTTGACATCATCAACAATCAATTATTTGTTGCAAAGTTCGAGGCGCTGGGAGGCAGGTATCAAGTATACAGATTGGCTTGTTAGTCTCATCGTTAGGTAGCTATATGAATAGGCTTTACATAACTGTGATGAGCTCATTGAAAACTGTTTCCGTTAAGCTTTGCATTAAAGTTATTATGTAAAGTTGTTTTGGCTTTCAAGTGTTTTTAATATTGCGAATTTAGTAGTCAATCGTCCTTTTTGCTAAAAATGACGATTACTTTTTTATTTGTGACAGTATACTTGTCTTGTAAAAGTTTAGGCTGACATGTAAAACATCAATATATATATATATATATATATATATATATATATATATATATATATATATATATATATTTAATAAATACTTCTATACTCTTCAAGAAAGACTGTTATTCTATTTGAGTGTTCCTTCTTAATATTATTGTACAAAAGAGATATATTATATTATATACCGATTGATGTGGATAAATATTTATTTTTATAAATTTACTTGATCACTATCGATTATCCGGCTTAAGGGACCAATTTAGATTATCAAAAGACTAGTTAGTTCCTCATTTAAATAAAACTATTTTATTCTTCATTGGCGATTATTTTATTACATTTATATGTATAATCCCTACGTAGCTTAAAAATAAAACATTCAATTCAGTTAGCATATAGCGGCACCTACAACATAATTAATTTATCCTCGTGGCGTTGACCATGTTATTTAAAACGAGAATTCTTTCATTAAAATCATCAAGGATACATTGTAAACATTTTGTACAAACGAGAAAAATTAATACATCTGTATTAAAACCAACGAAATGTATGACTATGGAGTAAATATTTTACTTTGTAGCATTTTACTTAACATATCGATTATTTGAGAATCTTTTGGATCCATGATATCCTTTATTTGTTTATCAATAAATGAATGGAAACTTGAACTTTGCAACTGAATTTAAAATAAGTTAAAACCCCTTACGGCTCTATTTAAATGTACCGAATGGTTTTTTAATCGGACCGATAAAATATCCTCTTACAAAAGCTTTTACATAACAGCAACACAACATTTGGTAGATATCATTTTCATACGATTCATACATTTTACGGTCAAAGGTACAAACTGAAAACTAGCATAAAATATTACAACACTTACCCGCAGCCCCAGACTATTAAAATGATCTATACTACCTTCAAGTTTCAAGCGCATTTGGCAATGAAATTACGTAGGTACAAAAACTGAGTACAGCTTTTTGTGGACATCATCCACTTTTTGTTCCCAAAGGGTTCAAAAAACCAACATTCATTAGAACAATAAGTTGTAATTAATATTAGGGGGAGAGTACAAGCCGTAAATCGTAGGTAATTAGGCAGGCACACGTTAGCCGGGGTCTGAACGTGACGTGTACGAAAGGGGCTTAAAAGCTCTATGTTATGTACTGAAATGTACTCGTGTGAACCTCGCTTAAGGTAAACATTTCACTTTTTATTTCCAACGTAAAATTGTAGGGGCTTTTTATGATAAAAATAAACCTCGCGGGTGTTTTTTTAGGATAAAGTCTTATCTTTGAGTTTTGATGGGACTGTTATTATGAACAAAGGGTAGCTTCAATGATAATATTAGGTAGGTACCTATACAACATTTAGTAGTGTAATATAAAAGCTTATATTATTTCATTTCATTTTAAGGACTCAGTTTACGGTTTACTCACGAAAGAGAAGGAAGACAGCAATGTAGGTTTGTCCTACTGATTGTATTTTAGGATTTAGTATTTTAATTTATAGCAAATTTGTTTTACTTGAAATATTGTTGTAATCAGGGTTCTACCGGAATAGATAGAGTTTGTATGTACCAAATGACATCATTTTCAGTGTGATATTGTAATGGACATGCCTGCTGTTGTCTACGGTTCCGCTATTTATGCAGATTGGGTAGAAAATACTAGTACGGGTTAGCAGGTCCCTAAAATAAGGCAGACAATATTTCCATTCCTACATAATACATTCATACCAGCTTAGTCAAAGTATTATAAAAAAACACATACCGGTTAAACCTGAAAACCAGTATATTTTAATACACATGTTAATATGTATGTATCTTCTTAAAAACTGCTTATTCCGAGCCCTGGTTATGGATAGGCAACATGACATATGTTGTTGTGCAATTCAGGTGATAGATATTATTAATTCTATTTTATTTCAATTATCTTTCAAGTATCATTAAGCTGTCTCGCTATTTAAGCCAAAGTGTTATGCGAAAATTTGCATGATACTTTAATTTTATATCTGGGAGTCATAATCCTTGGAGTGCTGTCTTTAAGGTCTTTTCTTTAATACTATCAACTCGAAATGCTTGTTAATAGATTCTAACATTTCCAAGTCTCTGCAGAAACTTCCCAGTAATTTGTAGAATTCCTTTAAAACCCCTTTTAATCCTCCTTTAAAGGTTCGTTATGGGAAAATTTATCCAATTTGCTTACGTCGCAGAAAATCTTCTAAATCTCGAATTCGGAGGAATATCCTGATTAATGTCCTTTCATGTGACGTTTAGGTAATTTAGGTTTAATTGCCACATTCAAGAAAAATTGTATGAATTGATTGAGTGAATGTGAAAATCTCCGTAACGTAGCGGTATGTGACTCGCTTTAAATCTCGGAGTTCATCTATAACAATCGATTACCAAGGAACGGGCTGTAGAGTTTCCTTGTGTGTTACAACATAATACTGCGGTCACCTGCCAAGCGTGGTAACTATGGCAAAAACACTCCCTCGGGAGGAGGCCCATGTTCAGCAGTAGACGTTGTACGGGCTGATAATGATGAGTGAATGTGGAAGTTTTGTTAAACGTCTATTTTCTAAGATTGTTTTGATGTTGTGATTGAGTCACTCTAAAATTTATAACCTTAATAACACCATTGACATGTATGCATAATTGTAATACGTAACTATTTTTATAATAGCACATAGTTTACAAAAAAAAAATTCAACAGAGACGCAATTCCGTTCTCCATTTCGTATGAAACAAAATAGTCGCGGACGAGGCAATTAGTATGCAAACTGAGCAATCTGCGTGGAACACTATAACTGGTATTAGAACTGGCACATAGCGCATTAAGGATACATTTATATTGAAGCTGAGCCAATAGGAGTAAAGCGGTGTAGAACAGCGGCAAAGTGAAAAATGGTTTTACTTAAGTGTGTAATGGAATCTGGGAAAGCAGGATTTAGGTACTAGTGCATATTGCTTTGCAAACCACACATCTATGTATTTATACTTAATATTTTAAAGTGGAAAGACTTGATTGTTTGTTTGTTTGTACTGCATAGGCTCCGAAGCTACTTGACCGATTTGTATAATTCTGTTACTTTTTTATTTAGTCCAACGAGAACGGAAGTCTTTGATATTTCTCTTCCATTTGCACAATCAAAATTAAATTTGTACGCTGCTTAAATTCGCTTTTCTAATTTGTTTATTAGAGGTAGTAAGCTCATTTCCAAAGTTACCGAGCTCTTCGTCAGTGAAGACATACCATTGTCAGCTTGCATTTCGCATCGCATGTGTATAGTGAGGTATAAAAATTCAACGAGACGTTTCGATCTTTTTAATGAAAAAATCCAACTTTCCAGTATTTCAATTAACGTAGGTATTTGAAAAAACACCTATTAGGCCATTTAAACGTACGTCAACGTCCACACAGTGTCAGCAAAGATACAATAGCTGATAAAGTTGAACTTCAAATGTAGCAAATTGATATTATGCCCTTTAAAACATTTATAATGAAAATATTTCTTGACAGATGAATTACAACTTTATTAACAACTGTCACTAGCACGGTATTGCAGACTGCTAAACGATTAGATATTGTTTTTAATTTTTTTCTTTTGTAATTAACATTACCTTATGAACATATTTTTCTTTTTATGTAGAGATACTTACAGTTAGTAGGTAAACGGAATAATTTATGTTAAAGTTAAGTAATCTTCAGTAGGTAGATTTTACACAAATGAAGCTAACATTTAACTACGTTTTACGACGAAATTAAATTTTCTATGTAAAATTTAAGAAACATTATCATTATAAATCACAATTTGGTTCACTTAACGACAATTTTTACATCGTAATTCCATTGTAGCTACCAGTAGTAAAATAATGAAAAAAAACATTAATAATAGGTACCTAAAACACGTAATTATTTTTTTAATATCTTAAGCATTAATTTTAGCTATTACGTTACATTAAAAAAATAATTTTATTATTTTACGTGACACCTATAATATTTTTTGTATATATTAAGGTTGTTCGTTATTATCCTATAAAGGTACCTATTTTTTTCTTTTTCTTTTGAGAGTCTCCGACACATAAACATTTATCGCATCATGTAAAACAGTAAATATAGTATGTATTTACATACAAGCCTTGTTTTCAAAACCTCAAAAAGAAGGTTTACGTTTACAAAAATAAACCCAAAGTCTTCACTTTGGGTTTTGACTGCACCGGTGGCTTACTGGTTACGGTAGTTGCTTCTGGGACCTGGTGTTCTGGGTTCGATTCCCACCCGGGACAATTATTTGTGTGAACCACAAATAATTGTTCTGAGTCTGGGTGTACTTTGTGTCCGTGAAATGTATGTTTGTAAAGTCCCCCGCGACACAGGGATTTATTTCCCTAGTGCGGGAGTTGTCTTTTTAAATATAAATAACTAATATAAAAAAAAAAAAAACTTTTCAGTACATTTTTATAACACTGTCCATAAAGTAAAAAGGTCATTAATATACCCGAAAAAGGGATATGAAATCCCTCCCTTCATAAGACAGCTAAAGTTGAAACGACCATAAAGTTGCTACAATATTTATAAAGAACAGCTGCGTTTTGTGTAGTTTTAAACTGAGTTGTTAAATAAGGTACTGTCCAAAATATATGCCTTTCCTTCATAGTGTCATGTGTTGTAATTACGGTGGTGAAGACATAATTAATTTATTTTATCCCTATAAAAAAAATGATACAATAAAACCGCCAATTGTACTGTGTCTATTATTCGTTTTTTCATGTGTTTTGTTGTCTTAATTGCTTTTGTGTGTACAATAAAAAGTATTCAATTATATTGTAATAATAGCTGCGACGGTTGAACTTGTGTATTGCGGAGTAAAAGGAGCAAGTGAAGCTACCTAGCGATTCTATACTAGTATATAAAGCTTAAGAATTTGTTTGCGGGCGAATCTAAAATTGTCCTATTACTATTTTTATATTATGAAGTTCCCACGGAAACGGGAGCTACGCGGGAGTAACCTCACGCGACAATCTAGTATAAACGAAATTTCTTTACTAACGTTTACTGTACGCGACCTTATCTCTTTTAAAGGGATGGCATATACTTTTTTAAGCGCCTTATATTTACTTTACGTCGCTGTGGTAAAATTATCGTCCGCTGAAGTTGAGGTTAATTAAGGCGCGTCTTTGCAGGTACTTTTTTGACGGCCATTTTGTTTTACTATCCCATAAGATTGAGAATGGGAAAATTATGAACTTCTATGGATTCTAAATCTATATCCTATATCTTATATACGATATAGATTATTTTATAAGTTGGTTTTATTTTAAATAAGCTACTTTTAGTTGTATATTATGTATTTTATTCATATTATTAAATGTTTTGAACTCTTTATGGGAAAGATTACCTTATACTATATTTCAAAATTGAGATTAATAAAATTCGACCACCGGCAGGATTCGAACCTGCATCTTTGGGTAAAGTTCCCAATGCCTTAGCCAATTAGGCTACGGTGGAACCCTACCGATCATCGAAATTTATTAATCTCTTTGTAACACGTCTCTAACAGGGACGGTAGTGCCATCTATCGGTAATGATTCGCATTACTTCGATAAATATCTCCAAAGTTACATTTGGTATTAAATATTAAACGATGACACCGCCCGTTTTCACATTATTAAATGTTTTGAACTCTTTATGGGAAAGATTACCTTATACTATATTTCAAAATTGAGATTAATAAAATTCGACCACCGGCAGGATTCGAACCTGCATCTTTGGGTAAAGTTCCCAATGCCTTAGCCAATTAGGCTACGGTGGAACCCTACCGATCATCGAAATTTATTAATCTCTTTGTAACACGTCTCTAACAGGGACGGTAGTGCCATCTATCGGTAATGATTCGCATTACTTCGATAAATATCTCCAAAGTTACATTTGGTATTAAATATTAAACGATGACACCGCCCGTTTTCACATTATTAAATGTTTTGAACTCTTATGGGAAAGATTACCTTATACTATATTTCAAAATTGAGATTAATAAAATTCGACCACCGGCAGGATTCGAACCTGCATCTTTGGGTTAAGACCCCAATGCCTTAGCCAATTAGGCTATGGTGGAACCCTACCGATCATCGAAATTTATTAATCTCTTTGTAACACGTCTCTAACAGGGACGGTAGTGCCATCTATCGGTAATGATTCGCATTACTACAAAGAGATAAATAAATTTCGATGATCGGTAGGGTTCCACCGTAGCCTAATTGGCTAAGGCATTGGGGGCTTTACCCATAGATGCAGGTTCGAATCCTGCCGGTGGTCGAATTTTATTAATCTCAATTTTGAAATATATTTTATTCATGTAATAAATTGTATCAGATATACGTATCAAGGTAATATTTTATCGCGTTAAGTAAAAAAAAGTAAATGTAAAACTTAGTTGTTGTTATTTTTTCGTTATTTCGCTGTGCAGTGTTACATTAACGGCCGCTAAACATAATGTTATAATGTTAACATCACCATTTTCTTTCGCGATAACTTGGGAAGTTTATTAGAATTCTAGACGGATGTGGTATTATCTTCAGAAGCATTTAGTTAGCCAATTTACGATTACCTAAGGCTCATACGATTAATGTTTCTGACGTATAATGGCATACCGACCTTATGCTTCTGAGCTCTAGAATTTATATTGACTTTGGTAACAATTTATTTTTAGAAATCGTAAGTATAAAATATATCAAGGGTAACTATGTTTGGTGTAGTTTTTAACCTAATTGAATTTTACGTTCGTCGCGGCGTTGCCGCGTTGCGGCAAAATTATCGTTACCTAAAGTTGAGGTTAATTTAAGGCACGTCATATTACTTTTTTCATGAGGCAAGATACTTTTTGATACAATAGTGAAAATTATGAATTGGCAAGGTTTTTCTTCGGAAGGACATACGTATTTTAGCCCACGAGGCTTTTGCTACTTCACTGGGCATAAAAAATGGCAAGGATTGTTTATAAAGTATATCTTAATGGTTGGTTTTTCTCTGAGTGTTAATATTATGAAAGAACAGTTAGATGTACCTAATCAGAAATATATTAAAATTATAAATATTTTTAACATTCATCAAACATCATCATCTACTTTCAAAAAAATACCATATGTTTAACAGTAGAAGCATCACTGATTACGATACAGAATAAATTTCAAATTTAAAATAATAAGTTTTATTTTAGCAAAACATATCAAATTAAAATGAAATAATGTTAAAATACATATTATGAGCCAGAGGTAAAGACCCTGTTACTCGATGATGGCCTGGTTAAGGTCAAGTTGGAGATAGAGCTTATTAAAAGAAACATGTGTTATAAATCTTTGTAAATCTTGTTTGAAAAAATACAAAGACTATATTATATTGTCACCAGAACCGGACACTATCTTCGGTTAAAGGAAAGGCATATATTTTGAAAGCACCTTACATTATCATTAAATAGTCGTACAATTTAAATTATCCCAAAAGTTTTTTAATAAAACATTCTTACTTTACAGAAAAGAAGTCATTATCAATACAATTAAAAGATAGCCAGAATACATTTATTTATTCCACTGCCTTCCTTCCAAATAGGCAGTAAAATCAGCAAAGATAAACGAGTGGCAACCCTAACGTAAAGTGAATTTAAACGTCCTTTCATCTGCAGCATCTTTAAAGGGACCAAGTGGCTATCATTAGCGGTAGTAGATGGGCGGTACATTCTTATATTAATGACATTTAGCGCGAATCTCTAGCTTTTTCTATTCTCTTACCTTTTAATGAAAATGGTTCTTTTTGTTTATATAAGACTAGCGGCCCGTCCCGTCTTCATAAGGGTACATATTTTTAGTAAATATAGCGTATGTTACTCAGGGATAATGTAGCATTCTAATGGTGAAATAATTATCGAAATCCGTCAAGTAGTTTTTGAGTTTATTCGAAACAAACATACAACTAATATTAGTATAGATTACTAGCAGAGTTTTTGCAGTCTACTAGTACTGGTATTGTTGTTCACCACTCGTGCTAAGTTAAACTGCTTATTACGAGTGGGTTCACGTCGCGTCGGTAGTGCAATGGGTGGGGATCAAACAGGCGATCCGCTTATATTAGCGACATTTTGCACGAAACTCCAGATTTTTTTTATTCTTTAACCTTTTAATGAAAATTGTTAATTACCTTTAGTTTCCTATTTAGTAAACCGGGCTATAAAAATGTTATAAAATGTTATTTTAGTGCTAGATTGGTTTTCTCTTGTAAAACGAAAATTTATTGTAACTAACTGGCCGTAGCCGTGTTCACTTTATGTAAGAAATAATGGAGTTTAATTAAGTTGTAAAAATGTTATTGTAACTACGTATGTACAGTCAACAAAAGAGATAGCGGTTTACACCTTGTGAAATGAATTTTAACTTTATATGTAGGTACAATATTATGAGAAGAATTTACTGTTATATGTATTTGTATACGGCTAGCAGTGAACTCTTCACCCATTAAGAAATACCGGCTCTCATAGTGACAAAAGCATATTTATTTACATTAATTCATACCGAAGGTGTAAACCGATCTCTTTTGATGACTGTACATATGTATTTTTAAATTTAAATATTGTAAGTATTCTATGATATTTAAAAAAAATATTAACTCCCACACTTGGTACACCGTAAATTTTGAGGGTTGCTAAAACAACACTTATATAAGTTGATGCCATTTTAAACAATGTTATTGATTGCATTTAATAAGTAGAATTAAATAATTAAATGTTATAATATATTAATAATGTTATAATACAATAACGCATTAGGAACAACAACTAATAAGGTTGTAAATCAAATGTAGTATTTTTTTTGCTTTGCCCTTTAAAGCATAATATAAAGAAAACCTTTTTTGACATGAAATAACACCTTTTTGGCAACAATAATTACAAGCGTGCCTGGCGTGGTACTGCAGTAGAAACAATAGTTCACAAAGTCGATAATCTTGTATTTCTCGCCACTGAATCAAAATAAGATGACTATTTGATAACTCAATTAAACTAAATCCGTATAGACTGATACTTCTTTCCATGCAATATTACATGTTTGATTAGTTAGTGACATACCACAGGTCATCGCCAACATTTATTTGCTTATCAATTTACATTAATTCCCATAAATTAGTATTCCATACACGCGACCCTTTCTATCCTATAACTATAGCATGATATTTAGATCTACATACGTCCACTATACAGGAGAGGCTTTGGACATCAGTGGTCCTCTTGATCCGTAATTAAAGAGGGCCCTCACGTACGCACCTCACCAAACCTTTGAATAAGAGATGGGCTACACACTCATAGTTTTATCTATGTATGTACGGACCGCCTCTAGAATGTCAATTGTTTTTTGTTGATCAACGAGGCTTACGAGACGGTTTTTCCATATATTAATACGCGAATCATAAACTTTGTACCCATTTTTACAAACATTGCGCGGACGGAGTATGAAATTTCGCACACTTATATTTTTTTATAGAGAAGGAATACTAAACCTTTTTAATTATGATCGTATATTGAACTCTGGGTGAACACTAGTATAAATAAATAGCAATGAAGTTATTCATCACCAGCCCTTATAACGTCCACCTTGACCAGGGTGTAAGATTTTGCTACGACGATTAGCAGACGGGTTGGTGACCGCATTTATGATCATAATATTGTACCACTCAAAAAAACGTTGCTGACTGCCCGTCCCCTGGTATATACGCATTTATTATAGATTAGGTTATAACAATCTCGACCAACGGCTTAACGTGCTTACCGAGACATATAGACACATAGGTTAGAGCGTCAATCAACTAGACCCGGAAATAAATTTTAGGCATGACACTAAGATTTCTTGTTCGGCGCAGGGATCAAAACCGGAAGTCGTGATTTAAAGAAAGCCTTTTACCGCTACACAGCCACGGTGGTATTGAACTGCAAAAAATATTAAACTCACAATACAGCTATGAAATACATAACCCGAGAACAATAATTCAGTCATTATTTTAGATTTCTCCATATAAAATTTACCATCCCTTATAGTAGTCTTATTGTGGATTGTTTTACCTTTCTTATCGGATTCATCATATATAAAGAATTCACCCTCCAAGTTCTAGGTCTCAGTCAATCACACAGGACAGGTTTATTTTAAATATCAATCCATAATATGTAATATAATAATGTAAGTACTTTTAGATACAGGAACAGGACTTTTAGATATTAAATAATTTGATAGAAACAATTCCGTCTTTTACTTCATTTACACTTAAAATGACTAAAATTAATTGTATTGTGTTAAATGTTCTCTATATGTAACTTTGTCCGGT
The DNA here is from genome assembly GCA_947037095.2 of Nycteola revayana. Taxonomy (NCBI): domain Eukaryota; kingdom Metazoa; phylum Arthropoda; class Insecta; order Lepidoptera; family Nolidae; genus Nycteola; species Nycteola revayana. Next base: position 10,758,643 of record OX344845.2, on the reverse strand, counting down.
CAATGCTCTCATTCCCAGACCATGATACTTGTTTGTAGAGTTTAGAATACATCGTGATTGGCTATTATAACCATGCATTAACAAAACGCATCTTTATGAACGTAAGATTAAATGGTCTTTTCCAGTTGCGTATTTTCGGGAAATTTAAAAAAAAGACATAGACAAATGCCTTAAAGAAAAAAAACACCTAAGTAAAAAATTGAATAACACCCGACTCAAAAAACTTAGTGTCAGGTCAGTTTTTGTAATGTACGAATAATCTTCCATTTGGTTGTTCGGTTGTTTATTCCCACTTTCATCCCCTATACCTTAGCGTACATGGCTACGATCACTCTAGATACTTAAAACCCCCCTCTTTTTGCGTCGAGGTTTAATTATTACTAAGCAGGTTTATTAATGGATTGATGAAGGCATTTCCACCAACAGCAAAAGCGATCATGTCAGAAAGAAAATAACGCATTAAAGTAATTAAATATACAACAGCATTTGTTTAGCGACATAATGTATGGCACAGAATACATCACATTACTCAGTACAAATGGTGTCCTTAATTAAGCCATTTAAATAAATATCCCATTTCGCGAACGACTTTTTCTTTCCCTACCAAGAAATTACTCGCGATAGCTTCGCTTTAACTATTGCAGAAACATTTTATATTTTTTCTATTGCACAAAATAAGATTACTCTCTTGTATTTAACTAGTTTCACGCTCGCGGTTTCACTTGCGTAACTGCCGTTCGCAGGAACTTTATAATTAAATGCCCCCCTTTTTCACCCCTTAGATGTTGAAGTTACAAAATCCTTTCTTATTGGATCTTTATGTCACAAAATAAAGCCACAGCCCAAATATCACGTGTCTAGTTTTGCCTCGTCGTTGAGTCAGTTAGGACAGTCATTAAGGCTGGAGCAGTCTATGCTCGGTCGCATTAGTAAACCCTTGTGGTACTTCATAATTAAATATAACCTCTTCCTCGATTTATTGGCTATTTAACACTAAAATAACTTTTCAAATCAGGCAAGTAGTTCCTGAGATTAGCGGGTAAAAACAAATAAACAATCTCTTCAGTTTTATATATTAGTAAAGATATAGATGAAGTTCCCGTGGGGACACGAGTTATGAGGGGGCAACCGCGCGCGGAAAGATAGATATCTTAAGTGTTCCTATTACGCGAACAACCTACCCCGTTTGTTCGCGCACACCTGGTTATGAGAGCAAATGGCTTTTAAACTGCTCACAACAAGGTGCTGAAATTAACTTCAGACAATCTCCATACTATGATATAACATTATTACTTATTAATGGTCAATATAAAAGCATCGTTGGAGTTTTATAGCACATATAACAAAGCAAGATTTTTCTCTCAGGGTATTTAATTTTACGTCATTGTACTAACTTTAAATGAAGTAGGAAATACATTGTGCTTCTCGTATTTTTCGTACTGGCCTCTCGTTTTACTGCAAATTGTTATCGTTGTAAGGAATTGAATCTATTATGTTTCTTTTAAAGGAATGTTGGTTTAATATCTTAGAGAGTTTCGTTATTTGGCTTCTGGGAAAAAGCATGGAGTTTACAGCGCGGCAACGTTGTTAATATTTTATTTCCTTAAAGTTGAATTTAGTTTTATTGTTTGATTCTTTTTCTCTAGCCCATAGTCACCCACTGCATGAAAACCCCAAATTCTCTTAGGTATTCTTTCCCGCACAACCTTCTATAAGTCCTTTCAAGACGCGTCGAGGGTATGTTACCTCTTTCTAGGATGACCTCATTCTATTAATTCATGGACAAAATGCAACCCAGACACAATCCGTGATCCACATTAAAGTTGTTTGGTGTGAATCGAAGTGCAGTAATTTGAATATTATTAAATCCTTTGTTATTGTTCATCACTCACTACTTCATCAGCGTAGATTTTATTTGTCCATACAAACTTTGCCACCCCTTTTCATTCCCTTAGGGGTGGAATTGTAAAAAAATATTTCTAATAGAATGCCTGACCTCATATTGATCTGAAGCTTGTTTTATTGGATGCCTACGCCGGATAGAGAATGCTCTCCCCAAGATACGAATCAGCGGTTTAGGTTGTATGTTGAATGTTGATCTGATAGTCTGTCCTTCAGAACAAAACGTTTTATTAATATACTACTTTACTAATGTATTAAGCTGGAGAGTTTGTCTGTTTTCTTGAATGCGCTATTCTCAGGAACTATTGGACTGTTTTGAAAAGTTATTTCAGTGTTAAACAGCGTATTTATCGATGCTATGTTTAAAAACCGGCCAAGTGCGAGTCGGACTCTCGCACGAAGGGTTCCGTACTAGTTGCAAGTGCCCACCTATTTTTAATATCAAGAATACAACAAGTAACATAGTATAAAAGTTCTTGTAGTTCGTTGTAACTTTGATCGATGTTAATAATAGTTGAATGAATGAAAGGTAAATTGCGGTTTACGGTTTATGACGTATTCAAAAAAAACTACTTACTTGATCTCGTTCAAACCAATTTTCGGTGGAAGTTTGCATGGTTACGTACATCATCTTTTTTTTTTAGTTTTATCATTCTCTTATTTTAGAAGTTACAGTGGGTGGACACACATTTTATCACTTTGGAAGTGTCTCTCGCGCAAACTATTTAGTTTAGAAAAAAATGACATTAGAAACCTCAATATCATTTTTAAAGATCTACCCATAGATACACGTATGGGTTCGATGAAAAAAATTTTGTTGAGTTTCAGTTCTAATTATGGGGAACTCCAATTTTTTTTGTTTTTTTTTCTATTTTTGTAAAAATCTTAATGCGGTTCACAACATTTTTTTTTTTTTTTTTTTTTTTTTTTTTTTACTGCATATAGGCTCACGTTTGACCTTAATCTCGCTTGATGGAAGGCGAAGATAAGGCCTAAGATGATACACGCTTGCCTAGAAAGTGTCTGTTCACTTTAGCTTTAAAGAAGTCCAGATTATAGCGTTCCGGAAAAACTGACGCCGGCAGAGAATTCCACTCCTTAGCCGTCCGCATTATGAAAGAAGAAGCAAATCGCTTCGTGCGTATTGAAGGAATGTCTACAACAAAAGGGTGAAACCGCTCGCCGCGCCTAGTCGTCCGGTGATGGAAGGGTGAAGAGGGTATCAGGTTATGCAGAACATACATCTACTTGTCAAGTTTCAACATTATAGTTCTTATAGTTTCGGAAAAAAGTGGCTGTGACATATGGACGGACAGACAGACAGACATGACGAATCTATAAGGGTTCCGTTTTTTGCCATTTGGCTACGGAGCCCTAAAACTGAAGTATTACGGGAACGGGAGTTACGCGGGTGAAACCGAGCGCGAAAGCTAGTAAATAAGTATACCACGAGTTCGTTTCGCACGAGTATTAGCCATTTCCATTTTTTTTACAAAACACAATCAATCAAAAAACTGTCAGCTTTCTTTGAACCAAATTTTACTGAGGATTTATAATTTTTCACTGTTGTAAAGTAGAAAGTTACGAAACAAGCTTACGGAAGATTGACGTGTAAAGTGCTTGGTTGCGTTTTATCAACGCAAATCTGAGGCTTAAACGAAAATGTCGAGTGTTTTGAGCCCCTCAATGTCAACGGGCCGAATGGGTATCTACCTTCTTCGTAACATTATTGCTGAAGGTATTTTAATTTCCAAACGAAATATTTAAGTTGAGTAAAGTCATCTTCTAAATTAAAAACACTAAATATCTAGTGTTAATTACGTCCAAAAATGCTGGGAGACTCGGGGCAACTTCATATGACCGTCCGAAAAAATAAATGCATTACACTTTACTGTTTTGTATAACTGGGCACAGCATAATGGTTTTAATATTTTTTAGGCTAAAGTATCCAATTTTCATCAAATCCCAAATTTTTGGGTGATTTAATAACCCATACTATCATGTGTTGTACGAAACTAACAAAAACTAGAATAAGATATGCAGTAAAGTTAAATACAAAGATAAATAGAATCAAAAGGCACAGTTAAGTGTTTAAAACTTTACGACATATTACCAACATAGATGTCGCTGATAAAAGCACGTTCAGAAAGCTAGAACGACCGTCCTCAGATCTGATAACTTAAAAATACAGTGAAAGAAAATATCTAGTGTTAATTCCGCCCAAAAATGTGTCTAAGTGCTGGGATGCACTTTTAGCACCCGCAAAAATTATGCACAATTTGACGTTCGACGTGTTGGGTCTTCGGCTAGTATATTGTAAGGAACAAAATAAACAAAGTATTCGAATTTGCAATGACGATATAGGGATGGCATTTGTTTAGGATGCACGATATAATTATTTCTACACAATTTATCATTACTAACAAACTCGATGATTTACAACCTTTACACATATCTGCATAGGCACTGCACAAGTTTAATTTATATAAGTAATGGAGTATATTCATTTCCGCATAGATAAGCGAGGCGCGGTTTTAAGGTATGAACACACCAGTTAAAAGTATGTTATTTGATTCACTTTTTAATGAGTTATTTAATATCGTAAGCCCCTATTCGATATATTTATATCAATATCTTAAGTCCATGCCATGCCTGCCCCCCGTATTTCTAAGCCCATATCTGCCATATCCGTGCCTCTGCCAATGGCTGCTTCTCCCTTCATTTTTCCCCCCATTTATATTCCGTCTGCTCTACTCGTGCCTGTACCGTGCCTGCCATCCGATATAAATAATAAGTTTTTTTTATTCATTTGAAAACCCTATTATTTAAGTTATAGAATTTTCATATGAATTTTCATATTATTATAATCTTTCCCATCCTTTTTTTAGCCTTTAGGGGTTGCATTTCATAATCTCTACGCCTACCTACGTCATAAAATAAATTTCCTTGCAACTTTTTAGACTCCTAGCACTTGCAGTTTCTGAGATTATCTTAAAATAAATTGTGATTCATCTTAAGTTAGTTCACCAAGATCATATTTAGAGTGAAACGTCAACACTTGAATTCTCGATCACAGAATGTTGCTATTTGCAACTTGGCTTTTGAATAATAAATAAATAGAGCAGTTACGCCGCACGTGGGCGTTGGTACCACAGAAACTGATCTAGTAACAGAAAGGAAACTACCTTGAAAATGTTAAATGTAAATGTGCAGATAATTATGCAATACTAGATACCTGCGTTTAACGTTCCGCACGTGTTCATAATACGTTAAAACAAAGGTTAAATTCTAACAATAATGACATTGATAAATTCGCAATCGATGTGTTATCATAACCAAATGTAGATTGCAATTATGTGACTTTATTTTGATAATAGAATTTAAAAGTAACTTTCATGTTTTGAAAACATATTCGACATAAAGACTTGACCGGACGACTATATCTGAAGATAAAGATAAAGTGTATTTAAAAGTATTTATACCACTACATTAAGGTTTCATACGTTTAATGTATTGCAATTCTGTGTCGGTTTTGCTATTTTTCAAAATTAATTTAGTATTGATAAACTCAATCCAACAAAGCACTTCATGTTTTTTTAGACTTACCACTATGCCCCAGCAGATTTCCAGGTAATATAAAATATGAAAGGCTTGAATCCAGAAACATTTTATGTAATGTTTTACTCATGCTTTGTCTTACTGGATGGCATATATTATTATGTTCCTGTATTGTCCACCTACGCCCGCTGCACAGCTTGCAGATGATTTTTTAGAATTTTATACCCGTTTTGTCTTTATTGTTACCGTCTATCTAGGGTATGGCAATATAAACTTTTTGTGTATACTTTGTTTGTCAAGTGACCTCATTTTCGAAACGTTCCAAAAAGTGCTTTGTTTATTTTCAGCACAACAATTTAACATTCATATTTTTTTATAACTTAATTAAATTGTGCTAAAATTGAATTAAAATCTAACTACGCATTACTGTTTCATCCCATGACTCTTACTATGAGACTCATAGGACTATGAGAGGAATAGTAGAAAAACTATTAAAATTTTGTAACATATCGCAAAAATTGTGAAGAGAAACAGTGAATCCTCTAAAACTAAATGAACCCTGCATTAGACTTATGCTCGGTGAAGTAGCAAAAGCCTAGGGGCAACTTCATATGACCGTCCGAAAAAAAAATGCATTAGACTTTACTGTATTGTATAACTGGGCACAGCATAATGGTTTTAATATTTTTTAGGCAAAAGTATTCAATTTTGATCAAACCCCAAAGTTTTGGGTGATTTAATAACCCATACTATCATATTGTGTTGTACGAAACTAACAAAAACTAGAATAAGATATACTGTAAAGTTAACTATAATCAAAAGGCACGGTTAAGTGTTTATAACTTTACAACATATTACCAAATTAGATGTCGCTGATAAAAGCACGTTCAGAAAGCTAGAACGACCGTCCTCAGATCTGATATCTTAAAAAGACAGTGAAAGCTTTATAAAGTTGTGTAATCGTCTGGTTAAAAAACGTGCAGTTTTTTTTTCTAATAATTGATATTATCTTTTTAATCCAACCGTTTTTGAACGGAATCGGATTATGAAAACATATCTTCCTATGATTTAAGACATTTATTTCTCATAAAGAATACAATACATTTGTCTGAGAAATACAAGATTTCTTAAATTAAACTTAACTTACGAGCATTCAGAACAAAACAATATGTTTTGACAATTATATTTATGTCCACCTTAATAACTACGAACAAAGCAAAAAGGTAACAAATATAAAATCAATTGCAAAACAGAAATAGTATTGTGGGTATCTTATAATAATAATTTATTCGATCATTTATCTAAGGTAACTACAACAACAAGTACCTACTATTTTTCAACGTTTCTAAAATACAAGTAGGAATATTGAATCAAAAACAACGCTAAATTATTGATTAAACCTACATTAGATATATTTTGCTAATCAAATGAATCCCGCATCCAGGCTTTTATGAAGAACTCAAATTGGATTTCAAAATTAATCAATACTCATAAATAAATTAAAAGGCTGTATTACTTTGAAGGATCGTCGCGCCGCTGGGATAATGTAAACGATCTTTCTTGACAAGAATATTGCGTGGATATTTATAAATATTATTAAACAATTATAAGCAATAGCTGTTCTGCGCGGTTTCACCCGCGTAGATCCTTTTCCCGTACGGAACCTGTGTATCACTTTACACTGTCAAAGTTTACCCCATTGTAAAGGATTTTTTAAATATAATAACATACAACACCCATGAAAAGCGAAGGTGGAACGCCAATTGTATAAGTACTGGTTTACAAATTGTTTACCAGTCTTGATTAAGTAATTCTTTGTTTCACATTCTTGTACCCAATAAGTCCAGTCTATTATTTAACTCTCAACCCGATTTAAGCAGCTATTTGCAAATATAAAAAGAATAATTGATTTAAAGAATATTATAAATCACGTGCAAATCCAGCATTGTATTTTGCTACGCGACGTAGGTACTATCCCAGTATTTTGATGAAGGTCAAAGTTGAAATTAACTTATCATTTATTTATTTATATAACTTAATACTATAAAACCGTATAATATATAAAGCGGACTTAATGCCAAGAGGTATTGTCTCCCCGTCAACATTTGATGAAAAGTTTAAGCGGTACAAACAAAGATTATATGTTAAATTCGGAGAGATAGAAATAATTTGAATGCTAATCATCTGTCAAATCTTTTGTTAAATTTCAAATGTTTCTCCGAAAGGATAATTAGTTAATTTGATTTGTTTACGATGCTTGATAATGTAAGTTTTATTAAGATTTTCGTGCAATATCTAATTAGGATCGTAATTTTGGATTTACTGTTAGTTTTTCTACAGTAATGTGCATGTAAATATATTTTTTTAATAAATGAGAACTTAATAAAATTTTACAGCGAAGGTAGGAAAACATCTATATTAGTTAATTGTTGCTTTGATTATTAAGAAATCATAAATATAACTCGTGATTTACTATATAAATCATGTCTGTTGCGAACTCTTTAATTTATGACTATTAAGTTTTATAATTTCTTTTTTTTAATTCCTTTGTGTAAATATATTCACATTACACTATATTGATTTTTTGACCGTGTCACAAAAAAATATTGTTTGATTTCTTCTAAAATGTGTAATTAAATATATTCAAATTACAAAATCCACGAATATAAAATACGCCATGTAAAACTTAATAAATTAGTGTTCAGTGATCTTACCTTGACACTGCGTGTCGTTTATAATGAACAACAGGAACGCAGTGATAGTGACTAGTCTCCAGCGTCGCCTCCCCATTGTTGTGATAGAGTTTCACCGTGTCATTGATACGTTACTAATGAGGTATTACAATACCATTCATGGAAAGTCTTGAGTTTTACAGTAAGCCATATTTCGGCTAGAGAAGTTGGCACTTTGTTAGCTACGCCATGCCGGTAGCTGTGTCACATCTGAAACAAATGAAAATCATGTATAAATCTGTGACATTTTTCATTTTTTGTATCTTAACTAATATTTGGGTTTTCAGATCAAAATGTTTAAGGATTTGTCTTTTTATTGATATTGTTTTCGTTTAAAACAGAAGAAAGCTATTAAAATCCAATTTACACAACTCACTTTAAATACAAAATAAAAGGTCTCGTTTAAAAACTTTTGTAAAACCGTTTTCGTTTACATAGTAGGATATAAATAGTAGGATATCAAATTATCGCATATGGTGTTTTTCAATTGGAAATGAAATTTCATCTATTGCGTTTCGCGGTCTCAAATTTACCTTACTCTAAATTTTAAGCAGATCGTGTCTAATGTGGAAGAAAGTATGTAAGCCTTTAAAAATTGGATATGCTTTCGAAATCTTTATATCTGCACCGACTAAGAGACAGCGTGTAAAACGTAAGTCGTTTATAACAACAGAAGTACTTGTTGGGAGTATGGATTCCGAACAAATTGGCTTTTATAAAATGATTGTTGCTATTTTCGTTTTACTACCGATTTTGGTTCATAATGATCATTCTTCATAATTTTCTTCCTCATATTTTTTTTTAATATTATCTCCATAGGAAATTTTATCAGACAGTCGTCATATTTTTTATTGAATGCTAAAACTATGCTATGACTTAAAAATATTTGAACACATGATATGGTTTTTATAACGATAACTATTTTAAATAATATTTATTTCTATCTGTTTTATTTTTATTGAATATTTTCGAGGTAATACGAAAATGCGTGAACGTCCATGTTTACAAATGCCATGGTGCTTTAATGGAAGCCTAACTGACATCTCGTTGGTCGGATTTTGACACATTTGGTACCTTAATTTTTTTCGTGGTGTAAATCTTTTATAGACTTCCCACCGTCTTGGGGAAAGACGGTGGGGGCATGTTGGACTCCTTCACTTGCTCCCGGCTCTATGTAGCTGATGAGCCGGGGCATCCGGTACCCACTAAAACCACCACGGTAGCCTTGCCTCCTCCGACACTGGCCAACGATGGCCCCGGGCACTCGAGTTATTATATTCATCGAAAGACATTATTATGACGCGTCGTGGTCATCGTCGGTATTGGATAATTATCTAGATACTATTACTTTTAACAAACATCAAAAGATTGTCAGCTGCGTCCGATGACGGTTCTATTTTCGCGGTAGGTATATCACCATATTCATCATTAGCCCGTATAATATCAACTACTGAACATGGGCCTTCTCCCAATGGAGGGTCTTGCCATAGCTACCACGCTTGCCAGGCGGGTTGATGATTGCAGTATTATGTTGAAACACACAAGAAAACTCTGCTGTCCATTCCCTGGTATGTGTATACCAGGGAATGGTTGTTAAAGATGATGTATATGTTAATGATGATATTAAATGGGGCCCACAGCTTAACTACGTGTGACACAATATACTGTCATTGTGATATTAGTGGACTAGAACCTTTGGCACAATTATATTAGTTTTGAATAAATTTTGATAAATGATAAAAATTAGGTGTTTGTTATTTAATTATTACATATTCAATCATCTATATTACTAACAGTTTCATAAGATTAAGTACCTATTAAAAACACAAAAACAAAATGTTACTGACTATGCGTAACAAATCATTATATTTGCTAAGCATTATTGGTATTGAACGGAATTGAAAAATATACTCGTAATAGGCCAATTTAACCGAGTTAGGATGCTAATTAGTTAGTAACTGTTTAATAAAGTAACAAACCCGCAATAATTGCGATTACGATATGGCAATCAGTTAACAAGACTCACTTATAAGTAGGCTTTATTTGAACTATGATTTATCAGTATATATACGTGTGCGAGTTACATGTTTATAATCGATTTCATGTAAATGCTATAAGACTATAAAATATAGTTCGAGGATATCTATTCTAAAGATTATAATGATTAATATTTTGATATGATACCTATAATGATTAATATTTTTGATGCTTATAAAAGAATTTAGTGTGAGAGAACAAAATAAACCTATTTCCATAAATATGATGTCGGTTATTACTACTGTTAACGATGAACATTAAGTTTTAACTATTAAATGAGCCACTTATTGAAGTACTAGATTGCCGCGACCGCGGCCCGGTTTCATTCATATAATTGTGGCTACCTGGGCAACTTCATAACAAATATCCTAATCCCTGTTACTCCTAGAAAACGTAGCTTTCTAATGATGAAAGATTTTTTGAAATAAGCCAATTAGTTTCGAAGGCAAACGATCCAATCTTTCCTCTTTAAAATATTTGTAAAGACAACGTAAAAAGTTAAGTTTTAGTTTAAATTTGATTCTTAAATAAATAGATTATGTACTTAAATTAAACGTACTGTCTTTATTTTTACAAAAAAAACCCTAGCCTCAGCCTAGTAACATGTTTCTTTAAAAATACCCGTTAATCTTCCTATATAAAATTTTGTTAAGAATAAAAATTTCATTTATATTGTCGATTCAACTAGCTATTAAGTTAGTTATTTAAGCAAATTATGCTTTAGTCAAATGCAAATCAGGCTAATTAACCTCGGTGCCTACTGTACCGTAACTAATTATTTTCAATTACAAATCAGTGGCTTAACGGTCGATGAGTTATTTTAATTTGGTTTTACTGGAAAATATAGAAATGAATATATAGTGATATGGTTAGCTTTCTCGTTATTATAATAATGAGAAAGCAATGAGGTGGAAGATGCAATATAGCACAATTATAACTTGGGCATATAATATACTAGGGCAAATTTTTAGATAAATTATACCATAAAAATAAATACTTTTTGATAAAAATAAAAAATATTATTAAGAAACTAAGCTTATTTCGTAAACATATTTATGTATTATTTGAATTACACTATAAATAGGTTGTCGTAAGTGTTATAAAGTGGACTTTAATATAAGTTTGTAATATTTGTATGTCGCTTATACATATAACGATTTGTGAATCTTTTATTTTTATTTTGAATAGCTTTTCATACACCATGTGTCATAGAAATATGATTTTTTTAAGACTATATATATGACCTACAAAAACAACTATCTGTTAACATGAAGTGAATATAAAGATTGAACGTTAAAATACTCTATAGATAAGTATATCCAAAAATAAAATACACTCAAGCACCCAAATAAATCGACAGAATAGCACATATAAGCATAAAAACGGTACTTTGCTCGCTCAATAATGAGGTCGGTCCACTCAATATTGGGTATATTGAGTGGATCGACCCAATCAAGACCGAAAGAGGTGTCAGGTAGAAAATGGCGTCCCACTCTCAGTTATTCATTGAAAGCTCTCTACCTCTTAAAGTCATTAGATCATTGTCTATAGGCGGTCTGACACGTTAGGTCGAAGTTCATTTGACAACCCTTGAAAGTTTACCCGACCGAACGTGACCACAAAGATACTCAATATCAGCTGTCGTTCTTTGATGTTTTGATTTGCCTCGGAATGTTGATTCATTAAACTCTGAAATGAGGAGCGTCCTTCAATTGATTTTAGTTCTCCCTTTGTTGGTTGGATCTTCAAGTTTATGCTAATCAATAACCTCTCTATCACTAGTTGTGTAGAGGAGGAAGGTCGAAAGAACGTAATTAATTGACTAGTTAATCCATAGGGAAGTAACTTGGTGGTGATTGATCTGCAGTAACGAAGTTTGGAGATTTTGTTTATCTTTGTTGCTTGGTGGGAGTACGTGGAGTAAAGTTTCTTTGCTTACAGCGTAATATGCTGGTAGATAGTGTATTACATGAATAGCACATGATTAGGTACATAGTTCGCGCTCTGGATAAAATATCTTAGTGTAAAATCGAATTGGTTTGGGGGTTGAAGCATTACGCATTATGGCAACGACATAGTCATAGTTTCTTTATTCATATAAATATACACAATTCAAAAGTTTTTTTACGTCAAGTTTTTTACGTTTATTTCTATTGTTTATATGTCTACCAACCACTCGCCCATACACATTATACCAACGATACACCTCCAAACACAATACACAACAAGTCACTTCTATCTACACACACACTCTCACTCATCAACAAACACAAAATCGGATGATATACGGTCTATATACACATGATTCACTTTTGCCTAAAATCAAAATTCTAAATGGCTAATATACAAAACATAAATAACGAACTTGATCATATTAACACCGGAAATTCCATTAATTGTAGCCCAGAGGACTGTATCAGATATATTTACCCTAATGAGAACCATATAAAAATAATTCACCTAAACATACGTAGTGTGAACAAAAACTTTGACTCATTTCAAGTACTCTTGCACTCAACAAAAATTACTTTTGACTTAATTATTTTAACAGAGTGCTGGCTCAGCAAAAATTGTAATCTCCCTATTCTCTATGGCTACAACGCACGCAGGAAAACTGTCTAGATCATATACTCGTAAAATCCAAACTACAACACAAAACACTAATTCTAGATTCCTTTGTTACGGATCATAAACCAACCTTATTAAATATAACTAACGCTAATACTGCCAGAAAAACCAATCACCTTATTAGACGTTTAGATCACGACGCTATAAAACTAGAATTAGAGCACACAGATTTCTCCCTAATATACAACACTGAAGATGCAAACCTAGCCATGAACCATTTTATCGCCATAGTTACCTCAGTAATATCCAAGCATTCCAAACTAATTAAAATACCAAGGAAAATGAGAACTATAAAACCATGGATTACTTCCGGACTACTGCGTTGCATAAAAAACCGAGACAAATTAAATTTAAAATCAAAAAAGGCACCTGACAATCTAATAATTAAATCTACATATACTAGATATCGTAATTTTTGTAATGATCTACTACGTAAGCTAAAAAAGGAATACGAAAAGGCCAAACTTAGAAACGCTTCAAAAAACCCTAAAGCTCTGTGGCAGACAATTAAGGAGATAACCTCCACAAGACATACTACAACAACGCCGGTGGAACTTCTTAAGATAAAGAATTCTCCTAAATCGTCAATAAATGAGGTATGTTCTTTCTTCAGCAATGTGGGGAAAAAATTGGCAGAAAAGATTATGTCACCTACCAATATATCTTCCAAAATTGATGAAGGTATTTCACATTCTACTGTTAACTCATTGACAATACTAGAAGTAGACGAATCTGAGATCAAATCATTAATTCTAAACCTACGAAATGACTGTGCAGTTGGCTGCGACGGAATATCAACTTCACTGCTAAAAAACTGTAGCCATTCTCTAGTACCGCCACTAACCTACCTTTGTAATCGAAGTATTCAGACGGGTGTATTTCCAGACGCCTTAAAAAAAGCTACAGTCCATCCAATTCATAAGGGAGGTGACAGAAACCTTGTCAACAACTACAGGCCTATCTCAGTCCTGCCTGTTCTCTCTAAGATCCTGGAAAAAATCCTAAATAAGTGTCTTAAGTCTTTTTTGCACAAATATCACATCATAGCACACAATCAGTACGGGTTTCGAGAAGGTCTATCAACAGAAGACGCAGTACTTGATTTGACGCAGACAATCGCAAAGAAACTAGACACTAAACACAAATGCTTGGGTATATTCCTTGATCTTTCAAAGGCATTTGACACGGTTTCTGTTCCCTTACTCATCGCAAAATTGGAATCTATAGGTGTACGAGGAACAGCACTGGATATCTTTAAGGATTACTTCCGTAACCGTACCCAACAGGTTAAAATAGAGAACTACAACAGCGAAGAGATATTAATGACATACGGTACCCCACAAGGTAGTGTTTCTAGGTCCAACACTATTCCAGATATATATGAACGATCTCTGTAAAATAACTATCCCAAACTGTCAGCTATTCTCATACGCAGATGACACTGCTATCCTTGTGTATGGACCTACTTGGGATGTCGTTAAAGCTCAAGCAGAATCAGCGCTATCAAAAATAATGATGTGGCTCAATCGCAATCTGCTTACTCTTAATATAGACAAGACCTTTTATATTCCTTTCGCATTTAGACGAAATACAGCTCCCACACACATTTTTTCGATAAAAGCTCACTCATGTACAAGTACTAATATATCAACCTGTCCGTGCCCCACGCTTACCAGAACAAACAAGGTCAAATACCTGGGTGTACTTATAGATGAAGGACTCAAATGGGATACGCAAATTGATGCAGTCACATCTAGAACCATGCGGCTGATATCTATCTTTAAGTGTCTTAGAAATTCAGCAGATTCTGAAACTCTAAGAATAGTGTATTATGCTTTGTGCCAGTCGATACTTAGCTACTGTATCACAGTGTGGGGAGGTGCTACAAAAACTAGCATATTGAAAGTAGAACGTTCACAGAGAGCCATTCTCAAAGTAATGGGTAAAAAACCATACAGGTATCCAACCATACAGTTGTACTCAGAATGGAAGATATTAACTGTTCGTCAACTCTATATACTGCAGTCAACTCTTAGAACACATACAGGTTTGCCGCCATCAAACCCGAACAAGCGCACAAACTTCCCTTCGGCTATTAAGCACAACACAACATTTGCAAAACACCAATACTATACCCTTAGCATATATATATACAAACAAATTCACAAAAAACTAAATATAATGGACCTAAACAGATACAAATTAAAAAACAAACTAATTGAGTGGCTGTTACAGCTAGACTACTCGAAGACAGAGGCCTTACTTACGTACATCGACTAATACACACACACACACACACACCCACATACAAACACACATAA
The DNA here is from genome assembly GCA_947037095.2 of Nycteola revayana. Lineage (NCBI taxonomy): Eukaryota > Metazoa > Arthropoda > Insecta > Lepidoptera > Nolidae > Nycteola > Nycteola revayana. Next base: position 10,743,465 of record OX344845.2, on the reverse strand, counting down.
ACACTCACGCATATGTACTCTCATATGCGTGAGTGTTTATGTGTGTGTGACAAACATGGACAACATGGTTAACAATTGTGTTTATTTATTAAGTATTATGTTTCAAAATTGCTAATTGGTAGATCGACACGGTTCATCTTTAAAAAGTATAATATAACGTGTCATCACATAGCCGAACACTGTCTCTTAAGATACAGGATACCCTAGTTTAAGAGACAGAGTTTATTATTGTATACAGAACCTAGCCAATAAATTATAAATACAATCATGCTCTACCTAGTCTACGTAAAGTGTAAAACTAACTGTAAATAACGAATGTAATACTCTGTAATTTCTGATATATAAATAAACCTTATTATTATTATTATTATTTATTTTCCTGACGTGGCAAGAAACTCATAAGAATCCTTTTTTAAATAATCTATAAATCATTAGGTGAACTATATTATTATGAAGCAGTGTTATTCCAGACCAAGATAGTAGAGACACGGAGTCTCGGAAAAGCATGTAAAGCCATTGGTCCCAATTGTTATAACATCATCTTTTACAATTGTATACTGAACATTATATTGTGGTCACCAACCGTGTTGTTGCCAATCGTGTTGTTGTCTTCGAGGGAGGCCTATGTTTAGCAGTCGAAATTATGCAGGCTGATGATGATGATGAAAAATATAGTTTGGTTCCACTATATTATTCATCATCATCATCAGTCCACAATAAACCATTACAATAATACACGAACTCAATATACAGTAAAGTTATTAAGTAAGTTCTAGACGTCAGAATCATAAAGTTGGATGTATCATTACGCTTCATAAGCTTTTGTTTGAATATACTATTTTATAATAAAGGCACATACGACCTTATGGTTCCGCGATCTAGAGTTATGCAGACTGCAATTAAGTGCATGTTATGATCAACAATCATCTATAACAAGTACCGTAGGTGTAGGTCAGTGCAAGGTTTTTAATTTGCAAATAATTACAACAGTCATTTCCTATTCAAGTAGTTTGTATTAGCTACTGAGCATTAACTATGAGAAATATGCATTTAACATTGTTATGCTAGAACACACACATATTTATATATACGTGATAACTAATACATATTGTGGTCAAAAATAATGGTTTTAATTTGTTTTAAGTTTTAATTTGATTGTTACATTTCGTGACCTTGACACATATTTCACATCTGTTGAGTTTTTTTCTTTTATGATTTCACCTCTTAAACTCTCACTTCAGTTTATAGGAAGTAATTCCAATTTCAAACCCGGTTCTTTCCGCGTTAGAAGTTGCTGTGTTAACAAGATGTTTTTCCTTCAACTGGTAATATGAGATGTCAGAGCAAGGAGCAACAGGACGGAACACATTCCTCGAGTAAATACTCACTCGACTTAACGACATGATAGCAGTATTAGACTCCGGAAAATACCTATTTCCGTTCTTGAGAGAGTTGCAGCGACATTAAATATTGTGTTTAATAAATTATTTTTATCTACTACCTGCATCGTGGTGTTTACCTTGGGGTGGTTTCTTGGTTGTTTTTATAAAGCTTGACATTGATTGAAAGTGGCTGTTTGTCAATGTCTTAGTTGCATTATTTTATATTAGGTAGAACATTATGACGTTCGTATAAAAGGTGTGGTAGTAAGTTATTTTTCTTAAAGCTAATTTCTTGTTTTACATAACCGAACTTGGGAACTCCCTGCGTTGCGGAAGACAAGAAATCCGACCCAGAATACCAAATTGTCGATTTTTGCCCGTAGTTGTTTTTTTTTTCAGTATTAGCTTCCCGCGTAGCTTCTGTCTCTATGGAAACTTCATAATTAAATAAGCTTATATAAAATAGCTTTTTTATAGTGAATTAACTTTTGAAATCGGTTCAGTAATGTCGGAGCTCATTCAATGGAAACAAACAAAATTTGCTAATTACTTTAACTCGAGAATATCAAAAATTCTTTTTTGAAATTATATAAATGGTTCGTAGCACTTAGCGAATAATATTGAAAGATAACACTTATTTATTTATATAGTAACTAAGCGCATTTAATACCAGTTTTAATGCACCGATAACTACTTACATTAACATTAAAATCTAATCTTGCCTTGCTCCTCTTAATATAAGACTACATAGGAAAAAAAACATCAAAATTCTTAAGTAATAAAATTAACATTTTTTTAAATGTTTCTTTAAAATGTTAAATTGACAACACTTTATAATAAACACAACAAGCGGACTGCGGTGAAAAAGTAACTACGTTGAAAAAAAAAATGTTTAGAAGTGCGCAAAGGGACTTCTTTCATAGGATAATCCTACTTGAATATTCTACTTTAAAATTGCACTCCCGCGGGTGACGTCCCTTTTGCAAAGCAATTTATTTTGTATTTGTGTCCATTAGAACAGATTTTAAATCATTATGAACTTTATATTGGTACGGTAGTATTATAAAGGGTTCCGTATAAGACGTTAATTGCAAGTCTTTTTTTATATTTTATTGAATATTATTATATGAACATTAGCATATAAATTCATACATACATTCACGCCTCTTCCCCATAAGGGTAGACAGAGACCTTTCACTTGTTATGATCTAAACATACCACTTTAGCCTCTTCTACATTCATTAGTCTCCTCATGCATGTCCTTCGGTATAGGGTACTTTTAATCTGGCCTTTCAGAACGTCCTCGATTGGAACGTGGAACGTCCGCCTTGGTCTTTCCCTTCCAACACTTCCGTTCACATTCGGTCTATAAATTTTACTAGTTATTCTCCTTTCATTCATTGTCTCTATATTTCCGAACCAATTTTGCATACTCAATCATTGTTATCCATAAAATAATTTCACACATTGATAAGTTAAAACACCCTGTCGTATAATTATAGTATTCTCTCAAAAATATATGTATGGTCATAAAGATATAATTTAAATAAAAACAATCGACGTTCATACAACTGTACATCTTATGATGTGACAGGCGGATGAACTGCGGTCCAAATAATGGTAATCCAGTTCCCATAAACATACCTCGTAGTGCGGAACCCCAAAGAGCAATAAAGTTTAATACCAGCTTGACCCGAAATAATTTTAGGCATACAATTTCAAAGCATTTCCTTTTATTTTATATTCCATGTTTGTCAATTGATTTTATTCAACATTCCGTCAGTGTACATTTACATCTACATCAAAAATCTAGGTCAACAGTACGTTGCTTAATTATTTCTAACTGTTCAAAACTAAGCACGTATATTTTTATTAATTTATTATGAAAATAAACAAAATTGAGGTAATTCATAAATTTATAAAATGTACCTAATAACTCAATTAACGCTAACGGTACAAGCAAAATAATTTATGATCTAAAATTATAATTTATAATGTTTTTCATTATAAATTATAATTATGTACTAAATTAGTTTTGGAGTAAATTGTTTAAATTCGCTGAAAAGTTAATGAGTATGGTACGACTAAGTAAATTCCTACAACATATTTTAGTTATTTAAAATCGTTTTTCAATGAAATTCGAAAGATGTACTAAATTACACTAAAAAGTTTATTTGTTTTGGTATTCATATTTTATTTTATTTTTTTAGTAAAAAAAAATATGAAGATGAAGAGAAGATTGTTTATTTTAACGCTTTTGGAACCGCGTCCATATAGGTATATGAGTCAGTCTCGTGCAGTCTATACGACAATAGACATGCATTACAAAATATATTTCAAAAATTCCGAGATGCGCTACGGACATGCTTGATTTATTGCGTACTGATTTATATCTACAATTGTCAAAACCACAACACCCATACATCCGACTTCAGTCTTTCATTGTTTGCAATAACAATTAATTAATATCATAAGTTAATTAGCATCTCGATGTCTCTTCTGACGGTTCAGCATCTGGGTCCCTATTATCGGAGGTAGTGAAACGTGCAATGACGTCACTCGCGTCACGTATAGCGACTTGTGAAAGCGCGTTCCGGCTCGACGGACCGTTTCTCGAGAACACCGATACACGGTGATGCATCGATACTTTTTTATTAATAATTGATGGAGCGATATGGAAAATTCGAGTACACAATTGAATAGCAAGGTAATTATATAGATAGTGGTTTAACCTGACCTGATGATGTTGAATAGTTTGCCATTGAACTTGGCACCTATCTTTATTTAATACTGCTTCCAGCGTGCGGTTTCACCCACTTAGCTATAGTTCCCGTGGGAACTTCATTATGAAATAGCCTTATTATATATAGGGTAACTAGTAATTAGTGACCGATACCCTAAACACAACATGATTGTGCTCATGATAACAAACAACTTTTCTATGGCACCAAACCTGAAATCGCGAAAAGAAATCAGCTGTTCCATACATTCATGTTCACATAACTCGTCAGCATGGTAGGGAGCAGCTGTTTTTATGATTTGTTATCATGAGCACAATCATGTGTTTAGGTATCGGTCACTAATTACCGGTCACCCTATATATAATACCTTTGTTACTCTTGTACCACTCAAACGTTCAAGCCGCTTTTTCGGCTCACTTCACGTATAGCGTTAAACGTTCGAGCCGCTTTAGCGGCTTCTTTTGTCTCTCTCCGACTTGTAACCTTTATACGCGTTTTTATCTTTGGAACGTTTCTAAAAGCTTTATAAGTGTTACACTAGATGACTCTATATTAAATAACGTGTCGAACCAATACAACACTTAGTATGTCACAGTAAGAATTTAAAAAGAAAAAAATTGTTTACATTAAGCGCGGTGTCAAGTGTCTCAAGTGTTTTGAAGTGCTGAGTGATCCACTTTTGAAATGTGAGTTACGATTTGTTTATTCATCCAATGTGTTGAGTGTTATATGTTTTTAGAATCGTGAATGTTTATACTTTGAGATCATATAGCAATTTTAAACATCCGCAGTGTAATAGGATGTTTTTACATGTGTTAAAGTCGCCAGACCAAAACTTAGCGCCTGAGTGTGCCGGTTTTTCGGTAAGTTTTTGTATGATATTATACATATATTAGTAAAATACGTCTTGTAATTAGATAAACAGGTCATTATTCATATTTAAGTAAACCTACGTAAAGTATTTCAACGAAAATAATTAGGATTTCACGTTTTTATATTTTCGTTCCCGCGATTTAGGTATGGGCAACCAAGGCCGTCCGTAACGGTTATAAAATAAGGGCGTTCACAAACGAAAAATCATGAGTGTATTTTATATGATTTTTCGTTGCTGCTTTATTATTTTATTTGGCTAAACTCAGGAACTACTGGTTCGATTTCAAAAAATCTTTCAGTGTTGGATAGTCCATTTATCGAGGAAGGTTATAGGCGATATTTTATTTTCAAAAAAATTAGGAATCCGTACGATAATTGCGATTTTGTAACCCAAGGTGTAAAATCGATAACCTATTTATGCGTGCGCTGCAAAAACTATTGACAATAGAACTAAATGATGTACTACGGGTTTGTAGGTCTTATTAAGATCTACAAAAAACTCCGCGAGAGCACATATCTAACTATCATAGTTTAGTCACAATAACCGCTTTTATGTTAATAAAAAATATTAAATCGTCTGAAGAAAGAAACTACGTAAAATATGTATCGTAATATTAATCCTTATCCAAATTAATCATTATGTTATCAAGGGTATTTATGTAGAAGTAAAATACTTTTTGTTTTATTCCAATCGGACATTTAGTTTAGATATTATCACGAGTATAATAACGCCTACCTACAAAATAATATTATAAAAAAAAAAAAACTTTTTTTTTTTTTTTTTATTATTTTATATTACTTATTTAAGAATTATAAAACATACCTACAATAATTGACTATCACCTAAATTTAGAATAAAAATAATTTATTTTAAAACAAATCCTAAAGTCGTGTGTAAAATCCTTAGGCGGGCGGCCATCTTGCCGTAATTTCGTTATCGGAGACGAAATCTAGGTCGATCTAGTTTACTTCAGGAACGCGTTTTTTATTTTGGTTTAATGGGCTACACTGTTTATTTTAAGTAATAAGATATTGGTGTCAAAAAAAAGTTTATTTAATCTAGTTTAATTATTATAAAAAAACTTTGCGAATAATTAAAAAATGATTCGTTAAAACTTGTTAAAAGAAATATTTTGCGTAAATTTAACCCGTATTGTTAAGTTAATTATTTTTTTGTGAATAGCAGATTAATTGTTGAACTTTAATTAGTACATATTTTGATTCCTTAATAATTCAGCTTGATACTGGTAGGTTTTACTTTGCTATAGCTGCAATAGTTTGCTAGTAAATACACTTTGAATCAGTAACGGCGCGAACGCTCGACGCGGTTCGGTTCGCGGTTCGCGCTCGGACGTTCAAGGGGTAGGCGGCTCTCATCGCCCGGACGTTCAAGTGGATAACGAAGTTTTGTAATGATGAAATATTTTTTAAAGGATCTAGTTGTTTCAGTTCATATTCGATGTAAACTAGCATTCAAATAATTATTCTTTATAATATTAGTATACAGGGTGTCCCAAAAGATTACGTAGCTGCGAAGGGGGGTGATAGGGATGGTCACAAGGGTCACCAGAAAAATATAAAAAATTCCCTCTGGGTGTTTAAAAAAATAAATGGCATTTTTTAAAAGACTAAAAATTTTACACCTTGTGCTAACTGTACCTGTAAAATATGGCTGTATTAAAAAAAATGATGTTATGTAATCTTCAATAACAACAAGGTCATCAACATCAACATCAAAAATAACAAGGTGTAAAATTTTAAGTTTTTAAAAAAATGCCCTTTTTTTTTAAATACCCAGAGCGGATTTTTTTATTATTTTTCTAGTGACCATTGTGTCCACCCCTGTCACCCCCTTTCCCAGCTACTTAACCTTTTGGGACACCCTGTATATTAACACAATTTAACATCATCATCGTAAATATAACAGATATTAAAACACGCCAAATCTAAAAAGGGTAACTATTAATATGGCATTTTCAAATCCTGTTGTAGTTTATTTGAATAGGACCCTAAAAGTATTTTATAATAATAATTTAGTATTAAAATAATACGACTCTGATATGTCTTTAATTACGGTACTTACTACTAAATAGGTTTTATATGTCTATTAGTACTTGAAGCATAAACTTAGTTCAATTTTTTACAAAAATTGCGCCGACGGAGGTGTAAGAAATTTCGCACATTTATAATTTATAATAGAGAAGGACTGTAGACTGCAATTTTTTTTATTATGGTCGAATTCTGACCACTTGGTGCCTACTAGTTGTTAGTATAAATAAACAAAAAAAAAAGTAATAAATGTACCTACTGTAAACGTCTTCGGTCAACTGCCTCAGTGCCATTTATATATTTTAGATTTGATATTGTTATGCTTTTGGCCAAAACAATGATCGAGGTGTCGTTATTATTGCAGATCTAATAGATTCGTGAATTGGCGGTTAACTCGCAACTGGGTTCAACTCAGGCTTATTCGGATACAATGAAGTTCTAATTGGTTTTAGGGAAGTTGTCATGCTCTATTTCAATTTGGTCTTTGCTGTTAATGTAGTGTTAATGGGAAAGTTTGTGTTAGTTTCGCTTTGTTTTGAAATAGTCATTGAAAATTTATCTTTCTACAGGAAAATATAAAGTTGACTTTTCTCTGTCGCTTGCGCCAACCCTGATAAATGGCGTTGTAGACTTTTTTATTTACTCTATCGGAGTTAAAAAATAGAGTAAAGTGTTCTTTTCAATCTGTATTTTTCGTGTTTTTACTCTGATTATACCGACGTTTGTGAACCAGTTTGCGTTTTTATTTTTATTATTGTAGTGAAAGTTTGATGTTGTATAGATGCAACATCAAAAATGTAAACAATGTATCAGGAGGCTAATCGCGTAACGCTATGTTCTATGACTTAGATAAAAATATCTTCATTACTGTTGGGTTATTGTAACGCATTTCCTATGTATGTATTGTTACTGTGAAAAATGAAAATGTTTATTGATAATGTAGACTATTGTAGACGAATCGATCGTACTTATTATAAGTCAAATACAATGATAATGCCAAAAAAAGAAACTTGACTAATTAATTAGTTTACATTTCAACAATAACGCAATTAAATAGAGTTAACCAATGTTGTTATGGCATGTGATGGTCGCTAATTATAAATATAATTAAGATCAACCAGCGCGGTCTGGGATCGGGTCTGAAGCATAGAACTGTATTATTCATTAACATAATAAATTACGTGAATAACCTCCAGGAAATTATAGAAATACACGGAATAAAGATGTTCTGTACATACAAACTAAGCCATACTCAACCGATCGCAAACATTAGCTTAACTTATTCATGCTTGCTATACCCACGCGGCGCGCATGTGCCCCTAAGCCTAATAGTTAATTTACTAATTTAAGCGCCAGTACCCGACAGGACAAGTGTATGCAGACCTATATATTTTAAATTAAATTAACTGAATATTCGAAGGCTATTTGAGCTAAGCGACATCATTGGCGATATTGAAATATATATTTTAAATTTTCTCTTCATAAGATATATTATTCAATATCGCTTATGGTATCGTTAGCCCAATTAGTCTTTTACCCTTCCTTATTTCTTACAGATTATTAGAGATAGGATTTAACGCAGCCAACTATTGTATGATCAAACGGAGTATGTAAAAGCAAATAACCAGTATATTAACAACTAGAAGTACACAAACATCCACACTTCAAGTTGTTTATGTACTTTCGTCAAGAGAATTACCAGTATCACTTCCACAAGTTGGGATTTCTTATCCTCATTAGTACCGACAAATGTTCAGTACCGTGACAGTTTATCAGGTAAGTAGACTGTGTATAGTAATAGTCACTTTCAGTTCACCAGCCCGTTTATGTTCGCTGCTGAACATGGGTCTCCTCTTAACGGAGCTTGGCAAGCCACGATCGGTGAGGGACGAGGGCCGGATTGCTTATGCTAGCCCGGCCCCCGCCAACGGTGGATCGAAGGAATGTCCGGGGGGCTTTAAGTGGTGTAGGGTCCTCTCTTCGTGGTATGAGTTAGCAAACCACGCTATGGAGACCGAGATTCTCAGTGAGTAAATGCATTTGCCCCCGGAAAAAAAAATGATCGGTGACGGGAATTGCCATAATTACCAATCTGGTAGGCGTATTGGTGAACGCAGAAGGATAGTAACCTTGAGCTGTTATGTGCTATGTAGGTATAGTAATAGTAACTTAAAGTTTAAAATAATTTTAACATTACATTTTAATATGTAAATGTCAAGTTTTTTAAGACGTTAACGGTTTGTAATGTTTTCATAATTCTAGCAGTGACACGTTAATATAAAGTCATAGTCACTTCGTAGCATACTTGATCGACTCATTGCCAGCTATCTATGCCAAGGCTACAACAATTATCTTGTTATTATTGTCTTAACTGTCTTTCTGTATATTTATAATTTCAATAACTTTATTTACGAATAAATTTTTGCTATAATAAATTCATATTGATGAATATTCATGAGCTATTTTACGAATTCGAATTTCGTTGCTTTAATGCAAGGTACCTATAGTGACGTAAAACCAAATAAGTAACTGTACGATAATGAGTTTTATTCTCATGATGTTACAGATCAATTTGTGTCGAATCATAACCTTATTTTGTGTCACTATCGCATTAAAACAGCGATTTGTCAAAGGGAAATGAGAGAAAGATTTAAGTTAAGATTTTGTGGTGCTGTAGTATTGATATTGATGATAGATATTTTGTAATCGAAAGTCCGACATTTTGACTTGACTTGACTTTAAAATTACATTTGGTCGTATAAAAAACTGACTTACGCGCACGGTTTCACCCGCGTAATACCCTTTTCCGTAAGAACATTATAATTAAATTTAGCCTCCCTCGATAAATTGTCAATCTAACAACACTGGAATAATATTTCAATTTAGATAACCGTGATCCAGCAAAAAAAATAACTCTTCCGCTTTATAATATTAGTAAAGATACATTATATCATATAATTATAATCGTAAAGCATAAAGTTATTTTAAACGTATGTTTCAAAAGTGAGATTAATAAAATTCGACCACCGCGGCACCGGTAGGACTCGAACCTGCATCTCAGGTTAAGCCCCTAATGCTTTAACCAATTAGGCCACGGTGGAACCCGACCAGACATCGAAATTAATCAATCTCTTTTATAACACGACGTATTTTTTAAACGTGTTTAATACACCATAGCAAACTATAAGTACCATAGTTGAAAATTTCAGTGTAACGGCCAGCAATAATCAAGAATATGTGCATAAAATGATAAGTAATTACTATATATATGCACGTAGTTCTTATCTTTGTATGATTTATTTAAATATACAAAAAAAATATTAGGTCTTTGACTAATCCGTCATTTTCCTAAGAAAGGCTAACTTTCATCACTTTTGTTTCCAGCCTCGTTTTACTTTGTTTCATGCTATTCAGCCAAAAGATACGAGAATGACAGTTATTTTGCTGTCTCATCTGGCGAAACTACCACGTTTTGTTTATTAGAAAGAACTGCTCATTACGCATATTATAATCTTTCCTTTAAAAATACTACTTAATTAAACATATACACTGCATTTATCATTGTTCATTTCATGTACTCTTCCATTATTTATTGATAACATTAATTAGTAGGTACCATGACTGAGTGAGTATTAGACTGATTTATTATGAATGATGAATGAATGAAAATGTAGCGAATGATTACAATGTAAATTACATTTTACAGTATTTATTAATGCCCTAATAAAATATATTTTTATGTAAAACAGAAAAAAATATGCTTTAGACAAAATTAAATACGATACATTATCTAACAAACTGTCTAATAAAATGTGCTTTTTGGTTCTCACATATAAACCATATAAAACGTATTGTGGGTAATTATGTAACCATCTAAAGATATAAACAATTGAAAACGGTGAAAACAAAGAGGATGCTTGTGTCGTAAAATGTTTAATTGTACACACACAGTGATGAGACAGATAAGTAGTTGTTTGGCCGGATACCGGATATTCGGCGAGGTGTAAGGCTGGATATTCCGGATCTGTTTTTGAGAAGATGACCTCGTAAGCTTGATAATAAGTTTAATTTCATTACTTTTAAAGCTATTTATTAGCAAACAAAAAATATTTTCATGTTTATATGTACAATTTGGTATACTAGTCCTCATCAAAATACTGTACCTAAAAAAATGAAATATTCATTAATTCGCTTCCTTCACCAAAATAGGTAATCAAAGAAAATATACCGATACGTGTCATTTAGTTTTTTAGTAGTAAACTAAACCTTACATTTCGTATACATCATACACGTTATTCTTTGTATTAGCATTAATATATTATTTTGCGTGCAGATTGTTATAAAAATATCATATACCTATAATAGCCTACCTACCGGGCCATAATTTTCATAATCTAGTAGCCAGAATATTATGAAAGTAATTTATAATATAATAAAATTTTAAACAAGCAGCATTAAGTAAAGTTTAAGGGCGAGTTTTTCAGTCATCAATTTAAAATTACCAGATATTTTTTAACGAATGTATGAATGAATGACCCCTAAGTAAATAAAATTCTTAGAGCCGCTAAACACACATCTTAAACTGAGTACCTCCCTACAAGAGCAGAATTATAACAGCACATTACACACGATTCTCGCTTTTTTGTTTTAAATCTTTCTCCAAATGATAAGCAATTTAGAATTATATTAGGCACCTCTAACAAAGACACAAACATAAGAATATGCAATATTGCTTGCTTTAAAGTGTAGCGATTAAGAAGATCTTATTTCTTTCTTTATTAACTTTAATGTCATGACATTAGGATAAACGATGCATGCGACATTGTAATGCCCACGACCACTGTGAATATAAAAATTCTATAATACAAACGCTATTTGATGAGTAGCATGTTCCACAAAATGACGTTCGATGGCCATCATGTTGAACGATATTGAGGAACCTTTTTTTAATGACTAGGTATGTTTACGTACATTGGTTGTATTATCTGTGGTACTGTTTGATTTGTTTTGGTGTCACTAGATGGCGTTCTTCAGAAAAGTTAGAAGCCGCTGTAGAAATTCTGCGTCAGTTCATTACCTTGTCGCATGTTAATTTTTATAGTGTGACCAATGCAGAGAATTTAACTTGAGAATTTGGCCCTGTACATTGTTCAAGGTGAAAACCGTCGATTCATTCATATTGGGTTCTACTGTAACTACTGTACTGATTCCAAGCATATTTCTATGTTTTGTAGTTCGTGAGTTCCACAGTTATCAACTATCACTGCGCCAAAAATTCTGATTTTTAACATACAGATAGCCGCATACTTTAACAATCAGATTCTTGATGATGAATGAGATGTTGCATTTTTTTAGTGACACTTTTAATAAATCCACAATGGATTTCTGATATCAAAAAGTGTCAATAGAGAATTTCTTTCATTATTTTAGCCAAATCTGTTTATTAACTTTTGCGAGAATAAGTTATTATTGAACGAATAACAGTTTGTCAAGACCATCAAGAAAAGCAATATTAGTTACCATATACTCATGTTGCGTAGTGTAGACCCGGCTTTATATTTCAAGACATATTACATTATCTAGAATTTATTCGCATTAAACTTTAATTAAGAATGTAATCTTACATGGAAATGCTTTAATGTTCACTTTAAAATTATAATACGAATTCTCGTTGAAATTTATGGAACACCTAAATTTTGTGCTGTCAATGCTAGCACATTAATTAACCTTACGAGATAAAAGCGTTATCGTCACAACTCATCTCATGAGACACATTAACATAAATGATGTTGGTACATGTGCTATTCCAAATCATACGTTTTACTTCGCATTTAATGGGATATTTGTTAATGTGTCGAGGTACGTACTAGGTTGGTAGTACTTACAGGCTTAGGTTGGCAATGCTTTTATTATTATATAGGTACCATTGACAATATTGTATTGTGAGCTAAATATTTTTATTAGCTGTAAGTAAGCGTTAAGAGACGTCTTATAGGAAAAATGGAAGGAGATGACATATTGCGCCGACTTGAAATAATAGGAGCAGGGCAGGAAGATGATGAGTAAGCGATAATTCTATAAAACTCTGCAAGACAATGTCAAGCAGTAAACAACAGTGATTTACTTGTCAAATCATTTTTATTATATTATTTACATGTTGTTTGTCGAGTCACATGCGGCTTGCAGGCGGTAGTTTGAAGACTGTGGTAACTACAGTAACAACTTTATTAAAAAATAAATGAAATAGCAGACACCTGTGTATGTATTTATTTTACACGATGCATAATAAATACATCGCCCTAACCTCCTAACGTACCTCAAAAATAAAAATACTTAATGGGTAATTCAAAACATTGACATTCACAACGTCTTCAGAACATAAAAGAATTACTTGTGTTGCTCCTTTGTGATCAAAGCTAAGAGGCAGTTCAAAACGACCGCTTCTTCAATACCCCTCGTAGGGTGGCTATTCTTCTGAATTCTCCCGCAATTGCGGTAGTAAAATTTTCATAGATACACGGTCCTATATTAGTAAGCGTAAATACTTATTGTAAAAATTTAAACTAGGTAGTCTTTAAAGAAAATGCTTAAGTAATTTTCCCGGTAGGTAGAATATACACTGCACAAATAGCGTTAGTTGTTTCGAACATCTGGAGTTTTGAGTTCAATTTGTACCCAAGACAGTTATTTGGTTGATCTATGGATCGACTTATCCACTCCATAGGTTCTGTGGCAGGGTGTGATTTGTGCCCGTGAAAATGTGCTTAAGAAATAGCCCCGCGATATACAGATTTATCTTCGTTGTGCATTGTATTAAAAAACATCTTTACGCATACACCAGTTAACGGAAGAGATTTTGCTCATAAATAGCTTTAATATTCCTGATAATAAATCTTATTGAGTTGTTTAAAGGTGGCTTTTGTATCAAAAATATTATTTTTCACATATAAACCTAACAGCCAAAGCAAGTACGCAAGTGACTGATCATGAATTAAGGAAGATAATGCACTAATAATAACGGCAGCCCTACGTTAGCCCAATTTAACGGAAGATTGTGTCACAGAGACATTTTTTGGAGACAGAATTCTCATTTAACATTATTCCTTCTATTATATTGTTTGACATCATCTCCAAATTCCGTGGGCGCAATTTGCAATTAATAAAGCGGCTCTGACTAAATGCTTTGATGAACATTTCGGATAGACAAGGTCAATAGTCATAGAACCATTTGATTCTTTGTTCGATCACTCTGATTTGCATTCGCATGACTTTTTTGTGACTGTGTCTTCCGCTACGTTTAATTGCATGACTTAATAACTTTGTGATTCGATGTTATTGCCGAAGTTTTTTTCTTATTTCCTAATGTTTTGTAAAATATCTGCATGTAAGGTTATTTAAGGTATTCAGTTATTGAGATAAAATACATAAATATGCGGACATTTAATTATAACTTTCAACATACGTAAATGTGTTTTTTATTTTTTTATTTCAAATCCTTGATTTAAGTAATCGACTCAGGTAGTTTTTGAATAGGCTTTATAGTCTAAAGTAAATTAAGAGCTAACGCACACAACAGTAGAGTGACAGAAAATTGTATCAGATATTTATGAGTGGTCTGAACACTATTATCTTTTGGACATATTTTAAAAATACTAATTTGTCAAGCAGTGGTCATCGAATTGCAGCAGTGATCTATAACATATTCTGAATTCTATGAGCATGTAATAAAGTTCATAATCAATTAATTCCAAACGTACCTACTGCCTGGCTTCAGGCTAATTATATGTACAATTGTCTATTATAACAATGACACAAAAATGATTGGGTATATGAATAAAGTATACATAGTACATATACTAAAGTTATATTTCTTAGGCATAAATATTTTTAATTAAAAATCATATTTACGTATACAGTACAAACGAATTTTGTAACCAAACAATCAGTGATAATTGCCTTCGTGGGAAGCAGTTTTATATAAATCCGCAGATAAAAAATTAAAACAATTATTAAACAATTTGTCACAATTAGGAAATTATTTTACATTTAATAATATGGTTATTTTAGCTGTACCTCATATAATTAGATGACTGAATTTTATAACAATATTTCATCATGGATTTTTACTGAAATATTTTTAAAAATATTTTGGATTTCTATTTCTAGTCGAAGTAAGTATTAAACCAGAAGCATAACGTAGTTTTTACCCATTCTTCTAAGAAACATGTGTAGGTCGAATAAATATATTGCAATATATATTTTTAGTTAATAGATAAGAATTACTCTTTTATCACCAACTAGTTTCACCCGTATCTTTCCCGAAAGAACTTAATTATTTAATATAGCCTATAGCCTTCCTCCGCCGTGTGGTTTCCGGCTTAGAATAGACCACCCCATGTCCTCCCATGGGTGTCGTAAAAGGCGACTAAGGGACATATGGCTGATGGATGGGCAGCAGCATCTATTAGCTCAAGGTTTACATCTTACTGCGATCACCAATCCGTCTGCCAAGCGTGGTGATTATGGCAAAATCCCTCTACGATCCTGGCTTGCCAAGGTCTGTTAAGAGGAGGCCCATGTTCAGCAGTGGACGTCAACGGGCTGTTGATGATGATAGCCTTCCTCGAATATATGGACTATCTAACACTGAAAGTTTTTTATTTTTATTAAAGTTCTTGACATTAGCGCGTTCAAGCAAACAAACTATATAGATTTTTGTATCTGAAACTATAAGCAACAAAAAAACAACTGTAGTTTTAGTTTATGTTGGCTTGTGGTGATATTATATTAGGAATAAGCTTTTGTTTTTTTTTGTTGCAGTAGTTTTTATCACACAAGAAAAATATGTGTGGTACCTAACCTTATATGCTTGGTTTATTTTACCATTGATGATCATTTTCAGCTTGTTTTATAGATACCATTTTAGGTGATATAAGTTGAATACTTTACACAATTACACTACTATTCCTGTATTAAAAAATAAATTCAGATAAATGCTTACGTAAATTTTGGACGTTGAGGCGTTCTTCTAAATAGTTGTCATTTGCGTAGGCCTTTATACTTAGATGCAAATGAGAGTTAGAGGTAAACCTTTACCTATTGAGTGGTTACAACATTTACCGCACATGCATTTCTCACGGCCACGTACTGTAACTAGTCCTTTATTATTTATGCTGGGATTTGTTTATGTTCCAATGTGTTTTAATTTAAAGCATACATATTTTGCAGTGTTTCGAAAAGTTTTATTTGTATAGAATTGTTATACATTTTATTTTTTATTTTAGTAAAAGTACATTCCAGCAGACTTTATTTATGGTGAAATTCAAAGAATACCGATTACATTTAATTTTGTAATTATTAATAAAATAAATTGTTGTATATTTTAAAGAGTAGGTATAACGTAAGTGTCAAGTAACAAAAACTTAGGGAAAAAATATTTTATATAATCGTAATTGACACTACATTTTCAAAATATACTAATAAATAATACTACCGTATAATACCTACCGTAGGTATAATATTCATATCTATCATACAAATTCAGGGTAAACGTGCTAATGAAAAAATTGAGTTTATTACATTTTTTTCCATTTAATAAAAGTAAGGTTAATGATACACATTATAAAATATTATGGTCAGCGGTCTAAAAATGGTTTATTTACGTATTTGGTATTGTTTTAACGAGGTTTTAACAATTATTATTGTATTACTTGATTGCGATTGTTCGTGATCTACTTGATGGCCACAAATCTACCTTGTAAAAGCTTGCCACGTAATTTACGTAGTCTACCTAAATATATTTATACCTAAATATATTTGTTTGTTGATCGTATTTAATATTGCATTTTGATCAAAGTTTTTGTTGTTCCTTTTTTAATTATATCAGTTCTGCTAAAAGAGATTTTGGTAGAAATAAACGTAATCTATCTTGATTTCTCTTTTTGTTTCAAAAAAATGTATTTTATTTTAATCTTAGTGACAAACATTAAAAGACAAATACGATAAATAACAAATATGTTTATCTGAGACAAATAATTTTCAGTGTTTCGACGAACAGTGTTCAAGCGAACTAATCAAAACAAAGATTTATTATCAAACAACTGTTTTGATATTAGCACCCGTCAGCTAAAATATCATTTATTGTAACGATCACTAAGATCATACTAATAATACTGTAGCCGTTTTATGGGCATATTGGGTAACTGTCAAGTTAACAACTCTATGAAGGTCCAGTAGACACTAAACACCCATAAAATCCTAAACAAACAACCATTTTCCAATATAGGCCCGAAGTGATAAATATTTAATACCAAGTAACCTTTAGGTTTTATTAACAACTAGTTTTGCTTGCGACGCCATCTACGTATTTTGTGATGAAATCGTTTTTCTTTCGTATCGATGATAGGTACATCATATTTTCCTAGGTTAGGTACCTACAAGTTACAAGTGATATGATGACACGAGTATGATAACGTTAAAATTTCGAGATAGTATTTTTAGGTGATTTTCGTTAAACCTTTGTGACTTGATCGAGTCGAGAGTTAAGGCCTACACTAATTGGCACCGCAGCTATTTCACATAAAATATTTACACTCTATCTGTGTCAAATTTTTCAAATACGTTTTTGTCAAATTATTAAACAATAGATTGTAAAAGCTATTTTAATAAGATAACAAATATTCGATGAATTCTTTTAGTCCAGATATTATCTATTATATACATATATTAGGCAATATTTCTTTGTCTAATAAAAGATAATTTCTAGATAACTAACTAATTGATTTTAACAGAAAATATGCCTTGTTGATATGGGCATGATACATACTGAAGACCACGTGGTAGGAAGAGTACTGGCGCTACCAAATATGACAAAGGCTGGAAGACCCCAAGCCACATTGTCTACGGTAACCCACGACATAGAAAGTTTTTTTTTAGTTGGACATACGTAGGTAGCCACGAGGCTTTTGCTACTTTACCAGGCATAATGGCGAGCAGAGCTCTAGCCTTAATAAATGGTTTAAAACTACAAACTAAGAAACCTGCGCAAGAGGGCGACCCCCTCTTGCGCAGGCGTCGAGTTTGAACTTTAGTATTTTAGGGGAGTTTTTTGTAACTGTCAACGTAGAAAGAGCTAAGAATTATAGGCAGTCCTGGAATCAGAACAAGGACATCCAACATCAAATAAAAAAGAAACGGCAACATAGTAGAAAGACATTTAACTAATAAATATCTATTGTGAAAAACAATAGAAAATATACGCAGGCAAAACGAAGTTCTGGATCATATCATCAGTATCTGTTTTATTACTAAGCTACTAAACATAAATTGACTCAAGCTATAAGCCATAAAATCAAGGACCGTCTACACACTTTCAGAGTTTTTATAATAAATGGTTTATAGAGGCTTTCGCCGGGATTTATAAGCGATCTGCCCCAGTTTCAAGGGGTTTGAGTGGCCTAATTCTTGAAGTTGTTTGAAGCTTTATACACCAATTGTCGAATACAATTTTAGTACAATGGATTGTAGGTATTCCCAAAGTTAAATTGTTATAAGGTAACAATTCGGCACGTAGATAGACTTCGCAAGAGTTATAACCTAAGACTTTAATTATAATAATACTGTTGATACAAATTAAATAAATAATAACTTTGGAGTAAGCTATTTATATTTTGAATTAAAATATTAACTTATGGAAACCTGAAAATAAATCCTGAAAGGGATTTAAACATAAAACACTGGAAGCGCCATCTGTTAAAATAAAATCCGCAAATTTAAAAATAACACCATTAACATTCCACCACAAAAGCTTTTTTTGTAACAATTAACAAATTGTAAACTTTATTACAACGTTCAAATGAAAGAATAACGAAACGCCTACCGCGAGGTTTATCTTCATTTAAATATAAGCAAATTGGCTGTGGGATAGCCGATCAAAGTAATTGTTTGTAACAAACGACAAATTCCACATCTGTGTTGTGTTGCCAAATAATAGCAGTGTGTTTCAAATGTAAATTAAAGCAACGCGCATTGACGACTCACTTCCATGTTTCATAATTTCATTAACTGTTTGTTTATGTTTCCAGTTTTGTTTATGGTTGTGTATTTTTAATTGTTTTTATAATATTTGTGGTGCTTTACTTTACCGGACTTTTATATACCGGATACTTCTAGCTTCTAGCGACTCCCAGGAATCAGGAAAGCTAGAAGTATTTATCATTTATACTTAAATTATGTATTTGTTTATGTGACATAGGTATGTGTGTATTATATGTGCGTGTATATATGCATGTGTGTGTATATATATGTGTGTGTGCAATGTGTATAAATTATTCATTAAATATGTATATTAATAGTGCAGTGTGTTTTATATATTACTCAACTGAATCCACAGTCAAACTGTTTAAAACAGTTTTGTGGACCATTGTTATAAAATAAGCAATATTTGATCTTTGTTTAATAAATAAATAATCCGGTAAAAGATATCGATTAAAAGTGACTTAGAGCACTTGAGCATATAATCTACTATAAATTGACTAAGCTGTCGCTTTATAGCTTTAACTTAACAATCGTTCGATCTATTGATATTATTAATTAGTGAAAGTATCGTATAATATTGCAAGCAACCAGCTGAGATTAACATGGATCAAATATTAGAATTTGAATAACTATAATTCTGCAGTTGATTTGAAGTTATTCAATTTTTTTGTGCAAGTGCAAGACTTTACAAGATTAGGTACTGTTGTATTTAAAATGTTCCCTATTCTTTAGAGATATTTTCAAAATGTTGTACGTAAACATATTTTATTTCCAGAATATCTAGAACTTATTTCTCTTTGACGGATATCAGTTGTCTCTCACGAGGCTTTTTCTTCTTCACGGGCTATACAGGCTAGCTGCGCTCCAGCCTGAAGCCTATGACATACTATCGAAACGTTGAACGATAAAAAGCGAATCTTTTTTTCTTAAAACGAAAAACACTGAAATAAAATCTACAATATTGAATATTGTTATTATTTTTGCGGTCGATTCTGTCGCCGATGGAATGCAAATTTTGATATAACAAACGTGACTGTAAATAAATAAAATAAATTCGTTGTTCTATTTGCCAATCACCGTCCGGTTCGTTATCCCGGACCACTCCGTGCTGATTAGTATTCATGTATTGTTTCGCTTAATGTTAACAAAAGTTGCTATGGTAACACAAATATATGCGTATATTTTTTTATGAAAGTTGCTGTAGTGCAGAATTACTGTAATTTTTATTTGTTAATGATGTTAATTTAACGTCAATATATGTTAGAGATCTATTATCATTATTAGTCCGTACAACGTCTACTGCTAAACATGAACTTCCCTCGAAGGGGTTTTGCTAGGTGGTGTATATGGTACAGCATATGCACCGATACCGCTGCTGCCCGTTATCTGTTATACAATTGTCCTTGATAGTATTATGATAATCGGGACCGACGGCTTATCGTGTTTTATGAGGTACAGAGGGATCCCTCAACCAACCAAACCCGGCAAAAAGTCTTTGAATTTACACATCGATTTTTTGGCCGAAGCGGGAATTAAGGAAAATTTGAGGCGTGACACTTTTTTGCCTTATCTCTACGCCATAACATTGAATGGTGGTCAGAAAACCATATCTTTGAAAATACGAACCTACTAAATCTGGAAAAGTAAAATGGTGATATAGAAAACAACTTTAATATTATTTATGTTGTCAGCGTCAAGTATGGCATAGTTGTATATAGCTATAATTACAAAAAAAAGCTGCATAGGTGCGTATGTACATTATAAAATATCCAAATTTTGTGGTTATGTGTAGCAGTTAGGCACATAACCGCAAAAATTGCTTTACTGAAATGGTTGAATAGTTTTGAATATATTTTTAGTTCAAATAGTTACTTATTTTCAATCCTCTTTTGCTTATGTAGAAATATGTCAGATTATTATATGATAAACCCTTTAATACCTGTTTAATCTGGATTGACGAGTATAAACTTTTCAGAAAATGAACGTGTCTTGGTTTAATGTTCTGAAATTTTTTATTCAATTTAAAAGTGAGTCTAGACGAATCATAATTAAATTTTCCCCGAAATAATATCCTCAATTTTCAAATTTCGAATTTTAAGTAAAGGATCTAATTCGATTTTGAGGTCATCACACCACCTTTTACGGTAATGAAAAATGTGATTTATGGTCTGAAAAAATACTTATCTTGATTGATGGACTTAGGATATGTCGGTGTGGCGAAAAATTTACGATGAGTGTCGCGATAGTCCAACCGTATCAGAGGATTAAATTTTTATATTTTTAAGCGAAAAAGTATGTACGTGAGACGTGAACTTATGTTATACTTCATTTTTATTTAAATTGTATACGCTAAAAGGTCAAACGAAAACATCGTGAAAATTTGATTTCTCAAAATAAAATTAATTAAAATTACTTTAAGAATGAGGAATATAAGTAAATTCTTTCATTTCAAGTTGAGGGTACCTATTTATTTCGAATCTTATAACATTGTTTCGAATCTCGTTTGCCATACTTAGTAGTTTTTATTTTATTTATTTGTATATTTTACTCATTCATATTATTTCGCAAGAAGTAGAAGTAGTAAGAAGTTTTATTGATTCATATTTCATCGTTTTCGTAAACCCCTTCCGGATCAACGCTGTACAAATCTTTATACCTGACTGGTTCAACCACAGAAGCATAAACCATTTTTTATGATTTTTATTAAATTATTTATTACGTAACATCGGTAATATAACGCAACGTTCCACGTTTCAATGCACACGGACATATAACTGGAGCGTAATAAATGTTCGCTCCAATTGAAGTAACGTCAATAATATTATTTCAGACGAACCCAACTAGAGCAGACCAATAATGTACGTTATCCAATGAGATTATTCTGCGTGATCGTTCTGATTGAGAGCTATCGCAGCCATCAGTGTAACCAAAACAAGCAATTTACTCTCTAAATATTTGTAATTAAGTTCAAAATGAATTGGCAGTATACAAAAATTGGCAAGTTCATTTGGCAAGCGTGTGCTTTCAAATTCGAGTATTGAACGAAAGCCAACCAAGTTTGGAGTGGTCAAGTATCTGTCGGAGTTTTATCGCTGTATATTTTATTTATTTGAAACGATTTGTTCCAAAACATACTGGTTATTAGATATTTAATTACTTTTAAAACAGAATGATTCTAATTGGTATTTTCGTTGTTAAAGTCTAATAGAAGAAATATGACATGGTTGAATTAAATACTGGTTATAGCTTATATGACTAGCTAGAGTCATGTTAAGGTTTAAGTTAACTCAGATTCTGTATTGAATTTACCTTTGAGTGAATTTTGTACCCATATAAACTCAATGTTTAATAGTTGTTTATCCACCAAATTGAAAGGCTCATTTGTGAAATGGGTCAAGAACCTGTTTACTACTAATTGTTATGACAGAACTGTCATAAAATATTTAAAAACACTCAATCAACAACTCTATGAATAAGTGTAAAAATAGATATTTGGCGTTATTTTGCGGCTCATACTCATCTGAATTCGAAAACAGAAAATATCGATTTGTTAATTCCGCTCAAAATATTTCTATATGCTGGGATGTACTATTTGCACCGCACTTTCGCCCGCAAATATTATGCAGAATATGCAGAAACGACAATAATATAATGCAAAAATACAAATGCCCGGTGAAGTAGCAAAAGCCTCGTGGCTGACTACAGAAATGTCCGTCCGAAAAAAAAAGAGGAAGAACGATTACAATTACGGGCCGACACTTGTTTCGCTCCTCCATGGAGCATCATCATGGTGCTGTTGACGAGTAGAATACTACTGCGAAAACGGCATTAGCGACAACAGATATTTTGTGTAATTTTTTAATATTTTTAATATAGGTATATACAATCTTTAGTTTACATAAAAACTAAACAGCATGTCGTGATTGCCCACATTAATTCACGTAACTCTATTGCATAACATAAATGGCGAAAACCTCGATGCTTCTTAATATTCGTAAATAGTAGAATGAAGTTAATACATAAGTGCTAAAACTGACAAAAAAACCCTGTTTGATAAAGTACAGTAGGTAAGTATTTAGCGCGGCTTACACGATTCACCAGTCGTATGGGTGGGACGGCCCACCGGATTTTGAAAGTAATAGAAAGAATGCATGTGTTTACGTATATTTTTGCGCATTTTAATATGTCCAGCTCAGACGAGCATTCTGCTTAGAATTTTTGCCGATTTTCGTCCGAAATTTATGTAGTTAGAAATGAGGCTTTTGCTACGTCGTCGCGTCAGGGCGTATAGGCGAGCAGAGCTCCAACCTCATTAAATGGGTTATAAACTACAAACTTAGCAACCTACGCAAGAGGGCGCCCTCTGTGAGACTTGGACCTCAGCTCAAGGATATACGTAGCTAGCGATGAGATTGAGGAATGATGGCTTTTAGTTGTTTAGGGGAGTTTTGTGCAACTGTCTCTCTGCGTTACAGTTCGCGGGCTTCTCGGAATTCGGGTCTGCGAGGGCATTAAAATAAAGTTTGTGCGCCATGGTTGTAGTTGATCGGGAATCATACAGCTAAGACGAACGTCTTATATTCACTAAAAGTACTCTCTCAATCAAAAAGACCCCAGATGAGAACTTAAACTTAAAGATTCTCACAACAGGGAATCCAACCCATCTTCGGGCCTTCAAACGAGATGTATTCCCTCAAATCAGTTTTGATGCATCTTACATTTAATTGTTATGTCCTTTTTAATGGTTCTAAAACGTGACATCTAATTTTATTATTGAAGGTTCTGGTGTGAAATAATATTAGTGAAGATAGTATAAACAATAAGGGTAAGGGTAATAATAATTTATGTCCTCAGAGATTAGACCTTGAATGAGGACAACATTGGAAAGAGGCTTAGTTGTGCTTTTAGAGGAATTCGGTTTCCCATAGGTTCTGGAGGTCGAGTTCAAGGGTCAAAAGGATGGTTCATTGGGTTAGTTTAAAGTGTTTGCATGTTTCCAGTCTGCTGAAGGACCATCTCATTATAACTATTCATTTAAAAATATTTGATAGACTTTTTATAAAGGTTGTTTCTACATGTAATTTCCTGATGTAAATATATCTGAACAATCTAAAAAGGTTAATGATGAGATGCAGTTACGGAACTAATTTGGAATTTTATTATTACGTTAGTATGAAGTGGAACATTTCACGTTGGAGTAAAGTAATGATGTTGAGTTGTAATGCGCATTAAGATATTATGCATAATGCGGAATAAATGATTTCTTGAATAATTAATAACAGCATATTTAGATTATTGATATAAACTTTTAACTGCTTCTATCATTATAACGGATACATTATTATAACAGAGACATTGTCTAGTCTCAGCAATTTTTATATTTTTGAGGTTAATTATTATATATTATGTTTTCAATTTAACATAGTTAAGTAATAAATGTAAAAATATAATAAAAGCGACAGGAAACAAATCAAACATTTCATTTTTTATAGGAATAAATTCAATAATTATCCATTTTTATATTCATTGTTTTAAAACAAAAAGCTCCTTCAGAATGTAAAAAACTTTTATTTAATTATTTTTTCCGTGACGACGTTCAATGCAACTTGGTTATACGTAAGGTAAATAGCGGATACGACGTGTAATTGTACCATCTGATGCCCTCGTAGACCCGAAGTCCGAGAGGCCCGCAAACTGTAAAGTAGTACAGTTGCACAAAACCCCCTAAAATACTTAAAGTCATAATCCTTGAATCTCATCGCCAGCGACCGCCCTGAACCGAGGTCCAAGCCCCACAGGGGCGCCCTCTTGCGCAGCTTGCTTAGTTTGTAATTTTTAAACCATTTATTAAGGCTGGAGCTCTGCTCGCCTTTATGCCCGGCGAAGTAGCAAAAGACTCGTGGCTAACTACGTATGACCGTCCGAAAAAAGAAACACAAAAATAGACCTGTAATTGTAACTTTTTCTGACATTGATGTAATCAGACGTAAGGCTTTTGCTACTTCACCAGGCACAAAGGCAGTATTAAATGGTTCATAAGCTACAAACTAAGCAACCTGCGCAAGAGAGCGCCCCTATTTGGACTAGGTCCTCGCGGTCGCTGATAAGCGATTACGGCTTTTAGTTTCTTAAAAGTCATTAGGTATAGTAAGTAATAACCACCACTACCTTAACAATAAGATATGAGTATCCTTGGGTGCGTATTGCGTAGTCTTATATCAAATACGCAATTAACTATATGACGTAGGTTGCAGCACATACAATGTCGCCTTCTATATTTGAATGTGGAACAATTAACCTTGTTTCACCGTCTAATTTCCTAGACCTGTGTCTCAACTGTACAATAGCACCATACATCACCAAATCATTAAAGCGAGTAACGCAACGCTTATTACTTATTACTCAATCTGTTGTTACTAGTTTGGCATGTCTGTAGCCGGTGCCGCCGGTTTGCAACCTTGTAGAGCTTCGCCCCCCCCAAGCGCCCTCGATTCACTTTCACTAACACGGGCCACTGCTTCGGCCTTACTCGGCCTTCGTCGGCTATCTTCGGAATGTGTGTTCGAATTTTAAGAAAAGAACCGATGGTTTGGGAGGAAATGAGTTGAATGATGTTTATGAAAGAAGAAATGTTACTGATAATGCAAATAAGATACGAATACCGATTATTTGGTACATGAGAATGTTTGTATTAAGGTATTTAGCGGGAAATTCGACCAAAGATGGATTTTCTTACGTCATTTATTTTGCAAATGTATTATGTATATAAAGTGAACATCTTGGAAAAGGCCTTGTGAATATCTTCCGTCTGAATACTCAATACTCAATACTCAATTGTTTATTGCATTCCATAATGTAAAGTACAGGTGGTTTGTTTAAAATTATTGAAACAATTATGGACCCTGTCAGGGCACAGCAACATAGTTCAGTAGGAGAGAGGAAGACGGTTTATTCTCATTTAGTTATTACATTAGATTATCGATTTTTGGTTATATAAATATAGAATATTAGATTGTACTGTATTATGTTTAAGTAATTATTGTGTATTATTGTGTATTATTTTAGATTATTTATTATTTTAGATTACATATTTTATATTATAGAGTATTTATGACAATTTTATTATTTTTTATGTGATTGAATAGGTAATGAATTAATGATGGAAAATTATTAGATTTATTTTTATTAGGTATGAAAAAATCAAAAAAAAAGATTATAATATTTTAATTTGTAATTTATTTGTCATCGAAATATTCATTTATTGTGTAGTAGCATTTAGCTATTAAAAAGTGTTTTAATTTGTTAATAAATTTGTTGTTATCACTTTCGTCTTTAATATCTTTTGGTAATTTATTATAGATTTTTACAGTCATAACTAGAGGGCTGGACGAATGAATCTGTAATTTAGAAATTGGTAGTTTGAGTCTATTTTTGTGTCGTAGTGTATATTTTGTTTGTGTTTCTCCACGAGTGTTATAAAATTCTGGGTGTTTTCTGACAAATTTGCTTATTTCGAAAATATAAATGCAGGTAAGGGTAAGTATTTTGTGTTTTAGAAATTGGGGTTTACAACTTTCTGTCTGTTCTATATTAGATATTATTCGGATTAATTTCTTTTGTAGTGTAAATATGGTAGGTGAGTCTACGCTACACCCCCATAGAATAATGCCGTAGCTGAGCCATGCATAGGCATATGCGTAATAGGTTACGAGAGCAGTTTCTATGTTGGTTGTTTTTTTAACTTCGCGTAGGGCGTATGAGAATTTGGAAAGCTTTGCTCTTATTTTTTGTATATGGGATTTCCAATTTATATGTGTATCTATAGATAAACCAAGGAGATTGAATTCGTTTACTTGTTCTAATTTTACGTCGTTGAAAGTGAAATTAAGTTTAAGTGGGGCTTTTTGATAGGGATGAAAGGTTATTAATTTTGTTTTTGTAAAATTTATTTCCAGATTGTGGTTTTCCATCCAATCGATCGCTGAAGAAAGTAGGGAATTGAGTTTTACGTTTAAATTTATGTTGTTTTGACATGATGTGAGTAAAGAAATGTCATCTGCAAACAAAACGCAGGGTCCGTTTATGGTCTTAGGTAGGTCGTTTATATAGATAAGGAACAAAAGGCACCCTATCACACTTCCTTGGGGAATTGACGCATTAACTGCTTTACTTCCAGATCTTATTTTTTCTATTTCTTTTGTTTGGCTATTGAAATGCTCAATCTCTACTAATTGTACCCTATCTTTAAGATATGACGTAAACCATTTATGAGTATTCCCTCGTATCCCTATTCCATATAATTTATCCAATAGTATTTTAAAATTTATTTTGTCGTAAGCTTTGGTCATATCTATCAAAATACCTATGGCGTACTTCTTATTATTTATAATATTTAGAGCCTCTTGTACATATTTATAGACAGCTAATGTTGTGTTATACTGTTGAATATTTAGTCTGGTGATTTCTTGGTCTTATACTGCAATTAACTTTTAAGTTTAAAAACCATAGACCCACTTTTTAAATTCACGCAAAAAATATATAAGTAATCCATTAATTTAACTTACTAAAAATGCCATTTTCCGCCCAATTGTCAGTTGAATAGCTTAAAGTGCGAACACGTCATTTACACGTAATTCATAATTTTTAACTTTAAATTGTTAAAACAATCACTGATTTCGCTAACCTTTCAAATAAAAAACAAATTAAATAATACATTCATATAAATTGATATAACTGAAGATGAGAAACAAGTACGACTTACGTAACATCAGCGTATCAAGTTAAAGGTTAATTTATAACCTCTGACTTTTACTAAACATGCAGCAGTCGATAAATAACATAAAAAAATATGTTTTTGATTTAATATAGGTATTTCTCTATTTAAATGGTTGATCATTATGATTGCTTTCGAAATTAGACTCATAACTTCTTGTTTGTTTGCTTGAACGCGATAGTATGAGGAACTACTATATTATTATTAATTATTATAATATATTATAATACCTACTTAATTATATATTATAACTTACTTAATTACGTACTATTAATAATAAATAAGTTTTTTATTTTATTATGAAGTTCCCACGGGAACGGAAGCTACGCCGATTAAACGCCCGTGGGAAGCTAGTTTATCATATACTCACAACAATTTACAACTTGACTTCAAAGTTTACATAATAATATATCGTTGGGTTGAGATTTTTAGTACATACAAATAAAGCTAGTAATTACATAAATAAAGTTAGTAAACTTTTTAAAACAATTACTTACTTAATTTATAGACGTTTTCATTTATCCATTTTTCCAATTAGACAGGTTTAAAATTTAGTTGTCTCATTTACAGAGGTAAACATTTGAGATAATACTGACAAACAAAAGCATGTGCGAAAGAAATTTAAATGTTTGTAAATAATCGTGTCTTAACCTGATCCAACCTGATAAATTGTCTCACTTATGAAGGGAAATGAGCTCCAGAGTCCCAATTATAGAGGTAAACATCGAAAAAATACTAGAAATCAAATCTCATTTAACCAGGTTCGAAAAGTCCCATTAACAGAGCTAATTCGATGAAAACGTGCCGGGACCTCATTACAGTTCTTAATAATAGAGGTTCCTCACTTATCAAGATTTCACTGTATTAAAATTTTGTTAAAAATGACATGTGAATGATATAGGAATTAAGAACAGATATTTGCATGTCTTATAGTAACAGTTACAAACGTGCCCATACTGACCGATCTAAATGTTCGACCGGGTTTAATTCAACTAAAGAACTAAAAATTAACTAAACTTATTAAAAAGTTTAAAGACTTAACGCCTGCGTTGATGTCTTTTGAATGACTTCTTGTATGTGATCACATGACCACACGTCATACTCAGTCTTGCTTCAAATAATAATAATAACTAAGAATATGTTTCTGTATCGTCATTCGTCTTTAAATCAAAAGGTATATTTTTCCTCTCATCGTTCCTTTATTTTACGAGTTTCTATTGAACGATATGTATTTTTAATTAGCGAAACAACCGGCATCAAAATGTCAAAGAATTGCTTACGTGATGTTAGAACCTACAAAATACATACTAAATTCCCCTTAAAATCTAAAGTCACCATTTTTTAATACCAGCGGCCACCCTGAGCCGAGGTCGAGTCCTCTTGCGCTAGTTGCTTAGTTTTTCAACCGTTTAATTAGGCTTGAGCTCTGCTCGTCTTTATGCCCGGTGAAGTGGCAAAAACCTTCTGTCTACCTACATATTGTCGGTACAAAATACAACAAAACAAATACGATGTTAGAACCTTAGCGCAAATAAAGGTCTATTTAAAAATAAACCTGTCTTATTTGCGAATCGGATATTGGCTAACATATTTGGCGTTTAATGTGTGCAAAACCCGACAAGTTTGAGACCGGTTCGGTAAATATCACAGATGCGTACCAAAGCCAGTGTAGTACGGAAGACAGAACAAATGTCACTTGATCACCTTCCGAAGACTGGATAGGTCGCGTCATTGTCTCACTATAGGTATTTTATGTATTTATGGTTCGAAGCAAGTTTGTAAGAAACTTATACAAATGGATGCTGGTTTTCCGATAAACTTATCTATTTAAAACGTTATAAGATATTTATTGATAGTAGCTTATTGGTTTCATATTTGAAACTATAATATTTTTGAATAACTTAATTTTCTTCATTAGTTTAATATGTTTTAACAAATATTATGACAAAATGTATTATTTAAAAAACGAGTATGTTACTAAACGAAATCAATATAGCAACTGTTGAGTTCAGTATTGACTTCGTTTACTGTACTTATATTATTTTATCAGCCGGTTTACGTCTACTGCTGAACATGTGCTCCTTTTTAACAGATATTGGCAAGCTTAGGATGAAATTCTCTATTATTATATTGATGACCTTCATATTATATTGATGAATTCACTGAAACAAGTTTTATTACCCAACATTGCACGAATGTTATGACCTCGCGAGAGCATTAAATTAGGAAGCTATTTATAAATATTTTTAAATGTTTCTGTCCCATTATATCAAATGGGACAAATGGTTATCAGAATGGTTATCAAAATTATAATAGGTCAGTATTATTAAATTATTTGCTATATTAATTTTATATACGTACAAATAGTCCCTTACATTAAATAAATTTGAAGCCTTGCTCACTTTTTTGCCCGGTAAAGAAGTGAGTTAACAAATAAAGCTACAAAGATAATCCTAAGGGATTTAAATCAAAGCGAAATATAAATACAGCTAGTATATATGAATTCTCTAACGTAAACGTAGGAAACATTCTATATAACAATGTTTATTCAAAACTCCTACCAGTTCGATTCAAAGAATCGTAGATAGTATCGCATGGGAAGAGACCGGCTGTTATGTCCTGGTGTGAAACGGATCCTGTGCCGAAACATTTGCATGTATGTATATGTGTAGGTATAATAGTGTGAAATATATTCTTACGATATGTCGACCTTCTACAAAGGTATAGGTGCGTAATATTTTAGCGTGAAGGTCGCAGACAACACATACCAACGTAAGAAGAAATGTATTTAAAGTTTTTCGTTATGTATGAGTAAGAGTAACTGATTGAAAAGATTTGTTGAGATTGATTGTAAGGCATTCGATTTTGAAAGAAATTAGAATAGAACCATAAAAGATATTAAGATAGGGTCATCCTTAACCCAGATTATTATAGACCTGGGCCCGTCACCACGAAGATAGGTATGCCCCATCTCGGTGGTATCATTAGTGTACCATGGCAAGTGAAGAGGGCGAGTACCATATACTTCACCGCAGCGGTGGAGAGGTTGCGTTAGGCATTTTTCTATTCGATAAAAAGCCATTTTTATTAATCTTGTTACATATCAAAATTTTGCACACACCATCGTGTCATAAAAACCCTTAACAGTTATGTTTTTTTTTGTAATTATTAGCTAATTACTTAATTATTTTACCACAGTTTACTAAATACTTGGCAAAAACATTTCAAAATATTAGCCAAGTTAAATAATATTTTCAAGACATACTGACTTCCCTTTCGTTCACCTCAAGTTTGTACATTAAATCTCAACGCGTAAAGATTAAATTAAGAATTGGGAAACCCTTTACGAATTCTGGGCGGCACATTTGTTCGACGAAATCCTATTGTCAGCGAATCTCAACCACATCGGTTCAATACTGAATTATGTAAATTTAATAGTTAGGCGGTTACCGGTTAACAAATTAACTTTTCTATGCTCCAATTAGTGAGATAACTGCAGTACGGGAATGCTATTCAGTGCATTTTCTACTCTACCCTGATATAAAAGATGCCTAGGTATTCACTATCTCCTTTTGATCGAGATAAAGATAAAGGTTTGACTCAGTTTTAAAAGCATTCCAATTACTTTATAACGAGTTTAACTATATTCAAGTATACGTAGGTATTGAATTAAAGTCTACTCTAAATTTTCAAATTCACTTATTAATACACGGATAGATAAGGCATTCCATTCTTAATATTTCCAAGTAGCCTTGGAAAGATTTTCGTCATACCTTTGTGACTCTTGGGTTTTAAATTATTTTTATTTGGAGGAATCGCCGGGCGGCACATTATAAAAACACAGTCACAGTCCGGTCACGTTTATAATACCTAGTAGGAAAAGCAGAAATAGTTATATTCATTATTTTAAAGTATTTATTTTCTTATTGTTATGGATAGTACTTTAAAATGAAATTTGCTATTTTACCACAGGGCGGGAATTTTAATAATATTTTACTACATAACTCCCAATGAATTTTACAGAATCCATAACGTCCCGGTCCATGGTCCCTAATGAAATCTGTAAGGAGCATTATCTCGACAATTTATTACGGCTTGAATATTAGCTAAGTTTTAGAGTTATAGCACCGCATAAGAAACTTTTATATCCTCCCTGCGAGATGCTGTCGTCGACAAAAATCGTTATAAATCTTTTACAATTTCTCCAACAACTGCGATAATATTTTATACTTTTGGTCGTTCCACGCCTGAATGACCTGTCAACCATATTGTTACAGTTGAAAATTTACTCGTATTGTTATTTTAATAGGACTCCATTTTGAAGTGACTTGGTATGGATTGTTGCCCGATCGGCGACGCTTTGCAAAATTTTACTGGAGCTTTGAATGAAACCGTTTATATTGTAACTTTGATAGTTAATAGGTAACCCCAATAACAGGTAGCAACTGGTTAATATTTCTGTTCATAAAAGTTTGTCTTCAAACAAAATTATTTGGTCAATTTTGTAAGTTGACTATTACATTTTGTAAGTATGAACCGTAAAATTGTTATATTTTATTAGGTATTAAAGTTTGTTTTCATTCTAATTTTATAATTTATTATCAACATATTCTTAAAAGTCCGATAGTGTTATTACTTTATCCGTAACTTCCTTTAAAATATGTAGAACAAGGACAGGCCATATCCAAACTGTGGGTTGAAGATATTATATAATAACAAAATGTATGTGCAATTCATTTTTAATAGACGATTGCAATCAAGTTAATTCAATTTTAGACCTCTTTATTATTTTTTTTTTTTTGAAATATTGTCGGAATCGTAGTATTAACTTAGAAACTGGTAAATAGAAAATCAGTTCAAATGTTTTTCATTCACCGATTCTAGTGAACGAATTGAAGGTCGATAATTAAAGGAAACCATTATAAATTGTGAAACCGGAAAATATCAATATATCGATTACTTCAATATTGGATATACCTAACTTCCTCATAATCATTCATATCGCTTATATAAATTATGTTATAACTAATTGCAGTACATCATCGGAAATGTATAAAAACAATTTAATTTTCGATGGAAATAATTGGTTTAGACGCATTTACGAACCAATAAAAATGAAGTCAGACTGCTTAAAAAAATATGTGAGGTCACTTTAGCCAAGTTAGATATGTGTGTGGCCTTGCGTTAAATCTTATTATTACCTTAAGAATAATTTCAGAACAGTCACATTATAAAATGACAAAGCCACTTGAATGTACTGGTTGTGCACAAAATTGTTATTTTCTGTATCTACACGAGAAGCACTTCTGTATGCGCAAATCTTTCAATTCCCACTTGAAATAAATTGGCGTATTTGCATGCGCTGCGCTGAAGAATATTTTCTGCATGAAATGTTACACTAATTCTACAAATACGTGGACGGAAAAACGGATGGATAAATATGTTAATAGATAAAAAGCATATCTTTGAAATGAAATGAAATAAAATAAAAACGTTTATTGATAATTAAGACTAGACGAATCGATCTTACTTATTATAAGTCAAATACTATAATAAAAAGATACAAAAACTTGACTTATTAATTAGTATATATTTCATCAGTATTTTTTTTAAATATAATTTAAATCTACCAATGTGGCATGTGATAGTCGCGTATTATAAATATAATTAGAATCAACCAGCGCGAGCTGGGAATAGGTCAGAAGCATAGAACGCGTCGCGAACCTCGCCTTGCAAGGATTTTGGAATAAGCCAAGTATATAACAAACTAGCAGTAGACATGCATAATAATGTTATCTACATGTAACAATCTTATCTTATAATATAAACTTATAATGATCCAAAGTTATAATTACTTATCTATTAATATATAGATAAGTAATTACACGTGAAGCAAAAACATTGTAGCATTTTTTTACGAAACATGCGCGTACGGAGGGGTATGAAATTTTGCACACTTAAAGGTTATATAGACAAGGGAATGATATTTTTTTTTCTTTTACTTTGATCACTAATAAATATAGATATATAAAATTGTTAGGTTTATTACGATATATTTCGGCGGCTAGTCTCCAAACGGGTTAAGCCCAGGTTGGGTAGAGTAGCATTTCTTTTTCCGGTACACGAATTCTGGATTTATGCCTGGTTTATAATAAACCCATACTCTAGCTATATGTGTATTGTATTAATGTAGCTGGTGAAATTTAAGTAGTCTACAACTTTTGGAAAACTTTTGCAATAAGATTTCAAATTCAGATGCTGCATGCACCTGCTATCTTTAAGTTCATATAAAAAAGTTTTAAGTTAAGATAGAAAGTTTTTTTACTGATACGGACAACGTAAGATCAAGGAAAATAAAAACAACAAACAAGTAGGTATCGCAAAAAACTCACGTAAATAGCTTACTTGTTTTATATTCCGACGCTTTCAGAGCAATCGATCTTGAGAGAGTGATGTTGAAGTTATGTATATTCTTTATATCTGCGCCATTTACGTATGCATTTGTATGGAAATGTAAAATGAGTGTAGATATATCAGCAATGCGCCGAATGCGAAAATATAAAGTAGTTTACCTGTAACAAAAAAGGTAGGGTTAATATTTTGTGGTACACAAACATAATTTATTTGTGAAAAACTTTTCAACGTTATATGTTACTTTAATAATATTATAGTGCAAAATAAGCGATAATCAATAATAATTATAATAATTTAATTCAATACCAAAGTTAATTAAAAGTGTATATCAATAACCTTTGTTGAAACAGTTTGATATCCTGTCAAAATATGGTTTCACACAATCCATTAGCTCAATCAAAATAAGTCGCTGTCACAGTGTAGTGAAAAATGATTGTGATATTTTTTTAATACCTTTGCTTTATTTTCATCAGGTACAAACCTGATACGGGTTTTACATAACTAAAGCAAAATTTATACCCTCAAAAAATATGAAATTTATTTGTTTTATGTCAACTTTTAAGTATTAAGTCTAATGAAATACCTACCTACATTAAAAATATGTTGTCCTTTCTGTATCGTAAGGCGTTCGTTGTGTATTTTATGTAAAATACAAGTTAACAATTCAACAAATGTTTTTTAAAGTTTTTAGGAAAATCACGAAAGTTTTCGTATTCGTTTTATTATTAGCTTTTACAGAGATTCTTACGGTGTTATTGTTTTTTATCGAACTACTAGCGGCCCGCCCCGGCTTCGCACGGGTGGACTTTTATACCCTACCCCTGCCCTACCCTACCCCTACCCTAACCCTACCCTACCCCTACCCCTACCCTACCCTACCCCTACCCCTACCCTACCCCTACTCTACCCCTACCCTACCCTACCCCTACCCTACCCCTACCCCTACCCTACCCTACCCCTACCCTATCCCTACCCCTACCCTACCCCTACCCTACCCCTACTCTACCCCTACCCTACCCTACCCCTACCCTACCCTACCCTACCTACCCTACCCTACCCTACCCCTACCCAAAAGTATCATATGTCCTTCTCCCAGTTCTTAGCTACCTCCCTACCAATTTTCAGCCAAATCGGTTCAGCCGTTCTTGAGTTATAAATAGTGTAACTAACACGACTTTCTTTTGTTTTTAAAATGTATTCTGCTATTCGGGACGGAAACAAATCCAACAAATCAAAAACCATGGAAATCGGTCCAGCCATTCTCGAGTTATAAGTGTTGTAACAAACACGACTTTCTTTTATATATATAGATATATTATACTAGCGACCCGCCCCGGCTCCGCACGGGTACAATGCTGAAATAAACCTTCCTCTTAAATCCCTCTATCTATTAAAAAAAACCGCATCAAAATCCATTGCGTAGTTTTAAAGATTTAAGCATACATAGGCATATAGGGACAGAGAAAGCGACTTTGTTTTATACTATGTAGCGATGTTCTTTCCCAATGCAAACGTTTATGTAACCAATGTTTTAAATATTCTTAAGGAGAAAAGCACCTCAAGCTTTAGAATTATCGAAAATATTACTGTAAAAATCTAACACCTATCTCAATCATCAAAAATATAAAGAAAACATAAGATTTTATTTGAACTCCATAAGTTATTCTAATATCTCTATATTGAAATTTCGAATGATTTCTCTCTATTTTTGGCTAGAAGTAATTATCAAACTTTCTTTTGAAGCTCCAAGAAGTGCTGAGCTAATATTTCGTGAAAGTAATCGTTCGTGCCTACTCGTGGGAATTAAAAATTAAATATAGTCTATAATACTCCTGGATAATGTAACTTTCTAATAGTGAAGTAAATTTTAAAGTAGATTGAGTAGTTTCGGAGCCTATTATATGCCAACAAACAAACTAACAACCATACTAACAGAGAATCAGATCTGTATATTATTAGCATATACTAGCCTTCTCACATAAAATACACATATACTTCGAGATAAAGTTATATATTAAAAAAAACTTTCAAATTGTTAAAAAATGATTAACTTAATTAAATGTCATCTACTTGTTGCTTAATATATTCAAATTGCCAATTGCCGTAGTTTTGAATAATCATTGTTAATCTAAATATTGTCATATGATAAACAGCACACAGTTATTAAATGTTTACGATCGAGTTAATTATGTGATTAGTAGTTTTCACCTAAAATTATTAGGCCTGTCAATTTTACACCCATATCCTACTATTATTTCTTACACCTGACACGCGAGGTGAAAATTATAGCCGTGGAAATGCTTTCCTACTACATATAATTTCATAGTAAGGAAGCTTAGAACTGGTATTGAATTAATACATATAATTAGGTATAATTGAAACTATCTCGGTAGCATAGCGGTATAAGGCTCACCTTAAATCTTAGAGATTCTCGCGTCGAGCAAAAAAAAAAGTGTTTGGGTATATTCAAAGACTTTTTCTCTGGGTTTTGGTTGGCTGAAGGAATATGTCTAAAACGATAAGCATAATTTTATCTTGCGATTTAAAATGCACAAGATTTGTTGTGTAATGAGACGTAATACCTTAACATATTTTCTTTGCAGATTCTTTGAACGTAAGTTATTTATATTTATACTGATATTATAAAGAGGAAATTTATAATAGACTAGCTTCCCGCGTGCGGTTTCACCCGCGTAACACCCGTTCCCTTAGGAACTCCATAATTAAATATAGCCTTTGTCACTCTCCATTATCTCAATTCGTCAATTCGTCGCTCCGTTTTGCCGTGAAAGACGGACAAAAAAACAGACACACATACACTTTCCTATTTTTAATATGAGTATGGATTTGTATTTTTGTACGTATGTATGTTACGAATATACTCAAACACTGCTGGACGGATTTCAAAAATTCTTTCACCCCTAAAATTCTTAATTATTTTTGAATAACAAAGGCTATATTAAATAATTAAGTTCCTACGGGTACAGGAGCTACGCGAGTGAAACTGCACACGGGAAGTTAGTAATATTAAATACTTATAATGACTATGTCCGAGCGGTATTTAACGCACTTTTAGTCCACTTGTCGACCTCGGCACCACGCCTTGTCGCCATTCACATGCCTTACTAAGTCGTGATCTAAACTTGTTATCAACAACTATGTAGGCATTCGCTTCGGTTTGGCTTTTGCAATACTAGAAACTGGTATAGAAGCAATTAGCATATCGATTGCCGTAGGAACTGGCTATAAAATTTTGTTAAAAGTTAAATTTAATGATTTGCATGCAGGTGTATAAAATTTGGGGCCTTGGTATCAACCAGTTTTATTTTAG
The DNA here is from genome assembly GCA_947037095.2 of Nycteola revayana. Lineage (NCBI taxonomy): Eukaryota > Metazoa > Arthropoda > Insecta > Lepidoptera > Nolidae > Nycteola > Nycteola revayana. The sequence continues at coordinate 10,705,866 of OX344845.2, read as the reverse complement.
TCACTTTTAATATCGTAATCAATTAAAATATAATATTTCGTTGATACATACGAGTATATTCCAAGTGAAAACTACCTACACTCACTGCACAATTGGCTCATTGGTTGCGATAGTTGCTTCTGAGATCTGGTGTTCTGAGTTCGATATCAACCCACAACAATACATTTTTGTAAAGAACGGATATTTGTTCTCAGTGTGTGTACTTTGCGTACGGGAATTGTGTCCTTGTAAAGTTCCAAGTGACATAGACATTAATTGGTCTTTAAAAAAATTAAGTAAAAAAAAATTAAATACCTATAGTTTTTTGTTCGTTGCCAAATTTCAACCAACTTAATACCTATGATTCGATTGTGAACACGATACAATAAATGAAATTAATTAAATTCTCATTTATATGTGATATATAATTAATTTTATTTAAAGAATATAATTGATGTGCGTCTACAAAACACAATTATATTAAATAGCATGAGCCAGAAATTCGAGCATTAAAATTTGAACTTTCAAATCAAATCACAATTAAGATCAAGATCACAATAACAACAAAGTGCTTATCCAACAAAAGCCAACGATTAAATCTTTATAACAACAAAGCGTGCCAACAAATTCATTTTTGTTTAAATTCAGAGCCCACCGAGTGTTTACAGCATTTCGTTAAGTTAAAGGCGCCGAGAATCGCGGAGTCATTCAGTCGATTTCCAATGTCATTAACAGAAGAGCTGTACGTACTGCCGACTGAGGGCATTCGATCGACGGACACGCCGCTTTGTGAATTTCTCGATTCGTCATGGGGACGCTAGATCGCTTTTAATGGGAAACTCTTAACAATGAACAAGGAAATTCCGTTGCACAGCTGTGTCCTATCCAATTATTTTTGCAAATGGCAGCATGGCCAGTGTCTAAAGCTAATTTGCTCTTTTTGATGACAAATTTATTCGTTATTTTTATTATCCTTTTTATGTTTATTTAAACGCAGAATGAGTCTGAGATCATCGGTGTATTGTTGAAGGTGACTACGTCAGCTATATCGAATTTTGTAGTAATAGGTACCTAATTCAGTCTAATGATTGAGTTAGTGAGTCACTGCTGTTTCTGTACATCATTAATTAAATCACCAATGCGGAAAAAAATCAATTTCAATAGTTATGTTACTTAAATTAATTCATACCAATAATTATATACATATACTTTTTTGCAGTGGCGGATTTACCAGCAGGCTAAGTAGGCTGGAGCCTAGGGTGGCAGAATTTAGGGGGCGAATTCGGTCAACATTTTTTTTCTTACAGAAAAAAAGCCTTAATAACAAAACTATTCAATACTAAAATTTTAAGTAGTTTAATAGTAGGGACGGCAAAATTTGAATTGCCTACTGGCGGCAAATGTGCATGTTCACTGCTTATTTGTATGATATTATTATAAGTTAGTATCAGGATATTCATATACTTTTTGGAATTAATAGTCAAACACGAGAAAAAAAAACAATAATGAATTACTTCCATTATTTAATTTTCGAGTATCTATTCCTTTTATATAGAACTAGAAAGTTAATGTTCACACGCTAGACACTATAAATATATTTTTTATTAATTATAATAAATTTCGTACGACGGCATAAAAATTGATGTTATGCTTGATATTGATACATGTATGTAGTAGGCAATATACTTCAGCTTGAGAAAACTAATATTCACACGGTACAATAATAAAATATTAATATTTTTATTGTGTTTGCAATAACGAATTATTATCATGTCTTTCCTTTGTGGTAGTATGGCGTCCATTTACTACACTTTTATTTGTTACGAGGTACATTCAGATAAAAAAATTCAATGCCACCTCTCTTTCTCTCTATTTTAAAAAGACAACTCCCGCACTAGGGAAATAAATCCCTGTGTCGAGGGGGACTTTACAAACATTCATTTCTCGGACACAAAGAACACCCAGACTCAGAATAACTATTTGTGGTTCACACAAATAATTGTCCCGGGTGGGAATCGAACCCAGAACACCAGGTCTCAGAAGCAACTACCGTAACCACTGAGCCACCGGTGCAGTCTACTACCTATTCAAACACTGTGATTTTTTGTCATTGCTAATACGGTTGAGGCATAATTATTTTACTATTGATAGTAAAACTAATCTATGAACAATTTTGGTCTATTTTAATATAATATAATACATATTACATTAAAATAGATCAAAATTGTTAAAATTATTTAATTGCATACATAACATTTTACTATCTATGAATATACTTTTCCAATAACATTAAAAATTACTAAGGTCGCTGGTTCGTACAATCTAGACTATCTAGTACGTAATGGAAGGAACGAGCCAATAACTGAGCTCCAGATTTTGCTATGTACATTTATCATTGTTGTCACCTTGTTAATTTTTGTTTGGTATATATAGGATAATAATAGTGATGGCAAATTGTTCTTTCAGTTATTAGCAATAATTAAAAAACCACAGTGTATATTGATGCCACGTTTTTGTGATATTATTAATTAATTAAATGCCATGACTAAATGTTGAGCACTAAGATTTACACATTAACTATGTAAAATATATTATTGTATGGTGTGACAACTGCTGCTGGACTTAAATAAATATATTATAAGCATGAAGACTAAAAAAACTATTTAGTCCGTCAGTTAGATTACCAAAAAATTTTGGACACTTATTTTTTCTGTATCTTTGTCAATTAAGATTGATTTTATAACTAAAAAATAACAATATTTTTACTAATGTAATGACGGACTGGTAAATATAATTTTGTAGTCTTCATGCCTTTTGTGTGTGTACAATAAAGAACAACATCACAACTAAATTACACTTTTTGCGAACTACATCCAATTGGGAGACCGGATTCATTTATTTTGAAGACATGCTTCCCTTTACTTGTTATTTCAAAACTCAATTATATACACAATAGAAATCTAAATCGAAGCTTAGGTACTTACATAAGTTCGGCCCCTGGCCTGGCTACCAACTTTAATTGACTTTGGATGAAATTAGTCGGTTTTCAGAGTTGAAATGGCTACGCAAACATCTAAGCCAGTCAACATCAAAGTATTAAATATGAAACAAAATATTAGAATTTATAATTGTGTTTAGAAATATTTTCTTGGGAATTTGGGGGTAAAGTGAGCTTTATTAAGTAAGCACATGTTTTATTTTTATACCGTAGCGTTCTCTATTGCTTAGGCTCAAAATGTATACTAAAACAATAAAGAGGAAAGAATTGGTTATTTGCTTGCATTGAATTAACTGCCCTCCACGAGAATATATATAAAGTGATTATAACTATTGCTATCCAGCTTAGCATTGTCCACCTATCATTTTTGGACTCTTTCACTCAATGTGATATAGATCTGAAAGTCAATGATCTCACCAAGTAACTTAAATAATTCATATCCTGTTGAAATCGCATGAACAATCGCAAATATGTTTTGTTTCAAAAATATATTCACCGCAACCGAAATAATACAATTGCATTCTCATACTGATTCCTTTTAAATTTAGAATATTGCGAGTCTTCAATATGTATCGATGGAACGAGCGAAGGAATTTCAATATTGTCTCTGCTTGACATAACGTACAACTATGTAAGCATAATTTAAAAAGATGACGCACTAGACGGTCAAACGTAGCAGTTATTTCTGCCTCACTGATTGTCCTAGACGGATATAATGTTTTCGTTCAAATGTAACCTAAAATATGAAAGTAAATGTTTTATTCACTTTCATATTTTTGTTATAAATATACTTGTACAACGTAATCCAAGGTATTATGTAGCAAAGATTATGATAAAGCACTAAACATTTTTTTCTTATAAGCTATCATAGCAAACCATAATTTTGATGTAACATGCCTATAAGTATTTCAGCTTTCATTTGACTAATCGACCATAATATAAAAAAAGTATAACAACAAGTGTCTCATATTTTTTTACAATGTTTTTCCGATATCTGTTAGCAACCGCGAGAAACTACCGCGACATACTCGCCTAGTGCGGTTAAACCTAAGACATTTTTATACACGAGGCTGGAAAAGGAAGCAATATGTATAGGTGAAGACGTTAGCATTATTTCTACCGATACATACTACGGAATAGAACCTCGCGTTTCAGATATTTCAGCTTGCGCGTGTGAATTTCTTAAAGATTTCCCTTTTTCTTTCTTTACTCACAAGAATAAAAAGAATACGTTGTAGAATATTTTACAACGTAAGTGAATTATTTATTATTCAAGAGCCCATTCAATAGTAAGTAAGAGGCTTTCAATGTGTACTTTATTTCTGTTTACTCGACGTCTCTTCATATGGCGTGGGCGACTCAACTCAAAAATGTAGCAATACCTGCTACATCATTATAAGCTATCGGCAATATTTATTAATATAGAATAGTATACAGAATAGGCACAGAAAAGTACTCTCGGGGATATGAAGTTTGAAAAATCGTACTAAGTCATTTCAAGTATAAAATAGGTACCTACGTGGTCTATTATAAAAAAATATATACTGCTTATTGTCTTAATTACCTACGACTGCGAACTAGGTGAATACTTAATTATTTTTATAAAAATTTTTAAAATAAAAATATTATGAGTTTTTTTTACCTGTAACATAATGAAACTATTTTGTTTATATTTTGCTTGGCTCATTTAATGCAAAACTTCAAGTTTCCGTATCTCACTCAAGATACGTAAGTATCTCAGTTATTGCGAACATAAATTATAACCAATCGTAAATGTCCCGAGCTACGTCGGGCTTCTCATAAACCGCTTACTCTCCTCAGGGAGTATACCCAACACCTGATACTACAGATAAATTACAGCAATAATAAACTACATTTTGTTGGATTCGAGAAACTCAGTTATAACTAGTTAAAAACAGACTAGATTCGATTGAAAGTAGGTTAGTATTCATAGGTTCTGTAGCAACATTTCGATATGCACTATCTCATCATCATCATATCAGTTTGTTGACATCCACTCTTGAACATAGATTTTTCCCCCATTGATTTCCAGCGGGAACGATTGCTAGCGGCCTGCATCCACTGACTCCCTGCGACCCTTATGAAGTCGTCCCATGCTGCGCTTGCCAATTCGTGGTCTCCACTCGAGAAGCTTTCTGCTCCATCAACCGTCAGTATATTAATAATATGTCAAATCCAACTGGTAGTTCTAAATATAATCGTTTTCAAATAAAGACATCCACTTTATTATATAAGTAAAAATCTAGATCAAGAAACGACAACTGTACTGTTAAATGCCTCTGTTTTATGAGAACTCATTCATTTTAATTTAAAAGCTTTATTTTATACTAAGCTTTAACGTGTAATCAAAGTACGGTAGCAGTATAAACATTTTATCCGTGGTCCTGCTGCATTACATATGCTTAGCGAATAGCAAACCAATAGTAAAGTGACAATTTCACATTGTTCAAAGCGTTTTCCGTATGTTCTCATTAACCTAAGTTCAGAATACAAAAAGCATAACTCGTTCGACGGTAGGTAGAAGTCAAATTGTGATCGGCTTGCTGCTTACTAAATATAAGTAATCAATGTCACAAACTCTTAAGTTATAGTATATTTTATTTTGTAGTATATAGAACTATACATTTTTACATATATATTTCTTGAATTACTTTCTCACTGTATCACTAAGAAGGACGTTGATTTCTCATTAAAATAAATATAAAAATAATAACTATATTCATTATTATCAGCTCCTCAACCAGTCACCATGCCGTTTTTGATATATATCGTAAATTTTTGTATTGCATATATCGCTTCTTTAAACTTTAATTAGTATTTCTCACAAACTTTAACATTCTTTATAAGGATTGCAGGGTTATTTACTTGATTATCTGTACATGTTGAAATTGTTGCGCTAAAGAAATCACGCGAGGTATTTAGTACATAGCTATTATAATTGATTCATAGATAAACTACATTTATTTCTTCATCAAAATTAACAATATAAAATGTTATATTCTTAAAATTAAACTAAAAGTTGAATTTACTACATTTTATAATAATAATTGACTGAACTAGTGGATTAGTGGTTACAGCAGTTGCTACTGACACCTGGTCTTCAGGGTTTAATTCCCATTCGCAATTATTCATTTAGTTACGTAATATGTTTTAGGTATCGGTATGCTTTATTCTAAAACTGCAAAAAAGTATTGAACTGAAACTAAAATTTGGAAAATCCCAGAAGGTTCTCACTTTTAATCGAATGTGGAAATATACATCGGCTTAATGGAAACATTTTTTGGACTTGTTGTTGAGACTGATAGAAAATGTTTTTATGGTACAGTGAATGTAAAAGCGTTAGTCTGTTGACGAAGTATTCACGGGTTAGTGTCAGATCCGATAGTGAGCTTGGCAGGAAAATATTTAGCTAGTGTTTTGAGAGAGATTCAGTCAACAATGTTTGTTTATATTTCTATATATTTTGCACACAGTTATTCTCTACTTATACTTCTCTATGAATAAATATGCGCATTGGAAGCGTAAATCTTTAGTTCTCAAATTTCCTTTACAGCTTTATGACTCGGCTAAAAGCGACTGACGAAACTTACAATACGGTAAAATTAGTGTAGAAACGAAAAAAAAAAACAATTGACGATCAAATTGTCCAAGAACGCGTGAATGAATCATGGGTTTTGTTTGTGAGTGCCGCGCGTGGGTCGACGGTCGCCGTTGTCGGTCGCCGCCGGTCGATGGTCGCATGTCACGTAGGTACTCCCTTTCTCCTGTGAGCTCGACGTAAGGCGAACGCAACGCGTCGTTCGCAGCCACATTCCGCGCATACATATGTCGTTGCGAATAGGGTTTCCCGGCCCCAAGGAAACGCTGAACTCTAAAGGTGTCACATGTCGTGCCTTTTTGTTCGCACACGTTTCTGTAGGCGGTAGGGGCATGGTACGGTAGGAATGGTGCGCGCTCAAATACGAGCTTCCGCTTTACTAAAGGTTTATTTACGACTTGAACGGCACTGTTTTTGTACTATCGTACCGACAAACTTGTGATTGAATAGTTCTGTAGTTATAAGTGTAACTACATTTTAAAGTAAGAGTTTTTTTTGTTTACTTGCACTAAGTATAATCTCTTAATTTGAGTCAATAAAAAAAAAGTCAAATGCTTCACTCATGATCTTGTATGCAACTGGTAGCCCTAAATCGTGGGCTGCAAAACATGTATAAAGTAATGCAGGTAGGTACCTACTTAGTTACTATTCATGAATTCAATTGCATGATTGCAGTGTTTTGCAAATTATATTGTATTGTAAATTTTATAGCTTTTTACAGCTTTGTTAAAGTACATGTACTTACTATGTTTATACTTAGATTGTAAAATAATCTGAGTAGTTAGTAGATGCTATTGCTTGCATTGACGAAAGATTTTCAATAAATCGTATTTAGAAAGTGTATCGAGTGTGGAGTTATTTAAATACTTAGTAAATGTTTGTCTGTCTATCTTTGTGTCTATTTATTCTATTCTCAGTAACGGCTGGACTGATTTTGATGTGATTTATACTGGTTGATAGGAAACTTATATAGGCTACTAAATGTTTTATTGTCTGTGTTCGTTTTATCTGTGTATTCCGCCTAATCTCTAAAACGGTAGAGTAAATTAAGATGGGACTTCACGATATCTAACGCAGCCTTTTTTTAATCTAGCTGTTTATTCCTAATTTTGCCTAAACGGCGAACCTAGTTAACTTATATAAACTAATTAATGCTGATGTAAATAATATTTATATTGACACGAACATATTGGTATAACAAATCACCGAGCGGTCCGTAAGATCTAACTTAGTTAGCATATTCTAATTGACCATGCATGAATGATTAATCAGTGCGAAATATTTTAGGGCTACCGATTCCATAATAAGCAGTGAAAGCCAACAAACAAGTTAGAAAGTATTTGTTTTACATCTATTGATATTAGCATTAGAAATTTGTGAAACACACGCCACTTTCTCACGCGGAGATTTAACGTAAGAGGACGTTTTTTGCTAAACAATTGTTTTTGAAAAACTGCTATCAGATGATTGTACAAAATTCTCACTGGCCGTATTAACATACTAACAATATAGTGATAATGGTTGACGGTGAAGCGTTAATAATAAAACTTTCGATTTCTGTTCAGCTGTTACGTAAGTCAAAGTCTCAAGTACTTGTAGTAGTATCAACAGTACTTGAGGCGAATGATACTTACTTTTCTATTTGATCAGTCCGTTTATCTCTACTGCTGAACATGGGCCTCTTCTTAACAGACCTTAGCAAGGGTCGTTGAGGGGTTTTGCCGTTATCACCACGCTTGGCAGGCTGATTGGTAATCGCAGTAAGATGGGAATATCTGTCTGTTTGTAAGTGAGGCGAAAATTAATGTCACTTAATTCTCGCCGTCGACGCCGACTGTTCGTTACTGACAGATATATAAACACACAGCTGAGAACGGATTGCGCTGATATTTGGTACGAAATATAAACTATAACGGGACAATAACTTTAAGCGGCTGTAGCCCTATGGCCAAAGCGTCGGCCTTCCGATCGTGTGGTCGCCAGTTCGAACCCCACCCATTCCACTACCGAATACTGACGTGAACCCGCCGTAACACAAGCATTTTAGCTTAGCACGAGGGGTTTATAAGAATACTAGTAGAGTGAAAAAAATTGCTAGTATTTTTTTTTAAATACTGACGAGGCAACTCGATAATAACTATGACGTCACTACCAAACGTGACTAAAGTAGAATCTCTGGAGGCTTATGTACAGGACCGAACGTTATACGATAAACGAAAATATTGTTAAAATATACTCAACGGTGACCCCGAAAATGTGCTTTTTTTAGTATGTATTCCATCATATCAAAAGAAAATTTGGTTAATGTTCAGTCTGATCCAACTTTTATCCCAAACACGACGGCTTGTTGTCCTCGGGGAGCCGACGATGTCACAAACAAAACAAAGAGATTCAAATACTGTCAGGGTAAGAAGTGCTTCTACATAAGGCTTCAACAAGTTCCAACTTTATTGTAGGTAAAACACATTCATCCTTACAAAACACAGCCTTCGTGGCTCCGTAGCGATACAAGTCCTGCTTTAAGTCTTGAAGGTCGTGGGTTTGATCCCCACGCCCTACATGAATTTTTTGTTGGATTTGGTTAGTAGAGGGACTACTCTCCGTGCCTCAGACGGCACGTTAAGTCGTTGGTCCTGATTGTTATAAAATCATCTAAAACATTTGTTTACCAAGGAACGGTCAGCAGCGTTTCCCTGTGTATTACGACCTACCTAATACTGTGATCACCAATCCGCCTGCCAAGTGTGGTACAATGGCAACCTTATCTCGGGAGGACGCTCATGTTCAGCTGTGGACGTCATAAGGCTAATAATGATGATAATGATCATACTTACAACAGGACATGACATTCGTATTATTCATTTATAATTTAAGAAGTTAAACTTCTTTGAGATATTTCTGAAGTTTTCTGCCGCGACGCCATTTGGTCATTTTTATTGCCCATTTAAAAGCAACTGAGATAATTATGTTACAAGTTACAAAGTCTGCTAATTTTGGGGAGCGCACGTATTTACAACTCTCTTTTTTATGACAAATGTAAATATTTTTTACACTCTCTAAATAAAAATATATTTTCCTGTCTTAATGAGCCTGCTTTTACTTCTTTCATTTTATTTATTTGTCATAATTGTTACAACACTTCATCATAATAGTGACATGCAAATATTATTTTTTTATTCCCATTTTAGCTTCCCGCGCGCGGTTTCACCCGCGTACCTCCCGTTCCCGTGGTAACTTCATAACAAAATTTTGCGATGTGTTATATTCTTAAGTATGAGCTTTATTATTGTAAAGTTTCATTAAAATTAATTCAGCAGATTTTGCATGATTCGCGTTTATAAAATTAGCAAGGAAGCTAACAATGCAATTCAATTTTAATAATAAGCCATTTAATGTTAGTCTTGTATAAAACTTAGTTTGGTAAAACATTAAAGTTGTCCATAACGTTTGGTGTCATTGTAAATTTAGTTTGCAAAGAACCTTCCGATGCCCTCGTAGACCCCTAAGACCGAGAGGCCCGCAAACTGTAGAACACAGATGCAAAAAACTCCCCTTAAAAACTAAATGTCATAACTCCTTAATCAGCCCCGCCAGCGACCGCCCTGACCCAAGATCCAAATCCCACACGGGACGCCCTCTTCCGCAGGTTGCTTAGTTTGTAGGTTTTAAACAATTTATTTAGGCTGGAGCTCTGCTCGCCTTTATGTCCGGTGAAGTAGCAAAAGCCTACTGGCTTATTATGCTTTTAGTATTCATTCCAAAATAATTTTCAATTTTTAAATTGGTAATGCTGGGACCTGTAAATCTCATTTTTTATTAGATAGTGATGAAACATATGTATGGGAATAAATTAAATGCTTATCTACATTAATTTGAATACCTAATACGTTAAAAGTTTATTAAACATTTGCATGTTCGCATACAAATTGTGGAATAAAAGCAGTCCTGTGTTTTGTCACACTGCATTTATTGGTATGCAAAATTGCATCCACTTTAATCCACTTAATCTCCACTTTTTTATAAAATAAGAAACTAATCCGTATTTGTATGCAGATTGGCTGCTTTGCGAGAGAATAGATTTCATTTATGAGTGAGAATTTCCTTTACAGATCCTAAAATACAATATTAATACGTTTGTGGTCATTACATTGCGTAACAAATTAAATAGATTAATTTATTTTAATATGCAATCACAATGTAAAAACTCTAACTATTATTCATACTCTATGTATTAAGTAACTAGCAGCAGTAAGTAACAGCACATCATAGAATTGAGTCCCTCAGTTTATCATTAATTCTTCAATCAACATTTCTGGATTGGTTAAATTATAGGTACATGTACCTAAGTGTGTTCTCCCCTTGTAATGTACTTAAAAAGAACCTTCTCTTAATATACCGTGGCACACCAGGATCGTTGAGAGATACTGCCATAATTACCACACTTGGCAGGCGGATTGATGATCGCAATAAGCGGCCGTAGCCCAATGGCTAGGGCGACGGACTTGTGATCTTGAGGTCGCAGGTTCGAACCCCACTCATTGCACTACCGACGTGAACCCACTCATAACACAAGCATTTTAGCTTAGCACGAGGGGTTAACAAGAATACTAGTGGACTGCAAAAACTCTGCTAGTAACAAATAAAAAAATAAAAAATTATAATAAGATGGAGAGTATCCCTAAGCTGGCAGATGCTGCTGCTTATCTCTTTTGCCTCTTACGACACCCATGAGAAGACATAGATAGGTCTATTTTTAGTCAGCTATACAGCTCCTCTTATTCGGAGTCTTACCCTAAACAGATTTATAAAAGCAGTATCAATATGTTTGATCCTATCAAACCATTATTCTAGTAACATACTGCTTCGTTAATGCAAATCTTAAATAACTTTATTTTGTATCAGTCAGACACGAACCGACTGTGTCCTTAATAGTACCTACCCATAACTATATATTAATAACATCTACTTTAATATATCTCTATTTGAATGTGACTGTACCTATTTGTACAATTTGTAATAGGCTCAGTACATTTGCAGACTGTAATACGTATTGAAATTTCGCTATATGTTGTCGACTACAATCCGCTTAACAGGTGGTATCTAGGTACCTACTGAGTAAATTCTACAGTCCCTTATATTCTAAGTTATATTCTAATCTGAATCATAGGCCACTACCTATTTTTTTTAGCGTTATTATTAATGTTGCAACACCAGCGCGAATACCGTCTACTGCTGAACATGGACCTGTGTTTTTTTTTCCTTTCCTCTTTAGTTCCGGAGCCTATACAATGGCTATACAATACAAAATATACAATGCAAACAAATAACGAATCAAATCTTTCCACCTAATTATATTAGTATAGATAACTCCGAAGCGCAAACAACACATTATTGACAGTCGAACACAGCTTTAACATTTACTGTTACTGTCAACAAAATACAGACAAAATTCTGCTGCAATACGTACGTTATAAAGTAGTAAAATTACATGTTGAACATACTTACTAACCGAGTGTAACATACACAAAAGTTCTAAGTAACTATCAGGTGAATAAAATATTATCTAACCATGTCCGTATTCCGTCTTTATTGATGAAGCAATATTGTTTACCTAAAAAATAGACACAAACTTTCTATCTTTGCCTAAATGTATAAATGTCAGTATACCTAATTATAATTACTGACCGAAATATTCATAAATATTACGACATAAAGTATTTAAGTATTTATTTTAAAAATATTTACTATGAGGTCCTTACGTAGTTTTGGTAAGATGAACTTTTTTGTGTAATTTCGTTTGTTACTTTGTGAGTTTTTTAATTTATTATAGTTACCCCTTTTTTCGGATGGATGTACGTAGGCAGCCACGAGGCTTTTGCTACTTCATCGGGCATAAAGGCGAGCAGAGCTCCAGACTTAATAAATGGTTTAAAAACTACAAACTGAGCAACCTGCGCAAAAGGGCGCCCCCTGTGGTGCTTGGACCTCGGCTCAGGGCGGTCGCTGGCGATGAGATTGAGGGATTATGACTTATAGTATTTAAGGGGAGTTTTGTGCAACTGTCGCTCTACTTTAAATATTATAGACCCCATGTCTTCCCAGGGGTATCGTAAGAAGCGACTAAGGGACTTACAGCTGATGTATGGGCAGCAGTATCTTAAGTATAAGCTTAAGAATGTTCACCATGTTACTGCGATCACCAATCCGTCTGCCAAGCGTCGTGATATCGGTATATTACCCTGAACAACCCAGGCTTGCCAAGGTCGGTTAAGAGGGGGTTCATGTTCAACAGTGGACGTAAATGGGCTGATATATAGATAAATAAACTTTCATAAATAATGAACTATGGGTCTTCACTTCTACTTGGGTCGTTTGTTAGGTTTAAGCTTTCATCCATTTCGCCATTTTGTTACAATTAGGTTTCACTGATCCCTTCATAACAGTAGACCTATTAAGATCTTCAAGTTGCGAAGGTATTTTAATTCATTTCTAAATCCTTAACCCCAGTCGTAATTAATTAGTCACAATATTAGAAGAAGAGAAGGTTGGTATTTTGTATTTATATTTTTATTTTTTATTAATCTAGTATTAATTTTGAAAAACTTATAATAGACTAGATGTCTACTAGGTTCCCACGAGGTTTCAAATTTCAGTACCAATGTGGGTTCACACAAGCTACATGGGTTAGGCTAAAACCACATTGGGCTGCTGCAACTGCATGCGCAATTCCTGAGCTTGTAAACGACGCAAACGACGCATGTGACACACTTGAGCAACTCACGCGCCCAATGTGAGGTCAGCCTTAATCTACGCTAAGGCTACGATTAAATAAATTCGGGTTGGAACTCCGCCACCTTTGAAAATTGATAGCTCATGTCACGCACGCTTCTAACGGGCTGGCAACCATTTTTGACGGGAATTCCATAAAGATTGATGAACAAAAAATAAAATACCATCACACGGGTTGCAAGTGCAACCGCGAGGTACAGATAGCAACTAGTTTAAAATAAACCAACTTAACCTTTATACATCTGTCCGCTCACTTAACATTTTTTCCAAAGATTTTAGTGAAATATAGCGTCGCGATCTTACCGCGACGCTATATTTCTTGGAATTTTTTTGTGAAATAAGATAATAGTTATGAAGGAGTATACCATACCTTAGAGGTAAAGCAAATCGTTAATACGCTCAATGATCAGCAATTATAATAATAGTCAAATTACATTATTGATTAATGTTGTGTTCTTGTGTGTGAGAAAGGTGATACGTGCTGTACAAATCTACTGACCGCTATGCCATTTAAGATCAGGTACATAAGGAAATCATTTATTAGGGGAAAAAAAGATAATTTCTATATTTAGAACGCGCTAAAAGGTGATCCAATTTGAAAAAAAAAAACTTAGAAAGCAAGAGTTTAGGCTATATTTAATGATGATGGTCTTACGGAAACAGGAGTTATGCCGGTGAAAAGACGCGCAGAAGCTAGTTGTAGACATATTGTAGGACACATTGTCATTAACCACAACATTAATAATGTTTACTCATGATATTCTACTTTAATTTTATTTAAGACACGTTTCTCCATTTCACGTCTGACGATGGCAGAATAGTAGTCATTCGGCACATTGCCATTAAATAAAAAGAAGAATGTTTACTCATGCACGTTATACAGTTCACAATCAGATTCCTATAATTCGTTAAGCGGTAACGATTACCTAATAAAAAATACTGAGTACACTTAATCAATATTTAAAAATAAATTAATAATGACTTCTGATGCAAAACTAAGTTTATGATTTCAATGTAATTAAAACGCTTATAAGAAATGAGCTCCTTATTAATACGGTTCTAATAAAGAAGAATAATTAAATAACCACGCGAAATTTCAACTCGGTTCTTAAGTCCTTTCAATTACTAACCTCAATTGTCCTAAAATACGGCTTAAAAATAATTGAATGGGACAAAATCCGCTCTAGGGGAAATTAAAAACGAGTCCACTGCAGTGTCTTCCGCAAATAAATGAGCTTTGCTTTCAAGTGGCGTTTATTGCCTTATCTCAAGGAAAATGATAGCATTATACAGGGTGCCAAAACCTTCAACTATATTCTGATATAGCTTCCTAATTTCTCGCAATTTCTCACTGTCACTCTTATTTTGTGTGACTCATTATTATGGTATGTCGTATTACAATACTGAGTCACAAAATAAGCGTGATGATTATGATTACAATGTCATATTTTTCAGATCTTTATTTTTTCAGTAATTAGTTGGTCTTAAATTAAAAGGAATTTTACATATTGTTTTTAAATTTCCTAAATACTTTTTTGGTAAATATGATTGAAGATAAAGTTTAATTCGAAAAATTGCATTACGTTTGTTGATGAAGTGATATTGGGGACGGTAATAAGTTTAAAAAGGTTTAATTTGGAATATATACCTACGTCATCAATTAAATTAACATAGAAAAAAATAATTAAAAAATAACTTAAGTCAAGGAGTTGTATTGAAATGCCTACAACGTTTTTATTGATTTGGTGTAGGGGTGGAGTAGAAAGCAGAATAAGTGCATGTCACAAATTCTCCAAAACTACGCATGCATATATACTTACAAAAATACTTGCACCAAGTCTTTGAACCTTGGCGAGACATTTTGGAAACAAGCCAATGTCATTGCGTGAGCCTTCGCCTACTAAAAGGCAAAAACTTCGAATATTTTTCGAATTTATTTTAATTAACGAGTTGCAGACTAATAAAATGAAATTACATTTTATATAATATACTGCAAGGCTGTAGACATAAATAAACAGCGTGTTATAAATAAAACAGTAAATCGTTACAGCTGGCTGGCTAGTATCATAAAAAAAAAAAAAATAATAATACGAAATTTGTCCCTGTGTAATCGGACGCTCTGTGACATCGTCATTAATTATCGCTATATGTAATTGGACTGTAGATTCACGAATAAAGAAAGGTAATACACCCTCAACGTAATAAATGCTTTTTTTAATTTATGTTGAAACGATTTAGCTCCCTCGTTGTTGTAATATCTACTTCAATGTGGAAGGCTTTTTTCAGACTAACTTAAACATATTAAGTTAGTCAGGAGGCTTTTACTACTTCTTCAGCATACCTATAGGCGAGCAGATTTCCAGCCTATTGCGGAAGGCATAATATTGTTATTATTATTACAATGAAAGTAGAGATAGTGTGGATGACATTGCCATAATAAATTACGATGTCTCGAACTGAAAAGACGCTGACACTGCGCAAACCTTTACAGTAACTCACTATCTCAGGATAAAAAAAAATTGATCTTACAAAACCAAGTGAAACCACAAAATACGTGGTGTACCTACAAACAAATGAAGTGGTCTACGTCAATTAATTCTACAGGGTGCTAGCTTACGAAATTGCTTTAATGAATAAATATTTTAGTTTTTGCTATTGAAATCAATTGAGTTAAGTTTAATGCCATCAAAAACACACTTGTAAAAAAACCCAAGTCTCGTAACGCAGTTCTTTTACCGTAAAACGTTGTGAGATCTATGTAATACCAAGTCGGTTAATTTATTCAGTTCCTACTTAAGGGAACTTCTATCTTAAGCTATTACGTAATTATCTCACCTTACAGAATCTTATTTTGACCTTATCAAAGTTCAAAACTTTAAAGTTTTAAATAATAGATTAACTTGGCCATCGGATATAATTAGAATGTATCTCACAAGTGTTTATTGCGATGGCCAAGTCAATCTTATATTCATAACATAAAAGTTTTGAACTTTGATAAGGTCAAAATAAGATTCTGTAAGGTGAGATAATTACGTAATAGCTTAAGATAGAAGTTCCATTAAGTAGGAACTGAATAAATTAACCGACTTGGTATTACATAGATCTCACAACGTTTTACGGTAAAAGAACTGCGTTACGAGACTTGGGTTTTTTTACAAGTGTGTTTTTGATGGCATCTCATTTCTTTTTGTAGATAGTTGTTATTTTTTAAAATACCTTTTTACCACTCTGTCACTTGATGATGAGCTTTCCAATTTTTGTAGGTTGTGTTCCTCTTTTTCTTTACCGGTACTACTTCTTGAACTTCAGCTACAGTTTTTTTCAAAGCCCACTCCATTTCTCTATGGGTTTTTCTCGATATCTTTGATGCAACAATATTAAGCATGTCTAGACATTAAATGCTTGGGTTCCGTACCCAAAGGGTAAAAACGGGACCCTATTACTAAGACTTAGCTGTCTGTCTGTCTATCACCAGGCTCTATCTCAAGAACCGCGATACCTAAACAGTTGAAAAATTCACAAATTATGTATTTCTGTTGCTATAATAACAAACTAAACATAAAATAAGTATTAAGGGGGGGCTCCCATACAACAACTATTTTTTGGCCTTTTTTGCTCGATATCTATAACGGCAACAGGTAGGCACTTGAAAATGGTACGGAACCCTTAGTACGCGAGTCCGACTCGCACTTGGCCGGTTTTAGTCTATTGTATTCACAAATGGATTATTCCTGCGCTTTAATAGTTCCAAAGTAGACTTAAATTCGATGTAAACCATCCAGACTAGTAACTCTGTGCCCTTATTTACAAAATAACTTAACTTACGCACATATGAATATCCACGTACCTAGCTGGAATGGCAACACTCACCATATGAAACAAGAACAGATGCGTCGTATACTTTTTTTATGCTTTATTGATATTCGTCGCACTCGTCAAAAGTCATTTAAAATTAATCCGTATGTAAAATTGTTATCTCTCATTGGTTATGAATATTGTCAATGTACCTAATCGAAAACTACAACATCAAGCTTAACAGAGGATTAACATGAACTTATGTATGGCGTTCACGGCCTTCTGGCTTCCGGCCTGTCAAAGGTTTTTAAAATTACGAAATTGATGAACTGTTTTTGATGGAATTTTGGTATAACTACATAATACATGTCCGATTATGGACTTTTTTTAAGACAGCTCCCGTACTAGGGAACAAGCTAATATGTACATAAGTAAATTTAAAGCTACCTAGTTCACATCAAACTGTGTATAAAAATATTTGATAAAATGATTATATAAATATAGTTTGTGTCAGATTAATAAAACGTGGTTTGTGTGTATACCTTCGATATCACAGTAAGATTTGTTAGTTGCTTGGAAGAAAGTGACCGTCTTTCTGTGTTTCGAACGGGAAGCGTGAAAGCCGTGGTGTAAGTTTGTCCAGGGGAATGCAAGAATGTTACGCATCTCCTCCGCCACTGCGGTGTTCCGGCACGGGCAGTGGGGTATGTGGGACTCGCCCTCTTCATAGCAGTGGAATGCTAATCATAACATGAGAGTAAAACCCCCGGTTACTCCTCCGACCACAATTGGTGAGGGGCCCAGGTACTGTTGCCTATCTGGGATACCCTCTGGCAGCATCCGCGACTCAATTGGTGTTGCGGGCTCTCCTGCGCCCAAATAACCAGTTTCAGGGACGCCCAGATTACACGGGGTCCCTACTTCTCAAGGGACCGCAGTCTCCTGCTGAGACATGGCTCAAGCGGGCAAGCCACCTCCATCAGACGCTGTTATGATTGTTAGTATCCTATCGTTCATAGCATAACTTATGTACTATCTTACTTTTACAATCCATTGTTTTTTTTTTTCCTACGACTTTTTTTTTTTTTTTTATTACTTGTTAAATTAATCTCTGTGTCGCGAAGGTCTCACCGCTCAATAGATTCACGAAAACAAAGCAACCCCTGACTCAGTACAACTGTTTGAATTTCAGACGAATAATTGTCCCGGGTGGGAATCTAACGCAGAAAACCAGGTCTCTGAAACAACTAACCTAACCACTTAGACACCACCTTTCAACATAATTACATCTAGGTCCCTATCTACACCTATTCCTCCATTAAATCAAACATATTCATGTACACTGATTCACTGACTGCAAATGTAACTTTGTAATCCTATACATTTATAAGAAATAACAAAGTTATTAATGCAGTTGATGAAACTGAACAACTGGACCGAAATTGCAAAATGTTGGAATTTTCCCATGAGTTTTACACTAAACTCTCCTAATACTCAAAATTTGAAGCTTCTACGTCTGCTAGAAGTGCCTAAACATTTTGATGATCGGTCAGTCAGCAGTGAGCGAGTGACAAAATTACCGAAAATACCAAACTTTGACTAGTTATAATTCGTAAAGTACTGGTTCAAATTGAATGAAATTTGAAATATACTGTAGTTTTACAAAGCTTGTTTAGTTACTGAAAATTCAGGCTCCTATCTTTATCCACAACGAAGTTATAGGGGGTCGAAAATCGGCTGAGTTGCTTCGAGAAAAGATAGGTACGGCCGTGCACTTTTTTTTTTTTTTTTTTTTTTTTTCTTACTCGACTTGGGGGGGCACTGCCGTGCCCCCAGATTTAGAATTCGGTTATCATATTCAGGTTTGTTTGCTTTATTTTTGTTATTAGGGCTTATTATAGAATCTAATAGTATTTTCGATAAAAAAATATTTCACAAATAATTAACCGGAAGATTGAATGTTTGAGAAGACGTTAGATATTATACATACAGTAAAAATAATTAAAACGTATTCGTTACGTATATATTCCTCACAAAGTTTCAACTTCGATCAAGTCGAGTTGACGATGCCATATAGCTTTTTTTTATCATAATATTTTGTGCCTTAAACTAAACATTCATGCACTCATAAGTCTTCAAATGACCGATGCAATTATTTCTCTTGCCTTAGATTATGCTCTTCATAATCGAGCTTCAGCACAGTAGGTAGGTACCTACTGTTTTGTCTAATAATTCATAGGAGTCTCAAAGGCATTTCACTGTGTTCAGCTATCCATTTCGAAATGCCTGTTTGAATACACTGAATACTCAGTGTTATAGCGGACTTAGTCAATAGAATGCACCGTTACATTTAGAATTTGAGTTAACGAGACATAATGTACGTATGCCTCGGGGCGGCCTTGACGACCCGGATGAGGAAACAACCGCATCATCAGCCCGTATAATGTCCACTGCTGAACAAGGGTCTCCTCCCGTGGGAAGGCTTGCCAAAATCACCACGCTTGGCAAGCGGGTTGGTAACTGCTGTAATTCTCAAGGAAACGCTGCTGCCCGTTCCCTGGTATACGCATGTTATATATCTCAACCAACCAGCCCTGGAAAGAAATCTTAAAATTTACACAAAGATTTATTTCCGGCGCGGCGTGGGGATTGAACCCAGGACCTGGAAGGCTACGCTACCTATCAACTAGCAGTACAGGTACTTTAAGAAAGTACGCCTGGGAACGCGATGCGTAAGTTTGCAAATAACCTTCCAATGCCCATGTAAACCTGAAGTCCATAAGAAGCCCGTAATTTGTGAAATAGAGCGAAAGTTGCCCAAAACTCTACTAAATATGTAACAATCATCATTCCGCAATCCCCACTAGAGACCGCCTTGAGCCGAGGTCTTGGTCTCAGGTTGCTTAGTTTGTCATTTCAAACTCCCTGCTCGTCTTTATGCCTTGGGCCTTGTAGCTTATTAAATATTACAGTAATCTTTCTAAAAAAAAAAAAAAACATTTTAAACATTCAATTTTCAACGCAGCATCATTATAAAAGTATAAGCATGAACTGTTATTGATCAAATAACGCAATTTAATCCTCCATTTAAAAAAATACTGTCCCCAATTTCAAACACGTGAATTGCTCCATTAGATCTAGCGCAAAAAACGGAAAAAGCGTCACGATTTTTCGTGTATATTTTTTTGATAGAATTTGTCACTGTTGACGGAAACATGCCTTTTCATAGCTCTTTGTTTTAAAATGAACTAGTTAAAAATATCTAGTTCCATTAAATATTTATTGCATTTCAATTTAAAAACCTCGTATGCATGATCTACCAACTACATTGTAATATATTTTTTATATGAAAGAATTATCTCAATCATCTCATTTCGAAAATTGCATTAGAAATTATAATAAAATCCACACCGGTTTTCTTTAATGGTTGCTTACTCAGCGAAATGATTTATTCTTGGGAGTGAAATCGTTTTATGTACCTTCTTACTTTTTTAATTTTCCTTGAAATTACAGATTAAAACGATTTTGACCTGTTAGAATCGCTCATTCATAGAACCTAAATTAACTTGTGTCGCAAGGCACTAGAACTCATTGTGCCATATTTACTAATCATTAATGCCGTCTCATTGAGGTCCGCTTTTTTTGATGATGGTAAATCATCCTGCCAATTTCAAGCAACGATTAAATATGCACGGTATATATTAATAAAACGCTTTGTCCGGAATGACTCACTGACGGATCAATACACAGCCTAAACAAGTGGTCGTTGACTTGAAACGTGCAGCGTGTATTTTCTATATGAAGTAGGCATCCGATAAGTAACTATTCTACCCCTAAGAAACTGAAAAGAGACGGTAAAGTTTGTATGAACAAGTAAAATCTTCTTCTTTCCCGTAAAAACTAAAGGGCATTTATAAGACCGCTGCGAGACCAGCAATGCTTTACTGGACTGAGTGCTGGACCACGCTTAAGAAGCATGAACAACAATTACATACAAATTAAATTAAAATATACAAGTCAAATGTACGTGGATTATATTGCGGGCAACTATTAGAATTTCTTAAGAAAATTAGCAATAATCGATAAAAGTTGATTTGATGACCCCTAGTGGCAGTTGATTATGGTCATTATAATCAACTGCCACTATATGGTCTACTACTGCATATGGTCCTCGAATTATGGGAGATTTCTACTATGCCTCACCATGCTTGGCATGCGGGTTAGTGACCGCAGTGTCATGTTCTAATAAACAGGTAAATGCTGCAGTTGGTATGCGATTATCATAAATGCATATCTATACTAATTATAAGAAGAAAGATTGAATTGTTTGCATTGAGTAGACTCCGAACCTACTGGACCAGTTTCAGAAATTATTTCTTCGTTAGAAAGCGTACGTTATCCAGAAGTAATATAGTCTATTTTTATTAATGAAGTTCCCATGGTATTGGGGGCTACAAGGATGAAACTATGCGTGGGAACCTACATAATAAACTAATACAAAGCGTTTGGCGATTTCCCGAACATGTACAGAGAATTCAACGCGTGCTCGTACGCTATGTGGACCTAGGTAAACCTTGTTGATGGTCCACCAAAGAACTATCTGTACTTTCTGAGGTATGAAGTTCACTCCCTACTTACCTCAGAGTTTTAAGTTTAGGAAAAATAAGTTTCAATCATTTTTCTCGACCTTGTTGCGGGGAATCAATCACACGACCCGTGTAACTCAAGGTGTACATCTACTGCTAGTTAACGTAAACGTAGTAAAAGTTAAATTTTTCATTGATATCTTTTTTAATTTTTTAAACTAAAAACATAAAGGTCGCAGCAAATATATAATTCGCATAAATTTACGTATTACAACTTGTTTAGCTAACTGGAACATGTACAACACATTTTACTTTATATTCTTGTATAAATTATTCAGTCTAATAACTATTGAGGTAACTGTTCGAATAAATTTCAACTATTTTGAAATGAAAACTACAGGGTGCATAACTTAATTTTGTAAACGGCGTGGTCTATTATGATTACAAATATAGTTAGCCTTGAAAAGAGTTAAGTTAAATATGAATTTTGATTAAGTTATCTCTTTTTTTTTTAAGGTTCTTGTTTTGCAAAATAAATAATATAGAGTATATATATTTTTCAAAATGAGAATCTTTTTTTATCGGCTTTTATTTAAATAAAATAAAATCATTTTTATTTACGTAAACCTATTACAGGCACTTGCAAATAGTCAAAACAATAATTTATTAATAATCTATGTATAATTTTAACATTTATCATGTCGATATAAAATAAAGAAATAAATCCCTCTAGGCAACGGTATTGATACATGGCAAAATGAGTTCAAAATACAAGATAATCTATCTATCTTAAAATTGTACCGCGATTGAGACCCGCGTCTACTAAAAATTAAGATAATCTAGGTTGAATGAACGGGCGCCTCTACACAAAGGTTCGACAAAGGTACGAAGACATTTTTATCTTTAAATTTAAATGCTTTTGAAAAATTATTTCTATACTAATATTATAAAGAGGAAAGATTTGTATTTTTGTGTGTGTGTATGTTTGTAATGCATAAACTCAAAAACTAATGTGCCAATTTCAAAAATAATTTCACCATAGGAAAGCTACATTCTCACGGGAACGGGAGTTACGCGGGCGAAACCGCGCGCGGGAGGCACATTATACATAAAACGATGGTACTACCAAAATCAAATAATTTTGCTGAGTATTAGTTCTTCTACATAAAAAAGGCGACAAAAGTGACATTGGCAACTACCGTCCCATCAGCTTAACGTCTCACATCTTCAAGACATTCACTAAAATTATACACAACCGCATAGATGGGAAACTCGATAAACAGCAGCCACCTGAACAAGCCGGATTTCGCCCTAGTTTTTCCACAACCGACCACCTACAGACCTTGAACCAGATTCTGGAGAAATATTCAGAATTTAATAAGCCACTTTACCTAGCTTTCGTAGATTATACGAAGGCTTTCGATAGCATCAAACACTCAGAAATATTCAAATCTTTAAAAAATCAGGAATTAGAACAACAATATTTTAACCTTTTAAGAATTATAAACCATAACAGCACCGCAAATATCAAACTAAATACTCCAGGACCTTCATTTAGTATACAAAAGGGTGTTAAACAGGGCGACCCGCTCTCTCCAAAGCTCTTTACTAGCTCTACGCTCTCGCTCTACTCTAGAGGAGACATTCAGAACCCTGGCAGCCCCATGGGCGACCAAGGGCATTGTGGTCGGCAATAAGAGACTTAAAAACCTCCGTTTTGCCGACGACATAGTTCTTTTTGCCCCCACAGCACTGGAGCTACAGCTCCAAGAACTGAGCACAGCCAGCTGCAAGGTAGGACTCGCGATGAATCGGTCTAAAACCCAGATCATGACCAACAGCACTAAGCGTAGAGTCGAGGTAGATGGGCAGGGAATACACTATGTCGATGAGTATATCTACTTGGGCCAGTTAGTATCTTTCAAAAACAGGCAAGAAAGGGAAATCGATCGCCGAGTCGAAAACGCCTGGAAAAGCTACTGGTCCATGAAGACGCTAATGAAGGGTGACCTACCGATTTCCCTGAAGTGAAAACTCATCGATATGTGTATTTCCCGTCTTAACCTACGGTGCTCAGACGTGGTCACTCACCGAATCGCAAAATTACCGCCTTGGAGTTTGCCAACGGGCAATGGAACGCAGCATTCTAGGTGTGAAAAGAGAAGACAGGGTGCGAAACACTTTCCGAAACTGGCATAATAGATGTTGGCAGGAAAGCTGCTAGGCTGAAGTGGGATTGGGCAGGTCACGTATGTCGCATGCAAGAGGACCGCTGGGACCGCTGGGACCGCAAAGATCTTCACACAATGGGTGCCGGGAGATGGACGGCGACGCCGAGGCCGGCCTAAAAAAAGGTGGCAAGACGACCTAGACGCTAACCATGAGGGCTGGTTCGAAGCGGCTCAAGAAAAGAGTTTGATTGAATTGATTTGGGGTAGGCCTTTGCTCAGCAGTGGGACAGTGCGGGCTAAGAAAAAAAAAATTAGCAACGACTTAAATCACGGTGTATTTGTTATTTCATGTGGATTGCACTTTGAAGAACTATTTCTTATTATTTGTCTCAGGGCTTAATGAAGTCATTTTCCATAAGTTCCTAAGTACTCTCAAGTCTACTAGCTTAAGTTGTCCCTTATGTATTAATCATTCAGCCAGAAATAGTTAAGTATAAATAAAAATATAACTATCTAGTTATATTTTTATAGAGGCTTTTATAGAGACCAAATTTCCAGTTTGTCGTCAAGAAGTTTCTTGTAATATTTCTGTTCACCCTCCATTACCGCTCTATTACAGTTTTATAGTAGTTTTCGATTCGCTCAATGTTCTTTTTGCAGAGCACTTAAAGAGCCAAGGTGTAGTTGTTAATTTTATTGCTTTTTCTATTAGTAGGTAAAAGTCTTTGTGACAATTTCAAGATTAAATATTTATACAATATACAAATAACATTATCATCCTCATCAGCCCGTATAACGTCCACTGCTGAGGCATGGGCCATGGGCCCTCATCCCGGGGAAGGTTATAAGCCTTTGTCACCACGCTTGGCAGGCGGGTTGGTGACCGCAGTATTATGTTGTACCACACAAGGAGACGCTGCTGCCTGTTCCGTCATATACGAGTATTATAGATGGTGCTATAACAATCGGGACCAACGGCTTAACGTGCTTTCCGAGGCACGGAGGGTAGTCCCTCAACCAACCAGACCCGGAAAGAAATCTTATCAATACAAATACATACTATGATTATGCAGAGGCAGATGTCAGTCTTGCGTCGACAAAAACGGAAGTGTTAAGGGAAGTCGAAACATTCTACGGGCAGCTCTACGCTTCAGCCTTTTTTCAGTGCGGCTATAGACCCAAGAGCCAATCTGACCCGACACTATACCGAGGATATTCCGGACATCAGCCTGTACCAGATAAGCATGGTCCTGAAACAGCTAAAGAACGACAAGGCGCCGGGTGAGGACAGAATTACATCAAAGCTCCTGAAGGCTGGTGGATTACCGGTACTTAAAATCCTTGAGAAGCTCTTCAATTCCACCTTGCTCGGAGGCACCACGCCTAAAGCATTGAACAAAAGGGAGGTCGTTTTGTTATTTAAGAAAGGCTTACCTTAGTAAGGTGTTATCGCCTTTCTTAAAGAAGTTAGTTAGTTCCTAAGTTCCTTAGAACTACAGGCCCATCTCACTTTTGAGCCATGTCTATAAGCTGTTATCTAGGGTTATTGCGAATCGTCTCGAACGATGGTTTGATGACTTTAAGCCTCCGGAACAAGCCGGGTTCCGAAAAGGTTATATTACCGTAGACCATATACATACGCTGCGGCAAGTAATACAGAAGACCGAAGAGTATAACTTGCCGCTCTGTTTAGCGTTCGTGGACTACGAGAAAGCCTTTGATTCGGTCGAAATATGGGCCGTACTTGAGTCTCTCCAGCGACGCCGTATTGACTATCGGTATATCGAAGTGTTGAAATGTTTGTATAGAAACGCCACAATGTCGGTCCGAGTACAAGAACAGAGTTCGAAGGCGATTCCACTAAAAAGAGGCGTAGGACAGGGAGACGTTATTTCTCCGAAACTGAACCACTTTGGAAGACACCTTCAAACTTCTTAATTGGAAAGGACTAGGCATCAACATCAACGGCGAATACATCACTCACCTTCGATTCGCTGATGATATCGTGGTCATGGCAAAGTCGATGGAAGAACTCAGTACAATGCTCAAAGACCTCAACCGAGTCTCCCAACGGGTAGGTCTTAAAATGAACATGGACAAGACGAAAATCAAGTCTAACGTCCATGTTGTGCCTGCCCCTATAATGGTTGAGAATACGGTTCATGAAGTTGTTGACAGTCTACATGTATAACTAGGACAGACAGTCTAATTAGGTTGGTCCAACTTCGAGAAGGAGGTCAATCGCTGAATCCAACTCGGATGGGCAGCGTTCGGGAAACTTCGCAACGTCTTTTCCTCCAATATACCTCAGTGCCTGAAGACGAACCACGAACCTTTAACCAGTGTGTGTTGCCAGTCATGGATCCGAAACGTGGTCCTTTACTATACGCCTTGTGAACAGGCTCAGAGTCGCTCAACGAGCTATGGAGAGGGCTGTGCTCGGGGTTTCTCTACGAGATCGAATCAGAAATGAGGAGATACGTAGAAGAACGCGGGTTTCCGACATAGCCCAACGGAATAGTTCGTTGAAGTGGCTGTTGGGGCCGAAAAGTTCTCGAATGGAGACCGCGGATCGGCAAGCGTAGCGTAGGACGTCCACTTACTAGATGGACGGATGATCTGGTTAAGGCCGCGGGATCACGGTGGATGCATGATGATGACTATATTATAAAGAGAGAATAAAGAAGAAGTGTATTAATTCAAAAACTATTTTAAAATATAAAGTGTCGTTATCGCAAAGTAACTTAAGTTATATTTTATGAATGCCCTAAAACAAAATAAAAGCATTTTATTTGTTTGCACTTTTTAATGTTAGCATTCACTTGTTTGATTACGAAACCAACTTTGCCCAAGTAGAAGTACCCTAAATCAACAAAGGTTCGTTGCAAATTGAAATCCTTTTTTCTTGTGCACCTCTCTCGGAATCATGACTATTGAGCGCGTTAACATATCACCACTACAGAATAAAATGTAGTTATAATTTACAACTATCACCCACGAAAGACAAATAGGTAATCGTACAATTTACATCATACATTTTTTTACTTTATGCGATTAATCGCTTATTACCTGCGCTGTAATTGCTATTGCCTTTTTACGTAATCGCATGGTCGGTTTTTACGATTTATCAACCTTAAATTAGCATATTGTCTACTTTAAGTAAATCCGGAGATTTATAATTATTGAGGCTTTAAACACGTAGGAGAAGTTGAAGTCTGTGTTCGCTCGTGAAGCAATGGCTTATGTGAAAAGCTCCGCCTCATCCGCATTTAACATGAACTCCTAATTAACTTAACACGGCTTACGTAAATCTATTAATTCTTCGTACCATTTCCAAAATTTGTTGAAGCCTCAGATATTGGAGTCTAAGAAGCCTATTTGTTTAACATGGCTTATCATTACACGTTATAAATTAGTACCTACTAAGTAAGTGTACTTAATTTGTAGTAGTAGCGTACCTCAATGCGTTCGTCTTAAGGTCTGATTTACTGCCAATATTCGACCAGTATACGTCGTAGAACAGCAATCAATAGCTATACCACTCTAATTTACGACCACACTTTATATGTCATGGCCCACATAAATAGACATTGAGAAATGTTTCAATCAAGTCAATCATTCAACGATGCAGAGTTAATACAAAGTGTAACACAATTAGCTGCAAACCATTTTAAAAGACAATCGTCTTACAGACGTGTGCGACACAATTTCTGTTGGGGAAAGGTGCGTGATTGGTGCCGTTGATCAGTCAAGATTTATATTTCCTTTAGAATGTACTGTGATCAATATACTTAATTATTTTTAATTTAAAAAATATTCAAATGATATATTGCTGTATTCAATATGTAAAACAAGGTCTCACAATCCGTTAATATTTAGAAAAAAAACGATACAACAGTCGATATTGTTTTTTTCTTTCGGATGAATTGGATATTTATGAACTACTTCACCGGGCATAAAGGTGAGCAGAGCTCCAGCCTTATTAAATGTTTTATGTATTTATTTCTATACAAAAAGTAAGTTAATATTATCATTTACCTACAAATTGAGACATCTCTACACATTAGGAAAATAACTAATGACTACCATTAAAAAAGAAACAAATAAAGTATCCACAATACATTTTGCTGTACATATTTATGCGTAAGTCATAATGGTTATTAATAATATTCAGCTCACATACCGATCCTTTGCTAGGTACAATATTCGACTGAAAGTGGCCCGCGTAACAAAGGAACGGTATCCAAGACGTGACAAGAAATATTATGTATATTTTTGTTCGTTATAATCAATCGAATGATTTATTACCATAAAAAAAATGGAAATGGGTAAGTGCCCTAAAACTGTTTTTTTTAAGGACATATGGGTTGTTATCCACGATGCTTATGAGCCTAGAAGCGAGAAAAAAATTGTTGAACTAAAGACAACGCAAGCACGGAGGCAACTTAACATATTAGAAAAATAATTACCAAATACTTCGAGATTGGTATATGTTATTTATTAAATATTAAATCTTTTCAAAGAACCATAGTAATTGTATAAGGTTTCTATTTAACAAAGAGCTCAGTTAGATTTTAGTAACAACTAGCATTAAGTTACTGTCATTAGACTAACATTATGTCGCAAAGCTGGCGTTGATGACATCGCTTTTCAATTAACTGCGGGTATCAGCTGTACGCTTTCACAAAGGAGCGATGCAGATAATTTGTTTGTACATCCTTCTAATGACGGAATTACTAATAAACTATATGTATATGTATATACTCTTATATTGTGTTGAAATATACCTACCTAATGCATAACACTATTTTCTAAAAACAGAGGAAATTGTCTGCCTACCAAATCATTATCGACTACGCGCTACGTTATTATACCTAATTAGTTTGTAATGGATCTACTTTGTCGAATGGTATTGTTATTTGTCGTATGACAGAACAGACCTATTTGCCGTCTAATTGGTTCCGAGCGTTCCAGAGTTATTTGTTACTTTCGCGTCGCGTGCGCAGAGAAATCGCGGATCCGCTCAGTTAACGCCGCAGCTAAGTTTCCATCGACAGACGCGGATTCTAGTAAATGGCAAAGAATTTACTGGAAAATGACTTACTCTTTTTTATGAGTCATTTTATAATGTCTACAGAATTGCAATACCTACTACTCTGTCTAGACGATACGATGCGCCAAATATTTTGACGAATTGTTTATTTTAGATACTCCGTATTCAATCAATTTTAATTTTTTTGAATTATAACACACAGAAAAGACGCATTTGTACTAATCGTTCGATTTGTTTACTGTAAAATCGTAATTAATCAATTTCAACTAGGTATAATAAATATACCTATACATTTAATCATATATAGACACATTTAAAATATGTTTTAAATAATGTTCCGTGCTTTTTTATAATAAATAATAGTACTTTTAATTTCTTTCTACCAGTTGTGGACGAAAGAAGAACTGGAAAGAAGCTCAGAGGAAACCTTTTTTTAATATGTGAACATATTAAAAAAGGGTTATATACAGGGTGTCCCAAAAGATTACGTAGCTGGGAAGGGGGGTGATAGGGATGGTCACAAGGGTCACCAGAAAAATATAAAAAATTCCCTCTGGGTGTTTAAAAAAATAAATGGCATTTTTTAAAAGACTAAAAATTTTTCACCTTGTGCTAACTGTACCTACAAATATGGCTGTATTTAAAAAAAATGCTGTTATGTAATCTTCAATAACAACAAGGTCATCAACATCAAAAATAACAAGGTGTAAAATTTTAAGTTTTTAAAAAAATGCCATTTTTTTTTTAAATACCCAGAGCGGATTTTTTTTTTATTTTTCTAGTGACCATTGTGTCCACCCCTGTCACCCCCTTTCCCAGCTACTTAACCTTTTGGGACACCCTGTATAAGCAATGCTTTAAGTTTATTTCATCAAAACAAGTCAGTCTCCAGCCGTTGTGTCCTTTGTAATAGGCTTTTAACATAGTTTGATTTTGATAGAAATCTCTAGATCTTCTAATTAGTGTATTCCAATTCTAATCAATAAAATTCCTTACTCAACGCAATTGTTAAAATTTTCACAAATTAGAAAATAATTAATTTCAATCATAATCCCATTTGCCACGCAATTGTACAGTTGTATTGTAATAACATATTATTATAATTTTTATTTAATTTGGCACCAATTTGTTAAATTCAACTTATTCTGTGTTCAAACGTGTGCGTAGAAGGTTTTGTTTAGAATAATTCAGATGATTGGATGCATAGTATGTACAATTTAGAAAGCGTATATTTTTGCTTTATCGTTTAAGCTGTTCTTATTATAATAATCACACGAACAACAAAAAGTATGGGACTTTAATACAACTATTGTCTTCTATAAATAGCAATAGACTTCCCATTTATCACTTCGGGCCTATGACCGTAGACGACCGCGACGCTCTATTTCTTAAATCAGTATAAACCATTGCAGTTATAAATTGAATTCTATTTGCATAGTAATAGGGTATTAGCGTAAAAATTTGCATGCAAGATTGTAAGCGAGACGAGATATACAAAAACCTATATAATTTATACCCGTAAAATGTAGGTACTTCGAAATGTGTCCTGGTTGTGCCTTATATATATTAGTGATTGCGTAAACTAAAGCTATTCTATAATTACGAAAATAAAGACTTACTACAAGACCAGGTTAAGATCTAAACATTGGTTAGTTAACTTTAAATTAAATCTGTACTTATATACATAGTATAACGACAATGTCTGAATTATAAAAGGTGACTCAAGCTGTTTAGTCATTTTAGGATTACAAAGAAACATTTACTATCTGACCTGTTTGAAATAAATAAGTTTTCTGATGTCTGCTTTAGTGGTTTCAACATAATCTTAGAACTTATTTTTAGAATATAGTTTATTCATCCTCAGGTCCACTGTATCGGTAGGCAGGTTTGTGACCGCAGTAGGTATAATGTAATAACAAACACACGGAATTGATGCTGCCTATTCCCTGGTATACAATAGCTATATATATATATATATATATATATATATATATAAAAATTGGGATCAACGGCTTAATGTGCTCTCCGTGGCAAGGAGTATAGTCCCGCAACCAATCAGACCCGGAAAGAGATTAAAATCAAGACTTATACCGCTAAACCTATGAGTTTATTATGGTAAGTAAACTTGCACTTCCTTTAGTTACTCCAAAATCGTCTTAATTGTTATATACTCTAGTATAATGGTGTAATTTTAACCAAATAACAAACGGTCCAATACCTGAGAACCATATCTAACCTATCCTTAAACTGAAAACTATTCAATTACCGTATCTCACAAATAAAATACGACTGAATCTAGAACACTCACTTTTTGCGAAAAACTAAAACAATATTCCTTTTAACTAAAAATATCTGGTGAAACTCTAAAAGCATAGAGCGAAATTCGCTTAAGTTTTCATCTTAAAATATTTTCCATATTACGAATAGTATACAAGTTTTTCTTTGTCGTCGCTTTGTGTTCAAACCGTATTATATACATTCGAAGTCAACCGGTTTCGTATCATGGCTAAGGAATTTAATTCCAAAGCTAGTGTCAGTATTGAAGGTCCTTATGCAATAACTCCGCCGCTCGCAAGTTGCGTCAGTTACGTTGTGGCATAGCTCTCCAAGGGAATAAGTGTCTATTACATACTAATTATAAGCGACAAGGTTATTTCTTAGGCTTAACTATATTCAATTCGCTACACATAGTTAAGGACGCGCCACCTAAGCAATTAGTTAGAAATAGAAAAACAATCTTCTGTATTACCACTTTTAACTTTCCAATAAGTTATATCTATTGGTAGATGTAGCATAAAAAAAACCGGCCAAGTGCGAGTCGGACTCACGCACGAAGGGTTCCGTTTCAGTTACAAGTGCATACCTATTTTTGATATCAAGAATAAATAAAAAAGCGTATGTTTATGAAATGAAATGTTATTTTTTATTTTTATATTCGAGTTGATTGAATGAAAGCTAAATTACGGTTTACGATTTATGACGTATTAAAAAAAACTACTTACAAGATCTCGTTCAAACCAATTTTCGGTGGAAGTTTGCATGGTAATGTACATCATATATTTTTTTAGATTTATCATTCTCTTATTTTAGAAGTTACAGGGGGGGGGAATACATTTTACCACTTTGGAAGTGGCTCTCGCGCAAACTATTCAGTTTAGAAAAAAATTACATTAGAAACCTCAACATAATTGTTAAAGACCTATTCATAGATACACGTATGGGTTCGATGAAAGTTTTTTGAGTTTCAGTTCTATGTATGGGGAACCCCAAAATTTATTGTTTTTTTTCTATTTTTGTGTGAAAATCTAAATGCGGTTCACAACATACATCTACTTGCCAAGTTTCAACATTATAGTTCTTATAGTTTCAAAAAAAAGTGGCTGTGACATACGGACGGACAGACAGACATGACGAATCTATAAGGGTTCCGTTTTTTGCCATTTGGCTACGGAACCCTAAAATCGACTAACTTTGTATATGTTAAAGTTAAATCTTCTTGAGTTGGAACATTTCTTACTCAATCAAATCAGCAGTGTAGATGAGACATAAGACAAAGGATTACAAAAAAAAACTACTATAATACCATTGAGCTACTGTCCTTTCCACCATGGCAAAACATCACGGGTAGACAATAAAAACAAGCGACTAACTTCGTATAAAATGAGTAAAAGTTCAAAGTTAAGATATCTTCTTGAGTTGGAACATTTCGGACTCAGTCACTCAAAATATTGCAGTGTATATGACTAAACTAACACAGAGAATTACAAATAAAAACCCTCGGGGTACTGTCCAGTATGCATTAGCCTGACCCCACATTGGGCTATCCCCGCCGTGTCGTCGAGAAACTCAGACGCCCAATATGAGTAAACCTTAGATTAGTATCTTTACAACATCACTACATACTTGAAGTACGAAACTATCAAACTTGTTCTGTAACTTTTGAATGTACCAAAACCTAATATTTAAACAAGAATTCACGCAAAACGCAAACAAACATCGTTCATTGTTAGTACACGAGTATCTGACACAGGCATTTTGGCTTAGTTTCATCGTTGTTAGATCGGTTATGGTCGACCATCGTCTTTGTGTATTGGCGAGAAATTCGTTATATGCATATTGTGTGTATAGTCATGTGGTTTTGTAGTTCTAGTGTCAATGTATAGGATACCTTCAAATTAAAACTAAAAATAAAAATATCTAGAAAAAAAAAAATTCATGGTACTTATTTTATGTTTTAAACAAATTATCAATAAGACAACGGTTTCAGCCATGTAGCTCCCGTTCCCGTGGAAACTTCATAATTAAATATAAACTATGCTACTTGTGGATAAGGTAGCTTTCTAATGGAGTAATTTTGAAATCGGTTCAGCAGTTTCGAAGGCTATTCAATGCAAAGTAATAATCAAACTATTCCTCTTTATATTATATCATGTACCATTTTTACACAAAAGAAAAAAGCAAAAAATAAAATGACGGAAATGTATCTTATAAATTAATGTAAGAAAAGGAAATGAAATACATTTTTCAGTTCTTGCATATTTTGTAAGACGCCTTCCTCAATATTTCAAATTGATCAAAGTGGACTCGATACAATAAAACCGCGAGACTATCCCAAAACAAGAAATAATATATATTGAACACTCGAAGATACATTTATTTTTGGATCGAAATCTTTAACTCTAAATTCTGATAAATGCTAAATATGACTTGGAACGTAGGTTACGTAAGTCATACCCTAACTGAAAAAATATAGAAATTTTATAAAATTGTTAAATGTAACTCTGTTACTGCTAAATTTGTGCTATCTCCTACGTTATTTCCAACCACATTTTAGTGACAAAAGTTATTTCACAGCAGCTTCACATCCTAGGTCTTATTTATATATGAGGATAACAACTTGCGAGACTAGTCATTAGCTCGAGTCACCAAGCAGAAAAATATATATAAAAGGTATTTACAAAATGCTACCTAACAATGTTTTACAAGCATTGTTAGCTTAATTTATGTCCCGCAAGCAGAGTCTTAAAATTACGTGTCGCCTGCGGGAGCTGTAAATACAGACTAGAATACAGACCTATAAATTATAGAATATATTTGTTCAGAGCGAGTCTTGAGGGAATAAACACGTGGAACTTTTGCTTAACTTACCTACTGTGAAAACACTGATATAAATAGCAAATAAAAACTACATACATATTGTCGGTGACACTGCAATACCGTTTAATTTGAGTTAATAAGGTTGAAAATCCAATGTAGAAAAAACCGGCCAAGTGCGAGTCGGACTCGCGCACGAAGGGTTCCGTTTCAGTTACAAGTGCGTACCTATTTTTGATATCAAGAATAAATAAAAAAGCGTATGTTTATGAAATGAAATGTTATTTTATATTTTTATATTCGAGTTGATTGAATGAAAGCTAAATTGCGGTTTACGATTTTTGACGTATTAAAAAAAAACTACTTACACGATCTCGTTCAAACCAATTTTCGGTGGAAGTTTACATGGTAATGTACATCATATATTTTTTTTAGATTTATCATTCTCTTATTTTAGAAGTTACAGGGGGGGGGACACACATTTTACCACTTTGGAAGTGTCTCTCGCGCAAACTATTCAGTTTAGAAAAAAATTACATTAGAAACCTCAACATCATTTTTGAAGACCTATTCATAGATACGCCACACGTATGGGTTCGATGAAAAACAATTTTTTGAGTTTCAGTTCTATGTATGGGGAACCCCAAAATTTATTGTTTTTTTTCATTATAGTATTTTATTATAGTTCTTATAGTTTCGGAAAAAAGTGGCTGTGACATACGGACGGACAGACAGACAGACAGACAGACAGACAGACAGACAGACAGACAGACAGACAGACAGACAGACAGACAGACAGACAGACAGACAGACAGACAGACAGACAGACAGACAGACATGACGAATCTATAAGGGTTCCGTTTTTTGCCATTTGGCTACGGAACCCTAAAAAAGATTTGTTGCCATTTACAACGAAAATATTTCCTGACAGATCAAATTACACCTTATTAGCTATTGCAGTATCACCAACGATAAACGGTGGTACTGGGTATTATTTTCAGTCAAAGGTATAATTTATTTTACGTGGGTAAATTCCTTCGGATAGCACCTCACCAAGAAGGCCTCATTGTGGTTATGTGATGTCGCCACTAAAACTCTACAGTTTGTCGATCGCATCGAGGAGTAAAAGGCTAATTGAGCTAAGCGACACTATGCGCGATAATGAAATATATATATTATGTAATCTTGTCATAAGGTATACAATTCAATACCGTTCATCGATCCTCAATATGTTATCGGTGCTACAGACACGTTAACCTCCTAATATAGTACGGCAATCGTATAGATCAGTGTTTTTCATTTTCAATCTCTGGGTCGCAACCCCCAGGGGGTCGTGAAACCAGATTTGAATTTTCAACCTGTAACTGTCAACTGGTAAGTATAATTCATATGTTTTTTGAGCTATTTTGTTTAAAAAAAAATAAGTACATAATGAAATATGGCGATGGTATTACCTATCTGATCCGGATGACCTTTCGTATTTTAAATGGTCACATGATAATTCGCCGTCAACATTTAATTGCTTTCGATGCTTAACGAATAAACAGAACTTGCTATACGATATTGATAAAGGGAATGTAACGAGTTTCATGTTTCCAAATTCACTTGGGAGCTGTTTACTCCATTTAAACCACAAATTACAATTAATCCTTTACTAGATACATTGAAATGTAGGGGTTATTTGATACTAGTTCCTAAACTTGAAACCGTAAGGCTTTGTGTTTCAAATAACAATTGTTACGAGTATTTAGTCTAACAATCGTCTTACAGTGTATGTACTTAAAATGTATTGTGTATTAAAACAATATTATTTAATTATTTTGGTTAGCAACTTTTATTATATATAGAAAGAAAGAAATTATTAATTTATTTCCACATAATAAAATCTGAACAAATTCCAGTTATACTAGAAAACTGGCAGCTGTCGCAGCTATTGGTGTAGTGTTAATACACATACAAAGAAAACTAGTACTAATGTACTAGTTTTCTTTCAGTGCTGTTGAACATGACCAAGTTGAGCCAGAATCGTATACATAATTACAGCACGGAGACTTTATCCTAAAATCAAACCGATAACACGGTTTTCAAACATTCAAAGCGAATTGATCTGTAATATGAAGTGCCTAAGATTCGTTATCAAAAACTATAGAATTAAAGCAGCGACATGTATGTTTGTTAAAAAAATAGTCTAAGCAAATAAATTAATAATAATGCAGTATATTTTCATTTGAACCCAGTAAGATTTTATAAAATAAGAAAGCTGACTTGGTCACCCTATCGCTACCTTAAAATAAACAGAAAAGTGATTCGCAAAACTTTGCACGTTTACGCTTGTGTAGTCACCGCATTTGTCTTGCTACTTTTTCTTAAAAGGCCTCAGTTTTCATGCGTGATAGCATTACTAAAATCACAATATCATAGATAGGTACCTAATGTGAACTTGCTTTATTGCGTAAGTTAAGAAACATTGATGCGACAAAGCCGGATACGCAATAACCTCGAATCAGTTTCCAATGTGAGTCATAGGAATAGATAATTCTCTATGCCCACACCTCGGCGCCTTCAATGTCAACCTCTATAATAATATGTTCATAAATTAGGTGAAATATTGGAATACAATCGCTAAAAATGCAGTTCTTTTCTTACAAGATAAAGCTTACTATAATTCCTTATTCTAAAATGAAATTGATTTTAGAGATATTAGTCGAAGAAAACCTATTATGGATTAAATTATTACGATTAAGTAATTCTTATAAGTTGTACTTATTACCATTTTGTTTAGAAATCTTAAGATAACAAGACAATGTTGATTTCATCATTGTTGTGTATGTTCATGATTTTTTGCCTCATAACTCAGCTTCAAACACTTTAGCCTTCAAATTAACAAGGCACTTATCCTTGCTACCAATCACTTATTCTTTACTTTCACATCCTTAATAAATTAGGAAACAGCGGATCATACAATCATTAAAATTCACAATTAAAACAAAGGCCCTTATTTACTAATCCGTTTTGAGTCCACAGTTTCTCATTACAGAGGTTAGGGTAAACATACGAGCCTACCTCAAGCTAAGCCCACGAACTATCTGTGTAATTTTAGATCAGCACACACGGAGAACATTCTCCCTGTAATTGGATAAACAATACATGTTCAAACAAAGGGAACTGATAAGTCAAGACACACCGCATTGTAACGTCACAGGGATGAGGCCCTGGGGAGATTACTGTCTAAATATGTCTGTGCAAGGAAGGAATAAGCAAATTAAACGAAAGTTATATGATATGCTTTTAGTAAACTACCGCGTCCCTTTAGTATATAACATAATACACTAAGATTAAATTTTCAAAGAATTTTTTAATCGGCGGCTAAATGCATTTGAGGCCTTTGCTAGTCTTTAAAAAAAACCGAAGATTTTAAGTATGTGATTTTTTAACGTGCGTGAAATATCACATCCCTGGTAAAGTGAAACGTTTATAGGTTAAAGCAGTTGTATATTATAGGCGGGGCATTTCCTGATGATGATTTATTATGGACAAATCATTAAATAATTACTAATACTGAATATTAGTAGCTATTATGCAAGAAAACTGTCCAGATTGGTTTTTTAAGTGACGCATCTCGTGAGCATGATAATAAATATCAAATTGTAACTAATTTGTTTCAATCAACAACTTCTAACACTATCCTCAACTAATCATTCTGAGTTAATTTATGACGCCTGACGCGTCTTTCCTCGGGTTGAAATGGCTTGTTTTATTCACTCGTATGTATTGCATGCTTCATAAAACGCCTTCAAGCGTTTAGGAGTATTCTTTTGATACACATATTGTTTTTAATTATTTACTAATTATAGAAATCTTTAGCGGATTCACGTACTAAATGACTTATACTAGAGTAAAATAACACTAAACCTACCAAAAAAGATCAGAAAATTATATTGGCATATAGATTTGGTCACGGTTAAACTAAATTTTTGGTACTAAATTAATTTTTAAATTAAATGTTTACTCATACTCATAAATAAAATTTGATATTAAACGCTCCATTATCAAATTTAATATATTTTACTGAATAACGATACCACGATGACTAAATAAATAACTATGATGCTTATGATAATATTGTAAATATTATGCATGTAATTCAGAGTCGTTTTCGAGTAATTAATTAACAACAACTAATTCATAAAGATATCGGGCCCGATATTGTCCTATTTCCGAAACCATCGCTAGCCGTATCCTTACATAAACTTATCACTGAAAATGACATACTTGTTAATAGCTAAGTGAAAATGACCACTAAATGTATTGTTCGGAGGAACGGAACGCCGTACCTATTAGCATAAATCCAATATGCGGAGGAAGACATGTCTGAACCCATTTGCACTGACCCACACAATGCCTATACGAGATCTGTGTAAATTTGAAACTATTCCTTAAATAAATTATGTTTTGCAAAAGAAAATATAGTTATTTAATTTTCTTTTCCGCCATTAGGGCTTTTTAAACAGATATCAGGATGACAAGAAGTCAATCATCCTCATAATCATAAACCCTCAACCAAGGCGACTCAAGAAAGATTATATTATGTGAACTGAACTCATTACTTTAAAGTCAATTAGGACAGGCATCAGACTATTTGCATCAATGGAGAAGGTAACCTAAGCAATAAACAACTGAAGACAGCCAAGGTGAGAGAGTGTAGAGGAACTTCTACGCTAAAGTACTCCTCTCCGAGACAAAAGTCGTTCTTGAGAGTTCTACAATAAAAGACTATCTACCCATCGACAATTACTAAAACCATTGCTACACAGGGTTATTTGTAAAACACCAACAACCTCTTATGAGGTCAAATGACTTATAATTATAAACAACTTTTACTATGGGAGCAAACCTGAAATCGTGAAAAAAAATCAGCTGTTACCTGCATTTTTGACAAGTTAAACGAACATAAATGTAGGGAACAGCTGATTTCTTTTCGCGATTTCAGATTTTGTCCCATAGTAAAAGTTGTTCATAATTATGAGTACAACGGCCTCGAGGTTGTTGGTGTTTTACAAATAACTCTGTATAAAAGTATAATCTAATTACAGTGTATATTGGGCCACCAACCGAAACAAAAACTTGATTTCCCATGAAACCAAACTACAACAAAAACTTATCAGACAATGACAAACAAATTGACAATCGGACCGGATCTAGTTAGAGCAATATAAGTAGGTGCACGTCATTAAATTTAGTAGAAAACAGCATTATTATTTTTGATTATTTCTTGCAAAACATCGTAAGACATGTCTTTTAAATTGAATCGAGAAATAAAATGAATTGGCCGAGTGAATAGGTAGTCAATGTTTTTACATTAATTGGCTTCACTCGCAGATTAATTGTTTTATATAATATGTATGAAATTACATGTTAAAAAACACACTTTTGTGTCACTAGGTAACGTGTAATTTTAGTTGTTAAGCCATTTTGTTAAGATGATTATCTTAATACATTATAATTAACATTAAAAATTTACATTCTGATAACAATCTAACTTCCGCTTGCGATCTTTACTGCGAGATTTTTTTTAACGTGTGTACCCGAATTTTTTACATATTATTATATGCTAGTATTTGTGCATAATATAATTATGTGTAAGTAGTTTCATGCGGTAGTAGTAGCGACATATTATTACTTTAGGAATAGCCTATTTTCAACACTTTTTTCATTTTTGAAATTCAATTAAGTAATAAATAGCTCTGTAAATTTACGAGTAGGTAGCTTTTAAGAAAACTCATCTGCTTTATTTTATATTACCGGTTCCATGTAGTTGTTTCCGCGAGCCGTGTTTTTATTTTAATTTTTATGCGGAACCATTATATTTTTTGTTTTAAGTTAAACTTTAGTTTAATAAAATAAAGTAAACAACGTAGGCGCACCGCGCGTAGATCCTATTCCCGAAGTAAACTCATCACTCACACTTGAAATCGGTCTTGTATTTTTTGTGTTTATTTATAACAAACGAAAAAACAAATCTTCTCTCTTTAAAATTTCCAGTTTAGATGTAAAGATAATACAATATATGTGATTCGATATTATAAGTAGAAATCAATTGAGATTATAAGTACTTTGTTCCACACACCAGAAATCTAAGGAACGATTGTAGCGCGATTGGCTTAAAACCTTAATCTTCTTTTGCTTTCACATTTATATTGTTAAATGGGAAAGTCGAATAGAGTAACTTAACCTATTGGTTCGGTCTTTGTTATTTTTTTTTCTATTTTAGTTCAATTTCTATGTTTTTATACTTTCGCCTTATGGCTTCCGGTTTATAAGAGACCACATCTTATCTTCCCATGGGTGTCGTAAGGCTAAGGTACATATACCTGATGGATGCAGCAGCATCTATCCGGTCTAACATACTCCTACATCTTACTGCGATCACTAATCCGCCTGCCAAGCGCGGTGATTATGGCAATATCTCTCAATGACAATGGTTAGCCAAGGTCTGGCAAAGAGGCCTATAAACATTATCTTTAAAATTACATAACATTTACTATAAAATATAAAGTATACCTAATAATACTTTTAACAATACTTTTAATGAAACTGTTATATTTACTTTAACACCCCGTTTATTTTCACTACTGTTTAGGAGATTAAACCTCCTATTTTTTATGGTCTTCTATAAAATTTTATATAAGTTAATTTTGGGTACATGGTTGCAAATAAAGATTTCTAATAATTAGTTATAAAAAAACGTAGGTAGAGACGTAGCGCGTTCACATGTATTACACCTACACGTGTCATTACTTATTTTGATAATAACCTCGTAATGATTGAAAATAAATATAAACCATCATTAAGAAAACGCCAATGTTATATATTTAGATTATTACCTTTTACAATAAAAATAACTACAATTCAGAAAAACCATGACAACCTTTTTTGAATATGAATTTATCACGATTTAAATCATTGCACAGATATCATTTCATATTATGTTTTAACTATAAGGCTGATCCTACATTTGGTGTCCACGGTCCTCAAGCGTGTGTATGTCTCCGTCACCCACTGCCTCCGCTGCTATCCATGTGACATACGCTCAAGGAACGAGCACCTACGCCCAACGTGGAGTCGATCAAAAATTTGGCTGCATTTTTTAAAAAGTGTAATTACGTTTATTTGCACCTGTACCTATGTAGGTATGAACATTTCTATCTATTAATTAGTAGTGATTAGAATAATACTCAATATCTTAAAACTAAGTCTTTCGCTGCATCTGTTTGTCTCTCTTTTGGCAACAGCTCAAGAACTACGGAACGGATTTTCATGCAGTTTTCACCAATAACAAGGTTTACCTATAATATTTTTCAAGGTTTTGTGGGATTAATGCTTTAATACCCGTATGAAGGCGAGGCAGTGCGATTGTGTGCCTACAATAAAAATTGGTATTGCTGTAAAAGAATAACTTCGATGATGTAAAGGGAAGGAGGAGGAATGGATAGTAAGTTAAAAAAAGTTCTTTTAATCAATCATGATTTTTACATGGAATTTATGATTGTTGAAGACTCGTTTGTAGTGGCTCGCATTTGGTTTATCATAATACCTATTTAAAATAGCATGTAAAATACCGTTAATAATTTTAATAATTAAAGGTATTTCAATAACTTTAAAATACCTTTAATAATTCAAAATATTCAAAGATTTAACTGCGCTAGTGTAGTACTTTAATGACTATTTTTGTAATGTCCTTAGATAAAAAAAAATGACTGGAAGTCATGACAAATTTATATTACTTTAGTATGCTTAACTCCTATATAGAATAATTGTAAGAGTGGATTATTATAGTTATCTAAATACTGTTAATTAATTATATTATTCGATATAGCTCCACTAAACTAAAATAGGTATATAAAGAATTAAAATTTTATTTTCATACAAATAAATCATAAATCAGCAACTACGTAGGTACTAATATTATTTATCTAGAATAAAATAAACATTATCACTTTCGCTTAGTAAGTACTGAGCCTAATTTTGCTATAAATATATTCTAAACCAATCAATACTCTATTGAGGGATACAACAAAACACTCACTGCGACCAAAGCGCTCCCACCATCGTCATTCCGTTGCATTCATTAAAATTTTGGGCACATTTCGCCACAGTATGTGCCCAAAATTTTAGAGACATTAGTACGCCATGCACTGCACATACAAATATATGTACCTATATATAAAATATATCGAGACATATTGTAGTAGCTTTCTTTTTATTCGATTTGGTTAATCGAGTTGATAAGTACCTACTTAGTTAAACGCAAGTAGGTAGTAAGTGTGTATGTTTAAAACTTCAAAATAAATATTTATGTAGGAGTATTCAAATTGATGCATATGGATGAATGGTTTTAACAAGAACTATCTGACAGCAGGTTAGGCTAAATTATTTTGTAGTCTTGAAAATAAATTAGAAATAATTAATATTGATATCCCATTTATTTGTATACCCTATAGGTATTACCTTACAATTTAATGATATACTACCTACCTATTCTAGTCATTAGAGAGATAACATTATTATAATCCAACTTAATACAATTACTAATGTAATTTCATCTGCAACGTCAATTTCACTATTGGATAAAACCATACAGTAAGTAATTATTCCGTAATACTTTCCAAGAGAGCAAAACATTTTTTTTATTTTAGAAATTTCTCTCGTAATGACTGAGATAAAATGAATGTATGCCTATTTTGTAACTTAAAATATTTCTTAAATTATGATAAAAAAATACTCACCAATAACTCCAGTGACAATCCAAAGATACAGAAATAAATCACAACAGAAACACAGAAATGGATGATATAATGAACACCACGGAGAGAGGGTTACAAAACAATATAATAAAATAAAATCACCAGGGTCAAAAGGATTGTACACTTAAACAAAACGTGTTCGCACCGAGCACTGGGCCGGACCGTCCAGGACACGCTAACAGCTACAGACGTTTCATAATCAATGCGTGAGTGTTGTAATATTTACGTAATTTTTTTTTCAGCTTGTCAGACGTTCGGCGCGATGTAGTGAAGCATCAACCGACTGTACTACTCCCGGTGAACGCACGGGCCGCACTGCTTGCCCATAACGGCAAAAGGTCGTTCGTTACCCACATTCTCTTTCCGCGCAAGCCTTCTCATGTTGGAAAGAGATGGAAAACTCTCAGGCTCGCCCAGCTAAGCGTTAGAACGAGACGGCAGCAACACAGCCTCACAGGAAAACCCGAACTCGAGTCTTGATAGTTCTAACTTAAGACCATGCTTTGCCTTTGTGAATTATTTGAAAGGTATATCTTATTGCACAAGCGTTTATTATGTGTTAACGGAAATAACAAAAACGTTCTAATTGTCAAATGAATGCTTAGGCTTTGCAAGGTAAAGTTTCGATTACTAAATAAGTTCGCACAGTTACAATGGTAAATAAACATTAAAACACGCGCATTATGAACACACGCATGTATAATAGAAACATTTGCGAATATAAGGTTACTTTAATTTGTCCATAAATGGACTTAAACTGGCTATAAACAAGGCTCTATTTTGTAGTTATTAAGCTAATAAAATGTAAGCATTGTTATCTATATTTAAACAGCACATTTAGTCGTAATACTGAACGTGTCCTTGTATGTTTTGGGTATTGTAAAATATCCCAAATCGTTAATTTCAAAAATAGAGTATGTTGATAATGTTCAAGCATAACTATGCTTTCTCAATCCGAAAATTTGTTCAGTCAGTGAGACTGATTTGCAAACCAATAGTCTAACAATATACTGAATGATTGAATTAGTTATGGGATTCCACTATCGAATTTAAATCCAACAATGTTGCCACCAGTAAATTTTCATCGAATGGAACTGAAACTTTTATGCAGAGTTTTATGTGGTTAACTTTGCAGGAATGACAAATTGTGCTAAAAGTTTAACCCAGCATGTAACATGGTGAACAATATGACAAGCTACCACTAACACAGACGTAGATTTTTGGATCTTAATACAAAAAATTGTCATGTTTTAATAAAAATATATATATTTATAACAAATAGGGGACGGGGGTCTATAGCCAGACAAGTAAGTATCATACTAAAAAATACTGCTTGACCCCAAAATAGTGTTTTATAGTTTTAGAATTAGTATCATAAAAAACGTTTGCTTTAGTATTTTGTACTTAAGAACAAAAATAATTTTAAATAAAAAATTGAGATCATATGACATGCGTGTGTTGTGTGTTTAGACGTAACGATTATTTGTTAAGTGTCCATTTTCGTCGATAACAGCGAGTTCTATTTACGCATAAAATGTGAATTTTGCGAACTCGATGAACCAGCAAAATACATTTCATATTAATATAACGAGGCGCTTTAACGAGGCGGATTTGAA
This sequence comes from Nycteola revayana, assembly GCA_947037095.2. Taxonomy (NCBI): domain Eukaryota; kingdom Metazoa; phylum Arthropoda; class Insecta; order Lepidoptera; family Nolidae; genus Nycteola; species Nycteola revayana. The sequence continues at coordinate 10,661,362 of OX344845.2, read as the reverse complement.
TGCAGTAATTGTTGTTCAATCTCTAGTAATTCCTAATTACTAACTGATGTAGGCAGTGGCGTAGCGAAGGCAAATCTAGACGCGGGCGAGTCGCATAAGCGAGGCCCTATAACAGTATTTTTTACATATATTTTAACCACAAAATCATACCTTTTGGGTTCATGGTTGTTGATATTAATAATAATAAAGTGCGCAAGGAATTATGAACTGCATATTGAAAAATATAATTTGAACTTATTTTAAATACAGTAATACCCCGTCTTACGCGAATTCGGAGATACGCGGTTATTATTTTTGATCACCACGCGCATAACTTGCAGTAAACCGAACACGTCATTCGGTTTACTGCAATTTAAATTGCTAAACTAACCTAAAATGAAATGAAAAACACTGTCTTTTGGAGTGTAAACTAAATGTAATCATTATAACCTAAAGATGACTTTGAATCTAAAATAAAAAAAAGGAATTGGCAAAGATATTTGATCGAACCAAATAATAAGTGAAAATCTTTTTATTTAAATTCAGACGTCACGGTATTATCGCTTAGATAGAAACCATGTTAGAATTATGGTGTAATGATTTAAAGATAAATTATAATTTAACGTATTATTAACCATGTTTCTTCTGATCTATTGTTTTTTTTTAGACTCTGGTCCCGATTACACAAACATTTTATTTATTTATAGGGAAAGTTGAACCCCGACTTACGCGAATTCGACTTACACGGCTATCCCGTGGTCCCACCTATCGCGTAAGTCCGGGGTATTACTGTATGTAGGTATATTTAAAAATAAGTTCAAATTATATTTCTAATGTAACGATTTGTTTGTATTACGTTAGGGGTTGTTGGTCGAAAGTGCTTTTAAATCATTCATTCCAAGTGACTTCGTGCCAGGCCCCTTAGCCAGGCGTGGCCCACGTAGCTGCGCCACTGGTTGTAGGAAATATACGTAACAAAGTGCTTCCAAAATATATGCCAACCCTACAACAAGTGTCACCGGCACGTTTAGTGATCATGTTGAAAAAAATATTATTTTGAAATAATATTTTTTTCATGCAAAAAAATATACAAAGTTAGAATGTAGTTTAATTTGAATAAAGGCTAGTTAGCCGCACTTCCCGGCGCGGTGTATCCCTGAGTAAGAGGGACCGCATCTTACGCTTGTGTTATACATATGTATGTTATAATAATTTTATTAATAGCACGAAAATTATAAAATTATATGTTAATTTAAAAGATGGAATATATTTCGTAGGTTTTGTATCAAATGTACCTAAATAAAATATTGTTACATTAATTTATGGTATTTTAGTAAATAATCGATATTCGGTGAAAAGGTCTATTTAAAAAGAGTACGATTTAATAAGTTTTATATTTAGCAAAGAAGTCCAAATCTGAATAGGTATGAATGTTTGGAAAATATTACTTCAAAATAAAAATGAAAAAACACGTCGTTACCTTTAAGTCTCATTGTCCATTGCTCGTACGGATAAAACCGATCCATGTATTCCAAAGGACTTGATAGCGAGAGTCAACTCGAAAATATTAGAGCCGCTTAAAACGATTGAACCCTATCATAACTCACTTAAGGTTTATTTTTCTGTACATGCTATTGATTTCATCGTGCGAGGGTGCTATTGATATAAACCCTTCCATGGGTAACACTTTTACGTATATTCATAGTATGTTGAATAAAAGGGTGTGTGTAATATATTGTTTGGGTATAAATGCTTTTATCTTCGAAACCAAAAACATATGCGGTACAAAGTATATACACATTAAAGGACAATTGCTAATCATAAGGTGTTTGTTAATAAAATGTCGGTGGTTAATTCGCTATGAAACTTCGAACAATAAATCCCTTATAATACTGATACATACGTGATTGAGGTTTCAATGGTGAGACCTAAGATGGCATCTGGAATTTATTATTTTTTAATTTTAGCTTCACAAAGTTTATTTTATTCTGCTCGTATTCTCTCAATGCGATGTCCAAACATTTTGAGTATTGCCGTCGCTTCATTTTATAACGGAAGGATTGACATCTTCAGAAAAAACGCAAAGAACTGGGAATGTCTTAATTAATCGATTTTGAGAGAAATTAAATTAAAAGTTTACATTTTTAGTTGAAATCATTGGATCGGTCCGTTCTTAAACAAACACGTATTATTGGTGCCAAGAGTTTACTTTGTAATAAGTTTGTGATTGGGTTTTAAACTACCATAGATTATGTGCTTCAAAACGGCTTCAAATATAAAAAAATAAAAATCGACTTATTTTAAAAATATTGGATTTGAACCTACGGTCATATACTTGGTGCCATGTTTTTTTCCGGTTATCTCTCAATATCAATGTCACCCTATTTTGGCCGTCATAGGAGGTCGTTAAAGGATTATATTTGACTGATGGGGTATGGATTGAAGTATGGTTAATTTCCACGAATTGCCATAAATTACTCTCTACAGGCTTATAGAGAGGCTTATAGAGAGAGATTTACGTTAATGTTTTTTTTCGTTATGGGCATCCAAGTTGTGAGTAATTTTATTGAAAAGCAAAAATATAAGTAATTTTATTGAATAACAAACTTGATCAGGAAAATATTATAACGTCCCCCTTAGAGACGTGTTATAAAAGAGACTGATAAATCGATGACCGGTAGGGTTCCACCGTAGCGTAATTGGTAAAGGCTGGGGCTTAACCTAAGATGCAGATGTGAATCCTGCCGGTGGTCGAATTTTATTAATCTCAAATTTGAAAATATAATGTTTTAAGGATTTGATAAAAATGGTAATTTTTAATTGTGGCACAGTCATCAATCAATAATAACGTCAACAAATTTACAAAAAACAAAAATATAAAACTAAAGATTTCAAAAAAACTTAATAAATTAGTCAATATTTTTTGTTTCGCTGTGCTGTAGACAGAAATCGATTGGGGCAGTGGTACATCAACCTTATTTACTTCTAAGATACAATTCTATCCACTTCATCCTTAGAATAAATATAAAATATGTGCAAAATAATAAAATATGAGTCTAAACTGTTAAATATTAACAACACCATAAGAAACAATACTTGGCATAATTAAGTCGGAAACTTATATTTAATTTTTTTTCTAATTGTCAAGATGATAAGTTCGGTATTAACGTTCTCCTTAGAGACATACATTTCTTCTTAAAATGACTCTCTTATTCATGATTGAAAGAAATGGATGTATGCAGTATCTTCTGGGTATCTGTTTCTTCTTCTTAATATGAGCATGACGAGAACACGTCTGGTGCGGTCCATTTTTCAAGATAAACTGCGACCGACCACACGATCGTGGCATGTTGCGATGTCGTACCGTGAAACGATGCCGGTCGTAGCACGATGCTACGTCGTATCGTGTTTATGTGTACGAGCGTTCACGCTAACAAGCAAACTCTTCAGTTTTATTTATTAGTAAAGATAAACAAGTGGTTGAAATTCGACTATAATTTTTTTTTTTTTTTAAATTATAGTCGAATTTCAACCAACACATAAGTGTGCAAAATTTCATACTCCTCCATCCGCGCAATTTTCGTAAAAGAGGATGCAAAGTTTTTGCTTTACGTATTAATAAATAGATGTATAGCGAGTATAGTGATGTCATACCATGTGGTAAGACATCTCCCAATTTCATCAGTTGGTCATGATTGACGCATTCTCCAATGCAGTGATTGACGCTGTATCAATCTATCGGTTAACATCTGATGAAATTGATTGACACCGAAGCGCTTCGTCAAATTGTTTCAGCAGTTCTTAGATAGGTATGCACGAACCATATTTACGTTTAACTATTTATAAAGCTATGTGGTAAACAAGTCATGAAAATTACATTATCATGAAAACTCGTAGTGCCGCGAGTAAAATTCAAATCCCTTCCCTTAAAATCTTTAGAGAATGTGCGTGTAATACGTAATTATTTTTATAATATTCCAAATATCCCATTCCTATTGACGCTTACATGTAGCAACTAAAAGACATTATTTATCAATACTACCGCCCCAGCGACCAACCTGAGCCGAGCTCCAAAACTTTTAGGGGACGCTTTTATGCGTGGTGAAGTAGCTAAAGCCTGGAGGCAAAAGAACATATGTCAGTCAAAAAAAAAAACTTACATAGAGCCTAATATATTATTATGATCCCTTTAAAAGAAACAAGGCTTTAAAATCATTGTTTCTCTCCGAATCAATATTATGTATAATAGTTTTACGATGTAACAATATGATATTTTTCTATCGCAACGGACGTGCCTGGATCAGAAGGGCTCAACTGCTATTACAAAACGAACATATATACAACGAGAATAAAGAATTGTGTAAAGCAATGTATGATCACTGTAGCTCACACAAATAATTGTCCAGGGTGGGAGAATCCAGAACACCAAGTGTCAGAAGCAACTTATGACTAGGTTTGTACGCTATGGAGTCAAAGTCACCAAAACCCAGAGGTACTAGTGGACTAAGAGCTGACAACCGAATCGGCAAGGTAATTTGATCATTCATAAAAATGATTTATCAGCTTACCTGGAGCATTCTAAGCATAAAGACGTCGACCTGGCAGGATTCGCGTGGTGGGAGTTATGGGGTGGGAAAAAAATAAAAAAAAAGGTAATGTGATCAGGATTACTTTTTATGCCAAATGGTTCGCCAACCTCCCCAAAGCACACAAAAAAAATCTGGCGTCATTTGGTTGGTGGAAAGGTATCGCCAGGCTTAATTAAAGTGAGGAAAAAAAAAATTTTTAGGTAATAAGAACAAGGCTGGCTTTTTTTGTGCTTAAAGTTTATTATTCCCAGAGGCTAGGGAAAAAAAGCCAGCCAATAATAGTGGTGGGAACATGTCGAAAAAAATAATTGAAAATTTATATTTTCACGACACGGTTCCTACGCGCGGTTCCACCCACATAACTTCTATTCCCGTGGGGATTTTATAGTAAAATATCCTCGATAAATGAGCACTAGCTCGACAATCCCCGTATCGTAGCAGTATTTGGCTCGCTTTAAATCTCGGAGGTGGTGGGTTCGATCCCCACGCCGGACAGAAAATCTTTGTGTAAATTTTAAGATTTCTTTCCGGTTCTGGTTGGTTGAGAGACTACCGCCCTCCTTGCCTCGGAAAGACCATTTCAAATCAAAACAATTTTTGTTTGGCTAAGAATTCTAATTTCAAATTAATGTTATTTTAAAAACATGGATTTTTTTTCCAAAAGTATTCATTTGTATGTGCCTTGCACTGCTCAACAGACACACAAATGAAGGAATTTTGAACCGCTTTGTTACCTGCGATGAAAAATGGATTATGTTTGATAACCGCAAGCGCTCAGCAGGTTGGTTGGATCCTGGTTCAGCACCTAAACAATGCCCTAAACGAAAACTTACCCCTAGAAAAGTGATGGTCACTGTTTGGTGGTCTAGCGCTGGTGTGATTCATCACAGCTTCTTACCAAACAGGGTGAGCATTACTGCAGATGTGTACTGTGAAGAACTGAACACAATGATGGAGAAGCTGGCACATCTCCAACCAGCATTGGTCAATCGCTCGTCTCCGCGATTGATTGCATTAAGATTGTGAAGTCACTGTTATATGAAGAATAAATGCAGTAACAAATAAAATATTTACCGATACGTTTTTAACTAAGAATGTTGTTACCGCAATAATGAATTACGGCCAAATTCCATTCACTGGTTGATCACAAGTGAAATTAAAACCGCGATTGTTGTGAATATGGGACAAAGAATTGTTGTCATAATTTAAAACTAGCTTCTACCCGCAACTTTGTCCGCGTAAAATGAGGATTTTATAATCTACAAGCTGCGCCCCGCGGTTTACCCGCTCTACTCCACTCCAGTGGGTCGGAGTGTAATGTTTTGTAGCCTATATGTTAATTTAGCCTATAACCTATCTCGGTGCAAAATTTCAGCCAATTCCGTTTAGTATTTTTGGCGTGAAAGAGTAACAAACATCCATCCATCCATACTTACAAACTTTCGCGTTTAAAATATTAGTAGGATTTAACAAACTGCTTAAATGGTACTACCGCTTCGGAGATTAGGAGAAATACACGAACAAACAAAATATAAATTATATTATTATATATGCCAGTGAAAGTTCCATCAAAATCGTCCAGCCATTACTGATATTAGCCGGAACAAGCAGACATACAGATAGGCATACAAAAAAAATGTGTTTTTGCTTAACCTGAGATGCAGGTTCGAGTCCTGCCGGTGTCGAATTTTATTTTAATTTTCCGCAAAGTATCCAAAAACATTTAAAATGCACTTCAATTGTATTTATTTGAATAGATAACACAATAATCCTTCTTTTTTAAGTCAGCTATTTTTATATATTAAACATTGAACAGAAAATAACTTAAAACCACTGAGCACCAACTCATATCTATGTAATAACGCATTGTTGCAATAAGTCTGAAGAAATATGCTCGTATATTACAAATTGATAAAAATCAAATTAAATGTTTGCTCGTATAATTTTCGTTATATAAATATAACGTAAGAACATTAATATCACAAATATCTGTAAAAATATCTGTTATATGAATACAGTAAACATATAAAGGTGCTTCGAAAATATCAACAATCATTCTTTAACTGGATATGGTACCTATTATGTGCAGTGAAGAAATTTCAGTAAAATTTACTCAAACATTTGGTTGTAAAAATTATGTTCCCATTGGATTGACAAGTTGACAAAACAGACTCGTGTCGTTTTATTCCCGCAAAAATATTTTAAAAGAATTCAATTATGTTACGTCAAAAGCAATATGAATCTTGGATTGGCAGCGTAGCGGTATAAATCTCGTTTCAAGTATCGGAGGTAGTGAGTTCGATCCCCACGTCGGACAAGAATTTCCGAGTCTGGTAAAACTACCCTTCGTGCCTCGTAAAGCACTTAAAGCCGTTGGTCCCGTTTGTTACAACATCATCTATAGGTATACCAATCGTAGGTATACCAGGGTATGGGCAGCAGCGTTTTTCTGTGTGCTACGAAATAATACTGCGGTCACCAAACGCGTGGTGACTATAGGCCCATGTTCCGCAGTGGACATTATACGGGCTGACGACGATGGTGTATCGCGGAGTGCAAGAGGCCTCTACCTCGCGTTTGATTATAAATGTTAACGTCGGTCATACTACAAAACTGCGTTAGTGATAATAGCTAATAAGGTTGAAAATAAAATGTATTAAATAGATTTTATTCCCTCTAAAAAATATTTAACAACAATATTTCTTGACAGATGAAATTACACCTTATTAGCAACTATCAATTACGCGAAATTGCAGTATTTCCGACGTTATGTTATTTCAAGTAAATGTGTTGATAAAATTTATTATTTCACAGTTTTTTTTACTTATTCCTAATCATTCCGTGTGGCATCTCTTTTTGACAAGAAATTCTTTAAATTCCACTAATATAGTCGGAATCTGTAGACTAACGCGAGAGTCGATTCTATCATCATTATATAAATAAGTCGTTAATATTTGCGTCAATAGTGAAATCTAATTAACTTTGCCAATAACGTATGTACAGTTAAAATAAACAAATGCATACAAGAAAAACTACATTATCATGTAACAATAAGTTTGTAACCATCTTGGTCTACGAAAGGACCTGTTTACTAATTAGATATCAATTATTTTGTGGCACGGCATAGTTAGGTACACTTAGAATATTCCTACGGAGGTCACACAAAATGTGTAACACATACGCCAGTAACACGCTAAGTAATTTTGACTATGAGGTTTCGGCTAATGTTTTTTTAACTTTTGGGCTCTGCCGTTCCTAAAATATGTTTAGTGATTGGAATGACATATCTTTAATCGAGTTAAAAAAATCATTTAATATGTTTTATTTTTAACTTATGAGTATTTCTTTATGTTTTTATTTAATTATTACTTGTACTTTTAATTTTAAATGTTATTCCAAAATAATAAGATACTTGCAATTGTTGTAGAGTGGTAGTGAGCAAACACAGGTGCACTTATATTAATTTTACTCTCAAAATTCGGTAAGACGATAAAACTAGGTGCAAGACCGACGGCTCAGTTTACTCCATAAGTATCTACTCTAAGTATAAACGCATCATTGTTTATTCAATAGCGAACTTGGTTACAACACTAGAGTTACGATAAATAATTAACAGGTCTAGTGGATGCCGAGCCTTAATTAGTGGCCATTATACTGTGACGTAATTATTTCGTGGCCCTAATGGTCAACCTTTTTGAACCAATTTAATATGTACTAAAATTCTAAATATACTATTTTTGAAATAAAATTATTATCTAATTATGAAATGTATTTGCATAGTCCGTTAGAATACAAAGTACCTATACAAAGTATTTACCTTCAATTGAACTTTGAGTTCAATGTAATTCAAATGTTGTACTCGAATTTTAAACGTTTATTTTTACAGTATTTTATTATTTCTGATTTTATAAAAAGTGGGTTGTACTTTAAATTTATTTTCGTACTGTCAAAATAGGTTGTGAATTTATTTTCGTGAAAATTGCACTGTTTTAAATATAATGTCGTATTTCGCCCAAAAAAGTATCGCAAGTTTTTTGGGTCAAGTAGCAACCTATATCTAACATATCAATATGTTATTGAAAAACATGGGTCGGCTGTAATCCAGTTTAGAAATGAAAAAATTGTCTGATGTTATAATAAAATGAAAAATAAAATCTGTGGATAAAACCAAATAACAAACATAAAAAAAAAAGAAAACAGATGGCGCTGAAAAGACGTTTTTGTTTATGATAGAAACGACAATCTTTGTAAAAAATAATGCTTCGTAATGGCATTTTTCTTTAAATCTATTTATTTGGACATTCCCTGTTCTTTGCCTGCCTTTCCTTCACATATAGGATATATGGGTAAGTGTACAAAAAGATTGCCTTAAACTTTTACGGTAAAGCTTGCAAACCCCAGTTATGTTTATTTAAATACAATTATGTACAGTTACAGCTATGTTTATTTTTATTCATCATGATTTTTAATTAAAATACTATAACAATAACATGTCGACGAACAAAAGTATGAACAGTAGGTTACTCTACCGCATTACGAAAGTGACTCAAGGTTTAAGGCGAACCGTCATTAAAACTTTGTATAGTCCTAACTTCATATCATCGTATTTGCTAATGTGTTAATAGCTTAATTAACAAATAATATACACTGTTTGCTACCATGTCTTTAAATATAAATGCCTGATAATATCTACTCGTATTATTGTCGTTGCAAACTCGAAATCTCCTATGTGTACCTATAAATTCACAGTTTGAGAAAATCGATTAAAAGTATATCACGAGCAGCAACATAATATTTCGGGTTTTTTTTAAATTGGCTCAAAAAAATCATATCCATATTGTACCTATAGTGAAATATCGAGATATTCAGGTATTCTATATAATATGGTTATTGTGTCTACATTCACGTATTTCACTATAGGTAGTACTTGTTGTGAAATATTGAGATATTTATGTGGAATTTTTACTAGCTAAAAATGTAATTATTAATAAAACTTTCATTATATGAATGAAAACCTCTTTTAAATAAAACTGTCACACTGAAGATTTTTAATTTGTAACGACGCTATAATTTGTTCGTATTTAGATGTTTTTTCTTCTTTGAAGATATTTTTGTCGCGTGGCATTTGAATCTCGTCTCCATTGGTAGTGGTATGCTAGTCGTACCATGAATAGAGGAACTACCTACTAAAACCTCTCAGGTGCTAAACCATCACAATTTCAGAGGATACTGGAACTTCATCAGCACGGAATCCGATACATTAGCCTGTTTACCCTAGCTTTTGCGGCTAACCAAAAACGACGGTTAGTATTTAAAAAAACGCAATGAGCAATGAAAAGCACTTTTAGCAAGTCAGAATTGTTTAGTCAGATATGTGAACATGGCATGTTACAAATGACTGAAAAACAAAATATAAAATGCGCAAAAACAACCATAAAGTGTCTGCAGTAGTAGGTACACCAGAACAAAAATAATAAATTATCTTAATAATATTGGCATGCTTACCTTGAAACATGTACCATTTAATCGGACAACGGTCCTTCCTTGAACGTGCAATAAAAATGCAATATTTGGACCATAAGAATGGTATTTCGAACGACGTTACCTGTTTTGGAAAGATTTTTATTAATTTAAGTATATTGTGGAACTTTCTAACATAATAATATGCATTTAATGTTTAAAGGCGAGTTCTAACCAGAAATCTATTTAACAGTAGGTACTAAGGAGCTTCCAAAATAGATGTCAGCCCTTTAAACGATTTCTTATTGAAAAACATCAGTTTTAATTATTATATGTAGGTATTTAAGAAACAAATTGTTGCAAGTTTTATTAAAATTATTATGATAGAAATTGTGGAGAGCGAAAACTGGCAACTTAAATGACCGATTGTGAAATTCATCGAGAAAATGCCTGTACGCGCTACATTATTTTACTCACTTATTTATTTAGTAAACATTAGATCAAATGTCATAAGTTGTTAAACATTTATGGTTTTTTAATTAACAGGAACACTATTTACCTTACTATCTAAGGTGTATATCAGGCCAAAGAAATGTCAAGATGTAAAAGTAATTTCCGGAGTACATCGATTTATACAAGATTACTCTGTATTATTTTCCTACCGTAGCAAGGAAATTTATAATAAATTTCAACTAATTTTATCTTTAGCCTTTAGTAGTTTTGTTTATGTCCACGGCCGAACATGGGACTTCTTCCGTTATAGGGTTTTAACGTAGTCACCACGCGTGGTAGGCGGGAAATGCCTATGCTGTCCATTCCCTGCTATTCGATTGTTATAAATGACGTTATAACAATCGGGACTAACTTAACGTGCTTTATGAGGCAGCTAGGCCAGACCCGGAAGGAAATCTTATAGTTTACAAAAAGATTTCATGTCCGTCGTGGGGATTTAACCCACGACCTCCGAGATTGAAAGCGAGACTTATTCCGTTACGTCACGGAGACTGTATCTACGCTGAATCTACGTTTTAAATTATACATATTACCGCTAGACCACTTGGTCGTACTACTTTTTAATACAGATAAGAAGCATATCTCCCGCGCGTTTCAGTATACACTTTTAGACTAGCTTAACATCATCATCATCAACAGCCCGTTTACGTCCACTGCTGAACATGGGCCTCCTCTTAACAGACAGGCGACTTGGCAAGCCAGGATCGTTGAGGGATATTGCCATAATCACCACGCTTGGCAGACGGATTGGTGATCGCAGTAAGATGTAAACCTGGAGCTAATACTGATGCTGCTGCCCATCCATCAGCTATATGTCCCTTAGTCACCTTTTACGACACCCATGGGAGGACATGGGGTGGTCTATTCTAAGCCGGAAACCACACGGCAAGCTTATTATATATTCATAATTTTATTCAACAATTCTACGTAAACAATACACTATTTAGGGGATCCAGGTCCGTAATCTCCACGCATTGTGTTAGTTTCACACGGCTCGGCACGTCGTCGGCAACATCCTCATGCATATCATATGAAATCTATTTCCTCTTCATTTATTCTTCACGGTTGATGTTCTTGTGTTATTTAGTAGCTGTCTCGCGTTTTTATTAGTATTTAATGCTACGTTGGTCTGTTGGTTAGTGTAATGTTTTAAAGCCCATATTATGTCAATATAGATTACCTTTAAGTAATAATAGTGCCTCATTATCTCACGTCTATTCTTCAACAGCCCGTTTACGTCCTCTTCTGAACATGGGCCTCATCTTGCGTCTCTACCGTGGCAATATTATATTCAACCGTATCCACCGAGTCTTTAACTTTTTTCTCCAGAAAAAATGTATGGACCAACCTAAAGCTTGGATGTTCAGTCTAAAGTCATTGTACACGGAAAGCACGTTAGGCTGTCGGTACTGTGCCTGACGTCTCACAGGTCGTGTCAGTAAAACTATCCCATTTGATTTTGAGAATACAGGCATAGTGAGTGCACTTACTATTCGCACACACTTATGTTCATTATGATATGTCATATTCGTTTCGTTTTGCGTTTGCATTGCGTTCGGCGCATGTTATTTTTGTTTGGACGGACATATGTAGGTAGCAGTGATGGGCAAAAAGTAATTAGATTAATAATTACAAATTACAGTTACATTGTAATTTGTAATTGAAATACTTTCGAACAGATTACTTAAGTAACTAATTACAATGAGTACTTACTGTAATTAAATACAAAGTAATTTAATTGCAACTTAATCTAATTACATTATAACAGATTACATTATAACAGATTACCTACATATTATAAGTAAGATGATAAAACGTTATTACACATTTATATTAGTAATGGCCGTGATGGGAAACCTGCATCTTATGAAAAAACTTAATGGTGTCGTGGGACACCAGGTAGGAACGAAGTTCTTTCGGCTAATGTAGAATCGACACAATTTGCAAAAGAAAAATCGTGCTCAATTTTATGTAGGTTTTCTTGATTTTTCTCTTAAATTTTTCTGATTAGTTTTTATATTAGTACAGGAAAGTAGTTAGGAAATTCAGTATTTTAGGAAATAATAAATTAAGTAAAATAACCCCCCCCCCCGCGACCCCGCGCATGTCCTTACTACTTCCCGATGACGCCGCGCCGTACGGTTCTAACTTGCAGTACCTACCTACATCGCAGCCATGCGATGCAAGCATGCGACATTTCAAATTCAACGTTTTTACAATTACAATATAATTGAATACTATGTAATTAGGTTACATTGTAATTAAATTATTTTGTAATTAGGTTACATTGTAATTAAATTATTTTGTAATTAAATACATTGCAATTAATTTCATAGAACATCCAAAGTAATTGAATTACAATGTAATTGAATTATTATGTAATTAGATTACATTTTAATCAAATTATTATGTAATTCAATTATTAATCAGATTACTTAAGTAACTAGTTACGCCCATCACTGGTAGGTAGCCATGATATTTAAGTTATTTCGCCGATAAGAAAGTCGAGCGGGCGTCTAGCCTTAATTTGCACATTGCAACCACAACTTTCTCACACACAAGAAGATTAAAAACAACAACTGATCGAGTGACAAAATCGTTTTCAAGTTAATGATAATAGATTTACATTTAACAATGACGTGCGATTGTTTTAGAAAGCCATGTAACCTGTAAATTAAATCGATTATTATAACTGTCATTCGATAAGTACTTACAAATAAATGAAGAGTATTGCTTCCGTTATTACTTGTTATTGCAACATATATTTGCTTTATTGTAATCATTTAACTGGACCTTGCACCACAATATAACTGATGTCATCCAACAGTCATTTCATAATTGCACTTTATTAATTTGCGAACAAGTTATATTATATCTAGTTTTCTGATTGTAAATGTACTTAAGAACTCACAAGTATTCGTCACATCACAATATACTTGGTATTAGCTGGGTGCCTGCCGTTTTGCCGAAAAGATTTTGACAAAATTTCATTACCCAAACAAATTTTAGCAACCTTTTTTTATACCATTACAGTTTTTCGAATGATTTTAGTACGCATATTTTTATTTGGTCAAATTTTTACTTGGCAAAATATTAGCAAGTATAATATCATTATGGCATTTGGTCTTTAATCAAATGATTTATTACAGCAAACAATCTTCAGACAAAAACGTTTGGTAAAAAAATGGGTAGGTGAGGTTATGTTAAAACTGTGACCTCCTACGCACGAGCCGAGCGAGCGAACCGAGCGGTGCCGCGGGAGCGGCCGGCGATTACCAGAAACGACTTGCATTAATAGAAAAAAGATATTGTTTTTAGTAGGTTACGCGAAACTGAACTATTTAGATTAGGATGATTACTTATTAAAAAAAAACAGCTTATTTGATTTTGCCTAAAAATTGTTATTCCAACTGAAATATTTGACTAAATAAAAAATGTTAACAGTACTAGTTGGTAAACAAGTTATAGTTTAAACGTTCATTTCCCAAACATTAGGTTTGCGTTAAAATTGTTTGTGAATAGATTTTTTGCTAAGTAAATAATTTGGCAAATGAAATAATGCGAAAAATTTTTTGGGAATTGAAAATTTGTCAAATTCCTTTCGGTCAAACAAGGGAGACCCTATTAGCTAATTCCATTGCAAAGGTGCAATACAACATTATGACTATTATTATGATAATCGTTATTCGGAAAAAAGCGAGAGTTTAACATAAATATAGTTTGTTTGATCGGGTTTTTTTGAACGGCTATATTATGTACGAAGCTTTTACTACTTCACCGGGCATGAATGCAAGCTAGACTCTTGTATCACTTAATAGTTTAAATACTACAAATTAAGCAGTCAGCGTAAGGGCGCCTGATGCACGCGCCTCCTTTGGATTTTATTCTAACAGGTAACCCTGGCCCGCCCAAACTCGTCGTTTTCTTGGTCGTAAAATTGATTTTTTGAAAAGTTACACATATAAAGCACAAAAAAAATTAACAACTCCGGACAAATCTGGGTGCAAAACAGCAATGTTGGGCATATATATATTTTCCTGAAGAGCTGCGTTTTCTAGTTTCACGTTTGCTTTATGCATGATGTATCTCTTTTACCCAGTGTGGTTTATCTCAAACGTACAATGCAGACATTTAACAACTGCATAATTTATTGAAATATATTTATTTCGCATAAACCGTTTTCTCCAGAGATGAGAGATACCTAGAAAGTTTTTCTACGCATTCTTACTGCAAAAACATTTTTATAGCGCAGTAGGTAATGCTACGTTCTCATTCCGTCTAGCCCAGCCAGCATGCAAAAAATCTTTATAGGTAACTTAAAAATATATTATTGATTGCTTAAGTGCGCAATACTAAATACTAACTTGTGCCTGATTTTGAAACATTCTATCCTAAAGCCTGCCTTGATAAATGGGCTATATAAAACGCTAAAAGATTTTTTAAATCGGATCAGTAGTTCCTGAAATTAGCGCGTTCAAGCCAACAAACAAACTCTTCAGCGTTGTAATAATAGTATAGATTCTTTTGTAAAAAATGTAAGAACTATCATGTGATATATTTTATATATTAGTAGATACAAATAAATTGCTACGATTATTTAATTAAAAATGTATTTGCAACACAGATTTGCTACTAAAACTATTTTTTTTTAAGTTACTAGCAGTGTTTTTGTTCATTATACTAGTATTGTTGTTAATCCTCATGCTCAGCTAAAATGTTTGTGTTACGAGTGGGTTCACGACGGTATTGCAATGGGTGGGGATAGAACGGTCGACCACATTATCGCAAGTCCGACGCCTTAACCATTGGGCTACGGCTACTTCAACAGTGATATCATTTCACACATTAATCACCAAGACGCAAAAAATCTCAATACCTCAATACATTACAATAGTCATATCTTGAACATAAAAAGGCCACGTACTTGCACTACAATGTCGGTTGGACACGGAACTACATTGAATGCTAAAACAACCTTGTAGGCCATGATGCAGCTCGAAATATTACAATAATGTGAGGTTAATAAATTCCCTCACACATAACATAACTACATATTTTACTCAACTTTTATTGCATGTTATAAGTATTAACTACTTATAGTTAAACTCGTTTTGTTTTTTTAATGTGGCGCAATTAGCGTAACGTATATACTTGTAAAGGTTCTTAGGTAATGTTCAGTCGGTTATGTAACGTTGAGACGTAATGAAATCAAATTTCTTGTTTATTATTAGTATGAGCGGTGATGACAAAATTAAACAATAACGACAAATATCGTAAGTTCTCTTATTTCTTTAATTGGATAATGATTCAATGAAAAAAACATTATGCCATCAAAACATAACATCTGAGAAAATACGCAGGCCTCGCAGCGCAATAAATCTGCCATAAAAAATTATATCAAATAAATATGTCCTTATTTTACAAGACAATTTTTATATAATATGCAAGTCGGTTAATTCAGTATCCTGTAACCTATCTCTTTCTATCTATGCAGCAGCTATCCAACATCTTTGTCATAAATTGATAAACATCCGTGAAGTAGCGGTATAAGTATCGATTTAAGTCTCTGACTTCGTGGGGTTCGATTCCCCCGTC
Organism: Nycteola revayana; assembly: GCA_947037095.2. Lineage (NCBI taxonomy): Eukaryota > Metazoa > Arthropoda > Insecta > Lepidoptera > Nolidae > Nycteola > Nycteola revayana. The sequence goes on along the minus strand of OX344845.2, from coordinate 10,645,226 downwards.
GGACAAGAAATCTTTGTGTAAATTCTAAGATTCCTTTCCGGGTCTGGGTGGTCGAGGCACTACCGTCCGTGCCTCGGAAAGCACGTTAAGCCGTATCGATAAGCATATACCAGGGAACGGCAGCGTTTTCCTGTGTGTTACAACATAATACTGCGGTCACCATCCAGCCTGCCAAGCGTGGTTGCTATGGAACAAACACTCCCTTGAGGAGGCCCATGTTTAGCAGTGGACGTTATTTGGGCTGATGATGATGGGATATACAGCACGCCCGCCAAACTTTGTGATTATGACTGACCTAGCTTTTTTTTTCGCCCCGAGGCTTTTGCTACTTCACCGGGCAGAGATGAGGGACTGAGCATTAAATATTAACGGGCTGTTAGAGTAAAATTAAAGTTTTTTACTGTACAATAAAGAGTATTTGTAATGTAGGTATTATATCGATTGAATAAATTTTATTAGTATGTTTAATTAAATTTTATTTGAAACGTAAGTTTAAAGAGTTTAAAAATGTATTAGATGACTCACTAACTGCCTCTTATGTTGTTATTAAACTAATTTTAACAATAGTATAAAATATTGATTGTACCTTTATTATTTTGTTAGTAGTAGTCTTTATTAAATTCCTACGTAAGTGAAATGTTGAACCTTTATTAGGTTCTGCTTTTACTAGCTTTCCAGGTACATAATAATAGACCATAGCGGAGCTTAGCAAAACAGTGCACGTGCACTGTGACGTAATTGCGTTGAAACACGTGTTTCAACGCAATTAGCTATAATTACCCATTACCATGAATTACTCAAACTAATGCAAACTATATGAGAATAACTACTAGCGACTTTCTCGGGACCATAAGCCTCCACTATAATCCTTACGATAAATTTAATAATATCATGCACGCGTTATTAATATCGATAAAGTTATTTCATTCATAGACGCAGGTGGCGGTCGCCCTGGCCAAAGCGAAAGTGTAGCGAGGGCACGCCAAGGTCTCCAGCAACTTTTTGCGTTGATTCAATAGAGTCCGGAGTTACCGACATTTGGTTCAATATTTTCCAATATACGTGGGATATTTCAGCTGATTAAGGTCCGATTTTTTATTTTTATATTAAATAGCTTGATTCTGAAATTTTTAAAAGACAGATAACCAATATCTGTGAAATAAATCTGCTACTTCATGCTTAAGTTAAACTTAATTGTAAAATAAAACAAAATATTTTTATTAAAAGGCGTACCATTCTCGTTTTAACACTAACGCATTATAAATTGCATCTAGTTCCCACTTGTTTAGCATGAATATAGTCACGGAAAGTCCACAGGTAAACTGTTAGATAACATAGCAATGAAAAATTTAACATTTTTATTCTATTGATAAATTACTTTTGATTATTGCTTTATATTTTTAATACCTTATATAAATCGCTACCTGTATTTTTTGTCGTTACACTTTGGTTACTTAACCGGGCAAGAAGCGGGAGTCTTACCTTATTTTCTAAATATCTACTTAATTTACATTTTTCGTGGTATTCACTGGGAGTTTTTATATTCAATCATGCAACCCGAATAGTATACGACTACTGAAATAGTAGCTCCTATTCTGTTGAGTCCCCATAAAGTCACGTATTGTAAGGGTTGATCCGTGACATGAAAATATAAAATACTATCGTAAGCAACACCGCATTCTGTAGTGGATATTTTCATCCCAAACGTTTTGGTACATACAAATTTATTTGCCGAATTTCATTATACCTCTTCCTGTTAGTTCTGTTTTGAAGATTGTTTCAACGTATTTTTATCAGAACACATTTTGGTGTATTTGTTGCTCGATTGTGTTTTTGACGTCAGAATCTACTATTCTGAGTCATCATCATCGGCAGCCCGTATAACCTCCTCTGCTAAGCATGGACCTCCTCCCAAGGAAGGGTTTTGCCTTAGTCATCACGCTTGGTAGGCGGGTTGGTGACCGCAGTACTAGGTATGTTGTAACACAAAGGCAAACTCCCGTTAGCTGGTAAACGATTGTTGTAGTTTATGTTATAAAATTCGGGACCAAAGCAAAAACTGCTTTCGAGGCATGAAACGATTTCTTTTCGGGCCCCAGAACTAACCAGGGGGAAAAATTTAGTATAGTGTCGCAGGCGGACGGGGGTGGGATGTGGAGGAGGGAAGGGGGTGGTGACCTCTATCCCCCGGTACCAATCCCGTGAAAAGGTAACGCACCGTTTTTGAGAAAATCAGATATTGGTAACCTAACCTCAAAACACTAAAATCACCTATTATGGTCGGGAAAATCATGTGCGGGTCTAAATTTGCTTCCAATTAATAGTTACAAAGGCGTCGTCGACGAAGCCCCGCTTCGCGGGGCTCCTACTTCTGCATAGTTAAAAAAAAACCACGAAGGGGATGGCGGGGACTTCAGACCCCGCCATCCCCTTCGTGGTTTTTTTTTCTAACCTAACCTATCCAAGTCGGGGTGCCCCAAGATCCAAGCTCACTCTTGCATACTAAAGAAGAGTAACACTGTAGTAGACTCCACATCTTTCTAGGTTGTTATAAAAATAAAACTATAACACCAATGACACATGACGCAAATACCATAGACAGTTTTTTTTTTGCGTCCCGTTTCTCCAATTTTGTATGACATTGTACACCATAGACACAGACACTAGAACACATTCAGTTGTAAATCGTCCATTTTAACTTTCCGTCTCACGTAATAGCGTTGACAGTTAGCTTTTTAACTGATTTGAGGTTAGAAACTATTTTTGAAAATTTCGCGAAAAATATCCATTACCTTTGAATAAGAGTGGTAGCGTTATAATCGGGGGCCTACCCTCTACCAGATTTAACCCCCTCCGCGTGCGACACTATACTAAAGCCAACCCGATTATTTTTATCACATGGTAAAAATACGCTTAAATTAGTTATTTTATTTTTTTTCTTAAATAAATGGCCTGTCACCAGCCTAGGGATACAGCAAAATAACCGCAGGTTGCGGTGGAAATGTGAAAATGGTAAATTTCTAGTAAGCTCTACAAAAAGATTAGGGTGAAAATACATCACTCCAGAGTATATCATTTATTTGTTTTCCGATAAGTCAAGTACGTACTCTGTGCAGTAAGAATAACAAGCAAATACCCGACTGTCAAAAATGAACAGATAGACAGACAGAGTGAAGCCGTAAGGTACTGTTTTTACGTTAATTGTGTAATACTGAAAATTTTTGAACATGACAAAATGAGTTTGTAAATCAGAATAAAAATGATGTGAGTAACGGTAAAGAAAATAATTTAATAACCAGGAACATGCGTTTATCATCATCATTTGAATAAAATTCATCATTGACTAGTTCAACATTAAGAACGTATGTAGTATTTGATAAGATTACTAAAGCCCATAAAATATACTAAGGTTGGTAAATAAAAAAGGGAAATTTTAATTTTTACTTTATCTGCCCTTTTACGTCTAATGCTAAATATCCTCTTAAAAGACCTTGGCTTGCCAGAAACATTGAGGCACATTGCCATAATCACCACGCTTGGCATGCGGATTAGTAATCGATGTAAAATGGTGGGTATCCTTAAGCTGATTCATACTGCTGCCTATCCATCAGCTGTATGTCCTTTAATCGCCTCTTACGATAACCATGGGAAGAAATGGGGTGTTCTATTCTAAGTTGGAAACCACACGGGATGGGATTTTGATTACAAAACCGTCAACACGTTTAGAGGCGGCGGTTTATGTTATTAGACCATAAACTGCGATATATTCCTAGGAAGAGAAACAGAGAGTAATATACTTATAATCTATTTGAACATACTTTCTACTTACTTGTATTATGTTTTTGCATAAACAATTCAAATATTTTATCCACTGTAATTAGAATAGTTTACATTTATTTGTACTCTGCTTGCTGCAAACATAACAAACCATAATGGTCAAACACAAAACTACTTCAACAACTGTTACATCCATAAATTATTTAAGTAAACCTACATTTAACATTAGGTTTAACTATAAAAACAGTTGAAAACAAGTCGAACGACTGACCACTTTACGGGTAGAACTAAACGGGGTTGTAAACTTAGTTTCTGACCAACATTTACGAGGTTAGGCAGGTGCTCAGACTGCAAACACGAAGCCTTTTAAAAACGGCTATGAGTTTGGAATTCTACTTTTTTATTTAATCTTGCCGTAATCTGGTCATAAAAAGGACGAATTACAGCCGCAGCGCCACCTACTGGGAGAAGACTATTTCGGACTACGCTAGTAAAGTTTTTTATTGTTTCCGGGACATGGCACGTCGACAATTCGGTTTTCCAATCAACCTCTTTATAGTTTAGCGCTAGCTACTACCATAAAACGTTTAGGGGAAATATATATGTAATCTTAGAACGTTTTTTGTGATATTGTTTTGTAGTTGCAACTATTTTATGGAACTAAAAAGCAAACGATTAAGGATAGTGTTTCTGAACGATTCGTTATTGGACGGCAATGATTGAAAAAAACTATTGAAAAGATTTGCTTTAATGATTCCTACGTTATCTGTAATTACAAGGTATCATTTTAATTGAAATTTGTATTTCATTCTATAACTTTTATTTAGCATCCTATACCGTTTTGATATGGTTTTGCAATAAAACTTTAATGCTACCATACCAATACCTATGACAGCCAGTACCTTTGAAAATCCAAGTGAACACTTAATTTAGTCATATCAGAAGGCATGAGAGAGCGGACAAAACTATGTTACAGTCAAGCGTTCGCATACTTATCAGAAGCTCTTTGGAAGAAACGTTTTTGGACTTACCAAAATGACTAATACTAAAAGATAGCTGTTTTTCTTTTCAATCAATAGCTAAAAATTACGACGAATCTCAGCCAGTCGGCAACACTACATAAGCATCTAAGGTTTATTAGAACTGACATTCTACGACCAGTATCTTAATCCTAAAAAGAATTGACTTTTATGCTTACGTTTGGTTTTGAACAGCGCAGCGGTCTCTTTTAACAAGTGGGAAATTTACGGAATGTTACACAGATAATTTAACTCCTTTGATCTATCCTTTACGTAGGTACTGGAACCAAACGTTTGAAGATATAACTTCAATGAATCCCGTTTACTCTCTGAGAATAATATCGTACTTCTATTATTACAATTAGAATAATATAACAGTAACGTAATGGATCAATATTATTTTTTTTAAGCCTCTAACTTTACGTACATCTTATCGAATTTAATGCTATCTCATTTGCCTCAATGAAAACACTATTAAACTTAACTGTTTATATTAAGTCTTTTTAACGTAGCTGCTGTGCCCCAACTGCTAAACCCGAAAAACTGTATTTTTAAAAGGCAAATGCATGTTTTTATTTTATTTATCTATCTTTAACTCTACCTTTTCTGATCCCTGCTTATTATGTCAGCATTTAATATTCGACTACCTACCCGATTATATTGAATAGGTACCAAAAATCTGTTTGCTGTAAAAAAAAGTTATACATACATTCAATTTTATATAAATCAATAGATTAAGACTTATTGTTATTTAACAGTCGTCACCCAGTTGTCCAAACTCAACCATCATAAAAAACTGTAAGTGTGCAAAATGTCATATTCCTCCATCCGCGCAATTTTTGTAAAAAACGGTCTGAAGTTTTTGCTTGACGTTTAATAATATAAATATGTAAATATTGCCTCGCTATTTTATTAAATTATGTGTAAAAGTCTCGTTGATTCACTTGTAATAGTTTTAATTCCTTATTGCAAGTTTTTATTTACTAATCTAAAGTTCTATGGAGCCATCCTATACAAAAGTGCCAAAAACATTTTCCAGCGCTTTCCGCCAAGTGAAGCGAACCGAAGAAGTTTAAAACGGGATTCCTTGCAAAAGATAAATTGTTTTCGAAGAATAACGTTTTAATTTAGCTTTTGTAACATTTTTGTTTTTATTTTTAGTCAATACCTAATGATAAAGTTATTTTAGGCGAAAATTTCGCAGGTTTAGCTATTATAATAATTATTATTATATTGTGAATGTCATGTACAACAATTTATTAAAATATCTTTGATACATTTTGAAGCACCGTTTATTTTTTAGTCACAACTAGGGAAGGTATTTTGTCGTAACTTGGTTTTTTTAGCGCTAATTGGTGCCGCTTAAAGTTTTACTAGCAATGAGACTGATCAATTAAAATATTTGTATTTTTCTATCGAAGTAAAATGTGTTGAATGTTGAAAATTTCTACGATTGCATCCGTTAACAAACTTCATTGCTATGTTTCTTTCGACTAAATTTCTTTCGAAAAAAACTGTTAAAATTTACAGCATAACTATTTTATATTCCATCTTATAACTATAACCTGCGATTATGCTGGTAAGAAAATTGCAATATCCCGGGTTAATAAGTTTTCCCCGTGATTGAGAGTCCAAATGAATTATGTTATTAAAAAAATCCGATACGTTAATAAGTTTAAAAGTAAGTAAAGGATAATATAAATACATAATTTGAATTTAATTTCTCAATCAGTAGTATGAAATTTTAAGGCCACCAAATTAACTTAATATTGCTATAAGTATGATCTTAATTGTCTTTGTTGCTCAGTTTGTAAAAGCCAAAAAGTTTACACTATTTTTTTTTTCTGTGATTCGTGAAAGACTTTACAAATACTTAATTCGTGGACATAAAGCACACTCAGAAAGCAAGTATCTGTGATTCATACTAATTAATTATTGCTTAGGGTGACATCAAATCTGAAAGAACTACCGCAACCTGCCAATCAAAATCATCTCTAAATCGGTACAATCATAACCTCCAAACTTTTTAAGCGCATCGTATGAAATGTCCATTGAAAACGTTGCAATATTCCTTTGCACGTCGATACTGACGAGCATTCACTTTTATCCATGGCACATGGTCCTTTGACTGGCGACATATGTTCCTAAACAAATCCCACTTTAGCGCTGCGGCCTTTGAACTAGGTATTACAAACACTACTGCCTGAATGTGCGCCCCTGTTGAAGTTCAATAGTAGAATTTAGTAGATACCTATACGAATAGGTTAAGGATGAGATTGACATTATCAACATCACAATAGGCATGAAAACTAAATAAATACATTTAGTCCGTAAGTTGGGTTACTAAAAACATTGGATACGTATTTTTTATTTATCAAATCAATAAAAAGTGACACAAATACAGAGTAACAAGAAACCATTAAGTTCAGAAGAAGGGGGCTTGTGACGTCATTACTCGGTACAATTGTACCTAGAAGTGACGTCACATGAAATTTAAACGCGCTGTATCTTTGTATTTTTTTTGGTTTAAGGAACGAAATAAAAAATACGTGTCCATATTTCTAACTGACGGAATGAGATTTTTTTAGCCTATAATGTTTAAAAAAATAAGTTAGTTGCCAGCAATTAACGTCCTAAAAAAATATTCTTTTTGTATTTTTTTTTTATTCTTTATTGCACACAGTAAACATATAACATAAAATTAATACAACGGAATTGCTTAATTCAATAATGAATTCTCTTCCAGCAAACCTTATTAGAGAAGTATTTGATTAAAAGTGCATAGCTAGTGTACAAAGGACGAATCTAATAATATTTTCTACCAAAGTGGTAAATACATATCAATAAACATACACACTAATAGATACATATACAACTACATACTAATATTTAAACCTATATACATATTGTTAATTATAATATACTACATATACTTACTTATATGTCCAAATTGCACAGACTGCACCGGTGGCTCAGTGGTTACGATAGTTGCTTCTGAGACCTAGTGTTCTGGGTTCGATTCCCACCCGGGACAATTATTTGTGTGGACCACAAATAGTTGTTCTGAGTCTGGGTGTTCTTTGTGTCCGTGAAATGAATGTTTGTAAAGTCCCCGCGACACAGGGATTTATTTCCCTAGTGCGGGAGTTGTCTTTAAAAAAAAAAAAAAAATAAATGTCCAAATTATGTAATATGATTACCGAGTCAAAAAGTACTCCTTTGGACTTCTTTTAAATGCGTTAAGACAAGAACAAGCGCGAATAGGGTGTGGAAGTGAATTCCATAACCGCACTGCACGGACGGTAAAAGAGTGGTCATATTTACTAGAGACATGAAGAGGGTTCTTTAAAAGGGTTTGTCTCTAGGTATCAAATACTCGAAGCGTTCGCGAAGATATGTAGATATTTTAAAGTAAAAAGTGTTTTGAACTGAGTTGGATTCAAATAAAAACAGATTAAGATATAATAATACCAAATTGGATTACGAAGAATGAAATTAAACGAATAAAGTGTGTAAATAATATTAGAAGCTATATCATCGGCAAATAAAAGTTTATACCAACAGCCTGCGGGCCGACATTATTAAAATCTTAGGTTACGCGTACCTAAGTAATGCCGGCTGCTGAAGAATAATATCATAGTAAATTATTAATTTTATATCGGAGATACGGGATGACATTAAATCCATTCATAATAATTCTACTAAAAAACCGAAGAAACATATTTGTGTTTATATCAAATCAAGCTTTTATTGATGTCACAACCAAATGTAGTTTATATAATAACATGAATTAGCAACATCCGTGTATGTAAAATTGTTATTGTAGTTTAGTCAGTTAAAGACTTGTAAATTAACTTGCGTTTACCTGCGTACCTGTGTTTTTATAATACAACAGTCGTCAACCCGCGTGCCAAGCGTGGTGACTGTAGCAAACCTCCCTTTTTTTTTGTTGTCCGGGGGGAAATGCTTTTACGCATTCCCACTGCCGCTGCAGCTTATTCACGCGCTGGCGGTGGGATATGTGGGACTCGCCCTCTCCATAGCGTGGTATGCTAACTCATACCACGAGGAGAGGATCCTACACCACTAAAACCCCCCTGGAGTCGGTCGGTATTCAGTAGATAAGCAGCAGCATCTATCAGTTCAAGGTTAGTTACCATCTCACCGCGATCACTAATCCTCCTACCAAGCGTAGTGATTGTGATGACAATATCCACAATATCCCTTAACGACTATGGCCTGCCAAAGTATGTTAACAGGAGGCCCGTGTTAAACAGTGGACGTAAACGAGAAGAAGCTTAAAATCTTGCACCGTTTCCTAAACCTACTTTTAGAAAATACACTAAACAAAATACATATTTTCAACTCGATAACACAAATCTTGTACGATTGTGTGACCAGAATGCAACCGTGTAGCAACTTCTACGTATTTTTATTTCTCCATCCGATAGACTATAAAACCATTTTTCGCAATTCTGTAGATACATTGGGTTGCAGAAAATGGTTTTCTGGAATACGACGTATCTTTATTGAGGTTTCGTATCTGTAATGAATACAAAATAGCTATAAATTAATGACCGCTATTAGGTTTCACCGCCGCCGTGTGGTTTCTGACTTATAAAAGACTTCACATTGATGAAGTAAGGGGCGACTACGGGATATACAGCTGATGGATGAGCAGCAGTATTCATCAGCTCCGATACATATAGGGGTTAGGTATCGAACTCAAGACTCTGGCACTTAGGCTGACTCAACAATAGGCGTGTTATTCTTCGAGCGTGTGTCACATGTGTGGATAAAGGGTGACGGAGATGAGAGCTAGGCGCTCACGTTATTCGCGTCGTTCACAAGCTCGAACACACGCACCCAATTTGGGGTCAACCTTGTACCGCTGAATAATATCATGCTCAGTACCATTATAGTTAAGTAAGTAGTATTGAACCATTATTATCCCTTTGTTACATATCTGCTACAGAAACTAAATATTAAGATTATTATGGGTAACTAAACAATTTAGTCCCGGAGGCGTCGAAATTCGTCACGAGCACGTAGAATCTCAGTTTCGTGTTAAGTAAGTTTCAGCTCCTATATCTAACAGCATCCCAAGTTGCTGTTACTAAGTAGCAATCGCATTAGTCGCTTCCATCTTCAGCAGTAGCGTGAATTGCAGAGCTCTATGTCTATACTAGATACTTTTAACAGGGCCGGCGCGCGCCGTTGATGTAACGTACGATTAATTACTTCAATGTAATCAAAATACTCATTGAAATGAAGTAGCTTTATGATTTGTTATTGAAATGCTTGATAATTATTGGAATTATTATCAATAATATTATACTAACCCACGACCCAATCCCGTTAAGCAAAATTAATTTATTTTTATATATTAGATAAATTTATTGAAAAAAAACACAAATTTGTAGATTGAATATCAGTTATATTGTCAAAATATAGGTTACATCGAACGCTATTAGCATGAGTACTAAAAGTAGCAAATGAAATTATTAAATAATGATTAATATTGTTTTTGCTACTTTTTACAATAACTAACCTAAGCTAACGTCTACTTATAGTAACTTTCTGTATTATTTATTCAAATATCGTTAACTACGAATATTGCCCTGTGGTTTTGACTAGGGGCACATCTGATCAATGGGCAGCAGCATCTGTCAGCTCTTGACTACTTACCCTCTTACTGCGATCACCAAACCTCCTGCCAAGGGTGGTGATTATGACGATATCGCTGAACGACCCCGGCACGTCAAGGTCTGCATACTTAAATGGACTGATGAAGTAACTATGATTGCATCTAAAACTAAATATTTATTATATTCCATGTAGGTAAATTCCAATCCAAACACATTTTATTGTGGGACCCCTTTACAATAAGCCGGGGCGCCTCAATATTTACTCATGGCGCCTAACATTCTTGTTCCAACCCTGTACTCTAATATAGTCTTAGTCGGGTGTCGGTTGGCAGGCAATAAGCAATTTCGCTCGCTACTACCAATAGCCACTTATGTCACGTCAACGTTTGAGACCGCAAGTTATTAGTGTGGATGCGACGATAAAGGGGGCGAGGGTTAATTTAGGATTACGTCCTTAATAAGGTATTTAGAGCTTCTAATAAACGTTTTATGTGCATATCTCTTTGGGTGTAGTGAGTGGCATCGTACTGGAATTTCTATTTAGTTTGGAAGTAGAGTTAGAACTTCGAGCTAGAAGCAATAAAACTTAACAAGCTTTGTCGTAATAGTACATACCTAGTAGTTATTGTTATCATTGTTATATAATATAAAATGCAATAGGATATAGTTTCACTTATAGTGATAACGATACTAAAGAAAATAGTGTGAAAAATAAATTTAAATCGTCCAAAAAAAATATTTAATGTATTTTTTATTTATTTATAAAAGTCGTCGTGAATACTGTGTGTCCTGACCGCACCTCTTAGTGGTCCGCAGGCAAAGAGAGGCCCTCTTTGTTTGATTTATAAATATACTAGCTCCGCCCCACGGTATTACCCGCGTTACTCTGCTCCTGTGGGTCGGAGCGTGATGTTTTGTAGCCTATATGTTAATCCAGCGTATAACCTATCTCGGTGCAAAATTTCAGCCAATTCCGTTCAGTAGTTTTAACGTGAAAGAGTAACAAACATCCATCCATCCATACTTATAAACTTTCGTGTTTATAATATTAGTAGGATGAAATAACCTATATTTTGATGGTAATTTTAATTTTTTTAATTTTTTGTCAACGAAATTACTACACTTGATACTATTTACCGCTAAAAGTACGGCACATATTTTTTACAAACACTATATATCCTGGCACCAGCCGTTAGGTTTAAGCCTTCCCCCCAACAATCCAATTCCTGTAAGCTAGGATATACAGCGGGTCATTTAAAAAGGCTATGAGCACTGCGACCCTCCGAATTCTGGTAGCATAAACTTGAATTCCTCAACAAATTTAATGTTAAGAACAACATTACGTGACAATGTTTGGTGCAAATTTTAGATAAGTGTAGGTAGTAAAGAAGTTTAAGACTTGTCTGTGCTTTTGTTGTTTAATATTTGTGGTACCTATCCATTGATAAATATTCCGCGTCTGTAAGAAGTTCTTATGTTGATATGACGAATGTTTGGCATACACAATTAAAAAATCATGTTACGTAAATCATGATACAACTAAATGATATATTGTTTTTCATGTCAAAAATATTTTTATTAACAATGGTATTTATATATCATTCATATATTCATATTTCAGCCGTAGGACGTCTACTAAATTTCATCTATACTAATATACACGCTGAAATTTAAATGGTTGTTTTCCCGCAGCGAAAAGGTTTGGTCTTAGTTAAACATTCAATTTATACAAAAACTAAATATTATAAACCAAAAATGGCCGATTAACAATCGTGAAAAACCGAACTCGAAAGTGACATCGAACCGATAGTAATACCTCGCGATACCTAGCGCTCGCGTCGATCGGGCGCGCGTTCGTTGACCCGGGTGTAAGTCAATCAGCTGATACCTACACCTTAGGTAATGTAACACAGTACCCAATCATAATATTAAGCTTTATCCAATACCTTTTTAGCTATAACTTACAGAAAACGTAACTTAAAACAAATTTATTATCTAAGAACAATAATTTTCTGAATTAGATACCTAATAAAGTATTTAAGGCGTATTTAACAAAAATGAAAAATTAAATGAACTCCGCGGAAATGATATGGATGCAGTCATTCTGAGTTGAGTAGTTTCCAGACGTAGTATTGGCTTACGCCAAACTTAGCTGCCGCCATTCGCGTACTTCGGCGAGGATCGCGTTCGAAGTACTCGATGATCTCCTCGTCGAGCTCTGGCGAAAGAACGGCCGATCGACCTCTGCCCTGTGCATGTGCTGGCACTTGGAACTGCCCATGATCGAGTAGCCGTCGCCGCTACGATCGTCCGGTCCTGTATGACTTGAGGGTTCAGAACTCCGCGAAGACGGAGTGACGCCAAGTGTTGCAGCTCGGCGTAAAGACGCCAGGCAGTATGGGAATTATAATTAGCCCTAGCGTACAGTTGCACCATAGCGACGTACTCTAAATTACTAAAACTGTAATGTCGATCCATAATACTAATAAAGTAATAAGATAACGCGTGCTGCGCTTCCGACGTTCACGGGACAACTAAGGAAGGAGGGAGTCGAAGGAGAGCGCGGGGCGTTCCGGCGTCGGCGCCGCGCGGCGAATGACAAAGGAAGTCGGCTCGTTTGTGATTCTTGCGTGCAGGCTATTTTATGCCGTATAACTACCATTGAGCTCTTATTTTGCTTTGAACGTTTATGGATCGTTCTTTACTTTGTCAGCAGCGCGTGCGATTCGAGTAGTACCTACAAGGTCCGTTCACTCCGTCTAGTGCTACTACTGTTTATCACGCTTTCGAGTTGTCTAATATTTTTTTTAATAATTTTAAATCCAAAACATGTCTAAAAAAAAAAACAAATATGTTTCGATAGTACTACCGACGGCAAGTTGTTCTGCTTCGGGAAAACAACCATTAAAATTTCACGGTGTATAAAACTGTAGAATTCGTTTGCTTGAACGCGCTAATGTCAAAATCTACTTGGTCCGAAAAAAAACAGTGTTTTCAGACAATCAATACTAAGACTAAATTATTTATTATGAAGTTTCCACGGGAACGGACGCTACGCGGGTAAAACCGCGCGCGGGAATCTAGTCTAAAAAATAATTATGGCAACCAACAAACGCGTGTTCGCATCATTGGATACCAGAATATGCCTTCTCTTGTTTAGTGGCCGTCGGCATGTATTCAAATTGAATAACGAAGTGCGACAGGCGTCCATTACATCGCTGTAGCCTCGCCAAGCCTATCTGAATTATGAACGAGTAAACGACATTGTTAATGGTGGATATTTTCGTAGATTTTAAATAACAAACGCGATCAATACAGATTCGTAGATTTTAAAGGACATCGCAAATAGGCAATACCAATTAAGTCGTTATATATTGTCATCGTGTGATTTCCGGCTTAAAATGGATCAAACTATAACTCCCTATGGGTGTCGTAAGTGATGACTCAGGAACATCCACTTGAAGATGGGCAGCAGCATCTATCAGCTCAAAGATACCTCCTCCCATCTTACTGCAAACATCAATACGCCTGCCAAGCGTTGGGGCAATATCCCTCAACGATCCTGGCTGGCCAGAACCTGTTAAAGACGAGACCCATGTTCAGCAGAAGATGTACACGAGACGTTGATAAAAAAAAGTATAATTACTTAAACAAATAATTTTTGATTTTACCCACGCCACAAAATAAACAACAGTACAAAATCGCATTTATTTCAGCATCTTTTCTATACACAAAATATATCTATTATAACGTTTGAATCCGTTACCATGCTAACCGTAAGGACTTCGTTTACCTGTTTCCTATGATTGAACACATAACCGGAAACTAAATATATCATCATCATCAGCCCGCATAACTTCCCCTGTTATTTCCCATAATACCGGCATGTTAAGCGTGGTGCTTAGCAGGTGGGGTGGCGACCACAGTATTACGTCGTAATACGTGGAAAAAGGCTTTTGCGCGTCCTCCGGTAAACAAGTTTTAGTTGTTGTAAATGTTGTTTTGACAATTGAGATCATTGATTAATCGTGCTGTTCGAAGCACGGAGGACCTCAGGGTCCACTCTATTTTGCCTGGACAGAACATTTGTGGGAATCAAACACACGACCATTCATTAATATGTAAAGTGACATGAAATTATTATTATTTAATTACGAAAAAAATCCCTCAAAGACACCACAGTTATAAATGTATATGACATACTCAGGCTCTTGTGCTTTGCACGAATATAACTTGCCCGAACAGGCGCCTCTTACACAGGATCCAAGTATTTTTATCTGATATTCTTAAATGCTATATGTACATCGATTGATTATACTACCAAAAATAAATAATTTACCTGATTAATCAGTAGCTATAAAAATAGGTATGTCAAGCAATCATATTCTTTCAAAACAAAAAGTCTACGGTGACAAAACTTTTCTCTTCAACATTTTTAGACAGTTTTTATTAATTAATGGGAAGTAATAATAAATCATTTTATTCGAAGTTTATTTAAACTTCTTTAAATCGGAGGTGTCAGTATTAATTATTGCAATGTCAAGTTTTTTGAGAGTCTAAAAGGTATGTATCTTCAAAATTTTACAATATAAGTATATTATATATACTTTAATAAATAAATCACGCCATATTATAAACTCATCGGATTTATTCCCATGTAGCAATGTTATGAATTTATGATTGTATTCACTTGGTAAGTATTTCGTTAACAAGCACAAAAAAAATATGTTTTATAAAAAGACTTATTAATTATTATAATTAATATGAACAAATCACATTTTTAAAGCAGTAAACTATGCATAAATTGTGGTATTAAATATGTTAGATACTAGTTCATATTAAATTCAGCTGCCGATCTAATCAAAACATTGTGACAATAACGATGTCACTCGTGTCAACAAATCGAGGCGTTTTGTTGACACGAGTGACCAAAGTGCACATCTGTTCAGAGCTCGAAAAATATGTAACTGCTTTTGTTCCACTGTGGTATTCTAGTACGCCTATTCTACGGCAAAGATGTGACTAAATAGATATTTGCAAAAACATATAAAATCTCCAATTTTCCAAACATTCGGAATATATTCTAGGTACTTATTGCTCCTAATAGCTGTACTATTTGATAGAAACGGGGAAAAAGACTTAACTTTGCATTTTAAACTATCGATCTGTTGTGTTATTGAACACGTCACACATGAAGCCATCAATTAATTCAGCTGCCGCTCCAATCGGAACATTGCTAAAAGCGATGTCACTTTTGTCAACAAAACGCCTCACCAAAGTGCACATCTGTGCAAAGCTTGTAAAACATGAAAGTTTTTCTGGTTGTAGCAGAAAGCCCATAACGGTTTATCACAGGAAACAAAACATCGTTGCGGTCGGTGTGATCCCAGCGGTACAATCAAGTTAGGAGTTTACACTGTAGGATCGTTTCACGCGGTGCGACCCCGGAGTAATGCTAGAAAGTTCCTTATTGCTTCCCGCCGTATTCATCTCACCTGCCGATATTGTAATCCCGGAGTCTTTCATGCGATTGCTTCCGGAATCCCGTGCCAATTTTATCGTTATAGGATAAAAAGAGAACAAAACGTGATAGCCGCGCAGTCAATATATTCGATGGAATTGAGTTACGGGTGGGACCTGGGATTAAATTAAGTTTGGGTACGATTCTAAATAGGATGCCGATTGTAAAAGGTTTATATAAGTAATTTTATTCCAGGCAGTTGTAACGTTTTTATCGATAACATAATGTACTGTATCACCTTGTTTACGTCCGCTGTTGAACATGGACCTCCTCTATCAGACCATAAGAATCCAGGGTCGGAGCCATAATCACCAAGTTTGGCAGGCGGAACATAATGTAGATACCTACGTACCTATACTTAAATAATTTCTGTATATCAAGCTTAGTAGTAAGATGACATCACTTTATTTACCTTTTTATTTTATTCACTAGCTTTCCGCGCTCCCCGGGTCACTCCCGTTCCCGTGAAAATTTCATAATTATATATAGCCTATGTCATCCGGGGACAGTGTAGCTTTCCAACGGTGAAAGGATTTTTCAAATAAGTCCAGTAGTTTCGGAGCCTGCCATTCAATACAAACACATAAACAAACAATCAAATCTTTCTTCTTTATAATAATAGTATAATTATATATAATATTTAACTTTGTACAACATATTTACAATGCAATGTCGTTATAAATAAATTGTTAAATTTAGTTCCGTCTCAATATTGTTGCCGCCACTTTGAAGTATCAGCACAGATTTAACTCTTCCATTTTGGAAGTGAATCAGTGGTGCTGTTGATATTCAAATTCATACGAAAGGCAACTTTTCTTTTGAACACATCTCATTGTTACAGTATTGTCAAGTCCTTTAAGCTTCCACATTAGGCGGCGAGAAGAATCGCTCGGGGCATTACGATTATCTTACTGAATATGATATCAATCATGCCTTTTTGCGGCATAAAAAGTGTGGAAATAACAGAATAACGAGTAAGTATCAGTTAAGCTGAAATTTTCAGACAATTTGGTCCACAACAAGTTCGAAAAAGTCAAACCTGATGTTCCCAATAATGTAGGTAACGATTTATAAGTTCTACAGTTTTTTACGTCATTTTCCAGTCCCGTAAATAATGAAATAATGTTTTTTTTATTCAGCACTTAGGTATTTACATACACTAGTACTTGTCAGTATTACAATGTAATAAAATTATAAATGTAAATTAATGAAAAAAAATACTTACTTACTGTTTAAAATATCCGACTAGATAACTAACTAATAATATATATATATAACTAACTAATAATATATAATAATATAGAGTTTTTCACTAGGCTGTTACTTACACGATACAGTATAATGTTAAAGCATACGTCTTGTTATCAGGGCGATGTTTTGTGCGTGCGTCGAGAAGACATTCACATTCCTCAGGAATTAGCATTAGCATACGGCATAAGACAACATAAGACTTAATTGTTTTGACTTTGAAGTTATGACACGGACGTAGGGATTTCTTTTTTGGTTTATATAATTTCGCTTAATTGATTCGAAACTGGTACTATTTTACAATTTCAATTTACATAATTTTAAAAATTATTAGACTATATTTCGCGTCACGTTTCTAGGAGTAAATTTAAAGTAACTTGTAAAAAAATAACATATTTAAAAGAAATACCAAAGCACAAATAAATAAAATAAGTATTTTTTAATTGGATCTAAATAAAGTATGAAAAGTTATAATAAGAAATTTACCCAAATATTTATTTTACATGCGAAGTATAATACCAACGAAACACTTTTTTGCTATCTAGAAAGTGATTTATATTTTTCGCATTATACTTATCAGTGTTTTCATTAATGCAATACGCGCAAAAGCGAATTCATTTCCTGTATTGTGGAAGTTACATAAAAAAATAGTTCTGAAAAACACAACCACATAATTATACTCCATTTCAATTAGGATGATAATATGAGAGCTGTATCTGTCATAGCAAATTAAAATGTAGTGAATGATGATAAGATGCACGGTAACTCATAACCACCTACGGTAGTAAAAATAGCTCGTAAACTTTGTTATCAGTGAATAAAGTTTAATTTCCTGTGACAGTCATAGATATGAACCTACCTAGTTGAAATGGAGTATTACATCACACAAGTATAACTACTAAGTATGTGGTGAGTGGTTTGCCGGCATTTTACGGAGGTAACAAGTATACACTCTAAGTAGCTACTGGATACCAAATATTGTTAAGCTACCTGAATATTGATAGTTTTTGGGTTTATAGGATTTATTTGTTTATTTGTAAATTAACAGATAAATCCAATTTTGGTGACGACCAAACTTTATGCGATATGCTATACGGACAGGACATATTATAGTACAGTATAGACTGTAGTGTGCGCCAACAATGGTGCATTCAATCTTCCTTAACTCTTTAAATCCAGTGAGAGTTCTACCAACACGACGGCAACAGTTTAACGTGTTCTCCGAGACACGGGTAAAACACCACCAACTTCCAGACTTTGGACTGGTACTAATATTTTTCTAAAAAGAACATTTATGATAACACCATTTTTTGCCCGACCCGGGGTCCGGTCACAGGTCGTACCATCAAATATGTCTTCATTATAATATAAGCATATTCTTATCTATGATAATATACCTACATATGTATTTCCTATCGATGAAGGGAATTTACATAGTTTATTACTCAGCACATTAATATATTTGGTTATCAATCATTGTTCTCGAATTACGCTACCAGTTAAAATAAATATAGATTAAACTTCGAAACGAACGAACTGCTCGAACGATTTGAAATTCAAATCCTCAACTTCAAATGAAACGAATGTAAAACAAATTGTACTAACCATGATGATGGTCACTATTATCTGCTCAATTAACTCGAAATTTATAGGTGGATAATGTGAACATATTATAAAATGACGGTTGTCCAATTACACGGTACTTGATCGCTGGTAATTAGCTACATGTAGGCATCGTTTTACAATGACCAAATATGTAATTATGTCCTGCACTATCGTCGCAAATTGCAAACCTCAAATTTAAATTCGGTAATAAAATCTGTGTTAACAACGCTGAATATTGTTTTAGCGTACCAGTGTAAAATCCCTGTTTATTTCAGTAAAACTAGTGTAGCCTGTAGGTACTATATCCGCGTTCACTTAGACAATAGTTTATCAATGGAGGTGGTACTGTCTCTTACCAGGTACCTAGTAGTAGACACTGGAGATTTTCGTGAAAGCAGTAGCAAGCCTTAAATATTGTTATGTATTTGGTAGGCCTAGGTTGCATATCTCTTTAATTCACCCAAATACCATACCTACAAATTTTACTAACAATATTAACACTTTGTACAGTCTTGTACGGGGGCGGTGAATTTGTTTTTCCTTGTAAGGGCAGTAGTCAATAATATGTAGTTTGGGAACCTCTGATTAACAAAAAGAACTTCGATACCTAACAACAAAACTCCTTTAACTATATAATGTCTTTTAGATCTTCTACCACTAAAACTAATTGAAAAACGTACATTTTAAAACTTATTCATATATTATTCTTTTTCTCATTTTGTGCGTTCCTTTTTACCTACCGAATACCTTATAGTAGTCTTCGTGCAGATGGAAGAGTCGTCGAAAAGGAAAATTTAGTGTAAGAGCTTTTTGAAATACACACACTGAAAACTTTACCGACATAATCAATTTGAAAATTTGAGCCAAAAAAAAATATTTGTATTTTTTTTAATAACGGTAAGACACCATTAACACTGCCATAATAATGCGTAACACTCAACTGTGAACCGCAACTACCAACATAATGAGCGAATCAATCAAAGTGATCAGTTTGCCAGTAGGTATTGATTGATGATTTGTGCTCAACTTAATTAGATAATCAGTAAACGCTCTTCGACGTACGGATATTTGATCGTTAGGATACGACACAGACCTAGAGAGAGATCGACATCGTCATCAGCCCGTTTAACGTCTAGGTTAGTTATTATTTATTAGCTTCCCGCGCGCGGTTTCACCCCATTCCCATGGGTATCTTCATAATTACATATTATAGCCTATCTAATATCTCATCCGGGAATAGTATAGCTTCTGTAGCTATAGATTAAAATTTATTTCGTTATTTATTTATTGATAATATAAATTAAAGGCCATTTGTATACATTATGGTATCATAGAGAATTATGTCGGTATACACTCAGTATAATAAATATTTCACATATTGTGCTTTTATCGTAAGTCATAAATTCTCCATAACTATATAATGCTTGTTCGGCCAACTAGCGTCTCAGACGAGCCTTAAAACTTGATAGGGTTGATGTAGTTACTATGTTGTCAGACAGTGTATTATAAACTGCTGGCCCCATAACATGCGAAAATTAAGTGGTTTTAGTCAGTGTCTTTGGTATGCCTGATAATTTATCCATGTGCCGTGTACAGTGCGAGTAACAGTTGCACCGTTTCGTGTATAGCGTATACGGCAACCTGCTAAATTACTAACGCGGTCAAGTTAAGGATAAGCTTTAGATAAACGGATTTGGCTTAACACTTTTTATTTCTTTACATTCATGTTTAAGTTATTGAGCTTCCGCAAAAAACTTAAGAAAGAAAAATGTACACTTTAACACTTTTATTAAGTACGTAGGTACTCGTTTAACTATAAGAGCGGTTTCGCACTACGTCCAATCCGAATCCGATCCGAACCCGTGAAAATATTGGTCTAGAAATTTGGAAAGAAATCTGATGACGGATATCGGATCTAGTGCGTAAATTACCATAGAAATAGTTCTTCGGCTACTACAGACCATATTTTCACGGGTCCAGATCGGATTCGGATTGGACGTAGTGCGAAACCGCTGTTGAGCTTTACATATTCAGTTTTAGGACTACGTTGTCTACATTTTTATAGAGCTGTGCCATAATAACGTTCTCGTTAGCG
Organism: Nycteola revayana; assembly: GCA_947037095.2. Classification (NCBI taxonomy): domain Eukaryota; kingdom Metazoa; phylum Arthropoda; class Insecta; order Lepidoptera; family Nolidae; genus Nycteola; species Nycteola revayana. Next base: position 10,624,313 of record OX344845.2, on the reverse strand, counting down.
ACATTTGTGTACAACTGGCAGATTTAGCTACGTACGTACGTACACGTGCTTTACAGAATTGGGGAGGTACTGCACGCTTCAAACGACAGAGTTCAATTAACTAAAAGGCATATTTGAGCTTTAAACTTAGCACTTCAGATAAATTAGACGATTTTCACACGCTGTCGGGGAATTTATACAAACATGAGTTTATGTTTTGTAAGGGTTTCTAAAAAGGAACGTACCTATTTAAGGTAAGGTAGTAGTAAGTTTAGGTCTATAAAGGAACCGGTAGACTGTAAGCGTTAGTCTACACTAATATTATAAAGAGAAAAGATTTGATTGTTTTTTGTTTGTTTGTTTGCATTGAATAGGCTCCGAAACTACTTGACCGATTTGAACAATTCTTTCACTGTTGGAAAGCTACACTATCTCCGGTGAACAGCTATATTAAAATTTCAAAAAAGTTAAGGATCCATACTAAAACTCCAATAATGTAATCGCGTGCGCTGCGAAAACTATTGATTCTAGAACAAAATAATGTACTACCTACGTCTTTGCAGAACATACAATTATCTACAAAAAATATCGCGACAGCATATGTCTAACTATTATAGTTATGTCACAATAAGTGTTTTTTCATTTCAAAGAATATATATAAACTTCATATTTAAGTCTGCTTAAAAACCATTATATCGATACTGGAAATATGAAATAACGTAAGGGACATTTTGTCGAAAATGAGTTATATATATCGTTGGATTCGGAATTTCTTTCTCTATCGATTGGTATATTTAAAATCTAGAAAATCCACAAAAAATGTCCCTTACATCACATATTTTCCGTAGGCCTAGACCATTTTTTTTCTAGAAACTGGCTGTATATGACATTTTAAATTAATATTTTTATAAAAACTAATGTAAATCTCTTTACTCACAGTATTTGGTATTTACATTTAAACAAAATCGAGTACATTTTACAACAGGTCACATAAGTTATTCCATAATTTGAGATGTTTTAGTATTGTCTTATACATTAGTGTTGTCTGAGAAGGTACAAATAACATGTCCCTTACATTAAATTGTCACGCAAGTTATCATAATCATATAGACCCTTACGTTAATTTGTAAGCATCGAAAATAAATTGATCTGTCCTTTACATCACACAGGACTGCCTGATCCGTACAATTCCTAAAAACTTATCTAAACGAATATTATTATGCGTCTCTGTCACACACGCTAAACGGTGCAACTTGTCTAAGCTAGATAGCAATACGGATTTTGTGTGTGATTTTTTTCGCGCAGTTGTGACACTTACTTCGCCTTTCGCCGGCAATCTTGCGCCACGTGCGTCGATAACATTGTTTACGTGCGTCTAAAAGTAACAATAACACGGTTTGTGATGATACAAATCTGCATTTAAGTAATAAATCATCGTTTTCATTGTTTCGTGAAAGTTTTACCTGGATTCCAAACATGAGTGATGAAAAGTTATCTTCACTTCTAGCCCGCAGGCAAAAATTGATGAACATTAGGAATCACTTAAACAGGTAATTATTTCTTACTACTTTTGGTACTTAAATTATTGTTTAGTCATGAATGGAGTTCAGTAATTTAAAATTGGTCTATTTAGATAGAATAATTCGAATCTTAATAAAAATATACCTAAGGTAAAATATTGGTAAGTATGATGTCTATGTGCTAACGCCGAATGAATGAATGTATAAAGCGTTTTTTATGATCGATCAAGGCTAAGTGATGCTTGCCGCGGTTGATCCGTGGATATAACCCGGATAGGTGAACATCCATTTCATACCAAGACCCCTCCGTGCCTCGGAAAGCCACGAATAAGTCGTCGGTTATAGTTGTAATTCGTTGGTCTTCGACATTCGTAGCCACCAAAACAATAAATAGTTTTGTTTTTGTAAGGCACATTCTGGCTTACGTTACCTATGTCCCTTACGTTAATTTTTGCTGTTACAAAAACATTATTTTATTATTGTTATGACTAAAATTGTTTTATAATAAGCAAAAATGTAGCTGTATACAATAATAATATTCAACACTATTCATTTCATAACGATACAATGTGCTATTTTTTGCTGAAGTAACTTTTTCTCATTTGAAACCCACAATAATAAGGTCCCTTACGTTAAAATGTTAACCTTAGTTCGTTTCACCGCTGTCCTTTACGTTTAAAATTACGTTTTTAGACAATGGTATTCAATAATTTAATTATTTGTTAACAGGTGTAATTCTTCTGCAAACCATGAACAACGTGCAATAAATTCATTGGAAAATATAATAGAGAATAGTGATACAGAAATGGAGACTCAACCAACGAAAGCAAACGTCGTTATCCCGAATAGTAGTAATGAGATAAGTATAGAAAATGATATGGAATATGAAATTATAAATACGTCAACTCTATCTCTATCTCGATCACATTCATTTTTCAAAGACAATCGTAACAGTTTTGGGTCTATTTCTTCTGATGGAAATAGCTATGTATCAAACAGTTCCACATGTGTCGCTGAAATACCCTATTCATACAAATCAAATGCTAATACCATTATTGAAAATGATCCTTTTAACGATAACATAGTATTAGTAACCGACATCACTGCCGATACCTTTTCAAATCGAATAATTCCAAGCGATATACATCAACAGGATAAAGAAGATGTTAATACCATTATTGAAAAGGAACCTGACATCACTGCCGATACTTTTTCATACCCAATGATTCCAAGCGATGTACATCAACAGGATAAAGATGCAGCTCCTGACATAGCGTTGACACTGATATCGCTTAAGAATATTCCATATACACTACCACACAATACACAAAACTCTGCAGTATCATTTCAATGCAATGTGAATGAATTAGATCATAGCGTTACTTCAGAAGCAGGGGTCCTTAATTCATCAGCCAACATACATATTTTTGAACCAGTTGCATCTTCTTCTCATTTGATTCAGGAAGATGATATTTTAGGAAATGAAGATCTAGATGTTAGACCAAAGAAAAAACGTCGTGAGACATCGAAATTTACAAAATCCTGCATGGATTTTAAATTTGACGAAGGTCAAAACGATTTTTCTTCAGGAAGCTCAGACCTTTGGTCAGAAAAAGATGAATTTTCAGACAGTTCAGTTGATAATAAGAAAAACAAATCAAGAAGGAGGAAAAAGAAAGCTATGAAAACAAATAGTAAGAATAGTCAAGAAGATGTAGTACCGAAGAAGAAAACAAAACCAGAAAACAAACGTAAAACACAAAAAAAAATGATAGAAAAGGGTCTTTCTTATGTAACACATAGTGGCAAACAAATAGAAGGTCGGAAGTTACAGAATAATCCATGTGCACAGACTAAATGTCTAAGAAAATGTTATGAAATATCTGATGAAAGAAGGCAGTCCATATTTGATTATTACTGGTCATTAAGTAACGAAAAGAAACGAGATTGGATATTGCAATCATCTAAACCTGCAAATGTAAAACGTAAAAAAACTAAAAATACAGAAAGTAGAAGATCAGTCACTTATGAATACTTTATAAATGAGGGTGAAGGCCGGCGGCAGGTATGCCAACAATTTCTAATGAAAACATTAGACATAAGTCAAACATTCATTTTGTACACAATTAAAAATGCCTACGAAGGTTTATCTCGTCCAGATGGTCGCAAACGGTCAGCCCCAGACAAATATGACGAAGCCACCAAACTTGCTGCAAAAAAGTACATTGAAATGTTACCAGCCTTACCATCCCATTATAGTAGAAAAAACTCAACAAAATTATATCTGCCAGAAGAATTTAGAAATACTTCAAATTTATACAGAATATACGTTAAAAATTGTAATGAGAAATCTGAGGCATTCTTAAGCGAAAAGCTTTTCATTAACCTATTTCGAGAGTACAAATGTAAATACCAAATACTGTGAGTAAAGAGATTTACATTAGTTTTTATAAAAATATTAATTTAAAATGTCATATACAGCCAGTTTCTAGAAAAAAAATGGTCTAGGCCTACGGAAAATATGTGATGTAAGGGACATTTTTTGTGGATTTTCTAGATTTTAAATATACCAATCGATAGAGAAAGAAATTCCGAATCCAACGATATATATAACTCATTTTCGACAAAATGTCCCTTACGTTATTTCATATTTCCAGTATCGATATAACTTTTTGAATTATTAAATTTGGACATTCCATTCGAAAGATATCACAGGTTTAAAAATGTAAATTATTTGAAAAATGTCGCATGGTCGCCGCTCCTCTCATGGGCGGGATTATAAGATGGGCGGGAGATACTTTTGTTTTTGCTGGAGATTGCCGACAGACTCTTCCTGTCATTAACAGAGGTACGCGAGCAGATATCATCAAAGCATGCTTAAAATCGTCGCCCTTATGGACTTCGATTGAAAATATAAAATTACGGACGAATATGAAAGCTCATCTTCATGGAATAACCGATGGTGATTTTTCACAGCAACTGCTTAAGCTTGGGGAAGGAATTTTTCCCACTCCAAATTTAAGCAGTAATTGTAACATCCTTCTGGATGAGTCCCTAGGTCAAATAGTCCATACTTTAGAAATTTTAATAGATGCAGTATACCCTGATATCGAGAATTTGCACGAAAAGGACTTTCATTGGTTGTGTTCTCGGGCAATAGTATCACCCAGAAATGATAGTGTCAACGAAATAAACAATCTAATTATTCAAAAAGTTCCCGGACAAATAAAAAAATACAAATCGATAGACACCGTGACTAATATCGAAGACGCAGTCCATTATCCCCAGGAGTTTTCAAAATTCATTAAGCCCTTCTGGATAATGATAGTGATAATGGGTGCTACAATTAAATTGTCCTTCAATTCCTTAATAAGCAAAGTCTCGTCCCGTTGCACAAGCTTGGGGGGCTTAAATTCCTCAAAAGCATAATAAGAATTCCAATTTATTAAGTCAATTTATGTGGTGGCAACATAAATTGGTATAAATTGTAGCACCCATTATCACCGGCCCAGCAGCTGGTCAACTAGCTCATATACCGAGGATTCCGATGATCCCAAGTGATCTGCCAATCCCTTTTAAACGGCTTCAATTTCCGGTGGAAACATCTTTCGCCCTAACTATCAACAAGTCCCAAGGGCAAACTTTAAAATTAGTAGGGGTTAAACTACGAAAATAATGTTTTACTCATGGCCAACTGTATGTTGGCCTATCGCGGGTCGGAGGTCCTGAAAATCAATATATTTTGCTGCCTTAAAATTAATTAACATCAAATATCGTTTACAGGGAAGCTCTGACTCAATAAATTGATTGAGAAAGTAAAGTATATGTATAGCTCTCTTTACAAAAAAAAAATATATATTTGTTTAATACCCGTGCGAAGCCGGGGCGGGCTGCTAGTTAAGTAATAAAGGGCGTCACACACGACGATGATACTTTAATATTTTACGTTCAGATGCCTGGACACAGAAAATTATAGTTTTGTTTTGGCGCTGGTTCAGACACAAAAGTGGAGAATTCGTGAGTGCCGAGTAAACCAGATTCAGGAATGAGTAAAAGTTCGTTTCCTTGCCGGTGTCCGGTTACAGAAAGAATGGATTCGAAAGGATCTAACTCGCCAAATCATACGCTTCCCAAAAATGTTGGATGCGGGTGGATTCCACTAAGACCGCAGCAGTCCTGTGGCTCTTCGGTCACGCACACTATTTTGATAATTTATTTACGGAATGTTTAGTATTTACAAAGAAAAAGTATTTTTTGTTATATTTTTAGAGCGCACGCGACACTGTTCTAGGATAGTTATTTTTGATAAGTAAAGTTCCGGTAGCGCGTTAGGTACCGGAACTTTACTTAGCGGTTGGTAGTCACACCATCCGTCAGTTGTCGTTGTCCTTTTTCATCGCATGTGGTGTAGGATAGGAATAGGTAAATAGGCAATGTTATGTCTCGAACTATTTTTTTAGTGGGAAATAATATAAGTAAAAAAATGTAATGTGGCTTATAATTGGTAATTGAATGTCACATTTAAATACGGCTAACACAAAACAAAGGATATCTTAAGTATATAGTAGTAGCGACAAGCTCCGTAGCGTGGGACAACCTCCGTTGCGTGGCGGTATTTGGCTCGCTTTAAATCTCGGAGGTCGTGGGTTCGATCCCCACGCCGGGCATGAAATCTTTGTGTAATTTCTAAGATTTCTTTCCGGGTCTGGTTAGTTGAGTGACTACCCTCCGTGCCTCGGAAAGACGTTAAGCCGTTGGTCCCGATTGTTATAACATCATAAAATAAAATAAAATAAAATAAAAATCATTTTTCAGGCACTTGCAAATAGTCAAAACAATAATTAAGTATTATTTAGATAATATCATATTTTATAACATAATTATAATTAATTATCATATTTTATAAATTTTCAAATTAAACAAGTACTTAAGTTATTATTTTAATAATATTTTAGTCTTAACGTCTTAGTTTATTATTTAACTATATTGTGTCAAATAGCTTGTTCTGTCTATAGTAGGTTAGAACAATTGTCATTATTTAGGTGGACCATGAGTATATATATAACGACGGACGCGCTTTAATGCTACCACAGGATCCAATACGCCCCAACTGAGAAGATCCGGCGAAACAAACTCAGTGGGTTATTCTACTGCCGGTTTTAACACGACCCACATGAGACGGTCCGGCGAAACATACTCAAATGGGCAGAACGTAGGTTTTGGTCCAGTTACTTTAACTATTTATTGGCATACACATTTTTTGCCCAAACGGTTGTCTTTGAAATATTTGGTTATTGTGTTTTTATACTTATAGAAAAATAAAAGAATTTGAGACAGAACTAGCGGTCTATGAATATCATCTATAATAATCGTATATCAAGGAACGGGCAGCAGCGTTTCCTTGGGTGGTACAACATAATATTGCGGTCACCAATCCGCCTGCCAAGCGTGGTGACTATGGCAAATACCCTCCCACTTTTTTTTTTTTTTTTTTTGTTGTCCGGGGGTAAATGCATTGACGCATTCCCACCGCCTCTGCAGCGTATTCGCGCGCTGGCGGCGGGATATGTGGGACTCGCCCTCTCCATAGCGTGGTATGCATAACTTATACCACGAGGAGAGGACCCTACGCCACTAAAACCTCCCGGACACTCCTTCGTTCCGCCGTTGGCGGGGGCCGGGTACGCATGAGCAATCCGGCCCCCCGACGGCACCCGCGGCCAATATGGTACCGCAGGATCTCCAGGGCCACACTTACAGTGGCCCATTTGCCCAATTATAGGGACGCGACGCCCGGAGTGTAGAGGCGTCCCTACTCCTCATGGGTCAGCCTCGAAGGGAGCGGGGCCCATGTTCCCCACTCCCCAAGGCCGAGCCTAGGGCGGTAGGCGGCGGGTTTCAGCCCGCCGCCGACGGCCAACACGCCGTCTGCGAAGCGGGTGGGCAGAGGGATCTACTTCCCTCTCCCGCTCCGCGGCCTCCTTCTGTGACATAACTTGTCTACAGAAGGAGGCAACCGCCTCCCACGACCTCTCGCTTTGGACCATCTTCGAAATGATGGTCGGCAGCGAGAGGTCGTCTCCCACCGCGCCAACGAGCTTCCCCCGCTCGTTGGCCCACGCCGGACACTCCACCACCGTGTGCTGCGCCGTATCGTTGGCACAGTCACAGTGGTGACAGCGAGTGTCCGGCTCTCTCTGCACCACGTTGCACAGGTAGTGGCCGAAGCAGCCATGGCCTGTTACTACCTGTGCAACGTGGTAGGTGACGTCGCCGTGACGGCGACCGGCCCACTTTTTTAGATGGGGCCGAATCGCCTCCACCGTACGCAATCCGCTCCGCGGCGCGGCCTCTAGCCGCTCCTGCCATTTCCGGAGGGTTTGGCGACGGATCTCAGTCCGCCACCGTGCAACACCCTCCGGGAAGGGGTCGCGGCCAGAACGCGCCCCCTCACACCTCCGCCGGTACGCGGCGGCCAAAACCTCCGCCTCCAGGTCCCACGGAGGGGACCCCGCAAGGAGGCAGGACGCGTCAAACGCGACCGTGTGGTAGGCGCGGGACGCCCTGATGGCCATCACCCGCTGCGGACGTCGCAGCAGGGCTATGTTTCGCCTCTTCAGGGCGTCGACCCAAATGGGGGCGCCGCCGTAGAGCGCCATGGAGCGGATTACACCGGCGTACAGCTTGCGGCAGGTGCTCCTGGGTCTGCCGAGATTCGGCAAAAGCCGGCCAAGAGCACCCGCCGCCGCAACCAGCTTTGGGGCCAGCCGCTGTAAGTGGGCCCCGAAGCTCCATCTGCTGTCGAGGACTATGCCTAGATATCGCATACTGTCCCCGACAGCAATGGATTCGCCACCCACTATGAGGTGGGCGCCTACAGGTGGCGCTCGCCGAGGCCCATGAAAACAAAGGGCCTCGGTTTTACCGAGCGCCACCTGCAGGCCCAAACGGCGTATACGGGCGACCATCTGTGCCACGGCTGCTGTGGCCAAGATGGTCGTACGCCGATGATCGGGCGCGCGGGCGGTCACCAGTGTGTCGTCAGCGTACGCTATCACGCTGACCCCCCGGAGACCGCGCATCCGCAGCGCCCAATCAAACCCGATGTTCCACAGGAGCGGCCCCAATACCGACCCCTGCGGAACACCGCGCGAGACCGCCCTCCGGCCAGTCTCGCCGCCGGACGTCGGGTACACTACCTCCCTGCTTTGGAGGTAGTGTCCCACCAGTGCCCGGAGGTACCTGGGCACCCCATGGTGCCTGAGGCCCTCCTCAATGCACGCCCAGGGGAGGGTGTTGAATGCGTTGCGGATGTCCAACGACACCGCTAACAACACCTCTCCTCGGCTGGTCGCCTCCTGCGAAAGTTCCCGCACCCTCGCGATCGCGTCTATGGTTGACCGACCCTGGCGAAACCCGTATTGGTCCGCGTACAGGTCGGGACCAACCTCACCAAGATGTGTGGTGAGGCGAGACGCGATCACCCTCTCCATCAGCTTGCCCAACTCGTTCAAGAGAACGATTGGGCGGTAAGCCGATGGAGACTACGCCGGTCGCCCGTCCTTACGGAGAAGGACGAGTCGACCGAGCTTCCAGGCTGCGGGAAAGCGACCCTGCTGAAGGCACGCATTGAAGAGGGCGAGCACTCTGGGCTCCAGCTCCTCCATGACCAGTGCCCAGACGCGTCCAGGCACTCCGTCCGGCCCAGGGGCGGTATTTTTGATGGCCATTTTTGCCACCGCCGCCCCCAACTCCGCCGGTGTGACATCCGCCGGAGTTTCCTCATCGTCACCGTCGTCGGTCGGCATCACGGTGTCAGCTGGCATGGCCATAGCTGGCGGCGAATATTCCTCCTGACTGGGGAAGAGCTCCTCTACAACTGATTGGAGGAGCCCCGGCTGGAGGCTCTCCGTCACCGGGGGAGCCCAGGGGCGTAGTTTATTACGCACCCCTTTATAGGGTCGTCCCTACGGATCTCTATCGAGGGCCTCCAGCGTACTCGCCCAGCCATCGTCTTTCGCCTGTGCTATGGCCACACTCAGCTGACGCCGACTCTCCCTGCAGTCGGCGTAGGCCGCGGCAACACGAGCCTCGTCCCGAGGTCTCCGACGATTCGACCGGGTGTACACGCGCCGCATTGCAGTGCACTGCGCACGCAGCTGTGCAATGGCGGCGCTCCACCAGTACACCCGTCGCTGCGGTGGACACGGGCGGACCCGGGGCATGGATGCGTCGCAGACGCTTACCATGGCCCCATCGAGTCCCCCCGCGACAGCGTTCACGTCGGAATCGGAACTACAAGGCCCCGCGACCCACGACTCCACAATCGACCCCCCATTATGCCTCACGCACGTGTTAACGGAGCCGCGGTTTAGGACCACCAGGCCCTGCTCCACCGCCCAGTCCTCCAGCGTCCGCCCTTTGGGGTCAGACGCGGGGCAGCCCCAGGCTGGGGATTTGGCGTTCAAGTCACCCACCAACAGCACCTCGGCGCCACACCGACTCAGCAGGCGGCCGACCCCGTCGAGGAACTCCTCGAATTCGGCTAGCCCGCGATTCGGCGAGAAGTAAACCCCGATGATGGTGAGCGACCCCACCACAGCCTTCACAAAGCCCCGCCCTCTCACGACATTGGAGAAAGGCGGGGTGCCGACCGACGACGACAAAAACAACGCAACCAAGCCATCCCGATCGCCGACCGTATTGGGACGGTCGGGAACCATGTATGGCTCGGCGACAACTCCGACATTTATCAACCACTGCGCCATGGACTGCAAGAAAAGATCCTGAGCCCTGGCGCAGTGGTTGAGATTATCTTGGAGAAATACCCTCCCCCTGGAGGAGGCCCATGTTCAGTAGTGGACATTATACGGGCTGATGATGATGATAGTAGTAGTAGCATTCACGGTAAACTTACGTTAATCCATTCGAATCATTCTTGTAAAGATTAAAGAAACGTAACATACGGCCTTAATATTAAATTAAATAGTTAGCTCATCAGATGATATTTATAACTTAAAAGAGGACTTCAAACTCTACCGTACCTACAGTTTTAATGCCGAACGAATTGGGTAACAAATCATACTATGATTAGAAAAGACCACGCAGAATGCACGTCTTTATGAAAACTGATTATCAAAAATATTTCAAATGTATTTTAAAAAGTCTAAGAAACTTTTTCATAATATAGCATAGTAAGGACTGTGTCCCTTGTTCTGTATAGTGGTTTAGTATTGTAACTGTATTTTTATTTCTGTACCTATTTTATAAAAATAATATTAATCTTAATAACAGCGTGTGATAACAAAAACATGTAGTAGGGCCATCAAAGTCTGCTTTGGAACGTTAAGCGAAGCGATACATAAACAGTCCTCATTCATTTGAAGTCTTAAGCTTTAGTTAGCTTAGAGAATCGTGTGAACCAAAGTTTTAAAAATATTATTTTGATCTTCTTATAAACTAGAGCAGGGGTCTCCAAACTTTGACGCCTTAGGGCCATAACGATTTATTTCAATATGTTCGAAGGGCCAAAACAGTTTTAATTTTTCTATCCTTAACTTTTAGATACTCTTATATTTTCTAGACTAGTCGCAAAGTGTGCGACCGAGAAAATATCATTTTGTGTCTTCTTTTGCAACTTATCACAGCAATAGTAACAACAATAAGACGTTGGCTGTCGCGGGCCAGATTGATGACACTACTCTTAAGCTGTCGCGGGCCGGATTGTTGGCACTGGCGGGCCGGATTTGGCCCGCAGGCCGTAATTTGGAGACCTCTGAACTAGAGCTTATATATAATTTGTAATAGTTATTTTTAAATAAAATATGCTTGATAATATCGGTTAGACCTAAATTGTAGCATACCTTCGTCGTTACAAATTAGACATCTGCTACCGCATAGAAAGTCTTGGGTTTTTTTTTATTCACTTATACCTACTATAGTGATATAATATTGAGATATTTACAAGGGACTGTCTGTGATGAATAGGTATTTAAAATATATTTATACTATATGAAAACCATTGGCCATTTCGGGCAAAAAATTCTGGTAGGAGATTCATGGCCCAGTGCACGAAAACGGGCTGATACTACCTACTTATAATATATAGCATTGCACGGTGCACCCGTGTGAAACCGGGACGAGTCGCTAGTAATACCTACATAATTATATTAAGCTACTGGTGTTGATTTTAAGAGTCTAATATTTATATAGAGGGCATTCACACAATGTATTCATTAATTTCTTAGAACTGACTACTCAAATAGAACATGAATATTAAATGTAATTGTGAGTACCTACTCACATTTCATATTATTATTCTAAATTATATTTTGATATTTTCAAAAGTTTAACTTTAATGTATTATACCTTTTTATTTTTTTAGACGGACTTATGTTTACCATCATATTTTTGCTACTTCATCAGGCATAAAGACGAGCAGAGCTCTAGCTTTATTTATTAGATAGTTTAAAAACTAAAAACTAGCAGTCTGCGCAAGTGAGCCATAGCTAGCAGGGAAATTGAGAAATTAATACTTTTATTTTCTTACAAACTTAAACTTATCATTTTATGTTATGCATGTATTCACATACCCAACTGTTGGAGTAAGTCATCGTTTAAGGCAACTGAGCAACTAATGGTTACAACTAGTTGGCAACTAACAAGGGACCAATCTTTGATACTATTGTTCCAGTCTCTTATATCAATTAGAAACTCAAACAACCTCATTAAAACTTTGTTGCGCTTTGTTGTAAAACAAAGGTAACATAAGCCGTTAGGTTTCTATTAAAACTATTCAATGGCCATCATTAACAATCATATTTTCAGTTTGCAAACTGCGAGTGTGCATAAAAAGAAATAAAAAACGTGTACATAATAGAGATTGCAACCCAGTAAGTTTCTCAACCCAGCCGGGCCCGGTTGCATTCGTCGCCAACCCGGCCAGGTTGTGTTAGCGATGAATCCTTTAAAGTATTTTATGAAAATTTTATATATACGAAGGAAAAAGACAATGATTCAAGGTTAATATTTATATCAAACTAACTTATGAACAATTAGGTATCACAATAATCAGTCTCACTCAAGTCTCAAAATCACACTTAATACAGAATTGATTACTTTTACATGTGGACGGAAAAGTAACATTAGTATTAGTAATTATTCATTTTTATAAGTTTGAACAAGCAGGTCTTTCTATTTACTCCTTGTAGTGTCTATTTGAAATGAAAATGAAAATGAAAACGTTTATTGATATTGTAGACGAATCGATCGTTCTTATTATACCTAAGTCAAATACAATGATAAAAATTTAAAAAGAAAAAAATGATCTTGACTAATTAATTTGTATACATTTCAACAGTCATGTTATTAAATAGAATTTAAATCTACCAATGTGGCATGTGATAGTCGCGTATTGTAAATATAATTAGAATCAACCAGCGCGGGCTGGGATTCGGTCAGAAGCATAGAACGCGTCTTGCAAGGACGACCGGACCTATCCTAGCTTCCTACTAGTCTTTCTCTATCTACCTACGTTGTGACACCCGGAAAAGAAAGACTTTAAGAAACTCCGAGATCATTCTTTTTGTCATCTTTTAAAGTCTTTGATTTATCATTTGTACATCTTTTAAAAACATTTTTAGTATCTAGGTTAGTGATCCCCATAGATGAAATTGTGACGGAAACAATGAAAGTTTTAAGTAAGTATCGAGTACCTATAGGGAGCGCTCCTACAGATTTACATTTTTTTATTTATTTTTTAAAATTGGAACATTCCTACAATTTGAAAACATAATAATATTTTATTAAAATAAGAAACTAATAACGCAGCTTAAAGAACTAAATGTGTAATAACAACTTAGATTAGATAGATAGCTAGACTTTGGTAGCTTTGTTATAAACAAAACAAATTCTTATTTACTAAAAGTAAAGTATTATGATTTTTCTTAAACTACTATTACTAACGGCAATGACGCACCTCGCAGTGGTTGTCATGCCAACGTACACTCTACGAGTTGGCGCCCCCGCGCCGCGGTAACTTACCGGGTCCGGTGACCGGGCCCGGCCATGGTGCCTCAAAAAGCACTGGGCCCGGTTTGCAATCTCTAGTACATAATTGTCGCATCATATTATTATTCAATTTGATCATTTTTTTAGGTCAGGAGTACCTACTTAGTTACTTTTTGTAATACATATTTCATGCCACACAAACTTTTACTTTTACTATTTTTTATTTGTTTGGCAGCGTTGAATGTGTCTATAAACAACGGTTACCAATTACCATCAGCTGGGCTGTCAGCTCGTCTGCCATAGTCATCTATACAAATTATAATTTTTCTTAAAATATTTGTTAAGAGTGTGAAAAGTTTTCAGTTGTAGTTAATGAAAAAGCTGTACATAAATAAAAGATTCTCTCTTTATATTATTCAGGAACACAAACACTTTTAATAATAAAATAACAATTGGCATATTCAACAACATAAATCTATCTATAATATTTTATTGCAATTATTAAAAAAAATCATTCTTAGTTTATAATAATAAATATTTCAGTCGCCAGAACTTCACTACGACCAATTTAGAAAGGGATTAAAACCTCAACCTACAGTACCCACATATAATATGTAATGAAACCAAAAAACAATATAATTATTATAATCATAATAATTTAATTAATTTCAACATACATTTATTATTATAGAGAAACCAAACTAAACTAAATTACTTAAGTTACTTAATGAAAATCTTGGCGTATTCGCATTGTACCTACGTAAATCGCGACCGAACGTGAAATATGCCTTAACTGAATTTCTTCCTTTATCTATTTATTCACCTACCTACCCACTACCCAGAGTTTTGACGTAAACGAAAAATGTCATTAGTTGGGTTACGCGTTTAAATAACCTATTTTTGTTTTGAAAATAAACTGTGTCTAGGTAAAGGTGCCCCTTTGAACATGAAGTCCAAGGTTTCTAACGTATTTGTGTTTGCGTTTGCGTAAGTATGTAAATACTTACGTTTTAGATTAACATCCAATCTAAATCGTAAAACTGGTTTATACATCCCTACTAATATTATAAATGTCCGTTTGTTTGTTACGCTTTCAGTGAAAACTACGTGGAGATAATTGGAGGTATTAAAAATAACATAGGGACAATGGCGTCTATGCGAGCGAAGCCGCGGGTAAAAGCTAGTTCTTTATAATTTATCAAATTGTAGTACCTACCTATTGCAATGAATAATAAGTACTAAAGTTATAAGAAATTAACTGGCTCATTTTCTAAGAAAACTACTGTTGAGTAAGTTAAAATTTATTGTAAGGATCTAACAAAAAAGAAATACTTCTATGTGTAAATAAACAGAACGTGTCAAATCATGTCATAAATACCTGCATATGACTGCACCGGTGCGGTGGCTTAGTGGTTATCGCAGTGGGTTCTGTGATCTGATGTTCTCGAAACAATTCCCACGCGAGACAGTTATTTGTGTGGACCACGAATAGTTGTTCTAAGTCTATGTGTACCTACTCTGTGTCTGTGAATAAAGAGTCAGTAACCTGCGGAGTTGTCTTAAAAAAAATACTAGGCGTATCATAATAATAATAATAATAAATTTATTTATTTTCATTGGTGCACAAATTTATACAGTAGGTACAATACATTTAAATAATCTAGGTAATACAATATGGTGCCTGTATAGAATTAAATCTGTGCCACAGGCGCTATGGGCACTTGATTAGTATAAAATAATGATCTTATTTATGTAATTTTAACAATATTTATTATAGATATAAAACTATGCATATAATTAACTAAACATTAAATAAAAATACTTATCTACTTAAAATACTTTAAACAGTAATATGAAACCTATTTTTATTTGACGACAGTCAGCAAATCTTCCGTGCGCTCATAATTTAGTGTTTGTAAATATTCGCAAACTCGCGTTTTAGATTTTGCATAGTTTAGGTCATATATTGATGTTTCTTTGTTTATTTTATTATACAGATAGGGACCCAAAAATGCAAAAAACCTATTAGTATAAAGAAACTTTGAAACAGAGCTACATGAACAGACAATATCTTTCCTTCTCTTGGTGTTAGTAAGGTAAGGGTTATAAGTAAGTGCAGCATAAATAAACTGTTGTATTGTCATAATGCGGCTATTGGATAAAAACACACAAATTGGGTACTAATCTTGACAAAAAAGGTTTTCTGTATAAAATTAACTTTGAAATTTTGTATTGTTTCCATCATAAAATGAGATCATTAGCATAGACACACTTTAATGGTAATCTCTTCCTCATTATAAATTTAAAAAAGTTCTAATGATATGACATAGAACACTTTGTAGTCGTCTGATGAGATTATTTTGCGGAATTACCATTTTTAGATTGATTACGACGCAAAAACTGTAATTAAAGAATGTTTAGTTAAAACGATCCGCGATACGTTAGAAGTAATATAAATTTCAATATGAACAAAAACAATGCGTACCTTCATATACCTTACGTTTTCATCTCTGACACCCTCAAACGCATATGTTAAGTAGGTCGACATTACCATATTAGATACACGCGTATTATTTACCTCGCCGCAATAAGGGCAGAGCGCATTAAGGTAGAAAGCGTTAGTACCTACGTCATAATTGAACACGCAATTTCATAAAGGGCACATGTAATTTTGCGAAACATAATGAGATGTGATTCTTCGTCTCCGTATATATCTGTTAGATTCGTCTTGACAAGGGAGACATTGTCAAATTAATATTTGCACTGGATTTTGATACGATATCCCGAGAAATGGTTGTGAAATCAAATAAAATTGTCCTTATATCGTATGATTTCAAATTATCTCCACGAACTGGTATTATTTTTTCTTGACAATTTCGTTGAAACATGAAGGTTTGTTCAGACGTTAATAATTTGTATGTTTCCGTTTCAAAAAAGAATTTGTAAGAGAGAGGCCTTTTGTTGTCATAGTATTATTTGTTATTTTCTCTGTATAAGTATAACAGATCTTTTTTATTTTCAAGATAAACTACTAGATACTATATTCAATTATTTGTATTTACAATGAAAATTAAAAAACAAATTATAAGAAACTCAAACCTGAACCTTATTTACATTGGATTCCATAAGTGATTGATTCTATATGATTAGGTACCATCTATAACGGAGCGAATGGAATAAAACACAATGTTAATCGGTAAAGACGAAAGGTGCATTTAGGACACGGCTTTTTACGTACAATTAGAAAATTTAGAAGTATTTGCAATATACACTTGAGAGCAATAAAATCGCACACGTTGACTTTTTGTTGTTAAAGCAGTTTTTTTCATGAATGTGAATACATATTAAAATAAAACTTACACTATTAGAATGTTTACTTCAGTACCTTTCTAATGATATCAAATACAGTGTAAAAAAAGTACCCATAGGGAGTTTTAGGGCACAAAACCCAACATACGGATAAAATTACCCAATTTAGCTTAAGAAAGAATAAAAATAAAACTCAAAATGCTTGATCAAATTGTTTTTTAATAAGGTGTATTCCCTCCCCTAGCCTTGATTACAGCTCTTAATCGATTTTTCATGGACCGTATTAATTTCACCATGAAATCTTGTGGTATGGCGTTCCACTCCTCTTCAATGGCAAGTTGAAGCTCTTGGAGGCGCGTAGGAGCAGGGCTTCTTGCTCGAACTCTTCTTTTTAGCTCATCCCAGACATGCTCAATCGGATTGAGATCAGGACTACGAGCTGGCCACTCCATCGCGGTGATTCCAACGTCTTCCATGTAGTCGCAAACTGTTCTAGCGACATGCGGTCTGGCGTTGTCGTGCATTAAGAGAAAATCTTCTCCCATAAGCCACGCAAGCGGCCTCACATGTTCTTCGAGCATTTCTTCGACGTATCGTGCAGCCGTCAAACTTCTCGATCTCGGGCCGGTATTCGCCGTAGTGATGAATACAATGTCAGTTTTAGTGTCCAACATTATGCCACCCCAAAACATACACGATCCACCTCCAAAAGCCACACGTTCGCTTATGCAGCATTGTGAAAATCGCTCTGATGACCTTCTGTAGACCCTAGAGCGTCCATCATGACCATGTAAAGTCATTCTGCACTCATCAGAGAACATAACAGCCCGCCATTGGTCATACGTCCAATTTAAATGTTCCCTAGCAAATTGTAGCCGGGCTTGTCGGTGAGCTGTGGTCAATTTGGGACCATTTGCTGGGCGATGTGAAGTCATTCCTGCTTCACCTAGTCTTCTTCGAACTGTCCACCGACTTATACTGACATTGCGAACTTCTCGAAGCTGTTGTCCCAGTTGAACCGCGTTCAGTTGCCGATTTCTCAAAGACCTTGTCACAAGAAAGCGGTCATCACGCTCTGATGTTGTGCGTCGCCGGCCAGATCCTGGTCGCCGAATGTAGCCACCGGTCTCTTGGAACCTCTGGTATACACGACGAACAGAGTAGCGGCTCAAATTTAGCCGTCGAGCAACTTCACTTTGGTTATGGCCTGCTTCGAGCAAGGCAATAACTTGAGCGGCTTCTGCGGGCGTGGTATCCATATTTTTCCAGTAAATCCGTATGCTTCCAGTAGAGATGTTATCACGTTGACCTTCGGTATGCAACTGATTAAAAATTCCAATAAACCGACCTTTTTATACCTGCGGCTAAGGGTGCAAGTAGTGACAACGCAAACGCGTGAATTTGGGGAATTCGGTGTACGGTCGGTTTTTGTAAGTTACGTAAAGGTCAATGATTTTAATTTTATGTTTTTGTAAAGCTAAGCTTGTATGCTTTAATTTTGTTTAATGATTTTTACTCAATATCTTTAGATTTTAGAAAACAATCAGTAATAAACCAAATTACAAGGGGTGTGCGATTTTATTGCTCTCAAGTGTATATTATAAAGGCAGAATGACAGTGAAAAAAATTGTTCAACTATTTTTCGTTCAATTTTTAGGTTCCAAGAGACCGGTGGCTACATTCGGCGACCAGGATCTGGCCGGCGACGCACAACATCAGAGCGTGATGACCGCTTTCTTGTGACAAATAAAGGAATCCAAATATAAATATGACGGCTCGCCGTCTTAGGCCATCTCACGACACGAGCCCGCACTACGATGCACCAAATACGTCATATTTATTAAAACAAACGTTCAATTTATACAAAAAGTTCTCAGTATAGACAAAGGATGGCGGTGTAAAGAAATTAATAAAATAAATAAACCAACACCATGTATAAATAAACTATTTCTTATTTTTCATTGGCTATACCAATCACCAGTGACCTAAAAGGTTTAATGATTTTTAAATCGATTAATGTCTGTAAGGTAATTGATATCACGTTGAACATCTTACAATTTGAAAAACGAAACTATGACTTGAATACGAGGGAGAAATAAAGACTTCTTTCAACTCAAGACTCAAGTCAACGAGTCATGGTACGAATATTTTTTACACTAGCGGATACTATGAATATGGTGTCTCAAAAGTTTTTTTTTGTCTGTGTAAACCCGCCTAAAAATCGCATAACCCAAACCAAGCGAAAGGGATCTGAACGTTTATCAAGGGCGGACTAAGCGCTGTGTATGCGAAAGTATTACAAAGTACGGTGGCTAAGCTTAGTATTCGAGATTTAATATCGGACCAGATATAGTCCCGTTTGATGATTGAAGTAACCTATCATGCTTGTATTTCCATACACACATACAACTGCCACTACTAGTGTCAGTTGTAGGTACTTATTTATAAATAAAAAATGCTTTTTATAATTTATGGTCATTTAATATTTATTAAATAAAAATGAACTTCATCAGAGACACAAGATTTTCTACGACGTGAATGTGGAATATTCTACTTAATATAAAAGTTTTAAAATTACATGACCTTCTGGTAACTGGCCTAAGCACTTCCTAATCCTTCAGAAACAGATTCATACAACTTTTTTTTCCAAATTATCACAACTTCCCTTTTCCTTAACAATTATTCTGTGAAACACGTGCCAGGATTTTGTAACGCATTTTAATCACAACGACACTGAAATTGTTCACCCTCATTAACATGAAAAGGAAGATTAATTAAAACTTACAAAAAGTCGCGTTTCGTCTTTGAAATTCAAATTACTGTTGCTACAGAAGTTAAAAGATTCGCATACGTGCAGAAACGAAGTTACGTTTAGTAAGGTACGGTTACCGTGTCGAGGAACTGTAATTATCCAACGCCTGTTACAGTTACGCCTAATGGTAATTGTGATAATTATATGTTTTTATTCCATGGTGTTGTTTGACAAAAAAATTTCAAGCGGACGCAAGAATCTTAATCTTAATAAAATGAAATTTATTGAGAACTTAAGCGCGCGGTTGTTTTATGCGATAAACGCTGCGTTACACGCAATGCGATTAACGCACATCATTTCATATCAGGTAATATAATTACAAACCATTGTTTTACGCGGTTGACGCAGCGCCAAGCACGAGTTGAGAGCATCCGTTGATCGCATGCGTCTGATGCTGCGATCTCCGCATAAAACAACCGCGCGCTTTAGAGATTAAGACCAATCGTAGCTCAGTCATCATCATCACGTCCACTGCAGAACATGGGCTTCCTCCCGGGGGAAGGGATTTGCCGTAGTCACCACGCTTGGCATGCGGATTGGTGACCGCAGTATTATGTTGTAATATACAGGGAAACGCTGCTGCCCGTTCCCTGATATGCGCTTGTTATAGATGATGTTATAACAATCGGGACCAACGGCTTTACGTGCTTACCGAAGCACGGAGGGTAGTCCCTCAACCAACCAGACCCGGAAAGAAATTTCAGAATTTACACAAAGATTTCTTGTCCGGTGTGGGGATCGAACCCACGACCTCCGAGACTTAAAGCGAGCCAAATACCGCTACGCTACGGAGGCTGGCGTAGCTCAATACTAATAGTAATATATCTTTTATTTTATCCAAAATTGTGGTAAATATTATAGACCATCGTCAGGATTTGAACCTGCATTTTATGTATAAAAGCCCCATCGCATTCACCATTCGCATCCTTCCACCATCAAATAAAAATTATTAGATCAGAAAAATTAGTCACCTTTTTTTTTTTACTTGCATTTCAGTTTGAACCTCTTTCAATAAACTCATCTCATATATTAGTTGTAACTATAGCTTTACAGTTATAGGTATAAAACTAAGTTAAGTCCTAGTCAATTTATAAGGGACGATCTAACTCAATTTTATCCCATTAGTGCCCTGCAGCGAATACTCGTCCTCCGGAAGTAAATGATGTAACGGCTAAAAACTTGATGCTATTATTCATATTGTCTCTAAAGTCTTACTCATAGCATCTGTACTACAGATTTAAACGGAGAATTTAGCAAAGTAGGTACAGATTCTGTACCTACTTTGCTAAATTCTCCGTTTGTTCAGAAGAACAATTCTGTGCCTGATCCCTCACCGGACCTGCCGCTAAAATCACCGACGACCGAGAGACCGAGATTAGGAAAGAATTATAGTTTAGGCAAGAAAGAACTATACCTATGTTTGCCTTGTGCACTATAATATACCTTGCGCAGGTGACCAATCTCTTTAATATGTGCCGCCATTGCTGTTATCGGTCGGGAGGGCTATCACTACTATCTATAATGATTCAGCCCTTTGGAGTCACACTATAGAAGGTTAATATTTGAATAATATATCACACACCTTCAAATGAGACACCCACACACAAATTATCCTTAAGTTTTTGATTTATTCGAGATTCAAAATACTATAAAATTTCACTGATGATTACTTTTATATGCGGAACATTGTAGTGATGCATGGATATAGGTTTTTTTTAACAACTTCCTCAATAGATAAATCGATCACTATATTGTGGGGAAATTCACAAATACAAAATTCATGGATGTGGTTCGCACAACTAGGAGTCATAGTTGGGAATATAACATAGTACAAGGCCTCAGAGGCAACTGCCCTACCTACACATTACACAAATACATTCTAACATCTACAGTAGCCGTACAAACTAACATCTTAACTAACCTGTATCGCGAAATACGAGTTCGTAGGGCAATTCAAACATTTGAGTTCTAAACTGTAACGCACAGCCGTCGTCGGCCGCCGGGCATACAACCTCGTCCAGAAAACAGGATCTTCATTTTTTGTGCAGGAACACCACCAACCGTTCCTGCACCCCCTGTTTAAACAAAGGCTAAATATACAAGGCATCATCATCCTCATCAGCCCGTATAACGGCCACAGCTGAACATGGGCCTCCTCCCAGGGGAGGGTATTTGCCATAGTCTCCACGCTTGGCAGGCGGGTTGTTGGCCGCAGTATTATGTTGCAACACACAAGGAAACGCTGATGCCCGTTCCTCGATATACGATTATCATAGATGATGTTATAACAATCGGGACCAACGGCTTAACGTGCTTTCCGAGGCACGGAGGGTAGTCCCTCAACCAACCAGACCCGGAAAGAAATCTTAGAATATACACAAAGACTGTACAAGGCATAATTCATATAAAAGGCACATAAACACATTTCACTTGTCATATAGAATTATAACTCTTAATAACTTATAATATCATCACACTAACTACCTGAGTACAGTAGTACAGGAGTCCTAGCGGGGTGACTAGTTAGTAACGCATATATTTTCATTTACCATTCGCTCAGATATTTCATTCTCTCTGTGTAATTCTCTGCAAACTAAGAATCTTAGCATATAATTTCCAGACATGTGTCTTGGCAGCTTGCCCAAGGAAAACATAGTCCGTTCAAAAGTTTTACTTCTTCAAACTGGCCAGTTCACCGACGCAGATAATAGAAGTTAAACTCAACGAAAACGAAATGGTTTTCCAAATTTTATTCTTGATTTTTAAGATTGCATGCACATACCAGTCTAATTTAAAAACAAGTTACACCGACAATGTAAATACGCGACATAGGAACAACCTTGTTTCATTCAACTCGTCTTCCCGGAATACGAAATTCAATTATTCTATAGACTATACGCTTGTATAACAAACTTCCTCAAGAATTTTAAAAATTAGTAAATTTTAAGTATATAACCATTGGGACGTTATAAGGTACACATAGTCACTTCAACTACGTTTTTGCGTCCACTACTGAACAGTGAACATACATAGGCCTTCGCTTTATAGATCTTAACATGCCAGGGTCGTAAAGGGATCTTTCCATAATCACCACGATTGACAGGCGGATTGGTTATAGCAGTAAGATGGCAAACAATCTTAGACTGATAGATGCTGCTGCCCATCCATAAGGTGCATATCCCTTAGTCGCCCCTCACGACACCCATGGGGGTGGTTTGTTCCACTTTGAACACCCAGGTGTTTAAAGTGGAATGAAACAGTGTCCTCTGATCACCTACGAATCAAATCACCCAACTAGTATCACCCAGGTGATTCTAGGAGACTAAATTGGTGTCCTCTGATCACCTGGGAAACAAATCACCTAGGTGATCAGAGGAGACCGTTTCTATTATGTAATGAACTTTGATCACCCACATTAATCCTGCTACAATTTTTAAATAAAATGTTGCAAAATTGAAACTAATATGACAGAATTAAAAAGAACATCTATATCGAATATAATTTAAATATTTCTTTCCATGTTGTTAGTACGACTAGACAGACTATTAAAAACATAATTGTGGTGCAAAAATTGACAATTTTTTCTTAATTAATAAAGGACGGGAAAAAGTACTCTGATATAATGGGTACGAATACGTAAAAAAAAGTATATAGATCTGGAGCCATTTGGTGGAGTTGCTGTCATCGTATACAAAATAGATGCACAGGATCAATTGCAATAAAAGTACTTTTCTATTACTTAAATATCACAAATTTGATTGGTTGCATTAGCAATCAATCATCATTATATAACGTGTTTCGTTTAAAAGAAAATTTAAATAATGACCGTGGCGAATGTTCTTTTTCGTCCAAACAAACTCCAGTCATAATTCGTAATAATTTCATAGAAAAATGTCAGATGGCATTGCTCGAAAGGAATATTTCTGTTGGTCATTTCCTTGAAAAATTATGGCAACTCTTAGAAAAATAAATGGGTACGAATATAAAAGCGGAAAGGCTAGTTTTCGATTTTATACTCATATATATCCGTTCTAATGTGTGTTCAATTTTACTTTAATTATAATTTTTATGTTCTCCAAATAAATAAATTTGTCTCAGGGATATAATAGCAAACGAGGATGTGTAAAATAGTCTGTTTTTGTTACATAAAGTATGAAGAAGTGCAATTTTAGTTTAATTATATTAGCAATTTTGTTGTGTTTTATTTATATCATATTATATGTAAATGAGATACGAATACATTTTTATAGAAAAATGTATTCGTTGCAAGTTAGTGTTACAAGTTGCCTCTAATCAAATTATTTTAGAACAATGTTTATTTCGGAAATTATTTGTAATAAAAAATCTAAAAACTTTTATTTAAATGGTAAATTAATGATTATTAAATAAAAATAAATTATTCAAGAATATAATATAATCACCTATTATATTATATTCTTGAATAATTTATTGATGCAACCGTGTATAAATTTGTTCGAAAAAATAAAGGTCGATACGGCATCCTCCGATATATTTGTTTGTGGCAGGATTTATGTGGGTGATCACGGTTCAGAACATAATAGAAACGGTCTCCTCTGATCACCTAGGTGATTTGTTTCCCAGGTGATCAGAGGACACAAATTTAGTCTCCTAGAATCACCTGGGTGATACTAGTTGGGTGATTTGATTCGTAGGTGATCAGAGGACACTGTTTCATTCCACTTTAAACACCTAGGTGATATCACCTGGGTGTTCAAAGTGGAATAAACCTCCCCATTCTAAGCTGGAAACCACATAGACTCATAGTATAGACTAAGATTAATGTAGAATGCATTGTAAATTTATTGTGCTCTTATCTGAAAGTAATGATGTAAATAAAAATCAAACTCATCACATCTCAACGATTGGTCTGAACGTGTGAAGCACGTACAGTTTGACAGGCTAGTACAATCCACTCGAGTCACGTTATGTGGTTGTCAGATATTCGTTACGGGCGCCTATTTCAAATATTATGTCTGGAATATCAACGGGTGAAAGGCTAATGAATTAAGCGACAACATAGGTGTTATTGAATAATATGTTTTATGTAACCCCTCATAAAGTTTATAATTCAATATACCTTTTAGAGTAAAATGGATATTGAATTATAAAGTTTATAAACTTGAAATCAATATTAAACAAAACGGAGCCTAATCCAACCTTATTAGCAATTATTTCATAGTCCTTTTGTATATTATGTTCTATTTACTATGTCTATGGTCTATGGTATTATTGAAAACTGCTTATGCTCAACCACCAGAAGAACATGCTTACATCCCATGCTATGTTCTTGAAATTAGCTTTTAAAATATCTTAAGCTAAATACATTAAACTTTGCCTTGCAGTTTCGATCGCTTAACACTAATAAACCGGTCCGCTCCGATTGTCCGGTTGTGTAGTTGGGTTTATTTCTTAAATGTAGTGTCCTGTATGTTGCCCTTTTTGTAAAGGGATACTATATGAATGTACTGTACATTCATATAGTATCCCTTTACAAAATTTCTTTACAATTTTTCACATTTATTCTATCAGTAAGATGAACGCAAAATACTAATACATAAAGCGAAAGAGTCTGTTTGTTTATTTGCGCTCTTATATCAGGAAATATTGGTCTGATTTGAAATATTCTTACAGTGTTAGATAGCCATTTTATCAAGGAAGGCTATAGGCTATATATAAATAATAGCTGCGCCCCACTGTTATACCGCGGTGATATTTTGTAGCCTATATGTTAATCCAGCTTATAAACTATACGCGTGCAAACTTTCAGCCAAATCCATTCAGTAGTTTTACCGTAAAAGAGTAACAAACATACATACATCCACACATACAAACATTCGTATTTATAATAATAGTAGGTTTCTTAAGGGAACGGGAGTTAATCGAGTGAAAACGCGTATGGGAAGCTAGTATTCTAGTAAAATAAAATCAGTTTAGAATAAATATGCTAGGCCTTCTCAATCCAATACAGTTTCCGAACCAACTTATAAGTCTAAGAGCTGAGTTATGTTATGTTACGCGGCTTGGTGAAGCTCGCAAGCCAAGTTTACGCGCAAACCCTCAAATCTTTTAATATACGAAAGTGCTGCCATCTCCAACCTGTAGGTTAACGTGAACTAGTTTCGGTTCTATCAGATATTCTGCCCGTTTCTATTAAACCTGCATGAGGTAGGCACAGCGGCGTAAAGTAAAGGTGGTAGAATGGGTGATTTGGAAGCGCTAGACATCCAATGTCTGATACATGACTGTTATATTTACAACACCTTTTATTGCGACAATATATATTTAAAACGGCAATGTTGCATTGAAACAGCATGTTTCCAATTTCTATAAAATAATATTTTATTATTACTGTATTATTGAAGCTAAATTAACTTAATAAATTGTCTTTTTTTTTTTGTTAATATATCTTCTATAAAATTAATAATTTACAAATATTAAAAAAATACTTATATTTTATCGACACTGAAAAAGTAAATATTTTACAATTATTAAAAAAAATACTTTCACTTTACCGACACTCAAAAAGTAAATAAGTAAAAATAAAGTTTTTTGAGTATATGGTAAATAAATGTCAACCAAACCTTACAAGTGAAATATGGTATTTTTAATTATTTGTTTGAATATTATCCCTTAACAACACAATTTTTAATGACTCAAAATCCACAAACTACAACAAATGATATATCTACGCCTCTGGACAACTACCTCAAAATATGGACACAAATGGGATTAAATTCAGGTAGGGTGCTCTTAACCTATGTACGAGCAAATATTTCAGCTGGATTTACGGAAAGGGGTCAATCTGTCTAGTTTCATTTCAATATAATATGTACATCGCAAGTGGTCTGCGGTCTTTCATAATTCAAGTAAAGCGGTGCACGTGTTTTTTTTCTGTATGATTAACAAGTTACTCTACACATACAAACTTTCGGGTTTGCAATATTAGTAAGGATTGTTGGTAAAGAGATCCTTAAATAAGCGCTGCCTACATTTTTTCTTATACCACTCCTGCTTAAGGCAAATTAATCTCTGTGACACCGACTTTGGAGACTTAAGGAATATAGAGTACACCCATGCATGCCCACACTTTGCAATATAATGTGTCTTGCGCAAATGGCGATATACTATACAGGCCGCATCTAAGAATAGGCACATGCCTACGGGACCAGCGTGGTATAAAAACGTAACGGAGTCTCGAAAGTACTTAAGTATTAATTAAAAACTTAAAGTAGGTATCTGAAAAGAGCAAACTTGTACTACCATTTGAATTATATAGAATGTTTTAAATGCTAAAAAATAACAAATAACCGTCCTAAACGTGATACTATACATATGAATAACATACATAATAATATGAATAAATGTTACTTTTTTATTGATTGAGCTTACTTTTTTGTACACTTTCATATTTATTTTTTCGACAAAAAAAAAGTAGAATAAGAAATTACATTACGAGATCTCCACGCAAAAAATTACCACAAAAATGATTAAAAAAGCATTCTCCCAACCTTTTATAATGCGCATGATGACTTAAATACATATTAATAAGCGTTAAAATAGCACAACCATTGTTTTAGCGTATAAGAAGTGTAACGAGCTCGTCCCTTAGAGATTTGAATCCATGACTTGCATTTTTAGACGAAACACGTTGCTATTTCAAACGAAATCTAGTTCAACTCATAACGATGTTACGCCATACCATTCCTCTGGGCATAAACAGAATTTGAAATGGTAATTTGCCCCTCTCTGGAAGTAAATCTATTTTTTATGTGTCCCCAATGAGCGGGCTTGAATTCTATAGATAAAATTGCGTTAATGTATTTGTCGTTAGAAGTCCTTATCATTGTGTGCGTTTTAATATGGCTCGAAAATTTACTGCCTTAATAGAACGAAATTGTAAAAAGGGTGTTTTTACTGTGGAATCCCTTTTTTCGCCTAAATTATTTTGTCATAATTTTATTTGTCATAATGAGTTAGGCATATTTTTCTTTGGCATGATAATAATGTGCCATAATTGCTTTTTCGCATTCTGTTATATTAACTATAGTTTATCCTATTGTTTTTATTTAAATATGATATTTTGATATGCAGAAAGTTGTAAGGCATATTGTTTATTCGTCTAATGGTTATTTGGCATAATGATGAAGCGGCCGGCGAGTGCCAGAACTGAATTGTGGGCGAATGACAATCAGTTAGGTTAGGTTAGAATTGCGGAAATAAAGACCACATAATACTTTAGTAGTAAATTTTTTGGTGTATTATTGTTATGCTTATATACGTCATTATGCGTAAGTAAATTTATGCCTTGGGAAAGTATGCTTATTAATTATTATGCTTATAGCAGTTATGATTTAAAAAATTGTGTTTAAAAAGTTATGGCAAATTATGCGTAACTTATGTTAAGACAAGTAGCAATCCTTTGGTCCATCATTGTAACCAGTTTTTGTAACCAGCTACGAAAGAAGATTTTTATTTCGTTTTCTCGTAACTAGTTACCAATCAAGAATAATTATTTCAGGTTTGTAACTATTTTTGGTAACCAGTTACGAATGAAGATTTTTATTTATTTTTCTATAACTGGTTACTAATCAAGAATAATTATTCCAGGTTTGTAACTATATGTGAGTAAGAGAGTATATAAATAAAACAAAATATTTTCAAGATTTAATTTACCAACTTTATTGGCGTGATATTAATTAATGTACGTAACTATACTAACCACAGTATTGTATAACATAACACGGATTGAATTCATGTATGAACAGACGGACATACCGACATGGTGAGACTACAAAGGTCCCTCGACCTCGACGGAACCCTTAACATTGTAGTAAAATAAAATAAACAAATAACAATATTTCCGTAACGTATAATTATATTTCCACTCATAAACCAACATAAAAATATATTTCCTGTCATAAACTTAAACTAACAATTTAAAAGCAGAAAGGTGCTATAATTTCTAAACAGTGACCTACACTTATAGTGCAATTTTCCAATTCCTCAACGGCTGAATTTATTTCAAAATCAATTTCTTGATAATGTTTACTTTTATTTGACCGTGTGTTTGTCCGAATTTTTGTCTCGTTAACTAGAACATCTAGTCCGTCTGTTCATACATGAATTCAATTCGTGTTATGTTCTACAATACTGTGGTTAGTATAGTTACGTACATTAATTAATATCGCGCCAATAAAGTTGGCAAATTAAATCTTGAAAATATTTTGTTTTATTTATACAGGGTGAAATGTTAGTCACCAGCCAAATTTTTTCTAGGCATTAGGTATCATTCACTAACACCAATTTTGAAAAAAAAACGATACCTAAAATTTTCATTATTTATAATTTACTCGAAGGAATTATCCGCTCTGCGTGGTCACCAAGTAAAATGTTAATAATACTACGTGCCGCGCGAACATCAATGAGAGCGCACGTCGTTACCCCCGCCCCCACTACCCCTGAGCGGCACTACCTATGATCTAGTCGGCCACGCGCACCCCTTCGCGGGCCTTTGTGACGTGATTTCTCAATATTTTTGTATTGAGTGATACTAAATGAAAAAACACGTATTCAATGATTTTTACTAAAGATTAACATATCAAAATTTGGCTGGTGATTAAAATTTCACCCTGTATACTCTCTTACTCACATATAGTTACAAACCTGGAATAATTATTCTTGATTAGTAACCAGTTATAGAAAAAGAAATAAAAATTTTCATTCGTAACTGGTTACCAAAAATAGTTACAAACCTGAAATAATTATTCTTGATTGGTAACTAGTTATGAGAAAGCGAAATAAAAATCTTCTTTCGTAGCTGGTTACAAAAACTGGTTACAATGATGGACCAAAGGGTAGCAATATTCCATGTTAAATTATGACATACATTTTTATGAGTGAAAATAGAGAACCTTTTACTCTATGCGTAGTTACAGACTTGTATGTTCCTCTTGTTTATCCATCGAAATAACTGTGAATGCCGGAGTTTCGCATTGAAAAAGACAACTAAACGAACCTCTCATGTGTGAGCTTTTCGTTTGTTATGATGTTTACAGTCTGTGCTTCGAAACTGTTTTAACAAACACCCAAGTTTATTTCTTAGTTGGCAATCCTATCCTTTTATCATCATCAACCCGTTTAACGTCCACTGCAAAATCGTCCTCCACCCTCGGAAGGACGCTTGGAACCTGGATTCGAGATCGCAATACTATATCGCAGTATACGATTATTATAGATATTATAACAATCGGGACCAACAAACGGTTAAACGTGCTTACCAAGGCACGAAGTGTCTTCAACCAAAAACACCTGGAGAAAATCCGAGGTCATCATCGCCCGTACAACGTCCACTCTTGAATATGGGCCTCTTCCCGTGGGAGGGTTTTTGCCTTAGTCACCAGGTTTGGCAGGAGGATTGGTGACCGCAGTATTGTTGTAATACACAGGAAATAGCTGATGCCCATTTCTTAGTATACGCTTGTTATAGATGATGTTATAACAATCGGAACCAACGGCTTATCGAGCTTTACGAGGCAAGGAGGGTAATACCTCAACCAACCAGACCCGGAAATAAATCTTAAAATTTACACAAAGATTTCTTGTCCGGTGTGGGGATCGAACCCACGAACTCCGAAACTCAGCGAGACTTATTCCGCCAAGCCACAGAGCTTGCCTTATAATCTGAGATGGTACACAAAAATTGATTTATTATTTTTTATTAACGTGGAAAGAGAATGATAAACAGTTTAACGTGTGGTGATATTTATAACAATAATGTTCTGCGCACGCATGTGGATATGGTTGCCTAGTAACCGTTACTTCATTCTAATAATTTTCTCTGCTTGTTCATTTGTAAAATATCTTCTTTGTTTTTAATTATAAACTCGTTGTAAATACTTAAACTAAATATTTTTATTATACACACCGGTAGTCTGAACACCTCCACATTGGTGACCCCGTAAAACAACACGTAACGTATTCACTACCATGTCGGAATCGGATGGTTACACCGATTGTAAAGACGCACCATCTACTATGGCACCGACTATCTCCGGGGAAGTATCTCGAGTTGGGATGCCGCTACGCTGTCCACCGTTTTGCCCAGAAGAGCCTGCTTTGTGGTTTGCGCAACTGGAAGGCCAATTTATACTGTCAAGAATTACAAGTGACGCAACAAAATTTTATTTCGTCACCGCCCAGTTGGAAACTACTTATGCCATTCAGGTAAAGGACATTATTACTAACCCTCCCGAGACAGAAAAATATGAAAAATTAAAATCGGAGCTAATAAAACGCCTATCCGCATCGCATGAAAAACGAATACAACAACTTTTAATTCATGAAGAGCTTGGCGATCGTAAACCGTCCCAATTTTTACGACATCTTCAAAATTTAGCCGGATCATCAGGTACGTCAGATTTTATTAAAAGTATTTGGACCAGCCGTTTGCCACAGAATATCCAGACAGTCATAGCTTCACAAATCACTGATTTAGAGGTCGAGAAACTGGCCGAAATTGCTGACAGGGTGAACGAAATAGCTCCGGTCACGCCTCAAGTAGCTTCTACCACAGCTGCCGCTGATAATCAAGTGAAAATCACTGAACTGTCCAAGCAAGTTGCCGAGCTGACAAAGCAAGTGAGCTTACTTACTTCGCATGTAAATAACAATGATCAAAGGTCACGCTCACGTTCACGTTTCTCTATCGAAGAAATCGATCCCATTCGAGACCAAAACAGCCACCCGTTAATCATCCACATTGTTTTTACCACTATACATACGGAGATAAAGCCCAGAAATGTAAGCAGCCCTGCACTTATACTTCGGTAAACAAGAAGGGCGGTCGCATGTAGCGGCCAACGACTGCCCCACTTTTACAGGCCGTATTTTTGTTACCGACCTTACTTCAAAGATGCAGTTTCTTGTTGATACAGGATCAGACTTATGCGTTTTTCGAAGATCCATCATCAAAACGCGCTGTGTCAAATCCAATTACCATCTAATTGCTGCAAACAATCCTGAAATACATACATATGGGCCACTACAGTTGCAATTGAACTTGGGACTCCGTAGAATCTACAGCTGGAACTTTACAATTGCAGACGTATCAAAGCCCATCATAGGAGTCGATTTTTTAAGTTATTACAATCTTTTAGTTGATTGTAGAAATCATCGCTTGATTGACAACTTAACGTCATTATCAGTTTCAGCCGCACGCTGTAACTCGGTAAATTTCTCATCAATCAAAGCTGTCGTTGGAGATTCAGACTACCATCAAATACTACGTGAATACCCAGAGATTACAAGACCGCCAGGCATACAACTATCAGGAAAGCATAATACCTTACATTTTATACGAACTACAACTGGACCTCCTGTAGCAAGCAAACCAAGACGCCTGGATCCATTAAGACTGCAAGCAGCTAAGAAAGAGTTCGAGGCAATGCTTCAAAGTGGAGTTGCTCGCCGTTCTGAAAGTTCTTGGTCAGCCCCACTGCATATGGTAAGGAAGAAGGACGATGGGTGGAGACCATGTGGCGACTATAGAACACTGAATGCAAGAACGATACCTGACAGGTATCCCATCCGCTACATTCACGACTTTACACATCAACTATCTGGATGCACAATTTTTTCTACTATTGACCTTGTCAAAGCATATAATCAAATAGCTGTAAATCCTGATGATATTCAAAAGACAGCAATAACCACTCCTTTTGGTCTTTTTGAGTTCCCTTTCATGACATTTGGCTTGAGGAACGCGGCCCAAACCTTTCAAAGGTTTATTGACGAAGTGTTACTTGGCTTTGACTTCTGTTATGGGTACATTGACGACATTTTAGTATTTTCCCCCTCACCAGAAGCTCATAAAATCCATCTTCGACTGCTTTTTGACAGACTCAAGCAATTTGGAGTCGTTATCAATACGGGGAAATGTAATATTGGACAACCAGAGGTCGTTTTCCTAGGTTATCATGTTTCCGCTGAAGGAACAAAACCACTAGAACTGAAAATTGATGCTATCAAGGACTTTCCAGTTCCCAAAACGATAAAGGAGTTACGTCGATTCTTGGGTATGGTAAACTTCTATCGTCGTTTTTTGCCAAACGCTGCTCAACTTCAAGCCCCCTTGACTGCCTTACTTGCCGGTCCAAAAGTTAAAGGTTCGCACCCAGTAATTATAACCACTGAAATTTTAAAAGCTTTTGATGACTGCAAGTCCTCATTAAGTAAAGCGACACTTTTGGCGCATCCAGATAATTCAGCGGAGTTGGCGATTGTGACAGATGCATCTGAAACGTCTTTAGGAGCCGTTCTCCAACAGCGAAAAGTTGACTGCTGGCAACCACTTGGGTTCTATTCTCACAAATTAAGCGCAGCTCAAAAGAAATACAGCCCTTATGATCGTGAGTTGTTAGCAGTATTTATTTATTTTTTATTTTAAACTTTAGCACTAAATAGTACATAGGCGGACTTAATGCCTAAGGCATTCTCTCCCAGTCAACCATTGGGTGGTGCAGAATAAAAGTGGTAGGTGCACGGAAATTGAAATATCGTAGGGAAATTAATACCGCTAAGGTAAATTATAAATATATATTAAAAAAAAAATACATACATACTATACTAAATATATATGTATACCTATATATATATATATATATATATACTTAAACATAAAAAAAAAAAAAACATAAATAGATATTATAGTTAAGCTATGAAAGTTGTGAGGACTCTGCTAAATTTCTCATGATATGTTCACGTACTTTTTTCTTGAAATTTGAGCGATTCTTAGCCATCCTGACCCCAAGAGGCAGCGCATTCCAGAGTAAAATAGACTGAACGAAAAATGAAGAATGTATGAAATCGGTACGATGTTGAGGACAATGAAGGAGGCGGTTGTGAAGGGAACGCAAGCATTTATTGTGATTAGAAAAGCAATATTGAAAATTAGATGTTAAGTAGGGTGGAGAAGAGGGAGTATCAAGTAGGGAAAATAGCGTGGTCAATGCTCTCATATTTCTGCGCTGCCGGATAGGTAGCCACTTAAGTTGGGCGCGATATGCGGAAACGTGGTCGTACTTGCGAAGATTGAAAATGAATCGAATGCAGTTATTCAGAAGTCTGTCGAGTTTATTGAGTTGATCTGCATTCAGGTCAAAGTAGCACACATCACTATAGTCGATGATGGGAAATATTAAAGTCTGCACCAACGTTACTTTTGTTTGAGACGGAAGAAAGTTCCTTAGACGATAAAGAGAACGCAAGATATTTGTTACTCTGCTGCAAACCGAAGCCATTTGTTTTTGCCAGTTCAGAGTCGAGTCGATAAACAACCCGAGGTCCTTGACGCTTGGGCTAAAAGGAATGACAGTATTACTAAACATTATTGGAGGCAGAGAATTAATGTCGATTTTGGACAGCAGCCTAGAACTGCCCAGAACAATGGCTTGACATTTTAAGGGGTTTACTGCCAAACCAAATCTACTAGACCAGTCTTGTAGCGCCACAAGATCCCGGTTTATATTATGTATGACTCCAGGCAAACAATCAATACCACCTTGGGCATACAGTTGCAGGTCATCGGCATACAGATGATACGCGCACTGAAGATGATTTGTGACAAGGTTTATAAAAACTGAAAAAAGGAGAGGAGAGAGAATACCGCCTTGAGGAACCCCAGAGTCTAAGTTGCACCAATTAGATGAGACTTCATCAATGTGAACAGACTGCTGGCGATCCCGAAGATATGAGGAGAACCATTCTAGAGCTTCATCGGAGATCATGAGATGTGAAAGAATGGAAAGCAGGATGTCATGACTGACGGTATTAAAGGCGTTGGAGAAGTCAACTAAAACCAACACAGTGATTTTAGTATCCTCCATACCCCTCCTAATATCGCCAGTCACTTTTAGGAGGGCGGATGTGGTGCTATGTCCCGGCCTAAAGCCAGATTGGAGAGGACTAATAAGATTATTGGAAAGGATAAAACGGGATAGCTGTTTGTGGACAATGCTTTCAATAATTTTGGATAAAAAGGGTAGTATGGATATAGGGCGATAATGGTTAGGAAGGGAAGGATTTGATATTTTTGGTAGCGGCAAGACATAAGCCTTCCGCCACTGGTTGGGAAAAGTGCCGGAATGAAGGGAATAGTTAATTATGTGAGTGAAAGCAGGAAGGATTTGGTCAAGAATTGGGAAAATCAATCGTCGCCCAATGCAGTCACAACCGACTGCCTTGGACTTGATAGATTGAACAGTGAGCTTGATCTCGTCTGGGTCAACTGGAGTGAAATGAAAAGGGCTAATGTTTGGTCTATCTAAACTATTAATAAAGTCAACAGTTTGACGCTTAATCAGATGATCTATGGGAGGTGTGGTGGAGAAATGGTGATTAAGAACATCTAAATCAGGTAAACTGGAAGCATTTGAATGGCTCGATTTACCGATACCCAGAGTTCCAAGGAATTTCCAGGTATCGGCAGGAGTAGAAGAAGATAAGTTGTCTAGAAAATAGCGGCGTTTAGCGTTGCGTACCATCTGATTACATCGATTCCTAGTAAACTTGAAATGATGCAAATTTTCATCACACCGATCCTTCTTGAACTTTCGGAATGCGCGATCCCTACGTCGCATTGCCATACGAATGCCTTCAGTTATCCAAGGAGCTGGTGGGCGCTTTTGCTTAACTGCTCTTACAGGTGCATGGATGTCGTACAGCTGTGTCACCCTATCACTAAAGTACCCTAACTGTTCGTCGACAGTACTCGCTTCATATAGTGGGCCCCAATCAATCAGAGAGGCATCTCTGCAAAGAAGCTCAGCGTTCATTCGTGCAAAAGAACGCAAGTGCAGTACTTTAGGTTTAGGCTTGGAGGGTTTAAGGATATAGGAGAGGAAAATAAGAGTATGGTTTGAGAATCCAGGAGCATCGTGCTGCCCAGTATATGAAGGTATCAAATATTTCCGACACATGGTCGAAGCTAGAACATTCAGCATTTTCACAGACCATAAGCCACTGACTTTCGCCTTCCAAACCAACAGAGATAGTTGTTCACCCAGACAATTTCGTTACCTTGATTTCATCGGACAATTTACTACTGACATAAGATATTTACCTGGTCAGGAGAACGTTGTGGCTGATCGTTGTTGTGAATGATGAAGAAATCTCTGCAGCCATTAACTTTGAAGAACTTGCACGACTTCAGGACAATGATTCAGAACTGTAAGATCTCCTTTTAAAAGGCTCTACTCTCAAACTACAGAAAATAGCATCTGAAAAGAGTAACAACTTACCTGTATTCTGTGACACTTCTACCCAAGAACCTCGTCCATATGTTACTCCAACTTTACGACGAGTAGCATTCGACTCTTTTCATAATCTTCATCATCCTGGGAATACAGCTACAGTACGACTGGTCACTCAACACTTCATTTGGCCAGGGATACGCAAAGATTGTAGAGAGTGGGCAAGGCAATGTTTAAAATGCCAGTCATGCAAAGTTTCACGTCATACTAAATCACCTCTTTCACCATTTCAAATTCCATCATCTCGATTTTCACACATTCATATAGACATTGTAGGACCTTTAACCCCTTCTTTAGATTTCAGGTACTGTCTCACTGTCATTGATAGATACACTCGCTGGCCTGAGGCATACCCACTTAAAGAAATCACCGCTGAAGCTTGCGCTACTGCTTTAGTTTCTGGCTGGATTGCTAGATTTGGCTGTCCTACTCGAGTGACTACAGACCGAGGTCGACAGTTTGAAAGCCATCTTTTCAATGCCCTCACAAATTTGGTTGGTGCTCATCATTTCAAAACCACTGCCTATCATCCTGCTGCTAACGGTATCGTCGAGCGACTACATCGACAACTTAAAGCCGCCATCATGTGTCATTCCACTTCTCAATGGACTGAAGCTCTTCCTATAGTGCTCCTCGGCATGCGTAATTCTTGGAAGCAAGATATCCAAGCTACGCTTGCGGATCTTGTGTATGGCGAATCTTTACGACTGCCAGGTCAATTTATATCACCAACAGATCAGTTCACCGCAGCCGACGTTACACAATACGCCATTCGCCTTCGTAATCACATGGCTAAACTTACTCCGAGACCTACTTCCTGGCACACTTCTTCTCCATTCTACATCCCTCAAGATCTACACACAGCTTCACACGTCTTTCTACGTCGTGACTACGTTAGAAGTTCCCTTGAACCACCCTATGCTGGACCTTACAAAGTTATTCAAAGACAACCAAAGTACTTTACTATTGAAGTCAAAGGAAAAGGGACGAATGTTTCGATTGACAGACTTAAACCTGCTTTCATGATGCGAGAGGACGAGAACAGTTCTCCATCATCAACTATTACCACTACAAAAACTAGTAACGAAGAGAAAAGAACGAGGAGCGGAAGATTAGTAAGATTCCCCAATATTTATCGACCGTAGTTACGATCTGGCAGGGGGGAATTGTGGTGATATTTATAACAATAATGTTCTGCGCACGCATGTGGATATGGTTGCCTAGTAACCGTTACTTCATTCTAATAATTTTCTCTGCTTGTTCATTTGTAAAATATCTTCTTTGTTTTTAATTATAAACTCGTTGTAAATACTTAAACTAAATATTTTTATTATACACACCGGTAGTCTGAACACCTCCACAAACGGATAACGTTTTGGATTCACACATTCAATATATAAAAAGTAAATTTCTACTAACCTTATTATTAAATAACTAATATATTAAACTGTTGTAGTAGACTTTTTACTTAGTCAGTATATTTACGTATTTAAACGGAATTATAAATAGACTAATTTAGCCGTCTAAACCAGAAAGCCGCCACGTCTCAAGTTCTAAGAGTTAAACCACTTATTTGCATTAAGTTCAAACTCATTTGTCGTTGTGGTAACGACGATTGTTATATCTACCTACTTAATCTGCTAGCTTTAGCACGGTGGCCTCAAAATAACTTCTTCAGTGACATTATCCAAAATTTTACATGAACACATGACTTATTGTTTTTGTGATACAGGATAATTTTATGCCCTTAAATTAGACTCGGGTTTATTTTTAGAATTAGATTTGTATTATTTTAGACATAGGAAGCTTGGACGTGTCTTCTTCTTAATTTTGGGTAAATCTTATGGAGACAATTTTGAAAAATGAGTTTTTAGATGTTTTTACTACAACGAAATCATCAGATTTAATCAAAGTCACTACCTGCTTGCCAAATTGCAATATGTGTTTAGTGGTTCGAGCTTTGTGTCTATATAAAATATCAGTAAGTACCTAAGTAACGGTTGCTTTTTGCATATACAGATTATCATTTACATATATCCACCGTAAACAAATCCTGAACGTAATTAATCCAGTCTCCATTTTAATTTCACACCGCACATTGATCAAAGGCTGATTAATCAGGTTGAATATACTTATATGAACGCGGTTTTTGCCACGTCACAACAAGTAGCGACGGAACCAATTTACGTGGGCATTCATTCGTTTATAAATGTTCATGCATGCCTTCTGTAGAGCACTTCGGTCGAATCGTCAATTATTTTCCCATTTTTTCGTATTCCAGCAGCCTCGCCGTGAGTTGGTTCAGTCATTCAGACCGGAGAAACCCATATCGTTCGAACATTTTGACAGCGATGTGTCAATACCGGCGATCTTGTAGAGGATTCATATTTACTAGAAAACATTTCACATAATATTTGTTTCTTTTTCAATTTCAAGCAAACGGAAAGATATATTATTATGTACATTGCTTCCATAATAATATCGTTTTCTATTTGCTTTGTTCCAGTTGAAATATAAAAATATATGAACGCTTAAAACCGCGATTATATTTATCTATAAAGGCTATTACTACAGTAGGCAACGGTGATAAGACTCCGTAAATAATTATTAAGAACTTCAGAATCTAATAGATTGGCACGGTTATTATTCATTTATAAGTATGTGAGCTTTTATTATATAGAGAGATTTGTATTTTTATTCTATATCATTATATTTTATGATACGAGTTCCCAAGGGTAAATTTTACAGCAAAATCATTAAGTTTTTTTAGTTTTTGCTTCATAACTTAATAAAAAATTGGAACTAATTGTCATTATAATTTCATGTTTTAGATCTATATTTTCCGATTAATTTGTAATATACCTTATTTTACATCATGTATAAAATGTTAATCGACAACGTCACGGACAATTGTAAGTAACTATCGACCTACAGTTATTTAAAATTGAAGCGTCAATATTCGTTCGCAAAGAGCTCTGCATATTTCATTTAGTACAAGCCTTCGGAAATGTCTAAAACAGCTATACATAAGATACATGCGTGAATACGATGTACTGTAACTTGTCCTAATGCGAATACTTTATTGGTGCTAACAAAAGTAACGGTAAAAGTTTTTGTAGTCATTTTATGTTTTTGTCATTTTATTTGGACGATTATGTCCATAATGTACTTTTGCTTTTGCTACTTCACTAGACATAAAGCCAGGCAGGGCTTCAGCTTTCTTAAGGCTATTAAATACTATAAATCTAAGCAACTTGCGCAAGAAGTCGCCACCTGTTGGGATCACGGCAGTAGCTGGCAGGGGAGTTTGTAAAATAATTACTCTAATTTTTTTTTAATAAGTTTTGTGTAACCTCGTTCCCTAACGAACTTCGTGATTAAATAATAGGTCTTTACCTATGAAATTGCCGTTTTGTATGAAAAAATGTAAACGAATTTGTTCATGTATTTTTTATTTGTATTAATCGAAGTAATCACCTATGCAATCAATGCATCTTTGCCAACGCAGAAGCAGTTTATTGATGCCCTTCTTAAAGAAATCAGCTGGGCGGTAGGCAACAAATTCTGTTGTACTGCCTCTCGGGTATTGAATTTTGGCGGATGACGGAGAGCTTCCAACCCCAGTTCTTACAACTTGGCGACCGTCTGCTGTGCAGTATGAGGTCGCACGTTGTCGTGCAGGAGCAGCGGAGACGAGCGATTGACCAATGCTGGTTGGAGATGTGCCAGCTTCTCCATCATTGTGTTCAGTTCTTCACAGTACACATCTGCAGTAATGCTCACCCCGTTTGGTAAGAAGCTGTGATGAATCACACCGGCGCTAGACCACCAAACAGTGACCATAACTTTTCTAGGGGTAAGTTTTCGTATAGGGCATTGTTTAGGTGCTGAACCAGGATCCAACCAACTTGCTGAGTGCTTGCGGTTATCAAACAGAATCCATTTTTCATCGCAGGTAACAATGCGGTTCAAAATTCCTTCATTCGTGTGTCTGTTGAGCAGTGCAAGGCACGTCTCGACCCGTACTTTGCGCTGGCGATAACTGAGTTCGTGAGCCACCCATTTGTCAAGCTTTTTTACCTTGCCAATTTGATGCAAATGGACCAATATTGTTTTGACGCTAACGTCAAAACCTGCTGCTAATTCAGCCGTAGATTGTGTATCATCAGCTTTCACAATCGCCTTTAATTCCTCATTGTCGACCAAAGTCTTCGGACGACCGCGAGGTTCATTTTTCGGGTCGAAATTTCCAGAACGGAAGCGAGCAAACTAAAAACAGGTGGTGCGTTGTTTTGTAGTGTTAGTTCCGTAAACGTCGTTGATGTTGCGTGCCGCTTGTGCCACGTTCCTGCCACGACGGTACTCATATTCCATAATTACTCGAATTTTTAACGTATCCATGATGACGAAAAGATTGAAATGCGATGAAAATGTAACACTTATCAATAAACAAATGACTACTTTTGGAAAAAAAAACCATGTTTTTAAAATAAAATTAATTTGAAATTAGAATTCTTAGCCAAATATAAATTATTTTGATTTGAAATGACCAGTACTGCAGAACGGCAATTTCATAGGTAAAGACCTAATATAACTAAAACTGATTCGGACTAGTAGGTCATCGGATAAGCGCGTTCAAGCTAACAAACAAATTCTTCAGCTTTATTTATTAGTATAAGTGACCCAACAGAACGGTAATTTTGATAGATCTATAGTAATAAAACCAGTCTGTTTGCCTTGTCATTTCCGCTTAATCGCACAAGTTAGGTATATTTATAAACAGAACATAATCGTATGTGCTCAGTGCAAAACTGTATTCAATTTAATCCGCTAAGTGCAGCTCAGTTTACACAAACAAATATTAATGTCAATCAAATAGTTTACGTTTAGTCGATGTCTAACAGCAAACTCGTTAACCGGTAAATACAAACATTAATATCCAAATACAATCACAAATACGAATTCCAAATTCGTAGTAAAGGTATTATTCAATCAGGTGAATGACATGAACGCACTTAACTTCATATAGCCAATCAATGTACACTTATATGCGCTAATCAAACAACAATAGACATAATATAGTTACAAACGTTGAAAATCATAAATATATTAGTAAATTATCGAAGCATATTCATCATCTCAATCAAACAACAATAGACATAATATAGTTACAAACGTTGAAAATCATAAATATATTATCGAAGCATATTCATTATCGAATTATCGAATACATATCGATACATAAATAAATAAATACATTATCGAAGCATATTCATCATCTCAATCGGTACAAAAAAGTGTATAATATTATGTACCGATTGATTCTGAATTTAAAAATGGGGTATGAGAATAAAGAAATATAACTGCTAAACTTGTGTTTGAAGTTTTGCAAACACTGATTATATAGAATATCATGCAGACTATAAGGCTGAAGCCGGACTTCTAAGGTGACTGCGACGATTCAGTGATTCAGTTAAGTTCATATAAATAAATATGTTGTGCATTTTATTCACCATTGTCACCGTATCAGTGCTCGGCTAGCATGCATTTTTAAATATTTCGTATAATATTTTCAGCTACTTTTGTTAGGAGCACATAATATTTCTTCGCTTTGTATTAGATATCTTTTAATGGCGATCTGACATGAGACAAATGTGACCTACTCATCATTCGTTTGTTTGCGTCTGGAGAGAATAACGCATAATAGCAGCGGTCGTAAGATGCAATCGATTTGCGTTCGGGCCCTGATTGCACATTGTCCGGTGACTTTGATATAAGCAATTCATATCAACTGTCACTCCACTTGTTATTATTATTATTATTCTTTATTGCACACATAGAAACACAAAAGATACATACATTATGCAGAAATACAAATAGCACCAAGGCGAGCTTAATTCATTTATGAATTTTCTTCCAGCAAACCCCGAGTATGAGAAAAAAAAATTGTGAACATAGGGCATTACCGTGTACAACCAACAAACAATTTATGTATACCTACTGATCGGTATATAAAATAAAATTAAAAAATCAATAAAAATAAGATAAACATACTCCCTAATACTTACATACCATACTTAAATAAAATACCTACATATTTATAATAGACTACTAACAACAAACATTCAAATATTTATTATAATTAACAAACATGAATAAAATACAAACTAAAAGTAACTAATTAAAAATAAAACTAACTTATATACAACTATTCTAAATCTATTCTACTTGGCAAGGTTCCCAGAATGCTGGCAGCATTACCACGTTGAATGGCAATGCTTACCTGCTGTGCAAAGTAGAAACCAGCACTCGGAGAACGTGCCGCACTTAAGAGGGCCGCTGCGAGGTTTTTATAAATTAATTTGGCTCCCGGTCCCCACGGCCCCAATGTTTCGAAACCAAAAGGCACAAATACATAACCACTAGCCTCTTGAGATTCTCCGCGGATTCAGCCGCCATGCCAGCCCTACCCTGAGTCCCGGAAAGATGAGACGGCGCGAGGGTGTCGACGCACGTAGCGTCCCACACCAAAGGCCGTCCCATCCTCCAAGGCACCAGAGTCATTCCGTCGGGCCTTTTACCATCGTCGCGCATAAGGCCATTAGGCTCTAAAACGGCTGGCATATTTGCCGAGCTGAAGGCCCGACGGATTATATCATTAATAGTGGCATGACGGGACAGACGTCCAGCACTTTTGCTTTTGGCCGTGGTGACCGAGTTGAGTCATATTGGCACCACACTCGCAGCGGTGGGGAGCACAGCACGGCGCACCCAGGCGCAACGAAACTGCCACACGAAACGTATTTGAATCCATTAAGGTGCCTGTATTTGGTGACGGAAGCGCATGCAGCCCCAAGCCTGACTCCCATTCCGCAACGGCTAAGAGACGGGCACGATCTGCAGAGCTGGAACACGTTTGTAACAAATTATTCCGCGTCAGCTCACAGAGAGGCCCATCCCATTGCCGCTGAACAGATGTATTACATGGCAAGGCAGAGTTGGGGCAAGCCAAAAGCCATTCAGACTCAGCTTCCTTCATATAAGAAATATTATAACTATTTAGACTAGCCGAGAGAATTTTATGTGATAAATTTTGGGTACTATGGACAGAAGACAAAAAAGCGGGGAGAGCAACGTCTGAAATGGCTCTAACGCCCAGACCAAAACTGGAATAAAACTAATCGAACTGGAAGTGAAGCCTGTGACCAAGTCCTTTCTTCAAAACGTATGTTCAAAATTGGGCAAATTTATCTAAAATTAGCCCTCACATTGCTTTTACTATTCTAAAATTTTGCCTTTTTGTCCCTAAATTCACCTACACTTTGCGATGTTGTCA
This sequence comes from Nycteola revayana, assembly GCA_947037095.2. Lineage (NCBI taxonomy): Eukaryota > Metazoa > Arthropoda > Insecta > Lepidoptera > Nolidae > Nycteola > Nycteola revayana. The sequence continues at coordinate 10,581,020 of OX344845.2, read as the reverse complement.
GTTGTGGAAACATATTAATATTCTAAAAAATATAGACAACATCGTCAAAACCAGTTTAGAATCAATTTTGAACATACGTTTTGAAGAAAGGACTTGGTCACAGGCTTCACTTCCAGTTCGATTAGTTTTATTCCAGTTTTGGTCGATCAGAGTTATTTAAGAAATTTTGAATTTGGTTGTCAACAAAAGCAGGTATTGATTCGTCAAAGACAGGAGAGCCCAGCAGACACAGTGAAGATTTATCAATAATTTTGATATTTGGGGCCAAACTATTAATTTTTTCTTTAGCCAAATCTTTGGAAGGACAATTGTCTGCAATGTATAGTTCGCATTTGGAAAAATTGAGTTCCAACCCAATTTGGTGGAACTCCTTTATAATTAAGCGAAGGTCATCGCAAACAGTATCTACATTGCCAGCAATTGTCCCATCATCCAAGTACCAAATATTAAGTTTTGATTGAAGGCGATGGATAATAGGATGAATAGCAAGGCTAAAAATAGCTGGCCCGAGAGGGTCTCCTTGCTGACATCCAACCGCGGAGGAAATTTCTTTGCCGAGATAAGTTAATTTTGAATTTGAACTATAACACTGCCAAATAAAATGATAAAAGTCAGGTATTTTATCTCTTACTTGAGTCAAAAGGGCTCCCCTGTCCACCGAATTGAAAGCGTTTTTTACATCCACCTTCAACAGCACCTCTCCAGAATTTTGGCTGAGATATGTCCGTACTGAATGGACGGCAGCCTCACAGCCACCCCGAGATCCAAAACCTAGTTTAAGGGGCTGAAAAAGATTGGCAAGTTGTGGTGACATTTTTTTGCAACAAATTTTGGCCGCAAGACGGCGGTTTGTTATACCAATGGCAATTGGTCTTATGCCACCGTCTTTTTTTTTTAAAGCGCAAAGATTAGCTCCATACATAAGCCCCGTGATATCGGTATTGACTTGCCCTGACAACATGAGAGCTACCAAAGCCGTCAAGTCTCTCAAAAGCGCCTCACCAGTTTCCCCATTTCTAGCAGATAATAAATCTTTAAGATGTTGGGGAGTGAGAGCATCTAGGCCTCCGGCGGATCCGCTTTGGAAAGACTCAACGGCCACGGCGACTTCTCGGGTAGACAATTCGAACCACCTCCACGGAACTTCCAGGTGCTTGGGGAAGTTTTAGATCTGCAGCTGGAGGTGGATGCTTACTTTCCAGTGACAAAAACGTCTCGTGATTTGCAGGTGCTATTGTGTCACTGGAGAACAAAATTCGTGCAGCACCCTTTATGTCTCCATCAGCTACTTTGCTTTCCACACGGTTATACGTAGAAAACTCGGTAGCAGATTTTGGAATTTTAGTATGATTACAATTTGGTAAAGGATCCGAATTAATAGACGAAAAAGAATTTAGTGCGTCAATAGTGCTAAATTTTATGCAATTTTCTTTAATTCTAGTGGTCAAGGATTTTTTATTACCTTTCTCAACATTGACATGGAGAACAGTGTATGGGAATAAGAGTAAATGCTCCCAGGCGCGCTTTGAGTTACTTTCAATTACACCTTTAATAGACAGTGATAGGGCAGAGGCAACCGAAAGGCGGGCACCCCGCGGAACCCGTTTTAAAACTGGTTTGGATTTTTTGAATTCCGAAAGAATTTTCCAAAATGTATAGTCGTTTAAAGGATTTGGGGTATCGGTAGAATTTTGGCTTTGATCATATAATGGAACACAGACAAAGGTAGGTTTGAATTTTGGTGGCATTTTCGCTGGTGTATTTTTAAACCTCTCTGCCCTTTGAAGAAACGCACCTGGGTACATTCACGGCACTGCACTAAATTGCCCAAAGACACATCAGGGTCGTCACTTGTTAGGGCGCACTGTGACATACTCCGCATACTTACACTTTTATTTAGTTTAGCTTAAACACAAATACACCTAAAACATAAAGTTCATAAAATATTGTTCGTCCTGACAGCGAAATTTTCAGCATCTTGTAGACATAGAAAACGGGCCAATCGGGGACGCATAATATTCCATTGCTGTGGCAAACTGGGGCTCTAAAACATAAAAAATATTTGGTTACTAAGTAAACTGTTTGGTTGTCAAAATGGTTGTCAGTATATGAAAAATATACGACCGAGTTTATGCGCCCTTTCTGTGGCCCTGGCGATATGCCCGAGTGATAATCTATATTGTAGCTGTGGTCTCCAGTTAGGGCATTAAAATGAGCCCAGTAAACATTGGGATCGGTAATGTTTACTAATTTTAATAATTAATTTTGTTCTCCAATAACATTGCGTAATGACAATGACAATGACAATCCACTGACAATAGACTACTTATATATTTATACATTACATTACAGAGATAGGAAATATTCCTTCGTTCTTCTTTTAAAAGCATTTATAGATGAGCTAGAACGAATAGGTTGTGGTAGGGAATTCCATAGCCGCACTGCACAAACAGAAAATGAGCCATCATATCGACTGGAAACATGAGGATGATTTTTAAGAAGAAGTGAAGTAGCAGTACGACATGGCTTATCCCTAGGTACCAAATACTCAAAACGTTCACTGAGGTAAGAGGGGGCATTAGAGTTGTGAAGAACAGAGAAGAGGAGAGATAATATATGACAATCTCGACGCCACCGAACAGGCAGCCACCCTAACCGCAGCCGAAACTCCGACACATGGTCGTATTTCCGGAGGCCGAAGATAAAACGGATGCATAAATTCTGCAGACGTTCGAGCTTGTCGAAGAGTTCTTATGTTGCATCTAAGAAACAAACGTCAGCGTAGTCTAATAGAGGAAGAAGAAGCGATTGAGCAAGAGTGACTTTCGTCTGAAATGGTAAGAATTTCTGGAGACGTTTTAGTGATTGAAACAAACTGAACAATCTCCAGCTTACTTCGGCAATATGGTTTGTCCAAGAAAGATTGCTGTCTATAAAAACACCCAAGTTTTTGGCGCATCTGGCAAGTTCTATGGTCTTGTTATCAAATATAATGGGAGGAACTGTATTCCATTGCATTGAATTATACATCTTTCTGCTACCAATAATGAGAGCTTGTGATTTAGAGGGGTTGACCAAGAGGCCAAACGATTCCGCCCACTTGCTAATGTTTCCAAGATCAGTATTGATAGCAGCTATAGCTTCCCTAGTATCAGTGACCTTAAAGTGTCGATATATCTGCAAGTCATCTGCATAGAGATGATATTGAGAAGATAATATATTAGTTATAGAGTTGATAAAAATGAGGCTTGTGCTATTGCACCGGGCATGACGACTCCACGCCTTATTAAATGGTAACAAAACTACAAACTTAATAACCTGCGCAAGAGGAGGCTTACTGTAGGGCGTACACCTGGGCTCAAGGCGGGTGCAGGCGTGGAATCGAGAAAATAAGAATTATACCTTGTATGTTTTGTGCAACTGATGCTTACTTTACAGTTCGGGGCATTTTGGCCTTTGGGTCTACGAGGGCAAGAGGGGCGCGTCGCGTTCGCAGGCACAATTCTCCGGCGGGTCGGATCGGAATGGTGACAGTTTCATGCAGTCCTAATTTTGAATACCTATGTTCAAATATAAGTACCGAACAATTTAACAAGGGACCCCACCGAAGCTATAGACATAGTCCTAATAGTCAAACAAAAAATTTCCTACGGCCGATACCAATTCATCAACATCATCATCAGCCTGTTGTAGTCCACTGCTGAACATAGGCCTCCCCCATCGATTTCCAGCGGGAACGACCACTGGCGGCCTGCAATCACTGACTCCCTGCCACCTTTATGAGATCGTCGGCCCATCGTGCAGGCTGTCGTCCTACGCTGCGCTTGCCAGTTCGTGGTCTCCACTCGAGAACCTTTCGGCTCCATCGGCCGTCAGTTTTTCGAGCTATATGTCCTATCCATTGCCACTTCAGCTTACTAATCCGTTGAGCTATGTCAGCGACCTTCGTTCTCCTGCGGATCTCTTTATTTCTGATTCGATCTCGCAGGGAAATGCCGATACCAATTCATCACCTCCAAAGAAACGTTAATCTAGTTCGTACAATTTCTGCAAACTTCTGAAGGTAATTTAAATAAAGTATAGACACGTTACTTTTCAAAGGATTGTATTTCCCTGGAGTGGGCATTTACAGTTAATGTTTGTTTTCTGAAGTGCAAGGAAATTGCTCGCATATAAATTATTTCCCAGAAGCTGTAAGCTGTGTTTGAAGGAAATAGGTTACTAATAGATTTCACACGGACGACTAGCTTCTTATTACGTGTGATGCCGTTTTCATAAACTGCTCTTATTACAATAGCTTTACTGTGAAAATAAAAAAGATCTTATTTTAACTCAATGTAGGTAATAAATAATTCAATAAAGTATACAGAAAGCATTACTTACATAGGTACATAATAAAGGCATTTTTCATCTAGCAGATGATATAAGCAGTGCAGCATTAATTAAGTACAAGTTTGTATACAATTGGTTCGGTAAAATGCTGTTCTACTAGGCCAGGATCGTTGAGGATATTTTTATAAGCACCACGCTTGCCAGGCGGATTCGTGCTTGCGGTAAGTTGGTGAGTATCCTAATCCAGATAGATGCTGCTGCCCATTCATCATCCATAATAATATCTACCTTAGTCGCCTGTTAAGACACCCATAGGAAGACATGAATTAGTCTATTCTAACCTTTAAATCACACGGAAAAATATAATATGCTATAAACACAATAAAATAAAGACATTAGAATCACGTATTTACAGCGAATCAATTGTAAACTTTTCATGCATAAATATATTTATTAGCTTTGGAAATCAGTGGTTAAAAACTACTGCCAAGGATGGACGGACAAACGACAACAGAGCCTAAGTAATAGAAATCTGTTTGGTCCCTTTAGATATACAATCCCAAAAAGGCATTTTCCATATTGACATACCACGCAGTGGTCACGGCGTGGCTTATGAAGAAACATTTTTGTACGGTATTTTCTTTAGTAACTCATTATCCTAATATCTTAGTCGGTCGTGTTGGTGTATCGGTGCGGTGTTTATCCGCAAATAATCGGGCTTATATTATTATTCTTAGGGCAGAAGTTGGACTAAAATAGTCTTATATTTTTGTTGTTGTTTTTTTTTTTACAAATCATTAGCATTTTGACCATTGATAGACACTGATGGCACCTATTAGTGGAACCCTCTATCAAATCCTCCATAGCGCAGGTATCAGAGCATGACGGGCACACTAGAACACACAGCATAGACTACAATTGGGCACCACAGAAACACTGCGTTTTATTTTTGCCAATCATGCACTTAACCTAACCTAGGGGCAAGATTGTCTGTTACGACCCTATATCTCTGAAATTCGTGAAGCTATCAATTTGAACCGTGTTCAGTATATATATCGAATACTAAACTTGGCAAACTTGGCACAGTTTTTGGTAACAGCTGATTGAATTGAAAAAACTTACTTCAATTTATTGAGCAAACACAAATTATATTCTTACAAGATACCGTGTAATATATAACAAAGTGGTTAAAATAAAAACAGTCGTCCAATAATCGTTGCCATCGCTAATTCATTTGTATTAAAGCCGATTAACGTAATTACTTCTACCAGTTTCTCCGCCTCGTAATTGAATACGCTTACGAAAATGTATGACAAATAAATGGTAGGTATATTGGTAAGTTATTTAATGCGGTTGCCTCATTTATATAAATTTTGATATCTTACATTAATTATTTAGGGCGTATTTTTCTAAGCTATTTATATTTATTTATTGATATAAATGATAAAACTTAAATATAATACCTACATACTATAAATAATAGCAGATTTTTAGGGTGTTCTGTAGCTTGAACCCTCCGATGGACTGAGATTTAACCTTAAACTATAACCAACTTATAAAATAATAACAATTCAAAATTTACTGTTTTGTTTTTATTTAGTTAGGCAGACACTATTTGAAATAGTAAAGAACGAAGTAATACAGTAAAAATAAATATAGTTTATATTAAATTGTTTACAGTAAAAATAAATATAAGTAGTTTATATTAATACTAGCGACCCGCCCCGGCTTCGCACGGGTACAATACTGATAATTATACTACATAATGTCTTTAAACCTCTAACAAACGGGCGAAATTTGGTCAAAACCAACAGAAACAAATGAATATAGGTACCTACTAAAACTCAGTGAAATAAGTAGGTGGGTATACTTTTATCGTATGAAATACCTATACTCTTCAGGACTAACAATACAACAAACACTAAATAAATAGGTATTCAAGTATCTATCCATCATAGTTACAACGAACACAAAACAAAAAATTTGCCCTATAATTCTTAAGGATCGAGCGCGCATAATCGCATTCGGCCTACCTCCGTAGCGTAGCGGTAATTGGCTCGCTTTAAATCTCGGAGGTCGTGGGTTTGATCCCCACACCGGACATGAAATCTTTGTGTAAATTCTAAGATTTCTTTCCGGGTCTGGTTGGTTGAGGGACTAACCTCCGTGCCTCGGAAAGCACGTTAAGCCGTTGGTCCCGATTGTTATAACATCATCTATAATAATCGTATATCAAGGAAGGGGCAGCAGCGTTTCCTTGTGTGTTACAACATAATTCTGCGGTCACCAACCCGCCTGCCAAACGTGGTGACTATGGCAATACCCTCCCTCGGGAGGAGGCCCATGTTCAGCAGTGGACGATATACGTGCTGATGATGATGATGACCTACTAAAACTCAGTGAAATAAGTAGGTGGGTATACTTTTATCGTATGAAATACCTATACTCTTCAGGCCTAACAATACAACAAACACTAAATAAATAGGTATTGAAGTATCTATCCATCATAGTTACAACGAACACAAAACAAAAAATTTGCCCTATAATTCTTAAGGATCGAGCGCGCATAATCGCATTAGGCCTACCTAAAACACGCGCTGTTATTTTGCGATAACTTCTAAGTTATTCATTAAAAGTATATAGTGTAGGGGTAAAATAATCTGCATGAAATGCTTAAGAATATTAACTCATTTAAAATGATAAGGATAAATACTGAATCCGTCTGATTAGCTTTACAATTACCGCATTAGAAATTATCATTTTTCTAAGATATAATGGATATAGCAAGTTAACCTTGAAAGATAGACATATGCTATCGCAGACTTTTTTGTAGATCTAAAAGAGAAGAATATTTGCCACCATACATTGTTCTGTTATATCTCATAGGGTTTAGGCAGCGTTTTCGTTGAAAGCTCCCAAATGGCTTAATTTTTTCCGACACCTCTGACAAATATCAATATATATTAGTCAAATGTACACATAAACTAAACAAATCATATACGTAAACCTTCCGGAAGAATCGTTCTATCGATTGGTAACATCCGCATGAAAATCAATGTAGTAGTTTTTGAGTTTATCGCGAACAGACAGACAGACGCGGCAGGGGACTTTGTTTATAATATGTAGTGATGTAGTGATAGCCGTCGCCCGCGGCTCCGTGCGGATGTCGGTTACCGCTGCAAAAAGCCTACCCAGGAAAGACACGGTCAGCAAAATGATTCCCAGGTCAATTCACGGACACCGACATAAACATCGACAACGCAGTCATTATCCGCAGGCTGCACAGATTGTCTTTCTGTGGATGCTAAAGTTGTTAATGATGAAAATATAATTAATGATGTAATTAATAGGCATTTTAGGGATTAGGCATTTTAGGCATTTTCAAAGCTCTGAAAAGAACTGTTGTTTAGCTCTGAGAAGAACTGTTGATTAGCTCTGAGAAGAACTTTTGCGTAGGTGTAGTTTTAAGAACGAAATCTAAAAAAAATCGCACGAAAATTATTAGACTTCGCAACGGGCCGTGCAGCAGAAATCGTAATATTTTAATTTCGCCATAACTTCAAAACCAAACGTCCAATTTTAATCATTCAAAGACCAAATATTATCTACATAAACTGTACTTAGTGATGAAATAATTTATTTTGATAAGGATTAATAGCATGAGTAAAATAAACGCGTTTAAATGTAGTCCAAAAAAAATTCAAGATTTCTAAATAAAAAAATGGTCGTTGTGCCTCACTCGACATAGATAGGTATAGTGTGTCGCGGACTTTTTTGTAGATATTTATAAGATCTATAATTAATTAGAATATTTTATGGTTCTATCTTTTATAGTTTAGGCAGCGTACGCAAAATAAGTAACTTTTCTGGTTGATTTTTTACACCTTGTGTCAGAAAAACCCAAATATCTTACGGAAACCTATTTTTTTCCAAAATAAAATTTAGCCTATGTTACTCGTGGATAATGTAGCTTTCGAATGGTGAAAGAATTTTTTAAATCGGCCCAGTACTTTTTGAGCCTATTCATTACAAACATACAAACATACAAAAATAGGTACAAATCTTTCCTCTTTATAATATTAGTATAGATAAAAGTTAAGATCAGAATAAAGATAAACGAATTATTTTCTATTATTACTGTATATGCAGCCTATGCAGGACCCTTCGTAGTACGAATACGGTAATTTTATTTATACGTAATATGAAATGTATACATAATATGCCAAGCTAAAAACAAGACTGTTAAATAGTTCTTCAGTAACGCACACGATAGATTCAATGTGCGTGTGCGTAATATTTTTTATAAATCTAGGCATGTGGGAACTTGACCATCTAAGATAAATATGGAGCAGTACACAAATCATTTGGAGCCAATTTTTGATAATAATTGTAGTCCACCGGTAGGATTCGACCCTACACTCATTTACTAAGCTCTCAATTACTTTATCTCATACAAGTCAACCACGTTGATTTCAAACAGGCTATCGCACTGTATTTTTAAATGTATTTTCATTTACCGAAGAATACATAAGCACCCGTATTTTCTAAGTTTCTTAATCGAGCTAAACCAACTCTCCCCAATTTGGGGGAAAATATTGCAAGTTTGGTTGGTTGGTTAGCTATTTGTGTAATGAGATTGCGCCTACTTTCGGCTTTCTATTTCCTCCTGCTCATGACGAGTAAACGTGTTGTGGATGAGTCTTTGTCTTGTTGTATTGTTCCGTATAATTTGATGTTTGCCGCGTCAGCGAAAATTGTTCGGAAAACCAATTCCTAACAGTACTACGGATCTGATTGTTTTCTTTTCGGTCTGCAATCTAGTAAAATGGCCGGTATTACGTTGTAATGTTTATATACCGGGTACCGTTTTAAAAATAATAGGGCGTGATTTCATATACATATGAAACAGATGTCTAAGGCATAGTTATTTTATCATTTTATATTTTTTACTGATATATTGTAAAAATAGTAACGGGAAAAATGCGTAACTATGAAAGTAATTACGCTTTTACGCCCACTCTTTTCATTCATATGTGATTGCGGCCTAGGTACCTACTATAGGCACCTATATTATTATTATGCACGCGGTATGTAGGGTGTATTTATTTTTAATTATTTATGAGATTTTCGATACTCTAATTACCGAAATAGTGCAGTCATTGAAGCGTTATTGGTCCGATTATTTTTTGTGTGAACCGAGTTGCATTAAATTTTGGAATTAGGTTCATCTTACCCTTAACTTCAAAAGTGAAAATGATCTGAACTCCGCACCCACCCTGGGGGAGGTTGCCACCGATTTGCATGAAATTTTGGAATTAGGCTCATGTTACCGACATGAGCCTAATTCCAAAATTTCATGCAAATCGGTTCACAGTAAAAAAAATCGGAGGTTACACCCTATTTTTCACTTCAATGACTGCACTAAAATACTAGTACAAATATATTGTGGTCTATAAATTCTATTCCACTTACACAACATTGTTATTACCTTGTTATTGTCAAGACGGTAAAAAAGTCACCCAGAATACTAATATTGTAAAGAGAAAGGATTTCATTGTTTATTGTTTGCATTAAGAAGGCTTCGGAAGTAATAGATCGATTTCAAAAATTCTTTCACCATTAGAAAGATCCGTTATTCACGAGTAACATAGGATATATTTAATTATGAAGGTCGTTACCCTTAACGAGAGCTTCACGTGGGAAGTTAGTATTCAATAAAACAGACTCTAAAGAGAAAGTAATTATGAACTATAATATTGAAGCTGCAATCTGAAGCTAAGCCCCTGTAGGTTACGAAATTTAGCAGGTTCATATCCTGCCAGTAGTTTAAATTTAGAATTCTCAGATTTTAAATTTAGGACGCGCTTAATTTGGTTGTAAAATATCAAACAGTAATTTGTAAAAAAATATAACCCTTATCGGACTTTAATGTGACATAGATACGAGAGGAATTTAATTTTACATTTGCTATTAAATTCACCAGCTAAAGAAGTAAAATTCATTAAATAGTTAATGACTATCAGGATATCACAGGAAACATAATTCCATACAATATTAATTAATATCAGAAAATACTTTTTTTTCTTCAGCATGTACTGTCCCACTGTTGGGCACAAGCCTGCCCCAAATACTTCAATGTATTCTTTTCCCGCGCCACCACAAACCTGTCGCCGCCCTTGATGCGCGGCAAGATCATCCAGCCACCTTTTTCTGAACAGTCCTCGGCGCCGCCGAAAATACTTAAAAATAAAACATATTTTGCTTATGTTATACATACGTATAATTGTATATGAAAAAATGTATATCATTCATGAATTTAGACCTCAAAATATAACAATAACATAGATACACTGTAATTATATCCACAGCGAATAAATTACCATAACAATATCATTCTTGTCATGAACCCACTAGTCCGGTCAGTAATCACATCTGCGGCTTCCAATGTAAGCCCAAACAACAGCCATGTTAAGCCGTGCCCAAAATAATTAAATTACCGGTCAATGATCGCGAAATAATTTTCGCCCAATATTAACTTACTCGATGAACATTAAATCGAATTCTTACTCGTAATAGAATCATTAAAGCGAAGACAGCGGCGGGATAAATCGTTCGGCTTTGGTATTATGAAAAGATGATAAAGAGAAAAATTGAAATTGAATAAAGCCACCCACATAAAAAAGGATTGCCGTAATTCAAAGGTTGCGCTGGTGCGTCTTATAGCGGGCCATTAATTGCGTGAGGTTAAGAAGATGAGAATTTAAGGAGTATTTTAATAAAATTGTTGATACAATTTTATTAAGTTAAAAGAAGGAATAAGAGCTTTAACTATCCTAAATTGTACTATGGAAAGATAAAGACAAAATCGGGGTATCCCCCGATTTTGTTAGGGCATAGCTTAGTGTATATGTCACCGGAAAATATTAAGAATCGTAAGTTGATCATCTTTCTTGTTAGATGATAAATTAATGAGGTTTCGTGATGTTAAAAAAAAATAACCTGAATCTAAACCAATTGAGTTAAACAAGGCCGTTTTAATTTAATCTTTTTTTTGTTTTGTTACAACAGTAGCATAGTCTAGTTTGGTTAGATTAGGTCAAGATTCATAATAATTAAGTAAATAATTTTAATAAATAATGATGCGCGTTCACTGAATCTTGCAACTAAATTAAACAATGAGAGGCACGAAAGTTGATCAACGCTAACGCTTCGTATTATTTTCCGGTAACATATACCTATATAAAATTAAAGTTCGCGGATTACCCTACGGTCCGTTGCGTAGATTGTATGCAGGTGCAATGAATGGCAGAGCTCACAGTCAAAATAAATATTTAAAATCATTTTTTTTTTGTTCCGCAAATCACTTTTGCGACTTGGCATCTACTGTTGATGACATCATAATTATGACAAAACTTGTAAAATATAGGTCGACAACTTAATTCAATGATGTTTTTTTTTCGTCACGATGCAACTGTGTTGTTCACCAGCACCAACAGTTTATACTTGCTCTATAACTTGCTTATATATACTCTTAGATGCGTTGCATCTAGGCTCAGCTAAACACATATAGTATACTTCAGTTTAAATGTATGCAAATTGCTAGGACATAACGTAACGGTTGAATGGATATACAATGATGAGATATGGCAATGTTAAAGGACGCTTCCTATGATAGGTACACAGACTCTAGAAAGGATATTCTTGTCACATACTCGTAGTAGCATTTAGATATGGTCAGTGATCAAAGTTTCTTTTTGTGAACTGCTAGCCTTATCGAGCTTTGACAACTTTTCACGCATCATTGCATTTAGTTCAATAGATTTTTTGTAAAGCTTAACAAAGTCCATATTATTTAAGAAAATGTGTATAGTAAATATCTACGTTTAAAAAAAAATACTAAAACTAGCCTCCCGCTCACGGTTTCACCCGCGTAACCTCCGTAGGAACTTCATAATTAAATATAACCTATAGCCTTCCTCGGTAAATGAGCTATCTAACACTTAAATAATTTTTCAAACCGGACCTGTAGTTTCTGAGATTAACGCGTTCTAGCAAACAAACTCTTCAGCTTTATATATTAGTATAGATTAAACGTAAAAATGTAAGTTAGTGTTTAGTTTTTTTTTTGGACGGACATAATATATAGCCATTGTATACTACGTGGCGTAACGGTGTAAGATTTAAACCGTCGTTTAAACGTCTTAAACCTTGGAGGTCTTAGGTTCGATACCCGCTCCGAAAAAAAATCTTCGAGCAATACCTCTTTTGAGTGAGGATCATGGACGTTATACGGGCTGATGATGATGATGAATATCATTCGTAAATGACCCAAATACATACTTGTGATTCCAAGCAGTTAATTTAAAAAATCTAGGTTTAACCCCATTTACGTAATGCCATGCGGGGATTTATAAAATCTGTCATACACACTTCATCCCGTTAACTACGAACTCAAAAATTGGAATTAATGATCATGTTCGTCACAGATCGATGTTCTGAGTCTCTGTGTACTGTGTATCTGTGAAAATAATGATTAATTTGCCTGGTGCGGGAGCTGTCCTTTAAAAAAACGTCACCTTTACCTTTTTTCATACAACGTACATACACACAGACCTACAGTTAAGGTAAACATAATACGTAATGTATCTTAAGCAATAGAAAATGAATTTTAAGTAAATATAGCATAAACTTAATGCGAAGGAATTTTCCCTGTAGAGTGGAAGAGTGTGTCCGTTACAGACACCTCCCTCGAGATAACAGTATCGTATTATACTGCACTCGGATAAAATGTTAAAAATTGTTTTCATAAAAATATAAAAATTCTCTAGAACGTACTTAAAGTGAAATATATTCTGTACTCATACATTCTGCCAATTCTGAACAAATTATACTCTGGACCAGCATTCCAACCAAAAGGGCCGTACCAAAATGTTGAAAGATAGTAATTAATGAGCATTTTAATAACTACATTTCAAATATTGTTTTGGTACTTCAATGGGTATCTTTTGTGTTGGTTTATTAAATAAATATGTATGTTATTATAGCGTGTTTAAAGCTATGTAAAAGTCCAGAAAGGAAAACGTAGTAGGAAAGTTGTGTGGCAGTGCACGTTACGTCGTGGACATAAACCATTAATTCTAAAAGTTTCTTTTGCGTTTTATTTCACTGCAAGTGAAGAATGCAAGATTGTGAAACTTATTGAAAAAAAAATAACACATCTCATAGATTAGCATTATATGTTACATGTGCAATGATGGCATTCTCTTAACAGATCTTGCTAGCCACGGTCGTTGAGGGATATTACTATAATCAGCTGGTTTTGCAGACGGATTGGTGATACAGTAACATCTTACTCAAACTCAAAGATAAAAAATATCTTTATTCATATAGACACTTAAAATATTTGTCAAAATAATAACATTTATTACGTGAGTAAAATACAACTGAAAGTAGCTAATTAAATAAATATTTTAAATTATGTTCTTATGTTGCGTCTTTTACTACCACCAGTTCTGGACGTGGTAACTCTGAGAAGAACTGTCAAAAAAGTCAAAAGGAATCTCAGAGGAGAGGAGACTTAGAGAAAATTACTTACTTCATAATTAACCTTGAGCTGATAAATGCTCCTAACCATCCATCAGCTGCAAGCCCCTTAGTCGTCTCTTACAACACCCATGGAAAGACATGGTGTGGTAAATATTCTAAGCCGGAAACCGCACAACCTGCAGCTTCTGAGCTCGTAAAATATATTCGTTATTGTATGAACTACATTACAGTAATATTGGTATTGAGAGAATCATTCGAATAATAATACTCCAAGCAGTATTTACCAATACCACCAATACCAACAATTCTCTGAACGTTACAGAAGCGAACTTGTTTTTATTGCTACAATTGTACCGTAGTTGAAAACATGAAGTTTCAAAACTTCATATTTCCGCACAGACTGATAAAATTAATTACTGTGTGAAAATAAAGGAAAGTTAGATTAGGGATAGAGTTATCTGAATCTTGTGTTCAAAGTTTGAAGATATTTCAACCGCTGCGTTATGTGCCTTTTAACAATGGTAGAATATTATCAGATTTGTTTTACAAAATTTACTCTGCGTTTCTGGTAAACAAATTATTACCAGATTACTAGTATTTCATTATTAATTCGTAAAATATACGGATACGTTTATAAGATGGACTGATATATAAATACTAACAAAATACACTTTTTTATACACCCTCTTTAGTGCGGCACGTTCTCCGACTGCTGGTTTGTACTTTGCACAGCAGGTAAGCATTGCCATTCAACGGGGTAATGCCAATGCCATCATTCTGGGAACCTTGCCAAGTAGAAGAGATTTAGAGTAATAGTATTTTATAAGTTAGTTTTATTTTAAATTAGCTACTTTTACTTCTATATTATGTATTTCATTAATGAAATATACAGGGTGTCCGGTAATTAATGGATAACCTTAAAATGGGTAATGGTAAAACTAATGACCATTCAGAAAAAAAATACATATAAAAAAAAATACAGTTGGTACCAAAGATATGATTTTTTTAATAATAATCGGTGTTTTTTGTTACCTTATTTCACATTTTTATACACCACGGCCACAAATTAAGGAATTCTATCGGTTTTTTTTTGTTATAGTAATTTACGTTAACTGAGCTGATAGATAGGTAATAAATAGTATGACTACTATTACACGGTTTTTTTTTTAAACAACTTGAATGTTTGTTCTGGGGAAAATTTGTGAAAAATATTCAATTTGACAAAGTTTGAGCAACCGTAACTTAAAAAAAAAGTATCCAGACACAAGTGACCAATTATTTTAAAATATTATGTGCTTCAAGCCAATTTCAAAATTGTATCATTCATTATTGTATCTAATGTAAATTCTGAATTATGGCTATTTGTGTAGAAAAGGTGTGAATTTTGGATAAACATCAAAATTTGCAATATTGGAATATTTATTTACATTGAATGTACCTGACCATTGGAGTTTAATAAAAAACAACATTTGACATTAGTAAAACTGTATTCGTTATTAATTACAATAAATGTTCAAATTGTCTGCCACCCACTCTGATACAGGCTCTACATCTACGAATGAATGCTCTCCTGAGCAGTCGCGTATAGCGTCGATCGCTTATTTTCGATGCGGCTGCCCGGACAAGGCTACGTAAATCTTCCAAGGAACGGATCGGCTTTGCGTAAACTTCTTCCTTAAGACAGCCCCAGTAAAAAAAATCAAGTGGATTTAGATCTGGTGAACGTGGGGGCCACAAAATTGGCCCCAGGCGGCCAATCCATCTGTTTGGGTATGTTCTATTTAAGTATGCACGAACAGATACAGCATAATGCGCAGGACAGCCGTCATTTTGCAACCAATATGATTCTCTCTCCACCTCGGGCACCTCTTGCAATAAGTTTGGAAGATCATTTTCAAGGAATTCTAAATAACTTTGGCCAGTTAGGTTCCCCGGTAATTCAAATGGGCCTATTATTTTTCCGTTTAATATTCCAGTCCAATAATTTATTTTAAATTGGTACTGTGACCTGTCTTCACGCATAGCACGAGGGTTCGTTAGTTGCCAGCTATGGAGATTGTGTAAATTCATGTAGCCATCTCTTTTCAATGTTGATTCATCACTCCATAGAATTTTATTAAAAAACTGCGGGTCTGCTTCCATCTTCCCCAGCATTTTTCGGCAGAAACGCAACCTTGCATTATAATCTCTTGGTTGAAGGGTCTGCACGCGCGTAACGTGGAACGGGTGAAATTTGTTCTTTTTTAAGATATCATGCACAGTCGATTTCCCTATACCCGTGCGTCGAGCTATTGATCGCGTAGAAATTGAAGGATCTTGCGCAATTTCCTCAAGTACCACGTCTTCTACATCAGCACGAGCGCTTCTTCCACCACTAGTACCACCAACACCAGTACCAGGGATTCTTCCTTCTGAGTAACAACCGTGGACTCTTATAAATACGCGGTAATCTGGATGACGCGCATTAGGGTATCTTTCCCTATAAAGAGCTGCGGCTGCGTTTCCATTGCCTCTGCATTCCCCATAAATAAAATGCATGTTTGCATATTCTTGTGGCGTATACTCAACACGTGGCATGTTGATTCACAAAATAAACAATCCAGTTACAAGCCAAGTCGTCGCAAATATCACCACACAAAACAAGTCCAAATCGGTAAACAAAACGAATAGTCCAGTAAAATAGCCAGGTCGTCGTTTTAACACTGATTCACAGTAACTAGCAACAATTGCAACCGGAAACGAAATAAACACATGCGAAGTCGAGCAAGTCGAGTGACGCACTAAGTCTAAGTCCCTGTTCCTGTAAGTTCTGTTAGTCCCCTACCGGTTTTTTTACATTTACTATCTCGCTCGCACTCATCCAACTCATATCCTCTTTGTCTAACATGAACAAAAGACGGGTGGTGCAGGGTGCGCGCAGGTAGCTAGTATGGCGGTCACACGACTTACACACACGACATTTATTGCAAAGCCAATTTGTATTTGTTAAAATATTTCTGGTTTTAAAGAGACTTTATTTAATTATTACTATTCATTACTTACGTCTATTAATGTTTTTATTAACCCCGAATGGTCAGGTACATTCAATGTAAATAAATATTCCAATATTGCAAATTTTGTTGTTTATCCAAAATTCACACATTTTCTACACTAATAGCAATAATTCAGAATTTACATTAGATACAATAATGAATGATACCATTTTGAAATTGGCTTGAAGCACATAATATTTTAAAATAATTGGTCACTTGTGTCTGGATACTTTTTTTTAAAGTTACGGTTGCTCAAACTTTGTCAAATTGAATATTTTTCACAAATTTTCCCCAGAACAAACATTCAAATTGTTTAAAAAAAAACCGTGTAATAATAGTCATACTATTTATTGCCTATCTATCAGCTTAGTTAACGTAAATTACTATAACAAAAAAAAACCGATAGAATTCCTTAATTTGTGGCCGTGGTGTATAAAAATGTGAAATATGGTAACAAAAAACACCGATTATTATTAAAAAAATAATATCTTTGGTACCAACTGTATTTTTTTTTATTTGTATTTTTTTTCTGAATGGCCATTAGTTTTACCATGACCCATTTTAAGGTTATCCATTAATTACCGGACACCCTATAAAGAATTATCAGTGCTAAAAAAAACGATTTACCCTATGACTACACCGGTGGCTCAACGGTTATGGCAGTGAACTCTGAGACCTGTTGTTTTTGGTTCGATTTCCACCCGGAACAGTTATTCGTGTGAACCATTAATACTTGTTCTGATACTGGGTGTACTTTGTGTCCGTTAATGATGTGTTTGTAAATTTTCCCTCGATACAGGGATTTATTGCCATAGTGCAGAAGTTGTTTCAAAAATAGTGGTAGTAGTATTTATATATCAGCCCATTTTATAAATGCATCCTGAATCATCATTTATTAGGTGAGATGAAACGCGGAAAATTATTTTTATTTTTTAATGAAGTCTATTTCGAACGTCGCGTCGTTGGTAGCTAAGTTTAGAGCCCATGTGAGCTCGCGACAGCAGGTTCGCGGGCACCGCCAGGGGGGACAACATATAGGTATATATATAGCAGTTTTCGGTCTCCTTCAAACGCCTGTAATGTAGGCATACATTACAGGCGTTTGGAGGAGCACCCAGGGGGATTTAATAATGTCACAGAAGGAGGCCGCGGAGCGGGAGAGGGAAGTAGATCCCTCCGCCCACCCGCTTCGCAGACGGCGTGTTGCCCGTCGGCGGCGGGCTGAAACCCGCCGCCTACCACCCTAGGCTCGGCCTCGGAGAGTGGGGGACATGGGCCCCGCTCCCTTCGAGGCTGACCCATGAGGAGTAGGGACGCCTCTACACTCCGGGCGTCCCTATAATTGGGCAAATGGGCCACTGTAAGTGTGGCCCTGGAGATCCCGCGGTACCATATTGGCCGTGGGTGCCGTCGGGGGGCCGGATTGCTCATGCGTACCCGGCCCCCACCAACGGCGGATCGAAGGAGTGTCCGGGAGGTTTTAGTGGTTGGTAGGGTCCTCTCCTCGTGGTATGAGTTTAGCATACCACGCTATGGAGAGGGAAATATCGCGCAGCGCGCGAATACGCTGCAGCGGCGGTGGGAATGCGTAAACGCATGTCACCCCGGATAACAAAAAAAAAATTAATGGTAAACCCTCTTCTCGTGGTATCATGGCTATGAAGAGGGGAGTAGTGCTTACTTGCTGCGATGGTGGGAACGCTTAATCCATTTTCCAACGGTAAAATATTTAAGGTAAGAAAGAAATATTATGTTTTATATATAAATGCGTTCATATGGTGTTACCAGAGTTGGGTAAATCATGTCTATCAACTACCAGCCGGGTTTTAGAATTATGATTATTTCTTCGTTTATTTTACAAAATATTGTATTGCTGAAAAATATCACCCTATTTCAGGTGTATAGTAAGTAGTAGCGTAAATTAAAATAACACGGGCGTAGATAGTTTGTTACTATCTACTTATCGTCTTATTGAACACCTGGTCGGTATAAATTGACCAGGTAATAAATGGTACTGTGCGTGCATTCGCTTACATCATATATACATTGTACAATATTACATGATTGTGATAAAAAACATGACATAAAAAAAAGAAACAGAGCAAAAGAGACAAAAAATAATCTCGGAGTTTCTTTCTTCCTTTCTTCTCCGGGTCCACTTAGGTAGCTAGTGAAAGGTTGCAGGTTAGCTAGAGTAGGATCCTCGACGGCATGGCCGAGGACCGCGTTGTTGATTATTCCCCTTATCTCGTGCCAGCGACCATCACAACTGTTCGTAAATCTACTCTTTACTCCAGTGGCGCCCTGAGCGTTGGTCCAAACCCCTTATGCTCAGGTGGATGTCGCTTAGACTTTGGCCGGATTCTTGGAAGTTAATTTTAATTTTAGACCTGTAGCCTTTAAGGCATCTTACTATACCTAATGAGTACATTTGTCATTTATCGCTCGACAAACGGACAGACTGATAAAAAATTCTGTAAGATCAAATAATTATAACAATGTTTTAGCTACTTAAGGGATACTTTTTTTAGATTTAGTCTTATACAGTGTAATTTTGACAAGTACAAGTGTATGTTAATACCTAAGTGCTGAATAAATTTCATTATTTCATTATTTATCATCATCATCATGAGTATCCATAGTCACCACTCTTGGCAGGTGGGTTGGTGACCCCAGTATGTTGTAACACACAAGGCAACGACAAAGGTCCGTTGCCTGATATCCTATTGTTATAGATTATGATATTACAACCGGGACTAACGGTTTAACGTGTTTTCCGAGGCACGGATGGTAGTTCTTCAACCAACCTGACCCGTAAAGAAATCTCAGAATTTACACTAAGATTGCTTGTGTGGCGTTGGGATCGAACTCACGACCATGAGGACCGTGATGACACTTACAGCAAGACACACCGCTACGCAATAGAGGTTTGTTATAAATAAACCTAATATAGCTAACGCTTACAAAGCCGATTGGCTTTTACACAACTAAAGATCTTACTTGCACAAAGGGTTAAGTCTAGATAGTCGATATTATTAATGGGATATTACACTAACGTTGCACAAAGCTTGCTCGAACCGTCTGAACTTAGTCCTTCTACACACAAGCGCTTAAAACGCTTAAATCGCTAAGTTATAGTAGCGTTATTAAACGGACGGTGTTTGAAACTTGCTGCACATTCAGAAAATACAGAGAAATTATATGACTAAACATATTCATGCTTTAATAGCAATTATGTGGAACTATAACCTCCCTTGTTAGAATTAATTCAAGAAAAATTAAGCTTAAGGAGAAGTATCATTATCATCATCATCACCAGCCCGTACAACGTTCATTGCTTCCGAGGGAGGGTTTAGTCATAGTCACCACGATTGACTAGCGGGTTGGTGACCGTAGTAGTATTATGTTGTAACACACAAGGAAGCGCTGCTTTCAATTCCCTGGTCTACTTGTTATTGATATCACAATCGGGACTAACGGCTTAAGTGTTGCGTTGTCGCTCAGCAAACCAGACCCGGAAAGTAATCTTAAAATTTACTCAAAAAGTTCTTGTCTGGCGTGGGGATCGAACCCATGAAATACGAGATTTAAAGCGAGCCAAATACCGCTACGCCACGGAGGTTGTCACAATGCAGAGGTAGCTTATTAAAGGTTATCGGAATTGTAGAATGGAAATAATATAAACATTTTATCATCGATAGATTTATTAATTTCTGATTATTACTTTGTTAATACAGTTACGTAATGAACAGCACACTCAGTCTCAGAACAACTATATGGTTCAACAAAAAAGGGTGTCCCGGGTGGGAATTGAACCCAGAACAGCAGGTCTCTGAAGCAAATACCGTAACCATCATCTTATTAAATACCTATACAAGTAGGTAGGTACCCTTGTACAAACACCTTTGTACAATATTATGTTGATAATGTTCTTATATTTATTTAAATTATTTCTTCTTTTCGCAAAACAAAAAAATGTCGCGTTGCCGTAGCTGTTGGTGGCTAGTCCTCAAGTATATAAATATACAATTTAGGTCATTAGTTGCTATGGCAACGAAAACTTTGTTACGTTGCTTGAAGGTTTGCAACTTGCTATCTCTAAGTAAATGGCCTGTCGAGTACATTCTCACCTCCCACGTGTATTGAAACAATACAATGTACTCAAAGGTTCGTCGCCTTCCGACATAATATGAAAACAATATAACGCAAAGAAAATATTTACTCATGTTTATGTTTATGGTTATGTTCTTAATAATATTTTACTACATATAATAAAGAGATTTGGTCTCATAGAAACACAGAACAGACGATGTCGAGTACAACTATCGCAATAACCAGTGAAGATATAAGAATAAGGAGAAAATCTGCTCGTTGGTCTAGCGCGAATGCATTCGGCCATAACTAGTATGGTTCCGTATTTGATTCCCGGCTCTGGTAAAAATATGTGTCACTAGAAATTTTAGAAATTTAAAACTTTAAAATGACAAATATTTAAGGTCACAGGCTATATTCTCGGGATCTTCACAGGTAAATCCGGTACAGCTTTTTCCTATTATATTAGGAAAAAGTATCAAGGAACAGTTTTAGATACATCAAACTATGTGTTATATTATTGATGTGAATTTCAATATTATATACAAAATTTGGTAAAAAGTAAGTTTTCATAGTCAGAAACGCTGATTAGGTACTGAGAAGTATAAAGTAATGAAAAATAAGCTTTATTCAAATGGTAAGCAATAAAGTTTGCAACACGAATGCACCTCCCTGCGTAGGTACCCAACACTAGCGTTTGGAAAGCATTCGGGAGGTTTTACGGGTTTATAGGTTTACTATAACTTCCCAAATTGTTTGCAAAACCCTCTCCTTGTGATATATATGCATCTTATACCTCTATAATTAGCATATATGGGGAGGTAAGACCTACATACGAGCAGTGATGATGATGCGTATTGCATTTGACTCTGAAGAAAAAATAAGTAGTTAAACAGAGCCTTTTAATATGAAGGTATATACCTAAAAGATTATGGACCTAAAAACTTCTTAAAATTGCTTGATTGACAAAACGAAATATATTAAATTCTACGAATCTGTTACTTTATTACTATATCAAGACAATGTAATTGATTCATTTTAATAAATGAGAACGAGTAGGGTAGTCCTCTTTTTATTAAACTTATGTTTGCCAAGAAAAGAACTACCCTGCCCGATCTAAATTTCAGAAAAATAACCTGACCTAACTGAAACACTGAATCATAAATACAAATCTTTTAATAAACTTGAATTCACGCCGGAATATTATCACGACAAATTACCATACAAAACAGATTCCGTTATGAGTTTGCTAATTTGAGACTAAATACAGCTTAAAAAGCCTCGCAATAAAATGTAAAGACGGCGCTAGCTGAGGTGCCATCACAAAATTGGAGTTTAAATTGCTTGCAAAATGGCAATATTAAAGTCTTTTTATTGCAAATGCTCCGCTCATGCTGCGGCCCTCTAGCCAAGTATCTGAACGACGGTAATCTGAAATGACAATATTATCCTTCTCACGTACAGAATCCTCGTCCCCTCTCGATCATAAATGCCTATATAATACCCATGCGATACTCGCCAGGGTTACGAAATATGCTCAATATTCTGCCAATTTATTGAACTTATAATATTATTTGTTTCGTGAAAAATATTTCATAATTAGTTGAGTCTCAATTAAAAGTTTAACTTGCTCGATTCAATACATACTTCAAAAGTCTAGCTGTGAATTTCTTTATTATTCTGAATACAACAGTCTAATTTAACACAAACCTTGGAAATTTATGAGCTGCACATCTTATCAACATTAGAATTTATGTCTGGTATAGAGATACTAGACATAAATTCTAATGTAAATAACATATAAAACAGGTAAATAAATAACTACATGCCTACTCTCTCACATAAAAACTCTGCGGGAAAAACAATGAGTGTCAATTAAAAATAATTTTTATGCCTTCAAATTTATATGTGTTTATGAATAATAAACATTTACCAATTTCATCGAAATTAGTGTATATTTTTTGACAATACTTATATTATAATACAATTTGGTCTGAAACAACCAACTATTTACTAATTCTGACAAATTTAATCCACGAATCCCAATGAATTTGTCTGTAGTAAATAGAAATAGTTAGTCTAAATTCAACTAGATTACACAAACAAGGATTTTAGTTATTCCCGACAATTCTATTCGGCATTAACAAGCGCACTGGGAAACTTAATTGTCTTTCATTAATTAGCATAGTATACAATACTATGCTAATTAATGAAGACAATTAAGTGGCTGAGTATGAAAATAAGATTATATCTAGACAACATTATAGCAAAGATTTGGTGTAATCGTGTATCGAAACAAAAAAGTAAATAAGTTTTGGTTTTAAAATATATACAAAAACTTTCACGACTTATTTATTTTTTTCAATTATATATATTTTAACTAGCTTCCCGCGCGCGGTTTCACCCGTTAAATCCAGTTCCCGCAGGAACGTCATAAATAAATGACGCTCCTGGATAGTATAGCTTTCTAATATTACACTAAGGTGGACCTATATATTACACTAAGGTTAAGCACTATTATGTAATAATAATAAATAAATAATAATAATAATAATAATAATGGAGACATATTTTTTCAAATCGGACCAGTAGCTAAAAAATAATACTTAAGTTCCGCTACACTTAGCTTTGACAAAACTGATGCAAGAAATAGCATTTGAAACTGAACTACATGACAAGATGACTGAAAATAAATTTATCGCAAGAAAATACCCGCTATTTCCTTAGCTATCCTTAGCAAAAGGATATGACATGTGTTGCGGAGACAATTACATTCCCAAGCAAGTTCTGAGGTAACAAGCTACCGGAAAACGAAAGCCAAATCGCCTTTATGAAACTTATATAAGCACAGTTCAAACAAAATAGTTAGATATTCTTTCTGAAAACATTCAAAGATACGATAATTAACAATTTTATATTCTTCATGAATTATTCTCTAATTAAGATCAAGAGAAATTTACCATGTAGATTAAATAAGCGTTTGTTATTACCGAGATTCATTTGTCCAATACAAACCAAAAAACCATGGGAAAATTAACTCAGACTGCGACATGGAAGTAAACAATGAATGTTTTATTTGTTAAACCAACCAAAAAATTGGGAACATAACATTACCTTCATCATATTACTCTATAGGGAATTTAATTTTATTCCTAATAAACATTTTCCCAAAGTCACACGACTGACCTTTGCCCTGAATTACATTCAAAAGTAAATTTACGAAAAAATGCGGCGCAATATAACCCTCGACTGGTTACAACTATAAACAGCACATTAGGGAGAACATCGTACCTTTGTAGCAATTCACCTTTCATTTGGTATATGTTCACACATTAGGTCGGGTCGCGTTTATTTTATTGTGGTGTCCGCGGCATAGCGCAAACTGCCAGTTAACTGCCAACGGACAGTCGGTATATGCAAGCACAACCACATATAATACTTGTAATAGAATTTACTCACGACAATTTATCTTTAGAACTGCTAGCTCGAATATCGCGGTAATGGCTTCGCACGACCACCCAACCAGGCGAGAGTTTCAGAACAGCCTGATACATGTTCCATAAAATGTGTGTTCGGGGCTTTCATGAGTCCACCCACTAAAAGTGTTAAATATGCAACCTGTGCCGTGTTCAGCGAAAATTCAGAACATATATTGCTAAAACTTTTTCATTTCCGCCTCGAAAGTTGAACTTTATTTTTTTAGTACCGATGCTTCTGTTTTTGCATGGTATGAATACAGAGGTAACAATTTATATAATAAATGCGAAATATAAATAGGGGTTTCTCATGTATCATTCGAGATTAGCGTAGCGAACAAATTTGAACCGAAATAAATTGGTTCCGTAATTGCGACCGAACAAATGGGGTCAATGTTGCGTCTATAGTATTGAAAGCTAACAAATTAGGTATATTACCTGCCACTGTCACTGATTATACGATTCATCTGAGACGTACATAGTAATGGTACTGAATGGTAATCATTCATCTCAATTCACTGCGTACCTTCCAATATATTATGTCCTTCTCGTGTGTATTGTACAAATTTTTATATTTTTTTATTTTCACTTTTTTTAAAAGACAACTCCCGCACTAGTTAAATAAATCCCTGTGTCGCGGGGGACTTTACAAACATTCATTTCACGGACACAAAGAACACCCAGACTCAGAACAACTATTTGTGGTTCACACAAATAATTGTCCCGGGTGGGAATCGAACCCAGAACACCAGGTCTCAGAAGCAACTATCGTAACCACTGAGCCACCGGTGCAGTCAAATTGAAGCTTTTCCTTCAATTATGCGTAAATAAATACCCAGGGCAACGTCGGCCACCAATCTTTTGTTGGTGGTCGGCGGCTAACAGCTGGCCAGATGTAGCGGGCCTCGTCTTACGACTGGAGGCCCGCGGGCGGGTGGCGTCTTATTGGGCGTCCCTGCCAAGTTACTGTGATATTTTTAATTTTTAATTTATTAATTATTATTAGATATATTAGGTATTCTTTTTATTGTTGTTTTCGTCGCTGGAGTCTTTTTGGGCTCCGGAAGCAGGTGGGTCTCTTTTGAGGCCCACTGGTTGTTGAATGGTGGGGTCTTTTTGGGCCCCATTGGCGGGTGGGTCTTTTTGGGCCCTCCGCACACGTTGTTGCGCTCCCTGCTTTTGTGGGTGAGCTTTGGTGTTTGTGGGACCGGCCTAACCGCCGGTCGAGGACCTTGCTCCCAACCCGTAATCCCCAGTCATGTTTTGGGGACCGGGGGCCTTGGCTTAACCGCCCGGGTCGCGAGGATGCAAACCTCTATAAAAAATGCCCCAATTCAAGCTGTCGCACCGTGGCGAGGGATGGATGGCGGAGGGGTTACTCCGTCGCAAACGGTGCCAACCCCGGTCGAGCGTGGCGCTGGCCGGGTGTATTTGCCTTGCTGCGGGAATGGGCGTCACCCTGCAGTCGACCTTTTACATCGACCCTTCTCGTGGGATCAGATATGAAATCAATTCTTAAAACTAATAAAAATAGACGGGTGAGCGAGGATAGGAGAGGCGGGAGCGCAAGCCCCCGCGGAGAGGGCGAAAACCCAGTGGAGGCGCAGGCCAACAGGCCGGCACCATACCACCTGCTTGGGGACAGATCCAGATCTGGAAGTCCCATGGTCGGCCCAAAGAGCCTAGACCAATTAGGAGGGCGCCTTTCGGGTGATTCGTCCACCAGCTCGCTGGTGTCGGTGCACTCGGATCATAGCGGGCGCAGATCGTCCTCTTCCCAGAGGAAGAGGACGAGAGAGAAGCTGACTGTCGCCAGTAGTGGTGCGTCAGAGTCGGAGTCGGGGTCAGAGGGGTCAGCAGGCTCTGTAGTAATGCAGAGCAAAGCCACCTCCCCCGTACCGAAGAGAGGTCGAGGTCGTCCGCCAACTACGGGCAAATACGTGGGCCTCCAGAAGGCCAGGTTGGCTGCTCTAGAGGCAGAGCAGGGCCTACTCAAAGCGCAGGCTGAGCAGGAGCGACTGCCGACGCCAACGCCGGGAGGTGAGGCCTCCCTGAAAGACCTCGATGAGGAGGTGGAGGCCAACGCGGCGGTAATCCTTGAGGTTGCTAAGAAGTCTAGCAACCTCAAAGGAACCGGCCAAAAGGCGCTAAAAGTCTCTGTGGCGGGGCTCAAGGAGGTATTCCAGACCCTCCAGAGCTGAGCTGCCACTGAGGAGACACGCCATTTGAGGGAGCAGAACCGCTCCCTCAAGGAGAGAATGGCAGAGTTAGAGCGGCAGCTCAAGGACCTCCGAACGGAGGTGATGCGGAGTCGCTGCAGATCTCCTGCGCCGGCGACGCCGCCTGCCCAGGGAGTCTCGGAATTCCCGCCTTATTTTGAGGCGATGAGCCGGGAGCTCTTGGGCAGGGTAACAAATATGGTGGAGGGCATTTGTGCTCGTTCCGAGGCGCCGGTTCAGCGGCCGCCTCTGGCCCACGAACGCAAGAGGGAGGAACCCTCCCCTCCCTCCGATGGCGCGGTGCCGTCCACCAGTTGGGCGGACGTCACCAAACGGGGTCCGGCCAAGCCGGCCGCCCCTAAATCGGCCGCTCCCGCTCAAGGCCCTTCTGGAAAGGGCAAGGGCAAAGGCAAGGGGAAGGTGTCGCCAGCTGCGGCTGCTGCAGCTCCCGCTCTCGCTGCGTCGTCGACGCCGGCAGCGGTGGAGCCTAGGCGGGATGGAGGCTGGGAGACGCAGGTCTCTAAAAACGCTCGGAGCAATGAGCGCCAGCGTTTGGAGGCGTCTCAAGCCCCTCTCGTAAGGGGCCTCAGGCCCCCAAAAAGAGGAGGCGTAGAAGAAAGCGCAGGGGTCAGTTGCGTGCCCCGCGCTCCTCTGTGGTGGTGCTCACCCTTTCTCCGGAGGCGGAGAGTAGGGGCACCACCTACGCCGAGGTGATCCGCAAGGCCCACCAAACCATAAATGTGGCGGACCTCGGGATCACCGATATGCGGGCGCGCAAGGCGGTGACTGGGGGCCGAATCTTTGAGATCCCGGGTGCGGATACCGCGGAGAAGGCGGACGCCTTTGCCGCGAAGTTGGCCGAGTGCGTGGACCCGGCGGTGGCGAAAGTCACCCGACCCGAAAAAAGCGTCCGCGTCCGGCTTACCGGCCTCGAAGATTGTGCGACGGAGGTCGATGTCGCTGACGCGGTCGCCGGGGTTGGGGGCTGTGCGGCGGCGTCTTTAAGACCGGGTGTGATTCAAAGGGATCACACGGGCCTCGGCACAATTGTGCTTGGTGTCCCGGTGTCTGCGGCCGTCAGGCTGGAGAAAGCAAAACGTTTCTTCGTGGGGTTGGTCTCGGCTCGCGTACATCTGCTGGAGCCGAGACCCCTGCGGTGTTACCGTTGCCTCACTAGGGGACACGTCGGCTGCAGGTGCGGTGGCGAGGACCGGAGCAAACTCTGCTTCCGGTGCTCCGAGCCGGGGCATAGGGCGGCGCAGTGCAGAGCGCAGCCCAAGTGCGTGCTCTGCCATATAGCCGGCAGAAAAGCCGACCACAGCGTCGGCTCCAAATTCTGCCGGGCGCCGCCCAGCAAGGGTGTGCGGAGGCCCGAAGATCTCCCGGAGCGAGTGGCTCCGGTGGCGGTGGTGGAGGAGATGGACACGGCCCTTAATGGATAGGTCCGTGTTCCGTCTCCTCCAAGCAAATCTCAACCACTGTGCCAGGGCTCAGGACCTTTTCTTGCAGTCCATGGCGCAGTGGTTGATAAATGTCGGAGTTGTCGCCGAGCCATACATGGTTCCCGACCGGCCCAATACGGTCGGCGATCGGGATGGCTTGGTTGCGTTGTTGTTGTCGTCGTCGGTCGGCACCCCGCCCTTCTCCAGTGTCGTGAGAGGGCGGGGCTTTGTGAAGGCTGTGGTGGGGTCGCTCACCATGATCGGCGTTTACTTCTCACCGAATCGCGGGCTGGCCGAGTTCGAGGAGTTTCTCGACGGGGTCGGCCGCCTGCTGAGTCGGTGTGGCGCCGAGGTGCTGTTGGTGGGTGACTTGAACGCCAAATCCACAGCCTGGGGCTGCCCCGCATCTGACCCCAAAGGGCGGACGCTGGAGGACTGGGCGGTGGAGCAGGGCCTGATGGTCCTGAACCGCGGCTCCGTTAACACGTGCGTGAGACATAATGGGGGGTCGATTGTGGACGTATCTTTTGCGTCCCCCCCCCTGGCCCGCCGTGTCCAGGACTGGAATGTCCTTGAGGATGTGGAGACTTTGTCCGATCATCGATATATCGGTTTCGGACTCTCCACATCCTCCGCGGTTCTGACCGCCCACCCTGCGCCGCCTCCCAGGAGCGAGGGTCGGCGATGGGCGCTGGGGCAGCTCAACCAGGAGCTGCTGAAGGAAGCAGCCCTGGTCCAGGCGTGGGTCGCGGGGCCTTGTAGTTCCGATTCCGACGTGAACGCTGTCGCGGGGGGACTCGATGGGGCCATGGTAAGCGTCTGCGACGCATCCATGCCCCGGGTCCGCCCGTGTCCACCGAAGCGACGGGTGTACTGGTGAAGAGCCGCCATTGCGGCCCTGCTGCGACGTCCGCAGCGTGTCATGGCCATCAGGGCGTCCCGCGCCTACCGCACGGTCGCGTTTGACGCGGCCTGCCTCCTTGCGGGGTCCCCTCCGTGGGACCTGGAGGCGGAGGTTTTAGCCGCCGCGTACCGGCGGAGGTGTGAGGGGGCGCGTTCAAGCCGCGACCCCTTCCCGGAGGGTGTTGCACGGTGGCGGACTGAGGTCCGTCGCGAAACCCTCCGGAAATGGCAGGAGCGGCTAGAGGCCGCGCCGCGGAGCGGATTACGTACGGTGGAGGCGATTCGGCCCCATCTAAAAAAGTGGGCCGGTCGCCGTCACGGCGACGTCACCTACCACGTTGCACAGGTAGTAACAGGCCATGGCTACTTCGGCCACTACCTGTGCAACGTGGCGCAGAGAGAGCCGGACACTCGCTGTCACCACTGTGACTGTGCCGACGATACGGCACAGCACACGGTGGTGGAGTGTCCGGCGTGGGCCAACGAGCGGGAGGAGCTCGTTGGCGTGGTGGGAGACGACCTCTCTACTTCAACGTAAAAATGCTGAGATAGAAGAATGCATTTCATATTATAGGTACCTCCATTTCAGAAAAACTGAAACTATTAAATTTTTCTTTAAACTTTAATTCCGTTATTTCAATAAAGAAGAAAAGATTAGAGATAACCCGCAGTTTTTAGTGTATTAACATCGTAAATTGTTTATTTTGTTATAACTAAATACCAATGAATCGTTTTCCTTGCATATCCTTACTAATATCATAAACATTGTAACAAACAAGTTTGTAAGTATGGATTAGTTCAGTTCAGTAGTTTTTACGTGAACAAACATCCGTTTTCACGTTCACGCAAAAACTACTGAACTTAACTTAACATATAGGCTACAAAACATCACGCTCAGACCCACTGGAGCAAAGTATCGTGGGTAAAACTGCGGGCGCAACTAGTATATAAATATAGTAGATAAGGCCCATACATACATACAAGCTCCACAATTCATCGACTACGGCACGGGGAATATTAAACATACGGCACGCAATCCTTTCCAAGGCCGTATTCAGGTAGAGGCATGACGGGACAACTGTCCCTTTTCTAGATAACTCTTAGTGATAAGTGTACCTACCAGAATTTTATATAGATTACCTTTCCCGTAAAAACCGTTTTCGCTCTTTTATTAGATAACGTTCTGGAGTTAGCATATATTATGTGTTAAGTAGGGTCATATCTTATAAAATAAATGTATTAATACTATTACTAGTCTTAGGTAATAGGTACTGATCTACTTGAGCAATTGACGGTTTTAGTAAATTCATTAATTCAAAACGATGTGATTATGAATAAACTGTCAGAATCACTACATAGTATAAAACAAAGTCGCTTCCCGCTGTCTGTTTGTACCTATGTATGCTTAGATCTTAGAACTGCGCAACGGATTTTTATGCATTTTTTTTAAAAGAGTCATTGATTCGAGAAGAATATTTATACATCAGCATTACACCCGCGCCGAGGCGTGTCGGTAGTAAATAATATTACGCATTACAATCTTAATTGCAGACTGTTTCCCTGT
Organism: Nycteola revayana; assembly: GCA_947037095.2. NCBI lineage: Eukaryota > Metazoa > Arthropoda > Insecta > Lepidoptera > Nolidae > Nycteola > Nycteola revayana. The sequence goes on along the minus strand of OX344845.2, from coordinate 10,550,414 downwards.
TGTAATAGAAATTCATATACGTTCCCGAATAAAAATGATTCGTCTCAAATTACTGTAGTTATTACTTATACTCTCGTAATTCGCGAGTTTTAAGCGTAAATAATTCTGACATTTCTTGAGCATGTTTTGTTGTCTTATAAGTAACAATCCAAGCCCAATAAGGTGTTGCCAAGACCATTTATAAAGCTCTTCTTGCTAATTACTTTATGCAACATTAATTTCTAAAGCCGTGTGCGTCGCTTGAATTAGCAATCTTCAGCATGTACAGCGTTATGGTGGAAACAACAGCGCCTTAACATATGAGAAATATGACAAATTTTTGCTTATATACGAAGAACATGTTCTTAGTAAGGAAATTATTATGTCATAATAGATAATTAAATGCTATGTGTGTGTGCGACAGCCTAACAGAAAATGTATGGGAACGGAGGAAATAATGATTTTGTGCAAGTTAGTAAGTATGAAAGTAGGTATCTAACAATATTTAAATCTTGAAATATGTCTTATTATAGCGTAATTAAATCTAAATTATATTTAAAAATGAGTTTTTAGCGACAAGCACCTTTGATTTTTGAGGGAACATTATATTTTTTCGTTATAGAAACCCCTTTCAGGTGTTCAATTTTTGTGTAAAATCTAAACTTTTATATGTATAGATACTGTTACAATTGCTATAAAAATTGATGCCAAAGATTTCAATTTTAAAGCCAAGGCATTTTAGCATTTTATTTTATTTGGCATATCTTCGACATCAGTTCTTGTTAGACTCTTCCCAACACTTTCAATCACAACATTGCGTTGGTGAAATTTAAAGCCACTCTTGTAAACATTTTGAACAAAGACTTTACAAACAAGCCCTACTGTGAGCTACATTTTCCATTGAATATGCTTTGTAGGTAAGCAATTATAGTAAAACAATAGCCAGCGCCAACGAGAATGTAATAATGGAGTGTGGTTTAGAACGGAGACCACATCGCACGAACTAATTGTGACATTCACTGAATACATGGGCCGGTAAATCGGTACTGACATTATTGTATGAGTTTGAATCATGGTGGGGAATCATACATTTGTACAAATTGTACAAATGTAACCATAGATTTATTGTTTTGTATCTACTCTCATCACATCTGACTCTTTTGATCTGTAGCGGTGTAAAGGTTAACGTTTCTCACCCAGTCTTTAAATAATTATTATATATTAATTCCACCATCCGATTCGTACGTCACGAATCAGATAAAGTCTGAAAGGTTGGATTTCTATATGAACTCTAAAGCAGAGCGACAGTTGCAAAACACTCTCTGTTCCTTGCAACCTTTTTTAGACATTAATACTTTTTATAATAATAAAATATGAAGTGTCCTTGTAATTTTTCTTGTTATTCGTCTTTCACTCAAACTGAAAAGATTGTTTTTTGTTTTTTCCATTTATTATATTTTAACATTATAGAGTGGGATCTGGGACTATTATAGTGTTTCATTAAACAGGAATTCAGCCCACACACATCCCATCTTTTTCGCTAACCAAAATTATAAAACGTCTAAAACGTCATCATCTCCTTTTCTTCTCCCCGCCAGCTTTCCGCTGAACTAAGTCCCACAGGGACGCAGTTTTAAAAAAAACCACTTAATAAGGTCTTCCAAGATGCAATGGAGTATAATTAATAGAATCAGGCATTACTTTGCCAAAAACTCATATTTAATCTAGAATAAATCCACAAAATATCTAATGTTAATTCTCTTTCTAGTATTAATTCAGCTAAAATATGTGTCTATATGCTGGGATGCTATTTGTACCGTCCTCACGCCCAAAATTTTTGCGATGTACCTTAGATATTTTGTCTTTTTAATATAGATTGCAATGGAGTATCCAGTATAACAGTCGAATCCGTGACTTGCCCAGTAAAACGATAAAACACTTTGATTATACGAGAATAGCTGTCCCTAGTGGTTTCACCCGCGTACATCCCGTTCCCGTGGAAACTTTAACTAAAAATATAGTCTAAAACACTCACAAATGGCGTAGCTTTCTATTGGTAAGGAAAACATTTCAAAATCGGTTCTGTAGATCCAGAGATTACCCTAAGAGGTAAAGTTTGTGAGTTTGTGAACTCACAAACTTGACCTCTTTATAATATTAGTATAGGTTATATCATCTATACTAATGATATATAACATAATGTCACTGTAGCTACATAGTTGCCGCGTTGATGTGTGAACAATATCGAGCACAGCGTCTTTGACAAAAGATTTCTTTAAAGAAAAGTATTTTAGTATAAAATATATTTTTAGCAACAAGGAAGACGTAAGAATGCTCGTTTGTAGAGAAAATCGGGCGAGACATATTATATGACGAGATAAACTTTAATTTTGCATTAAATCAATATTTACGGAACAAAATTCAATCAGTACATCGTCGGTGACAGTGTAAGTGGCAATAGCTAATGTACTAAATTAGTATTTCGCCCTTTACTACTGAAATAGGAAAATTGGTAGACGAAATTATACCTTATTAGTCCCTGTCACTACGCGGTATCACACTATCACCGACGACATGTATTGTGCGCAATAAATAAGATGCTTAGATTTTACTAACTCAATCATTATGTATGATACTCTTAAAAGAAGCGGCTAAGGAGTGGAATTCTCTGCCGGGGTCAGTTTTTCCGGAACGCTATAATCTGGACATCTTTAAAGCTAAAGTGAACAGACACTTTTTAGGCACGCGTGTATCATCTTAGGCCTTATCTTCGCCTGCCATCAAGCGAGATTATGGTCAAACGTAAGCCTATATTTAATAAAAAAAAAAATAATAAAAAAAAAATCATATAACATCCACAGCTGAACATGGGCCTCCTCCCGGGAGAGGGTATTTGCCATAGTCACCACGCTTGCCAGGTGGGTTGGTGACCGCATTATACGATTATTATAGATGATATAATAACAATAGGGACCAACGGCTTAAGGTGCTTTCTGAGGCGCGGAGGTTAGTTCCTCAACCAACCAGACCAAGAAAGAAATCTTTAGAATTTATACAAGTGTTCCTGTCCGGCGTGAGGATCGAACCCACGACCTACGAGATACAAAGCGAGCCAAATACTGCTACGCTTTATATTTTGTGAGCATTAGGCATATGGAAAATCCACTTCACCTGATACATTTAAGCCAGCAAAAGACATGACATGAAATATGCTAATTATTTAACGTACTGAAAAATAAAACAGGAAGTTCTCTTAGCGTATATAAAATCTAAAAAAAAATTACCCAACTTCCAACATGAATGTGATTCATGCATGCATGACGACTTTTATTAAACACTGACCTTTTTCATCTTAGCAATAAGGTTTCCTAAAAAAACGTTTTGTTCTAAAAACCTAATTACAATAATATTCATAATATAGCTCAAAGGTGATTTCAAAGGTACTTAATTACTTTTTATTTTTTCTTAAACTCCTTGCCACAGTGAGGTAATAAAATATTGTTGGCTTTTTCCTCTCCATTACTTTGTTTTCGTATATAGTCAAAGTGATACCATATACATTGTATCGTTCAAAACGCGTGGGCAGCAAATTCCTGGTTGCTTACCGGAACGATATTCTTAAGATTTCTACAAATAGTTTAAATGATTATATGTATAACCAAAGCCCATACTCATGCAGATATTTTTAGTAACATATTGACATATTAACGTAACGTTATAAGGCTCTCTTTAAATTTAGGAGATCGTGGTTTCCATTCCCAACAGTCCAAGAAGACTTTTAATAAAATCAGAGAATCCTTTCTGGGTCAGGTTGATTGGGGAACCCACCGTGCCTCAGTAAGCAAATTAGATCCTATTTGCCATTACATCACATATAACAATAGTATACTAGGTAACTGGCAATAACATTATCCTGTATCGCCGGACAAACATAGTGACTAGTAAAACATTCCCTTCAGGATTTTTTTTTCGGATGGGCTTACGTAGGTAGCCACAAAGCTTTTGCTACTTCACGGGGCATAAAGGCGAGCAGAGCTGTAGCCTTAATAAGTGGTTTAAAAACTACAAACTAAGCAGCCTGCGCAAGAGGGCGCCCCCTGTGGGGCTTGGACCTCGGTTCAGGGCGGTCGCTTGAGATGAGATAGAAGGATTATAACTTTTAGTATTTTAGGGGAGTTTTGTGCAACTGTCGCTCTACTTTACAGTTCGCGGACCTTTCAGACTTCGGGTCTACGAGGGCATTGGATGGTTCTTTGCAAACTTAGGGTCAGGAGGACGAGAGACTCCCTTCAAGGGAGCAGTGAACGTTTTACAGGCTAATTATGTCATGGCAAATTTCCTTGGAGTTTGGCAATTTCGAATGCTAACCAACTATAATTTCGAGTTAACTGAGACACAACTAATACAGGCTTTGTTAGGGACAAATACAAGTTGGTTGGCAAACATGATTTATTTGTACTAGAAGACCTAAGGCTAACTTTAACATGATTAGTTGGTTCAGTTAGTAGTGAATTCAGATGTAAACCAAATACAAACCAAAACAATGTTACTGCCAGAGTAACATAATAAGAAAATTAAATATTATGAATCACAAAAGAATATAAATCTGAGCTCTTTACTACATCTCATAAACATGATTTAATCATGTTTATGAGAAGAGTAGAGTAAGAGCTTATAATATGTTCTATAATAATGCTGCCACAGTTTGGCCCACGCCGACGAACATATTCTTTAATTGGTTTGGTTATAATTATACCTAGTTTATTTTAGCATTTAAAATAACACCTTTAACCAGCAGCGAGTCACATTAATATTTGTTTTATTACTTAAATTATATATTAACCTGGACACGTATCTACTGCTACGTTACATGTGAATTCGAATACTTTTATAATTTAATCTAAATTACAGTAAGGTCGTTATATTAGTAAGGTACGTTTTCTAGCATGTGAAATTCAAGGTGTAATGTGTTATGTGTGTAAGCTTAGGTAACTTAAGCAAGCCATTAGCAATATTTCGATCTGATTCTCAATTTACGAACAAAGTTCAGATAATCAGTAAGAAGGGCTGTTTAACTACTTTACAGTACAATTTTATTTGAACTCAATAGGTTCATGAAGAGAAACACCTTTTTAATAAAAACATCTAAACAAACATTATTTTACTTATCATTGCGTATCTCTCTTTCAATATCACTTCGACTTCGCTAGCGAAGCTCCTCAAAATCCTACCCTTAAAATCACAAAAAGGTACTTTGAATTTCATGAGACTAGCGCGTCAACTTACTTTGGCTTCTAAATTATATGCTTCATCTTATCGGTAGTAAATACTTCAGTTTAGATAAATGTGATAAATTTCTAAAACCACTTAGGAATCACCGTGTGCAAATAGTCCAGGCTAAAATATTCTCGAATAATTATCATTTTTTATAGTAAACATTGCATTTTTAATAAAATACGAACATTATCACGTTAACCGCAACCACAGTGACTGCTGGGCGAAAGTCTCCACGCATAGGGTTCCAAACGATAGGCGGGGCATAGCGTCACAGAGGATGGCCTAGAAAGAGGTAACGAAAGGACTGATTTGAGGTGAAAGAAAAGGTGAGGGAAAAGAACACCTGGAATAATTTGTGGAGGTACAGCAGTTCGCCAGTATGGGCCAGAGAAAAATCTAACATAATGTATGTATAAACGTCTCCTCTCTCTATATCACGGACAGGGAGTCTACCCAATATAACCACCCAGGTGCTACGCCAAATATCTGTAATAGGAGCACCGGAAAGTACAGATGCATGACATTCAAAAGCATGTAACCGTGGTGCTAATAAAAAAAAGAATCCGATACCATAATCTATTAGCGTTAGGAAACACCTATATTAATTATAGAATAAATATTTATGCAGCTGTATATATATATGTAAACTAAGAACAGAGGAGGACCCAGAATACATCCTTGGGATACGCGCATTTTTATTTAATACTCTTTAGAAGTAACATCGTCTACATATACTTTTGTGTCCAGTCAGATGAATAGAATATTACAATACCAAGCGAATGTTTTGTAATTTCCGAATAAAAAAAATAAAAATATGCGAATTTCCATATAGATAAGGAAAACACGCAATTATATGATGCGAAAGCTTACAACTGTATAAAGTATTCAATTCTACGACCCAAATAAATGATTTACACAATAGACATTTTATTGATTTTACGACCTACATGCGTAACAAAGAAGCAAAAACTTTTATAAGTTATCTTGTGACATCGAATTGTCATCAAATTGCCTTTTATTGTATTATCACCCTTTTATCGTATTAACCGTCAGTCGAAATTTTCTGAGAAGTTCATTTATATCATTGCGAGTTTACATCGTAACTAAATGTGATGGTTAAATGAGCTTAGGTTATTTTAAATTTAAATTTAAATAAAATGTATTTATTTCTCTTCCACAAATTATTACCTACACACCAGTTTACAACATAAAGTTAGGTTACACAACACAATAATTTTTGGGAGACTGATGCCTAAACTAAGCCGAGGCCTGTATCTTAGCACATCAGGCCCCCACCACCACAAAATAATGTAAACAATATGGTGTGCTCGTCATTCTGTCGAGAAATTTACAGATATAAGGAAAAAAAACAAAAACTACAAACTAAAAAGTACTGCAAGATAAAACAGTTAAAGTTTCAATTTTCATCTAATCCGATACCTAATGACAGATACGGGATGTTAATTCAATTAATTAAATGACCCCTTGGTCTTTAATTAATCGAATTAAGTAACTTTATACCTATTAGTAAAACACATTAATTTCTTTATTTAGTTATTCTAAGGTAAGGAACATTTCAAAAACAAATTGACCTTAGAACAAGAATCGATTTCCTTTTTATAAAGCATGTAATATCTTCGAACTCCCATATGAGCGACTAAATATTTGTCCATTTGAAGCATTGATAAGTAAAAGAATATTTCTAAAGCGAGAATCACAAACAACTACATGATATTCAAATTTTCAAATTGTTTAGACATGACGTAAATAGTAATTTCTGGGCTAGACAGTCTGTTAAGGTCTGTTAAGGCATTATTCAGAATAAAGGTACTGTTACGTATATTACGAAATAAATATTTTTTTAGTCTCTCCTTTAAAACTAATTATCTATTTCTTAGGTTAACCGTACCTTAAGTGTGAAAACTGGACCCTATTACTCCGCTGTCCGTCTGTCTATCACCAGGCTGTATCTCATAAACATAGCTAGACAGTTGATTTTTTTAAATAATAGTTAGCTAATCTAATAATCAAAACTATAAGTATACTAATAATACAACACAAATGCATATATTTAAGTATTTATGTATTATTAGTTGTATGTATTTACCTACACTCTATTTAAGTTATCTTTGTTTTCACTCCTTTTTTCGCAGGTCTACTGGGAGAAATTTCTTTAGAAATGTGGTGTAACCACGCGCTAGAAGATTGTGTATAAATAACCTAATGTTACTGGTATGAATTTAAATAAATAAAAGAAAGTTAAATTAAAACTGGTCCATATTCTATTAAAAATAGTACACAACTATAAACAAATCTTATTGCAGCGAAACTGATCATAAGTTTCAGATTGGTCTCAGTTCATTAGCATAGCTTATCTATTAACTCCGTCGTGTCACGTGTTCGTGGTCACGCGGGAAGAACACGCCACCGCCTGGCAAGCTGTCCTGCGTGACGCGTGACAATAACGCTAACTAGTAAACTTACTTGGTACAGACAGCCGAATATTAGTCCTTAATTCAATCTGAGACCTAATCCTGATTATAAACAATGTTATTCCTGTAAAATATGAATATATAATAATCTACTTTGAGACGAAAGGTAATGCTTGTGCAGACTATAATATTTCCTTTAATCGACTATAGTGATGTGTGCTATTTTGACCTAAAAGCAGATCTTCTGAATAGACTGGACAGACTTCTAAATAACTGGATTCCATTAATTTTCAATCTCATGTCGTACCGAACATAACCGACTGCCCATGAACGAAATGAAACTATTTAAATATGAAACAAAATGTTATAATTCTCAAAGATATACTAAATACATACATGACCTTGAAAGCCTTGGAACAAACATTTAAAATCACCATCCACACCAGCTAACACTGGCCCAACTTGTATTCAAATGTTGTGACCCCGATATACAAACAATAGAAGAAACGTGAGATTTCGACGCAAAGATCACTAAGTATAATCGATGTATAACGCAAATCTTCACAGTTGTGTATTTTGGGGTGCCTGTTAATGTCAAGGTCACGGAGAAGGTCACCGAACAAATGACTTGGATTAGTTTTAGCATCATTCGAATAAATGTGTAACGAATCACTGTTAATAAGTTCAATGCTAATGACAGATATTGTTTGTTATTTTTTGCACTAATCTGCGTCGATTCCGTGTTTTGATTGCCCGGTTGGTTGCTTTAGCCCGCGTTTAGACATCGTCCGCGTAAATTTCTCATATTTCAATTTTTTCCTGATAAAGTTCTTTGTCCTTTCACAAAGCCTAAGCAATCTGTACCAAATTTGGCTACCAAAACCGATACTCGGTTCAGTTGTTTAGGCTTAAAAACGTAACAATGAGACGTGACAAAATTTCTTTCGCATTAACAGTGGGTATTTGTAGATATTCAAGTGTTTTTCGGATTAGAAAAGACTACTCCATATCTTGCCGTGGTGTCGTAAGAGGCGACTAATATACACCTGATTGATGGGATGCAGCATCAATCTGTGCCTGGCTATTTACCATCTTACTGCGTTCTCCAATTCCCCTGTTAAGCATTATCGCCGGCATTATCCCGCAATAACCCTGGCTTGTAAAGATCTATTAAGAGGAATCTTATGTTCAGATGTGGATGTAAATGGGCTGTAGAATTTAAGGAGATGAAGAAGAGATTTAAGTTGCCCCACCTTAAATAATAACCTTACTACCTAGTAAGCAAAGTGTAGGTAAATTGTGTCCAAAGAATTTTAAGTAATATAATTATTTCAATAACAATGACGTAATGTTAAGTATCTGAATATGAAAAAAGAAGAGGAATAGAAAATATGGACAATTGTAACTAAAAAAGAACTTGTTTAATAAACTAGCGATATAACCTTGACTAAATTATGTTTTAATGAAAGTACAAAATACCTATCGCCGTTACACCTAAATTCTTTTAAATTAAGATTTACCCACAAAGGCAAGTTCAGTCATTGTTTTCTTATCACTAACCTTCGCAAAAAGAGATGAAAGGAATATTTTCGATTGCTAAATAATTATAATAGAAGCAACATCAATTACTCAATGTCCATTCTTTGGCCTATTTCTTTGTGAATCGCGCGATTGCGCTTTGTATCAGCGTTGCTTCATCTCGTGAGTACAAAGTATAAACAAAAATATTTGAACGATACAAAACTTTGCGATATAAGTACAATTTTTAGTAGCAGTTTAAGTTATGCTACAAGACACCCCTCGATTTGGGACGTTCCACGTTCACATTGAGGACGTCTTGAAGAGACAAGCAACAAGAGGCATGCATGAGGAGATTATTGAATGTGACGGAGGCGAAAGTGGTATGTCATGATCGTAGCATGTGGAAGGAAATGTTCTCTGCCATTCCTATGGCAAAAAGGCGTGAATGCATGTAGTGTAGATATAATTTACGTCAATGGTTGCTATGAGACTATGCGTTACTACGACAATGCGACATTTTTGTAGGTTTGCAACTAATCTGCAAAATTATTGCTTTCGCTAAGTAAATGGCCTGTCGGTTACCATACTCACCTCCCACATGTTTTGAAACAATACAATGTACTCAATGGTTAATCGCAGCATATGGCAACAAGTGGTCTCTGGCTACCCCAATGGGAAGTAACCTGATCCTTTGGGTTGCCTTATGCATAATTATTAGCAGTGTATAGATTTAATTACGGAATGAATTGAGGGCCATAATACTGTTCCACCCAACACCGCTTGCTTATATGGATATATTTTACCCATTAGATCATTACCAAATTTGAACTCAATATTCATACATCGACCAGTCATTGTTTAACCCTATATGGAAATCGAACCCCTGAGATAAACCTGGAAGCAACTGAACACTAAATCAAGTTGGAACAAAGAAAACCAAAACTCCACCTTTGTCATTCGTTACGATAATGAACAGTTAGATTACGTTTTATCTAAAATTGTATACGCAAGTAAATACTTAATCTAACATAAGCGTGGATAATTAAAAGGTTCACAAACATTGTTTACATGGACATTACAAGCTAAGAATACCTACATTTATTGTTCAAGAAATTAGGAAGTCGTAGGTAATTAAAAATTAATGAATAGCCTGCAATGTACAACATCAATTATAAATAATCATAAAAAATACTAGCGGCTAATTCAGTACTGACTCCAGTGGAGCTGAGAACCCCTTTAAGGCCATTTCATAGGGGTGATAATTAAGATGGCTCTAGCGCATGGCGTGTTTTATAAAATAAGTTATCGTTAAATATTGTTTTTATATTCACTTGTTATATGATGACTACTTTACCTTACTTTTATAACTGGACACACTTATATAAATCTTTAGCTTCATCCGAATTAGCAATAGCCTTAATTCCTCAGCTAAACATAGGTCACCTTTTTACAGACCTTAGCAAGCCAGGATCGTTGAGGAATATTGAAATAATCAACACCCTTGGCAAGCGGATTGGTGATGCTAGTAAGATGGTAAGTTACTTTGAACTGATAAATGCCTATCTATTAGCTGTATGTCTCTTGGTCGGCTCTAACAATACGCTTGAAAAGACATATTGTGGTCTATTCGAAGCCGGAAACCACACGAAAGTATAAAATAGGTAAATTGCGGTTACACCTAAATTCGACTAATATTAACTAACTACTGAAGCAAAGAAATACAAGGACCGTGTTTGTAGCTAAACTTATTGCCTGTACATTCATAATGACCGTTTTCAACATCTCCCAGAACAATTTAAAGATTTAGTATACAAATGAAAACAAATAACATTAATAGAATCAAAATTCATCGGCCCAGTGCCCCGAATATTTTACAAGAACATTGTTTCTTGCCAAATTTCTACCTTAATGCTGGCAAACTTGAATTTACAAAGTTTTAAGACATCTCCTAAATGGGCTAATGGGGCATAGAAGAGTTTTAAACTTTTCAACCCATTAATTAAACAGAATGAAGTTTGTTAGTTGTCCGTGAGTTAATTAACGTCAGTTACTATGCTACTGCGGGCTTAATGTCTTTGAGATCAAGTATTCACACAAATTTCACTTAAATTCTGGTACAAGTTACTTCAGGATAGCGGCAGTTTAAAATGTTGTACTATTTTCTGGCATGCATTATCTACCTTAATTGTCTCTAAAGTTTAGAGACAAGACATGCAAGAAAATAGTACAGCATTCGCATCGACTAAAATGAATAAACTAACAAATGTGATAATAAGTGCCCCAGTTGTAATAGAGATAAAACTATAGATACGTACCTAATTTAACGCAATTTTATCATCTTAACTCAAATTCCTACAGAACACGCGTCTGAACAAGGAACAAATATTTATACATTTTTCTTTGACCATTAAGAACTGTCGTATCGTTCCTAAGTGATGCTTTGCCATTATGGTGATCAATTACGACATACTTTTTTATTTGCATAGACTAAATCCATTGACGGTTGAAACTACATACTAGGTAGAGTTAATTTTATTAATGAAAATCATAAGATAAGAAAACCATTGTGTAGGGAGAATAAATATATTTATAATTACTATTATCGACACCGGACAGAAAATCTTTGTGTAAATTCTAATATTTCTTTCGGGGTCTGGTAGGTTGAAGGACTACCCTCCGTGCCTCGGAAAGCACGTTAAGCCGTTGGTCCCAAATATTATACCATCATCTATAATAATCGTATATCAAGGAACGGGCAGCAGCGTTTCCTTGTGTGGCGCAACATAATACTGCGGTCACCAACCCGTCTGCCAAGGGTAGTCACTATGGCAAATACACTCCCTCGGGAGGAGGCCTATGTTCAACAGTGGACGTAATACTGGGTGATAATGATGATGATTACTTTTATTGACGTCACCTCGAACGTATTGTCATAGTCACCGCGCTTAACAGACGGCTAATAAAGAAAGAAATCCCAAAGTTTTTTCGCTTAAGTTTCAATGGAATTCATAATGGGAAGAAAGGCAGCTGGATGTTAAATTAACAGGTAAAATTTTCTTAGTAACATTCATTTGGGTAAAATAATGCTTTACAATATTTTATATGGTTTGTTTCGAAGTCTAAATTGAAAAAAGACGTATCTGTAAAAATACCTACTACTATTTGTGTTGTACCTGTATGAGGTTGTAATATTCTATGAAAAGCGACCAGATTGCACTTAACCGTTAACAAAAACATAACTAATACAGACCTGTCAATTATACCTATATAACTAGATTACCGCGAACGGTTTCAACTCCAGGGGGCCGAGTCTGCTATTTTTTTAAGTATTGTGTCACCGTAGTGCCATCATGATATCATTATGCCAAAAACGGTAATCTACTAATCTCACTATAGTGTCGGCGCTGGAATCGCAGCCGAGAATGGCAGTCGGTGTTGCTACCGCAGAAAAAGGGCCGTCAACAGAAGAAGCAGGGGAGATGGTTAGGGAGATTGTAATGTTTATTTATGCGATTTCAAAACTTATAAATGTATCATTTGTTATTATATTCAACTACGCTAATGTCATCAACACCATTATGACGTCATTTGGATTAGTAGATTACCAAATGGGATAAAAACCGACCATTGAACTATCATTGACAGTTCATGGACACGCCATTACGATAGTAGACTCGGGGCCTTGTTCCCGCACTTCATAATTAAAAAAATAGCCTATATCCTACCTCGATATAGAACTCAATTTCATATCGGACCATTCCTTTCTGAGATAAGCACGTTTAAGCAAACAAACAAACAAACTCTTCAGCTTTATTTATTAGTATAAATTAAATTATAAACACGGCAAAAAATATTATTTTTTGTTATAACTTATTAGTGATTTCAACGTGAAAACAGTACATATAAAGAATAGGAATAGATAAAATTAATATTAAGTTATTCAGCATAAGGCAAGTACAGAATATTCATGTATGTATCATAAATTTAAATGAAGAATAAGTTATATTTGCGTTATCCTTCATGACTTCCTAATTATGGTGAATTAAAATAGTAATTAGCAAATTATAAAAGTAAAAACAATTTCCTTCTTAATTACCTGTTATAAGATTTCAAAGGTATGAAGTAACAAATTATGACACACAAGCTTACCTTTGATCTTAAAAATTTTGACGTAATATCCAATTTTAATGTTGTTAGAAGCCATCTTAACAAAATTATTACCTTGAGGTAAATTTATACTTTTCTTAACTGTCATTTGGAAATTTATGACTTTAATCCAAGTGATACTTTCCCTTTCGATAACTCATAATTCATAAAAGAACATTAAATTTGCGACATTTGTCATTCAACTGAATTAGATAAAATCTTCTTTCAAGCTCCATTCATTAATGTCGTGTCTTTCAGCAGTCGCAATTACAAAGTTTCTCATACAACACGAATGAAAGAGATTATTTTAAAAGAAAAGTCGCCAAATAAAGAAAGTAAACTCGCCAACTTAAGCCCCAGAGGAGACGTCGGGTCTCGCCTTCACAATTTTTGCCTTTTTGCCAATTGCCTGACGTTGACTGGGCAAACCGCAACGCTAACGAATTTAAGCCACATCTTTGAAACTCGTATTGAAGTAAGTTGAATGTATCTATCTAGTTCACTAGTCGCATGTTTTACTAAGCTTACACAGTTAAAATACTCTTGAATTAATACACGCAGTTTTTGCTACAGGTATAACCTAATCCAATGTTATCCAATATATTATATGAAAAATCATCAAATTAAGAGCGGAATTCGCAGTTTTATTATTGTTTTGATATAGATTTATTTTGCTTATTATTAGTATTATATTGTAAATAGATATTCTTCAAGTAATGTTTACAGTAACATTAAAACTATTTTACGCCAACAATAAAGTAATGACCGCTTACGTCCACTACTGAACATGAGCCTATTCTAAACAGACATTGGTAAACCAGAGATATTGCCGTCCTCACCACGCTTGGGAGGCGGATTAGATCGCATCAAGGTGGTAAGACATCTTGAGCTGATAGATACTGTTGCCCATCCTTCAATGTGTATGAGAAGATATGGGGTGGTCTGTTCTAAGACATAAACCCACAATAATATACTAAGTTAATTGAAAATGAACTTAAAAGTACAATAAAAAATACTTAGGTTTTAAGATAAAGGTACCTAACAAATCTTCAATAACTTTTCATTGAAATCCGCAAATCCTTCAAGTAGATATCTATCTATTGAAGTGAGCGCATTTCAACCGCAGAATGAGTCCTCTGAAAGCCTTTGTTATTTCTCACAATCAAAGGAAAGTAAGTTTTTTATTCTTTTCCAACCTCTGCGCTCAATTCACTTGACACTTTACCCGTCTTTCTACCTGTCGAACCAATATTCGTGAGCTTATGTTGACATTTTTTTGTATTAGAAAAGTGAAATCCCTTCTTTTTCATAAGGTCTCTTTAGAGTGTGCATACTTTGCGATCAATCTCTCGGAAACTCTTATAGTATTTAACAGAGCACTTATTGTATTCTGATATTATTATATTACAACCGTTCAGATCTTGAGTCTATGAAGAAATTTCTTCCAGAAGACCCGCGAAAGGAAAAATCTAAAAAAGAAAATTGTGTAAGTTTGATGTAAGCTGAAATTATTTTTAAATTTAAGTTAGTGAAAACCTGAAACAATTTTTAATAATCCAAACTTAACTATTATCAAAAAAATCATAATATTATTAAACCTATTGGACACCACGCCATAACGACCAGGCTCCTCTCTTCCCCACTGGGCACACTGGGCACGTGCCCAGGGCCCCGCGATGGTTTAGGGTGCTTATAAGGTTAAAGCATAAAATTTTAAATCTATACTTATACCTATATCTAATCTATAATATATCATAAACCTGAAGAGTTGTTTGATTTCTTAGCGCGCTAATCAGAAACTACAAGTCCGATTTAAAAAAACCTTTCAACGAGAGCTACGTTATCCAGAAGTAACATAAGCTATATTTATTGAAGTAACGCGGGTGAAACTGCACGCGAAAAGCTAGCTAATGATATGACTGCAACTCCACAGCTGCCGCATGTGTAATAAATATGATAGGTTTCCTTAGCTTACAAAGTTATTGGTAATTGTATAAATCCCGCTACTTGATTTTTATAATTATATATAACCTGGATACATGCTACAAAAAATTGAAAATTTTACGTATACCTATTTATACTGGTTACTAATCAAATGTAATTAACGTTTAGAGAATGTCATTAACTTACGAATAGCAATTACAAATAAGGCATTTCCTACGCGCCTACACACCTAGTCTATTTAGTATTAATAGCTTGTTTCCGAAAGTTAACTTTAATGACTTACGAAGGCAGACCACTATGCAAATATTATGGCTAAAGTTGAACACATTTTAGCAACGTACCTCTAGGATTAGCCTCAATTGGCTAGTAAATTTGCTTTAGTATAATGACAGGAATAGATACCCGAGTGTTGAAATATTTAAGCACTTAAGGAGTATTAAATTGCAAATACATAATATGTGTATAAAGTAAACCACCTCAATTAACAACATCTAAAACATACTAAAAGGGAACCCGAAAAATATTTTTGTAGTAAATGGGATCACTCAGTTCTCTGTCTACATATTTGTCTAATTGTCTCACAAAGTTCGTTTTATTAAAAACGTTTTTTATAGCCATGTGACAATTATTAGTTTCTTCAATTCTTAAAAAAAACTATATTAAAAGAAACCTATTAGGTACTCTAGTCAGTCACCTCATACGTTATAAACGTTATGAAATGAAATGAATGAGATCCTCCTAATGAAATCCGAACGTTGGATCTTGTCATTATGTAGGTACTGGTATTACCGCCAGACGCTTCCTTCAATCCGGCGAGATGAAACCTGAAAATGTGCCACCCAAATTTTATTAAATTATTCCTTTGACTACTGCACTACCTGAAACCGCGCATCTGAAAGCCCCAATATAATGTAGCAAATCGATACCTTTGAGCAATATTGGTGATTTCAATTTGAAGTTGGCCGCAGTAATACTCTCAGAAATATGAAATTGCCATCGGCAATACAAAGAGAAAAAAAAGATGAAGGCAAAAGTCGAGTTACACTGCAAGATTACTTCGTAAATAATTTTCGAAAGCCTTTAGGCCGCGGCACATCGATGTATCATTTTATTTATTAATATTATATCTAATCATATTATTCCCCCGGGAGGGGGAATCAATGGGGGAGGCCTATGATTAAAATCATACTAGCTCCCGCGCGCGGTTTGACCCGCGTGACATCTTTTCCCGTAAGAACTTCATAATTAAATATAGCCTTTCTCGATAAGTGGGTGATCTAAGTCAGAAAGATTTTTTAAATCGGAACAATCGTTCCATACAAGCTTTATATATTACTATAGATTCAACCCGTAAGGGAGAGTGGGGGAAACACGGACGGCGGGTAATGGCGGACACTAAGGTATTCCTATGTTAGAGAGAGATGATAGATACCCCGATTGACCTTTGTCCCAAACGGTAACTAGTGACGTGAGGCTGGGTTCGGTGTCCAAGGTAAGTTAATTTATATTTTTTCTTGAAATTTCATCTAATTTTTTAGTTAATTTGTATACGTGTACATTAAGACATACAAAACACATTAATCTGACATTTTTATTGTGAAATATCGACTAAATATTTAAAGAATCACCTTGGGAATTGCTAGTGTTTGACCTTCAAAAAAATAATATTTTTTAAATTAGTATGCATCGGGTAATGGCGGACGATCGAGTGGGGCAATCTCGGACGTCCGTTATGTGATACAATTTTTAAAAAAGGTGTAAAAATGTCAAAATCAAAAACCAAAAAAAAAAGCTTTGAAATACGAAGAAGAATACTATTGTGTAATTTGTAATGAAAAATATTAAACTCCAATGATCGAATACTGAATAATATGCTATAAATGTAAACGATGGGCCCACGAAAATTATACCAATGGTAGAAGTACGTCTGTGATTTTTGAACTACTTATGCTATGTCCGTGATTTCCCCTCGTGGTGCGGGTAAACCCGGACACTAAGGGTATTGTTTTTATTGAAATTTTGATTTAATACAAATTTTTTATCAATGTTAATTATGAGAGTAAAATAATGATTAGTTTAAGTAAACATTTATCAATAAAATACCTCAATAAAAAAAATTACAGACATAGATCTTTGTTCCATGTCTGTTTCAACTTTCAAGTAGTTTCAACATTTAGAAATAATTTATAAGACTTGTCCGGGATCTGCCAGGCGAGGTTCGGCAGTAACACTACATAGTGTAATTGCTGAGCTTTATTTACGTTATGATTGTTTTTAAATCCATTATTTCTTGCATATGTTTATGTTTATTATAAAATGTTTAAATAAGTAGTAGGGCTAAGTTTGTCACATTTTCACATGTATTTCGAGGATAACTATGTAGGTTCAGATTTACTCAAATTTATGTTTGTACTAGTTGTAAGTTTAAAGCGTGCAACCGTTTGTTAATCCCAACTAAATAAAAAATAAAACCTGTTTTAGCTCAATTCCGTAAGTTTATATTTCTACAAAATCCGATGTATTGGGTATGACAACAATAAAGAGGTCCTTTGAATGTCTTGGGTCCTAAAAATATACACCGTCTCGTTCTACCAAAATCTAATAACCATCTTCTTTGTCGGATGCTTGGAATGTCGGTAAACTCCAATTCTTCCGAAGTTACAAAGGCGCGTTTAGAACTGCACTCACATGAACATTTCCTGCTTAGAAATGGCGTATAATATCTACATTTTATCACGTTTCCTCTTTCGCACTGGAATATCGCCAAGTAATATGATGCAGGTGTTAACTTTGAAAGTTCATGGCATTCTGAAGTCCGCACTGGAGCTAACAAGCGTAAAAATATATTGAAAACGGTAACTTTTAGGTACAAGTATCGAGTTAATCCTTTGAAGCGTAGATCGTCTTTCATTTTGTAGTCGATAAAACTTGTCTTCACTATGGCGACTATGCTGTGTCCTCACAGATATAGGTAGCAAGGAATATGTTATTTTTGTTTTAAGAAAAACATAGCCGTGTATCACCAAATGCGACGAATAGCCGAATATTCATGACTAGTTTTTGCAGTATAGGATAGTTACGAAAACTATAGGTAACAGGATCGTTATGGTCTTTTAGAACAGACACGCCGAATAGGAAATAAAAATCGGCGGGCCGGCCATAAACAGTAGTTTTGTCAGGTTTTAATGCAGGTGCAGTAAAAATTGCCAAAGTGCTAGAAGCAGAATACACCAGTCTATTCCGGTTCTAGCATTTTTAAACTTTTCCGTCGTAATACAAACCATTTCTTTAAATGAGTAGCCGTAATGTTGCTTATAAAAGCTCGACAATTGTTATATTTTTACATAGCTTAAATACATGTATAAGGTGCAATCCCTTTAACAGTAGATAATATTATCATGCATTGTATAGTTATAACGTCGGTGAATATATGATTGTGAAGAAAATAATTTTATTTGTTCACATCAAATTACATGAAAATACATGTTTCATTAGAATAAAACCTTCCTCCATTATTAACTGGGATTGCTGTGACGCGGGGGGGCGAGGGGGAGTTTATAATAAAATAGGTATGTAAGTAAAATAAAATTTATTAATTCACATAGCCATCACAACACATGATACTATCTATATCTATAGTAATGTATGTATTTATTTAGGTGTAGTTTGAAAGAAGAAGACATTGTGACAAAAGATTGAGAAGGGAATGTTGCCCATTGCAACATCCCACACATATAAGCTATGCAGGGAGGATGAATGGAAGAAGAATTACGAAAAGAGCACATCAAATGAGTGGAAACGGAGACGCCGAAATAGGGCGCATCGTCGCAAACATGAAGACCAAATGGGCGACGTATAAAAAAATGGTCAAATCAAAAGTACGTATAACCGGCGGGCATTGCATGATGAGACTGATTCGTGTGGAAGAAGCAAAAGAGATGTGCCAGGATCAAGACAGTTGGCATACCTATCACTGTCTCTGCTTATCTTTATGGCGTGACGATATGTATGTTTGTATATATTTTGGCAGCACCTTAAATATTGTTGTTATAATAAAGTCAATTAATAACGGATGCAATGACCACACAATCCTAACCAGTCCCATTGGCCTTGGCATGTTGACGTCACAATTGCGCAGTTTTTCATTTACAGCCCATTACATACAGGGTGTCCAAGAACCTGGCGTCCAACTGGATTCCCACGATGCCCCAAGTTCTAACAGTACTCAGAAAAATATTTTAAAAAATCCACCCCATGTACTTACAGAATTATACTGATTTAAAAAAAAAAGGGGAAATGAGCACCCTGTGACATACTTTTGAATGCTGTGACTGCTAATGCTGATAATTTCGATATTTCTTGGAGGTTTTGTAATCTAGGGTATTGCTGTGTCTAAATAGAATGTAAAAATAAAGTACTTATTGTACCATTTTAAAATAAAATATTATTTTAACTAAAGGTGATATGGAAAACTATTGAATTTCGCAACTTTGACCGACTGTAGTGTAAAAAAAATGTACCAAAATAGTATGGCAAGTGACGTCAAATTTTGACGCGTTTATTCCTCTTTTTAAAAAGGTATAATACTTACACATTAATTTGAAAAAAAAAAATTTTGATAATATTTTTACTCAACAACCCAATTTTTACGAAGTGCCTACCTACTAACGGTAACTGTCGGACCCTTTCTTATCTTAGAAACTGTTATGTTACTACTATTATTTACTTCGGTTCCAAGAGTGAGCAAGAAGGAAATACACACAGGTAGATGGGTTCCCAGTAGAATAAAAGCAAAGAATGTTAGTTTAAAGATATTTTATTACAATAAATGTTCAAAATGTTGACCACCCGCGGCAATACAAGCTCTCACTCTCCTTAAAAAGGACCGCTTTATGTTTCGCGAGTAACTTTTTTGACGTATCACCTACACTGCTTGTGTTATCTTCTCACGAAGGTCAGCGATGTCATTAATGGGCTTCGCATAAACGAGCTCCTTCATAGTTCCCCAGAAAAAAAAATCCAGCGGATTTAAGTCAGGTGAGCGGGCTGGCCACGGGATTGTTCCTGATCGCCCAATCCACCTGTTCGGGTATTGCTCGTCCAAAAACTCTCTAACGGATACGCGAAAATGTGCTGGACAGCCGTCGTGTTGGAACCACATATCTGGTGGGGTCTCTTCTAGTAAGTTTGGCAAATCATTTTGAAGAAAATTTAAATATGATTCGCCAGTCAAATTCTCGGGCATCTCAAATGGACCAATAATATTCCCACAGAGAATACCGGTCCACATGTTCACTTTGAACCGGTACTGGGATCTATCTTCTCGCATCAAGTGCGGATTTTCCACATGCCACTCGTGCAAGTTGTGTAGGTTCATGTAGCCATCCTTCTTAAATGTTGATTCATCTGACCACAAAATTTTGTCGATAAAGTTTTCGTCTTCTCGATGTTTTTGCAGGATTGTTTCACAAAACGCGACTCGGCTCGGATAGTCTCGAGGTAAAAGACTTTGCACTCGCTGTACGTGGTACGGATGATATTCTTCTTTTTGGAGAATACTGTGTGCTGTGCTCTTCGGTATCCCCGTATCAGCTTCTATTCCTCGCACAGAGATGCTTGGATTTGCCGACACCGCCTCTAAAACTTCATCGCGTATGAAGTCATTTACGGGTCGTCCTTCACCAGCTACTTGATTGGGGAACCGCCCGTCACATAGTGATCTGTGCACATTAATGAAAACTCGATGGTCGGGATATCGCGTAGCCCTCGGATACCTTTCTCTGTAAAGTCTCGCTGCAGCTCGTCCATTACCTCTACATTCTCCATAAATGTAGTGCATATTTGCGTATTCTTGCGGAGTGTAGGTCGCCATGGTAGCACACACAAAACACAAACTGTCCAAACACAGGCAAAGGTCGTCGTAAAGAGTTCATTTCAAAGTCCAGAGCACAAAGAGTAATCGAGTCCAATAAACAAAGCTTTAAATCGTAGTACGTGATCAATGGTAACAATAAGAGAGAGGTTCGTAGTAATGGCAGGAGGCAGTGACGCGTACTGACCGTACTGTTATCCTAAATAGCACGATCCCAGATAGCGTCACTATCTATCTCACTCGCACCTCTAACCTTTTTCTCCCTCACTCTTACCTGAATAATGGGGTACCATAAAGAAGAACCAGCAAATCGCAAAGATAGTTTCTGTCTTGCTCCCTCCTGTTGTAATAACGAATCACTATGGTGAGATGCATGCACATACCGTCCCTTACGGTCTAACCTGTTTTTTGAGAGGCCTGTTGTTATTTTTATGAGCATACAATAGTAATTCTTTAGAGGTTAGATTCAATTCGTCGTAAATTTTTCTTTCTAAGAATTCTGTAAGACATCGTAAAAATTGGGTTGTTGAGTAAAAATATTATCAATTTTTTTTTTTTCAAATTAATGTGTAAGTATTATACCTTTTTAAAAAGAGGAATAAACGCGTCAAAATTTGACGTCACTTGCCATACTATTTTGGTACATTTTTTTTACACTACAGTCGGTCAAAGTTGCGAAATTCAATAGTTTTCCATATCACCTTTAGTTAAAATAATATTTTATTTTAAAATGGTACAATAAGTACTTTATTTTTACATTCTATTTAGACACAGCAATACCCTAGATTACAAAACCTCCAAGAAATATCGAAATTATCAGCATTAGCAGTCACAGCATTCAAAAGTATGTCACAGGGTGCTCATTTCCCCTTTTTTTTTAAATCAGTATAATTCTGTAAGTACATGGGGTGGATTTTTTAAAATATTTTTCTGAGTACTGTTAGAACTTGGGGCATCGTGGGAATCCAGTTGGACGCCAGGTTCTTGGACACCCTGTATAGCGTTCCCGGGACTCGTACAAAGGCTATTATGAGAATTACAACAGTCATAACGTGCTTGTACCATCAACGTAGCATCTATGTGCGCTTTAAGCTGTATAGGCTGTAAATTAATCCTATACGGTTTTATATTAGAGTCATTCCGACAACCTTTCTACGGGCTTATGGTGTTATAAAGTCAGTGTTATGCTAAAAGTATAGCATTTATTGGACGTTGACTGCCTTTCCATTCTTTCTAGGACATTTAAAATATAACAGTTACGAACGCCCTGTACTTGCTTGCGTGGAATTTATCTTACTCTGGACGTCATTTTGTCGATCTTCTGATCGACTACAACGTAAAAATTTATTAGGTATAAGAAAAAAAAGGTTTTTTCTCTTCTTCACAGTCAGTCAGTTGTGTGGACTTATTGATGCCCTTCGCCCGGGACTTCGTCCGCGTGAAATTTAGCAAAAAAAAGTTATTCATTATTACATCGGCTATCTATCTGCCAGTGAAAGTTCCGTCAAAATCAGTCCAGCCGCTTAAGAAAAAGACAAAAAGACGGATATACGAAAATTGTTAAAAAAATTGTTTGCATATTTAGCAGCTAGATGCTGCTGCCCATTAATCAGCTGTCATCCCTTCGTCTAACGACGACGCCCTTAGGAAGATATTAGGTGGTCTATTCTAAGCCGAAAACCACACGGCTTAATACACAACACATACTCCAAGTAGTCAAATTATTATTTTCATCTTTCTAGTAACACATGAAATACCAATTAATTTATCGTCAGATACTTCGGTTAATTACGCTTTGATAATCATCATCGTCGCCTTTGGAAATTATGATATAATTAGAGTGAGTGCAAGTGTAATATTCAATAATATCGCTAATAAATTGTGGTTCTGCTATTTAATAATAAAGGACCGTAAAGGACTTATTGCATAGGAAGCTGGTTCCAATTTATATTGAGCTTAAGAGTTTATGAGGTAATGACAAATTTAATTTATACGGTACGTACATGTATCTTTGAAATATCATGGCCGTACCCTTCGCTTTACGCCTCTTTGTACAAAACCTAAGGCTTATTTCAAGGACTAAGCATTGGTCCCGATTATTTTTACATCATCTGTAGGTATTGTTTGCGACGGAACGGGCTGCAGCGATTTCCGGTGTATTTTACATAATACTGCGGTCGTCAACCCTGCCTGCCAGGCTTGATAACTATGGCAAAAATCTTTCCTGGAGAGAATACCCATGTTCAACAATAGACGTTAGAAGGCTGATATATCATACGGGGACATGGGCTCCGGTCTGTTCGACTAAATGCACTTCTGGTGCACGCGGCGCTGGTCGTTATTCCATTTTTTCTATGGTATCTATGGGATTCCATTAGCCGTTAGGAATAGAATAAAAGTAGCATTACAAATAACCACAACCAAATAACATTTGACAGGAAGGTAACAGAAATTTCGTCACAGGAAGGGAACACGTGGGGAAGGGAGTATTTGATAGGCAACGTGTGAGTACGATACCTCCGTTATGGCAAAATTAATATCAGACTTCTTTGCCGTCTTTGTAACATAAAAATTAACTATTCTTAGCGACCAACTATTTGATCGCAGACTGAAAGTTGCACGTTGTTCAATGCGCCTTTCGTTAACTTCAAACGTTTTGTTGAGGATATAAAAACATAATGAATGGTGCGCAAATGTGAATGCATTCCAATTGGTTTGCTGGTTGTTAAAAATATATAATAATGCCGCAGTGGAATTACAAAAAAAATGCCATAGAAAAGATATAATTTGGCAAGTGTATTTGGCAATTTAGAATTCTTATTAAATGCGCCAACTTTTAAAGATACATGCCAAGCTCGGGTAGAGCTTTTTCATTAAAGTCAGTCAAAACTAGAAGATTTTTAATAATGAAAATTTGGTCTAGAAGACGTTTTCTTTAATACTGGGTAATCTCAGAAAACTGTTTCGGAGATAATCTATTATTAATGTATAACGGGATAACGTCTATTACTATTACTAATAACCAAAGGTTGGAATTAGGTATGCACTTGCATCGAAATGTTAACCTCAGAGATAATAACATAAATAAAATACAGATAATTAATATACTATATTTTTTAGTGCGCA
Organism: Nycteola revayana; assembly: GCA_947037095.2. NCBI lineage: Eukaryota > Metazoa > Arthropoda > Insecta > Lepidoptera > Nolidae > Nycteola > Nycteola revayana. The sequence continues at coordinate 10,526,117 of OX344845.2, read as the reverse complement.
TTTGAATTTTGCAACTTCGGACATCCGATATCGTTGATTTAAGGCAGGCATCATCACGCGTGCAGCGGTTTAAATTGTGTAAAAGTAAATAACTTTTTTATTTAATTAAACGTGATTAAATAGTTAAAAATATAAATTAATTATATATTTAACTATTTAATCATGTGACGTTATCTGCTATTTAGAATTAATTTCGGGATTTGAGACTTCTCCAATTTATTCATTTGCTGTAAGAAATGAGTGTAAGTACATAAATAACTACCTAATTCCGACCTCTGCTAATAATCAATATCATTGAGTGTTCATATCCAGAATATGAATAAGATTTATAACAAGTAGGTAGGTATAACAAAATAATAACCCATTACGCTGGTTATATCACTCGGTAACTTTGTTACATTTCATAATCAAACTACCCAGAGACCAACAAAAGAAAAAACAACAAACAAAATAATAAACATTTCCATACGTCAAGTTGTCCCGTCCTGTCGCGACCTTCTCCTAAAGTTTTGACAGCTTGATGAAAAGACTTTTCTCTTACTTATGTCCTAACTCTGAAAACAAATTATAATTTAGAAACACAGTAACAAGATTATGAAACATTTGTTATCGAAATAAAAACAAATGGATGTACATAGGCACCTAGTTCTATTAATTTGTGTTATTATGTATGAATTAACCGTCAAAATAGTTTTTTAAGAATAAACATTTTTTAAAACCTTTATTCTCAAACTTTAATACTTTATTCTTTTAAACCTATACATGGCTGTGTCTATATAGTGGCTACATTATTCAAACCCCTTCCATATAAAGTGCTTAAGCCTATTTCCATATGAGGCTATTTTTATATGTATTGAAGGAACGTTTTGAACTATATTCGAAATCTATCTTTCAATATATGATTGAAGTTCACATTCACAGATACTTTCTATAATTTTGTTTGTCACAAACATAGGAAAGCTGGTTAGAATAAAATAAAATATATTTCATTCGTTTTCATCATATCCCAAAACAGATACGAGTTTTTCAATTTTATTCGTTTAGTTTTCAATGTTAGTAGTAATAAAAAATGTTTGCCCCATAGAATTGGTTTCATAGCTACAACTATAAGTATAATAAGCCATGAACTGGATCCACTAGTTATACCTATATAATATGTGTGTTTTGTTTTGGTTGTATTTGTTGGCAAACATACATTGATTTTTAACGCCATAGGCGACCTTTTCCCCGAACTAAATAAACTTATTGACATTTACTACGATAGCCACACCCAATTAATGTTCCCTGAGAAAACAACAAAAACAAAAGCACAATAAAATAAATTTGTACGAACCTATCAGATGGCTTCCCTTTTTTCTGTGTGTTTTCTGAGTTTTTGTGTACACAAACCCATTTTTTAATGATTTTAGTGATTGCACATCTATTGAGATAAAAGATATAATTCTCAAAAAATATATATGCGTTTGAATTATCCGCAGTTTTAGTCGTAACCGACATGTGGGCATGGACTTATGCACGAGTCTAGTTCTGTAAGCGCCTGTTATTTAAAGTAGAACAACATGTGGCTCACGTGCCATAAAATGTTGTAGTAAAACTCTAGTGTTAGTGTTAAGATGTAATTTAAACTACTTCTTATTCATCATCACATTACATCACAACATTGTCACATTACAAACCAAGAGCCATAGCAGATTAGTATCAAAATACTCTAGGGCAACTACTATCGAGTACAATATACGAACGAAACAATACCAATTTAAACTTTATCGCATAACTCATGGTTCACAAGTCCGTGTGGAATACAATTGATGTTTTGTTAACTGTATACCGCGGCTGTGGGCTCATTGGGTACTAAATATTATTTATTGGTTTTCTGAAAAATATGTATGTTCGCCACTCGTTTATTGTTTAGTGGTTAGGATTAGCTTAAGTAGGTTGTGTATGTAGGAAGTGGTATGTTTGTAGCAACGCGGCAACGCTTAGAGCCTCGGGTTTTATTATATTTCTTCTTTTCATTATCAGCTTAAAATAGATTTTAAAAATCTATAATAAGAAGCACAAATTTCGTCCAATCAGGAATATACCGGCCCGGGTGAGAGGACATAAAACTAAAAAAAAAAAAATGATATGTTTACGGTGGACCCTTATGGGTCCACCGTACACATATCAATATTTTTGGTATAAAAATCAATCTACAAATTTAAAATATTCATTTAAATCCATAACTTAGTACTAATTCATAGTACTTACTTAAATTTAGACAGGACAAACTTACTAAAACTGTCTTATTGATTTATAATAAGTTTTAAACTAAAGCCCAATCTAAATTTCATGTCGCATTTTAAATATTAAGTAGTGATACATATCACGAATTCATAGCAACAGTTTGAATAAAACAAATAGGAAACAAAGTTTAGTTTCACGATGAATATTTCTGAAAAAAAAAACGTTTTGAATTGTTATGGCTACTAATTTTTTTTTTAATTATTCAGCGGTACCTTTGTGCCTTTAATATGTTGTATATAAAACAGATAAAATACGTTTTTGCAGTTACTTGCTACTATACTTGCTTCGTATTTTTGAAAGGTTATTTTCAATTAGATATGCAGAAATCAGCTTAGTTTTACATGTTTTTAAATATGTAATCGAGCATATTATAATCATATTATATCAACCACTTAACTGACATCATTTGAACTTCATAATCTTGATATTTATAATATCACTAGCGGCCCGCCTCGCAAACGCAAGGGTGGACTTTTATTTAAAAAAAATAGGATTAACATGGATTTACTCAAACTGATTATAATCTTGAAAATCTTGTAGCCACGATCCAACCCGAAATCCAAAAAGTCGTATAGTTAGATAGAAATGTTTTGTTGCAATGTCACGCCTTAATTAATATTTTATTTAGATTGACATTTTTAAATTCATAATATCGTTTGAATGCAATAAACGATTTTAAAAATTCAAAAAGTTATCTACAGGCACTGAATGAGTCTGAAATAAGAATTAATTTATTGGCATAAGGATTAGTACGAAAACAAGAATGGCTTGGCCTTTAAGTATCGTATGGATTTTTCAATCGTTTCTTTCAAAAAATTTGTTACAGAACAAATTTGTGAGGCAAATGGTACCGCATAGTTTTTATAGAAATTGATATGTTCTTAAATATTGTAGTTTCCGCAGCGCATGCGATGAAACCTACCTACCTTGATTAACATTATTGAAGAGTCTCAAATTGTTTCTACTAAAAATCTAGCCTATGTTACTTAGGGATAATGTAGCACAGGCCTTTCGGCTTAAATGAAAAATGGAATAAAAACGAAAAAGTACTTGAAAGATCTCCAGTTTTACATTTATGCACTGTGTACTAATTTCCACATTGCCTAATTGAAATCGAACCTACTACTAATTAGTTTCGATGTCGGACCTTTTAAACTAGCCAATGAAATAAGTTAAATAACGTAATGATAAGATAATATTTATTGATGTTACACAAATAATAAAGGAGATTTAATGCGCGCACAACTGTTTTATTTCACAAAATGTTTGCTTAGCTTAATTAAAAACATTTCAAGAGAATTTTTGTGGCTTAAAAATACTTACAACGCTTTTAATAAAACCTTCGTAATGATGCCTGGTGGAAACCTTACGAAAGTTATTAAGGTTCTCTTTTGTTGTACCGAATGGCCCGAAGGCCTTATTAATTCAAGTATCTTTTACATGTCTTAGTACATGTATCGTAATGACTTTGTTGATATATTACAGTTCATTAGTAGAGAACAGAGGTGATTAGTCTGGTGGCTTTATACGAGTAACTACAATGCTTTGTGAAGGTTTCTTACTAGGATTCTAATTATTAACGGAAAATCGGAACGCTTTTTCTCATGCCTGGACCGCATACAAGACGCGCAAACATTATTTTTGAATTATTTAGCTCTTCATGCTCGTGTGTTCTTGAGGCATATTGTATTGCTGTCGCGAAATACAGTGTCAGGACATCGTCATTCGCGATAATATCCACTTCACATTCACAATGGCTAAAGGTTACAAAGTAATACGTTGGTGCAATCGAAATTTTAACACTAGTTAAGCGTGGCGATGATGTAAGTAGGCAATTAGTACTCGTTTTCATTTTTCAAATTGTGTCACATTTTACCTGCTACAAACAAATTACATCTATCGGAAAATACACAATACAACTAAAAGTAGCTAATTTAAAATAACTTATAAAATACTACTATTCTAAATCTATTCTACTTGGCAAGGTTCCCAGAATGCTGGCAGCATTACTCCTTTGAATGGCAATTACTTCTTAGTAATAGGTAAACATGTTGTGCAATGAAATCTAATGATTGAAATGTGTGCTTAAAAGTAGTAAAAAATAACCTACACTATTATTTGCGGAACGAAATTATTTTTAATATTGAAAAAAACTGGTCAAGTGCCAGTCGGACTTGCACACGAAGGGTTCTGTACCATTTTCAAGCGTCTATCTGTTGCCGTTATTGATATCGAACAAAAAAAGGCAACAAACTAAAAATTAATGTTATTTTATTTTTAGTTTGTTGTTATAGCGGCAATAGAAATACATCATTTGTGAAAATTTCAACTGTTTAGCTCTCGCAGTTCTTGAGATACAGCCTGGTACAGACAGACAGACGGACAGCGAAGCCTTGGTAATAGAGTCCCGTTTTTACCCTTCGGGTACTGAACCTTAAAAAAGAAACCGCTTATCAAAAACAGACAGCTAAAATGCAGATACAATTTAATAAAAACATAAAAAGCAATTTGTTGGAAAAGGTTTGAACAGTTTATTTTTCTACATCTGAACCAATTCATTTGTGAGGCGTAATTATTGTACTATCATTACTAATTTACTAATGAGAATTCGCTCTTTGAAAATAAATCAATATATCTAATACCTAGTAACTTAACTTTCATTATCATCATCATCATCATCAGCCCGTAAAACGTCCACTGCTGAACATGGGCCTCCTCCAGAGGGTATCCGGAGGGTATTTGCCATAGTCACCACGCTTGGCCGGCGGGTTGGTGACCGCAGTATTATGTTGTACCATACAAGGAAACGCTGCTGCCCGTTCCTTGATGTACGATTATTATAGATGATGTTATAATAATCGGGACCAACGGCTTAACGTGCTTTCCGAGGCACGGAGGGTAGTCCTTCAACTAACCAGACCCGGAAAGAAATCTTAGTATTTACACAAAGATTTCCAGACCGGCGTGGGGATCAAACCAACCGCTACGTTACGCAACATAACTTTAACCTTAGAAAATAAAATACGTAAACTTAAATCATAATGTAGTAAAAGTTAATAATTTCGTAGTATTTTTATTGCCTTCAACCTATGATCATTTAGAAACGATTCGATTTTCAGAATTGAGAACGGTTCTAGCTGCGAATTCTTCTTATGTCTTCTACCCTTTGAAAACAGGTGCCGCAAAGTGGTTTCTAATTAAAGTTTAGGAAAAAGGGAAAGCGATATCTAGTGAAAAAGGCTCCATGATATTTTACACAATGTTATTGTAACATTTTACCCAACAATTGAGTTTTTAGTTTTTGGCTTTGCGCGAATATCATAATCTTGGCGGAAAATCCAGGAATTTTCTTTGAATTTGCTCTTTTATACGCCACATAATGCTCAAATAATATTCTTTATTTACCGTTTGACCTTCTGGCAAGAATTCCGAGTATACCACAACGCGAATCTCAAAAAAAAGGCAACATGGCTTTGACGTTTGATCGACTTTGTTGGGGATTTTTCGTTTTTAGTTCAGTTGGAAGACGCCACTACGGTTTGTTGACTAGTTTACATGTCAAACTCCTAAACGCGTTTCGTCACTAGAAACAACAATTTTGAGTCGGAATTGACTTATTCTAGCATGTCACCAGCAACTCTTATACGATTGAGATTTTAGGGAAATTTTGGTTTTGTGAAACTAGCCGGGGAGCAATATTTTTCATACGCACGGTACAGATCGATGTGTGCGACATAGAAAGGTCTACGACTATCTCTTTCGAACTGCTATGAACATTTTTAGTCACAATTTCCTAAACTTTTGCGATGTTAACTCCAGTAAATAACGGTAATGTCCTACTAGACCGATTCAAATATTTCATCATTTCATATCTCGACCGCCTCCGAAAGCTTTGAATCACTCATAACTAAAAACAGTACTATATTTAATTTACATAACAGTGCAACTCAAATTACGCGCGAAAATAAAACAGTTGTACAAAAAAATATGGTATTGAAAACCATAAAAAAATTATACTTTCCCGATTCATTTTTATTTTATAAAAAATCTACAATACAAAACTGAAATCCATACTTTTTTATGCAACAGTAAATATCTACCATTGTCACCACGAGTATTGTGTTATATTTTGTTCAAATGCTATTTTTATAGTACCCTTTAAACAATATCATGCCAACAATCCAACTATTATAGGTAAAGCTTTAGTAAAATTTTATTAGTGACTTTTTTCTTTTTGATGAATAATTTATGCCACTTATCTTCTAAAACCAGAAGCATTCTAGGTTCTCCTTTTAATCTTTGCTAGTAACATCAAAGTCAAAGTATAAGCTACATTAATAAAAACGTCTCAATTTGCTCTTAATGACGTCGGCTCATTTTCTTTTTATAAAGAGAAATTCCATTTCTTTTTGTAGGCTTGATTAACAACTGACAAAGGGAATTTGATGATTCTATTGTCTGGTGTACGCGTTATATTTTTATTCAAGTGGACTTAATTTTCCGATTGTCAACGTTGTTAATGTGATATCATAAATTTCGGGTAAGTGTTACTTAGTACAAGGCTGGAGAAACCGTTCCGGCTGTTTTGTCATAGGAATCTTGTAGGAACTTTTTTAATGTCTCTGTATTTTTAAATTTTTCATGACAATAAATCTCAACCGTTTGCCAATTAACAAAATTATAATAAAAATTGTATTGTAGGGGGGTTCAAGTTACAATCTTTACTAATTAAACGATATTTATTCAGCACTTAGGTATTTACATACACTTGTACTTGTCAATTATACACGATGAAATATGTTTAATATAATTAAATACAAAATATCGCAACTAAAATCTATTGCGGATTAGCTAATAGTTTGTCTGCCAGTCTAGTATCACATCATATGTATAGTAATAACAATAATAAATTCTATAATTAAAATCTTAATATAATTTAGCTCTATAAAAAGAGGCACGTCTTTAAACAGTATTTTTACGTATAAGCGACACACGCCTGAGGGCACCCTTAATGGGCTAGGACCACGGCTCAGGGCATCGCTAATGCTATGAGAAATATTACTGTGACAATAATTATATTTAAAAAAAAAGGGAGTGATCACTGGCACAGACTACAGGCACTGGATCATCGGATTGGGACAGGGGGCCAACGCGTCCTCGGTCTGTCCGGCGAGGATCCTAGCCTAGCTAACCTGCAGGTTTCTCTAGCTACCTAAGTGGACGGCCCGGAGAAGAAATTCAGAAAGAAACTCCGGTTTTCGTTTTAATATATTAAGCTGAAGCTATTTGCTAGAAATAGCTAATCTCAGCAACTACTGGTCCAATTTAAAAAATAATATTAAAAGTGTTACATAGCCCATTTATCGAGGAAGGCTAGGGGCTATATTTAATTACTAGATTCCCGCAAAAAAAAAATATAGGCTATCTAACACTGAAACAATATTTTGAATCGGACCATGTTAACATCAAGAAGACAAACTCTTCAGCTTCATATATTAGTATAGATGAAGATCCTACGGGATCGGAAGTCACTCGAGAGTCACTCGGATAAAACCGCGCGGAAACTCGGGAAGCTAGTCTCCCTACATTGGGCGTTATGACCTTATTGGAAACAATGCATTTTCATATTATTATACATACATATTTAATATAGGTACTTATTTATTACGTTTTAAAATAATACTGCCTTGAATTATGTATTAACTACATACATCGAAACCATACCTTACTTATCATAATCATTGTTATGGCTTACTAATAAATCGCTGAAGTACTATTTCACAAGCCTATAAATAAGCTTTGATAGTTTTCTATTCATTTAATAACATCAGTCGCGATCATAAAATCCCCAACAATTTTATTTCCACCAATCATAACGCTGGAAAGGCACTGGTCAGTAGATTTAGTTTTGTGAGTCACCCTATCATTATCTGCAGCTGTGGCCATTAGCCCCCTAATATTATGGAGGATGTGATCTATGAGGGTAGCCATCCTATGTATATAAGCTCGTTCTACTTAACTGACAGTAAATTCGGTTTATGTAAACAAGGAAATAAGGAGGTTACCTTAATTTATAGTTATTAATAATAATAATAACAAAATTGTTATTCATTTCCCACAAGGATTTTACAAAACAGTGTTTTATATACATTTCTTATATTTGAATGAAATATTTGAAAAATCCTTGTGAAAGTCTGGACTCTAAACTAGGTCGAAACCTGTATCTACTACAGATCTCCCGACTATTCCTGGGGTATACACAGGCTCAGTGTACATTTTTTTTCTTGCAATTTATGCAAAATCCATCAATCAATTTATACAAGAACAAAATTTAAAAATGAAAAACAAAACAAGTGAACTACATAAATATTAGTACAGTTGTTTTGAAATGTTATGAACCCATAGGTGTTTTGTGAATATATACTACGAGTGTAATAATAATTCTGTAATAAGAATCATTGAATAGTTATGATGAAGTTTTCAATTTCGTCATAAGAAAGGGTAAGCAACCACTTAGACAATATTTTTTTAACATGTATTTTTTTTGTTCGGGTTTTAAATTTAATTAATTCTTTATTCGATCTATTGTATAGGAAAGGTCCGAGAAAACTATAAAATCGCTTAGAGATATTGAATGAATGCGTGTTGTTAGAAGTGACGGGTCAAAAGGTAATTCCGTGAATTTCCGTGTGATGTTTAAGTACATTATTTAAAATATAAAGTTGTCAAATAGTTGAAACGCCACAGTCCTCGTAATCACTTGTCTTAATAACAATATTCATAAGACTCGCTTTGAGTCTTGAAAGTTGTGGGTTCAATTCTCACATCGGACATTTATGACTCATGAAGATTATCTAGTACTTTTAGAGAAATATTAATACTTGAAGCAGAAACTGTACGGAAATGGCGCGAACGGAGGAGTATGAAATTTCGCACACCTTTAGTTTACTAGCATCCGCGCACGTTTACACAGGCATAGCTTTCGTCCCGTGAAAACTTCAAAATAAAATATAGCTTATATAGCCTTCCTCAATAAATAGGCTATCGAATACTAAAATATTTTTTCAAATTGGACCAGTAGTTCCTGATATTAGTTCGTTTAAACAAACTAACCGATCAGGTTTATATATTAGTATAGATATAGAGAAGGAGTGAAGAATGCTAATATTTTTTTAAATTACGGTTGAATTTCGATCAACAGGCGACCATTAGTTATTATTGGCGCTAAAACGGGCAATGAAAAAGTTGTTGTTTTTGAACTTGTGTCTCGCGTTTCTTGGGTTTGTAATTAAGTTAAAACGAATAAATTCTAAACATATATACTGCTCGTATATATAACAAAGATATTCAATAAACATAACATAGTTCAATAAGATTGCATATAACATCAACCAAATTAGAACGCTAATGAAACATTCCAATTCCAAATAACATTCCGTTGATCTGTATTACAATATACATCAATTCAAACAAGAATATAATCTTCATTTCATAATTCATGACATAGATTATAATAATACCTCTTCAGTCGGTAATACATAAGATCAAAGGCTAAAATTGTATGCGAAGCATGCATAATATATGTAGTGAAAATTGAATCCTCATTCGTAGGTGGTTTAGGTATCGTATCCGAACAATTTGCTTGTTATGAATTACTTAGCGGTTTATCAAAGGCCTTCCTGTTGTTAAAAGGTCCTATAGGATATTATTTTGATTACACCCACCATTAGAATCCCTCGTTGGTCTAGCAAAAGGTTCGATCCTTGAAACATTTTTCAACTTTGGTGTCAAAAAACAGAAGACTTAAAAATACAATTTTTATATTTTGTTTTTTCGAAATAAGAAGGTCAAAAGTTACCTTGCCTACGTAGGTACCACCTATTCAATTTTTTTATAGAAACAAACCCGTATATATATACACCGTGAAATTTTAATGGTTGTTTTCCCGAAGCAGAACAACTTGCCGGCGTCGGTAGTACTATCGATTTTTTTTTTTTTTAGACATGTTTTGGATTTAAAATTATTAAAAAAAAATATTAGACAACTCGAAAGCGTGATAAACAGTAGTAACACTAGACGGAGTGAACGGACCTTGTAGGTACTACTCGAATCGCACGCGCTGCTGACAAAGTAAAGCACGATCCATAAACGTTCAAAGCAAAATAAGAGCTCAATGGTAGTTATACGGCATAAAATAGCCTGCACGCAAGAATCACAAACGAGCCGGCTTCTTTTGTAATTCGCCGCGCGGCGCCGACGCCGGAACGCCCCGCGCTCTCCTTCGACTCCCTCCTTCCTCCTTAGTTGTCCCGTGAACGTCGGAAGCGCAGCACGCGTTATCTTATTACTTTATTAGTATTATGGATCGACATTACAGTTTTAGTAATTTAGAGTACGTCGCTATGGTGCAACTGTACGCTAGGGCTAATTATAATTCCCATACTGCCTGGCGTCTTTACGCCGAGCTGCAACACTTGGCGTCACTCCGTCTTCGCGGAGTTCTGAACCCTCAAGTCATACAGGACCGGACGATCGTAGCGGCGACGGCTACTCGATCATGGGCAGTTCCAAGTGCCAGCACATGCACAGGGCAGAGGTCGATCGGCCGTTCTTTCGCCAGAGCTCGACGAGGAGATCATCGAGTACTTCGAACGCGATCCTCGCCGAAGTACGCGAATGGCGGCAGCTAAGTTTGGCGTAAGCCAATACTACGTCTGGAAACTACTCAACTCAGAAGGACTGCATCCATATCATTTCCGCGGAGTTCATTTAATTTTTCATTTTTGTTAAATACCTACGCCTTAAGGCGCGGTGAATAGACGACTTTTACGTATTAGTTTTGTCACTGTTGCTCCGCGTAGAAATGAAAGAGAAGCGAAGAGACGCCGCGATGGCGCAACGTTTCGTTCGACTCGTTCGAGTTATTTAATACATTAATCCTTGCAAATATCTTATTCCAATCGATAAATAAAAACAACAGTTCCCTTTATTATTATATATTACATCACTGTTATTAATATTATCAAGATTTGTTTATAAATAATACAGTTACAATTGCTACAATTTCAATTTAAATGGTTATTTTATGGTTTTTTTTATCGAGAAAATTTACCGAAAACGTGTTTTGAACACAATGGTCCCCCCATAAATATCATAAATATGATCAAGATTAACATATATTTTTTTAGCTGCTCTAAAATGTAAACATTTGCCTAAAAAACTGTTTTGTGAAGCCTATTTTGACTAAGTACAGCGCCTTAAATACTTTACTATGTATCTAATTCAGAAAATTATTGTTCTTAGATAATAAACTTGTTTCAAGTTACGTTTTCTGTAAGTTATAGCTAAAAAGGTATTGGATAAAGCTTATTATTATGATTGGGTACTGTGTTACATTACCTAAGGTGTAGGTATCAGCTGATTGACTAACACCCGGGTCAACGAACGCGCGACCGATCGACGCGAGCGCTAGGTATCGCTAGGTATTACTATCGGTTCGATGTCACTTTCGAGTTCGGTTTTTCACGATTGTTAATCGGCCATTTTTGGTTTATAATATTTAGTTTTTGTATAAATTGAATGTTTAACTAAGACCAAACCTTTTCGCTGCGGGCAAACAACCATTTAAATTTCAGCGTGTATATATCGCACACCTAGTTGAAGACTCCGCTAACTCAAAAATTACGAGTTTTGAGTTAGTAGCTTTGATATATTTCTTATATACTCTAAAAACTGTTTTTCATCATTTCTGAAAAATGAGGTTTTTTTGAGTTGCCGGAGTGTTCATCTAGGGGTGCGATATATATTTTTTTTAATAAAGTCGACATTCAATATTTGTCAACGTTAAAATTGATTCTAATACATATTTAGACAAATTAAAATTGTTATGGATATTTTCAAAAAGTGAAGAATCTCAATAGGTATATTATATTATTCTGTATATTATATATGTCTGTTTGTTCGCGATAAACTCAAAAACCACTATGCCGATTTTCATGCTGTTTTCACCGATGGATCGAGTAGTTCCCGAGAAATGTTTTTGTATAATTTGTGGTTTAGGCGGGTAAACCACATGCGGGAAGCTAGTATTATTTGAGTAAAGCTTCATTTTGTTTGTTTGAAATTCAACCATGAATCATCTAAGTAATTTCAATTGGGAAAATTCAATTTCGCAAGTCTCAGGAGTCGAAGTCCATATTTTATTATCGTTGTATTTTTTTCTTTCTTATACCTTAAGGTACCGGTAAACAAACATTCACAATTTAGCTTATTAAAACGTAAGAGCTCTATTTATCATAATCTTGTTAGAACAATGAACGTAACACGTGTACCAAATTCCGGTCCTGTGTTTCATATTCGGACCCTTGTCAGAAAATTTGAAAGCCTTTAGTTAGGAAGGGTTCATAGTAAAACAGTCTTATTATTGTCAAAATACAAATAAGGAAGACAACTTTTCTGTTTTTCTGGCTATAAAGTTTATATAAAATATATGGTGATTATATGAGCCAAACAACATTTTTCTTTGATTAACAGACATAAAATAAACATAGAAATGTGCTCAAGAAATAACCTAACCAACGTTTCAATACATCACGGGATCCCATTATACGAAAGCCTCTAGACTAGATAGTAATTATAAAAAAAAATATGCACAAATGCGAGCATTAACAAGGTGGCATTTGCGGGAGATTGATTTAAATCGCCCTACCATAAATCTTACTTTTTCCTTTGATATTGTACAGAGTCGAATATGTGGACGATATTCGATTCCCGCTCAATATTATAAAAGAAAGTTAAATTTAATGCACTAATAAAAATCGCTTTGTTTCACTTAAAGCATAATTTCAGCCTATTGGCGTATAATTAAAATGAAAATGAATAAATTAGAAACAATGTAATCCTACTAATATTATAAATGCGAAAGTTCGTATGTGTGGATGTATGTATGTTTGTTACTCTTTCACGCAAAAACTACTGAATGGATTTGGCTGAAAGTTTGCACGCGGATAGTTTATAAGCTGGATTATCATATAAGCTACAAAATATCACGCTTCGACCCACTGAAGCAGAGTTACGCGGGTAAAACCGCGGGGCGCAGCTAGTATAGTATATAAAGCTGAAGAGTTAGTTTGAAAAATTATTTCAGGGTCAGATAGCCCATTTATCTAGGAAGGCTACATTATAAAGTTTCTACGGGAACGGGAGATACACGTTTGAAACATAAATTACATAATAATATACATTAACGCCACAATGACTTTTTACATAACCATAAAACTAAAGTAATGTGAAAACATTCATTCTCAACTGTAGTTAATTCAAAGTAACTTCTTTTACCCTGGATGCATTGTGACATTGCGACTGAAGCGACGTATGGCCGTTCCGAGTGCAAAATGCATTAGCACTGAGAAATGTATAATCGTGTAGCTGTCGTCCTGCCTAATGCCTTGTCGGGCGGTGCGACGCATTGCGCTAGCCTGTTAGGCGGCATACTCACTGGAACTCTCTGATATTAGTACTAAGAACAAGAATGTTGAATAGAAAATACCAAGTAAATATGTTTTACCCATATAATGTGGATTACCTTATTTTATTAATGTTTTTATTAGCCATGTATCCGGCTAAAAATAGACCGACTCATATCTTCCTGTGGCTGTCGTAAGATGCGACTAAGGAACATGCACCTCAGTCATGGACAGCAGCATCTATTAGCTCAAAGATACTCCCATTATACTGTGACCGCCAATCCACCCGCTGGGCAGGCGCCTTCAGATGCCCTCATAGACCCGAAGTCCGAGAGGCCCGCGAACTGTTAAGTAGAGCGACAGTTGCACAAAACTCCCTTAAACAAAAAACTAAAAGCCATAATCCCTCAATCTCCCCGTCAGCGACCGCCCTGATCCGAGGTCCAAGTCCCACTGGGAACGCCCTCTTGGGCAGGTTGCTTAGTTTGTAGTGTTTAAACCATTTATCTAGATAAATGGTTTAAACACTACAAACTAGGCTGGAGCTCTGCTCGCCTTTATACCCGGTGAAGTAGCAAAAGCCTCAGGGCTAATGAAATTATGTCCGTTATAAGGAAGTTTATGTCCAATGCTGAACATGGGCATCCGCTTTAATAGGCCTTTCTGTTATAGAGAGATGTAGATAGAGAGTAGAGATAAGATGTTCAGCAGTGGACCTAAACGGGCTGGCAAAGTAAGGAATGTGGATTACCGCATATAAAAAGCGCTGTTAAAAAATGTATTATTAGAAGCTTTCTTCTACCACTGATAAAAGTAGTTCTACTCATTGCTATCTCTTTTTCAGTATTATTATTTTAATAAGAAATTTGAATTGTGCTCTATCTTATGAAGAGCTCCACTGTGCGACGCGCATATTGCTACGTATCGCGGCAGATGTAATTTTCAAGCTACACGTTGCACTTTCGTCGTTTTCATATTGATTGACGCAATTTCAAACTTAAATCGTTAAATGTAGCTCGTGCACAAAGATTAAATAAGTCACATACGTACATAGTTTACGTTCAATGCTGAACATGGGCATCCACTTTAATAGACCTTTCTATTAAAGAGAATGCCCATGTCCATCAGTGGACCTAAACGGTCTGGTTAAGTAAGGAATTTGGATTACCGCAAAGAATTATATAAAAAGCACTGTTAAAAAAAATAGAATCTTTCATCTACCACTGCTAAAAGTAGTTCTACTCATTAGTATCTCTTTTTCAGTTATATTATTTTATAAATTTGAATTGTGCTCTATCTTATGACGAGCTCCATTGTGCGACGCGCATATTGCTACGTAATGTGGCAGATGTAATTTTCAAACTACACATTGCACATTCGTCGATTTCATATTGATTGATGCAATCATATTGGTAAAGTAAGGAATGTGAATTACCGCAAAGAATTATATAAAAAACGTTGAAAAATGTTAATTATTAGACGCTTTCTTCTACCACTGCTAATAGTAGTTCTACTCATTGCTATCTCTTTTTCAGTTTTTTTATTTTAATAATAAATTAAATTTATTTATATTATAATTCAAATTTTGAATTGTGCTCTATCTTATGACGAGCTCCACTGTGCGACGCGCATATTGCTACGTATCGCGGCAGTTGTAATTTTCAAACTACACTATAACGGAGCGAATGGAATAAAAACACAATGTTATTCGGTTCAGACGAAATGTGCAACTTAGTACACGGCTTTTGCGTTCAATAAATCGGAAAATTTTATGAATCTTACAATGAAAATTATAATGGCCGAATGACATGACAGAGAGAAAAAAAAGTTGTTCATTTATTTTTGGTTCTAATAATTAAAAAAAAATATATATGACGGCTCGCCGTCTTAGGCCATCTGGCGACACGAGCCCGCACTACGATGCACCGTACATACGTCATATTTATTAACACAATGTTCAATTTATACAATAAGTTCTCAAAATAGACAATGGATGGCGGTGTAAAAGAAATTAATAAAATAAATAAACCTGTTACAAATATGTCGCCAACAATCCACCCCCTTAGTGCTGCACTTAATTAAATAACATAAAATGAAACATAACTCAATACCTATTTAATAAACGAAAACGGTTAAGGGTCAGCACTATGAATCCACTGGTGATAAAAGGGCGACTCGTGTGACTGGGCGACGAACGACTCCAGTCCGAGTACGTACATCCACCACTCTAACCCGACCATCATCACCACTAAGCGTAGCACTCACCACGCCGTGGCGCCAAGAACCACGATCTAAATTTGGTTCAATTAATAAAACAAAATCTCCTTCTCGCAATGCTCTCTGATCCTGATTCCACTTGTACCTAGGCAACAATGTTGGTAAGTATTCTTTGATCCAACGCCCCCAGAACATATCAGTCAAACGCTGAGCTATGCGCCATTGTTTACGTAAACATAAATCATCGTTATCAAAAATACCTAAAGTGGGACAATTAGACGATGTTCCTAATAAAAAATGATTAGGCGTTAGAGCCTCAGGATAGTTAGGGTCACATGAAACATAAGTTATTGGACGGCTATTAACCAAAGCTTCTACCTCCGCAAGTAAAGTAGAAAGCGTCTCAAGACGAGGAGCACGCTCCTTGAGTACAACTTTCAAAGCTGTCTTAACCGTGCGAATCATTCGTTCCCAGGCGCCTCCCATTTCTGGAGCCCCTGGTGGTATGAATCTCCATTCTATACCCCTCGTAGTACCATCATCAAGCAGCTGACTTCGATTGAGTTCCATTACACTTTGTCTCAATTCATTGTCACATCCACGAAGATTCGTGCCGTTATCGGAGTAAATCACCTTAGGGCATCCTCTTCGAGCGCTCATACGTCTCAAAGCCATGATCGCCGAGTCCGTACTTAATGATTCCGTTAATTCCAAATGAATAGCGCGTATGGTTAAACAAGTGAAAATTACACCATATCTTTTTTCTCTTCTCCGCCCAATGGTTACCTCCATAGGACCGAAGAAGTCTATACCAGTAAAGGTAAAAGGTCGACGATTATGCTGTAGGCGTGCGGCTGGCAGGTCAGCCATGCGCTGCGGATATGGAATCGCACGTCTGTATCTACAAAATAAACAACGTGAAGCTACGTTCCGAACGGTTGGCCTTAGTTTTATTATCCAGTATCGCTGCCGTAATTCATTCACGACCAATTCGTTCGCACCATGAAGTGCTTTTCTGTGATAATATTCTACCAACAGACGAGTCATCCTGTGATGACCATCAAGTATAGCGGGTCGAATAGTCGATTGTTCAATGCATTGAACCTTATCCACACGACCTTGAACACGCATAATAGCATCAGAGTCGATATACGGTGTTAAAGTCAACAAGCGACTGTTAGATGGCAAGGGCTTGTTTTGCTTAAGGAGCTCTATCTCTTGTGCAAACGAGTCATACTGAGCCTTCTTTATTAGAAGTTTCTCCGCTTCATCTAGCAGTTTAACATCAATTTGAGCTTGATTACTGCGACATCGTTTTACAAACAATAAGACTCTTGCAGTTGTACGCACAAGTCGTATCCAAGATGAGAAGTTGTTTTCATTGGGTAATGAATACTCAACTATGCGTGACGTAATTACATTAACAGTTCGTGATTCACAGACAGCATCCTGACAAGTTCTACTAGACTTGAGATCCTTAGGCCAAGCAAAGTCTGGCTGTCTCAAAAAGTCAGGCCCTTGAAACCACACATTATCGTACTGAAGTGGTGGAGAATCCTCCTTCTTAGCTAAATCAGCTACATTTAGCTTTGAAGGTACATACCGCCACTCAGATATTTTAGTCAGTTCATCGATCTCACCAAGACGACGACGACGAGCTACGAACGGTTTGTAACTTCTAGGGTCACTGCGGATCCAATGTAAGACAGTGTGTGAATCAGTCCAGAAGAAACGCTTGTCAGGCTTTAAATCTTTATGCTCTCGCTGCACTGTATCCGCGAGGCGCGATGCTATCAAAGCACCTTGGAGTTCTGCTCGTGGAATAGAGATGGGCCGCAAAGGATTAACTCGGGTTTTTGCGGCTGCAAAGCAAACGAGTACCTTTCCGTCAGCACGAACCAATCGCCAAAACGAAACACAGCTATAAGCTTTTGTAGAAGCGTCACTAAAAATATGCAATTGTTTATTAACAATAATATTTACATCTTGTATATCTACAGTAGGTGGATAACACTCTGTCCAAGTACTTGCATTAAAATACCAACGAGGGATTCGTACAAATTCTAGTTGTTTTAACTCATCAAGCCACTTTACCCACTTAGTATGTTCAGCAGGTTGAATTTGGGACTTCCAATCAACATTAGATCTATGTACATCTTGTAAAATAATTTTACTTTTAATTATAAAAGGTGCTAAAAAACCATGAATATCATACACAGACATTATAATACTAAGCATTTTAGCCTTCGTAGGTGGTTCAATACCGTCTAAAATATTTTTAGGTATGCGACATAAATTAATCTTGAAACCAAAGGAATCATCATCATGATACCACATTAACCCTAAAGTACGTTCAGCTGTATTGTTTATACCATCTTTAAATTGTACGGCTGTGGTCGCCAATGCATCCGTAGGTATAGAGTTCAGTACCTGCTTACTATTACTAGACCAACCCCGAATCTCAAAACCTCCCCTTTTATGAATTTCAGTAATGTCGTGAACTAATTTAATGGCGTTACTCTCACTATAAGTGGAATATAGGCAATCATCCATATAGTGATGGTTAATAATAACATCTACAGCTTCAGAGTTAATGTCTTCATACTTACGGGCATTTTTATTTTTAATGTACTGTGCTATAAAGGGCGAGCTAGTGGCTCCGAAAATCAAACTTGTATTAGCACAAATTCTAATTGGACTATCTACAGATTCTTGCCATAGAAACCTAAGTACATGCTGATCTTCAGCACGAATCTTAATACGTAAAAACATATCACGTATGTCACCAATAATTACAATAGGGTTCTCACGAAATCTTACCATAATACCAAATAAAGAATTGTACAAGTCCGGCCCTGTCAACATAAAACTATTCAAGCTAACATCATTAACTTTCGCGGCGGCGTCAAACACTACCCTAAGTTTGCCAGGTTTATTTGGGTTTTGAACGCCAAAGTGTGGTAGATACCATATGTGATCAGCTGACAGGTCATTGGCATTTAGCTCACGAATATAATTATTATCAAATAACTTAGTGATCTCTTGTTTATATCTTAAAGCGTAAGTATTATCCTTTTGAAATTTGCGTAATAAAATTTGATGGCGAGAATGTGCATTAAAATAAGAATCAGGCATTTTGAAATCATCTTTGGTGAAAGGTAAACCGACTTCCCACTGCGTTCCTACTTGACGTGATGTTTCATCTAAAATATTTAACGCTCGAATATGATTCTTATTTTCACGGTACAAAGTAAAAATTCCTACAGACTCAAGAGTGAATGAGTTTTTTATTTGTTCGTTCAGCTCATTCAGCTCTTTATAGTTATTACAACCGTCACAACTGTCATAATGGTCAGACGAGCATGCGAGATGGTAAACATTACGTTCACTTACCGAACTGTGAGTGCTACCCTTGTGATAGCCGTGAATGGTCCATCCCAACCTGCAGCGTGATGCGTACAGCGAATTCCTGTCACCGTGCACTATTTCCAGGGGAGCTATAAGAAAATAATTATCCTCCCCCAGCAAAAGGCGTGGCACAACTCTGCTGCCTACACAAACATAAGGTTTTATATGATCTAAATGGGCGGTATTTACATTATTTACAAGTGATAAATTTTGAGCGCTCAATTTCAACTTGTCACACTTATGTAATATAACATTGTAAAAGTTACTGTCCTTTCCACACATTTGTACAGCTACTTTCGGCACCTGAGATTGGTAAACTTCTAAGCCAAATGCATCAGTGAATTTAATTGGGCATGGGTTGTCACTACTAAGACCCAAATTGTCGGCCAAGTCAGAGTCTATCATAGATAGAGCCGCTCCTTCGTCTAAAAGTGCATAGGTATCTATTACTTTGCCGCTAGGTCCACGTAACTGGACAGCAATCACCTTTAATAAGGAAAACTCATCAGTAGAACAAAGTAAAGACTGTTGCGAGTCATCATTCTGAGTAACATGTGTTATTACAATATCTGTGCCATCGTCGTCACAAGGCTTCGGTGAACTGCGTTTCATGCCGTCATGACTTGTCTCTGGCTTACTAATCGTTTCTGATGTCTTCTCAGACTTACTCCAATGAAGTAGACGGTGGTGCGCCTTACCACAATTGTCCACAACACACACGGGTGCAGGGCAAACCTTGCTGTTATGTCGTCGCGAAGATAAACAACAGTAACAAAGTCTATGAGTTTTAACAAACCTCCATCTGTCCCTTTTTAATGCTCTGTTAAACAAGCGGCATTCTGTTAATGCATGAATATTCTTTTTACAATATATACAACGTTTATCAGCCTTCTCAGATGTCACACTTGTATTTACAGTAGTTACCGTGTGAACCGGTCGATGTTCGAACCTTTTAACTCCATCACGGTGTGGCTGTGTGTATCCAACAGCAGATATCATAGTAACTTCATGTTTCAGAAATTCAGCGAGTAACTCCAGCTTTGAGCTGCCGTCTTGTAAACGAATGTAGGCATAATCTGTCCATTTAGCTATAAGAGTACTAGGTAACTTAGATAGAATTGCTGTAGCAATCTCTGGGCTCCGCAAATAATCTTTCTGGTTAAGAGCTCGAATCGTAGCCACACAGTTACTTACTTTTATAGAAAATGTAGTCAAATCATTCTGGTAAAAGTTATTTAGTGACGGTAACTTCTTGAGTTGACTAGTGATACTATTTATAATCACTTCTGGCCGTCCATATCTCATGTCTAAGCTTTTCATGACCTCTGATGATGGTGTATTTCCTATCAGTAGGTCTGTAACGGTTTCTTTAGCCTCACCACGCAATGCGCGGCGTAGTCTCCACAGATTTTCAGAGTCAGTGAAATTGCACATACGAGTTGACTCTTCATACGTGAGCTTAAAGTGGATCCACTCCATATAGTCTCCATTAAACACAGGTAACTCACGCGGTGTAGCAAACCGACTAAGCAGGCGACTTTCTTGCTGTGTAGCAGCCTGTTTCATTGTCTCTTTCAAAGCATCCGCTAATTGCTGGATGTCGGTTTGTATCTCTGGCGGTGGCTGAACGGGGGAGCAACAACTACGGTCAAGCCACTCCTGCACATCATCATGCTTGTTCTCTTCTCGCAAATAACAGCTTGTGTCATCAGAGTTCACGACGGTGCCGATGTGTTTTTCACTGTCGGCGGCGACCTTAGCCAGGTTGGCTCGTAGTCTTTTATCGATGAGCTCGATCTCAATTTTGGCTTTAGCCTCTGCAGCCTGTAGTTCCAGTTGCTCTCTTCTTGCAACTGAAGACGCTGTTGAGAATCCAGATTTCTTTGAACGAACTGTAGGTGCGCATGTCGTTTGTATGGTCGCAGGAGGGCTGCGCGGTAATGGTACCGGCGGTATACATTCTCGTGGCGATGTGGGACGTTGGCTGCCGCGAGAACGAACTTCCTCTCTTACCAACATTTGTGCTGCCTTCTGTTCTCGTCGTTTACTTCGGGTTACGACTTGTGATTTTTTCATTTCGTCCGCCATAATATGCACAATAGTTATCCGTGCTCGATAGGACCAAGATTATAACGGAGCGAATGGAATAAAAACACAATGTTATTCGGTTCAGACGAAATGTGCAACTTAGTACACGGCTTTTGCGTTCAATAAATCGGAAAATTTTATGAATCTTACAATGAAAATTATAATGGCCGAATGACATGACAGAGAGAAAAAAAAGTTGTTCATTTATTTTTGGTTCTAATAATTAAAAAAAAATATATATGACGGCTCGCCGTCTTAGGCCATCTGGCGACACGAGCCCGCACTACGATGCACCGTACATACGTCATATTTATTAACACAATGTTCAATTTATACAATAAGTTCTCAAAATAGACAATGGATGGCGGTGTAAAAGAAATTAATAAAATAAATAAACCTGTTACAAATATGTCGCCAACATACACATTGCACATTCGTCGATTTCATATTGATTGATGCTATTTCTAACTTAAAATCATCATCTTTCTAATTTAATGTAGCTCGAGTACTAAAGATTCAATTAGTCACATACTATTGTTGTTTGTGAAACCGTACTATAATCAGTACAATTCGAATATTATATACATAATTCGTGGAAAATGTCGTGGTTATTACATTGACGAATTGTTATGTATACATACTTTTTAACAAAATAAAATGTAATAATGTTTTTTTCCTTAATAAAGAAAATAAAATAAAAATACATAGGTATATCCTATATGAATGATGTAGTTTTAAGGTAGCTAGCAGTTCTAATTCGTCTTATTTGAACTAGAAATGGTATTCCAATGTGAGAATATCTAGAAGTGCAATATTGCTAGCTGTCCACCTGTCGTACTGAGTCGTCAGGTTTAAACATGCCATCCTCGGTAAGATTCTAAAGGACTAAAATATTTTACGTTAGGGCGCTGTACTTAGTCAAAATAGGCTTCACAAAACAGTTTTTTAGCCAAATGTTTACATTTTAGAGCAGCTAAAAAATATATGTTAATCTTGATTACATTTATGGGGGGACCATTGCGTTCAAAACACGTTTTCGGTAAATTTTCTCGATAAAAAAAACCATAAAATAACCATTTAAATTGAAATTGTAGCAATTGTAACTGTATTGTTTATAAACAAATCTTGATAATATTAATAACAGTGATGTTATATATAATAATAAAGGGAACTGTTGTTTTTATTTCGTCGTTATACTTCGCTTCTCTTTCATTTCTACGCGGAGCAACAGTGACAAAACTAATACGTAAAAGTCGTCTATTCACCGCGCCTTAAGGAAGGTATTACCAAAAATATTGCTCACTTTTCATAATTTTAAATAATTCTTATCTTATACCGAAAACACATTTTGACATCATTAATGTAATACTTTTTTGTTTTATTAGATATTATATTATATTCATCTTATATTATATTTAGAATTACTTACTAATGACAGTAGGTACCTACCGTATTATCTTTTAGAAAACTTTCAACAACAAGACCTTCGCATTTGCATAGAGATTTAATTCAAATGCACATTTTCATGATTGCAATAACAAAATGTAAATAAATCCCGTCCGATCCAATCTAAATAATAACTTTCATAACCCGGGGCAATGCGGTGATATTACGGTTCAGACATGGACACAATATTTTCATTCAATTTAATATCATACTGCTTACGAGTTTGCCGATCAATGAACTCTTAATATGACGGAGCTCCAGATGGAACACCAAATTTTAGATACACATATAAATGGCATTATCTATACCAATATTTTAAAGAGGAAAAGCTTGTGTTTTTGGTTCAAATCAAGTCAATAACTAGTGGACAGATTTCGATAATTCTTTCACTATTAGAATGCTACATTATCACTGAGTAACAAATGCTATTTTTTTTACTAGTAACGCGAAGCACCCGTGCAAAGCTGAGACGGGCCGCTAGTCCAAACTAATATTGTAAAGCGGAAAGGTTTGTATTTTTGTAACTTTATATTTTTGTATGTTTGTTTCGAATAAACTCAAAAACTACTGAATGGATTTCTATAATTCTTTCACCATTAGAATGCTAAATTGTCTCTGAGTAACATAGGCTATAAAAGTCTACCCGCCTCCCTCGCTCTCCGCCACCCGCCTTTTTTTTATATCAACGCCCCGGCCTTGTGCCGGGGCGTTGATATAAAAAAAAGTAAACCTGAATAATGAAAGAGATGTTAATACAATCAATGTGCAGTCAGCGGCATTCATCAGCAAGAAGAGTAGGCTAAAACCTAAGATGGCAAATTTGATCAGCAGCTAAATTTGCCGGTAAAAAAATATTTTAATGTTAAAAATATATTATTTTACTTGTCTACCAATGTTTTTTTACCTTTTACTTTATATTACTACTTTATATTTCCGTCTTTTTCATTGTATATTATGTTTATGCTTTAGTTTGTGTTTAATTAATTATCTGTATGATTAGAGATTAATACCACTATTGTTCCGGATTACCATACTAAATGTTATATATCGCTGTTGAGTTATAATTACGCGTTGAGTTAATAGACATGTGTAATGAGCTTCATGAATATCCAAATACCTAAGTTTATACCAATTAATATTACGTAATTGCTTTGATAACTTGTAATTACTTATATTGATATATAATTTTGAAGTGTGACAAAGACAGTTTGCTGCTTTTGGCACGATATTCATATAATTTGTGGTATAATACAAGTTTCTTATCAAATAAGGAATAAACAAGTGCCTTGCAAGTGCCTTGCTAGGTGTCGCCTAGCCTATGCTGAGGTGGCGACTTTTTCGGCAGAACATGCAAGGCGTCTAATTGTTTTGTACATTTAGCTAAATGTTCTATGTAATATCTTGTGTGTTGTGCTGAATTAAATGTATTTTTTATCACATCTATTCAAAAAGAGCTAGTTTATTCCTCGTAAACAGGGACCAAAATAGCTCATTAATCCCTTAGGCTGCCTGTCCACCGGAGCGGAGCTAGGCTGCGGAGTGGAGAAACTGAGAAATATTAACCAATAGGATTGCACAAAATCTCGGAGCGGAGATTTTGTGCAATCCTATTGGTTATTATTATGTCTTATGGTTTTTAATTGTACGTAAATAAATTCTTGTTCATTAGTTGCACTTACTTATTTTCTCATAGAGGGTGATAAAAAGTATAGTGTCCACCTCGGGAGCAACACTATTTTAAGCTCGAGTGACATACTTTTAATCCCTCGCTGCGCTCAGGATTCTAGTTAAGAATCCCTCGCTCCGCTCGGGATTCTACTCTAGAATCCTTCGCTCCGCTCTGGATTAAAAAAAACACTCTCGCCTTTAAAATAGTTGTTTGCTCCCTAGATAAATAATCTACTATTCTTACTTTTCTTGCAAGAACCCAAGTAAAAGCAAAATATTAACTTATCATGATTGGTTTGTGATTATTCTTCAACTTCAATAGCAAGTTTACGTACACTCCATCAACATAGGCATCCTCTACACTGACCTTGACTAGCCGCTGAGTAACCTTGAGCTGATAGATGCTGATTCCCATCAATCTAATGTATGATCCTATGAGTTTAAATTATGGCTACATTTCATTATATAGCTTTTGATTTATACTCCAATCGGATTTAGTCTGTCTATACATAACAAACAACGACTTTGCAAGACTTACTATTCGACTGGTTCATTGATATGCACAAACTAAACCGTTACATAATATAATCTTTATTACGTAAAGCGAGGACTTAGAAAGGATTTTTTAATACATAGCCTCAAAATGGGTAAAACCGGAGAAAAGGCGTAGTCGCGAAAACCTACTCCGCTAGTAAACTGATTTCATATGAATCAAATTGTTATCATAAAACAATTCACCATATTAAAATTATCGTCTGCAATAAAACCCTGTGTTAGCTCCGAAATATTTCAGGCCGATGACAACGTAAAGCGTTATGTTTGACGGAACTCAGCCGCAGCACAAAGCCGAGGGGTTTAGTCCTATCAAATGTCGCCATACTAGGTATAGGCGACATTTGATAGTGTTTTTAAGCACACATTAAAAATAATAACCGCATTATTATTCCTTATCATTTCCACATAAAACAATTGACAATCTAACCATACACTCACGTATCCAATCACTACAATCCAGCCCGCTAAAATTTAAGCTCAAAAATATTTCAAAAGGAAAAATTTAAATTTCAGGTCGATGACAACACAAAGCGCGGAGTTTGACGGCACTCGGCCGCGCCACTGAGCACGCATTCCTGTCACACGTCCTCATGCGATATAAAATTTTACCGTTTAAATTTTCTTCTAATGTAAAATCTATATAATATAAATAAAACTAATCGCTATTTCCCTTGGTCACGGCAACACGCGTCAACGGCTGGACCGATTTCACTTATTCTTTTTTTGTTGTATTTGTTATTGTCTGGAAATAGTTTTTATAAAAGATCTTATTTATAAAAATGAATCACTATTTCCCTTGGTCACTGCATCACCCGTGAACGGCTGGACCGATTTCGCTAATTATTTTTTTGTTGTATTTGTTAATGGCAGAAAATAGTTCCAATGACAGAAAATTTATGAATACTTACCTCTACATTAAATTTTGTAATGCAACCTTGGCGCTTTTGATAATATAAACTTTTTGAATGTACCTAACCCTATGGCGTTTGACATAACGCTGCCAGAATGTGAGCTGTTCTTGGTGCACATCACCACGCACGGTTAGTTCAGAGCGATCACGTCTAATATTAAAAGTTCAATTTAATTTAGTGTTTTATTAAAGACAACGTCAGTCGGGTCAGATAGTCGCTAAATAGTATAAAACAAAGTCGCTTTCTCTGTCCCTATATCCCTATGTATGCTTAAATCTTTAAGACTACGCTACGGATTTTGATGCGGTTTTCTTAATATATAGAGAGATTCAAGAGGAAGGTTTATATGTATAATACATCAGCATTGTACCCGTGCGGAGCCGGGGCGGGTCGCTAGTCTAAAATTAAATTAAATTAAAAATACTGCGGTCATATAATTTTAAATTTAATAATGATTAAATTCCGCTCAAAACCTCGAAAAATTTAAAATTCAGGTCGTTGACAACACAAAGCGTGGTGTTTGACGGCGCTCGGTCCTGGCACTGAACACCGCAAAGCTGTCACACGTCCTCGTACGGTATAGAATGTAAAATAAAATCTTCAATTCTGTTCTAGGAAACACTGAATGAAAACTCCGTATGTACCTGTCGTTTACCTGCCAATGGGCAATTTTATTAAAAAATGATTATTCATCTTCAGATCCGTAAAAGAAATAAACTTTTATAGGAATAATGTTTTAAATAATAATAGAGTAGTAGTAGTAGCATTTAATGTTATCCTAATAAACTTGACAAAGAAGCCTTATGTTGAAATAGAAGTCGAAGTCTCGTTCGCGCCCCGCCCCACACCTCCCTGCCTACTGTTATGCTGCTTATGTTTATCGTGTATATTATTGTATATTTTCTCTCCCTTTATCCATGTTTGTGTTTTATAATGTACTTATGGCGTCCGAGCCTCAAGTGTTTTCCTTACCTATGTACTTCTTTTGTATCTATTTTGTAATGACTGTAAATAATATTTTGTATTCGTTTTGTGTGTTCATTAAATGTTTTTCTTTATTTTTTTCTTTCTTTAAATATCAACAAATGTTCCCAATCTGAATAATTTCATACATGATTTTTTTTTATTAAATATAAGACAACTCCCGCACTTTTGAAATGAATCCCTGTGTCGCGAGGGTATTTTCAACTCACTTATTAATTAAGGGCTCAAAGAACTCCTGGACACAGAAGAACCATCTGTGATTCATACAAAAATTTGACTGCCTGACTGACTGACTCACTGGTTACGGCAGTTGCTTCTGAAACCAGGTGCCAGATTCTTGAGTCTAGGCGTACTTTGTACCTATGAATTGGATGTTTGTCTCCCGCGACACAAGAATAAATTTCCCTAATTTCAAGGAAAAGTTGTCTTGAGTTGTAATAGAACCCCGAACACGAGGTGTCAGAAACAACTAGTGTAACCACTAGGCCATCAGCGCAGTCATGTTACAACTCGTTTACGCAAAAAGCAACAGGTTGTAATTTCCAATTGTCTACTATCTACGAGTTCACAAAATCAAAAGCCTCACTAACTGATTCGAGGAACGTTTCTATGAAGTTTACATTATTTCACGTTTGTGAATGCACTACATACAAGGCTTTGTATTGCAGCATTTCCAGCGCGAGACTTGGCAGAACTCAGAGAATTTGATATTTTCCTTTCCTTTGACTAGAAAATACTCGTGCAAGAACAAAGAATGGTTTCTAGATAAAGAAAATGTAATTGAATAGAAACAATGGAAAATGTTTTCTGAGAAATATGCGAGTGATATCTTCTTGTACTATATATAATTATAGTACAAGTACATATATACAGGGTGTCCCAAAAGATTACGTAGCTGGGAAGGGGGGTGATAGGGATGGTCACAAGGGTCACCAGAAAAATATAAAAAATTCCCTCTGGGTGTTTAAAAAAATAAATGGAATTTTTTAAAAGACTAAAAATTTAAGATAAATGTGTATCTATACTAATATTATACAGAGGAAAAGTTTGTTTATTATATATTTTTGTTTGGAATAAACTCAAAAACTACTGAACGGATTTTGATAATTCTTACACGATAAGAAAGCTACGTTATCCCTGAGTAACATAGGCTATAAAAAACCACCCGTGCGAAGCCATGGCGGGCCGCTAGTAATATTATAAAGACGAAAGATTTGACTGCTTATTTGCATTGAAAAAACTCCGGAACTACTGGACCGATTTAAAAAAATCTTACTCAATCACAAAGCACATCATTCAAGAGCTATATAGGCTAACTTATGATGAAGTTCCCAAGGGAACGGGAAATACACGGTTATATCTGCGCGTTTCTCGTATCATATCAGCGTCATCAGCTCATCTTGATTATTATGATGTTTGCGAAATATTTACGCTACCTACCATTTTCTTTTTGATATCGAGGAAATTTCTTATCTCTCTAACCTTTTTTCCTTGCTGAAGTAGTATATTATAGATTGTGTGAATTTATGAAAACTTTATTTTTAAAATTTTCTCTTAAGCAGCGTATGAAATTATAACACAATTATTAAAATGTTATTATTAAGTATTAACTATATAAATATTTCAGTCCATTCTTTAAATAGAAAATATTATAAAAGACAACTGTTTGTATCGATGGATGTACAAATGTTTGTAACTGTTTCACGCAACAACTAGAGAACATCAAATTTGGCTGAAATTGTTCACGGGGATAGTTTATAGGTTGGAGTACCATATATGTAGGTTACTCTAATCCACTGGATCGGTCTAACGCGGGTAAAACCGCTGAGCACAGTTAGTTAATAATAATTTAAAGTTTTAAAACTAATGGTAAATAATAAGAATAAACACAATGAAATATTTATTCGTACTATTTCTAGTAGTAGTTTTACCTGCGAAAGCTTCAGTATTTATAAAATTAAATAAAAGTAAATTAGGCTACAAAACAATGTACAATATTTACGAAATCCCGTTATACTCGCCTACCGAAACATAATATTAAAAAGTATTTCAATAATATGAACCCTCTGCCCTATTGGTGTCTGTGCTAAATTATAGGTAATAAATCAAAACGTAGGTATTTAAAGGACAGCCCTTTAAATACCTACGCTAAGTAAAATTGTGATTTGTGGCACCTGAATGCTGAACATGCAAAGCTCAGCGTCTAACCATTAATTAAATTCGAATCCTGACTAGTGGTGACTATGACAGATATTTCAAGTGAATTTCTCTTATAAGCATTAAATAAATTATAATATATAGAAAAAATATAAAAACTGCATGATTTCTACTGCTGAACATGTGTATCATCTTAACAGTTCACTATTTATATAACAAATGTTGTGCATATCTATAATAGATGTAAACACCTAGCCCTATTTTTTTGTATATGTAATACCTATTTATCAATGTATGTGTTTATGTTGTTGATGTGCCTCAATAAATAAATAAATAAATAAATAAATAAAT
This sequence comes from Nycteola revayana, assembly GCA_947037095.2. Lineage (NCBI taxonomy): Eukaryota > Metazoa > Arthropoda > Insecta > Lepidoptera > Nolidae > Nycteola > Nycteola revayana. The sequence continues at coordinate 10,496,581 of OX344845.2, read as the reverse complement.
AAATAAACAGACCTTGAAAAGCTAGAATAGCTTAAGAATAATGATCACGCTTGGCAGGTGGATAAGTGATGGCAGTAATGTGGTGCTAACCATCCAACAATTGTGTCTCTTGGTGTACTCTTATGACACCCATGGGAAGTGAAATGGGGTGGTCTATTCGAAGACGGAAGCCACACAGCTTAAACAAAAGGATTTTGTAATAATTTATTAGGACGCAAAATAAATTTATAAATGGCCTAAGAAAATCTGACTCCCAATCACCTCTTATTAAGTAGGTATATTTTGGAATAATTAATTAACTATGTATTCTAAGTACCTTATATAAAGAAAAAGTAGTTCAAGTAGGTAAGTAAATAATTTATGACTATATATCGGCTTTGTAGTTTCATACAAAGAATAAAGGTACGGCTCACCCTCCCTGATGTAAAAGTTGACTAAAAGGGTCACGACCAAACGTAGCTAGTTCTACTTATAAATCAACACAATAGACAGAATGTTACGGACTTCTAACATGGCAACATGTGGTGAGAAAATTATTTTCGAAGGTTGTTAGGGCGATTCGACAGATAAGTATTTAATTAATAGAACCAGGCTTTACATTGCGGAAACCCATACAAATATAAATGAAATATACAAAATATTATCTCAACTGTGGATTGGCCCCGTCGGGGCCACAATGTCAGATGCCGCTTCTGTGCACATTGCTCTACAAGTGACCCTAAAATCAACATTTTGGGTCTCCACAATTAAGAGAATATCCAGTTCATTCTACTCAAAAAGGTATCTAAATCCTGGGTTGCACATTTTGCATACCCCTTTTGCCCTCAATACACAATATGCAGTGGGACAACCAAACATGCAAACATACAATTCAGTGTCGGGTCTCCGGCTGGTGACCAGATATTTTTTCCTTTCTTTTTATGGTTTTTACCTTATATATAAAAAGAAAAGAGGGCGAAACTAACACTCGATATTTTGTGTTTTTAGCCCCGCAGCTAGTTAAACTCAAATCGATTGAGTTTCGCACGACGGCGGTAAGATAAGAAGGAAGAAATTAATACTAATTAGATGGTGTCTCCGTTATTACCGGACAACTTATAAATAAATATTATCTAAATCGTTGCGAGCCTTTTTTCGGACAGTCATCGGCGTTGGTGTCAGAATACATGTCGGCTTCGATGTCTGCATTAATATAGGCTTTAGTCGGGATAATTGACGACGTGGTGTCAAAATAGCAGTGTCGAAACTTGCCGCAATAGGCCTTGGAGACTTAAGAATCGGAAGCAGCAAAAAAATCGACGTTGTCATCAGGATAGAAACGGTTTCAAATTCAGAATAATCAACATTTGGGTCAAAATAGGTCATCAGGTATGTTAAGTTTACTTAAGATACCTGATGACCTATTTTGACCGTATGGAATCGTCGCGGCTACGCACAGTGTGAAATTTTGCCTTACTTGCGGTCATCCATGTTTTATGAGCTCAATTGTTAGTTAATACTATGATGTCAAACATTGGGGAAGTAACTAGTAGTCGTTTTTGCTTAGTTTTGTAAAAAAATAATATAGAAATAAATAGGGTTATCAACTGAATTTTTTTTGGGACATAATTTTAATTGTTCCTTAAAAATCTAATTGTTCCTAATTTATATCCACTATTAACTATTCAGTTGATAACCCTATTTCCATAGAAATTTTCCAAATCCTTAGAAATGCAATATCTCCGAAATCCTATGAGATAGGCAAGTCATATTTTTAGATATTGACTGCACCGGTGGCTCAGTGGTTACGGAAGTTGCTTCTGAGACCTGGTGTTCTGGGTTCGATTCCCGCCCGGGACAATTATTTGTGTGAACCACAAATAGTTGTTCTGAGTCTGGATGTTCTTTGTGTCCGTGAAATGAATGTTTGTAAAGTCCCCCGCGACACAGGGATTTATTTCCCTAGTGCGGGAGTTGATTAGAAAAAAAATAAAAAAGTAAGTATAGATAATTATAATAATATGATGCATCAATATAAAGTGAGAAATATTGCCTAAAGTCTAGGAAAATAGAAAAAAATGGTTTTCTAAAAATCATAAATTAGTAAATATTGCGCTGCTCCGTGTAAATATTACATTCGCGAATTGCGCGGCTTTAGCCGCTGCCCGGATTCCGCTATGAGTACTCAAACTCTCATAGCCAATGAAGTTCTGGCATTTATCAAACATGCCATCGACTACATGGACGAGGTCAGCATCTTGCAGATCTGCAAGTCATCTTTTAAGGAGGATGAGATTAGCAGTGCCAAGTTGCTGCTGTTCACGACGCTCGGCAAACTCAGCCAGATGCCGTCTCGGCGAAGGGATGGCACCGAGAAGAGTATCCAGGACATCGTTACGCTGATGAAGGAGACCGATCCGGACGACGTGCCTGAATTTGTGGCGAAGGATCTGCACAAGCTGCCTCCCGTCACGTTCGACCACGTAGATGTCACCAGGCTGCTGAAGGATATCACACTCCTAAAGCAAAGCCAGGTCGAGATGCAGCATCAGCTGGAGGTGTCCAACAACAGCATCAGTGAACTACGGGCAGAAGTAGTGTTATTGCGCCATGCAATTTCTGCAAGTAGGTCACCTATCGACGCCGCAAAAGTGAACACGCGTCGCGGGGCACAAAACGCCTCCATCTGCAGTTTCGAGTCGGCGGGCTCGAATGCGTCACCAGCTGCCGAGAATGCATGCGTTGCAACGTGTGCCGCGGCCGTCCCTGCCTCGACACCGGTGGAGGCGACGACATGTGTAGGTTCAACAACCCCGAAACGAGCCTACGCTGCAATAGTAGCCGCCGCTAAAAAGCCTGTTGAGCCACTAAACTCACAGGTTAAAGTAGCGGACAAAGTGAAAGGGGGTAAACGGAGCCTGCCAAAACCAAAACAGGTTCTGAAAAGGCAGGCTGTAGTGAAGGACACGGGCGACAGCGATGGTTTCATCAAGGTGGAGAAGAGGAAGAAGAAGAAGCCTCCTTGTCGGAACCAGTGTGGTACTGCGCTGGCAGGACCCAACACGCTGTTGCGTCCAGCCGTACCGACAACGCTGATGTACGTGTCAAGACTGCATCATTCCACGAAAGTTGAAGAGGTCGTGGAGTACATGCGGGTGAAGACCAACTGGACTTTGAGGGTCGAGATGTTGGAGCCGCGTCACAAAACGAACTTCAAGTCGTACGTGGTGCGTGTTCCGACGCAGTATCTCGAGAAGTGCCTCAAAGAAGAGTTTTGGCCGAAGGGTGTTATGTTCCGCCGGTTTCGTGCCCTGCTACGTGACACCAGTCAGCGAAACACGACGCCGACACTTCGTGTACATTAGTATTAAGTTTTTGTTTATTAAAATATGTATTAGTTTATTACTTTTAAGATTATTTTATGTATTTTATTCTATGGGCCTCCGATGCCTGAAATAAAATTATTATTATTATTATTATTTGTTTTTGCATAGAGCTAGACGTTATTGTTCTAGGTCGACCAGATTACAACAGTTTGACTTTATGTTATAATTTTACAAAATATTCTTAAAAAACAGTTTTTTAATAAAATCAGATAATATTATTTTTTTACAAATCTAAGCAAAAACGACTACTAGTTACTTCCCCAATGTTTAACATCATAGCAATACCTAACAATTGAGCTCAAAAACATGGATGACCGAAGTAAGGCAAAATTTCACACTGTGCTACGTCCCTACATTGCTGTCCCAACATTGGTATCAGTAACATTATAGAAATTGACACCGGGGCGAGTATAAGCGTCGAAGTCAGAATTGCAATTAGCTTACAGATGCTTAATTGACTTAAATATTTAGAATAAAGCCACATATTTAATGAAAAATATAATAATATCTTTTGTCGCCAATAAATATCACATTTTGTACGGTACTTCTATTGGCATCAGGATAAGCGTAAGCAATTCGTCTAGTTTTAAGGAGCAAGTTTTTTGTATTTTCACTTAATAAAAACTCTTGCAAGGGTTGCTTGTACTACAGTTTTTGATTAAGGACTTATAAGTTAATCTTATTCAGTTGAGCCTTTGATAATTATATATTGAAAAAGTATCTCAAGTTATATTACTAAATTATATTCGAAAACTTTTATAATAATCATTCGTAGGTTATACCGACACAAAGTGTGCAACAAAGAACCCAACGAAGTTTTATTATTGGAGATTTAGAAACATATTTGAAAACAAATAAAAAACTAAACAAATACTATTTTTTATAAAAGACGATTCTATATTATCGTTTATTTATTTCACAAAATGAAAATATAACTTAATTCCTAAATCCTTTCATAAACAATCTTAAAACCTACTACCGCTCGGGCGTTTAGTGGTTTATTTTCTCTTTAATAAAACTGCAAAGTTAAATCTTGCAGTAAATAAGGCTTTTAAATTTAATGTTAAGATAAAACAATAATGCTATAGCTCGCTAAGTGCACAAACTATCTATCTTCCAAGTTTCATTACGGAACGGATGAAAAATAGAAAATATCGCGCAGGTCGTAAAAGTCAACTAAAAGGTTTTCTCAGTGTATGCATTCTTAAAACCTTTTGTTATTAGCTTGTATATAAGAGCTTTATAACTTCGAGACAAGTGTTTTAATTAAAATATAATATAAATAAAACAGAGAACTATATTAATACTGGATTATTTCATTTTGATGTTTGTTATCCTTTCCATAAATGGGTTTAAGGCGCTTTTCTATTATAAATGATGCTATGACGCGATGCGATCGTATCGTGCAATAAAACCGGATAAATAGCCTGATCGCACTGCGGTCGCTAGATATCAGTATAATATTTGAATCAGACCGATAACAATAGGAAAGCGCCAGTGATAATTGCGACTATGATAATTCAATTTCAAAGCGTTAATGCTTTCTTTTTTTCATGGAAAACATAAAGCTGTACAAACCATATGCAACTCAAAGTAATTATCTGAAGCTTTAGAAATAGAAGTATTTTGGTAGAGATCGACCACTGTGCCAAACACAAAATTTTAATGTCGTTATTTTATATTTACTTACGTAAAATAAGTAACACAACATACCATATTAACGAAATAAAATAATATAAAAACTAAGTTACCAGATACCTATGCTCGTCCTAAAGGTTACCAACGGTATACACTCAAGCCATATACCTACTTGAGGGAAAACTAATGAAACTTAATACATGTACACATACTAATATTTCCGTTAGTAAGCCACGGGAGTCTTTGTCATGTCACCAAAACTTTGCACAGTCCGACCATTTTGTCGAGCGATAATACGGTTCGAAGTACCTATAAACTTGTTGTCGAGGTGACCGAAAACTATAGGTCAGAACACAATTAAATGAAACAGTTCCTACATAAAACCGCAAGTCGACCCGCCCTCCTTCGTAATAAACCTGGTGTTGAGTGAAAATGTCATTTTCACGTAACTTGCTTCAGGACGGTGAGGTATGCATTTGGGTGTTGAAACATTTTTATCAACTTAACTTTCTTTTTTTTGTTTGTAACAGTAAACAAACGTATACTAAACTTTTTTTTTTTACTAAATATAGGCTTACGTTTTACCATAATCTCGCTTGATGGAAGGCCTAAATTATGAAGCTAGAAAATAAACGGGCAATGATTGTAAGGTGTTTACAAAATATAAGCCATACTTTTCTAAATAGTATCGTGTGGAACTGTGGATAACTCTAGTGAATAAATTTCTTTGAAATAATACATTTTCAGTCTCTCGGCAGTGAGTATTAGAAGATCGCTCGTCTACTACTCACTGCCTTAAGTAAAAGTCAGCCTTTATTATGACATGTTATATTAATTATATTATGTCGAGATCTCACATTCACCAACATTGGACGCCTAATGACAATATGAAACCCGAAACTGATACTTAAAGTAATTTTGTGATGTATTATGTAGTAGATATACTATTGTACCTTTCCATTCTTATGAAATATTTATATCTATATATCTATATATATAAAATAAAGTCGTGTTTGTTACAACACTTATAACTCGAGAACGGCTGGACCGATTGCCATGGTTTTTGATTGGTTGGATTTGTTTCCGTCCCGAATAGCAGAATACATTTTAAAAACAAAAGAAAGTCGTGTTAGTTACACTATTTATAACTCAAGAACGGCTGAACCGATTTGGCTGAAAATTGGTAGGGAGGTAGCTAAGAACTGGGAGAAGGACATAGGATACTTTTGGGTAGGGGTAGGGTAGGGTAGGGTAGGGTAGGGGTAGGATAGGGTAGGGGTAGGATAGGGTAGGGGTAGGGTAGGGGTATGGTAGGGGTAGGGTAGGGGTAGGGTAGGGTAGGGGTAGGGTAGGGTAGGTGTAGGGTAGGGGTAGGGGTAGGGTAGGGGTAGGGTAGGGTAGGGGTAGGGGTAGGGTAGGGGTAGGGTAGGAGTAGGGTAGGGTTAGGGTAGGGGTAGGATAGGGCAGGGGTAGGGTATAAAAGTCCACCCGTGCGAAGCCGGGGCGGGCCGCTAGTACTACATAAATGTCCTTCCAAAATGTAAAACCGTTGGTTCCGATTGTTATAACATTATCTATTACAATCCTATATCAGGGAACGGGCAGCAGCGTTTCCTTGCGTGTTACAACATAATACTGCGGTCACCAACCCGCCTGCAAAGCGTTGTAACTATGACAAAACCAGGACCATGTTCAGCAGTGGACCTTTTACGGGCTGGTGATGATTTCCACACTAAGAAGTTATAACAAAAATCAGATTTCTTGAAAAACAACTCTCTTTATAAGTAAATAAGGTAGCTATCCCTTTATAGATGAACGCTTGTGAAACCAGCCTCACCGTTAGGTCATTATAGTACGTTAATAAGATCATATTTTCCAAGCATTTTGCCTGTAAGGATGAACATCATGTCACTATGGCAACGCTTCCGCAGAGGAAATTACCTCTTCCCGTGTTACATAAATCAAGTCTCAGGTGTAATTTAACATTATTAGGTAGCATGAATTGCGCTAGTATTATTATTCTTATGATGTGACATTCTGAATTCTACTTTTGAATGTGGCAGCACTCCAACGCTGAATTTGTTAAGCTAGATTCAAAAAATCTGGTTACTCTTTTGGGGTTGCGTACGCTTTCTATATTTTGAAAAGGTTCACGTGACAGGTGTTCTTAAATTACGTTATAGTTGTATAATGTGCGTGCCAGTCTGTCCGCATATCCGCCTTTAAAGTACAAACCTAGTACGATTCTATAATATTGCAGGTGACTGTACAAAAGACAACCGGATGTAATAAATCAGTAGATCCCGGTGCCCCTAATATTGTCGTTTGGAGGGACACTCTCCAAACACCAATAATGGGCGCACCAGGGCTTAGTGGGTAAAGCCTACCTCTCCTTGTGGTATGATTAGCATATCATCGTCATGGAAAAAGGAGTACTACATACCTTGCCGCTGCGGCGGTGGGAATGCATTTCTCCCCGGACAAAAGAGATAGATCAGTACCTATCCTTTTTTACAAGGGGTCATTTATTGCTTTAAAACAACATAATGCATATATACAACTAAAAGTAGCGAATCTTAACTAAAACTACATATAAAATATAAATCTATGCTATTCAGCAACGATCCCATAATTATGGCAGCATTGTACCATTGAATGGCAAGGCTTATCAGCTGCGCAAAGAAAATAGGTACCTACCAGCTGCAGTCGTTGAACGTGTCGTACTGTACTGTGTAAATTGTACAAGGCGTATTTATTATTCGGTAGTATTTACTACATGTAGTGTAAGTAGTGTTTTTTGGTTCGTTTCTTTCCAATGTGAAATCAGTGAAATAGTTTTTGAGTTTATTATTTACTAGCTTCCCGCGCGCGGTTTCACCCGCACAGGAGTTACTCCTGTTCCAGTAGGAATTTCATAAATAAATATAGCCATATATATAAATGGTGAAAGATTTTTTGAAATCGGAACAATAGTTTTTGAGGTTAAAGGTGAAAGATTTGTATTTTAGTGTGTATGTTAGGTACACACAAAAATACAAATCTTTCATCTTTATAATATAAGTATAGATGATGAGGTTCCCGCGGGGAGGGAAACTACGCAGACGAAAGCTGGGTAGATCTAGCTTAAGATGTAAACCTTCACGTATCGACCAATTATTTATTTAATAATTGCTGTGTCTGAAGCTTCAGTAGCAAGTACCAAAAAGTATAAAAATAACCTTAGTCTATTTCTGAATTTTCAGGTTGCTCTTAACCATTTTTTCATTCAACGAATAAAAATTCATACTTTGATGTCGGTTCTATGTTTCATTTCGCATTTCACTAACTTTCCTACTTTTTTGATTGGTTTATTATGCAGAGTTCGCAATTCTGTGAAGCTAACTTATCTAGACTAAAAGTTACCCATAAAAATATGATTTATTTTAATGTGATATCGGAATAATAGTAAATACAAATGCAAATAGTTTGCGCTGAAAAAAAACACATTTAGGTTGGCACTATCATAAACAAAAGTTAGATTTTATTGCTTCTAAAACATAAATAACTCAATTGGCACTTGTTTTTAAAAATTCAATATTTACGTTTTTAATTCATTATATTGTAGCTATGAATCCGGATTCATAGCTTGAATATAATTCGCACGATAGGCCGGTATATATCAAGCTATTGAAATATAGTGTTGGAGGACAATGTTTCGTATAATATGAGCAACAATAGGTCAATTCAAGTATTCAATTAAAGGTTTCTACAATATGCTTCAAACAGATTCAGAGTAACTACCAACGGGAAATTCTAAGAAAAGTTGACGGTAAAACACGTACCCGATGGTCTAACCAAATAAAATTTGGACACCCTATACAAAAACGCTTAAGATAGACCCTTGGGGAATCTACTCGTGATTATCAAGAAATATCAGATCGGGGACGATATTCAGTAAACAATATAAAGCACAAGTATCAACCTACATTCAAGAACAAAAGTGCCACATGAACAACAACCAAATCTGGATTGTTGGCAAATTTAAACTGCCATACAATTTTTTTTAAATTACATTTACCCAATACTCTCGCTCAAACTACTCAAGTTTTATTCACATATTTGAAAACATCTCGAAACTTTTTAAACGTTTATAACCGATGCTCAAAACAAAAGAAGTAACAGTGTCGGTGTGGCGCTCGAGACGAGTGCGACCGAAGTGCGACTCGCAACGTGAAGAACTATTGCGACTTGGTAACAGGGCCGAAGCTAGCAGAAACAGGGGCAAAATACTGCTTAGTCAAGCGTGGTAAATATATTTTAACAGCGGCTATCAACTCCCCTGCCCAGCATATAACTATAGATCATAGACATCTCAGGGTATCTCCAACTGTAGATTTAGGTAAAAAAGTTAAATATGATTATTCTGACATTCACGACGCTCTTCAATCCGCATCAAATACCCTAGATAAACAGTGGACAATCGGTCAGGGCCGCGGTACCCTGTGAATCCAATACACTGTATCTTCAGTTACAGTGTTTTGAATTAACAACGTCCATACGATTTCTCTTTGCCTGTTACATGTAGTCTAGTCAACAAGTTCAAATTGGTAAAAAATAGTGATAAAGCTCCTAAAAATATGAGTGATACCTCATTGGATTCAGAATTACGTCTAGAAAAATGTTTTCGAAGGAATAATTAGCACGCAAAAAATTACAAAAGTTATTAACAAATTAAGTTGCCAAAACAAAAGGATTTCATTGTTTGTCAATAACTCCGAAACTATTCATATTTAAGAATTTTTAAAAAAAGGATCTTAAAGAGGAAGAAATTTCCAATAAAAAAATCCTGACTCTCGGAGTTCTATCTTTACTATTACTTAAAACTTTAAAATTTGTAGAAGAAATGTGTGAGGAAAGTGCGGGGAAGGAGACAGTTAGACATTTGATATACAGAAAGCAATACAGATGCCATTACTGACTACAAAGGAATATTATTTCTCCCGTAAACTTACGCTTTTAAACGAAACATTCCCACCAGGCAAGAACAAAACCTCAGTATGTATACTTTGGCATGAGTGGCAGAAAAAAGCGGCAAATGATTCAACGCTTGCATAACCGAAAGGTTTTAATTTCCACAACATCAAAGTTTTTGAGTGAAGAAGGTAATTTTTAGCAAATATGGTAACATATACATGTTACCATATTTACTAAAAAAAATTTAATTAAATTAACATTTCTTGAAAAGATAAGCTGACCTAAGAAAACTATTTAACGACATTGCAAACAGCAAAACTAATCTGCTTGATGAACTACCGAGGGAGAGTGAAGCCAGTGGCATAACTGAGGTTACAAAGAGAGAATTGTTAGTGCTGTGAAAGTCTATGCCCCATCAAGGACAGTATTTTATGAAAATCTTGTTGTATCATGTCATCCAAACCCTGAAGAATAAAAAGATGATCCAAATATTTAGTACGACTTTGATGAAGTTTCCCAACAAGTTGGGCTTAGAATGAACATGGGCAAGACAAAAGTCATGTATAACGCCCATGTAGTGCCCCACTCTATAGTCGTTGGGAACTCCATTCTCGAAGTTGTGACCGAATACGTATACCTAGGTCAAACGATCCAACTAAGTAGGACCAACTTTGAGAAAGAGGTAGGGATATTCGATATACATCGATGTATTGAAAACATCGATGTTTACAATGCAATACATCGAATCGATCCGATGTTTTAAAATTATTTTGATATACTCGATGTATCGATGTTTTTTCAGTTTAAGCATCGAATCGATTATAACCCATCAGTTTCATAAAAACACAAGTTTGACCATTAAAATTTTACCTAACACCTTTTTTCGTATTTGATTATGTAAAAAAGAAAAGTTTATAATTCAATAGTGGACTGACAATATAATGCCGACGCGGCCGACGTGCACCTACTAAAAAATATGTTGGCAGCATTACGCACTTATTAAATTTTAATATTTTTGGTTATAGCTGCAACAAAAATACATAATTTGTAAAAAAATCAACTGTTAAGATATCGCGGTTCTTGCGATACAACCTGACATACAAACGGACAGCGAAATCTTGGTAATAGGGTTCCGTTTTTACCCTTTGGGTATGGAACCCAAAAAAAGTACTCGATGCTTTCAAAATATCGATGTTTTCACCCAATACATCAAAAGACATCGATGTACAGTTCCAATTTATCGAATCGAACAAAACATCGATGTTTTTTCAAAGTGGACACCCCTAGAAAGAGGTCAATCGTCGAATCCGACTCGGCTGGGCAGCGTTTGGAAAGCTTCGGGAGATCTTCTCGTCCAAAATAATCCAAAAGAAATCAATGTGTGTTACCAGTGATGACACATGGAGCTGAAACGTGGTCGCTTACTGTGTGTCTCATTAGAAAGCTCAAAGTCTCTCAGCGAGCTATGGAAAGAGCTATCCTCGGCGTTTCCCTGCGTGATCGAATCAGAAATGAAGAGATCCGCAGAAGAATGAAGTGGCAATGGGCAGGAAACATAGCTCGAAGAACTGATGGCACGAACTGGCAAGCGCAGCGTAGGACGACCGCCTGCACGATGTACCGACGACCTCATAAAGGTTGCAGGGAGTCAGTGGTTGCAGGCCGCTAGCGATCGTTCCCGCTGGAAATCGATGGGGGCCTATCGGATCGGCCTATGTTCAGCAGTGGACTACAACAGGCTGATGATGATGATGATGTTGACAATCATTTCTATTATGATTAATGTTCTGGTTGTTGAAAAATATTATCAGATAAGCTATTGGCTGTTACACTATCTACTTACGAGACTGACTATAATAAGGAGTTAATTTTATGTTATGTTTTGTGTGATTTTATGTAAAGAAGAATGTTTATGTTATGTTTCTAATAATTACCTAGTTTTCTTTAATTACGAGACTGATTCTGCTTTAAAAAACAGTTAAAATGTTAAGTATTTTCATTTAAAAATAAGTTAACGCAGTTTTTATTATTATAATTATTGTAAGTGAAATTTTTCAATTTAAAAACTTCATTCATTAATAATGAAGCGTGTGTTTTGTTGCCAGCGGTCCATTAGATAGGGACTTACATTGTTTAAGCGACTGAGAAGAACACTGATTTAGCATGGTAATACACTGTAACTATAAAATACAGTGTATTGCCCTAACAATATCTTGGTTCGCTTCAGAAGACTATCACGGCAACACAAGTTATCTGGGAATCATGGGAACCTTATGAAATTTCCTTTTTATTGATATCAAACACTCAAAACTTTCTGTTAAAAACATAGCAGTAATCCCCTAAAACAAAAAAAGTTTTTTTTGCCGTTTTCTTAAAATCTGTACCGCGGTACTCCGTAAACCTAACAGCATTAAAATCATTACGATGTGGTTGAAATACCGAAACCTGTAAATTAATACAACAATATAATATGCAGTTAACTTACTGTTGCATTTATATTTCTCCTTGAGCTATACAACGTGTAATTTTGTCGTTATTATTAATTGACAGGACAGATTGCCTGAATATTACTATCGACACCGAACATAAAAATTTGAAAATAGATATATTTTTCTTACAACAAAATTTTCCTTCAAGGTAAGGCAATAAATTTACATGGCAAAATCTTTACGATCAAAGTCATTTTATTCTGTAATTTGTATTAATATTAACATAATATATACTTACATTATATATAGATCGATAAATCATTTCACTTAGTATTAGCAACGACATAAAAAATATTGTTTTAATAGCCCCAAAGGTCTTTACAGAGTACACCCCTGCCCCGAGTTGAACAACTCGGCAACGTTCTCTCACGATAGTACTTGAGTTGATGTCGACTTATCTGCAACGGCTACACACTGAAGACTCGTTCGTACAACTAGTACCACCCAACTTTCAAGTACCTACTGTAACTGTAGACAGACTAAGTTATGAATTAATAATTTTAACTGCATTACGGGCGTCTGAGTGCAGTCGAAACTTCATGCAAATAGTTTATATGTAAGGTGCAACAAGATTATTTGTACTAATGTTTAAGGTAAATGTACTTATTTAGAACAACAAATTGTGCTTTTCATACTGTATGTAGTTTATAAAGTGTTAATACTAATTCTAAACGATGCAAATTATCTAATGAGATATCTCCAGTGTTTGTAAAGTTTTCAATAATTATTTCTTCGTATATTACATTCATATGAATGTGCTTTTTACTTTAATTCGTTTATAAGGACTCTTAAGTAAAGAACTAAAGCTTTTTAAGGATTGGTATTTGAAGTCCGCTTCCATTCCGTAAGAACAAATCCTTTTTCAACTTCTCGTGGCAAAAAAGTTTTCAGTTGCACTTTTCAATTATCATCGTTGAATCTGGTCGTTTAATGGATACGTATTTTATAACCTATGTAATAATATAAAATATAATGCGTTCTTATTGCAGATTTCTCGAAGAAATCTTGTAACAAAGCTATGAAGAATAGGATGTAATCATATTACCCAGTATACCTACAAACACATATTGATAAGAATAAGTTAATTGAAGTTTAACAATTCTTGAATTAACTTAGCTTCACAAACAACCAGAAAATCTGTCGGTAACATTTAACGTCAAAACGTTAGTTAAAATATCACTCCAAAACTGTTTGCCTGGAAATTCCGAGTTACCAGTTTATTCTATAAATTCAGTCTAAACCAATTTACATTGCAAATCCCAATATTGTAGGTACGGCTAAAATATTCTTGTTAAGTGCTATTGATATCTTAGTACCTATAAGTATCAGTAACCAGAATAAATTACATCCTAACAGTTTTCGGCCATGGCAACTAAGCTCAAAGCATATGAGCCATCTACGCAGGATCTCAGATCAAATAAAAGGCATAGACGGAGCGCTGCGAGTAACGCACTGAAGCCGGTCAAAGCACCACCTTGGCGTTCACATACACTGTTTACGCACACAAACGCGTATCAAAACTATGCCTTAACTTGTCAGTCGATCTGTAGCAGCGTAAGGTGGTTGAAATCATAACTTAATTGTTTGTTAACAAAAGTGCCAAATTGTGTCATGAAAAGGTGTACAAATCAAAGCTCAACGTTATTTTTATAACATTGGGATACTGTGAAAAATCATAGCAACAATTTTACCGACACTAGGTACTGCACAAAACAAATCACCTTCAGTGCATTGTTTGACAGCACTCCGTCTTTACTTTTAATTTGTCTGAGCGCAGGATGTGTGTTATATTAAGCATAATCTTGTGTGTGGTTCATGCTAGCCGTCTATGCAAAATATCTCTTCTCGTCTCTTTTATGGGGCAATGTAAACGATATGAGATCTATCTCAAAATCAAACTGTTTAATAAAGCCTATTAAAAAATCGCTGATTATGTAAACGGCTTGAGAGTGACTTGCTCTTATGAAATACTGCTAAACATTGTAATATCTAACATAATATATTAAAAAATGGATTCCTCTAAATTTATCTCAGCATTCAAATAGATTCATAAGAAAAAAATAAAAAAATATATTTATATGTGTATAAAGATATTTTGACTCTAACTTTGACTATAACCACCAAGTTGTTAAAGCTACTTAAACTTTTTCACATAAAATATGTAGTAAAACCAGCTTCCGCCTGCGGTTTCACCCGTTCCTGTAGCAATTTTATAATAAATATAGCCTTATAGCCTAACTCGATAAATGGGCTATCCAACACTGAAATAATTTTTCTAATCGGACCAGTAGTTCCTAAATTTATTCTCCGGCTTTATATATTAGTATAGATAAGTATCACAATAAAGCTTCATTATACACAAGATATAAGCTAGTACCATTCACTCTGTGTACATTCTGACAACATAAAGGACTACCTTAATCATAAAGCTAGGTACAAACAGGGCCCCGTCAACAGCACGACGCGACGTAGCGTAGCCTGTGTTTCCATCAGCTTACTCATTTATTTACTCAAACACATACATATTAAGATACAAGTTTACATTCACTGAAGAAAAATTAATTTTGACTCGTTTTGTCAAGCAATTTCTTAATAATGCCCTGAGGTTCAACCCGCGCAAAAATATAACGTAGGACATTATACCCAAGCACTTTATTCACCAGCTTTTTTTATTTACGACTTTGCCTTAGCAAAAACTGAAGATACCAGAACGAAGAAGAACCGAAGATATAAAAGGACAGATATTTGCTGCTATTGAGGAGATAAAAAAACTGCGTAGAAAGTGCTTATCAGAAGTGCTTTCATTATTTGAAGAAGCGTTGGTGTGATTATATCTGAGGTGGGATACTTTAAATGTAATATTACATCAATATTAATAAATATATAAAACGTTGTTGATAAAAATACAAATTTTCCTTACTTCATGAAGGCACTATATTATTAGCTTCAGCTTATGCTTATAACGTAATAACTATATTAAATTCCTTTCACTCTCCTACTGAAATAACTAGTTTGCTGTGCCGGCAATGTTAAAAATGAATACAATAATAACAAAACAAATGTAAAACACATTATTCACTGCATTAAAGTAGGTATTGATAATGAAATTTTGATGATATTCTACTGATATTTAAATCATTTCAGTTGATTAATAAAGCTATTTTGCACCTATATTATTTAGACTGGTAACTATTTTTTGTTTTTATAATATAATCATGTCGTAGGTATTACCCAACATTTTTGCAATTACATCTACATACAGTATTTATGGTGACGACAGGCGTCGCGAGTGTTATTGCATCTGATTTCTAAAATTAAATTAAATCGCTTCAGTGTAAACTCACTCATACAACGCCATATTTTTGATTTTAGACGGGCTGCGGCGCTTAACGCCACGCGTGACGACACGTGTGACGCCCCACGTCTTAGTAAATTATTTAAATACTTTACATGTTTATTCGTCCAATTAACTATATGGCCACACAAAAAACGTTTATAAAACTACTACTGCTACGAAATACTAATGAAATCTTTATTAAAATATTATAATATGTTCATCGGTCTATATGCACCAAGAAAAGAGAGATATGCTGCCACAAACATAAAATTCCTTTAGTAAAATTGCTTCACAGAAATACGGCTTATAAACTTACTCTAGGTTAACTTTGTTCAAAAATTAAATAATGAGTCCATATAATATTCCACTCTGCAAGACAAATTGTTCCTAGAAATGCTACTTAAACAGCTCATTATTATGATATTATTATTCTTTTCATTTGTCTAATGGCATTGTATAAGTAATTTAAAAAAATAAGGTGAAGACAAGACTTTACTTACCTACCTACTTTATCAGCCTGTTTACGTCCACTGCTGAACATAGGCGTCCTCATTAATAGACATTGGCTATCCATCCTGACGTTGAGGGATATTGGCAGGCAAATTGGTGATCGCAGTAAAATGGGAGTATCTTAAAGCTGATAGATCCTGCTGCCCATCCATCAGGTATATTTCTTTTAGTCGCCTCTTACCGCACTCTTATGAGGGAATATGAGGTGTATATTAAAAACCATTTACTATACAGGGTGTTAGTGTAAACACCGTTATCCTTGAAACCAGTGATTTGGTATCACTTATAGAACGCAAAATCAATGAAAAAATAACTTTTTTTTTTAAATTATTTCACCCTATATGCATGGGCAAAGTGGATGAAGCTCGCGAACACAGGGCGTGATCAAACAGGCCGCAAGCGGCGCGCACTAACCCCTTCCACACCGGCCACACCCCTCAGACGCTATCAGTCTGTCGGCAGTTTCGCAGCGCAGCGCCCGCACCGCTCGCGTGCTCAATAGTTTGTAGTGATTATGTCGTACAAAATCGTACAGTGGTCTGATATGGTTCGGGTTTACGCCGCGGTTGGTAATAACCTGAACGAGGCTCGAAGAATGTACGCAGAATTATTCCCTGGATAACCTGTGCCAAACCGAGAAACGATGTTGACGGCTACTCAAAGGTTTTTTATTAAATTTTGAAACAAAATAACGTTTTTTTTTACATTGAATTTGCGTTCTGTAAGTGAAACATAACCACTGGTTTCAAGGATAACGGTGTTTACACTAACACCCTGTATAAGGTACTTGCAAAATATAATATGCTAACCTTTTTACTTTATTTTTAGCATCCTCATCAAACGATATAGACCATCTGATCATTATACTATTCTAGCTTCCCGCGCGCGGTTTCTTCCTTATTTCTCCCATTTCCGTAAGAACTTCATAATGAATATAGCCTATAGCCTTTCTCGCTAAATGGGCTATGTAACACTGAAATAATTTTTCGACTCGGACCAGTAGTTCCTGAGATTAGCGCGTTCAAGCAACCAAACTTTTCAGCTTTATAAATAAGTAAAGATTATTATTTGTTTTTCATTTAAAAAATGGTAGCTGTTAACGTTATCTTGACATACATTTATCATGTCTACGTAACACATTATAGCGACTATTTACGGCTTAAATCCTTAAGAATAGCTTAAGTATTATGATTCCAAATGTTGATCCATTAAAAGCAAAGTAATGTTTAATGACTTTTTGCTTCAGTAATTATTTACTGGAATTTCAACTAAATAATGCTAGCATAACCCCAAACGAAATTCACTTAGTACCACCACTTAAGATTTATACTCTTCCATTAAACATTAAGCCGCCGAATCTTAAAATTAAGCCGATCATAAAACAAGAAATGCCACGGTCAGTCCAAATCCTTGCTCAGAGCGCTTAAAAAAGTCTCTGAAAGAGCCTTTAAACAAGTGAAAAACAAAAAGTATTATATCGGCTTGACTTGCTTAGTTTTACTAATAATAATAATATAAAAATTAGCAAAAACATATTGTTCTGTTTGAGACTCATCATCCAGACTAGGACAGATTTATTTTATTTAAAAAATCATTTTTAGGTTTGGTCCCTGTTTTATTGGTAAATAAACGAAAAAACGAAAAATATATTTTCATAAATAATTTCAACAATATCATTGTAATTTGTTTTTTTCTATCTTCTTCTTCCTGCCCTTATCCCATATTACTTGGGGTCGGCGCAACACGTTTATTTCTTCCATTCTGCCCTGTCACCCGTTACACTATCACTAACTCCTTTTTCTTGCTTATCACTTTTCACACAATCCATCCATCTTTTCTTTTGCCTTCCTCTCCCTTTCCATCCATACTTAAAACTCTTTTAGTAACATACGTTTCATCTTTTTTTCTATCTATTACGTTAAAATCGAATCAGTTTCAGGTAGGGTGCTATTTTAAAAGCGACTCTAGAGATGTTAATGAAATTCAATTTATATTCTTTAATTGTAATGGAGGGATGATATCGATCTAACTAAATTTAAATCTGAATGAATGTTTGAAATTTTTGGAAAATCCTATTTTCATAAATTTTAATATACCGTATGCTACTCCCGATAATATAGTTTTCTAATGGTGAAAGATTTTTTGAAATTGGTCAGTAGTTCCGGAACCTATTTAATGCAAACAAACAAACAATCACATCTTTCCTTTTTATACTTAAAGTATAGATTCATCAACATTTTACTAATTTCATCAAATTTTCAGAATAGTCTGCCGATGGCTTTATTTTGTTGATACAGCAAATGACAATGATAAATGGACCAGTCTATCAATCGAAGCCTATTATGCTCCACGCTTCAAACAGGTAGCTTCTGAATAGTCCTTAGTTAAAGTGATGTTTGGTAATTAACGTATGCCACTCAGAAACAATGGCTCCATTCATGTGTTCAAATTTTCAAGGCAATATAAAGAACTAAGTATATGTAGGTATACAAAAGACTACAACACGCCCTTTCCGGGGCATGAAATTGAATCGACGATTGAGTGTTTTTTTTTTATATTATATCACCAAAAAGCAAAATCACAATTAATACATACATACATTCACGCCCCTTTCCTATAGGGATCTAAACATACCACTTTTGCCTCTACTATATTCATTAATGAATAAATTAAGAAAAGTATTGATTTATTTTTCAAGTATACCAAAATGAATCCTCTTACCAATCGTATCCCGCGTCCCGCACCGCATCAAACGAATAAGAAAATACCT
Organism: Nycteola revayana; assembly: GCA_947037095.2. Lineage (NCBI taxonomy): Eukaryota > Metazoa > Arthropoda > Insecta > Lepidoptera > Nolidae > Nycteola > Nycteola revayana. Next base: position 10,477,519 of record OX344845.2, on the reverse strand, counting down.
AATTTTTTATCTACCTTTTTTTTTGTTATTTGTTTAATTAATGCGTATTTATTATTATCACTACATCATATGGTATGATAAAACAAAGTCGCTTCCCGCTGTGTGTCAGACCCTTTGTATGCTTAGATCTTTAAAATTACGCAACGGATTTTGATGCGGTTTTTAAATAGCTAGAATGATTCAATAAGCAGGTTTAAATGTGTAATACATTAGCATTCCACCCGTGCGAGGGTGGGGCGGGTCGCTAGTTATTTATATATAAATACAAACGATATTATTATGTAGTTTTAGCAATATGATGCCACATAAACTCATTCATACATAGTTACATAGGTACACATTGATAGCGGCTAATCCGCAGCAAATATTAACACAATATATTTAATAGTTATATACAATAAATTGTATTTCTTTCTTCTTTTTCTTCCCTACTGATTTCAACTATGACGGCCAATCTCCATGGAGATTATTATTAGTCATCTGCGCAGGACACATTTCAGTGCCCAGGTGTATACGCAAACATAGGTGCACTCTCTGTTCCGTTACTTCAAAACCCATGGTTCTACGGAAACCGAAACCGGTGATCCGGCCATCGAATATTTTACCACTAGACCAATGAGTTGTTGTTTGGCAACCTGGAGTTCTCTATTTTTCTATAAATACTGTTGTTTTGTGCTCATTATCATTTTTGTTCATTTGATATAACCATTTCATTTATTTAAGATTTTATAACGAATATATTTCTAACACCACATCAGAAATAGCAACATTATATTTACCAAACCTATTTGATTAAGATTAAATGTTGCACATCCCTGAACCACGTTCACCCAACGGCCTACTTCTTCTTAACCAATAATCCGCAATAAAAATTAAATAACATTTATAAATTCGTCACTGCAATATCAGTCCAATTTCACCGTCTGCTGGTTACATCACTTAACGGCACGCCTCACGGGGCTCTACTACTCATAATATCACCCACGATTTAATGACGTCGGATAAACGAGCACGATGTTGATAGAGCCTTATTAGAATTAGAGCGTATAATCAAAAGGAATAGGTAAATGTCATATTTGATGCGTGTAGGCTTGATTTTGTTATTTCAAATATTTTGGTGTTAACGAAGGAACATAAAAGTTTAAAGGTTAAACCGGTAAGTGTCGAAAACTAAGTATGAAACCAAAGTGTTCTATTTTTAAAATGAACAATAAATTTAGAGCACCGATAGATACCGGTAGGATGTGAACCTGCAAGGCTTTAAGGTAAGACCACAAGGTGAGCATAGACTGTTGCCGTTTTTACACAAGGACCGACCATACCGAATGCGACAAATGGCCAATTATTAATGTTCTGTTACAATAAAATGCTCTAATCTTCTTGTATTTTCTTCTTTAGATTACAAGTTCAATTTTAGATGTAAAGTAGGAAATTTTTCGACCATAGGTAACATACAATTACAGTTGTTTATGTAACATGCTAAAATGCCAGCTTATAGTAAAACAATAATTGTTTTTTTAGCTTCTAGAACTTATTTATTATTTTTGAATGGTGCAGAATCTACGAATTAAATTATTTTCAATTTTAATATTTCCCACGTATTATAGAAAACGTAGATTGGTACGTATAAATCGAAGGCACTACCAAAGCGTATAAATTAGCCCAGCTATTTAAAACCGGAATTAAAAGCAAACAAATTTAGACAAAACTTATTGAAGGAATGGAGCGTCTAAGAACAGCTGCCATCTTAAGTTTGAATTAGGAAATCCGATCAGTTGTTTGAACTAATTTAATTCTCCAAGCTTGCCAGGGTAGCCTTGACAACTGACGTAATAAAATTTGAGTCGTTCGAAAGGAAAATTCCTTCAGTTGATACTTACGTTAGCAAAGTTATTGACGAGCACAAAATAACTATAATCATCTCACGTTACCTTATACTCATGCAAACTCAACTTTTCCGAATCTATATTTAACAGATAATTGGGTATTCAAGTCAAATTCTAAATGAGATTTTCGATCATAAGTAAAATTCCAAATAAAGTTTACTTTTTTAAGGAGCATATATATATAATTATAATTTTATCCATCTAACCGCACTCCTTAAAAAAGTGAACTTTGTTTTTAGGAGATTATAATTACAAGAACATATTTTATTTTCAGTGTTAGATAGCCCATGTATCGGATTCCGCGAACGGTCGAGCTTCCTGTTAACGGTCACCGTTCGCGGTAAGCTAGTCATTACATATTTTAGAATTATATTTATCGTGAAAATTAGACAAGGAAACAGTTATTATAATGAAATATGATATCTAAGTGAATTGGAATTATTTTTTTGTGAAGAAAGTTAGAGAACTGTACAAAGAAATCATAGAATCAAAAGAAATCCTTTTCTACATAATATGTTCTCGACACTGAACGTTGAAATCAATTTTCATAGAGGCTGGATGGGACTGGCGTTCGTGGCGGATGCAGCAGTAATCGAATGACCAACACGATCCGTTCCCACTCAAGTAAATTGCTGTAACAACGCGAACAGCTGTATAACACAGATTTGCAGCCCGTAGCACTATTGTTGAAATCCTATTTCTAAGCGTTTTATAGAACTGACTGCCTGACTAAATTTTCTGATGCAATTTCCGCTATAGGCATAAGGTGGTTGCAATCAAAGATATCGATGTAGAAGCAGAACTGCGATTGGGAAGAGAGCTTTGTTTGAGTTGGTTCTATACAGTAAATTAACTCAACACTGCCCTCAACTAAAATCATAATGAAATTAATATTCATACAAATTTATTCTGTAATGGTATGCAATATAAATTGTATATACGCTACCCTGTATTTTTTAATATAACCAAGTACTAAATATTCCTTAGATCTATGAAAACATAATGTAGGGTTCCATTTCGTCTCTTTATAGTGTTTGCAACATGCTAGCAATCGAAAGGATTTTTAAAAGTAAGTTGGTAAATTTGTTTACGCGTTCTTTTTTACCAGGCAATAATTTTGTTCAATAGCTTTATTTCATCGTCAAGTGAAACACTTAACTACATTTTTAATTTTTTTTATTTATTATAATTAACAAACATGAATAAAATACAAACCAAAAGTAACTAATTAAAAATAAAACTAACTTATATACTACTATTCTAAATCTATTCTACTTGGCAAGGTTCCCAGAATGCTGGAAGCATTATCACGTTGAATGGCAACGCTTACCTGCTGTGCAAAGTAGAAACCAGCACTCGGAGAACGTGCACTTAAGAGGGCCGCTGCGAGGTATGTATAAATTAATTTGGCTCCCGGTCCCCACGGCCCCAATGTTTCGACACCAAAAGGCACAAATACATAACCACTATCAAGGGTACTATATTTGCGCCTCTTGAGATTCTCCGCGGATTCAGCCGCCATGCCAGCCCTACCCTGAGTCCCGGAAAGATGAGACGGCGCGAGGGTGTCGACGCACGTAGCGTCCCACACCAAAGGTCGTCCCATCCTTCAAAACTACATTTCAGCAATTGATTTAGTGTATGTGAAGTGAATCATTCAATCACAATATCGAACTTCGTGCGGTTTGGATAGTCCGGCCGCATCCAAATATCAAATTGCAATTTCAAGTAGCACACCCATAGCGCAACCATCGATAGTTTTTTTAATAATTTAGATCAACATGTGTGCCTGATTCGTATTATGTGTTGCTAACAATAAAGTGCCATAAACATTACCTACAAAATTGACATAATATGTAAAACATATGTCAATTTTGAAATGGTAATGTTAAGTTTCGATGTTAATACTGAAGGCAAATCCTTCTTCTAATTATTAACAAGGCTTAATAAACCACGGTGTATATAAACTATCATATTGCTGATATTAATAGAATGTAGGTACTTATTAATCATTCCCACAGAATTAATATACAGCCAACATCAATTTATAGTTTCAAACACTGCCAACGATTTATTGACCACAAGTGCCTTTCATAATATTTAGAGTACAGAATGACAACCATGGGTATACAATATACATTATTGCCTGCTTAGCTCTCGTTTCGGTGTCCCAACAAACCAATTTGCAGCTACTTCCATGTAGATAATAGATAACATACAACAAAATAAAAAAATTGTACATTAAATTTAAACTATTTATTACAACTAACTAAAATTATTGGGTACGACTCGGTAATAACAGCCTCAATTTATTATTACCTAAATGAAATGTTAATTAATATGTATCAAACCATAAGTCAGAAACTAACCCATGGTTAGTGTACAGTTTGGTAAAAGTTCAATATTAAAAAACTTCGGCTTCACCCGATGTCATTATTTCTGCAAGTCGCCCGCAACTTACGAAATCGTTTTGAGAATTTCTCAAAACTCCAATAACTTATTTTCTTTTACCAAACTAATAAAAATGAGGTTAATACTTGCATCTGTACAAGAAGCTCTACTACACTAAAATTAAAATTGATGTTTTCACTTTTTTGTTGAACATTATAGCATTTATCTTTGTCGTTAATCATAATCGTTTATTTGCAGGTATGTATAATTTCATCATGATTATTATGAATATATTGATGCATGAATAATTCAAGGAACATAATATTTTATACCTACCTAAAGTTTTAGAATGGTGTTCAGAAGACATAAAGTAAATTTATAATATATTTTAATATAGGGTTTCGTAAACAAAAACATTACCTCAACACAACACAAACGTTTTTTTACCTGAAACCAACAAAACTCTAACGTTTTACCTCAAAGTGTTTTGTACGGCTGTAACAAAACAATGGTTAAAATACGAATGACGTTTTACGTACAAATCACGCTGCGAACTACAATTTCTAAGTTTAAGTAATTGAATACGTTTCAGAATATGCTAGTTTTTTAGTTTAGGTATTCAAATTATGTTACAATTATTTTTATTTCCGAAAGTTTTTGGCAAGGACCCTAAATATAATAATTTCAGTTCCTGAGCCTGGAATATTGCCGTTTACATTAAATTAGAAAAAAAACATTTTTTTGCCTATGTCGCCTACTAGACCTATGATCTAGTAGGAACTAAAATAAACTTTATTGGCTGTTTTCGGCTCTGGCTTCGAAAGCCTTTTAAGCCTGTCAATTCCTGTACATTAAGAGATTTTAATCTGTATTCTTGCCGCCTCGTAGGATACGCTTTTTTTCCGCACGGACATATGTGGTTAGCCACGAGGCTTTTGCTGCCTACATAAACGTAGGATACAATAGTGATAATTATTGTATTCGTTGTTTAATTTAACAAAATTTATGGTTATAAAAACCGTCTAAGAATATAAATTTTTACGCCATCCTTCACTGCAGCAATGACGTTACGACACAAATATCTATAGAAAAATATGGCTGACATCGATTTCGTCGATGTGTGACAACAAACTGTTAATTTTAAAATATTAATATATATATTTTTTGAGCTTTCTTTCTCTTCGTTGCTGGTCTAATAAAACCACTATGTTCCATATAAAAGCAATTTCCAGCAAGTTTTTAAAATTAGCCTATAGACACCATAATAATCGTCAACGTAAGCTTTATACGATACCAAAAACGTAATCTTTTTGCATAGACCTTTTAATATAGGGTGCTTTCAGGAGTCAAATAAAATCTTTACTAATGTTATACGTAATCACTATCACTACCACTATGTCGTTTAAAAAAGACGGCATATATATTTTGGAAGCACCTATTACACTAACAAATATACGTAGGTACATACATTGTACCTGTAATGTAACACAGCGCCGCAAAGTGAATTTTTTGCACAGCTATTACACAAAAAAGGGTTGAAGTACTAATTAACTCTTACGTTCAAATTACGGTACGAAGAACATTCACTTTGTTTAGGAACAAGAATAAATACAACCGTGCATTTTTTCTTGACGTAATAGAACAAAATGACTTGTTTACTGAAAACTTCCCGAAGGCATTATATAATATTAACAGGAGCTTTTGCTTATTATAATTTTCTATTTTGGGATATTTGCTTTCAAATACTCGGACCTTACCTTGGACCTGTTTCACTTTGTGGTTTAATTTATTCAGTTAAGGTTTAATTAGGCGCGTTACATAACTTTGTGGGGACGAAAATTGGTCTTAGCAACAGGAGTGTTCCGCCTTTTCATCTTTTGTTAATTGTTCGTAATCATAATGTTTAAATTTGTAGCTTTTAATCTTGAATAATTTAAATTTAGAAATGTTAAGCATAACAATTGGTTGAGCGAGGAAATGGGAATAATATGGTTTTACGCCTTTTATTACAAATACGTTTAACTATTTCATGTTTTTTTCTTATTATTTCAATTTATTGACGTTCTAGTCTTCACATTGTTGAAATGTAAACTTAGTTGACGCGTCAGGGTAATCAATATTAGCCCCGTCAGCTCCCATACTATAACGAACCTATTTGGAATATTGTCTATTCAAAATTTTAGAGTAGGTACCTGTCAAATTTTATATTATTTTTATCATTGTCATTTTTTAAACAAATATACCTACATGCCATAGTTATCAGACTAGCGCCTTTTATTTCCATATATAAATAATAACAACACTAATGCGTTATTCACACTATAAATAATTATAAATAAAAGTGGTTTCCTCTTGATGCTTTCTTAATAATACTCGCAAGTTATACAGTAAAGACGACTATTGCATTTTTACTAGGTAGGTTGCAAAGTATTTCAATACAGCCTATTTGACTTACCTACGGCATTATTCCAGCTGTATTTTTTGTAGAATTTACCCAAAAAATTGTCTGTGTGTTTGACTTAAATACTTTTGGCAGCCGCGCGATGTCTAGAATTATTAAAGATCTAGCCTCCTTGCGCTACCCGTATACTCCCGTTTTCGTCGGAAATTCATAATTAAATATAGCTTATAGGCTTTCTCGAAAAATATGCTATCTAAAACCGAAAGATTTTTTTAAATAGGGTCAATAGTTCTTGAGATAACCGCGGTCAAGCAAACAAACTCTTCAGCTTTACATATTAGTAGAGTATAGGTATAGTAATGACTTAAGAGCTACGATAAGTATGCTATGCTACGAATTTCTGAATTTATCTACAAGCACAACAACATTAACTATAACGAATTGTTCTAAATCAATATAATTGTAATGTTAACCTTTAAGTACCGTCGTGGGTGTAAGAATTACCAAAATTCTTGTATTTCTTATTTAAATAATGTAGGTACACCCACGTGATCCTAATTGCTCGGGCTCGCGTCGAATGAAGGAAGACTGCACACATGTAGGGAAAGTTTTGACTTTAAATATTTTATAAGTCACTTGTTTTGATTGCATTTTGATAAGCGGTGCCTAAACGTCACTTCGCTATTAGTATTAGTTTAGCTGATTGTTAACCCACTTTAAAAAAGGAGGAGGTATTCAAACGACATAATGGTTTTTTTATTTTTTGGAATAGGGTATTAGCATAAGTGAACTGGTTTTATATATTATAATAATACTAGCTTCCCGCGCGCGGTTTCACCCGCGTAACTCCCGTTCCCGTGGGAAATTCATAATAAAATATAGCCTATGTCCTTTCTCAGGCTCTAGACTATATCTGTAACAAATTTCATTTAAATCGCTTCAGTAGTTAAGGCGTGATTGCGTAACAGACAGACAGACAGACAGTCAAACAGTAAGGATAAGCATGAAACCAACAAGTTAGTCTACTCTGGACTTTTCTCCGTTATTCATCAATATCGTTAGATATAGCATTGATTCATATAATAATTGTACTCGTGCAAACACAATAATTTTGGAATCCTAAAGATCAACAATACATTTTTTTTTACACGAAATAAATATAATAAATAATAAAATACATTCACAGGTTTACAAACATCAGAATTTTTATAAGTTATGAGTATTTGGATCTTCGCGCTTTGGTGTAAAGATCGCTGAACGTATAACCGCTTGTCTCATTATATTTTTTCTTTATCAGTGTAGTCACTATATTTCGTCGGAACCCCATTTCGGATCACGGGTTATTAATGGGTCGTTCATGACGTCACAGTAACGCGATCGCTATAGATATGAAGACATATAGATATCGCACATCAGCTGAAACACATGCGTTAATATGATACGGGTATCACATAGACTGATGGCTCTAATTAGGTTATGTTAAGTCTCCTTAAGGTTGATAGTATAGCCTAATTTAAGCGCAAAATTGTATGCTTCTCTTAGTCTACAGCGACAGTGTTGCATTTAGAAGGTTATGAAAAACATACCTAAATTACATAGTTTTTAGGAATCTAATACCTAACAATATCATCGGTGATAGTGCAATACCGCCAAAGGAATACAGCTACATACATATATACATAAGCTCACGCCTGTTTCCCAGCGGGGTAGGCAGAGACAATGGACCTCCACTTGCTACGATCCCTACACACATCTTTCGCTTCATTCACTCTCATAACATGCTTCATACAAGCACGTCGGTTTAGGGTGGATCTTATTTGACCTTTTGCGAGGATGTCTCCGATTTGGTCAGAGAACGACCGTCGAGGTCTTCCCCTTTCGACTGTGCCACTCACACTTGCCATGTATACCTGTTTTGTCAATCTTTCTTCATCCATTCTTTCCACGTGATCAAACCATCTCAACATTCCCTCCTCTAACTTCGTAATCACGTCCTCTTTCACTCCACACCGTTCTCTTATCACGCTATTCCTTATTCTGTCATTCAATGTTAACCCAAACATACTTCTCAAAGCTAATAAGCTAATAAGGTAGTCAAAAGATCAATTGTAGTAGATGTTTAACCCATTACACAAATGAAGAAAATATTTTTTGACGGACGAAATTACACCATATAGGCAATATCACCAACGATAAGTGATTTAGTATCATAGTTAAATTAAATATTGTTATAACTATCCATAGTTTTGTTTCATTGTTGGTTATACAACACGTAATACCACTTATATTGCAACTGTTCATAGGCTGCTTAACATCCGCTACATTGCTGACCGACAGGATGATATAAAAAAGCCTACTATAATAATATAGTATATTATTCACAAAAGTAGGTATCACATCCTAAGGCATCACTTTCTAACGTCCTCTGTTTTCCTAATATCTGTGCAACCTTAACCCCAGCTAGCCGCCACACAAACATACGTGACACTGTGTTTATTAATAATACCGGCCATACTTCATCATATATCAAGAATAATGGCTGATTTGATATGACAGCTGAAGTAAATATTCGGTGTGGCGTAGTCGTAAGAAAACAGGATAACACATAGAAAATAAAACTGAACACATTGATATTACGTTTGTATGCAGATGGTGGTAGCTGGCTTAGAATATACCACCCCATGCCTTCCCAGGGATAGTGGCAGCAGCATCCATCAGCTCAAGATCAGTGATAATATCGCTTAACGATCCTGGCTTACCAAGGTCTGTTAGGAGGCCCACGTTCAGAAGTGGACATAAACGGGCCGGTGAATTTAAAAAATGATGAAGTTGGTCATTTACATTACTATATTTTAAAATTAAAGTTCATTACACAATATATACTTAACATGTACTAGGAAAATAAATCCCTGTATCGCAGTTGCCTTCACAAGTCATTTATGGATACAAAGCACATTCAATCTCACAACAACTGCCCATGGTTCACACAAATAATTGTTTTGGGTACGAATTGAACCTGGAAAACCAGGCCACAGACAACTAATGTAACCACTAACAAGTGCTGTCAATTGGAAAATACATTTGAAAATTTCGAAGGAACAACGTAGAAACAACGTGACACAGTAACTGATAAAATGGTTTTCGTGTTCGGTTTGAAACGTTTTATTGAACCTACTAATGGATTGAACTTGGATCGGGGAAACAATACTGTTTTTGCACTACGCTAAGTCTAATTAACACCCAAAGATTGGCAGAAAAAGGCGTTAACCCTACTTCAGTACCTATAAAAGTTTGTGCTAATGTTATAAATAACTTACTTTAGGGTTCGTTGAGGGAGATTGCCATCACAACGCCTGGCAGCCGAATTGGTGATCTCAGTAAGAGGGTGAGTATCCATATAAAGATAGATGCTGCTGCCAATCCTTCAGCTGTAAATCCCAAGTTGCCTCTTACATCACCCATGGGAAGACTTATAAATGTTTATTCGAAGAAGGAAACGACACGGCAAGTTATAAATAAAAATAAAATACGTTTACTCTAAGATTAAACCTAATGTCCCATGTCTATTTACAAAATAAGCAACTACCGCCACTGCTAAGCCACCGTAAAAATGGTTGGTCGAGGCCGCACTGATATAGCAACGCGGCGGCAACCCTTCGAACAAATAAAAGCCTCGCGCCTCAATGGCCCACCTTAGAAACCAACCACTAGCAGTCATAACTCTTTCCATGTTATTCAAAAACCTTACTTTAATGTAAGTACCTTTCACATTTGACTAAGTATTATCACACAATGCTCTCATACAAACATAACCAATTCACAAAGCAACATTTTATTTCATCTAAAAATATGCTACTACTACACAGCGAATATCGTGATTTCTAAATTGTGCAATCGAAAATCAAATAGCATCTAGCTTTTCTAGACTTTTCCGAAGGCAGAGCTTTCAACTTCTGCTAATGCACTTGTAGTGTGCCTGCAGTTGAAAACTACCGTTTGCAGCTTTTAATAAAGTAAATATTGATAACAGAAAATAAACAAGTGATACTCTTAGTTTACTTTCTATTGCTTTTCTTGTTAACTTTTAATTTTTCGTACATGGTTTTCTTCTATTTAATTTAAAGAGATTCAGATATCTCAAGAGAGTATATAGTAGCTAATACCTTCTCGATCCTAAATTTACTTTTGTATCCTGGTAACTTAAAGCACTTTTTTTTTGTTGTATAGGGGGAAACGCATTTACGAATCCGCGCGCAGCGCGGATGTGCGTAGCGCGCAACGTCTCCGCGCGCTGGCGGTGGGATATGTAGGACTCACCCTCTCTATAGCGGTGATATGCTTACTCATACCACAAGGAGAGGACCCCACACCACTAAAACCCCCCGGACACTCCTTCGATCCATCGTTGGCGGGGGCCGGGTAACTAAAAGGCCTGCGAAGTCAAAACGCCTCTAAAAATCTTAAGAGCCGATAAAAATAATCTTAATCATTCCGTGATCTTCCCACCAGCGGCCACCCTAAACCACTGTCCGAATCTTCTTGCTTAGGTTATAGTTTATTAAACGATTAATTAAGGCTGTAGCCCCGCTGCTCAACTAACTACATCATTATATCCGCCCGAAAAATAAATGTATTACTTGGTTTACAATCAGCCTATTAACTATCAGCCATATAAATGCTACTACTAATTATAGAAAGTTGAATGTGTTAACTTGGTTTGATATTTTATAACATATTAGGTTGGGGAAAAAGTCTTTTCGCATTATAGATTGTATGAACTTGTAATAAAATCTCTTTGGCTATACTATTTGTATGTGGCTGGTTTTGGTATCATTGAAAGTTAAATTAGGAAAATGTATGATTTTCATTTGTTTTTCACACTGTCAAGATGAGTGAATCCAATGAAGAAATTCGTTACCTTTTAAAATTTTACTACAAAAAAAGGCAAAAATGCAAATCAAGCCGCGAAAAAAATTTGCGATGTTTATGGACCTAGTGCAGTGTCTGTGAGAGTAGCACAAATTTGGTTTAAGCGTTTTCAATCCGGAAATTTTGATGTCAAAGATGCACGTCGCTCTGGTCGCCCTGTTACGGATAAAATGGATGCCATTTTTGAAAAAGTGGAGCAAGATCGGCATATCAGTAGTTACGACGTAGCTGAAGAACTGGGAATTGACCACAAAACAGTTTTGGCGCATTTGAAAAAACGAAGTACACAAAAAAGCTCGATTTTTGGGTACCTCACGAGCTCACTGAAGGAAACCTAATGAACTGTGTACTCATTTGTGATTCTTTATTACGACGTAATGAAACCGAACCATTTTTGTAGAATCTGATAACTTGTGATGAAAAGTGGATCACGTACGACAAGAACGTCAAGCTTCACAGACTGGCAAAACCCGGGTTAACTCACAACAAGGTGATGTTGTGTGTGTGGTGGGATTGGAAGGGCATTATTCATTATGAGCTGGTACCACCAGGCAGGACACACAACAAGGTGATGTTGTGTGTGTGGTGGGATTGGAAGGGCATTATTCATTATGAGCTGGTACCACCAGGCAGGACCATCGATTCTGAACTCTACTGCGAACAACTGATGAGATTAAAGCAAGAAGTTGAAAGAAAGCGGCCGGAATTAATCAACAGAAGGGGTGTGGTTTTTCATCATGATAACGCTAGACCTCACACATCTTTAACCACTCAGCAAAAATTAAAAGAGTTTGGCTGGGAGGTGTTAATGCATCCGCCGTATAGTCCTGACCTTGCACATTCAGATTTCCACCTGTTTCGGTCTCTTCAGAATTCTTCAGGCAGTGTCAGGTTAACATCACGAGAGGACTGCTAAAACCACTTGTCGCGGTATTTGGATCAGAAGTCTCAAAATTTCTATAGCGATGGGATCATGTCCCTACCTACAAGATGGCAAAAAGTTATCGAACAAAATGGTACCTACATACTTTAGTTAAATGTAAATAAACTATATTAAACAATGTTTTGAATTTTCTTAAAAAATGCGAATAAACTTGTTCATTATACCTACTGGGTGAGTTCTTACCGTCTTGATAATATGGTGTCTTGTACTAGTGGAATAGAATCTATGTATGTCGGTAATTAGTTTCGAAAATCTCATAAAATTACTTAAAAGAAATACACCCTACATAGCTCGTGCTATATATACAATACCTAGGCTGCATTATGTCCTATGGAATACTGCTTTGGGGGTCAGCCGCTGATGTCAATAGTACTTTTATATTACAAAAAAGAGCAGTTAGGACTATTTACGGTTTAGGTAGTCGCGACTCCTTGCGTACCAGGTTTAAAGAGATTAATATACTTACCGTTCCCTCTTGAGTACATATATCAAAATATCATTTTTGTTAAAAAAAATATAGATCAATAAAGCAAAAAAAGTGATATTCATAATGTTAACACGAGAAATAAACATAAAGTTGCCATGCCCGGTTTTAGAGTTAGTAGAACCAATAAATCATTTATGGGAAATTGCATTAGGTTTTATAACAAACTCCCTAGTCATGTAACTGATTTGCCTGATCCAACTTTTAAAGTATATATTAAACGGGTCCTCATATCTAAAGGCTATTATAGCATTAAGGACTATATTGAGGATAAAGACGTTTGGCTTCATAAACCTACTTGCGTAACACTTCCTAGAGACCCTGTACCCAAATAAAATAGTAGTAAGCATAATAGTGTGAAGTTCTGTGAACTATCTGTAATTGACCTACTTACATATATTATATTCATAGACCGCTAGTTCTGTCTCAAATTCTTTTATTTTTCTATTAGTATAAAAACACAATAAACAAATATTACAAAGACAACCGTTTGGGCAAAAAATGTGTATGCCAATAAATAGTTAAAGTAACTGGACCAAAACCTACGTTCTGCCCATTTGAGTATGTTTCGCCGGACCGTCTCATGTGGGTCGTGTTAAAACCGGCAGTAGAATAACCCACTGAGTTTGTTTCGCCGGATCTTCTTAGTTGGGGCGTATTGGATCCGGTGGTAGCATTAAAGCGCGTCCGTCGTTATATACTCATGGTCCACCTAAATAATGACAATTGTTCTAACCTACTATAGACAGAACAAGCTATTTGACACAATATAGTTAAATAATAAACTAAGACGTTAAGACTAAAAAAATATTAAAGTAATAACTTGAATACTTGTTTAATTTGAAAATTTATAAAATATGATAATTATAGATAATAATACTAAATACTAAATTATTGTTTTGACTATTTGCAAGTGTTTGTAATAGGTTTACGTAAATAAAAATGAATGATTTTTTAAGTATTTATTTTTTAATCACACACGAATGAAAATGCGTACCTAAGTAGGTATTTCGCTCATAGCGTAACTACGTACTTAGGTACGCATTTTTACCGTTACGATTTTCACTCTTTGTCAGTAAAAAATATAAAATGATAATATAATTATGCCTTAGACATCTATTTCATATACATAGCACGCCCTATTATTTTCAAGATGGTAAAAAAGTCACATAGTATTTTTACCTACCTACTTGATAAAATTAAATGATTATCAGTGGGAAAATTAATTTAAATTTTCACAAATTTTAAATTTTTATATATACCGTTATTCCCATTACCGATGAAATTATGTTCTTGTTCGGTTTTGATCTGACAACTTATATGCATCTACTTACCACATACAGACGATTGAAATTTACTCGAAAAAAATGATTTCTCACATAACATTCATGTGATCAGTTAGTCAGTGTCAACATATTATTATCTAATTAATAAACTAAATTTAGCACCTAAGCATATATATTTAGGTTACCCAAAGCATTAAATTAAATCAATAAATTTATTTTCTCATTTAAATATTGATGTATTTTGATGTGAAAATAAATATGCCTCTAGCACTCAGTGTCGAACGTAATTTCGATTCAACATTAAACAGAGTTGCCTATAATTCCAGGCTTTAATATAAAGCCTATCAAATATACATTAAGTGAATGAAATTGCTTCGAAACGAAATAAAATCCAAAACAGGGCCACAGTAGCAGTAATAAAATTCTTTTAATCTAATCCTCTGTCCGATAGTTACTTTCGTTAGTAATAGAATAGCGTGGAACGAACTTAAGTGCTTTCACGCCGTCCTTGCTATTAATTCCACTCCAAACTTACTCGTTCGGTTATCGAAAACTGTGTATGAACACCTAAGCAACCACAAATAATTATATTATATATGCTACGTCAGTGTAGCTTTATACATATATTTATAGTTAAAGAATAATATCATTACATATGATACAAGCTATAGCTTAGTATTTTGAGACGTTATGGTTGCTATTACTATTAAAATCATGGCATTTATTTTGGTAGCATCTTATATATTTGGGCTGGTTAGCTGAGTGTATATACTTATTGCCCGTATAGCGTCCACTGCTGAACATGGGCTTCCTCCCGAGGGAAATTTTTACCATAGGTACCACGCTTGGTAGTGAGCTGGTGACCGCAGTATTATGTTGTAACGATGATGTGTACGATAACACTACTGCCTGTTCCTTGGTATAAGCTTGTTATAGATAATGTTATAACAAGCGGGACTAACGGCTTAACGTGCTTCCCGAGGCATAGAGAGTAGTTCCTAAATCATTGACCCAAAAAATTAAAAATACACAAAGATTTCTTGTCTTTTACCACTAAATCGAGACTTTTTCAGCTACACGACATAGGTTATCACTGATGATGTAACAGAGTTTGTTAACTGATAAATAAAGACACTGGCTGTGCTTACAAAGTGCTTGCGTGTCCATTTCAATGATTGGCGCCCAATGTGGGGCGCAGGCTGTGCCTCCTTGGTAAATAGTTTAAAATTAGATGTATTGAATAGGAGAGCATTTAATTTAACTCTTACAATTATTATGACACAAATAACTCAAACAGGGTTTTTACGTGATATATTACAAAAGGTAAGTTTATTCTTTCCATATATGGCATGTGCTACGCCCAAAACGTGTCCACTTAAAGTTGGAAACGGTTACTATCTATAAATAATAAAATGTATAAAATTTTCATACATTTTATGTTATAGTGTAGGTACAATAAATTTATTGAATAAAAGGGAACGATAAATGCAAAATAAAACCCTTTCCAACCCAACCAGCAATACAGTCCTATAACTAAAGGTTATACCTCTAAAAAGCTGTGTAAACGTTTTATTAAGGTTTTAGCGGTGACAGCGTATTGTATAAAGGCGTTCGATAACACATTATTGCTCTATAAGCTTATAGAGCTAAAATGACATATAAACAATCGTTGTTAACGTTTACAACGCCATTTTATACAACCGTTATAGTCAGGTGCTATAGCAAGATCTAATATAACTAGTACAGAACGATATTGCTGTATAAAATTGTTCGCAGAAGCCTTTATTCATCTGATTTGCACAATAAGGGTTCCAAACAAACTGCTATAGTACTTTCGTTTTAGCAGTGACGAACACTCAACTATGGAGCGATATTTTGGTAGTGTGGATACTCAGATCGTTGTTATAGTACTTAGTACGTTAGTAGTCAAAAAAACTCTACAATTGAATGATTTTGTGATGTAGCCAAGTTTGAGATTACGCTTATGTAATGTAACTGTACTATAATCATTTTCAGATGCCTATTATAGTTTCACTGATAAGACAATTACACAGACACTTTTTTAGAGCAGATTTGTTGTATAATGCCTTCTTTAGTTCCTTTAATACATATGTTAGTATTATAACAGGGTATCTATCTCTTTAATAATGCAAAAATGTAACACAAAAGTAGACAAATGTTGCTATTAAATGACAATTATATACTGAAAAAGAATTTTTATCATGCTTTTAGAACAATACTCAGACATTTTGATTCAACGATCGACAAAAATGGATTTAAAGAATTGTAAAAGATATAAACGCAGTGGAACATATAGAAGAGAAGTTAATAGACGTTATAAGAAAGCACCATCATCATTAGCAAACGATCTAACCAGTAATAGCAACCAAAATCAAGTTGAGGGCACAAATATAGAAAACGGTTCCGTACAAAATGAATTTTGAAAAAGTACTTTCTATAGTAGCCATTACATCACTATTTTGAGACCTGCGTTACTGTTACATAAATTGTATAGGACTGATTTGTGATGTGTGACACTGCTAACAGATCGTTTTGACACTAAACAGAGATATAACTGCGCCACTTTCGAAGAAATAACTCTTTTTTAGGTTTTTTATAGGGCCAAAAACAGTTTTTTACAAAATGTTCTATGGACTTTTATACAACTAGTTTTTGCTGCTTGGGAAGTACAATTCATGTAGGTATATCTTCTGGACATGCACTTAACATGAACGCCATATTAATAACTCATATTATTTAATATTATTAATGCAGTCATTGAAGCGTTATTAGTCCGATTTTTTTACTGTAAACCGATTTGCCTGAAATTTTGGAATTAGGTTCATCTTACCCTTAACTTCAAAAGTGAAAATGTTCTGAATTCCGCACCCACCCTGGGGGAGGTTGCCACCCCTTCTCGTTCATGTATTTTTTTTTAAATAACCTCGGATAACGAAAGAAGGCCTAATTTCAAGAAAAAAATGTTCTGTAAAGTTTTTCAAAAAACCCAATTACCTTTCAAGTTATTGGCAATTGAACATTCGGAATTTTTTACGTGTTTCATCGGTTTTTTGCAAATATCTCCAAAAATATTCATTTTAACGAAAATTTAATGATGAACAAATTATAGCAGGTAAAAACTGAACAAATCAGTTTTTTATAAAGTGTTCTAAGAGCGATATTAAGCTAGATATTAAAGATCAAAGCCGTTTTTATTTTGTCTGTAATTTAATCGATGTATTCAATGCCATTTAGCGGCGAGCAGGTACATTTTATGCATTTTATTGCAAATAGGGGTAAAAAGCACTACAAGTGCTTGAAATAAGCTTTAAAATAAGCCCTGGTAAAAGTCTTTTGCACGTAAAATGAGTGAGCTGTAATGCAAATAAGAGGATCATCTAATGGTTTTTTCCTAAAAATCAATGGAATTCATAAGTGCCATATCCACCAAAATTAAAATTATTCGTATTCCGTCTAGAATTAACTTTAATATAAAGATTTTGATAGATTCTAGCAGTTTGGATGCTTTAGAAAACATATTTTTCAAAAAAATCACGATTTTAAGAAAAAAAAATAGAATTTTTACAATAACCACCTTCTTTTCATAATATCTCAAAAAATATGAATGAAACGTTTAAAAGTATAAGATAAAAAATGTAAGTCATTTTTTGCCAAAATAAAAATATTTTTTATTTTTTCTGTAACACAAAAATTGACGGAGATATGCTTGTTTAAAGAGCGCGTAGCAGCGCAATCACAGTCTCTCTCGAGCCCTTTGACCCTTCACCGTTTTAAAATAAAAAGTTTTTCACTATATATTGTAATCTAAAGTTGTAGCTCTTTTAATTACCTTTAAAATGGTATTTTATAAGTTGTGATAGCATCAGAATTACCATCAGAATACCCATTGATTTTTAAGAAAAAACTACCATTAGATGTTCCTCTTATTTGCATTCATCATCATCAGCCTGTTGTAGTCCACTGCTGAACATAGGCCTCCCCCATTGATTTCCAGCGGGCTTATTTGCATTACAGCTCACTCATTTTACGTGCAAAAGCCTTTTAACAGTGCTCATTTTAAAGCTTATTTCAAGCACTACAAAACCCTATTTCATTAGAATGCATAAAATGTATCTGCTCGCCGCTAAATGGCATTGAATACATCGATTAAATTACAGACAAAATAAAAACGGCTTTGATCTTTAATATCTAGCTTAATATCGCTCTTAGAACACTTTATAAAAAACTGATTTGTTCAGTTTTTACCTGCTATAATTTGTTCATCATTAAATTTTCGTTCAAATGAATATTTTTGGAGATATTTGCAAAAAACCGATAAAAAACGTTAAAAAATCCGAATTTTCGATTGCCAATAACTTGAAAGGTAATTGGGTTTTTTGAAAAACTTTACAGAACATTTTTTTCGTGAAATTAGGTTATTTTGAAAAAAAAATACACCAACGAGAAGGGGTTGCAACCTCCCCCTGGGTGGGTGCGGAGTTCAGATAATTTTCACTTTTGAAGTTAAGGGTAAGATGAGCCTAATTCCAAAATTTCATGCAAATCGGTTCACAGTAAAAAAAATCGGAGGGTAAACCCTATTTTTCGCTTCAATGACTGCACTATATATAGTCACCAATAATAAAAAGTAAAAATTTGCCGTGTATGAGCGCGTTGCCGAAAATTACGTAGAGAAAAATTATCCAAACTGACAGGTATGACTATATGTGCCAAACTCCATTACCTATTCTGTATGAAAATGTATGTTTTTCATAACATCTTCCATCGCCCACACTCGAAAAGTTAGAAACTTGTTTAATACGTAACCATACCAAACTTATCCGCTTGTTGAAAAACTCTGTTCGGGAAACAAATTGTTGTGATATATCTACAGAGCACAATGGCACATATACCTATAGTAATACCTAGCATAATTCAGAACTTAGTAACATACTGACAGTTAGCAGTAGCGACTCGCACATTCCAGTAAATATGGCATACATTTTAATAAAACTACATCGAATTGCAGAGCTCGTCAAGATTGCTATATACAGTTGTAGTACATTGCTGTGTAGTTAGCGCAACACAAATGTAAATTCAAAATTATAGCGCAATGTATTCAAAGGCAAATTGGAGTGGAATAAATTTGTTCTTTTATGTATCCTACTGCATGCTACACACAGGCGTAAAAAAGTGTGGATGCCACCATAACGTCTCGAAATACCTATAGCTTGTTAACTGGATTTAAATTAAACCATTAGAAATAAGATATAAGTGAATATACTAAACCGAACATAAAATATACACATCATAGTACTGACGTACATTGGACAGATAACGTCATACATAACCACAATATTAACTAAGTTTATAACTCGAAAACCCCTTTAGCAGTAACACGACTAAGCTCTAGCCTTGCCACAAATGCTTCATCGTAGGTATTTCCTGAATGATTTTAAAGCTTTAAATATATATGGCCTCACATTGTTGGCACATATAATACTATGAGCCGTGTGGTTTCTGGCTTAGAACAGACCAACCCATGTCTTTCCATGAGTGTCATAAGTGGCGACTAATTCCGTAGGTTTATTTTATATTAGGATTGGTGTGCTCGTATGATGATAGATAACTATAATGATCCGAAAATGGGATCCGGAGTGTCATCATCATCAGCCTGTTGTAGTCCACTGCTGAACATAGGCCTCCCCCATCGATTGCCAGCGGGAACGATCGCTAGCGGCCTGCATTCACCGACGGTCCCCGGCCGCCCCGCTAGTCCTGGCCACGGTATCTGGAGTGTAAAATCCGCTAATAGTTTACTAGTCAATTTGTTCGGTTACTGTAGGTGTAATACAATTATTAATATATGCAAGATAATTATAAATAAACATACAATAGAATTTATGATAATAATATGTAGGATCTCATCATAACATTTAAAGTACATGTCCTTTTCATAAATAATATTAAATTGTTACATAGATTTTTTTTATGCCATTTATCTTATACTAGCTGCGCCCCGCGGTTTTACCCGCGTTACTCTGCTCCAGTGGGTCGGAGCGTGATTTTTTGTAGCCAAAGTTTCAGCCAAATCCATTCAGTAGTTTTTGCGTGAAAGACGGACATTCAAACAGACACACACCTACACTTTCCCATTTATATTATTAACATGGATAGTCATTAAAACAACCTCCTCTTAATTTTACATACCTAAGTTGAATTCATCTACAAAAAAATAATGTGCCAATTTAAGTAAATTACAGAGTAAGTAATGTCACTAAGTACAAAATAAACAGTCCTTTATAGACATATACGTCATTTTATATTCACTCCCCACGCACGTCCTCCAGTCGGCGCTGTAAAGGTTATGAATACAGGCTCAATCAACTCGTAAATGTTCCACAGAATATCTTGAATAGCACTAATAAATAGCCCCAAATCAAACTTACGGAACATTCCTTTTGGAATACACCGGTTAGTTTGGTCGTCGAAATATCATTATTTGTCTACTTAGGTATAGATATGTATTTATTAATTCAGTGTAGTAACATTGATCACTAATATCTGAAATGATGTTAGTGTAATATTAGATAAGACAGAGGAAAGATTGAATTGTTTGTATATTTGTTTGTAATGGATAGACACAAAAGCAGCGAATTGAATTTGAAAAGCGAATTTGGGTGTGATTTGTGTACGCCAATTGTGTGTTTCTAAAGTCCCCTACACACAGGGATTATTTTTCCTAGTGCGGGAGTTGCCTTTTTAAATAAGAAAAAAAATGCTAGGACTAATGTAGATGGGTACGTTTTCGTTATCGTTATTCTCATCAGACTTGGTAACCCTGAGATCACAGTCTATCAAGCCGTTCAATAGGTCATTTACGTGCCTTAACGCGTTTTCAATAGCTGGGATCAACGGCTTAAACCCTTTTTCAAATCATAGAGATGCTCAGAAAGTAATCTCGGTTGCCCGTCACTCATCAATATACTGACCGCATACCTCAGTACTTAACCTTGCTTAAAGATTATATATAAATACTAACTTCGCCCGTAGTTATTATGCCCGCGTTGAATTGCTACTGCAGATCTTAGTACCAGATATGAGTAATAAAATTATTATACTAGCTTTATTTATTAAACTAAGTAACAGTAGTTAAAATAAATAATATAAAAGAGGTAGAGCAAAGAAATAGTACCTCCACCACTACAGCCAAATAACATAATTGGTTAATTTTGTGTTTCTGTGCGTGAGTAGGGTCAATATATCTCACCTTAGGGTGGCTAGTACTGTATCCACTGTACAAGTACCAGCTGAGTTGCACCCCTATACTACTTAACATCAGGGGGCTATTTATGTTTTAAAACAACTCTGGTACTAGCGAAATAAATCCCTTTGTCGCGAGGGAATTTACAAACACATAAGTCACGGACACTAAACACACCCAGAGTCAGAATAACTATCTGCGATTAACACAAATCATTGTACCGGATAGAAACGAAACCAGAACAAGGAACGACAAAGAAAGAAAGAAAGAACAAAAAAAATCCCCTCACCATTTAACAGGTCAGAAATTAAAAAAAAAAACATCAAATTTGTTTTGCGCTAGAGGAGAAAAAAATAAATTATTATATTACAACATTATATGTTTATATTTCAATTATGCCCTTCATAGGATGAAAAATCATTCACCATTTTTCAAATGTTTCTTTCAGCGTTTTGCTTTGTCGTTATTGATGACGTACTGCCAGAATGACGTCATACTTCCGCTACGGCATCGGAGAGAAAATCTTGATATAATATCAAACTGTGAGAGTGTTTTTTCGCGGAAGCAGTGACGGGGCAACACGACGGAAACTTCCAATGAAACGCCCGTAGGATGAGAATATCGAGGAACTTGTCAAAAGAGAGTTACTGACAAGGCCTCCAACTTTGAAATTTCGTGAAGTTTGCAATGAAAACACTTTCATTTGTTATGTGTCTAGTTATATTCGTACAGTTGGTGATACAGTCAAAGTAATGTAGGCTATTAGTTTATGATAGTACTGTGCAATGGCGAGCCTATTTGAACTTCTACTGCTGAACATAGACTTCGTCCCGTTGGACATTACCATTACCACCACGCTTGGAAACGGGTTGGTGACAACATTATAATGTTGTAAAACATAGCGAAAGGCAGCTGCCCATTTCCTCCTAAATGAATATTATTATAGATGATGTTATAACAATTGGGCAACGGCTTAACGTGCTTTCCTAGGTAGGGAGGGTCTAGGAAAGCTATATTAATGTATATATTTTATTTTATTTTGTTTATTACCAGTCGAAATTTTGCATGAATAGTAAATAATATTATTCACTATTCATGAAAAATTTCGGCTGACATACCACTTTGTCAGGAGCCGTGGAGTTTTCACAATATTCTTTTAAAATAACATTTAACGGATACATCAAAATAAACATTGTCAAGTTAATTTAAGCAAGACCATTTATTTTATCACTAGATGTTTTAAGCGACCTCCGACACGTTTGTCTGTCTCGCAAAGCTCAAAAACTACCTACTACTTTAACTACAGTGATTCTTAAACAGGGGTAAATATATAATCAGTATATATTAAAAGCGGCGGCAGGTTATTTTGATTTGTCTGCAGTATTGAACACGATAGAATTTATTTATTATTTTAAATGTTAAACTCTTTGCGTGACACATAAACTCAACCATGTTTAGTATAAAATCATTCTAATGCTATTTCTAGTATTTTAAACACATAACAAATAGTCAGTAACTATAAAGAGGTCCACCGACAATTCTGTGTACCTATCAAACCAAACCTGTCAAAACCAATTATTTCAGGATGGAGCTGACCTGGATACGATACCGAAGGATAAATTTTAAAGGAAGCGCTAAAAGTTGTGTCGGAAAGCTTACATGTTCTTATTTAAGAGCGTTCATTGCATTATAGTCCAGTCATTTTAGGCATTTTAACTCCAACCTGCTGAAAAATACAGTAGAGTTTACTAAGTTCCCAAACCTCCATAACATAACTATTTTTTTCACAAAACGAACAAGTATCAGAAAGCAGTGATAAAGTCAAGTACAAACATTTAGGGATTTCTTTCGCAGATAAAACCTAAAATGAATGGACTATTACTAATCTTTTCATTTATGTTTTGTTCGCAGTAGAACAGACTTTTTCTGTTCTAAGTTAGAAAGTCTGCATCTGGAAATTTATCCTATCGGCTCTATTCCCTATTTTGTTCCTTATATTTATATTACAAAAGCGAAGTAAACAGTAAAATAAGAATATTTAAGCGATAAAATATTCTTATTTTACTTACTTTATACTACCTAATGTCATCAATTCTAAGCCTAAAGTTTCATTAAATGGAGAAACATTAGAATTAGTCACGTCCACCGTATTTTTAGGAATTACCTTAGATTTTAAACTACAATGGGGCCCCCATATTGAAAAACTCGCTGGTAGATTAAGTTCAGCTTCGTATGCTGTGTGGAAAATTAGACAGTTGTCCGATAAAGCCACGGCTAAGCTAGTGTATTTCGCGTACTTTCATAGCATTGTCTTATGGAATTCTGCTGTGGGGGTCAGCCGCCGATGTAAATACTATATTCGTATTACAAAAACGAGCGGTCAGGGCCATATATGGATTAGGTAGTCGCGACTCCCTACGTAACCTTTTTAAAAATATAAATATACTTACCGTGCCCTCTGAATATATTTTACCAAAATATAATTTTTATTAGAAAAAATATTGATAAATATAGTAAAAAAAGTGACATTCATAATATTAACACAAGAAATAAGCACAAACTTGCTGTTCCAGGATTTAGAGTTAGCAAAACTAATAAGACATTTATGGGAAATGGTATTAGGTTCTATAATAAACTCCCTAGTTATGTCACAGACTTGCCTGATACTAGATTTAAAACACATGATAAAACTGTTCTCATATCGAAAGGTTACTATAGTATTTAGGATTATATTGAAGATAAAGACGTTTGGCTATCGGTACCATCTTGCACCTATCTCCCTGAGGACCATACAGCCAAGTACAGTAGTTGTAATTAGAACTGTATCTTATTCTGTGAACTGTCTGTAATTGATTTCATGGTGTACTTTAATTATAAATACCGCTAGTTCTGTCTCAATATTATTCAATCTTATTGAGTAAAACTAAAATAAATTATAACAAGATAACCGTTTGGGCAATAAATGTGTATGCCTACTAAAAATAAATGATAATAATTGGACCAAAACCCCGCGTATTTGTCCATTTGAGTATGTTTCGCCGGACCGTCTCATGTGGGCCGTGTTGAAACCGGTAGTAAAGTAACCCACTGAGTTTGTTTCGCCGGATCTTTTCAGTTGGGGCGCATTGGATCCGGTGGTAGAATTAAAGCGCGTCCGTCGTTATATGCTCATGGTCCACCCAAATAATGACAATTGTTTTGACATAATATAGACAGAACAAGCATTTTGTGTCGCTAAGAACAATATAAATAAATAAATTATAATAATAACATATAAATATATGATAATATAAAAATAATTAATTTTATAGATATAAATAAATAACAAATATAATTAATTAAATTTTTCTAATTAATGTTTGACTATTTACAAGTGCCTGTTACGTAAATAAAAATGATTTTTATTTTATTTTATTTTATTTTAGCTTCATTAGGGAAATGATTATTATGAATTGATATCAAACTGGATTTTAGGAAACGACATAGACTACCATTTATCGCAAATGAATGCTATCTAAGGTAACTAAACCATGCGGACGAAGTGGCAGTAAACAACTAGTGTTATAGTCTTAGAGTATTATTATTTTGTTGGCACAGCAAATCTTGATTTTATATTTTCGTTTTAGACGGGACAGAAAAGTTGTGTGACTTATATAAGAATTCGTGACATATTATTAATAATTTTCGTAGTACGACGGGAATTGTAGGATGTTTTTGCAGAATAACATTGTATCTTCTTATATAAATTGTTATTAAAAAGAAAATTAAACTGTGATTTGTTAACACCAAGCTTAGGTAGGTACATAATTATTCGTGTACGCATAGGTCTAAAATAACTACTCTGTGATTTGTGACTTTTACCAAACTTGCACATTTACGTTGAGATACCTAGAGGTTTAAAACAAATTTAAACTGTTCTGCTATACCCTTTATAAACATAATTTGCGTAACAATGGATGGCATAAACTTTATTTAACTGAAAATGATTTTGTGTTCATTCATTTATCATACATATAAAAACTTCATATTAATTTAATTCTGGCAAAGGTAATAAAGCCAAATAATTGGGTTATATACCAAATAAAGTTATACCAATCTTAAAATTATTCGCAAAATAATTTTTGCATTATTTAGGTTTGAAACACATAATCATTTTTAACGATTCCTTTAGTCAGTTTAAATATTTTTGAATACTTTACGGAAAAGTTTACCGCTTAGCAAAGTTCAAAATTAGTATTTATAAGAATTCAAAAAAATTCAATTGTAAATACGGGCGGTGTCATCGTTTAAATATTTAATCTATAATATAAAAATGAATCGCTGAATGTGTTGCTAAGCGCAAATCTCGAGAACAGCTGAACCGATTTCGCTAATTCTTTTTTTTTTATGTTCGTGGAAGTTCAAGGATGGTTTTTACGGTGAGAAAAATTCGAATAATTGCCTGAAAACCCCTTAAAACAGCCTTTTTCTTTTTCCCATACAAACGTTTTCTAACTAAAATGTAGAGTCAATTTGAGCTTTATTTTGTTAATTAAAAACTTGTTTTTTTGCCAAGATTTTTTAGGGTAGGGGTAGTGTAGGGTAGGGGTAGTGTAGGGTAGGGGTAGTGTAGGGTTTATTTTATACAAATGTTTAGGTCTTTTATGTATCGATTGAGGCAGTACGAAGTCTGCCGGGTCAGCTAGTTCCAAATAAAACGTTGGAGATATTTGTCGAAGTGATGCTGATCATTACCGATAGATGGCACTAACGTTCCCCTTAGAGACGTGTTATAAAAGCGATTGATAAATTTCGATGATTGGTTGAGGTCCACCGTAGCCAAATTGGTTAAGGCATTAGAGGCTTTACCTTGCAGGTCCTGCCAGTGGTCCAAATTCATTAATCTCAATTTTGAAATCCTTTAGTCAGTGTTTTGTAACACCTAACATAAAATATCGGCATGTTTTTGTTTAAGTCTACTATTATTTATGCCCTGTAAAAAGTTATCCTTATTTATCTTAGAATCCTTCAAATATCTTAGAAGAAATACATCATTTGAAAATTGTTATCATTCAAATTCCTAGCATTTGGAAGGACCTAGTCTAGACGTCAAAAACAATTAAACGTAAGAATTATTTATTCATTCCGTAGAAAATAACACCAACTTGTAAGTTTAAGCAACAAAACATTCTAAACAAAGACTATTGAAATTTAATCCAGAAATTATTCTGAGGATTCTGTTTATATTTTGAAGGCAGGTAGGTTTTAAGAAAGCCATACATAACAATGGAAAGAACTTTCTACGACGTCAATAAATAATAATTTATAATTAGTATTGTACTTCATTCAAATTAATACGATTACTCTAATAGACGTAACAAGGGGCCTCCCCGTGGGGGAGGATTGATCTTGTTATTTCCTTACACTTAGTAAACAGTCAAAATCGGTTTGTAACATTTTGTATTGCGCCTCTTGTAACCAAAGCTCAGTTTTGCCACCTCCTGGAAGAGAAAAGGTGAAAACTCCTTTGTTATTATTTGTATCTTTATTATTTACCTATATATTTATTTATATTATACAACCGGTTGTACTCACGGTTTTAAATCATCGAATATGTCCGACTAGTTTCGAGACCATCCCGAGGTCTATTCTCAAGGAGTAGTCGACTCGACGCACTCAACGGCACGGCGCCGGGCGACTAACTGAGGTCGCCAGCTGACAAAGGTAATGCTACCGTAGTGGTCGACACTGAAGCGTACGAGTGTAAGGTTAGAAAGCTAGTAAGTGATCCGACTACCTACAAAAAGGTTACGTACAATCCGACCGCTAGGGTAACCACAAAAACTGTACAGCTGTTACAAATCCTAGACGAAAAAGAACTGGCAGCATTTTTACGACCACAGAATCCAACTCCACCGAAGATATATGGGTTGCCAAAAATCCACAAACAAGATTGCCCTCTATAGGTCTAAGAGGGCAATCTTGTTTGTGGATCTGGCTAACTATAGTTAGCCAGATCGATGCGCCCACTTATAAATTGTCGCGATATCTCGCAACTATACTGCAACCCTTAATAGGTAAATCGGAGAGCTACGTCAAAGATTCCAGACACTTTGTCGATTTGTTGGCGAATGTGAGGTTGAGCAACGATGAAATTATGGTCAGCTTTGACATCACATCTCTGTTCACTAATGTACCAGTGGGTGAGGCTATTAGCATCATCACCACTCGTTTGCAAAGTACGGATACCCCCACTGAATACATCAAGTGCATAGAATACTGCCTACAAAGCGGATATTTTATGTGGAATAGTGAATATTATCTCCAAATAGATGGAGTGTCGATGGGCTCACCGATAGCACCGGTCGTAGCCAATATCTTCATGGAGTCCTTTGAAAACCAAGCACTTACACGATTCACGGAACATCTGAACTCTAGACATAAACGTATACAGTTCACGGTCGAAGAGGAAAAAGAAGGTGCCTTGCCATTCCTAGACGTACTAGTCATGCGTGGGCCGGAAGGCCGACTGACACATACCATGTATAGAAAACCGACTCACACGGACCGGTACCTCCGAGCTGACTCCCATCACCATCCGTCCCAGTTGGCTTCCGTGCCTAAAGCACTGATCAATCGGGCGCTTAGTTTATGTGACCCTCAGTTCATAGACACGGAGCTGAAGCACCTAAGACGAGCACTGGGAAGTAACGGCTATAAATGGCGACAATGCACCCGAGTGGTGAATGCTTCGACTCGAATGAAACCGAACAGTGTGGAACGGGCCCCTGCATTTCTACCATACATTCGGGGAGTCACGGACAATATTGGACACCTGTTACGACGACGTTACAGTATCAGGACAATTTTCCGGCCACCCACACAAATTCGACAACTCCTGCGTTCGCCTAAGGATAAAACTCCGCTGGGTTATCCGGGAGTTTTCAAAATTCCGTGCAACTGTGGGCTCAGTTACATAGGGGAAACCCGCCGAAACATTGAGACAAGACTGAAGGAATACGTGCGATGTCTGAAAAACCATGACAGCAACCAATCAGCAGTGGCCGAACATGGGTGCTCCACGTCTGCGGAACATTACACCCGGTTCGATAAAACCTCCGTACTAGCGAGAGAAAAATATTTCGTTCCGCGAAAAGTGCGTGAGGCTATTGAAATAAACCGCCATCCAAATTTTAAACGAGACAGTGGATGGATTCCGCAAGCCTGGTAGCCCATTTATAGAAAACCGACAGACACGCCACGGATCTGGAGGTAGACACGGTCAGCACGGCGTGTATTATTCCGACCTCAAGCGGGGACACCCTACCAGCACAACCGGACGCGTTATCCATCACGAACATTTCTTCTATGCGAGCCGAAGATGGACCCCCCGACACAACAGTGACACTGCGGGCCTAAGATGCACCTCCCCTGCAAATTGCCAACTACCCTCCGAATAACATCTCGGATCGTGCCCAACGACATGCAGCGCGGTTGGCGGCGCGCGACCTCAGTTAGTCGCCCGGCGCCGCGCCGTCGAGTCGACTACTCCTTGAGAATGGACCTCGGGATGGTCTCGAAACTAGTCGGACATATCCGATGATTTAAAACCGTGAGTACAACCGGTTGTATAATATTAATATTATTATGTGTAGTTGTGTACCACTCACGAAAGTTTTAAACCTATATATTTATTGTAAAGTTAATTCAGTATTTCTTATTCTGCATTCATAATATAACGAAGCGTACTTTTTATACATACATTTGAAAGTTTTTGGCGCCCTTGAATGTAACCTTTATGGATTTATACTGACGCGCATGTGAAGTATGTATTTTTATATTGAACTAGAGGTACTCGGTGCCTGCGTAGATCCTGTTCCCGCTGGAGCTTCATAATAAAATATTCTCTAGCCTTCCTCAATAAATGGGCTATCTAACACTGGAAGAATTTTTAAAATCAGACCAGTACCTACTTGCTCGTTGAACCTTTCAACTTTATATATACTAATAAGATTTAAGTGGTTGGCTTCATTGCCTCACAAAATTTTCGGTTAAACTGCAGTAGGTACTAGTTTTATGATAGGATTCATTTTTAAATCTGGTTGATAACATAAAGTTTTATAACTAGTCGTTGTCGGATGCCAGTTAAAAAGTTGTGTCACCGACACAACTTGTTAGTAACCGTTTCAATAACATTTTATGTGGAAAACTCCATCTACATTTTCTAGTCAGACTCGCTACTACTTGTTACCAAGTATAAACTATGACTACGATAAATTGTTGTGTAATTTTATATTCTTAACTTATATTTGGGACTAGGTTTCTACCCCAAAATTCGTCCGCGTAATCTCCACTAACACTTAACGTACCCCTCTCCCCTCTTTTTATTGAAAAATTTCGAATAAACCTTCCTAAGTGCACACTTATGTAAAATAAATATGCTGTACCATGTTTCTTGCATGGTACTAAATTTTAAGTCTCTAATCGTTTCTGGCTTGTCTTTTATATTTAGATTTTATTAACTTATGTATTTGATTTATATTTTGCTTAAAAATCAAATTCTTGTTCACTTTCGTGTGAACCACGAATTATTTTAATTTGTTTGCTACATGAGTTAGCCAAACAAATTTCATTAGATACTTACTGTATTTCTATCAATTCAGTGCAACCTAAGTATTTTTTATATGATTAATGATAATTTATATTGTGTGTATTAACAAGTATATATAAATAGGAATAATTATTTCAGAACAATAAATATAAATAATATAGCAATGTTAAAATTTTATTTCACTCCATTAAATTGAACATACCCACGGATATAACATGCAACGCTTGTCGTAGAAAAAACAATAACAACATCAACATTCTCATTTACGTAGTCTTAATAATTATAGACACTTGTTAATATTCAAAAAAAATTATTAATATTTTAAATTTATTTAATTAATGGATAGTAGCAGTTTAAAAGTAACCAGCTTTTTTTTTCGGATGGACATACTTAGGTTGCCTCGAGGCTTAATTTGATACTTCATCGGGCATAAAGGTGAGCAGAGCTCCAGCCTTAATAAATGATTTAAAAACTACAAACTAAGCAACCTGCGCAGGAAGGTGCCCCCTTTATGGGGCTCGGACCTCGGCTCAGGGCGGGCGCTGGCGATGAGATTATAACTTTTAGTATTTTAGGGGAGTCTTGTGCAACTGTCGCTCTACTTAACTGTTCGCGGCCCTCTCGGACTTCGGGTCTACGAGGGCATCTGATGGTAGTAACCATCAGTCTCACAAAAATAAAACGTCAAGTACAGAACAGTTACTACGACTTTATTATATGAAGTCAATTGTCACACACACATAAACATTATTAACCTGAAAATGTGAGTTGTAACTGAACTTTTAACGTTACTGTACATTCAGTTTATTTTTCAATTTTTATATCTAGTAGTTTGTTCTATCACTAAAATCTGTCAAAATATGTATGACAAAAAAATCCAAACTTGGATGCAAATACTTCCACAATAATAATACATAAATAATACATAATACATACATTAATACATTGAAGCGCACTAAACTTGCAAAGGAACACTTGCAAACTTGCTCTTAAATTACGTGAAGCGCCTGGAGTTGAGTCGTTAAACTCTTAACTACCCTCCATATTCACGGTGTCGCTGCCCCTTCCGCAGCTTGAATCTCCATTAACGGAGTATGACCGATATGCATCGTTACTTTAAAGTGGTTCGTGGCAGAAACGATGTGCACACGGGACACGACGGAGTTTACTTAAGCTTTTTCTAAAACAAAATATTTGTTATAAAGGGTTTTCTGGGGACAGAATTTGAAAATATAGTTTAATATTTTATTTTATACATAAGAATTTATTAACTATAAAAAATCTTGCCATCATCTTCTATTTCAATGTCCGTTTAGTGGCTCTGGCTTAATTAGCTCTACTTTCTACGTGGTGGCCATTTTATTCTGGAACTCTTTTCCTCTTGCAATTAGGAAGGCAAGGAGTCATTGTGCTTGACTTCATAATTATTTATCAAGATCTCATAATGTGTCTTTTTGTATTTAGTCCACCTCTGTACATTGTTGTGTAACATGTTTAAATAAATAAATATGCGAAATACAAAGTAAGTCTGTAATAATAAACCCTATCAAAGCTTTATGGAAATACATCACTTCCTCATCATCATCATGCTATGCCGGGGTACAATACGGCGACATTGAGTCGAAAAAATTACTTTAAAACGGTCTTGTCGAAATGTCGCTATTCATTTAATTCAATGCCGCACGTTGGTATAACCGCAAAGTACAGATATTATATTATTATTAAGTATTATATTATTGTGAGGCCGGGACCGCATTGGTATTGCGACAGCGACTCGTCAAACAAATTAATTACACTTGTCATTTCTCAGGTTGGCCGTCTAAATATTATTATGTAGATATGACTTTAATTTTTCTAAACAATGAATACGAATTACTTACAAACTTTAATTCATATGGAAATGTTCAGACTCCGCAAACCAGACGGAAATGAATGGAACACTTCGAAAAGTTCCTATTTAAACTGAATAATAGCACCGCTGTGCAGAATTAACAAAGTTCCCCAAAACAATCACGATAAATTCGTTGATCTGAACGAAAGAGCCAAGTTTTCCGGGGCTATTTCGTGGCTGAGATCTAAAGTCTATTGTGAATGGGCCTGCGGCGAGCCACCGCCAGCGCAACCCTAATTGATATCAATTACCCGCCATCTCTCAAAATCTCTTTGAAAAGCCTTAGATCTCGAAATGTTCGTGCTTCCCGTTTGCGTTTAATTTTATGAAAGTTTAATAAATTATTCTTATCCACCAAATGTGCGTCAGCATTTCTGGGGTCAATAGTAGCTTGTAATTAAATTTAAGAGCCTTGGATCGAATTTATTTTGTTCTGTTGTCCAACTTTTCAATTGAATTTGCGTTTGCGAGTAACTGATTTTCTTCTTGCGTTACTGAATAATACGCAGTTATTATTTCGGCCAAAATTAAGAAACATACTTAAATAATGGTATTGTACAGTTTGGTACTTTTAATCTCTAAAAAGTCGCAACCGATTCAAGTGGATTTTTGTCTGGTAGTGAGCTGATATAAGGTGTAACATTTGGTTTGATTCAGATAATCGAAAATAATCCCTCATGTCCCTAAAACAAAATATCTGTTTTTGTTTGTTTTTTTTTTTAAAAAAGATTACTAGAAGAGTTTTTAAGTCTACTAGTATTCTTGCTAACCCCTCGTGCTAAGCTAAAATGCTTGTGTTATGAGTGGGTTCACGTCGGTAGTGCAATGAGTGGGGTCGAACCGGTGAACTCGAGATCACAAGTCCGACGCCCTTAGCCATTGGGCTACGGCCGCTTGTGGGATGTTATTAGGCAGGAAAAACATACTTAGTATCTAAACTCGGATCCAAAAATAACGGGTCAGTCACATAAACCCGAATATCTCCCGAACTACGTATGCCATCCTAATGAAACGAAGACTGTTCAATTGAGAATTTAATTATACAGATAAAAAATAAAATAAAACTTAGTTGCACCTACAATATTAATCTCTAAATTAAAAAAAAACTAAAGTATTCATATTTTACTTAAGATTACATTTTTTTTATGATTGTTTTTTGCTGTTTTTATATATATATATATATTTTACATGGGAATATTTACGACACAAATAGCATTTTCTGTCGCGTATTAGTTTTACCTAATTAAACATTTTTCGAGTTATGTATTGCGTTAACCTAACTTTATATATATGTAATTTACAAAATTCTATTCGATTAATAAATAATAAAAAAATAAGAGATCTTAACTGATCAATACTGCATCTGGTAATGATACTACGTAGAATCAAATTACACATAAGTGCCTATAAATCTTTATACAATTTGTTATAAGTAACGCTCTCACTTTTACACAATATCGACCAAGGAAAACATATCATTAATATAAAAATGTAGGTATATTACACAAGAACAACACGTTAAGTAGAAGAAAAGTTATATTTAGGTTCCCAAACCGAACCGGGATTTTATTCTTCCCTTTTTCCTCTATTATTATATCTTGATGTCATAGATATATAACACGAGGGTAAATTTGCGACTCCGGTTCTCAGTCTAATAGGTAAGGGACGCCCGCATCTATCTATATATATAAAAGAAAGTCGTGTTTGTTACAACACTTATAACTCGAGAACGGCTGGACCGATTGCCATGGTTTTTGATTTGTTGGATTTGTTTCCATCCCGAATAGCAGAATACATTTTAAAAACAAAAGAAAGTCGTGTTAGTTACACTATTTATAACTCAAGAACGGCTGAACCGATTTGGCTGAAAATTGGTAGGGAGGTAGCTAAGAACTACGAGAAGGACATAGGATACTTTTGGGTAGGGGTAGGGTAGGGTAGGGTAGGGGTAGGGTAGGGGTAGGGTAGGGGTAGGGTAGGGGTAGGGTAGGGGTAGGGTAGGGGTAGGGTAGGGGTAGGGTAGGGGTAGGGTAGGGGTAGGGTAGGGGTAGGGTAGGGGTAGGGTAGGGGTAGGGTAGGGGTAGGGTAGGGGTAGGGTAGGGGTAGGGTAGGGGTAGGGTAGGGGTAGGGTAGGGGTAGGGTAGGGGTAGGGTAGGGGTAGGGTAGGGGTAGGGTAGGGGTAGGGTAGGGGTAGGGTAGGGGTAGGGTAGGGGTAGAGTAGGGGTAGAGTAGGGATAGGGATAGGGTAGGGGTAGGGTAGGGGTAGGGTAGGGGTAGGGTAGGGGTAGGATAGGGGTAGGGTAGGGGTAGGGTAGGGGTACGGTAGGGGTAGGGTAGTGGTAGGGTAGGGCTAGGGTAGGGCAGGGGTAGGGCATAAAAGTCCACCCGTGCGAAGCCGGGGCGGGCCGCTAGTATAATATATTTGTACCTACTTTTATACACTCGGTATCGTACATAAGCCTTCATATTATTACGCTTCATTACTCTTCCTATTTTATCGAACAAACTGTTTGCTCATACATTTGTGAGAAATTATGAGGAAAGAGTTTGAATTTATTAAACTTTGTTTATAGATGCGGGTACGGTAGACGGTAGACGGTACATTATCTCGGAGTAAAATAAACATTGGATAAAAAGAAATTTAATGTATAAGGAATACTCACAGTATTTTATGTTACAAGCAATTAATGGTTAAATCACAAAGCTAGATTTAATAGCTATTGTTCTTAAATATTTCGATGTAAATAATTAAAATATATAGTAAAATACCTTTATTGTTATAAAAATACAAAGGAATGAAGTGATATGCGTTATTATCATTATATTACCTTACTAACTTCCCGCGCGCAGTTCCATCCACGTGACTTCCGTTCCCGTAGGTACTTCAGCATAAACTATAGCATATGTTACTTTCTAATGGTAAAAAAGTTTTTAAATCTAGACTCCTAGTAGTAGTTCCTGGGATTATCGCGTTCAAGCAAAAAAAAAGCTCTTCAGCGTTATTATATTTTTATAGATTATCAACTAGATCATCCTTCTCGACTTCCCTCCTCCCTCTGTCTTTCCCCGGTCATTTTCCAAAATTCTTAACCAGACTATCAAAAATCCAAAAAAATAAGAATCAGAGCTGTCTTCGAAGTTTGCGCTTAGAAATACAATATTTAGTCTCCTATTGTTATTTCGACCGTATATACCTACATTATTAACCGAATGTTAGATTCCGATCGTTTTGTTTTTAAATTAACACACTTAGCCTTTAATTAACACACAAACACACTTAGCCTTATCTCAAATTGGTTCTCAGCTAATAATCTATTGTTAAATGCAGGGAAAACTAAGTGTGTTAAATTTGCGCTACCAAATGTAAATAATGTCACACCTACTATTTCACTGAATAATGAAACGTTGGATCTTGCTTCATCCACGGTATTTTTGGGACTGACATTAGATTCTAAATTACAGTGGGGTCCTCATATTGAGAAATTATCGGGTAGATTAAGTTCTGCTTCTTATGCCGTATGGAAAATAAAACAATTGTCAGATGAATCCACGGCTAGGTTAGTATACTTTGCTTACTTCCATAGCATTATGGCTTATGGCATTTTGCTCTGGGGGTCAGCTGCTGATGTTAATACTATCTTCATCCAACAAAAGAGAGCGGTCAGAGCTATTTATGGGCTAGGTAGCCGCGATTCTTTGCGAACCCTATTTAAAGATATAAATATATTAACTGTGCCATCTGAGTATATCTACCAGAATATTTTATTTGTTAGGAAAAACCTAGAAACATTTAGTAAAAAAGTGACTTTCACAATATAAATACTAGGAATAAGGACAAACTAGCTATGCCGTGCTTTAGGGTCAGCAAAGTTAGTAAGTCATTCATGGGAAATTGCATTAGATTTTATAACAAACTTCCCTCTCATATTACTGACATGCCTGATGCATTATTTAAAACACATGTAAAACGCATCCTAATGAGTAGGGGCTATTATAGTACTAAAGAGTATATAGATGACAAAGATGTATGGCAGGCTATACCCTCGTGCACCAGATCGGATACCCTATAGCTGATGTAGCATTGAAATGTGAACTGAAAGATCATGATAGTGTATTCTGTGTACTGTCTGTAATCATAATCATAAAAATAACACATGTTCTGTCTCAAAATAACTTTTCTAATCTGTTAAATTAGCAAAATAAAAATAAAAGTTGTATAAAGACAGCCGATTGGTAAATTGTGTAAGCCAATTAACTAAATAAAGACAGTAACTGGACCTAAATAATGTTGACATGCCCATCTGAGTATGTTTCGCCGGATCGTCTCAATGAGGCCGCGATGAAACCGGCAGTAGAATACCCCACTGAGTTTGTTTCGCCGGATCTTCTCAGTTGGGGCGTATTGGATCCGGTGGTAGCATAAAATCGCGTCCGACGATATACTTATGGTCTATCTAAATAATAACATACTCAAATGACAGAACTTTAGACTATTAAATTATAGATAAAAAATAAAATTCTATTTTCATACCTGACAGCTTTTACGCTAAAGCTATAAAAAATCTAATACAAACTATTTATTATTATTATAACTATAATAATTAAACTAAATTAATAAATTAAATATATTATATTAATGAGCCAAATATGTTTTGACTATTTGCAAATGCCTGTAATAGGTTTACGTAAATAAAAACTTTTTTTATTTATTTATTTTATTTTATTTATTTTATTTAAATTAAATATAGGCTTACTTTTGGCCATAATCTCGCTTGATGGAAGGCGAAGATAAGGCCTAAGAAGAAACACATTTACCTAGAAAGTGTCTGTTTACTTTAGTTTTAAAGATGTCCAGATTATAGCCTTCTGGAAAAACTGACCCCGGCAGAGAATTAATTCCACTCCTTAGCCGTCCGCATTATGAAAGAAGAAGCAAATCGCTTCGTGCGTATTGAAGGAATGTCTACAACAAAAGGGATCTAAGGGAAAGGATCTAGAAAATTACTAACTACACTAATCTCTCTATTAAAACTAAAATGTCTTAAACCATTATATTCGGATAGCAGCGCTATTTTCCCAACATTCGTTTGTTTGCACAAACTTCTGTAGCAAGTGATGCTGAACTATCGACACTAACTAGCTTGATCCTACATTCGACTAATCCCAAACTAATTGAATGGATTACTTCCACTGTCGAATAATTAGCGACTACCCTCTGTGGATCGCATTCCTTCCAGAGGGAACCTTTTAATATGATTGTGTAATTAATTAACATTCGTTTTTTGTTACATTACTTAATTAATTTTCATTTCAAAAGGAAAAATTAAAGAGGAATTGTTTGAAATAGAATAAAATGTCGTAAATTAACGGTCGTCTTGAATAGTGCACAGATTTTTGAACAAAATACTTTGAGTAGTGCATAGAGTATTTGCAATTATCGCATTTAAAAGTGTTAACTTATACTTTACAACGTTCCCGACAGTACTTACACTAAGTGATGTGCATTGAAACTCAACGTCAAGCGGGTACTGGGCGACATGCTAGGTTATACCAGTTCTAGCAAAAAAAAAACATGTCTCTTGGTTAAGTGAGTTGAAAATGTTGAAAATTGATACACTAGACTACATAGTCTAGGGTGTTAATTTTTAATATTTTCGAAAGTAAACCTATTACCACTCGCAAAATAGGGCTGCATTAAAGAAAGCTGCAAAAAGATTATAAGGATGAAA
Source organism: Nycteola revayana (assembly GCA_947037095.2). NCBI lineage: Eukaryota > Metazoa > Arthropoda > Insecta > Lepidoptera > Nolidae > Nycteola > Nycteola revayana. The sequence continues at coordinate 10,439,725 of OX344845.2, read as the reverse complement.
AAAAAAATTTTTTTTTACTCCTTACCAATCTTTTAATTTATCATTTTCATAATATTCAAGCAGAATTTTCAATTTGTTAAAGTTTTCAAACATAAATTCCTAAAATATTAAAAAAGTTTTAGAATTTGACGTTTTATACTTCGAAGTTTTCTAAATAAAAATAGCTGAAGAATGAAAATTTAATTAGTCGTATACTTTTACTTAATTTATGGTAAGTGCAGGATTGTGTGCTAACATGGCAAGATATCTAAATTTTGGTCTAAAAATATCAAAGAGAAATGAAAATATTCTACTTATCTGCCAGTTAGCGTTACTTAATACGTCGAAGTTAGATTATAAGAGACTTTAAGGTTACAAAAAAGAAAATACAATTTTAATGAAAACCTCTTTGTTGGAAAAAATATATATTAATAATCAACTAATTAATTTAAAGGCATTGACTTCAATCGGAGGTCTTCACTTCACTTGTCTTGTGTTCCCACTGGTCGTAGGTTCGATGCCCAAAAATTTCACCGGACAAAAACTATGGCACTAGAAATTATCACTCGAAAAATCCTAAATACCAACTCGAAGTCAGGAAGTTAGAGGTGTTTCGTCGTACCTGCGCCTGATCTCTCACCAGTCGTGTTAATGGAACCGTGTCACCGGATTTTGAGAATAAAGAAATTATAAAATAAGTGCATAACTATAATTTCCACGTTTAGATATTAGTTGTACTGCGCTTCTACGTAGACAATGCTACGCTAATTATGTTGTTTGTGTGATGTCAACTGAATGAAGTAGCCATGAATGAAGTGCCTAAATGTTGACTATATATTATGTACAAAAAAGAAAACACAATTTTAATGCTAACAACGAAATGTCTATGCCCTCTTTAAGAAGAGCAATAGTTGCACTTATTTCCCCTAAAAGTCTTTAAGTCATTTCTCCACAATCTCTCTCACCGTGACCACCCTGAGCCGGGGTTCAAGCTCCACAGGTCGCCCTCTTGCGCAGGTTGATAAGTTGACTGAACCCCTGCAAAACAGACTTGAGGCTAATTATGTCCACCCCAAAAAAACACAATAATTTTACGATTTAATTATAGGCTGTAACTTGTAGTTAATTACCACAGTGCCTTGTTAGTTACCAACTCCAACTTTAGGGATAATGTACCTTTATGTAGGAATATATTATACTCGTGCGTAGTGTAATTTCAGTATCTCTGAACATTTAACTTGTCCTGAACTAGCTGTTAGGACGAAATTAATATGAGCTCAGTTGTATTAATTACCGCTACAAGTGTGTAGTATACGATACGGTGCGTGGCGCGAATTAGTTGCAAAACATTGTAGATATGTTGTAAAGATGAAAAAAAAGTTTAAGATGCATTTATTTGTATGAAGCATGAGTTACATGTTTTCATGTGGTGTTACAGTATAAATAGTTTCAACATGTTCTGCCCTATCAAGGGTACAAAATTACTTAAAATTAAAGTAACTTAATTTTGAAACAGTTATTTTATAAATTGGGAACCATTTAATCATCTAATAAGAAATCCTTATCTATACCTAACCTCTGGGACTACTTCTTCGATTTTAAAAATTCTTTCCCCATTAGAAAGCTACGTTATTCAGAAGTTACATAAGCTACATTTGTAGCGACATCTACAGTAGCCGGACAAACCACAAGAAGGCAAGCAGCGCCATCTAACACCTAGTATCCCAACTAACCTGTATCGCGCCATACAAGTTCACAAGCCTATTCGAACAGATACAAGTTCTAAATATTAACAAGTGGCCGTCGGCCGCTGGGCATACCACCTCGCCCGGCAAAGAAGATCTTCATTTTCTGTGGAGAAACACCACCAACCGTTCCTCTACACATTAAACGTCAAGTTCTTACGGGAACTGTACTTATGCGGGTAAAACTGCGCGCGGGAAGCTAGTCATCAGATGAAAGAGAAACACCCAAGTCTTGTCAATCTGCCTGTGATGAACATATGTAGGTATAATATAATGTATTTTATTTTTCCTCCCAAAACTAGACATAACACACAAAAAATATATTAGAATAGAGGTTTAAATAAATTACAAGCAAGTGAGAAGCTGATGTCTATTATTGGTGCTGTAGTGACATCTACATCGCACATCGCACGAACGACAATAGAAGTGTTTTTCCTGAAATAAAACGCATATTAAATACTTACCTTATTTGGAACCTTGTATATATGAAGAAGGCTATCTAGTCTTTTGCTATCTCTTTCTAACTTATGTAGTCCTCTCATTCACTCATCCCCTCCATCTCTCCCCACCTGGCAGATAGCAGGCATATACTTGCTAAAAGGTAGCCTGTCATTTTATCATCATTGCGTAGAAATTTACCAGGCAGGATTGAAAATCAAGGTTCCAAATAAGGTAAGTATTTAATATGCGTTTTATTTCAGGAAAAACGCTTCTATTAAATAATTGACCGTTATTTGGAACCTTGTATATATGAAGACGTGTTTGTTATCGCCTGGTGGGAGAGATGGACGCCAATGTGAAATGATAAAAGCGTATGCGACTAAAACTTAGAATTTTAGACAATATATTGGGTAATCTAACTAAGATTAATAGATACTTATAGAAACAGCCACTAAATTCCGAATCATAATAATTATAATATATTAAAAGTAACAATAGAACAACGTTCATAATGAAAATATAAGTATGGTTTACAATCATAATATGATCATGTAATTCAAACAAAAACTAAAAATAACAACATTTAAGGTTTCTACAAATCATGTTAAATTGGAGAGAAACAATGAGTAATACTTCTACTGGCAGATATTGGCATAACTTCGCGTCTATAGAACTGTCTGAAAGTATTGCCGGAGCGCCAATTACCTCTAGAGAGAATATCATCTACTGGAATATTGTCAGACCAGTTCTTAGATGCTACAGCTGATCGAATACTTCCAGGAGTTGCGATTATACCAGCATCTGCGAGCAACGACTTAATCCAACCCGCAATCAGTGCCCGAGAAGCAGCCTTCGGCTGTCCTCTAAAATTAATAAATAGATTTGAACAACCCGCTGAATTTCTTTTGTCTCTTAATATTGCTATACATAACTTCACCCAATATACGGGGTCCAGTGCTTTATCGCTCGAGTTCACTAGTAGTTTCCACCCCGATTGCCTGTAATCAGATTTATCAGTTTTAGAACCAAATAATTTGGCCACAAGGCCACAACACAATATGTTCATTAAACTCTTTATAATGATGATCATCAACCATCAACAAAGTTAAGTCACGAATACGACGGCCTGAGCACAATAAAAGCAATATAGCTGTATGTCTGGATACGGAAAATATATTGTTTTTATCAACCTTGTACTTAATCAAAAATGATAACAGATCTTCAATATTCCATACTGTATCTTTATGAGATACTGGTTTTTTAAATAAATTGATTTAAGGACATGTTTTACTAATACATGGGAACTTAAACTACTGGAGCTCTCTGAATTGCATAAAGTGGAAACTACTGACTTATGTAGCAAAATTGTATTATAGGACAAATTATATTTTAGATACAAGTCAGCCAAGTATCTTGCTAAAGAAGAACCACTTGGTTTATAAGGATTTATTTTAACTGTATTGCACCAGGCTGTCCACCGATTCCATACTACTTTATACGTCTTTTGAGTAGACGGACGCCAAGACGATAAAAGCAGATCAAGATGACCACAAATAAGTTGGAGAAGCTCGGAAGAAATTTTAAATAAATCACCTGTAATAATTAATTCTTCCACCTTTTCTCGCAACCCATCGCATGACAAATTACACTCCCGGGCCCTGTGTAATAAAGAACGCAACGAGGATTGCAAAACATCACGTTGTTCGGTCATTCTCCAATTGGGCGTTCTTTGCCTAATTACCGTAACCTTTTTTATTTTTTACTGATTTGACTTAAACATATTAAAATATGAAACACATCAAAGATACGAATTCAATAATTAATGAGGCATTTAACAATTAATGGTGGTTTTCTAGTTAATGGGACTTAAAAAATTTATGAGTATGGTAATTAGAAAAGTTTAATATTTAATGCAACGGTAATTAGAAAACATCATCAAGTCTATGTAAAATATGATATAATGTAATGATAATATCACACATTATTAATTTGTACACATATAATTAAAGCAATAGAATTAACGATGTCCCTCATAACCATAACCTTTTGGTTAAAGATAAAGTGTCTTTTTTACTATTGCAAAAAATACACTTTATCTTTGCTATAATTTATAAAAAATTAGACACATTTAATGAAAATCAGGTAAAACAAACTAAATAAATCAAACATCTTAATTGGTAATATTTTTACCATTTGGTTAAACCATATTTATTAAAAATGAAAGTAGGATGGAACTTAAAGTTATAATATTAAAATATAAACCTTCTTGGATATTAAGAATAGATCTAGCTTAAACCTACTCACTGTCACAGCTCTTTTAAGATTTGAATAGGAATAATGAATATTCCTATTTGCGCAATCTATACATCTTCTTGAAAGTCAATTGCTCATTATTGCCTAATAATAACATACTTTCAGTAGAATATGATGACAGAGCACTAGATGAACGCGGCGTTGATGTGATTAAGGTAGGTTTAAAAGGTGTCTTCTTCAAGGGAACTTATTCTTTTTCAAAAGAAGTCGACTGTAGACAAAATTCGTCTTGCTGATTATCTTCTTTTTTTGCTTTGGGATTTTTGGTAAAATTTTGTAAAGATCTTTTAGTGTAATTTTTTGAGCGCAGCGTGTATGGTGAATCATTGAAATGTAGTGGTGTTGACAGAGTTTCAAGAGGATCTGTTATATTGTTATCAAGCACATCTATATCAACGACCACTTCTTCCTCAATTGTTTCCAATTTTTCCTTTTCCTTTTGTCTTTTATTTATAGTAAGCTCTGAAATTTTCTGTATTCCTTTTTTGAGTTTTCTTCCGATTTTTTGGTGACATTTCGCAGATAGGAAGTATTTTTTAGGTATCTCTTTTTCTTTTATTATACCTTTCTTTCTCTTTTTCTTTTGATTGCTGATACAAAGGGTTATTTTTAATTCGTTCTCGGCGTTGTCGTGCAGCGAGCCTTCTCTTTTCTTTAACTTCCTCTTTGGTATTTTTCCGTTTTCCCATCCTATAAAAATTAAACAACTAGATGAATGGTCAGCATATAGTATAGACGTATTTATGGACAACGAAAACCGCAGGCAAACTTTCCATTGGTACGAACATCGCGGCTACAGATAGTAAACAATTTTTCATACAACGGTAATTATAAACAGACGGTAATTAGTATACGATAATTAGAAAACTATAGATTTTCTTTAAAATTTCTAAAACCAACACAGTTTACAAATACTAGCTTATTACAACGTACGGAGGCCAAAATACTGTCTCCAATTACATGATCAACTTTGGTCTAACTTAAAAAATCAAGTATTTAAATAAGTACAACGGTAATTAGAAAAGTTTTTAACCAAGGCTACGGTAATTATATACTCACGTGCTTCATTGGCGGTACACTAACGTTAGAGACTTGCAACTGCTGATGGGCCGCGGCACACACTGAGGAGACGCGACGCGTATGGTAGTGATTGGCCAAATACTGATATTTAGGGATGTGCACCCGAGAACAGAAAATGTCACGGCAATTATAACTTTCGATTGGACATGCGGTTACTTTATGATAATTATTTATAGACTGGTTATATTGAGTCGATATTTTGTTATGCGATACACGTAGCTTAATATAGTTTAAAACGATGAATGAATCAAAGTAAATCTGTACGTAATAAAAATTACAAGCCAGTTTTAACATTAAGTTGGTGTGCGGACACGCCACGGTAATTAGAGAACAGACGTTCTTTGCACATAGTAAATTAATTTAGTCTTAAACTACTTAAAATAGAAGCCAATGTTTTTGTTTACAGCTAGATACGGATGCTAACTAACATATAAAAAAAAATGCGTGATTGTATATGATAATATTATGGACTATGCAAGCCCGGACACGTAAAACTTGCTAATCGGAGAATGGCCGTGTTTAAGAACACATGATGTAAGTGCGGCATATGCTTTGTCAGAGTGAGCTAGGTTTCGTGGTGAATCATAGGCTTTCAACTCATCATTAATGTCAAGATCAAAAAAACCTGGTGACGAATTATAAAGCTTTTGTGTTTCGGCGTATCGCACCTCACACCATTCACTACTATCGAAAAACTGAATTTCTTTTAATAACTGTAATTTATCGACAGATGTTTTAGGAACTGAAGGTTCCTTTAGCTTGGTTTCTATACCAAATACTAAATTAGATTCCTTAACCGGCTCTTGCAAACTATTTTCACGATCATGATGGGGACTCATTTCACTGTATAATTCATCACTGGCATGAACATCTATAAAACACTCATCACCATTCCTAGCATCAGTGCAAGTTACAAAATTAGTATCACGAAAAGAAACTTGTTTACGAAGATCGTTTATTTCACGGCGCAGTTTATCAATTCGGTGGTTATTACTCCGACGACGCCGATGTTTGCCCCCCTTTTTTCTTTTATTCACAGATTTTTTATTAAGACTTGCACTGGAGCTGGAAGATAACGCCGAACTAGAACTACTACTAGTGTCGCTGGAACTAGAGGAGCTGCGGGCTCTCTTTGTTCGTTTTCGCACTGGTTTTGAATTATTGGTATTATCTGAAGGGCCCGGTATGTGCGGAGAATTTGTATTTGTAGCACTATCACTTTGTATTTGATACACAAAAGCACAGCACTGTATAAAAATCGTTATCTAAAAATATTCTGTAAGATATATAATTATTCAAGTACCGACATTAAAATAATAATATGAGAGAACAAAAAATTATGGACATGAAATAATTTTATCGAACGGTAACACCGTTTACAGTATTAAATATTATAATTAATATTTAAAAAATTGTATTATATTAAAAATAAAAGGAATTTAGATTTAAACATTCTAAATAGTTATTCAGTTATATTATGAAAAACGTAAAAATTTAATTACCAGAAAGAGATCTGGGCACGACCGCGCACAGCAAAAAACAAGACGCCAATGATGATAAAATGACAGGCTACCAGGTGGGGAGAGATGGAGGGGATGAGTGAATGAGAGGACTATATAAGTTAGAAAGAGATAGCAAAAAACTAGAAAGCCTTCTTCGTATATACAAGGTTCCAAATAACGGTCAATTATTTAATAAGACTTGCTAGTCTAGTTTGCAGCGCCATCTAGCATCTAGTACCCCAACTAACCTGTATCGCACCACACAAGTTCACAAGCAAATATACAAGTTCAGAACGATAACAAATGGCTGTCTATAACCGGGAATTCTACCTCGCCCGGCAACGAAGATCATTTTCTGTGGAAAAACGCCACTAACCGTTCCTCTACAGTGTAAATCTGTTGTGCAGTTCCTCACCCCATTGATATTAATATTAAAATCAGACTCACGAGCCACCTTGATATTGAAATATGTGTATGTGTGTTTTATATAGCTTATCAAAAAAACTTTACCTTAACTAATAATTTACATGTGTCTTTAAAAGATAATAAATAAATAAATAATATTAGGTATTCTTAATATATTTGTTAATTTAATGTATCTGCTAGTTACCTAGTCGGATATTTTATAGAGTAAGAATTATCTGTTAGTTATGTTTTTTTTTTTATTAATTTTTCTACTTACATTGTAATTCTGACAAGTACCAACAAGTGTATGTAAATACCTTGGTGCTGAATAAAATTCATTATTTCATTCATTCATCAGTACCTACACACTAAACATCTCTTAATAGACAGCAAGTCGACATGACATAAACGTGATTTAACACACATTTAATCAAGCGAAGTTAAAAAAAATAACACTTAATGTCATTTCACTGGAAGCACACACACACTTTAAAACAGAAAGGAGATAAAATGAAAGAAACTTTTTTTCCATTTTGTGATAAGGAATTTAAAAAGCCTGTTACGTTTAATTTTATGAACACTAGCAGCGCCCCGCGGTTTTACCCGCGTCACTCTGCTCCAGTGGGTCGGAGCTTGATGTTTTGTAGCCTATATGTTAATCCAGCTTATAAACTATCCACGTGAAAACTTTCAGCCAAATCTATTCAGTAGTTTTTGCGTGAAAGAGTAATAACAAACATACATACAGCCACACATACAAACTTTCGCATTTATAATGTTAGTAGGATAAGTAGGATTTTATAGGTAATAAGAAAAAAAATAACCTTTAGAAATAAATATGAATTTTATATATAAAACATACATTTAAAAGTAGTACCTACAAAAATGTTACAGAATAAATTCTGGTAATCTATATAAAGTTCGACTAAAAAATAAAGAATAAATATTTTTTATTTATTAGGTGACGTAAATAAACTCTATGCGTAAAGAAAACGATGACGAAGGCTTCTTTTTATGTTACAGTCAATGTGGCGTTTCTTCGACCGTTCCTTTTTATGAAACGTCTAGAAATGCCCGGACTTGCGATATATTTTATATACTTTGACATTTGACTTATTTGACCTCACCATTTCCTTCGATGTTTACTTCCGGAGGAAAACGAGTGACAAATGTTTTTCGCGAGTTTGGTAAGTCGGATCGATCGGGGTCACTTATTGAACAGTATTCAGGGACACTTCAATGTGAATTAACTGTTTCAGTCGTAATCACCAACTTTCCTTTGAAGTTTTCCACGAAATATGTTGACGAGGGTACCCAGTTCCTTTTGTACCTACATGAATAGATAAAATTAATAGATCGGCTGGCTTTGATGATTTATATATTAAGTTCACATAGATATATCAATATCTACTATTACGTCCTCAACGGCATTTTATGCGTAAAAATAAATAAGGTAACTGCTTGTTTCATTTACGGTAGTAATTATCCGTAGTATACCTACATTTGATAGGATTTATAGTATTAGTCCTTATCGAGACTATATCCATTTCTTTGATGATGAATTGTGTACATATAACAAATAGAGTTGAAATACCTTTCACACATAATCAGATTTGTGAGGCTAATTTACAGTTGCTCACTTATTCACATTTGCACACTACTCTCGTGGGAACTAGCGTGACAATTCAAACTCAGAACGCAGTGGATAAATCCTATACAGGCAAACCATAATAAATTAATATAAGGCCTAACATGTGTAAGTGAATTGTTAATTTTGATGATATATTACCTAATTATTGTTGTATTAGACTACTAAACTGCAGTATAACGATCAAAACAGTCGTAGCCCTATGGCTAGGGCTTCGGACTTGCGATCATGTGGTCGCCGGTTCGATCTCCACCCATTGTAGGTACTACATTGTATACCCACTCGTATCATAAGCATTTTAGCTTAGCACGATGAGTTAACAAGAATCCTAGTAGGTAGTGTGCAAAAACTCTGCTAGTACTCTTTAAAAATAAAGCGTAGTTTGCTATTCCGCTCTACTTTAGTAACGCTGCGTTTTTCCATTCTATACAAGGACAGAACGCAAGGGTGTGAAACTAATCACGTACAGATTGGAAATAACTTTTTTACTAAATTCTTCCAATATATACAAGAGCAGTACGCAAATACTCGCGTATACTTTGTAGTGATGTAAGTAAGTAGCGCTCCAAAACGTACAGCGCCAGTACGCATGCGGACCAATAGCGTTGTGTTGGTTGTCAGTGCAACCCGACTCGACTTTTTTTTCTTTTAAACCATGCAGAAGTAGGAGCCCCGCGAAGCGGGGCTCCGTCGTGCTTAGTTAGCAGACACAGATTTTTTATTCACAATTAAACCTAAAATAAACCTCATATGGCGTCTACTAACTAAGCTCGACGGAGCCCCGCTTCGCGAATCGTAAGTAAGTTGTGTAGTATAGTCTGGAACGAAGACGCAAGCATCCACGGTACAAACTACATGATTAGTACTCAAAATTCGTGTATATATTGTAATCACAGACTTCAAAACAGCATGACAATATATACACGAGCAGTTTCCTATGGTTGCGTTCTGGCCTTGTATAGAATGGAAAGACGCAGTAACGCTGCTATTTCGTCGTAATCCAGTTTCCAATGCATTTCTTTTTTTTTGTTTTCCGTGTGAATGCATTTACTCATTCCCATCGCCACTGCAGCGTATAAGCGCGCTGGCGATGGGATATGTGGATGTCCCTCTCCAAAGCGTGGTATGCTAACTCATACCACGAGGAGAGGACCCTACACCACTAAAACCCCCCGGACAGTCCTTCGATCCGCCGTTGGCGGGAGCCGGTCACGCATAAGCAATCCGGCCCAGTTTCCGATACCCTTGCAGACCGAAGTTCGAAAGGCCCGTCAACTGTAAAGTAGAGCGACATTTCCACTAACTGCCCTAAAAATTTAAAAGTCATATTTCCCCAATCCCCCGCCATCAATCGCCCTGATAATTGGCAATTTAATTATGTCCTACATTCAATTCAACTCTATCTGGAATATAATTTGGTGAACTCAGTTCACCTATGTTCTAGAAAAGCACACGTTACCAACTTGCTTTGTGTTAAAATAAGAGATAAAACACCTCGTATATTTCCTTGTGATAAAAATCTCATTCATAAAGTTAATTCTGTACAAAAGTCGGCGGTAGTAAAAGCGGTTCTTCTCTGCTATGATAAATTAAATTACACATAGTTGGTACAAGCGCCGGGATCTCGGAGCTTTGTATTCAATGAACGCTGAATGAACTCGTGGTGGTTTCATTCTTCCCAGCTAGGTCTATATAATTTGTTAGCTGTTGGGGCTGATGTGTAGTTAGGTACGCAACCACGTTTTGTATAAAGAAACAATTTTATTTTCATTGATTTTTTTTGGTAATAAGAAGGTGCCCTTCTTTTTGGATCGACTTTTTAAAATGTGAGTAGGCCAAGGCAAATTAACAACAAAAGTTTAGTAGAAAAATGCAAATTTTAAATCGGGAATTGAAGAAAAATCTTAAACTACATATTTAAGTGAATTATTATTATTAGATTGTATTCGTCAGTACCTATTAAATTAATATAAATTTCAACATACATACAATGCATGCAATGTCAAAATATACTATATCTCTATCTATAGAGAAAATTATAAATACTTTTCACTAACTATGGCAAAACCGACTGAATAACAATTCTCAAAGCATTTTATGACAAAATAAAACAATATTAAATATACTACAGATTAACAATTTACCGAGTTAAAACTACGGAACAAAAATAGTTTCATTTCTTCACCAACTTAGTTAAGTTTCGATTAAGCCTCTGGGAATTGTGCAATGGCGATGGAACAAATGAGATTCTAGCAAAACTGACCCATTTTTGAGAAAGAGCTGGTATATCCATAAGACTGCAATAAACGTTGCAAAAGTAGCTTAGAACAACAAAAAGCATTTATGAAAATACATATTGTACCTACCTATTGACCGTGTGAAAATGTTCGTGTGAGGATGAAGTAAAATAAAATCCTTGCAGAGAATCGATGGTGGTGTTCCTGCACAGAAAATAAATATTTTCTTTGCCGGCGAAGTAGTATTCCTGGCAGGTCTCAGAAACTTGTACATGTTCTAATTGGCGTGCGAACTAGTATTGTTAACGGTATCAACGCGGGTGAATGCGCATGGGGCAGCTTGTCTTCTATAGGTACGTACTACCTGCTACGACAAATTTACAGTTCTGTAAAAAAGCTATGTTTTTTTTTCATTTATTACATGAATAAAATACATATACAAGGTGTAACGGAAAGGGTATATACATAGAAAGACTAAGGCTTCTTTGGATCATTAAAACGATATGGCAAGGGTTATTTAATCCTATCTCTACAAGTCCGGAAGTTATGATTTTATTAAATTCATAGATACCAGAAACCAACCTTTTCAAATTGAAATAAATACATCACTAGCACTCAATCAGTTGATCGATGTCAACGAACTATTTGCCAGTAAAAATAAACCGCTTACTCCTGGTATTTCTGAATAAAGGGTATAAAGGGAATAAAGGGTGGCATTTTATTTTTTGTTTGCAAAATAAAAAAATCTTTGAGTATTTTATTTTGAGTAGAAACCCTTGCCATATCCTTGTTATGATCCAAAGAAGCCTTGCTCTTTCTATGTATATACCCTCTCCGTTAAACCTTGTATACAACTGAAATTAGCTAATCTGAAATAAAACTAACCTAAAAAATATTACTATTCTAAATCTATTCTACTTGGCAAGGTTCCCAGCATGCTGGCAGCATTAATTACCCCGTTGAATGGCAATACTTGCCTGCTGTGCAAAGTAAAAACCAGCAATTGGGGCAAGTGCCGCACTAAAAAGGGCCGATGCGAAGTATTTATAAATTAATTTGGCTCTCGGTAGATCTGATAGCATAAATCGAATGGAATTTCTCATGAATGACGTACTAACTTTGCTAACCCCTTAAGCACGGCATATCTAGTTTGTCCTTTTTGCTAGTATTTATATTGTGAAAGTCACTTTTCTTACTTAATGTATCTATGTTTTTTCGAACAAATAAAATATTCTGGTAGATATACTCAGATGGCACTCAGTTTTATTCTCTCTCATTTATTTATATCTTTAAATAAGGTTCGCAAGAATCGCGGCTACCTAGTCCATAAATAGCTCTGACCGCTCTCTTTTGTTGAATGAAGATAGTATTAGCAGCTGACCCCCAAATCAAAATGCCATAAGATATAATGCTATGGAAGTAAGCAAAGTAACCTAGCCGTACCGTCTTCGATATATGGACAATCTACCGCTGAAATAAGTTTTCAAATCAAACCAGTAGTTCTTGAGATTAGCGCGTTCAAGCAAGCAAACAAACAAACAAACTCTTCAGCTTTATATAGGAAAAGATAAGATCTTAAAGGTTACTTTGTAGGCCAAAATTAGTGACATAGATTTAAAATCAGTCACCGATATCCAGATAGAAAACAACTTACTAAAAGTTACTACATAATTCAAAACGCTTTTTAAATAAGGGAGACCTTGAAACCACTAAATAAGTAATACCTACCTACCTATTTATAGTTTGTTACAGCGTTATTTGCAAACTTAAACCCACTGAACTATAAATATCTTTCATATTACGAGGGTTGACTAAACCATACCCTACTTATTTGATAAAATAGGAACTTTAGCTTTATTATTAAAATTCTATTTCAAGCCGTTGGTCACGAATAGAAAATTCAGTAGTTGCTTCAACCAAAATATATTGTTTAACCCTTAAGCGGATGACATAAAAGCTAAATCCGTGTAACTTCTAGGGTCTTAGTGAAGTAATATCCCGATCCCGGTGTGACCCAGCTTATCTGAAGCACAATATATCGTATCCAGAAGACTTACTTAAGTACCTACCCATAGTAAACTTTATCGACACACGTCGCGTTGAAGAGCGTGCATAAAGCTCTGCATCTAATAACGTGAAACTCCGTACCCGTGAGATAATTAATAATGTGATTATTATAACTTCAGTGATATAAGATTGAGTTGGATGCAATTTGTACGAAACTACTACTTACCTAAACATCTTAGAACTACAAAATTATTGCTGGACTAGGTTCTCGCGCGCGGTTTCATCAGCGTTACTCCCATTCCCGTAGGAACTTAATAAATAAATAAAGCCCACAGCCTTCCTCGATACATGGGCTATCTAACATTGAAAGAATTTTTCAAAACGGGCGAGTAGGTAGTTCCCGAGTTGTCATTCAAGTAAACAAACAAACTCTTCAGCTTTATATACCTATTAGGTAAGTATAGATTACCTACTTAGTACTTACGATAAATAAAGTAACTGAAATATAGGCAAACGCCTAAACAAGCAAAAACAAAATCCTAAACTTGAGAAATAAAGTGTATGTTTTTAATTTAGGTTCAGCGAATCAGTTTTGCAACTTGGCACTGTACTATTCATCATAATAGTTACAAAACTCTATGGGCAATAGCCCAGGGTCCCGCCTATAGAGGGGGGATAGGGTCCTTCTCCTCGATTCGGCGAACTTTGTGACCCTATTTTCTATAGCATAAATTATTTTTTGTTATCACACCAAAAGTTTGTAATGGTCTTTATCGTCTTACAGTGGCATCATCACATAAGCAAAAGCCTCATGTCTAATAAAACTGTTTGTATGGAAAAAAATTGGGAATCCTTATCCTTTTGTGCCCAGGGCCCCAAAATGTTAAAGACGACACTGTCTCCGAAACTCCGAATTAATATGACGAGTGCCTACTGTTTTAGTCGAGGCACCACGCATTGTGTACCTATATTTATTTGTACCTATTTAGAATTGACTTTCTGTCGCGCTCTATATCTTGCTTTTGTATTATAGGTACCTACTAAAATTATATATTTGTAGTTGAAGTTGTTTACTAACTATGTCTATTGATCTTTAAACTAATTCCCAATTCACCGAGGATTAAACTTTATAATCACAGCCGACTTAATCGTAGGCACGTTCTCCAATAATAAATGTTCCTTCGCCCCATAAGTAGCAAGTTCTGACTACGCGGATCACGTACGCATTATATTCTAATCCCCCTTCTGATATCAAGAAAATCATAAATATTTGAAGGACGCCGAATGAAAGTGCGCAACGGTTCCGCTTTCATTTTCATTATCAATATTGGTACGAAGCTCCTTCGATTCAATTTCCTCTGCGTGGTTCTTACGTCTCGCTGGCTGACATTTATATAACGAGCATGCGGGATGCGCCTTACCCCATATTATAAGTAGGAGCCTTATTTACATAAAATTACCTCGACACCGCGCTGAACAAATTCATCCTTGGGTTCAGATTATAGTCTTCAGGTATTTTCGTAAATATTTATGAACTGCTTTGTTTGTACCAAATCTTCTTTGAATATGAGTTTTTCTTTTTTAAATGCGGTAATTACGCTTTAAAGTGTGTTTGCTCTCTAGTCTAATAAAATAAAAATATGTGATCCCGCACCGCACCCGGTGCCGCATTGTTGATGCCCTCAACAGGACATGAGGTGAATAAGAATGGCACTATTATTTATTCTACCTTTGTTGACTCGCCAATTGTAAGAGGAATGCCATCAAGCCTTTCTCTGCCTGAATTCGTTGGCAAATAGAAAATATTGACGGAGGCAAAAAGCTTCTCCTTTTTCAAACCTTTCGAGTTTTTAATAGCACTTATCTATAAAACGACAATAACCAACGAACCATAAAGATGAAATATAACTTATAAGAACAAAATTGAAGTCAGATACGTGAAGGCATGCCAGTTTATTGGGAAATACAATAGCAAAATTCTAACTTGCGTTCAGAATTTTTATTGCAAGTTGCAATAACAATTCTGAACGCAAGTTAACTCTAAACCTTCAGAAACCTTCAGAATGCGTTATGTTTAAATCTGCGGTGAAACGCTTAATGCTATGATCGCTGCTATTATAGTTATTGCCAAAAATTATTGCGTATCAAAGTTTAATGAAGATAAAAGTCTCTTCCACAAAAAAAATAACACGGTTTTTCTTGTTTGTGTTAGACCGTACGGTAGCCTGAGCCAAGACTCGTCTTGGCTCAGGCAAATATCTGTGTTAGTAGATTAGGTTCGATGTTTTTTTCTCAAGAAAAATTAATTCCCGCGCCTGATCTCCCACTGGTCGTATAGCCAAAACGGAAAAGAGAAGTATTAAGAGACAACTCCCGCACTAGGGAAATAAATCCCTGTGTCGCGGGGGACTTTACAAACATTCATTTCACGGACACAAAGAACACCCACACCTGTGATTCACACAAATAATTGTCCCGGTTGGGAATCGAACCCAGAACACCAGGTCTCAGAAGCAACTTCCGTAACCACTGAGCCACCGGTGCAGTCAAATAGTAATAAAGAGTAATGATAAAATTATGCTGTATACACATGAAATGGTGCTTCACAATAGGCCTTATGAACAGACTTAAAATCGCTCAACGAACTATGGAGAGGGTTATGCTCGGGGTTTCTTCACGAGATCGAATCAAGAGTGGGGAGATATGTAGAAGAACGCGGGTTACTGACAAAGCCCAACGGATTAGTGTGTGGAAGTGGCAATGGACAGGCTGTATTTCAAAACCTCCGTGGTCCTCACATTTGACAGAAAACTGTTATTCCTAGTCTCGCGTTAAGTCACGAAGGAAGTGGGATCGATTCCCTCTAAGAAAAAAAAAATTTTTCTTTCCTCCTCTGGTTGGTCGAGGGACAGCACTTCATGCATCGGAAAACTCGTTGAGCAGTCAAAAAATCATATATGACAATGGTAGGTATACCAGGTAACGGGCACCCGCGTTTACCTATGCAGTAGGTATGTTATACATGATACTGCGGTCACTAACTCGACGATCAAACATTATGGCTATAGCAAAAACAACTTCAAGGAAGGCCCATGTTCAACAATGAAAGTTTTACGGGCTGATGTTGACGATAATGATGATGTGTTTGCGCACACTTATGTATGCTCTATGATATGCGAGTCATATCATACTAGCATAGCAGATGACTAACCTCATTAGATTCTGTCCGCTATTGCCGAAATCGGTTCAAAGTTACTAGCGAAGAGACAACCCTTCGTTGATTTAATAAGAATTTTAGATATATTTGCGTATAGGGTGTAGGTACAAGAAATAATCACTCATATTGAATAGTATCTAATAAAAGGCCAATATTATACATTTTCCGGCAAATATTTTGGAACAGGTCTAGCCTTTATTAGAAAATTGCCTTCATGTTTCTGAAGGGAATGGGGGTTGACATGAAAGGTTTCGCTGTAATTGCTATTTACGTGTATACTCCATTATTATAGGTCGCGTCCCGTAACAAAGGACCATTATGTTGGAGCACTGAGAGAACAGATAAATCTAATAGCCTCGTACCAACAAGATATTATCGAAACGTGCGACGGTAATTGCCTTAAGCATTTTTATTGGTAATCAACCGTGTCCTTTGGGCATTAAAGACGTTTTTCAAAGTTATTATACCGTATGTCCTGTGGATTTTACCCGGTTTAAAGAAGGCTTTGTGCTATTAGAGACTTAAATCTTAGATTTATTCAAATCCGTCGTGATTGAAGGGTAGAATAGATTGGTTTTGTGCTGCAAAAAAATGCATAGGTATATAGATAAACATTCATCATCATCATCATCATGATCAGCCCGTATAACGTCCATTGCTAAAAATGGGCCTCTCTCGAAGGGGGTATTTCCTTAGTCGTAACAAACGTGGTTTGTTACCCTTTAGGTCCTGCTATAAGAATGTTGATGATAGTGTTATAACAAGTGAGACTGACCGAGACGGCTAACATGCTAGCTATAACCAACCAAGCCCGGCAAAAAAATGCATATATAGATAAACATTCATCATCATCATCATCATCATGATCAGCCCGTATAACGTCCATTGCTGAAAATGGGCCTCTCTCGAAGGGGGTATTTCCATAGTCATCACGTTTGTTACCCTTTGGGTCCTGCTATAAGAATATCGATGATAGTATTATAACAATTGAGACTGAACGAGACGGCTTAACATGGTAGCTATAACCAACCAAACCCGGAAATAAATCTTTGATTAAACAAAGATTTCTAGTCGGGAGCGGTAATTTAACCCACGACTACTGAGATTTAAGGTGAGACTTATCCCGCGACGCCGCGGAGGTTATGTCTTGAACAGGTAAAATACCTAGGTTACCTATTGAAAATAAGAATACCTACTTCTCAACATAACTTGAATATGATGTAATGTTATGTTGTCACATCTTAAGGATCCAATCAATAAACGTAAAAATAACAATGCAAGAAGGTATATCACGCCAGTAAATTTTAAAATTGATTATAGGTAGTTCTAACCATTTTTAAATTTTTTGATCTTAGGCTTTTATATTCTGATATTATTATATACCTACATACATACTTCTATTTGCCCTGTTCTTCTCTATTTCCCATTCCGCCGCTTCCTTTGTGGTCAAATCGTTCTAATGTATTCTAAAGTTTTAGCAATCTACCTTATGGTGGATCGTGCATATTGTTAGGTATAGTATTGTAGCTTCCTCGATGTCTTTATAAAACAAAAATATGGCGCTTTAGGTAATTGATCAAAGGTGTATCTACCTAAGTTTACTTGCTAAGGGTATTGACAAAAGGACTTAAATAAAATTACAGTTTGTGCTAAACTTTATATTTTTTTCATAAATATGTGATAACAATAAAAAGTAGGAAAATAACTCACAGCACGTATAAAATTTTCTTAAATACCTATGAATATTGTGTTGTTTAATTAACCGCGCAATATGTGTGGAGGACTCAAAATCTATTTTTTTTTTAAATGGCGACATTAAACCTTAGGATCTTAGGACATATTATGGCATATACTGGGTGCATATAAGCTGTGAAATAGTAGTCATTGAAAAATATAAAATTAGGGTAAAATATTTAGATGGCATATAAAATGTGTATTACCAACTAACTTAATACAATGAATGTAAAAAAATATATGGCAACTAAATACTGACATACTTAAACGATTAACGTAAAAATCAGAAAACTAAGTAAGACATAATAATATTCTAAAATAATGTAAATTCTCTGGACAGTCTATCAATCTTTAGGTCGCCTACTAACAATTTTGAATATGCAAATCGGTATATTTTTTTTAATTTATGAAATTGGGTTAACACTAAATATATTGATTTGAAATATTGGAATTGAGAACAACGAATATTAAAAAAAATTAAACCCTTTAAGAAAAAAAAAAAACAATTTGAACTTTGAATTGAAAAAACATGTGAAATTAACGATTCGCAGATCCGACATTGTTCATAGGGACTCGATGCTGACAGTACAATACTGAACTCCATAAAATCTAAAAAAAATCATTAATGAATTACTAACTTATTTTTGGGAATACGATACAAAATAACATTCTTAACGATTGGATACCAATTAACATACACCCGGTATCATTTTCAGTAGGTAATAATCGAAAAATTACAGTTTCCAATTAAGAGATTAATTTCTGGAATACATACAACATATACATAAAAAGTTCCTGAGAAAAAAGAGTTCCTTTCTTTCTACGTCATCAAACCGCTAACCTATCTATCAACGTTTTAATCATACATCGTCGGTGTCGGTTTCAGCCAATACCAGGTATTCTATTGTAGTGATTAATCAATGCAACTAATGTCACAATTATCTCATTTCTATATTCAAATTCTCAACACTTTCCGATACATTATAAATTAAAGACTGAATGCTCTCCGAGCTATTATAATTAAGACTTCGGAATACCATTAGATAGCTAATAGCTCGATTACACCTACCGAGTAGAGTGGCGAGACAGTAAAATGTAACTCGACCGAGACAGTGCTGCAGCCGAGTGAGTGTTCACACGAATTTTTAATATTGTGGCGAGACAGTTTAGTTAATAAAAGAAGTGCAAAGCCAACTGAGGCTTAACATGGATCGGAATGACGTGACGTGTACGCACCGAGTGGCGAGCGGTCGCCGAGTGCTGTTTGTTTACATCCACCGAGTAACAAAGCGAGACGTGCGGGGAAGCGGGGAGGTGGGTACTCGCCCTAGTAAATAGAACGGGGTCCGAGTGACTGTCTCGGCCTGTTGCTCGGTCGAGCGCTCGGCCTAGCACTCAGTAATGTGTTTATAAATACCGATACTCGGCCGAGGGCACTGTCTCGCCACTCTACTCGGTAGGTGTAATCAAGCCTTTAGGATAAGCTAGCGCCTAGTGGGTATGGGGAAATAGGTAAACTCTTTGGTTAAGGTCTTGACAACATATTTTGTTCAATATTCAAATACTTATGTATTATATTTTATATTGATTTTGAAACCTAAAATGGAATTTAAACATTTTAGAATTGTATGAATATAACTTGTTATTTTATAAACAAACATTTCGCAGTGATTTTGAATACAGAAACCGATTCTATCAATTAAGCAATTATTATTTATTTGGACGATTATAACTATTTCTAATTTAAATGATATCCCCTTCTAGCACAAGTTCATATACAAATAAAATAAAACATACTTTAAGACAACCGGACACTACTATTAATAGAATTAGGCGTTACTTTGCAGAAATCCATACTAATCTAAATTAAAAACACAAAATATCTAGTGTTAATTTCACGTGCATCGTGCAACGTGCATCCCAGCTTTTAGACATTTTGTTTTTTTAATTTAGTTGGACATTAACTATCGGTACCAACTGAAAACTGTAGTATGTACAATAATGTATATTTTGTTATGATTTATCAGACTAATGTTTAATGTTACAACATACAGTCATAATGCCTTATTTATTATACTTAATATATAATTATTGCTATAATTGCATGGTCTTATCACTTTAGTCGGTATATATCTCTGAAACAGAATTAACAACTTATTAAAAAAACTACTTCTAGCCAAAAAGCGTACAGGCAATTCGTTATAGTGTAATTATTTACACAGAATAACTAGATATATAAAAACCTTATTTATTATAATGGCATTATTATTTGTTATAATTATTCGTCGCTTAATAAGCGGCGATGCCAAAGTTGAGTGCAAGAAGAGTCCTCACAAATAAGAGCCCTTACTAATCACTTCCTGTAGTTTACTTTTTGATGACACGTAGTTTTCTCCTGTACATACACGTGCAAAAATGTCCATAAAAAAAAATTGAGTTCCATCGTGGACTACATGTACAAGCCGGCAAATACCCGGCCGCTGACACGGACTGCATGCTCTTGCAAGAATGCACTAAGCAGTCCAAAGTATTTGGCTAAAACATTGGTGCACCCCAATGGTACATTCTATCGAGAAATTAAACCATAGCAAACAACGGCCTTTCTTTGCGAGGCCTGTCTGTAGCTAACTTGCACTTAATTTAGCACTACCGCTATTTATTAATCATGCTATTCAACAATATAATAACATTACAAGTTTATTTTATATCGTGTATTAGGTAATTATATTGTCTTATCTCCATAGCTGGGCACCGTTAATCAAATAGCTTGTTAATCGCTAATCTCTTAAACTTCGTTAAAAGTTAAATCGTTTAATTTTAGAAAATTTCTCGCAAGTTACCGTTAATCCGTTACACGTGTAAAAAATGCATCTTCTTATAAAAACTCGTGGTTCTGGAAGTTAATTGGTTAGAAACAAAAAAAGACGGGTATAATTATTAGAGTGTATAATAATATAAGCATGTTCACAAACAATGTTTTTTCATTCATTTGGATTAAGATTTAGAATTTATTTTATGCAGATAGACTATAAGATAAAGTATATAGTTGAGTTCTACCTAATGACCAATTGCTATTTAGACGAATTGCTACATAGACCACTGTCAACATAGTCATCTGGCATAATATGAATATTGCTCTTATTCATGAATCATGAACATTAATACGTTAAAGTTCTCGTCTCGTTTCAGCTCGTCCAACTGTAGCGCTTGATTTGCGAATATCTGTTCCCGAAGGAATGCCGTGTCTAGCCACATTTTAACGAGACTTTGAGCTTTGCTCTTTAAAGATTTGTGGCTTTTAAGTTTTTCTTTAGACTGAGTGACAAAATCGAAAAATGTTATTCTCATCACCGTCGTTGTTACTCGCGTTGCTGCCGGCTGGAATATCGATTAACGGACTTTGGGAAATTTAACGTAAGTTAACGAGTTCGTTAACATATTTTTAAGCTAACTTAAAAGTTAATCCGTTAATCGAAATGTTAACTTCGTTAATTAACGATTAACGAATTAATGCCCAGCTATGCTTATCTCGTTACACCATAACGCAGTTCCTAAACTCCAATAGACTAAGAATAAATAATGTAAATATGACTTCAATAAAACTAAGGCTAGGACTAAAATAATGTGCTTTGGTACAAAATGATACATATCATCATTTGTCATCGGTGTATTTTGACCTTTAACGCAAGCGTGCCCTGTGCGCCAACTTCGTCTATAATCGACAGTAAACAAATCACAAAATAAACATAAAGTATCATTTTTTATGTGATATATTGATACAGCTTAAAAATTAATCTCCAATTATAAGGTAGCTATTAATTGGAGATCATTTTTTTTTCAAATTACCAACAAGTACATAGCAAACAAAAATACATAACAGTTATTCTAATATTGGATGATAAAATACACCACAATTATATAACGGACTTGGCGTACAAGATTATTAACGAAGATAAAGGTGTTTAATTTAAATACAGACCAGTGCGATTTTATCTTAGACACATTGTCTAATATAAAATCGCACTGATCTTACTGAGTCTTTCTTTTACAATCAGTTGTGGAATTATAGCACAACCAATTTTTATTTTTGTTAGTTCCCCAAATATGGTATTAAATTAAATCAAACTTTCTAACTTACTAAAAAATATCGTTATTCCTGATTGCTTTATAAGTAGGTCCTGATTGTTACAACATCATATATGACAATCGTATGATAGGGAATCATCATCATCAGTATTATCCTGTGTATTATAACATAATATTGCGGTCACCAACCCATCTGCCAATCGCGGTGACTACGGAACAACCATCATTGAGGGAGACCTATATCTATCAGTGGAAATTATACAGGCTGATGACGTGAATGAGTGATTATTAAATAATTCTTAAAATTGTTTCCCTCTTTTACTAACCAGCGGCTAATGAGCGAGATAGCATAAGTGATATATATTATGTGTTACAAATTGGAAAAACTTTAAAACTAGATATTGTATAACAATATTATGTGCCTCAAATTTACATACTATCCACTTATTGATAATACAATAGTTATTAGTTTTAGAATAACATGACATGAGCTTTACTTAGGACAAGTTAATTTTGAAAATGTTAATATATAAAGATCCAATTGGCACAGCCCTGGTAAGGCAGTAAAATAAAGCTTAGGTCAAACCAATATTCCACAGTGCATAGATAAAATTAGGATATTATTATTTAAACATTAACTTTACATAATTACTATAGCTTGACCGCAACCGCTGTACCGCGCCTTAGGAATAAGAATATACCTAGGGCGCGATGTATATAAAGTCGAGATGCGCGGACTAATGCTTATATTAGTAGCCTTTATACTTTCAGTTACAGTTAGAGTGTGATACTTCTAAGTTGATGTGTATCAACTTTAAGAAAAGTGTTTTTTCTCTGCTCTACCTACTCACTTCAGTATATCAAAACATATTTAATGATTATAAATATATGATAGAATGATAAACATTATCTGTAGATAAAGTACTTGAAATCAAGTATTTAAGTAGGAGTTGTAGCATTTATCAGAATTAATGTGAGTGATAAAAACATACATAAAATATAAATATACATCCACAATCAGTGAGATTTTTATTTTATTCCAAGTATTTAGAGTTCAAAATATAATAGACAATTTGGTCTATCATATTTTGAACAATGCATTGTAAACATTTAATTCAATTACAATTACGAAACATTGAGTTTGACCAAAGCTTAGATGATACATTCATTTTTATACCTAAACTAAGATACATTATAGAATAGAAAAGTTTAAAAAATGCAAATAAGCCGACATCAAACAGGAAGGCACAATCTTTTGGATTGACTTTCATATTATATAGCTTAAATATGGCGACAGAAAGATTATCTAATAATAATAAACCAGTCCCAACATGAACGGAAGTGTGCATTCTATATATAACACACTGTAAAAAACCCTTGAAAACTGTAACAACTCACTATTTTTTTATATAGTTGCAACTAGTTCAACACAATGAGAGAAACCCGCTCATAAAAAAAACTAATGATAAGTAGGTTTAGTTAACCCTACTCATAATTCGTTTTTTTTTTCATAATTTCAAGAATTTAATTCATTGTTTTTAGTTCTTCTCTTTAGTTAACTAAAATGCCAACAAACTAACCATATAAGATCATAAAATAATGTTGCAGTTTTATTTTTATAGTTCGTTAATATTTGTATTTAATCTGCAAACAGTCACAGTTAGCAAAATACCAGTACCTATATTGACTAAATTAGAAATATAATTATTTGTGAAAAGTTGTTACAGATGTTCCACATACATGGGACTAGCTTATAGAATATCTGTCACCATAATTAAGAATATATTTTAAATGCTAAGACTTTATAATAATAATAAACATCAACATCAAACCAAAACTTATCATGTGCTAGATCTCAAGACTAGTATGTTTGTATGTAATTTTTACAAAATGAGTAATGATAATTATGAATACTCATAAATATATTGTCCAGTCTTATTATAAGAAAAACTGTGTTTCAATTATTTAGTACAGATTTTTATAATACAATGGAAATTTTGCTTAAACTAGAAATGGCATGTTTTAATAAAATCACAGGCATTTTGGTGTATCTAATGTATGTTTCGACATATTCTCAATTAGATACACTTTAAATAATATTGAAAAAAAAATACATCAAAAACAATATTAATTACAACTAAGAAATGGATTCTATAAATAAAATCTCTTAAAAACTTATGCAATTTCCTTTGGGTTCTTTTTATTTTTGTAATAATCACATATTTATGTTATTTCTATTATAAAAGCATTAATGCTATAAAAATAACAAATAGGTATATGTGCTTATTTTGATGTACACCGCTTCCGAATTTAAAAAAAGTAAAAGTAAGTAATCTTGTAATATTTAACCAAATTAAAGCTAGTAAAAAGGCAAATGACAAATACACACTTGAAAATGTTACTTTAAAAAGGGCATGTACTATATTAGCAATAGCCAATTCATTAAAAAATCACAGCAAACTTGTGCAACAAACCAATTCAGTAAGTGAATCACAAACCCAAACTTGGCAATAACACTATGAAGGTCTTGGGTACAGCATAATGTGCAGAAGCACTGAATCCTGAAATATAAAATGAAAATGATTATTTATCATCCTTGGATCCATGTCAAGAGATTGCTGAAGGATTTAGCTTTTAGTAATATACAAATGGTGACCGAAACACAGTATGTACTTATTTGAGTTATTAAAATACAACTAACATTCATATGCTTATAAAATAGCAAAAAAATATTAATTCCCAATCTATTTCTAAAGAATCAAGATCTATAGATCTTACCTATATGCATTTGTGGATCAATATAAAATTTATTGACAGATGTGTGAATAGTAAATAAAACTATCTGTGTGTGTTCCATGTCACCCATCCATCAAGCTGACATTACATGTGGATTTTAAAAATATTCTTTCGTACAAAATGTGTCCCCATAATTCGAATACAATAGTAAAAATCTAGATTTGTCAAGTTATTCTCAATTTTGCACAGAAGATAAGAATTGCCATTCAATGTGGCCAATGCTGCCAACATCCAGGGAGCCTTGCCAAGTAATATAAAATCAGAATAGTTAGTATTTTATAAGTTAGGTTTAATTTAAATTTGCTACTTTTAGCTGTGTAACTATTTCATTTATGTAAATAAAGAAAAAATATGCTCTCACATACATTTTGGCAATTTATTCGAGCCGGGGTATTACTGTATTTAATTATTTCAATATTCTTTAAAATTATTTGATATAAACATTTTATTATAACAAGAAATACAATTTGGCTCTAAATAAAACATATGCAACATACCTACATTTTCACATGGATCATGCAACCATAACTTTGATTTTTCTCTCTATACCACTCCTGCACATTGGACAACTGTCAAGTTCTTGGAATGCACAGGGTTGGCAACAACACATGTGGCCACATGGAACAAACACCACATTACTCTTTGCATCCATACAGACAACACATTCAGCTTCCAATGGTGACTCATCAATATGATCAGATGCTACAACTCCAGTACACTTTTGCTCCTCACACCAATCTTCTGAAGGTGCACTTGGAACATAAGATGTACTCGCTTCAAAGTTATAGTTTTGACTTTTGCCTGCTACATACAAATTAATAGCTCTCATAATGCTTTGTCTGTCTGACGATAATGATACTCCACTCTCTTTAAGTTCTTCAGCAGTGAGGTGTAGTAGAGGTTCTCCAGAAAATAAAAACTTGACCAAGAATGGCAGACAATGTATAACACCTTCCTGAAGGAGATGATTAGCTAAAGCAGGATCTAAACATTTTCCTATGTCCAATAAAGTCTTTGGTGCTGAGTCTATTAACTTTTGATAGTTCTTTAACCAAAAATCTGTTGTTTTATCTGTTTCATTTTCCATTTCCTTCATAGTTTCAACAAGTTGTTTCCTTCTTTTGTTTTGTTGATCAAAAAGATCATCCAAGAAATTCACAAGTTGGACCCTCTGATGTAACAGTTCATTATAATTATAAGCTATGTGCAATTTTTTCTTCTCTTGTTCAATGACACTCAGTCTGGCCAAATGCGAAGATATTAATGAGATTTCCTGGTTCAGACTCCAACTTCTTGCATCAACCTTTTCCAATAGGGATGCAACAATGGCTATTTGAACATCTTGATCTTGTAGAAGTTGTTGGACCAGGGCTGTACGGGATTGATCCTTAGCAGTCAATAATTCTGCTAACTTGTCACTTACTTCTAAATCTTGCATGAGCATACTCTGTTTCATATTGTTTAAAGAGTCTTCATAGTATTTTTTGGAATGTCTCATTGAATAATCTTCCTCTATTAACATTTCCATGGCTCTTAATACATCAGCCTTCTTAATGTTATCATAATTCTGCCGTGTCATCTCCAATAGTCTCTCATGTTCTGCTTGTTCATAGGCAAGTTGCTGCTGTATGATTTCAGGTTGCAGATTTTCTGACTGAATAAAGTTTTTGACCAAACATTCTATTTCTTTTTCATCTTCTTGTATAGCTTTGATCAATTTTTGCCTGTCTTTTTCCCTGTCCATGTGAACTTTAGCTATTTCACTATCTAATTCAATCTGCTCTTGTAAGACTTTATTTAAAAACGTTTCTCTCTGCTCTTTAGCAGCTCTGTGTAATCTATTTTCTTGATCAATAATTGCAGCTTCCTGTTCCTCCCATGTCATTGAATTGAGTCGGACAAAAGGATCTTTAATTGAGTTTGGTGATTGTATTGAAGAGACATTATTTTCTTTAAATAGAGGAGGGTGGTAGTCCACATTCATTTTCTCACATAAAAATCTCATAATTACTTCAGTACCTTGTGTGACAATTTCTGATGGAGGGAATACAAACTTGTCACCATCTAATTTCAATAACTCCACATTAGTAGCAAAACATAATTCTGAGCAGAGTTCTGTTAATTCTTCATTATCTATTAAATTGAGATTTCTTAAATTTTTCAACTTGCCGACCATTGGTGAGAGCATTCTGAGCTTGTTTTTTGATACATCTAGTATTTGTAAACTTTGCATAAACTGAATGTTTTCTGGTAGAGATTTTAACTGGTTATCTTGTAGATATAATTCAGTCAAGTTCACCAAATATCTGATATCATTTGGTAAATATAGAAATCTATTGCTACTGAGATTGATAACCTTGATTAGATACAAATCTGACAACTGACCACCTTCTTCTAATGACTGTAGACTATTATTATGCAAATATAAATGTTCCTTTCTGTATACTTTACATATAGAATAGGTACCGGAAGGCACCTGACGTAGGTGGCAGTCTGAGAGGTCAAAGTCTGGTTCCGGGGATTCTCTTGCGATATACAGCTTTCTTTCTAGCCTGGCACGTGTGTCGGTATCATTCTGTACTCTACCAAACAACGACATTGTCGCCTGGTTGACGCACGACACAGCACAACCCATTAAACAATGATAATCTTTTAAAAGTTTCCCAGTCGTCACCGCATGCGAATCAACATTGCAAAGTAATGGGAGCACCATCTAAAAGCACGCTAACACATTCAGTGTAACATTATTTTATTACAGATCACGACAAACAGAAATAATAACAATAAATTAAGCACTCAGCAAAATAAATATTTGACAGTAACATAACATGACTGACATTTACAGACATTATTGACAGTTAGATAGACGTTTAGTTTCACTAATTATACTTTCAAATATAGGGAGCCTTCGGACACCTGTCTCCAATGTTCGTTTTACTCAATACATTTAAAACACGTCCCATTAAATATACAGCTAGAAACGAGGAATTAACTTAAATATAAAATTCAAACGCACTGTAATTAAACTTTTCGCAAGCGCAATCGTTGAAGACATATACTTTCCTACTTACATGATATTGTCTTTTTTATTATTAGTGTGATGTTTGTTTACAAAAGGCCAATGCTAATAAATAAAATAAAATTTAATATAAAAGTACCTATCACCCTTAGATTAAACTAAAATAGCTAAGATAGCTAATAGCTAAACGGTATTTGCCTTGCTGGACAAGAAATATTAGAATCTCCGTGCCTTGGAAACCAAGTTAAGCCATTGGACAGCCTATATTGTTATAACATCATATATAACAATTGTGTACTAGGGAACGGGCAGCAGTGTTTCCTGGAATGTTACACCATAATACTGCGGTCACCCACCCGCCTACCAAGCGTGGTGACTATGACAAAGAATCCTCCCTCGGGAGAAGGCCCTTGTTCAGCAGTGGACATTGTACGGGCTGATGATGATGGAGCTAGCTAATAAGTAAGCTAACCGCTATTTTGGTTTAATCTAAGGCAGTGTTTTTCAATCTTTTTGAAATTGCAACTCCTTTACTGGTTGAAATATCTGGCGATCTCATATTTAATGGTTAGATTATGAAATACATTTAAATAAGTAATTAGGTATAAGTATACATTTAAATATCAGACTATCAGATGCTGCTGTGAGTAAAGGTATTTATTTTCCGTGGTATATAATTATGAGGTAACTTTTACGTGTTAGCACTATTAATGATTTCTTGTTATATTAGATGTACCTACTTCCCTACCTAGGTATATACATAACTCGATTCATCATTTATTTCGCGAAAAAAACTGATATAGGTAGGACGTCGGTACCTATAGGTATATCAAGAAAACCATAGCTTTAATAATGAATATCCTAACTAATATGGGTAAAAATTAGATTGATAAGCTAAAATTGGAATTTGGATCAAATTTAGCTCACAGAAGTATGGCAGTACTGCTGAACGCTGCTAAGTCATGAATCTTTACTAATATTATAAAGCTGAAGGGTTTGTTTGTTTGCTTAATAAGCTAATCTAAGGAACAGGTCCATTTTGAAAAAATATGTATTCATAATAATAGCCTATTTATTGCTATTAAACACTGATCATCTAAGTATATCAGCACACTAAGACTAATAGGAGTGGAATACCAATGAAGAATGTTTCAAAATCGGTATTAGCCCAAAGTAACTATTCCACGCAAGCGAGGTCGCTAGCACAACTAGTAAAATACATATTCAATTAAATATTAGAGGGTATGAGTTAGACTGAGAAATACTTACATAGCTATGCTAACATAGTAATATATAAATTGAAACAAAATTCAATAATAATAACAAGATATTTTATTTATTTCTACCAGTCTTAACAAAAACAAAACTGATAAATAATACTTACCTACGTAACAAAAAATGACTGATAATTACAATTAAAAATGTATAAAAACCTAAATGAAGAGTTATTTGTAAAAACAATAATTAAAACATCTTCTTACATTGTAAATTACTATGTGTACAAAAGAAAAATGTTCTGTTGTCTTAATTTACATTTGAACTAAACACATTTTTATCTTTGACATTAAAATCGTCTGCTACTCGATAATCTTCATGCGTGTAATCATACGGTTCATAGTCATATTTGGGCCGCTTATAAAATTTAGATGTATCAAAGGTATCGTCAGTTTTAGTGGTATAAAAAGAATCATCATAATTATTATTACTTTGATGATGCTCCGGTGAATTGTAAGGCGATGTGGAACCGAAATTCTCCTTTTGCGTTTTGACAGGGTGCTTTTTGTATAAATTTACGTTTTTCTTATCTTTTTCACTTTTTATAATTATTTCATCATTCAAATAATCCGAATGTACATTCCATTTAGGTTTTTCTAAATCGAAGTAAAAAAGTTTATCAATAAATTTAATAGCACTATTTGTTTTTTCTTCTTGTGATTGATCTGTTAAGTCTTCATTTTCCAGTGGCAACGAGGTTAATGGGTTTGTCTCTGAATGTTTACTTGGTTCGTGATAGTATTCGTAATGTTCATGTGGTTTATAAATGCTTAAGTCCGGATTTTGTGAAGGATACACGTGTGTTTTGATAATTTTCATTAGCCTGTCAAAAGCATCATCTATGTCAGAATTTGTTCTATCATTGCTTGAATGATCGTGCTCATGTGAAGAAACATTAATATTTTGATTAGGAACATTCGACTCTGGTACATTTATAGGTGTCTCTGCCTCCTTTACATCAACTTCTTCAAAATGTTTTTCTAGTCCTGTTTGCGGATGTACTTCATTAGACTTGGAATTTGATAAAGCATTATGTTCCATCGCTTGATACATTTGCATACTTGAAGGATCAGGTGGATTATATGAATAAGCTATTTCTTTTCCAATACGAAAACCTTCGATTTCCGACGACGGCAGGATTTCCGGCGCTTTACTAAAATAATCAAACACATGAAAACTTGGTACGTCAGCTATTTTATAAGTTTCGGCTGCCGGTAATATTTTTATAGCCACAGCTTTACCTTGGTGGTATCCTATTCCATGACCATCAAACGGCTTATTCTTTTTCTTTTTATTCTTTTTCGTAGAGTTTTCGTCTGCCTCAACATGATCAGATTCAGCATCGCAGTACATCTTGTTCAGCTTTTGTGTATCTTTGTCAGATAAACCTACTCTTTGCCCAATACTGGAACCACTCTGTAACAAAATGAGGAATGCAAAAAATATCATGTTTTTATTAAAGAGGCAACAACTCTAGAATAAAAAGTTTTTATCCATAATAATAATTAGATTCCAAAACGGGTGGCATGACACACCGTGCAGTATAACTGATCGAATGCGGCAGAATAAAATTATTAAGTAGGTTGCTTATTATACGATACTAGCAAGTTTGTAAACATGGTAAAAAAGTTGTTAGAATCATCTTTAGCAAGTATCTAAAACCATTGATATTGTACAGTACCTACCTACGTGTAACAAATTTCAGTGTAGGTTACACTGAAATTTGTTACACGTAGGTAGGTACTGTACAATATCAATGGTTAAGGGCTTATTAAGCTAAATTACATTATGAAGGGAATACATTAAATATGGTACTCAATTAGCCCTTACCGGTCGATATCTATTAAGACAAGTACTACTGTCGTAGTTAACATTCCAAAGCATAGGTAATAAAAAGCATTTATATTGTAAAATCACCTGTTTCGGCACAATTGTGTCCTGTCCATTAGAGGAGAAAGCTCGTCGGCTATAATGCAGGACACTGTCGTAGTCATAACCCACACCGAAGTCCGACACGGAGAACGAGTTGTATTTGCGAAAGTTATGCCTTGCCGCTGCGGACCAACAAATATTGACATCATATATAAACACATTGAGTACGACTATTGATTTCCTAATTGCATAAATGTATCGGTTGGTCTTTTGTTTACTTACATACAAAGACTACTTTCAATAGAAATCTATTTTGATCACATTAGCGTTATTGCCAAGATGAGTCGGGCAGTTACTTTATATTCCCATTGTGTTATAGGCGGTCGTGCGGTCGGTGACTTTAACGAGTTGCATTGTAACAAAAAAATATTAGCTATATAAAGGTACCTACGTAGAGATATCGAATAAAGAAATGCCTTTGAATCCACGGTATAAAGAGGAAATAAAAGGAAAAAGACACATAAAAAAGATTATCAAACAGGTACATGAATTTACGCACCGAGGATTTTCAACGTTTACTTAACTTGATTAGGGATTTCAGACGAACCGTTACCGCGATGAAGAGATGTTCACCGATACAATAAATGAGCAATAAGAATATAGGTACTTACGTTGCACAATATTTGACCAAATTATATTGACATAGTCATCACGATCTGGACTACTCTGCATATGGTAGAATCCCAGAGTATGCAGTAGCTCATGCACAACAGTCCCGTGTCGGAAACAACCGCGTCCCACAGGGTGACGGCCCGATAGATTCAACACCTGATATCCTCCTTGATAACCTACTTGGGAGAAACATCCACGACGACTTCCCTGAAAATTTCAGAAATATAATTTCAGTTCAATTGTTGAGACAGTTTTCATTATCCATTGTGTTATGGTGCGATTTACTTCGCTATGCCTACAATTATTTATATGACCATTTTTTTCTAAGTTCTCTCCATGAATTTGTGGAATGTATGTTATATGTACCTGTAATAAATTAAGAAACGCATTTAAAAACGTAGGTATAGTTGCTTCACCTGTATAACAACCGCGTCACGATCCCCTTTCCTGTACGGACGGAATTTGACGCAAGAGGCTTGAGTAAGATCTTCTATACCAGCTCGAATGGCATCCACTTGATCACTCGCTGGAAATATTAAAAAACACAAATACATAACTATTACTTAAAACGTGTAATAATAACAAGGTATAGGTAATGGTTCAGAAAATACTCACTAAAATGTTCCACCTGAATGTAGAAAACCACTTCGTTATTGGGCCACCTTTTAGTACCGTCCTTAATGCCGTTTCTTGATAAACCCTCAGCAACATTTTCGACAATTAAGCGTCTCTGACGTTCATTCAGAATAAGATCTCCCTCGAATTTACCACTGTCTTCCCAAGCATGGTCTGATACAGTTTCGTCCTCATCGTAATCATCTGGATTAACACCTTCTGACAGAAAACTTGTTATCAATATAAATAGTCTAGTTAGAATTCTGCGGTTGGCGATTCGTTGGGTAAGGACTCTATCGGTGTTTTTACTATACACAGTCACCAAAAATACACATTGGAGAAAACAAAGTGCACACAAACGCAGGCTCATTTATGTAGATTTTTAAAAGCAACAAAATGGCCCTTTGTTTCCTGCAGTCATATTAAAACGATTAAACACACAAAATATGAAGTATCACTTTCATTTTTAACTGTTGTTATTTATAATAGGTACTCATGATTTCTGTTATGACTGAGAGAGAACATTTAAAAATCAATCGTGCTTTTATAGTCGAATGATAATCTGATTTACATACTTAATGATCGTTTATTGGTGTAAAAGTTGTTGACAACCTGTTTCCTGAATATAACTGAGGTATCATTAGTAGGTATAAGAGATTACATAGGATGGTATTATACATTTCATTAGGATATGCTGATTAAAATTACTTACTTTTTAAAGTTGGACTCAACTGCGATGTCTTCTTGAGATAATCCGCAAAGTCCTCCAATTCGTCATACGTCATAGCCAAACAACTGACCACACACACGACGACTAGTATCACAGATAACTGTATCCGTCCCATAATTATTTATAAACTAACAATTAAGAATTTAAAATGCACAAGGTATTGTCACGGATATCTTTGGTGTATTAAACTCACGATGTCTTTGACAAATAACATATTTATCTATTAACTAAGCTAAATGAATACAAACATTTTCTTATTTTGTCAAGGTTTGCAATAGTTAAATGGCTCACTCCAGTCCCGCGTGATTTTTTCGGTAGGACAAAACCCGCCGGGGTGCGGCGAAGTTTAATATAGCCTCCGATACGACCATTTCACAAGGTGTTGGACCGCAACTGCGCCGGCGCCGCTTGCGACAGCCTGTGCTGGTGACTACGGCACCGCCACCCACAACTCATGCAACACCAGGTTGCTAAACTAGGCTCCAGTTATTTTTCACGTTAACTTCCAATAATAATAATGACAAGTTGCTATTATTGTAATTGAATGGAAGCGAAATAGTAAAGGGAAAGCAACGGTCACCGTTCCGGTAAAATAGACATTGAAATCATAGTTAGAACACCCTTAACAATACTTTCTGTATAGATATTTCGTATAGTTCATATTTCAATAACAAAAAAGCTTTAAAAAAAGAGCTAATGATAAAATATTGTTTAATGATCATGGATTCGCAGTCAAAACCTGATTGATAATAGAATTGTACCTATTTACATTTATAAGAAAAATAATTTAAACCTTTTGCAAATAGATTCCACGAATGTCTTTTGCATAAATTAAATTTAGTCAAGAACTTAATGCTGAACTATTATTTAGGTAGGTACCATAAGCATGTTTACCCAAAAAAAACTGTAGGTATACTATTTATAACTACACGCCCGATTCTTGATCCGATCCATTTTGAGTTTAACCGATGGACCACCATATGAACACGTATTGAAAAATACGTTAGCATGTTATGAATAGAATTGACTTTACCTACCCTGTCTTTCAATCAGTCATGGATTTTATTAGGTATTAATTTGTTCGCAGCTTTCACCTGTAACAACATAAATAACCTAATTTTATGTAGTAGGTACCTTTAGGAAAATATGCTATTAATTACGCGGTAAATGCACTGCCTTAATTTTCGAAAATGCTTATTTGTATTTGTAAATGCTATTGGATCAAAGTTGTGCCTAATGTCATGATTCTACACAAATTAGTTTTATGACATTCTGGCATCTTTCTTTCTAACTTTTCCGGTGTTATAAACTTACAAGGCAACCTCAAAAACATTTGCCAAGATGTTTGCCGTCACTGATGTAATTTCTTAAAATTTCTTGTTTTAATCGTAAGCTGACTGCTTTTATTTTCAAGTAACTATTAAAGATATGTATATAGTGAAAGGAGTTTGTAATTATTAGCTCTCCAAGACTTAACTCTCACAATTAAGTACAATTTCTAAGAATGCTGGAACACAAGCCCATAATTAATACCACATAATACTTTATAACAAATATGGAACGCATTGCGTCTTGGTCCTTTAGTTAGATAATCATAATAATTTTGAACGATGATAGGTAATATTTCGAATTCGTTACAGATATTGCGTTAGCAAAATCATTTGTTTTACTCGATTTTTGTCAATTTAATTACACGGTTGCTTAGTTCGCGCGAGGTTCATTACAGACTAATGTTCCGGAAAATAATCACCTACTTTAGATTTACAAGTATTTGATAAAGATTATACAATACAAACACTCTAACTACTTAGAACAATATATTCTTGAAACTTGGAAGTGTTTTGCAATCGCCAATGACCAATGCCATAGTCAGGTGATGAAAACGCATATCATTGTAAGAATGCAAAAAAGTTAATACCTGCAAGATTTTACTGTCCTTGTGAAAAACGAGAGCAGGTGCAAGTATAAATATTCTGAAATTATTTTTTGCAACTTACGTTACGATTCGAAAGTAACCAAATAATTTGAACCTTGATTTATTGGCATTAGTTTGATATTCAGAGAGTACTACACATTTTCATTATAACAGCCGAAAGTATCCAAATTCAAAATTAATTCGTGACCCGCGTACAAGTGACGGTAAAATTGACCATACCTACGTTTAAAGAAACAGTAACCGCAAAATAACAGTTAGATGAATTCCCATCAACTAGCGTAGCTATATCTAAATAAAATTTACATCTAGGTCTAGGTAGGTCATCTATACGTTTTTGGCCTTTGTGGCAACGGAGAGTCGTCCGCTTGGCCGTTAATTTTTTTTTCCCATACAGTGGTAATTAACCAGGCGAGTGTTCAGACACCACCACCAGTCACTTACGACACCCACGGGCAACATGAGATGGTGCAGGGGCGGATTTTTTGGCTATAGCCCAGGGCCGCGACGGTGACGGGAAAATGCATTACGCGTTCCCTCCATAACAGCTTTTGGGTATGTAGGTACGTTTCCCCTCTCTCCATCGCAATGGTATGCTACCACGCGCCAATGTTGAGAACATCGGAAACTGAATCAGTAGGACTAAGAGTAATTTACATGCACTGGATCTGCATTATATATGATTTCTAATGTTACTTAGAAAATGATGGAACATGCTCAATTTAAAAATTATTGAATTAAGTAGGCCTCTTAGTCGCGTGAGCCAGGGCCCAGGTCC
This sequence comes from Nycteola revayana, assembly GCA_947037095.2. Classification (NCBI taxonomy): domain Eukaryota; kingdom Metazoa; phylum Arthropoda; class Insecta; order Lepidoptera; family Nolidae; genus Nycteola; species Nycteola revayana. Next base: position 10,403,641 of record OX344845.2, on the reverse strand, counting down.
TGCCCCCCGGTTTGGATAAAAGTATAAGTTACCAAGGTGGAACAAATAATATATAATAATAAACGTATGTAAATAAATAAAGGAAGGCAGTGAAAAAACACGTTCGCAGTTTAAGTTGATCAATGTTTATTCATAGATTACAGTAATCTCGTATTCTGAACTACCGCTAGGCTCCGTTGTAGATGCTTCGTTGGATTCTTCGCAGTACATTTTATTCAATTTCATAATGTCGCTTTCTGACATACCCAGCCTCTGACCTAACGTTATATTTTCCTGTCAAAATTAAAATAATGTTGTCAAAGAAAACGTACTATTAATCATCATCATCATCAGCCGGTATAAAGTCCAAAATTAAACATGGGCCTCTCTCAAAAGGGGTGTTACCTTGGTACCTACCAAACTTGGCAGGTGAATTGGTGACAGTATGATGCACAGCATAGACACTAGTAAAAGTATACGATTGTCACAGATGATGCTATAACAATGGAACCAACGACTTTATAGGTGCGTGCTTTCCGAGACACGGAGCGGAGGTTAGTTTAGTTCCTCTAACCCAAAACGAACCCAATCTTTGATTTTACATAAACATTTCTTGTCGAGAGCGGGAATCGAACCAATGACCTCCGAGATTTTAGACAAGATTTATACCACTACGCCACGGATGTTGTATTCATATTATTATAATACTTACATAAGTAAATAATTGTTAGTGTTGTGTTGTGTACTGTAAATTACGGGTAACTCAAATGCTCAGTCATTGATTAGGTACAGTTTACAGTTCACAATTCTTTGACTAAGCAATTAATGATAAATTTCATATTTTACTTGGATAATTTTATTGCTCTAGCAATAGAGATAGGAAAAAAATCACGTAAAAAAACTCAAATAATGAAGTCTAAAAAAATCTATTTAGTCCGTCAGTTAGATTACCAAAAAATATTGGACGTATTTATTTTTACGTTCCTCAAACAAAAAATGGCAAAATACAGCGCGTTGAAATTTCGTGTGACATCACTTTAAACGTTATAGTTTGTTGTTGCTCTGTATCTTTGTCATTTTTTATTGATTTGATCATAGAATTTGATAAATAAAAATATACGTGTCCAATATTTTTTAGTAATCTACCTGACGGTATAAATATTTTATTTTAGTCTTCCCTCCTATTACTTAAGTTACACATTGTTTATAGACAACAGATAAAACTTACGAATTTTTAAAATTAAAAATGATAAAGTAAAAATGTAAAATTGGTAAATACTTGCCTTTACTGGGATGATCGTATCATTTCCGTTCTTTGAGAAAGCTTTAGCACTGTAATGCATCACACTGCCGTAATCATATGGGACACCGAAATCAGTGACAAAATCTTCATTATATTTTTTGAAATTGTGTTCTTGGCCTGAAACAAATATATATTTTACCTTAGCTGTGAGAGTTGGTATTAATATTTAACCAATTTCCCGCGCGCGGTTTTGACCCGTGTAGCTCCCGTTACCGTGGGAACATCATGATTATATATAGCCTTTTTTATATTTTTTAATCAGTCAAGTATTATCGGAGACTTTTTAATGCAAACCAATAATCAAATATTTTCTAAACAGTAATACCCCGACTTACGCTACCCCGACTTACGCGAATTCGAAGTTACGCGGTTTTTATTTTTGATCACCACGCGCATAACTTGCAGTAAACCGAATACGCCGTTCAGTTTACTGCAAGTTAAACTGCTAACCTAACCTAACATGAAATGAAAAACACTGTCTTTTGGAGTGTAAACTAAATATTATCATTACAACCTTAAGAGGACTTTGAATCTAAAATAAAAAAAGGAATTAGCAAAGATATTTGATCGAACCAAATAATAAGTGAAAATCTTTCTATTTTAATTCAGACGTCACGGTATTATCGCTTAGATGGAAACCATGTTAGAATGATGGTGTAAAGAGCAATAATAATTTAACGTATTATTAACCATGTTTCTTCTGATCTATTGTTTTTTTTAGACTCTGGTCCCGATTACACAAACATTATATGTATTTATAGGGAAAGTTGAACCCCGACTTACGGGAATTCGACTTACACGGCTATCCCGTGGTCCCACCTATCGCGTAAGTCCGGGGTATTACTGTATTAGTATAGATATCTCGGTTTCAACTCTCAGGCCGAGGCCGCACTGATACGGCGACAGAGGCGCGGCGACGACAGTTTACTTCGAACAAATCAAGTTCGCTCGTCATTCCTGAGAGTCTAGACAAGTGACTTCTCAAATATTTTTGGCCGAATAGGATCGATTACCTTCGAGTTTAATTTTGTTGGTCGCGGTTTTCGAATTACAAAAGTACTTTAATTATAAACATTTTTTTTTTGTTTTAATCTTTATGTCCCTTCCACTCAGAGGGCCTAGTATAGAGGGCATAGTACCACGACAGTGGGGTGATAGCGATCACCACACTGTTGTAACACGTCGTAAAATTCTTAATATCGCTAACGCAAATGTAAAAGTAGGTACTTTACATTTTTCACGTGATGAAGTGATTCTATTTAAAAAATAAAGAGCATTCATTGCTTGATTCTTCTTTGAAACTAGCGATTCGATCGTTCGGATTTCGGTTTTAGAAATCTTGTAGATAGCATAGGGATGGAAGTTATGCGGGTGAAACCGCGAGCGGGAAGCTAGTTAAATAAAAAGTCACCGGTTGCCATATTTCCAGTAAAATAAGCAATAGCATTTACTTAATTACCTACTGTATCATTAATAGTTCTCAGATTACCAATAAGTAAAGTAGAGCGACAGTTGCACAAAACTCCCCTAAATAAATTAAAAGCCATAATCCCTCAATCACCCCGTCAGCGATCGCCCTGAGCCTGAGCTGAGGTCTAATTCCCACAGGGAAAGACCCCTTGCCCTGGTTGGTTAGTTGTTAGTTTTTAAACCATTTATCTAGGCTGCTTGCCTTTATGCCCGGTGAAGGAGCAAAAGCCTCGTGGCTCGGGGAAACATCCCACCCCCTCAAATTTGGCGCCCTGGGCCGTCGCCCCATCGCGCACCCCTTAACGCCGGCACTGTTTGCGATAAGCGAAGTCGTTGCACAGTATGTCGTCTTCTCTAAGCCCTCTGAAGTGCAGCAGCCAACATATTTTTATGTAAGTTTGTTTTCACCAAGTCGCCGTCGCGTCGCCTTAGTATTGCAGCCTTGGCCTTTTTGTTACTTATTGTGTAAATTATGGCATAAATAATATATACCTAAAGCTGAAGAGTTTCTTTATTTGATTAAAAGCGGTAATCTCAGGAACTATTGGTACGATATAACAAAATCTATTAGTGTTAGATAGCCCATTTATCGAGAAAAGTTATAGGCTATATTTAATAATGAAGTTCTTACAGGAACGGCAGTTACGCAGTAGAAACCGCGCGCGGGAACCTAGTTAAATATAAAGTCACCGGTTTCAATATTTCTAGCAAAATTAGAAATAGCATCTACTTAATTACTGTATCGTTAATTGTTCTTTTCAGTTTACCAATCATTTTGGCGTGAAAAGGTCAAATTTCATCTATTTCTACCTAATTAAAATAAAACCGGCCAAGTGCGAGTCGGACTCGCGCATGAAGGGTTCCGTACCATTTTCAAGAGTCTATCTGTTGCAGTTATTGATATCGAGCAAAAAAGAGCAAAAAAATCATCGTTTGTTGTTGTATGGGAACCCTCCTTAAATATTTATTTTAGTTAATTTTTTGTAATTATTTTTTGTTATAGCGGCAATAGAAATACACCATCTGTGAAAATTTTAACCATCTAGCTATAACGGTTCTTGAGATACAGCCTGGTGACAGACAGACAGCGAAGTCTTAGTAATAGGGTCCCGTTTTTACCCTTCGGATACGGAACCCTAAAACTGGCTTCTGTAACCACTCTAGTTGAAGTTTAATAGCTCGTTTCTGCAGTACGAAAATGGTGTCAATGTCTGCACAGTTTCCCCCAAGAAGAGGCCCATAATACATTAACCTATCCACATTTTAATACGTGAAGCAGAAACTTTACCCCTTTTTACGAAAATTTCGCGGACGGAGTATGAAATTTCTCACACAGTTTACCTACCTATAGTAATAGTTTCTAGGTAAGTATAGAAAAGGAGTGCAGAATCCTTGTTTTTTAATTATGGTCGATCTTCAACCTCTTGGCGATAGATAAATTAAACTAATAGCATTAATTGATACTAGGTACTTACTTGAAATATTATATATATCATATTGATATGTAAAATAAAGTATTAAGTAGACATATCCACATTCTGAAACACCACTCACCAGCTATAATATTCTCCCACACGATAGTGACGAAATTGTCCCGATCGTACGAGCTCTGCATATGGTAGAAGCCGAGGGTATGCAGCATCTCATGAATCACGGTACCAATTTTGAAGCATCCTTTAGCTAGATTCAACACCTGATGGATTTCTCCTTCGTCGTCCTCTTTGTCATTGAAGCCTACGTTTGAATAACAACCGTTCCCCGATCCCTAGTGTAATATGAAATTTAAACAAGTGTTAATTATTTATTTATACGATTAATACGAAAGTTATAGTATCTATTAGGTTAAGCAGAGACTTTGGATTACTGCGCTTTATTTATTCAAGGAAAGGATCTAACTAAATCAATTTTTATCTCTGAATATGCCCCTACAGTAAATTACCTACATCCAAATAATGAGTGTAGATTTTTCTAAATAGGTACCATTGAACCACATAAAACCATGTAAAAGCGGCAATAACCTTATTGCTAGGGGCTTCGGACTTGTGATCTTGTGGTCGCCGATTCGAACCCCCCTAATTGCACTACCGACGTGAACCCACTCGTTAAGTAGTTTAGCATTTTAGCTTAGCACGAGGGATCTTAAAAAAAAACATTTATAACAAAAATTCTAAATTGAATTTTACGAACGTAAAGACTAGTTATACATTTGTGACATTCACCTAAAAATTAAATACAAAAATAATGTTGATTACCTATACTAACTACGCAGTTAGATACTTACTTGGATGAGGACTGCATGTTCCGAACATTGATCCCTGCGGCGAAACTTCAGGCACGATTTATTGGCTATGTTCTCTATGGCTTCCTCAATCAGCTGTATTTGCTCTTCATCTGTTAATAGGTAATTCACCGTTGCTAAATATAGGTATTGTTTAACCGAGTAAGTTATTCATGGGATTACATAGTATTTGAGCTTTTCCGCATACCTTAAGGGCATACCTACCATAATTAAACAACATCTAAAATGAGAATTTATAGCTGTCTCATTTATCTTTTAAAATGAAACCACTCAATTGTGTTAACAGGCACCCGAAAATTCCAGTCTTTTTTTATAAGTATTTAGATAGGTAGGTATAGTACCTAATAAATAAGTTAGTACTTAATCTGAATATTCAGATATAATAGCAGTTTTATGAACATGGACTGTTCATAAAACTGTTGTAAACAATTTAGCTGAATCGTTTAAAAAGAAAAAGTTCTGAGGGGCAATTTATTAAGTCGCGATAGTTTAATTTTGAAAATTCATGCTAGTAGGTACATAAATAGTAAATTAAAATTTTAGCTTCAATTTGTAACGAGAAAAACGCATTGTAGGTAGGTTATGCAGAAAGTAAACAGATGGATATAGGTATGTGCTCTAAGACAATTACGTAAAATTACGAGTGAAAATACGGCAAACACCGGCTGTGTACACCATGACTACGTAGGATCCATATTAAATGATGGGTTACTTTTACTGCAATATTAAAGAAACATTATTAGATCCTAAAATTACCTACTTTTATTATTTTTAGTGTAGCGTGTTACGTTGTGGTAAGTAATACGGTAATACCTAAACGTAGGATAAAAATAACCAACCAAGTACAGAACTGCCCTTCTAATTGTACCTACTTGCAGTAATCGACATTTTTGGGATTTTCCCTTTTTTGCGAAAATGACATTTCAGGACCATATAGACGAAGAATGATTTTTTCTTATTTTTTATGTTCACTTTAAAAATTATGTAATATAGACTTCTTGTTTAGATATCTAAAAATGTGTTTACCGCGTTTATCTCGAAATCGCGATTTTGCAAGTACTACGTTTGCATTAAGGAGGGCAGAGAAGCTATAGGGATCGTAAATGTTTGATATTTGCCTACAATTGAAATATTTTTACTTTTGACTTTTTTTTAATTTAGAAATTTCCTTTCATAAACAAAGAACTAAGGTACTTACCAAATATTACTTCCCGTTTCGATGTCTCTTGAATAATAAACAAAGTAACAATAATTTTAATATGCAAAGTATTTTCTACCCCGTGTAGAAGTGAAAGTGCGCTTTCTTACACTCCTTCTCCGGATTACTTCGGTATTATTATAGATAGATATATCTTTCATAAATTTATCTTTCTTTTTTAAAGTTATATCTCGTATATTTCTAGCAGTCAACAAATAGCTAAGTAGGTGTACCCTACATAATGGCGTGATATAACGGATCTTGTTTGTGGTTATCCACGCACTGTGCCTTGAATGCCAAATACGATTTACAATGCATGGTTGCATTGTACTCTAGTACTTTTTCTATGGTAACAGACGCTAACAGGAATTTGTAAATGAGAATTAATTGAAAGAACGTATGCGTTAGGCAAAATGTTTTTTTTCCGCCAGAGAGCTCATTAAAGGGATGATTTGGGAATATAATTATGATTAAGGAAAATAAACAGTTCACATAATTTGAAACGTTTAAAGTCTCGCTTTAAGTTAGGTAGGTAGGTTTGATTCCACATCGAAAGAAATCTTTGTGTCAAATCTAAGATTTCTTTCCGAATCTAGATAGTAGAGGGATAACCCTCTGTGCCTCGGAAAGCAAGTTAACTCGTCGATCCCGATTGTTACCTTAACAATTGTATACAAAGAAGTGGGCAGCAGCGTTTCCATGTGCGTGTTATTACCTACATAATACTACGGTCACCAACCCTCCTGCATAGCGTGGTGAACGGCAAAAACTCCCATAGGCCCATGTTCATCGGTAGACATTTTACGAGCTGATTTTGATAAAACATAAAGCAGTATACTGACCGAAATCTTCTTCATTAATGTGGTAGACAATTGTGTTGTTGGGCCACCGTTTAGTTACGTCTCGTAGACCATTTCTATTGTCAGGATCTATTGGCCCGTTAATAGCGTCACGCTGTTTCGATGTCAGTATCATATCACCTTCAAAATTCTCCCCATATTCAGCTAGAGAATAAAAATTACTTATTAAGAAAAATGTGAACAACTAACCAGTGATTCAAACTTAAAGTTAAAATTATTATTAACTAGCTGACCCGGCAGACTTCGTACTGCCTCAATCGATACATAAAAGACCTAAACATTTGTATAAAATAAACTGGGCCGTAGAGACTTCGTTTATGAGGTACTACTACCCCTACCCTACACTACCCCTACCCTAAAAATCTTGGCAAAAAAATTCAAGTTTTTAATTACCTAACAAAATAAAGCTCAAATTGACTCTACATTTTAGTTAGAAAACGTTTGTATGGGAAAAAGAAAAAGTCTGTTTTAAGGAGTTTTAAGGCAATTATTCGATTTTTTCTCGCCGTAAAAACCATCCTTGAACTTCCACGAACATAAAAAAAAAAGAATTGGCCAAATTGGTCCAGGCTTTGTAGAGTTATGCGCTTACCAACACATTTTGCGATTCATTTTTATATTATAGATTCAGTAGTTTTTTTTTTCGGTTTGACTTACGTAGGTAGCCATGCGGCCTTTGCTACTTCACCGGGCATAAAGGCGAGCAGAGTTCCAGCCTTAATAAATTGTTTAAAAACTACAAACTAAGCAACCTGCGCAAGAGGGCGCCCCCTGTGGGGATTGGACCTCGGCTCAGGGCAGTCGCTGGCGATGAGATTTAGGGGTTATGACTTTTAGTATTTAAGGGGAGTTTTGTGCAACTGTCGCTCTACTTTACAGTTCGCGGGCCTCTCGGACTTCGGGTCTACGAGGGCATCGGATGGTTCTTTACAAACTAAGGGTCAGGAGGACGAGGGGGGAAATTTCAGTAGTGTTCGTGAAATAAACGTTAATTACAATATAGTTTAGGAGGAGGCGTTCGCTGACTGGCAAAGAGATCTGCTTAACTTTAAGCAAGAAACAAATTATAAATCTATAGAATAAGTTAATTACTTAAAGTTGTAAAATACAGTGTAATAAAAGTTATAAAAAGCTATTTTGTTTATTTTACATACATATAACATAGTTGTTATATTAGGTAATTAATATATTATTATCTTCAACATTCCACTCACCTTGCTCCCATCTCGGCGAAGGATAACAAATCACAACGGTTGCACTTAAAATTAAAACTGTAATTTGAATTAATGCCATAATACGTTCTTTAACTGCGACCCCAACCAATTTCAAACAATAGCACTGAACATTAAGACATAGCTCGCGGCCTTTTAAACGTAAGGAACAAGTAGGTACTCAGTCGAACAACGGGACATCAATCGATCACCTAATTAGATAGGTAATCTTATTAAACAGTAAGTTACGAAATTAAGTGCTTTTTGTTTCGCCACTACGGTTATCTCTGAAGAACCCTGGTGTGCTCTCATCAGGAGACCATTTAACAAGGTAATGAAGTTACCAATAAGTACGCACCTCACCTTTATTTGAAATTGATAAAGATAGTAGTTGTGGTACTAACAATAGAGGACAGTGTTAGTAATCTTTGAAATGAAATAAAATCGTAAACCTACTTGATAAGTTAAGCACTAAACCTCAAGTCAAATGAGCACAGGGAAGAAAATTCGGCGTTTATTCATTATAGAAAATTTATTTATTTAGAAGATTAAACTTATTATATTAACTTTAAACTCGTTAAGTTGTTCGATAATAGAAATACGTTAAAACTTAAGTCATTTCCATTCCCTTTACGCCTAGCTCATTTTTTATATTGTTTCGTATGTATTTTTGTTTGCTGTGTACAATAAGATAATATTGGAGATTTAGTTTTTGAGCTGTATGAAGAAAAAGTATTGATACAATATTTTAATTGTGTATATTGCGTTTTTCTGTCGACGGTTTACTGACGAGTTATACGACGAAGGCACGTTTGCGATTGTTGAGTATGACGTTGGCGTTTAAGAACCTAAAAGACAGCCAAATAGTTATTGAACTATTGTTTGTGTGCGGAAGACCACCATAATTATTCTAAGATCGGCTTTTATTGATTGTGTTGCACTGTAATCGTTAAGCTGGAAACTTTATGCACAGAGAGAATCTATTAAAATAAATTATTTCACAAATCCCCAAGTACTCACGTCTGTTCTGAGACAATCTTCCAAATAACGCATATACGCAAGCATTTTCCAAAAGTCTTGCAAATTGTTTTTCTCTTTCTCTTAAGCTTAATCATAGTAGCCGTTTAATTATTAACTTACTAACTACTGTTGCGATATATTTTTATTTATATAGTTATACCTACTGTCAACGTTCTCGACATAATTATGTAGTGATTTTAGTAGTCAAATCATAAACCAGAAGTTATTCCAGTCTGATAAAAAAAAATTGCTGGATAATTTAGGTACAATTAAATCCTGTGCAGTTATGCACAGGATAGTATTAATTAGAAAGTATTTAATTGTACCTAAATTATTATTTAGGTACAATTAAACGAGGTTAAATGTATTCCAGTGGTATTCCACTGCAATACATTTAACCTCGTCTTAAAACCATTTTTGTGCAAAATATTTTTATTTCATTATAATCTCCCTAAAGGTATGTTAGCGGAGTAGTGTATGTAAAAATAAACATAAACTGTTGTAAATAAAGTGCTATATTTATTTTACAAAATAGTTACAAAAAGAACTTGACACACAACATTTTACTGTACACACTTGCAGTTCTGATTAATGTATGAAAACCATATAACTCAATAAACAAAATGTACAATAAAGAATAATAATATTATATAAAAAAAAACTTTGCTTAAAATAGAATAAAAAATTTAAACTTAAAAAACGGTCCCAAAATAATAGAAATACACTAAAATTATTTAATTCATTTCATAAGATTATGGCATTTCATTATGTAATACTGAACTTGCTAATACAACAAAAATATGTACGCTGTTCGCTATATGTGATCTTCATACGTCTTATGAATATGTTAATAATGCAAGAATCGTAATAAATATGAACATTGTGACAAATTATCATTGTTTATTATAAAATTAAGCCAAGGCTACTTTGTTTTGCGATTAGAGATCTTACGAGTGATTGCATCAAAGTTAGAGGATTTCAAAGATAAGGAATTCAAACGATTTACTGAATGACGTCACCTTGTTAATTACTGTAAACCGATCCACTTTGATACAAGAACACCGTCGTAAGATATCCTTTGGTGACATAATGATACATTTAAATATTTTCACTAATTTACACATCAAAATAGTGAATAATTAATTTAGGCAGTCTTTAATATACTTTTAATAATTATATCCGTTTACCGTTCTATATTTTAATAATACACTAAATAAATAATAATACCAGAATGAATGGTAACGTACCCTATCAACTTAATTAACAACAATCAAAAGATCTATACATACAAAATACAATATCAGCACATAATTCAGTAAAAGCACTGTAAAACATTCTAAATATTGGTCTAGTTATTGCATGGAACTTTGTAGTTCCTTTTGAATACACGAACTACCTGATCAATGCAAATTACATTACGATCTAAGCCTGTATTAAAATGGTATTGCTTGTATTATATTTCCTATTTTTACACAGATATTCTATCGGAGCATGAATACGCTTGGTGTTCGTCAGATCACGCATCAGGTCGCCGAGTTGCGCGCACCAAGCGACAATACTTGTCAACATGAGTAACATACGTGCACACTTCAGCCAAATTACATTATGGGGTTTATTACGCTTATTACTAATATTCTCCTAATACAATTGCCTACGCGTACAGAACGTCAATAAGACTGAGAAGTAAGCGGCACGCTACATGATTAGTATCACAAATTGTGCAGCAATTCTAATAACAATTAAAATTTATTGCTTTTTTTTTAACTGAAGACTCGATCGTCTTAAGGCAAATCAAACGATGTTACATTATTTAAATTTGACCTATAATTACTTTTAAAGTTGTGATGAGATTACTGTAAATATGACTACTCAAGTAAGTTTGAATATTTTTCCAAATTTCTTACAATGCTAACTACAGCATTGGCGTTGGCCCAGCTTTATTGGATCTAAATCCTTAAGTTACACTAAAAAGACGCAACACTGAAGAATAATGTAAATAAGTATCTCAAAAGTATGTAATCCGTTCACTACCTTGCAGGTAGCAAACTATAGGAAAAATATAGATTTTGAATATCAAAAATAAAATTTGCATTGAAATATTTTTTTATACTTTAAAGAGCATACACAAAAATATGTTGTTAACACTGTTAACAGTAATACTTTAATACGAATGAAGTGGCATGGACGCTGCTTTTGATTGCGTCGCTATATATCATAAAATATCAGAGACCCGTCTCAAATTTAAGTATGTACTACTTATTGTAAACTGTTGTTACATTTTAAGTGTAAATTATTTTTCATATAAGGATTCCGTTTAGACATTCGGTTCAACACAATTCGTATTGATCCTTTAATAAGTCAAAAACCATTAGAATTGTAACTCGCGTATATACAACTTGCTTTTATATCAAGCAAATATTAATAAATGCAATGTTTATGCTTCTTTGTACGACGACAACATTTCCAATAATGTTACGATTGCTATATCTTCTTAATTACTTATCAAGTAATTACTTGTACTGTGTATAGAAATGGGACACTTCGCTTGTCTTCAAAGTTTGGCACAAGATTAAAATGATATGTTTATGTCATTATGCATTACTGTGAAAGTGCTTGTAATACAAGTGAATATAAAAATATAATATACACTTTAGTCTTTATTTAAATCGCGTCACGGTAGTTTACCACAATGTATACTGGGGTTCAAAATACTCACTCCATTTAAAATTATGGAAGCCCCGTGCGAGGTTCAATGAGGCGTGCACATAAACTTTATATTCGAATAGTAATGAACTGTCCCATTTCATATAGGTACTAACGCATAAATGTTATCAAAACACACCGTGAACAATTAACTTGAATGACGTCAAAACGAATACACTCGAAATGCTTATTAATCGTCTAAATTACTATAATTCAACAGTAGTTCGTCTATTAATCCTAAGAGTAAAAGTTTCCTCTAATTCGATGTATAGAAAGCTAACTTTCGAAGCTGGCTTATACTCGTACAATGTATACAATGACATCAATGGCAAATACAACAAGAAGAAGTTCAAGGACTTTACTCTAAACACCCAAGGCGTCGCTCGTTCCTTTAGTACACTATGCAAGTCACATGCTGATATGTAATAGACGACAGTAAATCGATTTAAATACTGATAGAAACAATATTCGATTATTATTGTTTGCACATGGAAAGCGTTGAATTGTAAGCGCGCAAACCGCACTGTCTCGAGTACTGTCCGCACCCGCACTCGCATCACAACACACTCGCTCTCGGTTCCTCACAGTCGAGAAACCGCACAATTAATAAATACACTAATAATAATTAGGCCTTTTTAGGACAGATAATCACATTTTTTCTAAATTAATATTTTTCCTCGACACGCTCCGTTTAAGCGAATCTATACCTTCCTTCTATTCTTTGGATTCAGTTATCTGAAAAGAAAGTAAACAAAACATAAATAAACATTGTATGTTGTCGATATGTATGTACGTCAAATAGTATTTTACCATACTGAGATCGAACCGACAACGGTTCGATCTCAGTTTAGATTTACTGTCCATAGGAAGGATGAGATCAAACTGTGATTATTGTGTAAATAATATGTTAACTTATTTTTTTGAACTGAACCTGTCGTAAAGGTGAGCAGGGCTCCAGCCTTATTAAAACTAGACCACAACTAATTTTTGTGCAACTCTTGCTCTACTTTACAGTTCGCGGGCCTCTCAAGTCTTCGGACAGTTCTTTGTCAACGAAGGGCCGGGATGGCGAGGAGAGACGAAGGTCAGTAACAGCTGGTACTCACTTGCACAAGTGAGTTGCTACGCGGCGGTCTGCGCAGGCGCGGGGCGGGGCGCGGGCGCGGGCGCGGCGCGGGGCCGGCCCCCCCGCGGCTTGATGCTCTCGGACACCTGCCACATGGCCTCCTCGCTCAGCACGTCGTCGAACTCGTTGAACATCGCGAGGATCCGCTCGTTCTTCTTGAACTTGTACTGCCTGCTGCCGAAATTAATATTAATTTATCGTCGCTATAGTGCAGGCGACTGAACGATTCTTTTGGCTCTTTAGTAATCTTTTACAGTCTCATTTTATTAAGCGAAATTAAACAATTTCTAAGAGACTTTACAACAAGTCTGTGGAAGTCTAAATTAAAATATACTACTGTAAATTGAATGTTTGTCGCAAATTCAAAACATATTCTAAATGTAATGAAATAAAATCAAATTGTAATTGAATAAATACGCACTCTTTATGGAACCTCTTCATATTCTCCATGATGTGATACTGTTGCCACCGCTTGGTGAAGTTGATTTTTCCGTCAGAAAGTAGATCTGGATTTCCTATATGAACGAATGTTAGATCTTGAAGGACTAGACCACTGAAAAAAAAATGCAATTGTGAAATGGCTATAATATGACATATAATATTGAAATTCAAAAGTAAACAATACTTAATGTATATAACAATACAATTTACTCTCAATATGCGATCATTGATCACTGAGTAGGCACTCTACAGCACCAGACCAATCCCAAAACAGGTCGTACGTCGTATTTTTCAATGACATGATGGATTATTTTCGTATATTATCTTCAGGCAAACTCGTTTCTAAACGAAGTTTAAAAAAATCGACATTGAAACTACTTTCAATATATACTAAAATTAGCAATTGGTTTATATCGTATTTTTACTTACATATAAGGTATGCAAGGCGGCTGTGTCACAGCGAGTGCCTGTCTATACGCCCGGAACGAGCTGGAGGAGTCGATGATTTTGCTGAATTCTCGCACCGTTTCCGATATAGACTTCGGCCAGCCCAGCCGCTGCAGTGGCGGCGAGTCCAATGCAGATACTAGGGCTAGGTATGAATGGAAGTTGTTCATGTTGCGCAACTCCTTCATTACTTTCAGGAATTTGCTCGCGTATTTCTCCCGCTCGCGGGCCTCGTCCTGTGGCATCAAAAGAATATTTATAAAGAATAATGGATTCTTAATCGTGAATACAAAAGTGGTGAACACAATTTTCACTAAGATAACTAACTATAACAAATTTGTAGAACTCTCTCATGAAGTCACTGGGGAAAAAATATTTATCTATGCCAGTTGTGATTTTTCGTCTCACTCAATGGTTACAATTGATTTCGGTCGTGGTGGTGATTATATATCTCAGAATAAGTATAAGCATAGAAACCAGGCTAATTTTGGGTTGAAGCAACAGCAAAAATCATCTTTTGGTCTCGCTCTAATTAATACATATTTTACATAAGAGCGAAAGAGTCAGTGACTATTTTAATAGCTTACATTGATGCAAGGTTGTCCACGCCAAATTTCAAGTGACCTCTTTTTTGACATTTGTGACTCCTTATTATACTGATGTGCATAAAAGTAGTAACTTGGCATATAAACGTCATACAAGGTGACTTCAACTGATTTTAGTCGCATTATTTATGTACATTGTTTACATTTGTGTATTCGCGGCAGAAGTGAATAAGTTTTACGATATTGCGACGAAAATATATTAAATAACAATTATTTTAGGTATATTTTGCTGAGCATAACTAATAAAATGTCGTGTATTATTATGGATGCGTTTCACATTCGGGTAAGAAGGAAAATGATCCTGTTTGTGTAACATTTCATCGGTGAGTTTTTATCTTTATTATTTGGTAAATGTATGATATAAAGTCCCAAAATTTTATTTTTACTATGGAAATTTAAAGTTTAAACATGTAAAACATAGTTAAGATGGGATTTAAGCACTATTTACGTATATTCTCATTCGAAAAATCAAAAATGTTTTAAAGGTTATGTTTACCATAGTGTTGGATCGAAAGTATCGATAAATAGAATAAATGTTGAAAATCGATAAATAGAATAAATGTTGAATAATTTAATAAAAATAAAATAACGGTAACCGCCATTTTGATTTATTCTAAGGATAATAGTTGACATTCTTCTCTGTTAAGATTTTGCCACTTTAGCATTTAACAGGCAGTAAGTTGGAAAAGTTTTCTAAATATATAGAGAATTTATAATGAGTTTATGTTTTAATGCAGATTTCCCCAGAATGAAAATTTTAAAACTGAATGGATACGACGCGTTGCTAGACAAGATTGGAAATTGAGTAAACACAGTCGAATTTGTTCAAAGATTTTACATCTAATTCATTTATGCCTAACACGAATGTTAAATGGAGGCGATTAAAACATAATGCTTTGCCGACATTACACTTGCCAATTTTAAATTCAAGGGTAAAATAATAATACACTTGATAGAATTATTAGAATTGTAAATATATAAGTATGTACCTATATTAGATAACCGTAGTGACATACAATTGGTTGAGGATCGAAAATGCCCAGATACTATTTAAAAAATAATTATGTGTAGGTAGTCTGGGGTATAAATCTGGGGACCTTTTAATAAAAAAAATACACCATCAAAATAATTAAGTAGGTATGTTATCCTTAGCGGCATACGCTTAGAATAGTTTTCATTATACTAGGTATAGTAGTAGCTAGTTTTAGTTAGATTTTTGTACATATCAGTATTGTAGGTAGTCATTTTAATAATATTTTCTATGATTGATTTTAATATGATTGATAAAATGATTTTATATTTTCGATTATGACGTACGCGAGCATCGCATTTGCTCATATCGCGTCTAGAGTAAGAATGAATAGAAAAATAATCTAAGCTATAGTTTTAACATTGTGATTCTGACAAGTTAAATAACTAAGCGCTGAATAAAAACATTTATGTCGTTTAAATAGTTTTTCTTATTTATATCTGTGTAACAGGGAACCCTTTGGGATCTTTTAACTAAATATACCTCATCTAAATATAATGAACCTTTTATTGTACCGATGAGATATCTCTGTAAATCATAAGAGTTGTTTTGAAACAAAGGCAGGTTAACTATAAAAAATTGAAATAAAACGAAATCTTTCATTATTAATATAGGTCTATATTAATAATGAAAGATTTCGTTTATTAGTCAAATATGGTATTAAAAAATTATAAATTAACATTTAATTCAAATAAGTGATCGATTGATACTTGGATCGATTAATCTTTGAAATCGAGTTCTAGTTCTATCGATATATAAATTATCGACTATCGCATCCTTAAACTTGTGACGACCTACAAATTTACGAAAGGGGCGACATATATGCATCCTTTTCTGGTATTCTATGAAGGTCATATGTAAGAACAGCGTGAAATAACCGTTTTTGGTTGCTTTTTAACTCTCCATCTATGTTAGTACTATATCAGTGTTATATATTGCTCACTGTCATTTTGATGTTTTAACATTTTAAACACTCTGAGATATATAGAGACTCTCATACCGCAATCAGCGAAACAAAATCTTCGCTGATTGCGGTAATTAATTGAAGCACAAGCTTTGTGTGAAAATTCCCAACAACAATCGATCACCCGACAAAGTTTGTGTACTACCGGTCATTTGCCTTATTTAATGGTTACGTCTCGTAATAACGCGAACAAAGAGGAAGCAAATACCCTACCTGTTCAAGTATCCTAGAGCGGGCCCAGTAGCTCATTTTATTGAAGTGTTCTGTAAATCTCGTAAGGTTAGGCGAACTCTCTTCAGACTGGTCGCGCGGCCACAGTAACACTTCAGCTGTAGTAAGTCTCCCGAACAATGCTGCGTCTAACAGGGTCATTTGTTTCGCAAGCTCTATAGATTTAAAGTCCAACAGTGTGTCGCGACGTAGGGACACCGTACTGTATTCATATCTGTTATTATTCTGTAAATAACAATTGAAATGTAAAGACTAAATTAAAATACTTTTATAAAGTATTACGACTATTTTGAAATAAAAATGATAATGTAATATAATATATGTATACAGTATTTATCGTTTTAAGGAAATAATAAATACTGTATACACTTTCTGCAGAAAATATGTATTTAAATATTACCTGTTGGAAGTGTAGTTGTTTCTGTTTGTCGACTAGAATTTGTCTCAGAGCCTTAGCTATTATTAATTCCTCAGCCTCCACGAGCCAGTAAATAAATACCATTATCTCCTGCATTAGTGGACAATCCAGGTCAGAAGGCCTAAAATTAAAAAAAATATATATATACAAATGGGAGTCCTTGCGAGAGTAAGACCGGCCTACATACAAACTTAACAGTTTGAGATAAAGGAAATCAGTATACAATTTTCTTTTTTTTCTGATGATATTATCTTACTTTGTGAAGAATCAGATCTTATTTTTTTTTTAATGCCTCTCATGAAATTAAACATACTATTATATTTTTAATTGTTCATAGGCACACATGTTTTTGTTTTAGAATAGTTTTGTGTTCAACTGGCTCATACAATATAAGCCATCAGTATCTGTAAAATATAACCTTCAGGTAACCCATGCAATCAATTTATATACGTCAAACATTTTCCCATAAAAAGTAATATCCTAATAATATTAAGATCTACAATGATCTAAAGATACTCACGTGAGGTCTGCGACCACGCGCGTCAGCAAACTGAGCGTGGAGCGAAGCTCATGAGGTCGCGACCTGAAGTACTTGGCGCGCTTTATGAGCCGAGCCACTAGACCGCTCGGAGATACCCACGTGCGGTACGTCGCCAAAAACGCTTCCTGATACGCGAAATCTGCACACACCGAATATGAGTAAAAATATATTCAACACGCCAAGTGCGTTAAAAATTAGTATTGCTTGAACAGCAACTTAAGCTAGTAACATACTTTTAATTTTGTTTTTATTCAATTACTAGCTGACCCGGCAGACTTCGTACTGTCTCAATCGATACATAAAAGACCTAAACATTTGTTTAAAATAAACTGGGCCGTAGAGACTTCGTTTATGCGGTACTCCTACCCCTACACTACCCCTACCCTACACTACCCCTACCCTACACTACCCCTACCCTACACTACCCCTACCCTACACTACCCCTACCCTACACTACCCCTACCCTACACTACCTCTACCCTACACCTACCCCTAATCTACCCCTACCCTACCCTACCCTAAAAAATCTTGGCAAAAAAATTCAAGTTTTTAATTAACAAAATAAAGCTCAAATTGACTCTACATTTTAGTTAGAAAACGTTTGTATGGGAAAAAGAAAAAGGCTGTTTTAAGGGGTTTTCAGGCAATTATTCGAATTTTTCTCGCCGTAAAAACCATCCTTGAACTTCCACGAACATTAAAAAAAAAGAATTGGCCAAATTGGTCCAGGCTTTGTAGATTTATGCGCTTAGCAACACATTTTGCGATTCATTTTTATATTATAGATTATTTATTAGCGACAGGCATCATACACATTATGTGTTCTGGAATTCTGATATTTGCCTTTCTAGTCTTGACGTAGCATAAAATAAATATATAATTGTAATACAGATTCACGTGCTGAAAAATATAGATGTAGAACGCATTTGTAACTACCTTCAATAATAAAACTTTTGTTAAGGGGCATGTACATATTTTGAGTTTGTTTGAACGCGCTAATCTCAGGAACTACAGGTCCGATTTCAAAAAATCTTTTAGTGTTGGATATTCCATTTATCGAGGAAGGTTATAGGCTATATTTTATTACAAAGTTCCCACGGGCACGGGAGCTACACGGGTGAAACCGTGCGCGAGAAGCTAGTAATTGTACATTATTAATAATTTGGGTTGTTAAAAGTATGCTACATTAGAAATATGCTAAGCGGAAGAAAATCACAGCATTGATGCAATAGCTCAACGCCATCTACAAAAAATCATTATAACTACTTTTTAGTGCAAATTAATAACAAGAAAGTGCAATAGACCGTTGAAAGCAGTTCAGCATTAACGAAGACATTGTAACTCATTAACATACTACTTTAAGCAACAACCAACAAGCTGCCAAATAAGTATTAGTAAAAATAAAAACCAGACAAACTCCAATCCCATTAAAGTATGATTCAACCACTTACATTCGTCGGTTTCTGTAAAGTGAAAGCATGAGAGTTTATAGGTTAGAAGCAATGATAAACCGTGACGTCTAATATAGTTGGGTCACTACTCAATAATTTTACTTATCTTAGTGCCGTTGCAACATAGGATCATAATGTAGAATACATGAAAAATATTTATTTATATGTCAAAAATTTATTTTACTATCAGATATTTATTTTATAATATATTGCACCTTTATACAGTAACAAGATAAGCAAACACAAGTAACTGTGACCCAACTTTAAATATATATGAAGTTATTCTATGGCAATAATTCATGTTTCAACCAAAACCGTTTGATTTGATGCTATTAATTTGGTTATTTAGATTTGATATCAATATTAATAATAGTAAGATTTTTAAGAAGATACAATACTTGAATCTCGAATGCAATCATGCCTGTAATCAATTTGTTTATGAATAATGTGATGAACTGATAATTCGAATCGATTGATATGATGCAGTCATTTTGAATATAAGTTAATTATCCCTCATCCATGACATAAATCTTATAAATAATAACACAGAAAGAAAAAAACAACGCCCGCTCATTTGTGAATAAATCATTGCGATCATATTTACTCAATAGTTTAAAAAATGTGGTGTATTTCTAAGTAGCATAACTTTGAAATACACCAAATTTTATTTATATTTATGAGATGAAATCACAATTTGATCTCCTAACTTACTAAATAGCGTAGCTCGCTATTTAGTGGCTATGAGCTGACTTTGTTTTCTTCAATCAACCACCAATAAAAAGCAGTAGGTATGTTTATTATTTATTTATTTAGAATTTGATAAAATATAAGCTAACTCTAAAATCTTTTAACTATTTATAATGCTTTTCAAATATAATTAGTACGCAAAGACGCTATCTTAATCTGACATAACTAACAACTTCTTTTCGAGATCGAGAAGATTTACATCTTTCAATATGTAATTTTTTCCACATCGCTCGACATAGGCAGTACTACATATTATTATGTGAAAAGGATTATTAATCTTTGGGATTATTATGTGAGTAGAGTATACTGTATTTATGATACCTTTAGTGGCCTTAGTGGCGAGTACAATGAGTGCGTCCGGATTTCCGCCCCTGACCTCGGGTGTGGTATTGCTGCTGGCGCCGGGTTCCTTGGGCGGAGTCTTGAGCTCGAGCCACGCGCTGATGTCAGTCTGCAGAATGATGTCATCGGAATCAGGCGGCACGGGGGAGGAACTCGGTTCGGTCGTTGTGGCACAAGGTTCTGCACTGCCTTCGCTTCTCTGAATTAATTAGAAGAAATAATTTAATTACATAAATTGAGGTTCAAGTATTGTATCTTCTTAAAAATCTTTCTCATTATTAATATTGATATCAAATCTAAATAACCAAATTAATAGCATCAAATCAAACGGTTTTGATTGAAACATGAATTATTGCCATAGAATAACTTCATATATATTTAAAGTTGGGTCACAGTTACTTGTGTGTGCTTATCTTGTTACTGTATAATGGTGAAATATATAAGTATTATAATAGTATTTTATACCTCAAAGTTAAAGTACAAAATAAAATAAAAAGAGAGTTAGTTATTAAGTTAACTTTACGCAATTTCCTTAATAAAACATTTAAAGCACCTTTGTTTTAAATGTGAAATCTAAATAAAAATTATATAATAATTTAATAATTATTTAGTTTTTTTTTTTACAAAAAGCAAAACTTTTGTGATGGCAATAAAATTATCATAATAATAAAGGAAATAGTTAATTTTAAAAGTTTTATAGTGTACAAAAGTTAACTTTTGGATAAAAAATATTGTTATACCGTTGTTGTCTGTACCAAATATTCGGTTCTGATATTCAAGTTAAATTACCTGCGATGGAACAGGAGACGGTGTTGGCTGCTGAACAAGCATTTCCAAATCATCTTCAAGTGGAAACTTTCCTGGTGTAGTATGTGTGCTTGTAAATGATTCGTCGGAATTCTGAAATTGAATAATGATAATTGAATTTTGAGAAAACAATTATTATATGAGTACATTGTATACAACCACCACCAGTTATAACATATTTCTCGACGAAACGAATTGATTTACTTTAGGTATTCCCATACAAAATTATCACATTAATTGAATAACTATTAATTATTCTTAAAGGAGAACATGTTTTTTTATTCATTTTTTTAATCTGGAATGCTGTTTATTGTCATTGATTAAGCCCAAACTTAAAATATGACTAATGTTATAAATTAGAAAGCAATATCAATACATTGTTCAGTACAGTCTCATCGGTAATTGAGCTATTATGAGATGATGGCCGCGGCGACGGTGGAGGCAGCAACTCATTGCTTGATGTCACTTGGATCTGCAACAAATATAAGTAATCAAACCTAACTCTAGCGTTCAGAAACATTATTGTAACACTGATTTGTAGTTGTACAATAATGTCACTTGTTGTTGTTTTTTACAATCTTTAAAATATTCTCATAATTATGTTGCCATAAGTTTTCTCAAAGAATTTGGATTACCAACATTGAAAAATATTTCTATTGTGTGGAAGTTTCTGCAAATTTAGATAATAAGAAATTATCTTAGATGTGTGATTTGTGTTGACTGTGATTTGTAAATATAAATAAAATGTACAAACCTGTTTCTTCATCTTCGGTGGTAGCGCTGGAGGTTCAAGCGGAATGGGACTAGGGCCGCTTGGTACCAACATGTTTACACTATCTTCTGAACCACTGCAAATAGGACAAAATAAAGGAACACCTATTGGATAGTATACACACACCATGAACTATAGTATACATAGTAAATTATGCATAATCACACACTATATTATTAAATTCCCAACTTAAAACATAAAAGACTCACCTGAGTCCACAGACAAACTGTTTAGAACAGTTTTGTGGACCTGTACTTATATTACATTAAGGTTAAGCACTATTATGTAATAATAATAAATAATAATAATAATAATAATAATAAACTGTCGTTATTCTATCATCTGTATAAAGTAAACAATCGTATTGTCAAGTGGTTGATTTTATTATATACACCAACAAAGATAAAACTTCTACACGTTATCTTGACTGTTATCTTACAAATAATTACAAAAAAAATATATAAAATCGGACAGTGATCTTTGAACAATTGCCAACGCAGGCCATAAATTAACGACAATATTTGAATTCGCGAATTCAATGTTTTCTTAGTTAAACATGGTTATTAGGGATCTGTCCTTGATGGCTAACGTATTCGTTAAAAAGTGCCAAATAATAATTCTTAAATACTAATGTAGTGATACATAATAAACAGTTTAGTGAGAATACCTCATAGGTGGATTTCCAAAGTGTTGCACAGTAAAAGACTGCGCGATAGATCGTTGCACTTGTTGTCGCTCAAGACTTATGGAGCCATCACTCGTTTGTTTGGCACTGCAAAACAAATAACATAATGCTAAATTAAAACTATATGAAACAACATAGATTGAAATGATAAGTAACGCAAGTTGGTTAAGTAGGGGAACATGCGTGTCGCTTGGGTGTCGTAACTTGAAATTGTAGTGGCGAAATACTGTAATCATTCTTCGTAGTTTTATCGTAAGAAATGTTTTGGTCTGATAGGTATGTGATTGTTATTTGTGGCTAGTGAAGATGTTATAAGGTATTATATCTCTAATAAGTAAAATTATAGAAGATAGGAAACTGTATGTAGTAAAATAGTTACTGATTAAATAAAATCAGTAACTATTTTACTACATACAGTTTTTGATGAATGAAGTGATTTTCTACTTAAATACAATTAATTAAACATAGTTACCTGGCTAGATTGTAAGTGTGTATAGAATGTCGAAACATGTCTGGAGGCGCCACCGCTGCGATGCTTTGCGGGTGACTACAGTTCCCAAACATCTCCATATACGCCATTACTAGAGACACATCCAGCTTGTCAATACGAAACATTTCACTATATATTAAACAAGGTGTAATAGAATTGCGCACTGAATTTCAATAACATTTTTACTTTAGTATAGGTCAGGAAAATAATAACAAGTATTATTAGATACGTAAACGATTCAGCATAGATTTACAAGTTCTATAAAAAACACAGCAGAATTTTATTACACCTTAAAGCTCACAGTTAGTTAAGTGTATGATACATTAAGAGCGTAGGCGAAAAATGTAGTCTTCCAGTAGATGCCCACAAATTAACGTGAAACAGCAATAAGACGACGTAATGAAGCGCTAAGAACATTCATCATCTTTAGTGATAATTAACTACAAATAAGTTCCGCTGTTGTTAACCAGCGTAAGCGGCGCAAGCCAAATTATACACATCAAACGTGAATGATTTGCACATGTAAAGCATATTAGGTCTCTACCATGAAAGTGAAATAATAGTCAACATTTAAGTCATTTTATCACTTTTCATTTCAGGTTATTCCTGTAATTATCTCTCACACTACACTGGAGTTTACTTTATTAAACACTGTTCACTCGAAGCGCGAAACACAAACAAAATGATCGAAGACTACCAAGTAGTAACCGAGGAGGCTAACTAGGGCATACAATATTATTACTGGTAAATGAGACGTTAACACGTAATTAAGTATTAGTAACACGAACATAATCACTTCATGAATATTCATGTATCTAAGTTACAATAATAATCAGACTGTTACATAATGTGGATGACACAATATAACAATGAACTTTCTAATTGAATATCAAATGACGCTTTATGTTTATATAATTTAATACAATTAATTGAATGAGTGACTTTTTTCGTACAAATCAATTCAAACACATGGTAGAGCCTTAAACATTGATAATGAATGGGCGCCTTTAACCCTTGTGTAAGTAAGTAACTAAGCTTGTTGACCGCTAAGCGCATGATGTCTCTCCAACATGTCCGTTTATGGAGTGGGCCTATAGTGAAACACGTAAGAATACCTAATTGCTCGCTGGCATGGAGCTAAATAGCGCTTTACATGCAACCACTCACCACTGTACGCGACGCTTTGGAACACTGCCCGCCGCACCGACACAACAGACAAACATGCCGTTATAGCCCCCATCATCATTACACAAAGATAAAGTACCCACAATGCAATATCATTAATAAACCAAGGTGCCCAAGTATCATGTCAAGATATTTAAGAATGATGCTAGAATTACAAGAGCTTTTAGCACAGATATTGTTTTTAAGAACTAGATTCTTATATGTATCATATAAGAGTATCTAGATCCCAAAAGACTGCTATTTCTGCTGGCGTGCTAGAGCATGCCTGTAGGATGTATACGCTATTAAAGACATGAGTTCATAAAAACTTATATACCATAGAATTGGTGCAATAACATTGAACAGTGCACATAAGATATTTGTTTTTTAAACAAATTAGTATTTACACATGATTATTGCATATAAGTACAAATACAGGCATTCAAGATTGTAGTTAATATTATGATATGAAGTTATAGTTGGTCATTCCCTCGCCGAATAAAGTTAGTTGATGTAGCCAAAAAACAAGTTATAATTGTATTATTATTAAATGTATTTCATTCTTCATTTCTATTTATCCAGAATGATTGATATGTCATCGTTTTAAGCGTGGCGATTCATAAAGACGGAAGATTAAAGTACAGATCTATCCAATGCGGCTGTCAACGAATTAACCATTTGAAACTTCTTACCATATATAATAACCAAGTTAGTTAACTTGTTTATTGGCTGCAACTTAGATAAATTATTGGTTTCGTGTACTCGACTAGATACCTCCATCGTACTTGAAAATGTGGCAAAAATTAGTACGCCGAAAACGGCGTACCTCAGCCAGTCGAGCAGTTTTATTACATTTTGTATATAATCGAAGTAATATGCCCGTTTGCGTGGTAAATGATATATAAAAATGTGTAAACAAAACAACGCAACACTACAATATTGAGTTCTTTACGTAGCATAAATGCGGCAACTCAATAATGTAGTGCTTTTAAGTAGCATAGGAAGTGTGGTATAAAGGTGAGCGGGCGAGACCAATCAATTATCTAAGGGCTACACATTAGTAGTAAATAGGGAATATGGACAAGACAAGTTGTACTGACTGTGTTTTTTCTTGAGCGGTAGCGGCGGCGGGCGCGGCGCCTGGTGCACGGCCAGCGTGTGCGGGCGAGCCTCGCCGTGCAGCGAACACACCGGGGACGACCTGCCGACCAGCAATACTAGTTATACAATACTTATGGACAACGTAAACAACAACAAAAAATATAATAACTAATCGGACTTCTGAAACATTTTTTTTTTTTTTGTAGTATGAAATTAAATTATCATACAATAGTTTTGTGTGAAAAACTAAGAATCTTGTTTAAAGACAACTCATACTTTGTTCTCATAAAACATCAGAAACGATAAATATATTATAGGCGGTGATGAACTTTAATTGGTTGACAGAGATAACAATATAAAATTGCATTAATATAAAATTGTTAACATGCTATAATAAGCAAAACATAGTGAACTATACATTTACCTAACATCATAAAATGTAATTTACAAGTTAACCACCTATGTTTGCAATTAATAAATGATTGATTGATTGAATGATTGAAAATAGCTTTGGACTACATCAAAATCCCATAAGAACCTAAAACTAATGGTGTTGAAAACAATAACATCTGAGTAAATAAAAAAATACTATTGTCAGAGTCAACTTATTATCTTAATTAAATTAAAAGAATAAAAATGTTTGCTAAGATGGTGTAGGTCAATTCAATTAAGTTTTTTTCGCTTATTCTTTGACGCACACAAGGAAAACTTATTCGACCTTTAGTCATAAAAAATAACACTAGGATTCCGTTTGTCGAAAATTAAACTTGGTTGCAACAATTCAGCTTCATCTTTGAGGAGTAAAATTATTATAAACCATAAATAAATATCTAACACAGTTGTTTACAAGCGAAGTCATCAGGGCGTGAAGGTCGCGTGTGGTAATGTGCTACTGACACGGTCAAGTTTTGACTGAAACTAACAACTTTCTACGTTTGTTTTACAGCTGTTGTAGTTTTGTCGTGTTTGAAAAAACAGTGTTTACACTGAGAATTCTAGTTTTTCAATTAGGTTTTTTTTCATATAATGGTTATTTTACATGAGGCATTATTTAGTATACATAACACTATTTATTCACAATTAAAATGCTCATACAATGGTATCGCGTCATTCATGAACGCCTTTGTGTGAACGGTGCACTCAAGCATAATATTCTTAAATACACCCAAACTTCTGGTATATATGTGTGTGTGTGTGTACGTAGACATTTTTAAAGGTTTATACAAAGAATGAACCAATAAGAATGGGTTTTGTGTGGCTCCCATAAAAAAAAAACAACTCTTACCTAATCTCAACGTTCGGGAAGCACGCTTGCACATCAACGCGGTTGGCTCTTCTCGTCTTGACCGGCAGTTCAGGCGGCGTCTCCGTCTCATCTGATGTAATGCTCGCCAATCTACACAAACATTGTTACGAAAACACCAGTTAACTATGTCCTTGACGATGAAACGCATTGCCAATATTTGAGTAACATAATTAATGTACCCAGCTTAGTTACATTTAATGAATCTGTGTTTTACGATGTTTCGTAAATATTATTATATGTTGTAGTTTATTCATGAATATAATGAGAAGAGTAGTGATGTCAATACAAACAAATAAAAATGTTAAACAAACAGACCACATAAGTATTGAATTATTGCTGTGATTACAGTAGTGCAAAAAGGGATAAATTTTAAAAATGTCTTATAGAATTGGTTCCATCAACTATAATAAAAGTAAATTATTGCGGTCGATATGCTTGTTTTATTTTTAATTAATATTATTTTTTTATATGTAATGCATTGGTCATGGTGACTGCATGATCAATTTATAATATAACTTTAAAAAAATTATATCAATTGAAAAGTACCTTATACCCTCTACATATTAATATATTGAGTGGTAAACTATGCTGTAGTAAGTGATAAGACAAGGAAACACTCACTTTGAAGAATGGTGCGTGGTTATACTGTTCATATTGGTTATATTCATGCGGCTCTCAAAGCTTTGTACTGTGCACTTCATTTCACTCAAACAGTCTGTACTGTTAAAAATACTGCAAAAACAATAACAGAAAGCATGATACTAAAGATACTTCATATACTTTGATTTCTTTAAGGAAACATTTTGGTCAATGATGCGCATAATTAAACTAATCTGAGAAATGTCAAAATAGATTTCATAGGTACATTACAAAATATAAAAGACTGAATAATGACTATTTTGCTATTATTTCTCAAATTAGTTTAATTATATGTTTGTTATATGTATAAAGTGTAATTAATATTTAATAAAAATTTTATGTCACCAATCTTAAGTATATGAAATGTCTTTAAAACACACAGAAAACAGGACAAATGAAGAAAGATAAGAAAGTGTAGGTTACTAATAGACGTGATTAATAAAATGTGTGCAAACAATATCGAAGAACAATCCCGAATGTTATGTGAAAAACATACCTATCCATATGACTGGAATAGTGGTGTGAAGAGAATGACGATGTAAAATTGTGCTCCGTCGATATCTCGGCGTGACCCACCGACACGAATCCCGACTCGTTGGAAAAACTTGAAACGTAAAAAATATTATTGGATGTATATGTGCAGAAATAACTAGTAAGTCAACAGTGAAGAGTTTTTTTTATATAACTATTTTATCTGCTAATCAAATAAAAGCCAACCTATGACCAAAATAAATTATTGAAATAAGCTATCTACATATTTTGAATAAAAACAAAAGCAAAATCAAACATAAATGAAGACAAATTACAAGTGAGTAAATACAGTTTGCATTCATTATTCTTGTTTTAAAATAAAGCTAAAAAAGCAATGAATTTGCATTATCTTCGTGACCCAGTAATTTCGTTAAAATTTGTACAAAAAATATTTTTGAAAACTATATTATAAGTAAATATCTAAATTTTTACATAATCGGTCATTTCACATCATAGTATCGCGATTCCAACAGAAATAAGTAGGTTTTTCATTAATAACGTATTTTTTGGATTTGACAATATTATAACAGTGTATACAGTATCTATAATAAATTATGTAATGTAACTGATATTATTTTTTATTTTTATTTATATGACATTGCAGTCAGTATTGTTCGAAGAACGTAACCTTAAACAACAAAGAAATAACCTACAAACTGCTACAAAGTAAACATAAAGTAAAATAAAAAGCGCACATACATACTGGCTAACATACCGATTGTGGTTGGAATGCGCATGCGCGTGCATCGAGTTCATGTGCGACTCTTGAGATTCCACTGACGTGCGCATCTCCCCACCGTTGTTACAGCTACATGTAATGCCTGCAATATAAGTTGAACTTGTGATTACTATAGAATGGTATGTAGACTTATAGAAGTTATTATTTTGAATACGGGCGTAACAGTCACCAACCGCCACCTCCACCAGCCACCTCTTGGGAATATTTTATTTTATTGTTGACACAATAATTTAATGTGTTTGTATTTGATTATGATAAACCTGAACTTACAGGCAAATAATAAATAAACCGTAAAAAAATATTAGAAGACTATAGATTAGCAGAATTTTATCATTTTAAAAGTATACTGAAATGGATAACTAGTAGTTTAATGTTGATTTCAATTAGCATTTATATTATGTCAATTTCAATCACCATATTACACATTTTGGCGTATCCTCGGTATGACAGTTATTTAATCCATTTACTAATTTTATATTGTTCTATACAATAATGTTGTTATGTATCTACGAATGTAAACATTAACTTAATTGTTAATTAAACATGTATAATTTCAAGCTCTGTTGATTTTTAATTGTAATATAATTCTCAACTTAAGTATCTTAAAATCTAAACATATTCCGCGAACATATTTCTTTTGTTAAACAGAATAGAATAGTAATATTTCCTCATGGTAAAAGTAGTAAACGAAACATAACGTCATACTGATAAACCGAAAGTTTTGATGTAAGATTTTAGCTCGAGTTTAAAATGATGGTTATTAAAACTAATAATAAAATCTACTATAGTTTACCTACTATTAGAAAGCTATTCTGATTTCAATTATCTGCTTTATTTTTTCACAAGACTTAAGGGATCTGGGCTACTTACAACCAGGAGATAACAAAGATATTATATTTTTATGTTAGCTTACGTATATTATATGTTTAAGTTTTCAACAGGTGGGCCACCTGTTGAAAACTTGTGCGGTTGCCCTCTCACGCATACGAACATTATATTTACCAATAATATCGATCGAGGCGCTTCTTCAATCGGGCAGTTCGTTTAGTGGATACATGCTTTAAAGATCCTGAAATTAACAATTGCATTTATTTTTCTATTATATATTTTGTATACTAACCTACAAGATCCGAGTTAGGCGGAGTAGCGAACACATGGTCATGGTTGGATGAGTCGTGTGTATTTCTGTCTTCGTCATTAGACACGTTCAGCATTGAGTCTAGCGACCCGCTGCTGTGTGACTGAAGAGATAATCTGGAAACATAACGTATATATTAGATTATTATTTCGTATTTATATTTATGTTTCTGAATGATTGGCGATGTCAATGCTAGAAAAAACGACTGCGGCACTTAAAAAAGTGTGCAATAAAAAATATTATAAACTTGAATGTTTTCTCATGTTATGCACTATTTTTTTACACTATATAATAATATAATTAGGCATATAGTACAAAAAAAGGAATTTGGAGATTAAGTTTTATTTACGAATGTCAAATGGTAGGGGCAGTAAGTAAATCTGAACTAAAAATATATACATTCACATATTAACTATGTTTAAATACTTATATTTGTAATTACAATAAATATTAAAATTAAATAATATTGTATACTATGTTAGATGAATTATATTAAGAAACTCAGAAGGCAGCAAATATTTTATGACTAAACTATGGTGGGTCAATGTGAAAGTGATATTGAATTTTCCGGTTGGGTTCAACTAACCTATCAATAGAGAGAGCCAGTAAAGTGTTGTCATTCGCGGACTTGCGCTTAGGCGGCAGGGGTGGGGCCAACTCGATTTTCCTGTAACATATATTGAACTCTCACTAACGATTTTATAGGTACAACCTATTACTATACTCTCTACAAAGTTCATTGTCTTAATGAAAACTACAAATTAAAGTATCTAGATAAAACAAATAAAAACGCAACTGATGAAGTTGCATAGTAAATATAAATATGTATGTGAAATATATACGGTGTTGTAATGTCTGCTCTGTTCCAACAAATCGTACCGCGATGGTCTTGGTTAACACCACCATCGCGGTCCATCCAGCTAAGATTATAATTTTGTAGCTAAATTGTAAATTTAGTACTTCCGTGATTGAGAAACAAATGTTTAACACAAATGAACCTATACTTTTATTACAGGATTCTAATTAGAATTCACTACATAACATGTGTACATTGAAACATTATATTAAGATCCACTATGTCTAATGTTGGCTAATCTTTCTAACTATATAAGGTGTATAGCTATGTTCCTGCATTTAAGAATAAACAAATAGCTGCCAGGAAATTCAGGAAATGTGTATCGAGAACCGTAAATAAGTATTATATCACTTAAACATAGGCATAGTTATGCTTGAATTATTTAAATTTAAAAAAGAAAACATTAACTGACTAACTTTAACATAAATAGAAAAAACAACGTCGGGACCAGTAAGAATAACTGAATTATAACTAAATACAAGGAATTGTTATGCCCGGTGAAGTAGCAAAAGGCTAGCCTAAGGGCTAAATTACACATGTCCGTCCGAATCAGATAGAATATAATAAAAAATAATGTATAAAACGAATGAAAGGATTTTTATATGTAGAAATCATTGTATCACTGCTTAAATTTTTAAACCATTTATTAATGCTGGAGCTCTGGTCGTTCTTATCATCGGTGAAGTAGCAAAAACCTCGTGGATAACTACGTATGTCCGTCCGGAAAAAATAAATGTTAGGTATCTATTATATTACGTTCAATTATATAATATATATTTAGCACATTTCAATTTCCATAGTGAACATAAAATAATAGCGTAACTTAAAATACATCGCATCCCGTGTTCTGACACAAAATATTGAAGCTAACGGAACCTAAAAAACGGTTTGAAATGTTGAACTATGCTATTAAATGTTATGCCGTCGGCTAATGCAGTAACAAACTTCATCAGTACCGTAGAATGTACGTGTCTAGCTTTCACGAAAACACTTATCGAGTTAAACGCATCTAGGCATTTGACTTCAGCAGGCTTAGAAAATTAAATAAATATTATCTGATTTCTAGTGGGTGACATTTTGTGAAAGTTGTTTGTGGAAATACCATTAAAATACTACTAACTATTATAGCTGTATTTATATCTTCTGTGTGTATGTGTACATAAATAAATAAATAATTACAGAATACATATTAAATTAAGTAGGATTAACTTGAAAACTAAAATCGCAATCTATGCGCGAAGTACCTACTTGAAACATTAATAGTCTTTAATGCTTTTTATAGAAACAAATACAAGTCTCTCCCTTTCTAATATCAAAATAAAACCAACAATTTTTCCCACACCTACAGCAAATAAACCATTTTTGATTTGTGTGTTTGTACTATCTAATTTATGGAACGGATAGATCGATTTTGGAGGTGTCACGTTACATTTAATACACAATACATAACAAAGGCTACTTTTATCATATTGAAAATGAAGAAGAGGTTCGCACTAAAATCCAAAATCCATAAATTAAGTGAAACCAGCTGGTTTCACTGCTGGTGTCTAGCTAGACAAAAAATAAATATAAAAAACAACGCGGAAGAAACCGTTTACACAGTAACTAAATTGATATTTAAATTAACTATAAACTACACGTCTTATTCTTCAAAACTGGGGTCGAAGTATAAGTATAGTTTCGTATTAGTTATAATACATACTGACCGTATGGGTCGAGCAGGCTTGGGAGGTGGCGAGTCGGGTGCATCTAGCACAGACTCTGAAGAATGAGAAGCACGAACACCCGCAGACTCCGCACCCGGCTCACCGGTCAACAACGAACGTTCTTTAGGCGTCAGGGGAATATCTGAAAAAGCAGTGGCCAGGTGATTATACAAGACTAGCCTTTTTACACGGTTTAACAGCGTAGCTTTTGTTACTGTGGGAAGTCATAATAAAATATAGTCTATGTTTCGCCTGCATAACGTATCATTCTAATAGTTTAAGAATATGCATATTTCAAATCAGACTTGTACTTTTAAAATTAAATTCATAAATCAAAATCTTTCATATAGTAGAGATAATCATCTTTTTCTACAGCCCGTTTACAACCACTTTTGAACATGGGCTCATCTTAAAAGACCTTGGCGAGCCAGGGCTGTTGAGAGATATTGCCATGACATGAAGTGGTATATTCTAAGCCGAAAACCACACGAAACAATTCATCACAAGTTTTAATTAAATACAATGAACGACTAATGACGTAAGCTTAGAACCACCATTAATTAAATTTATTTAGATACTACTTAGCTGTGTGGTATCCGGCTTAGAAATAGATCCCTCCCCGTATCTTCCCATGGGTGTCGTAAAAGGCGACTAAGGGACATACACCTAATGGATGGGCTGCAGCATCTATCAGCTCAAGGATACTTACCATCTTCCTACGATCACTTACCCACCTGCCAACCGTGGTGATTACGGCAATATTCCCTCAACAACCATCACTTGCCAATGTTTGTTAAGAGGAGGCTCATGTTCAACAGTGGACGTAAAGGGGCTGATACAGTACAGATACTACTTTTGACATCTAACTGAACCGATCCCATTAAGTAAGAGAATCTGAAGAAACTAACTTTAGACTCCCCAAGTAGTATATAAAATATGTATTATGTAAACTAGTAGAAAAAATCAACACACTTAGGTGAACTCTATTGATTTTATGACAAGCCTGTTTAATTTGCATAATATACTCGTTTGTAAAGAGCAGTGTAAAACTAGATATGAAAAGTAAAAGCTAGAGATATCTGACACAGATATTTTTTACGTCGTCAAGGTTAAAAAACTAACATAAATATCTATCACGCTAATATAAAATGCATTTAAAAAATGCAAAAAAACTTGCAAAAAAGAGTTATCGGTTAACTAGAAGGAGTAATTAATTACCTCACGCAAATTATTTAGATGATGGAATATTTTATATATATTTTTATTTTAACAGCCGTTTATGTCCACTGCTGAACATGGACCTCCACCTTGGCAAGAATGGGTCGTTGAGGGATATTGCTGTAATCACCACGCTTGGCGTTGGCCTTGGCATTTGCATTGGCGTTGGCCTTGGCGTTGGTTGTGGCATTGGTAATCACAGTAAGAAGATGGTGAGTATAATTGGACTGATAGATGCTGCTGCCCATCCATCAGCTGTATGTTCTTTAGTCGCCTCTTACAACACCCATGGGAAAGAATGGAGTGGGCTGTTATAAACCGGACATCACACCAAAATATAGATAGTTTGAATTACATATACATAACCATTAATATTATCCATATTATACATAGACGACCATTGCTGACCCAAGATTTTTCCAATATGCTGTTTATCACCACGCTTGGCAATTGTTTGGAGCGAAGAAAAAGGATAATCAAGATATAGACAAATTGAGTACTATAACAGACCTGGTAGTGAATTCCTTTGCGTCGAAGCACGGGGGGAAACAAGTGCCGGTCGGGGGGATAAAGCCGGCCGCGTCATATGTTGTTCTGCCAACTTGGACACTTCCTCTACAGCTGAGGTGACTCCCTTGATCACGGAACTGACTCGTTCAGGAGACAACGCGGCCGCTGAAGTATCTAATTCTTCGTTACCAGCATCAGCTCGCAAACTCACGGCTGTTATCTCATCACATAGTTGAATCAGCAGTCCGAGAGCTTTGCATAGACGTTTCACTGCGGTGGTTAGCTGTGGCGATCTGCTGCAGTACGGTTTTATTGCTGAAGTACAATAATATATTTATTAGTAACCTATATAAATACATATATTTATGAGTAAAGTAAATGTATATGTGAATCTCTCTTCATCATCAACAATCATGTAATGTGTAGACATTAGAAACTTTTTTATAAGAAATTTCCAGACATTAACTTTTTTGGGTTACTACTAGGTCAATAATAATAAAACTTTATTTTGAATTGATATCTGATCAAAAGCTATTATTTAGTCTTTTTAATATTTAAATAGTACATATAACATCTATAGGTACAGTATTCATGATTAATGACTTCACAAATACGTAAGTTTATTGTGGTATTGTTAAATGTATTAAAACTGGTTTTTCCGTATTGTTTTAGTTGACGTAACCATAACGGAGTAATTTGTAGTGTGAATACTTATAATGTTACATCACAGCAGCGAACTACTTAAATTTAATTACTATATATCATTTATTGATTTAATATAATTATATATAACAAAATAAAGTTATTATATTATTGGTGTCTGATAATTCTTTCTGTTATTAACACATAGAATTCACTTTCCTTTTTAAACATTAAGACTTGGAGAAATAATCAACTAAGCAACAAATAACTAGTCTTAAAGAATTTTAATATTATTACAAAAGTAGACGTAATTAAAAACCCGTGTCTAATGGTTGTAGTTATTATTGTTTATTTGTAATATTCGTTGGAAAAATTATAAATGAAAGTGAGTTTTATATCAAAATAAATTCCCAAGTTAAAATGCATATATATTCAAAAAAAACATGCATGTATATTACCTTTGTGTATATTTGCAATTGATTCAAATACAATAGTGCCATTGTCGGGGAGCATTTCCAGTTTCCTCTTTGTAATAACATCCGAAAAGTGTTTTAAACCAAATCTAACCTGCGGACAATGGGTGTTACATGTAAAATATACACAATTAAATGTAAATTTAAGCTAGAAACATACAATATACGGTATGCAATACCATTTACACTTCGTTTCAAGTTAGGGTTATAGCTGACTCTGTTTAATTTAATTTAAAAGTACAATCATTTATATCATAAACTGATTATTTTTATGATTGTGGTCTTGTAAGACTCCCGTATGCAGGAACAATACTTGATACTATGAGTTTACTTAGTCTTGGTAAAATCAGGTGTCCTTATAATTCCTATTACCATAGCAGTGAGACACTATTTACTTAAGTGAATATTTCCAAGCCAAGTTTCGTTCTTGCATACCCCTTTGAAAACCATAAGGATAATAAAATCTGAACATGGTGTTTGCTGCAACTGAAAAGGCACCCAAAATCATATTGAATATGTTTCCGTTAACAAGAGATATAGAACTTACTTCTTTGACTAGCCGTTCGAGTTCTTTGGCTGGAGTGACTTCCCCTTCCTCAGCTGTAGCCTTTGATGCCATGTTCCGTATTTTGGGACTAAGTGGCGAATGTGATCTGCTGTAATAAAATACCAATTGTAAAAAATCTACTTATACAATCTATATAAATAAAAGCAGAAACAGTCTCGACTGATCGATCAACGCACAGCTAAAACCTTTTGGACAAATATGCCTGAAATGACGTAGGTGTACACTAAAAAAGGATTTTTGAAAATTTTACCCTTAAATGGATGAAAACGGGTGGATAAAAAGAAATCGAAATCTACGCGGACGATGTCGCGCGCAACAGCGTCACGTATAAACTTTCTAATACATTTTATACGATTCTAAAAAGAAATCTTACTATGACATCCGTTCATTGATTTTCATTACATTTATGAATTAGTTGGACAAGGTCACATGTATGGTTCGAAAGTGTATTAGTTTCATTCACGTTTCGCAACTACTCGTTAACAATTAAACCAAACTCATGTCGATTCAATTAAACATACTGCTATTACATATAAATGATCACTTAAAATGTCATTGCAAGGCATGCGTTACGAAAGAATGTTTTGCATGCAAGCCTACACTTTGGCGCGAATACAAATCAATGCTATAGAAATTCAAATAGGAGGTGCCGGTTCACCTTTTCTATGATAGTCCAATCAAATATAATTTACATAAACTGTTGGTGATTTGATAATTCCTTCTAAAACAATATTTGAGAAATTAAAGGAGAAAATGACTAAATATCGAATACCTAATGTTATTTTTAACATGTATTTCTGGAAAGTCAGTATTAGATAAAATATGACTTTTTAGGGTTTTGTACCAATGGGTAAAAACGGGATCTTTTACTAAGACTCCAAGGTCTGTCTATCTGTCACCAAGGTGTATCTCATGAACCGTGGTAGCTAGACTATTCAAATTTTCACAGATGATGTATTTCTATTGCCGCTATAACAACAACAACTACAACAGAATAAAATAACTTTTACCACCAATGTAAGTACGTAACTCTACGTTCGCGATCCCGATTCGAACTTGGCCAGTTTATTATTTGTATTACGGAACGATTGTTACGACTCCATTTTAAAATTTCATGTATGACCATTAAATGTTCACAATAATAAGACAAGTATTTTTATTTGTCAATACACCGGATTCCATTCAACCAAGAAAAAAAAACTAACATTAGGTACCTAATGGTTTGTTATACAAATAAATACAAACGATAAAGTAGTCAAATTAAGACAAAAATGTTTTTAATTGCAGTTTATAAACAGATTATGAATGACTCTCAATCTTATTAAGAATTTATTACTTATGCAAGAATTTTAATACAAACGTTAATTACGTAATTCATTAAAAGAGCGATTATATTTTTTATACATATTTATTTATGTAAAATCTAATTATAAGAACTGATAAAATAAACAATAAAATCCAAACTGTACGAATAATAAGTATCTTAGCTATAATAAACGTATTTAAAAATAACGTGTTAATACAATGATCAATAGAAACATTCTCAATGGTGTTTTAGACAACGACCCAGTTACAAAATAAACTAACAAAAAAGAATTGCGTAAGTTGAAAAGTAATGGTGTTGATAAAAGTACAATATTTTATTAATTACGCAAATAATCACTCAATGGATTGATCAATCAATTTAGAAATAAGTTTTTTTAAATTAGAAATGAATTGTGTACGTTAAACAATGTTAATGTAAGTATTTCATAAAAACATTTATAATTATTTAAGGTAATTTTACCGGTTACTCTTAAGATGTACCAGACTAAAGTCAAAGGTCGGGAAAAGCTGTCTGAACTTTCCCCTTTACGCCTTTGCTTAAGTGCTTATATAATCAGTAAATATTACGAAGACCGATTCAAACTCGTAAAATATTACATATAATTTGGTTACTTTGTGATGTTTTTATACATTATAAAAGGGTTCAAAATAATAACATTAGTAGAAAAAAATATTATTATCTTGCAAAAGATACCTACTTACCTTTTGGAAGAAAATAATAATCTTTTGCAATCTTGTAGTCTTTGGTCATTATAACTAAATCTCCGATCCACACTTTTTGGAGCCGACTCGGTACTGTCATATACTTTGACAAGAAAGTACATGCGTGAAATTTCAATATAAACGGTGTCGATTTTTGTTAAAGTTTTATGATGGTACGTACATCTATGGCAAGAATGACCTTTATGTAGGTACCTACGCTTTGTACATCTAAACCAGAAACGGATTTTGATAAGTAAGTACGGGTTTCACTAAAATTTGAAGAATTTGTTGTGAGATACGGATGCATGCATATTATGTTATGGAAAGTTAAAAAGCCTTGTAAATACTTTTAATCTGTATATATACAAATGAATGTTTGTCTGTACGTCCTTTATAGAATCGTACTCGGCTGGACTGATTTGAATGATTTTTTTTTGTATGCGTTTGGGTGACGATGGTTTAGATTCATAAATCATATATAATATATATTATTATATTAATATATTACATGCAGGATAACGTCTGTCGGGTTCGCTTGTTAAGTAATATATATTATATTAAGGAGTTTGCATAGCAACCGTTGTCAATAAATAAAGTATAGATAAATATCTATGCTTACATTATCAGCTGTGTACAGCTGTTCTTTGTTAGGTTCTATATTATTCATAATTTGTGTGAAACATCGTTATAACACCACATAACACCCACCTATAAAGATCTAAGTTTATGCGTACGATTTCCTTGGTTATAGTAGTAATTTCATAAATTAATTCAAACAGGCGAATAAAAAATATTAGTGGACGTAATGATAACAATAGCAATTGCTTTAAGATGATAACAGATAAAATATTTGCTCGCAATATAACTAGTTTAAACAATAAATTGGATATATAAGTGTTCGTTCGTTTTTATTATAGAAGATAAGATTTATAAATTCATACCGTTTTCCATTGTTAGTAAATCGCAGCTGGATCTTATTTGTCCGTCGGTTAAACCAGTCGCCGACGGGCGATCGCACGGCATTGGACATTTTACGGAAACGATTGTACCAAAAAAACAGTCACATAGCACAGCACTTGCTTTAAAGACGTCTTGCACAGATAACTACTTTCGAAGAACCTCACTACCACAATAAAAACTAGTGTCTACCGGCGTGACAATTCGCGCGGACATTAAAATGTAATCACTTAACATTGCACGCACTAAACTAATGAGATTTCAGCGGACAATGTACTAATGAGTGCGACAGTCGCGGGTCGTGTTCATGACTCATAATTACTGTCACATTTAGTGCGATGTCTACATTAACAACGGCCCTGATAATAGAGTATTGTAACTACTTCACTAATTCCTCCACTTTGTTATAAAGGTTATGTTACACAACACGAAAGACGTTTACGTGACTATTCCATTAAAAAATAAAGACAAAATGAACACAATAACATTGTTCTTGCACTGGTGGTTGAGATAATACTGTGAATATGAGTGATACTTTCTTACGGCCCTGTTAGTTCAGTCAGATAGCAGAGATATGTAGTTATGTAAATTTATCTATAAAGATAAGAAACAATACATATTATACAGTTTATAGAGATTTCATCGCAATGTAAACATGTCATTAGATAAGGTTCGTACAGGCCTAAGGGACGTAATAAACAAAACATCTGCAGTAGTTAACGAATGATAACAAATATCTATACGCAACACGACAAACCCAGGTTTATTATTGAAGGTCATAATAAGAACTACTTTTACGGGATTTCAAAAAAGTTTCTACAGGTATCGGGCTATATTTTATACAGCAGATATTTTTCTCTAATACAACCACTAGGTGCAATAAACAACATAAACTTATTGACATTTCGTATTAACACACACTTAGGTTTTATATAATAAATATTTAGATTTTTGAACATTTGGCTTAAGATCTACATTAAATAATAGTTTTGATGTTTATTAGGCACTTGTCGCCTTAACTGAGAGATAACTCTACCTCTTGCACAAAGAGCAGGTGAAATAATTTTTGTTCATAAATCGGTGCACCGTTTGTGGTAACTTTGGAGGCAGAAGACTTGAGAAAAACATACCAAAAACATTTTTTTCGTGGATGGAGGATTGTCCCTTGTCTATACACGCCTAAGATTGGATTTTCAAAACTCAGCAACCGTCATACGTATTAGGAACACAATTACTAATATATAGGCTTACACACAACTTGTACTCATTTGCAGGTGCAATATGGAGTCATGCTATATGCATATATACGTAATAGGTGCTGAATTCGTAGGTAAACCAACATTAGAATCATTGTAGAGTCTCTCGTCTCTCGACTCTAACACTATTAAAAAAACAGTCCTAAAAATTACTGGCCATTCCGTTTATTTTAGCAGAGAGTAATACCTTTACGTATTTGAGGTATGTGATTCACAATACTTTATCTGATATTACACTTATAAAATTGTCTTTTAGTTTTATATGAATAAAGATAGAAGAATATATACAAAGCGGGAAAGCATGGCGATGTAGACTTCTAGAATATTCACTATAAAAGCGCAGATATTTTTTACACTAAAACGCATAGTTATATATTGGTAGAGAATTAACACAACTGTTCTGTACTACTACTCTTTTGAATGAAATTAAGTATCTATCTATCTTATTATATGTAAAGAAACTTTAGAGTCCAATTCACCATGCCTACCACAGGCCTTAAAAGACGATTTACATGACGCCAATAGGCAAGTCAATACAATATTGCCATCATTTAAATAAAGAGTATAATCTTTTTTTGGGTTGTGATTAAACCATTGTGCAACATTGGTTTGGCTTATTACTTATAAGCCTCATATAAAGGTCCTTTTTTTTCTTTTTGATTAGATGAATTTAGACCTGATGTTGGACGATAGATGCGGAGGATGGTGCTGCTGCGCCGGAGAGCGCATGTTGGAGATGCGCTCGAGCAGATCGTCCTTGAACGAGCGCGCCCGTCTCGCCAACTTGTTGGCGCCGCGCAGCGAGCCGCGGTGTCCTGAACTCCCCTCGCTGCCCGATTCGTTCTCTGTAATTTATTGAACCAATTACTACAATTGCGACTGTATTAAATTTAAGGATGGTATTATTGGCGACAGCAATGGCATTCAATGTCAATATCTATGTAAACCATACATCCAGTACATCAATTTATTTTCTAGATATTATTGAGAAACAATTATTCGCCATGCCACGACATGGTGTCAGGTATAATTAAAACTACTTTTGATGACGAAACACCTATACGCCCAATTATATTATGGTACAAAACCAAAATGAACTATCATTGCTTAAATCACTGCATCCCACATGCTTATATTAATCGTCACTATATTAAAGTAAGACAGCAATAAATCATAATTTAAATTTATTAGTATTAGATAGGTATTATGTGCACATTGTAACAACATATATGAACTAATCGGTGGTTAATTATTATATGTATGTTACTTGGGGCCACAAAAACCGAACGTAAACATAGAACAATTTATGTGATGACCTTATTTATACACATGATACAAGTTTTACGTCAGCGTGACATTGGGCGTGATTGAACATCTAAAATATAACGTAATAAATGCAATACTACCTCTACATTCCTGAGGTTAAAATATAAAAACTTTAAGGTCAGTAGTACCATGTAGCTATTATTACGTTTTTTTAAGATTTATTTCCTATAATGACTCCACGCAAAAGCAAAAAGTAATGTTGTTAAAATGTTTTTTATGAGCCATTATAATATGCGAATACTTAGCTAACACTATATTATATGAAATATTAAAACTCTTTGTGATGTTGTTACTAATGCTCTATGAGAGCAATATCCGCAGTGCTGATAACTGCTTTGAGTAATTTACTTTGCTTCCGCTGACAGTAGGTTTAATATATATTTGTGGCTAATGTAATGGGGAGTCTGCGGCTTACGTCTAGCTGGATCAGCAATATTTTGCTTGTGGTCAAATGCGAAATATCTCGGTAACAACTCGGTGCAACTTATTACTAACTATTGCAGGAATCCCATTTATGCACTATATTACACTTATGTACAAACTACTATACCTACGGTTTGGC
This sequence comes from Nycteola revayana, assembly GCA_947037095.2. NCBI lineage: Eukaryota > Metazoa > Arthropoda > Insecta > Lepidoptera > Nolidae > Nycteola > Nycteola revayana. The sequence goes on along the minus strand of OX344845.2, from coordinate 10,361,781 downwards.
TAAGATAAAGTTTAAATAATCACATTTCTGGGTTATAACATTAAACCTACGATCCAGTGGAGCAACTATAAATGATATATTATAAATTATTACACGTAGTTATATGTAGGTACGTAGGTATCCAATGTAATTAATGTAAATATGTACATATGCAAGTGTGCAACGAAATAAATGATTTCTTATTTTTGTGTCAAAGGCAATAACTATTATCATAAATATTCTAGTAATATAGATTTACATGTTAACAACCAGTGTATAGAATAATGTATTATAATATAGATTGTAATAACTGAGTACTCTTCATTGTCTTGGTAGGAACCTAGAAGGAAAAATCATACTTCAAACCATGATCATGAACATACCACGTTTGGCATAATGAACAGGAAAAAATTGTATGGAATATCTATTAATATTATAATAAATGGTTTAGTAAGTAAATTTAAACAATACCTCGATCAAAACGCAGAGACGTAGAGATGTTAGTTTTCACAACATTCGAACATAAACAATGTCACCAATTACAGAGAATGTCTAGGGGTCGCACTATAAGGGAGATATAAACGTAGTAAACACAGTAAGTTTATCAATTATTATGCCGATGACGCGTGAGTTTATAAATACACACGAAGGCGACAGGAGGACGCGCCCAAAGTCGCGATGACGACTGGCGACGAGCAAACCAGTGAACCTCAGTGCACACACCGACCGCGACAGACGGACGCCGAGGTACATACGCGCTTCCCAAGTCCGAATGAATGCGTCATACATAACATATAGCATCCACTCCATGTTAACTCCTACTTAGCATGCAACTTCGGTATTACATGGCCGTCCTGACGTTGCGACGTCCCTTATACGTATTCGAGATCACTGTTTGTAGCTCGTCAGGAGTACTCGTATGATCAACATAATTAATTGATATCCAATGCTATGAATCAAGGTAAACTACATTTAAATTGTCATTTTAGTCTTGCTGACATTATTTGGCACACGCGAATATTTATGAGAATACACGAATTACATTAGCACTTTTTCCTATCACTATCATTAGTTAGATTAATGTTTCTATGAGTATGATGTATAGTTAGTTCACTGGTACGCCCTTACTTCTAAACACTCAAGAAAAACATAGTACCTATTTCATTTATAATGAGCTATATAGGAAAATGTTTGAAATGTGGATATTTTTTAAATTTCTTATTCATTAAGTACCTATGTATGTAATATTATATAGGGTGACTGGTAATTAGTGACCGATACCTAAACACATCATTGTGCTCATGATAACAAACAACTTTTACTATGGCACCAAACCTGAATACGCGAAAAAAAATCAGCTGCTCCCTACCATGTTGACGAGTTATGTTAACATGAATGTATGGAACAGCTGATTTTTTTTCGCGATTTCAGGGTTGGTGCCATAGTAAAAGTTGTTTGTTATCATGAGCACAATCATGTGTTTAGGTATCGGTCACTAATTACCAGTCACCCTATATATCTTACATATAATGTAGAGCCCTACTGCATCCAGAGTGAATTAATTTATAAACCTAATCGAATATTATAAATACATTTATTATAATATTCATACTAAACCCTAAATTATATGACAGAATTATTTAATCAAATATTAATATAACTTTATCACTTACTAAAGAAAGGAAGCAATCGAAAATGAAAGTCTTATCATAAATGCAAAGTTTAGCTTTCCAGTTTCAATTTAGAAACCTACTGACCTTACGATTTTAGAAAACGAAAGTTATAGATGTTATAAATATCTTATTATTTTCTTATAATGATTAGAATAAATGAATAATTAATATAAAACATAATACTAAGCCGTGTCTGTAGACTAAAAGGAATAACACTTTACAAATACAAGTTAGGCGACCTACGCATTAAGTTAACTCAGCGAGAGAAACTTGCCATGTCTAATATGTCATCAAACACTGATTTGGTCACATCTAATAAGTAAAATATTTCAAGAATTATTTCATACCCGGTCAAGTCGGCAGTAGTTAAGGAAAATTAGTAGTTAGTTAGTAGTTTTATAATTCAAAAGCAGTAAAGTTATAACAAGGACAAGAGACAGTGATGTTATAATTTTTAATAATGTTTCTTAAAGTACAGTTGCATAGTTTTATTATTCTTCGTACTTATATTTACCCAAGCCAAATATAAATTATATTATATTGTATTATATGTATTATTGAAGATAATATCACGTATCAGACCCTAGTAAGTAAAGAAAGAACTAAACATGACCATATGAGCGGCCTTCAATTTTTGGAGCGAGAACTAATTCAAGAATCCGGGCTAGGTATTCCTCGAAACTCACCAATATTAAACATAGAGAAGAGCATATTATTATTATGTAGTTAGCCACGAGGCTTTTGCTACTGCACTGGGCATTAATGCTAATAGAGTTCCAGCCTTAATAAATGGTTAAAAAAATACAAACTAAGCAAACTGCGCAAGAGCTCAGGGCTCAGGGCGGTCGCAGGCAGGGGGATTGAATAATTATGACTTCACATTTTAAGAGGAATTTTGTGCAACTAAGAGCATGAAGCATTGTTATATTTATGCAGGTGAATACCTCAAAAATTTTGTACACATAAAAGACACAACGTTAAGTTCGGTATGTTAGTGAACCGCTATACACCATAGTAGCAGTAGTAAAGTTAAAAATGTTAGATAGTAACATTGTTTAATCATTATTTAGTCTTTTTTGTCAACGGCCTTAACATTATGATAACAATAGACACAATGGCGCAGAGTTCCCGCGTCTCTTACGTCTTGTTACACAAGTCAAGCATTTCATTAGATGCACTACCTGTTTATAGTAACAGATATAAACAAGGAAGAAAAATCGAAAGCTTGGCAAACTCTCTTCCGTTTAACTAAGTGGAAATGTTACATGGTATCTTGTTACCAGTAACTTTCAATTTTGAAACGACAGGGGAGTGTACTGTACTCAGATTACATTCGTGTTTGGACACTAATGTACGAATAGTTGTTTATATAGAAGCACTACCTTTTCGTGCGCGGTTTGTGTGACCGTGAGAACTTCATAATCAAATATAGTCTGTGTTACTCCGGGATAACGTAGCATTCTACTGGTGAAAGAATTATCGAAATCCGTTCAGAAGTTTTTGAGTTTATTCGTAACAAACATACATACAAAAATACAAATCAGGAAAAATTTATAATAATAGTTGTCGAAATGCAATTTGTTTGTTTTCTTTGTTATTGGAGTCCTATTCTCAAAGCCTCTCTATATTTAATGTGCATATATTATTCACAAATTATATGTTTAAATTATCGGTCGATACACATTATAATTATGTTGTTAGTTAATAAGTCGATAAATATTGATTTATCGATAACATTTCAAATTCTTTTGAAATTTTATTTTACATAGGTAATTGGATTTTAAGGTGGCATGTCATTACGTTTTTGTGTCCTTTAAGAAACTGCACTTCATTTTCAACTCCAACTAATCGAGTCTTATCTATACTAATATTATAAAGCTGCAGAGTTTGTTTGTTTGTTTGAACGCGCTAATCTCAGGAACTACTGGTCCAATTTCAAAAATTATTTTAAGGTTGGATATTCCATTTATCGAGGAAGGTTAGGCTATATTTTATTTTCAAAAAAATTTGGGATCCGTAAGAAAATTACGATTTTGTAACTCAAGGTGTAAAATCAAAAACCTATTTATGCGTGCGCTGCAAAAACTATTGACAATAGAACAAAATGATGTACTACGGGTTTGTAGGTCTTATTAAGATCTACAAAAAAGTCCGCGAGAGCACATATCTAACTATCATAGTTGAGTCACAATAACCGCTTTTATGTTCATAAAAAATATTACATCGTCTGAAGAAAGAAACTACGTTAAGTGTGTATTGTAATATTAATCCTTATCCAAATTAAGCATTATGTTATCAAGGGTATTTCTGTAGAAGTAAAATACTTTTTGTTCTTTTTCAATCGGACATTTCGTTGAGAAATTATCACGAGTATAAAAAAGCAAAGAATTGGTACCTAATAATTAGTTATTTGCCATAATAGATAAAGCTGAAGAGTTTGTTTGCTTGAACGCGCCAATCTCAGCAACCATTGGTCCGATTTAAAAAAAATCTTTCAGTGTTAGATAGCCCATTTATCGAGGAAGGCCCATTTTATCTATATATATAAAAGAAAGTCGTGTTTGTTACAACACTTATAACTCGAGAACGGCTGGACCGATTGCCATGGTTTTTGATTTGTTGGATTTGTTTCCGTCCCGAATAGCAGAATACATTTTAAAAACAAAAGAAAGTCGTGCTAGTTACACTTTTTATAACTCAAGAACGGCTGAACCGATTTGGCTGAAAATTGGTAGGGAGGTAGCTAAGAACTGGGAGAAGGACATAGGATACTTTTGGGTAGGGGTAGGGTAGGGTAGGGTAGGGTAGGGTAGGGGTAGAGTAGGGGTAGGGTAGGGTAGGGGTAGGGTAGGGGTAGGGGTAGGGTAGGGTAGGGTAGGGTAGGGAAGGGTAGGGTAGGGTAGGGGTAGAGTAGGGTTAGGGTAGGGTAGGGGTAGGGGTAGGGTAGGGGTAGGGGTAGGGTAGGGGTAGGGTAGGGGTAGGGTAGGGGTAGTGTAGGGGTAGGGTAGGGGTAGGGTAGGGTTAGGGTAGGGGTAGGGTAGCGCAGGGGTAGGGTATAAAAGTCCACCCGTGCGAAGCCGGGGCGGGCCGCTAGTAATATATAGTTTAGTACCTATATATAGTTTTTACGGGAACGAGAGTTACGCGGGTGAAACCGCGCGCGGGAAGCTAGTTAATGATATTTACTTTTACTAACGTTACGTTAAGTGGTAAGTTATGTGATAGTTTATAAATATATATACTAGCTTCCCGCGCGCGGTTTCACTCGCGTAACTACTGTTCCCGTGGGAATTTCATAATTAAATATAGCCTATAACCTTCTTTGACAAAGGGACGATCCAACACTGAAAGATTTCTTGAAATCGGACCAGTAGTTCTTGAGATTAGCGCGTACAAACAAACAAACTCTGCAGCTTTATAATATTAGTATAGATATATATATGTATAGTTCAGCCCCTGTCCAATACGAGTAAGGTTGGCAGAACTCATGTGGGACGTCGGCAATGCATGCCGTGATGCCTCTGGTATTCGTGTGCTTGCCGAAGTATGATATAATAGCTTCACCGCGGTTTCACCCGCGTAGCACCCATTCCCGTGGGAGCTTTATAATTAAATATAGCCTATGTTATTCCTGGATAACGTAGTTTTCTAATAGGTAATAAAGGATTTTTTTTATCGGCCCATTAGTTCCGGAGCCAAACAAATACAAACAAAGACATTCAAATCTTTACTTTTTATAATATAAGTATAGAAAAAGCGAAAAAGCCTACTTTTCGAGTTGCGCTAAATAGGCATTTGGAAATGAATAATCTTGAATAATATTTGAAATGCGTTAAATCTTTTACGCAAAACCTACTGAACGGATATCGCTGAATTTTTTGGGATATTATATAAACTGGATTTACATATAGGCTACAATACATCACCCTAGGATCCACTGGAGCAGAGTAACAGTTATCGGAGGGCAGCTCGTAAAAAACTTATTTAAAAAAATCAATATTATACGTTCAATAAAAATCGGATGAGCTACGCCGAATTGTACTTAATAATTAAATAACTAAGATCATAAAATACCACGCGACATAATATTCTCACAGCGTGATCATGATGGGAATATTATTATTGTTTTATTATAGACTTCTATCAACTGCACAAATTAATGTTAGTTGTAAAATAATAAAATTACATTCGAATTAACAACAGCAATAGAACTAAAATATAATTACATCTAAAAATAACTATGATATTAATAAAATAAGTATGATAGTAATTTAAAGATATTACGAGGATTTACGAGTAATTAAAAACCATAGATCGAGCATTTTCACTATCTATTTTACAATAAACTTTAATATTGTGAAGTTGTAAAAGTAGTGTCATATGCTTGTCATATGCAATGGCTATATTCTACAATGTAGCAATTATACGACATAACTGTATACATATTGGTACAACTGAGTACATACGTAATGTAAAAGTATATTAGGTATAGTCAACTCGCATGTTAAAATAATAAAATTGTGAGAGGCGTACCAGTTTTTCGAATAAGTCCCTCATTATTTATTTGGCGATAGACACCAGGGCCAGGTGCCGGAGTACTCCGAGAAACTCGCCGATGACCAGGACGAATTTGTGCATCTACTACTGAGTACGATTTTCTAGCGTCCTCCCTTCGTGTAACTGTTCCATTGCAGTCATCCCCTGGAGAAGCGAAATGTTTCATATGTCCATCATCTAGCAAGTTTTGTAGACTACTGCCATATCTTATTTTGTTTTTATTAATACAACTCTTTTGCGTTGGTTTCAAAGTCAAGTTGTCAAAACTTTTGCATGTCGGTAACGAATATACATTATTGTTTTGTAAATCATAATATTTATTAGGTTTAAATACGCTTATCCGAGGCCTGTGATCTACAATAATATCTGGCGTTTTATATTTTATCTGGGTAACATTTTGTAGGCCATTTTGTGCATCTTGTTTATTATGGGTATGACCCCGATGTTTAATATTCCTAATATTACGTTTGATAACCGACGATCCTCTTTCTTCGAGGGCATGTAACATATCAGTAGTCTCTAGCAAACTCAAAGGCGTCACGCCTGTTTTATAAACATGATAGCTACGTTTATTTCTTCTTTGATTGTGGTTATCATCATGAATAAAACTTTCGTCGTAATGAGGCATTTTTACTTTTTTTGTAATCTATTTAAATGTAATCAACTCAAATGCAAGCGCAGTCAAGCCTTAGTTCCTTATTGCGAGTAGTTTATTTCTAGTAGGGGTCAAGACGTGCTGATATTTCTATGGCAACCGGTGATCGCTACAAGGCGGATCTAGCATCTGCCGCAGGGAAACGAGGGCCCTCTAGAAATCTATGAAAGTGGGCTTAGTAAAATTTCACTTCTTCGTTTACCAAGATATCATCATTTCTTTTATGAATGAAAATATTTCATTATGATTTGCACGTATCTTTAAAGATTACGCTCATACACAGAAATAGCAAAAACGTTGCCAGATACAATTAGATCATTATTTATTTACAGTATGTGTCCGTCTACCGAGTAAAACGTCACGGTCGCCATAATATGGACTTCACGCTTCCGAATTTTCTGCGGGTGCTGTCTTGAATTTGTTTTTGTCCCTTAATAGTCCACTGTTAAATATGAGTCCCATGTAATCAATAATTTTTACGGATAGCTATTGGAAAACCTTCACTTCACTTCGTTTAACGTCTTTTGAATGAAAGTAAAAACACAAAATATCTACAATTAATATTTCCACCGCGGAAAAACTTGGTGCAATTTCATACTTTCTCTACGTGACCAATGGTCGATTTTGAACATGCAATTTTCCACAAGCATATGCGATGTCCAAATAACACACCTTCTTTATAAATTCCACATGGCAATCATCACATAATTTTAATGTAAGAAGTAACCACACGCGACCGAACAAACCTAATCTAAAAATATCTGTGTGCTTTTTCACAACACGATCTCGATATTCAGCAGAGCAACGAGTGAGCGAGCTCATGCGCAGCGGACCATAGTATTGACAAAGGGTGCCCGATTAGACGCGAGAGTTGGGCGGCGCGGCCGGCGGCAGCGAGCGTCGGCGCGGCACCACTGCCAGCCTGCGACCGCTGCTGTCACGGCGGCGAGAGTGAAAGTGCAGCCACCGCCGCACATCTCCGCCTTGTAACCATTGCGCACCTGTCCTAACGCACACACAATTCCTACGCTAATGTGTCTCATTACATAATAAACGTAATCATTGTTTTTTAATACTATCTTGTCCCTATTTTATCTTGTAGATGGTCAGACACGCGAATATTTTTTGGTAATTTCAATTTATTTCATAGATACCTCATCCTTATCAATGATATGCACAATTATTATAAACATTTTACCTTACCTAAGAATTCACTTGAGACAGTAATGTTTTTTTATTCCTGGCAATGGCAAATGACCTGAAGTAAAGTGGCATAGGAGGGACACTGGACAGTTGGTACGAGTACATTAGATATGTACAGCACTAGCCAACCTTATACTGTCGTGGGTTCGATCCTCACGACGGACAAGAAATCTGTGTGTATATTTTAAGATTTCTTTCCGGGTTTGGTCGGTTATATACGGGCTGATGACTATTCTATAAGGTGGATTCACTTCCTCAGACGAGCAGCTCATAGTGCTCTGCCTTTCTTGTGTCATTTTTGTGGTCTTTTAAGACAAATTACATTGTCAAGAAAAATCTGATGCTACGAAATAGTGTCTGAGTAAAAAATTGACACACAATGCTTGTTGCATTCAATAATTGGTTATACTCTGGTGGGCTTTATATGTAACTTTACAGTTTACGTCATTGAAACTAACGGAAATATGTTGGCTCTAATCTTATATAAGTAATTCATTACCTCCTATACAGCTTAAGTTTTAAGCAATAGCTAACTTAATCGGTATATAATAATCAGTTATTACCTATTTGCTAAGTGTTTGTTATGTAGTAATAAAAACACTACAGTCTAGTAGGTACAAGGTAGCATAAACCTATATAATAGTATTTCGAACTTCTTTTTTCCTTAATTTAAAGTAAAGGACTACTACACAAAATAGCGCTGCCCTTTCTAAAACTGTTATAAAAACTAGTGTTTTTGCTTTATAACAGCGGTCTTATGCTGCGAGACCTCTTCTTACTTGCGACCCGTGAATGTTTTGTAAATAAGTTATAAATACCAAAATAAATGCATGAACGAATCGTGACCACCGAATAGCGTGGATCCAGCCTTAAGAACCCGATTCTCTCTGTCTGCGATCGAATATATTATGAGGAAGAGATTTTCCTTTTTTCTATGGGATATGACCAAGTATGGGTACGTAAGTATCAGATATTCCATATCTAGGGTTGTTTGCGGTGCGGCGCGCCTTTAGTTTATTTTGCTACCTTGTGCCTACCAAAAGAATGCCGACCGCTGTAATATTTTTGTCAAGTCATTAAACTGCAACTTCGTATATGTACAGAGCTTTAATTTGACCGCACTATGAGGACCTAGTGTTTCTCTAGAGTGCTATCGCAATCTGCGGTTGCGATGGACGACCGTCCGTCTAACGGTTTAAAATAAAATATACGGCCTTTCTGCCACCACTGCACTGGCCACTGGATATCGACGCACTGTTTTACTGTGTTATACAAATAACACAGTAAAACAGTTTTATGTAGGTATGTAATTATTATTCTTGTAAGAAGGTTTCGGCGCGGAAAATTTAACTCTTTGAAGTTTTTTATAGTTAATATAATTAGACTTGGCTGAGTTAGCTTGGGGGATTTCGCTACGCACAGTCAGCTTCCAGTTACGCAGCCATGACAAACTAGATAAGGAGTCTCGTGATGGAATTTCTCATTACCGCTTTTATTACAGGTTTGAATCACTTTTTTTAGTAAAAAGTTTTTAGTTCTTGCTTACAAGAAAACGAAGAACAAAACATTGCCCACAGCGAATACCTATCATTTCATAGAATACCTAACATGAAATATCTATTAAATTTTAATTTTATACCATACACCAATATAACTCTTATTATATCAGACTGAAATCTTTAATTTATTGCTTTAACGGTCATATTAGGGTTCTGTTCCGACAGCAGCAAAGCAAAGCGGCGCACGCGCACTCGGCCACCGGCTACGGTCCGTGTAACTCACTTTCCAATAAACTAGCCGCGGTCGTGATACCTAACTAACGGGATCATATACTTCTAGGTAGATTGCAGCCTGATCATTACACCCAAGATAATGTAAGGTACACCGCCATTCGTCCGTTAACTTTGAATTACCTACTCGCTTTGCACAGTACCGGGCATAATGAATTCATAATGCGTATAATTATTCATAGTTACTCAATTCTAGATCATTTCATCGCGCTTTTCATCTCTTCATCATATTCGATTATTTACGACTTCAGATTGTTAAATATACGTTCACTTCGTGATGGAAGCGTTTATTCAACATTGCGGTGACGACTACCTCCTCACGACTCTGCGCAATAAGAAACCGTAATGATAAAACGAATTACACCGCATATCGAGGTAGCAACGCTTCTTACACCAATTGCAAATAAAACAAAATCACGTCCGGCGCAAAGTCCCGTATTACTACTATCAAACTTTTCGAAATAATATAAAGAAATTCAAGCATTGTTAAAAGTAGTTAAATTACATGGCATCGTTTTCAATAATTTATCTAGTCATCTGTTGAATCAATTTAAGAATAAAACTTGAAAATATAGTCTACATTTAGGTACTGATACCCAGTTAAATGTATATTTCCCAGTTTTATTTAACAACTGCAGATTTTTTTTAAATACTAATAACCTACTTGGGTTACAAAAGTTTGTACGGAATTTCAAACTTTTATAGCCAACCCCCTCCTTCCCTTTTGAAAGAGCCAAACCTAATATAGGGCGAATCTTACGGAGTGCATGGGCTCGTAGCCCACAAATGTACTTCTAGGCCGATTTTAAAGTATGTATTCTCGTTTATCTACGTGAGAATTTTCTATTTGAGAATTTACCGTGACCCATTTCACTAACTATAACTCATAAATGAGTCGATTTTACTAACTAACTTAACGTATTTTAGCAGTGGCGGATTTACCAGCAGGCTGAGTAGGCTGGAGCCTAGGGCGGCTGAATTTATGGGGCGGCAAATTTGGCCAACAATTCATTTTCTTACAGAAAAAATAAACTTAATGTCTAAAATCTTCAGTTGTTCAATAGTAGCGGCGGCAAATGTGTAAGTCTGCCACTGTATTTTAGAACTAGTTAATTCTAAAATACGTTGCTTTTCGCAGTGGGCGCATAATAACCGTTATTCCCTTGATTCTCGTCGCCAGTATCTCTACAAAATTATTTTTATGAAAGTATGTTCACATAACTAGATCCCTATCAGTACCATAGTTCTTGTATTACTCAAATAAATTGTCTTGGAATGAAGGTCGAAAATCTTTCGACACCAATTTGTCATTCCGTGTATGTAATTGGCCATAATTGGCGTACAGTCATTCACACGCAAATATTCTCACGTTTGTACTTAAATGTTTTGGTACTATATAGTATTTCGGAAATAGATATTAGAACCGAGTTTATTAAATAGGTGAAGTCTATACTTACACATTATAATTCGATGAACTACAAGTTTATCAATATAAACTACCTACACTACTATTGCCGAGTTTCACTATTCTGCAGTAACAGAAACTGTGGAATACATAATAGACTAGACACCCCTATTACCATAGACCTTTCATCTTACCGGTACTACATAAAAACAACACAGGTACCTATATATGTATATGAGAACCTCCATCAACATCAGGCAAGTCGCCGAAGAGAATTGGCGCACTCAAACTAACATTTGCATAGACGACGTTATGTGAATAGCTTTGTAATCGAGGTAACATGTGGCAAGTGCAAATGGGATCCATATAACGGGTCTCTATATTCAGAAGAGCATTATGAAATAGCCCGGTTAACTGTACACGTGTAGTACAACATACAATGTGAAGAAAATGTACATCAACCTAACATTTCTCTATGCATAATAAATTATTTTAATTTCAGGATCTTGATAAGGATAAATAATGGATGCAAATGTTACATACGACTTGAATTATTTCTAAATGTATTATTGTTATAAATTTTACAGAAGACGATGTCGATGAAATGTTAGATTAAACAACTGCTAACTGAGACTACTAATCAAAACAAATACGTTAAATGTATTTACCAAAAACAAAAAAGTGTGTACAGAGATAAAACTAGCATACCTACCAATACCCATATAAGTTTGCATCTCCCGTCCCAACACAGGAATGTCTAATTCAAATAGCCCTATTGAGTACGCGGTCCCGTTACACATTCCGATTAAGGTTAACCACCGTCCTTGTTTTCTCGTATTCTGAACGAAAAAAATATGAACGCTATATTTTTTATGGGAAACATTTTTTATTAGTAACTAGCGGCCCGCCCCGGCTTCGCACGGGTGGACTTTTATACCCTACCCCTACCCTACTCTACCCTACCCCTACCCTACCCTACCCCTACCCAAAAGTGTCCTATGTCCTTCTCCCAGTTCTTAGCTACCTCCCTACCAATTTTCAGCCAAATCGGTTCAGCCGTTCTTGGGTTATAAATAGTGTAACTAACACGACTTTCTTTTGTTTTTAAAATGTATTCTGCTATTCGGGACGGAAACAAATCCAACAAATCAAAAACCATGGCAATCGGTCTAGCCGTTCTCGAGTTATAAGTGTTGTAACAAACACGACTTTCTTTTATATATATAAGAAGAAGATAGAAGATAATAAAACCAAGTAATTGTTATTTTGTAGATATATATTTTCAATAATAAAGTTACTTTTGACAAGTCAATTATTCGTTTCAGATCAGTTTCAAAGAAAAATCTAGACCAATTTAGCAATAATTTAAAATTAAGATTAAATAAAGTTACCTTAGATTCAAGTTGCTGTAATATTATGTATAATACATTATTCCAATGTATACATGAGGAATTTGAAAGGGTTTGCAAAATTAAGCATATAGAGATTGACCCAAATAAGTTGAAATTTAGTACTTGGGCAACTAAAGGCATAAAGCGGAGTAGAGATGTTTTGTTTGAACTGTATGACATAAGGTCCTTTACACCTGATGAAAATTTTCCAAATTATGTTAGGAAATATTCAAGTATTTTTAAAGAAGTATGTATACATGCTAAGTCAATATATATAAGAGACAAAATACAAAAATCAGATAATAAAATAAAGTCTACTTGGCAAATGATAAATACTGAAACTGGTAAGAATAAAATTAAAGATAGATCAATAACGTTAGATATAAACGACAATCTGGTATCAGACAAGGATACGGTTGTCAATTTCTTTGCCAAATTTTTTACTGATATTCCGATTGAAACTACCAAGTATCTTTCATCATCCCCGAAAGATGCTGAAGAACTCCTTAAAGCAAATATTAATTTAAATGTTCCCAAATTCAGTTACCAACTATTCAATGATATAGATATCGTAAAGGCGTTTCGGACTATTAAAATAAAATGTACTGAAGACTTGTGGGGACTCTCAGTAAAAGTTATTGATACCGTTATACAAAATATTGCTCCAATTCTAGCGGCTATCTTCAATAAGTCTATAACTGATGGTGTTTTTCCTGACCTAATGAAATTAAGCAAAATTGTTCCTATATTTAAGTCAGGTTGCTCTAATAATGCGACTAATTATAGGCCTATTTCAAAACTACCAACTTTAAGCAAAATCTTTGAAAAAATAATGCTTGGCCAAATGTTGACTCATTTTAATGTGAATGGGATATTGCACGACAAGCAGTTTGGATTCACGAAGGGTCGTTCAACTCAAGACGCGGGAAGTATGTACTTTGATTAAATCAATATTGGAGGCTTGGGAGGGTTCGCAGGATGCTCTGGGAGTCTTTTGTGACCTCTCCAAGGCATTCGATTGTGTAAATCACGAAACGCTCGTGCTAAAGTTGAAATATTATGGTGTTTGTGATAAATCACTTGATCTTGTAATATCCTATTTATCAGATAGGAAACAAATAGTATCTATAGACGGCGTGAATTCTGAAGGGCATTTTGTTAAAATGGGGGTGCCCCAGAGATCAATCTTAGGTCCTTTTCTTTTTCTAGTTTATATAAATGATCTCCCATACCTAATTAATGAATTATCAGACATTGTTCTGTTTGCCGATGACACATCATTGATTTTTAAAGTTAAAAGAAAAAATACTGATCTAATTGACCATAATCGAACACTCGGTTTAATTGCAAAGCAGGAAAAACCAAATGTGTCAAATTCGTTCTACCAAATGTAATCAATTCCATCCCAGTAGTTTCATTGAATGGAGAAACATTAGATTTGGTCACTTCAACCATATTTTTAGGAATTACCTTAGATTCTAAACTACAATGGAGCCCTCATATTGAAAAACTCGCTGGTAGATTAAGTTCAGCTTCGTATGCTGTGTGGAAAATCAGACAGTTGTCCGATTTAGCCACGGCTAGGCTAGTGTATTTCGCGTATTTTCATAGCATTATGTCTTATGGAATTCTGCTGTGGGGGTCAGCCGCCGATGTAAATACTATATTCGTATTACAAAAACGAGCGGTCAGGGCCATGTATGGATTAGGTAGTCGCGACTCCCTACGTAACCTTTTTAAAAATATTAATATACTTACCGTGCCCTCTGAGTATATATACCAAAATATTCTTTTTATTAAAAAAAATATTGATAAATATAGTAAAAAAAGTGACATTCATAATATTAATACTAGAAATAAACAAAAACTTGCTGTTCCAGGATTTAGAGTTAGCAAAACGAATAAATCATTTATGGGAAATTGTATTAGGTTCTATAATAAACTCCCTAATTATATTACAGACTTGCCTGATACAAGATTTAAATCACATGTCAAAACTGTTCTCATGTCAAAAGGTTACTATAGTATTCAGGACTATATTGAAGATAAAGACGTTTGGGTTTCGGTACCATCTTTGCACCTACCTCACTGAAGACCATAATAATATAGCCAAGTACAATAGTTGTGACTAGAACTGTGTCTTATCCTGTGAACTGTCTGTAATTGACTTCTTTACATACCTTAACTATTAATAACGCTAGTTCTGTCTCAATATCATTCAATCTTATTGAGCAAAAATAAACAAATAATAACAAGACAACCGTTAGGGCAATAAATGTGTGTGCCTACTAAAATATAAATTAAAATAACTGGACCTAAACCCCGCGTAATTGCCCATTTGAGTATGTTTCACCGGACCGCCTCATGTGGGCCGTGTTGAAACCGGTGGTAGAGTAACCCACTGAGTTTGTTTCGCCGGATCTTCTCAGTTGGGGCGCATTGGATCCGGTGGTAGCATTAAAGCGCGTCCGTCGTTATATGCTCATGGTCCACCCAAATAATGACAATTGTTTTGGCATAATATAGACAGAACAAGCATTTTGCCTCCTAGCGACAATATACATTAATTATAATAATTAATTTAATTATAAATAAGTAATTTGAATAGGTTTATAAATAAACAGCAAATGTAATTTAAGATAAATAATAATTAATTTTCAAATAATGTTTGACGATTTACAAGTGCCTGTAATTGGTTTACGTAAATAAAAATGATTTTTTTTTTTTTTTTATTTATTTTATTTATAATAACTTCGATGTTGAAAAATGGAGGGATGCTTAAATCGTCTAAATAGAAACCTCCCAATATTTTAAAAAAATGGAACAAACTAAATAACTTTTAAAACGGTGATAAGAGGAACCTTATAATGTAGGTCGTGACAAGAGTTGGTGATACACCGGATACAGAACGCGGCACGCCGCTGCCAATAATTTCATCATTATTTAGACCGATTCTCTTAGAAGTTTTATTCTTTTGCTGTTTTATCAGGAAAATTAATAGATATTTAGAAAACGAACAAGACTTCAAGCGATTGTTATTTAACCGTAACAACCACTTCAATGCCGGGGAGGTCGCGGGTTCGATTACCGCTCAAGAAAAAACTATCGTGTGGTAGCAAATAGATAGGATATTATCTCATCTCATTCTAGTAGAGTCATTCACAAGTATTTAAATCAAAATCATGCAAAAACATGATCCGTTAAGTTAATCTATACTAATGTTTAATAGAATCGGGCCTGCTAGTTAGTTTTAGCTTGTGTAGACCGCGCTAATTTTCAGAATTACTCATTAACCTGTATATGTTGGACTAAGGCCTCCCCGAGCGCGGTTTTTGCTAATAGTCATCAAGCTTGGCGGATTGATGGCCGCAGTATGTTGTATTTTTAACACACAGGTAAACGTTACTGCTCTTCGGCTGTAATACAAATATCGTAGATAATGCTAGGACAACCGAGATCTAAAAGTGGTGTCCGAGGAACAGTTTTCGAAATCTATACATTCCAACTTAATAAGTTTATGTACAAAGTACACAGACGACATACTAGTCCCAAAAAGACTACATACGACATAATAAGATATGTCGTCTCTATAATGCTAAAATACCGAAACGCCTTTTGCATTTGCTAAAAATAAAATGTAAGTACTTAGTCAATCATTTACGCACGCCTTGTCTTAACTTGGTCGCCTGATCAAAACTAGACGTGTCTCAAGTTTACAGTTCTCTCTGTTCAGAAAGTAACTGTTAAAGGTAAGGCAATATCAATTTAATTTATTATTTATGATATTTTTAGTTGAAAGTTTGTTAAGATGTGCAATCATTTTCACTTATAACATTGATTATTACTTAGTTATGTTATCAGCTCAGCATCACTTCGTAAAAACATAGACATGCACCATAAAATCATACAAATACCAAAAAACGATAGGGTAATATTAATTACATATCAGTAAAGGTACCTACCTAGTAGTAGAAACAAAATAATTTTATCAGTTCCCTTGAATACGTAATATATTCTTGCAGGATCATGCCTCTGATTTGTGATCTCATGGAATAACTTATGTGACCACAAATTATTTTTTCTCAATCAAAAATTGTGAAAATGCTTTTGCTCAATTATGAGTAAAATCAATCTTATCCTTAAATTACTTAATAGGATTGATATTGATTGTGGTGAACATGATGATAAGAACTAGTGAAGACCAGGAAATTCACAAAAGAAGAAGTGGGTCAAAGATGGTAGGTACCCCAGAGATGCAAACAATAGGTATGCAGGAAAACCACATAAAATAAATGGTGTAGAGGATAAGTTCTAACTAACATCACATAGGTATGTATGGTATTTCAGAAGTGTGAAATAACTATAGAATTTTACTTAGACACCAGAATAATTCCACCAGTCTATTTGTTACTTTATTTTATGTGTTTCTTTTGGGCAATGTGTATTTCTTTTGGGCAATGTATGTTTCTTTTGGGCAATGTGTGTTTCTTTTGATCAATGTGTGTTTTTTTTGGTCAGTGTGTGTTTCTCATTGGCAAATTGTATTCACATTCTCTAGGACAGGGTTTCTCAAAGTGGGGTACGCGAACCCCTAGGGGTACGCGAACCCCTAGGGGTTCGCCATTCGACGGCAGGGGTTTCGCGAATAGATTTACGTAATGGCGGCTTAAAAATTCAATACGCGGTCTAAAATTACTCCTAAAATTGAATCCATTTGCGAAAAGAAACAAGCACACCCATCACATTAATATTAAAAAGATACTTCTTTTGGCACTTTATTTGTTACCTTTTATTCAAATGAAAGCCTTATTTTCTTCAACAGACAATTTTATTATATTCTTGGGGGGGGGGGGATTTGATTAGTTAGGGGTTCGCTGTCACCTGGAAATTTTAACAGGGGTTCGTGGAGCCGAAAGTTTGAGAAACCCTGCTCTAGGACATCAAAATATCAAAACTGCAAATAATGACTTACTTAATGATAGAATGTAAACAAGAAAAATCTGACCTAGGAATTAGCAAATTTATATTAAGATTTTTTTTACAATTAATTTAATAATTATCATGTAAATTAAAAAAGGCCTCATTTGCCACAATTATAAAATAAATATTACAGACAAAAACTAATTATTATATTAGATTGTAGTATGAAATATTTTAATAACATAAACATTATAACCATACTACCTAATTAAGTTTATAAATATTATTTATAATTAAGACTAAAATAAATCAATATAATTAATAAATGTCAATTATTCTAGCTGAATATCTAGACAGAAGCTATTTTACACCAGATACCTAGTTAAATAATAAAATACTTTAGAAACCACACACAGAAGAGTGTTAAGTTGAACATAAAGTCTATATACAGAGTATAATTCTTCATAAATGCAAAAATACATGGAGAAGCTGACATAGGTATTATATTAAACTTTATATAAGTAAAATTTTTGGTACCCATAACAAAACATTGTTGCACTTTCCAAGTCTAATATGTGTGATATTGCAATACAACATAACTGACAGTACATTTTGACTGAAATAAGTTATAATTGCATCCGTGAAGAAATATATATTCTTTATTTATGTTGTAAAGGGCATCATATCAATTTGCTACATTTCATCTCCAACCTAGCTAATAAGCTAATGTTGCTTTGGTACCTTACATTGCAGTATCACTAATGATATGTTGGAATATCTGAAATCATTATACTATGGCTAATCTTTAAAGAAAAAAATAACAATAAAAATGCACAGTCATTACATTTATTTTAATAGAACTCTTTGTTTTTATAGCATTTTGAAAGTATATACTTAGATACTAATAAATAGGTAATTAAGTGTTGGCATCACCAGCAATAATATTGATTCTTGATTGTTTTTAATTCTAAAAGGTATTTGCTTCATAGTGATATGCACAAATAAATTTTGTTATAGGTAATAATTTTAAATTGCAATATAAAAACAATATAATGTATAGGAAATGAACTGAAAAACTGAATGCAGTATTGTCATAAAACTCAGATAAAAGTGGGACAAAACATCTATAGCATGATTTATCAGACTTATTATTTAAAATGATTAGGTACCTAATCCAAATTCTTCCTAGGAATTTATTGTGTGTCAAAAATAACGTTAGTTTATATTTCAGTACATACTTAAATAGTATAATACCAAGACAATATAAAGTTCATTCAGGTGAAATTGAAATATTAGAAAATACATACATTTATGTATGTACTTAATATATTAACTTGCTTGTATATAGAAGTACTATTTAGTCTATTAGCATGTACATTCCAAAGATTCTGAACGCAATATAGTGCTCTACTAAAAATGATGTTGACAGGACATAATATCAGGAAGCATATACATAAATAAAACATCGTGCCTTCTTATGATCAAACGAAAAGTATAAATATCATAATTCGGAAATATGTAAACTTAATCTGAAGTAAAACAATTGAATAAAACTATAATAAATTAGCGATGAATGAAAAGCATAACGTTACCGATAGCTTACCTTGTCCGCATTTGTCAGTCTTTGGAGTGGAAGTCATTTTAGTTGAATTAAAAGCACTATGTCATATTAACTCATGTAATCAAATACGATTATGGATAAAATTTTCGTTTTTAGGACAAAATCACTTAATTTATCATTCACAGACTCGGCCGGCAGCCATGTTTAGAAAACAATTTATAAATTGCTGATGCTGGTGCTACCGCCATCTGGTGTCCATGATTTGTAGTTGTAGTCAATTCGAAATTAATAGGTTATATATTAATATGACTAGATGGCGGTTAACACAAGCCGGTAGTACATACATGTGGTATTTTATTATACACATATATAATATCACAGAACAGAAAAAAACTGTATTCTCTGTTACATATTTGATGTGTAACTTCCAAACCGAATTATTTAAATAGAGCTAAAAAGCCAATGTAATGACAGAATTAATGTTGTCTGTGGTCCAAATCGCGATGGAAACTATTACATTCTCTTTGGTCATTGTGTAATATCTATGGTTCATGGTGGTCGTGTCAAATTGTGTTGATGTGTTTTCTGCTTTGATTTACGCGTGTGCTTTTAAATTACTTTCATATTATATTGTGATGCCTTCATTCTACAAACCTCCAATTAATGTCTGATCTAGTTATCAACGAAACAATCATCTAGGTAACGTAACTGTGAATGAAATAAGTGATCATGGCGGACCCACTGAGTTTACTTCGCCAGTATAACGTAAATAAAAAGGAAATTATTGAACGGGACAACCAAATCATATTTGGGGAATTCTCCTGGCCCAAAAATGTTAAAACTAACTATCTTATGTGGGGGTAAGTATCTATACATATAATAACAAATTTTAAAAAAGCTATATTGGTTTTGTTGTGTAAAATCACTATGCATGTTATTATATTTCAGCTCTGGGAAGGAGGGAAATGATAAAGAATATTATACCTTAGAGTGTCTTCTCTTTATCTTAAAAAATATACAACTGACCCATCCAGTATACGTCAGGCAGGCTGCGGTGAGTATTTTTTTCATTTATTTTGATAGTACCAAAGTTTGTTAGGTATATCAAGTAGGCCCGCGCAAAGTGTATCATTTTTGCGATTGGAACATTTGCATCTGAATCACTAAACTGTTCCGGAACACTGATATGTTTCATTTGGAACATTTGGTACACCGGCACCGGCTCAAAAGATGCAATTGAATAAACATGCATTTCAAACAATATCATAAAACAACTGATTGTGTTTGTTTAAATTTGCGCAAACATAAACAATTCAAAAAGCTTTGTCAAAGTAAAATGAAACGTAGTCTTCTATTTCATACAAGAAACAACCTAATAGTATTTGATATGTAAGCACCATAATGGTTATTATTACGTGCATTGAATCAAGAGCCGCTGTCCGAGAGCCTAGCGAGCGAGCGTATATGTATCTCGCTCACCGCTCAGCATTTTGTGTCTCACTCAAATCTCTCACTCGCAACTCGCAAGCGACGTCGTTCACGGTCCGGTCGGTCCGCAAAGTAGTGTTCCAGATTCAGTGTTCCAAATGATGCATTTAAAACATTACCGACGTTCCAATCATTCGAAACACTAAAATGTTTCGGAACAGTGAGTCGGTTCAGTAAAGAGTTCACACCTCTAATATCAAGTAGTTTAATAATGTTTTTTTCGTAGGCTGTTAATATCCCTGCCGTGCGTCGTCCAGATCGTAAAGAATTATTGGCATATCTTAATGGTGAAACTGCAACTTGTGCATCAATAGATAAAAGTGCACCTTTAGAAATACCAACTCAGGTAAAAAAATTATAAATTTGTATTAAATTTGTTTCCTTATTTTTTATATAGTAAGAAGTCTTTACCTGGCTTTTATGATTAGGTCAAAAGAACACTTGATCATGATGGAGGAGAATCTGCGGCTAAAAAACCTCGAATTGAGGAGACACATGTCCAAAAAGTGCGAGAACAACTTGCTGCCCGTCTTGATGCACCCAAGGAAGCATCAGTCACAGTGGATAATATTAAGTGAGAACATCTTACAAATTTTATATTTAAAAGTAGATATTTATGATGATGTAGATATTTTAGTAGTGGTCTCTCACTCTGTATCTTATAAGAAAGCTATAAAAGAGCCTTACTCTATATTTATCTGCATGATGAATGAAATGAAAAATCTGTCTGAGAATGGTCTGTACAATAGACTAACTTATAAAGTTGTAGAGAGCCAGTCTCAAGTGCAGGCCACTAGCAATTGTTCCTTGTTTATAACTGGAAATCGATGAGGTAGGCCTATGTTCTGCAGTGGTGAACAACAGGCTGATATGATGATGTTGAATGTTGATCATTATAGCCATTGGGCTATGGCCGCTTTGCTTATGTTTTTTATTGCTTCAATATGGTAATTAGTAGGGAAACATGGTAACTGCATTGTAGGTCTAGTAGTTTTTGTCAAACATTATTAATGAGGTTGCAGTTTGTGTTTTGATTTCTTAATAGCTGTGTTGGTATACTCTTCAAAGTAATTGTGCAAATAAAAAGTGTTTGCATAATCCGAGTCAAATGGTCTACTCTGATCGATCCAAACATTCAATCTGTGACCACAGCTGGTATAAGCCACACCAACATCTATATACTAAAAATGATTGTTTGTCTGTATCTCCTTTATAGAATCATAAACAGCTTTATTAAGGAAATATAATAATAATTTGGCATTATTATTATGTTTCATTAATACTGTAGTTGTCCATATTGAGACACCTATTAGTAGCGGTCAATCTATATGAGAAATTATGCTTATCTATTCTTGATTCAAAATGTGTTCCTATCATTTATGAAAAATATTTAACTCTTATGTGGTTCTAACATGATTTTCTTTTTACATTAAGGTCTTTATCAGAGGCTATGTCAGTTGAGAAGATTGCTGCAATCAAAGCTAAGCGTTTAGCTAAGAAGAGAACCACAATCAAGAGCAATGACTATTCTGACACATTAGGAGTTGTTGGATCAGACTTCAGAGCAATTCTTGACTATGATGTTGATCTTACCAAGGACATCATCAGTCGAGAGCGACAATGGCGAACTAGAACTACAGTCTTGGAGAGTAATGGAAAAGTAAGTATAGAAAGAACAAAAAATTATATTTTCTAAAATTATCTGCCATACACATTTAAAATAAATTGTAAAAAAAGTGTTAATTACCTTATGAGTATTATATGTAATTAAAATATTTAATGACCATTTTTAATTAATATGTAATGTTGAGGATAAGGTTTTCTGGAAGCTCCGAAACATTATTGTTTTTAATTAATAAGTAATGTAAATAAAATCTATATATAACTAAACATTTGCACACCAAAAGGCTAATATGAAATGGACAGTATAAATTATGTCAGAACTCTGTGAACTCATATTTATGCAAATAAATTATTTGCTTTGGAAACAGGTAATGTATTTGTTTTGGTCATATTGACTCAAATCAATTTCTGATGTATATATATAAATTAATTATTTTTATATAAAATTGTTTAAAAGTAATTAATTTTACATTTGATTACTTTAAAATTTCTCATAATTATTTAAGATTGGTAGTTGTTAAATTTGTAAATAAAATGATTAAGTGTTCATTTTTTTAGATAATTTGAATTTTTTAATGACTAACTATTGCTGTAAATTGTGTTTGTTGAGTTTTTTAACCCACTTTGATACAAAATAAATATATCAAGTAACAAGTAGCGCAGCATTAAAGTGTAATGTATAGTTTAAAATGAAAGTATATTTTCAGATGTTTTTGAAGAGTATTGCGGCTTTGTTGGGTAGTATAAAAGCACGCGAGGAAGGTCGGCCTGGTGTGCCTCGTCCACCACCTGTTGTTATGCCACAACCTACATCCCTGCCGGCACAACAGACGCAGTACAACAGATACGATCAGGAAAGATTCATTAGGCAAAAAGAAGGTAAGTATTGTATTTATCTGACATATCTATATCAGATTTCACAAAAACAAATTTAGTCTTATTTATCAGTAATGTAGTAATGTTAATGGGTCATTTTCAAAAAAAGTGTACACTATTAGAAAAATGCCGGAAAATATTTTTTTTATTGTAATTCGTTTTTTTTTAATTAAATTTACAATAAAATAACGATTCTTTTCACAATATGAAAATTATAATAAAATCACATAATCAGGATTATATCCTTAAATAAAACTATTTTTTTGTCCCTGGGAAACAAAATTTGTTCCATTCCGAAACTAATAGCTGTCAGTTATAGAAATGAAATAAAACTCGTTTGGATTAAATCAAATAATATAATTGGTTAAGGTGAAAGATACGGTCTGTTCCCGGCACTTTTCCCGCTAGATGGCGCTAGTATTCTTATTCGTAGCATTATTCTTAGTTTAATTCGTTTTATGTGAAATCAGAGCATTACTAAGTCGTAGGAGTAGTGTTTGCGAGACTTGGTCATGACCCTTTATTTAACTAGATTATAAAAATGCCTCAAAATCCACCCAATTCGACACAGAACCCCAAAATAACATCTGTCATTGAATATACAGTCTTTTACACACACATAAGACGTATTCCCTACGTTTACAAAGTAGACACTAGATGGCGTGTATTTAAAAAGGGGCTAAAATATTTTGTAGAAATACTCTACATATCCATAGGGATAGGCAGAACGCCACCTATTACGATAAATTAAAACTAGTACTATTTAAGGAAAATAAAAGTTATATTTTATGGCGTAAACCATTTAATTGATTAATAAAAAAGGAAATAAATAATGTCAATAATATATAAAGTAAAATATAGTTTTATTTGATTACCTAAGGTTTTAGTAAACCAATTCTCTAAAGAGCAGCTTATTGAGTTCAATAAAGTTTTATTTCACCTTTTATAGTAAATACAAATAAAAAGTTATATACAATGAAAATGTAGATTCTAAACAAATTACTACTAAAAAAATGCAATTGAACAAAACTCATTTCTTCTTGTCTTGAAACCACTGCTTCACAGGTTCTGCAAAGAAAAATAACTTAACTTAGTATATTTGTTACTTTTTGATGGATATTGTTTCTCATTCATTTCAATCTGTTATTTACCATCAATCTCCAAAGCTGCTCCAAAATGAAACTTTATTCCATGCTCGAATTTCCATGTGATATTGATGTTGAAGGACGATTTTTCACTAGAATAAAATAATAACTTATTAATTGATAAAACTTATGAAGTAAATAAATATAAATACAATGAAAATGTAGATTCTAAACAAACTACTACTAAAAAAATGCAATTGAACAAAACTCATTTCTTCTTGTCTTGAAACCACTGCTTCACAGGTTCTGCAAAGAAAAATAACTTTACGTAGTATATTTGTTACTTTTTGATGGATATTGTTTCTCATTCATTTAAATCTGTTATTTACCATCAATCACCAATACAATCTCCAAAGCTGCTCCAAAATGAAACTTTATTCCATGCTCGAATTTCCAAGTGATATTGATGTTGAAGGACGATTTTTCACTAGAATAAAATAATAACTTATTAATTGATAAAACTTATGAAGAAGTAAATAAAATAGCCTGGTGTACATACTGGCAGGTACATACCATTCAAATCTATACATTTCGCATTTTTCTGAACACTTTTTAAAATGATTTCTGGCAGAATACAGTTTTTGAAAAAGTCTAATAGCTTTGGTATCATATTGCTGATAAATTTATTATCTCGAGCAACTTCTATTACAGTAAAAGGTTCAGTGACTGAAATAAAACATATGAAGTAGCACTTATCCATTTTGCTGACATGCATTTGTACTTGAACCTGAAATATATTTTAATTATAATAAGAAAAAATAAGATATTGAAATAAATTATAAAGTAACCATGCAATAGAATTATCAATTTACTTGATAGTAATAATCGTGTTTTTTATTCATGACTAAAACATTATTATCCAATTTTAAAGCAAAGTTTTTCTTTTCTAGTGCAGCTGCCTCTAGGCTTTGATTTTTCCTCGCCAATGATGGAAAGCACTTGACCTCACTAACAGCTCTCTCATTTTCTATTATACCTGTAACAAATTGACACAAAATATGTATCAATGCAATGGAGCACTTCATGAAATTTGATACAAGAAATTCAATCGCCTATCATGCTCATAATCTTTGGTCTCTTACCATTATAACTAGTATTATAAATTTCCACATTTGCCTAATACATTAATAAAATTGAAGCTTGATAAAGAAAAACTTACCATCTGGACTGCCAGCTAAACATCCAAATTCTTCATCAATATAAAGACCTGAAGGCCTCACAAATTTATTATATTGTTGCATGAACATACTTTTTGCCACATTCTCATTTTGCTGCCCATATAACATGTCTTTTGTACAAAAAATATTTTTATATAGAATATCCTTTACATGATTGTGGCATGGAGTGGTAATACGGCGTTTGCAAATCTGTAAACATAAAAGTTCAGATAAAATAAATGTATCTTATGGATAATTTTTAAATTCAGCATTGTCTACATAGTAGTCAATCAAGTACCGCAAGAAATGCATATTTGTATATTCATTTCTGCTAACATAATTATACCACACAACTAACCATTCCAAATTGACTGGCAGTCAATCGGTCACACCTATGAGTAGTATATAAATCATTTTCATGCTGCCCTACTGTAGACATTTCAATCAAAGCTATGTCTTCTGGTGACTTTTGGAATTCTGCTAACCGTTCTTCACATTGTATTCTCAATTGTGCTTCGTCAATATCAAGTGGATCACAAGCTTCAGGTCCATAGTGCTTGTCTGCTTGGGTTTTCTCTCTTGGAGCATACAATCGTTTGCGTGTCGACGATTGCTGTCGTATTCTGCTTTGTTGTCTGTTTTTTCCATGCAGTTTCGTGCCATTTGTGTCCAGTAGCAAGTGATAATCCTGAAAACACAATATTTTTACTAGAAAATATCAATAAAGTATAAATAGATGATTATACTTATACATTTAAAACAATGTGAACATGAAAACAATTGGAGCGGGCACATCTGTAGTTCAATACCTGATCTGATGGGGAATGAGTGCACTATGTTATATTCCAAAGAATTAGTATCAATATTTGTGAAGTATGCATATCTTACTGTTACTGACAATTTCTGACTGATTATATTTACCTGCCACATGAACACGTCGCTGGTAAGAACTAATTCGTTTTCCACAGTTGTATTTATTTATTACAGTCATAAAGTTTTCTGCCACATTTGTCGTCTCATTTGACAAACGGCCTGCCTTCAAAGCAATTTCTTCATTGGCTGCATAAATCAGAGCCCACACCTCTGGAGCAGTCTTTTTCAGATTTTCTACAACATTTTCTTCCTTCTTTTCACTTCCATGTGCAGATGTTTTATTGACATTACAGTAATAATCCTTGCAGTTTTCATGTACTCCAAATACATGCAGTGGTCCATTTCTCAAATCTGCAGCCATAGCATCTTTCTCACTGCTACACATTATAATTTTCCGTGCTACTAGTGTAAGCTTCATCACTTTGGGCTTCAAAATATTTCGTCCATATAGTGGCAACTTAGTGTTGGCCAAGATCTAAAAAAGTACAATATAAATAAATACAGAATATGCTTTATTGATCTTGAAATAACTGTTCAAATTTGATTTATTTATTTACCTTGTAGAGTGCACTGGTATAGTTTTTGATTACATGATTCTTACATTCACTTTTTTTTTATCATGTTCCCGTATGACACTTTCTCTTTCAAGTTTGCAAACACAGAAGAATCTCCATCTCCAATAAAACTCAAATAGCGAAGTTGATGTATTTCTACACTCTTTTGAAAGCCTTCCACAATAATTTGTGATTCCAATGCTGTAGACGGTCCAGTAAAATTTTTGCAGCAATTATGTGCTTTCATTTCCATGTTTCTTCTCTCATAATATTGACATGTATAACAATATTTGTTTCGAACACCAAGAAACAGACATTTCTTAGTTTCTTTACCAATAATGCAGGCCTAAAAATGAAAAGCAAACTACATGTAAATATTACACATATAAAAAGGTCATAAAGAACCAAATTTGTGTTTAGTAAAATATTTTCTTACCATACCAGATGATGAATCAAAGTTATGCCCGTATGACCGTTTCAACCATCCTCCATCTACATATACAGTAACAAATGGAACACCGTCTGAAGACACATGACCTTTTTCAATAGCAATTGATCTTTCTTGTTCACCAGCAGTTTTAATTTCCTCTGTCAGATGTTCTAACCACCCACTGCCTAATTTTTTTTCGACACGTCGAAATTTATTGGATGACATTGTTGGAATATCCATGAGACTTATTATGTGAGCTGCTTGAGTGTAATAGCTACCAGAAGTCACAGTTGCCCACACAAATGCAGTTTTTATTTTGTCACTGCTCTCCGTACAGTGCTTCCATGCCTTACCACACATACTACACTTGAAAATTAATTCACTTCGAAATCCATCAAGTCTCTCACTAACAAAATCAATTTGTGAAGATTCACACATACTTCGGTGTCTTTCCAAAAGGAATGCCCACTCAATTACATGTTTCAGGTCCACAATGCGATACCCAGATATTGCAGATAAACATTTATTGGAAACAGCTTCCACAGTCAATTGAAATTAATCCGTTTCAGGGTCAGCTTGTGGCCAAATATCTAAAGGTACAATCGCAGGTTCAGCTGTCACTGTGCTAGTACTAGGTGCACTATAGGTGGCCTCTAAGCGGATTTTTGGTTTTCCACGCCCGTATGTTCTTGGTTGTGTATTCTGGGTACTGAAAGAAACAAATAAAAATGTAATGATCTTAGATTATATATGTAGGTACCCCACAACTAAATGTACAGTTACTTTTACGAGCAACAAGTAGAATATATCACGCTTATTTGATACATACGCTAAATAATTATCTACGACGATTTCTTCATTCACTGGGTTTTTCTTATTTTCAGAACGCCAAACTTTCTTACGGCTGTAAAACGATTTATGAATAAATATTTGTCAACAGAAAACGGTACTTATAAATAAGATCGGGAAATTGACACAGAATTAGTTTTATTAGGCATGTTTACCTCTCTTCATCGTAAAATTGTCTGAGTCCACCTCGAACTCGTTTCAAAGATTTGCGCGGCCCCGAATATACATGTCGACTGTACGCCTTCTTGCTTGTTGGAGTATACATTGTAGACGTAATCTAAATCTGAAATATAGAAAAACAAATAAAAAACAAAGAATATGTTACTTTTACACACAGTATTTGAATAAAATCGAATAGTATCGTTTTTCACAACCATTAGACAGCGGTCGAGAAATAGTCATCATGTTGTCAAGAGCACAGATATAGTAGCAAACTAGTCAACAGTTTCACGCGGGAAGTTTCAACTCATGCAGATTATTCATTATGCGTTCAGAACACTGAACACATCCTGAAATAATAGAACAATAAAATGTACAGAATAAAATTACTTATCTTTATATTCCTGGTATTGGTCGACGAATAAGAAAATCAAAATCTTATTAGAATAAGTTATTTATTTATAAACAATAAATGACGTCCATTTGATGTAAATATTTGTTTGTTTCTGAACGCATCACACCATTCTGCGAGACACGTGACCGACGCGACATATCAAACTAATGTATTGTTTGTCTGTTTGTAAAATGCATAGAAAGTATTCTTTACCTAGTAAAAACATATCCCACGATTCCTTTTTTCACGAAATTTAATTCTGTGCTACTTTGGTGACTTACCTACCGATTTGTAATAATTTAGAGAATTTCATGGTTGACCAAAAATTTACCTACATAATAACAACATCGACACGTAGATAGATATTATTGTATATTGTTTTATCAGAATTATAATATCACCTGCACGCCATCTAGCTTAAACTATAATAAACATGGCGCTTAGTTTGCTTGTCAAAACGAACCCACACATGTAAAGAAGTGTCAAATTTTGCCTGAATTTCACGATTGTTTTTCTCAGTAATTAGTGTAAGTTATTTCCTAAAACGTCGAAGGCGAGCACATTTGATTGTAGAAAAGTGATAAAATGATTCGTTTCAAACAAAGAGTGTCTATTTTTAGCATAAAATCCCTACAAACATTGTATGGACGGTCGATCGGAGCATGCACCTTAACGATGTTATGTACTTTAATACAAAACAGATGAAACATAAAATCAACAATAGCAAACATACATAATCAACATTTTAATTTCCATTCTGTTACTATTTGGACCAAATTAGTTCAATACTTTTTGGTATGTTTCACAATTAACTTAGGAACTCTTTTTTTAATCACATTAATCAAATGATAACACTCTCATTTATCAAAATTTAATAACAATTAAATAACGTTTCGCTCTAAAAATAATATTTAAAACAAAATAAAAAATAGGACAGTCACGGAATAGATTGTTCCTGTAACGGATAAGAATTCTTAAGACTATTGCACATTGTCAAGTAAATGAGATCAAATTATTACAAATTTTAATATTCTAACATAAAATTCCACATTATCCAGTAAATGAGATCAAATTATTACAAATTTTAATATTCTAACATAAAATTCCACATTATCCAGTAAATGAGATCAAATTATTACAAATATTCTAACATAAAACTGCACATTATCAAGTAAATGAGATCAACTTATAAAAAAATGTTGTTTGTATTCTATTATTCAACACTTTATTCTTATTCATCTCAGTTTCGTACAGTCGCCGCAATTGCCTAATAGTAATCAAATGGGTTTTAATAATACATTTATTGGTAGGCGCTTCAGAGGATGTAGGTTCTTTTAACATACTTTTGGTATTTTCAATGTCAGTATTTCTCGCTTTCTGCTTTTTTTTCTGTTCTCTCCATTTTTTTCTCTGATCTAACTTTTCGTTTTCGGATAATTCCGTTTTTTTCTTATTTTAATTTTATTCTATTCAAATCCTTTTTTTTATACTCTTCATACCTTTCGGGGTCTTTCTTTAATTTTTCCAGATATCTTTTCATTTTCTCGGCTGGTGTAAGTGGCATCTTTAAAACCAAATAAATACCATTTAAAATTTGACAATTGAAAAACGTGAACAATATCCTGTGCTGAAAATTGAATCTACATCCTAGAGCAAAATAGCAGGTATATTATAACCGTTGCCGGTATTGAAGAATGCAGTACTTACCCACCTATTAAAAATTTGTTACAATGATCACATTCATCTTCGCAATAGTGATCATATATGGCATAAAATGTACATAGCTGACACCAAAAAAAGTCAACATTTATTAAATTCTTCACTTTTGTATTATCAGATACAATAAAGTGGTATGGGTTATGGATTAAACTGGTGGGAAAACCACAACCGAAACATTTTTCCATAATTCGGAAATGAGTTATTAACCACGGCCATATTGATTAGTGCAATATCATAAAATCATTTTTGTTTAGAAATTTATCAACGTTTGCTAGGACAACCATTTTTACTAGGTAGGTAAAGAACCTGAAAAAAAACAATGCTTATGTTACATACACGACCATCATCATCATTATCTGTCAGCCAAATGACGTCCACTGCTGGACATAGTCAACCAATTCAAATAATATTATGAAAATGCATACATTTTACTTGTGTAATTTTGAGCACATTCATTTCAACAATATTTAATATTATCGTAATAAACAAATACACTTACTGTACACAACTACATATTTAGCAAAAACTCAAAATATAACAACTTTGTGTTTTTTTAACAAAATGACCCATTTAGGACCTTACGAATAATATTTGACAGTCGTCACTTTGATATTATAATAAATAGATCGCCAGTACTACAAATATAATGTATCATCTTCCTAATAATTCCATTCCGAAACATTTCAATTCCATTTCTACGTTACCTACGTTTTGGTTACGGAACGGAAGTATCGGAACTAGAAAGAAAGAAAGAAAGAAAAATATTTATTTATAATGCACTGTCTTCCGTAAAAATACAATATCAAATTAATACATTAATTCCATGTGCACCATAAATAGGCACCAACTTCTGCTTTATGCTACAACCACACATATTATGCGTATGAATGTAGTGCTGGTATTCTAGTTGGCCCCATTGATGACGCCACGCTTATAAGAAAACAAAAAAATAAAAAATAAAACAGTCAATTAATTAAATTCGAAATAATATTATGATTTTTTACATAAAATTAAATAAATAAGATTTTAAATTAGAGACTTATTCAATAAAATTATTATAATAAATTAATCAAATTTAGCAATTGCATAACCACTTATACACTATACATAATATAAATTAAATGAGAATTAATTTGCAATATAACGTCAAAAAAGCGCCAGTGCAGTAGGATATATTATTGCTTGCTTTGGTCACACTAAAATAAAAGCGTCGCCGCGTCGGCGGGTTTTCCAAAATGACTGAACTCTGACTTTAAACACTTTTGTTTTAATTATCTTAAACTAACACATTAGAACAACAAGCTTGGTATCAATTTATGTTCACTGAAAGCTAATAAAGATATCAAAATATTTAGCAATAAATAAACTTGTAAACTTACTTTGCAATTGGTTGCGGCTTTGGAAAATCAAAATCGGACCACTACTGAGGAGTATTTGTTCGTTCGCCGGCCGCCGTCAAAATGACCGAATTACTTGTTAAAACCCGTTGACAGTGTTAAAAATGTTGCCGATCGAAAAAAATACGTATCAAATGGTAGTTTTGATTTGCACATCTCGCAAAAATTGCGGTTTCGGAAGGGAATTTTCCATTTTAACCAATTTATGTCCTCACAAAGATTAAATTATTTAAATATTTTGTGACAAATTAGACTATTGCTGTAATTGTATAACAAATCGTGCATAACTATACTTTTCAAAATATTAACCACATTATTATATTTAGGTCAGCAACATAAATTAAAGTTACGTTATTTGAATGAAAATGGTAGTGGGACAGTGCTAAAATAGATACCTTTTACCTTATTTTTTTAAAATTATGGTAATATGACTGTCT
The DNA here is from genome assembly GCA_947037095.2 of Nycteola revayana. Taxonomy (NCBI): domain Eukaryota; kingdom Metazoa; phylum Arthropoda; class Insecta; order Lepidoptera; family Nolidae; genus Nycteola; species Nycteola revayana. Next base: position 10,329,546 of record OX344845.2, on the reverse strand, counting down.
TTACAAGCAGCAACATATACAATACTGTCATTAAACTGACCACAGATTCATATTTTAAGTTTTGTTTTCTTAAACATAGATATTATTCTTAAAAAAAAATACTAAAGCGGTGGGACACACCCGAAACACCAATGTACACTTTTTGTGAAAATGACCCTAATACAAAAAAACCTAGGATCAATACTGTTGTGTTTTTGTTAATTGAAATGTAGATCAAATTTTATTATTATAAAATTTGTTAAAAATTGTCAGTGCCTAACTCATGCTTTATTTAACAAACTTTAGACAAAGTACAAGCAAAACAGTAGTTTTACTATTTGTATTTACCATGTACTAACTGTACAGTTTATAGTGCACTTAAATTTTTAGGAAAGGCATTGTGCAATAATGTTGCTGAATAACGACTGTAGCTAGCTGGCTACTTTCTAATATTTCATTCAAATATCGATAAATATATTGATAAATGAAACTCATTTGGTATTTTAACTATGTTTTCAGAAACGGAGGGCTTCAAAATCGACACTATGGGTACCTATCACGGTATGACATTGAAGTCTGTGACTGAGGGACCAAGCGTACCTGTTGCGAATCGTGCGCCTCAAACACCGAACCACCCTCGACAGATGCCACGTAAGAATAATGAGATTGTTAATTATAAATACTGCTTATAACATTTTGTGTAGTAATTGTATTCATTTTAACTTGTTATTACTTAATTCAGTATCAATATAGAGTTTAATTTTTTTAGGTTTTTTTATGAATTGTGATTTGCAATAAAAACCGTTAAATGTAGTGTTTTTTTTCTGAAAACTATTTTAAAGGTGGTGGAGTATTCAAATAAAGTGTACCAAGAAATAATGTACTAATTTAGAATATTCTTACTGCCATTGCTCTTAAGCATTTTAGAAACACGTGCCGTGTCTCTAAGCATATGCTAAGCGCATTATGTGACCTGTCTCTAAAATGCGTAAGAGCAATAGCAGTAATTATATTTTTATTTTTTCATGATTGCATACTTATCAGTACCTCTCTTTCTCTTATGTTATTTGTTTCATTAACCTACCATACCTAAAGGCAAAAACAGAAAAATTTGAAATTGTTTTTTCCCCAAACAGAAAACGGTTCAATGAGCGTGGGAACTCCAGGCCGACGCGAGCTACTTCCCGTAGCAGCAGCGCGGCCCCCGTCGGGTGGCGGCAAGCGTCCGTCCCGCACGCCTATCATCATCATACCTGCTGCCGCCACCTCACTCATCTCTATGTACAACGTTAAGGATATGCTACAGGATTTAAAGTAAGTACATATAATACGAAAAACAAAACCGTGACTGAGTATCGTCAGAGAAATTTATAGACAATGTATAGACTGAACCATTAGACACGAAGAAAGACTTTACAGAGCTCAAGTTCGCTCCTCAATGGAATACTGTTCTCATCTTTGGGATGGGTCTGCTAGATATCAGCTGGATGCTCTGGACTCATTGGAGCGCCGAGCGAAGAGATTCATAGGCAATAACTCACTGGTGGAGGCAAGTCTTCAGAGCTTCGGTTACATTTCGGGGAGTGTGCGGAGGTTCTACATAACCTGATACCCCCTTCACCCTTCCATCACCGGACCACTAGGCGCGGCGAGCGGTTTCACCCTTTTGTTGTAGACATTCCTTCAATACGCACGAAGCGATTTGCTTCTTCTTTCATAATGCGGACGGCTAAGGAGTGGAATTATCTGCCGGGGTCAGTTTTTCCGGAGCGCTATAATCTGGACATCTTTAAGGCTAAAGTGAACAGACACTTTCTAGGCAAGCGTGTATCATCTTAGGCCTTATCTTCGCCTTCCATCAAGCGAGATTATGGTCAATCGTAAGCCTACATTTAGTAAAAAAAAAGGTTGAATTTTCGAGAATTTATTGTTTAGTTACGCAATGTAGTAATTCGAGTTAATTAAAGAATATTTCAAAGGAAATGACTGCACCGGTGGCTCAGTGGTTACGGTAGTTGCTTCTGAGACCTGGTGTTCTGGGTTCGATTCCCACCCGGGACAATTATTTGTGTGAACCACAAATAGTTGTTCTGAGTCTGGGTGTACTTTGTGTCCGTGGAATGAATGTTTGTAAAGTCCCCCGCGACACAGGGATTTATTTCCTTAGTGCGGGAGTTGTCTTTTTTTAAAGATGAAACTAATTTTTCTAATTCATTATTATTTATTTTTGGTTTCAACCTTTATTTAGATAAATGCAATCTTAGTTACTATTATTACTACACGTCATAAGTATACTTATTGTTAAATGTGTAGCAAGGTTTAAATCCTTACTTCTTCGTTTACTATCACAAATTTAGGTTCGTTACGAAAAATATACTTCTGCTAATATTACTTCTATTCTAGGCACAGTAGTTTAATTAAAATATGTTATTTACAGATTCGTGACTGTGGAACAAAAGAAAGCCGATGGGTCAGCTCGAGAAAATGAAGTTCTGCTGCAACGAAGGAAAGGCACTGCTACTGATGTACCTGCGAATAATGCTACTACTATAACTGTAAGTAATTTATTCAAATAAAATAGTAACAATATTGAAATAGGACATAGATTTCTTATTCGCTGCTTTTTACAATAGTCACTATGCTTGAAAATGTGCTATTTATAGTCTAAAAACCAATAATATTATGGTCGTGGAAATTAAATCTATCGTCGGTAATGATGCAATACCGCACTAAACCTCAGCAGCAAGTGACAGTTGCTAATAAGGTGTAATTTATTTATTAATTTGCCACAAGTGTTGGTACAATTTAGTTGTTACTACAATTACAGATACTAAGTATCTGTAATTGTAGAAACCGTAACACTTCGTCATAATAGTGACGTGCAAATATTTATGAATAGGTAAAAGAAAGCTTACCACAAAATTAAATTAATATAATTACAAAGTATGGCTTATACTTTGTAACTCTTATATAAAACTAATTTCACCAGTCAAGAAATATATTCTTTGTAGGTATTGTCTAGGGCAAAAACAATTTGTTACTTTTGATTTTCAACCTTATTAGATATTGCCACTTACGCGATATTGCAGTATCACCGTCATAATGATATTTTAGACACTGATGCCTATACAGCTGTTGGTTCCGCGACACGAAGATTCATTTAGTAAGAGTAAGAGGACATAAAAAAAAGATATACGCCTAATTTAATTTGTTGTCTTCTTACTTTAATTAAATGTATAATCGTGTCGCGGATGACTTAACAAATAAGTGAATAGAACGAACATTCACTTTCAAAACTGCCAGTAGTGGTTCATACTTCATACATATATCCGTTAAGAGGCTGTTAGCAACCACAACACAACCTGAAGCACCCTGTTAGCAAATCATCGTCAATGCCATGACATGTATAATTGTATTGTTGCAGGTGCCTTATCGCGTCGTAGATAACCCCGGTAGACTGTCCGCGGCCGAGTGGGACCGCGTGGTGGGCGTGTTTGTCGCCGGACCCGCCTGGCAGTTCAAAGGATGGCCTTGGGACGGCAACCCAGTACAGATATTTGCTAACAGTCAGTTATATTTATTTTATATTAAAACTTGCTTCAAAACTAAACTTTACTAATATTATAAAGTTGAAGAGTTTGTTTGTTGTTAGCTTGACCTCGCTAATCTCAGGAACTACTGGACCGATTTGAAATATTATTGCACCATTAGAACAATGCATTATCCAAGAGTTACGTAGGCTATATTTAATAATAAAGTTCCTACGGGAACGGAAGTCACGCAGGCGAAACTGCGCGCAGGAAGCTAATCATTAAATTAATCACTATAGGTTACAAACGTTTTGCAATAAATTGGCTCGGTCGCCTACTTTTTTATAAGAACTTCGAGGACGAAATTAATTACAGTTACTAACCACACATGTAACATTTAGTTTGTATAGCATATAGCAGATCTAATGCAAACGTAATTTGGTGTGGTTAGCATCGTTTCCGTCGGTGTTACAACAACTGCGGTCACTATCCCACCTGCCAAGCGTGGTGCTTATAGATAGAGTTCTTAAGATGTTGTTGATTTTATTATAAAGATTTTTTTTTTAGTATGCGCGTTCCATCTGAAATATGATGAAATGAAAATTGACGCTAATGTCGCTCGTTGGGCGGTCACCGTGCTCAATCTCAGCCGCACCAAGCGGCATCTTGACCGCGCCGTTCTACTCGGCTTTTGGGAAACACTTGACAAGTATGTATTTATTATTTGGTTTAAAACTATTCTATTGATCTTAGTTGAATCAAATTACCTATGAGACCCCACTCGAGACAAGTTTTACAATGAATTATGCCAAATTTAAGATTAGTCAATTATTTTATTAAAAGCAGCTCTCTGTGTCGCGGCACTGTACAAACATTAAACACACCCAGACTCAGAACAACTATGCATGGCTCTCAAAAGTAATTGTCCCCGGGTCAGATGCGAACTCAAAACACTTTAGGGCTCAGTAAAACTACCATAAACACTGAGCCATCAGAGCAGTCTAATTGGGGAAAGGCACTCAGTGTCTTGTAGCCTAGTTAATCCAGCTTACAAACTATTTCCATGTAAAAATTTGGCAAAATCCATTCTTGTGTGAAAGAGGAACTTACATCCTTAGATATTCATACGACAGGTACCTTTACAAATATATTAGGTTACAAAATGGTTACAATATCATTATTTTTATAATAATTACGGTTGTTTTGTTAAAATTAAAAGTAAATTTTAATTTGTCATTGTTACAGGCACATGATGAAGAATAAACCACACCTTAGGTTCTAATTTGTTGTAGCTATATAGTTTTATCTAATGGTTAGTATGTAATATCTTGTGAATATCAAAATGCCTTGAAAAGCAAAAAACTAAGTCAATTCTTACCATTTAAGAAATATTTTGGCAATTCGAATACATATACTATTAAAATGTTGGCGTATGGCATACTTTTATATTAGTGTTATAATATGTAATGTTAGAGATGTTATGATATTGTACAGCATTTTCTTGTTGTATTATTTCAATTGCCTATTACAAAACTAGTAAGAGATATTTTGGACTGAAACTACTATATTTATTCCATGTTATCTTATTAAAATGTGAAGTGTCTAATAACAATGTTCTGCCACTAAGAAAATTAATTGCATGTATTTTTATATGAAAATGACTAATTGAAGAAATATTTATCGGATCACCAAACACATTATATAAACAAACGTGAAATATATCATGTAAATAATCACGTGCTAGTGTATGTTCGCGCATTTTGGTGATCAATAAAAATCACCTATTTTATAATTGACAACCTCTGTCGTAGCAATAAAGTCTCGCTTTAAGTCTCAAAAGTCGTGGGTTCAATCCCCACGCCGGAAAATAAATCTTAGTATCAAGTCTGAGATATCTTTCCGGTCTGGTTGGTTGAGGAACTAACACCCGTGCCTCGAAAAGTACGTTATGCCGTTGTTCCCGATTGGTATAACATAGCCAGGGAATAGGCAGCAGCATTTTCTTGTGTGTTACAACATAATATTGCGGTCGCCAACCTGCTTACTAAGCATGGTTACTATGGCCAAACCCTCAATCGGGAGGCCCTTGTATAGCAATGAACTATTACTAATGAACTATATACGGGCTGATGATGTTGATGATTTTATAATAGTACCCGACACTACAACATCAATGTTGACAATATAAATTTAGTAGTTTGTAGTTATTGTAATTTATAATACGTTCGAATTTGCTTTGTTTATAACTATTAACCAACCACTTTTGGCATACCTATTGTAATAAAATCGATAAGTATATATTTGCTATAGCTTTCCTATATCTTTAGCCGTCTTTCTTCTGTGTTTTTTTTAGTCAAAATAGAAGTTTGTGTTACATAACATTTTATTATATTATTTTTCTGTCTAAGTAACTGTTTGAGACATAGTTACAGAACCAAAGCCGAAATATTTCAAATGGTATAGAACTGTCCAAAGATCTGTGATCTTTGTTTATTGACAACAATAAATTGTTGAATATAAAATAATGTTTTTATTTCTATCACATTCTATATTCTATCACAATTTAGTAGGGCGAAAAATAAGAACGCAATTTAGTTATTTGTCTTTATTTAAAATTTCATTTCAATGGTAGTATATAACAATAATTAAATAATTCTGATCTCTTTTAGAGATAAGTACACACATTTATTCTATATTATGTAAGTATAGGTATGTATTTTATGATATTTTCTGTACACAAAATAAAACCATCCGTTTTACCCATAACAATATCACATCGTTAGGTGTGTACTTTGTGTGTGCCCGCTTTTGCTTAGATAACTATAAAATAATTTATTTAATCTTCCAAACGGTTTGAGTGTTATCACAACAAAAATGGTTTTATTTAAGAACAAATTCTAATTTCTACCTAACTTGTAAGGATTAAAAAACATCATAAGATCATCAATAAATATAAAAATATCTTCAGTAATAAGTCGATAGTATCGTCTGCCCCGGTAAGGAATGATAGGACCAAATTTTACCGGTCGCAAACATCAACCATTGAAATATTTTATGTAACTATTGTTAAAACACGTACTTTAGTCTTTTGTGGATAAAGTATTTGCCAAAGTGATGAAATGTTCTATAGTAATAGTAGAGAGAACCTTTACAATTTTGTGCTTTCGTTTTGAACCTATTTATATCGTTGGGATGGTCGAAAGTAAAATAAATTAAGTTAATTCAGTTTTTAGCATTCTGCAGATAAATATTTCACTCTTATGCTATTTAATGAAACAGCACCATACAAATACTTCAAACTATGCACAGTAACTATTACACTTATGTCGACTGAATTCTATAGTTATGTATATTATCAAAATAAAACACATTTCTATACCTACTTTAACTCACTAAGGTTGGCTATTAATGAACGATGAGCTATAAAACTATGAGTTTAGCACAATCACTCATAGTGACGCGAATAGGGTTTAAGTCTTATCGAGAATGACTGCTTTCCACACAATTGTAGCATATAACAACAATCTGTATTGTGAGGCGAATCGCGGACTTCGCTATATAATACTTAGTTAAATAAATTGCGTTAGAGAAAAGGAATTATAATTATATGTATATGAGATTCCATAGAACTGTAGTGAGGTAGTAATTGAGGGCCATATTATATTTTAAAGTAAATCATCACCACTATTCCCACTATTATATGAATTTCGTCCATATTTGGACTTCCTGGACTCAACTGCCTCATGATCTGGTTGATAATAATAGTTAATCATTTTAATAGGAACCAGGATCTTTCAGAGAGAAGGTAGAAATTGAACTCCTGTTGTCTTTTGAAAGCAAGTAGACACATATTGTAAAAATAGTTAATGCATAATCAATAGGCTCATAAATAATGTGCCACAATGGTGCGCTTCACCTCACAATCGATAAATATACTGCAATCATAATCGACCTTGCACTTGAGCACCACGTGTGGCTCGCATATCTCGAAATGCATGACCCCATAGGAATGATTCGTGCAAACTAATGAGATGAATGATGTTTTACTTTATCTTCCCTTTATCTAAGTTTTAGAAAAAAAAATCGCCATTCTGGCTTCCATAAAACACAGCTTATATTATATAGATTCTGTAAGTACAACAATATTTCTTAAAATTCAAAAACTAAAAGTGTAAAAAGCTTTACGTTGCAACAATATCAAAATACCATGTAATTTTCATATTAATTAATTCATGAATATAACATGATTTTCCACATTTATTTTATACAGAAATTTATTGCGTTTACACAATATTGTGGGCAATAATTTTAGGTAAGGAACATACCTATCAGTCAAAAAAATTATATCAAATTTTATCTAATGAACTATATCACCGCCTCGAGTAACGAGGAATTCAGTTGATACAATCTGTTGAATGTGAATTCAATTCAACAGTAGAGCTTACTCTTGTAGGACAACGTTAGATACCAATTATAACGAATTTTTCGAGGTTAGGTGAAATTGAACCCAAAATGTACAACATTATCGAAATCCAAATAACACAGATATAAAAGATAAATCGACTTTTGTCACAATTGCTTCCTTTAAAGTCCAGCGGAGACTTATTTCTTAGTATTCGAAAGTTGTTGAAGTCGGTACCACTTCCAGCACCATCTGTAGGAAAACTGTTATTTTATCTGAAAAAGAAAAAAGTTACTATGAATAAAATGAAAATATTTTTAGGACAGTTGCAATAATGAAGACGTGAGTGGATGAAGGTGATAAGTCACAAAATCACAATTTCGAGTAAATCGTGTTTAAAGTTTCACTTTTATTTTTTAAGATAAGTCGCTACGAAACAGATTTTTTAATAAAACTATGATGCCAAGTTGTGTAAACAACCTGAAATATTAATGGTACGTAAGCAATTACACAAATTAATATTTTTTATTATATAACTTCTAAAAAAACTACACATAACTCCTTCTTCCATAAACAAAAGTCAACTTTTCTGCACGTTTAGTTAGGTATTAAAGTAGGAATGTAAGTTGTACTGTCTTAATTATAATATAAATATTAAATTTTACTTTACTTATATAATATTATATTGTTTTAGACACTATTTCGTATATCCCACAAATGTTCGAAATTTCTTTAGTGATTCCTCCGTTTTTTACGTTGCACTTATTAGCGTTACTGCGTATTTCTAAGGTGTTTTTTCGATTTGTTTTGGTTTTTTATATATTAATATCTCAGAATCTTCACGTTCGTGTTGGTTACTAGTAGAAAGAATAATAAGGAAATTTTGCCTTGTACTGCTTGCTCACTTACATTACAAGAACTACAGATCGAAAGGCTTTCCGCAAATAAAATATCATCACTACCCAAAGGAATGTTCTAGCATGACCGAATGGTTAAGGCATTAGGGGCTATACATAAGATGCAGGTTCGAATCCTGTCGGTAGTCTAAATATATTAGGCTCAATTCAAAATATTCTAAAATTTTAATATGTAAATACGGGGGCGGTGTCATCGTTTAAAAATGTAATTCCAAATGCAACTTTGGACATGTTTGTCTTGTTAACTATTATCGATAGATGGCATCTGACCTACGTGATACCGTGTTAGACGTGTTACAAAGAGGTTGATAAATTTCAACTACCGGTTGGGTTCCACTGTGGCCAAATGGTCTAGGCATTAGAGGCTTATACCTAACATGCAAGTTGAACTCCTGTCCTACTCCTGGTCGTGTAAATTTATTAATGTTTTAACTTTTAATTTTAACTTAAAGAAACTAACACTTAACGCCATGTTTTTAAGCTTATCCTTGTAATCATCATTGATTTTTTTCCGTTACTGGGTGACCATCAGCAGTATTTTAAGAATATTTTATAGTATTTTTTGTTAAAGCGGCAACAGTAATACATCATTTCTTAACATTTCAACTGTCTAGCTATCGCGGTTCTTGAGATACAGCCTTGTGACACACAAATAGACAGCAAAGTCTTAGAAACAGGGTCCCGTTTTTACCCTTCGGGTACGGAACCCTAAACGGAACCTACGGAATGAGAATTAAAATAACTAAATGTCGTGAATAAATGTATGTGATATGCATGTCACGTAACACCTTCATTCACGAAAAAGTGACATCGCGTCTTTCAATCATCGTAAGCTGAGTGGAAGAAGGTGTTATGTACGTACATATCACTTTCTTCCACGAAAGAAAAACAAAGTCTTTACTTTATTTATCTGGAAGAAGGTGATATGGGCCCATATCTCATTCATCCAGTGCCATTTTCAAAGTTAACTGTACATAACACCTTTTTCAACATATTATTTTAAAAATTAAGCCTTAAATCGACGGTTTAAGGCCAGTAGTCTGTAGTCATCGACATTTCAAGCTCATCTATGCAAAAAAACACAAAACCTCAAAAATGCGACATATCACCTTCATCAACTCACGTCTTTAATTATAGATTTAAACCACATATTTCGGCCACCTTCGTTTGATGATCTATAGTAAAAACACTTCTTGAGGCTGTAGACGTATATTAATCATGATTATTCATGTAGACATACTTTATCAGCCCGTTTATGTCAACTGTTAACAACTTAACTGTCCCCATACAATGAAATATACACCTACCCCACGTCCATCATGTTTTCTTTTCTGTTATCTTTAATCAACGTATATGTATATGCGACTTTATTTTTCATTTACTAAGCGGTTAGGGTTTTTGCCACACGTTCACGTCATTTTATACCTTCTTTATTTCACGCTAATAACAAAAATATATTCTGAAATATTATGTGACTCATGAACTTCCAAAAGTTCAATACTTATTGGACAGTGAAGTTGACATGGGCTTCCTCTTAACAGACCTTTACAATCCGGGTAGCTACTTTTAGGATATGGTCATAATCACCCTGCTTGGCATGCGTGGTCTATTCTAAGGCGGAAACCACACCACTTGAAAGGCTTTTTTAATATGGTGATACGATGAACTAGTATTTTAATATATAATCGTTACATTGGAGGTTTTGTTTCTCTAAGTATCTTAGACGGTCATTAAAACAACTTCATAATATTACATATCAGCTGGATGTCCCATAGTCGCCGCCTCTTACAGAACCCATATAGGTACATATATGCAACCTAAATCGTGTACAAAACATACATGAGCTAGTATGATATTGCATGTAATATGTGGCGTTTGTGATGGTATTATTTAAGTCCTTAGTACTCACCCATGAAGGGCAGCGAGTATCCCCACTTGACAAAGGGTATGTAGACCAACAAACCGCCGAAGATGAAAGCCGTAGCGTACAAATACTCCCACTGCGGCTTGTCCACTATCGGCGCTACCACCAGGTACGTTGACACAAGCAGCACGATGTACGGGATTATTATCGGCACCTTAACCGTAAGTTCATTATTTTCTATAAATGCTTATTTTTCGTATTATTATTTACAAATCCCTACAATACTATACAATAGAACCTATAAAGTATAAATATATAGGTAGGTACAGACAAAAATTTTAATGATCGTTTTCCCTTTAGCAAATGATCTCGTCTTGGTAAACACTGGCAAGTACTATCGAAACTTACCATTAAAAATAAATTATGCACATGGGATAATGAGCTTTGATAGAGATAACATCTTAAAAATCGATTTCAAAAGAAAAAAAAGTTTTTAGGTAGGAACATAGATCGATTGTAGTACTACCAAAAATAAACAATTTCGCTAGGTAATAGCAAAATGCCTATCTAGTATTAGTATCTTGTGAATTGCAGAAAAAACTGCATACCTTATAAGGCCTGGGAGCGTGTGGCTTAGTGTATCTCATGACGATCAGCGCCAACATCGCCCCGCCGTAGAAGATCCACGCGGTGAACGAGAAGAAGTCGATCAGAGAGTCTATGGTGCCGTACAACACCATCGCCACGGCTATTAGAGACTGCGAATAGATACATTCATTTATATTATATACCTACTTATATTTTTTATTTTATGCTAAGATATTTTTTATTTTATTTATAAAAGATGATATTTATCTTAAGCCCTACTATGCGTCCTATGCTGATCATAGGCTTCCTCCTGAGGGAGGGGTTTTGCCATACTCTTGGCGGATTGATGACCACAGTGTTATGTCGTAAAACACATGGAAACGCTTTTGCCCGTTCCCTGCTATATGAATGTTATAACAATCGGGACCAACGTCTTAAACTTTTTTTTTTTTTTTTTTTGCGGGGGAAATGCATTGACGCATTCCCACCGCCGCTGCAGCGTATTCGCGCGCTGGCGGTGGGATATGTGGGGCTCGCCCTCTCCATAGCGTGGTATGCTAAACTCATACCACGAGGAGAGAACCCTACACCACTAAAACCCCCCGGACACTCCTTCGATCCACCGTTGGCGGGGGCCGGATAAGTTGTACGCATAAGCAATCCGGCCCTCCGTCGGCACCCGCGGCTAGTATGACACCGCGGGATCTCATGGGCCACACTTACAGTGGCCCATTTGCCCAATTATAGGGACGCCTGGAGTGTAGAGGCGTCCCTACTCCTCATGGGTCAGCCTCGAAGGGAGCGGGGCCCATGTGCCCCACTCCCCGAAGCCGAGCCTAGGGCGGTAGGCGTCGGGACCAACGTCTTAACCTGCATTTCAAGACACGGAGGGTAAGCCTTTAACCAACCAGACCCTCACAGAAATCTTAGATTTGTTACAAAGATTTCTTCTCCGGTGGGGATCAAACTCACAACCTCCGAGACTTAGAGCGAGAATTTTACCGCTACGCCACGGAGATCATTTTTGTTACTCTAGAAAATAGTTATTTGTTATACAAGAGTGCAAAGTTGCTTTTTAACCGCGTGTTCAATTTAAGTTAGCGAGGGAATCAAAAGAGCACGAGGTGAAAAATCTTTGCACTCGAGTGCAACACGTAACTTTTCATTCCACCTCAGCGAGGAAATGCGTATAATAACAGTTTCAGTCAATTCTGTTTGCGTCAAACAAACTTCCTCGTCGCTAGAATCACTCATTTTAGTTTTTTCACTTGTTTTTAAGTTTCTTGTTTTTAATATAAGGTTTAACAATAACGTGAAAAAATTAAATTTACTTTATCCTCTAGAGAATAAAAACGGCTTTTCCACTCAGATATTGAAGATTAAAAATACTCTTTCCGAGATGGTGGGATGAAAAATATTTGGTTGTTATGTGCTAGCGCAAAAATTGAGAGCACCTCGACTTGATTTGAATGGACAGTCACCGACTGAAGTCTTATAATAGCAGAAAACTTACGTGGAATATCAAGCCAGGGGCGGGAGTGAATCGGCGCACGTGGACATAAGACAAAATGTCCAGTAAATGCCCTTCTCGTGACGCTGCAAAGCATAACCTGAAACAACCACAAAACATTTAAACATTTGGTCACAAGCTATAAGTATAGGCAGACGTACATATTAAGTCAGACGTGCATCAAAAATGTTGAAATGTTATTGTAATAGAGCGAAAAAGATTAGCAAATAGGTACTTCAATGTTTAAAAATTACCAGTTTTTGTAAAGTTAATTTATTATCTGGAATGTACCCAACAAATTCCGATACTACGTGGGTATCCGATACGACGTAAGTATAATAAAAGTATATTTTTGTCTTTATTTCTTGGCAACTGTTTTTTGATAAGACCTGCATCCGATTACAGCCATATTGAGGATTTCGTAATGGAAACTCGTGCGTCGTCTTGAGTTAGGTATTTCAGATTTACTCAAATGTCACAAACTGGGCTAAAAAAAAGCCTTTGGTGGTCGATATGACTACCAGCAAACCACCACATTCACACCAGCAAATACAAAGTTGATTTGATTCCCTCCTGGAATCAGATCAAAGAACCACGTAACGTAGGGTTGTAACACATTTCCTATGTTATTTTTACTGTATTATTAAAGCTGTATTGATTTAATAAATTGACGTATTATTATTTAAGATTATATTTATATGCATAGTAAACGCCGAGTAGCGAAGACATTTTTATCAAAGACATAGTAATATCGCTATGTTTAGCCTCTAGGACTACCTACTAACGGCTTTAAACAAGCCAGCGTTTCTTACAAGTGGTTGCCGAATCGTGTAGTTCACAATATTACAAATGTCGATTGTTATGGTGCATCTGACCTACCACGGTCTACCTGTACATCTGCTAACAGTATCAACCACGGAAACAGTTCTAGCAGGTGGTTGCCATAACAGGCGTAGTGCGCATTACCGCGTAGCAATGCTACGAATGTCGATTGGGTATTTTATTTATTTATACGTGAAGCAAAAACTTGGAACCCCTTTTTTTTGGGCGTGTGGTTTCACTCGCATCTCTCCCGTTGCCGTTAAACTTCATCTATATATATATTTATCGAGGAAGGCCCATTTATCTATTTATCTATATATATAAAAGAAAGTCGTGTTTGTTACAACACTTATAACTCGAGAACGGCTGGACCGATTGCCATGGTTTTTGATTTGTTGGATTTGTTTCCGTCCCGAATAGCAGAATACATTTTAAAAACAAAAGAAAGTCGTGTTAGTTACACTATTTATAACTCAAGAACGGCTGAACCGATTTGGCTGAAAATTGGTAGGGAGGTAGCTAAGAACTGGGAGAAGGACATAGGATACTTTTGGGTAGGGGTAGGGTAGGGTAGGGGTAGGGTAGGAGTATGGTAGGGGTAGGGTAGGGTAGGAGTAGGGTAGGGGTAGGGTAGGGCAGGTGTAGGGTATAAAAGTCCACCCGTGCGAAGCCGGGGCGGGCCGCTAGTAATTAAATATAGCCTTCCTCCAGGGATGGGCTGTATAATACTGAAATAATTTTTCAAAACGAACCATATTGGTTCGATTTGAAAGATTCCTGAGATTAGAGCGTTCAAGCAAAATAACAAAATCTTCAGCTTTATATTTAGAGAAGGAGTGCAAAACGCTAATATTTTTTGAAATTATAATCGAATTTCGACCTCTGCGAGACCACTAGTCGATATTATTAGTTTTACCTGCCCGCTACAAACAGCGTTCCATTAGCCGAGCCGAATGTTGATATGGTGACTGCTAGCGGCATCAACCACGCCAGGGGTCCTAGCAAGCGGTTGCCGAACGTCACCGCCACCGCCTCGCTGTCCGCCATCTCGCTCACCGACATCACCGCCAAGTACGACACGTTGACCAGCGCGTAGCACAACGTTACGAGAGGAATGCCGATTATAATGCTCAGTGGGAGGTTTCTACAAGGACGAAATTTTGAGTTATATAATGGATGTTATTTTTGGATTAGTTATTATATTTGATTAATATTTTATTGTGATTATTAAAAACTAGCTTTCCGCGCTCGGCTTCATCCGTTAACGTAGAAACAACATAATAAATATAACCCCTAAATAAATCTAACACAAAAACTATTTTAAACACTTTTCAAATCCGAGACTAGCGCGTCGAAGCAAACAAAAAACTCTTCAGCTTTATAAATAATAATGAAATAATGAAATAATGAATTTATTCAGCACTTAGGTATTTACATACACTTGTACTTGTCAGAATCACAATGTTACACAATTATTCTTATTCTATGAATTAAACTAGATACTTAATTAACCGGTAGCAAATTGTAGGATATTACAGACAAAGTAGTCCGTCCGTCAGATGGTCATTAATTTCTCTACTCATAATAAGTTTATGTTCATATTAATTATTTTAGACTTTAATGGTTCAATATAGAAAAATTTGGAAAAAAAACATACAGTTAAGTGGCACTTGGGGGCACCCTTAATGGGTTAGGACCACGACCCAGTGGTACCACTGATATATAAGTCAGATTTATGAACATAAAAGGAAGTGATCGGCCTACAGGCGCTGGATCACAGGGCAGGGGTAGGGGTGCAACGCGGTCCTCGCCGGCGAGAATCCTACCCTAGCTAACCTGCAACCTTTCACTAGCTACCTATGTGGACGACTCGGAGAAGAAAGGAAGAAAGAAACTCCGGGCTTTTTCTTTTTCGTCATCTTTTGTATCACAGTTTATGTACCTTTTTTTTTAATAACTTTTGTTTACAATATTTTATTTAATATACATTTCAAATAACAGTATGTGCGCTAATGCACGCTCTAGACGTTTTCACAAATATAGTTAAATATTGCTTTAAAATCCTCAAGCAGAAATATCAGAGCAGCAACCTCTTGCACTTTGAAAACGGAGGGAGCGTCAACGCACATTTCCAAGGAACTAGCTACATGAGAAGATTATCGCCGTAAAGGTCACAATAATGTACTACTACCTCAAACACATCCATCAGATGGTCGACCAGTCACCACAAGCAGCACCCGTTCACGAGTAGGTATAACGTGTGAGCACACAGCCATCGCCTCAATCGCCATATTAGAGGGAAGGAGGCGACCCGACTCACATCGCCACCGCAAGCAATGACAAACAATGGGAGCATGACGAGTACACTGATAGTAGTATTTGAGGAATCGCATTTAAAAAGAGAGACAGTTAAACTCAGCATAGCTTGTTCCGAAATACATCAGTGTATATTAGTATAGCAGAAACACGCAAAATGTAATAGTGAAACCAGAATGAGTTTATGTGACATAATATTGTTACCGTGCCCTACGTCGCCCGTCCGTAGCAGGTACTGACATTTCCCGTGGATTTACGAAAATTATCTTTTGTTCAAAAATCAAAGGTTTTTATTAAGAATAAATAAAAATTAAAAATTTACTCGCTCAAGTTATGTGCATCCATATAATTTGGCAATTAAATTTTTATTTTTATAAATATAACATAAAAAGTTTTAATATTAAATAATAATTATCTTTATTTTCATTATAAATATAGATGGTAGATACATTTAGTTGTTTTGACAAGTTATGTATAATAGCTAGGCTATGAAAAGTAGGTACCTAAGTAAGTAAAAAAAATGAAAGTTGTAACCACTTACTTGGATGGATTCTTAATTTCCTCCGTGACATAGTTTAGGTTATTCCACCCATCGTATGCCCAGAGGCCGGTGTAGAACGCTGTGGCAATGTTGCCGAACGTCGCCGTACTACTTGCGAAGTTGGGCTCCTGTAAATGTCGCGTATTACCTGCACCATCGACATACAACAGTCAGTGTTTGTACAATATTTACAACCCATTAGTTTTACGACTATTGGAGTTAGGGGTGATGTTTGAATCTTTCAATGCTTCTGTTTGGGAAGGACATAATAATATGTATAGTTAGCTACTTCATTGCACATATAGGCGAGCAGTGCTTCGACCTTAATAAATTGTTTAAAAACTACAAACTAAGCAATCTACATGAGCAGGCGGCCCCTGTCAGATCTCGGCTCAAGGCGGTCGCTGGCGGGAGAGTGACAATTAGGATTAACAAAGAAAACTATGTTTGCGTATGGAAGGTCCATTAGGATTAGGAGAGAAACTCGCGGAAACCTTTGCTTTTAAAGCTTAATCGCCGGATTTTAAAGCAGTGTAGGTAAAGTATATAGGTGAAGTATCTAAAGTAAGTAACAGGATGCTGAAATGAAATTTTGCCTCTTGTATTACAAACCAATTAAATTCACAACCTTAACTAAAACAACCCCGGGGTGAATAAGACAGGTGGTAACAACCTGAGTTCGTATTGGAATATTAGTATAGGTAAGTTATAATGCTATTTTAATAGGTATATACTTCGATCAATAATAGTACTAGATTCCCGATAAGCGCTTCAAAAACGGCCCGAAAAATAGGGCCACAAATACTTTTGTGGCTCTATTTCAAATTAGTATGTTCCAATCATAGCCAACATTAAGACGTCAAAATGCCGCAGTGCGCGTTCAAAAACTGTGTAAATAACCACCGTAACACCAAGGTTTTGGTAGGAATATCTTTTTTTCGGTAAGTTTAAATCATTAATTTATTTTTATAACAAAAAAAAAACAGAATTATATTGTAAATATAATTCAGTTAGCTAATTTTATAATTGTTTGGCCAATGTTTGCTAAACGCACCAACTATTGTATCAAACATCGACTGTTCTTGAACAGGGAATGCATGGAGTATTGTTGATATTTGATGTTATTTTTGTTTGTATATTTCCTAGTGATCCCTTTCACTGTGCAGAATGAGTATCTATTGTCGCGAAAGAAAGAGGAGAAGAAATATACAACCCTAGTATATATTCGAGGATATGTTCGATTCATTTCGACAGATTTGACATAACTGGAAACACGTAAAGGCGTAGATGACTAAAAACAGCGGTTCCCAAATTGCAGGTAATTATTATAAAGTATTAAAATAGTTGGTGTTAGATAACGTTTTGATAAAACAGTAAGTTGATTATGACTTTTTTTTTAGATTCACGGACCAATAAAAGTGCATCTTCAAAATTGACGAAAGATTTATCAAATCAGGTAAATTTTGTAAATATCTTTATCATTTATTTAATAATAGGTATTTTTAAAATGTTATCAATATACTGTGTGTGTTTTTTTACAGGCCACATCTTCGGAAACTTTAAGTTGTAAAGATACTACGGGAATACATGACGTGTCTCGGGCTGATGCAGTTGGTTTTAAGTCTTCTGATGCATCATTATCAGATTTAATATCTGTTTGTGACACTCCAAGAAAAGGGTACTTAAAAAAGAAATTGTTAACCAGTCGCAGAATTATAGACACTAAATCTAAGAAAATTATTAGTATCTACTACTTTTTTGAATCGGTTAAAAATTAATATAATATTTGCCACCATACTTAACAAACCTAAAAAAAATATATTCTGCAACTCTACGTCTTTCAATACTTACTGTGTCCTGAGCATTGAAATGTAATACCAAGAACTACGTCTAGTTACACAATAGAATAAGCACGAAATTGTAAACAAAATGTTTTTAACCTTATCACTTATCTATTAAGTTTCATTTTAGAATAAATATATTTGTACTGATGATTTTTTTATTTTCAAGCTACATTTTAAATTTATTGCTTCTAACCTTTCTTCGATGAAAAGACTTCAATAAATATATTTTGCAATATAAATTAAACTTTATGTTCAAGCATTAAGGTTTATAATAAACTGAAGTGGTTAATATTAAATAACTTTTTTCTAAGAAATGTAGATGTTTACGTGTGTGCAAACGTGGCCACTTGAGCGACTCATTTTTGTTCCTGATCCTTAATCTAAGGGTATATATAATAATTTACTTAAGTAATTACTTTGGAAAATGAGGATATTACTAAAGGGCATGTTGGTATATGTAGTAAGTTATTACCTAATGCTAACTTATAAGCTCCTCCACACACTATAATAGCGATTGCTACTAGTTTAGCAGCCGTGAATATGTTCTGGACGTTTGTCGCCAAGTTCACGCTGTAGCAGTTTACTGCTAATATCATCACTGTAACAATAAATAATATATCAAACAATCGTCATCAATCCGTATATAACGGCTGAACGTGGGCCTAGCTCGAACATGGGTCTCCCTCCCCTGTCTGCCAAGCGTGGTATCTTTGGAAATACCCCCGTATTGCCAAAGTGACCATGCTTGGCAGGTGGGTTGGTGATCGCAGTACTACGTACAGTACGATACGATACGATTATTATAGATGATGTTATAACAATCGGGACCAACGAATTTTCGTACTTTACGAGGTTCGGAGGGTAGTCCCTCAACCACCCAGACCCGGAAAGAAATCTCTGATTTTACACAAAGATTTTATGTCCGCAGCGGGAATCGAACACACGTCCTCCGATAATTACAGCGAGCCTTATACCTCTACACCTCGGAGGTTATCAATCAATACACTTCAGTATAAATACTCGTATTTTTATTTAACATTCTATCAACGACATCTTGTTGACCCTAATCGACATTAGAGCAGTACATCAATTGATATTCGTAGTAGTTTAATGATTTGTATATTCATCTGTACCTACCAATAGAAATGACCGCAACCAGTTTGACGAGGCTGTGCGGCGGCTCGCACTCCGACACAAACGGTTCCACCGCGTACTTCGCGAAGCTCAAACATATGATAGCCATCTGGGACGGCTTCAATACCAACGTCGATACCTGGAACATGAATTATGGAATTTGAATCGACATATTACTATCGTCCACTGCTGAACATAGGCCTCCTCTTTAACAGAGCTTGGGAAGCCAGTGTCGTTAAGTAATATTGCCGTAATCAGCACAATTGGCAAAAAACAAAAATAGAATGGTGATCGCAGTAAGATGGGAGTATATTTGAGATTATAGATGTTGCTGCCCATCAGCTGTATGTCCTGAAGTCACCTTATACTGCGCCCATACTTCATATGGGGGTAGTAAGAGGCGACTTAGGGATACAGGGTAGTCTATTCTAAGCTGGAAACCACATGATTTTCGGATGACATGGATTATTCAATCGAAATATCCTTAAAGTGTATAACGGTATTAACATGAAATATTAATTATCTCTTTTATTTACTTGATCAGGAGGCTAATCACGAAACGATATGACATATATATTTAAATATAAACATTTCTTTGTTTGCATTATAAACGCCGATTAGCAAGATATTTTTATCAACATCGTTAAGTAATTATCCTCCAAACGAATACCAAGTGAAAATTAGGCCTAACATAGCAAAATTAAAACGAGTTTCTACCTTTATATGATGACCATCATCAATCTCAATCAGCACAGTTATACGCGACGGCTATTTCGTGAAAACAAACTAATATGTATAAACATATTTCAGCGGCCACACTGCATGAACGATTAGCGAAATTTATTTGTTCTTGGCGTTACCGCCGTTTTGTCGCTGTCACCGTACCAGTGCGGCCTCCGCCTTATTGAGTATTCGATCATAAAGAAAAGTTGAATGAATTACCCATGAGAAAAGAAAAGCGGGCGGTCCTCCGAACGCGTCCATAAAGTAGGCGTACTCAGCGCCTGACGACGTGTTCATCGTTCCCAACTCCGCGTATGCGAGCGCTCCTATACAACAAACAATACATTATTAAATTCTGTAATAAGTAAATAAACCTCTTGTCTATATAATGTGCTTCCAAAATATATGCCATTCCTTTAACAGTAAATAGTATTTTGTGCAATTATTACGTATATAAGTATATTTTTTTTTTGCTTTTTATAAGTAGGTAAGTATTTTTGCTTTTCAATAGTAAAGCTGATGGCAAATTGTCCTGACAATTATTAGCAACAATAAAAAATCAGGTTGTTTAATAACGTGATTTTAACATTTGATTTGATACCATGTTGATTGTTTACATTACGGCAATATATCTTATAACTAAAATTATAACCATTGCCCGTTAGACGTCAATTGTCCAACATTAATTGTCCGTTCGACGAAATATTTCAAGCAATATTCAGTCGTCCATCAAATTTTCCAATCACAACCATCCGCTCAACAACGTTATTAAATCTCTTGATAGAAATAGACTTGCCGTTTGTCGCCGTTAACCAATTTGGGTGATTGAAATATATTGAGCGTCTCAGCCGACGGCCTCAATGATATAGTGTCGATTACCAAATATTGGAGACTCTCGGACACATTGTATTGGTCAGCGATAACTGATTGGTGAAGTGAAGCAAATTTATCTTGGGTGATGTGAATTAAAAACGGCAACGGTTGTTATAATATTGAATTATATTTGTTATGACGATTGGTACAATAATTTGTACGAAAACATAGTTAAATAGACAAAGATATTATTTTTTCCTGTCTAATATATCTGTACTTAATACTTATGTATTAAGTACAGATATAAACATCTCGGCTATTTTTACAATGCATAAACAATTGAAAATCAAGTAAGTAGTATCAATATACAATGTGATTTTTAATGCTTGCTAATTGACCACATGGCAAAATGAGCTCTAAGTAGTAGCAGTGATTGACAAATGTACATATATCTATTTATCATCCTTGATCTGGAAGCTAATACACAACGATATGACTATGACTTGGATAAAATTCATTAATTCCTATATGGTTACGTATTAATTAAGCTACATTAACTTAATAAATCGACATATTTGAAATATTTTTTGCCCCCATAGTAAACGCTACGTGGCAGTCATTTTTATCAAAGTCAACGTAACGTAATTACGTGATTAGCGTCATGACCATACTTGTAAAAGAAATATCTATCTAAATGTAGTAATACTGATGGTAAATTGTCCTGCTAAGTCATATCCACCATTAAAAATAATATTGTTTAATTGAATAGGAATGTGAAGTGATATTACTTACCAAGCAACGAGAGCAGGCCACAAGCCATCCATATGATGAAGCTAATGCCCACTGAGCCTGTGCGCTCCAAAAGCCCAGAGGGCGACACGAATATTCCTGAACCTAAAACAAAATACGATTCAGTCAACGCTTATATAACTTACATTGGATATGTTACCGAAAAATAATACGAATCATAAGTTGATCAACCTTTGTGCCACTCTTATCCTTAAATTCAATTGCCAGTTTTAGTAAACGCGCATACTTATTATATTATTTACTTAATTGTTAAGACAATTGACCTAACCTAACCAAACGAGACTATGCTTATGTTGTAATAAAAAAAAAACTTCATCTTCAATAAGTCCGGTTGAACCCTATTGGTATAAGTAATTTTTTTTTTACCACCCTTGTTAGTTTATCAACTAACTAGAAAGTTTATTAACTAACTAGTAAGTTGATCCACTTTCGATTCTTATTATTTTCCGGTGACAGATATACACTACACACGATTAATACGAGGTCGAATGACAGCTTACTACGACACAAATAACTAGGTCGTTGATTCAGGAGTACACGAGTTAGTGTAGCAGTAGTATAATGTGCTTCCTACCAGGTCACTATCAGGTTGATGACAACAGGGTCAATAGCGTTCGATTTTTTGGATCGGTAGATTTACAACTGTTGTTCTGTTATAGTACCGAGATTTGTAACTATAGTGAATTCGTAACAATGTATATCAAATGTATGACCAGTAATGACCACTTATAGTGTGTGAGAGAGAGAGAGTCAATCATACGAACAATTAGGAGTCACGCGTGGTTGACGCGTGGTGAATAATCGAAATCTGTCAAATTGCACACATCTATTTTTTATAATATTGAATAAAAAAAATATAGCTATATTTCTGAAACAAGTGAACGCACGTTAGTTTGGATTTTGACGCGGGCGCAGAAGTTCGGTTAAGCTGTCGTTCGTAGTTGTAACACTTATTCGGAACGATTACATATTCTTCGCAGAACTTGTGAAATAGGTTGATACGTGAAGGGTCTGCACTTAGTACATCAACTGTAAATGAATGACTACGGCGTAGTATACAGAGCTACTACGGCGTAGAATGCAGGGTCAAAATTACGGGATGTACTACGGCGGCGCGACGCACTTCGGCCATACGGCGGTAACGTAATAGGGTGACTAGATAAGTAGGAACAAGGATATAGACCACGAGTCTATAGTAGACTTATTTTACATATAAAGTGAAGCGCGTGGAGCATGATAATATGTATGTATTCATATCGTGAGGGTCAGAGTAAATCTTTATTAAAAATAAAAGATGTAATGTCTATTTGGGGTACGCATTTATTGTAATTAGAGATGGGCCGACTAGCCGCCGACTAGTCGGGAAAGCCGACTATTCGGCATCGTTTGTAGTCGGCGATTATTCGGCAAAATATGCCGATTATGATCGGCGTATAACAAATAAAATAAAACAAATAATTTGTACTTGTTTTATAATTTCTAAACATACTTAGAGTAGTTATCAAAAGTTACAGCCTTTACAACATAGGAACGTATTAATCAGTCAGTAATTAAGCTCAGCGGCCGCGCGATGACTAAGCCGAGTGATGATGAAAAAGCCCGAACACCTCCGACAAGTAGGTAGATTAGAATGATCGGCATTGCCGACTAGTCGGCCGACTAATCGGCATTTTGAAAACCGATTAGTCGGCTAGTCGGTTAGTCGGCAAATACTATAGTCGGCCCATCTCTAGTTGTAATGTATCATCTCATTTTCACTTGTAATTGCCTTTAAGTGAATAACTTAAAACGTTTTTATAATAACTGAAAATTTCGTGTGTACCTACATACGAAAGTACGTCCATATTTATGTATAATGCTTGATTTTGTTGTAACTAATTTAACCCGTAATATTTTTTATATAACCCTCTGCTTTGAAACTCGCGATACAGTCCTCTCAATCAATGACGGCCACGACAGCCAAACTCTAAGGACACATAATAATATGTTCCTTTACTCTCAAAACCTGGTCGGACAAAACCGGGCGACCGGTGAGAGATCCGGCGTAGGACAGCCTAATTTGAACTTTAAGGCACGGGGAAACACCAATTCACGAACCTACATTCTAAATATAAATCTCATCAATCAATATATTCTAGAGTAGACGTTAACAACCGGCAGACTATAATGTGTTTGACATTGGCAGTATGACTGTAGACCATGGACAGGGTTAATAGCTCCATCGTGTAAAGTTCACGAACTTTTTTCACGTTCACGTTTTTTCTTCGGCACCGAAAGATTCCAAGGATCAAAACACGCAGAGTAAACTATTAGCTATATCTTAAACTTTTTAACGACTAAGCCCTCAAGGCATTTTTAATTACTTTGGTTTCTCTAGTATAATTAGTTTTATATTATTAACTTTAGGTTTAATTCGCTCTTAGTTCCATAACAAATATGCGATGAAAGCGTAGATATATATAGTTTATAAATAATTGATGACATGTTGCCGCATATATTTTCCACTAAATAAAATAACCACGCATTACATACGGATCGCGAAGTTGAATATAATTTTCCCAATGCCAGTGCGGAACATTTAGTGTGGGATTTATCTTGCAGATATCAATATAATGTGTTTATATTTACCTACGAGTAGCTTAACGTGAATAGTCACTACGTAGTATTGGCACTCATTGAAGATGCATTGATAACATTGCATGTATCATACGTATTAGATAGAATGAGCATTGATATTTATTATACAACGCCTACAGCGCGATATTGAAATTACTCATAGTTTCACTGCCATATCTTTGATCATTGATTCGAATCTATTTATGAAAACTAAAAATTATTACATGTTTTTTTTATGTTGAATAGCTACTGAACCTGATGTTAACTGGCAATGGGGTCCCAATAATAACAAGGACAATCATTCTAGGTTAGCAGATTGATAGTACTACCCGCCATGATCCTGTCGGTCCGCAAGTTGCTTATTTAAGCCTCGCTTGTAGGGCCTGATGTGGAAAGAAGGAGGAAACACGTGCACTATAATTCATTACCGCTTTCATTAGGTATAATAAATTATAGTTCGTATTTTAGTGTACTATGGGTAAGTACAAGTTTATGAATCTAAGATGTGAGCACCATTACGTTTCATGATTTTATTATGTCATTAATATCACAGTCACATGTCAGCAACTGATTCTTAAAACTATCATGTGATAAACATAAATATTGTGAGTGATTAATCTCGGTTCCCATATATATTTGTACTAGACTTAATGTTACGTTCGGCCTGGCCGGTTAATATTTGTTCGTTTGCACACACAATATTTACTTACTTGATTATGAGGAAATAAGGCACAAGCACACAAGGATGAGCAATAATAAAAACGATATAGCGTAAAGTCAGCTGATATTTTTTAAAGGAACATGTATAAATTATTAGCTAATGTGACTCTTGGAAAATGTGAATATTTAGTAACCGAAATACATAAAATGTTGTATTTATAATATATTTATAGGTTATGTAATTGCGATTTTTTTTAATTTTTTTTATGTATTGTTATTGGTACTAGGATTTTCCCTCTTCGAATGTGAAGCCTGGGGGTCTAAGAATTATATAACCTTCATTGATGCCTATCGTACTGTTGAAGTATATGTTAAGTAGTCCACTTTTTCTCTTAGAAACTTGCTCTGGTAGATATAAGAAACTGTAGTTCCTAATACGTTTATAAATATATATTTACCATAAAAATGGTAAAAACTAAATCTTACCAATCATAGTACCGACGATTAGAGCCACCCCACTGAAGAGTCCCACCCGTCTCTTGAGGTGAACAGGGTCGTCCGGAGCTGCGCCCGACCCCTCCAACTGTAACCAAATAACACAAAATTGACCAAACTAAACAACAACACCAAATAGCAACAAAATGCCCTTCAATATTTTAGGTTTTAGGGTCCCGTACCCGAAGGGTAAAAGCGGACCCTATTACTAAGACTTCGCTGTTTGTCTGTCTGTCACCAGGCAGTATCTCAAGAACCGCGATAGCTAGACAGTTGACATTTTCACAAATAATGTATTTCGGTGCCGCTATAACAACAAATACTAAAAACAAAACAAAATAAATATTTAAGGGGCTAAAAAAGGGCAAAAAAAAAACACGTTTATTGTATAACAAATGTGATTTTTTTGCCCTTTTTTGCTCGATATCAACAACGGCAACAGGTAGGCATTTGACTAATCATGAAACGATATGACTATGGATTAAAAAATAATGTCTTCATTACTGTTGTGTTGTCTCTGTATTATTTAAGCTACATTAAGTTTATAAATTGACTAATTATAAATATTAAATGCTGAGTAGCGAATTTTTATCAAAGTCAGTAATATCGTTACGTGATTTGCCTCCTGGTTACATTTTGAACTAAATTAAAAGTCGATTCTATTCAGGTTAAAAGTGTCTAATTAATGTTTAGTATGCACATCACTCTTTCTTAGTTAGAGCTCCCTTCTGTAGGTATTTCTTTATTAAATTCTCATCTTTTTTTTCTTTTCATACAACAACAAAAACCAACTAGATTGTTGATTTTAAATATTATTATGATATTTTATTATAATAGCAAAAGTTTACCTTTACTACTATAAACTTATCATTTCATTGAGATTTACGTCTAACGACCGACGTAAAAAAAAGAACTCGACATTTAAAAGAAAAATATTGTATTAATATTTTTATACAAATGATAATATAAAACTATAGTAAAGTTAATCAACTTAAGTTTTTGACCTTAATATTGTCTTAAAAGTAAACTGACCATAACAAAACTATACGTAGGCACTAAATGACATTCTCGTATTTAAAGTCTATCTCCGGGACTTACTCATAGTAGAGTTCTGAGTAGGTACTTTAACTTGCACAGCGCAAACTAAATAATTTTATTGAATTCATAATTTCTCCGAGTACCGAGCTTTTGCTGAGCAAATAAGATTTTTCTGATTCAAGCACTAGCAAGGACTTTCCATAACCTTTGCAGTTGGAGGCACTTTTACTGAATAGGGCCTGAGAAGTTCTTTAAGAGCTTCATGGATTCATAAAAGGGTTCCTGATGATTTGAATATCTTCTCAAGAAATTCAAATCATCCTATATAAGAGTAGATAATGTTTTCGAATGGAATATATATTTTTAACTTAACTTAACTTCGCTTGGGTACTTATTGTCTCAGGCCTTAACTTAAGCATTGTATTTAAAGAAGCCGCCATAAATTTAAACTAATATTATAAAGAGGTAAAGATTGTGAGTGTGTGACGTTGTACGGGGTAGTCTCTGGATCTACGGAACCGATTTAGAAAATTTGTGAGTGTTATAGGCTATATTTTAAGTTTAAGTTTCCATGGGAACGGGATCTACGCGGGTGAAACCGCGTGGGACAGTTAGTAATATATATTGATTGAAAAGCGTGTAATGTGCTTCTTTTAAATACAGTGCTGTTAATATAACTTGACTTTGGACGTCATCTTTTATTGTATGTCCCATTCATATACAGCAAAGTTTCATTGACTCGTCGACTTAAGTATGTATGAACATGCTCATAAATCTATCCAAAAAGCTAACCACGTAACGACATTAATATTACTTTCATAGAAATGTCTTTGTTACTCAGCGTGCTTGCAAATACATTTGAATATGTCAATATTTAGTTAATGTAGTTTCAATAATACAGTAACAATAACATAGGAAATGCGTTACAATAATCTTACAGTAATCGATTTTATCGATTACATAGTATCTAATATCTTAACGTGATTAGCCTTCAGTTCTTTATAAAGATGCGGGTTTATTCAGGTGATAATATTCAGATTTCACAACTTGTGGATTTCGGTCAACAGCTTTATATTATTTTTGGGGTTTACATAGTCTGATTTTGCCTCCTAGTGCTCTACCCCGGGCAACGTACCCACGGCGTGGGTGCGGCTAAAGTTATCCGATCGCGGTGGTAGGTCCCGCAAGAAGCCGCCTGGCTCGTGACCACCATCCCGGCGGAGTCCGACGCCAAGCAACTTGTTGTGTTCCGTCAGTGTGCGGGAGTGCCAGTGCCTTCGGGGAGCGTAGGGTCTTCAGTTGCGTAGTTCAGACCGACCTTGGGCTCT
Source organism: Nycteola revayana (assembly GCA_947037095.2). Taxonomy (NCBI): domain Eukaryota; kingdom Metazoa; phylum Arthropoda; class Insecta; order Lepidoptera; family Nolidae; genus Nycteola; species Nycteola revayana. The sequence goes on along the minus strand of OX344845.2, from coordinate 10,301,616 downwards.
GTGTGACGCTGTACCGGGAAGCTCATTCTGGAGGGTAGCGGGATCCGAAGCACGGTCCCAGCCGTGGCCGACCGCGGAAAGTTGAGGGCCCAATTATGCACTAGCTATGCATGAAAGGCTGCCCCGCCAGCCGACGAAAAATCCCGTAGTGCTCCACCGTGCCAGTTGGCGACTGGATGGGAGGACCCGGTGGGTCATTTTCATGACCCACCGGGACATAGAGATTACGAGGCTTATAGACCACCTGGCTGAGACGGCAGATAAAGCCCAACAAAGGTACCCGAGTGCTGAGCTGGTTTTTCTCGGGGACTTTAATGCCCACCATAAAGAGTGATTGTTCCCGTACGAGAAAACCGACCATGCAGGGAGGGAAGCGCGTAAACTTGCATTGTCGCTAGATCTCACCCTCATGGTGCATCGGGCGACTCGGGTACCTGATGTTGATGGTCAGACTCCCACCTGTTTGGACTTGTTGCTGTCAACAGAACCACACAGACACTCGGTATCGGTTTCGGCTCCACTCGGATCCTCCGATCACTGTGTGGTAAAGTCTGTGTCGACTTACTCACCTCCCGACGACACCCCACGGGGCACGAGGCGAGTATGGCGGTACGGGACAGCAGATTGGGACGAAATGCGGCACTTTTTTGCATCATTCCCATGGCAACAAGTGTGTTTCTCTTAGGGCGATCCCTCTGATTGTGCGGATGCGGTGACGGACGTGATCCGGCAGGTGATGGAGTATTTTATTCCATTCTCCGACATCCCTCTCGGTCCCAGTTCCCGACCTTGGTTTAATGTTGAATGCGCCAGTGCTGAGGCGGAGTTGAGGAGAAAGGAGTCGGCATACCAAGCTTGGGTTCAAGCACGTGACTGCAGACTCCGTGCGGGGAGGGTTTGCTCGAAGAAGAAAGCCTTCAACTCTGCCACTTAGTCCTGCAAACGGGTCATTCGAAAGGCTCGTTTTGATCACGTTAGCCGAATAGGGGCGAAACTTGCTTCACAACCTTCAGGTAGTAAGCAGTTCTGGTCCCTGGCTAAGTCGGTCGAAACCAATTTCTGCCGCCCAACATTGCCCCCTATGCAGAAACCTGACGGATCGCTGGCACACTCTGCAATTTGTTTGCAAATCTGTTCACGAGTAACTCGCGTCTCGACGCTGGCTCTAAGCAACCTTCCGTGATACCTCGCTGTGATACCTATACGCCGGAGGTATCCATTCACGTAAAAGAGGTATGTAGAACTCTCCGGTGTCTTGACGTGAACAAAGCCTGTGGTCCCGATGGTATACCTGCTAGGGTATTGAAACAATGCGCGCCTGAGCTCTCTACTGTCCTCACACGCCTGTACCGCCTCTCTCTGAAAGCGAAGACGCTGCCGAAGTCGTGGAAGCTTGCCAATGTGCAACCAGTCCCTAAAAAGTCGTAGCCATTTACAGACCAATCGCCATCACTTCCATACTGTGCAAAGTTATGGAACGTGTCCTTAACAGTAAGTTGCTGACATACCTTGAGAAGAATGATCTACTCAGTGACGGTCAACTGGTGATCTTCTTGTGTATGTCACGCAATGCTGGGGCGAGGCCTTGGAGAAAAATGGGGAAGCCCTTGCGGTCTCTTTTGACATCTCTAAGGCCTTTGACAGGGATTAGCATGCAAGTTTGCTGAGCAAACTTCCCTCATACGGCATCACCAGTGACTTTTGTAGCTGGATCAGTGACTTCCTGAGTAATCGGTCGATCCAAGTAGTAGTCGACGGCTGCTTCTCTGACCGGATGGCTATAAATGCCGGTGTTCCTCATGGGTCTGTTCTCTTCGCAACACTTTTCCTGCTGCACATCAATGACCTGCTAATACCGGGCATAGTTGGGTATGCAGATGACAGTACGGTTGTGGAGAGCTACACCTCCGGCTCGAGGGTCACGAGTGAGGTAGTAGACGTCTTAAGAGAGGCCATGGTCGAGCGAACAAACTCAACCTTAAGCGTCATTGCTCAATGGGGTGACGACAACTTGGTTAGTTTTAACGCCACCAAAACACAGGCGTGCGTGTTCACTGCAAAAATGAGTCCTTTTGTGCCTGACTCCTACTTTCCGAGGTGCACCTGTGCCGATCACTGAGGCTTTGGAGCTTTTTGGCATGAGGTTGACTACCAAGTTCAACTTCGGCGAATACATCGAGTCTTTAGCTCAAACTGCAGCTAAAAAGCTGGGCATCCTAAATAAGGTTGAGCGGTACTTCAGTCCCGAACAGCGCTTGGTGTTATACAAGGCTGGCTTGGCTGCTGTCAAGTGCTGGCCCATCATAAGTAAAAAAAAATATATATAAATTACAACGATGTTATAGATCAAATCAATGAATTCTCCTTTTATATACAAATAACTTCCCGCGCGCGGTTTCACCCGCGTAACTCCCATTCCCGTGGGAACTTCATAATAAAATAAAGCCTATATATAAAATATAGCCTTCCCCGATAACTGGACAATCAATCACTGAAAGAATATTTCTAATCGGTCCTTGAGATTAGCGCGTTGAAGCAAACAAACAAACTCTTCAGCTTTATATATTAGTATAAGATGAATTCTTACGAATGTGCTATTTCAAAAAATGATAATATTATTATGATACGTATGTTTTTTATTCTTTCAATTGCATATTATATGAGAACTATGACTCAACAGGCTGTTGGAGTAAAGTAGAAAGAAAACGCCTGAAATTCCCAAGTAAACGTCATAGTCTCAAGTGATGATCTTGCATACGGGAGTATAGAGAATACAAACCTTGTCTCCTGGGTTGGAGTTGCCGTCGGTGAGCGTACCCGCCGCGCCGTCTTCTGCGTCGCACTCGGCTGAGCACCCGCGCCATACCAATCCGCCTTCGCGTGCACTCCCTGCGTAACAACAACATTTGGATTTAGTATGTACTCGTTACTTGTGGGAACAAAATTGCAAGCTTGATGTTCTGTTGTGTAAAGTTATGTGTATTTTGGAGGCATTGATAAATAAATCCATTTAAAATTATTGTAGTCTGGAGCTACATGTGTAGCTTCATTTCGTATTATTATTATTTATTTATTATTATTACATAATAGTGCTTAACCTTAGTGTAATATATAGGTCCACAAAACTGTTCTAAACAGTTTGTCTGTGGACTCAGGTGAGTCTTTTATGTTTTAAGTTGGGAATTTAATAATATAGTGTGTGATTATGCATAATTTACTATGTATACTATAGTTCATGGTGTGTGTATACTATGTGTGTATACTATACTATGTAAATATCTCTTTTTTTTTCAATTTTAATATGTTTATACCTATTTATTTTGTAAAAAAACAAATGATTTTTCCACTTTACAATATAAAGCTAATATAGATAATGTCTACTTGTTTCTTATTCTATTATCTAAAAGATAAAATAACCAGTGGGTATCGTACCTATATATAATGCAAATTTTATTACAAGTAATATGTACCTACCTACCTACCATAATTGTATTTACTATTAGATATGAAAAAGATAAAATTAACTAAATGAATGTACCTACTTAAAGTTAAATTTTCTTTCGTATCTTTACAGTGTTTATATTTCAAACAAATTATATACTACACTAGCTGATACCCGCGATTTTGCACGCGTGGTGTTTGTTATTCCTTCGGTTTTTTAACTATCCCACGGGACTCAATAATTTTCTGTTTTTAAAAGTATTTAAAATGTTGACCGGGGATGGAAGGTACTACAATGCAAAATTTCATTTTATAAATCGGTGCAACAATTGCCCGCACAAACAGACAAACAGACATAGAAACAAAAAAAAAATCTGGATGTACCTATACTATTTTACTTCTATCCCTTTGTCTATGTACAGACATTTTACTTCTACAGTTTTATTATATGTACCTATAGATATGCAATGTCTATAAGTCAAACTCAATTATAATTATTGCCTTTAAGTTAGCACGCATCAATGAATGCATTACAATTATAGATCTAGAGTTTATAAATAACTGCAATTTCGCCTAAGGTATAACGCTCGCACTTCAGGAAGGAACTTCTATTCAACGAACAATTTGACTGAATATTGCATTTTTATCAATAAAATGAATAGTTTAGTCATCATTATGTTAAAATCTCGAAAAAGTGTTATCTATCCCGTTAGGATTGTATTGATATTCTTTGGTCTTCTACTACAATAGGTATGAAAACTTAAAAAAATATATTTAGTTCGTCAGTTAGATTACAAAAAAATATTGGATACATATTTTTTTTAATCAAATGTGACGTCTCTACTAGGTAAAATTGTACCTACCTAAAAGTGACGTCACATGAAATTTCAACGTCCTGTATCTTCGTCATTTTTTGTTTGAGGAACGACCTATTCACTTTTAGAAATGAATACACACAGGTCCGTTTGTTTCTAAAATAAATAATCTATTAATAAATAATAAGCCTTAATGTATCAAATGATCCGTTAAATCTTAAAGTGCGAACGTTCTCCCAATAATATATCGCAAGTGCTAATTTCTACAGCTAGATGCGATAGACGTTCGATTCGATGTTCTTTAAAAAAACTTTATTAAAGGCTAACTAGCTCCACTTCATGCTAAGACTTGGAGCCATGTTTGTAGCAGTTGTAAAAAAGTACATACTTTGCGCTTACACTTGCTATAATTTTACCTCTTTAGAACCTTTTACAAAAAAATTTGGAGAAATATTGGTCATACGAGGACTACATATAACTTATAAATATAATAATAGTTAAAAACTTTTATTTTAAATAAGTTAATTCAAAGCTATAACGACAAAAGTAATAAAACAATTACCTACCATTTTTCTTTTTGAAATCCATAAACCTTTACTAAAGAATACACCATTAACCTCAATTTTATTTAATAGTACATTATATATATTTACTAAAAAACTGCGAAAAGAAATTTAAATGACACTATTATTTCGAGATCATTTAAAAGTTGACTAAAACGTCGGTACGATTACCAAACACCGTACACGTTATATATGCAAGAGTTTTACTAATACACTAACTTTACTCGAGAGCCGAGTGTTTTACCTCGTTGAATGACTTGCATGACACATTCAAACTAAGGTATTTTAAGGAAGATTATTTTAAAAATAAATATCAACAGTTCGGTGTAAAATCCAAAGTAAACAACGTTTATGTAACTAATTATTATTTAATGTTGACTCTAAAACCTCCATGGGCTAGTGATATAAATCTCGAAAGACGTGTTGGTTTCGATTCCCGTGCCTTAAAATCTTAAAAAGAAAATTAAAGATGTCTTGAATTCTTTCAGGGTTTTGTTGGTTGAATGACTACTACGAGTCTCCAAAGTCTGGTTAAGCCGTTAGTACAGAGTGCTTTCAAAACACCTTTGACATTCGTATACGAGAAAAGTAAACATACCTAATATTGTGATTACCAACCCGCCTGCGAAGCGCATTGACTATTGGCAAAAATTCCCCTTCAACCAATGTTCAGCGGTAAGGCTGATGATTAGGGACCGGATTATATGCATTTGCATATTTGCATATGCATTGGCATATTTAAGCCATTCTTAACGGTACTAGCATATTTTACCTAATATCGAGTTATAATTATAATGCATATTAACGGTATATTTACAATATTTTTTCCAGTGCAGTGCAGTCATCCTGCGTTCCGATACTCGATAAAAGTGATAATATGGCGAACTAAACCAAATTATAGTCACAAAATAAATATATACATTAATAATAATAATTGTGATATATATTTATAAAGAAAAAGTTACTTAATCAACTGTAATGTGTAATGTGTGTAGTGACACCTATGGTCGCCTATTCAAGGACAATTTACAAATGGTATGCTGATTTTTAAATAAAATAAAATTAAAACTAACTTTTCTTCTTTTTTTAAGGACTGAATTGATTGATTGAATTAAAACTTATAATTTAATTTTGCCTATTCTGCCAATTTTCGTGCATATTTCAAGCATTTTTCATGCATATTTGCATGCATATAACAAGCTGATGATTAACTCTACCAATCCTACAATTCTTATATTCAAAGAAATATATTTTGTCTATCAGAATCAATACGTAGGCCTTCATTGCGAGTAACAAAATTTATTACAGTAGCACGGGTATTGGGTAGTCTAATAAAAATAGCGAGGAACATTCTACGACACACCTCCTTGATACGTAGAATGTGATAGCTTATAATAGAACATTGATAGAGCAACGCAGTAGGTATGTTACATTTCACAATGATTACAACTAAAATAGATAAGCCGTGATCATTCACGGCAGAAAAAGAACATAAATTTAGTATAATTGAACCTACTGTTAAATCCTAGCTACAAAATAATAGAATTCTTGCCAACATGACGACTGTAATCAGTGATAGTTGAGTTTTATTATTATTGTTGGCTGAAATTTTAATGATAGCTTGAAAATGAAATGAATTTAAATGAATAAACTTTGCAAGGTTATTCGTATTTTAACACTTCCACCTACTGAATGTACAATTCAAAAGTTATATTGAAACGAAGTCCATTTGTTGATAATACTTACTCCGTAACTAACACGAATGAAAAGGCATTGGTGATTTAAGAACAAAAATAACTGACACAATAGCTATGCATACGATTATGTGACTACAACGAAATTAATGTAGGCATTGTATTGTAAGTATATATAACTATCAATTGCTATAGGTACCGTGCCGTAAAATCATTTTTCTTAGAAAAGTTTTTTTGTTACGAACCTATGATTTAATACTAATATATTGTTCGCTTCCAAAGTATATTTCATCGTTTAGTATCATGCGTAGTAATTACGCTAGTGAAGATATTTCTGTAAAATAATAATGAAATAAAGAAAAGGTATTTATTCAGCACTTTGATATTTACATACACTAGAACCATCAGTTGTATGAATTAAACTAAAACAGGTAGCAAATTGTAGATAGCGATGCCCGATATTTTGCTTTGTATCGATATATCGCATCGCAATGTATCGTATCGTATCGTATCGTCTATTTTTTTTTTAAATAAAACTTAGTATTCAGACTCAACTTATTATACAGTTTATTATTATTAAAAATAGAATAAGTGCACAAAAAACTTACAATTGCCAATATTTGACATCTAAACTTTTAGGAAATAATAATTTTGATAAACGTTGCGGATCTAATCTGTTACGATTTTCTGAAAGCGTGTTATTAGCAGAAGAAAACAAGCGTTCTGACGGCACTGATGTCGCTACTGTTATAGTGTGGTAGTGGCTTTAACAATAAACTATTAAAAAAAAAAAGGCATTGATTATCTGTGGTTTTTACTTCCTTCCGTGTTGTGGTGTTTATAATGGCGGACGCATAATTTTGTTTATAAGTTTTCTCATCGACAACTTAAATAAAAGACTGTTTGTGTTGCTGAAATCTGGTGTTTCTTATTTAAGTCACACAATAGGTTATGGGCCCAGACGGTTCATTGTCCGTTTTGGGTGAAGCTTACACAAATTAAGAGAGATACGAAACGACGCCGCCGGTACGAAGTGACGCCGTGTAACAGATCGTCTTTTATTTGTTGGAGTACAAATTAGCGTGGTTTGGGATTGATGTTTGGGGTTCAGCGGTGCAGGAAGTACACGCATCAAACACTTTGATCACACTAAAGGGTGTTTAGAGCTGAAGATGGATCAGCTCGGAGTTGCGTCGGTGGGAGGGTTGAGGTTGGAAGGTCAAAGAAACTGGAATATCTGGAAATTCCAGATAACTGTTCTACTAAAAGCAAATGAATTATTCACAATAGTGGATGGCACTGAAAAGAAGAGTGAAAATATAGAATGGTCAAAGAAAGATGCTAAGGCCCAAGGGTTGATAGTGGCCAGACTTGGAGAAAATGTTATGATACACGTTTTAAGTTGCGACACGGCTGCCGCAATGTGGACGAAGCTGATGAGTGTCTTCGAACAAAAATCTAGTGCTACTGTACACCTATTACAACAAAAGTTTTTCTCTATAAAATTTACTGATGATCAGGGTGTACAAGATTTTTTGTCCAAGGTAATGGAAGTAAAATTGCAATTAGCACAAGCAGGGGAGGTTATGTCTGACCAGTTAATTAAAAAGTAGTTTACTTGGAGAAATGGAGTGATTGTGAAGATGAGGGAGAAGAAATTCTTGAAGAGGAAGTTTTACCTATGGAGAATAATTTAGAACAAGTTGAGCAAGAGCAAGTTGACACAAACCTAGAAGATGTACAAAGGGAATGTGAGTCATCTCTAAATGAGCAAGAACAAATGGGAATTGAGAGTGATGGAGAAACAAATGATTCAAGAAATCCTGAGTACTTAGATGCTACGGAACAACCAGTGTACAGTCGAAGAGGAAGACTGATCAAGAAACCTTCAAGATACCAAGACTACTTCGCATTGGCAGTCACTGAAGGAGAACCTGCAAGTTACAAAGAAGCCATGGAACATGAGGATGCTGATAGCTGGAAAGAGGCAATAGAAAAAGAATTAAGTCAGTTACATGAATATAATACATGGACTTTGGTAGAAAAAGTACCTGAAGGTGAAGAAATAATAAGTACTAAGTGGGTTCTGAGAAGAAAGGAAAGCCAGGAAGGTGAAGTAATTTATAAAGCAAGGTTAGTAGCCAGAGGATTTCAACAGAGTTGCTATAATGACTATGATCTTTATGCCCCGGTAGCAAAGTTAAATACATTTAGGATTTTTGTTGCTATTGCTACTAAGATGAACTGTAAAATAATGCAAATGGATGTTTGTAATGCTTTTTTAAATAGTAAAATAGATGAAGATATTTATTTAAAGTTGCCTGAGGGTGTTATCTCAAATTTCAAGTATTGTAAATTAAATAAGTCTATTTATGGGTTAAAAAGGAGTCCAAAATATTGGAATGAGACTTTTTGTAGTATAATAAAGGCACAGGGTTTTAAATGTTCAGATAAAGATTATTGTTTGTATACTAAGAATGAAAATGGCAATAAAGTTTTTTTACTATTGTATGTTGATGACATTCTTTATTTCAGTAATTCTGAAACTGAAATAAGAAAACTAAGAAATGTTTTGTGTAATTCTTTTAAAGTAAGAGATGTAAAAGGTAAATATTTAGGGATAGAATTAAGTCAGGATTTGGACCAAGGTGTTACTAAAATTTGTCAAAAAGATTATCTAAAGAAAGTTCTTAAGTCTTATGGTATGTTTAATTGTAAACCATTGTCATTGCCAATTGATAAAAATTTTAAGTTTGATTTGTTAAAAAGAGATAAATCAGAGACTGAGGATATTGAACATAAGTGTAGGATGTTGATAGGAAGTTTGATGTATGCTGTGGCTGGTTCTAGACCTGATTTATGTTTAGTAGTTAATAAACTTAGTAGATATCAGAGTTGTGCTAGTATGTTACTTTATAAGATGTTACTTAATGTTCTTAGATATATAAAGGGGACTTTAGACTTATGTTTAACCTACTATAAAAATTGTAATAATGATGTATTGGGTTATGTTGATAGTGACTGGGGTGGAAATGAAGATAAGCATTCCACAACAGGTTTTTGTTTTAAAGTTTATGGATGTACGGTTATTTGGGTCAGTAAGAAACAACAATCTGTGGCTTTATCTTCTACTGAGGCCGAATATGTGGCTCTTAGTCATGCTACTAGTGAGGCCTGTTGGCTTAAGTCAATTTTAAGTGATTTTGGTATAATCTTAGGCCCAATTGTTTTGTATGAAGATAACCAGTCAACTATTAAGATGGCTCATATGGCTACAGGTATAACAAGAGTAAAACATTTAGATATAAAATTAAGTTTTGTAAAAGAGAAAATTGAAAGGAAGATAGTTAAGGTTGAATATGTAAAATCTTCTTCTCAAGTTGCTGACATATTAACTAAACCATTAGGTGGAGTTGTTTTTTCTAAAATGTGTAATGTACTGTTTACCAACTAAAGATGTAGATGTAGTGTTTGTTAAGTTTATTTTGTAAGAGGGAAGTAAGAGTCATGATGTTTTTTAATATTTTATTGAGGGGAGGTGTTATAGTGTGGTAGTGGCTTTAACATTAAACTATTAAAAAAAAAAAAAGGCATTGATTATCTGTGGTTTTTACTTCCTTCCGTGTTGTGGTGTTTATAATGGCGGACGCATAATTTTGTTTATAAGTTTTCTCATCGACAACTTAAATAAAAGACTGTTTGTGTTGCTGAAATCTGGTGTTTCTTATTTAAGTCACACAATAGCTACTACTGATAAATAATTACTGTAGGTATTATTAAGTCACCAAAACAAAAACTGCACTAGTGTTTCGTTTTGTTTTTAATGAGAAATGTAGTGTAAAAATACACTTTGCTAAATGAGAATTAAACAAGACCTACTTACTTTTTGAAGAACTGGCAATTTTGATCGTGACTGTTCACTGACCAAAACGTCATTGTGATGCCGTTTTAGGTGAATCTGCAAATTTGTCGTATTGCCTTTAGTTTTGACATCTGCTAGATACAACTTGCATTTAGCACTGGCGGAGCCATGATAGCCGCTGCAGAATGAATTAAATTTAGAGACGATAATCTAATCACACAGTACAAACAGAAATTATAAACTTTTGCCAAGGTACCTACGGATATTCAATATATAAACTAACGTTCACAAATTATCTCATTCTACCCACATCGTATTTCGATTCGTATTCAATTCAATCGTATTTCAGCCGCGAGGCGGCACTATTGAAAGTTATAATTATAATCCAAACAAAGATTCAAGTCGCAAAATGTATTTGTACTTACTCAGCTCATCTTATCTCTTTTTTACATTTGATTGACCGACCGAATATGTTTTAGTGTGTTTAGTTTAAATCATGCGATATTTTTGATACGATATACCCTGGAAGCGATACGATATCGCCGCATATCGTATTGACGTGTATCGATACAAAATATCGAGATATCGCATGGTGTTGTATCGATATATAAAAATATCGATACGTATCGGGCATCGCTAATTGTAGACAAAGTAGTGCAGTTCATCAGCTTGTCATTAATTCCTCTACTCATAATAAATATAATTCACTAAAATGATTATAGGTTTTAGTGGATTATTATTGATTTTTTTTTGTAAAAAAAATCAATAATGCCACTGATATTTAAGTCAGATTTATGAACATTAGAAGAAGTGATCGGCGGCACCGCATTCAGGTGCTGGATCACAGGGCAGGGATAGGGGCGCAACGCGATCCTCGCCGGTGAGAAACCCACCCTAGCTAACCTGCAACCTTTCACTAACTACCTAGTTGGACGCGGAGAAAGGTAAAAGAAACTAAGGGCTTTTTCTTTTTCGCCATCTTTTGTGTCACAGTTCATGTACCGCCCTTTTTTGATTTTATTTAATATACATTGTGAAATAACATTATGTGCGCTAATGAACGCTCCAGAGGTTTTCATAGGTATACTGATTTACAATCCTCAAGCATTAAGATCAGAACAGAAATCTCTTGCACTTTTAAAACGGAGGGAGCATCAACGCACATACCTATCCAAGGAACTGCTACATGAGAAGATTATCGTCGCGAAAGTCAGAATAATGTACTCTACTACATCAAACACAACCATCAGAAAGAAATCCATCATCCAAAATACATTTTCATTTACCATTTTTTTGTTCTAAAAATAAATATAGGTACCTAAGGTAAAGGCGCCTATGTTGGACGCGGACCAGCCATGGAATTTTTTTCAATTTACCTCCGAAATTAAACAAACGCGCAGTATTCTTTTTCAATTGGCAACATTATTCAGTTGGGCCAACATTTTAGCTGTCATACCAACCGTTTTTGACAGCCAACACCCATTTTGACGGCAGCCATAACGATTGTTAGTTACGCGGTGTCATTTGGTGCTGAGAATCGTAATTTATTAGAAGAATCGCGATGCAAGTAAGTACGCTTAGCATCTTATATTGTGTCAGGTATATCGTCGTTGTTGAAATTGATATTATTTAGTGATTTATCAATAGTAGTACATTGCTTTTATAATATAACCTAAAATGTAATTGTGATTCTGACCTTTTAATTACCGGTGTCGGTAACTGGATATCATTCAAGCACATACACCCAATCATGGACAGAGTGTCCATAAAGGGAAATTCCTGATTTTTATTACTTTTCATATATTATACGTCTTTGCTTGTATACCTACATGTTTCTCTAGAAACCTGCAATAAATTATTAGTCTATCCAATAATGGACATTCTGTCCATGACTGGGTGTCTGTAATTGGTTCAACGTATTTCTAATACAAAAAAATATATTTTAGAAATGGCACCAAGAAAAGACTACACAAAAGAACAAATGGCTAAGGCTATCGAAGATGTAAGAAAAGGAGAAAAAATATCTGTTGCTACTACAAGATACGGAGTCCCAAGGATAACATTACATAATAAAATCACTGGGAAAAGTCCTATAGATTGTAATCTAGGTCCAGCTACTGTACTTACCTACGATGAAGAAAGGATACTCGTAAAATGGATAATCTTTATGGCTGAAAAACACTTCCCTGTCACCAAAGAACAATTGCTTGATAGTGTCCAAAAAATAATATCTGAGAAAAATTTAGATTCTTGTCCGTTTACAGACAATCGGCCAGGAAAAAAGTGGTACTCTTCGTTTTTAAAAAGGCATCCAGATCTCTCTGAACGCACAGCGCAACATTTAAGTAAAGCGAGAAATGAAGTGGAAACTGGCTGAAGAAACAAAGAAAGGCGCAAATAAAAAGAAAATAGCAAAAACTGTAAATAAAAGGAAGAGAATTGAATCATCTAGTTCATCAGCAGAAGAAAATGAGATACCATATGAAGAAAGTGACCAAGATTTACAGTTGTCTTATGAAGAAGACCAAATTAACCAGCTAATACACAGAACAGAAGAAGAAGAGTCAGATGAAAATATTCCTCTAAAAGACATTTCCCTGCAATTAATAAAGAAAGATACATATGTTATAATTAAATACGAAGGCGAATACTTTCCCGGCATAATTAAAAATATTGAGAACAATACTTACGAAATAAGTACAATGGTTCTATCAAGAGGAAACACGTTTCGGTGGCCCGACACTCCAGATCAAATTTGGTATAATAGGGGAGCTATACTGGAAATAATTCAAAAGCCTAAAACCGTCAACAATAGGGGCTTTTTTAAAGTACCTCAAATGGAAAAATATTTACCATTTATATGTTAAGTTTTTAATTGCAATACTCTGTTTATAATTTATAGGTTTATAGATTGTTACTTTTTGCGAGTTCCTGTAACTTGTGTAGGGATAACATTGTTAGATTGTTCGCAATGGAAAATAACGTGATTTTTGAGACTGATATTTCAATAATACAATAATAGTTGTGATAGACATTTAAGTTCGTGTCGAATTAAGACTGTTTTATGATTGATTTTAAATAATTGTTCAAAAATGTTTTACTTTGTTTAAATTAGACTTTCGAGTATTGTTTTGATATATTATATAAGACTGATTTGATAATAATGGTACTTATATTGTTTTTTTTTTTTTTAAACATAGTTGTCCCGTAGGCTTAAAAGAAGCATTTCGTTAGTAACAATTAATTTTGTCTTTTACCTACTAGATTATTCATATTTCTATAACTAGCTGTTCATTATTAGGGGTCCTAGACTGGATTTCTACTGTCCATTAATGGCTGTTCATAATTAGATAATGTCCATAATTGGGGGTCCTACTACTGGATTATTGCCGTCCATTAATGGTGTCTAAATAGGAGTGTTTTTTATTTATAATATTTTATTTTACTGAGTACTAAACTGAAATTAAACATTGAATACTGATTGAGCAAAGAGCTTTTCATTTACCTCCAAATCCCAAATAATGTATATTGAAAATTGAAGAAATTATAAAGTAAATTAAAAAAAAAATCGCTTATACTGTCCATGATTGGTGACTTTACCCTACCTACCTTAAAAAACATCTTATCTGGCAACTTACAGTGTCTCATTTTTTTTTACAGAAATGTCTTCACTATACCTACATTAGGTAGGAGGATCAGGATCTAGGTTCTGTTACATGGATGGCACATATTTTGGAAGTAACTTATATATAATAATAGTATGGTGTTTAGGCCTTAATAATAGTTAATAATGAAAAATATGCACTTTCATTATAAAATTCTAACCATATTCAATTGGGTATAAATATATCGTTTTTCCTTATAAACTGACTTATTTCATAGCCATAGCATCTATTTTAAGTATCATACGTAAACTGCATGCCATTTTCACCACAGGTAGGTGTAATAAAATGAAACATAAATCGATTCAAGGACACATCACTGTATTGATTTATAAACCAATCGCAAACGAAGCTTTCACCTAAGTATTTTGTTATTTTTACAAATAACAGTCGAGCAAACTTTTTGTTTTTTTACATATTTCATCGGCAATACTAGACCGCGTAAATGACAATAGCTAATAAGTTGAAAATCAAATATTTCAAATTGAATTTTTATCCTTTATAACATATTTAAAGACAATATTTCTTGACAGATGAAATTACACCTTTTTAGCAACTGTCAATTACGCGGTATCGCAGTATCACCGACGATTTGTAATCATAATTACATAGGTATCTGAAGTAGGTCAACTTTACCGTGCTATTTTAATCATGTTTAGACTATAGCTGTTCATACGTGTTGTGACGTTTACAAAGTTCCATCTAACATCTTTGTGAGAAAACTACTCTTATACATTAAGCAGGTTATAAAAACAGTATTTTACAAACAAAGGGTAATTTATCTGTGAATAGACACGTTAAAAAATAAAACAGCTATAAAATCTTTGACAATGTATACAAGGAACATATTGACGGTGCCAATTTTAGTAATTATAATGAGTATTTGGTGGTGCCAAGTCATAAATTGAGGGTGGGTAACTGTTTTATATATGAATAACAGGGTTCTACCTTGTGTCATACGCAAGCAGATTATCGCCATTGACGCATTCAATGTACGAAATAATCACGTTATCTTGATAACGTTATTATGGTCATAGATAAACAAGACTAATACTATCACTGTATTGAACTTCAATCAAGCCGATTTTATCACATGTTTAAGCCCAATATTTGTGTTCATTCATTACGCTGCTAACAGATTTTTCTCGTGCATAAAATTGCTAATATTTTGTTGTCACATGTACACAGTTAATGTTAATGTGTCTTATTTTGCAAAATTGTATTGCTTTCTTGAACAACTTTTAGTTTCCATCGGTTTTCAATTTGTGTTTTATCTCCATCATCAGCACCAGAAAAAAAACAGGCACTTAAGTTATTTCTGAAATACAATTTTTGACAACACTGCACCTAGTATACATTTTCAATTTGATATGGTTCTTAACGTAAGAACATGCCACATAAAACTAACAAGGTATGTAACTAAATATATCTAAATAATTCAAGACGAATTTAAACATCAAATACATACCTACGAAGTTTTGCCATGAGTTTATAATTATTCTTATAATGATTTTTGTAATTTAAATGTAAAATATAGTTAGTGAGATTATTATTTAAAAAAAAACATTTAAAAGGTTGAAAACAAAGTATATGTATCTCAGGGCATACGCCAAAATACACTTTTTAGGTAGCTTAATACAAAAATTATGATAGTTCGACCAGTACCGAAAGAATCGCATTGAATATATTTAATATATGAAAATAATGCTTAAAACCCGACGGTTATTGACGAGTTTGATTGCGGCACTATGCATCAATTGGAGCATAAAATTTGTCTACCATAGTAGTCTAGTCTCACATTGTGCTTGCTCTGGTTCGAGTACTGATGACGCAACAATGGTGTCACATGACGCACCGTGTCTGACGAGTGTAACCAAAACATGCTGTGTGCTGACCATCACGTACACCGACACCGAGTAGAATTTATTGTTTAACTACTTCGCCTTGCAATATTATGCTAGATGACACTAATTAATTAAGTTTTAGAATGATTTAACTAGATCAGGAGGGAGGGAGAGTAACAATAACTTAGGAAATGTGGCAATTACCTACTTTGCTATATTTAAAATCTTTTTTGCTTGCGTTGTAGACTCTGAGTAGCAAATACATTTTTATCGAAATCGTGGTCATATCGGTACGTAATTACCTCCAGGTAAATAAATATTTTTAAACTAGCTTCCCGCGCGCGGTTTCACCCGCGTAACTCCCGTTCCCGTGGGAAATTCATAATAAAATATAGCCTATGTTCTTTCTCAGGCTCTAGACTATATCTGTACCAAATTTCATTTAAATCGCTTTAGTAGTTAAGGCGTGATTGCGTAACAGACAGACAGACAGACAGAGTTACTTTCACATTTATAATATTAGTAAGGATTAGTAAGGATTGACATGACATACGAAAACGGTCAGCCACTTTGGTCATGACGTCATTCCTATAATAAAGGATAACGTGCACATTTATGTTCCTATACTGAGTTCTTATAAACATAAATTATGATAAATTACACATGGAATATGAATTATCAGTATAGTAATCTTAAGAGGCTGCAAGAATACACCGATAAAGTCCCATAATAAATATGATTAGACAGGCTGAAAAGGCATATATAAGGACTTTTTTTTTGTTGTCCCGGGGGAAATGCTTTTACGCATTCCCACCGCCGCTGTAGCGTATACGCGCGCTGGCGGTGGGATATGTGGGACTCGTCCTCTCTATAGCGTGGTATGCTAAACTCATACCACGAGGAGAGGACCCTACACCACTAAAACCTCCCAGACCCCTTCTCGCCGTTGGCGGGGGCCGGGTACGCATGAGCAATCCGGCCCCCCGACGGCACCCGCAGCCAATATGGTACCGACCGCGGGATATCCAGGGCCACATTTACAGTGGCCCATTTGCCCAATTATAGGGACGCCCGGAATGTTGAGGCGTCCCTACTCGTCATGGGTCAGCCTCAAAGGGAGCGGGGCCCATGTCCCCCACTCCCCGAGGCCGAGCCTAGGGCGGTAGGCAGCGGGCATATACATATATATATGGACTTAAAGTTTTAATTGAGAGGATTAAGGTTGATGATACCAAAAATCATCCTGAAATACAGAATTTATCTTCAGTAATTAGTACTGACCTACTGTATATCGGTGTACTGTTATCTGAATGGTATGTAAAATGTAGGTAAGCAATGTTCCCCAAAAAATGGACTATATAAGTAAGTAGATATAAGATTGGTTTTCGATGTCATCTCATTTTATAACAATGTACTTTAATTACACTGAGCCATCATGTAGACCATATCAGACTCCAGCATAAATACTTATAAATAAACACAAATAGATTTAACAGTAAACCACTCAGATATGCATAAAAATGAGGTAACGGGTAGTAATAAATATTAATGTGACTCATAACAGTATCTGCAGTTTTTTTTTCGGATGGACATACGTAGTTAGCTACGGGGCGTTTGCTACTTCACCGGTCATAAAGGCGAGCAGAGCTCCAGCCTTAATACCTGTAGCAATTAAAGTTGTGGTTATCCGTCTTTCGATTTCTAAATATTTTTTAATACTATGCTATTTTATATTAGTAATCTATAAAATGTTTCTTGGATTTTGTAAAACTTAAAGTCTACGATGTTCGGCAAGTTATTTATCTACTTATTAGTTTAGCAACACATCTTTGTAGGTATTTAAGTTATTAATTAGTACCTGATGATGATACCAACTTATGCGTTTTAAATATAAACTGAGACTTCACATTTATAAATGTTTACATTAAAAATAGAGGTAATAAAGAAAATGAGGTAATAAAGAAAATTATGGTATTTTATAAATACCATAATTTTCTTTATTACCTACTTAGTATAAAATTAAGTCGCTTCCGCAGTGTTCGCTCACATCTTTTAAACTGCTCAACAGAATTTAATTCAGTTTTCAGTAATAGATAGAGTAAATTCAAGAGGAAGCTTTTTATGTATTATACATACGTCTCTGCATTGCACCCGAGCGAAGCCGGAACGGGTCGCTAGATTAGAATGAATCAAAATACCAATAAAGAAATCTTAATTATGACTGTTCCACAGGAACAAGGAATTAACACATTGACCATTAAAGAATAGTGACTAAAGTAAGAAAAGCGTGAGAAGATTTATTTGGGAATATAGGCAAATTCATATGTACAGCAGTTAAACAATATCAGACGAATTACTCACACACACGTGATTTACACTTATTCCAGTGCAAAATGCGAATGACGCACCATCACGTCACGAGTTTCATGGTTCAAAAAATAACACACATTTGATGCGTAAACGACTTTTAAATATTTAAAGACTTAAATAATCAATTGCTCTAAATATGTAGAGGAAATTTTACGAATACTTAACTTCCGCGTTATAAAGATCGTGTTTTATATCTCTAGTATTTCGTAAAGCCGCCCACAAGAATAATTGGCATTTCACATTCATGGCAGAACATTTTTTTTGTGGTGAATGTTTTGTGTGTTATTTTAAAATATATTCAACTAGCTTCCCGCGCGCGGTTTCACCCGCGTGTCTCTTGTTCCGTTGGGAACTTCAAAATTAAATATAGCCTTTGTTTCAACTGGATAAAATAACTTTCTAATGGTGAATACATTTTTGAAATTGCTCCATTAGTTCCCAAAGTAGCCTCTTCAAGGCAAACAAATTTTTAAAGGAAAAGAACCAGAAAACACTTGTTCTGTTATTCATATTTAAGAGCTCGGATAATAAATTTCACAGAAGTTGGAGCAGATTTTATTTTTTTCCAAATAAAATAAAATAAATAAAAAAACATTTAAACGATATTTAGCACCCTGAGGGGATGAAATCCAATAACACGTATTCAATTAAATGCTTTTATGAGCATAAATCTCAAATTTTAACAAAATCTTTGCTAATTTAAAGATTTTTCCATACTAACTTGCAACAGCCAATTTATCCCTTTAGGATTAAGTTTAGTACTTGGAACTTCTCCTTTTATATGTATATATTTAGATTATCCAATAAAATTTAGACTTGTACATTTTGTAGTGAAATTATATATACATAGATGGATATATTAGGTACTCACGGAAATCTCATTCCACACCATACTATGCCATGAGAACTTTATTATGAATGAAAAGTTCACAAAGGCGAAATGTCACCCCAATATTTTGCTTTCTATGATATTAAAAATAAGTTTTATAGCTTTTAAAGTGTACATTGTCAGTGCAGATATTAATAGGCCAGTGCCAAAACCTTTGAAAATGGTAAATATATATATATATACATATATATATAGTAGTAAAGTTGTTGCAAAAGGAAGAGAATATAACAAAAATGAAAGGAAAAATAAATGAGGTCGGGAAAGTGGTAAAGGGTAAAAAAACGGTAAATATGGAAGTCCTATGGAAAAAAGTTAAATAGCAAAGTTGTAGGTACTAAAAAGATCTACAACTTTTATATTTAGGCACACTTTTCCCCTTAACCTCAAAAATTCTGTGAAAAATGTTGTTTTTATCTTTTACAATTTTTTTTTTCATAATATTTGTACACTTGAGAGCAATAAAATCGCACACCCCTTGTAATTTGGTTTATTACGGATTGTTTTCTAAAATCTAAAGATATTGAGTAAAAATCATTAGACAAAATTAAAGCATACAAGCTTAGCTTTACAAAAACATAAAATTAAAATCATTGACCTTTACGTAACTTACAAAAACCGACCGTACACCGAATTCCCCAAATTCACGCGTTTGCGTTGTCACTACTTGCACCCTTAGCCGCAGGTATAAAAAGGTCGGTTTATTGGAATTTTTAATCAGTTGCATACCGAAGGTCAACGTGATAACATCTCTACTGGAAGCATACGGATTTACTGGAAAAATATGGATACCACGCCCGCAGAAGCCGCTCAAGTTATTGCCTTGCTCGAAGCAGGCCATAACCAAAGTGAAGTTGCTCGACGGCTAAATTTGAGCCGCTACTCTGTTCGTCGTGTATACCAGAGGTTCCAAGAGACCGGTGGCTACATTCGGCGACCAGGATCTGGCCGGCGACGCACAACATCAGAGCGTGATGACCGCTTTCTTGTGACAAGGTCTTTGAGAAATCGGCAACTGAACGCGGTTCAACTGGGACAACAGCTTCGAGAAGTTCGCAATGTCAGTATAAGTCGGTGGACAGTTCGAAGAAGACTAGGTGAAGCAGGAATGACTTCACATCGCCCAGCAAATGGTCCCAAATTGACCACAGCTCACCGACAAGCCCGGCTACAATTTGCTAGGGAACATTTAAATTGGACGTATGACCAATGGCGGGCTGTTATGTTCTCTGATGAGTGCAGAATGACTTTACATGGTCATGATGGACGCTCTAGGGTCTACAGAAGGTCATCAGAGCGATTTTCACAATGGTGCATAAGCGAACGTGTGGCTTTTGGAGGTGGATCGTGTATGTTTTGGGGTGGCATAATGTTGGACACTAAAACTGACATTGTATTCATCACTACGGCGAATACCGGCCCGAGATCGAGAAGTTTGACGGCTGCACGATACGTCGAAGAAGTGCTCGAAGAACATGTGAGGCCGCTTGCGTGGCTTATGGGAGAAGATTTTCTCTTAATGCACGACAACGCCAGACCGCATGTCGCTAGAACAGTTTGCGACTACATGGAAGACGTTGGAATCACCGCGATGGAGTGGCCAGCTCGTAGTCCTGATCTCAATCCGATTGAGCATGTCTGGGATGAGCTAAAAAGAAGAGTTCGAGCAAGAAGCCCTGCTCCTACGCGCCTCCAAGAGCTTCAACTTGCCATTGAAGAGGAGTGGAACGCCATACCACAAGATTTCATGGTGAAATTAATACGGTCCATGAAAAACCGATTAAGAGCTGTAATCAAGGCTAGGGGAGGGAATACACCTTATTAAAAAACAATTTGAGCATTTTGAGTTTTATTTTTATTCTTTCTTAAGCTAAATTGGGTAATTTTATCCGTATGTTGGGTTTTGTGCCCTAAAACTCCCTATGGGTACTTTTTTTACACTGTATTTGATATCATTAGAAAGGTACTGAAGTAAACATTCAAATAGTGTAAGTTTTATTTTAATATGTATTCACATTCATGAAAAAAACTGCTTTAACAACAAAAAGTCAACGTGTGCGATTTTATTGCTCTCAAGTGTATTATTTTTACTATATTTTTTTTTTGTTCCAAAAATGATCTACTCTGGTCTATAATATTGAATTTTAAGAGCAATCACTAAACGCGTCCATTCAACGTGGACCAGTAATCGAATGAATCCTTGGTTAGGTGCGAAACCATCAACCCAAAATGTTGCGTCCGCAAACACATTGAACCTAAGGTTTTGTATATATACTAGCTGACCCGGCAGACTTCGTACTGCCTCAATCGATACATAAAAGACCTAAACATTTGTATAAAATAAACTGGGCCGTAGAGACTTCGTTTATGCGGTACGCCTACCCCTACACTACCCCTACCCTACACTACCCCCACCCTACACTACCCCCACCCTACACTACCCCTACCCTACACTACCCCTACCCTACACTACCCCTACCCTACACTACCCCTACCCTACACTACCCCTACCCTATACTACCCCTACCCTACACTACCCCTACCCTACACTACCCCTACCCTACACTACCCCTACCCTACCTCTACCCTACCCCTACCCTACACCTACCCCTACCCTACCCTACACCTACCCTAAAAAATCTTAGCAAAAAAATAAAGCTCAAATTGACTCTACATTTTAGTTAGAAAACGTTTGTATGGGAAAAAGAAAAAGGCTGTTTTAAGGGGTTTTCAGGCAACTACTAATAAATTAAAAATTAATTAAAAAAACATTGTCCAGCGGACAAAATTGTGAATCTAAACCATTCCCAGATCCCCTTGAACACACACAAAAAATTTCATCAAAATCGGTCCAGTCGTTTGAGAGAAGTTCAGTGACATACACACTCACAGAAGAATTATATATATAAAGATACTAAGGATGTTACAAAACTTTCACTCCGATTCCCAACGGTTGAAACTTGCAATCCCCATTCGATCTCAATAGTTTTGAGACGGAGGCTATATCGAAGGTCAAAGTTAAGCGCTGTGGCGTCGAGACGTGCGCGTAGTAAATTGCATTGGCACTTCATTTGATACCAATGAAAATTTGAGTAGGTATGTTTATTTTCGACATTGGTATATTATTATTTTTAATCTTTTTTAAGACTCACTTGTACATACACTAACTACTCTTCTGCCGCTGATATCGCTCTGGTTCCTTTGCAACTTGAAAAACTCCCTGCCGTATTTTTAGACTAAATATTATTTTATGTTACTTTGATGACGCAATAACGTCGTCGCTTGTTAAATATATTCCAAATCTTTTTTCCGTAGTTTGGAATTTCCCATGTGTGTGTTTATTAAAACTAACTCCTTAGGGAAGTTTCGAAAACCACCAACTTATTTTTCCTGTTACTATAGACATGCTGCTGACAGAGTCATCGTTTGTATTTTTTATAAGAAGCGTTTGACTAGCCATATCATAAACCTACTGTATAAGGGATTTTATATAATAATAGTAGGTACAAAGTTTTAAAATTCACAGTAATAATTATCTTTAAATGAAAACCGTCGGATCCACGTCGGATTGGCTACGTCAGCATATGAATTTTTCAATATATTTAATTAAATAAATTAATAATCCGAGTTTTCCTTGCGTATTTAGGCCTCAAAATCCCACAATAAACAATGTAAGTTTTATTTATTGTTATTTGAATACTATTTTTTGTCAATAACCCTGTCATGTCACAACAGTTGTGATAATTGCAGAAGAGAAAAATACATAATATAGATAGTTATTTAAAGCGCATGAAGAACAGAATTATATGAGTATATTTTTAATTATAAGATAATGATAATTATACACAACAAATGATAAGGCTACCGCAACGTTAGGTACCTAAGGTGTACTAAGTTTTTTAATGACACCTAAGTGGCTCCATTAGTTCGTAGTAGAAAACGGACAATTCAGGAATGCATGGCCGGATTTTGAAGTCCGGAGGCCCCGGGGCAACAAGGAAGGCGAGCCCCCCTGGCCACAAATTAGTTTTCCTCTAAATGTGTAGATAATTTGAAGTATGTACATAATTTTCAGGACGATTGGAATTCTGATATTTTACTGACTGTCTTATTTAAGTTAACAAGTATAGATAAAGAACCGTTATTACAATATTTAAGATATTACATTAATTTAACTTTTAACTTTAAGCGGCCGTAGCCCAATGGCTAGGGCGTCGGACTTGTGATCTAGAGGTCGCCGGTTCGAACCCCACCCATTGCACTACCGACGTGAACCCACTCGTAACACAAGCATATTAGCTTAGCACGAGGGGTTAACAAGAATACTAGTAGATTGCAAAAAATCTGCTAGTAATCTTTTTAAAAAAAATGAAAAAATGAAAAAGACAATTAATTCTACAACGCCGAGAAAATAATTAAAAGGAAAGTTGTAGAGTTTATTCGTCAGAATTTGAAAGATTTTAAATCTCTATTGTGGGGGCCCCTCTATTGTGGAGGCCCCGGGCAGCTGCCCTGGATGCACTCCCTTAAATCCGGCCCTGCAGGAATGCTACGAGCTCATGATAACAACTTGCGATGTGTTTCGAAAATAAATAGTCTTCTTAGATTTCCACTTCAATTATTTTGAACATTATTATTCAATTGTAGATTTTGATAGTATACCTATTTACATATGAATTTTAAAAAACCTAGCGTGATGGCAGCTTTTACCAGTAGCATTAAGGTTACAGCTATAATGCAAATATATTTTAAGAGAGTGTAAACTCTATATGTGCTCTACAAGTCAAGGTCTTGCGATTCAGTAATAGTTATGTACAGTCAACAGAAGAGACAGGTTTACTCATTGTGAAATGTATTTTAAATGTATATGTACACGATTATGAGAAGAGTCTACTATAAAGTGCGTTTGTAAACATAACCAGCAGCGAACTCTTTAACCACAAAGTATTACCGGCTATCGTAGTGACATAAACATATTTATTTACTTTCTTTGATTCTGACGCTGTAAACTGTAAGTTACAGATATAAAGCAAAATTGTGAATGTCTATTATGTTCTTTGACAATCGTACTTAATAATATGGATTACTCAAAACATGAAACAAGTATGTGCATTGTGCTTGTCCTTGAGTCAGCCAACCACAACAGACAGAGAACATTGTTTTCAAAATAATCTACAAAGTTATTTCGACGAGTAAAGTATAAAAACAAATTACTATTGAAATAAGTCAGAGGCAGATCGTTTTAAGCGCAACTTCATAAAGTGGCTTTAACCTTTCATCCCTTGAAACGACCTTTACCAGAAATGTTTTCTTTATTTGTATTCGTGTATCTGAGTACTACGTTTGTTTTTTTTATATTTGAACATTGTATCTAAAATTTTCACATGTGTTCTTATTAAATCTATTTTTATTTTACGGAAAAATAAATTATAGAAGGTAAATTTACTAATCCTATTTTTTGAAATTTGATAAGCGGTTAAACTTTTTTGTAATGTTTTCTAATATATCTATAAAAATATGATATGATACGGTTTCAGTGATTTGTTTTACTGTTCATGGCCACAATAAATCAAATCGACCATTATAGTCAAGATCGCATTAATTACAAGTGAAAATAACAGTATCTATGGACCTTCACCTTCATCGGAGAACACGAGCACCGGTGCAAACGCGGCGCTGTGCAGTTTATCTGGTTGCTGTGGCGCCGGGGAGTGCACCGAGTGTCGCAGCAGCGCCGACAGTTTCTCCCGCATCGCATCGCACATGCGGCTCGCGCACAACGCACCTCCGCTCGCGGCGCCGGCGCCGACAAATAGTCACGCACGCTATGACAACCGAGCCAAATCCAAATGTATCTCAAATTATAAATACGTACTACACAATCTTTACTGCACTGAATATCCTTGTCTACACGTCAGGTTGACGCTGCACTTAGCTGAATCAGTCTTCAATTTGAATATCACACACTTTGAACACGTAATATAACAATTATTACGAATTATTGCTTACGTACCTACAACACGAACCCTAAATATTCAACACGCGGATACGTTTAAAATTATTATAATTTAAAATATGTAATTCGCAGGCTAAAACAATGTATTGAAAAATTTAAATAATTAACCTTTGTTTTAGTATAAAAATATTTTATTTTATAAAAGTTTGAGTGAGTAAACCTTGTGTATAGTTTTATTGAGGCTGGAGATGTGAGTCGGGAACAGTCGCGCGGGGCGAACTGTCTATTCCGGGCGCGAGCGAGCACGTGGGCGCCGCCCGCCCGCCGCCGCCCGCCCACCGATCAATGGCCACGAGATTTGATATCTCGCCCTAGCCATTTTCACACTTATCTCAATAGGGCCATTTTTGTAAATAAACTTAAACGTATAGTACGATTAAGTTAATTTACTTCATCATTATTGTATTAACTGTTGTTATTTTTATGTTCATCGAATAAAAAGTTATTGAAAATGTGTAGATTTTGGAGGTTATTTTTGAGTAACCTAAGATTTCTTGCTTTGCAAAACATTTTATTTTATATATTTCTACGTACTTATAGGTACCAAAAGTTTTCTCTCAACCCAAATTCCTCCACAAGGATTTATTTTAGCTCTATGTTTTTGTTGTAGATTTTTCCTCATGAATTACATTGACGACAAAATGTCAAGCTTGTAAAATACGAACACCTTGACCTCCATATTTGGCTAATTAGTTTTATTTCGCACACATCAAGTTTTTAGACGAAAATTATAATAATTAGATATGTTTTATGTATTATTTATATTCCTTATAATGTATGAACAATTATAAATTAGTAAGTATACAAACATTTTAATAATTATTAATTTCATAGTACACATGTCATGCTTTCTGCAGATAAAATTTTTGGTTGTTAGTTTGAAGTTGTAAAATAAAATAAAAAGTTAAAAATAAGAAAAATACAGCGTAAATAGTATCTTTACATTAGAATCTGTGAGTGACGCAATCGAAGTCGCCTATTGCTAACCGCGACCGTATTTAATTTACCCCTATAGTAAGGCTTCTTAATGTTGCAAGGCTACTCTATGTAATCAGTGAAATAATTCAAATCGGTACTACTGAAGGTTAGAATTGGGTAATTACCAAAAACATTATTGTTATAGATATCCCTACTCAGAGCCGAATAATAATATATCGCTTTTAGCTTTATGAAAAATACGAACGGAATCTACAGCTTTTTGCTGCGTAGATCTTACATTTTTATTTTGACGTGTCATACGCAGGATACTAGTTGCCTTTTTATAAATTGTATTATATAGACAGCGTTCGTACCTAAGTACTGTGATTACGATACAATTTATATTAAGCATTTGTACGATTTATACAGCTTTTTTATTTGTCGGGCTTTTGATTCGATGTACTTCACCGGGCATATTGGCTAGCAGAGCTTTAGTAGAGCCTTATTTATTCATGCAGCGTTAGGTATATGTTAACGCTGCGGTAAGTAAGGTTAGAGATATCTTTGTTGGTTGATATTATATAAACGAAATACAATGTAAAATGCAATAAAACATTAAGATATATTTCAATTACCCTATAAATGTTTGCAAGAAACAGTGATAGATGTTTTCGCATCGGTTTGTTTATTTTGTTTTCATCCTCAGGTTCTAAATTTGAATAGCAGCGCTCCCAGACAGTTTTGTAACGGCACATTTCGATACATGTGATTTAATTAAATATAAAAATACTAACTTTTTTAAAGTATTATGAGAATGTCCTCTATTATCCATAAATCTTAAAACAAATCTTATAGAATTTAGTCGCTGGGTCTCTGATACTCGACAATTCCTTGGCACTCGTCACAATTATCTCAAATACCAACTCAGCGGTGCTGCAGAAATAAATTGCACTTTTATACATGTCATATTACAGGATTTACCACCCTATGAGTGAGCAACAAGGATGATCTTCACTTGTCATTTAATGTTACATGTAGTTTAATGTCGCAAAAATATCTAACGTTATTTGCATTGGAAAAATGCTTTTGAGAGTGATTGCTGTCTGTGTAGCGACTTGTTACATAAATAAAATTGAGTAGACATAGAGAATTTAAAATAAATCAGTTTTGAATAAACCCGTGCTTTATGCGATTCGTTATTTTTCAGAACCCAAACGGATATTTATTTTATACTTATGTTATATTTCGAACTATCCGTACAATCTATAAATATTCTACAGTTATTTATGGAAAAATCGGTCAAGTTTTTAATGCTATTTTCTTTTGAGTGATGATAATTAATTTTATTTATGACGGAACTCGAAAGTCAGTTGTTAAAAATAACTATAATGAGATCACGTGAACTACGAAAAAAGCTCTTTTTAGAAACTCTATCCATATAATTATTCTATATCGTTTATTTATTAATTGATTCAAACAAATATCACCCTTCACTGTTGTGTCAACCAGATCAAAATGATCCGAATGAAATACTTTCCTAAAAGTATTTTGATAAGGCAACCCTTTAAAAAATTGTTATATAATAACCATGACCATTTTTTTGCCTTCACTCTTCTGAGGCGAAAAAATGGTCACATAGTATTAAGTAGTATTATGTAGAAACATAATACTACTTAATACTTTTGTAAACAACATTATACATTTGTCATATCAACAACCGCCCAATCTTTTTATCAGCAACTCGTGGAATAGTTATCATCATCATCAGCCCGTACAACGTCCACTGCTGAACATGGGCCTCCTCCCGAGGGAGGGTTTTGGCCATAGTCACCACGCTTGGCAGGCGGGTTGGTGACCGCAGTATTTTGTAGTAACACACTGGGAAACGCTGCTGCCAACGGGCAACCCTGGTATACGATTCTTATAGATGATTTTATAACAATGGGACAATGGGAACCAACGGCTCAACGTGCTTCCCGAGGCACGGAGGTAGTTCCTCAACCACCCAGACCCGGAAATAAATCTTAAAATTTTCACAAAGATTTCTTGTCCGGCGTGGGGATCGAACCCATGACCGCCAAGATTTCAAGCGACCCAAATACTGCTACGCTACGGAAGTTGTTGAATTAGTTATTAGGTATGTTATTAATGCTGTAATGGACATCAGAAGTTTGGCAACAAACCAATATTTATGGACAAAATTAATTAAGGTGTTATATAGTCCACAAAATTAACTAAATATGTCAATGTAATAAAGTAATTTAATTAACTAATCAAATTGTGTTGTATTAGCTACCTATATGTAAATAAAATATAAAAGCTGAAAAACAATTAAAATAAAATAATTAATTTTAATAAATTCAATGTATAAAATTCAAAGACCGCTCGTTTTATGTATTTAATATGTCATATTTATGTTACACTAGCTTCCCGCTCGCGGTTTCGCCCGCTTAACTCCTGTTCCCGTAGAAACTATATTTAAATAAAGCGTTTCGCGATAAATGGGCTATATAATACTGGAGACTTTTTTTTAATTTAGCGCTGATTATAACGCGTTTCAGCAAACAAACTCATCAGTTTTATATATAAGTACCTATAGATGTTAAACCATCTTATAACCCTCTATTATGATACTGTAAGAGTAGGTAATTTCAAATCAATTGTACATGATCGTAGTCACAGCTTCTGAGTAAAAGACTACGTAGGCACTACGAGAGGGGTAACGAACTCTATCTTTTAGAAAAACAATCAGACATCGCGTCGCCTGCGTCCTGTGTGCCCTTCAAACAACCTTCATGGATTTCATCCTACTCCTAAGTATACAATAAACCTGTTTATTTAGAGCATGTTATACACGACGCTTTATGTGTAGAGTATTTCTGTAAAAGGTATAAGAAAATATATAAAAAGTTTTGTAATATCATTCCTCGTAATTCGATATGGAAGTATGCTACATTTCACACACATTACATTCATCTGTTGTTACTTTTATGAATAGTTGATTTTACCAAATATTATATTTAACTAGATAATGCTCGCGACTCCGTCCATGTAGATTTCGGTTTCTAAATACAAACACAGCCATTGTCATCCTCGTAGGAACCATCCGATGCCCTCGTAGACCCAAAGTCCAAGAGGCCCGCGAATTGTAAAGTAGAGCGACAGTTGTACAAAACTCCCCTAAAATACTAAAAGTCATAATCCCTCAATCTCATCGCCAGCGACCGCCCTGAGCAGAGGTCCAAGCCCCACAGGGGGCGCCCTCTTGCGCAAGTTGCTTAGTTTGTAGTTTTTAAACCATTTATTAAGGCTGGAGCTCTGTCGCCTTTATGCCCGTTGAAGTAGCAAAAGCCTCGTGGCTACCTACGTAAGACTATCCAAAAAAATAAACATCCTCTTAGGGGTGGAATGTTTAAAATTACTCTCTTATCGGATGCCTACGTCATATAAAAAAAAATGGGTATATTCTTTATATGACGGAGGCAAGTCGCAGGTCCAAGTTCCTGCAACTTGTAACAACAGTCAGTCATTCAGGACAAGCGTATTTTTAGGTGTAGATTTATTTTAAAGTAGCACGAATATTTGTGAGGCTAAAAGGCTATGTTATATTTTACTTTACAATAGTATTTGACAGTTGTGTTGTACTCCGACACTAATACAATTAGCCTACACGGTCAGTAACGCACGCCCAGTCTTCCCACTAATTGAAATGGTTCATGGCAATATTTTAACTAGATACTACATACCTACATACAGACTAAATGTATATGGATATCCTTTTTGAGTGTTCTACACTAGTAATAAAATGTTTTGCCTATTTGTGGTAGGTATTAACCACAGGTTTTATGTTTCGTTGCTAAATATATCTTCTTTACATCAGAAGACAATAATAGGTTTATTTGTAAGTCATAACAAATGCTGATTTCTGATTTCAACTTGTACTGTAAGCCTCAAAGGCCTCAATATATTATGGTTTAAATACCTACATGAAAATCAATAGCTAACTATGTATAGAATGTAAATGGCTAAAGTGATTTGGCATAGTCTTTTTCGTTTTGTTATCGAACAAGGTTTGTCTATATTTATGTATTTGTGTACATAGACATTATTGTGTGTGTATGTTTGTTACGAATAAACTTAAAAACTATACTGGACGGATTTCGATAGTAATTTCACCTCTAGAATGGTACATTATATCTGAGTAAGATAGGCTATATTTAATTGGTTCATTTGAAAAAAAACTACAATGTCTGTGAACAATTGCAGTAAAGTGGATTACTAAAATGTTATGTTTCGTAAATATATGTACATACAGACAACTATTTTTAATTTAGTGCTAGATAAAATATCTAAAAATAAAATCGTAGCATAAGAGATTTAATATTTATAGTTGTAGAGCTTATATAAAGTAATCCGCTCGCTTTTTGTCTTATCCAACCTTGAAAGTTACGATGCACTAAAATAAATAAAAATGGTGTAAATAACTGTCAATTATTACAATACTTTAACTTTTGAACTAAACCTACTGTAATGTCGTCTCTGTATTCGGGAAAAACAGTTTGTTATAGCTATTGTAATTTTCGCTCTTACTGTTTTGTATAAAAACGTCTGAATCAAATAATTTATTTGTTAAATATTGTATATTAGTTTTAAGGTACATTTAGTATATCTTCTATTCTGCTTTCTTTAATTTTCCTCATGTTTCTTGAATAAATGTAAATACATACATAGTTCCTTTCTATTTTCTCATTTCTTAAATCAGGGAAAGCTTTATCCGTGGAGACAAATATATGTAAATTAGTGTGAAATTCGTATCTATTCAGAATAGTTCGCTCCGGTCAGTAATTTTCCGCTGCCGGCATATTCAATCCATTTGATTAAATATATTACCTACCAGCTCTGACTATTATATTGCAGACAACGGGTCCAATAATAATAGCGACGAATTTTACGACTGGAATCTTAATTTGTTGAAGTATTCGATTGGTATATGTGTGGATTTTTTATTCATCACATGAATATATGAATGTATTCAGACCATATCTATACTAATATATAAAACTGAAGAGTTTGTTTGTTTGTTTGCTCCAATGCGCTAATCTAAGCAACTACTGGACCGATTTAAAAGAAGTCTGTAAGTGTTTAGATAGCCCATTTATCGAGGCTATTTTTAATTATGAATATCTCACGGGAACGGGAGTTATGCGGGAGAAACCGCACGCGGGAAGGTAGCTCAAGATATTTGTATTATGCGAAGGTTATTGTCGTTAAAGTTTAATATCGATATTGTCGTAGGTAGGAAGGTAGGTATTAATTTCTGAACATATGTTTGTACTCAACCTTGTATTAAGGGTTCAACTAGGTTCAAATTTGGTATAGGTTTTCTTTGTTTAAGCCGGATATATTTATATATCCGACTGAAAGAGAGAAAACATATACCACAATACCTTTAATAATAAATTAGGCACTAAATGCTACAAATGTCAGCTTCAAAAAAAATGTTAACCATGCACAAAGGACAAAGTATTGTTACGAAGGTTATGAAGACACTTTTAAAGTTTCTAGGTATAACGCTAAAACATTTTTTTCTGGTACTCATTTGTTTATATCTACTAAAAACAAGATCTAAATTATACGGATTAATTATAACATTATTCCATATTTAGATAGACCATTAAACAATATTTCTGTCAGCTTACTTTTAAAATACTTAGGTATTTTAAAATACACAAAAACAAAAATATTTTTCTTGTCAGGTATTTAGTATATGTTATGTACTTATACGTAACTTTGAATTATCACACATGAAGTAAATTGTGGGATAAATTATCTCACGGCAGCAGGCACCTGCGGCTTTTATAGAGACGACAAAGGCTTAAAATATTTTACCCACTCAACCTAATATATTTTCTACTTTATGTATAATTCTCCCGACCAACTTAGGCTTCGGCGGCTAAAGTCTAAAGAGATCAGCCATCTACGCAGGACATATTATACCGCACAAGAGTATGTGTTATCTATTAATTTAAAAATCAGATAGGACGGTTCTGCTTTCACGATTGGTGAGAATCAGAAATGAAACGTAGAACCGGCAGTGTAAAGTGCTCACCGAGACACGGATGAAACGCCACCAACTTCCTTACACCGGGCTGGTAATCAGGTACTTCGAGAGAAAATTTCTAGTCACACAATTTTTTAGCCCGATCTATCTAGTAGGTAATCGAACCCAGGACCTTGCTAGTTAAGGTCGAATATATTACCGATAAGCCAACGAGGCATTCTACTGCCACATGATACCTACGATTTTATTTTCGCATAATCGGTCAAATATATTTATAACAAGTGAAACAATTATGCTCTCAGCAAAACGTGACATTTATTAAGTATCTTACTATTACTACCTATTATATACGAAGTAGTAGGTATGCGATTTATAGACGGCATAGATGAATGTGCCAATCGTCCTAGATATTATGATAACGCTACATAAGCAATTCTTTGACTCAACAAGAGATTTCATTACAAAATCACGAATTATCTATACTAATATATATATAAAGCTGAAGGGTTTGTTTGTTTGTTGAATGTGCTAATCTCAGGAACTAAAGACTTCCAGTGTTAAATAGCTCATTTGCCGAGAAAGGCTATTGGGTATATTCAATTAAGAATCTAGTACCTAATAATATAAATAACCAACTTCCGCGAGCGGTTACGCCCGCGAAACTCACATTCACGTTGGAATTTCATGATAAAATATAGCCTTCCTCGATAAATGAGCTATCTAACACTGAAATTATTTTTCAAATCGGATCAGTGGTTCCTGCGATGAGAGCGTTCAAGCAAACAAACAAACTCTTCAGCTTTATTTAGTATGGATGTACTATGCTATATTTGATTTACAACTTTACAATCGTAAAAATAAAAATGTAGTAATACATAATTAAATAGCACATGGTAACTTTAATAAATGTTAGGTATGTTTCATGGTCGTGTATTTGAACTTGGTTGAACCCCTTAAGGTTGAGAACAAACATCTGTTCAGAAACTAATACCTTCCTAGCTATTGTATTTGGAGTATAGTGGCCTGTAGTAATAATAAATGACCAAAGCTCATTATAGTTACGGTATATAAGGAGTTTTCAAAATATGTGCGACCTGTGCGAGGTAAACTTATATTCAGTAATAGTTCATTACGATAAGTGTGACCTAAGTAGCCTATTATTGCACGGCGTGAAGTTAGTGCCCGAGCGTAGCGAGGGTGCTGGGGGGGGGGCAGGGGTGGATGAATTTATTAATTTAAAAGTCACATTCAAATCAATGCAATTTTGAATGTCATCCTTTTATTATTCATTTCTTCATACTTTTTCTCTCACATTTGTTCGCTGTGAATTTTCAAACTTCAAATGGCATTTAAAAGTGTTTGCTTTCATTTTTGATGCATGTGTGAAGTTAGTCGGGTTTAGGTCACACTGTGCTATAAAAAAATGAATATTTTACAGAAATTTCTTCACAAACATAATCACTACATACAATACTGTGCACTGTTAAAAGGATTGGTGCACACTATTATTGTTTTTTTGTAAATTTACTACTTTTTTAGTAAGCAATTGCATAGTAAAATTACAAACTCTTGTATTGTATTGGGATTTTAACACGCATTTGTTGTAATATTACATTTTGTAATAGCTAGAGTACTAAGCAGGTGCAATTTTACAATTTTTTTGTATTCGTCAAATACTTATTGTAATTTTACAATCCTAATTTGTTGAATTAAATCTAAAGTTTTCTAATATTTCTATATACATTCGGAATTTGATTATACCCCAATTATCAGTAAATTTACTAACCAAAATTTGCAATTACAATTACAAGAAATGATTGGAAATTTACAAATTATTTTTTTATTTTGTGTAGTAAAATTACAAGACGGAGATCCACAATTTCAAAAATGTGGTGGGTAAAAACTTCCTACACAAATCTAGTAAAATTACTATGGAAATTTTAACAGTGTGCTGTTAAAACAATTTAACCTTTTCTAAGTATATATAAAAAATAGAATCACTATTTCCCTTGGTCACGGCACTAGGTACGGACGAACGCTGGACCGATTTCGCTAATTCTTTTTAGAATACAGAAAACAGCGCGGATAATTAGAAAATTTTAGAATACTTAACATTTAATGTACCTTATAAAGCTTTTGAATATTATACCTACTCTTTTTTTAATGTAATTTAATGGCGTTTGACATAACATTGACAGAATGCGTGCAGTTCTTAGTGCACATCACGGTTATTTCAGAGCTATCACGCCTTATATTAAAAGCTCACTTTAATATAGAGCTTTAGTTAAGACAAAACAATTTCTGTCGGGTCAGCTAGTATACCTACATACAATACATTTAAAATTAAACAAGAAGGATTTACAATATTATTAATAGTCATCCCAATTAGGGTTATTAGTATCAAAGAACAGAGTTTTGAATAATTATAATTAGACGCGACGGTCAGTTATTCTCAGATTGCTAACGATGTCATGTGACATGGCCCACATCATGTTCAAGCTCTCTGGAAGCGTTAGACTATACGTTTAATTATAACGCATCGTAAATAACAATACTAAGTAATTATTCTAGCCCGCCGTGAATGAGGTGAAAAATTTAACAAAGTTTTTTATATAATTTCTTATTTAAGCTGCAGCGCAAAATAAAAATAAATGAAAGTCCCATCTAAATTGATAATACCTTTTTGGAGATTAGACGAAATAGACAGACAAACAAACAGACATACAACATAAATACTTTATAAAATTAACTATATACCAGTGAAAATCCCGTTAGAATTAGTCCAGATGTCACAGAGTGTAGCCGCAACGTAACAAACAGGTACACGGACAGACTTATTTTTTTATTTCTTTTATTCATATACCGGACAGACCTGCATGATAATATATGAATATATATATTATATATGATTTGTGAATCTAAACCATTCAGGGCGCCACCCAAAGGCATACAAAAAATACATTCAAATCGGTTTGGAAGAGTTCAGTGCCACACGCAAGTACAGTAGAATTATATATATAAAGATGGGTGTATTCATTCATATAAACATTTAGTAAAAAACCCGTTATTTCCCCATTAGAAACAGACACTTCAATTTTATTTATTTGTATAGTTAGAGATATATCGAGAATTAGATGAATACTTATGAAATACTTACCTGAATACTTTTATTTTTGTCGTTTAATTTAGAAGTATAACCAAGATTATTATAAAATATCATAATAGGTACCGAGTATGTTTTAGAGGAAATATTATATCAAGTTAAATATTTGATATCTATTTTTTTTTTATAATTCTCTACAGCTACAGATAACACACAACAGTAATTTATAATTTTTCCATATCATTCTATGTATAATAGTTGCCGATTGTATTGGTTACAATTACCATGTATGCCATAATATAATTGGTTGTAGTAATATGCTTTAGTTGTGTATGACCGCTCTATACTAATTATACTTAATACCCAATTACTTTGATTCTCAGGGTCGCTATGGAATATACACGACTTGTAAATTTGACATTGTAAAGTTCGGCAACTTCTCGAAAAACAAGGACTGACTCAGGAATGTCTCTTAGAATAAATAAAATGTAGCAGTTTGCCTATGTACTGATAATTTACTAGCTGACCCGACAGCTTAACTTTGAATATTGAATTCGAATTGATACAATTAATAAAGCAAAATATTTCAAAATCAAAGTTTTTGTTCGTAGAACTAACTCAATATTACGATCATGTGAGCAACAATAAAAGCGTTTGAAAATGTTGAATTAACATGTGTGTCGTATTGGAACCCTTGCAATGTAATGGCTTATTTAAAATTCATTTATACTATTGAAGCATTTCGTTTCGAATTTGAAGTAGATATGCTTGCAAAAAAAAAAGACCAATTTATTATGTTAATGCACCTAACACAATAACAATCTCATAGGAAATGTTTTACTACAACAGTACGGTAAGTAAAACATTTTTACCGAAATCAACGTAATTACCCTTCAGAGCATTTAGGTAGATAAGTA
This sequence comes from Nycteola revayana, assembly GCA_947037095.2. Taxonomy (NCBI): domain Eukaryota; kingdom Metazoa; phylum Arthropoda; class Insecta; order Lepidoptera; family Nolidae; genus Nycteola; species Nycteola revayana. The sequence goes on along the minus strand of OX344845.2, from coordinate 10,265,464 downwards.
CACCGTAGCGATAAAAAAAACAGTGATACATGAAGTTTTCCGCCCATTTGACTACTGCCCTACTAGTTTTCTCCTCAAGGTCGTTTCAATGCCGCCGTAATTTAATTTGAAGGTCTCATCTTCAACTCTCCAGCTACGAGATTTCTCATAGCCAGGAGCAAAATCAACGTTGAACAGATCAATATATTTCACGCATGCGTACTAATGACTTCAAAATGTTTTCGACTATTCGGGAGCGTAGGCGTTTGACGTGTTTAGCTCATAATTAAATTGAATATACAAATATAATTTATTTTATAGATGGACCTAAAAGTTTTTTGGACCGGTTAATGTGGTGATAAATATAAAAAAGACGTAGCCTAAATATTATCACATAAAATACGCAATAATTTACGGCCGGTATACCACAGTCCGATAAATTTCCCATAGAATATAGTATTACGCCCAATCATTATGGGGCCTACCTCAATATAAAAATGCTATATATTATAGGAGAAAATTTATATTTATGTAACTACAATCAACTAAATAGATAGGTTCGCACCATCAGTATGAAATAATGTAAATAAATATGTTTATTTCACTACGACAGCAGGTAATTCTTTATGGGTGAAGCTTCTAGCTGTGTACTAATGCAGGTAAACTCTCCTCATAAACGTGTAGGTACATACATATAAATTTCAAATACGTGGGACACTCAGAAAGATTTGCGACACTAAAAAAAATTGTTCTACAGGTACATATATTTTTATTTAATCTTTACAAAGTACTCTCCACCAGCCTCTATACAAAGATTCATGCGTCTGAACCAGTTTTCAAAACACTTTTTCCAGTCCGCCGTAGACACCTCGTTTATAGCCTGCTCGAACGCAGCCAGCGCATCTTCCGGCGACGAAAATTGTATCCCCTTGAGCTGATTTTTTATTTTTGGAAATAAAAAGAAGTCACACGGTGCTAGATCAGGGCTGTAAGGAGGGTGACCCAGGAGTTTGACTGGTGTGCTGTCTAGGAAGTCCCTCGTTTTGAGCGCGGTGTGTGCAGGCGCATTGTCGTGGTGGAGCAGTAGTCCGCGGAGCCCTGTGTTTGGTCGCTTGTTGCTCACAACAGAAAAAACTTCTGGTAAACATTTGGTAGTATACCATTCGGCGTTGATGCTTCTTTGATCTCGTAAGGGAATTGAGGCCAAGTGGCCAGTCAAATTAAAAAAGCTGGCGATCAAAATCTTCCCCCCGCTTCGAGATCGCTTCACTTTGGAAGGCGTTGGTTCATTTTGAAACACCCAAACTGTCGACTGGCGCTTGGTTTCTGGATCGTATTGATAAATCCAGGACTCATCACGTGTTACGATGTCGTAAACACGCCGAGACGAGCCTGCTTCAAATTTGTTCAGCATATCACGGCACCATTCCACCCGGGCCTGCTTCTGAGCGTCGGTGAGGTAGTGCGGCACCCAGCGCGATACTATCCTCCTCACGCGAAGATGCCCGTGTAGAATCTCGTGAACGCTTCCCGATCCAATCTTTAATATGTGTTGAATCTCCTGATATGTAATTCGCCTATTATCTTGGATTAAATTTTTCACTGCTAGCACGTTTTCTTCCGTAATAGCCGTCAAAGGGCGACCGCTTCTTTCTTCATCCCCCAAGGTTGGTCGACCGCGCCTAAATTCGTTATACCAACGATACACGGTTGCCTTGGAGGGGCTTTCATCCATAAATGCCATTTGAAGTCTATCGAACAATTTATCCGGTTTCAGGCGACACTTGAAATCGTAAAAAATCATAGCTCTAAAATGTTCCCGGCGCTGATCCATTTTTCAGTAAGACACGATACTTTGAATTGGCTCGCAAAAAATGTGGAGGGAAATTTTGAAAATGGAACACACATATTTTTACTTACAAGTAATCATATTTTCGAAAAAGATTCTAACCGGCCAGTCTCCCATATATAAAAACTATTTTTCGCAATACTTTCTGAGTGGCCTGGTACGTTTCACAATGTGTAAACCTATCTCTTTTGTTGACTGTGCATATAAGTATAAATATATTGAATATAGTGTTATATATGATGAAATAGTAAAAAATGCATTTCCAATCATGTGGCAAGATCTCATCCAACATCAAAGAAACATACCATCTTTACACCGAAATTTTTATAGTCGTTAACTCGTTACCATCGTAAATTGGTTGGACGATTTGCCATCAGATTATTCCTATCGAAGCGTAAATTTAGCGTTTTAATAGACATATGTTTTTCAGTAAAAAGTAGCCTTTAACAAGACAAAAGTTGCCTTCAATAATAAATGTACATAGCAAAATGAGCTCCTTGTAATACAAGATATCTAAGTTAACATTGGTTTGAAGTCATTTTAATCTGTAATTTCTATTGCCATTGTAGAAAGTATCTACATAGATCGATTGTACTAGGTTCCAAAAATAAATCATTACGCTTAGTATTAGCAACCACTATAAAATCACGGTATGTTCTAACTGTTCTAATTACAGTTTCCGATGTCGTTTTTCCTTCTTGTCAATATAGTAGTAATACGATCTCGACAAAGATCAAACAATGAGCTTTAATTCTATAGGTTTGCATCGTTGAGTTATTAGAGACAGTTTTATGGCCTATATAAGTACCTATAATATCTTATTTCTTGTAATAACATAATAACATAAGAAACTGAAACAAAAATTGGGCGCGACTTAAACAAATTAACTTACTTACTTAACTTAACTATAATGTTGACAAAATGATTGGTCTCGCGCGTTCGTCTAGATACCGCGCTTACTTAAAACCTAAATGCGGCAAATCAATGTTGAAGTGCGTATTAGACACTGTACAGATTTGTGATCCCGATGTGCTTCTTATTTCTTGTAGTGTTATTTTATACAGCTTACTACACAAATTGGCATATTACTTCGATTATAGCCTAAATTTTATAAAACTTTTGACATTTATTCCTCCCACAGAGCGAGAAAGGACAAAATACTAGTTTACCAAGAAATAAAATTACTGACCTATCTGGCTTCACAGCGGCTCCTACTCCTAGAAATAAAAGGTAATTGTGAAACTCATATTTATATATTTCTTACGCACTAGCTTGTTTCTACGCACTGACAAAATAAAATTTAACGATCAATCCATATTCCTCTTTCCCGCATTATTTTTTTATTAATTAAGTTTTTTTTTAAGACAACATAATATTTTATGCCTACGGTCTGCGTATCATACCTCCTCGAACACGACCTCTTTGGACTTCAATAAAATTAGGCGGCACAAAATAAACAACATTTCTTTACATATTTCCGTGAATTATTTATTTTGGGGCAAATAGAATTAATAAAAATCTCATTTCGTAAGTATTTGTGACCTCACCTCAGATTATTTGAAACATTCAAGGAAGTCAATATTGGGATTTAAATTGAAAACTTTTTGTAAGATTTCTTTTATTAGACTGATGTTTTCGAAAATAGAATGATAATTAAAAAAACTCTTAAATTAAAAATAAAACGTAAAAAATCTAAAATCATAGATTCCATAAATATATACACATTATTATATTGTACAAAAATCTAAACGGTTATTGAAATTAATTTCGTAAACTAGGACGGAGTTGAGATTGAGAATCTGTCACATGATGTTAATTGAGGAGGGCTTTTCTCAATTGCTAGAATAATCAACATCGCTCATCTCTTTTGTGTACAATTAATCAAGGACAAGGTTGATTAGTAACTCATTCGCATTGGCTACTTTTGTTACACTATGCGCAGAATTCGTGATTCGTTAGAATGATATAGATGAAAGGTTCGTAATAATATTAAATACACAAGTATATTATACATTATTAGGTAGTCTTTATAAAGAGCACATTATAGATGGTGGATAAAATCATCACGGAAAATGGAAAAAAATATCAATTTGGTTTAAAAAAATAATTACTAAGGTGCTTCATTGTTGAGATTTTTTTGTTAATAAATTCGTATTTATTGCTTGAGATATCCTTGAGATATAACACAATAGTTCAAAAATAACAACAGTTTGTCGACACAGGGTTCGCAACCTTTATCTACAAAAAAAACATACAATACATAAACCATTTTTTTTTTTATATTTTCCTCGTCATTATATTTGCACTCTTTTCAAAATGTGCACTTCCTATAGACTCACAGTGTTATTGCGAACGAGGTAAATAATGAGAACTAATAAAAAATAACAAATAGAAAAATTCTAAACATGTGTGCTAATTTATCTTATGCTTCCTGGTTTGTATATTCGGAATAGGCGTGACGACAGTATAAAAAAATTAAAGATTTAATGTTTTTAGGGGAAAGTACATATAAAAAGAAATTATTACACTTATTTATTTTTATATATAACCTTGAGATTAATGTGATTTTTAATAAAATAAAAGATTAAAATACTGCATTCGGCCATTTTGACTGAAACACCAATCACGGCGCATGACGTCACGATATTGTAACCATCAAAGAGAATTTAACCACGACGTTAGGTTTGGCGGACTCAATGACATTTTTTACAATAGCGTGACGTCATAGCCGACGCCATGACACTTGAGGCCTTTTTTCGCGCGCTATTTAAAATTTAATAGAAATATGGCTTAAACTTCGTTAAATTTAAATTTATTACCGAAATATTGTGTTTTTCGTACTTAGAAAATGACTACCCACGTTGCGCAAGAGGATTTCAAAATCTTGCCTCATGCCTATTGTATTTGAAAAAATCCAGAGACTTTGAAAAAGTATTGATAATAAATAAAAATTAAAAAAAAAACTTTATAAATGCTTCAGTTTTTTATGTCGATCTGGCTCAAGTCGGGCAGTCGATGCAGTGTACCACCGATATACCTACTGCCGATATAGTGTTCTATCGATTTGGTGTACTGTCGATATATCGTATTGGTGTCGATACAGCCTAACTCAGGGAGTGTTACGCAAGTAAACTGCTAAAAATATAATCATAATTTCAGTGTACTTACAAATATTGATTTATACTTAACTAGCTTCCCGCGCGCGGTTTCATCCGCATAAATCCCATTCCCGTATAAACTTTATAATTAAATATAGCCTTCTGGATAACGTAACTTTCTAATGATGAATCATTTTTTCAAGTCAGTGATGAACCACTGCGATTTTTTGTCTGTGACCAATTTTTACCTAGCCTACAGGAATAGATTCTTATAAAAAACATTTATGTATATAAAAGTAGATCTTCTATGAAGTTATATGAAGGTATTGTGTGTACCTATTCATTATTGCCTACTTAGAACCTGATAGACATGTATTATGTGCGTAATTATAATCTACTCATTCTACTGTTGAATCATATAGTATAAAACCAATGCAATGCCATTGTCATATTTATAACAACCTGCAATGAAAAAACTATAGAGGTTAGATATTAACGATAAGTAGGTGTACACAAATATTAAATATTTGGTACATTGACCATGAAACCTACTCAGAAAACCCGTTAACCACCAACATTTGTGAACTGCACTCAAATCTCAGGAACTGATACTCCGATTTAAAAAACATCTTTCAGTGTTAGATAGCCCATTTATCGATGAAGGCTGTACTTAATTATGAAGTTCCTATGGGAACAGGAGTAACATGGGTGAAACCGCGCGCGGTTAGCATAAAAATAAAAGACAAAACGAAGCGGCAATATTTCAAAATTGAGATTCATAAAATTCGACCACCGGCCTCTTACGATTCGATCCTGCATCTTAGGTAATACTGTCTGAAAAATAAAGTACCTACTCACACTATATGCGAAATTTCAGCTGAATGGGTGAGTGATAACGGCTTTAAGTTTGATTTAAATAAAATACTAACAGATTCTAAAATTTTAAAAGTAAATACTAGCCATAAAGGCTGTAAGACAGGCTATAAATAATAATTTAAAAACCATACCATTCGCACGGACTATCATAACATTCCTTCTAGAAAGTATTTATTTACTAGGTCACTGTATACAATAGATAGGGAATGCAATAAATGGAACTGATAGACCGATATATTGAAGAAAGCGTTGGTACATTTCCTTATTATATTTGCAACTAGCTGATGCCCCCGACTTTATCCGCGAGACGTTTGTTATTCCTTCGGTTTTTTAACTATCCCACGGGAACGGGAACGGGAAATTTTGCTAGCAAGCAAGCTTCATGCTAAATTACATTTAAATCGGTGCCACAAGTCGAAGATTAGCCCGTACAAATAGACAAACAGACAGAGAAACAAAAAGAATTTTAAAAATCTGGATGTGGTCTATTTTATTTCAAAATAACGGCTACGGTGGAACCACAACCAGATGTAGAGACGTGTTAACAAGATATTTCGACGACCAGTTGTGGTTCCACCGTACCCTAATTGGTTAAGGCATTAAGGGCTAAACCTAAGATGCAGGTTCGAATCCTGCCGGTGGTCGGAATTTTATTAATGTTAATTTTGAAATATATGGTAGGTAAACATTTCCGTAACATTTAAAAATGTGTTCTATTTTACTTGTAGCGCATCGCCCTGTCTCGGTTTTTAGCGTTGTTTTTCTATTTACAGACATTCGACCTCTACAGTTTGATTATATGTATAGATATAGATTGTATCGAATGATAAAATCACTGAGGATATATTTGTTACTAAAATGACTAATACCTACAATTGGAGTTGTTTTATTTGCACTGTGATATGATATCCGAATGGGGGATTTCGAAGCTCGGTTAATCTAAATGACAATAATGATAACATTGGAACAAGTAACAACTTATTAGGTGAAGTATACGTTGTTATTCTTTGCCCAAAAACAATGTTACAAGATATATTTGTAACAATCCTGGTTTTTAATTTTAATGGTTGAATAGTGAGCTTACTGGCACTAGAATATATCTACTTAAGTCGTATATTATTTGTTTTCAAACATCAGTAACCAGGGCCGGATCTACATAACGGCTTGTTGGGATGCAGTCCAGGGCCTCATGGATAAATAGGGCCCCCAGCCCATACTGAAAACAAAAGGTGATATTTTAAACTAAAAATATGTATAAATTAAAAAAAACAATCATAGGGTTGGCAAAGTTGAGACAAAATGGCAATTAGTTGAGTCCATAAGTAGAATTATCTCAAGGCCCCGCAAATTCAGGATCCGCCCATGTTAGTAATGTTTTATTAAAGCGGTTTATTAATGATTTATCTAACAAAAGGTACTACGGTATTCTATCACACGGTTTCTCAACGATCAATGAAAGGAAGAATCAACAAATAAAGCTGCTAACTTCGCTGTCAAATTCAATTTAGTAACTAAAACATGAACGATAAAAACTCTTAGTACATCCAAAATGGCGTTTCTCGAATCGTTCTTCGATTTAAAACAAATTATCTAATCACATGCTTGTAGTAACTCAGTGTCAAATGAGTTACTACAAGAGTTTTGAATGCTAATTCATTAATTTCAACGTTGCTCAACCTTTATAAAAACTGTATGTAAGTGTGCTACAAATTGCTACTTGATATAGAAATAAATGCATACTATTTAATTATATGTACCATTAATACACTTAGTTCCTTTATTATTTCTAAATTAAAAAAACAAATACAGTTTTTTAGAAGTACTTAATGATGGGATTTTTTTTATCAATGCCTATTATAAAGTAAATATTATTATGAGACCAGTGCGTAGTCCTCGTAGCCTGCGAAGCTCCTGATCCCGTAGCATCAAAACTAACTACAAACTCCTACGTAGCAGCTACGACAGCTGCATTGGCACATTATAAAAATAAATAAATAAATTTAATATAAAAGAATTATAATGATTAAGAGCTTATAATATTAAAATATAATAAAATTTAAGAGTATGTTCGTTTGATAGTGATTACCAGAATAAAAATATATTTATGCGCGCTATTTATTGAAGAAGGCTCAAGAAAATATCAAACAACTCATCTCGCTCAAGATAGACAGAAACGCGTAATTACTAGTTTGATAATATAGGAATGCTAACTATAAATTAATTTAAAGAATGAAACGCGACATCTCAAAACAATTTGGAACTAAAACAACTATGCAGATTACCGACCTGAGTAATTAAATCATAAAATTATTTGTATTTTAATATTAATAAATTACCTTTATTAATAATAAACGTACATAAATAACACGGCACAAATACGTGTACATAGGTATCATAGGTACTCTTCACTGTCTCAAATACAAACATAATAAACAATTTCAATTTAGATCCGCTGCCCATTTGGCGACGGTGTTATTGTAACGTGACCAAAAGCTATAATATGATGCTTCTTGATTACATGCATTGCTGATATCGTAAGTACCATCATAATATTTGAATATAGTTTTTAGATAGATAGAAATCTAGTAATGCCCTAAAGGGTTAATTTATAGAAACACTAGTCTGTATAATTTGAACTACGCGTGTAGGTCCTATTTGCATAGGAAATGTTATTTTTAATAATGTATGTAACAAAATTTGTTCAGTGGATTCATTGTTTATTGATTATAAACAACGAAACTACCTTCATTTGGAAAATAAATAAATATTATTTATACACATGTATTATGTCTTTGTTATTCCATAATACTATCCATACAGTCAACAATGATAATTATTATTACAGAGCCATTTTCGATTTAATGACGTATAAAAATAAAATACCTACTATTATCATTTAGCTTCACTTAAACCTATCAATAAAACATTTTTTTATGTCAACTTAAATAATCGAATTGACTCAAATCAATTAGATGATTTATATTGACATGATAATGTTACAATTACACATTGTATTTCCATCGTCATGCGATTTTGATTCGCACTCTCTATTTAGTGTGGCGCCATACCATTGATTGAAGTAGTCTATTAGTTATATCTAGTTATACCTACATAAAAAATATCTACACTAGCATTACGAACAGTAAAGGATTGTATTTTCGTTTAAAACGGATTGACTCAAAAGCAAGTTAACTGATTGTTACTAATGTCACCTGTAGAAATCGATTTAATAGCGAGAAAAAAGCTATGAGTATTTCCTAAAACAGGTTGTTACTCCAAAATTATAGATCTATTATTTATACTGTTTTAAACCCTTATGGAACCAACGTTTTGTGATAAGTCAACAAAAAAAATGACATTAAACCACATTTAACAATATTTTATATCGAATTTATATCGTAGTCTATCCCCAAGGTACTTGATGACAGCCCAATTGGGGCAACGACCATAAATAAATAGGTCTTGTAGGTACTAACACTTCGATGACAATTTATTTCGTCAATTAATAATATTAGTGCACGTGGCATGTCAACTAAGTCGTTATTGTTCATTAAAATTGGCAACAATTTTATAGTCCTCCTAGTTTTTAGGCTATGGCGTACAAACTATATAAGGAAATTGCCTATCTGCGCAGGCACATATTATAGTGCACTAGTGAATGCTCAAACACAAGTGCACTCTTAATTCTGACCAGAGAAATACCAGTAAAACAAAAGAGGTTCTTGTATAGGTAAATACATATGTATTTATTTATGTAAAGTTTCATACAGTTCTGCTATATTTTAAAGGTGGAATAAGCAAGTTAATACGACCCACCTTATTTAAGGACCTATTGTTTAACTCAACAGTTCTACGGGTCACTCTTGGCAGAGCGGTCGTGGTCATCATTGTAGGTGAATACCTCAACAGTACGTGAATAAATAAATATGAAAATATTTAAACAAGGTCAATGCCATTACTAGAAATGTTTCTAAGTATTATTTTCTCTATCTATAACTAAAACTTTTTCCAATCGTCGTCTACAATTGCTACAAAGTTAATTTTGGTACAAAGTACATGTACAAAGCATAAACAACTTACAATTTTTTTATTATTATTAACCACCTTTCCATAGCACGAGGATAAGGTTTACCCACAAATACCCCCCGGGTTCCGACTCCATACGCCAGTATTTGGGTACACTGGGATACTACATCAGCATCTCGACCGGTGCGACGTAAAAACTAAATAAACTCGCGACTTTATCCGTAGAGACGTGACAAAATAAGAATATCGGTAAAGCAACTTTTTTATTACCACGTCAACAATTTTATTGTTTTATAAATATTTGTTATATGTACAACAAGCTAAACCAAATAAAAATGATTATTTGTTAAAAAGATATCAGAAAAATTAATTTAAATTATGTCAGAATTTCCATTCCATATCTGTCAAAATTTAAATTTATTCCTTTTATAATTTTTATCAGTCGATTAAATAATTGGCCCTTAGTATTTAATAATAATTCAGTTAATTAGTATCGAAATAGATGCCCACGTTGTATCATCACCAATCTAGCTGATTTAATAAAACAATTTTCCAAAAAAGGTCAAAAGCAATATGTTGTATTTTTGTATATTATATAGAAAGAGAAAAACAAAGTTTTCCTTATGCTGAAGTTGGCGACTCATATCTGTCTAATTTATTTAGAAAGTGGCGCATGGTTTATAGATATAGGCTCTTAGTTTGATTACATAGATATAATCTAACAGTATATAGGCAGTAACGTAGCAAGCCCTAGAAGAGGCCCGTATCAAAATTTGTTGGGAGGACAGCCAATATTTAACTTTTTTTTACTAAGATACTTTAGGGACTCTTGCATCCCCGTAACATTGATGTACCGCGCCGGTCCTATGCCTATGTTAGATATACCTAAACGGCGTTTATATTATTAAGATAGAGTATTATTATTAGTTCATACTAATATGAAACTAAAGAGGTAAAGTTTGTGAGGTTGTAGAAGGTAATCTTTGGATATACAGAACCGATATGATATGAAAGCCACATCATTTGTGACATAATATTTTAAGACGCGGGACAGCTGACTGATGTCATAGATTTGTATTTTATTTTTTTATTATATTATTTTATTTTTTGTGTTAACTTGTAGAAATGAAGCTTGATGTTATATTTAATTTTATCTTTTTTATATATTTATAACTCTTTATATGCATATAAAATTATATAACTGTTTCTAAAAAAAGGCTAGTAAGTAATAAATAAATTCCGAAACTACTGGGCTAATTAGAAAAAAAACTTTTACGATTATAAAGCTTTGTTAGGAAACCAAGTATATATATTATTTTAAGATGAGGTTGTCACGGGAACGGGTATGCTTTTTACATTGGTAAACAGTTACTAGTAATAACATTTTAATGATAAAAAATACAACTACTTATTACAAACAAATTTCACGGTGTAAAACGCTGTAACCTAACCTAACGAATCTACTACAACGGTCTACTTTGTTAACTTTGACCTTCAATCGGTACCTATTATGAGTAGGTAGTAGGTACTCTAGCTCTTGTACCTTATTTATCTAGTCTTGTAAAAATTACAACGATTAAAATTACAAAAACGATTAAAATATTAAGTAATTTATGTCAATTTCCTATTGTTTAAGCATTTATGTCTGTAGGTGTATATCAACTAGAGACCCTATTTTAAAATCCCCCCCTGACCACGCTATTATTTTAAAATCAACTTGGTGATTTTTTTTGTTGTGTGTGAAATTGTGAGAAATTTTTAAAAACTTTTTTTTTTTTAAATTATATTACGGTTGTTATTTTACCCGGCGACAAGACCGGTTACTGGACAAGAACAGTTCGCAAGAAAAGCTCTAGGTTGTGGAGATATTAGTAAAATATTGAAGTGTAAGTATACATATGATAAAAACATTTTCTGATTATACATCATAGATAGACGGATAAGCCTTTTTTCTGATTCCATTCTATGTAGGCATAGGTATAACTAAATTTCGAACAAAAAATAGTGTTGTCCCCTTTTTTATTGGGAAGATTTATTGTGTTTTTTTTTAATTAGGCATAATAAATATTGCATACCAGTTTTTAATAATAATAATAAGTCTGACCTTAATTTATGATTACATATAGGTATACTTCTGAATAAAAGTATAAACTTATACGAAGTCGGAAACCTGAAGCTTCAAATTATGACATTGTTTAGTCTGAGAGAACTCTACATCTGTCTTTCATCAATGTTTTGTTATAACTCCTTTTTTATGAAAACAGTAAATATTTTTTACATATAATATTGAATAACATGTGTAAATGGGTTATTACCCATATAAATTTGCTCAAAAATAAGTTATGGTAAATAAATATAAATAAAATTAAGACAACATCTCATAAGTTAAATTATTACAATGTACATTAGATATTTGAACACAGATTTATTTTTTTAAAGTAATGCTGTTTTTTTACTTCTGAACACTTTATAAGATAACCAATTAATAAGACGTGGCTAACAGGTTTCCTTTTAACTCATCAACTGACAGATGCACTAAAATTTGGCGTCTCTACATAATCAATCAAATAAATATTACCATATGATCCGAGAATTTAAATAGGTAATTATTACTCAATAAACACTTACCATTGCATGCATTCCGTGGCGGCTGTTCATGTTGATGCATTGCTCGAAGCACCGTGATACGTGTGAAGGTTCGCGCCCTTTCATGTCACAAGCAAGACTGAATATTACGACTGGTCAACTAAAGCCGGCTGAAACACCAACCTCCCCGCGCTCCGCTCGCGTCCCCCGCATGCGCACATCAATAGCCACTGTACTCCTGAATATCATATTAATGAATGACTCCAGCGAAATAAACTTAGTAATAGTTACGAAAACAACCGCCTGCTAAAACGATACCGATAGATGATCGTAGTTGTCGAAATGCGTTGTCATTTGTTACAGGCACAGTCATCTCTTTATTAGGAGATTGATATCAATTGTAGTTGGATAAAGAAAAATTTTATAACATTGAATATAAATATTTTATATAGTTTTGTTCACGTGCCATTGTAGGCTTTTAATTTTGAGTAAATATGGCTCGCAAGTTTCGTATAACTTGCCAGCGCGTCATTTTTCTTGAGCAGTTCTGCCACATTATATGGGGCAATATTATAGAATATACAGAGTGATTCGTGCCGCATTCGCTCCGCAACAAATCTCGGACAGTCTGTCAGCAGATGCGTCACTGTCTGGAGTCTGGGGTGTGTTGGTTTTGCAGGGACAGCAGTCGTCCTGTGTGATGTGGAACCGATTTAAATATGTCTTGTGGAAGCCGTGATTGGTGAGTATCTGTGTTGAGTGGAAGTGTATGTCTGTGTGTTTCCAGAAGTGTGCGATGTCTGCTATGCTTTTGTGTGCTGCCCCTGTTCGCTGGATGTATAACGCGCCTGCCAAAGGTGTCCAGGTCCAGGCTACGCTTGCGGAGATTATATTTTACGTAGGACATTGGGAACGAGCTGTAGTCCGGCGCCTTATGAAGCAGGGTCGCCAGTTTTGCCGCAGCATCGGCAGCCTCATTTCCAACATTGCCCCTGTGTGCCCTGACCCATTTTAAAGTGATCTGTTTTGTGCCGCGGTGTGTGTGTATAATTTTGTGTATCTGTGTGACGAGTGGATGTGTGTTACTTCTGTCTGCTATTGCTAGTAGTGATGCTTGGGAATCTGTGTAAATGACAGTGTTTTGATATTTGTGAGTCGCCCATTTGCAGGCCTCCAGGATGGCAAAGAGCTCAGCCTGAAAGACCGTGCAAGAATCATGTAATTTGAATTTTTTGGTTATGGTCGGTTGTTCTGAACCACCTGGATCAAAGCACACATAGGCAGCTCTCTTGTTTGCTGCCGTCAGTGTAAATTTGGTGTGTTTCATCTGCTTCTTGGTGGTCTAGATCGGATTTTGCCACTCTCAAAGCTGCGTGTAGTAGTTCGCGGACAGGTGTAGGTCGCTCCAACCTAACATCCTCCGGCAGAAAGTGAGTGGTGTTGGTGAGGCGAGTTTGCTCTACCTGATGCACCTCAAGGATTCTGAGGTCAAGTGACATGAATTGCGCCAGTGCCAGTGCAGCGTTGGTGGACACTGTCCTGAATGCGCGGATGGCCTTTAACGCGAAGCCTCGCTGCAGGCTGGCCAGCTCTTTCCGTGCACTCTTTTTCATTGCCACTTGACCCCATATTCCCGCAGCGTAGGTGATGATGGGCTCTATTACGTGAAGGTAAATAGTGCGAGTATTTTCTGGGTGAGTACCCCAGGTTGGCCTTGCGTAAAAGCATAATTTATTATAAATGCGCGTGGCCTTACCTATCACGTGTTTCAGGTGTCGGTTAAATAATAGTTTTTCATCTATTATTATGCCTAATAATTTAATTTCCGGCACGAATGCTAAGTCTGTGCCGTCCATGTGGAGCTGCACAGACCTGGCCTTCGGCGTGAAAGCTAAGACTTGTGTTTTCGTTGGTCCAAAATTAAGCTTAACTTTAGATCCCCAGTTACTGATGCCTGCTAGGATGGTGTTTGTTGTTGTTTGCAGTTCTTCTAGTTTGTCAGCGGTGACTATCAAGAGAATCCGCAAAGGACTGCATGTGGCAGCCCGCTGGCAGTTGCATGTCTAGGAGGTCGTCCAGGATCATGTTCCACAAAACGGGCCCACACGCAGACCCCTTAATTATTTAATTTATTCTCTGTTTCTGCTTTATGGACAACTCTCTTGATAAATAATGTCTCCAATAATTTCCCGAAGACCGGCAGCAAGCCTATGGGGTGGGAAGATTTAAGATCCGTGTGGTCGTCTTTCCCAGGTTTGGGAATGATCTTCACATAGGCCTCCTTCCATGCTCCGGGAAAATATTGGAGTGAAAGGCACCTATTGAAGATGAGTGGGGGGTCTTCTGGGTGCAGTTTCTTTAAGCAGTCGATTAGTCAGGGACCAGACATTTTCTTTGGTTTGCAGCTCACAAAACTTGCGGAAATTGGCAGTGGATTCGGCTTTGATTGAGTCACTATACTCTTTCTTTTAATTGAACTGCTCTTCAAGCAGGGCATCAAGGGGTTGGCCAGATCGTTTTGCCGAATGTATTTGCCGGTGAAGGCTAATCACTTCCCCCTTGAGCCGTTGCAGCGTATCGCTCCACCAAGGAGGTTTCTGCTTGGCATTACCACTTCTGATGGGCATGGTTTCCTTGCAGCAGTCTCGTATCAAGGATGTTATTCTATCGATGAGAGCCTCGAGTTCTTCTTTGTCTAAGCTGCTAACATCACTTTCGAGTATGTCGGACAATGCCACCTCTTGCAACACGGCATCCCTGAATGCTGCCCAGTCCGTTTTTTCGGTGTTGAACACGAAAGTTGAAGCGTTGCCTGTGCCGGATGATGTTGGTTTTCCTATATTTATATGAAAATCTATGGCATTATGTTGTGACGTGGTGCAGCATTCAAGGTTGACCCTCCACTCACCGACCACATCGAAGGCTTGGCCAGATGCTAATGTCACATCTATGATTGACGATCGATTGCGCCCATGCGTCACCGTCTCGAATGTCGGAGTATCGCCAGTGTTGCAAACGTACAGATCATTCGTTTGGACTAATTCCATTAGGTCGTTACCTCTTGGATTTGATCTAGTGCTTCCCCATGCTGGATGCCAGCCATTGAAGTCACCTCCAAGTATGCACTTTTAACGCGATGTAGTTTTAAGGAAGTAGTCGATAGCCTCTAGCGTGGACGATGTATCGTCATTTCGTTCCACATAAGCGGATCCCAGGTACAGCTTTTGATGACCGGTCTTTACTTGTATGACGCATAGATTGGCAGTCGATAGGCTAGACTCCCCCAAAACTACACCGCCCCCTTGCTTCACAAGAATGCACGCCTTAACATTAGATCCTCTTGAGTACTGGAAGATGTCAATTCCAGATATCGGTTTCACCTCTTTGCCAGAGCAGAGATATAGGGCTCGGACAGCAAGGCGATGTCGTATTGGCCATTATAGAAATATGTAAAAAATTCGTGAAGACTATTTTTAGATTGGTCGATGTTACACTGTAATATT
The DNA here is from genome assembly GCA_947037095.2 of Nycteola revayana. Lineage (NCBI taxonomy): Eukaryota > Metazoa > Arthropoda > Insecta > Lepidoptera > Nolidae > Nycteola > Nycteola revayana. Next base: position 10,249,547 of record OX344845.2, on the reverse strand, counting down.
TTAATGCGTTGCTTGTCCATAATCAGGGCAAATGTTGGAGATGGCCATGTGTCCAACGTCATGGGTGGTATTAAATTGAATATTGTGCTGTAAGCAGTTATAGCACTTGCGTGCGCCTTTCTTCTCGCGAAGAGGGCAGCTGTTGGTAACGTGCCCCTCTTCCGAGCAGTAAGAGCAGGGTGCCTGTGTCGCAGTACATTTACTTTTAATGTGACCGAACTGCAGATATTTCCTGCACTGGAGGAATGTAGAGAAGTCTTCTGCGTGCACCCGTTGGTAATCCACACAGACACGTCCCATATCTATTATTTTGCGCCATATGGCGGGCTTGGCAATAAGGACGGCGTTGTACAACTTCGGGTTGCGGTTGTTTCGCAAGGGAAGTCAGCTCTTCATTTTGGCCGCAGATGACGTCGACCAGCTCCTCTGATGGCGTGTCCAATGACATTCCCTTAAGAATAATAATTGGCCTCAATAGCTTGGCCGGTTCAGCAGTGAGTTGTGAGGACTTTTCTAGCTTTTTGAGTGTTTCATCGCGCTGTTGCTCAGTCTCAAACTCCACTCGCAACTTATTATTTTATTACTATTTATTGGCCGCAGACACGGCCTGTATTCTAGACGGTGCGTACGAAGTGGTGCGGAAACTGACTGCGTTTATGGACGACTGCACTTCGTCCTGACGTGTTTGGGACGTGTTATTATCCAGCGGCGCAACGATGAGTGCAGGTTTATTAGGCGGAGGCGGTTTAGACACTGGACGAGGAGCCGGGGCGCTCGCCGCCTGCGCGTAAGTCCTGGACAACGGTACGGGTGTGAGTGGTGTCGCGATCGTGGCGAGATGCTTACTAAGTTCCTCGCGCACGCAAGTAGCAATTTCCTGTCGCAGGTTTCCGTCTTGGGACGCGCAGATTTCCTGCGGGGCGGAAAAAGTTGGGTATTTTAGCGACCACGCACCGGATCTCATTCGCCGCGTGAGCAATAAGTCGCTTATTGACTGCCGTAACATTTTTGCCTTCGGCAATAGCAACCGTGATGCACTCAGCGAGTTTGTTTAGCGTGCTTATGCACGACTCGGTACTAGTTGCATCTGCCGCAGTCGCCGGAAGGGACAAAACGTCGCCACTAGACGGTGCCATCACGGGTTCGCACAATTGGTTTTTCCAGTTAGGTAGGTTAGGTTGGGTTAGGTTATGGGTCACTGTAAGTGTGGCCCCGTAGATCGCGCGGTACCATATTGGCCGCGGGTGCCGCCGGGGGGCCGGATTGCTAATGCGTACCCGGCCCCCGCCAACGGCGGATCCGAAACTGCTGGACCGATTTGAAAAATTATTTCCCCGTTGGAAAGCTACGCTAACCCCAGATGACATAAGGTATGTTTAATTATGAAGTTCCCACGGGAACGGGAGTTACGCGGGTTAAACCGCGCGCGGAATGCTAGTATCTAATATTATAAACCACCAATAACGCTTGTTACGTTTGGTTTGTAGCAAATAAACTAATGTATGTATCAATCATACTTATAATGAGCGCTAGGTAGGTATGTAATTCAGAAAAGCACTAAATATTTCTTTATGAGTATGAACAGTAGCGACCACACAGTTGGTATGCATACCTAACTGCATTTCCCTTTATTTCATTTTAACAAGTAGGTATACCTATTTTAAACAGATAACAAAAACAATAAACTGATAATAAGTCTTCGAAAGATTTATTATAAAGTTATTAACATTATCCGGAAGTTATATTAAAATTCCCGGCTATAATATACCTACTTATATTGTAAGTCAATAAACATTGTAACGAAGTGATCACTGGTATCGAATACCAGCTGTGTCATGCAATGCGTCATGGCCCTATAATCTCATTACCTACTTTACCTATTGTTTAACTAATCACACCTACTAGTCTTAGCTGACATCTCTCTCTTTTTAATGGTACTGTACATAATCAGATCATATTAAGCATGGTACCTTAAGTGTGATCTATTCTGGTGGTACCAAAATCATTTGGTTTTTGGTTAATTTTCCTTGCTGAATGACTTTTATCATAAATTAAAGAGACATAAGGCTCCTCACATAATTTGATTTACAGAATCTTGTGGCCCTTCAGATAGCAAGGCCTTAAACAATAAACAATTACACACTCACTTCCCAGCTTGTGCAGAAAAATTGTTGCACCTTAAGAGGAGTAAAACTAAAGATGTACATTTTTATGTTTATTAATATAAAATTAAAAGCAACCATTATTACAGCATACATAGTTTGTTACCTTTTTATTTTAAATCTAAATCTTAATTTATATTTTCTTGTATGTTATTAAATTATACTAGAGTAACTATAAAATAAGCATTTCAAACACATGTGAGAATCAAATTTACCACAAATATGAGAATAATAATAATTCTATGAGGCAAGGTCATGTAGCATCAATGATCATGAATACCAACCCAAATTTATAAAACAAAAACATTTACGCTTAATGCCAATGGCCTAAATAAAAAAATGCTTTTGTTTATTTCATACCAACCTTGTTGCACAAAATGCTGTTATAATCAACATCTAAATTTTCTAACAAAACTACTTTTTGCATTAGGCATTGCTTTGAAGCTGTTCATAGCTTAATCATGAACAATAAGTATCCTAAAATTTAGTAATGACATAAAATCAAATAATGTAAACAGGGGTAACAATTTTCTGCATTATTGCTTTTCCAATTTGTTCTCATAACACATTGTTTACTATGAATAGTGCTGAGTAATAACATTTTTATATGATGTTAATATTAACTACTTAAGACTAATATTTAAAATCCAAATATATACAGAAATGTTTATTGTTACATAAACTTCATGCAGATATAGTCTGATTTTTCCATATTCTTAAGGTCCTAGTTAGGGACAATAGAAGTAGACAAAGACATTGCAGTCAAATGTTCACATCAACACTGTAAATGTAAATGGCTCTATCCAAACTGCAACTGATCAAATAACAAATTGACAATTTTTAACATATGTATAGAACTCAAAATATCACATTTTAATTACATGTAATACAATATTGTCTATATTATTATATTAATAACAATATAGAGAATTGTAGACAATACAATTATAGCTCTTATAACGAAACAAATTAAATTTTAGGTACATTGTGTTTAATGATACCCTTCATGATAAACATTTTTATAACAATGGCCAGCATTAAATTATGATAAAACAAGAAATATTATTATTTTAATGAATGAAAAGTATTTATAATTACTATTCACCTGATATAAGAATAGCTAAAAGCCAAATATTGAATATGATGAAGGCCACGTAGATTAACCTTGTAACATTTTTAACATAGGTAATTTGCTGTTCAAATGTATGATTTTAGTCAAATACCACACTATACTTTTGTTAAGGTTTTGTGACAATGTTTAAACTATGAAATCTATCTTATTCACTCAAAAACCAAAATTATATAGTGTATATGTGTAACCAAAATTATAAAATTTCACAATGGTGCATTTGCATTAATGTCCAGTGACATAGCATAGCCTCATGGCTAAATAGACACATCCAACAGAAAAAAGTTAATTTGCATAAAGTGCTAACAAACCAATTATTACAAAAGTGTGTGGTATAATAATATTTCTATACGTTTTTACACAATACATATAAAAAAGGAAATTACTTACAAAATAGTATTATACTTTAATGTATTTTTATTTTAGGTAATAATCTGAGACTAATAAATTGCCATCACTGAAGCATATATTTACTTATGGCCTAGCAAGCACAGTTGTCACCATCCCTGTTACGGCCATTGTCATTGGCATTAAGCTTGATTTGATCAGGGAACTCATTGTAGAGTTCAGTCTCCGTCTCCTGAGCTAAAGCATTGCGAGCAATAGTCTGGAATGCGAGCTCAACATTCACTGCCTCTTTGGCACTTGTTTCAAAATAAGGAATATCATTTTTACTTTGACACCACTGTTGTGCACGCTTCGCAGATACGGCACGATTTTCAAGATCAACTTTATTGCCAACAATAACGAACGGGAAGTTGTCGGGGTCTCGTGGCGATGCTTGTATCAGAAATTCGTCTCTCCAACTCTCCAATGACTTGAACGTGTTGGGGGCAGTTACGTCAAACACCAAGACGCAACAGTCCGCCCCGCGATAAAACGCCACTCCCAGAGATTGAAAACGCTCCTGTCCAGCCGTATCCCAAATCTGCATTGTGACGATTCGATCATCTACGATTACCTCTTTCGTGAGAAAATCTGCGCCTATTGTTGCCTTGTACTGGTTGGAAAATTTCTTGTTGACAAACTGATTCATTAGCGAAGTTTTGCCTACTCCGCTGTCGCCCAGAATGATCACCTTCAGGAGTACCTTTTTTCTTGATGACATTTTACACAGGAATTTGTAAAAATACGAAAAATTACAAAATAATCACACTCTTTGTCTGCAGTTTTGACATAAAACGAAATTGATAAATGCGTCACCTGTTTTTCGTGGCTACAGAGTAATTTTGATGGCTACGTCTAGTGTTGTCATGTAAAAATTAAAAATATACATACCTATTCTTATCAATGCGAGCATAGTACAAATGTTTTTTTTTTAAGTCAACTACAAGAAGTTAACAGTAACATTCATACACAAATTCAACTTATTTAAATTATTATAAATATTCTTATATAATAATGAAAATAAGTAGATTATGCAATATCATTAAAAAATAAGAGACATCTTTCTAGCACGAATCTTATTGTATTCTAGACTTTAAAGTAATTTTGACGAAAATTCTCAACTTAAGAAATGTTGATTCTTCTGTTTATATTTAATAAATAATTTGAAATGATTAATTTGATACTAGAAATATAATAATATGAATAAGTATTCACCTTCCATATAAGAATATAACTCAAAAGGTTAAATAATTTCAAGCGTACACATAACTTTATTTAAAAATAAATAATAGTCTGACTGTTGCGTTTGTGTGTGTGTCTGTGCTGATTTCTGTGTGATTCATGAGTTTTACAGAAATTGATAATTTATTTTCATTACTTAGTTTTGCACTTTTAAAATGCAAAATGGGGAAATATTAAAGGTGATGATTGCCTGTTTCTGAATCACAATAATAAAACTGTTCACCGATACCTAAAAGAAAGGAAGGTAAGGGTTAGACCGTGCTGAAAAGATGATCCGTTAAGCTGTTCCAGTTGTGACTTTGATTCACCTACAATTAATTATTTTCCAGATGGAGAACAATCTGAGTCGCAGCGGCAGCCGATCCAGCTCCGTATGCGAGCTGGAAAAAGATTTTAGCGACATGGAAATTATGAAAACTAGGGCGAACCGACGTAATGTAATGCTACGAACGCCAGCCGCGCGGAAAGCAAAACGAGTCAGATTTTTTCGAAATGGTGATAAATTTTATTCGGGTGTCATAATCCCGGTCTTGCCAGAAAGATACAGGTATGTTATAAATGCTATTTTCGTACATAACTTCCTATATTTATTTCCAGTTGGAAAATCATCAAAACACTTTCACTTTTTTATATACCTAAGTATATCTATTAATACTTTCAATAAGTCTTTACATTGGTATGATACCTAAGTAAATCTAGTTCAAGTTGTTACATCAATGTTTTATTCTCTTACTACAACAGTTTAGTCATACTTTTTGTGAAATAAGAAATAGTTTTCTTATAGCTTTATGTGATCATATAAAAACAGCTGTTACTTATGGATTATTATTTTGTATATTTATATGAAATAATACATAATAAATATACATAAACCTTAGTTTCTTACTGGCAATAAGATGCTAGACTGAAACTTGAAACAACACTGTAGGGTTGCCCATTGTTTTTCATTTATTTTTGAGTGTGATTATCATTAAATTGACAATATTTAATGTGTATAAAAGAAATATAAGAATTGCATTCTATACAATTTAAAATTACAAACTTTATAGTTTTAATTAAGTATATGAATATTATTACCACATATGCTTTCAAATAATTAACATAGAATATTAAATATTGCTAATTCTGTATTCTACCAAGAATTAACTACAACTATGATTTAAAATTAATTAAGTACCAATGTTCAAACAAATTTACTTGCTCAAGTCTTTTCTAAATTAATATATTATTTATATTAATTAATAAGCTATATTACAAAAAATAGTCATGAAAAGCTAACAGCACTAAACACTGTATATAAATATGCTTAAATATGTATTGATAATACACTATAGTAGAACAACAAAATGTGTGTAAAATAGGTAAAATGTGAAAAAACTTATCTCAATTTATTAACAACTATTAACCCTTTATATATATATCTATAGTTATCTTGAAATAATAATAATGATTCTTTATTATGAACTTTTACAGACTTCATTAAGGTGAGACCCAGACCTTCAAACTAGTAAAATACTGTATCTTGAATGTCGGAAATGATTATAAACAATATGAAATATATTTTATTTACATACCTTTTTTGCTAAAAATATATTTTTTACAATATTTCAATTTTATTAGTTAATTAATAGGAATTTAATTCATCATTACTCATGATTAGTTGGTATGGAGATGTAAATTGATTGTAAAAGTTTTTGTTTTTTTTATATTTAGGACCAATAAATATTAAAAAAATTGTTCAGTATTTTCAATCCAGCGCTATAAACAAAAATAATGTTACAACGGCAGATACTACAGGATGCTTAATAGTTGCTTGATTAATTCTGCCTTTCCTTCCCTTGTTGTATAAATATCCTGCTCATTAATTGGCACTTGGCTAGTGGTACAATTGCAAATACCTGTGATTATATAATGTGCTATTATGCTTTCTAATTTTCTTATTATTTGCATTTAAACCTTGAAAGTTAGATATGAACCATAAAATTATGTAAATTTGTATTTATAAAGTGGGTCATCACCCACATTTATTTCAGTTGTTATACAATTTGATTTTGTTTTTATTAATGCTGTTTTTTTAGACAAAATGTTTAAGTATAAAGAGATTATTTCATAACTAGCTGTTTCACTCTATTTTACCTGCGCAACTTGCACCTTTGTAAGAACCACTTCATTAAATATAATATATGTTCTAGGATAACATTTGTTTAGACTGAAAGTTATTGAATTTATTAATTTTGAACAAAAAAACAAATCTCTTATCTTTACAATTTTAATATAGATTTTTATTTTCATATTAAAGTGTTTAATTTAAGTTATTTTATTAAGAAGTTTTATGATAAGGTTTAAAATAAAATGTTTCATTGCAGGTCCTTTGATAGTCTCACAACTGATTTGACAAGGGTGTTAGTTGATAATGTAACTTTACCAAGTGGCGTCAGGACAATATATTCTCTTGAGGGTAGAAAAGTAAGTTATATTTCTGTGACTTCATTTTAATTAAATGTATAGTAATTCAGAGCATTAATACTAATACTGCCTAAGTCCATAATTATATGGAAAATTTTCTTGATTAAAAGCCGCTACAAATACTAGATAGAACTCTCTTCTCTTATCAACAAATACCAACTGGCTCCTAATCACTCCATACTAATCACATCACAAGATTTGATATATAATAAATACATACAAGCTTTAACAATGAGTTTCCTTAAACAATATTTTCCTGTTAGAACCTCGTACCTCATTGACAGGAAAATCTAATATTCTTTTGTATAATTGATTTTGAATATTTGCTTTAACAGATAGGTAAACTGGATGATCTAGAAGATGGGCAGTCATATGTTTGTAGCGGGTTTGGCGAGCCGTTCAAACGTCTAGATTATGAAGCCAGTGCCGTAACCCCTCAGTCATTCAGATTAAGTGGACCTGAGTCATTGAGTGACAGCTCAAGTCCATCTCCAGCTCGAGCCAATAACAGGGTGTCCCGATATTTGCAGGTAGGTTTCTCTATTAAATGTCTTAAATATATGTAAGTATAACTACATTGTGTTAAGCACTGCATAGTATGGATAAACAATATAATTTATAGCAAATTATTTATTGAACTATTGGAATTTTAACATATTTGGTTTGCTTATATTTTATAGTTGTTATAATATCATCTATAAGAAGCATATACCAGGAAACAGGTAGCAGTGTTTCCTTGTGTACTACAAAATATTACCGCGGTCCCTAACCCTCCTGCTAAGCGTGGTTACTATGGCAAAACCCTTGAGAGGACACCCATAATCAGCAGTGGATGAATATGGGCTGATGATAAATATTTATTTTATTGGTAGGGTTTTATTTTTAATATTGCAGACCATCTACTGCAACTTTATTAAAGTGAATGTTTGTGTAACCTTTATAAATATTTGTAGTCAAATGGTAGTGCTACTACGGGCAACGGGACAGCAAGAATAAGTCCAGCTGGAGACAACTCAGTCCGACCACGCATAGTTACTATAATTCGAAATGGAGTGAAGCCCCGAAAGGTAAGTTAATTAATTGTAATATGTACCACATATAATTTTCAAACAAATGTAAAAACTTATTCACTTAGGACAACTACTCTAATTTTGGAATTGCTATAGGCACCTAATTAATTAAATACACATTCAACATAAAACTGATATTTTGACAAGGACAGAATCCGATAAAAAATAATGTTTGAAAGAGTAGCACATTATGTATAGGTACCTAGGGTATTACGAATTATTTGTAAGTTATAAAAATCCCAACCAAAAAGCGTGTTTACTTAGACGTCTAATACGAATTTTCTCTTGTAAAATTCATTACCACGCTAACAACGCTCAACGCATAACTCTCGGCTTTGCGTGCAGACTAACTTTGTAACCCTAAGTTTTTTAAGAAAATTAAATGCTTTTAATGATTGGGATGAGAATTATTAGCTGATGCATTCAATCGTGAATATTTTAAACACATTATCGCAAATTCTAAATGATTCTTGAGTAACTGAAATTCTAGTTACACTTATACGTATTAATTATCAAGAATAGGTACATGTAATCAGTAGGAACTATTTTATTTGTAAACACATGAAGCACACGATACCTATAAATGTACCTTATGTTCTTGAAATCATAATATTGATGTTTGACATTAGTCATGATGAACAAATCTTATCATTTAATGAGATAGGAATCCAGTGACATTATAATTGCCTTGACTTATTAAAGATAATAGGGAATATGGCTAAATATGTGTCTTTTAATGTAAAAGTGGTGTCCATTTTTTTATACGAGTATCAGTTTTAGAATTGTATCACATTTAGTCATAAACAAAAACAGCGTATCTCCATTGCTCTCTCTCATTTGATGATAAACGATATACCTATAATGTTTACTAGCTGCGCCTCGCGGCGTTAGATTGCTACTGTGCTCTAGTCTTTTGGATAGCCTTATTAATCCAGGTTATAGACTAATGAATGTAAATGTCAGCCAAAATCGTTAACAAGATACGACGCATACATGAAAACGATACGGAAATATTTCATCCAATTAGGTTTTTTTTTTGGATATTTATAAAACATTTATTGTCCTTTTCGGACGGCAATATGGAGTTTAGCCACACGAGCAGAGAGTATTAGGCGAGTCGCTCCAGCCTTATTACAATATTTTCGACTAGCTGTCGACCGCGTGAATTTCGATACCTGCATACAGACTTCTCCACGAAAGGGGTCTTCCAATATAATGTGGAATTTACAAAAAAAAAATATGATGGAATGCCTAATTCATTTAAAAAATACAACCTCAAGAACTTTCTAACGGGCTTTCTACTATAAGCGTCCGACCGTCAGATCCGTCGGTCAGTCAGTACAAGATGTTTTATTAATATCGTCAATATGCATTTTAGGTATGCAGACTATTACTGAACAAACGCAACAGTCCTACACTAGAGCACGCCCTGGCTGCCATCACCGAGTGTGTCAAGTTAGACACGGGGTGTGTTCGCAAAGTGTTCACCAGAAGTGGCAGCGTGGTAACAGCATTGCACCAGTTTTTTGAAACCGAAGATGTGTTCTTTGCGTATGGAAATGAGAGGTACTCAATCTCAAATTTCAATTCCAAGCGAACTTATTGAAAATTAAGTGAGATAAAAGTTACATTGACAGCTCATTACATGGAAACATAGCAGCCTGCATATTTTTACTATGTCTCAAAATAAGCTTTATGTAATATTGCAAAGTGAATAATATCTTTTTTTTTTTTCATCTAACAGTTTTTGAATCATTGATGTTCCGTAAAAGGAATTGGATTGGGTTCCACGATAGTTAGTTGTAGTTATTATTGTTGTAGCTTGGTTAAAATAACAGGGATGTATTTATATATTCTTACTTAAATAGAATAAGATGTTGCCAAAATACTAAATTCCGGAATACGATTATCTTATCAGGAATTGCTATGGCTTATGATTGTCTTGGCTCAAATAATCTTTACCGAAATGCTATATATCGTCATTTAAGTTCTCACAAGTCGTACTTTTTAGGAGATAAAAAAAACTACATAATTCATTTTACATAGACACCGAAACAATACCAGTATACTTATTACATTATTTTACAGGTTTCTTTTTGACTATGTGTGTTTCTAATTAAACGATCGGTCTTCCGATTCTCTAGCTAATGACGTCGTAATCGCCAAAAATGACTTAGGTTGTGTTGCAATTCACTGATGATATCATTTTTGACATTCAAGCTCATTTTATACTCAATTTGATAGACACAAACAAAGCATTATTTATATCTCGAATCATTTATGTATAGATGCCGTAGATTCGATTTCTGTGGTTACCCACGTGGTTTTCCTCGACGTGTTATTATAAATTTATGTAACTCTAGTTATGCTCTGTTTGTGGCTTTTAACAATGAGCTAGAACATACTCGTTATATCTTGTTATGTATTATTTTACATATTATGAATCTTTTTTTTCTACAGGGTTAATCAAGAAGACTTTGAGTTAGAATTCGAAGAAAATAAGGCTGTGTTACAATGTAGAAAAACTCCAATATCTAGAAATTCAAGGTAAATATTGTATTGATTTACTAACTCTCGTTCATTGGAGTTTAAATAAAATTAAAATAGATACATAATTAAGCCACGCTTGTTATACTATTTGTTATATTTTTCATCTTACCGCCGACTAAAACTAAAATGTACTTTTATTGTACCACTATCAGGCAAAAGTTGACTTTAGCTAAAATATCGATCAAGTTGCATTGATTTGGCGTAATTTTTAAAAAAGTATAAGAAAGTATCCGACGTTCCCAAACTAGTATAATTTCTAGTAGTAAAACTATCGTACGTTACAATGTGATATGTAGGAGCGGACCCAAGCCACGCATGCCAGTTAAAGCTGGTGGTGGAGCGGCTCGTGCCGCCAGCGCGGCCGGCGCAGGCGCAGCGGGTGACGCATCTGACGACAGCGCCGCCCCGCTGCTACCCCAACCACTGCGCCTCAAGTACGGCGTCGGCAGAATCATAGGTATAGTAGTTGATACCGGTAGAAGTCACGTTGATAAAGTAGACGAGCTACAATTATACTATAGGTACTTGTACAAAAAAGCTTTGTTTACATATAGTTTAATTGTACAAAGATTGAGAACCACTGTCTGTTTATTGCACGAATATTTTTGTCATCTAGGAATGGAACCCATGAAAGCTTATTAAATATATAAAAATATACAATGTAACATTACTAATGTTAATCTACATTAATACTTACTTACACAATAATACAATGTTAATGTTTGCATCAGTTTTTTTCAACGAGTGGGTATCGACCTACTGGGGGGGTCGCGGACGAAATCTATACGAAAAATACTAAGTTTAAAAAATCAATAAAGATTTTTAGGCTGTATTGAAATTAAAAAAATGTGTTACCCGTTTGCTCTTTCACAAATCTCACATGCTGGCCACAGGAAAGCCGGCATTGTAACTGGTCATAAGTATGTGCGCAAATTGCGTTATCAATTGGCGATACATTTTTACATAGAGTTCTTTATGTAAATAATGTGTTTTACATACTTAATTATATATTTTGAATATGCAAATGTATAAAAATATTCTATGGATTGAATATTAAAATTTATAATAATATAAAATACATGAAAACAGAGCAAAGAATAGTCAAAAATTTATTCATACTGAGGGGGCCCAAGAATGTTGAAAAACACTGATCTACATTAATACTTACTTACACAATAAAATAATATGAATGTCTACATTCAAACTTACACTACTATACTGTAAGGAATCGAAGCTATTACAAAAACTTTTTATACTACATGCTTGTATATTTGTAATTTTTATTTTTATATTATATACTTATATATGATTTTATATTGTCAGCTTAGCTACCAAATATATTATAGTTCCCTTAACCAGCGCCTTTTATTTGTAATAGAATTAAATGGTATCATTGCGTCACAGTTTATATAATTATTATTACTATACTTACTAGACTGTTATATCATGACACCCACACGTAACCCAACAAAAGGAATCCCACTACAAAAAAATTGCATTAAAATTAAATATGAAATAATTTATTTTTATTGCAAAATATGTTTATGTTGCAAGTCCTAGCAATAGTTTATAATAGTTACCGTATTTACTAACAAATTTGGGCACGATAAACTATATCGAGCCTTAGTAAACGTGTAAAAAAACAATTAAGATTATTGAAATAAATATTTACATTTTACATGAAAATTTGCCATACATCTTACTTGTCAAATTTCTTTCTGCAAGATTTATATTTAATGTTTGTAATTTATTTCATTGCCACAATGGTTATGAAAAGTAGCATTTATTCTATACCTATACACAAATGTGGTGCAACTAAAATACTAATATTGATGATACTAACAATAATTAGCACTTGCGTTATCCCTATCGCCTTAAGAGTTTTCTTTCATTAAAAAATTAATTAATGCACACTAAAATGATACATGCTAATTTGACCTGAATCTTCTGTATCTTCTTAATAAACTGGATTGCATTTGATTACTTTTCAGTCTCCGTAAATATGATTACATCAATTCATATCAAATTGAGTTCACTATGAACTGAACATTGTTTGACAAAACTCCAGTGCATAACACTGATAGAACTTTCTAGTTGGTTTACTTTAAACTTTCATGATTCTCTAAGTTCTTTCTTCACATTCATCATAACAAAAACCTCTTGATCATACAACAACACACATCAACCTTTACCAACCTTCATTGTACAATCAATTCATTTATTAAATGGTCTCCCACTCAAATCAGGATGGCAAAGGGCCGGTATATATATATTTTGTGGTAGAATTACATTATTTCTATCCATTCTAATATAGTATGTATGAGGTTATCTTTACATCGATAAAAAGCTATGTTACTCAGGAGTAACTTAAATCATATTCTATAAAGCATATGAAACCCCTCCAAAAAACTGAAATATCCTAGGTTATAAGAAATTATGCCATTATCAACCAACTCTTAATGTATATATTGTCTGTACCTATATTATCTGTACCTAACAGGTGACGGTAACTTCGCTGTAGTCCGGATATGCAAGGACAAGACTACAGGGAAGGAATATGCTCTCAAAGTGATTGATAAAGCCAAGTGCAAAGGAAAGGAACACTATGTCGAAGCAGAGGTAAATATTTATTAATACTGCTACATTTTTATTCCAGAATAATGTAAGAAGTTGTACACTCGAAACAGAACTCCTATTATTGTAATAAATTTAATAATTATTATAATAAAAGTGCAAGAGGTTTACGAACACGGTTGTCTTTAGAACTATCAACGAGATAAATAAAATTGTATTATTTCTCATTTTATGTGAGGAAGTTGAAAGTCTTTTGAGTATAAGTAGTGGGAGGTAAAACAGCGGGGTCAATCCGCTTTAATATTTTTGTCTGTTAATTATGCCCTCATTTGTATTGCATACCCAAAAAATGTTCTGTGCAAACATAATCTTCAAGTCCTAACAATTGTTTGATTAGTTAAATTATTAAGGTGGTTTAGGAGATACTTAAATTGATGAACCGTCTCCTTATTTATAACTTCGACGTAGTCGAGTTAGAAATTTGTCGACATTTAGCATGAGTTGGTTTAAAAATTTGTTAAATTTATCATATGTATTAAATAAAAAACACTCACATGATCGATGTTTACATGCATTAACATTAAATTCTATCATCGCAATATAATTTAAAGTAAAAAATGAAACGCAATTTATTACGATGCAGTCAATTACATATTTTTATTTCAACTGGTTGAAATATAAAATGTTTGTATGACGCATCTTGCAGCTGTTTATAAACTAGAGAAAATATTTTTCCGCATCACGCGTACAGTACTTTGATGTGCTGCCAAATTACTAGTTATTTATGAGTCCTGATTCCTGATACATATTCCTGGCTCAAGATATGCAGTCCTTACTATTAAATACATAATATTTTTTCAACTGGATTTGGAATTTAGTTTTGTTGCTCATACATGCGTTATTCTTCACTTTTAATTTTTAACAATTAAAACACTTCGTCGTCGACGTCTTTCATGTCTCAGACAGATATTTTAGTATTGAACTTCTAAGTAGCTACTTGACAATACAAAAATAAAACTTACTATAAGATGATTTTATTAATTCCACAATTTAGTGATACCTAAGTCAATACTATATCATCAGTCAGTGTTCATCCACATATTGTAATTGGATAAATCGAAAATTCATAGTAACTGCTAATATTGTTTTGCAAATTTCTATAAGATGATTTTATTAATTCCACAATTTAGTGATACCTAAGTCAATACTATATCATCAGTCAGTGTTCATCCACATATTGTAATTGGATAAATCGAAAATTCATAGTAACTGCTAATATTGTTTTGCAAATTTCTATAATATTTCTTTTGTACAGGTTCGGGTGATGAAGAAATTATGCCATCCTCGAATTGTGTCGCTTGTTGAAGAACAAGAGAGTCCCGAGTGGCTTTTCCTAGTGATGGAATTAGTTAGTGGTATGTATGCAATTTTTTTTTATAAAAGGAATCGTATTATCAATCATTTCACTATTAACAACTTTTTATATTTTATATTTAATGACCATGGCTTTGTTTTACGCATTCCTTTTGAATGTATTTATATTTTTAGGTGGAGACTTGTTTGATAGTATCGCGGCCGCTTCCAAATTCTCAGAGCCTCAAGCGCGTTTGCTAATCGGCCACTTAACATCTGCTATCGCATATCTACACTCGCTTTCTATAGTGCATCGTGACATCAAACCTGAAAACCTATTGGTAAGCGATTAACTAACAAAATATAAAAATGTGGCTATTTCATTCACTAAGGAACACATAACAATTATATCTACGAACATCAGTTTATATTAAAATATTTTCAAAGCATGTGTACACTATTAATTTCTCGGCTCCAGTTTAGTACATACATATTTACAGTGTGCTTAGAAATCATTTTTAATATCACCCATTGTCTACATTATACATCCTGTGACTAATATATACATTAAAATTACAGTTTATTAACTTCGTGCCTATAATTTCTGCTAGAATTTACATGAGACTAAGTAATAGCAAAGTATGCTTCAGTTTTCATTTAAAATAGGTTTACATAATGCTAATATATTGTTTGGTGCTCTTATATAAATTAAACCGCGCCAATTTAATACCTTGACTGATTGAACTTACAAATAAATCCAACTAGGAAATTTGTTTATTGTGTGTGTCTTTTAATATTACATTTCTTTTATATGAATAAACGTATAACGAAAATTAACATTATAATAACAGGTGGAGGTGGGTGTCGACGGCAGTATACGCGGGCTGAAGCTGGCTGACTTTGGTCTGGCGGTCGAAGTGTGGCGGCCATTGCATGCCGTCTGCGGGACACCCACCTACGTGGCGCCAGAAATACTGCTCGAAACTGGATACGGATTGAAGGTATGAATGGTGAAGTTTCAAAGCGGCCGTAACCCAATGGCTAGGGGCGTCGGACTTGCGATCCTGTGGTCGCTGGTACGTACCCCACCCATTGCATTACCGACGTCAACCCATTTGTAACACAAGCATTTTAGCTTACTAGAACCACTGTGCCGCATCTGCCCTTAAGGGGCCCTCTCGGGAGGGCAATGAGGGCTACCCCGACGCAACGGTGCTTGTGTAGGTAACCAGCGGCTACTACTGGGGATCCCCAGGATTATTGCCTTTCAGTTACGGGGGGGGGGGGGGGGGCAGAGCTCCCCCCGCTCTGTCCGTCAGTAATCTCATACCAATCTTATACCAGTTCATATAGCATCATATTAGACTATATCAATAAACAGGATGCAGCTAATTCTATTTTAGAGCACTATTTACCTTACTTTTATTGAAGTTAAGTATGACAAAAAATGATTCTTATGAATAAACCTTCTTAGAAATGTAATAATTACATAAAAAATTACATAATGATGTGGCCTCTAATATTATATTTGAACAATATTATGTTAACAAATGCATTTTCTCACGATAGTTTAATGTTGAACTTGAACTTTTTACTTTTGCTCACTAACAATACATTAAAATCCCACGAAGATTAACAGTAGCTATTATAAAGTAATGATCATCATCAATGGTCATTCGCATTTGTTTCTAAGAAAATAGACATCTCTTCTTAAGTACATGGTCCGCGTTTTTAACTTCTTTGATATTATTTTATTGATTACTCATCAATTAAATATTATCAAAGTTCCTCTAGTTTGGGGCAATGATAAATAGTAAGTCCAGTGTCCACCTAATAATTTTATGTGGACACTGAACATGCGATAACAGATTGTTGTCGGCGCAGGAATGGAATCCACAAATTCCGATACTTAAATCGTTAAGCTAAAGAGATACTATATTTATACAAAAGGCCGGTACAAAATTATTAGATATATAAAAGAGGTTGGTCGGTCCGCAACAATATTGTTATTTAAAATATAAATAAAGGATATATTTATTTAAACTCAGTGTTTTTCAATCTTTTGATTTCGCAACTCCTTTAGCAAGACAGACAAATACATTATTTAAATGACTCCGTAAATTTAAATAATTTATTTTTTCTATTTTATAAGATGCGAGAGTTTTGAAAATAATAACGACAAAGCTTTTGGCTAGCGACCCCCGAGTCTGGCATCGCGACTTCCCTGGCGACCGGTGGGCGCGATCCACAGATTGAAAAACACTGTTTTAACTTTAATCCCCTTTAGGCATTTATCAAACGATAATAGTAATAATTATCTATCCAGATCGACGTATGGGCAGCGGGTGTGATCCTATACATCCTGCTATGCGGATTCCCGCCGTTCTCTTCGCCCGACGGTGACCAGGAGAAGCTGTTCGATGCGATCCTGTCCGCCCGCCTCGAGTTCCCCGCCCCGCACTGGGAGCGCGTGTCGGCGGGCGCTATAGACCTGGTCGCTAATATGCTGAGACCGCAACCCGAACTGCGCTTTGCTGCTGAAGATGTGCTCGACCATGCGTGGATGGCGGTATGTAATCTTTTAATATTATTAATTAAATTTAGATATTCCTTATACAACCTCCGTAGCGTAGCGGTATTTGGCTCGCTTTTAATCTCGGAGGTCGTGGGTTCGATCCCCACTCCGGACAGGAAATCTTTGTGTAAATTCTAAGATTTCTTTCCGGGTCTGGTTGGTTGAGGGACCGTTGGTCCCGATTGTTTTAACACATCTATAATAATCGTATATCAAGGAACGGGCAGCAGCGTTTCCTTGTGTGGTACAACAATACTGCGGTCACCAACCCGCCTGCCAAGCGTGGTGACTATGGAAAATACCCTCCCCCAGGAGGAGGCCCATGTTCAGCAGTGGACGTTATACGGGCTGATGATGATGATGATCCTTAAAAATAATTCGGCTTATGACTTTAAACAATCTCCTACCTAGTAGCAGTACTGGAGGCTAATCACGTAACGATATGACTATGACTTCGATAAAAATATCTGCATTACTGTAAGGTTATTGTAATGCATGTCCTGTGTTATTGTTACTGTAGCCACATTAACTTAATAAATTTACATATTATTTGCACGCATAGTAAACGCTGAGTGACAAAAACGTTTTTAACAGTCGCAGTCTTTACGTGATTAGCCTCCAGATTCATATAATGATGCTTGTTGTATGTAAAGTCTCCTTTATGGAAAATAATACAATAAACCGGAGTTTCTTCTCCGGGCCGTCCACTTAGGTAGCTAGAGAAACCTGCAGGTTAGCTAGGCTAGGATCCTCGCCGGTCCTTACCCCTTAAGGGTGCCCGCAGGCGTGCGTCGCTTAAATTTAATAGAATTTGGCTGAGGACGTACTCTAATCTCGCCATATAAAAATGCTATAATTGTTTTTATGTTTATTTATAAAATGTTTGAACAAAATAAATATAGCAAATAGTTATTAAAGTTAATATTAACACCTTATTTACTAACACAAGTCACAAGACTGACAAACTTCTGGCACACCTGAAATAGATTTAAACATAATTTAATAGTAAATGTTATCTATTTTTAATTAATTTTATGGACAAGTACAAGTGTATGTAAATACCTAAGTGCTGAATAAAAATTGTTTATTTCGTTTATAATAACTCCGTTATTGTTGGGTTACATTACTACTATGTAACAATTATGTAAATATCGTCTTACGAAATCCAGTGTAATCGAGTGTGAAATAATCTGTTTCCAGGATGACTACGATGAAAGCTGCGATTTCCGTACTTGGTACGACGAGGACTCTTCATAGCCGACACAGTCCCGGCGCCAGTCGCAGTCGGCGCCCTTGTGACGTCACACCGCTACGGCTTTAGCGAACAAGCCACGCCTTTCGATACGTTAACACCAATACCAAAGTTCTTATTTAACATATTTTACTTACTTTACATACCTACTGCATGCATAAATAGTTTGTGTATTTATATTTGTTTTTTTGGTGCGAACTCCGGTGCAGTATTATTGTTTGGTTTTGAATTATTGTGTTATATGTTTATTGTAAGACAAATTGGTCTGGAAACTAATTCCTACATGCGAAATATAATAAAAGTTAAATAACTGGCCTGTGTTTTCACAGTGCACGACTGTCACTGCAGCGAGTGTTAATGGTTCCTTCGATGTTAGGTAACTAAAATATAATAAGTGATTAGTGACGCAAAAGCAAAATTGCTCGCAAGTATGAATGTAGGCTGTTCAGATGGCTTGATAGCTTATTGCATTGACAGGCAGTGGGTATAACATTATTATATTTCGCTTACTCAATCAATCTGACAAATCTAAAGATCTCTAGTTTTCTGCTACAAATTTAGCTCTTCAATTTTAGATTGAAAATTTCTAGGTTAAATATAATATTTATAACGAATATTTTTATTTTACGATAACATTCTGTAATATACGAGTAATATATATTATTTAATTATTTGAATGAATTCATATTTACAAGTGTAGAGCGCAAGTTAATTATAATTTTTGTATAATATGAATTTGCTTGTAGGCATATCCATTGCTATTGCTTCTATCGTGTATCTCAATCATATCATTCATTTCTTCGTAGTAACATTCCCCTCTTGTTAAACCAAGCAATAACAATTCTACAATGTGTAACATAAATAGTATGGCATGTATTATTGTCCACAGAACTGGACAGTTATAATCATTAGTTTGGACGTAAAAACGATCTTTCCATCCAAACATGAAGGTTGCTAATGTACTTTGTATGAAGACAATTTTAGAATACATTTTTATTATATTATAAGGTGTTCTAAGATTTATTCAGGTTCACCAGTCAATTTAATAGTTCCCGTGTTATTTATGTAATCCATTGTACAAACATTTATAATTCATTTGTGTATTGTGTAACTACAAATGTGGTGCTAGCTACAGCGATAACATTTTTTAAGAATATTTAGAGACATAGTCTGTTATTGTAATCCAAAATTGAATAAAGCTACTTTAGATTTTTATGCGTCGTATTACGGAGTTTCTATAAGAAACTAGGAAAATGTAAATTTGTTTTAAACTTTACACCCATATCAGCAATAAGAATTAGTGTTAAAGGCACAGTTAAATACACAGTAAAATATTATGAACAAAATATTTAGAAAAGTTTGTAGGTCCTGTTGAATATAAACAATTGGCTAGCTAATGCTTGGCACCTTAGAAGCAGAAGCTAACATATTTATTATTAGATAAGTGCCAAATTCATTTCATTGTCATGCTTTTGTTTTGTATTAATCACGCAGGTTGCAGCAATCAATGTTCCTCTCGAATATTTTTTTTTACGATTGATTTAAGTTATTTCATAATATACCTAGTGTTAATATATCACTGAGCAACACACCAAATGCAAACCACGTTAGACTGATATACATTCCTTAACAGTACAGTATAACCATAATATTCATTCACTACAGTATATTGCTATATAATATAAATCTAATCAGTACATTAGTGTTTATTCTTTGTTATAATTTTATATTTTGTGGTCTTTCTAAAACAAACCCTTTTGGATTTTTATAATGGAAATTTACTGTTGTGATTTATATTTGAACAGATTTATGTAATTAAATACCCCAATTATAAAATAAGACCAATTGAGAACAAAATTAATGTAAAGTTTGTCCATGAAATTTTAAAATGGTCGACAGGTATTAGAAATGTGTATCTATAGAGAAAATTATACAAGCCGCAATTCATTGCATGTCAGTCATGGTGATTCATAAAATTTTATAATGCATTTAGACAAGATATGTTCATTGAGTTAATGAGAGACTAAATAAATTTGTAAAAAAATCAAATATACTTTTATTTACAATTATTTTAAAACATAACCACTTAATAGGAAACCACTTGCAGCATTCATCGTGACTTCTGGGTGGGTTCTGTCTGGTAATACCTGAAATAGAAAATATAATACTTAGAAGAAGGACAAAGTCAGTACCCTTTTTCTGGGAACCCTCTATATAGTTTTTGACGTTGTATTTTTTTTCTGAATCTATGAACGCAAAATGGAAGGGCAGATAAGCATTAGAAGCATGGATATTGAAAATTGTATTGTATGGTATGTATCTATAACTGAATGTTATTGTTATTATCAGGCAAGCAGTTTAATTTAACTGGCATATGCCAGTTTTCTGCTGGTTGCCTCTAGTTATCATTGATATATATGTGTCCAGTCTGTTTATAACCCAGATATTCCTGAAACTATTTCACATTCCAGATCATTATGAGTTTGAAAAAAAAAAACATAACTATAAAACCATAGGTGTTATAATAACAGCCGTTTATGAAGGCCTTTTTTTTTTTTTTTTAATCTTAATTTTTTTAGGGGCTTTTATCAAAGATATGTCAGCCCCATCGTACCTTTTTACATTAATTGGGTAACATGAATTAGTATATAATATAACTTAATGGCTAATTAACCTTACTATTGCTAATTTCTATGGAAACAGTATTATTTAAAAAAGTTATATAATAATATGCTATTAACTAGCTGTGCCCCATGGTTTTACCCGTGTCAATCTGCTCCAGTGGGTTGGAGGGTGATATTTTGAAGCCTATATGTTAATCCAGCTTATAAACTATCCGCATGCAAACTTTCAGTCATATCCATTTATTAGTTTTTGCGTGAAAGAGCGAACTTCCATCAATACTTAAAAATTTTCAGGTTTATAATATTAGTAGGATATGTATTTTGTGGTGATATAACGCCTTGCAGATGAATAGATAATAAAATATTTACTCTATAAATAA
This sequence comes from Nycteola revayana, assembly GCA_947037095.2. Classification (NCBI taxonomy): domain Eukaryota; kingdom Metazoa; phylum Arthropoda; class Insecta; order Lepidoptera; family Nolidae; genus Nycteola; species Nycteola revayana. The sequence continues at coordinate 10,227,783 of OX344845.2, read as the reverse complement.
CACATTACCTGATAATTTCTCATCCAGTTACAAGTGAGCTTTAATGCTGCAACATTGCTCTGTGACTTCAGTGACATATACAACTGTTGTAAAGGCTCTGCTACACTGTAGTAAATCACAAATGGACGGCCAGGTTTCACAAAGTTAACAAGTTCATTGAAAATGTTCTGTGGATCTTCCTTACATGCTATTACCAATGAGTCCATTTTATTTTCTAGTAATTCTGCGGCAGCTATGTTATCAAAATGCCACTTAGGCTTTTTATTTTCTCTTTGTTTCTCAGAATTTGTATTGTCTGTTGATCGATTATCTTGAACTTCTGTAATATTATCCTGCTTATGTTTTTTGCTTTGATGATCAATATCTTCTTCATTTTTTCTTTTTAATGGATTTTCCTCTGTATTGTTGACAGTTTCACTGTTCACAGTATTATTTGTATCACATCCTTGATACAATTGCCTCAGGGCAGAATATACATTTACAGAAATGCATCTATTCATTTGTTCCTCTGGAAAATTCATAGCTAGTAAAGCCTGCTTCTGAGACATATTGCCAGGATGCATATGGACCAGCTTTCCATTAGTATCTTGTCCAATAGTACTGAGCAGAGCAGCAGCCACCAAGCCGTTAGATCCAGAGTCATAAAGGAGATGGTTTCCTTCACAATGAATATTAACTAGTGTAATTATTTGTGAGAGAGTATCAATACGCAAATTTTGAATCTTGCCAGGTTCTAATTTGTACATAATTTCACTAATAATTCTCAAATTTGGTTTAATAACTTGAAAATATTCAAAGTATTTCTTTTCTTTCTTCCTTAAATACTTATCTTGAGAAAATTCTGTTTTACTGTGAAAAGTATTAGAATTACTGATTAGAGTTTCAACAATATCAGATGCTTTCTGTGAATCACCTTTTAGTGTCTCTATGTCAGCAGCAGTCAACTTTTGAGAACTTCCATCATCAATAATATTTCTGTTGTCATTACCAGATGTTTTAATGTCGATTTCATCTTTTAATTTGGCAGCTTCCTGAACTAATTCAATAGTAAAGTCCCTATTTCTCTTATTCGTTTTAGGAATAAGTTTAAATATTGAAAAATATGGACAGCCATTCACACCATTCAAATTTACAGTATCCCGCCCCAAATTGATACTGGAGTCAGATTTATTGAACTTATGCAGTTTTTTATAATTCTGTTTCTGTATTACAATGTAGTCACCAATTTTAATAACTTGATTGGACATTTTTAAAAGCCTGTTATCTTGTTAGGTTATAAATATATTGTTTATAGCACTACGCTTTCACAAAGCGAAACACTAATGAATAAATATTTGGATTGAGATTATAAATCATACAAGTTTATTAGAACATCTAAACAATACTTTTACCTTCTCACCAAATAATAAATAAAATAAAGCACTTAGAAATGAACATGTCAATTGTCAAACAAAAGTAGACTTGTGCAATTTATCGATATTTTGTGATGACATTATCGATATGTCACAGATAAAATTAATGTGGAAACCGGCAGTCATATTACGGGTGACGGGTCATGATGCAAAGAAATCAGGGAGAACTATGTTGTTTAAAAATGTATAGCTAATATTAATTAATAATTTAATAATATTTTATTATTTTCATCTCCACAAAATTACAATTTGTTATAGACAGTCAAGGTGACTTAATGTAATTCACACAAACATCGGACAAGTCACTCAAATAGTGCTCTGTATTTTCAACTACCTACCTTTTGAAATTTTGTTCATTCCACACCATGCAGGTATATAATTGATATAAACCTCATTTCTTATATTATTTTCTTCTTTATCGTTTTATTGTCTATTCTGTTGTCATTACTGTTTGTCATGTAAACTAAAATTTTTAGCTTATTAAAACCTTTAATTCCCAAGGTTTTTACTTATTTCAATTTAATAAGCTAATCATAATTTAAATGAATATTTAAAATGGAAAAATATTTACGACCGGAACGATTTGACAAGGACCCGGCTGATAGTGACGCGGCTGGTGCCTGGCGTCATTGGCGGAAGACTTTTGAAAGTTTCCTTGGTGCTCAACCTGACACTACGATACAATTACAGCTGTTAATAAATCACATCTCGCCTAAGGTATACAATTACATCAGTGAAACTGGTACGTACTCTGAAGCAATTATACTACTAAACAATATATATATAAAGCCGAAGAATATTATATATGCAAGACACTTACTTGCTACTAGAAAACAGAGTGCCGGTGAAGACATTAGTACTTACATTCAGAAACTCAAGTTATTGTCTAAAGACTGTGACTTTACGTCTGTAGATGCAGAAACTTATAAAAATAACAGTATAAGAGACGCGTTTATATCTGGCTTAAATTCAAATAAAATAAGGCAACGTCTTCTGGAGAACCTTACTCTTACCTTGGACCAGGCTTACAATCAAGCTCTTTCTCTAGAAACGGCTGAAGTAAATTCTAATAGCTATAATACAGTATCTGTTAACGCCACACAAAAAGAAACAATACACAGAGAAAAACAGTCAAGTACAGAACTACAAAATAATGCTGCCACCACACCTTATAAACGAAAATGTTACTTCTGTGGAGGACAAATACATAATCGTAAAAATTGTCCAGCTTTAGAACAAACTTGTCAGTTATGTCAAAAGAAAGGCCACTTAGCTAAAGTATGTCGGTCATCCAAAAATATAAATTCAGTAACAACAACAAACGAAGACTTACTCGCCTGTATTACTGCTGCATCTCCTGCGTCTTTAAGAAAAGCGACTGTAATTGCACTAGTGCGAGGGGTAAAAGCAGAAGCGCTGCTGGACACTGGCAGTTCTGTGAGTTTCATCGATGATGAATTTGCAAAGTTATGTGGATTTAAAAGAAGATCATGTAACCAAACTATTTCCTATGCTTCTCTTTCGCAAACCTCAGTTGTTAATGGCCAAACTTGCCAAACAGTAACTATAGGCAAGCATGTTTACAAAAATGTTAATCTCCTCATCGTGCGAAACCTATGCGCCGACATGATTATTGGTCATGACGTACTTAAAGAACACTCCAAATTCGAACTATCTTTCGGTGGACCCAAAGAACCACTGCAAGTATGCAATGTAACTGCTGCTTCAGTCCCAGCTGTTCCACTTTTTTCTTATCTCTGCAAAGATTGCAGACCTATCGCTATCAAGTCTCGCAGACACAATGATGAAGACAGACAATTCATCAAATCCGAGATCGAAACACTTCTTGCTGAAGGTGTAATAGAGGAAAGCCAATCACCTTGGAGAGCTCAAGTCCTTATAACAAAGAGTGAAACACATAGGAAGCGGCTAGTAATAGATTATTCTCAGACGATCAATCGTTACACTCAACTTGACGCATACCCTTTGCCTAATATCGAAGATTTAGTATCAAGGATAGCCAAGAATTCTTTTTTTAGCGCTATTGATTTAAAAAGTGCATACCACCAAGTCCCTATACTTCCTGAAGAAAAGAAATACACTGCCTTTGAAGCTCTTGGAAATTTGTACCAATTCAAGCGTATTCCTTTTGGAGTAACGAACGGTGTTTCCAGCTTTCAAAGAACGATAGATTGGGTCATCAGGCAAGAGAAATTGGTTAAAACTTACGCGTATCTCGATGACATTACCATTTGCGGAGAGTCGAAAGATGAACATGATCAAAACCTCCAAAAATTCTTAAATGCTGTCAAGAAATATAACCTTACCTTAAGTCTTCAAAAATGTAAGTTTACACAAAATTTCATTAATATACTTGGATATCAAATAAAGGATCACGTGATCACACCTGACACTGAGCGTCTTAAGCCTCTACAAAATTTACCACCACCACATGACTTGACTTCGTTGAAACGGGCATTAGGGATGTTCGCCCATTACTCTAAATGGATACCGAATTTTTCAGAAAAAATACATCTACTTGCTCGCGCTGGCTCATTTCCATTAAAAACTGAAGAAATACAATGTTTTCAAAAGTTAAAATCGGACATTGCCAAGTCTTCCGTATATGCCATAGATGACAAAATTTCTTTCACCGTTGAAACTGATGCTTCCGACTATGCCATTGCTGCTGTATTGACACAAGCTTCGAGACCAATAGCTTTCTACTCTAGAACATTAAATGCGAGTGAGAAGAACCATTCTGCAATCGAAAAAGAGGCTTACGCAATAGTCGAATCTTTAAAGAAATGGCGCCATTACCTAATTGGTAAACATTTTAACCTCATAACGGACCAAAGGTCTGTATCATTCATGTTTAACAATAAGAATGCTAGCAAAATAAAAAATGAGAAAATATTAAGATGGCGCTTAGAACTTTCTCCATACAAATATGATATAATTTATAGACCGGGTAAAGATAATCAAGCTGCAGATGCACTCTCTCGTGTATGCGCCGTGATTGGCACACAAAGTGCAAAACTACTTTCGCTTCACGAAGCCCTGTGTCATCCAGGTGTAACAAGAATGTATCACTGGATAAAATCTAAGAACTTACCATACTCAATAGAAGATATCAGAAACATGACAGCTTCATGTAGAATCTGTTCGGAAATTAAACCTAGATTCTTTAAATCGGAAAAGAAATTTAATCGTACAAATAAATATGAGCCAATTGTAGAGGAAGTAGAATTAATACAAAGTAATCCGGACTTTTCTTATGTTAAACTTCCCGACGGACGTGAAACTACAGTATCCAACCGCCACTTGGCTCCATTAGAAACTCTTGGAGATAAAATGAATACTGAAGGAGATAATCCCGTGCCAGAGTCAGTGGTAGAAGAACCAGTAGCCGAAGCAGAACAAATACCTACTGGTGACTGCACTGACGTACTACTACCGTCAGGTTCTAGCGAAAATTATGAAAGACCAGCCTCAACACTGTCGCCACCTACAATTGATAGAAATCTCCAATCTCCACGAAGGTCAAATCGACAACGCCATCCACCCGTAAAACTTAACGACTATATTTGGAAAACTAGCACGGGAGAATGATATAAACCTCATTTCTTATATTATTTTCTTCTTTATCGTTTTATTGTCTATTCTGTTGTCATTACTGTTTGTCATGTAAACTAAAATTTTTAGCTTATTAAAACCTTCAATTCCCAAGGTTTTTACTTATTTCAATAATAAATATCGATATACTATTTTTTTATTTCCCATCTCCAATGTACTTCTTTAAAAAAATTGGAAATAAGCTCTGGCTGAATTTATCTTTTGAGGCTCTAAAGTGTAGACTGGAAAATTGGGAGAAACGTCGAATCGTTCGGTCCCAATTTTTTATTGGAATTTTAATTGTAAATTATTTTATAGATATAAGGATGAGTTGAGTATAGAATTAATCGTAACAATGACTATGATGAGGATAACTTTTTTCATTCTGTCACTCAGTTTATAGGAAAACCTAAGCAAATATAGATGCCGTGGAGAGTTGCCGGTCTCATTTTAACAAATTAAACATCCTTACTCTAGCATGCATGTATATATTGGAATCGTGTAAATTTGTAAAAAAACACCCATCACTATTTCCCCTAGCGAGTGACCAACGACCGCAAATTCGCAGTTGCAGGCACTCTAATAAACTAGCCCTACCCCCTTCTAAACTAGCTATGTTTCACTCTGGCCCCATGTGTGTCAAAATATATAATAAAATACCGGAAAGCATAAAAAATATAAAACTGGAAAACATATTTAAAAAAGAACTGCAAAAATATTTAAAACAGAAATGTTACTATAATTTAAATGACTTTTTTGTAAAAAAGTTACTAAAACAATTAGACCTTTTGACTCCCAACGATGATATTATAATCGGAATACCATAAATTATCGGTAAATGTGTGTATTGTTAATATTTTAGTTGAATGTCTTGTTTGAATTTATGTAATTGTATTTTTTTTTCTTTTCTTGTTAAATGATTATCGACCTATTGCTGACATGACTCAAAATTGAATTAGGATTAGAAATCGGAAAATGACGAAATGTATAAAAAAATGTAACTATTTAAAATGAATGTAATTTTATAACCCATATTGTAAATTTATAACCTACTGTTGCTGTGCCCTAACAGGGTTCATGTTGGTAACATTATATTCTACCTATAACACCTATTGTAAACCCATGAAGAAAGCAATAAATGAATTGAATTGAATTGAAATAAGAGCCTCAAATATTTAAAGAGCAAAGCAAAATCTCGTCCAAACGGGACTAGACATGAAGTCGAAAAACTCGTTTAATGATGCGGCATTCCTCGATGAATATTCGCAAATCTGTTTTTCTTTTAGTGTTAGATAAAGGAAGACTATGTTTTATAAAGAAGTTCCGAACGGGAGCTGGGGGCGGGGAACCGCGCGCGGAATCTAGTTAAATATAATTAGGTAATACTGGTATACCTTCAAACGCTGCAGCCGAAATGAGCCTCGCTTTCAGACGAGAACTTCAACATATATTAATGTTCATGAAGGAGAATATTCATATTATTATGCCAGATGACTAAATTGATAGATAAATTGGACGAGTTAGTATAGTTATGTCTAAGATGTAAGTGGTGTGCGATTTCGTCTAAATAGCAATTGGTCATTACATTACTATAAAATCGTCTTAAAATTAGTTCGTTTAATTAGTGTTTCGTCCAGAACGCAACTAGTCTTTCTTAATAAAATATACCTACCCGTCCTTTTTTAGGGCTCCGTACCCGAAGGTTAAAAACGGGACCCTATTACTAAGACTTCGCTGTCTGTCTTACCAGGCTGTATTCCAAGAACCGCTATAGCTATACAGTTGAAATTTTCACAGATGATGTATTATCTATTGCCGCTATTTAACAATAAATTAAAAAACGAAAAATAAAATAAATATTTGAGGCTTTTTTGCTCGATATCAACACGGCAACAGGTAGACGCTTGAAAATGGCACGGAACCTTTTTTTTTGTCCGGGGGGAAATACATTTAAGCATTCCCACCACCACTGCAGCGTATTATCGGCGGTGGGATATTCGTTTTTTTTTTTTTTTTTTAAAGGCAACTCCCGCACTAGGGAAATAAATCCCTGTGTCGCGGGGGACTTTACAAACATTCATTTCACGGACACAAAGAACACCCAGACTCAGAACAACTATTTGTGGTTCACACAAATAATTGCCCCGGGTGGGAATCGAACCCAGAACACCAGGTCTCAGAAGCAACTTCCGTAACCACTGAGCCACCGACTAGTTCTCTCCATAGCGTGGTATGCTAACTCATACCACGAGGAGAGGACCCTATATCACTAAAAACCCCCGGACACTCTCCTTCGATCCGCCGTTGGCAAGGGGCCGGGTACGCATAAGCAATCCGAACATGGTTACGGTATGGTACGGAACCCTTCGTGGGCGAGTCCGACTCGCACTTGACCAGTTTTTTTGTTTCTATCGTGTCAATTTCCAGAATCAACAGTTTTTAAAAAAGGATGCAATTTTTATTACGGGTTAACGATTAATCCTTAACGTTATCATGCGTTAAATTTTCTAAAATTTAACGCTTCAACTTTTAACGAAATTAACTTTTTTAGTAACAGATTAGCGATTAACGATGATAACTATTTGATTAACAGTGCCCAGCAATTCATATTGGTACCACTCTAGAAAAAATAAGAATGTTTAACATGAACTTGGGCCGGGCCTCCCGAGAGGTTTTGCCAGTTCCCTGGTATACAAAAAATGTATACCTGAGAACTGGCTGCTGTTTCCCTGTGTGTTACAATATACCTAATAGGTACAGGGGATTACCGTCCGTACCTCGGAAACGAAGGTACGGACGGTAGTTCCGCAACCAACCAGACCCGGAAAAATCTTACAATTTACGCAATACTTTCTTGTTCGGCGTGGGGATCGAACACACGACATCCGAGACTTACACCGCTACGCCACATAGATTATCAGAACCAGTAAGTTGGTTTGATTGATTGACAATACTTTTGTTGTCTGTGCCTTGAGTCTAGGCTGTCTTACCCTTAATTTTAAGATTGCATAAAAACAACTGTACTTATATAAACAATGTAATTATGTAAAAACATTATAAAATATATTATAGTATCTACCAAATATTAAACAATTATTTCTGATAAGTCTAAAAGGAGGTAACAAGATTAAGCATTTTGTAAAGATCAACTCCACACTTATTCACTTATAAAATTATATCAACAGTTATTTCAGTATGAAAATAAAACTTACATTCAATATATAATTGTGCTTATTCAATAATACATCATTTATTACAAATAATATAACAATGTTTAAACCATTTTAAGTCAATATTGGTAATATTTTCTATGTTGCAAACTTTATAGAAGAGATTTTTTTCAACTGCGTTTCAGATGACTACTTAGCTCTTTAAAAAGAATGGCTTATATATGTAAGCTTGTACTTAAATTTATCAAAGCCAGGTGGTCCCCCCCCCCTCTAATGAAATAAGCTTTTAACCAAATACTTAGGACCTTATTTTAATCACTGTAGGTTGGTATTATGAGAGTACTTTTATTTTGACAGTTGGAAGTTTAATTCATAAAAATTCACTTGTGATCTGCATACAGTATTTTAAGAACAAATACAATTTAATGATTGCTATTTGTAGAAATCTATCCACTCTGCTGAGTCACAGCCATTATTCAGAGAAGTAGCATGATAAAGGAAATCATTAAATCTTTTTTTTTCTATATTTTATGACTTCAATTCAATTTCAATTACTTTACTGCAATTTCAATCATTTTTTCTATGTCGCAAACCTTTTCACGTGGTTTGCCTAACAACTTTCCTTGTTCAATTTCATATTTATCTATTTTCTCCCAGCCTTGCCAATCCACAATATTGTTATTTGTATTCAAAATTACTTTTTTAATTTCTTCAAATCCTCCTTTCTGACTGTTGGTATTGCTTAATCCATCACACATGACTTTTGCTACTTGGAAAGCATTTCCCATTGTATGTAAAATGACTCCTACTGGACCAGTACCTAGCCACCCTGCCACATAAACTTTAGCCAATTTTTCACAACCTTCACTAACAACACCATTCTTACTAACTACAATTCCATTATTAAATTCTAAATCATTATCAGCTTTAATACTTTTGTAGCCTATACTTCTAAAGGCTAAACTGCAGTTTAATATCTCACTGTTTTCGGTGGCTACACACTTTTGGTCTTCTACATTGTCTCCTACAAGTGTATTGCATGTTAATTCTATACCAGTTAATTCTTTCTTGTCATTGACTATAAATTTCTTTGGGCTTCTGAAAAATATTGGTTTAAAGTATTTGGTGTTAGAATGGTCTTCTACTTTTTGGTTCTCATTAAAGGATTTCAACATGAGCTCAGTCAATCGCTTTCGGGGACGAGGCAGATTAGGTACAGCTGATTCAACATTTTGAAAGTCATTTGGTCTCCACACAGTTTGGCAATTCTTAAGTTTGAGCTGTTCCCGAAGCTCTTTTATAGTAAAAGCTACTTGCAAAGGTCCTCTTCTACCAACTAAAAACAATTCTTTTATTTTTGACTCTGCTATAACATTCAAGGCATGTTCAGTTATATCAGTCTTTCTTAATTCATCTATAGGAGACATTAAGATTCTAGCCACATCTAGTGCAACATTTCCTTGGCCTAGAATTGCAGCAGTTTTACATGATAAATCAATCTGTAAAATAAATTAAATAATTTTTAGAACAGTATTTGATCATTCCATATTATTTGTTTAGTGAAAACATAGTAATAGTCACTAGTAGTAATACTCACTTTAAAGTCTTTGTCACAAGGCAAACCATTATACCATCCCACAAATTTCCTGGCTGCTACAACATTACTGATTTCTTCATTTTCAATACCCAGCATTTTATCTTCTTCTGCACCATAAGTCTAAAAGGGTAAAAAGTTTTAGGAGTTATAATACAAAAATTCTTTACATTTTTCTGATTATTGGTATCAACTCTTAATTTAAGTTACTTTAATGTTTTAAATCCAATAGATAATGTTATGATATAGTATCACATATTTTTCCCAAAAGTGATAAATTAGGGTGGCTAATAGGTAAAAATTATATTTTTTTACCAAAAGAACAGCATCATAATGTTGCCGCAACTGTTCTAGGGACACATCCTTGCCTAATGTAATATTTCCATAAAAATTTACATTGGCATGTTGTGCCACCTTGGTGAATTGATTTATAACATTTTTTACTTCTGGATGGTCAGGAGCCACTCCATATCTGAAAATCGAAATCATATTTCATATAATGACAAAGTAAAGATTTTTTATTTTATTTTACTATAAAGCTAAGAAATTTTGGAATTATAAGCATATAAATACTGAATAGATATAACACTATCCTAACATTTAAAATTATGTTATATACCTATTTAAAAATGACACTATTTTCCAAAGAAACTTAATACAAATAACTGGGGTTAGTAAGATGCATCATTAAAACTACATTACCTTATCAATCCAAATGGTACTGGCAGTTTTTCTAAGATGTCTATTTTCACGGATTCCATCTTCTTAGAGAGATGCATGGCGGCATAGAACCCTGCTGGACCAGCACCAACCACACATACTTGTGGGGTGCTTTTACTTATAGTTATACTAAACATTCTCTTTACTATTTTGTAAGTCATTTTGACAAGTCAAATTTTCTTTACTAAAATGTTAACACTATCCCACTATAACAACTTAATAAAATGTAAATGAAATCACTTCATGATAACGGGGTTATGAATATGAAATGTAAATATAAGCAGTCTTGTCTCAGTTACACAAAATATATAGTCTTGTCTAACTAATAAAATATCTACATAAAGTAGACTATAATTATGTATTTTTTTATTTAAATATTGTGTATGGACAAATGTAATTGAAATATTTACATTCACAATCTAAATGTTTACGTAGTATCATAAATAATACAGGATAATACATAGCTATGTACACGGGTACAAAGTCAAAATTGAAATGTCTGACTTGACTTTCAAAGAGAATGTAACAATTTTTTTTTTTTTTTTTTTAATGACCTGGTCACTTGGACCTTTAAGTCAAGTCTTATTTTATTGAATGTAACAATACTTAATGTAGGAAATATAGAGTGGCACCATAATTTGCGATTAGCTTTGAGTTTTTTCATTAAGTATAATTGGGTACTATTCACCGTTTTAAATATGTGCAATAAATGAACATTCACACCGTTTAGTGGTTTATATCGAAAATAATGATAGACCATAATTTTACAGACAAAATCGACTAAAACTTCATGATAACATTTGATGTAACCCATCTCTAAATATGATATGACCATCAAAATAATTCTTCTCTGTTCTCGGCATATAAAAATTGTTGCAATTTCAGGAGCTGAGCTGAGAGTCTGAAATCAAATTTGTTATTAAATTATAAATGTTATTACTCCAGTGTAACTACTACTTTATTCTATGAAATCCTTGCTAATACACATTTGTAGTTGAGATAGTTCAAAAAGCGGTGGAGATGTCGCATGTCACGGAAATGAAATATCTGTTCACTAGGTTATTTTCTATGAAAAATGGGTGAGTTACTATATAAATTAATTCTATAAGTACTATAAAACTTTTTACAATAAACATAAACTAGATGCTACTGTACTTTTAAAGTATTTCTCATTCAAATGTACTGTTGCATCATTATTTTTAAGAACGTAAGTTTAAAAGTGTGTAACTTTTAGATTTAGTGCACATCGATGGTCAACGCGGAATTACAGTCAAGATGTAGAGAGGAGTGCTGCTGCCCCCAAAGGGGATGTAACTCCCTTACCACCACTCTCGGAGCCAATGCCTAATTTGCCCCCAGTGGTGTATTCCACAGCTAAGGCTGAAGACACTGTCACTGAAGTAACAGTCCTTAGCAATGGCCTCAGAGTAGCCTCTGAGAAGAAATTTGGACAGTTTTGTACAGCTGGAGGTAAGATAATACGATATAATTAAGTTCTTCAGTATGGTAAAGAGTAGGAAGTTCTATTATAAACAGTGATGCAGCAATAAACTTTGTTATTATCTAAGTTTGTAATCAAGTATCTATGTTTGAATAAATTAATAAATGCTAAGCCTGTCGCTGATAGTACTTAAAATTTAATTTGAAGTTTTTAGCATGATTTTAATTACAAATATGAAGCTCCATTTACCATATATTTATGTATATGCTTATTATAAAGAGATAGGTACTTAAAGTAATTAAAATTGCATGTTTGTTTATTATTTAACTCAGTGCCCCTTTGAAATAATTATTGATAATACCTAATAATATAATGATATGAATATGTTGTTGTTTTTTAGTGGTCATTGACTCTGGTCCGAGATATGAAGTGGCATATCCTAATGGAATTTGCCATTTTCTTGAGAAACTAAGTTTTGGGGTAAGTTTACACTAAGTTATTGAATGATCTTTAAAGTATTTCACAAAATATACTTAAAACCTGTAGTTAAATTTCACAGGTTTTTTTATGTGCTTGTGAAGCATTTTGTTTTTCAATTTGAAATAAGTGCATAGACATAATATAGCATGTATATAAACAAAATTTATTTCTATCTCTCATTTTATCAACTTGAATCTGATACAATTGAAAAACCAATTTCAGGCCACCCATAAATATTCCACCCGAGATATAATGCTGAGGGAACTGGAGAGGCATGGAGGCATCTGTGACTGTCAAGGCTCTCGGGACACCACTGTATATGCCACCAGTGCAGACTCCAGGGGCTTAGATGCTGTAACACAGGTGAAAATAGTAATTTACATATACCTATATGGTATCATATTGTTTAATTAACCAGTTGTGATTGATATTCGTGTGATATTCTCATATCTAATAATCTTGTATTTTTCATTATGTAGACCTCATGGTGTACATATCAATGTGTTGTCTATGCATTGTGGTTTTTATATGGCAATCTGCTAATATCTACAATAATTTCTATCAGTGTGGCTACTCATTTGTATACAAGAATACAGGCTTTGAAATAATTTAAGGCCCAGTACAAACCACATGTACTGATAAAGAATGATCATTATCACTTATCAATTATTATTGACCTTTGACCCCAGCAATACATGCTGTAACGTCAGATAAATAAAATATAATGATTTACTTTCAGAGGTAATTATTCATCATCTTCCTGCCCTCCTACCATTATTTGGGGTTGGCACAATATGTCATCCTCTTCCAATTTTTATATTAGATGTCTCTTCCATACTCACACTTTTCTTACACATTTCATCTTTCACACAGTCCATCCATTTTTTTTTACCTTCTTCCAACATGTCAATTCTGAGGCTAATTTTCAATGATTTAATACTTGCAGGTGTTGGCAGAGGTTACATTAAGACCACAACTCACAAATGATGAAATAGAAGCAGCTAGACAGGCTGTGGCATTTGAACTTGATACACTTTCCATGAGACCTGAACAAGAAACTATTTTAATGGACATGATACATACGGTAATTATTATTCAAGCTTACATTGTTTTCCTTTTTATGATTAGGTTTTAAGCTATGCCATCTTACAAAATACAGACAATTCATGTCAGTCATGATTCTGGCTTTATTTTAAAACCAAACAAACTAAAAATATGGATTCATAAACCAAATATTTTATTTATATTTTGAATATAGTTTTCTAACATTTGATATTGTTTTATAAATAACTAGCTTCCCGCGCGCGGTTTCACCCACGCCCTATTTTCGCATTAAAAAGTAGCCTATATCCTTATCAGGCTCTAGACTATATCTGTACCAAATTTCATTTTAATCGGTTTAGTAGTTTAGGCGTGATTGCGTAACAGACAGACAGACAGAGTTACTTCCGCATTTATAATATTAGTAAGGATTAGTAAGGATAATAAGTAAATATTTTATTTTCAGGCTGCATACAGAGGCAACACATTGGGCCTTCCTAAAATATGTCCCAGTGAGAATGTTCACAAAATAGAGCGGAATATTATACTGAAATATCTAAATAATCACTATACACCTGACAGGATGGTTGTGGCTGCAGTTGGGGTAAGACATTTTTTCATTTATCTATATATATCAATATGTGAAGTAAAACCTTTGTACCTCTTCAAAGTTTACGTAGTGCAGAATGCTAATATATTTATTAATAACAGACATGAAGAATAAAAAAATCTATTTAGAAAAAAATATTGGACACATATTACTTTTTCGTTCCTCTAACAAAAATAATGAAGATACAGTGTTATGTAATTTCGTGTGACGTCACTTCTAGGTACAATTTTTAGCTAGTAGTGACGTCACAAGCCCCCCTTTCCTGAACTTTATAGTTTGTCGCTGCTCTGTTTCTTTGTCAATTGGTATTGATTTGATAAATAAAAAAGTGTTTCAACATTTTTTAATAATCTAACTGACAGGCTAATTCGATTTCTTTTAGTCTTATGGTCGCATTTCAACTCCCAGTTTATATTATTCATTAAATTCTATATTCTACAGGCTGCTGGTAGTTATTGTTTCAGACTGACGAATCTGACATGTTAAATATAAAATTTCATCAGATTGCTATTAGCCATATCTTACTGATAGATGGAACCTATACATATTAATGTATAACATATTCAATATCTATATATAGCTAAAAAAAATTAAACACTTCCCACATCAAAGTTACACACAGGGAAAACCATACATTCTGGTGATGAGATATCTAGAATTCTAGAAATCTAGAAACTTTTAATTGAGGCATGTTATTTAGCTGTGAATATGGAAGTACTTCACTATGCAAGCAGTTAATTGAGACTTGCAAGTAGTGATTTATATATTTTAAAATAATTAGGTGAATTGCAAATATTAATAAAAAAATATTACTTTAAATATGTAAAAAAAAATTGTTTTGTTCCAGGTTGATCATGAGCCATTTGTTGAATTTGTCCAAAAATACTTTGTAGACATGCAGCCTACCTGGGTGACCCCTAACAGCCCACCTATCAAGCCTCAAGTCGACAGATCCATTGCACAATATACTGGCGGAATTCAACAGGTTATATCATTTAATTCTATGTTATTGCTTTAATATTTTTTCATTATTTATATCATTTTGTTCACTGCTTTAAACAATTTAACATAATATGTTGTTTTCTGTTAAATTGAAAAATAAATTACTTTTATATTTGACTAGCTTGTGACAAACAAATTCTGAACCACAGATAATATAAATGTCTATAATATTGGAATATAGGTATAATACATTTATTAAATACTAGTTTACTCTTCAGCCTATATATTAGTATCGATATATATTGTACATACCAGACACAATTAAAAGGACTATATCACTTTACACAAAAAATATATTTAGTTATGGTAATTTTTATTTCAGGAAGAATGTGAAATTCCTTTGTACCCAGGATCAGATTTACCTGAACTATCTCATGTGGTTATTGGTTTAGAAAGTAAGTCTTTTGTTTTTTATATTAATCGCATACGCACACAAAATATTTAACTATGTTACAGGTTAGTAAAGTTGAAAATATACAGTGTCCTATTAATGGAATCCTTATTATTGCAGGTTGTTCACACGGTGACCCAGACTTCGTAGCGACATGTGTATTGAACATGATGATGGGTGGAGGCGGCTCATTCTCTGCGGGTGGGCCTGGCAAAGGAATGTACACAAGACTATACACCAACGTATTAAATAGGTAATATATTACAAATAAATACTTCGTTTAAATGTTAAGTATGAAATATTGAACACTACTGCATTGTAGTAAACGAGTTTTCATACTTTACATTTATATGGTAAAGAAGTTAAGCAATTGCTTAGGCCATAGATGTCTAAAAATATAATTTTAATTATTATATAATAATAAATATAATTTTAATTAGCCTTGTTTTACAACGTGTTAATTAAATAACGCAATACCTCTTGGGTGGTGATTGTGATCATGAATATGAACAACTTTTTATAAGAGGCCAACATTATAACTCGAAGTAAAAAATCAGCTGTTCCATACAAATTGTCAATACCTACTCGACCAAAATGTATGAAAAAGTTGTTTTTTTTAGAGTTACAATGTTGTTCCCATATTAAAAGTTGTTCATATCCATGAGCACAATCACCACCTCAGAGGTTTTGCGTTATTTTATTAACATGTTGTATAAGTAGCATCTTCTCCTACAATATTATTTCTATATTATAACTATGATGCAGTACCTGACAAGATTCATAATTGGTACCACATATTATTTAATGATAAATTACCTGTAATCACATTGAGAAATGCATTAAAGTATTAAGTATTGAAAAACCAAAGTAGAGCCATTAAAAAATGCTAAAATTAACATGCATAACTAAATTTCACTGTGGGGATTCACAGGTGAGCATTTAGTTGACCTAATTTGGCAGTGCTCTCAGGAGCTTAGGTTCAGCAGGGGTACATTTAGTTCCAGGTTATTAATAAAAACTTATCACATTACCAGATATCACTGGATGTTCAACGCGACGGCGTACAACCACGCGTATGGAGACACAGGGCTGTTCTGTGTACACGCCGCCTCGCCACCCAACCGCATTTATGATACCACCATAGTTATAGCGCGAGAACTAGCGAATATGGCTGGCAAAGTTGGCGAAACTGAACTACGGGTATGTATTAAAATGTCAAGAATAAATGCTATTTAAAATATTTAGTGCTTGTATACTAATAATTCAGTTTATGTAAGGATTGTCTTTAATTTCTCAAAATGAGTAAATATTTTGGGAGTGTTAATAATATGAAAAAGAAAATGAATGATACTATTTATTAAAGTGTAAACATCATCATCAGCCCGTATAACGTCCACTGCTAAACAAGGGCCTCCTCCCGATGGAGGGTTTCTGCCATTGTCTCGTTTCGCTTGTGTGTCGCTTGGCAGGCGGGTTTGTAACCACAGTATTCTGTTGCAACACACAAGGAAACGCTGCTGCCCGTTGCCTGGTATACGATTGTTATAGATGATTTTATAACAATCGGAACCAACGGCTTAATGTGGTTTCCGAGGCAACCAGACCCGGAAAGAAGTTTTTATTGTCCGGCGTGGGAATTGAACCCACGACCTCCAAGATTTAAAGCGAGCCGAATACCGCTAGGCCACGGAGTTTGTCATGTGTAAACAATTAATAAGAAAAATATTTTAAAAAAAATTGCCATGTTTTCTTACAAAATATTGTGAAACCTCTATCGTAGTATGAGTTGCATACCTCAGCTATGGAGAGGACGCAGCGGTGGGGAGGATGCGGAACATCATTGTATTTCCCCCCGGAAAAAAGGGGCGTAGCTAGCTACCGCCGTATCAATGATATGGGAGCCGTCTTGAGCGCTACGTAGTAGAACATCAATTTAAGTTTGTTTAATACAGATTTTGATTTTTACACATCTATCAAGAAAAGCTAATTCTTGTTATAGTTCTAGTGTCCTACTATTTATTTTTTGTCTTTAAATTTCCAGAGAGCCAAGACTCAACTGCAGTCAATGTTGCTGATGAACTTAGAAGCTAGACCAGTAGTATTCGAGGACGTTGGCAGACAAGTACTGGCTACCGGCAAGAGAAAGCCACCGTCTTTCTTTATCAATGAAATAGGTATTTATATGAAAAATACATCAGATTTGTGCCACGTGAAAAACAAAAATATACAAGATACCACAGATGAACTGCCCCGCAGTTTTATTAGCGGTGCATTACTACTGCTCCAGTGGTAGTGTTAGTCTCCATGTCAAGTTTCATCCAATCCATCCTGTGGATTTTGTGAAATGGATGGTGCTTTTGCCTGTTGATCCCAATACCTATTAAATTATCTCGGTATTATCATTCTATTCTAATGAATTCTACATTATATGAATAATACTTTGGGGCTATTTAAAAGGTATCTAATATTATATTCTTACACAATCACATACACTTAACAATCAAATCCTGAGCTAACTGAAAGTGGTATTCCAAACGAAACCAATGATCATATTGGTGATGTATCTATTAACGGTTGTTTTATTACACGTTAGAAAATAAATAAACTAAAATTTACGGTACACTTGCAAAAATAATAACAAAAATCTTTTTTTATTTACAGAAAAAATTACGGCCGACGACATCAATAGAGTGGCGCGCAAAATGCTGAACACGCGACCGGCTGTAGCTGCCCGCGGCAAACTCGCACATTTACCTGCATTTGAAGAGATCCAAGCGAATATGTCCCTTAACAAAAACGATGCGCCGCAAGGCCGGAGACTAAATTTGTTTCGGAATTAAATACTAAATTAGTTATTATATTAGACCTTATTTGGAGAAATTAATTTTATTGTTTCGTAGCTATAAATTGTTAAAAATAAACATGTGTAATAACATCCGTAGCATTTTTTCTTAATCAAAAATAATATAATTTTTTAAAACACTTCTCGTCCAGACAGCAAAAAATAATATTAGGGCACTTTGGCAATGTGAGTTATGTAACTATTCAAATTCATATAATTGTAATTCTTGCCCTTCATACCTCTAGATATGAAGGACAAGAATTACAGTTGTTTAAACATACTATGGTAGATAAATATTGCTACTTACTAAGTATTGATAACACTTTGACAATGTTATAGGTACGTGCTTTTTATGAAATTCATGTTATAATAATTATGCGATGTTGGTATTTATAAATAAATAATTTACATTAACATCTCCATAACCTGGCGCAATGAGTTATAGTAGTTCGTAATATTGTCTGCACTGGTGGCTTAGTGGTTACAGTAGTTGCTTTTGAGACCCGGTGTTTTGGGTTTGATTCCCATCCGGGACAACTATTTGTGCGAACCGCATATAGTTAGTTTCATAGGGTGAGAGTTGTATTTAAAAAAAAAGTTTGTTTTCTACGACAGCAAAAATCACATTATAAAATATATATTTTTTTAATATTATATTTATTTATATCACAAATATGATAAAACACCGTTGAAAAAAAGCCTATGTCCAGCAACTATTCATAAAAGGTCAAACCAAATCTTTCGTTGGTATTCTGAGAATGGCAGAAGTATCTGTAAGCAGTAATCGTTTTTGCAACCAAATATTTTGAATCTTATTTCATTCATATTAGGTTGATATTATAATTCATAATTGACTGTGACAGTATATTATAAGAGTATCTTGATCGTGACAGTCGAAAGTATTAAGGATTCGTAATCCGCGTACAGGTAATCAGTTGAAATTACTTGAAATAGAAATTTAGTCCAGACTCAGTTTAGGAAGACTCACTAATAAAGTATTTTAAAAAAAATACAATTAAGAAAAATTGTAATTCATATATTTCTATATTACAAACTATATACAATAACAACTTACAAACATGATATAACAAAGCAATGGTTAGACATTTGATTTACATTAATACAGGGATTATTGATCTTGTTAGTAATAATAAAACAATAATTCAGTCTTTATACATACAATTCTAATAATATAAAATTAATTCCCGTGTTATGTGAATATGAATTCAAGTAATTAGAAAGTTTAATTAATTTTAAAATTTATATGGCTACCAATGAGGTGGGTTTTTCAAAACATATTTTTCTTTATTGGATTATTTATAGAACACAATAGTTACTCAGAGAGCTTGTATAAAATAAATTGATATCATTAAGCAATGCTCGCGGCGCGTCTAATTCACAAAATCAACAATAATAAACAACACATGACATTCTACATTTCAATATAAAAGAACTTGTGTTAAATGTAAATCAAGGTCGTAGAATAACCAGCACCAATTTAAAATATTATTTTGCTAATTGAACAGCAACTTTAGCTGCTTCATCAACATCGTTGATCATTTTGAGGGCAGAGAGGCCAGATACCTCAATTAGTCTTCTGGCTTGATCAGAATTAGTACCTTCAAGTCGGATGACAAGAGGATGTTTAGGCGGGCTTTCTTTGCAAGCTGCGATGATTCCATTGGCAATGGTAGCACAGTTAACAATACCTAAAAAAAAAAAAAGAAAATATAGTACTTATATTTGAAATATTGAAAACTATATTGTTAGAAATAATAGCATAAAGGTACCATCTAGTGTAAGTATAATATTAAATCAGCCTAGGTTCAATTTTGCAGTTTTTTTTTTCGGATGGACATTATGTATTTAGACAGGAGGCTTTTGCTACTTAACCAGACATGAATATAAGTGTTGCAGTGTGTACTAAGATATCTATGCAAATAAATTGGAGCATGTTTTAGAGTAATTGTGTTGTTATCATTAGAGATAAATAAGGAATTCACTACCAGATAGATATTGTCAGTGATAGTGCAATATCACATAAGAGACACTTGCTAATAAGGTGTTATTTGATCTGTCAAGAAATTCTTTATTTATTTCTGTTGTAAAGGGTAAAGTACCAATTTGCTACAGTTGATCTTCAACCTTAGCTATTATCACTTATGCGTTATAGCAGTATCACTGACTATTTTGAACATAAATACAAAACAAGTAAAAAGATGTTTATTTGTTATCTTACCACCAAAAACATTGACGAAAATTGACTTCACTTTGGGGTCTGACTCCAAAATTCTCAATGCTGCAGACACCTGCTTTTGGCCAACACCACCACCAAGGTCTAAGAAGTTAGCAGGCTTTCCTCCATTGAGTGTTATAATATCCATAGTGGCCATAGCCAAGCCAGCACCATTCACCATACAACCAATACTGCCATCCATGTCAATGTACACAAGATTCAATTCAGCTGCTTCTCTCTGAAATTATGTAAAATATTAATATGATCATGATCATTATTGTAATATCATATAGAACATTTGTGATTATTTACATAAGTAATATTTTTATAAGTGTGTCCTGGATTTGATTCTCAGGTGAAGAAAAAGTTTAAATTTTCTCTTAAGAAAATTAAAGGCTTTAGTCGGAAAGTTGGTGGTGTTTCATTGGAGCCTCAAAGAACACGTTAACAAGTTAAGCTGTTGGTATTACATCTAATCTATCAACAGTTGTGTGGGAAGAACCCTCCTGATTTTGAGAATAGATGTATAGAGAGTGCAACCATGTACACTTATGCACTACAATATGTCCTTGGTGAATATGGGCATAATTAGTCTTTTGACTTTCTTTTCTCAAACAAAGTTATTTTAATTTTTGCTTCTAAACTATTCTATTGATTCAACAAAACATAAACATGTTATACTTAATAAAAACTTTGCCTTGCATAATCATTTCAATACCTAAATATTGAATAATGTTTCTTATCAAGTGCTTATATTAATAAACAAAAAGCATTTAATGTGACAAAATTGCTGATAAGCACAGCCCAGTTATTTGTTCTCAACATTTTGATAAGAGAGATAAATAAGTATACTGTCAATATCTTTATCAAATAAGTTCATACTTTATCTGCTGTTTTTGGAGAAGAGAATGTTCTTACTATTTGAACTAAAGACAGTAAACAATTTCACTAGTATTATTTATCATTATGCATGCGTTTGTATGTGATTATATCAATTATAATAATTTAGTTAGTAGCTGAGATAAATGCCGAAATACATGTTTATAGCAGTGCATACTAATGTTTTTAAAATATGCTCACCTCTCTCGGGTCAGTTTCTGAAACATCATCTAAAGCAAAAATCTCCTTTTGCCTAAATTTGGCATGGTCATCAAAATTTATCTTGGCATCAACTGAGACAACACGCCCATCATCTGTTTCCACTAGTGGGTTTATTTCTAGTTGAGTTGCATCAACCTGAAAATCAACATATTTAGACATTGCACTATTAAATCTGAAAATGAAAGTAAACTTAAATTGATATGTTGCCTAATTTTTAAATTTCAGTTTTGGCCATGGAGAAAAAAATGCTATAAATTCAAATAATGACATTGAAACCAAAGAGGCTACTAAGTTTTGAGTACACATATAAAATGTTATTGGCTCACCTTCAAAAATAATTCCCAAAGCTTCTTAACTTCTTCTGCACATTTCTTCTTTAATGGTCCTTTAAATTCCAAAAACTCTGCTATTTCTTCAGCAATTTTATCTGTGACACCCTCAAATATATCAACAGGCACTGTTTTTATGAGATGTGGGGTCTTTTCGGCAACAGCCTCAATGTCCATACCTCCAGCTGGAGAAGCCACTATTGCAGCACCATTGTATGTCCTCTCCATTACTATACTAAAGTAGGTTTCTCTCACTATGTTTACACTTTCTGCGACCATCACTTTTTCTACCATTATACCTTCTTTCGGGGTTTGTTTTGTTATTAGTTTATGTCCAATCATACTGCTTGCCAAGTTAATAATTTCATCGCGATTCTTAGTCAAATGTACACCTCCTTTGAATCCATTGTCGAAATTACCTTTACCACGACCACCGGCTAAGATTTGAGCCTTGACTACATACTCATTAGCTTTAAAACCAGATAAGGATTTTGAGTCTAATTTGGAATCAATAATACGAAAGTCTTGAATGGACACCTGATATTTTCTCAATAAGTCCTTGCTGTGGAATTCTTGGAGGTTTAAGTTTCTTCTCGTGTTTACTTGAGGACGATATCTGGGCGCTAATATAGGCAACAGTTTGAATTTATTTGAGTTCTTTAGTGCAGCCATAACGAACTTTGTCCAGCAGAAATAATAACCTATGAACCAACAAAATATAAAGTTAATATCTAGCGAAATATAAATATAATGAAAAAATACATTTCGTATAACGTTACACTTCATTTAATAGTATTGTAAAAAGAAATATGGACAATACCTAAGCTCAGACCGAAGGTGAATAGATTATGTACCTATCAAAGTACTAAGTTAATCCGTCTCAGTCTCCGTCGTCCGTCTGATTCGGTCTGATTTTTGACGTTGTCAAAATAGGAATTTAGAAATGTCAAAAATTTTCGTGTTTTGATTACAGACGAATTTGATCATTATAAAATCGAATCGATATTTTCTGATCAACATTATATTTTTTTTTAATACACTTTATAGATTATTAAATGTAACGACAGACCTAAACTATTTTTTATTATGAGAGTAAACATTAAATTACCTTACTACTAAAATATACGAGTTATAACGAAGAATATCTCAATATTTGTCCAGATTGTTGTATAACAGCTTAATTTACTTTATTGCTTCTTAATACTAAAGGAAATATAATAATTTGTGGGTTAGTGTTTTAGCAGGCATATTTAGTTTTAAGAATAATTTATTCAGTTATTTAATTCCTAACAAGTTTTACCTGTTATTTCCAGCTGTCAACTAGCCTATTATACTGTTCAAAAATAAGTAGGTGGAAAACTATTGGAGATTACCATAACAACATATTATATTGCATTAATACTGCATTAATGTAGCCGAATAATAAGCCTAGACTTGCCTAGAATGTATATAATTCGCTGTGTGTTTCTAGATACCCTCATTATTCTACAAAATTTATTCGTTTTTATCAATTTTATATGCTGGCAACACAGAATGTGTAATGCCAACCTTCAGACCTCAACGAACTTCCTTTTTCTCGTGTTCTTTTGACAACACGAGGTTATAATCCTTATTTGCTTGAAAAAGTATGCAATTTTCCTATTTAAAGTGATAATATTGTGCATTATTGTGGTTAATAAGTGTTTATAATTATTATTGTTTGTTTGTAGGCAACAATAATGGCAGAGGAAAACTGGAATGAAGACGGTGATGCGGGCAGCATGGCTGTTGAAAGCATGCCTCTGCCGCAGGCGGCCGACATTCCCGAAATCAAACTTTTCGGGAGATGGAGTTGCTACGATGTGCAAGTGTCTGACATGTCCCTCCAGGATTACATCTCTGTGAAGGAGAAGTACGCTAAATACCTTCCCCACTCTGCTGGCAGGTACGCACACAAACGTTTCCGTAAAGCCCAGTGCCCCATCGTTGAGCGTCTGACCAACTCCTTGATGATGCACGGACGTAACAACGGCAAGAAGCTTATGGCAGTCAGAATTGTCAAACACGCTTTTGAAATCATCCACTTGCTCACTGGTGAAAACCCTCTTCAAGTGCTTGTCACAGCCATCATCAATTCTGGACCCCGTGAAGACTCCACTAGGATTGGTCGTGCTGGTACTGTGCGTCGTCAAGCCGTCGACGTGTCTCCCCTGCGCCGTGTCAACCAGGCTATCTGGTTATTGTGTACCGGTGCTCGTGAGGCTGCGTTTAGGAACATTAAGACCATTGCTGAGTGTGTAGCAGATGAGCTCATTAACGCAGCTAAGGGTTCATCTAACTCATACGCTATCAAGAAGAAGGATGAGTTGGAGCGTGTTGCTAAGTCCAACCGTTAAAACTTATATTTTAAGATATGTATCAATAAAAAAGTCAGAAAAATGTTTGACTTTTATTTATCTCTTTTATTATGAAGCAACTATTTCCTCTTATTCTCAACTGTTCATTATTCAAATACAATAAAACAATATATTTTAATAAATGTATGTATTTAATATATTTTTTTAAATCAATGTACCTATTTCTATGTGAAGCTCATTGCATACATACAACTTGAAAATGTAATAACAAAAGTTGTCTTCATTTTAAGTTAATATTTAGAGTGCTAACTATCTGTTAGTGAGTTAATAATTGTGTGAAATTCTGGACAATTTATTTTTTCGAAAAATAGTCATAAATGGTATAATAATATTTAATACCTTAACAAATTTCTTAAACTGAATGAAAACTTTTTAATGAAAATTCTTTAATATATAATTTTCCTAAATTAATTTAACTGGAACAAAATGCTAGACAGATTTTGATTAAGTACTGTACTTGATCAAAATGTAAGTAATTCGTTTCTAAAAAGTAGGTATTAAAATCACTGAAGAATAAAGGTCCAATTCCAATATGGAAATATTATCAGTTTCTTTCATAGATTTCCTAAATTATTTTATAGCTCAGGAGCTTTTAGAAAAGTTTAAAATACTAACAATAATAAAATTGTGTTGCTCCTTTGGGAAAGTTGTAGGTACCTAAATGATAGTCATCATCAACAGACCATTTACGTCCACTGCTGAATATGGGCATCCTTTTTACCTTTTTGTCTTTGAGGAATATTGCCATAATCACCACGCTTGGCAGGCGGATTGGTGGTCGCAGTATGATGGTAAGGAATCTTAAGCTGATAGATGCTGCTGTCCATCCATCAGCTGTATGTCCGTTAGTCTCCTCTTACGACCTTTTTAAGCCCGCAACCACACAGCAAATGATAGTATTCAAAGAAGATTATAATATTAAGTAAGTAGAAATATCTATTTATTGGTAATGTAGGTTATGTTTATTGCTTGGCAGATACTATTTGCCTGGTAACTGGCAAAAATAGCGGGCGGATTGACCGCTACATCATACATATTCTAATACGCTCGTAAACTTGTTGCCCATTCCTTGCTAGTGTAGTGTAATAGTGTATGATTGACAGTATTGACACGGATCACTGACACATAGCTAACCCATAAACCCAGAAAAAACAGACAAATCCCCGCCCGGGAATTGAACCCTGCGCCAGGTGCTGAGGTGAAGCGTATATCGCTTGATAATGGGGATAAGGGGTAGTTATTCGCAATAATTATATTAAGTATTCTTTACTATATAATTATTGCCATCAAACATTTTTAGTAAACACAAAAATGGTTATTTTCTGTATTTACATAAATTTTCTTTACACAACAAGTACACGTGTTCATGTTTCATAAAATAACTCGGTAGACGTAGATTATAAAATGACTGAATGATTACATTTTTAGACATATTCTGAGTTTTTAGATAGTTGAAAATATTTAAATGTATATACATTTATAAAAAAATACTAATGTTAAAGTAGGAAAGCCATGTTATATTTAAGAAGATATTACCTATATTTATATTTCTGCTACGTCCGTCTTTTTTGTAAAGATGAACTAAAAAACCACTGACCATATTTGCTCACGGTTATCTCTACATAAATTAGATGTTTACACTATTGAAGTTGAAGTTTTGTGTGTGTTGGCAAAACAAACACGATTTAATATAAATAAGAAAGCGTTAAACAAAAATTTATACATGATAAATTAATAACTCGGAGCCTAATAATAAAATCTATTAATTTTATACTTTCTTTGGCTTGCCTTCTAAATCTGTCAAAACTTGATTTTATTTATTCTCTGTGCTAAAAGTGAAAAGAAGATTAGATTAGATTCCACTTCCAGTGAAATTGTATTTTGTGGCATTTCTTAGGAATTAGGAACATAATAAATTGCTAGGCATATAATATATTTATAGGAGTATTATATTATCAACTACGATGATACATAGTTTATTTATTATAAATCCTTCCGGGTAAGTAATTACTGTTTTAAACATTCACTTAAAATAACAAAATATCAAGTTGTTTTCTCCAATAAATTGTTTTGGTATAGATATGCTTCAATTTAAATATTTACAGTAATTGGTTAGTTCTTTCTCAAGCCAAGATAAGATATGTTATTCTTCCAATAAATACATATTGCTCTTATTAGACATTGAATGTGTTTCTATTTTTTAATATAGAAAATTATTATATTATTAGGGATAAGAAACAGATTGGGGTTCATGATTGGATCAATAGAAAAGTGTTGCATAGGGCATCCATGCTTATTGTTGTCTATTGATAATAAATGAACTAATCTCTTATTTGTATCCTTACTAGGGATGTTTTCCTGGAGAAGCATTGGCGAAGCGTTATACCAAGATCAGTATGTGATTATTATTTGGAAGCACAAAGAGCATCACCTAATGTATGTATATTTCATTATTTACATCATTTGAAAAAGCCAGTGTGCTTGGAGACTTGAATGATATATCTTCAGACTTTCTCCTTGAAATAACAGTTTATGAGTTACCTTCTATAACTAATTTGAAATAATAATAATGCCTTGAACTTTACTCTAAATAATAGTAAGAAACATACAATTTGTTTGATAAACAACTGGGGCCAACTTTTCAATCCTTAGATAATAATTATCAGAGGAATAAATGTATGTGTATAATATGGCAGATTTAGTATGGAAATGTTTTCAAAACATTTCCATACTAAATCTGCCATATTTAAACTTCTTACTTTAGATTAATTCCAGAATATATTTGTTAAGCTTAAATGCTACATTATACCTTAGAAAATACAATCTATTACTGCATATAATTTAGTTTAAGTGCTTGATGAGCACAGTTGACAACACTGCCGTGATATATCTATAATGCCGTTATCCTCTAAGCCCGTAGTGGTAGATAACGGCATTATAGATATATCACGGCAGAACAGTACTTTGACTCCAACAATTACAACTGTCATTTGAGTATATTTAATTTGTACAATTTAGATACATTATCATTTAGTAAATGAGGGGTGTTAATCTCCATTACCTACACCTCAATTTTTATTGAGAAGGTTCAAAAATAGTGAATTATCAACTAATATTTGATTAATTAAAATGTATTTAAAAGTATATTATATTTAAAAATTAAATATAATGTTGTTTTATTAATTTCAGGATGTTCCACCCGTGTTGGCTGCTCCCCATCATTACTTAATATCTATACAAAGAGGTGGAGTGGCGCTAGTGGCTGTGTGCAAGCAAGAAGTTGCTCCCCTCTTTGTTATTGAATTTCTACATCGAGTTGTTGATACATTCCAGGTAAACCACATTGGTTATAGGGTGTATATAATAGTATATAATTTTTCAAGTTCTCTCACCATGTAAGACATTTTTGGTGGTTATGACATATTGATGCCATTTGATAAAGAATTTGAAGATAATTAAAAAGTAATTTGGCATTGGTGTCTATGTAAAATAATATTGTTTTATCACTCTCCTGAAAAAAAAATACTATTTCTGACATATGTGGTTTTGTAACATAAATAACAATATAGGAATATTTAGAAGTTCCCCACCAATCTGTTATGTTAATTAAAAAGCTTGGCCTTAAATCTGTTGTTAGCTTAAGACCTTTTTTCTTTTTCTCTCTATGGCTTCTGGCAATAAGTTATGTTTAGGAATGAATCATTTATTACATGATTATTGTAATTTTATTAGTGCAGTACTTTTAACAATGTTATTTTATCTGTTTGTTTTATTATTTCAGGATTACTTTTCAGACTGTACTGAAACTATTATTAAGGAAAATTATGTAGTTGTATATGAGGTAATTTTTTATAGATTTTTAATAATCTAATATGCTATTATTATTTTTGAAATATTACTTATTTCAAACATTTTTGTTTGTGTTTTAGCTGCTAGATGAAATGCTTGACAATGGCTTCCCACTGGCCACAGAGAGCAATATTTTGAAGGAATTGATTAAACCACCAAACATATTGAGAACTATAGCTAATACTGTTACTGGAAAATCAAAGTAAGTAATAATCTGATTTGTTATATTGGAGGTTTTATGAGAATTTTTATTATGGAAAATGTTCATTAAAATTCCTGAATTCACCTTGGTAAATGGATTAATTACTTCAGTGTAATGCACAGAGGCAAACACTATGTAGAGAAATGATAGATAATGTGCATACCATTTTTTTTATTTCTTCTTTTCTTTTTCAAAGACAACTTCCCCTTTAGGGAAATTAACCCCTGTGTCACAGGGTACTTTACAAACACTAAGTTCACAGAGAAAAATCATACTCAGACTCAGTTCAACTATCTGTGATTCACAAAAATAATTGTACTGGGTAAAAACCCAAAACCCAGAAGCAACTATTGTAACCACTGATTTTTTGAGTGCAATTAAAATTTTATTTTATTTGTGTACCTATTTTCTTAGTATGTTGCACATGCCAAATTTATGAAGCATTAAATCAGTTCCTTTTTTATTAATATAGATACAGTTTTAGCATTCTAATTTTTTTTTATGATGGATAAAACTAAAAATATTTTATTTTCAGTGTATCTTCAATACTTCCATCTGGCCAGTTGTCCAATGTTCCGTGGCGCCGTTCAGGCGTCAAGTACGCGAACAACGAAGCCTACTTCGATGTGGTTGAGGAAGTGGACGCCATTATTGATAAGAGTGGTGCTACTGTGTCTGCTGAAATACAAGGATATGTTAGTATTGTTATTATAATATTTATAGTAATGGTGCTTGTATCAAATTATTATATAATGCATGCAATCCCTTTAAATTTCTTCTGATTGATAAATATTTTTGGGAATAGAGTTGCTTTGCACCTTTGTATTATTACATTTTCAAATTTTCGTTTTATAAAAACTTGAACAGAAAACTTAAATATCTTTAAAGGAAGCCAACAGCAGTTTCGAAGCTGTTGAAGGTCTGAATGTAGGCCCTCGACTGCAAAATTTTGCTTGGACTCTTTTGTATTTATAAATGTGTTATTTTGTTATATTGTAGTTGTAACTTATAAGTACACGCTATGCACACATTATCAGATTGTAATCTCTTTCTTAAAGATTGACTAGAAAAGAATGCATAAATGAATTGAACTCGCCTTTGTACATATTGTTTACTTGGTAATTTTCTGTAAAATAATTAGTAATTTTCCATGAATGATTTCAGATTGACTGCTGTATTAAATTAAGTGGAATGCCAGATCTGACTCTCACCTTCATAAATCCTCGGTTATTCGACGATGTTTCATTCCATCCGTGTGTCAGATTTAAAAGATGGGAGGTAAGTAATATTTAAAATAATATATTATACTCGATCAGTAACCACATTCTAGTAACGTTGATATCTACTGGCTATAATACTGATCCTTATCTTATTTCTAAACCCAGTTTCAAAAATGTATCACATAAAAAACTCTGAGTGTCCATGTGATATATTTTTTTTATAATTATTTAATTAAAGCATCAAATTCCATTGTTGCCCTTCCCAAAGCTACACTGAAGTGCTTAATAATAGCTGTTGATATTTTTACGTTATCCCAATGCAGTTACTATGACATGAATGGACCCTGATCCTAAATTAATAAGGCCGAAAAATAAACCTTTAACTTTATTCTCAGCGTTAGGCAAAAGCCACTTAATGCGAGACCTTTTGCTACAGATGTGATTGTTGTTGAAATGTACTTTTGTATTTATTTCAGTCCGAAAGAATATTATCATTCATACCTCCAGACGGTAATTTCCGTCTGATGTCCTACCATATTGGATCGCAGAGTGTTGTGGCGATACCGATTTACGTACGACATAACCTAACGTTAAGATCCAATGGGGATCAAGGACGGTTAGACCTTACTGTCGGACCCAAACAAACTATGGGAAGGACTTTAGAAAGTGAGTATCATTAAAATTATATGTATTCAAGAACTTTAACTAACGTGCAACTTGACATTTAACAAAAAAAAAACAGCATACTTAAATATAAAACATACCTACTCAATAAAAGCCACTAAAAAATAAGCCAATAATTTGAACTAATATAACAAAAGCTATCATAAAAACAATATATTTTTTAAACGGCGCTACTTAGTAGCATTCTCAGCATCATAACTATAATATACAATATATATATAGATCATATGCTGCAGAAAGGCCTAGATTTTGCCAATGAAAGTATCTTATCATAAAAACTGTTCAATATAAAACAGCTCTTCAACATTATTTCAAAGTCGAATCGTATCGAATTAATTCGTACATGTATTTAAGTAAATAACAAGAAGAAGAACATAATCGTAACACAAGCATTAAGCTTAGAACGAAGGGATAAAACCAGAATACTAGTAGTGTGCAAAATCTCTGCTAGTAATCTTAAAATAAATAAGAAAATAAATATTCAATTTTTGAATTATCAATTTTCTTAAAAAAAAATCCTTATTACTTTTTAGATGTCGCACTGGAGATCTGTATGCCCAAGTGTGTGCTGAACTGCTCTCTCACAGCGAATCAGGGCAAGTACTCGTATGATCCTGTTAGCAAGGTGTTGTTATGGGATGTGGGCCGAATTGAGCTCCCGAAGTTACCAAATATCAGAGGATCCGTGAGTATTTTAATAATTTTCATAGCTACAATGTTAATCACTTGTCTAAATATTTCTATACTGTGATTTTAAAGCATAAATGTTATTTAGAATTAACACGATTACAAATGAAATCAATGCGAAAAGAATGCTTAAAATAAGTAGCATACCATTTACATATAATATTCGATTATACAATGTTTAATGTTTCTTTTTGTGAAATATTTTCGAAGCATTATTATTGTTAAATTGTATCTTTACGAATGTAACATGCGTGTACTAAGAGACATATACTAGTGCTTTACTATGGTAAAGTAATAATATATCTATTTACTTCAGATCTAATACCTATTTTTTTTAATTAAACCATTACAAACTCTTATTTTATAAGTTACTGCAATCCAGTTCAAAAACTAACACAATGTAGTTTTTCAATTCACTCACACATACCAGCATATTTAAAGTTTACTCGTATTTTTAAACTAGCTTCCTGCGCGCGGTTTCACCCGTGTAGCTTACGTTCCCGTGGGAACTTCATAATTAAATATAGCCTATGTTCTACTTTATAATACCGAAAGATTTTTTGAAATCGCTTCTGTAGGTTTGGAGCCTATTTAATGCTAACTAACAATCAAATCTTTCCTCTATATAATATATTATTTTTAGTTAGTTTAGTTTTTTACTTTTCATTATGAAATAAATGAAGTTTCTTCTAGTTAGCTAGTTAATTAAATAAAAATATTCTTTGCCAGGTGTCAGTAGCGACGGGTGCCGACACGTCAGGGGCCAACCCCAGCATCAACGTACACTTCACTATACCGCAGCTAGCTGTCAGCGGGTTGCGGGTCAGTCGTCTAGATATGTACGGCGCCAAGTATAAGCCCTTCAAGGGAGTGAAGTATGTGACTAAAGCGGGCAAGTTCCACGTGAGGATGTGATCGGAGGCCGACGCTCAGGAGCCGTGGGTGTACCTTGGACTGGCCACATGAGATAGCAGTGCAGAATACACAAAGACTGGACACACAATTTTAGCATCAGTATCCTGCAAGGGTCAATTCAGATGCTCGACTTTTTTTAAAACGTTAAGTTGACTTTGTATCATTCATATAGGACTGAAAATTGAGCGCGAGAATTGAGGTCGGATATGTGCTTCATCTATGTTCTCCACCTAGGAAGTGGAGGACCACAGTGCTTTACTTTATTTATCTATATGAATTAAAATGAGTCGCCAAATGTATGTATGCGTATAACTTGAGAACGACTTGATTAATGTGGCTTATAATTTTTTTATGTTGGTAGTATGTTAGTAGTAGTTCTGAGGAAAAGGTTTATATAAAATTAAATTTTGGAAAAATCATGGGAAATGTAAGAAGTTAGTACGGGCGAAGCTAGCATAACATTATATATAAGTAATCCATCGGATAGCGACGATAATACTTTTATATCGGACTATTCGCGATGACCAAAATTCATATTCTAATATTGTGTGTTGATACATTATATTCTTCACTGCTGGTAACGTGAATTGATATAATCGGTGTAAACTGATTGTTTTTTTATTATGTGCGTTTTAAACGTGTATTCTATAAATGCTGTCTATTTTTCTCTCAGTGTATTTGCTCATGCACCAATTTATTCGTATCAATTTTAGTTCGATAAGCTGTTGTAAATAATATATTATATTGGATGTTATAAATACTTATATTAAAACAATATGAAGCAGTAATTGGTAAAGACTTTTATTGACATAAATTTAATATGTTATAAACAAATTATGTATAGGTTTCCTTATTCGTTTACATAAGCAGAGGTAATGCCCAAGTTATTAAAATAAATGTTAAACGTATTTAGCTGAGCTCATAATTAAGTAGAAATACAGAAAATCTTTACGACAGTTATTGTCTTTTTTTACGTGAGCTTATAAAGGTTGCAAGGTTATCAACTAAAGAACTATTTATTTTTAGCAAAGAATTAATCCAATATGCAAGTTTTCAGTAAGTTTGTTATCTCTGGATAACCGTATCATGTATTTATATAAATATATACTTTTGTTTTCTATAAACATTATAGGTTGCCACTTAATTTTAAATTCAACATTTTTTATATACGATTCAATTTTATTAGGTTTTATAACAACGCTGTGACCATTTAATTACGACTAAAATAATGTATCAAGTACATTATATCAGTGTCAAAATCAGTAAACAACCTATTGAAAAAACAGGAAGATTAATAAATATTTTATTCTCATGAGAAATCTTTAACGAAGTGAGTGATGTTTTTCCGTATAGAATCCAATCCACTTTCGATGTTGTTCATCCTCGTTGCAGCTTTATCTCTGAAGTATCGTTGTATGTACTAGAACGGTCATGAGTGCTGGTAACTCTCTCCGTAAGCCCGACTCGACATCGTGCTACTAATGCAAAAATAATTAATCATACCGATCTATCATAACTCGAAATGCATATCGCATTAGAGATAAACACCAGTAAATTTGATTGCTATCAAATTATCTTGCGTGTACTGAATGGCCTGGAGATTGATTATGATAGTAATTCTATTGTTTGTCTTGTTAACTGTTTTCAAATAATTTGGCTGGCTTGATGTGAAAGAAGATTGATTATTAAATTATTTATCTATGAAATAAAGTTTCATCCTTTGACATTATCAATGTGTCGATCCCGTCCAGAGACACTGGACTTTAAATCCTATGCATAAAAGGCAATGGGATGAAATATTAATAATTAGGGACTTCTGAGATATTGGTATGTTGAATCAGCTACTCGGCTTGTTAAGTACCTATCTACTTTTTTATAGAATATTACAGTCAAATAACATTATTGATTTATGTTGTGTTCCTCTGCGTGACTAAGGTCGTCAGAACTCACGATGGGTAAGGTAAAGAGCCGGAAGGATGTGGGTAGCTAGTGCTGGCACAAGCTGTTCTTGCATTTGAACAACTATGCCACTTATACAGTTTACGGTCGTGATCTCGTCGTCTGGGTCGTCTAGGACGCCCCGAGGCCGAAGCGCGACGTACGACACTTAGTGGGCAGAGAAATATAGTCGGATGCCGCAACAACCAAATATTCGAAGAAGCGTGCCGACGCCTCTTTTATCCTATGCTTGATGAAAGGCAGTTGGAGACAAGCATAGGTCTTTTGATTTTGGTGCGTATCTATTCAATGAAACGCTGGCCAACCTCGACCCGGTGGGCGTTATGTTAAATGGCGACGGAAGAGTCGTTTGTATCATGAAGTCGATATACACCTGTAACCTTATGTCATAAATGTAATTGGTAGGTAACTACAGGCCGCGTTCTAGGTAACTTTACCTAGGTAAAGTGATGTAACGGCTATAAAAACATATAAATAACTTCCTACGCTTTTGTCGGGAGAGTAGTGTCTCTACGACTGCGGTGTGGGTATGTGCAGTTAAACCGTTCAGGTGCTCCAACGCCATTTGGAAGGGTACAGGTAATTTCATTAGCATGACATCCGGTACTAAAAAAATATAATAAACCTTCCACTGATCTCTGGCTCACTGACAGACTGGGCACCCGACCATTGTATAAAATTATTGTATTTTTGATTGTGTCTAGACGATCAAGTAAGGCAGTTACAATATCATTTCAGCGGTCATCGTAATCCTACTAATATTACAAATGCCAAAGTTTGTAAGTATGGATGGATGGATGTTTGTTACTCTTTTACGTAAAAACTACTGAATGGATATGGCTGAAAGTTTGCACGCGGATAGCTTATAAGCTGGATTAACATATAGGCTACAAAATATGACGCCCCGACCCACAGGAGCAGAGTGACGCGGGTAAAACCGCGGGGCGCAGCTAGTATAAAATAGTTAAAAATCATTTTAAAACATTTTTTTGTGTTCTATAGCGGTGATGTTTAGGAGCAAAGCCTCAAAATGTATCGAAAGGCGGAGGGCAGCTTTGTATCCAGAAACTATATCCACAGCGTGCCGGAGAGGATCTCCGAATAAAATAAGTAGGTATACCTACCTACTTGACACATTAAATTTAAGTCCCTAATAATAAGTAGGTACCTACATAAATTAACTGTGTACCTTTCCAACGTTTTGAGATTTATTGCTTTTCACTGTGTAACCTGGTTAAGTAAGTTTCTTGTAAATTAGGTAAGTACTGTAAATATTTTATGTCTCCATAAATGTTATGTTAGGTATAATCGATGCGATGTACCGTTTAGTTAAGTGCATGTATTAATACCTAATATTATGCAAATCAGTAAGTAAAAGTACTTACCTACTTATCAATTAAACTTTATACTTTAAGAACTTACAGCGAATAGGAAAATATTATTACTATTACTAAATTTAAAATACTTACTTATAATTTATCTATTTGCTGATTTGTCGATATTAATACTGACCGGTTTATCAAACTAACCGTTAGGTACATTCTTATTGTTGTACAATAGCCGGGGTTTTAGTGGTTCAAAATGGCTTTATTCTGAAACACTCTTGCAATAAAATTTACGATAGTAGCGAATTGGCAGTAATCAAAAACATTGATCCTTATCTATATTGAAATAAGTTTGATTTTCATTTTGAGAGTAGTTACAATTGGGAAATTATATTTTGACAGTCGAGATTTCCAAAACTTCGTTCGTGATCCGTTCATGTGAATGTTCATCTGAATGTACCTACAGATTTTTTTTGGTACTACCTGCCTACTTATTTGGAATGTTTGACTAATGACAGAGTTGAGAGAATAATAAAATAAATAAGTGGAAGACAAGTAAGTATAAAATATCATCCTGATGCCCTCAATATTATACGCTAATCAAGTTTCGACTTCTGGCATTCATGGCGCGAACTAGTTAGGTACCTACTAGGGAATGCAATCCCGCAACAAAATTTCAATTGCTGGATCCCGCGGGATTGAGCGGTTCGATCCCGCGGGATCCAGGTATTTGCGGGATCCCGCATGTTTTTTGAAAGTCATTGAAAAAAGAGAGGAATCCTGTTTCATAAACGAGTTTATAGAACTTAAAATGAAACTAAAAATATTATTGACACTATTTATTAAGTAATCAAATAATTAATCAGAAATAACAGTTTCAAACAAAGGTCAAAAACTATTATTACAAACAAACAAAAAACAATTGTCCATTATTTAGGAAGGAGCTGCGCAAATGTACATAAAACATAGCGTCTCAATAGTTTTGTGAAAGTGAAACTATTTATAAGTAATCAAATCAATCACTAATTAGAAATAAGAATAACTATTACAAATAAACAAAAAACAATTATCCATTATTGTGGAAGTAGCTGCGCATGAAACATAGCGTCAGCTAAACGGTTTCTTACTTTGCATGCTAGGTATCCGGCAGCAGAAAATGCCCTTTCCGCTTCCACGCTGGTGGGCACAACTGTTAATAACGCATTGTAGACGAATTGAAGATTTTCACACATGCCGTATGTCGCTGCGCAGTCCCGTAAATCCCGCGGGATCCCGCACGATTTAGGCGCGGGACTGGTCCCGCAAAAATGGTGCGGGATCCCGGTATTTCGGGATCCCGGTATCCCGGTATTGCATTCCCTAGTACCTACCTAAAAAATGTTGCCCTATAGAATTAGGAGTTCACATTTTACACAAAAATGTTGCAGAGATATTGTTATTTATTGGTGACTATAGTACAAGTATGCCAAAGTAATTGGATACAATAGTATGCAGATAATTATATCTGTATACTTTTGTATCTCGTAATTTGGAACAAACCGTTGGGTCGCGAGGTTTACGGCACAATAAAGTTTTAATACTAGTAATGTAATTTATTAGTTTATCAGCTTATACCGCTAATTTACTTAGTGTAGTCCTGCTTTCAGATTAATTTGGTATATTTTATTTTTTATGAGGAACAATACCACACCCGCTTCCGCAAATGCTGTAGGTATCTATACCTATTGTAATTGATGATGTGACACTATACCTACCTATCCGGTATGATAACTAAATTACTTTTGTGAAAAATAGAGTTAATTCAATGTAACGTTGTTATGACTTTCATGATAATAGTTCATTGCTGGACTTTATAATACCTAATGAAATATTATAATATCTACCTAATATGAATCCCGTTGAGTTTTTCGACTGAACTTTTATTCCAACTAAGCTTGATTAACATAGGTACAAACTGATAGACATAACTATGCTATTATACCTTGCTACTACATTCAGAAAAGGTTTAATAAATCTTCTACTTTAGTTTTCCCCAAAGTCCATTCGATGTCATCGTTGTCATTCATTCACTCTTTGGAATGTATTCAACAACGTTGCTATCAGCATATTTTAGATCACTATCAATGATACCTTTATAACTTTAAAACCTGTAAAAAAAATATTAAGTCTAAAATTTAATTTTCCGGTAAATCGCAATTGCTGCGATCACGTGAACCTCTTGATAAAAAATTAAGTAGCTTACTAGGTGAGGCCAGCGACTTGAGTCCGATTTTTTTAGGAAAAGAAAAAAGGAAACACCATTAATTACAACAGAGAGATTTTCTTTTTGAATAATGGTGAATGATTTTTTAAATCACTTCAGTAGTTGATGTCGAAATTATGAATATTTGTAGTCAATATAAGCTCAATTTATTAGTAAGTAGGTAGGTATACTTATATCAGTTATTGTTGTATGAATCAAGTATGTTTTTAGGAAACATAACTTATGTAACTGTATATCAATTGCGGCTGCGGCAATTCTTAGCTCTAGACTGTTTCTCCCTCATTAGGTTGTTCACGACCACCTAAGGCGAACCCTACATCATGATAACAAACAAATGGTTAAATAGATCAAGCTTATTGTTCGTACCGTTTAAATAGACACAAACGTTTGTTGTCGTCGATAGATATTGTAACCTGTTTATGAAAAGAAAAAAAATATAAATAATATTGTCATTATTCTGATGATATAAAAAAACCGGCAAAGTGCGAGTCACACTCGCGCATTAAGGGTTCCGTACCATTTTCAAGTGCCTACAAATTGCTGCTATTGAGATTGAAAAAAAAAAGTTTGTTGTATGGGAGACCCCTTAATTTTTTTTTTTTTTTGGTATTTGTTGTTGTAGCGGCAACAGAAATACATCATCTGTGTAAATGTCACCTGTCTAGCTATCGCGGTTCTTGAGATACAGCCTGGTGACAGACAGACAGATAGACAGCGAATCTTAGTAATAGGGTCCTGTTTTCACCCTTCGGGTACGGAACCCTTAAAATGCGTGCCATCGTGCGAAACATGTGAAACTATTTATAGGTACACCTAAATTACCATATCACATGTGAAATTTTTGATTTATCTATATGCTACATTTTTAACAAAATATAATCTATGAACTACGAAAGTAGGAAAGGAAGGCTAATAGATACCTGCCCAGGAGATCCCGCACCCGCGGCCACGTTGCCCGCGGGTGCCGTCGAGGGTCGGATTGCTTATGCGTACCCGGCCCCCGCCAACGGCGGATCGATCCCACCGCCAGCGCGCGAATACGCTGCAGCGTATTGTAAATGTATTTCAACACGGACAAAAAAATGTTAGTAGGTACCTAATATTCCTCCGCAGAAAGGCTACCTACCTAAATATTCCTTGGCAATATATAACTTAAACTCAATTGTCAAATTAATGTTGAAAGTACACCTGCTATTTAAATAGGCGATGGTTTTTCTTTTACTATTTTTTTACTTACTTTGTCTTACAACTTTAAGGTCTGCACGTATATAAGGTAGGTATTTTTTGTAGGGATTGCAAATAGCCGCGAAGATGGTGAGATGCAGCTAGGTAAATTGTTTAACTGTTTCTTAATAATAAAATAAATTTGCGAAAAAAACGCGAAGGTACTTTTATCTATGCTCATTTGATTGCTTAAATGTAGTTACCGTAATCTTAGGAAATATTACCGCTATACTTATTAGGGGATAAATATGTAGTATTAGGTAATAATCAATTTTATGTTTCTTTATTCGGTAACCGTTTCTCAACAGGACGGCTGTAATTGTTTACTGATTGTATTAAGTTTAAACTACAGTGACCTAAGCTTGGCTCGCCTTTTTACGTAGGCAGGTATGCGTTTACGCAGGAAACGTTAGATACTTAATATTAACTTACACTTAGTGAGGCCGCAAACCAGGCATACACTTGTATCACGAAAATTATGGCGCCACATTCGAAATGCGACACATTTAACGCCCCCGTATATCTGCGAGACGTTTGCCGCGCTACTCGAATTCAAGATCGAACACGTTCGTTATATGTGTCGCTTTGGTTTGCAAAAATGAAAGACAACATTTTTTCAAACCAAAGCCAAATTTTACGTTCGAGTTTATTGCATGTAAGTATGTGTTTTAAGACATTCGATAAAATAAATGAAACTTTTCTTCGTCGAACCGTAATTCTTGCAAAATGTTAAAATTCCCGTAAATAATTAAAAGGATGCACCCAATATTTAAGCGGCCGTAGCCCAATGGCTAGGGCGTCGGACTTGTGATCTTGAGGTCGCCGGTTCGAACCCCACCCATTGAACTACCGACGTGAACCCACTCGTAACACAAGCATTTAGCTTAGTACGAGGGGTTAACAAGAATACTAGTAGACTGAAAAAGTCTGCTAGTAATCTTTATTATTAAAAAAAAAAAAAAAAACGTTTATTTTCTCATTAATCGTCACATCAAGAAATCGTCGTCGTCGGACGATGATGTCGACATTCTCAAAGCGGTGGCACGTGACAACTGTGCTTCCGATGTCCGCGTATACGAAACATTTGTAGGTAGTAAGCTGAATTGTAGCGCAATAACTGTGGCGATGACTGTGGCCTGACTTGAAGACCGCCTGCGGAAGATATTTTCGCGTCGAGCGAAAGTGAAATGGCTACCCTATTTAATAAAAAGTTTTCATCACATGATGTTACAAAAAAAATCCCGTAGAATTATAAAACCATTTTGTGGCACTATCGAATTAAAACAACAGTGTATGAGTAGGTACTACTTTCTTACAACCAAAACAGAAGAATCCGATTCGTTTCGATTCATGTAACCGTATCGGTTTTCTCTGGTTTTGATCGGTGATCTCTAATACCACATCGACACCTTTCGAGAGTGCCGATGTGAATAACGTATTCAAAGTATAGGTACCTACTATATACCTATTATAAGCTTGTAAACGATGAAACCTAGTACGCAAGTAACGTAACAGCAAAAACATTGAGGAAATTAATCTTAAAACCCAAAAATAATATTTAAAAATAAAATAATTATAAAAATTTCTGGTTTTATAATTTTTTCCCGACACCGGAATATAATCTAGGACATAGTCTCGATTTTAAATCAGTTATCTATTACAAAAAGAAAACATTT
This sequence comes from Nycteola revayana, assembly GCA_947037095.2. Classification (NCBI taxonomy): domain Eukaryota; kingdom Metazoa; phylum Arthropoda; class Insecta; order Lepidoptera; family Nolidae; genus Nycteola; species Nycteola revayana. The sequence continues at coordinate 10,187,399 of OX344845.2, read as the reverse complement.
ACGTAGTCTTCTTAATCATTTATTTGTCTGTCTACGGCAGAAGGGGGTGGTCAGAATTTTTCAACCTGTTAAGGGGTCGTGAAATCAAAAGCATTGATAAAATCTGATCTCTAACAAGCGGTTACCGAGGAACGCAGCAGGGTTTCTTTGTGTGTTCCAACATAACACTGCGGTCACCTGCCTAGTGAGGTAACTACATATGCAAAAACGCCTCCCTCCCAAGCCGCCCAGAAGCAGGCTTTTAATATTTAATACCTTATATATATCATATGTAGTAATATAGGACAAAATATTTTTAAAACGTGGCAGTTAACTCATTTGGAAGATTTTATAAAAAAAAATGATTTATCGATTCCGTTGTAGATATTGCGTGCGAGATCGACTGCTAGATTCACCAATAATTACATAATTCGATGTGTTAAACAGTAAACTTTAACAATAAAGCTGCAAGAATAGTGTTACCATCAGTTTTCAATTTCAGAATAGAATTATTCTCAAGTAAAAGAAATTATTTTACGTATGAGCCAAAACCATGTTTATGTTTAATTTAAGTAGGTATGTTTATGTTTAGTTTATAAAGTACTAGCTTTCGCCTGCGACTACGTTCACGTGGAAAAGTTACTTTGGGTAAGTATTTTTTTAACACAATATATAGTCTTAGAACTGGTACAAAATTCATTCTTACTCTGTACCATATTTCATGAAAATCAGGTTCAGTAGTTTAGACGTGAAAGCGTAAATATTAGTAAGAATTGTAATGGCAATAAATAAAAACAGTACAGAAAAATCTCAAACTAGGTACGTAATTTTTATAAAAAGTTATTTTATTTTATTTTTCATTTTTCGCTATTCAAAATACTTGAAAATGAAACTCGAACTTATGCTCAATAGCCTTCTATAAATATTAAAACAGCGTTTGAACTTTCCTACGCAAAATAGACGTGTGGTTACCTATTGTGAGTCATGGGAACTTGGGAACCAGTGTTAATGTTACATAGGCAGATCATCCGGTTTTTGTTCACCAACTAATGTAAAATAACCGTAAACGTTTCTTTGTAAACTGCAGTGATCCGTGAAATAAGTAGCAGACAATGTGAACTAATCATTGTACGAAAGCTGATAGTGTTTGCTATAGGTACTAAAGTCTATGAAAAAGTATTCCTTTAGGTAGTTTAGTAGCTTTAGGATGACAAACAACGTTATTATATTAAAGTTTTTATAATTTACGAGGAAATTTGTTTTTCTATATTTTTTATATCTATGAATGTTTAAAAATTAGAAAGTCTGATTTCCATATGTTAAAGTAGGTATCATAATAATTCCTACATTTACTTAACTGTTTATTAGAAGAAGCTTATTTTTTGTATGTTAGAGTTAGAGGCGAAGCTTTTGCTATTTCATTGGTATAAAGTCAAACGGAGTCCTGCTTATTCTGGGATACGCCGTTACGTGCATGATACGCCTGATGTAATGCCTATTTTTAACCCTTCTACTTAAACCAAACTTAGCATGAAAGTAACGTTCCTCATGCTCACTATTTAGAATTGTAAACTGAAGAAAACGGACTTTTAAATACATAAACTAAATGGAGGTCGTGTTGTAAATCGAATGAACTTTACACTTAAAATACCTCAGCCAAGTAAATGTGTCGTAAGTTCCGCTATAATGTTGATGCTTTAAACTCGACAATACAACCGAGAAGTTGAACGTATTAAGGTTCATACAAAAGTAATACCTAAGTATACACCTAGTTGTAGTTTCTAGCTATATTTTCCTATTTATTTATAAGTATCCGTATAAATTACTATAAAGTATTAACCTACTCTAGACCTGTTATAAAGAGGTCAGTGTTTATACGGGTGCTACAAAGACAATTAAATCCTGTTGTCATTTTAGGCCCTAGTTTAACTGCACGGTCATAAGTTTTTGTATCAAATTGCTAACTACAAATCTTCCAGATTTAACAGTGTGTCATTTAAATTAATTGGATCATGAGCCGTCTCCATTCCGAATTTATCGTAAACCATTCCGTGTCATAATACTGGTAGAACGACCGAGCGCCGCCGTCGTAAAAGTGCTTATAATCATAGCAAATATTATATTTGCATTTATCTATAGTCATTTTTCCCAACGATACCTGAAACATACCGCTATTCAAGCTACATATCGAGCAAAAGAACACAGAAAATCTTGTAGAAGCAACCGTTTCCTATATTGGTCAAATTGGGCCAATAGGTATAACATCTAAAGTTAGACCATATAGCATAGAGCTAGTTTTTGAAACAGTAAACCCAAATACGGCGATCTAATTTGAATAAAGATATGTAAGTAACATTTTCGAACGAGGGCATTCTTACATAGAATCAATGCGGCATTTATATGTAAAATCAGCATACCTGTAGTGGCCCTAGATGGTAGTTCAACTGGCAAAGAACATGAGTCGGAAGAAAGCGAATAGGTATAGTAGCGAGGCAAAACGTGCCCTCGGCTAATAAAGTTGGGTCGTGCCGGCTCTAATATTTGCGTTCTGTGTAATTTACAAATTTTGCAAAGGTTAGGTCACAAAAGTTTTACATTCCAGAGGGCATAGCCAAAATGCCACTACAGGTGATCGCTAGCAGAAAATTGTTATCGCAAATAGATACTTGACATTTGTCACGTGATAAAGCGGTCGCGGGAAAAAATTGCTGGTTGATTCTTTTTTGAAACAAGCGATTCGATTGTTCGGATTTCGATCAATCGAATCGCTTTATCGAAATCCGAACAATCGAATCGCTTCGCTTTCGGATCCTTGTAGATAGCAAAGCGTTATTAATACATTTGCTTTAGCGTTTTCTACTAGCGATCACTCCGTTGTGGTTGTATTTTGTCTAGGCCCTCAGAGGGCTCTGAACTCACAAAGCTAGGTCAGCTACACTTAAGAATACCTAAACAGCTGCTGCTGAATATGTTTTCAAAGCATCCTTAAAAATAATAGAATATAAGGTACCTCTAGGAACTGTTTTAGGATCATTGTCTAATAAGTTTTTAACTACTAATATTTTATTAAAATATTCAGTATCTAAACATTTCGTTTTAATCCAAAGTTTTATAAGAAGAATAGAAGAATGTATAAAATATCATTGCTGTCTACATAGGTACTCACTCTAAGTCGAATGGTTTGTACATACATGGAACAGCTTTTACTTCCTATTAGCGCCGTGATTACCTACTATAAATGTTTAACCTAGTAGTGGTCTACGAAAGTTCATCACACGCAAAAACAATTTGTGTTTCAATTCACATGATTGTTGTTCTATTGAAATTAATGAAATGAAAACGTTTATTGATAATGTAGACGAATCGATCGTACTTATTATAAGTCAAATACAATGATAAAAATATAAAAAACAACTTGACTAATTAATTAGTATACATTTCAACAGTAATGTTATTATTTATTTCTATTTAAATCTACCACATTGGTAGATTTAAATAGAATTTAAATCTACCAATGTGGCATGTGATAGTCGCGTATTATAAATATAATTAGAATCAACCAGCGCGGGCTGGGATTAGGTCAGAAGCATAGAACGCGTCGCGAGCCTCGCCCTGCCAGGACGACCGGACTCTATCCTAGCTTCCTACGAGTCTTTCTCTATCTACCTACGTTGTGACACCCCGAAAAGAAAGACTATAAGAAAATCCGAGATCATTATTTTTGTCATCTTGTAAAGTCTTTGATTAATCATTTAATCATTTGTACATCTATTGAAAACATTTTTAGTATCTAGGTTAGTGATCCCTATACATCGATATCGTATCGAGTAGGTTTGTATTAACAGCTATATTAGATATCACTGTCCTTTATTATAATCCAGAACCAGAAGTAGGCATCTAACCTTCTTCTGGATCTGGATTATTTTAAGTTTTATTGTAATACAAACAGGCTGTGTCTAGATTTTGCCTTAATGTTATTTATGTGTTAAATACAATATTTATTACAAATTATTAACCCATACTCGATATTAAAAATGTAATACATACTTAAATTACAAATATTTTTTGTACTATAGTTTGTATAACATAATACTCATATAGCTACTATCTTTCCACTAACATTATACTTAGTTGTCTACCTATATTTTTTTCGTCGCATTTTAAAGCAATATCAACCGCAGACACGATCCAAAAGAAAAAAGTGACCCAAAATAATGCTAGTATTATGATCTCAGTTCAATTTCACATCTTAGTGAAGCATTGTCTTAGACTCTGCAACACCCATGTCCTCAGCGCGGACGACCAACTATTGCCGCACACGTCCAAAATTAAAGGAGCTTCAACACCTGCATATTATAAGAATGAAATCATCTAATGTATCTATAATTTCCCTGTCTACTAATCTCAGCTACGTTATTTTAAAATTATAGTATTGTACACCACAATCTACTTTGCGGCTTTAGTTTTCTTTAAAAGGCATCGATGATAACGGTTTTGGTTGTCGTCGAAAAACGAATAAAGCAATAATATGAGCCATCAGGGGAGCAGTTAACTGTGTACTGCAGCTCATAATGACACTACAGGTAGTAGCGCGGATATCTCTGGTAATTAATTGTGATAATCTTGACAAAGCATCTCATCAGTGTCATCAGAAAGTAAAGCGCGAACCTGTGTTTGGCGGTCCCCATTTCTGACCAGATTTATGTTGATAGAAGACTAGGCCGCGGAATAAGAAGTAAACAGCCACGTGAGTGATCAATTTATTCAACGGTATTTGCCAGTGAGACTACAAGACGATGACGGGGCGCTACCTGCGAAAACTTTAATTAGACATATTCTCATTACAATTAATAAAAACGAACATAATACACTCACCATGCATACAAGTAGAATAATTGGAGTAATGATCATACGTATAGAATCGTCGAAGCTTTGTTAGTGTACATTTACTTCTCAAATTGTGCCAATCACTGTACCAGTAGGTACGATTCAAGTCAATACGAAATGAATACGAATAAAAATACATTAGAATCATTACGTATATAGATCATGACTTTTATTTACTGTCAGTGATTGAAAAATTATTAAAGATAGTTCGTTTAATTGCTATAATTATACAATATATTTACCAACATTTCGTGAACTTGATGAGTAATTAATTCTTTCTGTTTGTAGTCTAAAGCCAATAGAAGTCGTGGCAATACAGAGTGTCAACGCTATTTAGGTACAGCCCGTAGTTTGCTTTTGTACCTACCTACTATTTGCACTTCTATTGATGTATGACAATTTCCTTTTTATTAAATATGATGCTTAGCTATTAGATATTTTTTTTATAATAAATATCTATTTCATAGATTTAATTGGATGCATATCTCAGAGGTCGACAGGAAAGGTGCTGACGTCATCTGGTAGTTGCAAGTATACTGTAGCCAATCGTATATCAGCAGCTGCATTCGCTATTAGCTTTGTATGAAGGTAGAAGGCGTACAAGATGGACTCGCAAGACACTAGTGAGATGTGCGCTTGTGAAGCTTACGCACGATATACGGACAGTCGAGCACTACTAGTACGCAATGGATCATCGTTAAATATTGCATTTCTATAACAACCCAACAAACCATATCGGTGTTAGCAAAATTGTGAATCGTTCTAGACTACAGAGAACGCCGAGCGAGCGTAGGTGCAGTAAATGTCGCCATAAAGGGTCAGAACTTTACTAATCGTATTTTATTGTCATCAATTATTCAATAGTTCTATAAATGCCAAAGTCTTTGAAATGACTTTAAAATAGTTGAAAGCTAATAACGACACTTGGGATAGTCTGCAAACTAGTTTAATGTGTAACCTACACTCCTTTATTTTTATTCATACAATATTCGTAAAATTCAATAGCTAATCATAACAATAACTAAAATTTATATGAAAAAATCAAAGTCAAAAATATAATGGCTGTTTACATAAATTAAATCAACTGATATAATAACTATGAATATTCCATTATACACGACTTTTTTATTACATTAGGCATTAATTCTTAGGTGGCAAAATAACTTTTAAAAGAAACAATAAAATTGACAAGTTTTATTTGTGGCCAATTTTAAAAAGTGAAAGGAGGTTTTGGAGTAAGTAGATAAAATATTTAAATAATAAGTATACACGATGCGCCAATACACTTTTTAAATAAAATGTAATGTAATGAGAACGATTCTCTTTGATGATTGGATAAAGTTAGGAAGTTTCTTCTTTCTAGTAACTAAATATAACCATCCTCCAAAAATGGCTATCTAACCTTGAAAGAATTTTCGAATCAGCTCAGTAGTTCCTGAGATAAGCGAGTACAAGCAAACACACTCTTCAGCTTTATATATTAGGTATGTGACAAATGAAGTCTGTTGAATTCACTGTATCCACATATTCCATTCCTGGTCAATTTTTTGTTTCAACATTTCTGGAATGCCATAAAGGATTGTAGGAGCTTGACTGTGTAGGAGTGCAAATACTCGTAAAAGGCAAGTGAAAGTGAGCATGTTAACTTTTTACCAGATATTTTAATACTGTTATCTCGCACCGCATGCAATACAGTATCACCAATTTCCACATTCGGACACTTCAAGAGAAACTCGATCATCGCTTTGGATCTGTTTTGCACTGTTAAGTGGAGCGCAGACATTCCCTTTAAGTATAAATGGGCATATTTATTAAACACTTTTACTTTAGAAAGAATCAAGAAGAAGAATTGGATTATTGACCTAAAACTGATACAGTTGACGTTCAATGATTGGTTGGGTGGATGAGTGGGTCTCCAAATATCCTTTAATAGCCTTGACGTCATTGTTTGATACAAGTTGTAAAAAAATATATTTCGCTGGGATGCCATTTTGGTAAATTTATGCAATTTCTTTATTCACTTCTTCATCAGACTTAAAACAAAATCAGTCGTTAATTAATCTTATTCTACCATTAAAATGTTTGAATAGTTACATTTTAAAACTGGTTAGCCATTTTAATAGTTTAATATGATTTATGTCGGTGTCTTGACCGAGCACAGGATTGTTTTATGCATTTATCAAATCCACGTTTATAGCTAATGATAGTGCTTTAAAAAGCTAGCTTTTAAATTTTAGGAACCAAATAAGCTTTTCAATGTGTTCGAAGATTGTTCAATTTTTGTAATGTAGTTTTTGTAAACTACATTACAAGAATTTAACAATCGTCTTCTTTTTTTCAGTGATGTTGCTGGACATAAAGAAGTCATTGATTTATACCGTTCCTTTTGACTTTTAATATCTTCGTTACTAGTAAGGCTTTTCTTTGGTAGTTCTTCTCTGTAAATTTGGGATTGTTTATGATTTTCTACTCAATCTATTATTTGTTTGAAAATAGGCGACGCAAAAATTTTAATATTATGAGACATGACTGATACATTCATACCTACCGACAAATTTGAAGAGTGAAATTGAGGAAATCTGTTTTATTTAAAATGTAAAAGATAACTTTATAGGTATTTATTTACAGAATATAGTGAAAGATCATGATATAGATTCATACATAATAGTAAAATGACACTGACAGCGAGTAACCTAATGAATATTTATTTCTTCCATCAAGTAAGGCTTGTTACAACCATTCTACTAAAACGAATACTAGGTTTCTTTCTCTGGTTTATAATGAATACATTTCTTAATCGAACAGCTAGTTTTCACTATACATGGTGTACAGCAGGGCGAAGTACGAATAAGATCTTGAAATTATCTGAAAAATATATTAAATATTAAAGTTAAACTGTATAATATCGACAAAATTAAATGTAAACTCACCAGACCTTAAAAGTTAATCATAAGTTACTTACGGCTGAGTATGTTACTAAGGTTATATCTGTAAAATGCATTGCCGTAAAAGCAATAGGTTTTTGAGCTCTGAAACAATGTTTTAGTTATTTTTCAGAGCTATACTTCGAAATCTTAATAAATAGTAGATGTATAAGCTTGTCTAGTCAATTAACAATAGTCAACGCATCTTTTATTTTTAATATTATTTAAAACACTATCTTATGCTAAAAGTATGTCTGTATTTGGGACAACTTACCTTTTTATAAGGAAGAGCAGAGCGCGTCGACACCGAACATTAGTTCGGTACCATCCGCTATTGTAAGCTGCCGATGCTATATCTGCGTTCTACACAAAAATTGTTAAATTAAATTAAATTAACATTGTTTCATAATCTTGTAATGAGTATAGAGTAGCGTGCATAGATACCGTTTTGATTTCATGAGTGCATATTTCTGCGTAATTAATATCACGGACTGTCGCGTAAGAAACACGTTGATGCTCTACAGCTGTTGTGAGCTCATATCATATTCATTAAGTATGTGATGGTTGATTATTATCAACGCCATTAACATTTTATTATCCTGTGTATAAAAACTTAGAGTAATTATAATTTAAATCTTTAATACAAGTTAGTATTGAGAATTCACAAAATGGTAAGTAGAAGTTCGATTTGTAAATATAACACGCTTAGAAATATTTTTCTGAATTTTAGTTATTAAAGGTAATATGTAACAATAATAATATTGTAGTACTCACCGCATGGTAAATGTCGTCTGCATACCAACACAACATTCCAATTTGGATTAGAGCTGAGCCTAAGAACAGTTTATTGCTTACAGCCATTAAGGGTTCCAGCAACTGTAAATGAATGAACAAAATGAAATAAAGGTAAATTACACACTGTAACAGTAGAGATAGCCTCTAGAAGTATAAAATATGTACAAGTATTACTAAATTGTCGATCATTCAAAGAATATACATTAAAATTAATGTTGTCTAATAAGCACGTATACCTACAATGTATTTTCAAATATTGAATGTAAATAAATTTGATTTATTTAATTAAGCCCTTACCACAATAACAAATACTACGCAGCAGATATTCACAGAACTCAACATGATGTTCACAAAATTCGATAACGAGAAAGCGTTTTCTAAATCGAAGCAATACCTGAAATTTAAAATATTTAATAAGAGTCTACATCCCTAGTCTGGCAGTTTTATTATTATACGAGTATTACTAGATATTCTGGTCCAGTGGGTGAGAACATGGTGTGTTTATGCTATATGGTAAACCAGGATGTAATCTCAGAAGGTTAATAAATATAATCCATCCTCTTAAACTTTCGCTTTATATAAATTGGCTAAGGAAATGTAAACATGGTAGTTAGTAAGCTATACCAAGAGTCACTTCGATTAAATGTGCCAGGTGAGGTTAGTGTGCGCGTGAGTTTTTTCTTTCTGCATGCAGTAATTTGATATTATTAAGTCCTCATGCATACAACGTTTATGTAGTTTTAAAACTAGATGACATATTTATGGTATTTAACAAATAATCCAGAAGTAGCACTCAAAAGTTTATATTCTTTGAACAACTTACGTTATGAGACGCTGATGCAATTGAATATTTCCTTTTATTTCTTCGTAATGGTCACCAGCCTCTACTTCAGTGGATCCGATGGATTCAAGACGGAATCTAAGCAATCGTAACAGTAAACTTATGTGACTCGCCATAGCCGAGAACAAGAGGTCAGTGCTTACCATGATCCAGACGCAAGTTTGACCTACAAATATAATTGTTATGTTAATTGTTGCTGCTCGCGGTAATGTAACTAAAACGTCTGTGTGATTGCTACCCAAGCTTTATTATAAGCTTGAATTTGGTAATCAAAATTATTAGCGAATATGGCTTGAACATTATCTATTCAGATTATTTCTATTTTATTATATAGTCAAAAAATATTATTAATTTTTCATCATATTTAGGCTCAGTAGTTTCGGTGTAGGCTCAGTAATTTAATTTTAGTTAAGTTAGTAACCACTGGCGGTGGGATATGTGGGGCTCACCCTCTCCATAGCGTGGTATGCTAAACTCATACCACGAGGAGAGGACCCGACACCACTAAAACCCCCCGAACACTCCTTCGATCCGCCGTTGGCGGGGGCCGGGTACGCATAAACAATCAGGCCCAATTAGCGCCATTACCTAGCAATTCTTAAAGTTAAATTGGTACAATGAATTACTTTAATACTCCTTAAACTTTAATTCAATCAACGAATTACTAAGGTAACGTTATCATGAGGTTCTGGGAAAGGTTAGTAATAAATACCCTTTATTGTAAACCTAACAGGCAACAAACGCATATAAATTCAATTAGGAGATTGCACAATGGGAGGCATTATCGTAGCCTGATCTCTTGCATGCGACCTTTGTAGGGACATAAAATTATATTGCATCTTAATGGGTTAAATTGTTATTAATAAGAAATAGGTTTAGCTTTGGTAATTTATTAAAGAACAAATACAAAAGAACCTTATAATAAAATATAATCATACTCGGAATTGTATTTAAAGTATGATTATATTTTACTTTAGTTACTGTTTTTAATGGCTTTTCTTGTAATGTAAGAACAAAAGATTTTCGTAGTTTTGCTCAGGCCAGGTAATTTTATCATGTTAGAATGGTAAAATAATAAAAAAAAAATATTTACTGGCTGTTCATAAGCGGATTTATTCATTCAAAATTATGATTTTCCCAAAAACATTGTTATGACAAATCTGTCCGGTATTTTTGCAGCGATAAATCTTATTTTCTCAAACGTCATACCTAGCTAGATCGAATATTTCTTGGTGCGCCAACCACGCTGAATAATAAGTACAGCAAGGGGTATTCACCCGTTTCCGGAATTATTTATCTAAAACATATAGGTATCAATCCAAGTACCTGGATTTGCTAACAGTCTACATTACCAAGTATTTCCTTTCATTAGATGCACAAGAAATGATCTGTCAACATGGAACTATGTTTATCGCAGCGTAGATAAATCCGAGCGACGAAGACAATTTAATGATAATGAAGACACTGTCGACCGCACGCCGCTAGCTAAAACGATGTTTGTTTTTAGTTTTTGAGTTCATCATGCAATCACGTCAATGTATATGTATTGTATATCTTTCTTTGAAACACATAATGCAGAACTGCCTTCTTTAGAAACTATGCGCTTCTTTAGAAATCATTTTACAGGATGTGGAATGAGCCTTTAGAATTGGTTTATGGATATGGGCAATTAATTGTCTGTAGGTACAGCTTGTGGAGTGGCTAGAGAAGTGTTTTTCTATTAACTTAATGTTGGAATTAATTTAAAAGTTACAGTAGGTAGGTAATAAAAGAACAGCATATATATTTTGTTCATTTTTTGTTAGACTGCTGAAACTTTTATATTTCAAAATGTTTGATTTACGGCTTTATGTTTCCGAATTACATCTTTATATGTAATAATTATGTTTTAAATTTTAATGCATACAAGAATTTTGTTCATATTCAGATTTTCATTGTGACCTAAGTGTAAATAAATCGATGCTTATCCGATACGGTGTATTATAAACTAATTTCGTTATCATTTATTTAGTATAAGAAAGACATAGAAGAAAAAGCTTTAAATGGCTTAATTGCTACTTTACTACGTCCGTGTGGTTAGTCTCAATGCGAAAATAGTGGACTAGTGATGATTTTATATTGTCCAAACTTTCACTCTCTCGTGTCAATAAAAGAAACATTTCATGCGTAGAAGTGGTTAAAGGTACAATTATTTTGATTAAGAACGTGTGTTTAATGCAAGAGATAGTAACACGGATGTCAATGTGATTAAGTTATTAATAGTTTAATATATACGGCGTAATGGGTCTATTCGAGATATTAAGTTGGACCTAAATGTGTCAATGCTTCAAACAACTCCGCTGATTTTATCATTGATCTGCCATTCCGACCGAGTGGGTTTATCACACCTTTTTGCAAGTTTAACGAGGTCTACTTTCAGGCTGATAAATTTAATTATATTAGTGGCTCATAGGTCCGGGATGTGAAACACTAATTTATAAGAAAATACTTAAAAGTGGATACTACATTTCAAATATTTCATTATAATGATACAATATTTTATATAATCAAAGCAAATTCCTGGAGCAGGTATATTAAACGGAAATAACTATTGGACAGATAATAAACGGTACAACTCTCACCAGCGAATATTTCAAACAGATAAACGGCGACGTGCGCGAACGGCTTGTGTTTGTCAAACGGATACCACGACACCCAGACATAGCCAATGGTAGCCGTCTGTCCTTGGTAAATACTGTAGAAATACACGGCTATAGGCGTCACGTTGTAGAACCATACACCTGCTACATTCATGAAGAAGTACCCTGACGAATAAAACATAACTAAATGACATAAAGACATATATAATTAATTGTTATCACCGACACCTAAGGTCGGTAAACTAAGAATTTTCTTACATTCAAATTATTAGATAACAAATATATGGAGGCATAAAATTATTTTGTTCTTACATCGATGTGTCATACGGAGTGCGTCGATGCTCCTATTTTTTATAATTTGTGCCTCTTCGACTAGTGGAGGCATGGGCCATATATCCGCTAATTCTTTCAGTAGCTGCTTAAATACGTCCTTTTTGTACCACAGTACGAACACCTTCGCAATACCTGTGAATATTAAAACGATGAAAATAAAATGACAATTAAAATTGCACCCAATTATTTTAAACTCTCACCGTGTGCTATTGAAAAGAGTGAAACCACATCCTGTGTAACAGTTCACGAAAGTAGTTCGAACAAGAGACGATAACCAGACAGGTAGGTGTTTTATATAGATAAGTACATATTCTTTTACTTAGTTACTTACTTAAAGCACCGTAGCCAAAAGTATGAAAAAGTGGAACGACATCCTCGACTCGTGGCGAATTAGACAACGTGAGACCTATGAAGACGATTTCACTGAATACGTGATAGCAAATACCGCAAACAGACAGTATAAACATTAATTTTTGGCGTAAATAGGCCCCTGTGCTTTTAGGTTCCTCAAACGAAAGTCCGATACGTCGCATACAAAATGCACTTAAAATCAATGATTCATTAATTTCCCGTTTAGCTTGTTCTATTGTTGATTCAGACATTTTCGCTAATGACTCTTTGTTCGTGGTATCACGGACACCTCGGTTCAAATACAAGTGGGTGAGTATAAGTAGAGTGTGAAGTTCATAAATACTTTATTATGTTAAAGTGTTGATTGTTGGGCGTGTACCGACTGTTCAAAACTCTGACGTTAAAAGTACACTACTTAATAAAACTTTACGCAGTACGCTTAGTTGTTTGAACACGCCTTTCTTGTTTTCTATGAAAGAGAGAAAATTATAGAGTGAACACAAATCTATCATATTTACTGATTAAGTTATTACATTATGTATTATCATGTTGATTATTAATTTATTTTAATGAATTACGGGACGTGTTGTTGTAAGAACAGAGAATCTATCAAGCAGTACCGTAATGGGATAGATCTCATAGGTTTAATGGCGTGACATGATTGAATTGAAATAATAATTCTTCATTGTTGCGGTATCAGAATGCGTCGTTAGTGACACGCAAACTTGTGATAATGAATATCGAATATGTTGTTAATAGCAGGATCAGTATGATGACCTCAGATTCAAATTTTGCTAGCATGAAGTAAGGAATACTGTTTCGTAAATCGATTCAGCAACGCATCGTGCAACAGCGTTATTTTATGATTCACTACCTGCAAAAGCAAATAAAAATATCTTGTCTATAGGTGCTATATGTGAGAACTTACACAACGTAAGTATTGAATTAAAGATATAAAAGTTCTGCTTCGTGTCAGCACTGCCTTAACCCGTCGTGGTCAAGTTATTACATTATCATACTTTTGTAGTCACCCGGAAATTTCTAAAATCATCGTCATATTTTTAGTTGCATTGAACTGTGTAGAGCTTGAAGTTAACTGAGTTATAAAATCATAACATATCACCGTTATCAGAATTTTTGAACAATGTTGAATTAAGCTATATATCGTAAAAGGTTACCAAAATTGTTGTAACATAATAAAATCTCGTTAGGTACCTACTTAAATGCTATAAATACAAGGAAAATAAAAAAATGTGTTGGGGTTCACGTGTTCTTGTCTTATTCTTGTTGTATGTAATTAATAAGTGCAGTAAAACTTTGTTCCCCTTTTTACGAAAATTGCGCGGACTGAAGAGTATGAAACTTCGAACACTTATCGTTTATGAAGAGAAGAAGGGCAGAATGCAGAGTCCTTTTATTTTATTTGGAAGAATTTTGATCACTAGTAAATTTATAACTAATATACGTATAAAGCTGAAGAGTATGTTTGTTTGTTTGAACGTGCTAATCTTAGGAACTACTGGTCCGTTTAGAAAACAATCTTTCATTGTTAGGTAGTCCATTTATCGAGGAAACCTATAGGCTTTATTTTATTATGAAGTTCCCACAAAACGGGAACGGGTGTCTTCTAGACCTTTGAGATCCATCGTCAGCCACATCGTCACTTACCATCAGTACCATCAGGTGAGATTGTGGCTAAACAAAGGTCTATCTTGATTTAAAAAAAAACGGGTATGCGGTACGCGGGTGAAACCGCGCGCAGGAAGCTAGTTTTCTATTATTGAAAACCTCTTAATTCCAGCCGCTGACCTCCCGACTTAGGGTCCATCGTTATGTATGCAATGTTTCAGTTAAAGCGGTATTGTCTCCCGTGTTATCCATGTAAATGTACCCCGGCTTTAATGCCATGTCTACTTTTAACATTCGCATCTAGTCACGTATAGCCCAGCAGTGACATTTAACCCTTCACGTCAGCTTGAGGTCGTAGTCAACTACGTGGTCCTAAATAACGTCGGTGTTATCAACATACTTAGATTTGCTGACCACATTCGAATCATAATCACTTTTTTAAATCAGGTGAATGTCATGTTTCAACTGTACTGAATTTCCCTTTGTGTGGTTGTTAGTACAACCTCCGTAGCGTAGCGGTAATTGGCTCGCCTGGAATCTCGGAGGTCGTGGGTTCGATCCCCACACCGGACAGGAAATCTTTGTGTGAATGCTAAGATTTCTTTCAGAGTCTGGTTGGTTGAGGGACTACCCTCCGTTCCTTCGGAAAGCACGTTAAACCGTTGGTCCCGATTGTTCTTCATCTATAATAATCGTAAATCAAGGAACGGGCAGCAGCGTTTCCTTGTGTGGTACAACATAATACTGCAGTCACCAACCCGCCTGCCAAGCGTGGTGACTATGGCAAATACCCTCCCTCTCTCAAGGAGGCCCATGTTCAGCAGTGGACGTTATACAGGCTGATGATGATGTTGTTAGTAATTCTAAAAAATACTTATATTAGGCAGCTTATTCTAATTGAGCTGGAATTAAATCTTATTTTTATGGTATGTAATTGTATACTTATTTATACTAATAAAAAAAGCTGAAGAGCTTCCTTTTTTGCTTGAATGTTAGCAACTAGAGGTACGAAAAAATATATCTACGATCCCATTTATCGAGAAAAGTTATAGGTTATATTTACCGGGAGTTACGTGGGTGAAACCATGCGCAGGAAGCTTGTGAGTAAATAATTGAAATAAAATAATTAAGGGATAAGCATAGGTGTCGTTTTACTAACTCAAGTGCAAAAGGGTTAAATCCTACTAACATTATAAATGCGAAAGTTTGTATGTGTTGAGTAAACTACTGAATGAATAATGGCGGATGGTTTATAAGCTGGGTTAACATTATAGGCTACAAAATATCACTCTCCGACCCACTGGAGCAAAGTGACGCGTGTAAACCGCGGGTCGCAGCTTGTATGTTATATTTCTCAAAGTGTACACGCTATATGGAGGGCGATTAACATGCTTCTTCAATTTATTAAGAATTAATTACCACAGTATTTATGACTTCGCGCTATATAAATAACTTCCTACTTCTACAAATCATAACTTTTTACTTATTCAGTATACGGTACTTACAGGTTTATATGCAATGACATATAATAAACGAATTGAGGTAGGTAATAGTACTGGTAGTGAGGTTAAGGTTTCAATCCCTCACTACATGAAGTACTGGCCGTATTCGGATTACGAATAAAAAAAATAAAAATGAATAAAGACTTCTAGCTTGCTTGATGTGGTTCTAAGTTGGATGTACGAATGATTGTTATTTTAATAAAATGTGGAAATAATATTTATATCTTAAAAACAGAGAGATTTCTGCTGTCGAAGAGTTGGGGCATGAGCCCGTTGTTAATTTGTTTATAATAAGAAGTGTTTGTGTATTTATTTATTTGTGGGTTCAATAATATACATAAATACAATATACATCTCTCATTTTAAAAGAGTGCTAAGTGATAGTGATTGTACCCCTCACACACCCTCTTCGAGGACTAGCACCAGTGAGCCCTACTGAGCTACGCGCCCCAGCTCAGGCGTTACAGTACCTATACCCGTGCCAACAGCGGACGGAGGAGTACCCGGGGGGTTTTAGTGATGTAGGGTTCTCTCATCGTGGTATAATCAGCATACCACCGCTATTGAGAGGACGAGTCCCACATACACCTTCGCCGGCGCGGGAACGCAGCAGCGGCGGAGGGGATGCGTTAAGGCATTGCTAATAGTACCTATCTATAAATTATGTTATACCTATTAGGGTATATTAAGGTTCCACCGGCAAAGACATGACTATTAACTTAATAACTGCAGTGTTACCTAAAAAGACATGTTGAAACTCATTTCCCATCTTTTTTTGCGTTAATGATGGTTCTGTTATTCTTATTATTCTTGGAGTAGGTAATTGTCTTTTGGTTTATGGGCGAGCATCGACACAAATTTAGAGTGATTTAAGATTTTCCCGCTAGAGATCGCGGTGTTTCGGCAAATTTAGCACGCGGGCTTCGGTCCGTGGCAAGCTTTACAGTTCGCCACCGTTACGCGTCGATTAGGCGGTGCAGGCACATAGCACGCCGTCCGCAACGACGCTACTGTGCCGGTATCAGCTTATGACTTGTCCAACATTCCGTATGATCGTTACTAATATTAAAAAACGCGAAAGTTTGTGAGTATGGATCACTGCTGGATGGCTGAAAGTTTGCACGCGGATAGTTGGATGGATAAACATATAGGCTACAAAACATAACGTTCTGAGACACTGAAGCAGAGTCATCATCATCATCAGCCCGTATATCGTCCACTGCTGAACATGGGCCTCCTCCCGAGGGAGGGTATTTGCCATAGTCAGGCGCTTGGCAGGCGGATTGGCGACCGCAGTATTATGTTGTACCACACAAGGAAACGCTGCTGCCCGTTCCTCGATATACGATTATTATAGATGAAGTTATAACAATCGGGACCAACGGCTTAACGTGCTTTCCGAGGCATGGAGAGTAGTCCCTCAACCAACCAGACCCGGAAAGAAATCTGAGTATTTACATTAAGATTTCCTGTCCAGCGTGGGAATCAAACCCACGGCCTCCGAGATTTAAAGCGCTACGCTACCGCTACGCTACGAAGGTTGTAAGCACGAAACTGCCAGTACGAAATAAATATTAACACTGGATTATGTCGATGCCGGATCAATAAAAATGCGATATATTTTATAACATCCTCATCCCAGTAAATTGACATAACGGAAGGTTCCTCTAAGTAACTTTACTACTGGTTAACGATTTATAATCTACCTTTATTGATTTGTGTAATTGTTATACCCGTACATAATAAATTACCCGTCAATTATATTTGTATCCGATTGTGTAGTTCGATATTTTAATTATATTTCCCTTTCCCTACTCGTTGTGGAATAAGCGATCTACAAAGCCAGTTAAAATAAATACAATAAAATATAAATTTACATTAGTAGGTACCATAGCCTTATAGCACAATCGTCGTTTCGAATCCAAAAAAAAAACTTTAGAATCATAAACTAAAATGAATAACAGATATCTTATTCGAGTAAAAGTATTATGTATTATTAAAGTTTGAATGAACGACCTACATCTATTGAACAGTTGATAGCCAAAAAAAAAAGTTCATCCGCCAACTTTAAATGAAAGCTACGAAAATACAGTGAACCAGACGGAGATAGAATCGCTTCTGAAATGTTTAAATTTGTTAACGTTCAAAAACACTGGTCGGATTTTGCGGTATATTTTATTATAAAGAGGAAAAATTTGTATTTGTATATTTTCGTATGTTTGTTTCGAATAAACTCAAAAACTACTGAACGGATTTCAATCATTCTTTCACCATTAGAATGCTATATTATCTCTGAGTAACGTAGGCTATAACAGTCCACCCGGGTGAAGCCGGGGCGGGCGGTTAGTTATTAATATTTTACTAAGCTATACAAAATGTGATTGCAAAATAAGGCTTGTTTTTAATAACTAAAATAACAAGCCTCACAGAGACTATTCTGATTAAAAAACTTACGCGTGAGGACTTTCATGGATCTTATGTTCGCGCAAAAGCCTAGTAAGTATTGAACCGTAAAAGAAATATGAATTCTCAAGTAAGCAAAATTTGTTGCAGTCTTTTTACTACAACATAATTATTATTAATTCGTACTGAGCTAAAAGACAAATGATATTATGAAACATTTGATTAGGATTAGGTAAGTTGGCTGTTTTATTTGGTTACTCTAGTTTACATAGTACAGTAACAATATCATAGGAAATGTATTATATTACAATATATTACTAAAACCTACTGTAATGACAATATTTTATATAAGTCACATTTACCTATATCGTTACGTAACTACTATTGAGTTAAAAAATTATAAAAATAGTCAGTTAAAAAATCAAAGAAGCGATTAAACATTCGATTAGTTTTAGGTACATGATGTATGCATGTACATGGTAATATCATGATAAAACTGTGCATGTACTTAAATATGTTTATTTGGCAAGTGACATACTTTCTTCTACAATCGCAAAGAAAGTTTCGGCATAATCAGGTAAATGATAACACTTAAGTACTCGAAAATTATAGTGAACGCTCTTTTGTTTTTATTAGTTTCACCGGTATGTAAACAACATATTTTGATCGTTAAATCATAAGATTTTCCGGATTATTGACTGCACTAGTAAGTAAGAGGGATGACGACTACAAATCTATTTGGTCCGTCAGTTAAATTACCAAAAATATAGCACACGTCTTTTTTGATTAACCAAATCAATAAAAATTGACAAAGATACAGAGAAACAAAGTTCAGGAGAGGGGGATGGTGACTTCACTCCTAAGTAAAATTGTACCTAGAAGTGACGTCACATGAAATTAATGAGGACAATAAAGATTTGTTTAATCGTCATCCCTATTGGTTATGGTAATTGATTAAGGAACCCATTGACCTTTATGACTGGCCCTTCAGAATATAATAAAATGTTCACTTCTAAGATAGGTAGAGGATAGTTAGTATTAGAGCTGCTCAACTGGGTAAGTATTTTCTCCTTTCAGTGTACTGTTTTTTAATTCTATATAATAATAATTCTATAAAACAGTAAAATTTTCGTGATTTGAAAATGTACTTATTTAAAATAAATAATGAAACGAAAAATTTATAAATAAAAACACAGATGAAAAAACAACATAAAATATAATCAACTCAAAGTAGTATTTAAATTAAAAAAAATGTCAATCTAAAATCAATGCATACAGCAATTGTATGTATTATTTCATTAATTTTAAAATTCCTACTAATAAATAAATAAAACAATTGACAAAGAACCTCATGTATTGTCAAAACAAATACAAATAAACAAATATTGAATTCGACTTCACGCTTTACACTTCAAGATACTATTATGCAAAAGCATTCTTACTCAAAGCTACACATGATATAATAGTCAGATGTTTACTAAGAGTATACTTAAGCATGCTATGTTTATTTAACCAATACGTTTACCATATTTTTTTAACACCACGCTCACGACAATACCACATCAATGCCACTGTTTTAACATACACATAAACGCGAGATCGTGTGGTAATGGATAAGTGTACATTAACACAATAACCCACATTATGTACATTAAAATCATTCGGAAAATTGTTCTCATGGCACGATTCATATATTGATACTACACTTAATGTGAATTCTTCCACAATGCTATTTGTTATGGTTAGATATTGTGGCAGAAGCGTTAATTTTCATAGTTTTTTATATGTGTGTTTATATTTTTGTAAACAAATTGTTGATGATTTTCTCGTTTCTTTTTTTTTATTTTTTTACCAATCTATACTAATATTACAAAGATAGAAGATTTGTTTGTAATAAATAACTTCTAAAAACCAAAAGATCGATTTTAAAAAGTCTTTCACAATTTGTTATCTTGCAGTAAGTAGTATAAAATTAAATATCCTATATTTTATCATGATGTCCCCATGAGAACGGTAAGTAGCATTACGCGGTTGAAACCGTATGAGAAGACTGCCAGAAAAAAATAAAAGTACATATATATATTCAGATTCCTCACTGGTTAGTAGTTTTATTAAACTCACACACCTCTATTACACCTGGCCTCACATGATTACTAAAGAATGCATACATCTGAAACACGCACTTATACTGAAAACAAGAGCCCAAAGAGAGGTACATACTTCGATTGATAGCATCTCTTTCTTAAAAAGATATGCAACAAAAGAAAACGTTGCTATGGCAACTACCTAAGTTGATTATAATGTGAAGTGGTGTGACGGACGGCGCAAAACTATTATTTTACTATTAATTCCTGATGTTAATAAAAAAAGTTAACACCTATAAAAAGTATTTAATTTGTATTTAAAGTACAAAACTTTTTATTTAATTATTTTTGAAATACAATTTATTTTATTTTATAATTTTTAAACAAAGAAACAAACATCTGCCATTTTTCCCGCCATTAAAGAATTTTTGTGACTCACTGCGCGGCACCTAGAAATCTCCTGTGACCTAATTGCAGTTAGTCGGGGAGTGATTTTTTTTTCATGGCTCATGTCGAGCTTTTATATGACTATCGATTTTTTCGTGTGGTGCATTTCCTAATGAGGCTGTAGTTCGCCGCTCGCCTATTTGCTCGGCAAAGAAGTATTTACAAACCTCATATATGTACATATATCTGTCCAAAAAAAAATGGTGAGTGTCTACTCTCTATTTGGATTGGCTTGGATTTCGATGATACTTTCAAAATAAAAATCCATTCAAGGTTTCCGTTTTTCACCTCATTGATGTCAAGTGAATTGAGAAAAAGATTGCCAGATTGCAATGCTTATTTCTTAAAATTTGTGTTATCCCACGTGCAAAGTTATCATTGAATCAATGATACGGGGCCTCGCGCTGCAAGGGCGACGAAAGTGTGTGGTAGAGGGCGAGTCCAACAAGTATTATATATTTTTAAAATTTAGGCAAATCTTGCGTTTTTGTAAAAAAAGTATAGGATTAATGGGGTATTTATATGCAAATTTGTTTATACTTTTAAATAGATCTTCATTATAGCATTCGTTATATTTTTGCACAAAGCTCGGTGTCTGAGGTTAAATCATGCAGTAATAGGATTCCACCTGTTTACTTTTCAATTTCAGTTTTGACGTGCACGATCTTCAGTTGTTAAAGTAATAAAGCATCCACTCGTAATTTCTTTCTTTTGCCGTATGAAGCGCACTCATTACGGACCAAAGACAAGATATTATTTTCTTATCCGATGCCTCCAGCGGTGTACGTCATTAGGAGTCAAGTAATTGAATATTACACAAATAAAAATAGATTAAAATATACTATGCGCGTGTAATTTTAGATTTTCATCGCGAAGATAATGAATGAGCGAATGCCTATCAGCGTTGTAACTTTCACTGATAACCCATCATCTCGTAGCTGGCCTTAAATCCTCCTTTGGGAAACCGCAGGAAGTGAAATTAGACCCAACAGAACCAATATTTTTTTGTGATAATTATGACCAATTTCCAAACATATTATTTAATATGCACTGATGCACTTAAAGATTTTTGCATCACATTTTGGTAAAAAAAAAATTTTTTTAATGTGAGCATGAAGATAAAATATTTATAAATGTGTAGGTATAGAATTTGAATTGATAATGTTATCTAATATACATTAAGAAAAAACTTGTTATGTCCTCCAATCTATGACTTTAATCTTTGGAATTCCAGTATTAGATATATAGAAATTCCAAAGATTTTTGCATAAACATAGTTTCAGGTATAATATATTTCTTATTATGTTCTTTTCATCCAATTCAGGAAATCCTAAGATTTTAGCGTCATTTAATTATTAGGGACCGGTTGAGTTTTGGTTTGGCTTACCTACAACTACTTTTTATTAGGTACACATTTTGAATATGAGTTTTCCATCTTTAATTAAATGTGTAAAAATGCATTAGATTTAAATGTTCAGCCTGCTTAAATCTTCTACTTACAATTTTATCAGTTTCTAGCTTTGGGCTTTAATGCGACTAATGGAAAACTATAAACTTAATTAATGAGAAAATGAGTTAATTTGATAATGGTAACATTTAATCTTCTAAACTGTAAGCTAAGTAATGAAGTGAGTTCACCATAAAGTCGTAATATACCAATGACCTCGAGGAATCTAACCTTAATTGCAATTACGAGTAAACTTCATAATGTTGCAGCCGTCCGCAATTAAAACTAGTGCCTACTAGTTTAACGTGTTGAATGACCATGTACATTATAATCGATTGTTTAGCAACATAATGAGAACGTATTAGGAGCTTTCAATCGATTATTGTTTATCGATTAGAAATTTTAATTCCGAACATGTTTTTATACTAATTATACGAGCTTCCGTGCGCAGTTTCACCCGTATATATATATAAATTATAAATATAGCCTCTCTCGATAAATAGGCTATCTAACACTGAAGATTTTTTTTCAAATTGGACCTGTGGACCTGAAATTAGCGCTTTCAAGCAAACAAAAACAAAGTCTTCTGCTTAGTATATAGATAAATCTGTAGACCTATATTAGAATAAATATTTTTTGTTTTTCTCATCTCTTAAACTTAACAAAGCAGTTTCAGAATGGATTCAAAAGCGACCTAGACGACCTGGACGATGAGGGAAAAATATCCAGGTACGAATTTGATGAAAGAAGCGTTAGAGCCGGGGTTAGATGAAGCAAACTGAAAGAGGTTGGTGGTGTAGCTCACACCAAAATGATAGAGTACGCTTGGAAACAGGAACAAGTGCTCAATGGAACTATTTAGTAAGCCTCACAGTCTCAATGGCTGAAATACTTAAACAAAGGCATAGATATAGATATAGTGACACGTGTGTCGATTATGGTTAAATTTTAAGGAAAATCATTACATTTTATACCGTGGTTACGGAGTGACTGTCTGATGAGAGTCGTATTTAAGCTGCACTGGTTTCGGCAACTGCCCTCACTTGGTCTTGATATTTTTTGCGGAACTGTGAGTATGCACGCCTCACGTACTTACGTACAAAACATTGGCGGTATATTGGTATTTGTATCGTTTACACTAGGTGATAACAGGATTTCAGGATGCTGATGAAGATCTTCTTGAAATTAGAATATTATTTTAATTTTATCGAAGTGGCTAAAAGCGACATAGTTAAGTAATGGCTCGTGGAGAAGACCATGGTTGGTGTAAATCCTGTATCAAGTAACATGTGTTAATCGATCGCTGGTTCGTTGAATTGTTTTCGATTTTCACTGCTGCGATGTGTTCCTTTGCCTCTTCGTGATAAAAAAATTGGTATGTCCAATATAGGACTTGCCACAGTTACATTCAAAGAGCTCGTCGTTCAAAGAGCAAACCTTCTTCGGTGTACCTGGGTGGATACGTATAATAGAAGTCGGACTATATGCAGACTCAATGGAGTATTTTGTTTGTACTGTTCCATCATTATAGTTTGTAATTAAGATGAACATACTATATGAACATACATAGTAGCTATGTATTTGTGTCGCTTGTTTTTTGCATCGAAATATTGAGGCCCGGCCGTGAAGACCGGGAGCCAAATTAATTTATAAAAACCTTGTAGCGGCCTTTGTGCAGCACGCTCCCCGAATGCTTTGCACAGCAAGTAAGCATTGCTGTTCAACGGGGCAATGCTGTTAGCAACCTGGGAACCTTGCCGTTTTTAGAATAGCAGTATTTTATAAGTTAGTTTTCATTTAAATTAGCTTCTAGATAGATAGTAAAATAATATTTACATCCATGTTACCAAGAAAATTTGCAGCTTGACGCAGCTAGTGTACCTATATTATATTTTTATTCTCCGAAAAAAAGGTTATCAAAACACGAAAACTTACATTTCATACATTTTACAATTTGCCTTATAAATAAGAGACCAACGGGCTGGCATTTTGTCTGAAAAAAAAAACAAATATAGGTATTATTATTAATACCAAAATGAGCCCTTACCAATTCCCCCGACTTTATTCACGCACCGAAACACAGCATTAATCAATATTGCGATTTGACGGTAACGTTCTGTCCTGGGGAGGTACTTCCCAAGTTGAGTAGCTCATTGGGCGTAATGACGTTATGCTCTACCTCTCTCCAACGCATTACATTACGTTACACCTTCCTGTGATTATTACATATTATATAGAATACTGCAACTTTATATACTTGTTCGGGAAAAATTGAGGTTTTTAGGTAAACATCGAGTATTTGTGGTACCTAATAAACTTTCTACAGTCATACAAACAAATGTAATGCCAACTAAGTAATACTTACTATAACTATTCAGTTCGCATGTTTGATTTATCGACGAAATGGGTGAAGGTAACTTCTACATTTGTAGTTGTACTAAACTTCTAAATTTTACAGTACTTATATGTATTAAAACGAAAGTTATGTAGTCAGTGTAACTTTTGAATGGACCTAAGTTGCATTTTTATGCTAGTGGTTGAGTTCACGACAAAATCGTGTTGATAAATTGGAATAGATGCCACTCCCTGATGCCATTTAGAGTGCCGTTGTCCTGTCATCTCGTTTGGGAGCAGGTACCTTAGATTCGAGCGCCAATGCTGGCAAATTGCAGTGTTCAGCTCGGGGCGCTTTATTGAAAATTCGATTTATCTGTTACATTGGGAAGGGTTGTGATTAGTTTTCGAATGTGTCTCTTGCGTGTGCGCAGAACGATCTATAGTCGAGTGGCACGTCCGTCGGCGGGAGCCCGTTATCCGGCGTCAGGTTACGGCCACGTCTATATAAGACTGTGGCGTCTTCTTCACCATTTCATTCCGTTTGAGTCGCTTGGCCGGCTGCGTGGCCAGTGTTTGCACGCGTTCGTCCCGGCTTCGTACACTCGCGCCGGTCGCTAGTTCCTCCCATTCATTAGCTGGTGCGTCCGTTCAGGTCCAGTGATCTCGTAGTTCCCGGACACAGTTCAGTTTTGTGAACATTAGAACATTATCTCGTGACACACTTGAAGATAGTGAAGCTTGTTGCTGTATTCAGGTAATTTGATTTTTTTCTTAGTTTTATAAAAATAGGTGTTTCATTTAGTCAAGAAAGAAAATATTTGAAGATTGTAATCTAGTTTGCCGTTTTCAACATATACCTACTCAGTAGTCCTACTTTGGTAGTTTATCTTATTAGTTATACAGTACATTTATAGGAGATAGCTACTTAATTACTATGTAACAGAACTCCTTAAATGCGAGATTATAAAATGTATCTTATCTCAATATATAACTGATGCGATCAATTAATTGTCAATAAACATGCAAATTAGTTAAATCGATCGAAAAATGCCGTATAAATCATCCTGTCTTTACCGCTTTAAAACCGGTGAAAATCAAAAGTTGTATATAAGCCTACACACAGTTATACACATGTACCTACAGTTTCAAAGGAAATTCATCGATGATATCATCGCTTTCATTAAACATCAAGTAACTTTAACTTGAACAAATACTTAGCCATAAGACAACAATTATTTATCAGTATATATCACAATCTCTAAATACTATAAACTACTGCAATTATCTTTTCGCAATAAACGTTATTTACAACTTCAAATAATTTATTTTCCTTTAATTCATTTTATAAACTATTATTTTACCGATCTATTAAAACTTAATCACTAGTAAAATATTAATTATCTATTTAAATTTCGCAATTGGAATAATTGAATAATGTTGGTATCTACAGAATATAAAACAATAGCTTCCCGCGCGCGGTTTCACCCGTGTTAATCCCGTTTCCGTGGAAACTTCATGATTTAGTATGGTCTATAGTCGTCCTCGATAAATGGGCTACCTAACATTGAAAGAATTTTTAAAATCGGACTAGCAGTTCCTGAGACCGCGCTCAAGTAAACAAACGAACTATTCAGCTTTATATATTACTATAGATTATAAAGTAAGGTATTTACTCAATAATCTATGAATAAAAATACGCGCCTAGATAAATTTATATCCAGATCCACAAACACGATTTATTAAAGGAGAATGCCCACGGCGCTATGGACAAATGTACTCAATTCAACATTTTTGTGTCTTCATCAAATAATCTTTAAAATACTCGATGGCATGTCTAAATACTACCTCAAAAGATTTAACACAATCTACAATGGCATTTTCGAGATATTTACAAAAAATAAATTACTATTTTGAGGTTATGTTCGACCAAAAATTAGTTCAAAAAAACTATTTAAAAGGGTCTGAATGGGTTTACGGGTGAGCTTGGTGTCTTTGAAGCACATTTGTGTAAAATCTGTAACGGTTTAGCTCTGTCAGGTGGCTAGGTGAAGTGAAGGCTCGACTCGAAGCACAACGTAACAAAAACAACAGAAATAACTGTAGGTATTCTATTGCAGAAATATGACAGACAGACGCGCAATAAATGTCAAATAAGGTTGCACCCATACTGATGAAAGATTGATTTTTTATCGATTTCCGTAAACCAGCCAGTGGTATTTTACGAATACAACTTGGCATCGATGCCACCGTTTACAACCACTGATATTAAAAATACCAGCAAAAACATGTGATATAGAACTCTGTTATTACTTTACAATAATAGATTAAACAATCAATACAAAATCGATATCATTTTATTTTATGTAGGTTGGTACGCACATTACCCGCAATAGAAAAAATGGACATCCCTAGCCTAGAATTGACAGCCGATAGTAAAAAATGGCGTACTATAATGTCGGAAACATAAAAGTACTAATTATTGTTAAAAAAACTATCCCAATATAAATATCAATCAAAGTCTTTTTAAAAAATATATTTTGATTTTAGATATTTCATGCCGTTCAAGGTTTTGAGACACAAGTAATTTATCAAGAGTACTGCTCCTGGGCAATCTCCTTTAACAAACATTTTCATTAATTTCATTTAAGTTTAAAACCGCACTATCAATTCAACATCGACGCGGAAAAGACTTAAAGTTCCACCATAATATCGGTGATTTACGCTAGATTTGATATTTCACGCATAAATATAGCCACAGCGCAGTTTCCAACCGTGGCCAACAATATCGTGAAATAATACCAGCAAGGTATTCGTAATAACTAAATTACATACGGACTGTCATCTATCATTTATTCGCACGGTCCTGCCGAGACGCGACGCGACGTAACCCCATTGCACTAGGTAAACGCACGTTATTGGTACCAAGATGATAAAATGATTACTGTCATTACTGGTGAATTACGAAGAGACGGTCTCCTCGACCATTATGTTAGCTGCGTGAGATACCAGACTCGCTTCGCTAAGCTATTGTTTTTACTATTTTTTGCAAACTATAAAATTAACCTGGGATTTAATTTCCGGTCGGATATACATTACAGTGCACAAAGTAAAAGTTATAAAGTAAAAGTAAATTACTTTGCATTATAACTTTTTCAAAAGTTGTAACTATGATGCGGCATCAATGATTGTTTATTAGAAAAAAGGACAAGGATGATTACGACTGACAAGTGAAGAAATAGATGAAAAAAGCAGCTGTATAACCAGTTACTTCAGATAAAAACTAGGAATCTGGTGACTAAATTATCTTCTTGTACAGTATATAAAAACATATAAGTTGTGTACTTACTGTCATCAATCAAGTATCGTTTCTTATTACAATATAAAATGATTATCGCCTATATGTTTAGACAAAAAAAAACTTTAAATGTCTTAAGTGTCGATATTTTATAAGCAGCATGTAAATTTTAAATGTATTTGAAGTAAATAGAAAAAGTATTTTCATTTGTTGAAATACCAAATAAAATTGCATGTATAATTTTGATAATGATCGTCGATCGTATAGCTAAATGGTAGAATGTAATGCTTTTCATCGAGCTATTGGAGCTATCAGATATATATTTAAAATCAAGGGATTTAATATACCAAATAAAATTGCATATATGACTTTGATAATGGCCGTATAGTGAATCAGTAAAACATAATACTTTCATGTATTGGATCCGACAGACGTTTATTAATAATCAAAGAAATTACTTCTAATAATTACTTAAAACGTTATGCAATTAAAACTTAATACCAGAATTTTATTAAGTGAAGTCTTCTAACTTTAATTATTTACTAATTTGACACAGTGCTATTATGGTTTAGTACAGTAACTGGGTTTGTATTTTTCTAAAAACGTGATGCTGTTAGAAAAATACAAACTGAGTTGCAACTAGACGTTTACAAGTTCTAAAACTTGTCTATAAACAGGTTACTCGATCCTACAGCACAGGATGCTCGTTATTAAAATTTTAATAACACAAAACATTATTGAAAAAACTTTGAAGTTAAGTAATAAAGTGGTTTTAGATAGTTAAAACGTCTCAGCAAAAACGTCTTCTTCGTTGTTAGTTTCCTTGACCCGTGACATTGACTTTGCGTATCGCAAAATGTAGGCGCGGAATCGGTCCGGACGACGCGACGCCACACCACCGCCACCGACACTACTTAATGATGATGGCTTTGTATTTTATTTGTCGTGGCTGCAAAATGTACTTGGTGACTAACTCAGTACGTACTCGTTATGCAAATAGCTTTTATAAAAAAGGAACCAAGCAATTAATGGATTGTAACTTAGAATAGACTTGAACAGTTTCGCATCAGTTCCATTTCTATTCCTTTTTTTAGAATAATGATTTAAACATATGTTTCTTCAACTACTTGACACTTATTATCTCTGATAAACCGGAGGAATACCTAGTGAAGCAGAATTATAGTTGCAAAAACACGAGTATGATCACCGCATGCGTGGGCACATAACCAGTTGTTCAGTCAGTTTTTTGCGAGCAAGTGCAAGCGGCCTTGACCGTGCGCGCCCAAAACGATCGGCCCAGTTAACAACATACATTATGCACAACACATGTTGGTTATTACTTATTTTAATTAATAAAATTGGGTATTTAACTTAGTTAGCAGCAAATTAAGGTGGCTTGGTCCTTCGAGTTTTTATGTACGACTACAAACGCTTCACCGCTTCGCTATTCAAGTTCAATGTACTCTAAACGCATCTGAATGTAAATAATTTTTAATTAAGACTTACTTACAATTTTGTGGAAAAAATATTTTTTATTTTGTATGTGCAAAAGATCCACACGCATAATAAAGTTGGAGAGTTATTCTCGAGTGGTATTTATACCACTACTGTATTCAAAGCTGTATATGGAAGGAATGTCTAAACTACAGTTAAGCTAATATGTCAAATTAATATTTACTTGCGGCTAAAACCGGCTTAGTCGCTATAATCAATACCATCCCTAATATCATATTAGGAGAACACTGACATGGTTATGAAACTAGATCACATTTCTATATCCATTTTCCACACGCGAATGTCATGCGCGTTTAAGTTTCATTCATAAGTTCCATACAAAAGGCTTCAAGTGCCAACTTACGGCAGTAGGTACTCAGGTTAAATCTTTTGTTTTTCCTATTCCTAAATTAAAAATAATATACCTTACTAATTATTGATCACTTACAATACTGAAGAGAGAAACATAAATATTACAATTATTGTTGATTATTCGCTGTTGAGTGGTCGATTTGTAACGATCCATCTTCATAATTGGTACTTAATATTTTGTCATTCACTATCAGGTAACAGATACCAGGTTTACTTACAAAACAAGAAACGGTATATTGTTCTCTCAAATATTTTTCAGAATTTCTATTTTCATGTTTTAGCGACTTCCCGCGTTCGTTTGAACCAGGTCTAAGAAAATGTATATGTAATAGGAACTTATACTTTTTCACTATGCAAGGGTGGGACTAAACTTATTTAAAGCAGGACAGCAAAAGTATAGCGAGGCTTTGTTAGTCGACATGAAACGGTGTAATTTATTGAATGCGAATGCATGTGTTGGCAAAGGAGGATGTTGAGCCCGTACGGGTCCACCTGCTTGTTGTTGGTATAAATTCATTAGTTTAATTCACAGATTAATATTTATATACATTTTGCATTGAAACTGCTTCCATATTGTATTATATTTTCATGCAAATATACTTTGATATTAGGTACTGTTTAAATATTAAAATTTTGTTTGCTGCATTTAATGTCGCTGCGTAGTCAGTCATTCGTAGCTACGATGTTAATAGTTTCTAAATAGTTATGGTTTCGTGCGGTTTTACAAGATATTTGAGTTTTTTTTAATTTACTTTTTTAATTTGCTTAAAAAACACAAACGTTATATACCTTCATGCCTGCTTTATTATACACCATCATGCATAAACTTCATTCCATCTTGTTTTTGTGATTGCTATAGTAGATTACAAATTTCAATTAACCAGCGTGTACCTCGTGAATGAATTTACTTGAACTAATAGGTATTCATTTTTATTTACATGACGTATTCATTTTAATCCTAACTGAGGTTAGAAGAGTTGAGGGAGTATAAATTATAAATTGCATAACACATTTTAATGATACCTAGTTTCAGTACTAAAGCTAAATATGAATCTGCCCAGTGCGCAGTGAAGTGGAGGAAGGTAAGAAAGAGATAAAATAGGGAAAATAACATAACTTTCATGCCGTCTTGAGGTCAATGGTACCCACGTGGCATTGTACTACACAAGTTCATTGTCGATACCTATAGATGTCATAGAGATTTCTAAATTAGCATATCTGTTATATTTCTACGAGTTACTATGTTTGTATGTATAATTGGTTTTAATTCTATGGAATATTTATTATCTAGTTAAGTATGTTTATTTCTATACTCTTAAAAATATTTATAAACATCGAAATGATGCAAAAATATCCGGGTCCATGTCTTATTCACTTTCTGCGTGACTATTTGTTAGGTTAACTCAAAGACTATGGGGGGCTAAGTCAATACAGATTAGCTATTTGGCATAGAAGTTGTATTATGGATTCCATAGATGTAATTGCGTCGGCATGCACCGTGCAGCGTACATAAGGCCCCACTACTTTCCCCCGACCTAGTGCCCTCCCTGCGGCCCAGCCGACCCACAATCTTACAATTCCGTAATGTTTCACATTTTATTTGAGATTTTCCGTGGCTCATTACACATTACTTTTACAGTTACATATAATAACAGCTGTATTCTACGAGTGCCCACTCGGTACCGCGGTCTCTTGTAATATCCGTGTCGCGGTAATCGATGATAAAAGTAACGTTGTGTGGTCACATATGTCACGACGTTTTTATGTATTTTAACGGATTTAGTGAATGTGTTTATGATTAACACCGAAAAGGTGAACAAAATTGGGTGTACTACGCCAAATCGAATGCCAAATAATCGAATATCAATTGATCGACCACTATAAATCGAACGACTAAATACTCGAACGTTCATAACATCGAATGGTTATTAAATCAAACATTCAAAACATCGCACACTCAATACATCGAGTGATCAAAATATCGAATGTTTGTTTGATCGAGTGATCAAAATATCGAATGTTTGTTTGATCGAGCGTTCAACGCATCGCATATTCATTCTATCCAAAGATCAATACAAATATTTTTTAAGAATACAAAAGAAAACTAAATTTTAATTTAGTTTTTTATATTTTAATTTAGTTATTTAGAATATGCGATGCGTTGAACGCTCGATCAAACAATCATTCGATATTTTGATCACTCGATCAAACAAACATTCGATATTTTGATCACTCGATGTATTGAGTGTGCGATGTTTTGAATGTTCGATTTAATAACCATTCGATGTTATGAACGTTCGAGTATTTAGTCGTTCGATTTATAGTGGTCGATCAATTGATATTCGATTATTTGGCATTCGATTCGGCGTAGTACACCCAACAAAATTAGTGTCACTGATAAGTAATTTGATTGCATCCCTACTAATATTATAATGTGAATGTAAGTTTGTTTGTAACGCTTCCACGCGAAAACTTAACCGATCATCGTTAAACTTCGTACACATATTCTTGGAGGTATTACAAATAACATAAAGACATAGGAATTAATGCGAGCGAAGCCGCGGGTGAAAGCTAGTCGCTTATAAATTTATCATAATAGAAAAAGAAATAAATTAAATATTGATACGAATAAATAAATAAATAAAAATATTTTTTATTTACGTAAACCTATTATAGGCACTTGCAAAAGTTAAAACAATAATTTAGTATTTAATATAATTATCTAAAATTAACATATTTAAAAAAAATTCAAATTTAACAATTATTTACTTGTTTAATTTGGTTATTATTTTAATAATATTTTAGTCTTAACGTCTTAGTTTATTATTTAACTATATTGTGTCAAATAGCTTGTTCTGTCTATATTAGGTAAGAACAATTGTCATTATTTAGGTGGACCATGAGTATATAACGACGGACGCACTTTAATACTACCACCGGATCCAATACGCCCCAACTGAGATGACCCGGCGAAACAAACTCAGTGGGTTATTCTATTGCCGGTTTTAACACGACCCACATGAGACGGTCCGGTCGGCCGGTAATAAAAATGTTTAGTGTCAAAGTGAGGATTACATTAACTAAACTAATTATTGTCATTCTGGTGAAAGACAACTAGATCCAGTCTAGATATATTCAAAATAACGACATTTAGTTAAACTAGTTCGAATTCATAAAACACATCCAGTTACTATAACTACCGTGGGCTATATTCTAAGGTATTTAAAATGACTTCCGTGCTTGCTTACATTAGATGCTGTTTCGATTAGCCAAAAGGATTTATTATTCAATTTATTCAATAAAAATGCAGTTTAAGATTCTGCGGAGGATTCGTGCGTCAGTGCGTCGCGCACGATATCTCACGTGCCGCATAGTATATCCGCGCCGAATGCGCTCTAACACCCGTGTAATTCAATCCCGTCTGTTATGATCGAACCAAGAAAGAAAATTATTTTTCTAAACTAAAAAAAGCTAGGTAATCACTGTTCGTGACTGCTGTAGATAGTAATGTAGCTTTGTCTGAAACAATAATTTATTTATTCAATTTTG
This sequence comes from Nycteola revayana, assembly GCA_947037095.2. Taxonomy (NCBI): domain Eukaryota; kingdom Metazoa; phylum Arthropoda; class Insecta; order Lepidoptera; family Nolidae; genus Nycteola; species Nycteola revayana. Next base: position 10,154,091 of record OX344845.2, on the reverse strand, counting down.
AAGGCATCGTACCATTATCCTTTTGCTGCGATGATCAACAAAAAATGCTTTCTGCATGGATAGTATTTTAAAATTGCAACGTTACGGTTAATGTCATAAAATTTTACTTTATCTAATTTAGCATGGAATTGTAATCGAAGTCTATTGGGCAAAAATTATTAATTATACGCTCAGTGGCGCGACAAATTACAAAGAAAAGCAGGTGGGAAATTTTTGTTAATGACTTTAGTCGCCTTTATACGTTCACTGGCTATTAATTTTATTAGAATAGTAAGATTAACGCAGCGATCGCTTATTTGATTAAATAAACATGTTTTATACCTATACGATAAACGCATCTATATGGCGGTGAGCTGGACTAACAAACCTGAAATGAGATGTTTAAATGATAAATGTGCCATGAGTTGTGTGTCAGTATGGGCTATCATCACGTGTGCGCTAAGAGCGACACGGGAACATTATCGTATGCATCTCATTTGAAGCGCCGCGACTCTCCACAGAACTACAGTTAGACGAAATTTTTCACATTCCACGCCATTCGTTTGTCGAATGAGTGTTCAGCAACCGTGGGCGTGTCATTCTGTACAGAACATAAGAACAGTGTTGCACTGACATGCTTTTAGACCATAATAATATGGTGACTTCAAATTGAAGTTTCTTTTATGACCTTACTTAAAATTATTCTGAACACGATCTAGTACTAATGGTGTAGGCTCATTTATGTAACTAGTGCACTACATTGAGACCGATCTATTATAGTTGCACTGTGCTACATAGACGAAGATATAGGTGGAGCCTCGTAAAATTCAGCTAAACAGTTCAAAATCATTCCGGAATAATAAGTCACACTCAGGTCGCATAGCAACTAATCTTACATACACATTACTTACATACATATTATAACGAAAACAGCTCGGAAGAAAGTCTTTCCAACATAATACTCACACTACCTAAACTTTCACTGTCAATTTCATGCACCTCTTGGAAAACTACCAGTAGGTATTTTGTATTCAGACACAATTGATTTAGCGTAGAATCCCGGCGACGATATGCGCGAGCGCAACACAGCTTGTTCGTTTCGCCTGCGCGACCCACTAAGCTGATGAATAAGCGAGAAAGTGCACACGCCACCAATCTGCATTTACACCCGGTTGCCAGTTGAACTAATAAAATTTATTAACCTATAGGAATTCGTGCCCTCAATGCACATTTATTGCACGTGAGGTAGCAAAACGGACGGACATAATGGGGTTTTGATTTGTGGAATAGAAAAAAGTAGTGTCGTTGCGCTTCGCCACGTAATTGTTGAACTCGTAAACAAGTGAGGCGATCGTAATAGTGGTCGGAAGGTGGATTATATTGCTTGAGTTTTCTCGTGTAAGTGGAGTACGGCGACGGTCACACGAGGCGCGGCGTTAGTGGTGCGTGGCTGGTTGGGAAGCATGCCGAGCGGCGCCGCCCTCCGTCCGCAGCACACGACAACCAACGGGCACCGCTCGTCCGTGACCAAGACGCTACTACAGAAACACGTCTGTTCCGAACCATCATCGATTTGTTCAGCAACGCTTCGTTTTGGTTTTAATCGATAAGCATTTTTCATTTTGTCTCTAAGTTCAAAAATAGCTAACTAACAACTTTTCTGATTGCAACTTCACTGTTCTGATTGCACTGTGATAACTATGGAAACAATGACTCAACTATTTTGAGCTTCAAAAGGTGTCACTAACATAATACGACTAACCAATTAAAATCACGTGTTGATTAAATTAATATTTTAATGATATCATTATTAACGAGTTGTTAAAAAGTTAATGAGCGAAACACGAGACGTAAATAAATGTCCTTTTTTAATCATGATATATAAATTAACTTTAAGAAATTTCAAAGAAAAACTGAGTCGCGCTTCTGATAAATTATGTTAATTTTGTAGCTACTTAGAAGCCCTGTGGTGTGGGAGGCGGTGTCGGATCGCGTAAGATGTGATAGATTATAATATAATCATCATCAGTGATGTAATATGTAATAGGCATGTTGAAACTTGATCGAGCTTATTGGTGTTTAGTTTGCCTTTTGATAATTAATGATTACGAACATCAAACAAAGATCGTTGGAGCGATGGATGAGATAGCTGTCGAGTCTGTTTTGAGTTAGTTTGACATACGAGTAGAGAATGTTACATGCTCGATTGCTTGACAAATTGGTAGGCTGGTAACTATGTTTGGTAGAATGCGTATGGCATCTCGCAGTTATGTTCTGAATATATATTAAAAAATTAAAACGAATACACAATGACGAGTGCATTTGGCAATATAACATATTGTCCTTCAAAATAGGACGTAGTAAAGTAGAAAAGACTCAATCCACACCTTGGTCAAAACTGAGTAAAGTATGCCAGCGTATTCCTAATAGGGTTGTCACTACATTATAGATTGCAACTTCAATCTATCATGTAGTGAAAACCCTATTTTGAAAAAGTACACAGCAATTTATTCGCTATCCCAACATTTCCCACCGTATAAAGAACACAAAAAGAGTGGTTACTGAACGAACTCAATCCGCTTGATTTGTTTCTGAGTAATGTATTTATAGTATGTTAAATCTTATCTCATATATCATATATAAAAAAAGTTATTTTGTGTTATAGTGAAAACAGCTCAAACTTTAAACACCCATTACTCAAAAGTGACTTTATGTGGGTTCTTTCTGATTAACTACGTCCAATTACTAAAATAGGAAGGCAAAGTTTATACCAGATTACAAAAGTTGGTTTAATGCAAAATTATTGATAATAATAAACACGACGAATATCAGGTTTCAATCATTAATGCTAACAGGAAAATGTACGAATTACCCAATAACCTATGAAACAAAATGGAACTAAAAAGATAATTCAATAAAATAATGAAAAGTATCTTTACTATTATATATATTACTAGCAGTCCCAAGTGATTTCACCCGCGTAGATCTCGTTCCTGTGTGGACCTCGTCTAAAAACATATAAATAAATAGCTTATGAAATTTACGAATAATGAGGCTTTCTATTGGTATTTTTTTTTTAAATCGGTTCAGTAGTTGCAAAACTTACAAACTTTACCTCTTTATAAAATTACTATAGATTTGTTATTTATACTGGAGTTTAAATAACAACTTTCTTTAAAACTGTAAAAGTAGAAAGTATAATTTAATTTTGGCTTATCGACAAGTTTTTATTTTGTTACGGAAATTTAATTGTGCGAACCCGAACTCAGTGCTGATGAACTTGAATATAAAGAATATTAAGGCGATTTTTTATATATAGGGTGACTGGTAATTAGTGACCGATACCTAAACACATGATTGTGCTCATGATAACAAACAACTTTTACTATGGCACCAAACCTGAAATCGCGAAAAAAAATCAGCTGCGCCCTACCATGTTGACGAGTTATGTGAACAGGAATGTATGGAACAGCTGATTTCTTTTCGCGATTTCAGGTTTGGTGCCATAGTAAAAGTTGTTTGTTATTATGAGCACAATCATGTGTTTAGGTATCGGTCACTAATTACCAGTCACCCTATATATATATTTTTTGTTCAATTACTATTTATAGAATTACACTATTCATACAAGAAATGTTACTCTTGTCAAAGATACTGATAACAGAAGAAGAAATGGGCGAAAATAATAAACCTTAAAAAAATGTTTTTTATTCTCTGTGAACATACCAACGGCACCCCATTGGACTGCTCCAGTGGGTCGCAGCGTTTCATAGCTTACGAGTAATGTTTAATTTTATATAAACGATGCCTGAGCAAAATATCGGCAAAATCGGCCCAGTAGTTGTAGCGTCAAAAAGTAAAAACATCCATACAAAATATCGCATTTGTATATTAGTAGGATACGACTTCATTCAGGAAGCACTCGAATATACCAATTAAGTCGTTTATGTTGTGTGTGCGTTGTAATAACATGGAAAAACAATTTGTTTTAACACAATCGAATTAACGCTGCCATGCAAATCGGAATAGCGAAACCTTGCACTTTAGTAGTAAACTACACCAAAGATTTATGAAAACCCACAAATCAGAATTGTCGTGAACTTGAAAATGTCCCTATATAATAATAATACTAATCTGTGTTGGTATGCGGTTGTTATTATTTTTTATGACGTCATAATTGTGGGGACGACGGTCTAGGTCGATGACTCGGTCCTTGATACATCCCCTCACAACGCCTGAGACTATCCTACTAGCTGTGGCCTTGGGAACGACGGTTTATTATTTATGACCATATTTTTTCTTATTTTGAAGGCTAGGGCAATAAATGATATCTCGATGTGAAAGTTAACCGATAAATACAAGCACTAATTGTATCATAATCTGTGGGGATTTATGACTTTGGAAATTAGCGTTTAACATTTTTATTACTTGATAGGGATAGTGTTAGTGTGTACTAAAACCAACGTTTTAACTATATTTTTCGATCGATCAGTTTTATTGATATATCCATATACCATTTAGTTAAATGCTACGAAATATTTCCTTGGTACAAAAGACATCAACGCGCTTCATGCTTGTACGTGGTAGTAAGACTTAAACAAATAAATAAATATTCTAAATACCTATATTTTTTATTACGGTAAAGCTTAAATAATGTAAAAATACTTGAAACTGAAATAATTTAATAATTTTAACTTATATCAGTAAAAAGTTTCATATTGTTTTTATGAAATATAATGAGTACTGAGCATAAGAGAGCAAAAAGAGACCACGACATTCAATGTCGTGGTCTCTTTTTGTATGTACATTGTACATACCATTTATAAAAGACTTTTGAAATTAGACGCCTAATGTTATTAGTTTACTTATTTGTGTAATTAAATAAAATTAAGAATCCAATATGAAATACTTTTACGTTTTACTTCAAAGCGGAGGAATATCTATACTAATATATAAAGCCGCAGAGTTTGTTTGTTTTCTTTAACGCGCCAAACTTAGGAATTACTGGTCTCATTTGAAAAATTATTTCAGTGTTAAATAGCCCATCTATCGGGGAAGGCTATATTTAATTATGAAGTTCCTATGAGAAAAGGAGTTACGCGGGTGAAACCGCGCTAGGAATGCTAGTGTAAAAGATATAGTAGTAAGAAATTGGAGCTGAGCAGCTTTTCTGACTAAATCATATAACACATGTAAGGTCATCCTATTTTCTTCTCTGTCACACTTAGATAGTATCACAAAGAGTGACCGACGCGACGGCGATCGTGTTACTATTCTACTGGAATTGCTTGTAACTCACGTGCATTTGTGCAACATCTCAAATGACCCGCGGACACCGATGACACTTCGATAAGATATGTTACCGCTTTTTATTAGCCTTTTTGTTGACATTATTACGGTTTATTTTGTATTTAACTGAGTTAGGATGTGAAATGAATGCGTGTTGTTACGCATTAATATTATAATTTTTTAATTAATTCGTATTAAGAATAAAAGGTCTAAGAAGAACTAGGGCAAATATTTGTTTAAAAATTGTCAATGAAAAATAAAATTTATAAAAATCGGCTAAGTGCGAGTCGGACTCGCGCACCAAAGGTTCCTTACCATTATCTATACAACATAAGATTTTGTTGTAACATGTAGCCGTTATTATTATCGAGCCAAAACGTTAATAACATTATAATTCAATATTTATTTTATTCTTTTTTTGTTGTTATAGAGGTAACAATGTATCATTTGAGAATATTTTAACTATCTAGCTATCACGGTTCATGACGGAGTTATAGGGTCCCGTATGAAACCCTAAAAAAATACAAGAACTCTTAAATTTAGATTAGAACAGACGTCATAGTTCATAAAAGATTTGATTCGTTATACATATGATGTTGCTTCTTTAGAGCCAAGTGGCCTAAGTCTTCAGTTTAGGAGGAAGCTCATAGAGAGTTACATCTCTATTAAAACGAATAAACTTAACGAGTGAACATATTTTTAATAGAAACTACTACTATGATTACAAGTTTACAGGGGTAAGATGGTATAAGCTTAAGTGATAGTTCTAGCTTGTGATCTCGCCGATCTCAACGGATGCATTCACGGTAATACTTCTGGCATTTAATATACCAAATAAAGTGGAAGCGTTACTTACAGCATAAATAGACTCAAATGGCTATACTGTAATACAGACTACATTACTATGGAAAATTTTGAGAAAATCTAGATTTACATCACTTGAAACGTAATAACAGTTGTAGGCTATTTACATAATTTTATGTCTATAATTTTGATAGAAATGTCTTTGCTATTTTTAGGGTTTACTTTGCATGCAAAAAATATTCGAAATATCCTTAAGGAATCACTAGACTCTCGCGTGCGGTTTCACCTGTGTGTTACTCCCATTCCCGTAAGAGTTTCATGAATGGGCTATCTAAAAATGAAATAATTTTTCAAAACGAACCAGCTGTTTATTAGATTACACGTTCCAGCAAACAAACTCTTCAGCTTTTTATTTTAGAATAGATATAATCATATCGGTATAAGTGACCTCCGGGTTTGTCATATTTTACGTTTATTATTTAAAATAATCGTTAATATGAATACATTATATTTATGTGCAATTCCATAATTCTTAATAACCAAACACATTTACACTTTACAGTTAAGTTAGTTATAACGGGAGAAAAACTCATAAAATATGTACATATACAAAAATAAGTACTATTAAACTAAAGTAACTATAAGAAATAGTATTAATTTGGACAAGAAAATTTATCCTTTCGCATTAAAATGCGTACGTAATTATACGTTAGGTCCCTGATACTTATACCTAACAACTAATAACTAAGATTTCAAATAGTAAAAGCTCAATTTTCTTTCCATACTAACTGCACCCCGCGGTTTTATGTGCATTGAAATTCGAGTCTGTCCTGGCAGGTCATAACGTGTTGTTTTATAGCCCATTACCTCCTCAAGAAATGCATTTTTTTTGTATGTAATAGTAAAAAATATATTGCGTTTTGGCATATTATTTTAATTTAACACTGTAATATAAACTAATGGTATTAGGCATAGATTTATTTTTATTTTTGTCGTTCATAAGGTTATATTTTTACTTTAGTATCAAGGGTTCACCTTTTATCAGCTTATTCTGACTAAGCAGGTGCTTAACTAGCTATTGTGTTAGCTTCATTAATACGTAGGGTTTAGAGTAGATCATTAAAATAACTTATTAACAATTTAACTTTTATGAGGAAAGTAACTGTTTTATAAATAATAAGAATTGATTTTATTATATAGTTTTTGGATATTTTTTTGTATTATTTCTAAAAAAATCATACCTATACTTCGTGTGAAACTTCAGGATTTCATTCATTTAGACTCACGAAGGTATCACTCGATGTTTCAGCAAACAAAATGAATTTGATTAAATATTGTACAGGACAAAATAATTTTTTAACCTTGTTTTTATGTTCGTTTTTGCTATTTTAATCTGTCATAACTATGCCACTAATAAAAAATATGAAGTTAAATTATTTTGCTTGTAAAAAATTACACTCTGGGAAATCTTCAATTTGGATTTCATAGCGTATATTTCCTAACGAATCAATAATAAAATTTCCCAATTCTCAACTCAATTTAACTGTGTCTATCAGGGGAAAGGTTCAAATATTTCCTGATAGTTCATACTAGGGTTGTCAACTTTTTTTACAAGAAAAAAGTATATTTAGGTCTGAGAAGAATATTGAACAGTATTAAAAAAAAATGAAGAGTATGAAGGTACATGTCACACTTGATGTCTTGAATATTTGACATAAACATTTAAAACATTGGGTCAGCGTCTTAGTCCAATACTTAAAGTGTATTTTGACGCTCAAAACAGTATTTTGTATACGTTATTTTTTTTCTACAGTAAAAAGTATAATGTATTGAAAAACAGTATGATATTGTTTTTAACAGAATAGTTGACATATCTAGATCATACTAAGATGGTAAAGTTACACCGCTGCGTCGCTTCGTAATTGTCGCTCTATACGTAATAGTCGATACATATCTTAAAAGCGAATCACTAACAGCAGAGACATTAGCGCTCCTCATAACTGTTCCCAGCGTCATACAAATGTGGTTGTTCATAGATTTTATCGCGACCACATCGATACAGTTATGTGTTTCCATTTACGTGCTCTTTTATGTTAGATTCCATAATCGACGTATCTTTTCATTTCTTTTGGTAGCTGTACTGTTGTTACTTATTTTTCCGAGTAACTTAACTTTAGGTAAAAGGCAATATGTATAAAAGTTTTTTTTTTTAATTTTCGAAATATGTTTGTCCAATATCAGCCCATTCATGTCCACGGCTGAATGTGTCCTTTCAACAGATCTTGACTAGCCATCGTTGAGAGATATTGCCATAACCAACACGCTTGGCAGGTGGATTGGTGATCGCTGTAATGTCGTCAGTATCCTTGAGCTGCTGCCGCCTATCCATCAGGTGAATGTCCCTTAGTCGTCTCTTACGACATCCATAGGACGAGTCCCCTCTCGTCCTCCTGACTCTATTTTGCAAAGAACCATCCGATGCTCTTGTAGACCCGAAGTCCTAGAGGCCCGCAAACTGTAAAGTAGAGCGACAGTTGGACAAAACTCCCCTAAAATACAAAAAGTCATAATCCCTCAATCTCATCGCCAGCGACCGCCCTGAGCCGAGGCCACAGGGGCCGCCCTCTTGCGCAGATTGCTTGGTTTGTAGTTTTTAAACCATTTATTAAGACTGGAGCTCTGCTCGCCTTTATGCCCGGTGAAGTAGTAAAAGCCTCGTGGATTCTTACGTATGTCCATACGAAAAAAGAAATCCATAGGAAGACATTGGTGATCTATTCTAAGCCGGACACCACACAGCTAAAATGTTTGGTGGAAAATGTTATGTTATACTAGCTTCCCGCGCGCGGTTTCACCCGCGTAACTCCAGTTCCCGTGGGAAATTCATAATAAAATATAGCCTATGTTCTTTCTCAGGCTCTAGACTATATCTGTACCAAATTTCATTTAAATCGCTTCAGTAGTTAAGGCGTGATTGCGTAACAGACAGACAGACAGACAGAGTTACTTTCACATTTATAATATTAGTATAGTAAGGATAACTAAAACCATGAGTAAAATCAACTTTGACAAGATTTTTAAAACCGTGTACCGCCAATTTTATAACAATTAATTGGCATAAGTTAACATTTTACGGAATATAATAGTAACAATTATTAACAATTACCTATTTTCATATAAACGCTCTATAAATGTCTAAAGATCTAAAAGGTTTCACTACAAGGAATACAGGTCATTTATCAAGTTTAAAACAAATGATCAGTTTACCTTAGTAGTAAAAGTCGTTCTGTTAAGACACGATTACTAAGTAACCAGTGAAAGAGCACTGAATTTAAAATAGCCTGCTAAGAAAGTAGCATTGACTATATAAATATCTAAGTACAAGGCAAGCCATGCACAGTTATTTATTCCATTGAAGTGATATCAGCCATCGTAACAAGAACCAGAAGTATTTTCCCATTGCAATAAACAAAAAGTTGAGCAAACTTACTTAATAATATAACAATGACCCCAGTTATCCCGCCAACCTTACGATCTCATATTATTATGTCTAATTAAATTTAACTAATGTTGGTAATAAAGATTATGCGTAATTATGCTGCATTTACGGGTATTTATATAGCTTTATAGGTGAATTTCCCAGGGTTTACCATGGCGGCTTGCGGCACGCACACTACTCTGTATGGCGAGATGTATGTGTACTGTTAGTGTATAGATTATAGTCCGTTAATTATTGTGCTACACCGTTTATGTGTTCTCTTGATGATCTATTACCGCTCAATAAGAGTTAACTGGGAAGGCACTGAAAACCTGCTAGTGTTATTACGAGATTTTTATTACAGTTTTAGTTGATGATTTTTTTTTTTTTAGGACGGACATACTTAGTTAGCCACGAGGCTTTTGCTACTTCACCGGGCATAAAAGCGAGCAGAGCTCTAGCCTTAATAAATGGTTTAAAAACTACACACTAAGCAACCTGCGCAAGAGGGCGCCCACTGTGGGGCTTGGACTTCGGCTCAGGGCGGTGACTTTTAGTATATAAGGAGGGTTCGTGCAACTGGCGCTCTACTTTACAGTTCGCGGGCCTCTCGGACTTGGATCTACGAGGGCATCGAATGGTTCTTTGCAAACTAAGGGTCGGGAGGATGTTGATGAATGTTAGGCTATCTATGGCTTACAATCGAACATAGAAATACATTGTCGTAGATGTTAAACGACGCTGTATCCGTTCATCTTCCCAGCTTGTAATATCCGTTCTTCGGTTTTCGAGTTCAGTTGTATCCTGGAATACTAAGTAGTTTAAATAATAGCAGAACAACTTGTATGAAGTTGCGTATAAATCTGGTTCTTAGAGGTCGTGAGTTCGATCCCCAAATATTAGTGTAAGTTGAGTGACTTGGAAACCCTCTGTGACTTGGAAAGCACGTTAAGCCCACAACAATCGTGTTCTAACATCATCTATACCAATCGTATTCCAGAGAGCGGGTAGCAGCATATCCTTGCATCTTTCAATATGCGGTCACCAACCCGCCTGCCAAGCGTGGTGACTGTGACAAAGCCCTCTCGCGGAAGGAGGCCCGAGTTCTGTAGTGGACGTTATACAAACCGATGATAGTAATAATACAGTTTTTTTTTTCGGATTGACGTACGTTGGTAGCCACGAGGCTTTTGATACTTTTACCGGGCATAAAGGCGAGCAGAGCTCCAGCCTTAACAAATGGTTTAAAAACTACAAACTAAGCAACCTGCGCAAGAGGGCGCCCCCTGTGGGGCTTGGACCTCGGCTCAGGGCGGTCGCTGGCGATGAGATTGAGGGATTATAACTTTTAGTATTTTAGGGGAGTTTTGTGCAACTGTCGCTCTACTTTACAGTTCGCGGGCCTCTCGGACTTCGGGTCTACGAGGGCATCGGATGGTTCTTTGCAAGCTAAGGGTCAGGAGGACGAGGGGCGACGCGTCGCGTTCGCGGGCGCACTCTTCTCCGGCGGGTCGGATAGAGTGGTCTCTGTGTAGTGGTGCTAGTTTCTTGCAGTCTTTTTACTGCTAGTTGGTAGATTGTTATCTCGTCGTCTGGGTCATCTAGGACGCCCCGAGGCCGACGGTGTTTCCGACGCTTTGTGGGCAAAGGCCTATAGTCAGATGCTGCAACAACCAACGGGTTTGGGTGTTGCGCCGCGGATTCGAAGAAGCGTTCCGACGCCTCTTTCATCCACTGCTTGATGGAAGGCAGTTGGAGATCAGAATGTAAATTGCGATTACGAATGAACCACGGTGCCCCGGTGGCACGTCGAGTGAATCTACTTTGAACAGTCTGTAAGCGGTACAGACTGCTAGACGCGGTATGAGCAAATACGGTGCTCGCGTACGTCATAATCGGTCGTATACACGTGGTGTAAATCCTAACCTTATTATCTAGTGATAATTTGCTGCGTGAATTTAGAAGACAGTGTATTCGACTAAGCGTAAGTAAAGCGCGTGCACGAACGGTTTCTACATGCGCTCCAAAGTTTAGCTTTCGGGCAAGGATTACGCCTAAGTACTTGGCTTGCCGTTCCTAAGGGATTGGTTCGCCAAACATCTTGACCGGTGGAATGTCCGGTGGACTGTTAAATCTCGAGAAAAGTATGGCGGCAGGACTGCGGCCCGAGTAGTATAAAGCGGTATCATCCGCGAATAGAGCCAGATGGGCTTTCTTGGGTTTCGGGATGTCACTTGTGTATAGCGAGAACAGGAGTGGCGAAAGTACTGAGCCTTGAGGCACTCCTGCTTGGATTGGGTGAGGGGAAGAGTAATCTCCTTCTACGCGATACCTAAAGGTTCTCCCCGAGAGGTAGTCTCGTATGATGTGAGCCCTAAGCTTGTGTTCCCTTCGCCAATCTCAATGTGCGAAGGGTTCCTATCAGCTTTAGTGTCGAGAATGATATGGGCCGAAGCCGTCAGCACCCAAACAACACTAAAGAATGGGATGAATAGGGAAAGGGTAGGGTGGGAATGAGGAGAAAACTAGCGTCGACTAGGGGAGCCTCCAAGGCCGGTGGTTCTAGTCCCTTCCAATTGATTGCGTTGTCCTGAGGGGACAAAGCTGGGTGAATCGGGTCAACACCCCACTTGGCTTCGTTGGCACGGTGTCGTTTCCACCAAGTACCAGCTGAAGCTGGCTTTTCCCTGAAGGGGCAACTCAGAGAGATGCTGTCTTGAAAAAGTCGCCACCCCTCTGATAAAGTGACAGACGTAAACGACTGAAACGTACGGCAAGCGTACGTATCCTTGTAAATTGGCGGAGCGCACACGGAACACGTCCGAACGCACCGAGGGCCAAGATGCAAGTCCTCTAATAATACAGTGTCCGTTGGAATGATTTTGTGAAATAGTTTAGTCAAACTAATATATTTTTTTAGGTCGTAGGGAACCTTTAATACAGCAGCTCAACTCGCATTTAGTAATTATTTCATAGCCGATTCATTAACATAAATAGTTAAACCTAATTAGCTTGATATACTTAATATATATTTCAAACGAAAGAACTTTATCAATTCTATTTTATGACTAGTACTAATAACATTACAAATCATTCTAAGCAACTACATGAAAGAGTGATATGTTGTTCTGTAGTAAATAGTTTATAGCATCATACTGGAAATAAATAATTCTTAAGCGTAAGTGTATATTAGTTTTCTACTGTATCATATATTAGTTTAACTAAACATGAAAGCATTTTACGAGAGGTGATAATTAAAGTGGAAGAGTTATTTCTTTTTATAAAACGTGCTTTAAAAATATACTCAATCCTTTTTGCAGGAGATAGTGTCACTGGTTTGTGCTGACCGTATTAATTCACGTCTAAATTTATAGCAACATTATCAACTAATAAAATCCATTGAATCGAATTTTTCAATTTAAATGTAATTAAGGTTTGTATGAGTCCTATCCCAAGTTCCTTTCCAGCACAAAACCTAAGAAGAATTATTAGCGCACGAAACGACGCAGTGCCACCTAGCGTCATATCAATCTCATTTTTTTCATTTAATTCCGTTCGATAATTTGTTAATAAAATAGAAAAAACTTTCGTGTATTTGTGTCTTATATTTGTGTGGCAACGCTATCGAACGTATGCCCGGTGAAGTAGCAAAAGCCTCAGGGCTAACTACATATGTCCGTCAGAAAAAAAAAAACAAAAAAAAAGCTATCGAACTACGGGAGTATTTATCGGACATTAAGGTCTTGTGCATTATTTTCTTCTGGTTATCGATTTCCTCCATTTACCTGCAGTCGTAATTCCTACGCTTTTGTTCATATAAACCTAAATTTCGTTTCGAGTCGCAATTATTATACTCATCGGCGTATAAAGTCACGTATACTCATTTCGTTAGTGCAATTAATTATTTTCCAATAAAAACATGTTTTTATTTAAATACATGTTTCTTAAAAAAAAGTCATCCCTAATATACCCATGTGCTGGCCGTACCTCCCGGTGACCGGAGGAGTGACACGTCACTCTTGTATTACCTATGTATTTGAATGCTTGTTAGGTTTTAGTGAAAGATTGTTTGGTAAAATAAAATTTAATATTTAACTGAAATTTCTTCACTAACATAATCACACACGATGCCATTTACCTTTAAAGGAATGGCATATATTTTGGAACCACCGTAAACATCATGTTGACTTGAGTCAATTAAGCATGTCATAAATTAATGTAAATTGCGATTCATCAAAATTGTACAGAATTAATTGTCTGTCTAACAGTCAGTCAGGCATAGGTTCCGTACAATTCTTGGAAGCACATGCATGGTTCTATTAACAAATCTGTATTTCTCTTATACCTCAAGAGGCAGGATACGCTTTGTGTCAAATTATAACGACACGGCTTATGCAACTCCCTATGTCATGTATCCTATATAAGGTACGAAGGTACGAGCTAGTGTGCAATTATACATGATGCGTAATTGACGTAACCAAGACCGGTTGGAGGCAAGTTACTATTAATAAGTGCTAGGTTCTGTCATAAATATACTGTACACTAAAAATACATATATGTATTATATTTTAAAAATAAACGTTTTCAAGTACTTGATGCAAGTTTAATATGTGAAGTATACAGTTATTAACTGCTTCGTATAATTACGACATTATATTTACTATATGGCAAAATATAGTATTAAGAGATCTCTTATAATTGTTTTTGACATCATATCTATTTATACTAATATGTAAAGTTAAAGAGCTTTTGTTTTTACTTGAACGCGCTAATATCAGAAAGTACTATTATTCTAAATTGAAAAAATATTTCAGTGTTAGGGAAGGCTATATTTAATGTACACAATTAAAAGCTTAGTAATAAATTATATATTTTTTTAACTAACTCTAAAGTCTTCAACTCAGTAGTTCGAGTATAAAGTAAACACGAAACAAGCACCGTCATTATATGTTTGTCTGTGTCACGCTTTGTGATCATTTCGTCCATCAGAATGGCTTAGTGCCAATAATGAACGGTGTCTTAGCAGTTTGCTCGCGGTTTTCCGATTATTTGGCACCAAACTCCGTTATTTCCCAAATAGGTGCGGTGACAGTGACTGAATCTGGTGTAGTGGATCAAATTTCTCCAACCGTCACATCCTGCGAATCTTATACAAGCTAAAATAATTAAACAGTGATTAAATTTGTCAGAGTTAAAAAAGAAATAACAGAGCTTTATCGGTATAAAAATAAATGCTGACTATTTATTTTTTTATCAGTTAGATAATCTTTTCTTACGCTTAAAGTACTGAATATCTGATTCGGATCTGTTTAACGAATTTACTATTATTTGTTCGTTGTTCTGATTATAAAACTGATATGCCATTTTGTAGGGAAATTGAGATCGTATCGTACAAATTTATTACTTGTTCATGAAATATTAGCTACATACACCACTTATACGCCACTTAGTCTATTGTAAAGACATTGTAAAGCATTGTTAGTACTCATTACCTGACACTTTTTACAGTGATAAGTGACTAGTAAGCCATTTTTCTACTAAAAGCGCAGCTCAGCGCGTCGACGTCTGTCACTATTGATGGGAACATTTTTTCCATATTTACCCGGCCTGTTTGCTTTTGCTATGTACCTCTTGGTTGTTTTCTCAAAGGTTATTAACCTAGTTTCATTCGTGTACTATTGTATCTAGAAGCTATGTTTGTAATGTTTTACCATTTCTTTGAATAGATACTTCTAGTAAATTATTGAGTTTCGTGACAGTAGGTTAAAAAGACAGCATTTTTATACAATAGATATTATCAATACCATAACTTTTCATATAAATTAATCACTTAATTGAGACAATGCGGTGAGATAAGGACGCGCGAGCCTAGTTCCAGGCTCGGAGTAGTTTATGGGAGAGTGGAATAGAGACGGGAGAGGCTGGAGGGCTTCGGAAGAGCGGGTGGAATGCGCGCGCAAGGTCATTGCGCCCTGCGCGGTCATGCGCTCGCGCCGCGCTCCCCGCACCCACTACCACATTGTCTAGTGCGATCAGCTGCGGATAAAGGGGAACCGACTGGACTGAGAATCGATACCGACCATTTCAATGCGAATTTATTTTTCCATTTAGCGCGGGCGCCCTCGCAAAGCACGAACGCCCCCAGCGATGTTGTTCGTTCTAACGCTCTTTTCTAAGCTCTTACAAAGAAAAAGACTTCGTGCCGTGTCGTAGTTTATTTACGATGCTTACATTGACCGGCATTTATCCGATGTATCTTTTGTCCTGAGGCTCTAAAGAAATTGCTGTAAGCTTATTAAGTGGCCAATACGTGGGTATCCTAGAACGTGAATACTTTGCAATTTCTGAAATACTTTTATTGTTAGAAGCGAGAGTACCAGAATTTTATTCATATTCTTACATTATAGGTGAGATTAAATATAATTTCACTTTATTTAAAACAAATTATTAGTCATTAAACAAATGATGACACGATCACTTTCACTATAAGTTGATCTTAGATTTCCACTAATGAGTTAATTCTACTCGTGTCAAGATTTAATGATAACACTCAGATAAAAAGTTCCTATGGTAAAAGTGAAAGATTACTTACGCATGTCCTGTCAACATTAACTTGTATTACTTTACAAGCAATTTGTTATATTTGAATATGCAAACGATATTGATCTACAAATTGTGATAAGTGTTGTATTTAATAGAAGTTGTTAGATGTGAAATAATTACTAGACGCACAAGCGACAGGAAATGGCATAGGTTAAAGTGCGGAAATGGGAATGTAGCAATTTCACTTTGGTCGTGATTAATAGAGTGTTAAAATACGCACCGCGGATCATCGGGCTTCGGTCGGCGAGGCGGATGTCTCATCATTACTTACGAGTCACCGACAGGCGCCACAGACCGACACGTCGCTGTGTGATCATACACTCGTAAATGGCAACAAAGATTCTGTGACACCTCCTCATGCTGTACAAATAGTTATGCTTACGATTTTACGGCTGATTTATTTATAAATGCGTGACGTTTAACATTGACAGCTCAATTTAGAACGTAGAAAGTGATTCTATTGATTTTGCATGAATTAAACTCTAAAGATTCGTGAGGCAAATATTGCACTGTTTTAACAGTCTACCTACATTTGTTATTTGAGTAGGTATCTGTATAACGGTGGTCGCATTTGCTATGGTTATGTGAATGTAGAACTATTGATTTGCATATAGATGTCAAATTTATTTACATTTTGGTAGGCATTGCTGATCTTAGCCTTGTAGAAAATGTTGTTCGGCAAATTATTCTTATTTGTCAATCTGTAATAACTAGTAGGTAATTCTAATGTATATGATTGATTAACATAGATATTCATTTGTTTCAGGATTCGTGTGAACGTGTCGAGAGGATTCTATTGTTTTAAAACAAATCAGGTAATTTATCTACATCTTTATAAACAAAAATGAATCGCTAAAATTTATATATGCCTGTAATTTTAGAACGACTTGCCCAATTCCTAACAGAATTGGGCAAGTCGTTCGTCGTCTGATGACGAATAAAATGTTTTAAAATGTATCCATAAGAGGTGATTTTCACCCACGGTTTGCTGATTTAATATTCTTACAGTATTTACAACGCTTCATTGGTGCCTGAGATTTGTGTTTATTTAATTCTATGAGTAGACAAAAAGGATGGCAGAAACCCTTATTAAAATAAAATCAAGTCAATACATAGAGTTTTTTACTTTCAAGCATAAACACTTTGGTTTAATTGTTTATAAATTCATATGGCAACTGCACTCAAAAAAATGTTAATACCTTAATATTCAAATATTTTTATAGTTACAGATCTTTGAGTATTTTATAATAATATTGGTAAATAATATAATCTCTCGACATATATATGATTTAAACTAGTTATTTTGATGTTCTGTGATTCTCAGTTCTAGCCTCTTTATAGAGCCTATTGTGTTCCATAGATTTATATGCAGGATCAAATGATTGTAGATGCTTGAATTTATTGTTTAACAGACAACCGTATATTTTGTTGAATTTGAACTCGATACCTCCAACTCGATACCTTAGTACCTACTTTTAGTTTGCTATAAGTAGGTTGTATTTTATAGTTTTGAGACAATGATACAAACAATAAGATGCAGACTTTATAGTGTTCTATTCAAGTGCGCAACTCTAAATGACAAAGATAATGAATGAACCACGGATAAGTTTTTGTGAACTGCTTCTTTCCACCGTCAATGAACGTAATGACGACAGTTGTATACACATAAATTAACTTAGTCAATCGATGAGCGCAGACAATGTTATTAGAGAGCGGTGTTGACACGGTGGTACATATGTATGGTAACTACAATTGTTCCCCGCGCCCGTGGGACGTTGGTGAACTCCGTGCGACTGTTTTTATCACATCGAGTGTTCGACTTGTCTCTCAACAAGACAGGAACGCATATTTCCTAGCACTTATGACAGCACCAATTTAAAAAGATCCTCTCCTTATTCCTGTATGACTTTATAGCACGTAGGATAAGGGGCAGTAAATTACATATCGCGGACAATGTTATGTTGGGCATTTAGAGGGAGGTACGCGGCGGACCGTGTAGGCGGCGAAACACAGCTCCCATTGATTGCATGATTTATCGATATTGAATCCGCACAGGTGATTCTTTTGTTGTAGTGATTGAGAGAAAATAAAATAAGCACCGACAGATGTAAAATTTAATTTGGTTCTGAAGAATTTATTGTTGTGTCCGAGTGAAAGTGGATTTAATAATAAACTACTTAAGAATAAACTACTTTATTTAAGAATAAACTACTCTGAAAAAGAATGGTTTTGAATTTCAATTACATTTGTCTGCTTCATAAAATTGGCACGTGAGATATCTTTCACTGGATGAAAGTTTGCTGTTATCAGAGGGTCACAATAGTCAAAAATGCGACTGCGAGTGTCGAGGCCTAACAAACATAAATAAAATGTAGTGTAGAATTGGTGTGACAGCTAATAGGCTCCCTTTGTAGGCAAATAAGTGGCTATTGAGATGTTACACGCTAACTTCTGTAAGCATGAGTGACAGCGGAGGTTTGCTACACGCAGTTCGCCCGAGGCCGGAGAAATTCTTGCACTTAACGATCGATTCCTTGAAAGTGTTTCCAGTGAAATGGTCCGGTAATACCACATAATGGCCAATATCATAATTGACACACACAATGTCTGTAAACACGCCGCATTTGTGATAATGCGCCCGATATTGCCGGTCCAGTACAGTTATTGTAGGTGAAGTACCATTTAAATTACTGACTATTTGCTTCGTTGTGAGTCGGTGTCGTATTATTAACGAGCTTTGACATTTCTCAGACTAGTTGATAGGGTCTTGTGGGAAAACTGGTCTAGGTATACGTTTCCTTCAAAGGAGGGTTTTAGCACCTATTATGTTAGAATGCGGATGATAATTAAGGAAGAGCGATAATAACGTTTCCCTCGCTTGATCAAATAAATAAAGTGGGTACGCGGGTGCATTCGGTTTGCGGTCGGGAGTTCTCGGCTAGGATTCCAGTCATTACTTAACGCTTCCCTGTTAGGCGTATCGCGGCGGAAGGTTGTGTCTCTGAATGCCAGTACGCGTTGTCGAAACATAAATTTACATTTCGTTACGGTCGTTTTATCAATACAACTCTCTTCACTATCTTCGATTACAAATAAACGATGTTTCTTGTATTGCTTCTTTGGCAACTCTTGTATTTGAAAACTTTTACTTAGCTCACAAACTTTCTAATTCGAAATAAATTGAAGAGAACTTTTTTATTATTTGTGGATATAATTGTTATGTTTGATTCGAATGTTTAGCCTCATGATCAAAGATTGCCGTGTGAATTCATTTAATTATGATCGAGATAACATTAGTTCTCGCCAGCCGTTTGCCAGGATACTGGTTATATCTATACAAGACGGGACTACTGTTATTATATGCTGCGGAAGTCAACGTCGCATGTAGATATAATATTATTTAGATATGTAGGAAATCTATGGCATGGATCCCTACACCGGACAACAATTTTTTGTATCAATATTCTAAGATTCAAGAAGAAATCTTTGTGTTAATTCTAAGACTTAAGGAGATATCATTGTGTAAAATCTAAGATTTGGGTCTAGCAGGTTGTGGGACTACCCTCCGTGCCTCGGAAAATACGTTAAGCCGTCAGTCCCGAATATTATAACAACGTCTAAAACAACCAGGTAACGGGCAGCAACGTTTACCTGTGGGTTACAACATAATACTGCGGTCGCATACTATGGCAAATCCCTCCTTCGGGAGGAGGGTCATGTTCAGCAGTGGACGTTATACGGGCTGATGATGATTCAGAAAATACAGGCCTTCCCGCATAGCTCCCCGTCCTTGGGGCAGTCTCTTCATAATATTTAGCCAATACCTATTAATCCTGGATAATGTTAAGTCCTTATGGTGAATTTTTGAAATCTGTTTTTACATAAGTAACTCTAGGAAGGGGATGATAGTGTGTGGAGATTTTAATGTGAATCTACTAGAAGTCACACCTATAAGTGATAGGCTTTTAAATCTTTTTCAATCGTTTAATTTAACACATATTTTTCAGGAACCGACTAGAATTACACTACACTCATCAACCTGCCTAGATAATATATTCTCTAATTGTGAAATTCTAAATTCTAAAGTAATAAATAATCTTACATCAGATCATTGTGGGCAGCTGGTAGTTTTTAAATGTAATAGCCAAAAAAAAACTGATACAAAGGTTCAAAGAAAGCATTTCTTCTAAACTAAGTCCCGCAATGTTGGTAAATAATAGCCCAAATAGTAATTATACATCAGTTTTTAACGTAGTTAACACAGAATATCAAAATACTTTCAAAACTAAAACTTTTAACTTTGACAATTGTAAATTTAATGAATGGGCTACTACTGGTATTTATAAAAGCCGTGCTATATTGTATGAGTTAGACGGTATGAAAAAATTGAGAAAAGATCCGGAATTCCTCTTATATGTGAAAAATTATTCTAAAACTTTTAAAAATGTTTGTCACTTAGCCAAGGCAATTTTTTATAGTAATAAAATTAAAAAGGCTGAAAATAAAATTAAAGCCACTTGGAATTTAATTAATAAAGAAAGTGGTAAGTTTGTTTCACATGACAAACAAATAGAATTAAAATTAAATAATAAAATTATAAATAAAAATGCGGATATAGCTAAAGTTTTTAATGACTTTTTTTCTACCATAGCTGTAACTACCACTAGCTCGCTGAACTCCTCTGAAGTTGACGCTCAAGTGCTACTTAGTAACAGTGTACCAAGGTGCAAAGAATCTTTTAATTTTGAATATGTAACTATCTGATATAATTAATATAACTAAGTCCCTCGAATCCAAAAATACAGGTGATTTGTGGGGAATTTCAGTAAAAATTATGATTAATGTAATTGATGTTTTAGCTCCATATTTAATGATCATTTACAATGAATGTATTGATGCAGGTACTTTCCCAGATCTAATGAAATGTAGTAAGATTATACCCCTGTTTAAATCAGGCCTTAAAGACGATCCCACAAATTTTCGCCCTATTTAAATTTTACCTGCTTTTAGTAAAATATTCGAAAAACTCCTACTCAAGCAGCTTCTTAGGCATTTCAATAAAAACAACATCTTGCACAACAACCAGTTCGGTTTTACAAAAGGGCGTTCAACTACCGACGCTGGGGTTGCATTGATCAAATACATATTTGATGCGTGGGAGAGATCGCAGAACGCTATCGGAATATTCTGCGATCTGTCGAAGGCATTTGATTGCGTCCATCACGACACGCTCTTACTGAAACGTCAGCACTATGGTGTGGAGGGAGTGGCACTTGATATATTGACCTCTTATCTTTATCAGAGAGTTCAGTGTGTCGATGTAGGTGGAGTAAGATCTCAAGATATACCCGTTAAATTAGGCGTTCCGCAGGGATCTATTTTAGGTCCTTTTTTATTCTTAGTTTATATTAATGATTTGCCGTATTATTTGGAAAATATGTGCGATGTAGTACTTTTTGCAGATGACACTTCACTTATCTTCAAAGTGGATAGAAATAGACATGATTTTGACGAAGTAAATAGTGCTCTTACACGATTAACCGAATGGTTTACGGTAAATAATTTGGTCCTTAATACCAAGAAAACTAAGTGTGTTAAGTTTACGACGCCGAATATCAGGAATAAGGGACCCGAAATAATAATAAACAACGAGGTTTTAGAGACCGTCAAATCTACAGTCTTTCTGGGTATAACGCTAGACGAGAAATTACAATGGGGCTCCCATATATCGAGCTTAACTGGTAAATTAAGCTCCGCTGCCTACGCTGTCGGAAAAGTAAGGCAGCTGACCAATGTGGAAACTGCTCGTCTAGTTTACTTCAGCTATTTCCACAGTGTCATGTCTTACGGAATCCTGCTCTGGGGTAGGGCGGCTGACTTTAAAAGTATATTTATTTTACAAAAACGAGCGATTCGATCAATTTATCAGTTAAGTGCGAGGTTTTCCCTTAGAGAATTGTTTAAAGATTTAGATATATTAACAGTCGCTGCCCAATACATATACTCTTGTATTCTTTATGTTAGACAAAACATAAACTCATTTAAAAAAAGAAGCGACGTGCATAATTTAAACACTAGAAATAATCATAAATTATGTGCCGAATATCATCGTTTACAAAGAGTGCATTCTTCTTTTGTGGGTCTGGCTATTCGCATTTACAATAAAATACCGAAAAACTTACAAGACCTTTCATTTGTTAAATTTAAATTGGAAATTAAGAAAATTTTAATGAGAAAGGCTTATTACGCTCTGAATGACTATTTAAATGATAATAACGCTTGGTCGCTTGGCTAACCAGGAAAACGTAAAAATGTATTGAAGTCTTTAAGAATAAACGCTTGTATGACATTTTAATGTACCTATCGTATTTTGTATGATTATATCTATCATAAGATTTAATGAAATGATTCACTTTGTATTTGACATTGCATATTATTTTTTATATATTTTACTGAAACATTCTACACAATGGTCAATCCAGATGTTACATACTAGATTCTGATACTCAAAACTGTAAGATCGTCATGCTCACAATAAAAGTCATTTCTTGCGGCGGCGATGTGGGACGGGTCGCCTCCTTCCCTCTGATATGGCGAGGGAGCCGATGGCTGTGTCACACGTCATACTTGCAGTTGAGGGTATTTACTTGTTATAACTAATTGATAGTCTTGTTGTCACATTGATAGTGTCTGGGTTGACATTGTTTAGGTTTGTTTATTTTAACTGTAAATGTGGATGGGGTGCAACCCACGTTATTTTATTATTTTCCTAATGTGCAAGAGTTTTCATCCGCTTGAGTAGAACAATT
Source organism: Nycteola revayana (assembly GCA_947037095.2). Taxonomy (NCBI): domain Eukaryota; kingdom Metazoa; phylum Arthropoda; class Insecta; order Lepidoptera; family Nolidae; genus Nycteola; species Nycteola revayana. Next base: position 10,131,129 of record OX344845.2, on the reverse strand, counting down.
ATCTTTTTTGTTTATTATTCTATGAAATAACTGTAAGGGGCGTGCCCCAGCCCACATACTGTGCAAACTGTATTAAAAATAATTATACATTTAAAAAAAAAAAGATACAGAACAAAAGAAGACGGAAAAGAATAAACCGGAGTTTCTTTCTGAGTTTCTTCTCCGGGCTGTCCACTTAGGTAGCTAGAGAAACCTGCAGGTTAGCTAGGCTAGGATCCTCGCCGGACAGACCGAGGACCGCGTTGACCCTTGCCCCTGTCGTGTGATCCAGTGCCTGTAGTCCGTGCCAGTGATCACGTCCTCTATATTTCTCTTTACTTCTTGCTTGACCGGTCATTGCACTCTAAAATGTGTTATAATATTTTATATATATATATTTTTTTTATTCATAAAATGTTTGAATAAAATAGATATAGTAAATAGATATTAACGTTAATATTAAGAGCTTGTTTACTAACACAAGACTGACAGACTTCTAGCACACCTGAAGTAAATTAAACATAATTTAATAGTAAATGTTACCTATTTATAATTAATTTTATATGCATTGTAAATTTTCTTGACAAGTACAAGTGTATGTAAATACCTAAGTGCTGAATAAAAATCGTTTATTTCGTTATTTGTTTAGTAGTTTCGTATTCAAAAATAAACATTTTAAAAACCTGCTTTCTAGTTATATCATTATTATTCTGAAAAAATCTCTTTTTGTAAAATTAAGATATTTTTAAAGTTTAAGTTAGGTATCATAGGAGGAATAAGATATAATATAGGTAGGTTAGATATATAAATAGGTCTTGTAATGAATCCACCGTCTAAAAATTTTCATTTGCTCAGCATGTAAATAAATAGATGTAGGTAGGTGTACTGTGCAGTAGTTTCATGACCCGATCAGCAACTTGTGGCGCCTGTATAACGACAACATGCATTTATTTTACTGCCTGCCTTAAGCCTCATTTCTGAGATACCACACGTGTTTGAATTATCTATAATAGTACCACTAAGTACCTATATATTATAAGACTTCAAAGGATTTTTTATAAAACTATCTAATCCTTATAACAATATGTATTTGAATGTCTAATGTCGAATGTTTAATTGTTCGTTTTTAATTAAATTATAGAGTAATGGTCATTAATTTACTATAATATTTTACATCTATGAATCACGAGCGTAAGTGAATCACAACTTTTAATTGACGTTAGCTAAGATTTCACTTTTCATTTTATCTAATTTCATTACTGTCTGTTGAAGGTCAAATCATTATAAATAGATAATACTTATGTTGTATGAGTTTAATAAACAGATGTAGATAATATTGTGAATATCGTGAATTATATTGTGTGTGTTATATGCGTAAATTATATCAGTAGGTATTTGATCTATGCAAACATTGTAGGTATCTAGATTGTAGGTGCTTTGATCAAAAAATAAGTTTATTAACCTCTATATTTTTCTACGCTATAAGGTATTTTTTAAACCCAAAACCGACGGTAATCACTCGTTTAGTTATTTTACTATCCAGAAGTAACATAAGCAGAATTTTACTCTTAATTGGGACTACGACAATGCCCCGTGCGACGTCTTATTACTTAAATAGTATGTTTACAAAATTTTATATTAAGAAATTTTGTGAGTGTTACTGTTCTTTACATTCTTGTCATAGAAGATTGAGGGATCGTAAGATATGACAACAATTTTTTAAAAGGCATGTTTCCCATTTTATGTATTCGCATATACGTCCTTTTTGAAATGTTTTATCATGTACCCTCTATCTAGTTTGGTGTAGCCCGCTGTTGCTCACACCATGGTCCTTGATAGCTATGCGCCCGCGCCGCGCGTGTACAAGTCTTGCGGTCGACAGCTACAAGACGCGGTCGGTCTACCCGCTTAGATAAACATGCGATCCTTCCGCTAGGGTTACTACTCTACATATTTTTTAAATACTTCTACATATAAACATTTTCTACTACACATAAATATTTTCTTTACATCGTGAGAGTGCAGTTTGCGATTACATTAATAAATTTGAAATACGTAATTAAGTAATTTAATATATATTTTTCTGTATACATCTGTGGTCCCAAATAGTTTTCATACCTAGTAATTACACATTTTATAGTGGATCGGTGGGTAATTACGCTACGTTATGACTATGATTTCAATAAAAATGTTTTTACAACTCATTGTTTACTATGCATGCAAATATATTTTGAAATTTAAATGTGTCTTGAATTTTGTAACAGTAATATCATAGGAAATGTATTACTAATCCTACAGTAACGAGGACATTTTTAAATAAATCATATTCATTACGATAAGTTAATAACCTCAGGGAGCCAATAACTATAGAAATGCGAACAATTATTTTGAAACTTTTTTAATAACTATTAATACAATAGCCTTTATTTAATTAACGCCTAAAACAGTTGCGGTTGTAAAAAATCAGACGGGAGAGGAAATGCATAAACGTAGAATGAGTAGCAAACTATATAGATGGTACACCGTGTAAAAAATAATTGCTTAAATAAATCCTATAGGAGATATTTTAAGGATCCAATGCATGTACGGTACAAGACAACCCAGCCATGTACGTCGACTTGTTCTATTTTATAGCTGTGATAGCCGCTTAGGGAAGTTGCTAGTAAATTCCAATATATTTCGCATACGCCATCCCTATTCGGTCCGCTAGTTCGAATAAAAGGAATTCTCAAATTATGGAGGCGCGATGCATACGAGTTAAATGCAGAAAGCACGTTTAAGAAACATTGTTTAAGGAATTTACTATTTCTTTTTTTGATCGTTGTTCACTCGACTTGAGTTGAGAAATAGGATCTTTATCCTACAAAAAATTAGACATTTAAGATCGTTCAACACTTTATCTTGCTACTATGTATGTATGTTACTTGTGTACTAATATTTATTACGGAAGATACTTACAATGTATGTCGTGTTTATACCCAACCTCATATAAACTTTCAAGTCTTGTTTTGCCGTTTCATTTTCTTAATATGGCTGTAACAATCCTTAATTCGCGCGGTTACGGGCCGAAATAATTGTTGCTTTATACAAGATATCAAGTTCTACAAACGTAAATATAAGAATTCACACGCATTCGAAAACAGATGGCCCAGTTGGCACAGATAATTGGGTCAGCCGAGCAACCTGTCGGCTTGCTCACACGCATTGTCTGGCGTCTCGGTGTGCGCGCAGTACCGTTAGCTCTCGGTCAAGTTCGGCCCATTGTGACGTGACTGCTATCTGTCACATACGGATTTATACTATCCGATTCGGTTGGAAATCCAAATAATCGGACATAAGAATCCCTCGAACACTTGACAAATCGATTTATTGTACACACTTTCTGGCTTGCAATGTCTGTAATATTAGTTGTGTATATTTTTGGTATGATTTTTCAAACGGCTGCAAATTTTTATTTCAAACCTTGCATATAAAAATGTGAGAATAAACCTAACATTTCAGCATTTTTCATCATCATAATTGCCATTTTAGAATACATCTTTTACGATTCTTTCTAGTTTATCTAGTGAGTTAATCTGGCGCGATGTCACTGTATTCGACAAGAAAGTAAATTTAGTAATAATAAGCGGAGATTGCAAGATATGTACTTATTATTTACGTGAGCTTATCTGACGCTGAAAGTAGGCGGCTGGCACGTGCGCCTCTGACCCCGCGGGGCACATCAAAAGAACTTAATGCTAGACCTGTGTTTTGTACTCCTTTTTTATTCGTATTTTATAAAGCTTGAATTACCTCCGACGTTTTAGTGGACAAGGTACAACAAGGTACCTATATTAAACGTTACATGTATAATCGTATAATTTATATTTACATTTAGAGGTTCTACTAATTTATTGTAAATCAGCAGTTTATGAATATTATTCCGCATCGAATGTATTTTGTTAAAATTATAATTATCAATATTAGTATTTTACAATACTATACTATTGTACTAATTTGTATTTTGGTACCTATCTTAATATGATTCGGGTGGTGTAGACTTATTTGATAAGTAAGTACGTATAATAAAGTTGAGCCATAAATACGTTTTATGTCTTTTAATTAATTTAACTTATTGCGAAATAGCTTTTCAACGTGTCTTAACATTTGTATTGATTTAATGGTGTTAATAAAATTAAATTTAAAGTAAATCTGACCCACCACTGGCCACCATAAATTACCCGATGTGTAGATCAATAAATATTATTAATTGAGTATAATATTAGCTTTCAGATTTCGGATCTTTAGTCAATACAATATCTAATAGTACCTTGTGTGGAAACTCAATTTAGATATAAATATTACATAGTTATATCCTTACAAATAATGCGAATAGATTTTATTGCAGTCATAAAGTCGTATCCTCGCCCTCCCGACCCTTAGTTTGCTAAGAACCTTCCGATGCCCTCGTAGACCCGAAGTCCGAGAGGCCCGCGAACTGTAAAGTAGAGCGACAGTTGCACAAAACTCCCCTAAAGAAACTAAAAGCCATAATCCCTCAATCTCCCCGTCAGCGACCGCCCCGAGCCGAGGTCCAAGTCCCACAGGGGACGCCCTCTTGCGCAGGTTGCTTAGTTTGTAGTGTTTAAACCATTTATCTAGGCTGGAGCTCTGTTCGCCTTTATGCCCGGTGAAGTAGCAAAAGCCTCAGGGATAACTACATAATAATATGTCCGTCCTAAAAAAAAAAAAATTAAGTCGTATCCATTTTGCTATTCTATCTATGGTTCATTATTAAAGTATTATTATTTAGTAGGTTAGTGGTAACTATGCATTCAATTCCTAATCATGGTTTATAATTAAAACGCAGTAAAATTTTCACTTTTTTATATATCATTATTCAGTGAGGATTAAATCTTTCATTGTCCGAATGTGCTTACTTGTTCGTAAGATATGGTTGGTTATTAGGAGCGTGATTTGACAATTTAACCGGGCATTAGGTCAAACGGTATTTTATATCATTTTGTTATTTAATTATGATAGGAGAAAGTAAAAGCGTTCTAACAGCTTTAATATCATTTGGTGTAATAGAGTATGAAATTGAAGTAATTTGACTTTTGTTTTAATTTTATACCATTTTCCTGGTCTGACTTCAGTTTAAAAATCTTATATTTTGATGGCCGTTAAATTACAAATATTTTCTTCGATTTTCATAAGTAAAATGGCTTTAAAGTGATGATTTTATATAGTACAATGATATATTTATTATAACTCCTAAGTAGGCATTATGTAAGAGTAAAACGGTTATTTTTAGACAGTTACGATTGGCACCAAAATAATGAAACTATATAAGTATAACAATCATATTACAAAAATACCGATTTTAAAAGTTATTTAGCTAGTAGGTACCGAAATAAAAATAATCTATAGATTTTTTTAATTTTTAAACAAATTTGACATTACGCAGTCTGAGTCTGATCGTAACGGCAAATAAAAAGATATTCTAATATAATAGTTTTATGTCTTTATGTAATCTTGTAGATCATTTCCAGTGGAGCAATTTCCTTCTACCTTCAATTAAAAATAGATTACAGATGTTGATTCCGATTAGACATCGTGTGAAACTGCGTTTACAATCACGTAATGAACTTTTACATGTAAATGCAATGTAAGGCAAATATGTGCAAAAGTAACAGGAAATTTGAACAATAATTTCATTGTACTATGAGTCAATGGGAATAATTCTGGTTTATCTTGGTTGGTACTGGAGACGGCTGGCTAGCGAGTGATCCATTCACCCGCGGTGTGGGAACACAAAGGCTTTGTGTGTTTAAGTGAAAATCCTTCCAGGCGCAGCATGCTTCATTACTTTATAATTAGGGTACCGTAGCAAAACGATAGATTTTTTATAGCATTAGATTGCTGTAAGTAAAGGTAGTAATTGGTTAGTTTTTTTCTTAAATTGTTGATTATAATTTTACATGAATACAAAACAGAATGGATGGGCCAGTAAAATGAAATAGGTAGTAATGAATTTATTCAGCACTAAGATATTTACATACACTTATACCTACTTGTTAGAATTACAATGTATAACAACTATCATGAATTATTGTAATTTAATTCTATGAATTAAACTAGGTAACTAACAGGATTAGGTAGTAGCAAATGTTACAATCTACAGACAATGCACTCCGTCCGTCCGTTTGTCATTGATTTCTCTTCGCATAATAAGTTTATATTTAATAAGGTAAGTATAAGTAGAAATAAAGCACTTTTCTTTTTCGGACAGACTTTTATGTAGTAGTAATTCACCGGGCATTAATGCGAGCAGTGCTCCAGCTTTATTAAATGGTATTTTAATGACCAACTAAGCCATCTGCGCAAGAGGGCGCAACCTATAGGGCATGGACCTCGGCCTCGACCTCAGGGCGGTCACTTGCGGAGGGATTGAGGAAAATAAAGTGGCACCCTTAAGAGGTTAGGACTACTCCCCATGGTGCCACTGAACCAGTGAGTACGTTGTAGCCGATATATATATATATATACACTCATATAAGGTAAACTGCCTTCATATGAATTTAAATTACCTTACTAATAAAAGCAGTAACAATCAAATAAGAAGCAAAAGTGGGCACCAGATCCTCTTAAACATATTCTTGAATATCTTTGTATATTTCAATAAATTCATTACACACGATTAAGATGTCGTTTTACTGCGGCACTTAATACTAAGTAACTTCCAATTTAGTACCCATTAAGTGATCGGTTTATTATTAAACTAGGTAATAAAAACGCCTGCACAGCAACAATGTCCATATCAAGATACCATTAAATACTAGTTGTGAGAAGCTCGGCAGGTGAAAATACAGGCCTAATCATTTTTCAACACCTTGGTGCATAATTATACAGCATAAGGATAACTAGAATAATTTCTTCGCCTAAACATATAAGATTACATAGATAAGTACACACATCGCTAACTATAATTAGAAGTTATAACTTTTCATCGTTATTGTAGGTATATCTGGTTAGTGTAGCCAGTTAGGTTCGCTCGTCAACGATGATAGAAATGCTATGAAGAACGTAGAGTTCACCGTTAAATTGGGCAATTTGTGAGCGCACAGCACGGTCGCTGCGTCTCGGTAGTGTAGCGAAGCTCCCGGTGATATAACATAACTGTTACGTTCATTATATGACATATAGATCACGTGATGGCGTCACCTGTGCGTAATAATTGTTGCTAGCGTACGCTTAACGGGTATGTGTTGTCTCATGCATGATCATTGTAACAGCACCGCGCACCGACGTGCCGTGAAATAGTCGCCAGATATGCTCCGGTTATGAGGTTATGAGTTAAGGTTAACTGCTTTTTTATAACAGTTTTATGTTACTTGACAATTTAACAGTAAAATAGAAGATAATGACAAAAGTGCATCGTGGGCTCGCATTTCTCACGTGCTTTTGTTCGTCTCTATATTAAAAGCTCCTTTAAGGTTTAAATATACATTAATAATAGGAATTATTTAATCAAATTATTTGTATTTAACAATGATCAACAAAAATCTCCTTTAAAAAAGACAATGATCAGAATCCGTAATCACCTTATCAATTTCAATATATTTGTTAAGTTCGCCAAAAATCCTCATTCCTCAAATTGTCGAAGTACAATGTACCTACAACAAAAATCATGCCATGTTGTAATTTAACGCATTTTTCATTTAATTTTTATTTACAATTTAAATAACCGTCTTTTGTTTTTTCTCGAGTCATTAGTCAAAACATAGCCAAAATAAACGACGCAAAAATGTCAATACATAACATCTTACTCAGCGAACGCAAACATAAACATAACCTCACTAACACCCACACAATAGCAAATGATTACTGTTGATTGTGGAATGACCAACATCGGAGCAATGTTCCGCTCGGAGAACATCTCGGCTACGTCTCATGGTGTTATAGGTGAACTAACTGTATCGCTCCTTCCGTTGTTTCGCCATATACGACCACCATAAATGTCAACTACACATTGTTTGGCCGCCTTTATGACGAAGAACAGGACCTTAGAATGGGTCGGAATAACTTCACGTAGGTAAAGCACCTTGATAATTGTATAAACTTTAGCATTTTAAAGTGTAATTGAGTTAATGGGTGAGTCCTATGTTATATTTTCTCACAGTATGAATGGAATAGAGAATAGATGATTCGCGTTGTATTTAATAAAACCCAGTTACACGTCTCGATAACTATTGTAGGTTTTGTTATGTTAGGTTGCGAACATGTAACAGCGATTATTGACGAACATGTTTATTGATTTCTGTAAATATATAAACAACTTAAGGACATAATTATTATTTTTTCTAGATAATACATTGTATACTTTACGCAATCAAGGATACAAAACGAAAGCATAAATACAATACCGTTGCGTTGGTAAGAGTAAAGTTAGTAAGTAACATTCCAAATGTACGTGAGATATCTTAGTTTACTGCGAAAAAGTTATAACCGTTGATATGTGGAATTTTCTAAGTGCAATATCATACCTGACATCATTTCGTATAATTCAGTTAAACACATTACAGAGTTTAGCAGAGAACTTTAATGTGCAAGCTATGTAATGCGTGGTAATCGAGTAAACGTTACTCAAGCATGCCCACGTTTGTTAAGACGACTATACACATATGTCACTCTTATCAACTAGACATTGAGACACAAACACAGTATTGTCATATTTATAATCCAAGGTTTTCTAGTAAATGCTTGTCTATCGTTTTTTTTGTATTACTCTTTTAATTTGTTAGATTATAAATGGCATGTCAGTACAAGTACTTAGTAGATACTTTAATATATTACCTGATGTCTAAATTTGACACAAAAGAGATCATATTTTATTGATATTTATTACATGGAAATAGAATATAGGAAATAGAGTATAATAATGTATAGTCTCCTTAGTATAACATACCCAGTGCTCGTAATGCGTGCACTTTGTTTCGTTCATGCTGCTGCGTCGACGACAAATTGTCTCAAATCGTGATTACCGCAGTACCGTACCGTTTGTGGTTCGTTAAAGATTAAAAATCTGTACCGCAAACCAACTTCTTTCGGTGAAATAAAAATATGAAAATCACTACACATAATAGAGCTACGTAAACTCACTTTACAGTACATAGAACAACGGTATCCGCGTATGGTAGTACAATTATTTGTACTAGGAATTAAGAACGCTAGAACAACATGCGTGGAGCCTACTAATTTAGTATACATGACAAATATTTTACGCCTGTACCTTTGTCACTTAAGATACGCTTAAGCAAACCGTTTCAGTCGCGGATTTTAATAATAAATTACTTGTAAGTTGAACGTCGCCGCGTCGTTCGAGACTTCTCACATTCAATTAATGTAAATAAATAGTAAGCATTTATTCGATTTGCTTCTCACGTGTTACGAAATCGATTTCCGAATGAATTCCTCATTTGCGCACGTTGATTTGTCGTGAGAGAAAGTTACATGTAATTAAAATATGATAACGGGGCAACTTGAAGGTCGATTTGTTAAAAAACTTCACAAACAAATCTGCATATTTCCGTTCTACTATGAATCGAATTGCCTGTAAATAAACGTTCACTGTCAGGTTTGCTCTATGTTTATTTATTTAATAACTATCGAATTGTGCTTAACAACCGAGTTATTTATTGCAATACGACTTGTCGGACAATAGATATCAATATACCCCGAAATAATTTAAGTTGTCATTGCAGAGAGTACCTACCAATCTTGTACAAAATAATAAGTTGTACTTTCACGTTTACAAATGGTCATTCATTCATTGTACTTTATAAAAACTCTTGTGAAGTGAAAGCGATATTGCGATGCAAAAAAGTAATGAAAATTCGTGTCACTGACTTTCCTATTAGCTTTCATAGGTCCATGCAGTGTGATCTTGACCTGCATTTGGCGCATCGACACGACAATGACAAACACCGCGACCGCCAAACAATAGCCGACCAATCTACGTAATGACACAATACTCTTTCGTACAATGATACACATTGGAAGTACTTATACAACAGTCACGAATCAACTATCAAATAATTTTCAAAACCACAGTACGATATCTACTTTCATTTTTAATCAATAACGCTGAAATACATCCTGTTGGCTATAAATTAAAGTGAAAAACATAACAAGTGTATTGGGTGTGTAATCAAACGTAGGATAGTTATCACGGGTTTACAATACGCACGTATTTTCAAATGATAGATCTATCATGTTGTTCGGTACATTAAGTTCCCAAATTAGCAATTTACTGCTTACGCACGATTGCACTTCCGCAATAACTAATAGTAATTTGAGAATTGCCCACATCTGCCAATCATTAGTTGATATTACATTTCTTATTTTGGCGCAGCTTTCGATTTTATTCGTCGTACCTACATGTCGATATTGTCTTTTTTTGTTATGCGAGGTTTAAATTTATTACTGTTTTATTATATACCTACAGTGTTTTTGTACCAATATTATTATTCTAAGGTTATATTTATAGCGTGGATAAGTTTCAATGCATTTATGGGTTCAGTCGAATGAAATGTAATAATTGTATAAAATTAAGATGGTACATTTATTTTAATAATATTAGATAACAGTTCTTTATATTATATTAAATACTTGTTTTAAAATAGGTATGTTCATGCTCAACATTATTTGTAGTTTAACAAGCGGTCATAAGCATTACTCGCACAAAATATATAAATAATGTAAAAAATAACTTTTAAATCTATCTGCGTTCTAAACAAATTATCGCATCGGTATTAAACTTAAGATAGTTATTGGATTAAATACATTACTTGAGAAACATCTAGCTGTAAGGACGAAATTCAATAAACCAGCCTCATTGATTATCGCCCTTTCAGCACTACTCGCCTTTATGCCCGCTGACGTAGAAAAGCCTCGTTGCTGACTACATAAATGACCGTCCGAAAAAACAAAAGGCGGTGATCATGTAATGTCACCATCGGTTATCTGCCGGGTCTTATAAAGTCGTCTCTTTAAATCTTTTATGAAGAAAGTGTTGAGATATTAATTAGTGCCTATCTTTTACAAACACAAATTTACTTTTTACTTTTATTGATTACTAGCTGCGCCCTGCGGGTTTACCCGCGTCACTCTGCTCCAGGGGGTCGAAGCGTGATATTTTGTAGTCTATATGTTAATCTATCCGCGTGCAACTCTCGGCTAAATCCATTCAGTAGTTTTAGCGTGAAAGGGTAACAAACATACATACATCCACACATACAAACTTTCGCATTTATAATATTAGTAGGATGTTCTTAGGCAGTGAAAAGTGTCCCGCCGCCTACCGCCCTAGGCTCGGCCTACGGGAGTGGGGAACATGGGCCCCGCTCCCTTCGAGGCTGACCCATGAGGAGTAGGGACGCCTCTACACTCCGGGCGTCCCTATAATTGGGCAAATGGGCCACTGTAAGTGTGGCCCTGGAGATCCCGCGGTACCATATTGGCCGCGGGTGCCGTCGGGGGGCCGGATTGCTCATGCGTACCCGACCCCCGCCAACGGCGGATCGAAGGAGTGTCCGGGAGGTTTTAGTGGTGTAGGGTCCTCTCCTCGTGGTATGACTTTAGCATACCACGCTATGGAGAGGGTGAGTCCCACATATCCCACCGCCAGCGCGCAAATACGCTGCAACGGTGGTGGGAATGCGTCAATGCAGTTCCCCCGGACAACAAAAAAAAAAAAAATGGCAGTGAAAAGTGTGATATTCGTAACTACATTACATGTTTTTCTGTATGTATGTCTTATCACGGCAAAGTTAAAACTAAAGAATAGCATATAATTAATAAATGTGGCAGGTTTGGGCGGCATTAATTGCATTTATTATCATTGATAAGGATATTTGCGGGTACAACCGCGCGGAATATGCAGTTAATAATAATCATTCCAAAAAGGAACTACAATGATACATTAGTCCTACTCAAAACCGACCATTGTTTTGCGGAAACAATTTACGACTTTTTTTTTATTGCAGGTGGCTCTATCGTGATGACGGGTGACGGGCTGCGCTTCGCGCGGCTAGTAGCGCTTCTATTGCTGCAGTCTTCTGTCGTTTTAAGTAAGTATATAAACACACATTCTAAACAATTATATGACAGAGAGATAAATTGAGACGACGAGTTTTTCATTTATTGCGATCTTTGCTCAGCACTTTAGCTCTTCTTTCTTCGTAAATATTCACCTATCCATGGAAAATTGCATATTAAAGCATCGATCAGTAATAGTTCTCAAATACCATCATAAACGTATCACCAATTCTTATACCTATCATCAAAGTTATTTCTCTTATATCACCAATGCTTATTTTTCTTGGTCATACTAATCCGCAACAAAATTAATTAAATTTTATTCCTCATATACCAAAGCCCATTAAAAATGTCATAGTTATTTATATATAAAGTCAGGAAATAATACCAGATATCGATAAAAATTAAGTGCTTTTCTTGATGTAGGTCTGTATTTTTGATGATATTCCATTCTAGCATTGCATTAATTCTATTTTATTAAACATTAACGTAATTTCAACTACACACACAACTTAAACTTGTCTTAATTCGTTCTCTAATTAGCGATATTCTTGAGTAATTATGCTCAGTGGAATTGCTGTGCGACGTAATCACATCATGAACAACTTTGTCTTGTTGCAGGTCGGACTGCGTTTGAAAAGTTGACAGACCTAGACTTCGCAGGCACTGCTTATTACACGGTGCGCAATCTATCACTGTACGAGTGTCAGGGCTGGTGTCGCGAGGAGCCGGATTGCCAGGCCGCTTCCTTCAGGTGAGATATTAATCTTGATGCGAACTCGTTATAAAAATCCCTGCCTCCATGACTGACATAATTAGCGCGAGATTTTTCTTCAGTAAACTTGGTTTAATGCAGATGGGATATACTGATAGATTTATAGAATGTCGTTTGGTTAGTTTCTTATTTATTAATATGGGAGAGCTTTTCGATGTTAAAAGTGAAAAAATGTGAAGTAATTAGGTAAGAATTGGCGTTATATTTTGTACCACTTCGATTGTTAATCTTATTAGATATCCTTTATAATATTAATGCATGGCCCGCGAAAAATAAGGAATAATATGATAAAAGCCGGTTATTATCGGTAGTTGTATTATATTGTATTCAATAGCTTGGACTAAAAACGCGTATTATAAGAAGTATTTTACCCTTTGATATTTACTGAGTTACACTATTATATAATCACTATATAACATTCAATTGAATTTACATTTTCAAGCAACACGTAAACAATGCCATGTATCACAACTGTACCTACAATTATTAAATACGTATCTAGCCGCTTCGTAAACTTCAACTACTGTTCGTAAATCAATTAATATAAAGAACCATAATTGCTACTGACAAAGCACATTCGAAATTAATCGGTGCAATCATTTGACCTAGAGAGGAGAGATTCGCGTATAGCGGCGCGCATCAAGTCAAACGACATGACTCGTCATTCTGATTGATCACGAAACAAATAAAAACCAATGCGTCTGCCATATCTCTAATCTTGAAGTTCCTGACCCAATGCCCACGATAGAGAACTGATTGACGTGAAGATCCACAATTTTTGTGCCCGTAAAAGAGAAATCAAATGGTTTGTGTCTACTGTCTACGAGTATGCATGTTTACCATGACCTTTGTTTGTTTACAACTGGACAATACAAATCAATCATTTATGAGATATTTAGTATGAAATTAGTAATTGTTTAAGAATACATATTTTACTCTGTGAATTACTTTCTGTATCCGGATTTATTGCCGAAATATACGTTTTTAGATAAAACATGTAGGTCAGGACGTGTTTGTCTGGGTACGTGCTTATCACAGTCCTTAATCTGCACGATTACTGACAGTTACCATAACTCCCTGTTTCGTGACGTTTCGGTCAGAGTTCAGGTAGCTTATGAGCGGTTCCTTTACCTCTAGCGCGTGCTCGCCGGATGTGTGTCAGTCAGCCACACGCCCTGCCCATTGTCCCGCACCCCAACAGCGCTGGCTAATACAATATGTCTCAGCTTTCGCCACAAACCGTGTAAAAGCGGAAAACAACCTCGCCGCGCTCTAAATTGGATAACAGTAAAAGTGATCGCATACGTCTTCAATGGATTATTACTAACGCAGTATTTTCCAACACGCCGCTGTAGTTTTCATGACTATTGGCGGTTGCGAACACATTATTTTAATTTATTATTATTGTCTGCCACGTTCTGATTCACATTGAGCCATAGAATATTGTGTGCGACGATAATTCAACAAGACAACCCATGCAATTTCCCGTCAAATATTTGCATAATGTACCCGCAGTAAAGAAACGATTTCATTGTTGTTAGTACTGGAAAAGTGTTGGAAGATTAATCTATCGTATATTTTTCCCGTCGCCGCGTCGTACCCGCATTCATTGTTACAGCATTCAGGTGCATTGCAAAAAAATCTCATCGTATTAGAATTTATTGAGTCATGTAACAGTATTGAAATGCTAGTTAGATTCCTCGAAATCAATTTGAACGGGATCGATCGAAAATCAATTCGGTATTCAATTAAACGAGGCGGAACTTTCCCGCGCTTCTAATCTACCATTGTTAGACACTAACATGTACGTATCTCGAATCAATCTGTCCAAAGAAATAGTGATCTGGCGATCTGACAAAAGAATGGATCTGATGCGATTCTAACAATTGTTAACTGTTTACAGCGGTGGTGCCACTGACTCTGTCGGAAATGTTTTACGGTATTCGGGAGCGGGCGAGCATTCAGTGAAATACCATTCGGCAGCCTAACCTAAATCTTCATCATCGTTAAAATATCTAAATGTCCGGCTAAATCACGACCTTCACTATCTGATGCTGTCAAAATTTGATTATATCGTAGGGAAACATCCGTTACAAATGTATGAACTTAACCTACTGTTGCGACTGATCCACTCCACTAACCTACCGTGTTACATATTTGTACCAAAATACTCTTTTCGTGTTTCAATAATTAAATTAAATTGATTAAAAGTAAAAGCTATTGAAATTTGCAAGATTTCCCTATCCATCTAGTGTATAATGTGGTAAATAGTTATAGCCAAATGAATATCAATTAATTAAGTCATTAGATAAATACCATCTCGTTAATTCGGTCCCCATATTTACATAATAATAAATTAACTTAAATATTATTTTATTTATTGATAAAATCTACAATTAATTAAGCAAAAGTAGAGAATGTTTAATATTACAAAACTTGTATATATTTATATATAAATTACGAGTCAATATTACACCAACGGGAAATCATTAGTTCAAAAGATTTGTCGAAGCTACTACGTTTACAAGCAGCACATTTATCACGAGAGAGATATGCGTCATTAATTTACTTATCGAAACATTTGAAGGTTATCTACGTTTTAATGAAAGCATCGATATGATTTAGCGGTAGGAAGACTTGGACACAGTTTCTACCGTACGGTATACCTACCCGTGATTGATGTTAGTTATGCAGTGTATAACGGATAGCGCCGCAGCGATGAAGTTGATAACTCCGCTCGACCAATTTGTGCAATAAACATAAATACTGCACCAATAATAGCTAAGCCGTCGTAATGACTAATACTAGCAATCATTATAAATAAGATTAGTACGCAAATACTGATCCGCAGCTAGGATTATATGTACTTCAGGATAATTGACAGAAATAATTGAGTTGAAAGAAGGTTTGCCTTGTTCAATGGATTGTAATGCTATAGTAATTATTTCCTTTTTTGATCCTGAGGTAGTAATTGTAAGCCGGTTCGTATTTTATCTAAAGCATGAAATGCCTTTAGGTCTTATTTACAATCGCATTCTGTGGCGATGCTGCGCATATTTCTATTTGTCTTGAGATTATTTTGCATCTTACTAACATCCCATTAATTTATTGTTATCGCATAGACATCAATATTAGCTAACGTTATATATTTGTCTTAGTGGTAATGACATCCTTTTAATAGGATATCATAATACATTTAAAATAAAATAAGTAATATTTATGAGAATACCGTTTCTCATAAATAGTACTAATTTTCTTTATTAAAAATTAATTTGTTTTGATGTACAAATTAAGAATAGCAAAAATAAATTAGTTGCAGTAGCTAAGTGCAGGGCTTTCATTAAGTTCTTTAAAGCTATATCAATACTATCTATGCAAGTCACTGCTCTATTTGCTAGATAACATAGTGCAAAGTAATTGGCGTGCTTGAGTTCCATTGCCAGCGGCCGGCGCAGTCTCTCAATGATACGTGCTGCTGTAAAATTAAATAATCACTATAACGCGGTCCACATTAGACTTCACTTCTAAAAATACTTAGCTATTACCCACGATGACTGACGTCCTTGTGAGCCCTTGGCACAAATGTATAACGCCTTATTACATAAGGCATCGACCCCGCGCTCGTAGCCTTCCGACCAGTTTACTGATTCTGTATAGTTTTAGTGCAACATAAATTTTGAAATGAAACGACAAGACATAGGTTTAGTTGGCCCACGTTTCTCAACGTAATTGATGGTTACTGAACGTCTGTGGGAGTACTTCATTTGCGATTGCCATTAACGTTGTTTTGAAATATTAGTAAATAAATTAAAAGTGGAAGTAATATCTTTACACAGAAACAAATAAAATGATATGATTAATTAATACGTTTAGTTGTTCAAATAAGTGCACACGATAGTATGACGTGGGCACGTAATTCCTTTTATACTTTATAAAATCTCTATATTAACACATAAAAACTTCGGACCCCTCAATAAACAAGAGTGTGAAATGGAGTGGTTCGCAATAAGTTACATGGAGAAATTCAGAAATATATCTAGAGCTCAGAAGCATAAGGTCGGAGGTGCCTTTATACGTTAGAAACATCCGTCGTATGTGCCTTTATCCTAAACTGGCACTTACGACCAAATGCTTCTGAAGAATAATACACATCCGTGCTTATCCTTCTGAGGCCTTTTTAGCTTCTTTTACTATTTCCGCAACTATATAAATGTATGTATAATTAAGTACGAAAGTGATAAAAACCACAACAAAACGTGACGTCAAGCTATAAATAAAATATTTAAAAATACCAGTGTCATAGTAACGACTATACATAAAAAAGTAATACATTGTTATGGTACTAGTCAAGATCGCTCTTATATATTCCCAACAAGTTTCTCATAAGACTGTAAATACTGTAATTAACAGTAATAGAGAAACACATGAGAGTGACCATATTTTCACATTGACCTTGTTTCTATTGTAATTACCGCCCCCATTTAGACCCATTCTGAACGTAATGCTCATGATTAATTGTTAAATCGAAGCACGCTTCATTATTCACAAGTAGCTCGTACACCTGCACTTATCTGTGATGAATTCTAAATCAGTCCATAGCTTTCCGAAGGTAAGTCCATCTTCTATTTAATTACTACTCTAACAGCCAACTCGGTTAGAAAGATTTATTATGCTTGTGTTGAAACCGAAGCGAAATGCAATGTCATTAGTTTAAGGGCTCCATTGCAGCATTAATCATAAAATTTTTTGTATGAATTCTTTGTTTTCAAGTAGCAGCACCTAAACAGTAATTTATAAAGTAAAGTTCGGCTATTTGTCAGTTGGTGCATGATCATTCAAATAGTTATTATTTTCAAGCTGTGAATGTAGAGATTGTGATTAAAGATTGTGATTTGGAAAGTTTGTTGGAATGCAAAGTTTTATTATAAGCACTATATAATAACATTGGATCTTAAATGAAGAACATTTAACAGCATATCACAGTAGTTAATTAAAGGCTCTAGGTATTTGTGAAATCATACTCATATAAATAAACGTAGCTAGCGATTTCGTCCGCGTAGATTTCGGTATCTTCATACAAACTTGGCTACCCCCTTTAACCCCTTAACGGTCAGTAGGTATGTTTCAAAATCATTTGGACTTTATTACAATCCAACAGAGTTTAAAATATAATGGGTTCTATATTGCCACTGCCCGTTAAAAGTTTAAATCCCTTAGGGATTCAATTTTCAAAAATCCTTTCTTAGTGCTCACCACGCTACGTCACTTAAGGAATATTTGTGCAAAATTTGATAGTTTTGGTACCCGCGCTTTTAGCTTTGCGTTGATCGATCAGTCGATCAGTTTTTGCTTTTATATATTTTTGGCAGGATTTCAAAGAACTCCATGGATAATAAGAGAACTGAAAATATACATGAAAGGAACCATAACTACCACCTAACTGTTTGCGTTTATTTCCAGAATTAGAGTGAATAGATTTTGATGTTCAGATTATAGATAAATCGCGATCGATATTGGAAATAAGAGCGGTCATGTAATAAGCTATTACGCGAGCACCGTGCTCGGTTCCTTCTTATTACAAACGGGTACAGTTATTATAAAGTACGAAATATTGCGTTGAACAGTAATAGCTCCGCGCCGTTATTGGACCTTTGCTATGAGTAATATTTACTTTTTCGTTTGAAACAAGTGTATTGTTATTTCCGTAAGCCAACTACTGAAATCATTAATTATTATAATAATAGGTATATTTTTAATTTCGACTCCGTGCCGTAGCGATATAAGTCTTGTCTTAAATCTCGGGGGTCATGGGTTCGATTCCTACTCCGGTTTAAAGTGTTTATGTAAAATCAAAGATTTCTTTCCGGGTCTTGTTGGTTAAGGGACTACCCTCCGTAACTCGGAAAGCACAAGGGTTTAATTCCCTTGGTATGGATTGCCACAAAATCATATATTACATACGTTTTACGAAATATTATTGGCCTTTACTATTAATAACCTTATTGATAGCTTTATTCTTGTATCTACTTAAATAAATGGGTTGAACTGGCTGCATAGATTACGGTTATATATATTTTTGTTACTAATTGCCATAAATGTCAAATATAGGTACTTGTCTATTTCGAAATATAATCGTTTTAGACGATCATTAAAGAATACATGGTGCGTTATTCTACTATATTTTAAGTCGATAAACGGAAACGGAAATGTAAAGCACGATTATATAATTAAGACTATAAGTTTAATTAAGTTTAAAATAAAAACATATTTTTCATGGGAACTTGAGAGATGAAAGAAATATGTATTACTGAGTTTCTTATTCTTTTAGCATTAGATTGGTAATTCACTTATGCGCGTGGGTTAAGGTGTATAATTTAGATCGGTGAGCTCGGCCAGGACTACACAGAGACTATCCGACTTGCCGGAGACCTTGACGCGATCCTCTTCGCCCTTTAGATCCTTAGTTTGCAAAGAACCCTCCTATGCAATCGTGGACCCGAAGTTCTGGAGACCCGCGACCTGTAAAGTAGGGCGATAGTTATACAAAACTCTCCTCACAAACTAAAAAAAACTAAACTAAGTCATAATTCCTGAAACCCCTCGCCAGCGGCCGCCGAAGTCCAAGTCTCAGAAGGGATGCCCTAATACGCAGGTTGCTTAGTTTGTAGTTTTAAAAATTGAAGTCCGCATATAAAATTATAACAACTGTACAAATTTCACGCTTCCATTAGTGGTTGAACGTGCGTCTATATCTCAGTGGGAACTTCCACTTTTATATATATACCTAGCTACCATATGACAATCCCCAATTCCCAATTGTATGACAATCAAGATGTGACTTACATAATGCGGACGGCTAAGGAGTGGAATTCTCTGCCGCGTTCAGTTTTTCCGGAACGCTATAATCTGGACATCTTTAAGGCTAAAGTGAACAGACACTTTCTAGGCAAGCGTGTATCATCATAGGCCTTATCTTCGCCTTCCATTAAGCGAGATTATGGTCAAACGTAAGCCTATATTTAATAAAAAAAAAGATTAAATATACCAATAGTAATAGGTACCGTCTAGTTTAAAAGTAAAAAACGGAATACACACGTATTTTCACATTATCATCCACCATAAATTGCATAGATTGATCATTGAGAATTTTTACGGCGAATATCCAGTATTCGAAGCTGTAAAAGTGTTCTCATATGACTTTATGATAAGGGTTCAATAAACTTGTAAACATTAATACCAGGGTAATACTTTAGATCGTGTATTGGGTATTCTTACCGTGGTATAATAACTATTGTTTTATGAAGCTGAAATAAGTATTGGCGGCGATAGAAAATACGTTATTGAAGACAACGCGCGGACATAAAATTATTATAGAAGCGGTAATAAAAGTAGAGATATTTATAAATGCCTAGTATTCCAGCCAGGGTATGATTATATATAGGGCTCAGTGGTTATGGTAGTTGCGTTGGTGTTCTGGGTTTTACTCCCATACCTGACAACTATTTGTGTGCACCACAGATGGTGATTCGGAATCTGGGTCCGTGCATTTGTGAAGTCCTCCGTGACACTGAGAAGTATTTCCCTAGTGCGTGGAGCCTTACAAAAATCTAAAAGTATAATTAATACTATTTTGATTCTATTCTTAATATAACTTATAGTTGGGATACCGAAATTTGTTTTATGTATTAATACTAATACAGTTGTTCGAAAATAGGATTGGCATCGTAACAGACAGTTAAATTGAGTCACTTTCGTTTAAAATTTATAATATTAGGGATTTCGATGTGTCATTTAACAACTCCAAGCGTGCGCCATCCGCTCAGGATGGCGCACGCTTGGAGTTGTTAAAGTTCTTAAGGAAGTAAGTTCCTAAGTTAAAGTTCTTAAGGAAAGTATGTTTAAAAAAATAACATCTTATAATACTGTTTTAAACTGAGTTTTTCTAATGTTCTGCACGTTGGATAGCGGCCACAAATCCACGTTCTATTCTATAGTTATTTATTCTTTTACCGTCGCGTTGTCGTGTCGCAGCGATGCTTTAGTTTTCTTACCACGGCTCAGTCTCGCCACTTCCTGGTGCAATGGTCTAGCCGTTAAGATGAACAACTGAAACATCTCAGGCTACGTGCTACTTCACAATTACTATTTTTTATATCATCCGCACAAAAACTTCCTCTAACTTGAACTAATTAAAGTAAAATGCTTCATTACAACCAAATCGTTTAGGACTTTAAATGTGTTATATTGTGTAAATTGATCCTAAGTAAATAGCGGTACATTGTTAGTCACGTCCTGCGATGCCTAAGAGGAGTTTCACGGATATATTAATTTTAAACAGTTAACACGGCAATAGTAAACATATGATGAAAACAGTACTTAATTTTATAGTTAAATATTTGGTTTGGTAGTCATATAATGGGAATTCTCACGATGTACCGTAACGGTTGAATGAGTTTCGATGAATGAGATATCAAACGATTCGTCATGACACTTGTACCAACGACATGGCACACTACTTATATATTCGTAACTGATCGCTATTAATAAATAACGTCTTTATGTACAGTTATTTATCCAACTTTTTTCATAAAATCTTTGTCGAAGAATGATTCGAAAAAAATAAATTGTTCGCATTTGTAAAGGTGTTTCAATTTGTGCCGTCTAAGTAGTTCATCGTTTCAATAACGAGGATGATGCATGAAGAATATTAAGTTTAACTACAATTGTGAATTGATAGTTGCTATAATAGCAATTTGTTCGTTACGCGGTATTGAATTTAAATACGTATTAGGAGATAAAGAGAGAGTCTAGTCGTTGAAGACCGCATTTTATATCCTAAAGACATAGGCATGTAAACATGTAGACATATATAATTCGAACTATTTTATAGGTAAATTCCCGTTGTTAGCAACAAATAGCCGACTCTCATTGAACAACGATGCGGTGGAACGGCGACAGAAACATAAACAGCAAACAATACGAATAAAACAACAGTTACCACTATTTTAAGTGGAAATCAATAAAATAAAACGATTCATCACAATTAGACGCAATCTTTTTGCAAAACGATTGGGTTCAGTAATTTGACAAATGCCGTGCTTTAAATGGGAATGAGAATGCTGATAGCAAGTTTTATCTATTGAGAGTCTAATACCGTTATTTAATTGTTCTCTTTAACGAAAATGCAATTGGTTTATTTGTCTCCTTTGTAATTGACTCACGACACGTTGGTAATGTATTGAATTCCAGTTTAGTTGTGGCGCCTTACAGTCGCATGTTTTATTTGTCTTTTTATTTACAGGAAAAATTCAGTACATTTTTTTAATGTTTGTTATTTTGTTACAGTTTCGTGCTGAATCCTTTAACGCCTGTACAAGAAACCCGCTGTCTGTTACAAAATGACACCCAAGCTAACAATCCCATGGCGACACCTCAGGTATGTACCGATCACAGTTCTTAGATATATGTAAAAAGAATGTTAGTTGAGAGAAATATATGATTTTATCAGACGACGGCCAAAATAGCTTGAACTTATTAAGCAAACAATTTTGAGATGATTCACATGGAATCTTCTTCCTTATTAAAATACTTGAGCAATCCTGTTTCGAGCTAGTTTATGTACCAGAGTAATATACAAGTAAAAGGCGGACGCTTTGTTATAGAGCACGTAGTAGATAACAGTTTAAGTATTTAATAGCCAAATAAATTGACCGCGGATATCTATCGCAAGCATTCCAGCGTTCTGCCAATTAACCGACCGATGCATAGATTGGATTAACAATTCAGATTAAATCGGTCAGCCAGACTGAGGTAAACTGGGCAGCAACTAGCGACTAGGAACACTGTACATTGTAACTGTTCAGGCTAAACGGTAGACAGCTTAATCGCTTTCAGGCCTAATGAACGGTGCCGCTAATAAATATACGATGTTAAACGATGCGGTTAGCTTGGGCAATGTTTGTTTATTTTTAACGGATTAAATTAAAGTGAAAATATGTGTTAATTAAACAACTCTTACAAGTATGTAGGTTTCATATAAACGTGAATGAAATTTTATTAGTCTTGTTGAGGTTTATGAGTAATTGAGCTGAGCAATTTATTTAATTTCTAATTTTAGAAATCGTATTTCTACAACAAGAACATTATATGTGTCTCCAGTATATTAAATACAATTACCTGCTTACATCTGTAATAATAATTTGAACACATATAAACTTATGACTAGAGGCAACAATTGGATTGTTGAACATTGGATGATTTGCGGACCTACTGCTTACTGTTAGTTAACTTATACATAGATAATTTATAGAGTAACAATATTGATCTATTAGTTATAGTATATTTTACATTGTAATTCTGATAAGTACAAACGTATTTGAATAAGTAAGTGCTGAATAAATTCATGATTTAATTTTAACGCAGTGGCTGTTGCATTAACATGTATTGTTTTATCAGCGTTCGGTCAATACCTACTACATGGTGAAGCTGCAAGTGAGAACAGAGAGCGTTTGCCTGCGACCATGGGCCTTCGAACGAGTGCCCGGCAAAGCTCTTCGAGGTCTCGACAACTCGGTCATCTACACCTCCACGAAGGAAGCCTGTCTAGCAGCTTGTCTCAACGAGGTAACGTATTTATGCTTTTACTATATTTATACTAAAACTGATTTAGATAACGATAGTAAATGGTCGGCTATGGATTCTAGATTAACGTGTTCTGCATTTTAATTAGGCACAGTTTAAATACCCGTGAAGTGTAGTTAATTAAATATGTTGATACTTTTAAGTTAAAATAGGATGATATGCTTACAGGTTCGCGTTATATTTAAAAGTACAGATTTTTTTAACTAAAAAGTATTATACAAAGCTTTAATATCTAAATATGGTCCACGAATGTAAGAAACAGGTATATGACGAATTATTCCTTTTACATACACTAGTATAGAATCTTTAGCTATAACTTATTAACTACCTTTCTTGTAACTAACATTAGTTAAGAGTCTAATTGGTTTCTTACGCCTTCATTCTTTTGCCATTAGACAAAAGTATCTTCTTTTTCTAGCATTATTAACTATTAAGTACTTATTGTGATTCTACCTGGGATTTATTACTAAAATTGTAATTTGAAGAACTAAAAGCGTGATAAAATATGATGTGCGATTACGCACTTTGTAGCGAGGAAGGCGAGTACAATATAAGTAAACTTAAGTTAAGTAATTGCTCGGGTACTCCTCGCATACGACTTTAGACCACCCACGTATAAATTGCTGACCCTTAACACTCTTGCATTACAGTTGACAATAATAGTCTTTATACCTCTAATAGTCGAAGGTAGTCGCATAGAAATTGTAGCTAGCATTAAGGAAAAGCTATGCGATCGACACAAAACCGTTGTTATGGCAACGTAGAGAATGTACTCCGGATGACGTTATTGCCCGGATATCAACCATCACTGAGAAAACTTTACATCTTCGAAGACAGGACGATTTAGAATGCAATGTGTGCTGTTTGCAGACATTTATTATGCATTAAGATCAAAGCTACGTGTAAGGAAAGCATTAGTTTATGTAAATGTATGACCACGTTTATATGAATGTGCTTTAACACTTATTAAACACTTAATAACACTGATAAAAGTTTATGATGTCTCATTTCATACCTAGTTATTTAGGTTTCCAGAACATCAGCGTTGCTCCACCTTTAAGGCAACATTAAGGAAACATAGTTTCAACAATACAATATTAGTATTTATCTATTCAATTTATATTTATAGTTTTGCCCCAGTTGCGGTGGCACTCGAGATATAGGCAAAATGATAGGGACACGTTTATTACGGGAGAACTTTGTTGTTGAAAATCTTAAAATTATACAGTACTTATTACTTACACTGTATCGAGTTCTGTTCTCTAACAACTTGGAACAGCTATCTATTATATAAACTGATAGTTACAATAAGCAGATACAAATAAGCGGAGGTACAGATAACTCGTGTGCATGGGCATCTTGTACCTTTTTTCATAAAGTCGCTCGAAGCTATTACATGAAATGTGTCAGTATTGTTCAGAACGTGCTTCGATATAAATATTAAAATACGATAATCTCTCCAGCATTTAGAGTCTATTCGTACCTTTACATATTTTATTTTTGCATTTAACATGACACGAAGTTATTTCTTAAGATTGGAGAGAAATATATGAGGTATGTATTTTATTTTTGTTTAGAAAAAGTTCCCGTGCCGATCTGCAGAGTATGAATACGGCAGTATGAGATGTTCTTTGAGTGACTCCGACCGACGCACAGCGCAGCACTTTGTGCAACTCGTCGACACTCCCGGCACCGACTACTTTGAGGTAAATTGAGCAAATTACGACTATTATAATCACCAAAGTTACCTTCTTAAACTGCATTAATTCTTTTGTTTCTGAATAAATAAAAATGAAAAGGCTTTTCAAACAACGCGTATACTAAGGCAATAAATCCCTGTAGGTATGTTTATACAATTCATAGTTACAAGGGATATTTAGAATAGACTATTATCAAATATTTGTTATTTGTCCTAAGTAGGCAACGAAAATGTCACATACAAATATGTGCGCAAGTGTTTTCATATTCCGGACACTACAACCGGAGCGAGAGCTAGCGCAATACTTTAGCTGCTCTTCGTGGAATTTTCACAAAGTCATTTACATACGATCAGCTACCACTAAGCAGCTATTTCTAAAGCGAAAATACGCTTTATGTGAACCTCCTCTTTTAATAAATAGTTGCCCCGTCTACATAAATAACAAACTAAGTTGAAATATATACAAACGTATTCAGAATGCTATTTATCTCGTCTAGTTCATTTATTTTGCACCGCTTGCTGCAATAGAGCAAGGGCTCTTTCTAATAATTTCAACAAATCAAATTCTACGAAAGCAATCACAATTGCATTAGTAATGCGGTACGTTTGAACGGCCGTTTAAGTAAACAAGTGCTCTGTTAACGTTATTACAATTGTTCTGGTGTGTTATTTTATGTGATTGGTTATGTGTGTGGTCGTGCAGAACTTGTGCCTGAAGGGGTCTCAAGCGTGCAAGGGCCAGCGCGTGTTCACCGCGCCTCGCATCGGCGTCGCCGAGGACAAGGTGGCCCAGTACGCCGGGCTACACTACTACACAGACAAGGAATTACAGGTAAGTCTCCCTTCCTACCATTTAAAACTTTATATCTATCAGACTAAGATTCACTCTCATGTAATGGCTGATCCATTGTCATAATTAAATCAACGCGGGCTTATTTATAACATGTGAGATGATCTGCACTGTTGACAGGTGCTAATTTGACTATGAGATATAGGTTTGGTTATTACTTATTCTTTCCTTTGATTGCGTTCGCACGGTCTATGGGAAAATTATTCTAAAGCAATTTAGGAGAAATTGTTTTTGGTTGGGGTGATATTCGTTAATAAATTCTGGATGTCGTTTAAATGGGTTTCGACCTCAGGTCCGTTCTTCCGCGTGTCGCTAGTCGAGGCATGGCAGAGGTTAAATCGTGTGTACAAGACGATAATCACCTTGAAGGATGTTGCAATTAACTGGGAATCTTATGTAATGAGGATAAAGATACTAAATTCAAATGCGATTCCTCGGTATAAAGATACCCAGAGTGAGTACCTACATACCGAATACCGATACATACATACCGAAAACTATAAGTGTAATAGTTTGAACGGAAAGGTAATAACAGAAAAAAAAATGGAGTAAAACCTTCTCCTTGATAAGTTAATATCTAATGATATAGTTAGGCCCATGCACAGAATGGTCGTCAGAAATTTATAACATAGACTTCTACGCAATATTAAACTATGAATCATTAATCGATTTGTTTTCAATATGGTCATCTATTTTGTATTCGATTAGGTGACATCCGAAGCAGCCTGTCGACTCGCATGCGAAATCGAATCGGAGTTCCTGTGTCGATCGTACTTGTACATGGGCCCTCCTCACTCGGCTGCGTACAACTGTCGCTTGTATCATCTTGACCATCATACCCTGCCTGACGGACCTTCAGCCTATCTCAATGCGGAGAGGCCACTCATCGATGACGGGGAGCCCATTGGAAAATACTTTGAAAACTTCTGTGAAAGTAAGTACTTAGATTCTCATTGACAAATTTAGGTTATAAGTGTAGTATTGTGAGGTGATTAATATCGTTTTCAATAGAATAATCGATCCTATTTTGGCTAGTTATAAATTTTACTATTTAGATATTTATTTAAAAAGAAAATATAGATTTTACAAAGTGCGACCACATTTCCATTGAGTTAGTTATTATAATACTAGTGTACAGTTAATCAGATAAGTTATATGGAAATTAAATTTTATCATTTTTTAACAAATGATAAAAAAATTATCATTTGCTATTTGGGTGTAGAATTTAATTATTGACATTGTATCCTTGAAATGAGGTAATACGTCCTAAAATTGAGCTTCTTGGCGTCCATTTACTATTTATGGTAAGTTATGAGATAATTTACACTATAAGAAAAGCTGTTTATTCAAAGCTGCCGTAAGTATAAGACATGGCGCCAATACACAATATGAACAAGCCGTAGTAAATTGATGTCATCTAAAAACTGAATAAACCACTTCAGCGACATAAAAACTATAGAACACGGCTATATTAACGTTTTATTTATACTTTTCCACATTACTATGGTGCAACTACATTGATAATGGGAAAATAATACCGGGTTTAAATTAAAATCTTGTAATGACTTCATATGGGCAATAATTACACGTGCTATGACGACGAAGCCTTATTTTAAAATATGGAGTAATGACGAGCGACTCAGTGTATTTGAGTACTTACTTCATGACATTGTATTTTATTAATGTTAAATTAAGTGCTCTATAACGTCATTAATTTAATAATATAGGCGGCATAAGAGGTCATGATGCATTCTTGAAACTAGTTAATAGTTTTGGAACATATTTCGGCTGTGAACCATCTCTCTTTCAATTACTTTTTATTGTTATAATAATATGTATAGATGACTACGCATTTCTAAAAAAAATGAAACTTGAATTGTCTTTCAGCGAAAGTGAGACTATTAACTTAATATCAAAACATTTGATTAATAACTCGATGGTGATTACAGAATAGAATGTCGGTGTACGGATTAACAATTGGATGAGTTTGCAAAGTATTTTTTGCTCCACTGTTCTCGAATAAGTGCACTTTCATTCGCAACATGTTTATGATTAGCTGCGTAGCAACGAAGATGCATACTTGCAAGGAAATAGAACGTTATGCTAATATAGGCTTTATACGTATGTTTAGCTCGAACGGAGGCATGTATTATTTATAAGAACTGTGGCGTGGTGTTATTTTGTTGTGTATAGTTATCCGAAGTCGACGAACAGGTTGAATTACGGAAGAGATCGCGGTCGGTGCTTTATCGAAAGTATTTATTGTAGTGATTTCTATTGATAGTACCATCTACGGAAAGAGATGCACATATCGGGTTCAAATGCGGTAGGCAGTTGGTTGCATTGCTCCAACTACTATCCCGCTATTTAGATTTATGAAGTATGAACATAATTTACGAGTATACTCTACATTGGATAGTAACATGCATTATATCAACATGTTACTGTCTGAGAAACACTGAAAGGGGCTTTGTATAATGTTAAACATTTATTAATAATCTTGATAAACTAAATCATAGAACGACAATTTATTTAAATGGAATATGTCTAAGATAGGAAAGTGGAATAGTGGCGGCCTTGCTTTCGATATCAACTTGCGATATCTCATAAGCCTGTTATTGAAACACTAAATAAGCTAGTAGGTGCATTAACCCTTTAGAGTTAACGAAGCGGTAAGAAATGTAAATAATATGCCTTACTTAGTGCTCACCTTACTTGAAAAATGTACGATGCTCTTGAATTTAAATTCTCTACAGCAAACAGTGGCGTTGACTGGATTTGTGTCTATTGTGCTGTCAAAGTTACAGTCGTAAAATAATAAGATTGTTATGTATTCTGACATTTCCCCATTAGTAAATTTGTTGAGGATGTCATTATTATCATATAAGTCCTTATAAATACGCGTTATGAGTGCACTAGTCATATGAATGTCGCTGTAGATTTAGTTCGTAATAATCATATGAACTTAACTCGCATATAATAATATGGTCAACTGCGTAACTACGTATTTTACTTTAGTTATATGAGAAACGAGTAAAATAGTCGGTAATGTGTTTGACGCAAGCTTTTTATGTCATTACTTCAATAGTTTTACATTCTTGTTCTGACCAATCAGACTGTTTTTTTTTATATTACTCGAGGCTTTACCAGTAAAAAACTTTTATGGAGTGTTAAGTCTGAATTATATTTAAAGGAGAAACTATAGACCGTATTTAACCTTTTTATATTGTGCTTGTGCTTATTTACTAGGTATTTATTCGAACTTGACCTTAGACTTGAAAGTACTACAATGGCTAGTACAGAATTTCATATAATGATGAAGTAATTACGAAAGTGGTGAAAACAATCTAATTCAGTCAGATCTTTTTTTTTGCTACTTTTTCGGACTGACATTAAGTTGTTAGTCAGAAGGCTTTTGCTAATTCACCGGGCATAAAGACGAGCAGAGCTCCAGCCTAAATAAATCATCAAACCAATAAGTAATACGTTGGAAGTAATAATATAAACGCCAATGTTACAATTATCACCATATTTCTCGCAACCCACGGATTAAGATTAAAATATGAATATATTTTACATTTCGAGTGGAAACCGAAAAACCTCGGCATCACGTACTAGACGATTTGTTTTTACAATCCATTTGTTCGTAAAATGTGAGTGAGAGTAGAAATGTTGACCTCATTCCTTTAGAACAACGTCATCCTCCAGCGACTAATAAGGTGTCGCATGGCAAAACATAAAATTTGCTATGGTTTAAATGAGCTAGAATATGCACACATCGATATAATAACACATTGGAGAGGCATGCGAACCGTTTTTATAAGAAACGTAATCAGCGCAACGTTCGGTACAGTTACGTTGGGTCGGTATTAACGCGCTTTAGTAGAAAGCTGGAAATCTTTGTAGACCACTTGTTTTATTTTTAGTTATTTTGCCGGAGAATTAGATGAAAAAGGTTGTGCCTTTTCTAAAAATGTAGGTATGTCAATGATTTATTTTTTATTTCCAAGAAGATTTTTTATTGTTGGTGATGGAGGACATTAGAGGTGGTAATTTGCAGTTTAGTTTTTTCATTGAAGCGTTATGGATCGTTAAGGTTAAATGGAAGATTACTTTATGAATCATTGTAAAATTTGGGTGATGGAAACCGGGACAGTGGCTCATTCGTCGATATAGGTACCTAGAGTACCTTGAAATATCGGTATCATTGAATCTTACATTAGTACAAGAGATAAACTACGGGTGGAGAAGTTGATCTCATATTTAACGATGAATTGTAAAGTATATAATGTATACTATTTACTTGATACTTCCAGTTTTACCATGCGTTAAGCAATCGTTACATATGGCGGGATCAAGTGCAGCTTTCTGCTACCATATGAAATAATATCCATGTAATGTAAACAGGTTGAAGTGACCTAAATACCTGCATTGACTTAACTTCTTTTTGCGAAGAATAGTATTGCACCTCTGTTATTTAATACTTTTTTATAGCTTTATTATGAGACAAATATCTCACAGAAACACAAATATTCGACAACGTTTCGAGATTGACTTAGACGGAGTTATTCATAACACTTTTAAAAAAAGCATTTGATGCAAGCTTGAATAAAAATAAATGGATATAAATCGCTAAAACGATCCCATTAAGGTAGGCTGAGCAACGGAAGTTAATTGTGCGACGGTCCTCCACTGTAATTATGAATTAATTATCACTTGCAGTACATAATCGTGAGAAGTGTGTAGTGTTTAACAAAGACTTTTTGCAACTTATCTGATTAACAGTGAACAGAATTATGTGAGCTTTGTGCGGGAAACATAAATTCCAATCAAGGCAACTGTTGACACCTATACAAGTAAGATTATACTTAATTGTACTTTGTGTTTTACATGTGGTGCTTACTGAACTTCTAATATTGACTAAGCACTTCTGCCATTTCGTACGTATCTATATAATATGATGTAGACTACATTACCCTAGAAACGTGAGTACCCTTATTTACACAGCTAAAACATACTTCAATTCCGAGCCAGTCTTAGCTTAGTGCTTAGCTCCCAACACAGATAAGCTTGAAAACTTAAGTGCACTTTCTAAAGTCCTCCGCGGCTATTGACAAGCTTGGAGCATGATTCTTGCAATATTGAAGGTTTAACAAGACGTAAACACAGGCGAGCCCATATCTCACGCCAAGCCGCCGCGTGCTGCTCAGGTCAGGGTCAAAAGCGTTCGATGTACTTTAATCGAGTCGACTTGCCTCAGTATACCGATACAATCTATTCGCAATCATAAGAATATGGGAGATGATGCTGATGTTGAGAGGAAAGGACATAATAGTATCACGATCCTTCCCGATGGATGGATCGGATACTGGAGTTTTATTGGTGAACATCATAATGCTGTGATTTAAAAGGTGGTAGTTTGAGTTACAGTAGTAAGCGGGGTCATAAAATAAGAGGTATAATACCTACAGTGAAATAGATCCGCTATGAACGGGATGCTTGCTACTCGATTACGTAAAGTAGTAGTTAAGGCATAAAGATTGGCATTGCCAACCCCGTTGGTTTCTTTGTGTATCTACTCATCTTAAGAAACCCGCTAGATACGCATTCAATATTCATTTACGACGATGCCGTTATACAGAACTTCAATTCCTTGCATTTCCTGCGACGTAATTGATAACCACAATTAGATAGGTATAGAAAACTTAAGAGTCATTATCAGATATAATAAAACCGACGAAACCTTAAAGATCAAGATTCTAGAGGCCTTCAACTGAAATGTGAATTCGATGGAACAAAATCGGCACATTTGTTTTATTATTACTCATTTAGAAATATATTTATTTATTGTAAACCTCAGCTCCATTACTATCTCTTTACGTAATCATAACTATAAAAAGTGTTCACGTTTGTTGCACTAATATATTCGACAAAAGTGATATACATTACAGATTTGATGATGCGGAACGTTGTTGGATAATATCTATTTAACATTGTAATTGATGTATTGGCGATGAATAGAAGCGGCATCGGCGATACGTTAGCATAATTTCGTTACTTATGTTTACAATGAAGCTGCTGATTCACGATAACAGTCGCTGCATTTTGCTGCAAAAAGTTACAAAGAGTATTGTGGCAGTAGCAGCGGCGGTCGTGCGTGATCTCATAACGGTGATCATACACAAATTGAATAGAGTTTTTTGTGGCGCCCGTGATCTCGGTTTCGGCTTTGTGTAGCCCTAAATTTAGAATAATTTACATAGAGAGAGAATAGAGCACGAGCCTAAAGCAAGCAATCACTTTGACTTATTATTTCACCGCTAAGTCTCGATTTTACGTAAAATGAATTCTATCTTCAATATATGCAACTGCTTATTATCTTTATTTGTAATTAAGAAAATAAGCCGGGTCTTAATTTCTCGTTTTGCGAAAATGGAACAGCGGTAGAAAGTCGCAATACCACACACCGAGGGTCTAATGACTAATGAAATTGACAATTTGTTCTAGATTCGAGCTAATTCTAATGGTATTAAAGAAATTCATGACGCACTTGCATTTATCGCATTAGTATTCAAATCGATGCGGTTTTCCAGTTTTCTTTGAAGGTAGTTGTAAATTGTTTTGATAAGTCGTTAGAGATTAATGTCAAAATTATTAATAATGATTATGGCGCCATGTTATGAATTGAAATGCGCGTCGTTTTATAATGTTGTAGTACGAGTATAACGGCCTTGGCCGGCCTTGCCACCGGCGCGGGCACATGACGCGGGTCAGCGCCCGGCTACCTCATCTCACTAATCGAATTCTTAATTGAGTTTATGCAACATATCGGAAATGTGATGGGTTTGCAGTCTGTGCACGGAAAAAATAAGTACCTGCTTATTTATTAATTACGGAAGAATACTAACTAGCTACGTAGTTATTAAATAAGGGTCAACGAACGAGTGATATGCTAAATTAATTATTACGTTTCAGATTGTGTAATTGTAAAACAAAGTTTGCGTATGATAACTGAGTTTTATTTATGCACATGCATAAATAGAATGGATATAATCGTATGTAATACGTAACGTAGGTATAAGTAGTTGTCCTATGTACCAAATCAATTTGTTAAACATATACACAAACTTAACAAGAAATCATTTTATAAAACCTTTGGATGTAGTCATAAATAAAACAATAAATGTTCCTTTTCTCTGGAAGTTAATTTTTTTGGAGCTTTGCTCTCGCACTGAAGACTTTTTGTCAATTTCTTAGGCTAATTAGGTTTTTTTTTTTAAAAAAATTGTTTGCCTCTTTTATAACACCATCTGTTAAAGATATTAGTTATTTCATGGAATTGAACGCAAAGAATGGAGTACCATTATAAAAGTATGGCCATTACCAATTCCGACACCCCGTATCAACAAAATTATACATCAGTATCGGTAATGTCAGTAATTTCTGAATCTATTCAAATTGGCATCTTGTCTTAGTAAATAGCGTGAAGTTATGAGTAAATGGGTAAACAAGTTTATTACTAGCGTCGGTAATCTAGTGCCGGGATAACGGCATTGCATCTTGGTAACAAGATTGCATACAGAACCCTGTCTTGATATCCAGTGGGACCGTTATATCCTTAAGCGGACACTTCCGAACACGCGACCGTTGAAGAAGTGCTTCAGCGCCACGGTTTTTGTTGACTCCTCTATTATATTGTGGGTGCTTTAAAGAACTAGCTATTTCATGTACCTAAATAAGTTTGCTTTATGAACTACTTCATAAGTCTATACTATTTACATTTACTAGTTTGTAATCAATACACGACTACATACAGTTAGAAGTAACCTATTTTGTCAAGATATTCCAACAGAATGAAGTAGGTAGGTACAGGTTAAGTAGTAAACCGTTGATAAATATTGGATACACAATAACTGTTAGTAAGTGTCTACGTGTTTTAATCCAAAAATCTATATTGAGGAAATGGCCACTAAGATTGATATTGTTGGTGAAATGACTACGGAAATAGTTATCAAGATTTTTTTCTTTTGAATGCCATAACTTCTTATTTTTCCTTGAAAAATGTCTTAAACCTCAATACCGATGCGGCTACTTGTTATATTCAATTTTAATCTGGCGGCAAACTTGTGATGAACAATTTTAGCTGCAGTGAATAAAAAACGATTGTCATGAAACTATTTTTCATAAAAAACACGCCTACTTTATAACGAAATGTAGGTGAGACGGAGAAATTGATGATATTTTGTCATTTTTAAGATGTTCATACTTTTCCATTGTGAATACATTTATTTCATTTTATTATGACCTTTAAATCGTAGCAAGAAGAAGAAGCTTTTGGGGTGTTCTTTAAGCTTTTGCTGTTTCACAAACAACTGGTTGTTACATAACGTTTTTTATTTTTATTTTACGAATACTGAATACTGGCTTTATATTTATGAGTGCTATAAAACACCTGCTCATAGTCTTTTTTTTAATTACTTCTACTACTCTTCTTCTATTTGAATAATAATTATTTTCTTTATTTTTAAAACATGCTAACCGGATGATTGTCTTAAAAAACCCGTAGTTAGGTATTATTTTTATACTTATTTTGTCACACATATATTTTGTTTGGAATGGGCTTTAAAATCAATGGGCACATCGACGACCCACAAACTTTATCGTAATTTGATCTCAGATAAACTTCGAAGCATTTATAGCATTGCCATAAAGTTCATAATATACTTAATTAACTAATGTCATTACTTAATACTGACAAAAGTCGGAACATTGATTATGCAACTTCCGAAGCTGGCTAGCAATACTGGTTTCGATATAATTTAATACTTTTTTCGAAGAGTTCCCACAGATAATTTACGTGTTGTCGTAAATTTGAATAAAGCTAAAGTGTAATAAGTATATACGACGGAAAAGTTTGTTTGTCTGTTGGTTGGTAGGTTTAGTAGATTAGCGCGTCTTGAACGTGCCAATCTCAGAAACTACTGATCAGA
Organism: Nycteola revayana; assembly: GCA_947037095.2. Lineage (NCBI taxonomy): Eukaryota > Metazoa > Arthropoda > Insecta > Lepidoptera > Nolidae > Nycteola > Nycteola revayana. The sequence goes on along the minus strand of OX344845.2, from coordinate 10,096,117 downwards.
TTTGAAAAATTCTTTCAGTTTCTCCCATTTATTGAGTAAGGCTAGTTATAGGTTATATTAAATTATGAAGTAACGCGGGTGAAACCTCACGCGGGACCTAGTAGAATATAAATTGCAGCTATGCCCCTAATATTACTTTGGAACTTCAAAAACAAAAATAATGAAATGACCACAATATCGAAAACTATCTATAAGTCAAAATGTGGGACAAGTTCGCATGATTGTCAGAATGAAAGTTTACTAATTCTAATCATACGGAAGCAACATTATCAAATTGGTTCACTACTGTTCACATGCCAATTAATTCCCAACAAACATTTTAGAGCTTACGGCAGCCTTTTTTAGAGCTCTTAGTATTATATATGGTATATAAGGGCTCCGATAGTAACATTCGACTCTACAGTAGGGTTAGTTATAAATAATTAAAACTTCCAGAGGAATAACAGTAATAAATTAAAAAAATATAAATCAAGACGGTAGTATGGAGTTTATCGAAACCATTGTATAACTTATTCTTATAGCTTTAAGATGTACAAATCTATAAAAGCAATTGTAAGGTGTCTATTAACACTTACTAACGGCTGATATTCTACTACTGAGGTAGTAAAAGGTCTTGTAACACCTTAAGGCTTACCCTAATAGCTTCAAGAATTATTAAGCGCTGTGAGTGATGCTCAGGTGTGTACTAACACTTACTATCGACTAGTATTCTTAAAAAGAGTTAGACAAATACTTTGTACCACCTAACAAGTTTAGTCGAGCCTTAAGAGTTAGTAAAAAAGCTATAAGGATCTAAGAAGTGTTCATTATAAGTCCTATAGAGCTAATTTCTGCAAGAGTTAGAATCCACCTTTAAATCATTGCAGGCTACATAATGCAGTTTATAGGTCAACCATAAGTTATATTGAGGTTTTTATAAAAACTTTTATATAGCAGCAAACACTATGTGCAAATTTTATAACTCTTCATTATCACTTTAAGTTGAGAAATAGGATTTAATTCACTTAACCTAACCTAACCTCAAAAACTATAGTTAGCTACGTTTGCAATGCGGCGTTTATTTTGAAATATTTAATTGTTTCACGGGTCTTCACCCGTTTCACATTCTTTCAAAAGAAAGGCTTTGAGAGAAAATGAAAATATAATTAGATTATCGCAAGTCCAATGCGACGAGCCTATATCAGATGTGGAAAAAAATTATGACACTGTGACTAGAGAAGCGTTGCATATAATGGAGAAACAGTGTTTCCTAAATCAGAATCGAGAAAAAGACTTTTATGTTATCCCAGGCTTATTTCTGATATCAATAGAAGTACAAAATACAAATCCAGTGAACTCGATAACTATTCATATCAAGAGCAATCAACTAAAATACAACAGGGTTCCGTACAACAGCAAATTATCTTCTTTTTTTTTTTTTTAATTTTGTAAACCTTTATTATAATTAACAAACATGAATAAAATACAAACTAAAAGTAACTAATAAAAAATACAACTAACTTATATACTACTATTCAAATTATCTCCGATGTAGAATATCCTATAATCTGTGACGATCTATTCCTCAGTAGTTCAAACAACTCGGATGACGAACAAGAAAGTAAATATATAAAAAATATAAATTTTAAAAATGATTTTTGAACATGGGCTCTTCAAAAAAATATAAGGCAAGCCTATTTAAAAGATTTGCTTTTAATTTTAAATAAGAGATTCACGGATATTTTACCGTCCGATCCTCGAACGATTTTACAAACGCCAACAGCAATTTGTCTTAAAACAATCGAAGGTGGTGAATATTGGCATCATGGGATTATTATGCCTTAATCAAATATAGGTACTTAGAAATTTTGTACCACTGCCAAACAACATTCTTCTGAATATAAATCTTGATGGCTTACCTATATTTAAAAGCTCTTAATATGAATTCTGGCATAAATTGACTAACATTTATCAAGGTGACACTAGTGATCCTTTCATTATTGGCATTTATTATGGGAAAGGTAAACCAAAAACCTAACTTAATTCCTAGAAGATTTTGGAGCAAGGAGGTTCGTGTTAAGGGTTTCAATGTGAAATTATATTATATCCTAAAGATGTAAAAAGTAAGAATAGTTTTTATTAAAAAAGTAGATTTCTGTACTTCTTACCTCTTTTACAAACACGGTTACACACAGTTTGAAAATAAAAGATTGTTATTTCAAGCAATCGTGTTTTATTTAAGATATGTTTCACATTAGGCTCAAAAGAATTGTTTGATTCTATGACACAATATTCATTACCTTTATGATCGTATTTGATGTTTTTATCTGTTTTTAAATATTTTTAATTCATGTCGCTTTCTTCATCATTGGAAGAATTGTTTGAGTAAGCTTTATTCTCTTCGTCAATGTCTCTTTCTTTCTCCGCTACTTGATATTTTTCTTCAGGGTTATTTTCGGTAATTGTCAAGTAAGTATCAACTACTTACAACATTGCCTTTGTTATGCGACTTATTTACTGAAATAACAGGGATCGTTTTGTTAATAATGAAAAAATACTCACTCTAAGTTCGTGAAATTAATTAACTTAATAAATAAAAAGAAACTTAGTAGGTATTAGTGCAAAGTATAAGAACGATATTCATATAAATAGGTAACAATACGTACTATTATTTCAACATTATAAAGAATTCTTTGTACGTGCCATTTTTTTTTTTCATTTTTTTGTATTTAGAAAATATGTTGATAGCTAATATTATTATTACAAAATTATAGTCAGTCAGTCAGTAAGGCGTGTGATATATAAAGAGTTTTCTTCAAACGATAACAGAACCCTAAAAAATATCAGCTTACAGCTCCGCGTAGAACTATTCAACAAGTTAAACCTATAAACTCTATGTTTTTTCACTTTTATAAACATGTTTTAGAACTTCAAGTGCCATGGAAGTGCTTAGTTTCAGTATTTAATGACTACGGGAGGAATAACAAAGTTATCAGGATCCTTAAGTAATCAGAACTAAGACGCCATTTAATAAAGATAATCTATAAAAAAATGTAAAAGAAAAAACTAATTGAAATGTTCCTAGTCCAATTATTTACTTACATTGTTCATAATTTTTAATTAAAATGTCTTAAGGAGCAACCAGGAATTGATAAATAAGAAAAATAAAGAAAAAAAAAATTCTGGCAGTATTTTTCACATCATTTTATCATCAAAAGTAGTTATATTTTAAGGCGCTTCAAAAATGAGATGAAAACTAGTATATATTGTTACCGTAAACTTACCTCCGCATGAGATTTAATACCTATAACACCCAGTAATTTTAAACACTAGACTTACCTTAATTATTTTATTAAAATACAACACCACCATGAAATGAATGCGTACTTAAAATATTATCACTATTGGCTTTAACAAGAACGTAAAGCTGTACGTAAACAGTTTAAATATTTAGCGCTTTCGGTGATATTTATTGCTACTAAATAAGTCCGGTATATTCTTAAGTTATATATTGGTTAAAAGAAGTAACCATGTATAACCAAAAAAGTCATTAAAGTTGTTTCTATAACTTGCTTACTACTTTAGCTTGCAGTTATACCCTGTGTATAGCTTATTAAACACTTGAAGTCGTAATCACTGCTACAATAGCACTGTTCTAACTCTTAATAATCACTCATTTATCACTACTGTATAACCATTAAGTCGCTTCAAGCTCTAACACGAACAGGCCCAAACCAGGGTTATAAGAGAGATACAGAACGCTGTATCACCTAATTGTTAGTGCCTTTACAGAACCTTGGGTTCTAAAATTCTCTTAAGCGGCGCATGTAGCACTTATTTTTATAACCAAAATGTTAGTTGGGTTACTAATGTTCACACGATCAGCGGTCATTCTGATTTGATTGCTACACACTTACTGAGCCCACTTTTGTCCATACGTTACAATTAACTTAATGTAACTAATAAAGCTATTATTGCATGTTAAACTGGAAGCCAATGCCAATTATCTTAAATAAGGTTGATGAGAGTGTACAACCCGCATTGTTTCAGCTCAAAATTATTGAGTAAAGCGTGGGAATTGACAGTTTTTTCACAAATCGTTGAAGCGTTGCAAACATTCTATCAACGTTGCAGCGGTGTCATCGACTCCTTGGAGAACCCAAGCACGATTGCGCGACCAGATTTAATGTTATAAACTGGTTATTTTTTTGCCGCTTATAAAATATTAAATATTGCTCACAGCCTACGAACTTGGCATATATGAGTAATGACATAATAAATAAAAATGTGTCGGCACCTTTAGTTCTTACCGTGGCGTTTATGAACTATGCCTACGACATAAATCTTTAGTGTAGTGGTTATGTATCATCAATTTCACGGACTTCCTATCAGCGTCAATAAAGTTCAAGAAACTTATCTAGGTACAGTACCTAGAGATGTTTAGGTGGGTTATATGTAAATAGTTAATATCTTTGATTACAACGATGATTCATTGTATCTACTTATTTAAAGTTATTAAACATTTACAATGTAATTTCGTTTTTCTTACTCCTCCTAATCTCTTTCAATTGTGGATCTCAAGGCACTTTTTCACGGGACTTGGCTTCGGTGTTCACTACCATTTCCAGTGTATGCCCCCGTTGATCCTGGTTCACAGGAATTGCAGTAGTGGGAGAGGAGGTGGCACTAGACCATTAAAACAAGAAATAGATTACAATGCCCACTATGATATCCAAAGGGTTTTTCTTTATTTTCTGCGACACTCTGAAATGTGACGAATTAACCTACATATTTTTCAATTTTTTATATAATATGGATTTATTTATCTTAAACAGTTCCCACTCGTAACTAAATAATCACTCATTATAATAACGCGTGTGTAATTAAATATAATGTGCTCATGAGAAAGAAAGAAAGAAAAAAAAAAGGTAGCCAACTTATATATAATAAAGAATCACGGTATTTTTATGACATATGCATCCGTGTGACATAATACCGTTATCAATAAACCTATATTCTAAGGTACATAATGAAAAGATGCGTTATTGAATAAGAGATAATCAAGGTGATATTGTGTTCAATCATCTACGAACATTTAAATATCTAGCTAAGATAGTTATTTAATTCATTATTTTAAACTAGTGACCCGCCCCGGCTCCGCACGGGTGCAATGCTGATGCATATAAACTTTCCTCTTGAATCACTCTATCTATTTAAAAAAAACCGAATCAAAATCCGTTGCGTAGTTTTAAATATTTAAGCATACATAGGGATATAGGGACAGAGAAGGCGACTTTGTTTTATACTATGTAGTGATAATCACTTTCTATCTACAAACTATAATGCGGCGGAAGCGGCTGTAACCCAGCATCGGACTAAAACTTGTGAATTTGTGTTTGCCGGTTCGATCGCCACCCAATGCAATACCAACGTGAACCTACTCGTATTACAAGCATTTTAGCTTTGCATGAGGGGTTAACAAGAATACTAGAAGACTGCAAAACTCTTGAAGTAATCTTAAAAAAAAAATTGCCTTTTAGATTTTTGTGTATATGCAACAACCAATTGCATAGTATGTTTTGTATAAAGCTATCAAAAATAGACTCGATTATTAACCACATATAGGAACATCAGGTTTATAGGCTCATAACTAGAATAATGTTTTAACTTAATTGTATGTTACAAGGGTGTTATTATGATAATTCTTTTGCCAATATCATGTAAATTGTGTTGATTGACATTCTGTATTCAGGCGTTTAGTAGAGCGTTATCTTTCCTACACTAAGTGATCAATTTATCAACTTACGAACAAAAGACCATATACCTACATCTAAAGTTAATTTAACTAGCTGTATAATATTTAAATCCGTAGAAAAAACATCAATTTTGTATTTTAATAAGGTAATTGAGTAGATCTACAAAGAAATTGATTTTTTGCGGTTAGATGTGTCATTATCAGACCAGTTAGGTTGACTTTCCTTTCAATCACTTTTTGTCTGCTAGTTGGTCTATCTATACCATAATTGCAATATTCAATATCATTAACCTTATTCATGTCGCGTCTAATACATTAGTTAGGAAGGTATGTACACGTGACAGTAAGATGATGTAGTTGACCAATAACAGGTTATCTTATCAGGTAATCTATACTTCTATACTAATATATAAAGCTGAAGTTTGTTTGCTAAAACGCGCTAATCTCGGGAACTACTGGTCCGTTTCGAAAAAATCTGTACTTATATCATACAGTTACGGGGGTGGTACCGCGCGCGGAAGCTAGTAAACTAATATTTTATTCTAGCTAAAGCTTGTTTACATGAATGTGCTAATCTCAGGAACTTGAATAAATCTTTCGGTGTTAGATAGGTACCTAACTGCGGAAAGCTTGTAAAAATATAAGTCTTAAAACTTAAAAATATTTGTTATCGTAACGCTTCGATCAAGTCTTATAGATAGTAGTCGGCAAGAGTCTGCTCAATTATAGCACGCAAAAGTTTAAAAGTGATGCATAGAATACCATACTTAATCCGAATAGATTTTGGTATTGAGTTATTGACCAAAACTAAAGCTCATTAACTTAATGCAACAGCAATTCATTTAAAACGACCTCCCATAATGGTCAACGGAGTTTGGCGATGGATAAGCTGTGGGCGAATAAGATTCTCCTTTGTTGAGTACGTACCTTGCGGTCAATGGCCCAAATCAGAGGTTTACGTCACTTTAGTTATTGCGGACGACGGTCGTGAATGTATCCAGACATTGGCACTGCCAACGAATCGATTTGGAATGGTTCAGCTTCTGAACAGAACAAATCCGAAACATATCCAAAGCTTTCCTATTGTCATCCAGTTCTGAAACGAATCTCAAGTTTCTACTGATGCTACTAAATTGGTTGATGTTGTTTTGTATTTGATAGTTAATATTGTCACTTTCTCATTTGACTACTGTGAATACGTGGGAATTTCAACGAGCGCTTCCCATTCTATTCTAGCATATAAGTCGTAGAGATGGAAAAAATGCCACCAGACTTACGCTTGTATAGAATATCAACGGTACTTTACCGTAATACATTACACAGATGTTCAAAAATACCTAAATTACCGTGCTATTTCTCTGTCACAAAATTTCTCAGGATTAATCTTCGCGGTCATTATTATTCTCCTTATTCTAATTTTAAGGTAATCTATCCATTCGTTAAAGCATAAACAAGTCAAAAACTTTTACACCTTTTTCATTGGCTACGACTACTTTTTTTAATTTGTTTTGTATCCCAGCATATAGCTGAGATACAAAACCTAATAGATTTTTCGGCAAGAAAATCTGTTAGTCCAATAGTTCATCTTCAAATCTTTCATTGACATCTCATACCTCTAGTTTTCATTCCACTAAATGTTTTCCTTTTTAATTATTGCACTTTGTATGCAACTTTTTACATGTTTGCTTTTATACTAGACATGCATCAATGCGTGTGAACTTTTTCAAGAGCATTGCTCGTAGGTAAAGGTAATTGCATCAAGTAGGTTACATTTAGAATCAACGTGGTCGTACGTTGTAGCAATCTTGATTCGATTATTATAATAGACGCAGCGCACGTACGAATGCCGCTGCCTAATCAGGGGCTCGCCGTGCGTAGAAACGTGCACCCGGGATTCACTCGCCTCTATTAACCAACGGCTATGTAATTTGTTCCATTCGTGGTTTCTGATGTTTCCCAGAACAGGGGATTATTTTATTTTCTCTGGTTTACCTTAGGATTGTTTTTTTCTCCTACAGTATCTAGGTTTATTATAACTTTCTTGGTATTTTTTTTACATTTTCTAACTTTTGTTTTTTTGTTGCAGAACCGCCTAGCAGCGCCAACCCTCCTGGTGAACTACCGGTAACAATTGAACATCAACAAGATCCGGCTGTATCTAGCAACTTAACTAGGAATGATGCCAACTGTGACAAGACTGGAACTTGTTATGATGGTAAGCGCATTTATGATCATACAATAAATGTATGTTAGAAGTAGGTAGAGACCATTAATCTAAATAACGTTGATTGTTACAGTGTCTGTCTTATGCAAAGACACCAGGATTGCCGTACAAGTTCGAACCAACAAACCATTTAACGGTCGTATCTATGCACTGGGACGCTCAGAGACCTGTAACATCGATGTAGTCAACAGTGATCTGTTCAGACTAGACCTCACCATGGCCGGTCAAGACTGTAATACTCAGAGTGTGGTAAGTTTACTTTGGTTTTTAGTTATGAAAAATTTAGATATCGGATGGGACCGCTTAGTAATGTATAACATGTAGGTAATATCATATTTCTTAGGTAGCAAGTCTTACACATAAAATAATTTTATGCTCAATTATGAAGAGATATTGAGGAATGAAAAAGTTTGCTAATGCGCTTTTCTTGCAATACAATTATGAAAATATTGTTATAGCGGAAGTTCAGTCTATAAGATAAATTAATGTTAAAACTTGCCTGCTAAAGATTGCAATTTCTAAGATGGCAGCTATAAATATATAAACCATTAAAAAACCTTTATATAAAACATTAATGGTGATTGAGTCAATAAACTGCGAGATGGGCACATTAACTAGATAATCTGCAAAACATAACTGATCAACGATCAACGGTTAACTTGCATATTTTACCATGAACATGGCATCAACGAGGAAGACGCATTTATGTATATAATTCTAATTAAGAACTATAATTGATTTTCCTTTACAGACCGGAGTGTATTCCAACACAGTTGTCTTACAACACCATAGCGTAGTGATGACTAAAGCGGATAAGATATACAAAGTCAAGTGTACATACGACATGAGCTCTAAGAATATCACATTCGGAATGGTACCAATCAGGTCAGTGGAACATTCACATTGTTTCGCTAAAATTTATAGTGGGTTGTGCCAGATGAGGTACCACGGTTGTCCACCGATAGGTACCGCAAAAATGCAAAGTTACTGAATTTACCGTATAATTTATTCGTGAACGTCAAGAGAGAGGTTACGTGATATGCTACAGTAATATGAAAAACGAAGCAATTCGACATGCCTACATGCCAAGACGATTTGAAATTCCATCGACCTAATATCGCTGTTGCATTGTAAACACGAAACAATTAGATTCACATAAGTAAGATACGGCCGGTGAACGTGATGAGCAATTTAACTTATACACCTGTGTCGTCGTATAATAATGAATTTATAAGAACTTGATAACATTTGCATAGGTCAATCTTAGGGTATTAAGAGCCATTGTGTCCATAATCCACATCGTTCACTGAATTTAAATGTGTGTCTACGCTTTTTCTTAGCTATCATATGGATTATAAATTACATTCAGACTGTCTTTATTTGCAATATTTCTTAGTGTTTGGTTGTAACTAATGTTTCCTCGATAAAATTGCCAGAGACCCGGAGATGATCTCCATTACTGCGGCGCCGGAGGCACCTCCGCCACGCATCCGTATCCTGGACGCCCGACAACGCGAGGTCGAGACTGTGCGAATCGGAGACAGACTTACCTTCCGTATCGAGATCCCCGAAGACAGTAAGAGCACTTTTCGTTTTAACCTGTTGTACTATTAAAGAATATTAAAAAGAAACCTTGTAATTACACATGTTTTCATTTCAGCTCCTTATGGCATCTTTGCTCGCAGTTGTGTTGCTATGGCTAAGGACTCCAAGAGCACATTCCCAATCATTGACGATGAAGGGTATGAACTAATTGATTTATGTTTTACTTTATTAATTTCTTCTTACTACATAATGTTTGTATTTAAATTATATCTCATTTATATGCTTATTCTAGGTGCCCCATGGATCCCTCAATTTTCCCAGCGTTCACACCCGACGGCAACGCTCTGCAATCAGTGTACGAAGCTTTTAGATTCACCGAGTCATATGGAGTCATCTTCCAATGCAACGTCAAGTACTGCCTCGGACCTTGCGAGCCGGTGAGTCAGACGATTCAAATCAAGAATTCGAATGGATAGGTGTTCGAATTTTTTTTTATTGCCCTGATTCGAGACGCCGAAAACTATTAGTTACGCTAAAATTACGCAAATGACACGTCATTTAACATTTATGTTTTAGGCGGTGTGTGAATGGGGTCGAGACTCCTTGGAATCTTGGGGCAGAAAGAAGCGTTCGTTGCCTCACAATGACACTGAGGCGCACAGTCAAGAGGAGGAAATGAATATTTCGCAGGAAATTCTTGTTTTGGACTTTGGTGATGAGCGACAGAGCACCGACTTCCTACGTTCAGACAAACCTGGTGGTGTCGCCTCTGAAGCCAACTTTGGAGGTAATTATAATGACCACCTTATTTAAATTTTTAACAGCGTTTTCTGTTCGTACTACTTATTGATTTATTAATGTACTGTTATTATTTGCAGAAAAAACTGTAACCATCGTGGAGCCTTGCCCAAGTAAAGCTTCCGTACTTCTGTTGGGAGTAGCATGTGCAATGTTGGTGCTGCTTTACATTGCGACTATCTTCTGCTACTACATGCGCAAGTGGCTCGCCCCACCCAAGCACATGTCATAATTACACATCTCCAACGAATGAGGCTCTGTTGACGTCGGTCTTCATATAGAATAAGCCACTTCTATCTTCCAATGCTTGTCTTATATTGACGAACATGTGATACAAACGACTGACGAACAACGTTATTCCGAGACATTCCGTCCGTATAGTTTAAGTTTCGTGAACAATATCGTGGTGTATAGGTTTGGGAAATGTATTTTGATGTCTAATTTTTGGTATGATTGTTGTAACCACCGCGTGTTTTGCATTTAATTTAGAGGTAATTTATTGCATTTAGAAGCATTTATTAGTATTAAGTAGGTGTATGATTAGTTAATTCGTATAAAACGTACTTTAGCCCCTTAATACTGCAGTTTAAAGGGTAGTTATTGCATTTAATTAGATAGAATTAGCAATATAAGACAATGCATTTATTACAAGTTTAAGTTAGATGACCAGTTTTTGTACAATTTTTGAGTACTCATCGGTAGTTAAAAAATAGTATTTGGAATGGTCCCTCAGAATTAAAGAATTGTTTTCAATACTCAATAAATTTTTGGGGATTATTCTGAATATACATTGGAAAATTTAGATTTTAAGATAATTAACTAATAATAATAGTCACACAACTTATACACAAATTTGTAACAATGTACCTATGGTATCATATTTCATATTTTCAGACATATTTTGAGATAGAAATTTGATGTAATGGAACAAAATCTAAATCAATTTGTAAATATACTATAACATTATGAATTTTGTGCTAAAATGCTTAGTAAAACCTATGAACTTTCAGTTGGGTTTTGCAGAAATATATAGATTCAATTTATTTAGTATTCCTATTAATTACAAAATTGCATATTATGTTTCTCTCAACCCAACTTGAGATTTCTTCTTTATTTATTTAAATTAATTTTTAATTTATCTATTTATTTTTTTCATTTTTATTATGAAATGAAATAAACTTGTACAAATCTATTTTTTGTTTTTATTTTAACCATGTAAACATTTACAATAAACAACCAGATAAACAAAACAAAATCTATCAATAATCACTAGAATTTGATAAGATTCAAACAAATTGAGTCTTATATAAATATAAATAATAATAATTACTTACATATTTCTATCAATAATTTCATAAACTTTGTTTTTGTATCATTAAATTGTTATAAATACTATTTAACACCTCCCCTTGGGTATGCATATCAATTTCTTCTGTTTTGCAACCAAAAACATTGTTAAAAGCTTTTAGGAAAAGTGGCGTCACTTTATCAACTGTGTGTTCTGTACCGGTTTCTTTGGTTATTGATGTGACACCCTTATCAGCAATACCACAAGGGTCAATATGGTTGAACCATGATAGATCATTGTTGCAGTTGAGTGCAATGCCATGGGTGGTGACATACCTGGATGCATGGATTCCTATAGCTGCAATTTTATTATCATCTACCCATACACCAGTGTGTGGAGACCTGGCGCCTTTGATGCCTAAAACAAAAATTACTTTGTTACTTTAGAAAATATTTAACAATTTATTTACAAAACCAAACACATATATTTTAAAACAAGCTTCCTGCAAGCAGTTTCACTTGCATAGATAGATATAGTCCTGGATACCATAGCTATGTAATGGTGAAAGAATTTTTGTGATCAGTCCAGTAGGTCTGAAGTGAAAACAAAGCAACTTTCCTCTTTATAATCATCATCATCATCAGCCTGTATAACATCCACTGCTGAACATGGGGTAGGGTATTGCCATAGTCACCACGCTTGGCAGGCGGGTTGGTGACCGCAGTATTATGTTGTAACACACAAGGAAACACTGCTGCCCATTCCTTGATATTTGATTATTATAGATGATGTTATAACAATCGGGACCAACAGCTTAACATGCTTTCTGAGGCACGGAGGGTATTGCCTCAACCTACCAGACCCGGAAAGCAATCTTAGAATTTACACAACGATTGCTTGTCCAGGCTGGGAATCGAACCCACAACCTCCGAGATTTAAAGCAAGACAATTACCGCTATGCTACGGAGGTTGTGAGATTAGGTTATTTGAAGTTACAAATTATTATGTAGAAATAACTAAGTTTTAGTTAACTTGTAATTCATATATATAATGGTCCATTTTGATATACTTAATATCAGAGTTAACATTTCTATTTGTAGCAATTAAAGTTTAGTAAAGTAAATTAAAGTATCACAACAGAGAAAATAGGAGGAGGATGGAGGAGACTTATACTTTAAGCAGGGACCATAGCGATAGATGACATTGATACAATTAACAGTCATGTACTGATACCTATCTAAAGTAACATGGCCTGATTGACTGAGTGATGCATTAACGCAGAGACAAAAATACTGAAGCTAGACATGTGATATTTGAACTATGGCTTTCTTTTGTGATGTATTAGGTCGGCTAAGAAAGGATTTTGTAAAATTCAACTCCTAAGGGGGTGAAAAAGGGTTGAATTTAACTATAAAGCTCCAACAGGAACGGCAGTTGCACAAGTGATGTGACATCCAGGAAGCTAGTAAATAAATAAATTACAATATAGATTGACATACCAAGCTGATCACACATTTTGATCACTGTTTCTTCCAAGCTATTAACATACCACTTAACACTAGGCTTAAAGTGCTTCAGGTTAATAATAGGATATGCTACTAGCTGGCCGGGGTTATGGAAAGTGATGAGGCCCCCTCGGTTTGTCTTTCTGAATTCTGCTCCAAGATCTCTAAGACGTCTTATCTCTTCATTTGGAGTATCATCTCTAATTCCTGGAGACAAAAATACAAAATAAATTATTAAAACTACTTATGTAACAAAAAAAAAAATCTATTTATTTTTAAGACTTATTGAAAAATTAAGAGTTCCTATTAAGTACTATTAATTGTAATAAAAAATTAAAGACATCTTAAACATAAACAAACAAAGGTCTGCAAAATTAATATTGCATTGAATTAAAAAAAAAAAGTAATTGGTCAGTGGGTTGTCTCACTTAGCACTTAATGCTTTTCTATGATGTTTATTAACACAACTGCTGAAAAATTTGTATGATTTATAAAAATAATGGTTATTGAAGATTAATGAAGTGACGAAGACTAACGAATAGTATTCCTATACTGGCATAGGTACCTAATAGTAAACGTAAGAATATAGGTTATATATAACAAAAACATTGTATGTTCAGAAAAGTTAATGATATAAATGTTACAATAATCAGCTAACCTACGGTGTAGACCGGCTTGTGTTCCACCAGTAGTAAAGTGTCGTAATTTGTTTCAATTCCCTTTGCCATAGCATCCAAATGCTTCCTAGCTAGAGCAACTTGGATCTTATGAGCAGTGTCATAGCTCATCAGCCCTAATCTCCATACTTTCACCATGTTAAAAAATAATATTATGAATTTAACAAATAATTTTCGTAGATTATTTCTAGTTACTATTTTCCACTTTTTAATTTAAACTGGTTAACAAAAACAAGTCGCTGTCAATTTGGCACTGACAGAACTATTCACATGTTTAACTATGGTCAGTTGGTCACTTGACTCGACTTTTTTGAGCTTTTCATTTATTTATTACCATGTTTTAAATGGTATATAATTATTTCAGATTTATGATAAAACTTAAAACTACGGTACAGGTTTGTAAAAGAACTAATGATACTTCCATGGTTACCAATCATAAATTGTGTGTGACAATAAAATATCAAAACGCCATCTATCACAATTTATGTAAACCATTATACAAGTTAAAAAATACAGTACTTCAAAAGTTATATTGAGTGACATAGATGGCACTTTATATCGTGGTTTTGCTACTTAATGGTAGATGGCGTTTTACTTAACAAAACATCCTGATGTGAATACGTATAAAATTATGTATAGATATTGTCGTACTTAAAACATCTTTCAGTTGGTTCAGTTTTCGGTGTTGCCTGCCCGTAGGGCGGTGTTTAGAACGTTACGTAAAACCAGCTGGTAATATAAACATTGTATGAATGAAAACTTAACATTACATCTATGAACTGAAACTGGTTATGTAGTATTCGTTGAATAACTAAATGTCTTGTGTTGAATGTAGTAGTGTTACAGTAATAACATAGGTATTGTTTGATGTTCAGTGAAATATAGGTCTTATGCTACCGGTGCATCATTTATAATATGTCGTGTTTGGACAAGGTATTAGTGAGATCAGAGATGTGGTGTTCGCTCAGACGATGACAACTGGGGTAAGATAGATATGATAAACATAAATGTTGATATTTTCATTCATATTTTTACTATATTTTATACTTACGGCTATTCAATCCTGGTTGAAACCAAAGTAGGTAGGCACATGTTGGTTTATTATATACTGTTTACTATGAACCGAGATTAATTATAATAGGTATCTTAAACATTTTATATATTGCATTATGTAAATAGGTACCTACTTATTATTATCAAGTCAAGTTATCGCAAGTTTTGGCGGTAAATACAAAAATAGGTACCTACCTACAAACCTGTCGAGTAGGTACATTATTCTGGGTTACCTAATTTTTAGCTAAAAATAGACTAGCACTAGCCTAGATTGAAGTTAGACAATGAAGCTGTTTGAGTTGTAGGCCAAGGTCGTACGCTGGGGGAGGTTTTAAGTCTACTCTGAAATGCATGCTATACAATATGCATACCTACCATTTATGCATATTGAATTTTAGACCTCAGAAGCATAAAGTCGGATGTCTGCCAGTTTACGATAAAGGCACATACGACGAATGTTTCTGACGTATAATAGCACATCCGATCTTACACTTTTGAGCTCTAGAATTAAATATGACCTACCCATACTATGGAAATTTGTTACACATATAACGAAAACATCCAAGGATAGGTAGGTAATCGAATAAAATCGAAATTCCTTATAAAAAATTTACAAACTACCTAGGTAGGTTGGGTTGTGTTGTGTACCTACGTAACTATTCATTTATAAATTATTATAGGCAGAACTTTGTTGTCTTACACAACAGTATAAGTTTAGTTTGAAACTTATCTTATAAAAATATGCCAATTCTAATGCTAATCACGTAAATATATTATTATGACTTTGATAAAAATGTCTTCGCTACTTGGTGTTTACTGCGCATGCAAAAAATATGTTAATTTATTAAGTTAATAGCATAATAAATACGTTACAATATCCCTCCGGTAATGAAGATAATTTTATAATTAGGTTCTAATAAAAAGGTCACCATGGGACTTAATAAAATTAAATTTCATTCTAGCCAGCTACTGCACTCGAGGAACGCACGCCCAAATAGTCCGTCCAATAAGTCAGCCTTAAGGTTCTTCTTATCTAATCTTAGGGAGATACTAAGTTCAAAACCTGCATGATTTTGACTTGAATCAAAACTGATAGTAAATAAATAAAAACAGATGTCTTTACTCGAACTTTTACTGATAGGTAATTAACCCGTAATCAAATGTTTTCATTTACTACAGTTTACCGAGGTCATTGTACCATGTTTGTTTGAGAGTGCACAGTTCAAAACCGCGGCTAAGGTAAACAGAAGTGTAATTGGTGAAGCAGGAAGACTGACGCTTCCCGTCAAACTATTTATAGTTCAATAGTTACGCCAGGGCTGATTTTGTAGGGGTGCTCTGCGTATGCGCATGTGACTAGTTTAAGTAGGACACATAGGTACGTTGGGTATTTTTGTTAGTTTTTTTGGGTTCTGTATTCAACAAGAACATCTTAGTTTCATTAAGTTTGTCGCCGTATTATTTTAGTAATTTCTGATTTGATAGGCATCTATTGACAAGTTCTGCATGAATCTACGATAACAAAAAAGGCGTTGCATTAATAAGTCAAATTGTGATTATTAAAAGCTGAAGGGTGTGTTTGCTTGAACAATTGGTCATTGATTGGTTAATGATGAAGTTCCTACGAAATGCGGTAGAAACCGCAGGAAGTTAGTAGTTTATTATTGCGAAACGAAAACAGATAAACAAATAGTAGTAATCAGAAGGTGGGTTATAAATTATCTTACCTATTGTTTTCATTAAAAGTATATTTTATAGGTACTTTAGAATCCATCGTTAAATATTAGTTAGTTGGGGTTCAATCTTTTTTTATTTCTGCTTCATTCCCGGTACGAGGTACTGAAGTCCTGACATGTGTCAAATGTCAAACAGGGCATCACTTCGCCGGTCACGCTCAGTCTGTCATACCGTAATGTATTTTTAAATTGCAACTTAGGTTCGTGGGTTTACGGTTTATGTAATTCTCTGTAATTAGTGCCAAAGACCTAGGGAAGCTTATCACGGGCCAATAATTGCTAAGTAAGCTGCTTACTATTCGTGAGCTCAGTCGACGTTTTTTAGCCTTACGCTCCACACGATAAAAGTAGTAGTCAAAGTGCTAAGTTAAAAAATAGCTAAGTTTATTTATACATTATTATAACAAATTAATTGAATTTCTATATGTTTTAACTGTGCTGTCCATATTATACGGATAATTCAATCTTTTATTTAATTGAAGTAGGTAAGTGCTCATATATTTAAATGTGTCTGTTTAATTTATTAAAGGTATTGTTTATTTGGTTTAATATAAATATACAACAATACATTAAATACTGTGTTGTTATTACACCACAAAACATACAACAGGGAAAAAACAAAAATAAATTTATTCACAACATAAATCGTGTAAATCTTATATGATTGTCTCACATAGTTTGTTAGGATCGTAGTAAGTTCAGCATATTTTAGGAACCGCTCTTTTTATACAAAACTGTAAACACCTAAAAAAAGGTATTTTAAATTTTCGTATAAAAAAAGAAGAAATAATCGTTCGTCCTGACCACTGTAGCTCCTTATGTACATTTTTAAACTATTAGATATTTAGGAACTACCGACAATACATCTATTTAATACAGTCCGCTATTTCTTTCCACCTGGCCTTACTTCGTTAAATCAATATATATAAAAGAAAGTCGTGTTTGTTACAACACTTATAACTCGAGAACGGCTGGACCGATTGCCATGGTTTTTGATTTGTTGGATTTGTTTCCGTCCCGAATAGCAGAATACATTTTAAAAACAAAAGAAAGTCGTGTTAGTTACACTATTTATAACTCAAGAACGGCTGAACCGATTTGGCTGAAAATTGCCAAGAACTGGGAGAAGGACATAGGATACTTTTGGGTAGGGGTAGGGTAGGGTAGGGTAGGGTAGGGTAGGGTAGGGTAGGGTAGGGTAGGGTAGGTGTAGGGTAGGGGTAGGGTAGGGGTAGGGGTAGGGTAGGGGTAGGGGTAGGGTAGGTTAGGGTAGGGGTAGGGGTAGGGTAGGGCAGGGGTAGGGTAGGGCAGGGGTAGGGTATAAAAGTAGTTTTTAAATCCAACGGATAGAGGAGTTAATGAGGCAAGTGTAGATTTTAAAGAGGTTCTAATAAAGAACTCGGATCACTGTGGACAGTTAGTAGTATTTAACGGCAACTATAAGAAAAAGTCTTGTAAGATTACATGCCGACCCGTAACTACTAGTCGGATACAAAGTTTTAAAGAAGGCATTGTTACTAAACTCACCCCCACAATGCTAGATGGTAATTGTCCGAATAGTAATTATAAATTATTTTTTAATGTAGTTAATAATGAATACCAACATAAGTTCAAAACTAAAACCTTTGATATTAATAATTGTAAATTCAATGAATGGGCAACTCCTGGTATTTATAAAAGCCGGGCGAAGCTATATGAATTATATGGTATGAAACAATATAGAACTGATAATAAATTCCTTCAGTATGTTAGAAAGTATTCCAGTATTATCAAAAGTATATGCCATTTAGCTAGAGCTAATTTTATTAGTAATAAAATACAAAAATCAGATAATAAGATAAAAGCCACTTGGAATGCGATCAATAAAGAAAGTGGCAAACTTGTTACTTATGATAAAAATATAGAAATAAAAGTAAATACTTAGTAAAATTATAAGTAAGGACCTAGACGTAGCTCAAGAATTTAATAGATTTTTTGCAAACATACCTGTAACTATTACTAGCTTGCTGAACTCCTCTGAATTCGATGCTCAGGTGCTACTAACTAATGGTGTCCCAAAGTGCAAAGTATTATTTGATTTTAAGCATGTTACTGTTAGTGATGTTATTCAAACTACCAAATCACTCGAGCCTAAAAACACAGGCGACCTATGGGGAATATCTGTCAAAATTATGATAAACGTAATTGACATTTTAGCTCCCTATTTAGTTGTTATTTACAATGAATGTATTGACACTGGTACTTTTCCAGATTTAATGAAATGTAGCAAGATAATACCTCTGTTCAAATCAGGCTCTAAGGATGATCCCACAAATTTTCGCCCTATATCAATCTTACCCGCTTTTAGTAAAATTTTTGAAAAACTTATACTCAAGCAGCTTCTTAGGCACTTCAATTTTAACAACCTCTTGCACAGTAACCAGTTTGGTTTTACGAAAGGGCGTTCTACAACTGACGCTGGGGTTTCATTAATAAAACATATATTTGATGCGTGGGAGCAATCGAAAAATGCTATTGGGGTATTCTGCGACCTTTCAAAAGCATTTGATTGTGTTCACCATGATACGCTTTTATTAAAACTACAGCACTATGGCATAGGGGGAGTAGCACTTGACGTATTGACTATGTTGACCAAATGGTTTACGGTTAATAATTTGGTGCTTAACACTAAGAAAACAAAATGTGTAAAATTTACCACTCCCAATGTCACAAATATTGGACCCGATCTTGTAATAAATAATGAGGTTTTAGAGACTGTAAAATCCACAGTGTTTCTGGGTGTAACATTAGATGAAAAATTGCAATGGAGTCCTCACATATCCTGCCTAGCTGGGAAATTAAGCTCCGCTGCTTATGCTATTAGAAAAATAAGACAATTAACTAATGTTGACACCGCTCGTCTGGTGTATTTCAGTTATTTTCATAGTATCATGTCTTATGGAATTTTGCTTTGGGGTAAGGCTACTGACATTCAAAGTATTTTTATATTACAAAAGCGAGCGGTGAGATCTATTTACCAGCTGGGCTCGAGGTTCTCCCTAAGAGATTTTTTCAAGAGTGTAGACATATTAACGGTTCCTTCTCAGTACATATATGCTAATATTCTTTATGTTCAACAGAATATAAATCTATTTCAAAAGAGAAGCGATATTCATAAATTAAATACTAGAAATAATCATAAGTTATTTGCTGAAAATCATCGTTTACAAAGAGTGCATTCTTCCTTTGTGGGGTTAGCGATCCGTATTTATAATAAAATTCCTAAGGAATTTCAGGAATTTTCTCAAATTAAATTCAAATTAGCAATAAAGAAATGCTTAATCAAAAAAGCTTATTATACAATAAATGATTATTTAAATGATAATGATGCCTGGTCGCTGGGCTAACCAAGATGACCGTACAATGTGTTATTGGGTCTCTTTGCTAGTGTTACTTACATACATACTTTATATTGTTTTTATGTATTTTTTGACATATGTGTTTTTTTTCCTCTCGTCGTCTCCTTCCCTCTAATATGGCGAGGGAGGCGATGGCTGCGTCACACGTCATACTCGTGAACGGGTGCTGCTTGCGGTGGCTGGTCGGCTTGTTGCTGGAGTTATTTATTTAATTTGCTTTTGTTTAATTTTGTTTGCATTGTTGTCGTCTTGGTTGATCTCGTATAGCTTGTTTAATCTTGTAAATGTGGGTGGGTGCAATTGCCGTTGGTTTCTTATTTTAGTATGCAAGAGGTTTTCCTATTAGCTTGAGTAGAATAAATTATTATATTACAATTTAGTCAGTAACGGTTTTGAGCATGCACTAGCCCACATCCTTTTAAAAAGTAAATAATTAAATGTAATAAATAATGAATATAAAAAAAAAAGATTAATCAAGTAAAAGAAGACGGAAAAAAGAAAACCGGAGTTTCTTTCTGAGTTTCTTCTCCGGGCCGTCCACTTAGGTAGCTAGAGAAACCTGTAGGTTAGCTAGGCTAGGCTCCTCGCCGGACAGACCGAGGACCGCGTTGGCCCCCTGTCCCAATCCGATGATCCAGTGCCTGTAGTCCGTGCCAGTGATCACTCCCTCTTTTTTATATTATTATTGTTACAGTAATATTTCTCATAGCATTAGCGATGCCCTGAGCCGTGGTCTTAGCCCATTAAGGGTGCCCTCAGGCGTGTGTCGCTTATACGTAAAAATATTGTTTAAAGACGAGCCTCTTTCTATAGAGCTAAATTATATTAAGATTTTGATTAAAGAGGTAATTATTGTTGTAACTATACATAATTATGACGTGACGCTGGACTGACAGACAAGTCATTAGCTAATTATATTATTTTTGTATTTAATTATATTAATCATATTTAATTGTGTATAACTGACAAGTGCAAGTGTATGTAAATGCCTAAGTGCTGAATAAATATCGTTTAATTCGTTTAATTCGTTTAACTCGAGCTACGAAGGATACACTGCACGGTACGGCTACTGATTGTCGTTGCGTTATTTAATTAGAACATTAGATAAAACATAACATAAAATAAGTCTCATCATCAGCCTGTTGTAGTGCACGGCTGAATATAGGCCTCCCCCATCGATTTTCAGCGGGAATCGCTAGAAGCCTGCATCCACCGACTCCCCGCGACCTTTATGAGGTCGTCGGTCCATCGTGCAGGGGGTCGTCCTACTAATAAGTCTCGCTTTTCAGAAATTATTAATATCGAATTAGAAATAAAGATAAACAATCCATTCGAAATTAAATTGTTTTTAATTACTAGGTACGCTTAAATATATATATTTCTATTTAAATTTTAGTTCATTAAACAAATACATACATTCACACCTCTTTCCCATAGGCGTTGTTAGAAACCACTTCCTTATACTTGCTGTGATATTTTTATTTATTTATTTATTTGGAAACTCAACAGCTTATAACTAAATGACATGAGTTATGAACATTCACCAACCTATCAATCAGCAGCTCAATACAGCTGCGTCAAAGTAACGGCATCTTACAGTTTGCATTCAATGCTGATTGATAGAGAGATGATGACAATTATCTCTTAAGCCAATAACAGAGTTTCACGGCATTCATATAGCTAGGTTAACTAGAAAGTAGCGAGGGAAAACAAAAGAAAAAACTTAAACAAGTAAATTCAGCAATAATAGGCAAAATGCGAGTTGACTATTGTTAAGTTTAAAGTTAGAAGTATGTACCTAGATACTATTACTATATTAATTAACAAAAACAAAAAGAAAAAAAATAAATAAATTGCAACACAGGGCCTGTACAGGGATACAATACAGGGATTTATTTCCCTAGTGCGGGAGTTGTCTTAAAAAAAAAAACAAAAACAATATGAATTATGGCACAATTTATTCACTAAACAATGTCTGCTTAACTTGTTTACGGTATGATTGTTTGGATAAATGAAATATATCGACACTTTCAAAACCTTCAGAATAGATGCGAGGCAGTCGGGTATTGACATACCACATTTTTCTCGTCGTATTTATTAATCTTCTTATGCATGTCCTTCGGATTAGTTTACATCTAATTTGGTCTTTTGTTATAACGTCCCCGTTTTGAAGGTAAATAGACAAATAATACCTTAAAATTAATAAAATACCTATAAGTCAAAAACAATGTGGAGTATTGCAGAGTTTGAATAGTATTTGTAACAATGTAACAAACATACAAGATACGCGCTAAAAACATAACCCTTTTCGCAGTGGGGTAAAAAAGGACAAAAACTGATCAAATAACGTAATTCTCGTAATTTTAGTGAAGTCTTCTAGTTATACTTAGCACATTGTTATCTCCTATAAAATATTTCCTATTTGATGGCATTATGGGAATGTAGGCTAAACATTTAGTTTGGAATAAAAAATCGTAGATTATTTTGTAGCGTTCCGTATCCGAAGGGTAAAAACGGGACCCTATTACTAAGACTTCGCTGTCTGTAACCAGGCTATGTCTTAAGAATCGCGATAGCTAGACAGTTGAAATTTTCACAAATGATGTAGGTATTTCCCTTGCCGGTATAACAACAAATACTAAAAATAAAATCTAAATAAATATTTAAGGGGGGCTCCCATACAACAAACTTTCTTTTTGCCATTTTTTGCTCGTTATCAATAAAAAGCGCGAGTCCGACTCGCACTTGGCCGGTTTTTGTAAAATATGTTGTTATATATTATAACAACATATTTTATGTTATAATTAAAGATACCTACAACAAATGCAAATGCGTACTTAACAAAAAGTAGCATGTATAAAATACGTATGTCAATTAATTTCAACAAATCCATCCAATCAAAACTTAAACACTGCTCTATTCACAATGGATGTTGTGTCGTTATGCGGGAAAGTTTCTGAAATAGCTCCTGAAATTCAGTGTGGTGCGGTCGAGCGTGGTTGCCATGACGACGGCGCAGTAGGCTTGCATCGTGACGCGAATGTCAAACATTGGATCGATGACGACACACGGTTTTTTCATACACCAGGATGCTGTAGACGTTGTCTTGGGATATGTACGATTATGGGTACATAAAAATTTTAATTGAAATATTATGTATGCAATTTTTTTAGCCGGTTGCGTATGTCTGTAAATAGATTGGTACGTATATCTTCAGAGTGCGTGTCATATTATTTGCATTTTTTATTGCGGTCTACGACGAGAGTTGAAATTGAGGTTTCCGGCTTCTGGGACCGCAATTAACTGGAACCGCGGTCCCAGTCGACGGATTCGAAAAATTAAATATTTTTCTTCCAGCGACTGGGACCACTCATAGATAACTTTAAAAAAACTATTATTCAAGTCAAAATCGGTACAGTCAAACGAAAAATAATCTAAATTATTTATATGAATATCATTGACTCGTTCTAGACATGATTTTATCCTATGCTTAGTAATAGATTGAGCTAGCCCGTTTTTACATAATTCACACATGCAGGTAAACACACGTCAAAGGGAATAGCATTGTATGATTGTATAACACTATCCCTCTCTAGCTCGAGTCCATTTTGCCTGTCGATTTCACGGTCAGGTAGCCCTTTTGTTATAAACGGGAAATTTTGCATCGCCCGATGACTGGCTCGGCCAATCACTGACAAGAAGCTTATCAGTTTAAGAAAGTCAAGTTTTGCATTAGGCAATTTTTTGTTGCAAATTGTGTGATGTGAGTGGTGGTGTAGTGACTTCATTTAATAGTCTTCAGGTATGTAAAACAATTTTTTGTTAAATTATTTATAAACAAAACAAGCTAATAAGGGGTTAAACGACGTGTTTACAAATATTTTTACTTTAGAACGCTTCTCATATTTAATGAGACTTTTTAATATCACAAAGAAAATTGTCATCTGTTAAGATTATCTGATAGTATTTTTTTTTTTCGATTTTTGAATTATCAAAATGTATGTAAATAGTCCTTCAACTTCCCGTGATGAACAGTCATTATATATTGATGTCACACAAAGAGGACGTGAACTTTTGCGAAGAGCTGGCTATGATTATATTCTTAAAAGAATAAATAAAGATGGCTCAAAACTCTGGCGATGTGCAAGAAAAAGTGTTTGCAACGCGACAGTAAAAATCAGAGTCGATGCGATGACTATTTTAAACGAAACTGCTCATTGTCATGGACCTATTGATTTCGCGAAAGACAAAGTGTACCGCCAAATGCAAAAATGTGTAGAAGATGTTCAAAAGGACATAAATATCCCTGTTGCGCACGTGGTTGAAAATAATATGGAAGTTCTCAAAGATGAGGGATTACATTTTATCCACATTCTCACAATATAGAAAAGCGACTGTACAAAAAAAGAAACGATGCTATTGGAGAAAATTCAACACTCACAGGTATATTTACTACTTACGGGGAATTAAACAAAACAAATTATGCCGTCGAGCAATGGAATAGTCACATTAGAAAGTACATCAAACCAAAGCCAAACATTGCCCAGTTGCTGCAAGGACTCCTAAAAGATATGAAATAGGTACTATTCTGGAGCATTAAAAAATGCTAACGGTATCCAAATATCGAAGAGGAAGCATTCTACGATTGCTAAGATGAAAAAAATGTATCATTCTGTTAATGACTTACTTAATTGTAAAATAAGTATCGGCCATTTTTTGGAGAGATCACAATAATCATTGACTCCGGATATGGGTATAATTAATCTATATAATAATATGTTGGTTTTAAGTTATTATATAATTTTACTGATTCTATGAAGCCATGACGGCCATTTTAAATGAATTGTGATTTATGTTATCTTTTTTAATATTTACGGTAATACTTAAAGACTGATTTTGTGATAAATAATTACTTACTGATTGTTAATTGTTTGAAAATTGTTGATTATTATTATACTTAAGCACGATTTATGTGTTTTTTTTTTTGTTGATTATTGTTAGCATGATTTATGTACCTATATGTTTTTATTACGAAAGTTTTAAATACAAAGGCTGTTTTTTTATAACAATAAATGATGTTTTTAAATCAAAAAGGATTTTTCTTCAATTATTACATCTAAAAAATGTTTGTTTGACTGTACATTTTTTGATTTCAGTTATCATTTATGAGTGGTCCCAGTCGCCGGAAGAAAATAATTTATTTTTTACGGATCCGTCGACTGGGACCGCGGTCCTAGTTAATTGCGGTCCCAGTCGCCGGTAACCTCTTGAAATTAACATCTTCTCAATACCTATTTAATATGGTATACCTACATAATACTTACCATTTTATTTTAGGCAGATGTTTTTGAAGATTTAAGTATTCTGTAAATCTATTCGTTTAGTTGCTCTCAGATATTCAAACGAAAATAATATCGAAACGGATTTAGGTAAATCTGCGGTAAAAGCCTTAGGATATCCCTGGAAAATACCCCGGGATTGGAAGTTCAGAAACTTACATCAAGAGCTTATCTCCATATCGCACTGAATATAAAATTAGTCTTCGAAATTTCCTTTATTCTGTCGGATAGCGAGCGGTTTTTACGATTATCTTTAAGTAGTATAAAGATGCATTATCCCAGTAAAATAATGTCACCACAATAGTCATTTAAAAGTGATAGATATTGTTGCGCATATTTATAAATTAGTTGTACCTATCGTTTTTTTAGTTATTCGACTAAACCTTTTCCAACTTTTGCTGGAGTAACGTAACCCCAGGCAGACATTTTTTTTTTCAATGGGAATATTGGAATACACATTGTCTACATAATTAGTTATCTACACGAGACCGTAAATGTTGGGACTTATTTGGTATATTTTCTTTCCTCTGTTGCGAAGTTATTCATGATCCTGTTTTATTTTATAATTTATGTACACATAGTAAAATACATAGGAGTTACGTTTGTGGTTTCGCTGGATCTTGGACATGTTTAAGCGGATTTTTATCATCGTTTGTTCATGACTTCTTAGGAAACAGTTGTATATATTGCTTGTTTTTGTAATTATAAATACCTAGTTGCTTAATGTTAATGCTTCGATTAGGTGGGTTTCTGTTTCTGACACTAATCTAAATGTTTGTCAAAAGAAATTGCTGTCTTATAGTATGTAGCCCCACGAATTACTTATATAATGTAACCTATATATTTGCTTATAATAGGACTGTAATCATTATTCTGCATAAAGGTACCCGATGGTAATAATTTAATAAGGTCACAGTTGTTCAATTAATTGCGCGTTTTAAATTTACTAACTCATTCTTTTCAACTTTGAGACTGACACTGAATATAATTTTGAACAATATAACATAATAAATACATATTATGTTACTAGTAGAATTTGGGTCAAATTAAAGCTACGGATACACTAGGCTATGAATGTCCAACGACATGTTTCACTAGGGACCAGTCGGGTGAATTTCTGTAACTTTATCGGGAATTGTGCGGCCTATGTTCGTAGTGGACCACACATGATGCGTGATGTAGCCAGACATGTAGAGCTTCATTGCTTGGAATCTGCCTCCCTCGCCTTGCAAAGAACTTTCAGATGTCCACGTAGAACCGAGATTCGAGAGGCGTACGAACTGTAAAGTAGAGCGACAGTTCCACTAAACTCCCCTAAACAGCTAAAAGTTATAACTTATAGCTGTTTAACTTATAATCCCTCAATCCCGCCGTCAGTGACCGCCGTCAGTGAGCGGAAGTCCAAGTCCAACAGGGGGCGCCCGCTTGCGCAGGTTGCTTGGTGACGTGGCAATAGCCTCGTGGCTGACAACATAAATGTCCGTTCGAAAAAAAAACAACCAATGCTTGAAATCTTACATCGCTCGACGTGTCACCGAAGCATGTCATGGAACATTTTTCGCCTAGTGTATCAGTGGCTTAAGAGCAACTGGCAATTTAATAAGTGGGTTTGATTGCAGTTGGGTCTAAGTAGTCGCACTTGCACTGTAGATAATAAGCTATAACTGTTTTATTAGTCCACAATACCGCTCTCATCATCCATTAGACGGCTGAACACAAAGCTGAGATTATTTTTGTTTACTTAATGATATTGTTTGCATCGTAAAAGTTTACGGAGCCCAGTTAGCATTAGAAACTCTCGTCTACTCCACAGCACTTGAACAGTGAAATCTCATAGTTTTTTTTTCAGTCACATGTAGAAATTACTGTACACATCCTTGTAAAGTAATTCCTACATTACGAGATATATTTTTTTAATCTACCTCTACGAAAATCTGTAGAAAATTTTGTATGGAGACATCAATGAACGAAGTAGCGGGAACCTATTTTATAATTCAAATTAGAGTATTTATTCATTTAACGAATTAAACGATATTTATTCAGCACTTAGGTATTTACATACACTTGCACTTGTCAGTGGACTGTTTAAATGTGGATCGCGAGTATCGCAGCTCTCCGATGTGTTCATTGTAAGCGGGTGTAATAACATTGCGCTTTTACAGAGCAAATAAATATTAATATTTATTTTATTTTGGTTTCGCTAATTACTTTTGTAACTTGGTATTCTGCATTCTATCATAAAATAATAATAACAAAAAAAAACATAAATTGCCAACTTCATATACTAACGTTATTTTATTCATGCTATAAGGCGCACTCTACAGTTTACTAATATAAATTCTAAATTTCATAAGATTTGTGCGTGGATAACTAACTTCTTCAGAAGATGTTTGCCCAAAGCTTATTCCCAAAAGCATCATAGCTTTCGTAAAGTTTGCAGAAGCAGACTTTGCCAACTTTAAACAAGATTGAGTCAACCCACTTAAAACAAAACAGCAACGCATCAGCACCTTGTTGGTGTTATAATCACGTGCGTACTCAACTTGGAACGACTCAGAATTTTATTACTTATCGTTGTTAAGTTAATTTTGGCTGGAGCAGGCTTCCGCATAGCACGTCGGGCGTCTCGCGGGCCAGAAACGTAGAGATGTAACTAATTAAGTCATAAAAAAGCGGCATTTCCTCAACAGAAGTGTTATTCTGTGACGGCGGCTGTGTGGCGGCGCGTTCGGACGCATCCGGACGCCTGAGTTATCGCCTCCACTCTCGCTTTTAATTATTCATGAGTAACCCGGACAAGTTCCACCAACTCCGGCCAACATCTGGCGTGCTTCTATTAAATAATTTGCACCCAGTTCTTTAAGACTTTGCGTGTGCGGTTTTGCATATTTATTAATTATCAAACTGACTTCTCGATTATTATATTTAAATAACTTTGGGTAGACGAGTTTCAGGTGTTTTTAATGGGGCTAATCTTTGGTTCTGATTGCGGAAGGAGATCCTGAACTACATGGCATGCTTAGGAACAGTTTCAAAGATAGGTACTTATATTGATTACAAACATGTTTTATCAATTACTCGCTGAGTTTTGCTTTACTTACAAGATGTCACGGCATGGCAAGGGACAGTTTCAACAAAAAAATACAAATTGAATATAACGATATATTCAATATAATATGTATCTTTTAGTTGACCAAAGTTATTATAATATAATAATCGTGAATTCAGATTGATAAGTAATTATATTGTATATTTTTAAGTTTTCATTCTTCATAACGACCGAGACTTTTATAAATTGCCCCAAAAGTGATAAACTCTAATTTATGAGCTTTTCCTATCTTGAACCTGTCAGTTCTGACAGCACTCAATAGATAAAAATCGGTAAGCCTTCTTGCTACTAGGGAGCATAAAAACAATTCATACAAAAGGGGTGAAATTAAAAGGTATCATACCTTTTAATGTATTTTTATTCTGTAAATAAATAAGTTAAAAACAAAGAGTTTTTAGCAAATTGTATACCTGTTTGTGAAGTTTATGAAATTATATCTTTAGACCAATTTTAATTTAAACGTTACCAAAATAAAAACAACTCAAAAAATAATCAAGAAAAATTAAGTGTTGAACTGAAAAATATATTCATTGAAATAAAATTAATCCATTCCATATTACTATTATTGTTCTTGAATTCACCCAAGTTGCTTCCGTTGTTGAAATCGGTCAGGTGGTATTTTTTTTTTCATCACAGTAAGCCATTCAGTAATGCTATAGAGTAATTCTATCTCTGTTATTGAAGAAATCTCTCTGCGAGCTGATCTCTATATAAAATAGTACTGTGGATTCTGATCTCTGATCTCTATATAAAATAGTACTGTGGACTTCGTATTAGTTTGTTACAACTTATTTATACTTACATTGTTTCAGATGTCGCCGCAATCGTGCGCGCGCCGGTGAGATGAGCTCTGCGGCCTCGAGTCGCAACTACTCCTATGATGAAACCATACAGGTAACTCTTCACCAATATTACATATGTCACTGCAATTATAGTGCTGAACTTAGAATATCCTCACTTATTATATACTTCCTTACGGAACTATGAATATTTTATTTTTAAACCTATTTTAAACATTACGGTAAGCGACATATGTTTCCAAATACAAGTGGCCGTAGCCCAATGGCTAGGGCGTCGGACTTGTGATCGTGAGGTCGCCGGTTCGAACCTTACCTATTGGATTACTGACCCACTCGTAACACAAGCATTTTAGCTTAGCACGAATACTAGTAGACTGCAACACTCTGGTAGTAACCATTATAAAAAATAAAATCAAGGACAGCTAGTGACAGTGCAGTAGATGTACTACACTAGCTGCATTATCCTGCCAGCGCTGTTCTACCCGTGGATTCCATCGACCTTACCTAAACACAGGAATTATGTATTAATATATAATTATGTATATGAATACGTGAAGCAAAAACTATATACCTACCCAAATTATGTGCACGGAGGAGTATACAATTTCGCACACTAATATATAAGTATTAAATTATGTTTGAATTAATTTCGACCACTATATTAATAAATAATATTATTTGGCAGTGGTATTCTGCAAGTTGGCGATACTTTCCCAGTCGAGCGTATTAACGCTATACTTTCCCACTCTAGTTTAAGATAATGAAACAATGAATACTGTGAAGAACGCACCACGTAGTTACGCACGTTACGTACCTAGTGCGTCATTCCGATACTACGTAGCGCAAGATATCTCATATCATGTCTTATATATGTGAAATTGAGTACCAAGAGAGTCACTAGACGCAGTTACCTCCTTTAAAAAATCCTACACCCGCCTAAGAGACCTCATTTCAGCAAGAGCGGTAAGAGTTTAGGATTTATATAGGCACCGCCTACATTTATTCCTTTGTAACACTCCAATTTACGACATTCATCATAATAATGTTATCTAATAACCTTATGCAGACATAGCTATAAACCGGCTTCACAGCGATAATACAATCGTATAATTCAGGCTTCTAAATTCATAGCTGTTAACATTTTGCATTTCCAGCACTTTCACCGAGGCTGCGTAGTTTTCAGCAGTCTACATACCGACACAACGGACTTTCGCTGCGATCGAAGCTCCGGCTTTCATGCCAATATGAGCCCAACGCTGTTATAATAAAGCTTATTTTAACTTGTGAATGTAAAGTGATAAAATTGCAAGCTTCCACGGTGGCCCGTTAAACTAACTTAGGACAAAATTTTCCAATTTGGATCTTATGTATGGAAGATTAGAGTTGAAGTTTGTTTTATTTAGGATGGTATCAGGGGTACTGAAGAAGTTTTTCAGGACGGGTCATAACGACACATTAAGCAACACGGGCGCACTTACCTTTATTAATGTGGTACAAGGCTCGGCGCTTACCGTGCGCTGCTCAATGCGTTATGTGCGGGTCAATGGGCGAACTACGCACTTGACTACCTATTAGTGCCCTTTTACCCAAACGTGCCAACACAGTGGTAGGGCAGGATAAGTCACTTTATCTTCTGGAAACTTTATATGATCTGAGCTACTGAAATTTGAGCTGTTCCTTGACGACACAGATGGGGTTTATTTATTTATCCATCCTCAAAAATTTTATAACGTTATATCAATTCTAACAACATACATTGATCCTTTAGTTATACAAAAGGTTGTTTAATTTCAACATGTCGTACATCCATTAAGCTATCGGTCCGAGATAAGCAAACGCCCGAAAACGATATCTCGCATAACTGCAGCCGCTTAGCATCTTAAACGGCGGCGGTTTAATTTGCAAGACGTTATCAGCCGTGGAAGCCGGGCCGCGGAGACGTTCCCCCGACCACTCTACGATAGTGTTGCAACTTGAAAACCAATAAGCAAAGAATAAGAATAATAAATATGGAAAAAGACTATAAATTCCTAATTATTAGGAGTGACTATTATTACCTTATTCTATAACCGGTGTTAATTATCGAGTAATAAAACGCTGGTTTAGCAATGGCTTATAATAAACAACTGTCATCAAGAATAACAAAATCACAACGTCACTAATATAATAAACAACTGACTCCGACTTTCCGGAATGTCTCCGTTCCGATCAGCGACCATCTTGAGCTCCTAGGGCTTGACGTCTCTTCTAATCTAAACTTCAGTCACTACATCGAGTCCATTGCAAACACTGCAGCCAAAAAACTTGGCATTCTCTCCAAGGTGAGGCGGTACTTCACATCGGAGCAGCTCTTAAGTCTTTACAGAGCTCAAGTTCGCTCCTCAATGGAATACTATTCTCATCTTTGGGATGGGTCTGCTGGATATCAGCTGGATGCTCTGGACTCATTGGAGCGCCGAGCGAAGAGAATCATAGGCAATAACTCACTGGTGGAGGCAAGTCTTCAGAGCCTCGAACACCGTAGACGAGTGGCCTGCCTATCAGTTTTTTACCGGTTGCATTGCGGGGAGTGTGCGGAGGTTCTACATAACCTGATACCCCCTTCACCCTTCCATCACCGGACGACTAGGCGCGGCGAGCGGTTTCACCCTTTTGTTGTAGACATTCCTTCAATACGCACGAAGCGATTTGCTTCTTCTTTCATAATGCGGACGGCTAAGGAGTGGAATTCTCTGCCGGCGTCAGTTTTTCCGGAACGCTATAATCTGGACATCTTTCACAGACACTTTCTAGGCAAGCGTGTATCATCTTAGGCCTTATCTTCGCCTTCCATCAAGCGAGATTATGGTCAAACGTAAGCCTATATGGTAAAAAAAAAAGAATAAAAAATAATGACAAAAGAAGGTAAAATAATATAAAATACCTTTTTCAGTTATTTTACCTTCTTTTGTCATTATTTTTTATTCAAAATTTTAGTATACCAGACGTATCAACTGGTCTTCCCTGCAGAAATAACATAATATACCTATAGTCTCTCAACTCTATGGCTCAATTACTGACATTATGGAATTATATAATGCCATTGAAAAGATTAACTGTTATTCAATGGCCAGAAGTCATAAAGTAGATTCAGGTACCCTTGCTAGCTTTACCGACATGGTTTTTCATAATCAGCCGTACATGTAAAACTGTACGTAATTAATTTTGTTTTTATTATATTTCATTAAATAAGGACAAATAAGGACAATTTATTAAGGACTTACTGTTAAGAAAATTACTGTTTTTGTAAGTGGCAATACCGTCGAACGCTCCCGGGCCTTAAACATTTATCAGAGCGACCCACATTGCCCCGACATCTGCCGCCGACTCAAAATATCGGCCTGCGATTACTTCGACGTTATTGTGAGAAAGTTGTTTCGTGTCATATTGCCTTTATTGTTTCCTACTTCCTTTCCCATAGGTACGTTATTGCGGAAATATTGTGAGTATATAAGTGAATAGGAAGGGCTACTGCTAGATTTTGTGTTTTTATTCTACGAGTACTGTAATTCAAGATTAACCCTATAAGGTCCCCTAGGCAATGCAATTCTTAGGATGAGTTTTCTTATTTTTTAAAATATATTTTTTTATTATTATTTATTACAACTAACAATAAACTTTAAAAAAAGAATAATATTAAGAAAGTAAAGACATTTTCAAAATGAAATAAAGGTATGGGCTCTTAGTCGATATTTGACCCCTAAGCAGTTAGGCCTAATCCACCTCTTGGAGTTTCCGGCCCAGTCTTCTTATTATTCCTCTACATTTTTTTTAAACATTTCAATGTTTCGAAACCTAAGATAAAACGACAAAAATATGTATAGATTCAGTCATGTCAACATATCTATAGAACCTAGAAATTTTAGATAGGGTTTTCTGCAATCCCAAAAATAACAATGAAAGTAATAATAATTTGACTGCAAGAAAATAAGTTTTCATATAACTACTTTGTGGTGAACGGCTTTCGCTAAATGACTAAACCAATATAGTGGTTGGCGGTTTCCTATTAGATTGTTTTATTAGGGTCCGAGGCAATATATTGTGATTTCTCTATCTGTATCGGAGATTGGTTTAGTGAATTTGATTAACGAACTGCTTCCGTTGTGGCAAGGGTTGGGCCTAATGTGGGAGATGGCCTATTAAAAGACGTAGGTTAGAAAAAAGAATTTCCTGCTTTTATAGGTTTTGATGTCGGGACTTTTGCGTTCGTAGTGAATTTATCTGATTGATGCTAATATCCTTATTTATTAATTAAACGGCAATTATTTATTCTTTGCCGTGGTTTCAATTGCCGCAACGGACAATCAAATCACATTAAGCCGTTGCTTGCGATATTTCTAACTTCATCTATGATAATCGTATACCAGGTAACGGGCACCAGCGTTTAGCTGTACATAATATTACGGTTACCAACCCGCCTGCCAAATAAGGTGACCCATGTTCAGCAGTGGACGTTATACATTTATAACGTCCTGAACATGGGTCTGACCCTCCGATGTCAACGTAGACCTAAAAGTCCGCGAACTGTAAAGTAGAGCGATAGTTGCACAAAACTCTCCTAAAAATTTATAAGTCATCATTCGTCAATCCGTCATGTCGTGTCAGCGACCGCCATGAGCTGAGGTCCAATCGGTGCTTAGTTTGGTTTTTTAATCATTTATTAAGGCTTGAGCATTGCTGGCGTTTATGACCAGTGAAAAGCCTCGTGGCTATAACTATGTTAGTCGCAATAAAATCTCTGTTTATTTTTTCGACATCTAATGATCAGATTAAATTACCCAACTGAAGCTGATAAGTAATAAGATCCTGATTAATGTTTGCTATTTAATTACTTTTTCTTCTGTTTACATTTTATCTTCCGGCAAGTATCAGTTAGCAACGCGTGAATTTTAGAGGTGCTTAAATGAGGGCGTTTGCATAGATTCCAGGGGGCTGGTCCTTAATCCGAATACAAATTTTCCAAAAGATAAACCGGCGCAGGTTTACGGGCCCCGGGAGCGTAGTGCCCTATATTCTTTTGCTACATCTTTATACACATCTAAGGTAGACGAGGAAAACGTGGGACAATTTATTTAACCTCTTCGTTTGTTCTTGTTATAGCTTCTCATTGTTTTCACAGATTTCATCAAGTTTTAAATTAGGTAGCAATCGATAATCATTATAGTAGTTCATGAACTTGTATAAAGTGTGACAAACTTATATTACTTATTATATGCATTCTTTCTTTCCATTTTATAATATAAGCATCCATTTAATAAATACAGTTGAACAATTTGGGACCGTACCCGTATATTATCTCTAATAAAACCTCAGTATTTATTTAAGCCTAAGTGAATATAAACACTATCGAAATTGCAAACTAATATTTGTCAAACCGGCTTTTTGGCTAAACGTGAATTCGTCACAACTAGGTTTAACTACAAGCTGGGTTCTTCACATTGTTGTGGCCAGTGCCCTAAATAGCCTTTTCTGCGCCCTGAGCGAGCTTCTATGACCGTGACCTTGTTTTGGACCTTTCGCCTATATCCCCACCCACCGTGTCTCACTCACTAAAACTCAAACGCAAGTTCACTAGTGCGTTGCCCACCCTATTAGGAGCAAACCGAAAAAATAATAGTCCTGCCTGGTCTAGCCATTCTTGCGCCCCCAAGAGTCTACGCCCTGAGCCTGGGCACCGGTAGCACCGTTCTATTTACGGAACTGGTTGTGGCCATAACATAGATACTAAAATACTAGCTATCCCGCAAGGTTTCACCCGCGTACATCCCGTTCCCGTGGAAACATTAACTTAAAATATATAGACTTTGACTTACAGCGTCACAAACTTTACCACTTTTTAATCTATATATATAAAACAAAGACGGGTTTGTTACAACACTTATACCTCGAGATCGGCTGGATCAATTTTCATGGTTTTTGTTTCGTTGGATTTGTCTCCGCCCTGAATAGCAGAATACATTTTAAAAACAAAAGAATGTCGTGTTAGTTACACTATTTATAACTCAAGAACGGCTGAACCGATTTGGCTGAAAATTGGTAGGGAGGTAGCTAAGAACTGGGAGAAGGACATAGGATACTTTTGGGTAGGGGTAGGGTAGGGTAGGGTAGGGTAGGGTAGGGTAGGGGTAGGGGTAGGGTAGGGGTAGGGTAGGGGTAGGGTAGGGGTAGGGTAGGGGTAGGGTAGGGGTAGGGTAGGGGTAGGGTAGGGGTAGGGTAGGGCAGGGGTAGGGTATAAAAGTCCACCCGTGCGAAGCCGGGGCGGGCCGCTAGTATTAGTATAGATATAAAGCGAAAAATACTTTCAGTTTTAGATAGACCATTTATCGAGGTATATTTAATTTTGAAGTTCCTACGGGAGTAAAAAATCTGCTAGAATAACGGTTCCACGAACCGCAAGCGAGTAAGGTACGCAAGTTTAATATTTTATAATTTACAAAATTTGGCCTGCGAATTCATAAACGTAGAAGTTACCTGCTTAGGGTAGTTTTCGCGATAAATGGTAGAATAGGTATGTTCTTTGCCAAAGTTTTCATATCAGTACAATATTTCATCAATACATATTTAGTGGCTTAAGCAAGACTGCGTAATATATCAATACTAAGGCACAGGTACATAAACATTCGTTACATAAAATATATTAAAATAACTAAAAAAATAAATTCCACACCATCAGCATTACATTGTGAATTAACGTGCGGAGTTAATTAAAGGATTTTGCCTCGTCGAACCTTTATCTGGATTCAAATTTTCCGAAAGATTAAACTGCGGACAGAAGGTTTACGAGCGTTTAGAAGCCTTAGCAACGGGACCGGAAAGTGGAAACTGTACTATCGAGTACTTTGAGACGCTGGAGCTTTGCCTCGAGCACTGAGTAATTAATCGAAGGGCTTATCGATAGCAATTGTATTAGATATTTCGTTTGTATCATTTTCAGGCTCATAATATATTTATAATATTTATAGAGAGACATCCGTAGTCATTAAGAAGATAAATAAGATGGTAACACTGTCTGTAAAGCTTTGAAGCCAAAGTGGATAAAAAAATAAATTGGTACCGAGATATACAGCCTTAAAAATGTACATAGTCTACTTATTTATTTAGTGAATTGAAAAAACCTTCCCAAAGTAACTATACGACGTGGACGTAGTCGCGGCTAAAGCCATTGATAATAATATTGGAATAAAAAAAAAACGTTTTTAAAATATGTAGAATGTTAGTTAGTTAATGTTAGGTAGTATATTAAAATAGTTAAAGTACATTATTACACAATTTTAAAAGTACATATTCTGTACCTAATTTCCGAACCATTAATATAAATCACAGGATACTTGTGTGCCCTCTAGCAAACTTTTAAGCTATTCATTGTCGGTTGTCGGTTAGTTGAGTCCACTATTTTTATTGACGCTATTCAATACTAGATGGCATTATTAGTGAAGATTTTTTCTCGCGTTGGCCTAGCATTAGTTTACAAAGGGGATATTTAAAGATAATTGTAGGAATTTAAAGTAAGAAAAATTTCTAGTAAATATAATTTACAAAAATAATATATGTGTGCATCTATTGTGGGGATGGTATCAAGTTATTGGACTCACTTATAGATAGGTTATTTATAAAACGTATGTATTATAATTAAAATGATGATGAATGATGATAATGAAAATTCGTTGGTAGGCAGCTACAAAGCTTTTATTGTTTTATTATTTTGTAGTATGCGCTCAGTATTGTACTAGAAGTGTCTAAAGGTAGATTTTTGTGTTTTTATAGCGCTTAGGTTGTCGCCATCTACAATTGTCCTCTAAGTGTCTGTACATAAAAGCAACTTAGCGTTAATTAATAAAAACGAAAGCTATAAAACACACGTCTCGTCGAGGGTCATTAAAAGGAAGAACGCTTTTAACGACAGCTGGCTTTGGATATTATCTGAGCGATCGAAAGCTTTAGAATTGGTTAGTATTTGGTTTGTGTAGGTACCTACCTAGTTTTGTAAAAAAATATGTTTGCTACTCATGGTTTATTATGCATGTAAAAAATATATTCACTTAATTACAACAGCTTGTTTACGTACATTGCTTACTCCTCTTACAATCCTTGGATAGCCAGGGTTGTTCAGGGATATTATCCTATTTAACAAACTCATGGGAAGAAATATTTATTCAGTTCATGTAACTTGTATATAATAACAGCAATAAAACTACAGTAATGGAGACATTTTTATGGAAGTCACAACCATATCGTTACGTAATTGACTTCCTGGAACTACTGAAACTTTTATATTTCTTCATCATCATCCTCCCGTTGGAGGGTTTCGCTATAGTCACCAAACTTGGCAAGCAGGTTGGCGACTGCAGTATTATGTTTTAATATAGGTACAACAAGGAAACGTTGCTGCCTGTTCCCTGGTACCTATACGATTGTTATAAATTATGTTATAACTATGTATTTTTTTCGAAAATAAATAAAGTGCGTTTACAGTTTAGTAGCTCGTTGAACTTACTAAATCTATGGTTGTACCTCGCTTGATTCTATCCTAATCACACTTTACTGCCACATAATAACTTCGTAAATACCGAACACTATTTTCCCACCTCTGCCAAATAAGCGACGAACTGCACTCATCGTTAAAACGCACTGCAGTCTACCACATTGTAGTATGTCCCGAACTATTAGTCGTTGTTCAATTACCATTTGTCGTAATTAACAGGCGATGGTTAATCTCGCTGGACCCCCCTCCCCTATCCCCTGCGTGTGTCGCGCCGCCCTAAATCACGGGAATGCCATGCCCTGCTGCTGTCTGCCGGCTTTTTTGATATCCACTGCATTATGGAGTTGCAGATTGTTTTTAGTATTTCAATATAGTAGCTAGACTTTTGACCTCATAAATTGTAAATATGATTTGGAATGAGACTAATAAATTGTGTCGGTTAGCTTTAATATTAATGTTATCGTGATTCGTCTGTATCTGATAAAAGGTTAAAGCACAAGGTCAAATTATAGACATATATTAAGGGCAATATTTGACAAACTCCGTGTAAGCGAATGAAAGTGTTAATTTAATTCTTGGAGATCGTAGGACGTTTGAAATCATTATATAAAGTCATAAGATTTCTTTCCGAGTTTGGTTGGTTAAAGGAATACCCTCTGTGCCTTGGAAAGCACGCTACGCCGTTAATCCAGATTGTTATAAAATCGGCTAATATACCAGGAAATGGGCAGCAAGTCCCCTATTACACATAATTTTTGAACTGTTAGATATGTAAATGCTTTATAGCTAATTAGAAATTGAAACCAATACGAAAAACGCATTTGTAACTGACAAATACAAATTGATCACTTTTTTCGAATTGAATTGTCCCTTGCATATTCATGACATCATTTTTTTTAAGACAATTACCGCACTAGGCAAAATAATCCCTATGTCGCGGGGGACTTAACAATCACTGAATTCACGGATGCAAATCTCACCCAGACTCAGAACAATTATCTGTGGTTTACACAAAGAATTGTCCCGGGTTAGAATTGAACTCAGAACATCAGGTCTCAGAAGCGACTAGGGGTACCGTAACGACCGAGCCGCCAGTGAAGACATATAAAAAAAAAATTGAGAATATTTTTCAAATTTTTTTAACTGCGGAAAAATTAACCACTAGCATTCCCAGTCGGTGTAGGTATATTCATTTATTTTTGAGACACTTCATTTAAAATGTGAGTGAGTTCCTTAAGCCGTATAATATAGATCGTTCTAATCTTGAGGCGGTGTTATCGATGACGTCATCAACCCCCGGGAGTTTTCGAATTCTTTCATCAAATCCGAACGGAGCTTGGTGCGATTATTCACACGATGAGTCAGCGATGTTCAAACTTCTGGCGCGTGTCGCTCAGAATTGGCTCAAAATTTCATTCGAGATAGGTTCATCATCATCGTCATCAGCCCGTATAACGTACACTGCGGAACATGGGCCTCCTTCCGAGGGAGGGTTTTTGCCGTAGTTACCACGCTTCGCAGGCGGGTTGGTGACCGCAAAATTATATTGTAATACACAGGGAAACGCTTGTGCCCGTTCCCTAGTATACGATTGTTATAGATGAGGTTTTAACAATTGGGACCAACAGCTTAACGTGCTTTCCGAGGCAAGGAGGTTAGTCCCTCAACCAACCAGACCCGGCTAGAAATATTAGAATTTATACAAAGATTTCTTGTCCGTTGTGGGGATCGAACCCACGACCTCCTGGACTCAAAGCGAGACTCATACCGCTACGGTACGAAGGTTGTCGAGATAGATTAAAAGCACTTAAAATAGCCTGATCCTGTTGTTATGCAATTGGTCAGAAGCTGTAGTTAACTCGAATGTACATTTATTGGTAATCTTTATTAATTGTGAGACAAATGCACCATTTTATATCTTTACTAATATTATAAACATGTAAAGTTTGTATGTAAATTTTATAGCACCGGTGGTTTGGTGGTTACGTCAGTGGCTTTCTGACACCTGGTGTTGTGGGTTAGATTACCAGTCGGGTAATTTTTTTGTGTGAACCATGCACTTATGAATAGTTGTTCTGAGTGTGGGTGTCCTTTATGTCCTTGAGTTATGGGTTTGTAAAGTCTCCCTTGACACAGGGATTTATATCCACAGTGTGAAAGCTGTCTTCTAAACGAAAAAAAAATGTTCGGGTGTAATCTCCGATACCCACTTCAGTTCAGATTTAGAAAATTATTTCCAAGGATTAACATATACATAGGCTATATTTTAAGAATAGGTTCCCACAGGAACGGGCCCTACCCAAATGAAACCGCCGGTGAAAGCAAGTCTGCAATATACTCTTACTAACTATTATGTTTAATTTAATGGTACAACTATAATCAGCATAACCTAATTGTGAGCTTACCCAGACCGGCTTTTATAGTGTTATCAAGAACAATAAAGCTTGGCTTTAAATATGCAGTGTCTTACTGTCATGGTCTTTATTGCTATTGTAATAGAAATCATCAAAAACTTATAGCCTCAAGTGTTGTTCTAGCATAAGATAGTTAAAGTAACTATAAATTTGATGGTCACTAAACATCGTAAAATGCTGCAATTCATATGAGCACTGTATTAAAGATGGTGTTTTAAATAGTTTTACTAAATAATCGCTGGAACTTAAATGAGTATCGGTAAAAAGTTAAAATGTTTTCCCGAGTCTCTATGCCACCTAACATTGATATGTTAAAGGACCTGATAATATGTAAATGAATGCTAAACGACTTGTTTTTCTTCCTATTAAGTATACTTACAATAGGTAGTACATACAAGTAGGAAATACTGGGACATTCCCCGGTCATATATACATCGTAATTTTTTAAATCATTTATTATAATTGGCAGGACAATTTGCCATAGGAACATTAAAATTTTAAAATATGAACGTAACATTAAAATAATAAATAATATGGTGTATATGTGCTCGTGCAGGTTATATAACTTCTATGAGTTTAGCAATCCAGTGCAGATAGCATCTCTATAAGTTCAATCCGCACTGCGTTTTTGGATAAAATGTTTCTAAATTCTTTATAACTGTTTAAAGACTCCGTGTTATCAATGTTTAAAAAATGTATGATTAATTTCTTTCGAAACGGTTCCGAAGTTATGGCGTCAAAATGTTCATACTATCATAAAGTTACACATATAGTTCAACTCTTTACTCATATGATTTTATCAGATGTAGTGCGTACAAAACGCACGGTGCTTTGTGTGGATGAAACTTTTGCATATATAAGTAAGGACCCCACAAAAATAATATTAACAAGAATCAATATTCCGTTGTTCATGGAATCAGAAAATATGTAGAACTTTTAAAGTTTGAGCACCAATCGAACATAAAGGAAATAAACAATCCCCTTCTTACAACGGTAATCCCGAAAGTAGATGGCAATGTGGCGAAATTTATCTACAGGCCGCTCCAAAAGCAATTATAATTCTGGATTTTGTTATCCACCCAGTTTCTAAAGGATAAAATTTATTTTAATCGCGTTACTGGAATTATAATCTTCATTTGTTATTCTTGAGCAAACTGAAGCTAAAGAAAGTTGGGAAACGAAATCTTAAGGGGTATATTATTTAGAAAAGTTAAATGCTAACTTAGTTATCATGTTTTATTAATGAACTTGGAATTCGTTTTTTTTATTAGTAGGTATATGTTTTCCTTTCGTTTTCTAATTAAAATGGTCTACAGAAAAAGACTATATTATAATTATTTTTAGAGAATACCTACGTTAAGAAAATATCCCCTAGGCTTAATAACAATATCATACTTGAAAAATGCCTTCACAAAATATTGAGCTATCTAATAAATGTGATTTTCTTTTTGTTTGTTACGATCAGCAAGCCTTTTACGTAAAAAATACAATTTTGTAGATTAGTCGCAAAACGTCAAGAATTAATCTAACAAATAAAAATCGTTGGCGCATTCTTTACGGAATAGAACTGAATCTATGACAAAGCTTTATATATACTAATATTACAAAAGTTTGTATTTCTGTGTGTTTGTTTCGAATAAACTCAATAACTACTTATCCCTGAGTAACATAGGCTAATTCTTTTTACCAAATGTGCACCTGCGAAGCCGGGACGGGACGCTAGTAGAGGCTATATGTATACAGCAATACTTGATTTCCGAGGTTAGGCTATTCTATACGTTGAAAATACAAACTTTTCCTCCTTATTATATTTAATAAGGAGGAAAAGTTTGTATTTTTGTTTGTTTCTTTCGAATAAACTCATAAACTACTGAACGCATTTATATAATTCTTTAACATTAGAATGCTACGTTATCCTTGAGTACTTGAACATAGGCTATAAAAGTCCACCCGTGCGCTGCCCGGCCGCTAGTATTATAATAAATATGTGTACCCACTTTTTCTGTGTTCAAGCTCCATAAACGACAACAGCTATCTTCTTGTTGTACACAATGGAAGTGACCGTGTACAATAATGTTACGTGCAAAGTTCGTAACAGCAAATGTAACAAAAGGAACGAGTTTCGTTTTAAAAGAATAAAAAACAAATAGTGAACACACTGTGTAGTGATGCACCGGTGCGGTGCATAGGGAGGGTCGCGCTCCCTGCAAGTGCAACATCGCGCCCGGCCTTAATCAAACCCAAGCAATTTATGATCGCACCGCCATACGGACACAGCCGCATTCTGCAATTTTATACATTTTTGTTCTATGAAAAATGTCTCTCTCACCTGTTGTTGGCGAATTGTTTGTTCTTTTAAGTGAGTATATAAATTGATTGTTTGTCTATGAAAGAATATTTACATTAAAGTTTCGATCATTTTGTTTCACTTGGCGTGAAAAGGAGGTGAGATGTGAATGTTTTTAGATTAATCAAGTTCAAATTAAATCAAGTTTTTTTTGCTCTAGTCTATTAACATTTTGAAATCTCTCCATGTAACTATGAGTATAAACTAGTGAGCCCATTTTTAAATTGATTCCGTTGTAGAATGACCAGCAATATCCAAGTATTGTATCTCAAGTCGAAGGGCGGGCCCCTATCGAAACTGCTTACATTAGAACTTACACTTACGGGCCCAATTCTGTAGGAATATCTCCGGACTACGATCATAAAATTGAACGTATTAGAGATAACGGTTAGAGGATAGTTGAGGTTATTCCTATTATTGTCAATGATATTTTAAATGTTTTATTGTTAAGGTTTTTTTTTACGTATTTGATTATAATGCTATAACGCTTCTTGCGCGCGGTTTCGCCACCGTAGCTCCCGTTCCCGTGAGTTTTCTCCTTATCTTTAAAGATATCTTATATTTAAATATAGCCTATGTTTTGAGATCAGATTTTTAATCCAGTAGTTCCGAGACCTATTCAATGCCAACAATCAAATCTTTCCTCTTCATAATATTATATAGTTTTGTAGAAAAGTATTAGTTACTTATATACCTATATACTTTATACTACCTATAGATGTAAGGACACCAAACCTTGACAAAATAAATATTTAAATCTTCCTCAAATATCTTTCTATCTATTGGTGAAAACCGCTTGAAATTCCGTGCAGTATTTTCGAGTTTATTGCGAGCAAAAAGACACTTCGACAGTAAGACGCGGCGGAGGCAATACAAAAAATTAATTGACCTATACATATTATTTTTTGTGCGTATAAATTTTAGTGACGCCCATCGCAAAGAACCTAACTTGTACATGCAAAGCGCCACCAACCCACTTACAAAAAGTCTCCCTTAATTGAAGTAGTCACCGCAAGCTCATCCATTTTTACGCATCGGCGCCTGTATAAATTACAAGAACAGTGCATCCCCAAACAAGGCAGAACCGACCAACCCTCCAGTGACTTGCACTTTGAATGCACATTTTAATGGGTTTGTTTCTCGAAAGCCCTCGTTTTAATTGCACTGAACTATTCTAAAAACTTGTTTAGAAGAATACATAAGGTACACGTGGCTTTAATTAGGAATGCTCGTCTTTGCTGTGCCGTAAATGTAATTAGGAATTCTACATTTGCTACTAATGTCTTCATGAAGTATGAACAGTTCGTTGTCTTGTTGAAGTGAAAAAATGGGTTGAAAATATTATAAGCCTCAGAAAAAGTAATCAGATCGTTGTTATGAGACAAACTCTCACAGACATTAATTGTATGTGATGCATTCTTCTACTCGAGCGAAATACAAAAGTTGCAATTAAGTATGTAACATTTTTGAGTGAGTGTGTGTGTATTTTTTTAATTTTCTTTTTACTTTATCAGACCTTGGTAAACCAGAGTCGTTGAGGAATATTGCCGTAATAACCACTTTTGGCTGGCGGATTGGTGATAGATGCTGCTGCCATCCGTAACGTACGGCATCCGATACCCATAGAAATATATGGTGGTCGTTTCTAAGCCGGAAACAATACGCGTTTTTAACTTTTACAACATTAAAATTTATTAGATTATCATATACAGATATTAGTAGGTTGACGTAAGGAAATGGCTCAGCGTAATACGTGGAGCCGTCGACCCATTTCACGCTTCGCTAAGCATGAACTCACGGTAAACATACACATACTTTGATGTATCATCATGTATCAAGAAAATACTTTATCATTTGCTTGTTTTCACGGTCCACAGTATTTCCTAGGGTATAGGTAAACAAATGTTCATTATGTTGATT
Organism: Nycteola revayana; assembly: GCA_947037095.2. NCBI lineage: Eukaryota > Metazoa > Arthropoda > Insecta > Lepidoptera > Nolidae > Nycteola > Nycteola revayana. The sequence continues at coordinate 10,051,709 of OX344845.2, read as the reverse complement.
CCACTCAGTATACGAATAAAACATTTCTATAAAATAGTAGACGATTTTTTACAGATAATAGGTTAATTTATTATCACTGCATATTATAATTATAAAACAAAGTCCTGCACTGCAACTGTCTGTTTGCGGAAAAATAAAAAAATATTGCACGGATTTTCAAGCGGTTTTCATCAATAGATAGATTGATCCTTGAGGAATATTTAGATATAATATTTGTTAAAAAAAAAAGTCAAAAATTCTTTATTCATATAGACACATTTAAAATATTTTAAATCATGTTCTTATGATGCGTCCCTTTCTTTTACTACCACCAGTTCTGGACGTGGCAACTCTGAGAAGAACTGGCAAGAAACTCAGAGGAATCCTTTTTTAAATAAATTTGATTTTACAATTATTAATAAAGCAGTATTGTTTCAGAGCAACTCACTCCCAACTATTCCCAAGCTGTTTTGTCATTGACATAATCTGAAATTTTGTAATAAGCTTTTTTACATAATTTATCTTTCACATATCGTTTAAACTTGTTTATAGACAGATCTCTAACATTACTAGGAAGTTTGTTGTAGAAGCGTATACATTGCCCCATAAAAGAATTGCTTATTTTGTGGAGACGTGTAGCATGTAAAACAAGATTATGCTTAGTTCTAGTATTAACATTATGAGTGTCGCTTTTTTTCTTAAAACTATCAATATTCTTATGAACATATAAAAGAATTTCATATACATATTGTGATGCGACTGTAAGAATATTAGTCTCTTTGAATTTCTCCCGTAGGGAAACTCGCGGACCAAGTTTATATATGGACCGTACAGCTCTTTTCTGTAGTACAAAAATGGTGTCAATGTCCGCACAGTTTCCCCATAGAAGAATCCCATAAGACATTACACTATGAAAATAACTAAAGTAAACCATTCTAGCAGTATCCACATCAGTGAGTCGTCTCATTGTTTTAACAGCATAGGCCGCAGAGCTAAGTTTCCCTGACAGTTTCGCAATATGTGGGCCCCATTGTAATTTGGAGTCAATAGTTATTCCCAAAAAAACAGTTGACTCCACTGGCTCCAACCGAATACCATTTATTTTTACATTCGTGTCAATTTGTTTTACATTAGATGTAGAAAATTTAATGACTTTGGTTTTTTTTTCATTTAAAAGTAAATTATTAGCATTAAACCTTTAAGGTAAAGGTGGTCGCTAGTAAGTTATATCATTTTTTTGTTCTATTATTCGTAGTTTCAATTTATGGCAATTTTTTCATACATTGGTTTACATTATTGAAGTCTTAGTAGGTATCCCTAATTATATTATTTAAATAAAATATAGCCGATGTTACTCAGGGATAATGTAGCATTCTAATTGTAAAATAATTATTGAAATCTGTTTAATAGTTTTTGAGTTTATTCGAAACATACTTAGAAATATACAATTTTTTTCTCTTTATAATATTAATATAGGTTATAGATTCGTCGGTGATAGTAGGATACTGCGTAAATGACAATAGTTAAGAAGGCTGAACATCTAAAGTAGTGTAAATTAGTGTAACTTTTGATGTTCAACCTTCTTAACTATTTTTTTTTCATATTTCGACTTTTAGGTTTTCGTCACAAACAAGGAAAATACTTCTTGGTGGACGAAATAATACTTTATTAGTAACTGTCACTTTCGCGGTATCACTATCACTATCACCGACGATATAAATAAACTTTCACATTTATTGCATAATTTGGATTTATTAAATAAGAATTAGGTTTTAGAATAATTAGAATTCAGAGAGTTACGTTACGTTCAATTACTTTATTTTGGTAATAAGCTTATCTACCTTAATATAAAATTTACTATGCCTTCTGTACTTTGAAATACAGTTAGGGTGATTCTGCGTAAGAAAGATTTACGTTTCTTTGGTCAAAATCCCTTGTCTGTCCATCTCGTATTGCAGCCTAGGAACTTTAGAACAAGATCAAAAAGCCATTCCCTCTATAAGCCGTCAGTTCGAGTTATTGTACAGAACGTGACCGGACTCCAGCCTCCGGAAACCTTCTGAAATAGTTTATTTTATAACCTTCGTTTGTTTTGTATTCTACTCGGTAATAGGATTACTCAAGTTTTATCACGACGGCAATTTGGTTTCTACGCCTGTCACCGAATGAGATCGGCTGTTTAGAAGTCAGGTAGGAAACAAAAATAGTTGCCAAATATTAAAGCGAAAATCTTTTATCGAAAAAATATTCTTAAGGTAAATAATATTGTGTGAAAAATGACGCTTTGTTAAATGTCTTGTCTGATTATACACTATCCAGCATACAAACATCTACTTAACGTAAACATCTTTATCAGCTCGTTCTGTCGTGGCTAAAAATATATCTCCTAAACTATTCCGCAAGACGTAGAACCGGAAAGTGCTTTACGTAGTAACTTCGTAGTACTACGAGTGACACGACACAACAGGGTTGTCGCAGGAAGCTATGCTACGCTGTAGGCCTTTTGTAAGAATCTTCGACGAACACTTTATCGTAGTACCTGCACACATAAATAACTGCTGATAGTAGGTAAACAAGTAATTTATGTCATTGTGTGTATTCCTTTCGGAATTGTTTAATGGGGAAGATAAAAAGTTCATTAAATTGTGCTTAATGGATTGATATTGGGTTAATGGATTGCTGTGATAGTAATCATTATATTTGTATTTTAAAAGATTGTTAACTTTAAATAAAATTCTTAATAATTCAGCAGAGAAAATCTCATATTAAACGAAATAATATATTTCTTAGAAGAAAATATGTCGCACTATTTGCAGTTTTCCACACAAATAGAAACATTCTTATTTAATCAACAAGAAGCAACCTTTCAGAAGCTCTTACAATGATGCAATTTCCGCAAACAAAGCGAGTAACCTTGATATTACAAAACATATTTTCGTGAAAGATAAGAGAAAGACATTGCACCACATCTATTGTACGGTGGGGGAGGGCGGAGGCTGCATGGAAAGTTGTTTTTCCGACGAAGGGAGTCAGTGCGCCGCGAGCGCTTCTAGGTGACAGTCGACCTTACGCGATCCTTCTCTCGAACCCGCGAACTTTTATGTTTATATGTACATAGCGTTGCGTATGTCAACACCTAGAACACGTGTTATACATATAAGTGAATTTACAGTGACAAAAAAAAACTAGTTATAATTTTTTTTGTGTATTCGTGACCTTTGGATTTACTGCTGGCGTGCATGGATCTGGTATAAATTAAAAAGTTTTAAAAGATTCCACAGTAATGTCGGAACATCGTTCGTAATCCGAGATATTTATGTACGTCATATTTCCTTGAAAAAACTTTTCCATTCCTTTTTACGGCTCAAATGGGCTGAAGGGATATTTTAGGCTTGCAGTTTTCTGTTTTTTACGATATTGGATTTGTTAGATATATGGGACAAGGAATACGTTCTTCATCAAATGTAATGTAGAACTTTGAGGGATGGCGCAGAATGACATAGTACTTTTATTTGGGACAGACATTTGAAGATTACCACGTGCTTTTTGTTGCTTCACCGGGCATAAGTTAAAGAGTGAATGAAGTAGATTTTTGTAGGAAAGTGGCAAGTCAGTAGACTTAATTGTGTTATGATAGATGACTGACCACGTTTGTGACTCATCGTAGTAACGTAACGGGGACAATGTTGGAAGTTAACTTAGTTGAGGTGTTTTTAATTGGCATAGAGTTACTATTTTTTTGGCCACACCGAATGACTCATTGTGATAACTAGTAATTACCTTCACATATAGTATGCATGTTATCAATATTATATTAAGCACAGCCAGTTAACTATGGTTGACTGGCAGAGAATATCTTTTGGCATCCATCCGTAGGGATGGTGCAGAAAGAAAGGTGGTAGGTACACAGAAATAGAAATATAGTAAGGAAAATAAATACCGCTAAGATAAATAAGATATATACAATAAAATTTAACTTGGGAACCTTGCCAAGTAGAATAGATTTAGAATAGTAGTATATAAGTTAGTTTTATTTTTAATTAGTTACTTTTAGTTTGTATTTTATTCATTTTTATTTATTAAATAAATATGTAGTACCCTTATAAAATTTATAATAAAAACGATACATACTACATATAGATGTGTGTATAAATATATTTTATATATGTAATGAATAATACATTATATATTTATTAACATATACAATTTATTAAATAAACTATCAAATTAACCGCGTTCTGGGGACTCCAGTTCAAATTTTTCATAATATATTCACTGTCAAGTTCACTTTTCGCGTATTTAGTTAGGTAACGACAGTAATTTTAAGTAGGTTGTTTATTAACACAATATGACAAATATAAACAATTATAAATGTTGCAATAATTACAAAGCCATCCCATACGGATCGCACGCTTACATTCAGATTTTGTGGGAAACTCATCTTAAAAAAACTTATATTAAGGCCTATTTTTAGTTGTGGATAACGTACCTAGCTGATGGAGTAAGACTTTTCAAAATTGAATCATTAATACCGGAGATTACTCTCAATATCGAAACTTACAAACCGTACCACTTTATAATATTTGTATGGATAATATATTTTGGGAAAAATATACCGCCAACTTTAATTAAATTGTGTGTATTAATAGACAGAAAATGTATCATCACTAGAACAGCCGTCTTGGAGAGATTTAGATTTTCCTTTAAATCGGTTAAAAAAATACGAGTTCAATTTAATCCGTTCCCTTTCGGTTACCTGTTAAAAAGTAAATTATATGTTCTATTTTACTGCGGCAGGCGTGTATTTATCCTAAGATACAGCTTCATACATATTATTTGATATTCTTTGAACAAATTTGTCGGGGAGATGAGTCACAGGCTCCCAGCAAAATTATTGGACGGAGACGTGACCACGAGCTCGTGGTACGAATAACAAGGATTCTGCGACAATGTTTGTGCGCGTCCTCGATATGTTTCATGTGCTCCCTTTTGTACAATCAACGCGTTACTGCAGAGGAAAATATGTGTAGGAAGAGTAACAATCAACTTACACACAACTTAAATTTAAACATACACAATAACGTTAGTCATTGACTAATTGGCTCAACACAAATAAAATAAGTTAATCATGACTCATTCGACAATTAACTAGAGTTTTGCCAGCTGATTAATAAATTTAAACGTTGATTATTCTATTGTAAACTGGGTTAGATTTATTCAAATTAAATCAATTCTTCTAATACACTGGTTATATTTATGAAATTGGAAGTAGAAGGTAATGTTTAAAATAAAATAAATAATAATACTAAGTAATATCGGTTGAAAAAGTATTTACCGGTCGAATGTTTCAATATTATGGAGTATTATTGCCTATTTTCTGTTCAGGTTTCTATAGGGAATGGTAGTTACGCAGCGCGTGAAGAAATAGTTGACAATATCTAGAGGAACAAATCGATTTGATTAAATAGCTATATTTACTTCATTAATCATGCTCATTATGATTGATTTGTGACTATGAATTATGTGATTATTCTATTAAATTATAACATAAACTTATAAGGAGATTTATAATGGGCATGAGGACTAAAAAAAACTATTTAGTCCGTCAGTTAGATTACTAAAAAATATTGGACACGTATTTTTTTATTTATCAAATCAATAAAAATTGACAAAGATATAGAGCAAAAACAAACTATAAAGTCTAGAAGAGGGGGGCTTGTGACGTCACTATTAGGTAAAATTGTACCATATAGTGACGTCACACAAAATTTCAACGCGCTGTATCTTCGTCATTTTTTGTTTGAGGAACGAAAAGAAAAATACGTGTCCAATATTTTTTGATAATCTTATTGACGGACTAAATAGATTTTTTTAGTCCACATGCCTATTGCTTGAAATACTACGATAGCTCTTCCAATTTTTTATTCAGATAGACGCGAGGTCTTGCATCCAACAAAATTGCAAGCTTTCATATAAAACTGATAGTTTGCCAAAAGATTAGTGTATCATATTTTATTTTTGCGAAAAATTGTATGTCGAGTTTGAAATGTTTTTGAGAGATATAATACATTGGTTATGAGCACATATGAGGGTGTTGTTCAATTACTTTTCATTTGTAGTTGGATTAGACTTTTCAAGACTTGAAGTAAGGATATGAAAATAAATAGGTATCATATGAACAATTAAAAGATTTTACAAATTTGAGTTATGTCATGTTTGTTAAGTAAATTCGTCTAAATTGGATACAATACTCTAAGTGCGCACTTCAACTTGGCAAAACATGGCAATTTTTTTAGCGCTTTCTTGATACATCGCAACGCTTAGCAATGCTTGTTTCCTATTTCTCTGGCTACACTCATGTTATAGAATTTATGACTGCTGCAGAATTTATTGAATAACGTTACGACAAAACATAAAGTTCTGTATGGAGACCTATAAAATGTCGAGACAGTTAGGATGCCCACACGTTAGTGCGTTTCTTGAGCGTGTGTAACATTTTCGGGTAATGCGGCGACGACGTGGCGATGGCAGGGGAAACGGGGGACAGGGTCGAGAGCTCGGCACTCACATTGTTCTTCACATGTTGTTCGTGGTTGCTTCGTTCAAACACTCGAGGAACACGTTCGCCTAATGTAGGGTCAACCAAACTTTAAGGATATACGAAGTCTAATGAAGTTATTAATTCCATTCACTACGATAATAGCGTTAATAGATAATTGTTTGACAACTTTTGCAAGCTTTACTTACAGATATTTGTGTGCAAATATTGGTTTATGTTTTGAAATATACTTACTTCAAAATTTCCACATATAAAATTAGATGCCTCTATTTATTACATATCGAATATTTATAAAGAATTCGAGGTTGGTTTACTAATAACTAATGCACGAACTTTGGTTGTTGTTGAAAATAGTAAAACCTAACTTATCAGACGAATAAATTCTCGAGCATTTGGTTATATTAACGCAAATTATTATAAGTTATATTTGTACATTGTTACGTGAACTTTATAGACAGCCATTAGATAGTGTAAGTCGTAGAACAGGTGTTTGGAAGTTCGTATTACTTTATACCCCCATTTAGTCTCAGCGTCTGGTCCCATAACACCTGATAAATGTACACTATCGGGGGAATTTATGCAGTCCTACAGCAATAAATGTTGTTAGAACTACTTGAGAGGCGGAGCATTCAATACAAACAATTTGCACTGGAAGCGTAGAGTCTAATGAGCACTCAAAACAAGGATTTGTGTGATCCACAGACATTCGATGTTAGTTTGCATGTGCTTTGTGTCCATAAAGTGTAGGTAAGGTTTGAAAAGTACTCCGAAATACTGGTACTTTATTTCATAGTAGGTGTGTTTATTCTTTACGTAAATTAAGGATGTTATCTCGCAAACAGATTCACAGACAAAACAAACAGATTAGTTCATAAATTATAACTTTTTTACGCTATCTAAATAGCTATGGCAAATCTTTTGCTATGTGGCAGATGTCAAAATAAAACAAAAGAGTGTCGCGTTACCGAGCCCTCCGGCAGCGGGAATGCTGCAGCGAGGCCTACATTTATTTTTGATTAAACAAATTGTCCGCGCAGTTTATTGCTCCCTTGCGCAAACTCCCGTACTTTCATACTTAGCTGTGACTTTTGCTATACGATCACAATATACACACTACAGATATAGATAAAGGATTTAAAATTAAGCGGTGAATAAATCGATGTTGTGTGTCAGCCCTATATTGTAAACAACCAATTGTAATTTAATAATTAAAAAAAAAAACCTGCGTCTCCCAAAATCGGGTATTTTTCAAAATATATTGTCATGATTATTTTTATGGTAGGGCATCGTGAACTGAGTGAAATTGACTCATGTCAGCGCGACAAATCCGTGTGTGCACGGAACAGATACAAAAATATATTCGTATTATTGCGGATATTAAATTGAGTTCTTCCCGCGTAATGAGAGAGACCGAAACTTTTTCATCGCAAGCCAGAAAAATATTGTGTTCAAAAATAACATTCATCAAAGGCTTAATTCTACATTTGGGGCAACCTGTATAAGAAAGCTACGCGGAGTTTTTTTATGGCTTCGTTGTATTTGATAGAGTGAAAAAAGGAAACGACGGTCGTTGCGAACCGAGTTGTTTTACGATGTTAATCAAACATCTGCTACCTGAAGTCATAAACACAATTTCCTTTTTAAATTAGGCACAATAGCTGCAGGAAAGCATGACTATTAAAATGTTTGTTGTGTGACAAAAGAGGAAAATAAAGTGGTTACAAATAGTATAGAACAAGCATTCTGTATGCAGCTTGCGATGATTGCATAAACTCGTTGCAACTCAACAAAATGAATTGATGTGCGCTGAGATGATTGCGCCAAATACGTGTGCCGATAAACATATAAATATTGATTGTAGGGGTTACAATATGTATTGCAACCTGTGTGTACCTTAATAGGTACATATCCAACTAATTCCTTGAAGTGGAAAAGTAAATATATTTTCTAAAAAACCGTAATTCTTTACGCTCAGCGACTATTTTTCTCTTCATAAGGAACCTAAATCAATTTGATGTTGTTGACAGCTCCTAAATACCATGGTGAATTATATTTAAAATTTAAATATAACTACCCTGTAACATATGAATATACAATTGTAATAGAACATTAAAACCCTTTATGTACGGTAGTTAACAAGACTTTCGCCTTTTTCCCAAAAAATACGGGCAATATTTTTCTTAACCTTACCCATGTAATTATCTTAATCGCCTTATATTCTAACGTAATCAATACAAACGTCCAATAAATGTGAACGCACATTCTCCAAGATGGAAAAAGGGCCGTTTCAGGAGAGGAGGCAATAAAAGTAAAGGTTTTCAGCTAACCGTTTCTCAAACAGGCCCTGTCTGGTCCCCACCGGGTAGGCTGTTCACCCGGTGAAATAGCTATTGCACCTGACAAGCGTACCAAGCGGATCGGTACAGACTCTATCCCTGGAAATACATTGGCCATTGTTGTTTTTCTTGGCAATCGTTTGGGCTAAGAATGGTAACGATATCTTCTTTGTCCCTTTTGCCTTGGTTCGTTCAGCACTAATAGATATGACGATATTTTAAACCAACCTTTACTTAACTGTACCTATTCCCTTATGTCGTAATATAAAATTGTATTATAAGTGGTAAGGGTTTGTTTGTCTGTAGTTTGGAAATTTAAATACGATCACAATTTCGTAGCCTAAGTGTTTGTTCTGTATGAGCAGAAAAATACCGCGGCACTATTGTGTAATTGTTTTTAAAATTATTACTTCGATAAAATTGTAAATATTTAATAACTAGCAAATTATGGAACAACACAATCTCATCCAGAGACAACCTCCGTAGTGTAGCGGTATTTGGCTCGCCTTGAATCTCGGAGGTCGTGGGTTCGATCCCCACACCGGACAGAAAATCTTTGTGTAAATTCTAAGATTTCTTTCCGGGTCTGGTTGGTTGAGGGACTACCCTCCGTGCCTCGGAAAGCACGTTAAGCCGTTGGTCCCGATTGTTATAACATCATCTATAATAATCGTATGTCAAGGAACGAGCAGCAGCGTTTCCTTGTGTGGTACAACATCATACTGCGGTCACCAACCCGCCTGCCAGGCGTGGTGACTATGGCAAATACCCTCCCTCTCGGGAGGAGGCCCATGTTCAGCAGTGGACGTTATACGGGCTGATGATGATGATGACAATCTCATCGGATAAAATTTAAGTATGTATTTTTATTTTGATTTATTTATTTATCATGTGTGTGTACATAAAACACACACAAGTTACAAAAAAAGAAACAACAAAAAGACAACTGTACAATATGTCAGTGGTTTATTTTATTTATATTCACGTGTGCTCGAAGATTTTTTTTCAAAGGTTGTATTTTTATGACATTAATGAATAATTTGAGGGACCGATTTGTAACTTGGCCACAGAATAAATATAGCCATATGTTTATTCATATAATTAATACAACAATTTGAGGTAATTAACACTGAAAATAAATTAAGAATCAATGAAACATAAATTATTTACAGCTTAATTAATATTTGCCAGCACATTATCGCAGTTAAATAATGGGTTAGTTGTTATTTATTTCCCATTATTTCCATACAGTTTCGAGACTTATTTTGCTAAATAATAAGGTAATTCAATAAGGAAACAGTACAGTATTATTTATAAAATCCATATGTTGAGATCGTAAATCAAAACAGCTAAAACAAATGTGTTTTTTTATAATATCATGTCTTAAATTACATAGGCACAGAAAGGATTTAAGGCTTGTGTTTTTTTAACAGAAAATAGTTATACATGCTAGGTGCTGTATATGCATAGTTGAATGTTTCTAGATATCTATGGACATTATATATCAATAGACGTGTGTGATTATTTAGTAAGTTACTCGTAATTGCTACATCCGCACTACCCAGTTCTGATTCTTACTAATAAATCCATTCAGAGGTTGTCTGGATCAGATCGCAGTGATGCTAGTTGAATACTCAAAAATAATTGGAGATGATAATAGTGGATAACTCTAACATACTTACACGTTTTAAATTGTAGGAATGATAATATATGAGTTATAATATTATGGCTTTTAACAAATAAAGGTTTATTTAAAAAATATACAAAAATAAATACGACACAGTTAAAAAAGTTCAAGCTAATTTTGTCAAGTATTTGTTTTTGTTTCATATACTTATACCATATTCATGCAATTAATTCAAATGAGACGAAACGGATCTGCTCACAAAAATTATATTCTTTTCCCAAGTCAGTTGAGTACGGTATGAATTTTAAAAACACGCTTGTTGCCAAAATGCAACGACAAACTTTTATTTTTGTGTTGTTCTGGGACTAGCTCAATAAATATATAAGTTTCGGAGTCAAAAACATTTTAAACTTTCATTTCACAACTGTCTCAGGCAACTTTGATATTCATAAATTGTAATATTTGACATAGAGTTGATATAATTGCTTTCAAAATTTTATATCATCGTTTGCAGAAAGCTGTGTCAAGTTGTCGCGTGAGCCGATAGCATTAGAGTCGTGTAGAAAGAACCCTTTGGTGTTATTTATTACTGAACGCAGCAGGCACAGGGTTGATCCTGAACGTGACGGTTTACCGGGCGTCCTACACTATATTACATAACGTTGTCAAAATAATATAATATCAACTTATACACGCAAATACCATTAAAATGGTATATGCTACTTTATGACAATTAAGAAATGTTTCCTTTCTTTTTACACAACATTTTTTTTTATATTTCTGACTATATTTTCCTTCTTCTTACTTACCTTTCTTAATGGAACTTTTAAACGAAACGTTTTATGAAGAAACATTTCGTTTTATGATAGAATGAAAACTTGGTGGGTTTCTGTAGATTGTATCTTTAGAGGTTATTCAATATTAACCGCGCAATGCGAAATGCAGGCGAGCATTGTCTCCAATTTTAATTTAGACATTTTGGATTAAATTAAAACTTAAGTAATCTAGAGAGTGGAAGTTCGTGGAGTTAACGCCGTTGAATAATAATGTCATGGCTTGTTAATTCAGTTATAATCAAAAGTCTGTTATTTAAATTACTTGGTAGGTAAGTCATTGCATATTCTAATTGTTTTATTGAACTTAGAAGTCGTTTTTTCATCGATATATAAAAAAAACACAACCTCCGTAGCGAAGAGGCCTATATTCAGCTGTGGCCGTTTAATGGCCACAGCTGAATATATAATCTTTTTTTATATCATCATCAGCTGATATAAAAAAAGATTGACGAAACATACATCATGTTATAATTCAGCTTTTATCTTTGTTGATATAGAATCTAATCAAGAGATATTTACTCATTTTTCGGCGTAGCGTATTTAATAACCTGCTAGCTTTTGCACGTGGTTTCACCCGCCTAACTCCCGGTCTCGTAAGAACATCATAATTAAATATAGTTTATACTCTTCCTCAATAAATGGGCTATCTAACGCTGAAAGATTTTTTCGAAACGGACCAGTAGTTTCTGAGATTAGCGCGTTCAAGCAAACAAACAAACTCTTCAGCTCTATATATTAGTATGAACTTGCTAGTTTGAGCTTGCATGTACAATCATTACATATTATACATGTTTATGCCAACAGATTATTATTTGTTAATAATTGAAACGACATCATTATAAAATACCGAGAGTACCGGCTAATAAAATTACGTGATAAGACGACGAATATAGGAGGGCAAATTTTTTTATAGATAGCTTGAAAATATGAGAGAGACTATTGGGAAAAATGTATAATTTATATTCACGTTGAGTCGAGAAAACGTGTCGTCGTTGCATTTCGATGACAAATGGTAATATCGATTTATATCGATAAAATAATGTAGATATAATCGTTCCTACAGTATTAGGGGCTTCGACGATAGCGTTAAAAATTAATGAATCGACTTACTGATGGTAAATCGATACGTTTTCCAAATATTGTGACTGATACTCGGTCGGTCGGACCGAATAAGAAGGTATCCGTATTTTGAGTTTTTATGTTTTATTTATAACTATTTAGACACTAATATTAAAGCTGAAGAGTTTGATTATTGTTTGTTGGTTTGATTGAACGCGATAAGCTCAGGAACAATGGGTCCGTTTTGAATAAATTGGAAAGCTAGTGTAAAAACCTATCAGTATGAGTCAGATTTCTGTGTTAAAATATTTAGTTATATTGTTACCTAAAAGTGAATGTTCGTGTGAATTTCTTACTTGAGTATATTTTCAAATAGAGATCATTGATATTTTTAGTGTAGGTAAATGTAAAAAATATAAATTTGCCGTTCTTAATAAAGAACAAAACATGGAAAATCACGATTGTTCTTTAGGAGCCCCATTTATTTATTTTATCTGTTGATGCAAATTTCAACTATTTAGCTATCACGGTTCCCGAGATACGGCCTGGTGACAGATAAACATACAGTGAAGTCTTAGTATTAGGGTCCTGTTTCGTTACGGAACCCTAAAAACAGTAGGTATCGGCCGAATAAATCTCTTTAGCCTCTGAGATACACTTTTACTCAATCGATTTTTTGATAATTAATATAGCACCACGGTGTTACCAAAGTGTTTCTAGTAAGACTGCGCGGCGGCTATATAGTAACGATGAATGTTTCTGGGTTCGATTCCCCCACCAGGAAATTATTTATACATATGTACCCTGGTTACTTCTAAGACTCGGTGTGCTTGTTTTCAGCATAGTATGTGCTTGTAAAGGAAACCGCAACGCAGTGATGGTCGCAAATAGGTACAGGATTTGTTAAAAAAAAGAATGGTACCTTTTCGTTTATTTATTTTGATATTGTAGTGTACGGACTCTTCTTTAAATAATTTAAAGTTCAAAGCTTCATAAAGAATATCAGTTTTAAACCGGACAACGCTCACCTTCCATCTAACCGCTGAACACATTTCCATTTTCCCTTATTACACGTTTGGGACAAGTTATACTACTCTGGTCGTGAGAGATATTACGTTAATGTTCCAAGGGCCTTTTATTATAGACGTAATACATAAATTAAGTAAACTCGGTCAAACATTTGTACCCTAAAACTGCGGAAGTTTGTTACTATAACAGGGTTGAAAACGTTAAAATCAAGGACGCTCGTAAATTATACTTCTCTGCTCACCCCGGCGCCATGTTGTCTCAACGGTCGTAAAATATATCCTGTTTTAATTACGCATTGCCTTTAATTGGTGTTACGCACGCACGCTTTACTTTACGTGTCTTGAATGGAATGCGTAATATGAGACTTATAAGGTATCATGTGAAGTGAATAAGTAAATACACAACTAATTTCCTGTTAAAAAGTATAGGGATTAAATTAGTACGTTAGTTGATCATCATTAACAGCCTTTATGGCGTCCACTGCTGAACATGGGCTTCTTCCTGAGGGAGGCTTTTGCCATAGTCAGTACGATTGCCAAGCGGGTTGGCCGCAGTATAATGTCGTAACACACAGGGAAACGCTACGGCAAGTTCCCTGGAAAACGACTTTTTATAGATGATGTTATAATAATCGGGATGATGCTCAAGTAAAATATAAGTACTTCATCCTGTCTATATGTAAGATAAATGTGTTTTGAAGTTTGTTCAAAACACTCAAGAACAAGGGGATAAATTATTTTTATGCATTAATTTTTACTAATTTTACAGATATTATAGGACATTGGTTCTAGTATAAAATAACGCCATGAATTATAATAGAGGATTAAGGCACAGGAAAAGTATAAAAATACACTTTAGAATTCATTTAGACCTACCTACTTGTAGTCTAAAGTAGGTATATTTCTTTAATTTTTCATTTAATGTTCGTAAAATATTTTTAGCGTCCTTACGTTTGCATCTGATTAGGTAGGTATATCTTGAAATTTCCTACCGAAATTAATAATTCGTACCTAAAACTTAAAGCTACGGTTCATAAAAATAATAGTTGATAAGCCCGATTAACATCTAATTGTGACCAATTGAAATTCTGACCCTCAAACTCACTTCAGTTTTGCAAGGTAAAAATGCACTGAAAGAAATCCATTTATTTCAATTGGCCGCTTCCCTGCGCATGTTATGCGGACTTCTTGGAAATATTTTCCATTAGTACTTTTAAAGACCTTTAATTGGACCATTAAAATTGTTCGTGTAAAAGTTTTCTGTGGATGCAAATGATGAAATAAAATGCAAGAATGTTCATGCATATTGTTACCGTATCGCTGTTCACGTCAGTCGATCTGAATATATTTATTCTTTCTAGCATCGTATATGAGATGTGGTAAGTTCAATAAAAACAATAATTAACGTTTGAAGTTGTTACCATTTGAATGCCAAGTTTCAGATTGATAAATAAATATATTGCTGCCAAAATATTCAATAACAACAATGTTACTTACTTTGATTATCAAAAATATAATTTTGTAGTCTCTGAATCATCTTAACCAAGGACATTATTAAATTAAGTACATTTAAACAAACATAACGTTTAATAAAAAACATAAAACAATTTCACATGAAGTTTAATGAATTTGTCATTGATCTATTTATTATCTATCTATTATTGAAATTATGATATAATTACATCTTTCCTACTAAGTGAAAAATAAAAAATTTCATTCGATAGTCGATTAACCGATCAAATATCTATTGATTGTTTAATTAAATGAAAACCGTAAGACGCTTCTTCCTTTTTCTGAAGTCTCTTAAAACGACTACCGACCGTTCCACCCTTCATTGGCTCTCATGAGCAAATGTGTAACAAGCTAAGTTTACTTTTAATCGTCCCGCACGTATTAATTACAGCACCGCACCGTACTGAGCTAGTGAATTGTAACATAATTGATTGTGAACACGGACGCCGGTAGTTCGGAAGCAAATTAAATAACGATAACGTCTTCACAGATAAGTTTTAGGTTTCCGTTCTGAAGTAAACACTGGTTATAGTGGCTATTGAGAACCTGATTATGCAGTAATAGCGGGTTAGTAAGCTGCCTATAATTTAATGGATCATGGAGGGATGTTGGTATTTTGTAATGTGTTACGAATACATGCATTGCGATGTGTAGAGATAATGTGTATTCATCGATAAAGATTGTGGAATAAGTAATTATGTATAAGTAAGTTTGTGTAACAGGGAAATATTTATCAAATTAGCTTGTCTTTTTCTTTTCGTCAATGATTACCATAATGCTTTAAAAAGGATGACACTTATTTCAATAAATACGAGAAATGTCTTATTTCAGCTTTAGGGCTTTATTTATTAAATATTCTTAATATTATTACGTTGCGTTGCGTTTGACATATTTTCTTTCTTAATTTACTTTTAGCATAAAAACTTAAGTAATTGTTTTACGATACGTATGCGTGAAAATCAACCCTAACTTTAGACCGAAACTAGTCCAAACAATCCTATCTAACCTAATCTACCATCGGTTTATAAATACGCAGTTATCATTTACGACTGGTCATTAACAGAGCCATAAATCCAGGGGCTATGTTAATTCGGACACCGGTCATTCAGGAGCCCGTAATACCTGTTGAGTTATGTCCAGGCTTACCGATACCTGCCCTATGTTGACCTTTCATGCTTCGCCAGCTTTGACTCCATGATTCGGGTATTAAATTGAGTAATGCGTGTTAAATTGGGCTGGGATGAGATTTGATCGGGTTGTCGGTAATTGTATGGGTTATTGTTAAGTAATAAGTTAAATCTGCTAACAATTTGATTGTTATGTAGCTATTAATTGATAGTTTTTAATTATGAAAATCAACATGGACAAATTCGTTTGAGTAAAAGTGGTGCATGCTGATAATATGTATCCATGCAAACATTACTTTATTAAAAACCTTGGATTGTTAATCATCTTTGTTAAATAAAATGTATTTTGTCTATTCTTCTTAAAATTACAATTTGGCATAACCTAAGTAAATAACCTAATCTACTTCAAAATTGGATAACGTTGCCTCTATTGTGTTTTATCCTAGCATATTTACCCCACGGTATTGTGAACGCGCCCTAAAGCTGTTAGGTAATGGAGCAGGGCAGTAACATTTTATCCAGAAGGCAATATTTAGCTTCCGTGCCGTAAACCGATAGCGCAGCTGTGAACAGAGCGTAAAAAGCAAGTAGGTAATATGAAAACTAGTGTTGGGTTGAAATCTTGCAATATTAACGTGGATATTCAAATTTCTATTCCTTCGGTTACTGGTTTTACGCGTAATAAAAAAACCTGAAAATTCTCACCTATTGTAGGGCAGTGTAGTGAGTATAAATTCAATTTATATGCACAGCAGGTAAGCATTGCCATTCAACGTGGTAATGCTGCCAGCATTCTGGGAACCTTGCCAAGTAGAATAGATTTAGAATAGTTGTATATAAGTTAGTTTTATTTTTAATTAGTTACTTTTAGTTTGTATTTTATTCATGTTTGTTAATTACAATAATTAATTAAAAATTTATATTGAATAAGTAGAACTTATACAACATAAAAATTCAAGGTTAGACATCCAGGTCGCGACTTTCGAGTTTACACTTACGAGTGTCACTTGAAAGCCGCGCTACAGGAAATATTGACAGACATTTTACTTAATTTAGTTTATAGATATTTTTTTCATTAAAATAAAATTCCTCTAACATTTTCAATTTCACCAAATGAGCATAACATTACTTCCATTCTATTCTTCAATGTACTGAGATGTGAGACTTGCCTTAGATGCAGGTTCGAATCCTGTCGGTGGTCGAATTTTATTAAATTTCAATTTTGAAATATAGAGACTTACTATTTGGATGTTTTTTTCTTTTATTTTTGTAACTAGAACGAATATACATTATAACTCTGGACTCTGGTCACTACATACTGAGGGGAGAGTCTTGAAAAATGGCGTGACAACGTTAGTCTGAAGTTAAAAATGTAGAGAGGGTCCGGTCGACAGAGCCGTTGCAATGTGCAAGTGTCAGAGGCACTATTTATCTTGTACCCGCCCACGATTGATGATCCACTCGAGTATTTGCATATTACTAACCCGTCTACTATCTTACACTGTATGGGCACTGCTTGCACTCACAAATGGAAGGGATGAACAATCTACAAGGAGAAGCGAAGCTGTGTTGTCCGACAATAATTCATTAACTGAAAGATCACTTTGTAAACTGTATTGATTTTATAATTTGTATATTTTACAAAATTGAAGTTTTTGTGGTGAAATTTGATTGTGAATGTGCAAATTTTAGGTGAAAAAAAAAATCGATTTGGAAAAAGATTCAATTGGAATAAAAAATAGTCCTAGATGAACCTAAAAATAGTAGAAATAGTTTTATTACTTAAATATTTACTTTTTTATTTCCATGAACTTAAACGAATTTAAAATTTGCAAGGTACAATTGGGTTTCAAGAGTTTTTTTAACAGATATAATTAACTAGCGACCGGCCCCGGCTCCGCACGGGTGCAATGCTGATGATGTAAACCTTCCTCTTGAACCACTCTATCTATTAAAAAACCGCATCAAAATACGTTGCGTAGTTTTAAAGATTTAAGCATACATAGGGATATAGGGACAGAGAAAGCGACTTTGTTTTATACTATATAGTGATTAAGAGATTACAATATTTGATATCATTAAAGTAAGTAACTATTAATGTTGACAATTTGTTAGTTGTAAATCAAACCCGAAAACTAATTTCCGCAAGCAATTGCACGAACTTATTATATCCTACTAATATTATAAATGCGAAAGTTTGTATGTGTGGATGTATGCATGTTTGTTACTCTTTCACGCAAAAACTAGGGAATAGATTTGGCTGAAAGTTTGCACGCGGGTAGTTTATAAGCTGGATTAACATATAGGCTACAAAATATCCCGCTCCGACCCACTGGAGCAGATTGACGCGGGTAAAACCGCGAGGCGCAGTTAGTACGACATAAGCTGTACTAATAAATCGAAGCAAGCTGATTACCCGGAGCAATATTTTCATTATTTTCCCTCGAGCGTTTCCCCTTCTTAATATCGTTTAATTTAATCAAATACTGCTCGCTCGGTAAGCTATTTTCCACCACAATTTTCATATAAAATTTTATAATTATCTAGTTAACAGATTAAGGAGAATATAACGCAGCACGCAATTTAATAAATTGAAAGTCGTGTTATCTAATCAAGGATTTTATTACAGAAAATAATAAATTATATAGAGGTGGAAGTATATGTTTGATAACAAATAAAAAATAAAAAACTGGCTCATCATTTCAGCCGTAGGACGCTGGACATAGGGCTCCTTCAGTTCAAACAGGATAATAGATTACATTATAAAATTTACTACATGTTTAGTTTTTTCCGATTTTTATTATATAATTAAGATAAGTTGATTTTTTGTGAGAATGAGAATAATTTTACACATTGACTATACGAGAAAGCAGAGAATATTAGAAGCAGTTCGATTTGATTGATATGAATAAATTTAAATATTTCATAACAAACATCTACACATATATAAACAACCTCCGTGGGGTAGCGGTATAAGCCTCGCTTTGAGTCTAGTAGGTCGTGGGTTCGATCCCCACACCTAAATATCCGGATAAGAAATCTTCTTCACTTTAAGCCGTTGGTCCCGATTGTTATAACATCATTCTATAACAAGCGTATACCAGGGAACGGGCAGCAGCGTTTCCCTGTGTTGTTAACAATATAATACTGCGGTCACCAACCCGCCTGCCAAGCGTGGTGACTATGGCAAAAATCCTCCCTCAGAAGGAGGCCCATCTTCTGCCGTGGTCTTCATACGGGCTGATGATGATGATGATGATAATGACACAGATATTACATACCCTATTCATGTTTCCTTATTTTTAATCCATTAAATCTCCACAAATAGTCCAGTTATATTAAACAAGACATAAGGTACTCTACTTTTTTAAAAGCATTTGCTAAGAGGACCGAGTTCATTACAGCGCATAAAATTGTAGCCACAATGGCAAACTTTAGGGTTTAACCCAACTCTCTAGGTAAGTAGTGTGTACTAGCTTTATCTTCAACTTTGTTGAACTGAATTCTTTATTAACATATTGCGAAAGTAATATTGTTTTATTTAATGTATAACATTAGATATTGAAATAGACTGATTAATTATTTATAGGTACTAATTATTACTTGTAAGTAAATTAGTCTATGGTTTACCATTTTTAAAATTTTGCTAAAGATTAATCATTTGAGAATTTTTAACTATTTTATTTTAAGTATTCTATGATTTTGTGGTTTGGCGTATTTGGGTTTATTAAACTGAAAGTACATATTCCTGAATCGAAATGGAATAATTAAATGAATATGGATATTTTACGGCTAATAGCCGAAGTGCGGCTACACCTAGTTTTAGCCGGCTACAACTAGGTGCAGACGGCCACATGCGGTTAAACTTAGATGTATCCTACTTATCTTCGGTTAGAACTAGGTTTAGCCTTCACCATAGCGGCTAGAACTAGGTGCAGCCGCACTTCGGTGGTTAAACCTAGATGTATTATGCACGGCAACTAGTTGTAGCCGGCTAAAACTAGGTGTAGCCGCACTTCGGCTATTAGCTGTTACAGATACATACATTAAAGTTTTTTTTTATTTACAAATAATTATAAGATATTCCAAAGATTCCAACGGAAATAAAATCATTCCGCTAAAAATGTTTCATTTTCGTTGCCAATGATACTTTCAAATGTGCAGCCGACATACCTATACATCATAGGCACAAACCACTAACAATATTAATCCAACACTAATCCCTCCATTTCAATAATAAAACAAGATGTCGCCCCCAATAATTAATTCCAAACTGTTGACTCTTGATGCGGTTATTATGACAGAGTCCTAACGTAGAAAAATTCACCCTAACTGTAGTACCATTTCCATTTATCCGGGTATCATTAAGGGTATGATCCGTTCGGATAACTTATGGTCGGTCATGGAATCTGCATATAAATAGGAAAGAGGTTTACGTTGGAGGGAACGCTGCTGGCACGTTCCACGCCGCTCAGGACTTGCCAGTGTGAAGTTTGAGCATACTTCGGAATAACTTATGTTGCGATGTATTCACCTTTACGACCTAAGTTTGAAAGATTGCTTAAAGTTTTATCATGTTTGTTTTTTATTTCAATAGTAGCGTGTTGTAGATAGGTTTGGTTACATTTGCCATAGTGAATATATTTTGCTTACCAAATTAGAAATAACTCCAATACTTCGGTTTTCTATAAGTATTGACGTAATCAAGATACATATAGTTTCCGACTTAGAAAAGACCACCCTATGTATTCCCATGGGTGGTGCAGCATCTATCAGCTCAACGTTAGTTACCATCTTGCGATCACCAATCCACCTGCCAAGCGTGGTAATTATGGCATTATCCCTCAACGATCTTAGGCTCATTTTTAGCCGTGGATATAAATGGTTTGGAGAAGTCTTTTATATATAAATCTCAATATTGTCTTCTCTTCAGTGACGGCTGTAAGATTTAGAGTGCAAAACATAAAAAGTTTATCTTTATTTATATAGCTTAGAATGGAAATAAAATGTTACTTTGTATATATTTTTTACATTACACTACTCTTTGCAATGTAAAAAAGTACAATTTTATTTCCGTTCTATACCTATAAATCTCATAAAATATGGCCGTAATTTATTTATGTTTTATTATTTTTAAATATTTGCAGCCGGTAATCGTGTTTTATAACATTAAGTAACGCGTTGATACAAATATTACATACAATAATACTTGTGCAAATACGTAAGGCAAAGTAAAAAACATTGTTACCCAAACGGTAAACAAGATAAAAAGTTATTAGGATACACATAACAAGGAAAATACGGTTTTATGGGTAAAACGACGACGTGGTATGTTGATCCCTCAGTAATGGAACATATGGGATGCGTAGCTTTACCGTCCAGACTAGCCAGAGCACCTGTACCTACTGATAACTAGGCTTCGCTTCTATGGTAAAATCTTTATAAATATTAGCTGACCCGACATACGCTGTCCTGTCTTAACTAAAACTCTTACTTAAATTAACTTTTAATATTATAACCATGATGTGCACTAAGAGCAGTACACATTCTGTCAATGTTATGTGAAACGCCATAAGATTACAATATAAAAGTTTATATTGTTAAAAACTTTAAGGTTACATTAGAAAATTTTATATAGTGGTAAAGTTTTCTTAATTTTTCTAGTTATCAGCGCAATTTTCTTTATTTTTTCTTACATAAGAACCTTCTCCTGATAATAACAAATACAACAAAAAAAGAATTAGCAAAAGAATTAGTGACCAAGGGAAATAGGGTTTCCTTTTTAGGGTTCCGTAGCCAAATGGCAAAAAACGGAACTCTTATAGATTCGTCATGTCTGTCAGTCTGTCTGTCTGTCTGTCCGTCCGTATGTCACAGCCACTTTTTTCCGAAACTATAATGTTAAAACTTGGTACCTAAGTAGATGTATTTTGTGAACCGCATTAAGATTTTCACACAAAAATAGAAATAATTTTTGGGGTTCCCCATACTTGGATCTGAAAATCAAATATTTTTTTTCATCATACCCATATTTGTGGGTTATCTATGGATAGGTCTTCAAAAATTATATAGGTTTCTAATGTATTTTTTTTCTAAACTGGGCGCAAACTACTGTTCTCGCGAGAGACACTTCCAAAGTGGTAAAATGTGTCCCCCCCCCCCTGTATCTTATAAAATAAGAGAATGATAAAACTAAAAAAAATATATGATGTACATTACCATGCAAACTTCCAACGAAAATTGGTTTGAACGAGATCTTTTAAGTATTTTTTTTTAATACGTCATAAATCGTAAACCGCAATTTACCTTTCATTCGATCAACTCGAATATTAAAATAAAAAATAACATTTAATTTCACAAACATACGCTTTTTTATTCTTGATATCAAAAATAGGTACCCACTTGTAACTGATACGGAACCCTTCGTGCGCGAGTCCGACTCGCACTTGGCTGGTTTTTTTTAAATATATATATGATGTGACCCACGTAATGTTTTATAAAATAATATTAAAAAATATATATTCACGTAAACCTATTTTAAAGGTATTTGTAAAAAGTCAAAATATATTTTGGATCATTAATCTAGTTTATGTATTAATTATTATAGTTTGTATAAAAGCTGCCAGATATGAAAATACAATTATATTGTTTATCTATGAGTGACTAGTCAAAGTTCCGTCCTATGAGTAGGTTATTATTTAGACGGACCATAGGTATATCGATGCTTTCGTTTGGAATCCTATAATTATTTTTCTTAAATTAGTAGGAATTTTATCTATCTCCTAGTGAAATTCTCGTCAATTACGGTAATTATGTTAATCCGCCAATTGCGAAAGGCGACCAAATTTCAAACCTAATGATATAAAAGTTAAAAACCTAAACTCACCGATTTCAGCCCGTAGTTCGTAGTACTTTGTAATAAATAAAAGCTTATGTTACTATCCGATATGAAAGCTACGTAGCTTTATTAAATAATATATATTTTTAAAGCGGTCCTATAATCTATACTAATAGCATAAAGAGGTAAAGTTTGTGAGTTTGTGACGTTGTAGGGGGTAATCTGTGGATCTACGGAACCGATTTTGCAAATTATTTTACCAATAGAAATCACGACATTTGTGAGTGGCTATAATTTGAGTTAAAGTTTCCATGGGAACGGGATCTACGAGTAATTTATAATTTTGGGCGTTAAAAATAAAAAATCTAGTTTTTTACTTTTTTAAGAATATGCATATGCCTATATATAACGTAAATAATGTAGCGGCAGTGAAGTTATAAAAATATGATCTATAGAATGGAAACGTTTTAATTGATCATCCAATCTTTTCTTATACTACAAATAATTAATTAACTTAGTAGTGCGCGTCTGTAGACTTGATTTACTACATCCAATAGCTTTATTATCTGCAACGTAAAAAGGACCCAACAGAAAGTTTGATTAATGAAGCTAGCTGAAATATTAAAAAATAAGGTAACTACTTACTATTAACACCTTAAAAATGAGTAAACAGTATTGTTTGTGAGCGCAAAACTCTTAAGTGAAAGTGAGTATAATAGAAAAAAGGTTGGCGTAGATTTCATTATCATTATAATATAAAAGTTTTTTTGTGGAAATGCAATGGTTTGGGTGAACATATTTAGTTAACCTCGAAGCTTTTGCTACTTCACCGAGTATATAAGGAAGCAGGCCTTCAGTCTTATAAAATGGTTTATATACAACTTCTTAGTAAGCAAGCTGTGCAAGATGTTTTTAGATAGCTGGTGATATGTCAATATCAATACTAATATTATATACGTGAATGTATGAATGTATGTTGTTACTACTTAGTAGGAAGATAGTATGGCATAATTTCTATGGTTTTACCTTCAATATCAACACAAGCTGCACGAATAAAATAGGTAATTAGCGAGATATGTGATGTGGTCTGCACATGTCTGTCTGCTAAATACCGGTGGACATTGCGTACATGCTTTAATATCGCCATGGGACACTATACACGTTAATTATTCATATATATTGCTAAATGTCTGGCTCGGTCCTTACCGTGCATACAGATCTGCTGGCCAGTATATTAGAGGCGTTTCAAGTGGATTAGAACGATCTCCAAGCTCATAGGTGTAGGTAAGAGAAGTTCAAGACTTTAGAAGCATAAGAACGGTCGTTAGTGCGAGTTTACGATAAAGGCACATACGACGAATGTTTCTGACGTATAATGGTACATCCGATCTTATGCTTTTGAGCTCTAGAGCTATCTGTATAATGGCGTTATGATAACTGGTTGATAAACTTTCTGTATGGAACTCTAGTCAGAAATTGACGGCATATTTTTCCTGATAAATACAATTTTCAGTGTGGCAGTCTTTAAGCGAAAAGTGAATGGGCATTTGGTAGGCAAGTGTGTTCATTCTTAGCCCGCATGGACATTAATATGATATTGAGGACAAACGCGATCTATAAATGATATAATAAAACTTTTAAATCACCATGTACTACCATGTAATACCATGAATTAGAGAATTTATTATTTTATGATTCAAGGGTTCTATCTATTTATTGAATAGCTTGCCGCGCACAGTTTCACTAGCGTAACTCCCGTTTCAGTTGGAACTTTATAATTATATATATCCTATAGTCTTCCTCGATAAATGGAGTATTTGACACTGAAATATTTTTTTAAATCGGACCATAGTAGTAAGTAAGTGATAATAGTTCCTGTGGTCAGCGTTCAAGCAAACAAACTCTTCAGCTTTCAATATTAGTATAAATATCAAACTTTAAGTACCTAAATAAAAATCGAAC
Organism: Nycteola revayana; assembly: GCA_947037095.2. Taxonomy (NCBI): domain Eukaryota; kingdom Metazoa; phylum Arthropoda; class Insecta; order Lepidoptera; family Nolidae; genus Nycteola; species Nycteola revayana. Next base: position 10,026,846 of record OX344845.2, on the reverse strand, counting down.
AAATGTGAACTCAATGCCAATGGCATTTTCTGGCAGTCTTTCAGCTTTGAAGCAACAGAACATAGATAAAAACTTTTTTTTAATAGAAATAGATAAAGAATATTGAATTTATTAAACACACAACAAAAATAACCGTTAAATAATGTATATTATATGAGTAGAATATAAAATATATAAATGGAAAATTAATAACAGGTAAATATCTTCAGGTAGTAGAAACAGGGACGCCATATAGAAAAAAGAAAGTATAAAAATGGCACAGTGACAATGTAACATATATATTGTATTTTCAACAATGAGTTTGGAAATATCCAATTAGAAAACAGATGTAAACAAACATTTAAATATCAAAATTGTTAATTGCTTAGCCACAAATATTACTAAAGTAATACTGGATAAACAATAAATATAATTGTAAAAGTTAATAAACTGAGAAATTAAAATATTGTTAATTCTTATCTTCTTTTCTTCAGTTGTACAAAATATAATATTTACAAGTGTGTTTGCTCTCTGCCAAAATATCCAAAAAGAAAAGCTTAATAATAAAAGGATAAATGTATTTGATATCTAAAAAACATGGTTTCTAAGAAATATTTGAAATAAAAAGGACAAGAAACCGAATGTATACATTCATAGAAAAGGAAGTACGATACGACGTTTTCTTATTACATTATCATATCAAAGGATTATCAAACAAATCTCTAGGAGCTCTATGACTGCTTTCATCACAGTAAAAGCCGTCACCCCAACACAATTAACCATAATAAATGGATCACGAAAAATCTAATCTAAATATTTAATCGAAAATTCCCCTGCATTGCAACAAATGCACTGGTGTGTTCGTTGCACACATGCACACAGATATGTTTGTGCGAAACTATTGCTGTTTGATTTACCCTAAGGCAATGTAATAGAAAACCTTTTAGAGATGTTTACACCCGGATTAACCGTTTTAGACAAGTGTTTTAAGTGTTTTTGCATGTCGGCAGTTCGTAGTGATTTCGTAGTACTTCGTAGATTCGTAGAAAGTATTCGCAGTTTTCTATGGCCGTACGGACAATTATTTTCGTTTTATTTAATTAAAGAATGCTTTATTCATTCTGTATTCAAATGTTATTTAATTTAAAGGTAAAAAAATCTAGTTTTGGCATAAGATAAATAAAAAAAACTTTTTTTAATTTGTTTGTTAGGGTTAAGATAAAACCGTAGCCACAACTGTTGACACACACAAATTCAATCTTGGCACACCCACACACAACCGTGCATGTTATGTATGCGTGTGCGTGTGTACACTATAAGTGAAGACAAGTGCATTGGAGTACAGGAATGCAGCCCTCGTCCCCGCAGGCCACCCTAGCCATTACGAATGCAAATAATATTTCTTTCTACCAAAATATTGCTGTGTTAATGCCACGCTAAAATGTGTACGATGTACCCCATTGTGTACTTTGGGTATTCGCTTTTATTAGTTCTGTTTATTGGTGAAAGGGCAGGACATTCGGTTATATTAGTTTGTTTGGCTTAATTTCTTATTTGTCGTTGTGACCGCTAGTTTGTACGTCAGATAGTATAATGACAAATGACTGTTTACTTTGGACAGATTTCTGTAAATAATTAAGTGATTTAAATGTTAATGTTACGAGGATTTCTGTTTCTAAAACTCGAAAGATTATACGATCAGGTAAAACGGGTTCTATTGTGGTGTCTGTGTGGTGTAGTGGAATTAGTATATTTGGATATTGATTTCCGGATTTGAATCCCGGATTTGAATAAATCGAATTAATTAACATATTAATTAAATCAAAGAATATGGAATTCAATAAAAGACAATAGGGCTAAACTTAAAGGGATTAATTTAATAACAACTAATCATAGCCGTGAGATAGTATCTCAAATGTTTCAGAGGTCGGGCTGAAAACTCCGCATAATTTTCTAATTCCGTCTCGATGGTGCGGATTTTATTGCGTTTCGGTTTCCCTAATGCTGAAATGCGACGTAAACTTCGCCTTCCTGACCCATTTAGGCGGATATTGTTGGGGCGTATACTGTTGAAATTGCTACTGCAGGCTTAAAATGTCTTGTCCTTTTCAGACGTGGTATGAAGAAAGGGGACAGGTATTGCTATTTTGGTGTAAAGTCTAGTAACCCAATTCAGATAACTTTTCCCCTTGAAGGCTGTTTCGAGGAGGTCTCTGTACGTCTGTAAATCACTTAAGACGAAAGGGATCGGGCTCCGCGCGGCGCAAGTCGCTGATTTTGCTCACGATAAGAAAATATTTGAAACAGTAGACGTTAACCTTGTTTTATGGATTCCATAAGTTAGGCTTCTGGTTTGTCTTAATATTTCCGTTATTTATACCGATTTTTTAATAAGTTATATTTTTTGTTATTGCCTCTTTAAAAAATATAGATTTTCTATTTATTTACAAAAATAAGATTTCAAGTGAACTGAACATTTATTATACATAGTCTAAAAATATAATGGAACTTAATTAATCGAAAATGCTACTTTAAGCTGGAAGTATCTTGTCTCTATATTACTTCTCATCAATTTAAATTTTTTTTAGATATTTATCGAAAAGTATCTTTTTTAAGTCTCTTTATTCGGATTTGGTAAATGATTTGAAATTCAGCCTTATTAAGACAATCGTCGTCAGATTTATTTTTATTGCTAAAAATCAGTGAAACGACCCGAATTCTGCAGGCTATATTACACCCTTGTGTCTCATAGAGTACATAAAGCCATTAGCCCTGCGGTAGTATTATTGTCGGGTCATAAGAGCGAACGAACTGAGAGTGCGCCCATAACACATACCTGCTGACATAAAAAAGTGTATGTAATTTTTACCCGATTAAGGTATTCATTCGGTGGGTCGGACTTGACGATATTTATTTTAATAGGTATAATATAATTTGAGAATTTTTTGGAAATAAAGTGTTAATAATATGGAAACATAATAAAACAAATTTTGATGTGTGCAAAATAAAAAGAAATGCGACTATTACGTGATATCCAATAATATATAAATAAAACAATTTATATCGCTCTAACTCCGTATTTAGCTAATGTTACTACTTGTTGGCAACATTTCACTAACTTTCCATCCTTAGCAGACAAAGTTAGTGAAGTTAGTTTATTTACAGCCGCGGAACAAAGTTTAGAATTCAAGGTTCTATAATCGCACGGTGAACTTACAACTTCGCTCTGTAGTCTGAGTGCGGAGTTCATTAGTGTTTATTTGTTTTCATTTAGTGCATTGTATGTACTTGGCAAATGCAGGGATATAAAGACTTAAGTGTACATTCAGTTTTAGACGCAGCTTAATATGACTTCTAACATGATGTGAACTGAAGATGATGTGAATCGGGTCTTTTGTTTCAAAATTAATAATGTAAAACGTGCTAATTTAATAAAATCTTTTTTTTTATCGAACAGTTTTATTAATTTACAAAATGTTTGCAATCTTAGTAAAGTCGCAAGTGAATTTTGTAAAATCAATAAACCACAATTAAAAGTTCTTGTTTGAATTCAGTTCAATTACCTATATATCTACGTAACCACTTACCAAATATAATACCCTAACAAATTATAAAGTAAATATATATGTTTGTTGGATATAAACGTGATATGTTGCTCCAATAAATTACGGTAGTCAGGAGGAAGGCTGCCCGCCGATAAAGTTACTCCGTCTGGGCAAAGACAATCTCGACTGTACCAGAAATATTGATGAAGCCGGCAACGTACACACAAAAACCGAAGTATTTTGTACAACTCGCAGCAAATTCTTCAAGTAACTTTAAAATGTATCAGTACCTTTAATGCAGATGGAACATAAACTTTAGAACACGTTATTTTGAAATATTAGTTCTCATTTAGAATTAATGGTATACGATTGGGATTAAAATAACTATAACGAATGCGGATTGTTATTAGTTATAAAACATTGTCGAAGTAAATTGTATAAATATGTACTCCACATAAGTAAGCAGAAAATTTAGTGCCAGTGACTGCGTCCGCGCGATTTTTATTTCTCGTGAAGTTGAAGTTTAAGTTGCGTGTGTTAGCTAGTAAAGTTGTCCTATATTTATATTATATATATTTTTGTTATTAAGATAGTCGTCTAATTAGTAAAACTAAAGCGGCCGTAACCCAATGGCTAGGGTGTCGGACTTGTGATCTTGAGGTCCTGGTTCGAAACCCCATTGCACGAGTACGCGTAATGAATTTGCCTATGTAAATATTTTGACAATGGCAAAATTATCAAAATTGTAGCGCATCTGGGATGTTTGCATTGTTTCACAACGATGGCTTTCATGCCATCCTTCGCAAGAAAATTGTATCCCTGATCTCCAGATTGCGAGGCAGCCACAATCAAATAATGAGTACTGTAGCTGACAGGGTCTCATCACCACTCTGGAGAACCCTGGTTAAAAGAGTAATATAGTAATAATAATAAGTTTCGTGTGTGTTCCTATATGGATCCTATAGTTATCTGAAATAAACAATTTTTTTTATTTATTTTTAATTTAAAATCCGGGATAAAATGTATTGAACTCCATTACTTTTACGATAAATAATCTAATAAATTTTACAAATAAATTATTATAAAACATTCAAGATGTTATTAGAATTGAAAAAATAATACTTAACGTCTAGCCGTTGTCAAGTCGCGAGTTCATAGCAATAAATAAATACTCCACGCGATACCAATCTTCACAATCCTGCAAATGGAAAGTAATATTAAGCTTTGTATGAAGCGAAACGACTACAATATTAGCGCTATTTTACGCCTCAACATTACAAGTTATAGCGTGCTTAAATTACGATTTAATATGCTGTTTATCGTTACAGAACAGTTTATGAGTTCTACTAATGTGCCAAATACTAAGCAAGGTGTGCTATAGATAAGTAACAGTTGTATAACTGTGACATTTTAGTGCGTCCCTTTGCGTGTTATTTATTGCTCTAACTTATCGGATAATTAGGTTAGTGTGGGGACACTTGGGGGCAATTTGTCAGATCCCGCTAACTTAACTTTATAAGTTTATTCCGATTCTCTTTATTGCTGTTAGTAGTTTTGGCGTTCTTTTGTTTCTGGCGAGGGTAACGTTAACGAAGCTTTTAACCAACTATCTTCTTATAGTGACTATAAAGGAAGCCTGTAAATATATATGGCAATAGACTTGTTTAGCCAATTACTTATTGTCCTTATGTAGCATTAATTGCAATTGATTTGGTGGTCAGTGAGTAGTCTTAGGGTTTATAGGTAATTCTATATAACTGATGTTAATGTAAAACTCTACAGTTTCTCATCTCAGTTCATAACAATAATTTATCTCGATCATGGTGATCACCTACCTTTGTTACAGTTGGCGAGTTTCATTATTTCTTTATTTTATACGTCTCATTTCATTTACATATAATATTTATATAAATGCAACAACACAACACTTTAATATATTTCGATTATCATTATTATTTAAATAATAACATATTTCTTTTCATCGGCTACACAGTCATACGTTATCCAGATGTAAGAATTATTGTACTGCAATTCACTGCAAAAGTGTCAGTTTCTTTTTTCTTTACAATTTATATTCACTTGATCCATTCTTCAATTCTTCATACTTATATTCACATTTCACAATATTTTAAAATAGGCAAACAACAATAACTTACTACAAAACTGCGAAACAAAAATGTTGAAAATTTTATCCGTCTGCATAATGCAGGAACGCGTAAGTTTTTCCCAAGGCGGTACGTTCACCGTCCAACATAAAAACTGCCTTCCGCCCCAGTCTGCACCTAAACGTTCATGTTTAACAGATAAAACGTGCTGCAACTTTACCTACCACCACTACACCTACTGATTAAATTTGTACTATTTTGTTAGACGGTCTATTTAGTAAGATAGATGGTTTAGAAGTCCTAGACACCATTCATTCCTAACAGTGGGTCTGTCATACTTGTAAAAGCAAAATATTGCTCACATAAGACATATAAAAAATTATTGGCTTTATATTCTTCTATACAACTTGAGATTCAATATTCTTACGGCAGAACAGCTGCCTAATTGATTTTGTCATTAGGTTAAAGTTTTGTTCTTTTTAGATATTAGTGCAATATTATAATTGTTCTCTAAACTGCCCCTTTCCGTGTGGTACAATAACAAAACAAATGGATCCATTAGAGAAAATAACATAGATACTGGCGGTCCCATGTGCGCTAGCGTCAAGTTTGTAATTAGATAACAATCGAGCCCGATATGTTCGTGTTTGATTCTACTAACGATCCAAATGCTTGTATGGCGTACATTAAATATGAACTCGGAGTACAATAACATGCATAGTTTGATGTTCCGATATTACTGAACAAATTTTCTAATATGCCAAGTGATAGAATTATAAGTAGTGAACACTATAAAAATGCAATTGCACTATAATGACAAGCCCTAGACGTTCAAAAAAAAGTGGGGCGCAGTCTGCCGTTCAGTGTTATGACTGGGACTTACCGTCTACTGATACTGGAACTGTGAAAAGAAGAAGATCTTCGTGCCCAGAGAATTCAGGAAAAAATACTGTGTCCATACATGACGCCATATTCGAAGTGCAAACACCATCTGACTCTGGAAGTGGCACATCACGGAGTATTGAAGATAACGATCGCTCGGATTCGCTCACCGAAGTAGAAGAAAGAATATCGTGCATTATTAATGAGAGCAGATCTTCTCAAAGTAATTCGGAATCTAGCGACGTAGACATTATCATAGAAAGTATCTTTAGCAATCCCCACGAAAGCCTATTCAACGTAACTCAAAATGAACAAATTTTATCCGATCGCAGTAAAACGTTCATTAAGCAAGAAGCATTATCAGTTAAAGAAAAACAAGATGTTACTGTCGAAGATGTTCCTCCTGATAAAAAAGCGAGGGACAGGCGACTCAAAGCTCCTGCACCTATAAGGAAAATTAATAAATCTTTTGAAATTGTTAAAAATAATTCTAAGCTAACGAAAGAACCTGTTAAAGAGCAAGAAAAGAATAGTGTTTTACCAATATACAAGAGCACAGTTCAAGGAAATATAGATTTAAACTCAAACCAAAAGAAAAAAGTCACAACAAAATTAAAACTACCTTTCTCTCCAGTTAGAACAATGGATAAACCGAAAATAAATTTCTTTCAAAACAAAAGTACCTTACAAGAGTCTAAACCATCACCATTGTTAGCATCGCCGGTAAGAAGAACCATATCAAATGAATACGTACGGCTAAAGTTTACCAATGACACTGTGGTCAGAAGGACTATAGACGGCAAATCTGTACCAAAAATAACGCCAAAGATACAATCTATTATACCAGAGAGCCCCGTAGATAGTGAAGACCCTTTTTTAAATTTAAGTCCTAATAAAAAGTATACAGTGACAGTGAACAATAAAGTGCGATGTGATAAAGACAACTACGTTATATTCGACCCGAACACCGGTTTCACACAGTCTCGTATACCTTTGAAATCGCCTACAAATGAAAAATCGCGTATCCCTCTTAAATCTCCCGGAGAAAACTCTGGACTTGCTCGTAAATCTGCCAATGTGAGTGATACAGACAGTGGGATATTATCTCCAAATTCACCAGTAGATACAAGTGATAAAAGTTCAACGTACTATGCCAATGCGGCAGCGTTTAGTGAGACAGCGAAAAAGTGTTCAATTGACTTGGATATTACCATCCTCGACCCCGGGCTGGCGAAAAAAGCTGCCGAACAAATTCAGGTGAGTGATTAATATTTGAGTCGTAGATGTTTTAGTAGATCGACGTAACGTAATTTCTAGGTTATTGGCTATATGAATTTTTAATTTACCCTGATTTTCCTATTTTTGCAATAAGTAACATTTATTTACAGTAGGTATAAAAGAATATGAATAACCAAGAGGCTAATCACGTAACGATATGCCTATCACTTTGGTACAAACATATTTGCTTTTCAGGGTTTATTTACTGTACATGCAATATTAAGTACTAATAAAAATATTTCAAATATGTCCATTTTTAAGTGTGAGGTTGCATTGCGCTATTGACTAAAATAAAAATATTTTAAGCAATCTATACAATTAAAGTTAATAAATATTGAAACATTTGATCAAACGTAAAATAATAACGTAACGTAAAAACGTAAGATAAATGTTATACTACATATAAAGTGCTAATTTAATTTATTGCGTACATATAGATTACCTATTTAATACAGTAACAATAAATAACATAGGAAATGTTATTCTAATGAATAATTTGTTTACAATGACTAGGAATACCTACAGTAATGAAGACATTTTTATCGGAGTCGTGGTAACTAATTAGAACTAACAAATATTGATTCTTATTTAAAAAAAAATAAGCTTAGCGTATCTATTTTGAACTGAGCAGAATGTAAATGCTAAAAAGAGCCATCTATTGTCGAGTGGCGAAAATACTTTTGCGGAGATGCAGCTTTTATTTATAAGGCACGATATCAGTCAGTAGTCGGCGCCGACTCGCAACACACTAATATTTTTGGACTTATAGTCTATAGAATATATTTGGTATTAAACTTTCAAAGTACCTTATACATTAAAGCATTTAAATCATTATGATGACTTAGGGTTGATTTTTCAATCGTCTGATAAGAAATTTCAGAGAAGTAAATTTTTTATTTGTCAGAATTTGTAAGGATATTCTGTCAAAATTCAAATTTTTGATATTATTTATTTTAAGATTCAAAAATTAGACCTTATTAAAATATATTTTTATATTTCACAAATAAAAAGCATTACTTTTATTTTATATACTTTAATCTTTTACATAGTATATTAATTGGTAGTAACATGCCAAACTAATCGTCTCCAAAATGTCGTGTCGGTATCGATAGTTTAACTAAGACTTTTCTATACAAGTCAAGTAGAAAATAAGTTGTCTTGTAGATTCCGCCATTTGCCACTAGATGGCACTGTTAGCAAATACACCAAAATAAGGTAGGCATATTGTGTGGAAGCAATCGTGCAGTTAATTTTTCAAATGGGTCCATTTAACGAAAATAACGAACAATGTGTTGGTTGCGTGTACCCGGGGGCTGACTTTCGTAATCGGCGTAGTTTGTATGTATGGGCAATGGGCAGTCGGTAATTATGCGTCGATTCCACTGTCCGCTTCTGCTGTCTCGTCGTTATTGTATGTGGTTGATGATGTGCGCAATAGCATCTAGATGCTATCAAGTGCCATTTGTCGATTGTTCCTTTATATCGTTTGTAGAGAGAGGGTGTATTGTGTCATAATATGTTGTTCGATCGCATTGCCTGGGTACCTCTTTATGGTATTCGTTGGGTTGTTAAAGTCGTATAAAAATGACGAATAATAATGCAAAAAGAATCCGATTTATAGTCAAAGTATAAGTATATTATAAAAACGTTAGATTGAGTAGGTCAGAGTGGGATGCTTATTGAAGATAAAATGGTCTTCACTAGGTGTCTTGCGCACCACAATCTATCACCCATGTAAGTACCTTCCGTTATAGCGGAAACTTCGAATGTGTTTTCGATTTCATTAGTAGGTAAGTACCTATATCATGTTTGTATCAATGTATTATTTGATACTTTTGAATTTGTGTAATTTTCTGTAAAACAAAAATTTCATTTCGGGACTTGTTGGATGTGGGACTACCCACCGTGTCGTGGATAGCACGTTAAGCCGTTGGTCCCAATTGTTACAACATCATCTATGACAATCGTGTACCATGTAACGGGTAGCAGAATTTACTTGTGTGTATGTTGTTAGGTACCTACATAATACTGCGATCACCAACCCGCATGTCAAGCGAACTATAGCAACACCGCCTGCGAGGGAGACCCATGTTCAGAAATGAATAGTATATACGGGCTGACGATGTTGACATTTTCGGACCCCTGTAGCCCGGGGGTAGCCTTGCCTATGTAGACAAGCAAAATACATATAACAGAGAATAGCTTTAACATGATCCAGTTTTCCTGTTGACTATCAATGTTCGGACAAACAGTAACAGTTGACACAATTCCCATTCCTCCGATAGCCATCCAAAGTATAGAAAGCTTATCCCTTGCAACATCAGATGCAAACAATAGCGTGACGTCATTATCCGTCAAACCGTTGCCAATAAATTATGATACTCGAACCAATACAATAAATACAACCTATATAACAAAAAATAATAGTAGGTAACGGTCTAGTAAGTAGGCCTAACGATGCATTCGTGGACTTATTTGTAATTTAATGTCCACTCGCTAAGCAAATCGCATACGATGCATGGCGACCTGTGAGAATCACCTGCCTGATTACTGACGCCGCATGAGATGAATAAATAAATGTTTCATGTGTAGGTTTAGGTACATGATGTGCAATTTTATGGCGACTCGAAGCCACGACGTAGGAGTCGGCGATACGTGACAATACGCTAAATACCTGGTAGAATTTTGTTGTGTCGCCTCATCCGTGGCGTACCTACGGCGAATTATTTGTCGATTAAACTCAACGGCAAACAAAAAATTACATGTTTCAATAGTTGTCGTTTTTGCTGTTCCATATTGTTGATAATAAACATTTTAAAACTCTGAGACTGGCAAAATCACTGAGCGGCGACAAATCTTCAATTAAAGAAGAATAATAAGCCAATGAATGAAAGCTATATTTTGTGACTTGTAGGTTTACTACAATCTATAAGGTTGTCAGATCATCTCACATCAAAAAAAGCGCCAGCCGCCAGCACCCTTAACTATGCGTCGCACGTGAGTTGCAATCAAGCAGTCTCAATGCAAGCTATAAGTTTCAAGGTTTCTCTCACCACGAATATCCATTTGTGACTGAACGCGCATAAAACAAGCTTGTCTTCATGACTCAGTTTACATCGCATAGACGCAGCTCGAGTTGTGTGGTTGCAGAAAGCGCGCTTAGTGCCCACTGTAGGCTTTTGAAACATAAGAAAGCCAACGGCTGGCTTGGAGCCGTGTTGTTACTGTGACAGTGTAGTGAGCGATGATCTTCACATGCAGTTTAAGGTTTAGAATAAAAACGTCCCTACCCCGTAAAAATAATGATATCCACAGCCAAATAACATTCTTGTTTGACGTTAATAATAAGGTCGCCTGAACTCACAGGGAACTTGGAAAGGAATGTACCACATCAAATGTATATTCACTAGCTGTCTTTGTATTTAGACCCCTATGCCATTTAAAATCAGGTGGTTTAGGATCATGAATGTTCAGGAATAAAAATAATTGTAATATAATTTGCACTACTTATTACTTTAAATAAATCTACAAAAGTTTAGTCAAATATGAGTTATGTGTGTGTGTCTCCTCAAATTAAGATTTTAATTTCTTTCTTTATTTCATAATCACAACTTAATTAGCAATTCATTTAACATTTTAAGTTATATAAAGGAAGGTTCTAGAACAGCGAGTTATATGTTAATGAGAGGTAGGGGAGCGTGGGGTAAGATGCACAAACAGTCGTCTTGAGTTGAGGAGCCGGCCTCTCCCCGTGAGGGCTCTTCATGTAAACCGGTAAACGTTTTGCACTCTCGCCTCCAAAAATGTTTCATCTCTTCATTTTGGCTCAGAAGACCCTAATTTTTTGAAAAAGTTATTTATAGCTTTAATTGATGAATAAGCTTGTATATATTGTAGAACTATTCTTATCATATACATAGTATTAAAAAAAAATATTAATTACCAACTAGTAATTTTCATGCATCTAAAGGTTAATAATATTCCTTTCCCGTGGAAACTTCATAATAAAATAAAGCCTGTAGCCTTCCTCGATAAATGGGATATCTAAAACTGAAATAATTTTCAAATCGGATCTGCAGTTCCTGAGATTAGCGCGTTCAAGCAAACAAACTCTTCAGTTTTATATATTAGTATAGATTACTAAAAGACTAAATAAATAAGGTACTTCTCATATTTTAGTATTGTACTAACATCAGGGAAAACCGGGGTGTTTTGACAGTGAACACGAGTGGCTGCAGTTTTGAAGGGAAATCAAAGCGTAGCCGCAGGGCAAGCGCGTTCGTACGCCAGTCACGCGCCCCGACTGTAACCTAATTACTGAAAGGTAGACCAATTTACGAATAGACTTTGTATGTATAGAGATGGCTGTAAGCTAAAAAAAAGGTGTTTGTTTTTTATGAAACTCATTTTTATGTCTCTCTCAAAAGTTTGCTGGAAGATAATTCATAAATGAATTAAACTCGCCTTTGTACATGTCGTTTCCAATTTACCTATACACTTTATTTTTAAGTATTTGTGTGTGATGCCTTCATATTACATAAATATATCGTCACGTCTTTCCCTATGGGAATAGGGGTAGGCAGAGACAAAGGAACGACACCTATCTCCTATGTCCTGGCACACCTCTTTCGCTGCTTCCACATTCAGCAGTCTCATCATGCATGCTCGCCGGTTATAGCTACTTCTTAATTGACCGTTATTTTAATATGTCACGTCATCTTAATATTGGACTAAACTATGCTACTAACAGCATTGTTACATATTCTTTATTTTCGTTCGTGATTCTATTTTTCTTTCAGAATAATAGTTTTCGAGTCACCAGAGAATATCTACGTACACGCGTACTTACAGTTATTTTGAAATGTAATCTATACTAATATTATAAAGCTGCAGAGTTTGTTTGTTTGTATGTTTGTTTGTTTGTTTGAACGCGCTAATCTCATATTTTATTTAAAAAAAAATTAGGGATCCGTAAGAAAATTGCGATTTTGTAACCCAAGGTGTACAATCGAAAACCTATTTATGTGTAAAATAATGTACTACGGGTTTGTAGGTCTTATTAAGAACTACAAAAAAGTCCGCGAGAGCATATATCTAACTACCATAGTTTAGTCGCAATAACCGCTTTTATGTTCATAAAAAATAATTAAATCGTCCGAAGAAAGAAACTACGTTAAATGTGTATCGTAATATTAATCCTTATGCAAATTAAGCATGATCTTATCAAGGGTATTTATGTAGAAATAAAATACTTTTTGTTTTATTTCAATCGGACATTTCGTTGAGAAATTATCACGAGTATAAAAACGCAAAGAATTGGTACCTAATAATGAGTTATTTGCCATAATAGATAAAGCTGAAGAGTTTGTTTGCTTGAACGTGCTAATCTCAGCAACTACTGGTTCGATTTGAAAAATTATTTCAGTGTTAGATAGCCCATTTAGCGAGGAAGGTTATAGGCTATTTTATTAGTATAAGTTCCCACGGGCACGGGAGCTACGCGGGTGAAACCGCGCGCGAGAAGCTATAATTTAATATATTATATGTTACGGCTAAAGGTAGGTGTGAACATAAACTTAAGATTAGCCATTATATGTTACGGCTAAAGGTAGGTGTGAACATAAACTTAAGATTAGCCGGCTAAACTTAGGTATATTATATATATTATTATATATATTATATATACATACGTATACAAATACAATTTCTAAACTAAGTATATCATTTTAATGTATTTCTTTGGAAAGTAAATCTGCAATCTATTTAAAAAGAAATCAAAAATTAAAATGGATTGACAATTCTGTGTATTACTGTGTCTATAATATTGTCAGGGTTCCACCCGGCCAGATCTTGGTCCCCAAAGAGGCCATTTCTCGATTGAGTGAGGGTGCTTAAGTAACTACCTACGCCTTATGTATACCGAGGTCCAGTTTACCTTCGGACTTAGATTCGTCATTTAACAAAAGAATAATAACAATAATCATCACGAAGACATTAAACGCTATAATTAAACTACGATGTCATTCTGGACCGATTACAAAAATTCTTTCACCATTAGAAAGTTACTTTATCCAGGAGTATATTTAATTATGAAGTTCTTACGTGAACGGGAGCTACACCAGTCAAACTGCACTTAAAACAAAAATAAACTGTTTTGCTACGCTAATAATAAAGAAGGTAACATACCTACATTAAAAATAGCGCGAATCATTTTATTTTTCATTAAATAAAATTTGTATTTGGGCTCATACTAACTTATACTATGCTAAAATATGATCACCTTTTTTTTATAAATAATCTATTCTGCCAAGGGGGGCAGAATAGATTATTTATAAAAAAAAAGTGAATGAAAACGCAGTACTTGCAAAATCGCGATTTCGAGATATACGCGGTAACGCATTTTTTGTTATCTAAACAAGAAGTCTATATCACATGACTTTTAAAGTGAACCTAATAATAAGCAAAACTCAATCTTTATGTATAAATTAGGGTCCTGAAATGTCATTTTCGCAAAAAAGGAAAAATCCCAAAAATGCCGATTATGGCAAGTACAATTAGCAAGGCAGTATTGATTAGCTATGAAATATTAAAACCAATTGCTTTTGATATTTCAAAGAAAAAATAATTTGTTATTACACTTAAAGTATTTTCAGCACCGTTCTTTCTATCTACTTTTGTCCGTCAATCATTGAAATTCGATCAAAACGAATGGGAGCTTTGGTATTTCAATTCAGTATTCGACAATTGCAGTCATGCCCTAAGGGATTTACGTGTACATGTTTAATTAAACTATCTGAATAATGACAGATGCAATGACTGCATTATGTTAAGAGAAGCACTTTCAGTATTTAAAGGACACATATAAAATATACAATTTTCCTTTAAGAATTTGAGGGACAGTAGCATTTTGTATCTGTTATATTAATAGATTACTTATTTTGCTAATGTAAAAGGCAATAAAAATAGGTATGTGTTCATTAAATATGCAGTAGTAGACCAATGTATTTCAATACAATGCTAACAGCTTAAAATTTGGAAGGAAGATATTCATAAGGTCTTTTCCAATTCTCGACCTAATGATTATTATTTAACACTAGCTGTGCCCCGCGGTTTTACCCGCGTTACTCTACTCCAGTGGGTCGGAGCGTGATTTGTTGTAGCCTATATGTTAATCCAGCGTATAACTTATCCCGGAGCAAACAATTCCAGAATTTCAGACAATTCCGTTCATTAGTTTTGGCGTGAAAGAGTAACAAACATCCATCCATCCATACTTACAAACTTTCGCGTTTATAATATTAGTAGGATACATCTTCAATCTAAGTGCTTGCCAAACATAGCTTTTTACATTGGCAAAATAAATAATTTAATAACCTACATAAAGAGATAATCTAAGAACGATCAAATTATTCGTTAAATACCGACAGGGTAAATTCTTCACCTTAATAAATACACGTTATCGCTAGCTAGTGTGTTAGTACTGATGTTTAGTATTACCAAAAAAACCGAGATAAATAGTTTTGTCGGAAGTAGGGAATCATATATCAGTCGGTGTGATCGTAAATATCATAAGCAGAAGCACCGTGGCCTCTCGCTCTGTCTCAGGGTAAAATGCAAATTGAGCTAAGCGACACCGTGAGCGATATTGAATTATATACCTTATGAAGGGACAACATTAAATTTAATTTTCAATATCGCCCATGGTGTCGCTTAGCTCAATTAGACTCTCACCAGTCGATGTGTTCTTGGCTAACGGAAGAAGATGTCATATTTATTGTAAGTGACTCTATAATAGATTTATAACTACGGTAGTTAATTGATAGGTGTGGTAGGTTAATTGGTACGAGTAAAAATATTGCGTCGTGATGTGAAATGATGCGTGAGAATAAAATTCCAGTGCAGCTTTATTTTTAATGAAATTTGATTAAAGTTATTATCTATACGTGAAGCAAACACTTTATACCCTTTTTGTAGTATACAATTTCCCACACTTATAGTTTATACAGACAAAAACGGCAGAATTCTTATATTTTTTTAAATATGGTTGAATTATGACCCCTATTTTTCATTATTGTACGATATACATTTTTTAAATTGTTATTCTACCTGTTCAATGCAGTTTCACGCGTAATGTGTTATTTTGCGAAACGTTAAATATTTTTATTTAAAACTAGCTGTCCATCAATAAATTCTGACGATTCCCGTAATTTTTGGCCAAAAAACTCTTTCTTACAAACCTTGTCCTCATAATAACGAATACAATAAAAGGTTTTATTTGACGGTAAGGAAATTTGAATCTAAGGAGTTCTTTAATACAAGGTAACACAACAAAAAAAAAACTACAAAGTGTCTACATCAGCTGATAGTTTTGTAGTAATTAAAATAGTAATATTTGTTCGAGAAATACGAAATGACGTTTATTATGTGCCTGGAAGTGTAATAAACCTAAGAAACTCTGTGGAACTGTGCGCCCGCCATATACTACATACCCAGAATGCAGTGAATAAACAATTGAAATAAATAAAAGGTAACACCACAAAAAGAAACGCTGCTAATACTGCATTTATGTTAATCACTATAGTCACTAGAAGAATAATAATAAACGACACTTATAGAGTTCTTTAAATAGAAAACTACGATACACAGAAGTAAAATTATAATATACCTATTGTAGTGTAATCGATAAAACAATAAAGTTGTTTTTTACAAAGAGGTTCTCATTTTAAATGTTGCAAGATCCAAACCATTTTCATATTGCAAAAGAGAGCAATCAGAGCCATATATAAAAATAACCCTGATTCTCTCCGTACTCTGTTTAATAAATCAATATACTTACCTTGCCGTCTGAATACATTTATCAAAATATAATGTATGCTCGGAAAAATATTGGTAAATTTAGTAAAAAAAAAGATGTCCATAATTATAATATAAGGAATATGGATAAGCTTACAACACCGTTGTTTAGAGTGAGTAAGACAAAAAAATCATTTCTGGGAAACTGCATTAGATTTTATAATAAACTTCCAACCAATATTACAAACTTAACAGAGTATAAATTTAAAACTTATGTAAAGCAGATTCTTATGAGCAAAGGCTACTATAATATACAAGAATATATGGACGATGGAGATGTTTGGCGGATGACTCCGTGTCCTGATGCACTGAGGCAGACTGGCGCCCTCTGACTGTCACACTGAGCTCATAAAAATAAAAATAAATTAAAAAACATTGTAAATGTTATTAACTAATATGACCAATCAGACTTAGTGTATGTGAGAAAGTTAAATTGTAAATGTGAATGTAGGAGAGTACTTCCTATAAAGCTAGTTTTGTTTGTTTTAACTACTGAAATTATCAACAAATTAGCTTTTGGGAGGCACTGTCCTAGATGCAAAAATGTAATGAATTAGTAAATCATAAATATTGTAAAACGCTATTTTTAAAAGATGACTAAAAAAAAAATTCCGGATTTTCTTGTAGTCTTCTTCTCCGGATGTCACAACGTAGGTAGATAGAGAAAGACTCCTAGGAAGCTAGGATAGGGACGGTGGTCCTCGCGAGGCGAGGTTGGCGACTCGTTCTTGGCTTGGCTTTAGACCTGATCCCAGCCCGCGCTGGTTCATCTAATTTCTCAAACCACGCGACTTATTATTATTTTGTGTATACTCGTTTTGCTCGCGACAATTTTTCAATTTTTCATTTTATTTTATTTATCTATATTTATTTTATTTATCTTTAAAATAAGATTATAATAGTAGTATAACATTAGTGACCATATAAAAATATTGTTCATAATTAAGTATAAAAAAATGTACTTTAATGTGTTATGCTTTGTAAATGACGTTTAACAAGCGCGAATTATTCGTCTACGTTACTAATAAACTATTTCATTTCATTTCATTTCAAACGTCTCTCTTCTGACAGACATCCTTTGTAGGCTGCTAGAGGTACAGTGCAATCCAATAAATAATACTCACATCCTATACATCTAACTTTGTCTCGGAGACATAAATCTTCAATGGAAAATGAGATAAATGCCTAAAACTCTGAACCAGTATATCTTGTTGGAGGTTAATAAAGCATGAGGTTGCAAGATGGCACCCACAGCCCTCCTTTCGTAAAATGTAAAGCTGAGTAGATGCATTATTAAACACTTGCCTGGGGCAGACGTGTTTACAGGGTGTAAGGGATCGTGTAAGTTAATACCACTAAGTACATAGAAATACATACATAGAAATTTTCAGATGAATCCATAATCTCTACCTTTATACTATCTTTTATATTAGTAAAACTAAAGCACCAAAAAGTATGTTCGCGCTAGGGCGTGCAAAACCGGTTTTCCGGTTTTGCTAAAAACCAGAAACCGGACAAAATTTACCGATTTTTGAAAACCGGGGTTGAAAGACAAAACCGGAGTTAACTCCGGTTTTCCCGGTTTTGAATTACATATTTACATTTTGGTTTAAACAACTTTTTTCAAACAATGAACATGATCAAGAAACTTGATGAACAAAACAGTGTTTTGAGCTTCAAACTAGCGATGAACTTGAGAAGTCGTATTAAGCAAAGGCGTCTCCTGTTTGCTGGTGTCTTGCACTATTTACACGATTGGGAAGATTTCTCAACACAAGATGACGATGATACGTTTCCCAAACCCAATGGTGCTGAAATATCTGATACTATTACAAATTTATTGCAGAAGCTAAAATATAAGCCCAAGGACTCTGATACCATCCCCCTAGTTGTTTCCGAGCGGTCCGCGCCAACGTTATCGTCATCATCTAACGCTGAAGTTGTAGCTGATGAGCTAACTCTTCAAGAGAAGCTTGATAAGGAATTGGATAAATGCAGGAAAGCCCCCAAGAATCGGTCTGATTCCGATTTCGACCTTGCAAGGTTTATAAAGGTAGAGCAAGCCATGTATGAAAGCGCAGGGCATCGGGGTATGTATCTCACAGAAGCTTACAACTATTTGATGTATGTACTGCCAACAAGTGTTGAGAGTGAGAGGGCGTTTTCGAGTGCTGGGTACTTTTGTAACAAAATAAGAAGTACGCTATCCGATAAACTGTTAGATCCACTTCTTTTCTTAAGAACACATTACCCAGAACAGCGGTCTCTTGGAAAAAAATGATTATTGTTTATTTAAATTAGTATAACTACGCAGTTGATTTGATCTCGTTTTATAGTCAATTAAGAATCCTTTAATAATGTTGTTATTAGTTATTAATTAAAGAGAAAAAGAGACGTATAGTAATTGAGGTTGTGTTTAGTGTCTTAAGATGATGAACAGAATTGTTACTACTTATTGTTACTATCTACTAAAGGTACCACAAACTTACTTGTTGATTTGATCTCAGTCTATCTTTATTTTACTATTATTACGTTATTCAAAGTATTAATGTGGTCTACTTGGTATTGTTAGGCATAAATGGTTTATTAAAAAGAGGTATATCATACAATTTGTTTTATTTTCTAGTTTGTGGGTATCTCAGAATATTGTTTTCTTGTTAAAATTATACTATAAAAACAATATAAAATTGTTGCCAAAACCGGGGTTAACACCGGTTTCCGGTTTTGGGGCCTCAAACCCGAAATTCAAAACCGGTTTTGAAGACCTTCCGGTTTTGCACGCCCTAGTTCGCGCATAACTCGAGAACGACTTGACTAATTTAGCCTTTTTTTATAGTGTTGGTAATTTTAGGGACAAAGTTTGTATAAAATAAAATTGTCGGAAAAATCACGGGAAAGGTTAAACGAAGCCGGGCACTTACAGCTAGTTTGATATAGGTATATCTATATATATAAAAGAAAGTCGTGTTTGTTACAACACTTATAACTCGAGAACGGCTGGACCGATTGCCATGGTTTTTGATTTGTTGGATTTGTTTCCGTCCCGAATAGCAGAATACATTTTAAAAACAAAAGAATGTCGTGTTAGTTACAGTATTTATAACTCAAGAACGGCTGAACCGATTTGGCTGAAAATTGGTAGGGAGGTAGCTAAGAACTGGGAGAAGGACATAGGATACTTTTGGGTAGGGGTAGGGTAGGGTAGGGTAGGGTAGGCTAGGGGTAGGGTAGGGTAGGGTAGGGGTAGGGTAGGGTAGGGTATGTGTAGGGTTGGGTAGGGTATGGGTATGGTAGGGGTAGGGTATGGTAGGGGTAGGGTATGGTAGGGGTAGGGTAGGGGTAGGGTAGGTTAGGGGTAGGGTAGGGTAGGGGAAGGGTAGGGTAGGTGTAGGGTAGGGGTAGGGTAGGGGTAGGGGTAGGGTAGGGGTAGGGTAGGGGTAGGGTAGGGGTAGGGTAGGGGTAGGGTAGGGGTAGGGTAGGAGTAGGGTAGGGTTAGGGTAGGGGTAGGGTAGGGTAGGGTATAAAAGTCCACCCGTGCGAAGCCGGAGCGGGCCGCTAGTCTTTTAATATATCTAATTATGTAGATATTATTATGTAATTTTATTATTGACCTACACGCAAACATTACCTTTATGTTAACTGAATAATAACAAATATTTTTGCCATTTAAATAGGATCACATTAAATATCCACTCATAGTGCAGTCCTGGACTATGTATGTGAATGAATAGTTGCATGCATTAAAATGAAATGTTCCTCTCATTCAATTAATTCACAGTGCAGTAGCCGTTTAGCAATATGATACAACAATCAATCAAAGGTAGGTTTTTATGTCTGCCGTTCAATGACACGCTTGTTACGCAACGCAACTTTAAATAACATTGAATATTATCTGTGTAGATAAAAATATATAACATAATTTGTTATTTTTTATGTTTACTACAATATTTGAATGCACACTTGGGTTAAATTTGACATTAAGCTACTGAAATTTACCAGTATTTTGAAGGAATGATAAAAATGTTATGCTATTAGCAGAACATATTTTTAAGCTCTGCATTTCGTTTTTATGCAACTTGTTGTTTGATAATGATTATGATAAGATATTTGATATAGGATATTTGATCAATGTTTAAAGAATAAGTCGTCATGACGACTGATTCTTAAAACAGCGGTTATATATCAGAAAATTCATAATTTTTAGATGCAACTCAATTCACTGCAATTTACAATTGTTTTTTTAAATTCCGCCCCGTGTGTGTTTTCTGTTTTATTTTGCAAGTTGCTAAGTTTTTAGGTACACGTATACCTAGACCTTCTTCTTTTTTCTGATGGCATTTCAGTATTATGAATAGGTTCTGAACAGATGTCACTCATAAGGTAATAAATACATCCCAATTGTTTCAGTTTATTTAAAAAACTTAACAGCTCATATAAAGGGCTGTAATGTCCGTATCCTGTCTGGTATTTATTCTGGTTGTTAGGGATTAGGAGTCGTAAATTATTTTCTTTCGGGTTGAATTATGGCCGGCTTGGGCGACAGACCGTTGTCTCCCGTCTTTAATGGGGTGAAGTATAATTTTAGGTGTGTTTTTTATAATTATAAGCCTATTTCAAGTTCTACAAACACGTTTAATTAGTTTAGTGACCGAGAAGATGAATTGAGTTGTTCAGGTGTCTTTGAAATATGAGAAATGTGATGATTTTGTTTTATCTGTTTAAGGTATCGCATTGTGTTGGGCAGTTTATAGAAGATTTCTTTCTGATAGTATTAAGGCAGTTTTTTTATTTTAAATTGACAAGCTCTGACAAATACTACCAACTCGACTGTGAAGCGTGGTGATGATGATGATGATGATGATGATGTTTTTTTTTTTTGAATTATATGTAAGTATATCTTGGACTTTAATGATGGGTAATGGTTTGTTGTGAACAACCTATGGTCCATAACAAATGTAATCAAATACAAATATACCTAGGTATGTACCTTTTATTTGGTAGGTGACAAAAAATTGAATAAGATTTATTATTTTGCATACCTATACATGAAATAGATAGGAATTATTTAAGAAACTCAAAAAGCAAAATTTTTAACCACATACCTACCATATTTTTTTTTTGTGGGAAATGCATTTACGCATTCTCACCGCCGCTACAGTGTATCCGCGCGCTGGCGGCGGGATATGTGGGACTCGCCCTCTCCATAGCGGTGGTATGCTTTACTCATACCACGAGGAAAGGAACCTACACCAATATAACCCCCCGGACACTCCTCTGATCCGTCGTTGGCGGGACCGGGTACGCACGAAGCAATCCGGCCCCCCCGTCGGCACCCGCGACCCCCAATATGGCGCCGCGGGATCTTTTGGGCCATAAACCACATACCTGCCTATGTATAAATATAGTAATTTCCATAATGATCTGAAAGGAAATAAGAAGAGGCCTTATTACAGAGCACGTCGGAATATTCCTATAAGTAGATGTACACTGGATTGGTTTTCATTTTAGAATCCTTTCTGTGATAAGTAAGTTATTGGTTCGTGTTGGGCGTCCGTGAGCCGGAGCTCTCTCACTAATTAGACAAGACGAGCGAGCTTACTGCGATGTAATCCCGACTTAATTATCTTAACTCCACTTAAAGGATTTGCGAACAATATTGTACTATCTGAGTATTTAGTAAATTATTTCATGTACCCAAATGATGATTAAAATGGGTCTTTTTAGCGTAAACTGGACATTTTCACTATACTAGCGTAATCATACAATGAAATAAGAAATACATTTTATCAGTACCTACCTTCAATACCGTTGAGTCCGTATCTGAGGAGTTTTATTAAAATACAAAAATATCCAATTGCATTCTTTAGATTTGCAGACTACCCTCGCTCGAAAGAACTGTCTGAATCCTATAAATAGTCCAATAGTGCACGTAAATACTGCTTTTACAAAGTGCCTAGAATCTGGTGCAAATCACAAAATAGCAGTACCATTAGTAGAGTCCACCTTTTAAACAGAATATACCCAACCATTTTAATAAATATAACAAATGTTATCACCACTTACACTGAACATAAAGTTGTACCTACTTGTCATATTAATTTTATTTATCGATGTTACCATACATTAATTCAAAACTCATCCAACATTTTTCATCACATGTGAATTTAATGAGCTGCATTTGTTTCAGCAAATAAAAATTATATTAATACGCTGTGTGCGCCACAAGATTTTATTGCGATCAAAGCGTCCGCACGTGTGCTACTCCTTTTGTAGCCGCTTTCAACTTCAGACAACCATTTGATATTAAGCATAGAATTTCATATAAATTGCCGTTGAATTTATCATAGATCCCCCGTGTGCCGCAGTGACGGATGACAGGGGCGATAATTAGTATGATCGTGCTATTCTGAGCATCGGCTGCCCTTCCTCTGCGACGGCTAAAAATGGCTCAATCAGTTGGAAAGCGACATTACGATTCGAATATACACACGTAGACACTCCAATAATGAGCTTAGCTTTACTTTTAATTGTGCTCAAGTAACATGTGGAGTAGTTTTACAAAGTTGAAGTTGCTTTGGTAGGGATTTGTACAATTGTGGGTTCAGCGATTTATTTATTTAATAGAATTCTACTACAGAAACTCGTACTAAGTAAACTTATTTATCAAGCTAAAGTACTTGTATACTACACGGAACAAAATAATGCATAGGAGTAATGTATCGAGAAATGAAAGGAAAACGCTCTACAGAAAACAATCCTTTGAAGCTTTAAGTTAGCGAGAGAGGCTTTGAGAATGAATTTCCATAAATCCTTTCGCTTATGTGATGCAGTTTACTTTATACACATACACAGTTACGGTAACGTATGCGTATGTCTATGCAATATCGGAAAGACGGTCAGCTTTATATTTTTGTCTAGTATACCTGAGAAATATGTTATGTTGTTAGGAGAAGGACGTTACGAAAATACAATCATATGTTCAATAATAAACCAAATAGGACACCAAAATAAGGATTCATAGAAAATATCATCATCATCAGCCCGTACAACGTCCACTGCTGAACATGGGCCTCCTCCCGAGGGAGGGTTTTGCCATAGTCACCACGCTTGGCAGGCGGATTGGTAACCGCAGTTTTATGTTGTAATACACAGGGAAACGCTGCTGCCCGTTCCCTGGTATACGCTTGTTATAGATGATGTTATAACAATCGGGACCAACGACTTAACGTGCTTTCCGAGGCACGGAGGGTAGTCTCTCAACCAACCAGACCCGGAAAAAAATCTTAGAATTGACACTAAGATTTCTTGTCCGGTGTGGGGATCGAACCCACGACCTCCGTGACTTAAAGCGAGCCAAATACCGCTACGCTACGGAGGTTGTATAGAAAATATATAAAATATTATAGTTTGTCATAGAAAAGTCGTAACATTGGCACACAACAACAGATATTAGCTTCTAAAATAATATTCAAGAAACAGTACAACTTTCATTTATTTGATCATGACACAAAATAAAATGTAGTGCCGAGTAACTCTAGGTATTCATTTTGTTGCATCCCAACTTTAACTCTACAGCACTTAAGCCAGACTATTTTGAAAGCGCTAGAGGGGTTCTGCCAAGAAAAATCAAAGAGATTATCTGGAGACATTGGAGTGTATGCAAAAAGTGTCTGTCAGTGCGATTGGGTAAGTTCGGGCACTTTGAGTAACTCAATCCGATGTTCGAAGGGACAGCCACCTCAAATAGATGGCCCGTCGTACTTCAGTTCCGAATACGTGGATCTTCTCTGAGTTATTCAATTTGTATTTTTAGAGATGTAGTAGCTAAACTGGAAGCGTCATGTTGTTATTTTTATTTTAGTTGAATTCTGTTTGTGTTTTGCAACTGTTTAATATTTTTTTAATTAAAGGTTGTTGCTTAGTTCAAAATAATGATGTTGTAAAATTTGTGACCTTCGTGACATAAGAAAACGTGACAGAATTAAACAAAAAATGTTATGTTACAAAAAAAATATTTAAGTTTCAAACCAACATCTTTAATAAAGAATAAAAAAATCTTTTTTGGGATTTTAAGATTACTGTTTTATTGTGTTAGGTGTAGAATACATTCTAACATTAGAACACAACACTTCAAATTCCGAATGTTCTATCTTTCAAAATAAACTGTGATAACGTTAGGTACGTTACTCTTATCTCATCCAGCCAGCCAGTGCATGTACATGCATCTGCATCCCCGCGGGACTGTCAGGCAGGCAGGGCGGGATCGATCCGCCCCAGTCGCGTGCCGAACGCCCCGAGAACCACACGATCGCCCGCCCGACCTGCTAAAAGCCTTCGCGTTTAGGCGGGAAATTATCGCGAATTATTTCTAATAATATACCAACATTTTAAAGTTTTTTATTTGATACTTATTGGTATTTAGAAGGTTATCTAAAGTTCGCAACACTGAATAAATTAGTAGCACAATTATCAGTGTTTTGCTTATTGATAAGCGAACTTGATTGATTATAATTAGTTAGTTGGACAGTAGTTTAAGAACAATAGTGAGCGTGATTGTAGTATTGTGTAGCGTGCAGTGATTTAGAGTAGTTTTAATGAGTGCCAAAGGATTTTCTAGATATTTTAAACCGTATTCTAATAAACTTAAACTTATATTCAACAGTTAAAGGTATTTAATAGGAAGGTGTGAAAAATATAGTAATGATTTCTCATTTTTAAAGGGAGCTTTTGATTAGATTTGGTGAATTTATTACATTGGTGATTTTTGTAAAACTCGTGGTTTAACTTTTGTAAACAATAAATTAAAGTGAGTACCTGTGTTCCCCCAGTTGGTACAAGTTTAAAACTCTCGTTTATCACAAATTTGGTGAAGTTTATTCTGGTCTGTTATTTAATTTGGAAATATTTTGTTTCTAAATTGCGAGGGAAGATCTAAAGTTATTTTGTATTGGGGGATTGTATTGTTAGGGACATATTTTACTGTCTGTTTTTTACAGTTAGTAATCATCTATTGAAAAAAAATATTATTTGATAGAATATATTTTTTTCTTTTGTAAGTACTCCATTATTATAATTAGATAGATCGAATTATTAAAACAAACAGATTTAAAATAAATATATAAATAATTATATTAAAATTATATTGAAGTCACTAATTTTACGAATGTAATATGCAAGTATTTATTTTAATCAAAGTTGACATATAAGCAGACAATTTATCTTGTAGTGCATCATTAATATAATCTACTTATTTTACAAATTACTTTACCGTTAAAAATATAAGTCAATGCGAGGTCTACGAACTATGACTAGATACTTTAAGGTCAAACTTACCTACGTTGCGGTGACAATGTGTGGGAGTATAGTATTGTAAACTAATATTGTTATGTAACATACTTGTACTAAAGCTAATAATTTATATACTTTGAACTTTTACCCAATACATTCTCATAATAATTTTGATGTTCAATAGTCACACGTTATTTGTCATAAGTTTCTGATGTTGTGGTGCATTCGTAAGGTAAGTTATCGAAGACTGAGATGGTCGTTTCTTAACTTTGAAATTATTGATTCCAATTCCTGTACTCTTAGGCAAATATGCATATATTCATTTAAAAGAGTACAAATAAAATGTATCATTGAATTATATTACACGTACGGTTTCACCCGCGTAATTCCCGTTCCCGTAGAATCTTCATAATTAAATGTATCCTATAGCCTTCTTCGATGAAAAACATTAAATGAAAAAATACTACTCGCTATCCGCGCATGGTTTTACCCGCGTAAATCTAGTTTCCGTACGAACTTCATAAATAAATATAGCCTACCTTGATAAATGGTTATCTATCACTGAAAATATTTTTCAAATCGGACTATTAAGGAGCTCCTGAGATTATCGCGTTTAAGCAAACAATCGAAATCTACGGGTTTATAATTAGTATCGAAATATATACTAGACTTTCAAAAACCTTGGTGGGTGTTTATAAAATTAAGTAAGTACTTCTTAATTGATAAATACCCACACATAAATTTTATAAATACTCACCAAGGTATTTAAAAAAATTAAGAAGAACTTAATTTTAAAAATTAGTGAAGTGGGTGTCTATAAAATTAAGTTCTTCTTAATTTAAAAATATCCACGCATAAAATTTATTAATACTAACCAAGGTATTTATAAAATTAAGAAGAACTTAATTTTATTAACATTGAGCGTACATAACATGAATACCTACATTTCAGTTCGACTGTTCTTGTGACTATATGACCCTATATAATCCATGTCAATCTAACGTAACATATTCCCAATTCCCAAACTAATGTAAATTGTAAGCGGTACCCCAGCCGTGTGAGACACTATCAGGAACTTGTCACAAGAGATTAACGCCCGCACTCTGCACCCGTCCTAATCCTGCACGCAACCCGCACCAACGAATTACTATTACATAATTATATTTACTTTCTTAATTTAATCAATACACTTATTGATAGAGTCAAAGTTCAAAGGCTCTAAGTTTTAGAAAATAAAATAAATCTTATTCTATATTTAAAATAATTTAAGAGTTTGTTTGCTTGAACGCGCTAATATCTCAGGAACCACTGGTCCGATTAGAAAAATCTTTCAGTGTTAGGATAGCCCATTTATCGAGGAAGGCTAAAGGCTATATTTTATTATGAAGTGTTCTTACGGGAACGTGAATAACGCAAGTGTAATCGCGCGCGGAAGAAAGTAAAATGTACTTTATTTTTTACATATCTACTATGCCGTGAATATGCCCTATAAACAGCGGTGTTCAAATTTTGTAGCATAACTAAAAACGAAATAAGTCACTATAAGTTTCATTACTAAAGCTACCTATTAAAATAGTCCAAATAATGTAATCCATTTTACGGAATACCAAAATGATTTTTAAATTGAAATAAATTAAATCGTTTGGTTGCAGCATTATGTAAGGACAAAGGTACTCTGTACGCATAAAACAAAATGCTTGCGCAAATGTTCTATTTCTTCTATATTAAACGATTTTTAATTATGCTGGCATGAAAATCCCCATATTCCTGTCTCATTAAGTAAACAGTCTTATAAATGTTAACTCTTTGATCTACGACTTTTCGAAATCGTAATTAAAGTAGTGACGTTCTCGGAAGAACACATTATAAACACGGAACGGATGTTCTCGGCGGGTTCCGGGATGGCTGAAAGGGAAGCTCCACTCATTACGCCACGAGATATTCTAATCCTCTGATATGGATCTAGTTCCGTTTTTAATGTATTTATAGTTAGAGTCAGGATAGAAGAACGAAAAGTAAGGAGAAGGAGTAAGATAAAAAAAGAAAAATAAAAAGGAATATTGTACCATTCCAATGGCTATCGTAATTGTTTACAATCATTTATCCGATATCAATAACATTAGGTACTATTAATAAATTATTGTTATAGTTCTGAAATGAATGATTGGTAAATATGGTATCGTTCCACATTATATTCTTATTAATAAAGTGTCTCAATTTTTTTTTAATATTACTATTTGTATTTTTTGCACACTACTAATATTCTTGTTAAATCCTCGTGCTAAACTAAAATGCTTATGTTACAAGTGGGTTCACGTCGGTAGTGAAATGGGTGGAAATCGAACCGGCGACCACATGATCGCAAGTCCTAGCCATTGGGCCGCTTCAATTGTAAATGTAATCGTAATCTAGATATTGTAATTGTAATCTCTCTTTCAACAATATTTTTACAATCTCTGAAAAAGATTATTGTAAGAGAGATTCTAATTGTAATCTAGATACACTCAGTATCTCTATATTATTATATAAGTTTTAACTCTGAATACAATCTCCGATTGTTTTCCTTCAATTTGAATTGAGTTACATACATACCTGTAATATAGAAAGCTTTTGGTAGATATGTGTAAGGATTAGTGGTTATACTGGTAGTGATAGTGCTTCGTTGTTGGTCGGCGCTCTGTAACTGTTGTTAGTGTTGTTTTATACATTTATGGATTACATTGATGACTTTTAAATTCATTCCGGACCGAATGCCGCTTTTTATGGAAAATTGAAAGGTTTTTTGTTATATTACACTTAGTTAATCTATACTACGTACTACTGCGCTTTTATATTTAGGTATGGAAATGACAGTACCGCGGCTAGAATTAAGCCAGCTTAGTTTTGCGAAAACAGGGTTCAAAGGGTGGCATGCAGGTTGAATCAAGTCACTATTACAATTTTATCTGTTGTTAGTCTGTTTTAATGTTAAGTAATTTATAATTTAAGTGTATGTGTGTGAACTATGGACAACAAAAAATATTCCATGCGGACGAAGTCGCGTGCACAGCAAGTAATAACATAAATATTCAACTTTACGCATAAATTACTGCACTTTTTTTTAGCCATCACAACAGATTTAAAATGATTGAGCTGGTTTAATAGGTAGTGAATTTCTCAGATACCATAAGTGATGCCCCTAAAGTTTGCATTAAATTGGTTAGTTTTATATACATTTATATTATTGTATTTGTTAAAATATATCACATAGCATCTTAGTAGTAGCTAACAGAAATAAAACGGATAGAGTGATTCTGGCGTGCAAATCACTACAAGAGGGGTCATCAAAATTCTATAGACAAGGCTTTCCCTGAACTTATCCCTTTGTACTTTAATAATCATGTAATTGGCCAGCGACCGCACCCGGCAAAGGGCAGCTATTTGCATTTTAATCACTTGTTGATTTGACATAATGCATCTACGTGTTCGTATAAATTACATGCGTACATGTGTGAACAAATACCTACATACTTACATATATGTGACGAAATTGTATAGTAATTGCACGACTATTGTGCAAATTCCTTTGGTGGTCTGGTCGTAGACGAGCTTAAGCACGGGATTTGCGTCGGTGATTGCTGCACTACGCGACTGTATTTGTTCAATACTAGTTTACAGCTCGCACAAAGCCTTTTTCACACGTAGTCTAACAAACATGAATGGCATACGTAACAAATATAATGGTTTACCGATATGTTCTTAAATAAATAAAGCAATACTCGTGAATTTTACATGAATGTATGAATAATTAATGTTAATAAAATCAATCTTTCTTTTATAAATTAATCATTAACTTACTTGTTTTCATTATGCAACAAAATTTGCAGAGCAATCAAAAATGTTAAAAATAATTTACGTGGGTATTAATGTTGTAGATAGCTCAGATCCTTTTTTTATTTATTAGTTATTGTACACAATAATGTTAGTTATGAAATAATAACATTTAAGGATAGTATACTATTATAAATGTTACTAATACATACTATCTAACATTTACATATAAAATACATACATCCAAATCACTACATAGTCTAAAAAAAAGTCGCTTTCTCTGTCCCTATATCCCTATGTCCCTATGTATGCTTAAATCTTTAAAACTACGCAACGGATTTTGATGGGGTTTTTTTTAATAGATAGAGGGTTTCAAGAGGAAGGTTTATATGTATAATACATCAGCATTGTACCCGTGCCGAGCCGGGGCAGGTCGCTAGTATAATATTATAAAAAAAACATATTATAAAAACTACTAATGTGTTAGAAAATATTATTTTATTAAATACGTTGATAGATGAATTTGCACAAATAGAGTGGGGAACTGACTTCTGAAGGCGTTTTATTATGTTATTAAGAGTTAAAATACAAATTATAAAGAGGATTATATTACAGTTATAATTAAAGTAAATACTGGAAAGCTATGTTTTCTTAAATTTAAATACGACAGCGTAGTTTGATATTTGTATTCTATCCAAACATATTGATTTCTCACAACAATCATATCGCACACCTAGATGAAGACTTCGCTAACTCAAAAATTACGAGTTTTGAGTTAGTAGCTTTGATATATTTCTTATATACTCTAAAAACTGTTTTTCATCATTTCTGAAAAATGAGGTTTTTTTGAGTTGCCGGAGTCTTCATCTAGGGGTGCGATATGTGTTCACACTACGGCTCCCACATAATCGGCCATTATTCACGATCATCCTCCTTATCTAGTATAGAACAATAACTCATACATAAGCTGTCGCCCACGACTAAAGCAATGTGCATATTAACAAGCTTTTTGTTCTAATATTCTACATTTTGAAATGTGGCGCTGAAAATATGATTTATTTTAGCTGTACACAGATACACATGTTGTTCGCATGAATTGCGTTGGTTAGTATGTAAGTATTTTTTTATTTTTATAGCAAGAATTTAATTCTATTTTAAAAATTACGCTGTTACTTTTATGGATATGTCATACATAATACATATATAGAAAATAAGTAGGTATACAAATAGAATTTACGTATTAATTAGGTATATATATGCATAGGAGGGCTATTTAGTCTACAAATAACTATGATACACGAAAATCTCAAAAAAGAACATTTAAATGAAACATTTTTATTTTGTTCAGTTTTAAACGAGATCTGAAGGTGACAAAACGTCTCTTCTGTTTAAAAAAATAGACAATTATTCACGTATTAGTTACTTATCTGTTTTCAACGTTTTTCATATTTTTTGTAAACCAGTAGGTATGTAAGTAAGTATAATGTAAATGTAGTAAGCGTAAATTTAATTTATATTAAATATATGCATTAAATTAAATGAATGAAGTATGTTATACATTATATAAGTATACTATGTATATTTTAATTTATATTTATTTATTTTTTAAATATATATATATATTTGGAAGCTTTGTGAAGTCGAGGTGAATGCGTCTTAATGCTGCCTATATTAATCTAATATACCATCCAATTATCATCTAATGGTGTTCTCGCATTAGATACATTTGGTCACATAATAATCATAACTCATTTAATACAACTCTGTGTGATTAATGTACTATTCAATTAGGTCAGATTGTGTACTGAGTTCGAAGTAATAGATATCAAAGCTATTATTCGTATAAAATCTTATTTTAATTATTTAGACAAAGCACCTACCACTTTTTAATAGGTATTTCAGTGTAAGTTAGTCTTATACTGAAATATTAAAAAGCACTTACTTTTCTGTCTATTACGTATGAAATAACTTTGAAACTTTATGTAATACGATAAAAAAAAATTAATATTAATAAAGACCTTTATATTCTACATTATATTATCTTATATATAAAATTCTCGTGTCACAATGTTCGTTCCCGTACTCCTCCGAAACGGCTTGACCGATTCTCATGAAATTTTGTGAGCATATTGAGTAGGTCTGAGAATCGGCCAACATCTATTTGCCGGGTCAGCTAGTATTATAGGTATAATAACTAAAATGTTCATATTCCCTGTTCAAGTCATTTACCGACTGAGTAAGTTGAGGTGAGGTTCTACTGTTAATTTGTCAGGGAAAAATGTAACTTTTCCGTAAAGTATTCAAAAGGAATTTTGGAAGTTTTGGAACGAATTTGGTATATAGGTAGCTTATAGCCTATACTAGCTAACATATACGCTACTAGCGACCCGCCCCGGCTTCGCACGGGTACAATACTGATACTTATACTACGGAATGTCTTTAAACCTTTAACAAACGGGCGAAATTTGGTCAAAACTCAGTGAAATAAGTAGGTGGGTACCTATACTTTTATCGTATGAAATACCTACCTATACCTACTCTTCAGGACTAACAATACAACAAACACTAAATAAATAGGTATTCAAGTAGATACTTATTTTTTGTTTTGTGTTCGTTGTAACTTTGATGGATAGATATCCCTCATAGTTACAACGAACACAAACCAAAAAATTGCCTTATAATTCTTAAGGATCAAGCGCGCATAATCGCATTCGGCCTACCTCACTCGCTGCGCTGCGAAAACACTCGCTGTTATTTTGCGATAACTTCTAAGTTATTCATTTAAAGTATATTGTGTAGGGGTAAAATAATCTGCATGAAATGCTTAAGAATATTAACATTTAAAATGATAAGGATAAATACTGAATCCGTCTGATTAGCTTTATCATTACCGCATTAGAAATGATCATTTTTCTAAAAGATAAAATGGATATAGCAAGTTAACCTTGAAAGTTTTGTAGATATAAAGGAGAAGAATATTTCCGCCATACATTGTTTTGTTATATCTCATAGGGTTTAGGCAGCGTTTTCGATGAAAGCTCCCAAATGGCTTAATTTTTTACGACACCTCTTACAAATATCAATATATATTAGTCAAATGTACACATAAACTAAACAAATCATATACGTAAACCTTCCGGAAGAATCGTTCTATAGATTGGTAACAACCGCATGAAAATCCATGTAGTAGTTTTTGAGTTTATCGCGAACAGACAGACAGCCAGACAGACGCGGCCGGGGAATTTGTTTTATAATATGTAGTGATGTAGTGATAGCGGTCGCCCGCGGCTCCGTGCGGATGTCGGTTACCGCTGCAAAAAGCCTACCCAGGAAAGACACGGTCAGCAAAATGATTCCCAGGTCAATTCACAGACACCGACACAAACATCGACGACACAGTCATTATCCGCAGGCTTCTCAGATTGTCTTTCTGTGGATGTTAAAGTTGTTAGTGATGAACTAATTTATTTTGATATGGATTAATAGCATGAGTAAAATAAACACGTTTAAATGTAATCCAAAAAAAATTCAAGATTTCTAAATAAGAAAATGGTTGTTGTGCCTCATTCGACATAGATAGGTATAGTGTGTCGCGGACTTTTTTGTAGATATTTATAAGATCTACAATTAATTACAAGATTTTATGGTTCTATCTTTTATAGTTTAGGCAGCGTACGCAAAATAAGTAACTTTTCTGGTTGATTTTTTACACCTTGTGTCCGAAAAACCCAAATATCTTACGGAACCCTATTTTTTTCCAAAATAAAATTTAGCCTATGTTACTCGTGGATAATGTAGCTTTCGAATGGTGAAAGAATTTTTGGAATCGGTCCAGTACTTTTTGAGCCTATTCATTACAACCAAACAAACAAACAAAGTTTTCCTCTTTATAATATGAGTATAGATAAAACATTGCTGCAACGTTCTACTTTAACGAGGTAGCAGTACCTACGTTATAAAAACCGGAGTGCCTTTAATGTACCTACTTATCTATAATTTTTGTTAAAACACCGGGTGATCTTACCTGCTCTTTGCAGGTGACACTCCCTAGGGTTGTGTGAAACTTAATTCTGTTTTACTTCAGGCGACGACTTAATTAACTTGGCCGACATGGTTTATGCTGTAATAAGCTATAACACTTGTTAGATGTTATGGTAGAACTTGTAGTTTCATCATATTTATGGAGAGGTGCAATATAATGTTATGTTGGTACATACATTGAGCTGCTGGATTCTTGAATTAATTTATAAAGCATGGTATTAAATTAAACACATGATAGATATGTTTTCCGTAATTCCCCCAAATGACTGTACCGAGTGTAATACACAAGCGCAAAGTATTCGTCTATGTTACCTACTAATAAACTATTTCATTTTTTCTATTCTCAATCGAATCTAGAACAATAGGTTTCTGTGAACACTGAGCCATCGGTGTAGTTATTTATAAATTAACTATATCACGTACATCATTTTAAATTGATTTAAGTAGAAAAAATATGGTGTTCAATTTAGACTAACATAAAAAATTCGTAATTTTCGTAAAAGAAGATCATATCTACTTTAATATTGCTTTGCACCGCATTAAATAGTTAAAAAATATTTATTATTCCAGTAAGACCGAGGACTACTTTAAGGAAAAAGTGCCTTTTATTAATTATATATAAAATACATACACATCCTATCATGCTTTTAAGCGTACAAATCGTCAGAGTATCCGATGTTAGTGCAAACTCCCTAACAAAAATATCGCAGTAATAGCTCATGCAAACTTTCGGCGCCTCGTTTGAAATTTCAGTCATCATGAGAAATATCTGAAGCAGCGACATTCGTAACAAATCTTCAAAGGCGTTTCTCATTTCCCGTTTATTTCCGAATACAATAAGATAGTGTTAAAAATAAACTGGGCTGTGATATTGTCAAGTTCGCGCGGAACACATGGGGTGGACCGTCTATTTCTGCTTTAACGTAGTAAATACCCGTCCCATTATTTCTATTTATTTTGTTGACAACTACCGAGCGTATGGTACATTTACCTAGTTCAATGAACTGGGGTGTATTGAAATACCTTGTACCTTAATTTTGAAAGTATAATTAAAGGATAAATGCGTTTCGGTAACTGTAGTTTACTCACTGAATCGTTATCGTTATTTATTAGTTACTGTTTCATTTCAATAGAAAGTTAAAAATTCTCTTTGTACAATGTTGAAATATTGTTTATGTCTGAGGTACTTGTTTATTTATGACGATACTTAGTAATGATGATTAGAGAACAGTAAAATTAACGGGAAACGGGAAGGATCAGTCATAATGGTTGGGTAACTACTTTACATTGTTGCCTCTGGGCGCCTCTGTGTTATACTGAACAAAATACGTCGTTTAAGAGAGCTACTAAGTACAAAGTGATTTTACAGTAATGCATGTACAAATAAGAGTAATAAAACAAGAAGGTTTGTTCTCTATTCACTCTCTCCTCTCGCAGAGAAATGCATACCGTTCCATGTGTTTTGGTTATTTTGTGTGTAGGTACGTAAATACCAAGTAAATAAATAACGAAACAAAATAACGTATTTTGAATGATGCTAATTTTAATAATCGCACTAATAGCTCCAAAAAATTAAAAACTACTTTTAAAACGATTTTAACTCCATCGTTGGTATTTCCAGAATGAAAAAAACAATTTGGTTAATATTCCTAATATATTCATGAGTATCAAATACGTAACCATAAATACAGTAGGACAGCTTTTTAAAAATATAACAAGGCAATAACTATAATACATCAACAATCCAGCAAATTTCCTAAAATAACTTCACTAAAGAGTTAATATTAGGGTTGATATTAACGTTAGGGTTTTGAAGTAAATATAACATTTTTATTACTCTTGTATCGTCGGGTCAAGTGCGACCCTCGTGTCATCCCGAATTCGTCATGTCATCGAAATGTAATAATTCCCCCCACAGATCGGAAAGCTATTTACAAAGAAACCGGGGACATAAGGGTAAGGGGAACCTCATTTTCTTGTGGAAACTAAGAAATTCAATGTATAGAACGAGGGGAGTCTGAAACCGTAGACATTTTTGTATAACATAGGTACGTTCGAGATTGGTCACGAGGAAGCAGGAAATAGTAATGAAATAGCTTATTTGTTAAGAAATATGTAATCACTGCAAATTATAGAAGACTCTAAACTTAATAGGTTATCCAATGGATTTATATACAATTTTTTCAACGGACGGAATAGCAAACAATTTAATAAAGGAATTAATCCTTTTATTTTGTAATAAAATGGCTTATTTATGAAGGGACATAGATATAATCACTACAAATTATAGCAGACCCTTACCGTATAAATTATAAAATTAATTTTTACATGGTTTTATCAACGTACGAAATTGTATGCTATTCCAGCATACAATTTCATAAAGGAATTTAATCCCTTAACAAATTTATCTGGCAAAATTTAGTTATGTTGCATTTTTTGTTGTATGTCAATCTGCTGACATATTCAGCAATTTCAAAACTGTTGCAATTTTTTTTAATCTAGCCTTCACCGTTGCAGTGTAAGTACGACTCTAATAAATATTTTCTATTAAAAAAATATAGTTAAATTAATATATGAAAACACATAAAATATTAATTGTTAATTTAGTTCAATTCCCAAAACCCAATTCTACTCCCAATTCGCTATAAACCAGTTGACATGAATGACCTAAAACCACCAAGTTCATAGTTATCGGTTACACGCGAAGGTTGCCTCATAACGGCGGGGTCACAGGCTTATAGGCGATTGACCGGTTGTCCCCATACAGATAATCGCAGTCACGATTCGAACGGTAACTCCGATATGAGGCAGGTCCTTCGCTCCCGTAATGGTAACACCGCTTGGATGAGCTTTTAAAAGTATGTATGGAAATTAAGTACCTACGCTAAGTGAGGTACAGTCAGGAATATAAATGGTATTGATAACGTGGGGATGTAAATTGTTTGGGATTCATATTTTTATATTATGTAGGGATGTTGTACTTCTATTGCTAAGTTTTGATCCTAGGACTGTCTTACTGTCTTGAAAATAATAGGGCGTCATATATAAAATAAATGTCTAAGGCATAGTTAATTTTTCTTTTTTTTTAATCTTTTTTTTTACTGACGTATAGAGTGAAAATCGTAACGATAAAAATAAGTACCTATATAATTAGGTAGTTACGTTACGTTAGTTAAAATAGGTGCCTATAATACCTTGGCAATCACATATGAATAAAATGAGTGAGCTAAATAGGGGAACTATCTACTTTGGGACGTATTTTTATCGTTACGATTTTTAGTCTATGTCAGTTAAAAAAAAACAGTCAACATCCAAAATGGACCAGATCGGGAGCTGATTGCTCTAATAAGTTTAAGTTCCCGCGAC
Source organism: Nycteola revayana (assembly GCA_947037095.2). Lineage (NCBI taxonomy): Eukaryota > Metazoa > Arthropoda > Insecta > Lepidoptera > Nolidae > Nycteola > Nycteola revayana. Next base: position 9,989,699 of record OX344845.2, on the reverse strand, counting down.
ACTGTAAGTTGCATAGTGTCGTAGAGCGCAGAGTATTCACCTTACACTTAATTGTACTGTTACTTAAGTAAAAGTAATAAAATAGACTTGATTACTTATTGCAACCATTATGCAAACGACTTTTTATCTGGTGAGTATTACACAAACATAAACTGTATTTATGGGTGATATAAAATATGAATATGTATATTTTAATGAAATACAACGCGTTTTTATTGTTGGAAAAAATTTAAAAATGTTATGTCCCAATTTTTTGAACCACAATCGCAAATTTAATTTTATTTATGTTATTTATTTTGATGGTGGCATGTTGTAACTAACTGGCATGTTAATCAACTTATTTAAATCTAAACTGAAAGTGATTATTCTTAATTAACTTTGTGTCGTGACGTGTCATATTTTGTAATAACATAATAGAAGATTTTAAAACTAACATTCAAAAACAATCTTTTTCGTTATTACATAAAGATCTATTCTGCATTTCCATTAGAATACTCAAAACAAATCCGTAGCGAGGTTTGTGCCGTCGTCGTTGAATTAGTGTGAAAATATATAAATTTACATTTCACTCAAACCCATGTCAGTTTGATTGCCGTGAAGTGTGCGTGCTGACAAAATAGAGGGTTACGTTTACGTGTTTTACTTTCACTACTATTGTTATTTCACCACATTTCCTTTGTTTAGGAAACTGTACTGCTATAGACGCTGTATAAATTGAACACTGGCGTTACCACCAAAACAAAGCTACAACTTCAATATTTACACTAAGGAAAATGAAAGTGCGCAACGCAAATACGAGTAACTTACTGTGCCAAAACATCTTATTTAATTACCCGTATCTATTTATTCAAAAAGTTTATGAATCCCAACAAAACGAAAACGAAATACAATCTATAAAAATCTACTATTCAGCCGAAAAACTTAACTTAAATTGTGACAAGTTGATTTAAACTTTATTCTTAGTGTAATAAGAGATATAATGTTTGCACGAAAAGTTGCAGTAAGGTTAGGGTGGCAGTGTTTACCCACGCACTGCGATCGATAGGCCGTAGAAGCCTCCGCGTGAAAATTGCAACCCGTCGTTGGAACTCCTGCCACATAATAGAATTACTGGAAACGAGATGAAAAGGGAATTAGTTATTTTTGGCAGAATATTGAGTTCCGGAGCCTTGATATAAAGTGGCATACAAAGTGTACCGGAATAACAGGAAGATGTATGAGGTTTAACAACATTGCACATAATTATGTCTTATTGTGTAGGTTGATGTTTTTTTTTTTACATTTGTGTTATAATTAGTCAAATTCACCAATAGATACTGTACCTAGTAGGTTTGTTTGTCGTACACATTTACTCAGAATGCGATGTCTTATTTACCTATTTTATCGTGAATTGATTGGCATCGGTGTATTTAAGATATTTTGTATGCCATTTGCATTCCACTTAATTAAAACATGTACAATGTTGCAATATTAATGAGCTACTAAACTTTGAACTGCACAACATATGCCTATCTGTTCGATCATAATCCTATTTAATGATGTAAACACGGACGAAGTGCATTCAACTTATAACTACTATTTAATTAATGGAGTGCACTACCGTATTTATATTAAACTAGATTCCCGTGTGCGGTTTCACCCGCGTAACTCCTGTTCCTGTGGAATCACCTATATATATCCTATGTTACTGATTTTTGAAATCCGTTCGGTAGTTTTGGAGCCTATTCGATACAAACAATGAATTCTTTCCCGTTTATAATATAAGTATAGTATAGTATATTTGCAGCAAACAAACTTTAGATTTAAGCCATTTGTAAAAATACTGAGAAAAATATACCATGTGTCAATTATTTATTACTAAATTATTACACATCATTTATTAGCCAAAATTCTACTCAGACGATTTTTAAAAGTATTTTTCTTAAATATTAAATGCAAATTTACAATGTGAAAATACCTATTAGGTAAATCAAGGTAAATAGTCGCTAACTACCAGTTAAATCTACTTATGAAAAAAAATTTGCTATTATTACATATTTATTTAGTTCCTTTAATCTACCCTTTTTAATTTAATAATTATAAGATACTTACCGATTTTCGATTACATAATTATTTTGTATACAACGTGACATTTTTTACGTCTCAGCTAGGCATATCTAGTAATCGCTAAGATGCCAGTTCTCGCCAGGTGGGGAACAGTGTAGTTTACGAATACCGCCCTCCTATCTTACCAACTGGGGACGCCATAGATTTATTTTGCTCGCTTTATTTTCTATAGACGTTTACTTTAGCGACTTTTACATGGAACATATGAGAAATACCTGCTGTATTACCTGACTGTTACTTATCTATATGTGTTGATATTATCAGTGAAAAACATCTAATAACTATACAAAAACTTTTTAAAATGAGATATGAATAAAAAAGCAAAGGAGTTTTATATATTGTTATGGCAAGAAAATACATGGAACGACGATTCTCAAAGTCTCACCACACCACAATACCAGCCAGTTTCAAAGTACCGGAACCTCAAGAGTTCTACAACAAAGCGACGCCATTTGTCCAAAGAACCTTATTATTCGTCGCCGACGAGAATTCGGGACCGAAGCCGAGTGGTAGCACGACTACAATTGATAACGAAGTACAAAATGCATCGGCGGACACCACCGCATCCAAACCAATTGAGGAACAAGAAAAATCTCCTAAGAAGTCATTTTTCTTCTCACCCTCGAAAAGTTGTAAGCACGGTCGAAGCTTTTTCCGTCTTCAAACCAGCCCCAAGAAGTCGAAAGCGGAAACAAGCGAAGTAGGTGCCGCTGGAAAAACGACAACAGCACCTGCGGGGAACGGGGGACTAATAAGTTACGCACCCGGATGGTCTTTGAAAGGCGAACATCTTATGAAATGGCAGGAATCGGGGAAAACTACTATTGAGGTAAGTGCCTAATTAACTCCCTATTTAATTTTCATACAAAATGTTTCCATTTAAAAATATGATTGATAAAAAAGTAAAGCACCATTAAGTTTTCACGTCCTATTTTAAAGTTGAAATACGGAGCTGTAAAAAGTTTAAGAGCAGAAATTGTGCATGCAAATCTGTTCGGCAGTGGTTAACAGGGTGGCCGGGGTCGGTAAGGGGGTTGTTTTTGAGAAGAAAATGAAAATTTCAATCTAAACGCGCCCCCAGGTAAAACCAACCGCGAATAGCGGCGCATTGTCGAAGAAAGTTTTGCAAACAAATGCTACTTTCATAATAAATATAATTTAAAACATTACAATGTTTTAAAACCCACATGCACATTACACATAACAGGTGAAATGTTAGTATTCCTGAGAGTAAGAGATATATAAAACATTTTATAGTTACAATATCTGTATCATGCAGGTGGTACCGACTCGTGCATATATAGGTACGTATGGCTGAACCGAATCATTGCCTAGTAATGATAAGCTAAAATTTAGGAAGTTTTTATCTGTATATTCTTGAATTAGACGAGATCGACATAAAAACATGTTTTTTTTTAATAACAATATTAGTCTCCCTCTGTTGAATAGGTTTCTGTGAGACAAACATGTTTTGGACCTCTGGCACAAAAGCTAAGATCGAACTTATATAATTGCTAACATAATTGTTAGCTAATATGCGCATAAATACATATTTTTTTTATTTGTTATTCACTTTTCTATACTGTTTGTAAAATTATATTTGTAGTTAAAATTACTGAAATTTAACTAACATTATTTTCAACAACTTGATGCGTACCTATATCATCTATTGAATGGACGTATCACATTAACAATATCGAAATAATCATAGACATTGAATGCCTAATTTACCGCGGGCGTGTAATACGGCGAGATTCGTTCCGACATTTTGGCCACAATAATAATATCAGGCGCATTAGTCGGCTCGCCGCCCCCGTCTTTACTAACATTTTTCCTTTTCTCCTGTCGCCCGGAAAAGTGGGGAGATGAATACAGCGATAGCCTTTTATATCAGTGTAATGCGAGAATAATTTTCCTTTTACTGGTAACGTTAAGAGAACGTCACTCGAAGGTAATGTTACACGTTTATTTTATTTGAGGATTTGTGCTATTGACTGAATTTAACCTTAAGTTTGCTATGGCTTTACTTATACTTATTGTTTTTATAACGCTAGTAAATAAACAGGGATATTGTCAAGAAGATTATCATGATATAATTACTAATTACTTCTTGCAACTGCAGTTATAAATACTTAGGACTAGGTTAGGACTCACTGGAATGGTTATAAAAATGTGTTGATGTTTAAGCACATAAATATTAACTTTTATAATTTTATCTCTATTAATGCGAATGTGATGTAATGCAAATAGTAAATAAATGTACCGTGTAAGTAAAATATAACTCAATATCATCTTGCATAGTTAGGAACCAATGTGTTATAAATACATGTATATTTGTAAATTGTAATGTTAGTCTTAACATAGCCCTTATATTGTAGCGAGAGTATAAGTAACATCATCATCATCAGCCCGTATAACGTCCACTGCTGACCGTGATTCTCTTCCCGAAGAAGGGTTTTACTATAGTCACCAAGCTTAACAGGCGGGTTGGTGACCGCAGTATAATGTTGAAAAACACAAAGAAACGCTGCTTCCCGTTCCCTGGTACACGTTTGTTATAGATGATGTTACAACAATTGGGAACAACGGCTTATCGTACTTTTTGAGGCACTGAGGGAGAGTTTTTCCGTCGACTAACCAGACTAGAAAATAAATGTAAGAATTTACACAAAAAAAATTCAGGTTCACAATATATAGATAACCCGTATGTTTCGAATTGATTTTCTAAATCGGTACATGCCGTTAATAAACGGTTCACGTACAAATCTAATTTGAAGTTAACAAAAGGAGTTGAACCTGCATCTGACAATAGATTCTACGTTGCTTGTCACCGAGGTTCATTAGCAGCACGCGACTGGGTACCGTCGAATTCTGAATATGTATGAGAAATCGACCCGCCCGTCATGATCCAACGACATTATGATAGGGCTCATATCAACTTGAATGTTAATTATACTCACTTATTAAATATAGAAGGGTGAGATAATGAAATCTTCAGAGAAACTTCGGTTGAGCTGTGATTGAGCAGCAAACTTTGGTGTATCGAGTTGCGATCGAAAATTATTGTGGCGTACACCGCTTTGAATACAAAACTTCAAGGTTACCTTAGGTTAACAGGTCTGATAAACTTTTAATTACATTGTTGTGTAGCCTGTGTCATCCATCTAAATTATTTAATAAATTTCGCCCAAAATCTTGCAAAGTATTATAACGTTTCTTTAACTCCGAAAGTACTTTGATAGAGTTATCCACAGAATTTGCGTAAGATTTTGTTACTTATACATTGACATATAAGTTATAAAATTCTTCGCAATTTATTTTTCATGTTTAATAAGTAAGGATTTTTTTTGGGTTCATCCTTAAGGTTTTTCCGTTTTTCCCTTCATTAATTTTAAAAACATTACTTTTGTTCTTAAGATTTAAATTTTGTACTATATTTTAAGTATTGTTCCATTGTATATAGAATGGATGATACAGAAATAACTAAACGCCTGGAGCAATATTTGTTTAAACAATATTTTTCCATTACTTTCTCTCATCAGCAAAGTTTACTAAACAGTAAGAATAACAACATTTATATAGAGTTATCAGTTAACCCCAAATAGTACGTTTTGTTTGCGTTTTGCTACGTTTGTGGTATGGCCAACTAACCAAACAATTACGAACAGAAGTAAGCGTTATTACTTTAGCTATAAAAACCAAAATGGAATGCAATAATAATGGCAGCTAGACCATGAAATAGTGAGACAACCTCTTAGGCCTCTATTAGTAATGCACCCCACAAAATAATACTACTTACTTTATGAAGTGTTAGGAATGTGATGTATGGGTAATAAAGAAAATTGTATGTGGATTTAGATTTATGGGCGACGATTACTTATGCTACAGTAAGAAAAACTAAGGGCAGATCTAATGCTTTTATTTTTCTATTTTGGTGAAAGCACTGTGTTTAGTTTGCTGTTTATATCAATAACGTAAAAAAATAACATAAATTGTGCACATACGTAGTAAAAATAATGTGTTTGAATTGAAAATACTTACTAGATAAATTGTATGGAATTCAAAGTTGAGATGTTATTGCTTATATACATAGCAATAACATCCCAACTTTGAATGCAGCGGTGTGATAAGTTCTTTGGCTACGGAAGAAAGATTTCAGAAAAGTGGTGACTTCTCCACATTGTCTCCTTTTAGATGCTCCATCTTCTTTAATCCGTATGAAAAGAAAATTTTCTGGAGGTCTGCAAAGTAGGCCTCCGTGACGGCAATAACATCATCAACCGCCACAAATTTGTATTGCATGAAACTCAAACTCAAAACAATAGTTAGAATTCTCAATTATTTTGGTTATACAGGTTAATCATTATCTCAAATGACTACTATTATTTTCTTACTTACACAAATCGTGTGATATCACCAAAACCTCTCTAAACACTTTTAAGACATCGATACTTCAACACTGCGCACAGAATTTATATTGAGTGGCTCCATAATCGGTATTGACAGCTCTATTCAGCTTCCGAAGGTCCCCAGTTCACTGAATATTTCACTCGGAGACTTATTAGCCGGCTAATTATACAAAGGAAGTAGTTAGGGCGCTACGGAACGTCGAGGGTTTCTTGTTGTTTCTTTACACAACTATCTTTATTCAAAATCTTTTTTATACTTTTTTAGAAAATTCTGTTTGGTCTTACATTTTTGCATTTGCGAAATAAATAATTTTGAAACTGGATTTTATTTTTGTATTTATTGCTGTCATGGGTTTTACAGTACTATTACACGTACGAGTAACAGAACTTAACATGATCCCCGTTAGGGCACAGCAAATATTTTAGAGAATTTAAGAAATAAAAAACATTAAAGTACTAACCAATAATATAACTTTCGATTATTTTCTTGAGTGGTGCCGCCAAGAACCAAACAATGTTATTATTTAATTCTAGCTGTTGCCCGCGATTTCGTCAGCGTACATTTCGATTTCTTAATACAAATTGCATGCAACCCCATTTCAACCCCTTAAGAATTGAATTTTCAAAAATCCTTTCTTAGTGCACACCTGCGTCACTTTAGGAATATTTTTGCAAATTTCAACGGTTTTAGGTGTGCGTTGATCGATCAGTCAGTCAGTTTCTGACTGACTGATCGAAGAAGAAGGCTAAAGAAGGCTAACTGTTTCCTGCGACTACGTCCGCTTAGTTTTGATTTCTTAATATAAACTTTGCGACCTCTTTTCATCGACCTATAACTGCATTAAAAAAATCCAATTTTTGGATGCCTATGTCATATAGATAATACACCAAGATCGGCCAAACCCAGGCTGGCTGTGAAATGGCCCGCTAAGGCGTTTAAATTTTCCCGCCAGTTGATCGGCTATTTCTCCTTTTCATGAATAATTTCAGTAGTTATCAATAGAAGCAGTAGCCCAGCGCCAAATTAAAAAAAAAGCGCAAATAAAAAATCCAATGACCGACTTTTGAATTCACCCTCCAAGTTTCAGGTTTCTACGATCAGCGGGACAGGCTGTGCGTTGTTCCGTCAGCTAGTCAGGAGAAAGCACGTAGTAACTATTTATTAATCTGTGACAAAGCGTTTTAATAATATGGATATCAGAAATCACGAAATATCGTAAATAGAAAATATTTCCTTCAGACCTTATCAAATATAACTAAAATATCAAAATCTCACCGTAATTGTTTCTATGTCAGCAGTAATCTAAGTTTATGTTTGGGAAAACTGTAAAACATATTGAAGTTACCAAATTTAATAATTTTATGTGTTTTGTTATGAATGGCCATAATAAATGTTTTACCACTGGGCATTTATTTTACTACATACAATACAGACATACTAATTGCCTATTTAGCTAGAATATTTTATTACTATTCTATGCGCCGTGTTTCATCATTATTGATGAATAACAATGAATGAAAGTACATGAAAGTAATTATTCAAATCGGTTGGGCTTTGAAAGTGCTTAAGTGTGAAATTAGTATAAACTGGTAGTTCCTGGAGTTGAAATGAGTCAGATAAAATCGTTAAGGCCGCATTATACTGTCAAACAAGAAACATGGAAACTCTATGCGAACACAATGTTAGCGTTATTAGCAGATATCGTAGTAGATATAGCTATTTTCGTACTAGCGATACGTTGTTATAATATGGACATGCCCGGGAGCTTGGTAATATACATTACTAGCTTACCATGCGCGGTTTCACCCGCGTAACTCCCATTTCCGTAGGAACTTCATAATTAAATATAAGCTTTCTCGATAAATGGGCTACCTAATACTGTAAGAATTTTTCTAATCGGGCCAGTACTTCCTGAGATTAGCGCGTTTAAGCAAAAACAAACAAATAAACAAACTCTTCAGCTTTATATTCTATTATAAGATATATAAGTATAAGATTAAAGTTGAACATTAATAACGTTATAAAAAGCTATTCATGATCATAGGGAGAGGAAGATGCCTCTTCTAATATTGACCGTATTGTTGGCTCCGTAGATACGGTATTTGCTTCTGATCCTGATATTCTGGGTTCAGTATCTTCCCGAAACAACGACTTATCTGAGCCACAGACAGCTGCTCCGTTCATTTGCGCTTTGGGTTCATGACTTATGTATGGTGATGTATGGTAGGTTTTATTTTCATAGAGTAGTTTTTGGTCAATGAACCAAGTAACCATAGCTCAATCTGCCCCGATCCGTTTATAAGAAAAATAATAAATTTTACTTCAAAACCGTATGAAAATAAGAAAATGTGTACCTATAAAATTGTTTTACTCACAAAATTTTGGCGATAACAGCAGCCAATTTTAATGAGATGAATTAATTTAAATATTCAATATATCTGATATTATAAATTTACCTTTGCCAAAAAAATTGAGATCATAATTATTCGTAATGTATAATGATCATAATAATAAAGCAAGTGTTATCGATCATAATAATTCGATAAAATAATATAAAAATAATAAACTACTTGTATAATTGTTGATCTACATTATCATGCATGTAGGGGCAAGAGTTAATGGCATGTGTACGAAGGCCTTTATACTCGTATTAGGATTCTGAAGGCTGAGTGGGTGGGAAATTGTGCGGCTATTAGCATATTTGTAGTGTGAGAAACGACCACACGCAAATATTGATTGATATAAGGTGAGTTTATATGAGATTGATCTAAGTTTATGTAGATATCTACATGTTGTTTAATTCTTATTGATTCTATTATCAAATTTCTCAATTTTCTCTTTAGCTTATTGTATTGTAATACCAGGACCTTGTTTCAAAGGTTTTAAATGATTAAGATTGGACATACATAAACTATTCATTTTAAATTAGAACTGTGTGAAAACCGCGAAGCAAACTAAAATAATATAAAATAAGGAAACATGAATTACAAATCATCACAGGATTCCAGGCATGTCCATGTTATAACAACTTATCGCATGTATCAAAAATAGCTCTACTAACTCCATTGTTTCACTTGTTGTTTCAATTCACTTTTTTTATTGAGCAAGGTTTTGAAGCCAAACTGGTGTAATCCCATGTCATATTTGACATCAGTTTTTATTACCATATAACAGGTGTATATCATAAGTACAAGAAACCGAGGTGGTTTTTAGAATTAATAACTGATTATTAGTCTTTGTTTTGAGACTAATATTAAATGCTAAAAATATTACAGACAAGCTGCATCCCGCGGTTTTACCCGCGTGACTCTGCTCTAGTGGGTCGGAGCGTGATGTTTTGTAGCCTATACATTAATCCAGCGTATAACCAATCCCGGTGCAAAATTTCAGCCAATTCCGTTCAGTAGTTTTGGCGTGAAAAAGTAACAAACACCCATCTATCCATCCATACTTACAAACTTTCACGTTTATAATATTAGTAGTATGTAATAGATTAATACATTCAAAATATTTTTTTTAAATTTGCACTACAATAAGAACTACAATATGTATAAATCAACAACCACGAAATCAATCCGTCAGCTCAGTCAGTAATGGTTATCAACTCGCAAAAACCACGACAATGCAATTTGACGAAAAAAAAAAAACATACAGAGTGACGTCATGGCCGCCGGTCAGCGGACAGGACGGAATAAATAAAGTGCGGTATGTTCGGATTGTGGACAGGTGGGATTTCGGAGATACCTGGAGCCACAAGGAACATGCACCAGAAATATGGCGGGATGTACACACGTTGAATCATCGACTCATTATTATAAAGTGCTTGTATTATCGTATGCAGACATATAACATTATTCCGCTATTCAATTTACCGAAACAAATTGCTTATCTGCAATAGTCAAAGTCGTAAATAAATTACTGAAAAATATGGTGCCCATTTAATTTCCTTAAATCATTGTTACAGCTTTAAAATTGGACGGAAAGTAAAAATAAAATGAAACCCTCCTTCACAAACGAGGTACTGAAAACGTATCTGAAAATACATTTAATTAAAGCAGCACGACCCGTTTAACGCCAAAAAACAGAACATAAACTCTGCGACATGCGGCCTAACATAATTTCGTATAAATCGATGCTCGAACCGGGCTGTGGAAATTGGTTTTCCGTGGCTTTTCCGCGCTGTCGGATCTGCAGCATCCGCTTAATGCCGTGCGACCGACGCGATATGAGAGATGCGATCCTTTTCACACGAACAGTTTATGAGGGGATACACCACTCCCGATGTTGCTCTTGCATTACCGCAAACAAAACGAGCCCATGAAAATGAGTTTTTGTTTCCCCCATTGTTAGAACACGATGCCTGAAGACGAAATGAAAAAACTCTACAATTTGTGTAAATAAAAAGAACTATGTTTGAGTCACTACGCTGTTAATAAGCACTTTTGCATTGTTCCTACGAATCATAATATGACCATACAATTAAATATCATGATATATATGATTTTATAATTTTACGGTCGCTATTAAATCTATTGTTTTATTTTGAAATATTGACGTCAGTAATTAAAAGAGGTATCAAATAGCATACAGTTTTTTGTTGAACTATGCTAGACATCCTTGAGATCCCCGTTGGCGATACTTTAGTCTACTTCATAGCATTAAATAGACGGGCAGATTGTCACATTGTAATTAGTGAACACATGGTGGATATCATGTTACACAGCACAACACGGTCCAGTAACCCGACGTGTCAATTAAGAATCGTCGCGCGTCGTCCGTTCATTTAGATTTATTCCAACTGGTAACGAAATTATTGTTAATCGAGAACCTACAAGCGTTCGCACTGATGATTTATATCCAACGATATATCCGCGTATGATTTGTTGATGACAATAGGTATGTACGTGCGAATAGGGGGATTTATGAGTAGGAGGCAACTTGAACAATTGGCCGTCACAATGCTAACAGCCTTGATTGTTTCTGGAAATTAATATTTTGATAGGTTACTAAACACAACACTGTTGGTAATTGCTGGATTTTATATGATTCCTTTTGACTTTCATTCATTTTTGTTGTTCCTATAATATAAATGAATTTTTGTCTTTACTAGTAGGTACTGTTAATTGGTTAAATAGACAAATGTGATGTTTAGAAGGGGTTTTAGCCGCTGCAGTCCTGAATCATTTTGTAAAAGCACCAGTCAAGATTATAATCACTTAATGACAATTATTTTTACCTATTTATTAAATTATTTATATGGCTTTATTTTAATGGTTACTCAGTGTGCATTTTATTCTTAAATGTGCTTAAGAAGGGCAAAATAAGTTAACTCTTGATATACATAAATATGTAGGTGGCATCATTTATAACAAATTTTAATTGGAATCCGTAATCTTGATCGAAGGTCTCGACCCAATATAGCAGTGCACGACAATCGGCGCACCAACTCACCACACGATTTGTTCCCCATCCCGAATCCGTGTCAATCTTCATCAGACCACGTTTGATTAGATTCATTTAAAATAAACGAAGAATAATTATTAATTCTACTCGGTGCTTTGTTGTGAATATCTGTAGGTACAAACAGATATGGGTATACCTTTGGTTCATATATGTAAAGGAGATTGCCCAGGAGCAGTACTCTTGATAAATGACTTGTGTCTCAAAACCTTGAACGGCATGAAATATCTAAAATCAAAATATGTTTTTTAAAAAGACTTTGATTGATATATAAATTGGGATAGTTTTTTTTAACAATAATTAGTACTTTTATGTTTCCGACGTTATAGTACGCCATTTTTTACTATCGGCTGTCAATTCTAGGCTAGGGATGTCCATTTTTTCTATTGCGGGTAATGTGCGTACCAACCTACAAAAAATAAAATGATATCGATTTTGTATTGATTGTTCAATCTATTATTGTGAAGTAATAACAGAGTTCTATATCACATGTTTTTGCTGGTATTTTTAATATCAGTGGTTGTAAACGGTGGCATCGGTGCCAAGTTGTATTCGTAAAATACCACTGGCTGGTTTACGGAAATCGATAAAAAATCGATCTTTCATCAGTATGGGTGCAACCTTATTTGACATTTATTGCGCGTCTGTCATATTTTTGCAATACAAAACCTACAGTTATTTCTGTTGTTTTTGTTACGTTGTGCTTCGAGTCGAGCCTTTTACTTCACCTAGCCACCTGACAGAGCTAAACCGTTACAGATTTTACACAAATGTGCTTCAAAGACACCAAGCTCACCCGTAAACCCATTCAGACCCTTTCAAATAGTTTTTTTGAACTAATTTTTGGTCGAACATAACCTCAAAATAGTAATTTCTTTTTTGTAAATATCTTGAAAATGCCATTGTAGATTGTGTTAAATCTTTTGAGGTACCTAGTATTTAGACATGCCATCGAGTATTTTAAAGATGATTTGATGAAGACACAAAAATGTTGAATTGAGTACATTTGTCCATAGCGCCGTGGGCATTCTCCTTTAGATTTTAATTTAACTAGGAATCTTAAATATAGCTGTGAAATGACATTTATAGTAGGTATTTAACACCTACTCTACCAATATCAAAAACTTGCTTTAACCAATAGTATAAGTAAACTGGTTTTCACAATGATACGGCAAAATAAAATTAAATAATAGTTTTGATCAGTTATCTTTGCTTATAATCATATCTTCAGCCGTTGAATTTGGGCTGAGAAATTATAAAACCCGCTGCTGTTGCCTGATGGGAAATCTCGGGCAGATGAAACAAGATGTTTTCTCTATCGAAAAGACCAATATAGACGATGCGTCAACAGAGAGAAAGAGATGTTAATATACAATTACTGATAACTAATGATTTTAAACACTCGCGATTAGTAACAATTATTAATTAAACTATATTCTCGCTGGTGGTTTCGCCCGCGTAGCTCCCGTTCCCGTCAGCCTTTGTCACATCCTCCTCCTAGAAAAAGTAGTTTATTAATGGGGGTTTCTTGGAATTGCTCCAGTAGTTTTCAGGGGCTTATTCAATGCAAAGCAATACCTAATAAATTATTTCGTCCTTATAACATTACTTTAGATTAAATACCTTTTTTATGTACTTATCCAACATTTCCACAACGAATGTGGCCACGAGGTGTTTTGCCCACCCTGTGAGCCAGGAAATACACAAAAAAGGTATTTAGCCTTTAAATATTTGATTTAATTTAGACCCGTTAATTTTATTCCTAAAATGTACTAGTTTTTATGAATTTTAATTAGCAACAAATACGCAGACAACTAATAGCGATGTGGTTAACAGATCTAACGATTAATCCGTTGCTGATTCGTGATCAATTGCGTGTGGTATTTACTGATTTATAATTTAGTACAAAATGATGGCGATCCATATAATTTGTTAATATTCGTCGCGCGTGTCATTAACGGTTCATTACATTTTGCCTCTGGCTTAATTGGCTTACCGTTGGGTAGCGTGCATTGAATTAAAACAGTAATCAATATCGGATTTCGAAGCTTTGAAAAAAAAAATGGTCTTGAGTTGTAGTGTCTTAAAGTTTGAGTAAATACACAAAGATTGAGATAAATAAACACAGTATATTCTTGAAGTCTAGACAACGTGCAATATTTATCCTATTATATCCTATGAAAGTTCGTGGTACTGTGTTATTGGATATAATTATGTTTGTTACTCTTTCACGCAAAAACTACTTAACGGATTTGTTTGAATATTTGCACGGGGATACAACATATAAACTACAAAACTTCACGCTCCAACCCTCTTGAGCAACTCAGGTAAAACCGCGACGCACAGCTAGTTAACAATATATTTACTGATATAAGTACGTGATCTGTGTGAATTAGAAATAGTAATTTGAATATTTGTTTCTAATAGATTAACTCATAAAGTATAAAAGGGTTTAAAAAAATCATTCACGAATAGAAACATATTTTATCCAGATACCTATAATAGGCTATATTTTATTTATATATTAAGATAAGTACGTGGATGAAATGATGCGGAAAATATTAAGACGAAATAAATCAGGTAGAAATAAAGTCTCTATTTGTCATTGGTATGTGAGGACCTCTTTTCTTAGAATTAGAATAAGCCACACTTTCATATTACAATCGGTACGAATCGAAGGATAAAGCTGTAAAGGACAGTCATCTACGCACGTAGAGCTGTTGCTAGGTTGAAAATCGTAAAGATAATGAGCGACGACAAAATAAAATATTACTTATATTCAAAACAATTAAATTTTACAAAAGATTATTATTATTAGTTAATTAAATAAAAACAATGCCATATAAAAATATAATAGAGACCGGCATATGTTTTCACATCCCCTTTTAAATATTCCAGTGTCCTAAATTAATTAAATGTGGTGTCTACAAATACCTCGGTCGCGTTTCCCGCCTCTCCCTTTTAAGCGCTTAATTGTTTCGAACACCGAATTATTTTGATTTATAGCTTTGTGATTGCTGCAACTCGATTATATAGGGCCTTTGTATGTTGGTCTCTAAATTGAATGAAATGAAAAATAAATTAAGTCCAGTTATGAAGTGCGCGGAAGAAAAGAGGCGGTAGAACGCTATTGTATGGCCCGGCGACAATAGGATGAAAGACGTATAGGTACAGTGACCCGTGGCGGCTGCAAATTCGGAACATTAGCGACATTTCGTAACATTATTTCGCTGTGTGTGTTTAGGTTTTGTTATGATTTTACAAATAGGCAACAAAAAATTATAAACGCAGCTGGGGCGTTGGGAAATAAAAAAATGGACACATTTTGCGCGATTACCGCACAGTAGGTAGGCTTATACAAAAGCTTGTTTATTTGGAATTAAATAAAGGTAATAAGGAAAAAAGAAAACGAGTAATGCCTAAAAAAGGGTATTCCTGGTGGTTACACTGGTTCCGCCAACAGGAATACGGTGTTCCTCGTAGCCACACCAGTGTGACCACTGGTGTAATAATGTAACACATTAAATTTATTCACTTGACTATTAGTAAACCACTTGAACACCTGCCGGAAGCGGTGATTATAGTGACCACACGCATGATCTATTTGATTCAAAGTTACCAATGAAGTAGGATTTTATCTATAGGTAATAATATATAAAGCTGAAGAGTTTGTTTCTTCGTTTGCTGGGATGTGCTAACCTCGGCAACTATTGGACCGATTTGAAAAAAAATCTTTAAGTTTGAGATGGACTAATTCTTCAAAGAAGACTAGCTATATTTTATTATGAAATTCTTAAGGGAGTTACGCGAGTGAAACCGTGTGCGGGAATATAGTATATGGATCAATAGTTTTTAAATCATAGCTACTTACATTGCATGTGCTGTAAAACATTTATATATAACGTCTCAGACTTCCAAGGCTCGGTAATATTTCATTTGAGTAATAATATGTACTAGTCATTCTTCTATTTCCTGGTAATTAAATTTGTAAACTTTATGATATATTTAATGGAATACTAAGATATATATCCGTTCTATACTTACATAACTAATTGATCTCTTTTAACCTGGAAACAACTTACAAGTTAAATAAATGTTTTTTACATTTTAAACATTTTACACCAAAGTTACTTACAAACTTTTACTATATAAAAAAATATAGGTTCTTAAAATGAGCCGGGCATCGAAACGACAACGAATTGCCGCCATTTTAGTTCCAATTTAAACACACTCAACTAGCAAACCTATTCCTTTGAGTGATTTACTTTCACGACAGAAACTTTGATTATTTACGACATTGCCACTGTACTTAATTAGGACATATTATGACTCGTATTACTATTTAGCGAACAAGTAAGCAATAAACCGGTTATAGTTCTAATAAATTAATAGGTACAACATGTTATTGCATAAGTCTTCGGCACATTGTAATACGGCTGCGTCTCTTTATAGTCTGACAGCTGGTAATTGGCGCACGTATAACAGTTACAAGTTGCTTGTAAGATAAGCTGTATAAGCCAAATTAATGTTGTGACATATAACAGTAATCATGCAACAGGTTTCTATTTGACTGGACCGTTACTATTTTTTGGAGGAGCATGTAAGTAACTATAAAATCCACCGCAGTTTCAAACCACGAGAGAGCGCGAGAACGTCTATAGATAGTGGTAATAGACCTCTATATTTCCACTAGTAGTTCAGTGAGAGATAAATCTCATACATGAATTTGTTTGTATTTGCATTTATTGACACCGAAAGTTGTGGTTTGATATTATATATGCCCTCCCGACCCTTAGTTTGCTAAGAACCTTCCGATGCCCTCGTAGACCCGAAGTCCGAGAGGCCCGCGAACTGTAAAGTAGAGCGACAGTTGCAGAAAACTCCCTTACAGAAACTAAAAGCCATAATCCCTCAATCTACCCCCCTGAGCCGAGGTCCAAGTCCCACAGGGGACGCCCTCTTGCGCAGGTTGCTTAGTTTGTAGTGTTTAAACCATTTATGTAAGCTGGAGCTCTGCTCGCCTTTATGCCTGGTGAAGTAGCAAAAGCCTCAGGGCTAACTACTGTTAGTATAGCTATGTTTTATTCATTTATTTGAATTAAAAAAACATGTATTTTAAAGCAAGTAATTGTAAGTCATTTTAAGTATTTAAACCATACCAATTTTTGCTGACGAAAAACGACATGTATATGTACGTAGACCTACACATTTCCAGATACAGAACATTAATATTAAATACCACTACTGAACCTACATTCAGAACTTGAATTAAAACCAACAACGATTGTTAATTTCGTGCAAGTAAATGCAAATACTAATTACCGCATTTACTGCTTTTTATCAATTAGTAAGTAATCCGATTATTGAATCGTTGTCTCTACACGCGATCATTCGTAATACAATAGCGTAACAGAAACGAGTAACGCTTATTCCAAATTTCAGAACATCATTCGTTTAACGAGGAAATAAACATACTAAGTACTGAATTAGGACAAGGATTACTAGTATAACTCCTTCTTTGAGTAGTTTCGTTTGATTTACCGTTTTTGCTGTCATATGCAGTTAGTAAAAGTCAATTGATTTGATATATTCCATCTTCTGTGAGACAAGAGTACAAGTACATATCACTTAAATCGATATTAATTTGAAAAAGAAACAAAACAGAATTTAAATATTGCTAACAAAATGCCTAAAATTGCTATGGTATGTTGTTTATTTCACGGAGAAGAGAACAGAGCTATAAAATGCAGATTAAAACATTTTGAATGCAAATAAAAATCTTAAAATGGTCCTCCAGTTCAACTACAATAGCTACAGTTGTGCCCTTGTCTTACCGAAGGTGCATTACGGCAATAAACAAACACTCTACCTTTATTTATTTGTCTAGAAGATAGCGGATACAATAAATATATTTATAACAGCTAACGATTATACGACATTCGAGCGAAGTTTAATTCGGTCCCTAGTAGAGGTGAGTTGACAGTGAGTCAGACATTAGTGAGTCATATTATCTCCTGGCTCTGTCTAGCCCTGTTCTCTAAATATTGGATCGATCTATCGTCCCGGATGACTCCCAGATACTACGAGTATGACTAACGCAGATAACAACACACGTCGCGTTTTTCACAGAAATCGCGATTCGCTCTTCAATTTATATTTGTTCGTAAATTGATTTTGCGAATTCAATTGCGTTATGAATGCGATATCTGTAATGGATTCTTTAAGCGGATTACTTTGTCGGCTCATAAAACTTATTGAGATTATTGATGACCACAAATATAAAATACAAGTGGAACTAAAGCTGCCGTGTTACATTTTTTATCAACTCCATTTTTTTTTTCTTCCGACCTACGGAAGTAAATCCATGTCCAAGCATACCAAGACCCATAAACTCTATTCGTGGTTTATCGCACCTAGGAATCAACCCTAGAACATATTCTTAGAGCTTTGTATATGCGAATTTACGTCATAAATATCCAATTGGATAAACATGTCTAATCATGATATTTCATGACAGAAACTGGTCTTGCAAGAGAATTTTAAACTTGAATACAAAAGTCCATATGTAATCCATTGTTAGTAAATATGTTAACGATAATTAAGTAATCATACCAACAAACCAAGCATCTAAGATAGGTTAGTACCCCACAAATAAATAAATAACACTACACTATACAGAATACGGTGTTAGTTTTTCCGATCCGCAAACATTAGCTAACTAGCGGGGATAGTATTTACTCAGTAATAACCACACAGAGTGGGCAGTAAATTAACTTCATTTCAAATTTAATCATATTATATTCATATCCATATTCTACGGTAATATAAGCTTTGCTCTATAAACGGCCTTGTTATAATGCCACTTTATAGTGTATTCGATGATAGTAATTCGTATTATGAAATGGTAGTTAAGTATAATTTTATGTTAGCTTGTTAAACGATATGTAAATTTTTATGATACAGTGGCACCCTGGGTCGTGGTTCTAAACCACATAAGGGTTCCCTCAAATATAGTGTGACCACTTGCAATTTGGATGCGGTTTTAATTTCTTTTTATAATAATAATAATTGGTTAATTGCAATAAATGTGACAGGACAGACGGACGGATTATGTAGTCTGTAGATTTGTAGAGTTACCTAGTCGGATATTTTATAGAGTAAGAATTGTCTGTTATGCTGCAATTTATGTGGATCCTGCGCAAAAGGGCGCACCCTATGGGACTTGGATCTCGGCTGTCGCTCGCGGCGGAACTTATTCCTGATTGATAATAGGTTTTATATAGAAGGACAACATTAATATCTGATGAACTCGTAATTAGTAACTTCATTATTTTGTTACAGGTAATTCAACACAGTTATCACGCCAATAAGCTACCAATCACGTAAGCCATTATAATTAAGAATGCTTTTCATTAATATTTCCAAACCTAGGTTAATAACGTGCCAAACCACATGGGTAAGCTTTCGAAAAAAATGGCTAAATTACTGTAGGATTACTGTAACACATTGTTATGTTATTGTTACTGTATTATATGTTTAGAACATTCACTTTATCAATATAAAATATATTTTGAATGCAGCCACGAGCCACAACAATATTTTTATTGTAGGCATAGTCATATCGTTTCGTAATTATGATATAATACTCTAGAAACGTCAAAGAATACATAAATCCGCTTCAAACTAATTCGTTACCTAATAAAAGAAGATGTGTATTTTTATATGACGACGAAAGACTAATTAAACGAAATAAATACAAATATTAACCGCACATAAACCCAGTTACACACAGATAGATGTATCGCTTCATTCGAGTACGCCGACGACGCCAATAAAGCTGAATTCATCATAAAAAGTTGCACGTTTAAGACTGAAACAGTCGTAAATAAGAAAATAAGACCACCTATTTATATTTGTAGCTCTAGTCGAAACTAACACTCTTGATACTTGGTCGAGATTTTTTTTGTAGGTATATGGTAAAGAAATCGTCTGATACAGTGATTGCAAGTGAGTTTGTAATTTAGTATTGGTTTAGCTATTAAGTAATTAAATACTGGGATGCGGCTATATTTATAACTAAATTATAACTAGTTTCGCATTTTAGAATTATTTTTGAACAAGAGAATAAGAACTGACCTCTGGGACTTGAAGCTACTTACGGAGGATGTCTTATTAACATTATAACCAGAGGTTGAAATATGTATTTAGTTTTTAAGTAGATAACATTATAATAGTCTTTTAAAAATATCAGTTTTCGGATTTAACTAACAACGGTATGTTTATTTTTGAGGTAGATTTTTGAATACCTATGACTACTTATTCTAGATGTTAACATTATTGTAGTCTATTTTTTCTTTGTCAGCTAGCTCCTAAACTAAGCAGGCTTATGAGTGAACTAAGCATGATATTTATGAAATAAAAGTATTTACTAGAATAACATTTTGTACTTAGATTACACCAATAAGTAACAATATTATTTTCAACCCTGTATATCTGTATGAATACCTGAATACCGGTATCCGGTACCGGTTATAATTGCGAGTTGAAAATATGTTGTTTGGTACTTAAAAACTCTTATCTATTCGGATCCCGAATTATACTTAAAATACGTTAAAGTATCAAACTACTTAGTCGCAGTACGTCGACATAGGGCGGCTAGCGACTAGTCGGACGAAGCTTTCATTGATGTGGGGCGGAGGCGGGCGGTAGTGGCGAGACGAAAGCGTATGAAAATAGTCCGTGCATTTCCGTGACCCACCTGTGGCCCAGCACTACCACTCCAACACTAAATAGGACGCAGACACAAGATTGCACAACATTGTGAACAAGTAAAAATAGCTTAATTCAACTTACAAAACATCTCCATATAAACATTAGAGTTAGTACGACTGTGTTTCCGTAAACGACCAACTAATTTTTCAACGTAATTTGTACTAAACTGGACAACGTATTTACAACCTTACTTGTTTTTTTATATGGTGGTGAAACCACGTTTGATGTTCACATAAATATCCCAAAATAAAATAGTGCTCTATTTTCCTCGATAACTGTCGTTCGAAATTTAATACCATCATCAAAGCCAGAGATCACCACCTACAATTATTGATCTTATAGTTTCACCTACCTATTAACATATTTGGAGACCACCCTATAAAATTAAGAAAAAACGTATTTATATCAATTCATTAGGACATGAGAAACTTGTGATTCGAAATAAAAAGGTTTATGGTGACACAAAATTTATGGTAATAACAAAGTCTTTATTCATGGACTTTTTTGTAGTTCCCAAATAGGATAAGTCACGCATCCCTTTATCCTATACACAAAAGATCTAAATACGTCGACGGTAGGTCAAGTGTCGGTATCCCGGACGCGAGGCCTCACTATTCTGGCAACAAAAGCGAGTTTTTTTATTCGAATATAAGTTCAGTGACAGGTCGAGGGTGCCTTAGTCAAAAAGGTGCACCAAAGTCAATAAAGCGCTTCATTTAAGATGCTCTTGTACGATGTTACTGTGAAGTCTTAGCAGATATTGCATCGCACAAAGTGATTGCTAGTGAGCTGACTGATTGAATGGATGCAGCTCCTTTCAAAAGTTCAGTTTTATTAAAGGAATCGCTTTTCGCTGTTTGACTTCGATACATCAAAAGTACCTTTTGCTTCGTTTACGTAAAATTACAGTGTTTTAAAAGAGATTTTACAAGCTAGGGTATCTGCAATATTGTTTAATAATCATTATTCTATTATTAATTTGAGTATCAACAGATTTGTTTCCAATTTCTTTGTATGACAGTGGCACGAGCTTTTGGCTTACTGTCCCTCTCTAACGCGCGAGAGCTTTCGTAATGGAACGCTTTCGGCTAAGCTGGATCGGGTAAAGTTTGGTTAGTCATTTGCGCGCGCGCACGGGCCTCGCGCGTCCGCATGCGCGATGTCACGGGTACCTACAGCTGATGCGCGAAGGGTTGCATCGTTCGTGGCTAAATCTGTCTAGTGTGTCCACATTTGCGCAGACAGCCTGTTACTATCCCTGACTTAGTGATTGTTTTGTCATATGTTTATTAAGTGCAAAGATTTCTGGGATACATTTTGGAATAGCTTCATATTAGAAGTCATTACGATATAGTTATGACAGGTTAATCATCACCAGCTAAATTGGATACAGTGGGCACAGCTAAAATGTAATCCGGTGTTTTGGAATACTTTGTCTGTTATTAAAAATTATATCACACTTTTCAACAAGAGCTTTGCGTTGTTTTTTAAACTCGATGTGCATCGGTGCAATAGTTTTGTCCTTGGCAGCAGCAAAATTTAATTTCTTTACAGACATTTCGAATCGTCTTTCATTACCATAAATTGCAAACGCTGGATTGTGAGTGCATCCTAAAAGATTTATAGCGGTCACGTCCTAGCGTTTTGTTCAACAAGAACATTTACTGCATTAAGCTATAGTAAGATATACATCGATACAACGTATTGTACCATTGATAGATTCATTCATTTGAATCGACGGTTCGGAAGTTTGTGTTCATTGAGTTTCAACAACACGGGCAAGTGGTTAATTAAAGCTAATTGTATTTTACGTTGCTTCGGTTTTGGGAATCAATGAACGCGGTTGAGTTGGTGCTATTGGCGTTACGATTGATGCAACGATAGTGAAACACAGCTATTTGGTACAAACTTCATAATCAAATTATGTTGTAGGTTGGCACTGTACGCACCAAAGTTAAGTTACCTACTGTTTTGCTTACACAAAACATACATTTAAGTATTTATTATTTTATTTTATTATATTGTATAGTTTGAAACCGTGTTAGTAAACTAGTAAACATGGTTCATTAGATACAGTATGGTGACATACAGATAAATAGACGTACGGACAGACAGACAGATGGACAGCGGAGACTTAGTAATAGAGTCCCGCTTTTCGCTTTGGGTACGGAACCCAAATAAAAACTTTATCATCCAATTGAAGCGTCAAACAATTTGGAAAATTTTGGAAATGGAAAATACTCTTGACGGGCACGGGCGACGCCGAGCATAAACAGCTAGTACCTTTATTTAAAAAAAAATAGGTACTCATGTTTATATAATACCGTGCTTTGTGACACATAAGTCAGATTCCATTCAAATTAAAATGAATATTACATTCAAGATTGTTATTAAACTTTATGTCATTTTTATTGTAGTCGAAATTGGCTATATAAACCCGTTTACTGCACTAAAATTGCTTTGCGCATTTTAATTAAAATGGAAGGTAAATACTTCAATCTTAATTAAATTGTTGAATAAAATTGTCTGAAAGTTATATTGGTCAAAGTGTGAAATTGATACATCTCATCAACAAACACAATATTAATTAAACGTGTCACTAACGACAGTATCTTGTGACCGACTGAACATCAAAAACACATTAACTATTGGTACGTAAAAGTAGCTACAGTTGATAATTCGCGTCTATTATTCTATTATCTCAGTAACTACGTAGATAACAATCAAGACCGCACCTTGTTGCGGTGTATGTATATGTATGTAACTTACTGGTTTTATGACAGTCACATAATATGAATTAGATATTCGTTGATCCTGTGATTACACACAGTATACATAATTCAAAGACGTACTAGAGTGGTATAGTCATCAATAGAAACCACCAGGCATATATGGAAAAGTTACCAGTATAATTACCTACACTACTTATGTATAATCTAAAAAGGATTAGATAATATCGAAATCTGATATAGTAACATCCCTTAAAACATAGTTGGACTCTCTTTACTTTCATAAGATTTTCTGTATTCCCGATATCGAAAATCAAGAATCCTTACCTACTATCATTAAAATATATAATACTTAGCTTCCCGACTCCCATTTACTTAGAACTTCGCAAATTAATGCACATAGAATTATGTTACGTAGTTTTTTTGAAATCGGTTCCGGAGCCAATTCAGTACAAACAATCAAATCGTTTCTCTTTATAATAGTAGTATAGGTTAATCATTATAAATTAAGTAAAAAGATGCCTGTCTTCATGAATTAACGCATATATTAGCAAAATTAACATGTTTACACTTTATTTAGCGCAGATAAAGATCTTATCCAACCATATCCTGTATGACCAAATCTGTGCATTAAGCTGTTAAATCTGTGGGTAGGATGTAAAATATGCGTGAATGCCGCTAAATATGCCTTTTCTGTTAATGCCTTATTTAGGCAATAACGACATATATAAATCGTGAATGATATAATTATAATGTGTTCTTATGAATGCCGCGCCTTTCCGGTGACAATTGAAGTCTCATAACATAAGTTGCATTATTACATGTTCCCTTTTTAATAGGGTTGTCACTTATTTTGGACTAACTTGATACCTACCTTTTTAATAAAATCAAATCAAATGTTTTCGTACTTGACAGTTTAAATGTAATGTAATATATTTGAAATTGGAACAATAAATATGTCATATAATTTTACATCATTTTATTTATTTTGTTAAAAAACCTTCGGTACGATTAAAAATAAATGAGATCTGCTAGAGAGTGCATTCATCATCTCACTGATAATAATTACACCTACTTTACTTTTTTCTTCCAAATTATACCTACCACTAGACTAAAACGTTAATAGATGATACAAAATACATATTAAAACCTAATAATGACAAAGGAAAAAAATATTGAAGTCCGTTGACAACCCTAATCTAAGGAAATCTATAACAAGATCATTAGTACCTATGTGCTTTGAAGTGTGAATATGTACTCGCCAAATACATATATTGAGATC
The DNA here is from genome assembly GCA_947037095.2 of Nycteola revayana. Classification (NCBI taxonomy): domain Eukaryota; kingdom Metazoa; phylum Arthropoda; class Insecta; order Lepidoptera; family Nolidae; genus Nycteola; species Nycteola revayana. Next base: position 9,964,940 of record OX344845.2, on the reverse strand, counting down.
CGAGGACATCCTATTCCGCCTGATTACTTACTAACGTCGACATATTTATAAGATTCTGTGAATTTTGTGTAGAGATGAATGGTTTCATGATGTTTTAATGATATTTATAGTCAGTTAGTCACATTTTAATTATTGTTGCAATCTGTTTACGTATGTATTTTAAGTATCAGGTTAAAGATTGCACCATTTTATTTTAATTACACTTAAATACTAAATTTTAATCTCTACGACAACATAATATTATCGCACTTTCGGTAAACACAAGGCCAGAGCATAATTGTAATTATTGTAATTCCACAGGTTTTTTTTGTTTTGCATTCGAAATGGGTTTTACTCTATATTATATTGCTCCATACTCTTTTTAAATAAATAAAATACCTACCATAGTTACTTTAGGCCTGTGGTTATCAAGAATTAAAAACGCTTAAGTTTTTTAAAATGTATATATTTTTAGTGAGTAGTCCAATTTTGTGACATTGTCTTACCGTAAGTACGATTTATCTATACCATAAGAAATAATTATAATAATTTATCATTCAAGACTTTGATAATCGGACGATTCAAGTAAATATTATTAGTATTAGTAAACTATTTGAACATTTTTGAAAAAAAAATTGTTTGATCTATGGAATTGGACGATAAAGACATAACCTAAAGTGTGAGTCAGAGAAGCCAGTCGGCATACAACAACTCTTACAATCTTCGTTATTTTCTTAAAGAGCACGCGATTATTTTGGCACAGTTTAGTATGGATATAGGTCAACGATCAACGATAATTTACCACTGCTCAAGTGTGCATACAATATGCCTTTTTATAGTCAATTAGAGCAGTGTCTACCAATAGAATACCTACAATCCATTCGAAAATCAGTTCACTAGTCAAGCAAAATTGGTACTATGGGTACCTAGTGTATTATTTTGCACCTATTAAGAATGCGCTTTGTTAGAAAATTGCATAGACGTCAGCAAACATAATGGCGCCGTCGGCGGCTTTTGATTACTTAAGTAATAAAATAACGTATAGAAACACATATTACATTTCTATTAAATGCGTGTTGAAAGCAGATATAACTATGACTATTGATACCTTTCGTCTATTGTTTGTAAGACAATATCAAGTCGACATTTCAAAAGTAACGTAACAGATCGATGCATTCGCCCACGTCACAATAGTACAGATACCGCACATCTGTGTCCCAAATACGAGCAAGGCCGATACATCCTTATATCAAACACCGGATCCAATAACGGAACAAACCGAGTATGGACGCGATTGACACCTTTTCTGATTTGTAAACAAAGGTGACAATACGCAAAACTGAGTGAGAGCTTTGACTTGCAAAACCATCGTTGTTACTGACACAAGATATTGTATCCATCCATCAGAAGGATTTATCGTAGGTATTAACAATGAATTGCACGATCATTAAATTAACGTTCACGTTGGGTTTTACATTGCAAAACATCTTATGAAGCGATGGGCACACCGCACAATGATTCATTGGCTTTCTGAAAATATTATAGGGTCTTTTTATCTTAAAATACTCCTTTTACGGTGTTTTACAAAATTGTTTAACGGACGGTTTGTCTCCTATTGTCTGAACTGTTAATGTCCGCGTTTTATGATTATGTCACACAAGTTCGTTGCTCCGGCCGCACCTTCTGCACAGTTATAAATACGGCAGCGTGTGTCGAACTTTTGACAAGCTTGTAAATAAACACGCGGCCGCGCGGGTAGGATGCTGCCGCCCGCCGCGCCGACCTGCTCTGGAGTCCAACGGCTATAACTTGGCTTATGATGGTTTAGGACAGCCATAAAATTGGGCAAGTAAGCTTTCCAACCGTGTCAGTAGGAACCACAAGCAGTAAAACGTAGAGCATGATGAATCGATAGAACAAACAGAGATGGAAGCATCCGTTACAATTTTTAAACGTCGTATGCGTGCAACTTTTTCATTTTATATTATGCAGTTTTCTTATGCATAACGTTCTTAATGTCTTCAATAATCATAGTTATCACAAAGTTGCTTATGATATAATATGTTTATCCTATTCTATTATAAAGTTTATCTCTTCCAAGTCATAGCGATCGTACAATACGACCATAATGTTAGCTTACGCAACTTTAAACGACCTAAACGATACGATATTACACCCCGAGACATAAATACGCTATATTTATTATCAGTAAAGACGCGCCGTCTGTTCTTAAGTTTTATTTCCCTTTGTATCTCTTACATTTAACAACATATAAGTGTTTATTGTACTTTATGGTCTGTAATGGAGACTGCTGTTTTGTGAAGATATGTATCTCCATTTTTAATAAAACCTTATCTTTCATCGCCTTTGTCACTCATCTTCTAAATAATGATCATAAAAGTAGCGACTTAAAAGTGAAATGGGTGCTAAATTTAACCGCTGTTTTCTTCCGTTACTTAATATTAAATTATGCACTATGACTCAGTTAACTACCTCTCACTAAATAGATATCGCAATAAGCATATGAAAGCTGTGTGCACAATTTATATTTAGTCCTTTATTAGGCTACGATCAATGTGGGATTTGTATGATAGGTAATAACTAATAAACATTTTTGATCGTTAAATTGTGATGGAAATTTCTATAAAATGGACCAAGTACCTATCTATATATCGATTCATGTCAGTGTGCCATCATCGGTGACAAATTGTCTCTTTTTTAAATGTTTAATACTTACCTATTTATATTTAAAACATGTGTAGGTCGTGTAGGACCTATATTAATAAAATCCCTTTTTGGAAAATAAAGGTTTTTCACGCGTCGCAAACAACATTGGACATGAACTTTTCGATTGTTTGTTCACGACAAAGCATTTTTTTCGGTAATGATAATAATAATAAAAGTCAATGATACAGTTAGTTTGACTTAAGTGCTCCTTCAAAATGACCGCGTTAAATTACTTTTTAACTTTAACACCGACAAGTGACAGGTAAAAGCACAAAAGCTTTCTGAGCTTTCTCATAGATGGCACTAGTAAAACTGAGTCTTAGGGTCACACAGGTAGGTACTTATCTTATGTCTTAAATATTTTCTAAGGCTTAGGTATCGAATTCGTATTAGTATAGAACGTTAGTATTAAACCTATTTTTACTCCGGGGAGAAATGCATTAAGCCCGTCGCCACACAGGCGGAGTATGTAGGGCTCTCCTCTCGCTAGCGATGATATGATGCTACCCCAATGTACCTATATTGCTGGGGTTCGTAGGAGAACCCTGGGGTTTTAGTGGGTGGTTTACCAACTAAAACGTTCTGGCTACTAGCACTGGGTGGGGTACTAGGATCCGCCGATACATGCCACCCGCTGCCTCCTGGCGGTTAGAATTAAACCTGCAAGAAATTGATAGTGTAAGTGACTTCATGACCTTAAACGAGAACGTAGGCAGACTTAACGTGGGAGTAGGTAATGATCAACCTCTGCCTTACAACTGGCTGCATGAGCTATATGAATAAATACCTAATTAGGTTTTAACGACTTTGATCTTTACCCGGCGTCTTTTTGGGACCCGCTGAGAATATCGTATCAATATGTAAATGAATGCAACTGTAATTCGTAAATAACAATTTGTGGTTTCAGTTCGCCGGCGAGCTTTACCCAGAATTTAAAAAAAAACTCGATTTGTAAATAAAGTACCTACTTATTTACATAAGTTATGTATGTTTATGAAGTCAATTCGAAGTCCTAATAGTTGTTAAGTGTGGTTCAATAAGTGCATAGAGACAAAAGTTAATACATAAATAAATGTTAATAACTAGCCCACCCACTATTCTCATTGTTTCTTACAAATGGTACTATTTCATCCCATTGCATTGTAAGTGTTGAGAGCTGCATTCACAGGTTATTTATTCCTAACAAAACAAAATAACAAAAACAATAGAGGTACAAGTAGGTGTCGATAGATTTATTGGTCTTACATAATCATTTTTCAACTCTATTTTCATGAAATATGATAGGATTCAGTAGAAATTCGGCTTACCCTTGTTGGAAATCGTCCAATATTATTAGTGGCTAGCGAGACTCAAAATTATTACGATATTGTATTTTTCCCGCTACCAATATATTCTATATCATCAAATTGAATTGTTCTATTTTTATCTCAAAAGTGTTTTAGACGATATTTCTAAATTGTGTTCATAAATAAATAAAATAGTTAGTTTTAATTAACTAACTAAAAAGTTATAATAATAGGTTACTTTTATTACTTTTATTTAGTAGTTGGAGATTGTTTAATTCCGTAATTACATTCCTTATTTATTTTATAACTTTTAAGTTATGTTCACTTATTAATACAATACTTGATTTAAATAAAGAGTTATTATTATTATTTATGAAGAGAATTAAATAAATTACGCATCTCAATTATTAATAAAACGTAAAACCATTTAACATTTCAGTTTGTAATCTTATAATCCTAACACATACGCTCTCGTCACGGTGAAAATTATTAAGCGGTTTTCACGTTTACTCTTAACATGGATTACTCACTCAAGCACGTCAGTCTCATTTCTTAGGCCTTTAGCTTATTTGTAGAATAATACATATAACGGCTGGTTTTGTATACATTTTCATGGAGATTTATGAATGTAAATAAACATTACCTACTTCCTAATTTTCTCTGGAAAATCTTATGTGAGTTCGAATGGTTTTACTACGATATTTTTGTACTACTGAATTACTATTCGAACGGGTTAATGAGCATTATAGTTCTCTGACCCAGTGTAAGTACAGTGAGTAATAGTGACGTACTTTTGTGTAGGCGTCTTCGGCGCCGTCCGTAGAGTAAATATTCTAAGAACTTTATCATACAGACGTGTAGACACAACCATTCATTCATGATCCGCTGCTCACTGTCTTTATAAGAGTCTGTGCCTATTTTACTGAAATCCTACAAAGAGATCGCAGCTCTATATATATTGGTTTACATTCATCACTGCGGCAGAGCGACAGTAAACATGCACAAAGGGAAAAATACTGTTTGCCTACTGAAATATATGAGGCTGCATAGCTATTTGGCAGTTTAATTCTGTTGATTATGGAAAAGAAGAAGTTACTTTAAACGGAACGGTTAAAATGGAACTTTATAAATCATGGTGTTTCCCAGAAATCTTAATGCAACTTTGTTGTGTTTATGGAGAGATTTACATTTCAAAATACATGGACTGAATTAGTTGTGTGAAGAAAAATGACTAAAATGTGCCACGAGTGTTTTCAAGCTTTCTGTTTTGATATTAAACTCTTTAATCGTTGAAGTGCTGACAACATGATACCGACTTGTATAAGGGCCCCACGTTCTATACAGGGGTCCACTGATGACGTCACACGGCAGACGCGGTCTATCGTACAGGTAAAGGAATTCAATATTGCTTAATATCTTAATACAGTAAACATTAATGTGTTAATTCTTTTAAGCCCGCATTAAATAATGATGTTTTCCGTCTGACTAAAATGACTAATACTTATTTATATTATAGGTAGGTAGTTAGTGAAAACGACGTACAAATACACGAGGCAACATCAATGTTTCTGCCGTCAAATAATATAATCACTAAGATAACTTTAATGGAAACCTATGTGTATTGTATTCAGAGCCGGATTTAGAAGTCAAGAGGCCCCGGGGCAGCAAAGGAGAAGAGGCCCTCTGGGCACATTATTAAAATTGGAAAGATTTTAAATCTCTCTTGTGGGGGCCCCTCTATTGTGGAGGCCCCGGGGCAGTTGCCCTGGATGCCCTCCCTTAAATCCGGCCTTGATTGTATTAGATCCGACCAGATATAATCATTTTGTAACCAGTGGGTAAACATTGTAAAAACAAAACTTAATAAAACGGACACACATGACATGACGTGGTGACAAAATGTTAATATATATGTTCACAGTTACCGTACCGAAATAATGTAACTAACCATGTAACAAAATTACCTGACCTAAATATGTTTCGTGTAAAGCAGCGCTTCAGCGTAATCGGCTGTGTTTACAAATTCATGGATCATAAAACGCCTTTATTGTCAAAATATGGGGCAGCTTATTTTACTATGTCATAAAGCAGTTGCATCAGGATTTATTGGGGTTTCATACAATCAAGAGTTAGCAATCAATACAGTTTCGCACGTATTTTGATGTGTACTACACTGTTTATTGTACATCCATATTTGTCTGTAGATCGCGATTCTCCAGAACGGATCAACCAGAACCTTCCGATACCCTCGTAGACCCGAAGTACGATTGGCCCGCATACTTTAAAGTGGAGCGACACTAGCACACAATTTCCCTAAAAATCCAAAGTCAAAATTCCTCAATCCATCCGCCAGCGGCCGATCTGAGCCGAGATCCAAGTCCTACAAGGAGCGCTCTCTTGCGCCATTTGCTTAGTTTGTAGTTTTTAAACCATTTATTTAGGTTGGAACTCTGCTCGCCTTTATTTCCGGTGAAGTAGCAAAAGCCACGTGGCTAACTACATAATGCCATCCGAAAAAAAGAACGGATCAACCGCCTCAAATAAATGTTTTAAGTAAGTATATCATGAAAATGGGATCGCTTTTTAAATAGGTACAGCAAAGCTCTAGCAAGTCTATGGATTTTTTTAAATTTTGTTGTCGTAATTATTCGAATGCAGTTCTTCTATTTTTGAATTATGCCTTACTTATTTTTATTAACTTTAACTGTGCCCGTCCTTCCCGCTGTTCATACTTCATGTATTTAAATTTTATTTTTAAGAATTGCTCCTAATTGTTTAAAATTTGTATGTAGCTAGTATGTTTTATAAGTTTTTGTTTGTAGCTGAGAATATACCCGCATCATCGTCTTTGTTAATAGGGCTAGCCAAATACGTGTTGATTGAGCTTGATACAGATCCATGCCATTCGTTTTCTTTCGTGCAAAAACTACCATAAGGATAAGAAAATTTGGCAACACGTAGTACGATAGAATGTAGTCTGGAAAACAAAAACTATGCCTATAAAGCATCTTGTTTTGGGGTGAAATAGCAATATAACGCGCCAAAAACAGCGTCGTGGCTGGCAGCTGGTATTCAAAATTTCTTTCCAATTTTAACAGCAACAAAATTTCAGATGTATATATTTTTAATAATAATATCTTCAAAGCGGAAACTTACACAAATCATAATGGCAGTGCAACGAACGTCGGTCGCACCCATCACCAGCTAGCGATATTAAAAGCTACGCGACCTCATTTTGCTTCCGCTAAACGCTTTTAAGCTCTCACCTATTTGACTATGGTGACAAGTTGGCGACCCATCGATACTATGTTGTAGGTAAAAATAATTGTTACAAATCCTAGATGGCATTGAATATTTAAAAATATTTAAGGTACCTATTTAACAGTTAAATCAATTATTGAGGTAACCCTTACCAACAAAATTCTTATTTCTTTTGGTTTGTATAAAGATTTAAAGCTTTTTTTACGTTTACATACACTGGTGTCTATCAGTGTATGTTAACGTAATTTAGTACTATACCGTAGTACTATGAAGCTATGATATGATTAGTGAAATATTCAAGGTTTCCCTAAAATATTGATAAAATATTAGTTTAGATTTTTGTAGAAGAATACAACATTTTATTCGTTTTTAGGCTGTTTCTGTTTACTTGAAGTTATATATTAATGTTGTGTTCTAATATCGGACGTAGGATACATAAAAAGGTTTAAAGTGTATTCATATCCTCATTTTATTTTGTGCCTATATTTAATAACTATCTTCCCGCGCGCAGTTTTATCCCCGTATTTCCTGTTCCCGTCGGAATTTAAAAATTCGGTCAAGTAGTTCCGGAATTAATTCAATGCAAACAAACAAATAATAAAATATTTCCTCTGTATAGTGCTAGTATAGATTTCCACGAAGAACCATAATGCTATATTTTTGTACCCATCATGAGGCTTCCGTCAGGCTAAACTTAATAATAAATTATGCAAGTTTAATTTGAAATTTGTCATCAAAATCTTACTTCTAAATACCAAAACTCCAAGCTACAAACGAATAGAAAATTGTTGATATGAACGTGATAATTTGTTGTCTCACAGAAAACATTAATCGTATTGTATTATCTGTGTGTAGATTAATGGGCAGTAAAATAAGTTATCACATAGTCGTGAGGATTATAAAAACATTCGCATACCTAGCACACATGTTTTCTCGAATGACACGCACAATGAAAATAGTAAGTAATGATTTATGATGTGTAGTAGGCTTAGTAAGTGATCTTTAATTTCTCCAACATTTCATAGAATATTATTTTATCTTTGGCCATTGTAATTAACGGTTCCCGTGAAACCATAAGTGACTAACTTCCACGCCGAAAACCCGCACAAAGAATGATTAATTCGATAATTCCAGTTCCAGTTCATCAAAGAAACAGGATTTAATTGACCATAAAGTTGCACTTTACGACGACAGTTTCAGAACATTATTCATGGAAAATCGAGTAAAAACTTCGCCGTGCTTGTACCAAAACAATCGCATCGCGGGGAGGGAGGGTGGGTACAGTCACGATACACAATGAATGAGAACGATTTTCATTTGTTTATTTTGGTCAGGTTTCGAGTTTAGGGACGACCGAACTTACGTGCATGCATTGTTAGCGTAAATTACGTTTGTTTTGCAAATAAAGTTCCATGGGGTATTATGATATGGGTGGTGTTTACGAGATGAATGAATTAATTAGGACATTTATGTTTGTGTTAAATGGAAAATGAAATCAATTTACGTATGCGTATCAACATTTTTGAAGTTTTATATTATATAGTACGTTTTTATATCGATGGATGACAGGGTAATATAGGTAGGTACCTAAGCGACACCATAGGCGATATTGAATTATATGTTTAAATAAGCCGTTCATAAAATATATAATTTAATTTTGCTGTTGCTTAGATAGGTTAGCTTTTTGCTTTCGAATTTAGAAAAAAATATCAATGGGCATACGTAGATATATTATGTCCCTTTATTCTGATTTTTACAAGGAAAACATGTTTTTATTGTACCGATATTATAAGTTGCCATTTACGAAATATTAGTTGCACTATCAACTCAGGTTTTATAGTTCGTTTTACTTTCAAACCATTTGAATCAAAATTGGTGTTCATGCAGCAAACATGCACTAGAATCCCAGCTGTGTAAAAGCTTTTGCAATACAATTACACTAACATAGGCGCCCCGCGTGCCTGTTGTACAGTTGTTCAATAACAATAGTGTTGTTTATTCTATTTGTTTCAACTAACAAGTAGCATTCGTTGTGTAAATATTGTTGAGTAAAAGTACGTAAAAGGCTTGAATACTTACTCATTTAAAATTATCAATTAGGTACTCAAGGCATCAATTATCCAAAGTATAATTTTTATACACCTTGATTTTTTAATTGTTGCTAGTAATTGGCAAGACGATTTGCCATCAATATCACAATTTCAACGTAATAATCAAGACCTCAAACGAGTCTCCCAACGAGTAAATCTTAAAATGAACATGGACAAGACGAAAATCATGTCTAACGTTGAGAATATGGTTCTTGAAGTTGTTGACACGTATGCATACATAGGACAGACAGTCCAACTACGTAGGTCCATCTTCGAAAAGGAGGTCAATCGCCGAATCCAACTCTGATGGGAAGCGTTTGGAAAAATTCGCAGCTTCTTTTCGTCCATAATACCTCAATGCGTAAAGAGAAAAGTCTTTAACCAGTGTGTGTTGCCAGTGATGACCTATGGATCCGAAAAGTGGTGCTTCACGATAGGCCTTATGACTCAGAATCGCTCAAGGAGGTATGGAGAGGGCTATGCTCGGGGTTTCTCTACGAGATCGAATCAGAAATGAGGAGATACGTAGAAGAACGCGGGTTACCGACATAGCCCTACGGATTAGCTCGTTGAAGTGGCAATACAGCACGGAGAACAGATGGCCTTTGGGGCCAAAAAGTTCTCGAATGGAGACCGCGGATCAGCAAGCGTAGCGTAGGACGTCCATCAACCAGATGGACGGATGACCTCGTAAAGGCCGCGGGATCACGGTGGATGCAGTCCGCCTCCAACCGTAGTTACTATAAATCTATAAGGGAGGCCTATGTCCAACAGTGGACGTCCTACGGCTGAAATTATGAATAAAAAACGTGAAAATAAAATTTTAAAATACACAAAGATTTTTTACAAAAAAAAAATTCCCTCCTAGAGTCGGTAAGCATAAATGTAGGTAGGTACATGACAGAATAAGTTTTGGTGCCTTACTAAAATAATGTAGATTATTTGAAGGGGCACACTTAATAGGGTTGAAGTCAATGTATTAAGCTACGAACCGCGGTGTGAAACCGCGGGCCGCATTAAGTAAATTAGTAATTTACAAATATATTGAAGATGAAGAGAATATATCTTCTTAATCCTCATCATCATCATCAGCCCGTATAACGTCCACTGCTGAACATGGGCCTCCTCCCGGGGGAGGGTTTTTACCATAGTCACCACGCTTGGCAAGCGGATTGGTGACCGCAGTATTATGTTGTACCACACAAGAAAACGCTGCTGCCCGTTCCTTGATATACGATTATTATAGATGATATTATAACAATCGGGACCAACGGCTTAACGTGCTTTCCGAGGCATGGAGGGTAGTCCCTCAACCAACCAGACCCGGAAAGAAATCATAGAATTTACACAAAGATTTCTTGCCCGGCGTGGGGATCGAACCCACGACCTCCGAGATTTAAAGCGAGCCAAATACCGCCACGCTACGGAGGTTGTCTTCTTAATGGTATGGCTCAATATCAAGATAAAATTAATATCATATTAATTTCTAAACTACCGTTCTTGCTAAATAACTTGAGTATAGATTTCGGGCGACACCTATTAAGATTGATATCACGAAAAAACAATCACACTCTTTTAAGTCAATTACGCCTAAATTTCCGACATAAATAACCATAGAAAACGTAAAGTCCGCAAAGAGAACCGATTCTTGTATGACAGCGGATATGTATTATTCCCGATACAGCTTCTACATGACGATAAAAATGTCGGGCCTTCTAGATTTATTACAATCGAAAACCATTCGGGCCGATTTGAATAAACACCCGTGTGATAAGACGAATTGAGACGATCAATAGAACTACAGAAAATTGTAGACCATGAGTTAGTGTTTGACCCGAGAAAAAAGGAGGTTTGCCTAAAAAATACATTTTATCCAGAAGACCATGGTCTTCAACATTCGTTAGAAAAGAGTAATAAAAACCAAATTATGATGATGCCATAATTTTCTATCAATCAGCATTCAATGTATACTGAACTAAAATTCAATAGTATCAAATTCATGATGCGAAATACGAACGTATTGAAGACACTAAAGTTAATATTTTAAGTGTTCTAGTTTGAATTACACTATAATTTTATTTATATTGACAATACGAAAGTAATTAACTATCAATTCTAATACAATAAATAACCTAAGTACTAAATCGATGTTACTCCTCATTGATAAATGAGGAGTAACGGAGGAGTAACGTGAGGAACATTACGAATGATCTGAATGAAATGACTGGATACAGTCATTTCCTCCGCTACTAACACGCTGATTATTTATGAGATGAAACATATAATTAAGCTACACAGATCCGATTTAGAGATATAAATATATGGTAAGTGAATTAAACTTATGGTTATGTATACGATACTTATGTTATCGGATGTTTCCGATGTATCGTGTCATGATTATTCTATTAACGTGTTCGATTAAAAGATAAGATCGAGGAATATTGATTTATGATAAGTTTTTCAATGGAAGCTATCTAAACCATCTGTACACCATAGCGTCGCGCGTCGTATCGCACAAAGATCGGTTTTATTGTAACAACAACAGAAAATGTGACATGTTTATTTTAAAACCAGCTTTTGACTGCGACACGTCTTACGCGTGACATATATTTAGTTCAATAAGTATAAAATTTATCGCACTGTACTTTTTTTCGTGATAAAAGGGGGCATATTTTCATTTCCCAAAAGCTCTATATCTGTAAAAAATTTCATCAGAATCGATTCATCGGTTAAGGCGTAAAAGTGGTAAAATATAGATAAGAGCTTCTTTCGTATTTATATCATAAGGCTATTACTTTCTAATAGCTGACGGCATCGTTCGTCGAAAAGTTTAATAAAATAAAAAATAAAAAAACGATGTTATGATAATACATGTTATACGATATGTATAGTTAGCCAAGAGGCTACTTTGCTACTTTATCGAACAAATAATATTGCTACCATAGATCATAGTTATTGTGTCAGTTAAATTATGATAATAATAAGTATAGTAAGCTTTCTTTACTAAACAATGTTTCCGACGAGTGTCTTTTTTTTAATTATTTTTTTTATTAACACACTTTTGCAAAGGTAATTTATTTAAGATCAAGAAAATTTGTTAAATGTTTATTCCATATAGCACGATTTTAATTATTCGTCATCAAGTAACCGTGGGATAGGGATCGCTACAATAAATCTTTTATAAAAAATATATTCCCTCTTGAATTCATAATAATAATTGCCAATGGTATAAAAACGATGTAATTCATTTAGTTATATTCGTTTCAGATATTTATCACGTTTACTTTGTAGAGCAGTAATCAAGATAACACTTAATAACTTAATTATTATAACATCTTACATCGCTATAATTTCAGTTTCGCTTTATTTTATCGAAAAACGAATAAAGTTGGCGAATGAAGTTTAAAAATTATTTGTAATGAAACTATTTATCTCCTTACTTAGACAATACATAAAATACACATGTATTTATAATACCCTAATGTATTTTCATGACATGTCGAAAACGAGTAGGTTAATTATTAAGTATACGCATGGTGGTTTGTCTGTAGTAGGTAAGTCATAAAGGTGATTAATGCACCATAGTAAACGCATAATAGGTCTCCAAAGTATCTCAAGGATTTATTAGTTTGAAATGCGCGTATCTTCTCAATGATGCTACTAATCGGAAGTTCATTAACAGTCGTTTAAGTAGATCACCCTCGAGATCGTTAGTCCGAGGATGAGCCACTACACTATACTAGTTTATAGGTACTTATTTATATACGTGTATAGGTATTATCCAGTGCTTGTGGACTGAGCGGCCCCGACCGGCGACAACGAGGCGCGACTACAACACTTGTCCCCATTCTCCTGCAAATTGACTCGAATATGACTAAATCCTTTTAAGAATTCATAACGCCGAGCATAACACTCACTTATTAACTTATGGATGACCTCATGCCGTAAACTCGAGCACAATAGATTTATTTTTTACTGCACACCGTAATGATTCTTGTAAACTTAACATATTTTTTGTCCATGGTGATTCAGAATTTAATGCGCTATGTATGAGTGGAGTGCAGGCACTAATATAATTTTCATGAGCCATTCTTTCCCATGGTACTTATGACATTGTAAATAAGTACTTGCTTGAATATGGTGCCTGAAATTGTCGTTAAAGTTTTAGTAGGCGTTTGGCATTTGGGTCGTTTAATCTTATCTGCTTTTCAGTTAGTCATCGTCTGGTGGTTTAGTTGCTACCTGAAGTTCATCCAACACTCATGAATGAATTCGAATATACACTTGAGAGCAATAAAATCGCACACCCCTTGTAATTTGGTTTATTACTGATTGTTTTCTAAAATCTAAAGATATTGAGTAAAAATCATTAGACAAAATTAAAGCATACAAGCTTAGCTTTACAAAAACATAAAATTAAAATCATTGACCTTTACGTAACATACAAAAACCGACCGTACACCGAATTCCCCAAATTCACGCGTTTGCGTTGTCACTACTTGCACCCTTAGCCGCAGGTATAAAAAGGTCGGTTTATTGGAATTTTTAATCAGTTGCATACCGAAGGTCAACGTGATAACATCTCTACTGGAAGCATACGGATTTACTGGAAAAATATGGATACCACGCCCGCAGAAGCCGCTCAAGTTATTGCCTTGCTCGAAGCAGGCCATAACCAAAGTGAAGTTGCTCGACGGCTAAATTTGAGCCGCTACTCTGTTCGTCGTGTATACCAGAGGTTCCAAGAGACCGGTGGCTACATTCGGCGACCAGGATCTGGCCGGCGACGCACAACATCAGAGCGTGATGACCGCTTTCTTGTGACAAGGTCTTTGAGAAATCGGCAACTGAACGCGGTTCAACTGGGACAACAGCTTCGAGAAGTTCGCAATGTCAGTATAAGTCGGTGGACAGTTCGAAGAAGACTAGGTGAAGCAGGAATGACTTGACACATCGCCCAGCAAATGGTCCCAAATTGACCACAGCTCACCGACAAGCCCGGCTACAATTTGCTAGGGAACATTTAAATTGGACGTATGACCAATGGCGGGCTGTTATGTTCTCTGATGAGTGCAGAATGACTTTACATGGTCATGATGGACGCTCTAGGGTCTACAGAAGGTCATCAGAGCGATTTTCACAATGCTGCATAAGCGAACGTGTGGCTTTTGGAGGTGGATCGTGTATGTTTTGGGGTGGCATAATGTTGGACACTAAAACTGACATTGTATTCATCACTACGGCGAATACCGGCCCGAGATCGAGAAGTTTGACGGCTGCACGATACGTCGAAGAAGTGCTCGAAGAACATGTGAGGCCGCTTGCGTGGCTTATGGGAGAAGATTTTCTCTTAATGCACGACAACGCCAGACCGCATGTCGCTAGAACAGTTTGCGACTACATGGAAGACGTTGGAATCACCGCGATGGAGTGGCCAGCTCGTAGTCCTGATCTCAATCCGATTGAGCATGTCTGGGATGAGCTAAAAAGAAGAGTTCGAGCAAGAAGCCCTGCTCCTACGCGCCTCCAAGAGCTTCAACTTGCCATTGAAGAGGAGTGGAACGCCATACCACAAGATTTCATGGTGAAATTAATACGGTCCATGAAAAACCGATTAAGAGCTGTAATCAAGGCTAGGGGAGGGAATACACCTTATTAAAAAACAATTTGATCAAGCATTTTGAGTTTTATTTTTATTCTTTCTTAAGCTAAATTGGGTAATTTTATCCGTATGTTGGGTTTTGTGCCCTAAAACTCCCTATGGGTACTTTTTTACACTGTATTTGATATCATTAGAAAGGTACTGAAGTAAACATTCAAATAGTGTAAGTTTTATTTTAATATGTATTCACATTCATGAAAAAAACTGCTTTAACAACAAAAAGTCAACGTGTGCGATTTTATTGCTCTCAAGTGTAGGTACACCGTGACTTTAGTCGTTAATAATTAGCAGGACGATTTGCCACCTATTATAATTGAAACCACAAGTAACTATTATGTATGAAAATGTTAAAATTAACATTTTCGAAAACTTTTTAAAAATTCCTTAAACAAGAAACGTATTTTGGGATATTTCCCAAATATCCCAAAAAACGTTTCTTGTTAAAGGAATTTTTCCCATTTTTTTTAAAGTTCATAAAAAAAATAAAAATTAAAGCAGTCAAAATTTAATCGAGGCGGCAATTATAAATATATATACGTGACAAAATGAGTAATGAAAACATAATCTATTATATGTACTAATAAAATAAATCATTTCGCTTAGTATAAGCAACCCCAAAAAAATCACGTTGTTATCACATTTAAATGAAGTATTCATTATTTTTTTTGCTAAGTAACATACGATCATGACCAAAACATTATATTCTAATAACAAATCTTAAACTAGGTGGGGTTGACCCCATTTCAACCCAGCATCATTATTCAACTCAATTTAGATTTTTCTATAAAGGTGGAACAGAATTGAGATTTATTTGTGAGTTTTAATGGATTTTTTACAGTAGTTGTTTAATTTGGTTTACTAAACAGTAGGTATGAGGGTTAATCGATATGATGTTGCAATAATAATAAGACTTGGTTAAGATAATAATATGCCATGGCTGTAGGATATAAGATTGTATAGGATCTAGGGCCTCCAAAGGATCCTAAACAATCTTTTGAATTATTAAAAAATATTAAATAATAGACAACTCTAATAATGATCTACAATCTCGACCTTGCCAAAGTAGTTGCAATTTAATATACGCAATACCCCAACGTAAACCCATAAGCCGGCTAGATTTGTATTAGATTTTTTTTTCGATTACGGTCTAGTAAGATGTTTAATACTATTGTGTGAGATTTAAAAGTTGTGCAATATCTTGTTGAAGCGCCGTTCGGTAACCGCCACATTCTGATACAAATATCTTGACTAATAATTCCTATACTTTATTTACAGATCTACACAGACTGGGCGAACCATTATCTGGAGCGGGCCCGATCTCGTCGACGCGCGGGCGCGTCTGGTGGTGGATTGGCACGGGACTGCGCAGACGGGCTGTTGCTAGCCGACGTGCTGGAAGGTGTCACTGGGCTGAAGGTGCCGCGTGCACATCGCAAGCCTCGTAACCCGCAACAGATGGTAAGTTTTAAATATTTAAGAACCTGGTGGTTTTAAATATATTATGGTGTTTATAGTCAGGAAGTAGGTACTGGTCCGATTTCAAAATTCTTACAGTGTTAGGTTAATTTATCGAGGAAGGCTATATATATTTAATTACAAAGTTCCTAGGAGAACGAGAGTTACGCGGGTGTAGTAAACCTATATATGACTTTGATGTATTTTTTCAGTCGAAAAGAAAATATTTTTTATTTGGTTTTGGAACAAAAACCTTTATTTGACTATTGACTGTGAAATATCTATAAAATCGCAGGAGCTACTAGGTGATCTTAAGTCTGTTTCCTTCTTCATGGAAATTCTCTTATCATAATGGGTTTTGCAAGTACTAATTACTTAATAGTTTATAGCGTTACCTAAATTGCTCAGTAAAATAATATATCGATAGCACTTTACAAAGTAAGGGACTTAATACCACATGAGTTTCACAAAATTAATAGCAAGTTTACACGCACGAATGAGCAACAGGTTAGTCCATTTCACCTCAAGTTTCAATTATATTTATTCTGACTTTTTTGTGTATATATAGGTATACATGACAACATTGATGTTACAATCAGGTAGGTTAGAATAACTCAGGAGAACTAGAATTGGTTCGTGTGTACTATTTCCTTATTTAAACATACATCGGGTAAGTAAACCCTAGTCATTCTTTCTATTATTGTATTATTATATACCTAATACATAAATAGATTTTTTTTCCTTTATGGCTTAATAAGTAGGTAGCTCTAAGTAAGTAGATAGGCAACATGCATGTAATGTTATATGTTTGAAGCGGCCGCAGCGCAATAGCTAGGGCGTCGGACTTGCGATCATGTGGCCGCAGGTTCGATCCCCACACAACATAACAAGAATACTAGTAGTCTGCATAACTCAATTAGTAATCTTAAAAAAAAAGTAAAGCGAAAAATTAAAAAAAAAAAAAATCCGTGAATCAACAAACGGTAATATACTATAACATACGGGTAATTTATAACTTGCATCATTCTGCTTTTTATCCCGTCATACTATGTTATATATTTAAAATTTCTATTTCTAGAAAAAAATTGTATCGTACTCTTTCTTTATTTCTTGCCAGACGACTTAATAAGCAATAACTCTTTCAATGCTCTAGATAGTGGACCCGAAGTCTGACAGACCCAAAAAAATGTAAAGTAGAGCGATAGTTGCAGAAAACTAACAAAATATAATTTTAATGCGTAACATCAACTATATTTGAACAATTGAATTTCAAATATATGAGGCACCTAATAAATTGGTATGTATAAACGTTAACTATGCATAAACTTTAGGTATTATGATGTCAACAACCTATTGAATCTGCAATGGCGTAAGATTCAATTAATTAGTCGTGCAATATCCATGATGGCCGACCAATTAACCAGAAAGCAATTAATCTAAATCAAAGCTACGGCTGAATAAAAACTGAACACAACTTCCAACACATATCCCGAGATAAATGATATATTAATATCGTTTGATAATTTTCCAATAAGCCATAAAATCAATCATGTTACGTCCAAACAAAAGATACAGATATCCGCGGCTTAATGTTTATTATTATTCACCGACAAAAATGAAAGCGGTACTGGAATATTTGGTTTACCGAAATAGCTATCGGCCCACAAATCATTGAGGCAGGTACACACTATACAAAATGTCCCCGCCTTAAATGGTGAGTAAATGTGATAGGTAACACAGAAACCTGAATCCTGCCGCGTAAACGATGCAGTTTCCGGTCGGTGTGAAAGTGTACGGTTTTTTGTGAACACATTATGTTCCAGATAAAGCGACCGTGACTTTGAACTAATCCTTATCTAGCGTCAATCGTGCATATAGTTTTAACATAGTTAATAAGGTGCTCCATCTCTTTAACTGGAGAATACTAAGTGTGAAGTAAACAGTGTCAAAGATGCGTCACAGAACTGGGATGAATCTTTGGTGCTTCAGTTTTATATAAGACTAGCTTCCCACACGCGGTTTCATCCGCGTAGCTCCCATTCCCAAGGGAACACCATAATTAAAATGTAGCCAATGTTACTCAGGTCTAGGCTGGAGTTCGGCTCATTTATGTCCGGTGCAGTAGCAAAAGCATCGTGGCTAAAAAACCATGTGCACCCAAAAAAAAAAACTCGTAATGAAACAATTAAATGAAATAAATAATTATTGAAATCTGTCCATAATTTCAGAAGAAGTTTTTGAGTTTATTCGTAACAAACAAACATACAAATATACAATCTTCCTCTTTATAATATTAGTATAGATAACAGTGTTTACATTTAGGTACGCAGACGACAGCACAGTCTCGTTGAGATACTTGTCAGATGCGAAGTCTGGGTCGCTCAGGGGACTCCCTGAGCGATTGAACCTTTGACCCAGACTTAAAAATAATATAGGTATAGATAATAAATCAAACATACCTAGCTTATTTTCAGATTTTTACATTACCAGATCATGAAATGTTATTATTGCATTATAGCTTATATTATTTGCTACTTAATTTATTAAATGTATACCTACATAAACACATCATTTCGCTGATTTGTTGGTAGGTATCCGTATTACATATCACAAACATTAGATTTCATTCACAAAAGAATATGATACCTACTTTGCGGCTTAGGGCCAAGCATTGGCGACCACATCCGCTACGTGTCATATTAATTCACATTACATAAGCCAATGGAGGGTGTAATGTCTCGTGTGGGGATGGGATAAAATATAGTACTCTAAGTACTATTAAAAAAAGATATCTATAACTATATCCTTTATGTCGCAAGACTTAAGGGTCAAAGAACAGATCGGAGGCTTTTGCCTCCTATGGTTATCCACCTCCGCATATAAATATGACAACTAATTATACTTAATTACAACCTAAAACGGTTTGGCTTGATTTAGTTAAAGTCCAATTGACATTCACTTGAGTTTAAATTTTATAACTCTCTTAAAAACCTACTTGACATACTCATACCATCAGAAAAATTTTAGGCAAACCATTCCTATAATAAAAAAATAACTTGAGCATTCTTACTTCAACAAAACTAGATTTATAATGTCATAAAATCGTAGCCCTTTTACGTTTCAAACCAGTTACTATGGAACTGTTGATTTTATAATAGCTCCCAAGTTAATGTATATTTGACCGCAACAACAATACAAGCTCTAAGAATAAGTCGTAAAACTTACCGTAGGTAGGTACTCGATAATCTGACAGGTTGTTAAACATGAACTTACTGAATCGATTATTCCATTATTGTGAGTTTGGTTTAATTGAATTCCATAGGGTGTTTCCAGTGATGACATATGGATCGTGAAACGTGGTCTCGCACTTTGTGTCTTATAGCGAGCTATGAAAATAGTTATATTCGGCATTTCCCCGGGTGATTGAAACAGAAATGAAGAGATCCGTAGGAGAAGAAAGATCGCTGACACCTATGTCCTAGGGACTTTTTTCCTCCTGCGGATCTCTGTGCTAAGTCCTAACAGTCCTGATATAATGCGAATAACTTTATTATTATACATAAGTATTCACGTGATATCAAATAATCCCGTGGAAAATTCTGGAATACAGCCAATTTAATCGACCCCGGGAGGGTTCCTCAATGTACCAAGTATTGCTCTACACAATCGACCAGTACCTACTTGACCTGCACTATTAAATTATACGGTTACATAATTCATTTAACGTGGAAATATAGTAAAAAAACATATTTCCTGCAAGTATTGCATTATTATACTTAGTTTATATTACGATATAAATAATTAGTAGATCAATAAGTCCATCATTTAATTTCAAGTACAGTCGATCAAGGATATGGGTTTACACCTTCTGTTTCAATTAATGTAAATAATTATGTGTATCTCAATACGACAGCAGGTATTTTTTATGGATGCTAGCTGTGTACGAATACACATATCAGTGAACACTTTTCATGAACCTGGATATACAGGGTGTCCCAAAAGGTTAAGTAGCTGGGAAAGGGGGTGACAGGGGTGGACACAATGGTCACTAGAAAAATAAAAAATAAATCCGCTCTGGGTATTTAAAAAAAAATGGCATTTTTTTAAAAACTTAAAATTTTACACCTTGTTATTTTTGATGTTGATGTTGATGACCTTGTTGTTATTGAAGATTACATAACAGCATTTTTTTTACATACAGCCATATTTGTAGGTACAGTTAGCACAAGGTGTAAAATTTTTAGTCTTTTAAAAAATGCCATTTATTTTTTTAAATACAGCCCTATTTGTAGGTACAGTTAGCACAAGGTGTAAAATTTTTAGTCTTTTATAAAATGCCATTTATTTTTTTAAACACCCAGAGGGATTTTTTTTATTTTTCTGGTGACCCTTGTGACCATCCCTATCACCCCCCTTCCCAGCTACGTAATCTTTTGAGACACCCTGTATAATTTTAAAAAGCGTCTCACAAAGTGTCAAGATATAACACTTATCTCCTTACTTGACTGTACATTAGTGTATCTACATGATCATCTACTACATCTACATTTTGTATTAGATTATGATAGGTATAACCATTGTTCAAAGCGGCGGATGGTTGCGCAAAATCACTAGAACTGTTCCTAGATCAATCATCAAAGTTAGCCTTCTCCTAAACATGTGTTCGGTGTTAGTATTGAATTTCTTTCAATATTTCTTCGGCTAACGACATCCATCCCAAACCACGTTGTTAAGTAATATTGTAAGTTATTTATGAGAAAAAGTTATATCGTTCGGGTCTAATAGTTAGACATATGATTTGATTCTTTGTTTAAACTAATATAATAAATAATTAGCTGCACTGTGTGTTACAAATACATAGATCAGTTTTTAACCTTTCATTTTAACACATAAATTAGTACATAGATAATTATGTACCTTCGTGTTTATTACTAATGACACATCAAGGCCAAGGCTTTACTGTAATAACTATAATTGTATGAGCATAATCAAGACTTAATCACTTAATCTGACACCTCTTACTACAGTACGTCATATAAACAGATAGATAACCTACATTTAAAGACTTCTAATTGAATAAACTAGAATAGAAAAAAATATTAGCTAAATGTATATGAACAACACAGTGAAAAGCAATTGGTAGGTACCTTAAAACTTAGGACATATATATATATAACCGTGTAATATTTAACCACACGACCGCAACTATTTTCATAAATTTTATTAATAAAACAGTGAGTTTTAGATTTATTTAATACAATTCGTGGATTGTTACCAGTAATATTTATTTTATACTGTGTCTAACCGCAGCTACGACTTGTATTGTAATTTGTTTGAAAATATATATGTTGGGTATTTGATATAGGTATAATAATTTGTAAAATATATAGACTGACTTTTTTTCTCGTGACACTGACAATTACTTGTATAATATTGGTATTGCATGTTGCATAGAGAGAAGGATCAAAACTGCGTCATTTATATCTTTTTTTTTGACTGTGGTATCAAGATAGTTTGAGACCCAGAAAAAACTCAATACAATGTTAAAATAATATAAATCAATACTCAATACAAAGTTTAATTAAAAAAAAATCGTCACGGTTTGGAAATTCCGGAGAAGCTAGTAGTTTTCCAAAATATGCCAATCATATGAAAACACTTTATTATTAAACAATATTTTAATAAAACAATATTATGTTCAAAATGTTCAGTTATAAACGGGATCATAGAACAGAATTATTACTAATAAACATATCCTCACAATATATCTCATTCAGCTTGCAGAACATTGGTTCAGGCGTGTTTGCCCGTTGGATCGGAAGTGGAGCATTGTTGGAGCAAGTGTTAAAAGAAATGAACCACCGTCATTGAAGCGGAGCACGCTCCAACGTCGTTACATTGGTTACACACTGATTGTTGTATGTTGTTGAACCCTACACCCATAGGAAAATATACACATTATGTAGTTCCAACTTATAATCCAATAATTTGGACTCCGATATTTTTAGCACCGGGATGCCGGAAACCTTTTGGATTAAATTGTTTCGTTATGTTTATTCCTAAGCTAAACATAGCATAAAGACACCTACGACTGCCTACGTTTACAGGATTACAGGTTAAGTCGACCTGGATCTATTAAGGGTGTGTACCTAGTAGTCTAGTATCCATAATTTCTGAATGATTCGACAATGAAACCCCCTAATGACTACGACTAAACCTGTAACTCTGTATATAAATATTAACCTAATACTATATAATAGCTCAAAATAATTAAAAGCGATTTTATAATCACTGAATTAAATTAAGGTTCATAGCTGAACAAAAAATAAGATAAATTGAAACCGATATTACCCTATCATTATAATGTCATTAATAAAAGTTCTGTCAATAATAACATGACCTAATTTTACAACGACTAAACAAACAAAGCAGTCTAATAGCTTTTTATTTCTCAAACACACCCTTTTAAGTAGTTAATGAGTTGCTTAAGAGTCTCTCCCGGGGCGCTTTCATCACCCGCACACATAGAGGTAAAAAACGGAATAGTTGAAATATTTCGAACAGTTTTTGCGACTGTCGATAGATCGTTAACGGAGATGACTGGTCTGACAAACAAACGAATTGTTTGCTTGTCTAAACACCAAGTGATTTATAGTGAGCTAACGGCAGTATAGACAGGAACACTGTTCGTATCACATCATCAAATGTTATCAAATCAATCATTTGACATATATACCTATCTACAGCTCGCTATATTGTGTTCAATTATATAAGAAAGATAACATTGCTAATTTACAAGGCATTAAAGTTGTAATATATGCGATGTTGGCCCTACCTACCTAGTTACTGCTGATAAAGTATTAAATTAATTATTTTTTTATAAAATAAATGATAATAAACAAAATCTTACGTTAAAATATGCTGTACTTAAATTATATACCACCTAACCACAGTTTAAAACAATTCTTCTCGCAACCAATTATTCTGATTTTGAGAATGTTACCTTCCATCCAAACCAACATAAAAAAAACCTATGGAAATGTTGATAAACCTAGGTTAGGTTTTATGTAGGAAACTAAAGTTTTATTAAGTATGTATTAAAATATGTAACTACTCGTAACATGTACCTCAACCACATAAGCAAAGATAAAAGGGTATGATCATTAGATTTAATTTAAGTCTGATTTATTGATAATTATTGTGTTGAATAACGCTTTGAGATTTAGAAGTAGTACCTATAACGATTTGTTTTTTATTATATGTACTATTTAACTTAAACTTTGGTAACTTACTCATTATGTGTTCAGTCTTTATAACTAGAGATCTCAACTTCATTTAGTAACTACCCATCAGTACGATGCATTTTATATTAAACTATAGATTATATATTAATTTATTGTACAGAATTCATAAAATAAAATATAAACTTGTCTATACCTAAAACAGCCAGAAATATACTGATTGTAGATTCAACAGTGATTAGTGAAACAAAATAAATGCAGGGGCATTGCAACGTCAAAGAATTAAAAAAATATATTTGGCTACCTATAATTCATCTATTACACACACGAATAGACCATAAACGTTTATTTTAATAAAAAAAACTTTTTCTACGCCAATTTAATTAATTTCAACTTAAGGTCAATAAATAACAAGGCCACTAGAAGTAGGAATTATATAAGCTAATATAGAATCAGAAGAATAAATAACAGCAATTCCTGTTTTACTTGTAAGTTTAATTCTGATCTAGTTTGTAGAATGAGATTCTCCGAACTGATATTAAGGAACTTGTATTGTAACAATCAGGTGTTCGTACCTGGGTACTTGGCCTGGGTGTTTCCTCTTACAAGATTTACCGATACGGTAACTGTTACCTATTATTAAGTATCGGATAAATTAATTCTAGTTATTATAACTAGAATAAGATATTTATTGGCGATAAGGATAGATACATAAAGTCATGCACCTACGATGATTCTTTTATTTTCTTTAGGGACATTTACATTTGTGACATAAAAATGCAATCTTAGGTACATCTTTATCGAGCTTTGAATGAAAGATAATGAAAGAAAATACATTCAGTCGGTTAGCTTTGTGTTAAGCCATATTTGCACAATCATTTCATGACCGTGACCCACCCGGACGCAGCTTTGAGATAACCATCTCATCGGATTTTCACAAATGACAATGCACAAGTGCGCTATTGTTACACCCCTTTGTAAGTATGGGACATTTTTGTAACCTATATACATATATATAACAGTAGTTAAAAGCCCTTGTAACTATAAATCTACCAATAGCTTGCTTAAATTTGATTTTGACTATCAACTCACTTCAGTTACTGGTTCCTTAACTATATTGGGCTATTGCGTGTATTAAGTAATTACTTGTACTAATTATTCGACTAAGAGGTTTCTCGTGCCATAGCGGCTCCAGTTGGTCCCGATCCTAAAGCCTTCGTTCGACACATCTCGATAGCCAGTCCTCCATAGCTTGCTCCACCATTCATTCGCGCGCGCGCTTTGCTGTGTGACGGGTGCCTCCTCACGATCCGAACAGTACCTACATTCGTTATGTACGCCGACGTATCGATGTAATTTACAATCGATTAAATTATTTTGATACTTTTTTAGTGTGTGTTAAAACTTGAAGCCTTTTGTAATAACAATGTGGTGGATTGATGTGTACTGTGTTCAGTTTAAGTGAGTTTTAATTGCTGTTCTGTTATTTTACACCTGGATTAATTACAGGTCAGTTAATTTAAACTTTTTTTGCTTAAAAGTTGGGTTAAGTTTAATGAAGACCGGTTAATTGATTGATTGTGGACAAATTAATATGTTTTTATTATGTATTGTTCAGAGACATGATTTGTTTTTTTTTAAGTCTTCCGGTCCAATATATTCGTAACCTACCGGTTTCTTGAATAATCACATCTTTCTCATCGTATACACGAATATGTGAGGACAAATGATTATTGGTCTTTTTATGGTCGTGAATTTGTAATACAATTATTAATATTACGTTATTTTATCGTTATTTTTTATGTCTCGTCAAACATAACAGTTAACTATTACTCTTAGGTACCTTTTTATTGAACATGTTAATTAGAAGGCTCTAACTCTAATAAGTAGTATTTTATAAGACAAGAAGTAAGATGTAAAAAAATCCTATGGTGATTGGATAGGTAGGCGGTGTTAACAGAGAAAAAGCTTTTGGTTATTTAAATTATACATTTATTTTTCAATGTAGGTAGGTAGGTACACACTTGTACCATTTTTTTAAATTTAAAATGTAATAATTTCATATAATTTCATAAATAAAATAATCTTGCTCCTTTAGGATAGACAACTTATAACTAAACAACAACTCTAATCTAATTTTCTAATCGTACTCAGATACCTTCCTACCTACAAAAGTTTTCTTATCTGTTTCATTAGATAGAAGTGTGGAAGTTACATTTTTGTTAGTCCTTGTAGGTATTCTTTTTAATAAGGAAATTGCTTACTTAATATAAGTAATTCTTTTTACAATATTTTTTATGATATTATTTTAAAACGCTGCAGAGTAGATAGACTTGTCAAACCGTACTATATTATTTAACAGTTTTATGTAAAATGTAATTGAAAAAATAATTAACAGCAATGTAATTTAATTCAACTTCTTCATACCTAAATGAGATTAATAAAATTACATTGGTAAAATTTTAAATGTTCGTTATCTAAGCACTCACTCTCTCTGCCCCTCCCGACAGTTTACTAAGAACTCCCTTAAAAAACTAAAAGCCACAATTCCGCAATCCCTCGCCAGCGACCGCCCTCAGTCAAGGTCCAAGACCCACAAGGGGCGCCCTCTTGATCAGCTTGCTGTGTTTGTAGTTTTTAAAATGATTAAGTCAGCTGCATCCTGCTCGCCTTTGCCCGGTGAAGTAACAAAAGCCTCGTGGCTAACTAAATACCTATGTCCGTCTGAAAAAAAACACTATCTCAGCAACCAACGAAAAAATAACTGCGATCAACGGATTGAATGCAAAGTAGCACACAGTTAACCAATAATAAATTAAACAACATTTACAAGCTGCAAATATCAAAAGAAACAAAAAATCTTTAATCACAAACACAGCTTTAAGTGTCAGTGACATTAAGTAAAAAAACAAAATTTACAGATTTCATAATAAATCAGCGTTGAGTACAGCTGTAAAAATGATACGATGAAATAAATGCTCCCCCTGAATCGTGCGCAGGCGCCGCAGACAAACCGCCTTGCGTTGACACACAATTATTGCACCCAAGCGTTAAAAACTGTTCTCTAAACTCTTAGTAGGTACCTATCTGATAAACAGTATCAAATGTAGAGATTTTTTGTTTATAAGAGAACAATTACAAAGTAACGTGTATAATTTTATTATTTTTATTAACTGGCGGCAGTCAATCTGAATAAAAAAGTGCCATTAATCAGAATTAGAACTTCAACCTGTCAAATCTAATGGGTTCGGTATTTAGTGGCATTCAATTGTTCAATCGTCCAATTGGATCTCTAATTTTGTTTCCAACGTTTAAAATGTCAAATTGAATAGGTACTTAGGCAAACGTTAGACTTTAATTGTAATTGTGACCGACCAATTGGTTTCTTTCTACATTTCCCAAAGGCTACGTCTACGTTATACTTAAATATATCTATGTAATGCTATTCTACATTAATTATTTAATTAGGAAACAAACGTATTATGTTTTAATTAGTTTAATAAACGAATTTTAATAATATAAATACAACTAAAATACTGTAAATGGGACAATCTAAACCAGAGATAAGATATAGTATACAATACCATCACGTATCTATGTTCCATACTTCCATAAACTTATGGATAGATTCCTTAAAGTTATGCAACAAGTTAAGTTTTCAGAAAAAAGAAACTAAGACCTCTAAATCATTTCGGTAATTACCTACATTCCGCCCGCTACCAGTGTGATTAGCCTCGGGGTATAAAGGATCACTAACATACTCGTAGGAAGGTAGGTATATTATATTCATAACTACCAAAACCAGCCGACAAGTGGGACAGACTGATTAATGTCAGCGCTTTACGATTTTTTGTTGTAGTAGTAGGTACTTACTAGAGAAAACGGGTCACTACTCCGTAACGAGTCGTTGATGTTAAATTGTATGTCAATACCATATTATTTATAATGATTACATTTTTTTTGTATAAAGTACTATAATTAGCGTAAAGTTTAGCGAAGGAAATTTTCCTCATTGAGTAAGCGAGTACACAATTACTGGTATATCTTTACATGAAGTTGTTCTACCGAACGACTGAACGCATTCGTCATAACAATCTGATAGTCAGTAAACTTTTTGCTGAACGCAATTACAAACAGCATAAGACTAAATTCGATTCTACGAATAACAGTATGAGTCTTTATAGCAACAATTAATAAAAACTTCCAAGTCAAATTATTTATCTTTAATTCTTAGAATACTCTGTCAGCGTACTATTTATATGGATTGATTTAATTTACCGTTATGAATTATGTGATTGAAATAATATTTTATGAATCATTCAGTGTTATATTTATTCCAACAATTATGTCTATGAATAATTTAATTATGTCTCATAAATTTTCTAAATTGATAAAGGATGTTAATTAATGACACGAGAAGGAATTATCAAAGTTAACTGTACTAAGTCACTTGCGACTTTGTAAGCATTGAAAATCTTTGTTGTTGCAAAATATGAGGTTGTTTCCGCAAATTAAACACTTTCGATACTTATCGACTAATAGACATGTATTATTATGTTTATTTTTATCACTTCATTACTAAATACACACTACGGGGGTCCGGCCGATACAGTTCCATGCCGGGTCGCTCCCGGCCCGGTATGGAACTGTATCTAATATAATAATAATTAATAAGTAAATTTTAGCCAGACTACGTTTACGAGACTTATTTTATAAGTCAATGGTGTTAAAGATATTGGTAGTTATTAAAAATAAACGTTTTATGGTTATCTAATATCTTCATTAATACAATACTGGGTCACCTAAGATTATTTCACAAATGAGCTAGTTGTCGATCCTGAGACAGTGACTCGGTGGTGCTCTCGTCACGTCTCGGCCACAATTGTCACGTCCGCCAAGATATCCTATTCCACCCACAACTGGTAATCATAATACACAATAAGAGACATCTTCCAATCTCTTTGTTGGCACAAAACCTTATATTATACTTATGTTCAAACACGTTTTGATCAATATTATGTAGGACAGGTTTTTACCAAAGTACGACAAAAGTATTATAAAAATTAATGTGTGAATACCAAATAAAGCATATTTAAAGTATTTGAACTTAGGTAACAAATAAGTTGTTACAAGAACATTCATTACGAAATTGTATTTAAAAACGTCAAATGACTAAGTAATTAAAAAGTTGAAATAACGATTGTTCTCGATTGCATTTTTAGTACAGTGTGAGAGGCTTATTATACGCATTATGATTTCTTTATTTAATATACTTTACTTACTTTATCAGCTCGTTTACGTCCACTGCTGAACATGTCCTCTTTAAAAGAACTTGGCAAGCCAGGGTCGTTGAGGTATATTTCCATAATCACCACGCTTCGTGGTTGGCAGGCGGATTGGTAATCACAGTAAGATAGGATCCATGAGCTCATAGATGCTGCATCTATCATCATCCCTTAGTCACCTCTAACGATACCCATAGGGAGATAGGATGGTATATTCCAAGCTGGAAACTACTCGGTATTTTATTGACCATACGGTGGAAAATAAAAAATAAAAATAATATTTGTAATCATTGTTAGAATCCTTATCACGATATTTAAAGTCATCATTAACCATGTATTACAAGACATATCTCATTAATATCAAAAAATCTTTCTTGTGCTAATAGCGCTGTACACGGCTGTCGAATCAAACCCGAGTGTGCTAAGATACCATATGTTACATATTAGTTTGCATGAGAAGTCCCGCAGCCGTACACGTTTACGCGACGACCCTGAACTTAACGAGGTTGTGTAGAAATCATGTCAATCACCATTCGACACATTATTTGTTTTAGTTATCATTCAGATGAACAACTTCTTTGTATTAAAGTGAAGCATGTTGGCAACAGTGGAGCTATTGTTGAATACAATGTTGTTAATAATACTATGGACAAACGTCCATAGTATTATTAACAACATTGTATTCAAAGACAAGTAAAGTTTATATGGTTATTACTACTTTGAAATTAATTATTTTAATGATCATAATAGCGTGGAGACAACTTTTGTCGATAGGTAGTCATTAAAGGAAGGTAAATGAAGAGATGCCAGCCGTGCGAAACACAAATACCGTGTAGATCAAAGGCCCCTCGCCCACGGCGACTTTTTGCAGCGATGCAGTCGCGCGTTTCGTAAACGCGCAACAGCATCGCGACTGAATCGTGGTTTTGTGGGCGATTGCACACAGCTAATGACCGCATCGCGACTGTATCGATGCAAACGCACGACATCATCGCTACTGCATCGCTGCAAAAAGTCGCCGTGGGCGAGGGGCTAAAGGCTCCAAAACTTCTATTTTAAAGTTTACTGGTTTCGGTAGACCACTTGGTGCTCTATTTCTATCTTTATACTATATTATTTTACAACTTGTGAAGTTGATTTTTTCAAAGTCTACTAAGACTTCCGTCGGAACTCCCGTGGACTCTTGGGGTCCACGATAGAAATATCATTGTAATCAAATGAAGTTCAAACAACTTTAATCTTCAATAAAAGTAAACCATATTGAAGAACGTTTCTTGCTCTCAGAAAAACCAAGGAAGTTTTGTCTTTGGTAGATATAGTTTAAATAAAGTAGGTAGTTAAAATTTGATGATGTTTGACCTTTAACAGAAATAAACTTTGCATGAGACGATCATTATGTAATTTTAGTTGTTTACTTGATATAGGTGTCTACTTTCTCAAGTTTTACAAAATAATGAGTACCGACTGTTGAAGATAAATACTATAATATTATCGGGTAGATGTTATGTAGGTAGTTAGCCACGAGACTTGCTACTTTACCGGGCATAAAAAGGCGACATAAGGAAACTACCAATATCATAAAGCATGTTAGTATGTTACTGGCCACTTGTAAACCGTAGTTACATGTTTTTAAAAATGGAACACTAATGGAATTATATATTATGATTTTCGAATACATATAAAAGGTATTCTATTTCGACTACCTACCTACTGTTTTATTTGATTCCTATAACATATTAGAGGTTATCTAACCAAGACGTAAGAAAAGGAAAACTGGACACAAAGCCCTATGCCTTCCAATCCGAATGGCCAGCGCGGCTATAGTAAACCCAATGCCTCCTAATCATGGAATGCCAATCGCAGGTTCCTCAGTTCTCGGTAGGTTCCTCGCTACACCTTACTATGATAGTAGTTAGTATCAGTCGTATCAGAAAAGGATAGCTGAAGTGGACTCACGCGAAAAGCAGTGGACCGGGTGTTGTGGTGTTAATTAGTGGGGAGGCCTTTGTCCAGAAGTGGACTGAGATCGGCGGATTGATTAACAGTTATGATAGTTTTCAAATCAACTCGAACAACTGGTATACTTCCACTGCTGAATATGAAGTTTCCTCTTTAACAGATCTTGGCAAGCCAGGGTCCTTGAGGGATTCTACAACTGGAAAATTGAATCAAATATTTAATGTATTCGATTAATTCCACCATCTTACAGTTTAAGTTCTAAGTAGGTTTATCTTTGCAACACGGTTTGGTATTTTCCTCTAATTGTAACCTCGGCTATTATATAGCAAAACGAATAACGTGTGAATAACAATTTGTCTTTTACCTTGTTGTACAAGCAAGGACTTGTTATTTTAGCTTATCCTTAATAATTATTATTTGGAGGATTGGGTACTTGTACTTTATTCAATTCCAACGATGTCCTAAATTAATGTGTAAAATATAGTTTAGAATGAAATACGCATAGAAAACATCAAGGACAACCATCTACCATGACTCAACTGGATCACAAAAGTAGCTGCAATTTGATACTCAGCTGAAGTACCAATGTTTTCTATTAATATTACAATTTTATTCCGATATTCTATGAAGCGTCGCATCAATATTTTATATATTTTGAAATTGTTCTGTAAAGTTATTTAAGTAGAACAGGACGCTAATTACGTATTAATATGGCTATGACTTCGATAAAAATGTCTAAGCTGCTCAGGTATGTAATCAAATTTAGTAAAAATAACAGCAGAAAATCCTTACTAATATTATAAATGCGATAGTAACTCTGTCTGTTCTGCTTTTCATGCCAAAAGTACTTTACTACAGTTTATAACCTGATAATGGATATAGTTGCCATGTGGTTTCCGGCTTAGAATAGACCGCCCCATGTCATCCCATGGGTGTCGTAAAAGGCGACTAAGGGACATATGGCTGATGGATGGGCAGCAGCATCTATTAGCTCAACATTTGCATCTTACTGCGATCACCAATCCGTCTGCCAAGCGTGGTGATTATGGCAATATCCCTCTACGATCCTGGCTTGCCAAGGTCTGTTAAGAGGAGGCCCATGTTCAGCAGTGGACGTCAACGGGCTGTTGATGAATGGACATAGGCTACTTTTTAGCGAAAATAAGCTTTTTTTATAATCATAATACTTTTCAAGTTCCTTTATCTCTTTTAAATATCATTTCTTTTCATATCCATTAACTGCTGTCAGGTCAACGATATTCTTTGTTATAATAAAAATATAGTTCATTATTAATTCATAACGTTTTCTCATTTATTTAGTAGTCATACAGTCCAACTCTACATAACAACAATTATCAAAAAAAAATTGCTACTCCACATTGGGCAAAAGCGTTCCTTTAGCTTAACGCGTATCACATGCTTGTGTAAGCGCTGCTGGACGGCAGCAGGGGTAGCGAATGACGGGGTCGGGAGCTAAGCACTCACGGCTTTTGCGTCTTTCACCTACGCTGTACTACAATTCGATAAAACACTACAACAACTAAATACTATACGTGTGCACTGGATGTCATGCATGGTGTACCTAACCACCTTAACTCTCTTCGTGGTATGAGCATTTATTATACGTAAAAGTTATCTAAGGAAAAGATCACTGTTTTATTTTAGAGGCAGGCATCGTAGACTGCATTTGCCAAGGCCCGTGCCCGCTGTTGGTGGCTAATTGAATTTAAAAAAGGACGCTCTATAACATTACTTTGTGATTAGTCAAAGCTTCCAAACTTGAAAATAAAAGCTACAACAATTTTTTTAATTTAATGTTTGTCTTCCATAACGACAAAAATTAACTGTACCCTTTGAGAAAATATTTTTAAATAGTTGCTTTAATGGTCCCCATCATTAAAGCAACTACTATAACACTTACCATTAAGTGTACATGGCTCTAGAATAATTCGTTTTTTTTTTTGATATAACACTAAAATGGCATTTCGTAAAAATAAGTATTACGGATTACTAATAGTAACTACAACAGGAGGGTAATATACTTAATAAATTTTATTTGTAATTGTTAAGGCATTAGGTATTTAAGTTAAGTTAATAAAAAATTGTATTGTAAATTTATTCATTTGTTAAGTTGTAGTACTTTCAATCTTGGATAATTTAGAATATTTTTAATGCATTGAAAACTTGAGTAGCTAAAACATTTTTACCGATGTCGTAGTCATATTGACAGTTGTACGAAACTCCCCTAAAGAAACTAAAAGCCATAATCCCTCAAATCTCCCCGTCAGCGACCACCCTGAGCCGAGGCGAGGTCCAAGTCCCAAAGGCGACGCCCTCTTGCGCAGGTTGCTTAGTTTGTAGTGTTTATACCATTTATCTGGGATGGAGCTCTGAAAAAAAAACATAATCATATTGTTACGTAATTAGCATCCGGTACGTTTGTACAGGATGCTAATAAGCTATAGGTGTTTACCTATAGCTATTTGCTACGTAAGAATTAAGTAATTTCAATCGCTTTCAAAACTGTTCCATTTCTACTCTGAAACAAAGTGTGATTATAAATTCGTAAACAGCTAGTGAAACTAGCGGGACCTTTATTGTGTTCTATGCACTTAGTCCAAAATGGAGTGAAACTAGAAGTCTAGGTATTTCCGGCTCGTACTCGCACATTAACCGTCGTAAATTCAGTTAAGGCAAAGGCTATACGAGGTCTGGGTCTTAAGTCCATGTTGCGTAACCTAACGACTATTGTTAAATTATAGACGTGGTATATAATGGTTAGGTACCTACCTACTATGTCTATAATTTATAAACACCGGTGTTCTACCATCAAGCTCAATCTATATCTACTAAGATATGAAGTTTTTTTTTTTTTTCGGACGGACCTGTGTATTTAGCTCTGAGGCTTTTGCTTCTTCACCGGGCATATAATATATGAAGCTGAAGAGTTTGTTTGTTTTCTTGAATGCGCTAATCTCAGGAACTACAAGTCCGATTTCAAAAAATCTTTCAGTGTTAGATAGCCCATTTATCGAGGATGGCTATATTTTATTATGAAGATCCCACGAGATTGATCATGAATGTATTAAGTAATGAACGCTGCAAATGCAATTTTAATGAAAATTCTTGTCGATTTCTCTCACTAGACGTCAACATTGTAGTGTTTGTTACTTCCAAAACAAAACACTGAAATGATTTGTTCCGCCGCCAAACAATTCGTCGCACCTCTCTCCATATGTGAACTTATTTGTTACGTACGACATATTTATGATTGTTAAGTCGCTTTCGTGAGCCCTTTAAAGTCGTACTTGTAATTAAAATCAGAAACAAAAACCGGCCAAATGCGAGTCGGACTCGCGCACGAAGGGTTCCGTACCCTTTTCAAGAGCCTACCTGTTGCCGTTAATGATATCGTTCAACAAAAACACGTTTGTTGGGAGCCTCCCAAGTTTATTTTATTTTATTTCTAGTATTTTTTTTATAGCAGCAACAGAAATACATAATTTGTGAAAATTTCAACTGTCTTGCTATCGCAGTTCTTGAGATACTAACCGTGACAGACCGACGACAGCGAAGTCTTAGTAATAGGGTCCCGTCTTTACCCTTCAGGTAGGAAACCCTAAACATCAGTTATAATATCTTACAGACGTGTTACCTAATAATAACTACAAAAATATAACAAACATAACTTGTTTCCAAAGCGGTAGGCGGATTAAACAGATTTCCAATTGGTGTCAAGCCAATGGTGGTGAAAAACCAATCATCAAAGTCGTAGTTACTTATTTGCCGTAAACTTCTACTGTATAGTATAAAACTTATATATCCAACTAGCTGACCCGGCAGACTTCGTACTGCCTCAATCGATACATAAAAGACCTAAACATTTGTATAAAATAAACTGGGCCGTAGAGACTTCGTTTATGCGGTACTCCTACCCCTACACTACCACTACCCTACACTACCCCTACCCTAACACTACCCCTACCCTACACTACCCCTACCCTACCCTACACTACCCCTACCCTACACTACCCCTACCCTACACTACCCCTACCCTACACTACCCCTACCCTACACTACCCCTACCCTACACTACCCCTACCCTACACTACCCCTACCCTAAAAAATCTTGGCAAAAAAATTCAAGTTTTTAATTAACAAAATAAAGCTCAAATTGACTCTACATTTTAGTTAGAAAACGTTTGTATGGGAAAAAGAAAAAGGCTGTTTTAAGGGGTTTTCAGGCAATTATTCGAATTTTTCTCGCTGTAAAAACCATCCTTGAACTTCCACGAACATTAAAAAAAAAGAATTAGCGAAATCGGTTCAGCTGTTCTCGAGATTTGCGCTTAGCAACACATTCAGCGATTCATTTTTATATTATAAAAGATTACTATCCGTAGGAGTTACTTATTGCCAATTGTCAAATAAATAATTCCGGGGTTTGCTACAAATCGTATATGTAACTAAAGAGTAACACGGAATAAAAAAATAAATATATGTACTTTAAAACACAGTCGGGTTAGTTACAAAATTATAACTCGATACCGGATAGTTCGATTTCAATGATCTTATAATAGACTCGTTTAATTTATTTAAAATTCACAAATACACACTTATGATTGCCACTTTTTTTAACAGAAATATTTCATAAGTACAATAGTACCTTATCATAAAATAGTTACAAACCTCATTTCACGATAAGGTTTTCACAGGAACGCACTACATAGCTGTAAAAAGGTATGTAAGTGAAACCGCGCGGGTCAGCTACTTTTACATATAGATTTACGTGTGTACGTTCAGTTTCTATACCGTTGATGATACTGTAATACCACGTAAATGACAATAGCCAATAAGATTGCATATCAAATGTATCAAATAGATTTTTTACCCTTCAAAACATATATAACGAAAACATTTCTTGATATATGAAATTGCACTTTATTAGCAACTGTCACAGTTTTTTGGATCACCGACGATATATCATTTTGAAAGTATAACAACAGTGGGGCAGGCCCTTAAGTTGTACGTATACAGTAAGTAAGAATAAGAAGCCAGAGAAAGCAGTTAATGACTGTATTGGGCGACTCGCATACCTTCGATGTACCAGTAATTTATGTGAGCTCCACGTAATTGTCTAAATGGTCAGTAGACGACGCGGGGAGTAAGAGTAAAGAGTAAGAGTAAATTACACTTTTACATATTATTGACAAGGTGGACAGACTAACCAGCTCAGCGGGCTGTAAATACCCCGCGGTTTAGAGGTTTTGAACTGCTGTTTTACTGCAATAGGGTAGATACTCGATATGTCATGTCCAGATTGTGAGAAATCTATAAACTAACATATAAAAGCACTGTCGCGGGAGACGAAACCAAAGGTTTCCAGCAAAGGCCAAAAAAAATTGCAAGATAATTTATTATAATTATATAATATACAAGTAATCCGATCCAAAATCGTAATAATCGTATTATTGTATAAATACTTAAATGTATACTGTTGTTTGATTTTGATTTTTCAAAGATGATTGAATATAACAGCGTTACCTATTCCTAAGATGCCTTATTTATGATTATAGGTAAGTTAGGTATAATATTAGCGATGAAACTTATAAAATAAAACTTACTTATAATAATTGTATAAAACTTGAAAATTAATTATTGAACATTTTCGTGGTTTTACGAATTTTCTGAAAATATTGTAAATGCCAAAACTCAGTCTGTTTGTCTGTTACGCTATCACGCCTTAACTTACTTTAACTGAGCAGATTAAAATGACAGTGGTGACAAATCTTGGAAAGTGGGCATGGGCTACTTATAAGAACAAAATAGTCTTCAAGGGGTTGAAATTGGAGATTAAAAGTTGTATGTAAGTTCGTCATCTTTCGTCGTTTTCCAAGCAAACAAAGTAGCGGACTAAAGTTAGTCTTTTAATAATTATGTGCTCTTGTTAGCTGAAATAATAAACTATCACGTTTTTAATGAAAGCTTAAGATATAGTTCTCATAAGAAGAGAAACCTCATGAATACAAATGATATTAAACAATGTTTTACAATGCTTTAAGCATGATATCTGTTGCATTAATTATGTAGTAAACATTTATCTTATCTCAATTACCATCATTGCTCATTTGGAAAATGATATAATGTTGATAACGTTACGTGACTTATTGTTACAGCTTAATTTGTTTATGAATAATGAAAGAAAGAAAGACCCAAAACGAAAACAAAATAGAAATTACAGTCATTAAAAAAATAAAAAATAAATAAGTACATAGTAAGGACAACACTTGGCTCGGACGCCTCACATACGACACACAAACATGGATAATGATTAAATCATTAATTAAAAGTAAAATAATGCATACTTGTAATTAAAATTCAAGTATATTTCTATGCAAAACTGTCTTAAGCTGTTGTTGTAGTATGGAAAAATGCTACGATTTTGTCGAGAAACGTAATTATGATGATTTTGAAATACCTTTTTTTTATTATTCACGCCAAGTTTTTTTTTTCTTTTTGAGTATAATGTTATATTATCAGCGTCGAATAAAGTGGAGTTTTTTTTTTTTTAATGGCACCTACATGGTACATTTTCATAAGCAAAGTATTTGTGATTGTACAACACGAGAATTTAACATCATTGTTCGCCTGCGGCAACCACCGCGTGTAATAATTTATAAACACTTTAATTTTTATTAATTATTACTTACATACTACTCGGCGATTAATAGTTTGAAGAGATTTATTAGTGAAGAAGTTTATTTTTAAGGAATTTTACATTCAATTAAATTATGCAACTTGCCGCGTTCTTAGTCGCGTGCTGCTAAAACGCGATTTTCTATAGTAATGCAATATTTAATTTATAGGTTTTAAGCAGGGCTCGGAAACGTTATTTAAAATAACGTTCTTAAAACGTTTCCAACCGTTACTTGCACAACATTGTGTTCGAACGAAAACGAAATGAGAACGTTATCGAAAACCGGTTTATTCCGCACCGCCCCGCGCAAGCCGTATGGCGTGCGCCGCGAGCGGCGTACGCGCTAGGTTCACGTGTTTATTTAAGCTTATTTGATTTGATTCTATCATTCATCCCGATGCGCTTGTTTACTGAGGACGCCGGACGCTTAAGGCCTGAATTCATTTTGATTAGTGATTAGTGCAGGTGATTAGTGATTAGTAGAAAATAAAGGCCTGAATTCATTTTGATTAGTGATTAGTGCAGGTGATTAGTTGGCTGCGTAGTAACGTGATTAGAAGCTTGTTCTATTTTTTTGCAAGTGGACTGCGAGTAGCCCCGTCCCGCGCGCCCTCCTTTCCCCCTCATTCGCAGCGTGCCTGCCGTAACGTCGGACACTCGTACGTATTGTTTTACAGAAATGGCGGCAAAGTGGACCGAAGACATAACCTATAAATTTGTGCAAGAGTATGTAAAACATAAATGCCTTTACAACTGTAAAGCCCCTAGCTACAAAATTAAGGGAGTCCGAGATGCTGCACTTTTACGTATAAGTGAAGCTATGAACATGTTGTTATATCTTCTCGTTGTTCGTCCATACTTGTTGGTCGACGGCGATGGCTCAACTGAATTTACTAAACAGAGCCACTAAACAATAATTGGACACTACTTGCACTACACACCTGCACTAATCACACTCAATTACTCAGGCCTTAATTAGGCCAAGTTCGTTTACTTTCCTTCATATTAAAGATATATATTGTTAATACTTTAGTACCTTGGTTGTGTTTGTGCGTATTTAACAATGAAATAAAACAGTAAATATACTGTGTCTGTACATAGAATATATTAAAAAAATAATAATTGAGGGGGGTTTAGAAACAGTAATAGAGCACGAATCCAAAAAAATAATCTGTCTGTTTGTCTGTTTGTTTGTACACGCTAATCTTCGGAACTACTGAACGGATTTGAATGTTTTTTTTGTTGTTGTATAGGTATTAAGTCTGGGCAACATATAGGCTATAATTTATCTTGGTCGCTTGAGCACCTGATGCAGAACCGTAACAGACCAGCTAAACTATAAGAGATACAAAAATGGTACCATAGCAAAAATTGTTCCATGTGATGAGCAATTTCTGCTGAGAGAATAAATTTGAAGATCTGGAATACCAGATGTTGAACTCCAAGAGCCCAGCTATACTATAACATATATAAGAATGATGTATTAGCAAGAGTTGTTCAGCCTGATGAGCACTCTCTGTAGACGTATAAAAATTGAAGATCTGGAACACCTGTTGTGGAATTCGAAGCGCCCAGCTACACCATAACACATATAGGAATGACGTCTTAGCAAAAGTTGTTTGGTCTGATGGGCATTTCCTGTTGACTTATAAAAATCGAAGATCAGAAACATGATTTCCACATCAGGAAATCAAACCTATCACTAATTTCACTGTATAATTATAAAATAACACAAGCTGGGAGTACCTCGACGCGGTGAAGGCGGTAACAGTTTAGGACTGATTTTCGATGAATCATTGAAAATTTGACTCTTCTGACCAAAACTCCCATTCATTTTTTTATTTTGTCGAATAAATATGCCTTCGGGCTTATGTTATTTGAGTGTTTAATTTCCTTTTCCATTTATCTTCGTGACACGGTAGCCTACCCGGCAACGCAGGGGAGCAGTCACTTAGATTTTAATTGATCAGGTATCTTTAGAATAAAACTTTAACCATGCTTAGAAATAGGTCAAATTTTTCCCAATGTTCCAAAGGAGCTGAACGATTGAGGATCATCAAGATCCCAAGAATCTCCCGAAGAGCGTCAGGAGAGACTTGATGCTGTTCGAAAACATCAGGCTGCAACTCGCTCCATGGAAACCTCTTCGGATCGCTAAGCACGTCTGCGTTCTCAGCGTATTTACGTATCTATATCCAGGTCTCTAGAGACCAGTGAAGAATATAATGGGCGACTGACTGCTGATCGTGAACATCATACATTGTCTCGCGAGTTGCAGACGTTCACGGGTAGAGAATTGCGCTTGAGTTCTCAGCGTATCGACGAATCTGCTTCTAGGTCTCTAGAGACAAGTGCGGAACGTGATGCGCGACTGTCCGCTGATCGTGAACGTCACGCATAGTCTCGCGAGTCGGAGACGTTCACGGATAGAGAATTGCGCTTGAGTTCTCATCGTATTTACGCATCTGCTTCTAGGTCCTCGCGAGTCGGAGACGTTGACTGATAGAGAATGGCGCTTGAGTTCTCAGCGTATATACGCATCTGCTTCTAGGTGTCTAGAGGCAAGTGCGGAACGTGATGCGCAACTGTCCGCTGATCGTGAACTTCACGCATTGTCTCGCGAGTCGGAGACGTTCGCTGATAGAGAATTGCGCTAGAGATCTCAGCGTATCTACGCATCTGCTTCTAGGTCTCTAGAGACAAGTGCGGAACGTGATGCGCGACTGGCCGCTAATCGTGAACGTCACGCATTGTCTCGCGAGTCAGAGACGTTCACGGATAGAGAATTGCGCTTGAGTTCTCAGCGTATCTACGCTCCTGCTTCTAGGTCTGTAGAGACAAGTGTGGAACGTGATGTGCGACTGTCCGCTGATCGTGAACGTCACGCATTGTCTCGCGAGTCAGAAACGTTTATCGATACAGAATCACGCTGTGTGTAAGTGTTTAATTTCTTTATTGAGTTCTTAGCGTATTAGCACATCTATTTACAGGTCTTTAGTCTTCAGGCGACTAACTGCTGATCGAGATTATCATACATTGTCCCGAACACGCACCCATCAAAATATTCATAATCCGTTAGAAAGTGAGAGAGAAAGAATTTCTGGAGTACGGCATGAAGAGACAGAAGAAGAGCGCAACGAACGTTTGAATTCTGATTGACTTCGACATTCTCTGAATAACTGTCCCGGGCCTTTGAATTCGACAACAGACGTTTCAGATCTTTGATTTTGACGATCCCGTTGTTGTTGTAACATTATTTTTGTGCAAAATTTAACAGTAGTGTATCTATAATTAAAACTCTGCTACATTTAAGGCACTTAATCAAATTCTTAGGTAATTACTTGTCAATATTTCCTCCTCATTTTTAATAAAATATGGTTGACTATCTGGTAAATCGGTAATCGGATTTACATCCTCTACTTCAGTAAACACTGGTTGGCTGTCTGGTAAGTCTGTAATTGGATTTACATCTTCTACTTCAGTATACACTGGTTGACTGTCTCGTAAATCTGTAAAGGGATTTACATCCTCCACTTCACAATACACTGGTTGACTGTCTGGTAAATCTGTAATTGGATTTACATCCTCTGCTTCAGTAAACACTGGTTGACTGTATGGTAAATCTGTAAAGGGATTAACATCTGAAATATTCAATTTACTTATAACCCTATCATATTATTCAAAATTAAATACACCTTATCATCATTGACGTCCGCTATGGTTTGTTGACTGTTAAAGCAATTATTCGAATCTATACAAGGTGTAACGGAAAGGGTATATACATAGAAAGAGCAAGGCTTCTTTGGATCATAACAAACGATATGGCAAGGGTTTCAACTCAAATAAAATACTACAAGATTTTTTTATTTTGTAAGTTTCGCATTTTTATTTTTTGTTTGCAAAATAAAAAAATCTTGTAGTATTTTATTTTGCAAACAAAAAATAAAAATGCGAAACTCTTTATTCAGAATTACCAGGAGTAAGTGGTTTATTTTTACTTGCAAATAGTTTGTTGACATCGATCAGCTGATTGAGTGCTAGTGATGTATTTATTTCAATTTGAAAAGTTAGGTTTCTGGTACCTATGAATTTAAAAAATCATTACTTCCGGACTTGTAGAGATAGCATTAAATAACCCTTGCCATATCGTTTGTTATGATCAAAAGAAGCCTTGCTCTTTCTATGTATATACCCTTTCCGTTACACCTTGTATAATATTAAAACGCTAAGCGAAATCTTAATACTGCGGGAGAAGAGTGAGATTTGGCATAACTAAAGCGATTAACTGTAACCCGCCCAGCCAAGTTATCAAGTCCTATCTATACTTATACCTAATATTATAAAGCTGCAGAGTTTGTTTGTTTGTTTGAACGCGCTAATCTCAGGAACTACTGGTCCGATTTCGATTGCGATTTTGTAACCCAAGGTGTAAAATCGAAAACCTATTTGTGCGTGCGCTGCATAACTATTGACAATAGAACAAAATGATGTACCTACTACGGGTTTGTAGGTCTTATTAAGATCTAAAAAAAATTAAATCAATTAACAGAATATAATTATACGAAATTTAGAGCGTATTTTGTAAAGATTTAAAAATATTCGACTATTTAGAAAAACATTGACAAGTAAGTCCTTCCTGAATTATCCATAGTTCTCTCTCTTATTCGATTATTATTGAACTTTATTTACCTATGTAGACAGCTAAGTATATTACACATAAACAATAGCAAACGAATACACTCGACCACGAGCGTGGCAGTTAAATATGTAATAACCTACTAACTAAATGAGAATAAGAAATGAATGAAATAAAACGGTTTTAAACGTTAAAAAAACCAAGAACGATATAATTTTGATCTTCTTCAAAAACGTTATTTTTAACGTTCCGTTCGAACGTAACCGAAACATTTCGTTCTTTAGGTATTTTAAGTGAGAACCGTTCCGAAAAAGATTTCGTTTTCCGAGCCCTGGTTTTAAGCCAGATAGATAACAACAAGTTTGTTTAGTCAAATTGTGCCCGCTAATTGTGAAGTAAAGCGACAGTTGGATAAAACTCCCCTAAAAACCTTTAAAGACTCCGTAATTGAAAGGATTTGAAAGAAAGCAACCCGGTTGCTTAAACCAGGCAGGTTGCTTAGCGGAGAGCCTTATGGCTTAGACATCGGCTTAAGGTTACTGACAATCTCATGCTTGTTTTTTTTAAACGATTTAAAATAATAAGGCTGTGGGGCCCGCTTACGTAGCAAAGTCTCGTGGCTAACTACATTTATGTTCGTACAAAAATATAAACAAAGCAATTAAAAAGCAAAACAAAAACAGTCAAGCAATTCAATTCACAGGTAACCCCAAAGTGTCTCGTGTCGAGCAACAGCGTCGTGACCTGTGAAGTACCTACTCAACATTGAATGTTATCTACGCACTTTTAGGAGCCCCGCAGTTTACCGTTACCGTTTATCATGATATATTACTACTCCTAATAGCCACTTTGATTCTTTATGATATCGCTAGATGAATGTGGTGTAAAGTTTTAGAACTTTTAGAGACTGATTTTGATCTTGGTATGTTTCTTGGAGTCCGTTACATTTTTATTATAAGTATTTTATGAGTAGTAAAGCCGTCTATTTTAAGCTGTTTATTAGCTTACTTATAAGTATTATACGTTACTTCGAATTTGTGGAAAAGAATCCTATATAGTCCTATTTATTTTTGTGTTTTATCGGAATCATCTTAGCATATTAAGCTTAATACGTACGGCACCTAGCGCTGTATGATGGTCACGACTTCTCGTTACTTTATACTGACTAATTAAGTGTATCTACCCAGAAACTGTCAACCTAATTTCGTTGATTCATAGTTTTGCCTACTATCTATTCGGTGTCATAAGATGTATTACTCTGGTATACTGTAAATTTATAAGCGTGGACGTATTGGTGATCCATTTTTTGACTCCTCTTTGTCACTTGGAAGGCACATGAATAGATTAATACGATTCTACCAATGTCAATCTTGACAAGACCTAGATTTTAAATTGCTAGTTAGTTCTGTAACATAGCAATCTCTATACAACCACTTGTATGTATCCTACGTTCATTGACGTGACATACGTGACGTGACATGACATAAGTTTACATTTCAATTAAATCGCAAAGCTAAACTTACATTGAACTTGGCAATAAATCCAGGACAGGTAAAGTCCATGTAAAAATAAGTTGTAAAATAAAAAATAAAGTGGCGAAATAAAATAAAACACAAAAGAAAATTGCCTTATAATAAAAAAGAAGCAACCGTAACGCGATATCTTGGAGTCATCTTCATTTTAATGCAATTTATTTTTATTGCTTATTGAGGTAAATGTGATAGGTATGCACACATATGCACTTATGCATTGCTGTCGCGGAGGCGCGTTGCGTGTACGCAGATAAGGCGCGTTCCAGTTGTCGCCAGGACAAGGTCTTGACACACTTGCGCTTGCGCCGGTATTGCCAGTCCGTGTCAATTTTGGAAATGTTTATTTACGTTAAAGGTTAAGTTCGCTTTATGTAATAGATCGCTACTTTTTAGGGATTATTTGTGGTCATTAGATATAAAGTTAGTTAGTTTAAACTAGTTTGTTGTTCCTGGTGTCAACTGTTTGCCCGATATCTGACTTTCTTTGTTGACTTTCCAAAAGTGTTGATTTTGCCGTCCTCAGTCCTTATTTAACGCTCCATTTTTTATATCGATTATTTCCACTTCACACAAGACTTAACACGAAAACCTTTAATGAAATGATGTACTTAATTAAGGATTACACGGATTTTCCTCAACGCTTTCCCGTATAACTTGAACAACACGACCTAGTGCTCAACGACTTAAGCCATATAACGGAACTTGTTGACTTTTAGTGTTTATTAGCTTTTAAAATCCGGTGAGGACCACAAAACTAATGAGGCATTTGCACACTGTAAGTTCAAGTAACTGTTAACCCATAATAGGAGTTATAGACAAACTGGCCAG
The DNA here is from genome assembly GCA_947037095.2 of Nycteola revayana. NCBI lineage: Eukaryota > Metazoa > Arthropoda > Insecta > Lepidoptera > Nolidae > Nycteola > Nycteola revayana. The sequence continues at coordinate 9,920,302 of OX344845.2, read as the reverse complement.
TTCACATTTCAGTAAAGGTGAATGCCAAAGTGGTCGCCCTACTTAAAGATATCGGGTAGATAATAAAATATCTCTGGGGTAAATCTGTTTTACTATAATGTGCAAGTAAGCTAATTCTAGCACCGCCTGCACATAGCTAGTAGGAAGTTTATTTTTTGACATTCATTGCTTTTGTAATTTTTGCAATATATCGAGACCATAATGTTCCTTTGATTTTGATATATTACAAAAATTACACCTCTTTACGATACTAGAATTTCAAACCAACTTTGCTCGGGCACAAATCTGAAACCAACTATCTAGACACTTAAGTTCAGAGATCACACAAGACAAACACGTTTATTAGAATACGAAACACTATTAGAAGTTTTGCTTTTCTTGATATCATTATAAAATGCAGTATGTTATTGAATAATATTGTTATAAAGATGGTCTATGGATGTCTAACTAGACGAGTTTATTATTTGTCCAACTAGAAATTCATAGACCCTCTTTATTATTTACTAGCTTCCCGCGCGCGGTTTCACCCGCGTAACTCCCGTTCTCAAGGGAACTTCATTATTAAATATAACCTATGTCACCCAGGGTGAATGTAGCGTTCCAATGGTCAAAGAATTTTTGAAATCGGTACATTTGTTTTTGAGTTTATTCATTACGAACATGTGTAATGTTCGTACAACACACAAAAATAAAAATCTTTCCTCTTTAATATGTTAGTATGGATTTATTGGGATACCTACTGCAAGTGAACATATTCAGGTACAGTAATCGTTAAAAAATAAAGGCCTGCCTTCTTGCCATTGAATTTTAGTACTATGTATTAAAGTGCCAACCGTGCTGCGCGCGGTTTCACCTGTGTCGTTTTCTTTCCCATGGTAGCTTCATAATATAGTATAGCCTACATCCTTACTCGATAAATGGGCTATCTTACACGGTAATAACTTTTCAGCTTATATAAATAATTTATCTTACCAATCATGAATAGTTTTTGCGAAATAAAATGTAACATTATCATTCTTAACTCTTTAACAAAAATAAAATATTAAATCTAAGACAATTTGGCTATCAAAAAAATATAGGTACGACAGATGCAATTATGAACGACGAAATTGACAGAATAAATAAAAAATTAAAAGTTATGGGTGTTTTTTTAGACCTTAGCTCTGCATTTGACACTATAGACCATAAGCTACTTATTAATAAATTAGACTATTACGGCGTTAAGAAAAACGCCTTGTTACTTTTAAAATCTTACTTGCAAAATAGGAAAATGTATGTTGAAATAAATTCTATAGATTGTAACAACCACAAAAAATCATACAAATCAAAAATATTTGATATAACAACTGGAGTGCCGCAGTGTTCGATACCTAGGTCCCTTATTATTAATAATTTTTACAAATGATTTAATTGATTTCATAAATAGGAATAATCCAGACACCAAACTTGTATTGTTTGCAGATGACACAAATGCTATATTAAGATGACATGGAAAAACTAAAAAATAATGTAAAAGTTACGCTTGAACAATTTAATTTGTGGTTTACAGCGAATAAATTAGTTATAAATACAGATAAAACAAGCCTAGTGCTATTTCGGAATACAGCAAAGAATAGGGAACAGGTTAATTTCAATTTAGATGGTAACAACTTTCATCTTGTCAAAGAAGTCAAGTTTCTGGGAGTTCATATAGACGAAAAAAAAATGCTGAACTGGAAATCGGAACTTAAGTCAATTGATGCAGCTTTGTCATCCGCATGTTTCGCCTTAAGGTCTTTAAGAGATGTAGTATCTGTGGATCATCTAAAAGTGTATTATGCATTAGTTGAATCCAAACTAAGATACAGTATACCATTATGGGGAAACAGTTTTTTTATTTTACAAAAGAGGGCGATTCTCACAATAGTTCGTATTTCACAAACCGAGAGTTGCAAGCAGTATTTCATTTCCTTAGGTATTCTAACAGTTCCTAGCTTATATATACTAGTCGTATTATGTAATTTTGCCAAATACATTCACACTTTTGAGAATAATTAGGAAAGACTGTTGAGAGAAAAAACTCGTACTAAAATAATTAAAAGTCATATTATTCCAAAACTTGAAGTAGTGAAGCACAGCTCACGATATCAAGCAATCCAATTGTTTAATAGGTTGCCAGTGAAATTGAAGGATGACATATATTCAGGTGTTTTTAAAAACAAGCTCAAAGCATTTCTTTTAGAAAAATGCTTGTACTCACATGACGAATTTTAATAAAAAAATATATTCTAAATAATTCTGTGGTGTTATAAATTATATTCTAAATGACCTATAAATTATTGTTTGTTGTGTATTTGTATATTATTGTTATATTTATTTTAGATATAAGTACATAGATTGTGACATACAATTTTCCAATATAGAATATCCAAGGATATTCTATATCTAATTGTGATATCTTATTTGTTAATTGTGGATTCTTATTTTTTGTTATGATTAGATTTGTTTTTTATCATTTTGAATTTTATAATGCAATACATACTTGCTAAACACTATCAAACACAATGCAATAATTGTTAATGAATAAATGAATAATAATAATTCATAACCCTCAACTAATATTTACACGAGTTTTGCATAGACATATGACTGACATTGACCATCAATCATACTTTAACTATCAGAACATTGATATTATGAGCTTTGCCTTGCATCAATACAGCCTTGAGATTGAATGTCAATAGCAATAGAGCGGCAGATAAATATATTTTATATGCATATTGATATTTAGATTAGACAAGACGAGCGTCACGATCTCTTTTGAAATTTTCTATCACATTATCCTACTAATATTATAAATGCGAAAGTTTGTATGTGTGAATGTATATATATTTGTTACTCACGCAAATCTACTGAATGGATTAGGCTGTAAGTTTGCACGCGGATAGTTTATAAGCTGGATTAACATATAGGCTACAAAATATCACGCTCTGACCCACTGGAGCAGAGTGACGCGGGTAAAACCGCGGGGTGCAGCAGTTATATATAAAATTGATACTATAAATATGGCTTGTTACCGATCCGATTATTAGTATTGTGTAGTAGGTAACCAAGCTATGGGTGACAATATTTTCTTCACAATAACTTAAGAGTTCCAGCTACATACAAGAGTTTTACAATTATATATAACAAAAGAATATACGTATATGCTGGGCATAACTAAAATATAAGGGAGAGAAGATCCGTTTTATATTATAAAACGTATATTCTCTCCCTTATATTGTAGGCCCACCACATATAATGTACTTAAATTAAATTAGAAAAGCTCTCGAGAATACTATTTAAAAATCAAAAAAATGTTATGTCTTAAAATGGCTTAAGTGTACGATATGGTTGTCAACTAAATTTATTATTTATTTGTGTATTAAGTAAATCGGTCGAGCATGGTCTACTTTTTTGCCTGTCAATGGAAGGGCAAACGTTTCACCTTGCGGCAAGTTATTCAGGATTGCACGTGCTCAAGTCGCACTACGGTGGATTTAAATTGAAATATTTTTGTCACAGTATTAAAATACCATTAGAAAGATATCCCGGAATAAAAGGTTATATTTAATTATGAAGTTCCCACTAGTATTTTTTATTTATGTAAAAAGATTACTAGCTGAATTGTTGCAGTCTACTAGTATTCTTGTTAACCCCTCGTGCTTAGCTAAAATGCTTGTGTTACGAGTGAGTTCACGTCGGTAGTGCAATGGGTGGGGAACGAACCGGCGACCACAAGATCAGTCCGACGACGCCCTGGCCATTGGGCACGGCCGCTTTAGTTCCAAGAGTAACGCTGGTATAACGGCGCGCAGAAAGTTATTAACTTTAGAAGAAGTCAATAATTCTAGTATTTTTGGTGAACACTCTACTGTAGGTACCTACTTCGAATGTGTATATATAAATAAATCACATCACTACATAGTATAAAACAAAGTCGCTTTCTCTGTCCCTATATCCCTATGTCCCTATGTATGCTTATATCTTTAAAACTACGCAACGGATTTTGATGCGGTTTTTTTTAATAGATAGAGGGATTCAAGAGAAAGGTTTATACAGGGTGTCCCAAAAGATTACGTAGCTGGGAAGGGGGGTGATAGGGATGGTCACAAGGGTCACCAGAAAAATATAAATAATGTGTTTAAAAAAATAAATGGTATTTTTTAAAAGACTAAAAATTTTACACCTTGTGCTAACTGTACCTACAAATATGGCTGTATTTAAAAAAATGCTGTTATGAAATCTTCAATAACAACAAGGTCATCAACATCAACATCAAAAATAAAAAGGTGTAAAATTTTAAGTTTTTAAAAAAATGCCTTTTTTTTTTAAATACCCAGAGCGGATTTTTTTTTTATTTTTCTAGTGACCATTGTGTCCACCCCTGTCACCCCCTTTCCCAGCTACTTAACCTTTTGGGACACCCTGTATGTATAATATCAGCATTGTACCCGTGCGGAGCCGGGGCGGTCGCCTAGTGTAATATAAATAATATAATGTGTTATAAATATTGATTATGTAGGTATACAAGTGAGGTGTGCAGTGGTGAGTGAGTGAGACACTATAAACACAGTATTGGGAGCTACGCAGGTCAAAAATACTTTCTAAAACAATAGAATATTACTAAAATGAGGTAATCAGTAAAGCAGCTACGCTCAATAATAGATTATAAAAACCACAGAACAATACATAATAAGCAACATAATAAAAGAAATTACTATTTATTGACACTTAAATATAATAGTGATCACGAATCAACTTGCATAATATTTATATTTTCTCGTTACAAGTGATAAACAATAGGATATTTTCTATTCACATATATTCTGTCGAATGGAAGTAAAAATAAATTGTGTAAACTGCTTCTTTATGCCTCACGTGTTGTGTTCTGTCCGATAAATCGTGTCATTTGCACGATTTAATAGAAGTTACAGTGCAACGATAAGTAGGTGTGCCTAGAGCAACAAGATAAAGGAAAGGAAGGATATATTATACACTGTTTTTGCTCATGTTTTTACAACCAGGAGGCTATTCAAGTAACGATATCGAAGTAATACTTCGATAAAAATGTATTACTGTAGGGTTATTATAACGCACTTTCTATGGTTTTGTTACTTTATTATTGAAGCTAAATTAACTTAATAAATTGACATATTTAAAATGTTTTTTTTTTTAATGCATAAAAACGCTGAGTAGTTGAGACGTGTCCGTGTGGTATCTTCCCACAGACAATGGCGCACCTTCTATTCCAACAATGGCCCAACACCTGTACGCGAGGACCTGTGCAACGCTACTGATAATGCTGTGTCAGTAGCCGAGTACTGGTCTGCTCAAATTTGAATGCCAGGTCGACACGAAAAAAAGAAGTAGTTAAGACATTTTATCATAGTTTTCGCAATACCGTTACGTGATTTTTTTTTATCACTACGTCGTTCATCGTATTTCAAAAACGATTCTTTGGATTATAAATCCTGATATATGTATTATCTTATTTTTTGTATATATTAAGTAGTAGGTAGTAGTAATGTAAGAACAGAGATGAATCAGGTACCTATCTCCTCATTCCTGATTCGATTTCGTAAAGAAGCCCTGAGCATAGCCCTCTCCATAATAGTTAGTGTATATCGTAATATTTAACTAATTTTATTAAAATATATGAAATACAATAATATAATGTATTTAACGTTTCCTGAAAATTTTACATATTATATTTTTTTTCTCGGTTGGAAAGGCTTTAAACATTCCTAAAAATCTTAATTTTCATGAAATACACATATTATCTGCCAGGACAGATACGCCGACAGTTATACAAATTAACCCAATTTTATTTTTAAATGTGAAGAAGTTATTTCTGACTGCACAAACAATTTGTAACTTCTCAAAGAAGCTATTTGTAATACAGCACCTGTTCATCTATGGAATGTTTTAAAATTGTAACATTAATTAAATCAAGTTACGTAAATTTGGCGTTTTGCAAGCAGGAAATTTCAAATAAAGCATATCAGTTCCCCATTTACACAACAATGTACCTATACAATCGTTCACACGCATTTAATCAGGTATATCCTTAATTCCATCGTTATTGGAAATTATTAATTAGTGCATAGGATTTATGTGTATACTTATTATAGAAGCGGCCGTAGACTAATGGCTAGAGCGTCGGACTTGTGATCGCGTCGCCGCGCCGCGCGCCGGTTCGATCCCCAACCATTTCACTACCGACGTGAACCCACTCGTAACACATGCATTTTAGCTTAGCACGAAGGGTTAACATTAATGCTAGTAGACTGCAACACTCTGCTAGTAATAAAAAAAAAATATAAGTACCAGTTTTTGTAAAAAAAATATACCAAGGCAAATTTGAAGATTCTAAATTAACTTCCTCTTGCTTATCACATAATGGTCATAGAAATCGATTCTTATCAGTGTTTAAGCAAGAAAGTAGCAAATAGCAAACGTCTCGTGGCTAGCTTCATTTACTCGTCCGGAAAAAACAGTATTTCCGTCATTAATATTTTTCTCCAATGCGTTATCTTCCACAGTTCCTAAACTTTGACGCCTTTGTCTGTCTTTTTAATATGTTTAACTGAAACACAATTGGTAACAAAACTAGTTTAGTAGTTGTACCGTGAAACCATCGTATAACAAAGGCCTTCCGCTGCAAAATTGCGACAGTTTCTCATTCTTACCTAATTGAAATAACGCAGTGACATAATTGAGACAATTTTCTCAGTCTATTTCTGGGCCTAAGCCAATTTCAATTCTGTCTTTTGCTGCAATTTACTAATCTTGACTATGTCGGTACTGACAGTCAATGTTTTGTGGACTAATTTCCTGTGTACTTTTAGACATTAATGGTTTTGACTGGTGCTATTAAAACACAAACGTTCATTAGGTTATTATTTTAATTAGGTACTATGCAACCAATGCATTTGATATTTCGACGTATTGGAATTTTATTATATTTATGTATGTGCTTGTTACCTATTTGACTTATGTCTTTGTTGATCATTTTTTATATTTTTTATCTTTGTGACGATGAAAAATGTAACTTTTTTATTCAAAAATTGTTTTCATCATGTTCTCATTGAATCGATATATAAATCTGTCATGAGAATAAATATATTTAAACCTTAACCGAATATAGCATAACATTTTATATACTTACCAGTGGAAAACTAGTAAGTATATAAAATTGCGCGTGGTTTAATCCGCATAAATCTCGGAACATTAATAAAATTCCTGTGATTAGTGCGTTCAACCAAACAATGGTACGTCTACAACATACACCAGATCTTAAAATGTTCAGTATATATTTAAGCATTGTCAGAGAAATAAATAATAATTATCAGAAATTTTGGTATGATAATTACCTTATTATCTGACCCAGATATAAACGAAATTTTATATCCAAATTCAGACCGTGTAATAGGTCTCTTGTTTGAAACATAACGCCTGGGTGGCGCTTGCAAATCTTGGCACATCATATTTCAGTGTCACTCAAATGCTACATTTTAAAATGAAATGTCAACGATCTTCTTTTTTGTTTACGGGTATTTTGTCACGCCAAAGTATCGTGGGAGGCCTCATTTGTTCCAGGATACAAGGAGCCACACAAAAGATACAAAATAGCATGATGTTTGACATGTGACCATAACCCAGGCCAGACTGTAACAAAAGTAAAGCTTTGTTGTAGGGCTGGTAAAGTCAACTGCGCTTAAATGTTCTTATAGGTACAAGTAGGTACGTTACAATGCTATTAACGTTAAAATGATTGGCTATACATTTATATAAATAAATATCAGCAAAATGTATGTATGATAGGTAGGTAGGAATCTACCTATATACATTATGGCAATTCATGTAATAACTTGACATAATAAAGACGAATTAGTGATTCTTTTTTTAGTGTAGGTATACGTAATTTAAGAGACAAGATTTGTATGATAGTTTTTTTTAATTCCACGGGGTGTGTCAGGCAACTTCGGACAGAAACTTCGAAGAATAACTTGTTTTATTGTTATATGATCGACGATCATTGGTAATTTTCTTTTGACAACATAGGTAATTATGTCCAAGTTTCATAACATCTAAGTAGTTTGGTTAACTTGTCAACCGTTCGTTTGCTATTTCTAGCTAATAATAAAAAATGTGATATAAAAAAAGTTTTATTCACGTAACCCTATTGAAGGTATTTTTAAATAGTAAACACACACCAACAACCTTTCAGGGGGTGAAAGTACTGATTATAAACAACTTTTACTATGGGACCAACCTAGAAATCGCGAAAAAAAAATCAGCTGTTCCATACAATTGTGTTCACTTACCTCGACAAAATGTATGGAATATGTGATTTTTTTTTCGCGATTTCATGGTTGGTCCCATAGTAAAAGTTGTTTATAATCATTAGTACTTTCACCCCCTGAAAGGTTGTTGGTGTTTTAAAATTAACCCTGTATATATATTAATATAATATGTTAAAAATAATTTACTTAATGTTATTATTGCTGCTTATTATAAACGTTTGTATATTTTAAGCCAAAAGTTTGTCAGGTATAAAAATAAAATACTTATTATTTTTATCCACTTTATTTGATTACATAAGGAAACTTAAAGCTATGTGGCTTACCTTATGCTTATATAAGCTTATTATTTAGGACAACATGAAAAATGTATATCTATGGCCGATTACAAAGTCTCCACTGATAGTTTGTAGGTATGTATATTGAAAATAGAAAGTATTAACAAAAAAAAACTTAATTAAAACTAGAAAATAACAACAAACATACCCAAGGCCATCTAAAGGATAAACTAGAATGCAAAAAGAAACGAAGTGGTATAAGTAATTTCTTTGTCCTGTTTACTTTTGTGTGTACAATAAAGAGTATTCTATTTTATTCTATAAGTAATATTAACTAATATTACTATGATTGAATAGTCTAAGTAGCACGAATACCTCAACCCTATACTGCAGGGTGGCGCGGCGTCGGGACTCCGTTTGTACTGGTGACCTATGAGCTCAGGAGACGTACCGTATAAGGCCCGGCGCCGGCCTCCACTGTGTCGACTGTCGCAACCACACGATGCAAGCTGTAGATACCTGCCTTACATACCACATCGAGGTCACACATCGGTTCTGGAAGCTTAACTTTTAAATAATTAATATTACAAATCTTGAAATTCACTATAGGTCAGCTGCATGCTGTATACATTGATGATTACTGATTAGGTATACTAGCTCCTGAGATTAGCACGTTCAAGCAAACAAATAAACTCTTAAATATTTTAAATTAAGTTGATTATTTAAGAATTTTATAATAGTAATTTATAAATTTATCTTAATAAGTGTAATAATAGTGATATAAATAATTTCAAATGTTTGCATGCCGATTGGTAAAATATGGCTGAGCTAAATGTAATTTAAAGAACTATTATGTATTACCCATATTTGCAAAATAAAAATCTATTTTATTCTATACTTCAGCTTTATATTTAGTATAGGACAATAGCTTCCTATTTTTTATTGATACTAACTTTTATGATATAAATGTAACCTTTGTAAAAGCGGTAACTATACCTAAGTCTCGTTTCGATTGTCGGAGATTATCGGACAAGAAATCTTAGAGTAAATGCTGAGATTTCTGTCAAAGTCTGGTTGGTTAGGAGACTTTCCTGCGTGCCTTAAGCCGCTGGTCCCGATTGTTACAAAACATCTATGACAAGCGTAGGTATACCAAGGAACGGGCAGCAGCGTTTCATTAAGTCTTACAATATAATACTGCGGTCACCGCTAAACGTGGTGACTATGGCAAAACCCTTTCTCTGAAAGAGACCCATGTTTAGCAGTGGACATTGTATGGGTTGATAATGATTTATACTTTGGAGATGAGTTGGTTCGTTTGTTGGTTGTTCTATTTGTAGGTACTTAGGTAATTCGAAATATAAAATAGGGTACAGTACAGACGTATTGTATAATGAAGACGCAATAAGAAATTGTAGGCATAGTATTAAATTGTACTTTATTTTTATTTTATTCCCCAACTCAACGTCTTTATTGCTTATTATGTTTTTGTACACAAAGTTCTTTTATTAGAGTTAGATAGAACTTCATTTGTATTCAGCTGGCTTACGTCCTCTAGGAATGGAATAATACAGTGGGTAGGTGTCTGCCTAATGTGTTTATATTAAATAATTAAATCGTACGTATGTACAGTCAACAAAAGAGATAGGTTTACACCGTCAGTATCTAATAATGCAAATAAATATGTTTATCTCACTACGACAGCCGGTAATTATTTATGGGTGATAAGTTCGCTGCTAGCTGTGTACAAAAACACATAATAGTAAACTCTTGTCATAAACATGTACATATAAATTTAAACTGCGTTTTACTAAGTGTAAACCTATCTCTTTTGCTGACTGTACTCAACAATGTATTTTAAAGAATATTTGCAATTGATTCAGATTCAGAATTACTAGACTATGTATCTACGAGTATCTATTTGTCTGTCATGACATAAGACTCACGTTTTTCATTTCATCGCCTTTTTTTATAAAGAAGAAACTGTATGCTTAGGAACATGAGGACATATGAAATTAAATTATTTTTATTATTAACAAATAAAATAGGTAGGTACTGCAGGCTTTTAGCTGTATAAATACCATTTGCGCAAATTAACCTTAGAGAGTCTCATAGTGAAATAAATTCGTTAAATTAATGTATGCAACTCTTAGTTCTTGTTAGAATCTTATACCTACTACTTAGATCCCAACTGACAAACATTAATATTTTCATTATATCAGCCTGTTCCTTTAAGTCAGTGTTTCCCAAACTGTGATTCCTGGAAACACTTCGGTCGGTCTTCGCTCCTCAGAGATTACAATGTATGTATTTTATATTTATATAAAAATATTTTAAATATGCCAATTTATTAAGGTAATGCAGCTTTAATAATGCTGTCTTAATGACATAGGAAATGCGTTACAATAACCCTTCAGTAATAAAAACAATTTTATCGAAGTCCTAGTTATGACTAACTAGTAACGTCATTACGTGATTAGATCTGAATTTGTTAGAAGCTGCCCTAAAAAAATTGTTTCAGCAAAATATCTATTTACCGAACATAGAGATACCTATTATATTCAGGGGGTTAAACGAAATGTATTATAATGAAAAGAAGTCACAGTCATATCGTTATGTACCCACCAAAAGGTTTAGGAAAATTGTTTATTTTAGAGTGACTACGAATAGGTGAAATAGGTGATCCGTAGCTAGACAAACATTTCGTAAATTGGTATTTTTTGTCCGAAAGATTGGGAACCAGTGCTTTAAATAAGCGCACGTCTTGTACACGCGAAACGCATATTTTGATATTTTCAAGGCCCAACGAAAAGTGAACCTCATTGCGCACCCCGCTCATATAGGAAACGTGTGCCGCGCATACAATGGTCACTACAAACGTAAGCTCCGCGTTATTAATTATTAATTCGTTAATAACAAAGTCACATTGCGATTTTATGCAGTTTGAATACCATTCTTGAAGTTTACAATCTGTTGGTTTTATTTGGATTTATGGCGCGTCAATGAGTGGAATTGTTGATTCTATTTTTGAAACTTTGACGTCAGTCATATGATTGGCTAGGTAGGTATATTTTTTATATTTGATGTTATAAGATGTCTATTAGTACAAATAATGTTGCTCTAACAGATGTCGATCAAGACGTCTCTGCTCAAGAATTTTAATAAGGGCACACAAGTGAGTAGGAGCCTACGGAACAAATTTGCACTCCCTATTCCTTCATTCCTAAAATCCCGTCCTAGTCACCTCTTACCAGCAGCAGTTTCACTCTGTCAAATCTTACTTAAACTTATTATAATAAATTGTGGGGCAATTACTACTAAAACATAGTTAAGCCCGAAGCCCATAATAGAAAGATAAATAAACTGATTATATATTTTTCTTTGCAGTTGGAGAACGTCCAGTGTTGTTTGGATTTCCTCCACGCCCAAAAAGTTCAAGGATTAGAACAAGTAACAGCTGTCGACATACGGGATGCAAAATTAAAAGCAGTATTGGCACTGTTTTTTGCGCTAAGTAGACATAAACAAGCAAGTAAGCAGAGAACAGCGCCATCTAGCGGAAATGCTTCGAACATTGTGAAAAATTCGTCTGAAGATGTTTCACTGGGTGCAGTACAACGGATAACAGGTGGCAGTAGCTGCGATGATACATTAACGGGTGCGGGTGCAAATAACGCCGATATGACGACTTTAACAGCAAATAGGTAAGCCTCTTAGTAATCAAATTAATAATTATTGTTAGTATTATTTTACGTTAAAGTAGCAATATTACTAAAAGCCATGCCATGGTGCAGCGCCATCTGTTGTTAGATATTTGTATTGTTAGTTCACTTGTAGCGTTAGTCTCACTTAAAAGTACAGCACTTCCACGCTAGATGGCATTGCATGGCATTTTATGAAAGAATCTGAAAAATTCATTCTTAAAACTTTTTAATGTGTAAGTAATTTATTATATTTTATAAAGAAAGAGTTTTGATATAGTTATATTAAAATCAACGTGATTTACTTAGTATCGTATTGTATAGTATGTAATTAATTCAATTATTAGTTTACTATTCGTTTTCGATTTTATGAGTTGTTGAACCCCATAGGGATTATGCTTGACTATATTTGGAATATGAAAATATAACTATGAATATCCTAATAATTCCTATATGTACGTAACTAGGTAGGTAGGAACCTATTTATAAATGAAATTGAAATCAGTGCCTGGTGGAATTAACTTGCAAATCGAATTGATTGATCGGTTACTCAGCTCGAATTTAAGCGCAATCCCAGTCTGAATTTATGTAGAGTACCCATTCATTCAATATCCAAGTCTCGGCATAGCTAAATTGATTGGAGGGTAAACCGTAAAGTTTTGCGACTAACCTATCTCTCATAGCCGGAGTTTCGAACTCAAACTTTAACCGACGACTGTTCGAAATTATTTACGTGTTCCTTTTAAACCCAAGTCTTGTACGGATTTTAGAGGGTTCTTCGGCCTTTTAAAACGATGCTAGCTTTATAAATAAATACGGTCGAGTTTTGAGCCATTTCGGGCGTAGTCTGACTAATATTATTAGATCTACTTTGGCCAAAGTTTTTTCGTTACCTCAAAAAGATCTTCGATCTATCAATTAGGGCAATGTGGCTTGCTAACCCCTTTTTTTAATAAAAGCTGCTGTTAGATGCTTTATCAAAATTAAAACCACTACCTAAAGCTAACCCCACATTGGGTGTCACTTGGAGACGACGACGTGACTATTACTTTTTTTCGGACGGTCGTGTGTTACTGGCCATGTAACTTTTGCTACTTTACCGTTCATAAAAGCGAGCAGAGCTCCTGCCTCATTAAAAGGTCTAGTGACGGAGACGGAGTTCAGCGCTCGCGATGTTTGCGTCCTTCACACGTTCGAATACATAAGCCCAATTTGGGTTAAGCCTAAAAAAAAACCTTATGCATAGCTAGCGCATGGTATCAGATCCACAAGAGACAAATTACTGTATTCCATACAAACTTAAAAATTAATCGTACACAATCGTAAATGGATACCATTATTTTTCTTACACCAATAATGTTATACCTACTTAGGTATAAGTCAATTACCTACGTAACGACTTTACTATGAGTTCGATATAGAATGAATTTGTTTGGATAAGGCTAATTATGGATGCAAAAAATATTTTGAAATGACAATTTGTTAAGTGAATGTCGCTTAATTCGTTAAGTAGGTAATAATCACATAGGAAATGTATAATAATAATGCAACTGTAAAGAAGACATTTACACTATACCTATTGAAGTTATAGTCATATCGTTACGTACCTAATTTCTGTCCAGGCTATTTTAATTTTTGGATTGTGGTCGTCGATTAAATTTATTGACGACTTTAATTTTGAATTTTACGATTTACGATCAAACATCAAAGTTCTAAGCCGCCTCACATTTCTAAAGTTCATTGCATCACACCAAACAGTAGGAACAAGTTGTTCGTATTCGTATATTTATTCGGAAGATCGGAAATGCCTACCACGGAGAAAGCTATAATTCTCTCACACGGGCCGCCAAGTGACACGTCTATTTTGGTAGCAAGCGCCCTCTGCTGGCGAACTGCCGAGATCATCTGCCGTTTACTCATGTTCTATGTTAGTAAACAAAGAGTATACTCGACCTGAACTTGAGACAGATTATCGGAATTGTTGTTCAAGTGAGCAATCTGAGGCTGGACGCTATGTGTACCCGTAAGTGTAATGTTTCATTATCAGCCCGTATATAGCCCACAGCTGAACATGGGCCTTCCCGCAAGGCATTTTTGCCACAGCCGCTTTTTTTTAAATTCTGCTAATACCATAAATACAAATGTTGACTACACAAAAGTTACTTAGGTTAGTATCTTTTCGCGATAACAGGTAGCAGTAAGTGTAAGGTTTAGGCTTGCAAGCTTAACAGGCAGACAGATAGATAGAATAACTTTCGCATTTCATAATACATTTTGTACAGAAAATATAAATAAAACACAAATGCGTACCTCTAGCAGCACATAACTATGTAACTGTAATAAGATTACCTCGTTGAACCAACACTTATCTACCATAACACCTCAAGCTAAATCCTATTTACATATTAATAACTACTCTACGACTCTCAGCCGTGGCGGCCGGTCAATGGTTTCCGATTGTTCAGAAGGCGAGGATGTCACGGCACAAAGGGCTAACAAGGCATTGTCTGAGTCTGACGTTTGTTGTCCTGTGTCGCACGTGCTTAAGAAGGACTCTAATGTTTGTACAGAAGGGTGAGGTCGGTATTGTTTTGGTGTTATTGTTATAAATTATAACTGATTGTTGTATGAATGGGAGAAAAAATGAACAAGAAGGCGCTGACTTAGATATTGTGGAGTAGGTTCAAACGTACGTTTGTAACGTCGTGACTGATGATTTAAGGTGCCTGGCCAGAAAGAAAACATAAATATTGTTTATAATAATATTTTGTCTATTTTGCTCTAAGGTATTTTTTTTAAGACAACGCCTGCACTATGGTAATAAATCTTGACCTTAACTACCACAAAGTACTCTATCTATACTCTATCTGTGGTTAACATATATAGTTGTGCGGGGTGGAAGTCGAACCCAGAACACCGGGTGTCAGTAGCTAGTACCATAACCACTTAGCTACCTGTAGTAACTATAGTTTGACTCTACTTTACTAAAAACCTATGAAACCATCACACTCCGCTATGACGTGTCTATCTTGATAGGTGAATGAATAGAAAATAGAACATGAATTAAAATCTCATTTAATTTTATAATATATGTATTAAGAAAAAGAAGAAAATATCAGGTTAATTTTGAAAATTTAATCCTAGTGTCCTGAAATATACTTGGCGTGGAGCCTAGCTTAGGCACCAGTTTCCTAAAATATCTGTTACAAATAAAATTACAACATGTAAACATGTTCACAAGTAATTCTAACAACTTATATTGTGGTGAAAAATAAAAATAATTAATTATTATTATTATAGAAATTAGAATTGTAACAGCGTAACAGAAATAATAAATGAATCAAGACAAAAATAACTGGACATTATTATAGCTCTAGCTAATCTGACATCAAGTAAAACTAAATTAGTAGACTTTTGCTACGAAGCAAGTTCGCTCAAACAAAAGTGAGTGCATTCTTTGAATGGGACCGGTTCACATTTAGAATTCCGCCAGTTTTTCACATAGGTGAACAACCCGGGACGCACGTTAAATACAATGGAACCACTTTCCTTACCGGGCCACTCCATGTATGGGGCAGTCGGGAGACTGTCTGAGCGCCTTTTATGTGCCAGGGTAAACACTCAAAGAGATCATTAAGTGTAATGAGGGAAATTGTGAGGCTATGTCGTAACGTCAGATGCCGTGACGTTATGTCAGGATGGTGCGTTATGTAATTATTGTTTGTTGATATTAAAATATGAGATATTTAATTTGCGATTAAGTAAATACTAGCAGTCGGTTTGAGATCAAAGTAAAATCGACAGTTTTTTTGGCCAACATAATTGCATCGTAGGACAAACAAATGCCGTTAATTGGTGTATTTGCCCTACAACAACTACAATTTTTAATTTTTTTCTTGTGAAATAGTTACAATTAAATAATATTTTGAGTTTTGTTTTCTATTGATAAGATTATAGGCAAAAGATATACTTATGTATCTATTCAGCTGACGTTTAGTAGTCACGAATCGGCTCAACTTTAAATTATGTAGATACACAAACTGCGAAATATTGATAACATTGAAGTTTATAAATATATAAATAGTTTATAATAAAAGAAAACTATCTAATACAGCAGAATGAAAGTTAAAAACGAACTCATAACAAATACTAAATCTAACATTGCGTGAAAATCTAGTAGCACTTTTAAAATTCACGCTGTAACGATGCAGATGACAGAATAATCGTTCATTTCAAATAACAAGTGGGCTGTCATCTCATGGTGCGATAAGTTTTAAATTACCGAGGGGCTTGCTTCGACTAGCCAATTAGGAAGTTAGGAAGGAACGGTGGCTGCGCGTGTAAACTAGAGGCCACACGGATCAAATATCTGTTGGTTTGTCAATAAAACGCGTTGATGAGGTTATGCAATTGCTAGGAGTTAACTCGGATTACGTATGTAAATTGAATATTGATAATAATATAACAGCAACATGTCTTCGGTGATATGCTGCAATACCACTTAAGTGACTAATAAGGTTTAAAATCAAATGTAGCAAATTTATTTTTTTCTCTTTCAAATATATATAACGAAAATATTTGTTGACAGTTGAAATTACACCTTATTAGCTACTGTCACTTACGCGGTATTGCAGTATTACCGACGATTTAAATTTAGTATTACATATTATGGTTATTAAATAAATGGATATTTAATTGATTTGGAATCACACGAAGCATAAATCATATGTTATTATTCCCTCAAAAACAAATTATAATGAGTGCATACAATTGTTACTGTCACTTAAACTTCTTGTGTGTGTGTGTGTGACTAATTACTTACTTATAGGTGCCAGGATCAACTTTCCAGCTTTTGTTTTGACGAGTTTACATGGCTGCGTCAATTTAGCAATTGAAATAAGCAAAATTAACAATAATTCAAGGATATTCCATAAACTTGAAATAAAAAAAATTGAATGGACTCTTCAATAATTCTACAAAATTTGCAAGTACCTAACAATAAATGAATTCCGTTTTACGTGCAATTCTTTCTTAAAACGTGTACATTGTAAACTCGGATTTTCTATAAACATTTATCATTCTTTATAGTCTGCACACACAATTTCCAATTCACGCAGAAGCATGTTCGGTGGTCCAGACGTTTTACATCACAAGCAATTGTTTACTCTCAGTTATAGTAGGTAGATATGTAGAGTACACATCTCCCGCCGCTCGTCACTATACTCTCAATTCTGTCAACAAATATAATTCTCTTTCGTATACAAATAACACGCGATACGCTTCTGGTTAAGGGTTTAAGATCGAGTAATAAATAAGGTACCTTCATTTTTATTTATAGAATCCATGTTACTATCGTCTTCCAGCTGCATATCTTTCTGAGAATTATTCTAGTAGCTATTGAATCAGAAATTTATATTAACAGAAAACTTATCTGTATTCGTAAGGGCTATGGTTTTTTTGCATTATTCTAGCAGACTAACTACGCCATTAACATTATTTATGTTATTTAATGACTTAGGTACTACTTATACTTCATCATCATCATCATGAGCCGTAGCGTTCATTGCTGAATATGGGCCTTCTCCCGAGAGAAGATAGAATCACCACGCTTGGCAGGCCGGTTGGTGACCGCATTATTATGTTGTAACACACAAGTAACGTCTGTAGCCCGTTTCCTGGTATACGCTTGTTATAGATGATGTCATAACAATTGGGACCAACAGCTTACATAAAGATTTCTTGTCCGGCGTGGCGATCAAACCCACGGCAATAGCCCGAGGTACAAATGTCGGTATCGATCATTTGTAAAAAAAATATAACGCGAAAGATCGCTATTCGTCAACCATCACTGTTCTGGAATATAAAATTGATTTGAAGCCGTCAAAAACAGAACAGAATTTTTCTAATAGGAAAAAGCACAGCCCATGCTCGTTACTCGGTTTACGATCGTTGGCCGGGCTTGACGAGTCTCTGTTGAAAATTCCACTTATTAAACTGCACTCTTTATGAGCTCGTAAATTATGCCTTATGAGTTCAATGCTTCGCTTAATCCGGCCGTCGAAAATGATGGTCAATACGTGATACTTTCGAGGGCAATAGTTGAAGAAGGGCGTTCTACAGTTCAGCCCTAATAAGACGAATAGTTTAATTTGAAAGCATTGGGTTCAACAGATTGACTCTGAACGGTTATGAAAATATAAAATAAACGAAATAAATAAGGGTCTACATCAATATTTGGAATACAATGTCATCCGCTATCAAATCTTGTACAGAATAATTAAATTTTCCAACAATTTTTTCAATTGTCTCAACTCTTTGCCCTCCTTAAATATTTTATTGAAATTTTAATAAATTATTAGTTTGTTGGTATTGTTTTTCTCGTTCGCGTATCCATTCGAGACTGTACCTTTAATGAAATAAGAATTAGATCCAGAAACACGTATTTTAATATCAAATTTCTCAAATGCCTCTCCAAATATGTCTCTGCCAAAAAATGTTCAAATGTCTACCATGCATCTTCTTAGATTGATGAGGTACTTTTATCAAGGGACGTTATTATAATACTCCGGTGTTTTACCACTGTAACGCCCCAACGAGATGCAGCGACTCAAACGGCTCAGAAATATAATTCATATTTTCTCACGTTTGTGTTATAAATCAACGGATGGTTTTAGATGTTCCACGAATAGTTTAATTTTGTTTTACAAGCTAAAAGGAGAATTAGTTGATTCTTAATCATTTCGACTGAGGCGAAGTATTTCCGCATTGTTCTGAACTCTTATCTTTACTAATATTATAAATGCGGAAGTTTAAAAAATAAAGGATGGATGTTTGTTACTCTTTCGGGCAAAAACTACTGAACGGATTTGGCAGTTTTGGCAGGCAGTTTGCACCAGGATAGTTTATAAGCTGTATTAACATGTAGGCTACATCTCGCTCCGATCCACTTGAGCGTAGCAAAACATATACATAATAATATGTAGTTATAATAAAAACGTATTGATTCACGTTAACCTATAACAGGTATAAATTTGTAAATAGACAACACATGTTTTGGCTTATTAATATAATTATGTTAAATTAAGTTAGTTTACTAATAATAGTTTGTATAGCTTTAGCCTAAAAGCTGTCAGGTATGAACATACTTTTTTTTTTTAATAAAAAATAATATTATTTTGACGGACCATAAGTCAGACGGAATATCCCACTAATATAATAAATGCGAAAATTAGTACCTATGTGTGGATGTATGTATGTTTGTTACTCTTTCACGCAAAAACTTCTGAATCGATTTGGCTGAAAGTTTGCATGCGGATAGTTTATAAGCTGGATTAATATATAGGCTACAAAATATCACGCTCCGACCCGCTGAAGCAGAGTGACGTGGGTAAAACCACGGGGCGCAACTAGTAAGAAATAAAATTATGTAGAATTCAAATTGATTGTGGTGACAAGGTTGCTTTTTCGTTGTTTGTATTTGAACCGCAGTGCAGCAAATTCTTGTGACAACTGAGGGTAAAATGTGTTCTCGTTTATTATTTTGTTTGTACGAACACATATTGTATAGAGAATTTAGAGCGTTTTTATGGTTAGATTGGACAGTTTTAATTGAGATTGTTTGTGGGCTTACAGAACTTTTAGTTACATTTTTATTTTAATTACATTTTTGACTGTTGCTTGTGAGCTTGAATATTAAAAAATCAAAAATAAACAAATGCAAGTAGGTTTTGTGCTATCAAATAATTTCATATATTCATAATCTGTTTTTTCCATTGATGGAACTAATAATAATTAATAAGACGGACGGACGGACCTGCCGGTGGTCGAATTTTATTAATCTCAATTTTGAAATATAGTATAAGGTAATCTTTTCCATAAATAGTTCAAAACATTTAAATAATTTAATAAGACGGAGTCAAATGCAATATACTATCGGAACCTTTTTTTTCTTTAAAATGATAAAATATCATAAATATTCAAATAATTGCAGTTCCAATTTACAAGTTATTGCATTTTTCTTAAAAGTTGACCATTAGGCACATGTTTGAACCACGGATAGTTCTTCTAAGTTAGTACCGGTCTTTGTTTGCACCGTGTATGCTTATTTCTTTTTATGATTCCTATAAAATAAAACCATTGGACCCAAGATCTAGCTAAGGTCCAGCAGGTGAGACAAAGATCGATATAAGTTTTTGTTATATTTGTCCTCAGTGGCATAATATTTACAGCTGGTCGTGTGAAGTTTATAATTGGATCACATTTACTGAAGTTTTATTTTTGTAAATACTTCATACATTTACCCGTTATAATATGTCTATAATCTTCTAGAGAGTGTTTATATAATAGGCGGGATAAAATCGTTTATATGATTATCGATAAGTATGAGTTCATGATGATGCAAGGACTCACCCTCCTACTATTACAACATGCTATGTCTATGTGAGATGTAGTCATGAGTTTAATACAATTTATTATTGATATATTATACTATTAATGTAATACAAAATACCGCCGTTATTTTAATGTGTATATAAATCATAAACTTTATATTAAATTATCACAAAGAAAATAATATATATATTTAATTATTTATGTATAAACGGAATAATATTTTATCTCGTTACCTAAAGCAATAAAATAAACATATGAAATTTACTAATCCATGTACAAATCTTACACTAGACAATTTATTACAACTAACCCTGGTAATCTCATATACCCATCTCATGTAATATTCAATCTGCCGTAATCATTCTGAACCCTATTCAGTAAATGTCGACAAGTAAAGGACATAACCCATCGTAAAACGAAGTCTGCGGAAAGGTAATCGTAGTTATCTAGAGGAAACGAACCACACACCTCCGCAAAATATCTTGCTGCGGGTACAGAGTGATTTAATGAGATAAGCCGCGAACCCTTCTGGGAGTGCATAACGTCATCCCGCTAATGCAAGGGTCCCCTCCCTAGCGCAGATGGCACCCGTGCCGTCAGTTTTTCATACATCTTCGGTCCAGGGCTGTGCTTTGCTCAATTGAAATTTGCGTCTTCATATTCACCAATAACCTTTTAAAAAATCTACTAGACGAGCCAATAATCATAAAATTGAATGCTTAAGATCAGTTGTGAATTAAAATCCCAGCAAATCACATACTCAGGCACCGACATTTTATTTTCAAATAACTTGGTAGTATTTATTAAAACAGGTTTAAACTGTTAGGATACCTACTTCATCGGTTAAGGTGGGCGTAAATCAATGAAGATTCTGTATGAAGATAACGGTGCGAGTGGTGCGACGTACCCATGCGTAGAAAGCTCAGCGTGCAACGAGCTTATCGGAATTATCGGCGGATGCCATGATGCGGGCGACAGCCCTGCTCGGTATTAACATTCGCTTGCATCCCGGCGCGATCACGGATTCGGAAGGGGCGAAGACCCTTGCGCTTTCGTCGAGTGTTTTGTCTGTCGTGCGGACGCAATGGTCGCGCGTGCACGCTTTCGTGCGCTAGCCGTCGCACGCGCTCGCGCCGCGCGCTTGATCCTCGCGAGTGCTTCTCGTCTGTGACAAATCGTGTTAAGGATTATTGTTTATGGTGTGCAAAGCTCGATCTTGTGTATTTATAGATTGCGTAAAGCGGTGTTCTAATCGACGTTGTTAAGTGGACGCAACTAGAAATTATTTTGATGTTTATGTTTTGTTTCTTTTTTGTTATCACTTTTAGTCGTTGTTTGTTTACACATGCGTGAATCACATCTTCGTGCTCTGACTTAACATGAGCCTTAGGAAATTTAAATTTATCGCATGGCATTCACATTTGAATTAGTCAAGCCCATTTTAGTGCGCTGGAGACAGTTCTGCATAAATATTCCTGATGCATGTGCAATGTGGCATAATAATATTCGTCCAACTTGTTGTAATAATACTAGTAATATAATGGTTAAATAATTATATTAGTCAAACTTCAAGTTCTTCTAAATTTAAATCTAGTTTGTATCCGTTTTCAAACCTTTGTCAATCTTCAACCTTTTTTCTAAGTCCTAAACCTTATTATGATACATATTATGCTACTTAAATCGTATCTATGGATTTTCAAATACGTGGTAGGTATTGCACGGTAAAGAAATTCTTTAAGCATTCTAAAAACTGTCCAAACACGTGATCTCGCTGAATTTCCAGATTAATTTAGTATCACTGACCGAGTTATAATACCTACTTATATAAAGAATGTTCATTGGTAGTCACGGATCCCAATGAAGTGTAACAAGACTTGCATTCAAATTATTGCGATGTTGCGGAGGCTGTGTGAGTGGACCCGGTTATCTCGCTTCTGCCCACGTACGAACAGACTGGTCTTCAGTGCCCAGGCTCATTAAAAATCCTGAATAAATGTTCCATTCAAACAGCGTTTATGGTAGCAGAAAATGCATTACTTACTTTACGACAGTTATTAATGTTTTCGTCTAATCTTGTCATACAACTTACGTCGCATAATTTGTTACCTGTATCATTACAATGTTTAATTATAATAGCAGATCAATTGGCTATTGTTTCTATGACTTTAAATTATCCACCAATTTCTATTAGACTTTTGTATAGACATCTCTCCTCTACAGCTAAAACAAAGTTTCAAAGCAACAATTATTTATTTCACCAGATTTATTCCTAGAAGTGCCTAGTTACCTGTAGATTAACTATTTATGGGCCATCATTGGGTACTTTCTACAAGTGATCCGCCCACATCTTGTTTCAGACGTTTTATTACATTGCCTTGCCCAACTAAACCGGACTCTAGACATAGTTATTGGCTAAGCCTATATTTCTTAATTGAGTTTCAGTTTTATTGCCAATTTCATTGACTATTTATATGAACTTTAAGCTGTAATAAACAACAATTACACGTTGGACTCGGGGTATTTTCACGCATGAAATGGGTTTATTACCGGCTTTAATAATAAATAGGTATACAAATTAAAGTACCGTTGAAGCAAACCTGAATATAGAGTTCAGGGATATAAAGCACATCCGGACTCCAAATGTAGTTTTGCTTTGCGTAGACGTTCGGGACCAAACCCACCACGCTCTTAATGTAGTCAGATATAACATAAGTTGTAAAAGAACCAGTACAAGTACCTACTTCCATATTTAGCTTAGAAAATAAAGACAGCAACATTATATCTTCTAATTTTGACATGTACATATACTTTTTAATTTTGTTGACATAATATGTTCGCATATTACAATTATTTAAATATTGTGTTGTTACCTGAGTCAATAAAAGGTGAGTACAACATTGAGCCAATAATACAGCACAGAGCAAATTTAATTTTCCCACGGGCACCATTTTAATACAGTAAAGTGAAAGTTGTATTCGACTGTTAACTCAATGGTGATTTCTAGTTCTATTTTCAAAATGCCAAACAAATGCAATCTTACTATATTTGTACAACTGGATACAATATGTAGTTTTCCTTTGTTCATAATATGCATTGATTCCAATTAGTAGTATAACACAAGTATCTGCATAAAGCAGGTTCAGGTCCATTAGATCTCCGTGCAAACGTGATTAATGGGTTTGCAGGCGGCCGTTTCGAAATAGAAACGCACCACAACAAGCTTCAGTCATGCTTATAGAAATGAACCATGAGCAATACAATATGCGAGATATAGCTGACTATAACGACATGGACATAACTAATAATTCAATAAATCGCTATCATCAGCCCAATTAGCGTCCACCCCAGAACATCGGCCTCCCCTCACAGGAAAGTTTTGCCATAATCACTACGCTTAGTAGGCGGGGTGGTGACCGCAGTATTATGTTGAAACATTCGAAGGAAAGGCTGCTACTCGTTCCTTAGTATACGCTTGTTAAAGATGATGTTATAACAATCGGTGCCAACATCTCAACGTGCTTTCCGAGGCATGAAGAGTAGTCCCTCAACCAACCAGACCGGGAAGTAAATCTTAGAATTGACACAAATATTAATTGTATGGCATGGGGATCGAACCCACGACCTCCGAGACTTAAAAAGATACTTATACCGGTACGCCACAGGGGTCGCAGAGATTTAATAAAAATATAACTTTATTTTTTAAGTTACTGTTTGATATTTTTCCCGAACCTGTTGTAAATGTTGTAACTGCTTGTGTATGACAGCATCAAACAACAAAGAAATGTAAATATTTCTTCCGGTAACTTGATTAGGGCGGAGGAAAACCATAGACAAAGAAAAGAACAGGACTTTTTCTTAACAAACCTCAATTAAAGTCAGGTGTGAGTGATGTCTTTAATAACAACGTCGTAAAACCAAGGAAGTTTACCATTATTACATTTAACTTGTGAGTGTTAGTGAAGGCACATAAATCACCTTCGCAAGCAATCAATACAAATCTACGCGAAATGTATTAAGCCGCGACAAGTCATAAAATCTCAGTGTTATTATACAAGTATCATTAAACTATAAGCGCTTTGTATCTCTTATAGCCTGTTTTACCACTCCCCGATTTTCCTTAGATAAAATAACTATTAATTAAGCGAACACAAATAATGTAGACGCATAGAACTTGATTTGCGAATTGCAGTTTCACAATAAGAAATAGAGAACATAAATGTTGTATTGAAGAGTCGGAATGGGTTCCATGAAATGTATGATTTGATTTTGACTCAGAAAGTTAGTGGGTAGTGAACGCCAACAAAATAATAAACGGAAACATTGATGGTTTAACGTCCAAACAACTTGTAAGTTACTTTCCGTGTTATATGAAGGAGGCTGTTAGAAGGATCATAAAATTGTTATTTCTGTGACATAGCTCCCTAGCACGTCAACGTTTTATTTTGTGAATAGAACTGACTGACGGCTAAAACCGTCCTTTACTTTGCAGTCGACATCTACCCATGTCTATGACTCTTCCGTCCCGAATTCTTTATCAGTATTGACATTGCCGTCTTAGAGTATTCCGGCCTTTTTTGAGCAAATAAAGTCACGGCCACAAAAGCTATTGAGAAACAAATAATAATATAATGATGGTATCTTTTCCAATATTTACACAAAAACACAGTATTAGAAAATAAATTGAACAACGCAGTACCAAGTATTTTATTACAAGGAGCAAAACAAGAAGTTCCTTATTACAGCGGATAATGGCGTTGATTGGAATTTGTGATTTCTGTAGAAATTGTTAGCGCGTTAACGTGTGTGAGTTTATCGCAAAACCAGTTTCGCAGGCGTCCGTAGGCGTTCATACTGCTTGCAGTTCACTGCAATGCAACACCGGAATAAATTTCAATACAAAAACCGTGCAGGAGAACACTATTTAGCACTCTTATATTTAAACCCATTTGAACCTTATTGTGATCTGCCTAAGTCGTGTTTATAGTTTTTAAAGATCTGACCATCTGGAATTAGTTACCTTAACACTAGAACCTTTGAATTCAGTATTAGATTGCATTGAAATTAACGTTAAATGCACTTAAGAAACTTTACAATTCTCTTTTATAGAACAGTGCACATAAGTTGTTTAATTTGTAGGTAGGAATATTTATAAAGAAACTCTGTTTTATGTTCCAACTTTTGAGACAAAAAGTACACAATTTGAAAGTTTTTGGTAGCCGATCTTTCTAGTTAATGTGTTTTGGTTTTAAATAGTTATTTTAATTGCCCACAAAAAATATTTGTTATGTTCAGAATAATAAATTAATGTTCCATTGTCACGGTATTACCCTTGGTTTCTGCATCCAAAATAAACAACTGCCATGGAGAAACAATAAAAACAAACTTTGCCCAAAAATGTTAAGCATTTAAATTTTACGACACCACAAACTTCTTCTGAACTTTCAACTTAGCATTAAAATTATGCTTTATTTGGAAGTTAGAACTACACTAGACGTTTATGTTCTAATGTTAACACATTACCACGATATAAAAGTGAGTTAAACTGTAGTTGTGCTTTGTTTGGTCACGGTGAGAGGGACAGGGGAGACCACCCCTCTGGTGGTCTCCCCTAAAGATTCTGCGCCCCCGTCTGATGGGACAACAATAGTTCACACAAAATAATCGATAATAGTGTAGCGGTTCTATTTCTCCTACGGAACTATCATATGCGCGTGCACTGTTTCTGACATATATTCATTCCACCCCATACTTATGTTATCAATTTCATTACCAAATGTAGGGTACACATATACGATGTTTTTGTAGTTTAGTATTATCATTTTGAACTCGTGTTAAATATTCCATTATCAGCCCGTATCACGTTTGCTTCTAAGAATGGGTCACCTTAAAAGAGCGTGTTGCCATAGTCATCACGCTTGGCAGACGGCTTGGTGACCGCAGTATTGTCCACAGCATTTATACAGGACCATCGTAACCAACAGCTTAGTGTGCTTTTGGGGGTGCAGAGCGCCCTCAACCAACCAGATCCGGAAGATGTTTTCTCCGAAATGGGAATCGGGACCACGACAATGATATTTAAGGCGAGCCTTAAACCGCTACGCCAAAAAGGTTTTTTTTTATTTGGTTTTATTTTATTTAATCCAGCACAAGTTATTTTTAAAACCAAAAGCAATAGACAGGTTAACCTTATTTGAATGCTAAGTGTATGTGATCAGAAATGTATTGAAACAAATTCTGACAGAATGCGATGTTCTGAATAGTATTGCGTATTGTATAATGATTGTATTACACAGCAAACATTAACAAATTGAACTCGTCATAAAAAATAATTAATTCCTCTTCGTAATTAACACAATATGTAGAGATGCATAATGAACTCGAAAGCTCCGATATCTACAATAGCTGCATCGACATCGTCCCATTTAATAATAAACATTCAGATGGGCCCTTGAAAATGTGTGGCTTCCAATTATATTTGTAAAATACTTTTGCAATTTGTTCATCGGCTGTATTGATTGTATTAATTTGTCTCTCATAATTACTGCTAGTAAATAGAACTTGGTTGGCTAATTTGATTGGAAAAGTATGAAAAGAATAATGTCTTTTAAAAGGAATGTTAATACATAGAAACGAAAGAAGAAGAGGAAAACGAAGAAAAGTAATACTATGGGTTCCCGATATTTTAAGCAACGCAAGTAGTCTGAAAGTTATAAACGATGAACCAACAACAAAAGCAACATCGTATCTAAGATATTTTTTTGGTCCAATAAATAAATTTGCTGAAAAAGTAACGGCTGAGAAAATGATAAAGTTTCGGAAAGTTCCGCACACGTTGAATGACACTGAAAAAGGGCACAGGGGTGGAGAGTGATAAATCTGACTTAGCGTCATGAGCAGGCAACTCGTGCCCACAGGTACCTTCTGCCGCGTTAATGAAAATATATTATACCCGCATTTCCTGTACTTGTACCTGTTTTTCGTGTAACCAAAATAATGTAGCGGCTGTAGCCATTGGGCTACAGCCGCTAGCCGCTGGCGAGGGTGTCAAACTTGCCATCATGTGGTTGCCGGTTCGATTCCCATTGCACTACCGAGGTGAACCTACTCGTTACACCACTTGTGTTTTTAGCAGTGCACGAGGGGTTAACAAAATACAAATAGTATGCAAACAATCTGTCAGTAATCTTAAAAAATAACCCTTATAATCTATTTAAACGGATTTTTTTATATTAACATGATTTCGTTTTCTTGTAATAAAGCGCCATCTGCGAAAACGAAAACAATAACATCAGCCTTCCCTCTCGACCTTAACAGACTCCAAATAAAATACATTCATTTCTTTTATAGCTTTTGCGTTTGCATAAATAATGCGGGTCCCGATGGAAACAAAGGAAATTCAATAGCTAAATGCGTCTGATGTTTACTTATTGCCCATTAATTTTCAGATCATGTCTACACAAATCGTCAATACCGAAGAAATTTATATCTATTTTAATACCTACATGTGGGGACTTTTTTATATTTTAAACTAGCTTCCCGCGCGCGGTTTTACTTGCGTAACTCCCGTTCCCGTGGGAACTTCATCATTAAATATAGCCTTTGTGATCCAGGGATAGTGTAGCATTCCAACGGTGAAAGAATTTTTTAGTATTTACAGTGTTAAAATTGGCCCTGTAGTTTCGGAGCCTATTCAATACAAACAAACAATCAAATCTTTCCTCTTTATAATATTAGTACAGAAGAAACGACACGTATACACGGAACAAAAGCCTCAAATCGTAATATTTATGCTTTCCTCTGGAAAGCAGAAATATTACGAAAATAATGGAAATAACTTTCCATTTCATTGTTGGTTTGCATTTAAAAATTCTTTCATCATTAGAAAGATTTATCCAGGAGTAACATAGGATATATCTTGGAATCAGGATGGCCAAAACTCGGTTTTCTTTTAAGAGAAAAGTACGTGAGCATATCTTGGGGATCTGGCGGGTTCATCACAGCAGTGAATTATTTGTATGTAATATAGTATTATATCTTAAAATATTCTATTGTATATAGTTTATATAGTGTTGTTATATAATAATGTATGTAGGTTTTATATGTATAGTAAATATAGCATCCATGTAATATTATATGTAATTTATTGTATTCTTTTGCTTACCTTAGTGGTATGTGTCTCCTCAGATACAGTCTCTTTTATAAATAGTGCACCTACTACTTTATCTCTGCACCACCCAATGGTAGACTGGTAGAGAATGCCTCTGGCATTAAGTCCGCCTATGTACTTTTATAGTGCTGAAGTTTTAAGTAAATAAATATATTTCATTATGAAGTTTTCCATGAGCGGGAGCAATTTGGACGAAACCGCGTAAGACTAGCTAGTCGTCAATACAAAAGAAATTTATATTTTTAATTCACATGAGGACATCCATACTAATATTAAAAATTGGAAAGTGGAGCGACAAAATGGACGTGATTTTTTAAGTGGAGATAGTTAAAGGGATGGGAGTGCCATAGGCTACTTTTTGTCTCTTTCTAACCTCCCACTCGTAAAATGGGGGGAGGGGTGGAAGTTTAAATGGAGCATTCCGCAATTTTAAAGGTAGAAAGCTAAAAATTGGTAGGACTATTTGTGACTAATAAAAAAAAAATGCATTATTTTTTTTGGAAATCTGCCCCAACGCCACGGGAACGGGAGATACGCGGGTGAAACCTCGCGGGTCAACTAGTTGTATATAAATATGTTAGAAGTGTCAACACGTTTACGGATTACATGAGCTCAAATTATTATAGCTGTTGTGCTTCCCACTTGTGTGGGATACATTATTTCATCCATTGCTGGCAAAACCATGTTAAAAAGGCTTATTGCTATAATTTAACTGATAAATTAGTCCCAACGTTGGAATTAAACACATATCAATACTATATAGACGGATGGTGAAATCGTAACACCAATGCATCAGTCTATACTAATAAAATAGATGTATAATTTGATTGTGTATTTATATGAATTGAATAGGCTCCGAAACTACTGGATTTATTTCAATAAATCTTTCACAAGTAGAAAGCTACGATATTAAGGAGTAACATAGTTTATTATGAAATTCCCACGAAAGCGGGAGTGAAGCGTGTGAAACCGCGCGCGGGAGTAAAAATATTAGTGGCAACAAGTTTTTTCTTATAAAAAATGATTTTCAATGTTTTTGCCTCAAAAACTTCCTCAATTGAGATTTATTTTAAAATACGAACCCTCGAAACATTAATTTCTATCACGATTAACGAATCTTAATATTTTAATATCGTTTAATGAATGGCGGTCGCGGACGTGTTAGAGGATATTTTATGCATTGGAATTTCACACAAAAGGTTTTATGTTATTAACGACACTTGGATAAAGGCTGATTTTGCTACGTAACTTATGGTGAAATATGTAAGAGACAGCGATTAGAAAATTTACTTTTCTTCTCTGTCTTTTATTATTTTTACTTACTAAGTAGGTACGTAAAAGTAAAAAGGGGACGTTCTAATTTTAACTTTGTATTACGTTATCTCGAGACTGGAGGGTTTGATCTACATAGTTCCAAGGCAGTTTTTGTTGCATTTCAAGAGACCTTTCCAACGACACCGTACACTTTTGGTTGGGCTGCAAAAAAATATATTTTTCCATAATTTTAAAAACCAAGTTTTGGCTCTTCAATATACATCTCTCCACCACTTTTCGTGACAATCGGTGCAGTAAGGCGGAGTACGAGCCCGGACGGACGGCCAGACGGACGGACATAAAGAAACTATAAGGGTTCCTTGTGGACTACGGAACCCTAAAAATGAACTGCATTAGCTGAGCATTAAATTTTACGTATTGAAAGGGTAGATGAAGGTACGAATTTATTGTATTTCGTACCTTCATCGAAACCGCGCGCGGGAAGCAAGTGTAACTTGCTTCCTGCGCGCGGTTTCGGCCTCGTAGCTCCCGTTCCCGAGGGAACTTCATAATTAAATATAGCCTATGTTATTCCTGGATAACGTCACTTTCAAATGGAGAAATAATTTTGAAATCGGTCCACTAGTTTGGAAACAAAAGAACAAACAATTAAACTTCATAATATTAGTATAGATCTTAGTTCTTAGTACCTTAGTAATCTCTAGAGTTTTTTTCACTAGCTACATTAATAACAGTAAAATAAAAAAATAAATGAAAATTGTATAAAATCTCATAAACTCGTAACTTACATAGTGTACCAGATTCACGCTCCGGCTGACGCCCTCATCTGCGCATAAACACTCTGTGTATAGCGACCTATTGTATGGGCTTAATTAATTTGCTTTTATGTGAGCAGTCTTTACATTTTGTTGAATCACCAACATCTGAAATATTTTGCGACTTCAATATATCAACAATGAAAAAGGAATTCTCTTGTTTATTAATTAACGGTATTGTATCCGTGATGCTCTTGGCGGGATTTTTGTTATTTTGTAGTAAATTTTGGATGCAAAGTCTAAATATTTATGAAGTCTCCAGTTAGGAAACTAAATTAGATTTTAAAATTTGATCATGTTTTATATGAAAGTGATGTAAATCTGACATGAGAATGTGAAAGAAGAAAATGTCTTTAAACCTAAGCCTATATTTAATTCCTAACTAGATTGGTGTTACTGAATGTTTGTTGTTGTTTGACTTGAATCGTATATATGCATTCATAGCTCTTCTTCTTCGTCGTGTCGATAATTCCTTTAAATAAAATATGTTTTGACCAAAACTTTGCCACATTTACGGCGTTGGTGGTGGCCTCCTTGTATTCATAGCTTACAAACACACAAGACCCCTGAAATGTAGTCAAACTGACTTATGAAATAAATATTTTCCTCGTCATTTTGCCGCTGTATAATAATGTTTTCTTAAAACTTATAAAGACTACCCAATATTAAAGACTAGGATAAAGCTTTATTGAATACAATATGCCCATAGTTTATCACGGAGATAAGTATTACTGGTATTACCTACAGTTTACGAGACTGGACGTTTATCAATGACACTGATCTCGTAATGTTGTACGCCAGACTACGTAATGAAAATAAATGAATGAGATTCTACCATATTTAGTCCGCAATTTGTCGTGGTGTGTCCGGCATATTTTAATAGTAATTAATTACCTTTTCACCCCAGCTATCTTTCTACTTGTCGACTATAGGACATATAATAAAAAGGAATTACATTTACAATGTTAAGCAATTGTATTTAGCATGAAAATGAATAGTTTTCTATATCCATAAATTCAACTGGACATTATTTAGCTACTGAAATTTTCAATAAGAACCCATTTGTTGCTTTGTACAAATATTTTAGAGCTAATAGCTTTAATGATTTAAGTAGAGAACAAAAGCGCCTTCGGGTAGATATAAATCTGTCTTCAGAAACCAGTACTTACCTTGGATCTGACATGTTTATGGTCTGTACTCTAAGAGAGCAGAATTGGTATACCTACCTTTATACCTATCCAGCAGTAGGTAATTATATGAAGAATATAATATGATTCATCTTACAGGTTCTCGGAAATTTACGATATATCCATTTAATCTATAAATGCTCGCGAGCTGATGTATGGTCAGTCTTAGGCGTTGTTTTAGGTAGGTTGGCGTTGGAGTGGAACTTATTTATAAATGGCTAGGATTTGTGCATTTCATTTTATTTATAAATTGTTATATCATGGTGATTAGTTGTTGACTAGGAACGTATAATAACGAGTACTAGCGTAAAAAAAATATATATGAAATTCTTCTTCGCACGTTCAAAATAGCATCAGACGAGGAAAATCTAAATTAAAAAAAAGAATAATCTCCAAATATAGCATTAGAATTTTTAAATCAATAGCACTAACATAAAGAATTAAAAATGGAGGTTATTTTGCGAAGCACTCCGCAAAACCGAAGCGAATTTAAAATTATAAAACATTTTCTAAGTCACCTCGACTAAAAACTCGCGTGTTAGAAAATATTTACAATGTACTAGTTGTAAGTACGCAGCCAAAGAGTTTTACCTATTAGCTACATTGAATGAAATATTTAAGAAATCTAATTCTTTATTTATGTAACACTTACAGGCGTAGGTAGTTTTGGACAGTCGACTAATGCCTACACGTTTTACCTTTAGCATCACATTTTAAAACACAAGTAGTTTGAAAAGGTGCATTAAGTCTTAAAAACATAACATTTATTAAATTCAATTAAAGTTTATATTTTAAGTAAACGAAGAATATAATTTAAACACATCAGTGTTAAACAAGTTAGTTGAGCATTATCTATAATGCTATGATCACACTTCTGCTTACTCTTTATGGCATTCATTTTACTTTTAAATAAATCTGACATAACATGCACAAGAATTTTATCTACAGCATATTGCAAATATGAAATAAACTAACTTAACCTAACTTAATCTGCATACGAAGAAACTTCTATAATAGGCAACAAGTAATTGCTCGCTAAAGTGCCGAACACGTTCATTAATCGCGCTTCTAATTGAAACATGCAATAACTTGAGTTGAACTTATCTATATAGACGCTTAATTCGTGAGCTTTAATTATGCTTCGAAGCTAGTAGCTTGGAGATAATCCTCGATCAAATATGTACTCGCATAAATTACCATACGTAACTCTAGCGTCAACCGCATGTTCAATGTGTCGTTCGGGTCTGTGAAAAATTATTGTGTGCATACAGACTTGCACATTAAAGTAGTAGGTAGCATTTAAAAGACGCTAAAGTCGATTAGGTAAAAATATATTATTTTGTATAATTTTTACTTAAGTATTATATAATTAGTAGGCCACCACAAAATTGGTCGCAATGGATGAAGTAGTGCACAACTTGATTGTATCTTCATATCTATGTGTAACTTAGCATTTCGGTATAAGTCTTTTTTTTTAAATAAATTAAATATATAACAATAATTTATCTATACATATAATAAAACTGTAGAGCATGTATGTAGGGTGCCGGCATAGAATGTTACCTCCCCATTTCTACTCGTGGGTGTCGTAAAAGGCGACTAAGAGAAATTCCAGGGAACGGGCAGCAGCGTTTCCTGTGATGATCAAATCAAAAGAACTCCACTGCGCTCGCCAACCCGCCTGCCAAGCGTGGCGAGTATTGGCAAAACACCCCTCATGGTGACACATACCAGGATCAGGCCCCTAGT
This sequence comes from Nycteola revayana, assembly GCA_947037095.2. Classification (NCBI taxonomy): domain Eukaryota; kingdom Metazoa; phylum Arthropoda; class Insecta; order Lepidoptera; family Nolidae; genus Nycteola; species Nycteola revayana. Next base: position 9,886,415 of record OX344845.2, on the reverse strand, counting down.
CCCCGGCCGCCCCGCTAGTCCTGGCCACGGTACCAGCCATGGTAACGGCGGGGCAGGGGGTGCTAAGAATCTCCGGAAGAGATCCGGGTACCACCCCACACGACAACTGGCCCTGGTAACACACAACACACGCACTCTGAGGACAGACGAGAAGATCGTAGAGCTGGAAGAGGAATTGGACAAGTTGCGCTGGGATATAGTGGGTTTGTCAGAAGTCCGAAGAGCGGGACAGGACACGATGACCCTGAATTCCGGCAACTTGTTCTTCTACCGGGAGGGCGAACAGCGGTCCCAAGGTGGTGTAGGGTTTATCGTCCGCAAGTCCCTCATTAACAATTTAATGGCCGTCGACAGTGTGTCGAGCAGGGTAGCGTACCTTATACTCAGAATATCAAAAAGATATTCCATGTAGGTTATACAGGTTTACGCACCGACCTCAACACACTCAGACGAAGAAGTGGAAGCTATGTATGAGGATATTAGTAAAGCCATACATAGCTCCAAGACCCACTACACCGTTGTTATGGGGGATTTCAACGCTAAACTGGGTAAACGAGGCGATGATGAGATGAGAGTGGGGTTGCATGGATATGGGCAACGGAACCGAAGGGGTCAGAGGTTGGCTGATTTCCTGGAGAAAGAGGGACTCTATATGATGAACTCTTTCTTCCAGAAGCCACCTCACAGGAAATGGACCTGGATGGGCCCTGATGGTTCCACAAAAAAATGAGATTGACTTCATCATGACAACCAAAAGACAAATATTTAATGATGTCTCTGTGATTCACAGGGTTAAAACCGGAAGTGATCACCGAATAGTTAGAGGCACGTTAAATATTAATGTCAAATTGGAACGATCCCGTCTGATGAAGTCTACGCTCCGACCTTCAAACGCACACATCCAAAACCCCGAGAGCTTTCAGATCGAACTAAGTAATCGCTTCGAATGTCTAGACAGCTGCGAATCTGTGGACGATCTCAGCAGCGGGCTAGTAGACACTGTGCATACGGTGGGGCTTAAATATTTTAAACCCCACCCTAGAAATAGACCTCAGAAACTATCCACTAATACCCGGGACCTCATGGCTAAACGACGTACGATGATGCTCCAGACTCCAGACGATGCGGAGTCATTTAGGCAGCTCAATAGACATATCTTAACGTCATTGCGTCACGACATTCGCTCCTATAATACAAAATGTATTAAGGAGACGATAGAGCGAAACCAAGGCTCCAAAGTGTTCGCAAGAGACACCTCTATTGGGCAAAGCCAGTTGACAAAGCTGAAGAAGGAAGATGGGGTAGTGACGTCGAGTAAGCCAGAGGTTTTACGGGAGATAGAGAGGTTCTATAATCAGCTGTATGCCTCAACAGTCAAGCCCGCTAACAGCCAAGCCAAAGACCCCAGAGCAAGGCTCACCCGACACAATACCGAAGATCTCCCGGACATCAGCCTATACGAGATTATGATGGCCCTTAAACAGCTTAAAAACAACAAGGCGCCAGGTGATGACGGAATCACATCTGAGCTTCTGAATGCGGGTGGAACACCGATACTTAAAGTCCTTCAGAAGCTCTTTAACTCCGTCTTACTCGAGGGACAAACGCCAGAATCATGGAGCAGAGGTGTGGTGGTTCTGTTCTTCAAAAAAGGTGACAAAACCATGTTGAAGAATTACAGACCCATCACATTGCTGAGCCATGTTTATAAGCTGTTCTCGAGGGTCGTCACAAATCGTCTCGAACACAGGCTCGATGACTTCCAGCCTCCCGAACAAGCCGGCTTCCGAAAAGGCTTTAGTACCATAGACCACATACATACGCTGCGGCAGATTATACAGAAGACCGAGGAGTATAATCAGCCCCTATGCTTGGCGTTTGTGGACTATGAAAAAGCCTTTGATTCGGTCGAAATTTGGGCGGTTCTAAGATCTCTTCAGCGGTGTCGTATCGACTATCGGTACATTGAAGTGCTGAAGTGCTTGTACAAAAACGCCACCATGTCGGTCCGAGTACAGGGCCAATGTACGAAGGCAATCCCGCTACGGAGAGGCGTAAGACAGGGAGATGTTATATCTCCCAAACTTTTTACGGCTGCTCTGGAGGACGCCTTCAAGCTCCTGGAATGGCAAGGACACGGCATCAACATAAATGGCGAGTACATCACTCACCTTCGATTTGCCGACGACATAGTGATCATGGCAGAATCGCTGGAGGACCTTGGACAGATGCTCAATGACCTCGATGGAGTTTCTCAACAAGTTGGGCTTAGAATGAACATGGGCAAGACGAAAGTCATGCATAACGCCCATGTAGTGCCCAACTCTATAGCCGTTGGAAACTCCATTCTCGAAGTTGTGACCGAATACATATATCTAGGTCAAACGATCCAACTAGGTAGGACCAACTTAGAGAAAGAGGTCAATCGTCGAATCCGACTCGGCTGGGCAGCGTTTGGGAAGCTTCGAGAGATCTTCTCGTCCAAAATACCTCAGTGCCTGAAGACCAAAGTCTTCAATCAATGTGTGTTACCAGTGATGACATATGGATCTGAGACGTGGTCTCTTACTGTGTGCCTCATAAGAAAGCTCAAAGTCGCTCAGCGAGCTATGGAAAGAGCTATGCTCGGCGTTTCTCTGCGTGATCGAATCAGAAATGAAGAGATCCGCAGGAGAACGAAGGTCACTGACATAGCTCAACGGATAAGCAAGCTGAAGTGGCAATGGGCAGGACACATAGCTCGAAGAACTGACGGCCGATGGAGCAAAAAGGTTCTCGAGTGGAGACCACGTACTGGCAAGCGCAGCGTAGGACGACCGCCTGCACGATGGACCGACGACCTCATAAAGGTCGCAGGAAGTCGGTGGATGCAGGCCGCTAGCGATCGTTCCCGCTGGAAATCGATGGGGGAGGCCTATGTTCAGCAGTGGACTACAACAGGCTGGTGATGATGATGTATGTAGGTACATAGAACTTGATTGTATCTACTTAGCATATCGGTATTAGTCATTTATTTATTTATACAAAACTGTAGCGGTTGTATATTTTAAACATAACTAGAAAACGCTAAAACCTGCGTCATGGGGATGTTAGAAGTAAAATAGAACACATCCAGATTTTATTTATTCTCTGTCTGTTTATATGGTCTAGTCTCCTAAACTGTTGCACCGATTTGAATTAAATTTTGCATGATGGTACATTATATTTCCGGTCAACATTTTAAATACTTTAATCACAGAAAATTAATGAGTTCCCGTGGGATAGTTAAAAACCGAATGAATAACAAACACCTCGCGGACAAAGTCGAGGGCATCAGCTAGTTTCGAAATAATAGCGCGAAATAGTATAACAACTATAGCTCTGCATCACGCAAAAAGTGAAACTGGTTAGTTGTGTCTCTGTTACATTTATTTTATAGACAAGAATTATATTTACTATGGGATACACGAGACGCTCCCAGGCATCATTAAAACGTGTAGAGATAGGTATTGTCATGTATGGTATCACGACTGTACCATCATTATTCAAGTCATTAATGTTTTAAAATTAATTGTTAGTTTAAGTTAAATTCTTACGTACAGAAACTGCAAAATTAATTTCGTAACGCCATTTACTTTTTAGGATCAGTCAACAAATGGAATGTACTTTATGGTTCATTTGAAATTGTCAAGAGAAGGTGAATTTATATGCAAACTTAACATTTTTCCACACGTTCTCATGTTTTAACATAACGTGTGGTAGTAATAACACCTTATAATTGAGTTTGTATTCCTAACTATGCTATCTGCTCTAAATAAAATTAGATCTGAACAAATGGTGCGTATTGTTCTCTCGAAACAAATGCAGTTCACGCGCACCACTACGCGCACGTTAAATAAACCAGTCACACAAATTCTTGGAAGATCGCGCGCACTTCGAAAATCACAAAAGATATTTAATTTATCCCAGTATAGCAGTGCATCAGCCACGAGAATCTAGATTTATACCTCACGAGCGACATTTGACATCTCACGAAGTCACTCGTATGTTTAAGAGGGTATCAACCATAATCTCTGCAAACGATATGTTTTGGTAATGATTCATCTAGAAGAGAAAAGGCCCCCAAACTTTCTTTCTCGTCTTTAAACACTTTATTAGATTCCGTGTTACCTGTAGCTCCATTTCTATCATATTACACACAACTAATTAAGTATAATTAAAAAAAAAAGATTTCTTTCCGGGTCTGGTTGGTTGAGGGACTACACTCCGTGCCTCGGAAAGCACGTTAAGCCTGTGGTCCCGATAGTTATAACATTATCTGTAATAATCGTTTATCAAGGAGCGGGCAGCAGCGTTTCCTTGCGTGTTACGACATAATACTGCGGTCACCAACCCGCTTGCCAAGCGTGGTTACTTTGGCAAATACCCTCCCTCGGGAGGAGGTCCATGTTCAGCAGTGGACGTCATACTGGCTCATGATAATGGCAAACAACTAGGGAATCCATTTGCTTTATTATTTACACCAACTTAGACCCCCGTCGAACAAAATTGAATTTCTTCTCTTCAGCAAAGTAAACTTTTTTTTGTAGTACCAGTTTGAATAGCACTTTAAGACCCTAAAACATGTCAAATTACTTTATTCCGTTGCAAAAAAGGTGGATGAACTGAAAACTTGTATATAGATTACATAACGAGTGGCATGCACCGTTATTACCATAGATGCAAACTGTGGCTACCATTGTATAAACCGTCAGTAATAAATTTTCTATTAAAGTTCATTCAAACGTTTATTTCGTAGCCAAACAAATAAATCAAGTTAGAAAATTCCTACTTAAAAATACCTTTGATATCCTCTTAATCCGATGAAGAAACAAGACAGTGCTACAGCGCGATTTGTCCATTGTCATTATACGGAGTGGGCGTTATGCTTATAGGCGTCGGTTTAAGCGAAGTGCTCATGAATTATTTACCGCGATACCTTCGCTTATCACAATGTCTTACGACGTTCAACATGTCTTGTGTCTTGGCTCGAGGTGTACCATTATACTTTATTTGTGAAGTCTTAGATGTAGAGAAAATGTTCAATTGCTGTACTGATGGTTGAAAGTTAATAGGTAGGTAGTAGATTGAACCTATTTGACTATACACGGTCGTGATATGTTGAACCTTTTAGACTAAGCATATTACAGTCACATACTCTCGTTATAGGTTCGATACCTACTAAGTTTTTTCTACTAAGTTGATATTATTTTATATGTATTCATTTCCATAAAGAGTTCATATCATATATCCTACTAATATTATAAACGCGAAAGTTTGTAAGTATGGATAGATGTTTGTTACTCTTTCACGCCAAAACTACTGAACGGAATTGGTTGAAATTTTGCACCGGGATAGGTTATACGCTGGATTAACATATAAGCTACAAACATCACGCTCAGACCCACCGGAGCAGAGTAACGCGGGTAAAACCGCGGGGCGCAGCTAGTATAGTTATAAAGTTCCTCACTATCTTTAGTCTTATGACACGAATTACCTTTTTCCAAACATGATGTATTCATACACACCTGAAAGGATCCTATAAATATCACGAAACCAATAATACATCAAAACATTACCATCCTGACAATCGTGTTAATTAAATTCAAAAGCTCCGTTAACAAAAGAATTGATATCACGACAATACATCACGACCAGCCACTCGTACCTTCACCTAAGGGCTACATAAATTATATGCTTCATTAAGTGCAAGCAACTTGTACCCGACGCTAACACAATCTTGATGAAAGATATGAAGATACTGAAGCTACTCGACTTGAAGGTATTAATTTAGTGGAAAATGTACAAAGTGGTATTAATAAATATAATTAAATGCAAATGTGCTGAAGTAACTCATTACAAAAATATCTTAATTACTAGAACAAAGTCAATAGAAAGAGATTATTTGACCATAATGTTCGTATTTATTTCTAGTCCTTCCGCGGAGAATAACACGAGTCGCAAATGTGTGCCTTTTGGCGACGAAAGATTGAAGCAGTAAGGACCGGAAGCCAATTTAATTTGTAAAAAGCTCGTTAATATAACAGCAGATAAGCATTGATATTCAACGGGGCATTGCGACTAGCATTTTGGGAACGTTGCCAAGTAGTATATTTAGAAAAGTTAGCATTTTATAACTAAGTTTTAGTTAAGATTACTATTGTTGTTAAAATTTAACCATTTTAAATTACCTACGTCCTTCCTTCTGCTATTTTAAAAGAGAAAAAGCTCAATTGTTACAAGCTTAATAGTAGCTAAACAAGAAGTATTAAAACTTGCTGAATTCTCCCACTGAAATAAATTAATAGCCTCAAACCTTTAAAATTAACTAAATAAAACAAAGTAGGTAAGCGAAAAACAACTGTCGGTGGTTTTCAACTATTGGAATATTCAAATTTACTTATGTATGGTTATTGAAGATTTACCATTATGTACTTTATTTAATGATACAATTTTGAATTGTCGCATGAGTTTGTCCATTTTTATTTATTTACTATTTAATGATGAAGTTTCTACGGGAACTCGGGTGAAATTCATTGGACGCTAGTGTATATTGCCTTCAAAACCAATAAAAGAGTCTTCCGAATTTAAAAATGAATAAAACTAAGTACTCTTATAGCGCAATTTTCTCTATTTGAAATATTGATATGATACAATGCATTGATAACACTTAGTTAACTGTCATGTTAGTGCTATCGAAGCTGAGCACAACGAAACTTTACAATGGAAATAATCCAACTTCCTAGCGCACCTAGCCACAGTACTGCAATATTACATTTATGTTCTATTAGAACGGTGCTTCCAAATGTAAGTAAAATTAGAAGTTATGTGAATAGCAAAATCAAGCTTTGTTCGGTGGAAATATTTCGTTTCATAACAAATTAATTATTTTACAGGAATTTCTTCAGAAATGTAATTAGAGACTCTATCTAGTGTTTCATATAGTATTTTGGAAACACTTTATAATATAAGTATATTAATCTGTTATATTATGTAATAGCTGCGCCCCATGGTTTTACCCGCGTCCCTCCGCTCCAGTTGGTCGGAGTGTGATATTTTGTAGCCCATATGTTGAACCAGCTAATAAACTATCCGCGTGCAAACTTTCAGCCGAATCCATTTAGTATTTTTTGCGTGAAAGATAAAACATCAAACACAACAAACAGAAAGTAACAAACATCCGCCAATCCATCCATCCATACTGACAAACTTTCGCGTTTATAATATTAGTAAGGATTATATACTATAGTCATCGTTTTAAAGGATTTGGTAATTTTATAAGAAAAGACTGGATTTGGTAATACCGTTCTATTTTACTAATCTTCTTTTCTTTTGTTACCGTTTTTCTTTTAATCTACTAATTATAAATCTTTTGTTAATTGCGTAATCCAATCGTGAAAACTTAATGAACGTAAAACCAACAATTTTAAAGATTGAATCACGTGTATACGTGTACACTTGTAACCATAATCAAGTAGCTGTATAAAGTGTATACCTTATACAGCTACTTGATTACGGTTACAAGTACCAATACAAACTGTTGTCAACTCCTTCAAATTCAAATATTGAAATTCGAACTATTCTAAATCTATGCTAATGGACAACATTCCTATAGAGTAACTCTAGCAACGTTGTTTTTGAACATTTGTATTTAACAATTTAAATTTGCAATTGTACTTGTATATACATAATAATACCTTTTACCCTTACCCGGCTTTGCTAGCATTGAAGCCAATGGCTCTATATATATATTTTTTTTGTTACTTCTTATACTTTCAAAAATATGTGTAGGTACAAAGTTTCATGATGATCGGTTAAGTAGTTCTCGCGTGAAAGCGTAACAAAGAAACTTACATTCACATTTATAATATTAAGTAGAGATCGTATAAAGCTGAAGAGTTTGTTTGTTTGCTTGAACGCGCCAATCTCAGGAACAGGAGTGACATGAAAAATTATTTCAGTGTTAGATAGCTCATATATCGAGGAAGGCTATAGGCTATATTTAATTATGAAGTTCCTACGTGAACGGGAGATACGCGGGTGAAACCGTGCGCGGGAAGCTAGCACAATATATATGAGTAAAGTAATAAGGTTATTTTTCTATTCGTCGGTTGTGGCTACCTTATAAAAATTATCAGTCTCAAATATAAATAGTTAAGGTCTAAAATAAAAGTATGACATCTGAGCACAATTTCTTAACAAGTAATTTGGCAACACTCCCAGCTATCACAAGTGTAGGTGTTTGTATGTTTGCTCTGACACTGCAGTCGCTATGATAATTTCGATAATGCGCTCAAAACACTGCAATGGCGTTGTACTTTCGACGCACGATACACAACTTGCATTTTGCAGTGAACTTCCTCAAGAAAATGATTGTGTCTGATAGTTTTAGGGGTAATAACTTAGTTCAGTCGTGTCTCAGTCGAGTCCTGTGTTTCCTTTGCTACTAATGGAATTCTTTAAGAAAGACCTGTAAGGTTAAAATACCTTATAGCTCGTAAAACTTTATAAGATAGAGCATTCATGTGAATGTCCTTTAAAGTATTGTTGTTGTATATCCACATTTGCCTAACGTCGGATTTATATTGAGGCTTATCCAGACAGACGTTTTATTAGAATCCTATGTCAGTGCACGCCGGGTTTTATTGATTTATACTACAATGTAAACATAGATCAGTTCGTTAGATTGCCTTACGTGTCTTTACAAATGTGAATAATTAATACTACTTACTAGGAGGATCATTACGGCCGGGTGCTATAAACGATGTTCGTGCCCCGCTACTTATAAGATACAGTCCCTTGCGTTATAAAACGATTTAACCTCAAAAAGGTTAATGTACCTTAAACACTTTGAATGACACTCGTAATTAGGCCCTTTCTCATTGTCCTCACTTCTCAGAACAAAAGACAATAATAACTAATCGTTCGGTCCCCTCTTTCTATACTGCGAGTAACTAAATTGATGGTTATTGAGCTTAAGAACAATTCAGTAAAAGAAATCGCATAAGTACTGAATACGGAATAAATCTTTAGAAGATACATTTATTCATTTTGCACATAATAAAAGGGAATGTCTTGAGGTCGTGCGCTATGCTATGGTCTGTAAGTTATGGCTTGGTGGCTTAACCGATCTGACCTTTGAAATTCCAGCTATGCTCTAAGCGTCGGCGAACATTGGCATTTGTGGTGTTCGGTTCGCTGAATTATAGACAGGTATTGCGTCCGCTAAACCCATAATAACGGACAGAATTTGATCATGATGCCTGAAATTGCACCAAGAATATAAGACCCGTTCAAACGACCCAAATCTAAAAGTATCGTCCAGAAACGCTGCATTCGTAACATTAAAGATACAAAGTAATGTGTGAGAACTTTCTTGTCTTTCTCCTCTTTATTCGCTATATTAATAATATAGACTGTAAAGTAATTAAAGCCATTACTCGATACAGGTAGTAAAAACTGTTATTTTATTGAAATTAAATAAATAACCTCAAAAAAATAAGTTTCCTCCGTAAATCAATCAACAATTTAACTTCTTTACTTACAATAAAGTAATAAAATTAAAAAGATAAAGACAGTATTTGGTGTCAAACAGTATGTTTATCTTTACATTATTTTTTTATTGATATTTCACCATGTATAAAAATAGTATGTCACGCGATCGTCGATGATGCGATAAAATGTATTTCGCATCTGATTATATTTTTTAGGCAATTTTCTCACGTATTTTCATAAAATGTAATATTACCCTCGTTACACACACATTTCATACTCACGAAAGTGCAATATTATTATCTCACTTGCATTCAGGCAGTCTCAGCGCTATAACAATATCATATAACAAATATTTTCCAGCGGGAGAAGATAGACCATATAAAAACTTATTGTAATAACTCCACTTGGGACTTTTGGTATAGAAATAATAAATGGTTACAAAGTGACGCGTAAAACTTATGTTATAATGTGTGCCTATGAAACCAACTGTGCGTGCCTGAACTGTGATATTCTAAAGACTTAGTTTAATAAGACAACAATGGGGAACACTAATTCCGGACATGGCCATCATAGGCAGAACAGCAAGAACAGAAAATGCCGAAGTCTTCCCACATCACCTGAAGTTAGAAGGTATGTTTTAGTGTTATTTATTCGTTTGACCGCGATATATTGGCGGTCCCGTGTTGTGAATTGGATTCTACGTCCTCTATTTGTGGGGTCCACACGTCGAAAGGGTTGCACCGATGAGTGTTATGGTTTTTTTTTAGCAAAAACTACAACATTTCAGCGATTTCATCGATATCTTAGATATATATACATATATATTCAATTAATCCGCCCCTAAGACTACCCACTGACTGATTATTTATTTGTCTCTTCAACACTATATTTACATTGTAATGTTCCATAACTATAGGATTATGCCCAAAGTAGATTGTAAATAATCGTGCCTAATTATAATGAAAATGAACCTAGTAAATGTTTGAAGAAATAAAAAAACAAAAACGAAACCGTAACTATCTATTTAAAAGCTGAACCAATCTATCTACAAATTCAGATAGGTAGAGTTTTCATTGTAGCGAACGCAGCGCTTAAAATGCACTGAAATTTTACGGTGGAGTATAAATATTACATCAATATCGTAAAAAGAAAAATGCAACTGAATTCTTTGATCTCGATATTTTCAGAGCTCAGAAGCGGTGTAAAACAAACAATGAAACATGGCAGAGCCCCCCATGAGCCCTTTGTGCAGGATAATTTGATTTTATGATAGAGGCAGGTATAAAAGTTCAGTTATTGTTTTATTCTTGGATACCTACTCTCTGCCTAACAATTGAGTGTAGCCGATGTGCGAGTAAGTTGACATGAATGTATGTAAAAGTTACTGTAAAAGCTCTAATTAGGTAAAACCTTAGATTTAAGAGTAAGTCGTAAGAATTTACCAACATCATCATCATCATCAGCCCGTATAACGTCCACTGCTGAACATGAGCTTCCTCCTTAAGGAAGGTTTTTGCCATAGTCACCACGCTTAGCAGGTGGATTGGTGACCGCAGTGTTACTACAAACACACAGGGAAACGCTGCTGCCCGTTCCCTGGTATACGATTGTTACAGATGATGTTATAACAATCGGGACCAACGGCTTAACGTGCTTTCCGAGGCATGGAGGGTAGTCCCTCAACCTCCCAGACCCGAAAAGAAATCTTAAAATTTACACAAAGATTTCTTGTCCGGCGAGGGGATCGAACCCACGACCTCCGAGATTTCAGCGAGCTAAATACCGCTACGCTACGGAGGTGGAAATTGGGACGATTTTTCGGGCTTCTACTATTAGAATTGAGTACATGCTAGGTTAGGTTGGGTTATCTTAAGATTTACCAAGCGAATGGTGGTAAAAGTTCGATTCGCAAAACTGTTCGGACTTTTATCATTAAGAGTTGGTAAATCTTAGGTTTTAGGTACTGGAAAATCTTAAGAATTACCTACCATAGTGCGAGCTTACAACATATATGTACCAAAAAGTACATGGCTTCTGGTCTGGCAATTAAACTTTTATCTTCTTATTTGTCATTAAGTGTATGGATTTTAATTCACCCCTGCGAATGATGCGTGTTGGAAAATTGGAAAATAGATTATACTCATTGTATGATCTGGTGCATCTTTAATCTATGCTGAAAAAGCAGTGCAGTTGTATTTTCCAAATTAAAATTCGAAATGAGCATTTAAGATTCGTAGAGCACTGAACGTCATCAATTCATGTGAAAGGAAGCGAAGCGAAGTCACGATGTGGCGCGCGCGACAGCCTCAATTTCCGAACCATGCGCCGACTCCCGATCTCCGGATACTCATGTCACGCGCTGTGCTCCTGTTTTGGTAGTTGAGTCCACAGACTACGCCTACACTTGTATAATAAAAAAAAAACTAAAAACACACAACCCAAGCAACGATTTCAAATATAAATTAACGAACGTGACAAGTATTTGCAGCATTTGTTTATTTAAAGTTGACATTTACAATGGCAATATTCGAATCACAATATCAATGCGCTCCAATATCCAATTTATTGGATTGTATTGTTAGTTTACATTTTATTGCACTACACTGCACAACCTACTGGTTGTTACTAAATTAAAACTTTACAGTGGATCAACCACATGTGTACTATAAATATTATTTTGTTTGATAAAACGGTTCCTACCTAGCGCTCTTCACAAAACATTAATTAAAGCCAAGGAATCATAAAAACACCCATTAAAAATGTGCATAGAGACTTTGTATTTAAAAAATAGGGGAAAAAATATAGTTCAATTAAAGCTATACCTACCGCGTGTATGCCCGGTGAAGCAGCAAAAACCTCGTAACTAAATACATATGTCCGTCCGAAAAAAAAATACAATGCCATACGTATTGCATTGCCATGCTTAACGTTAGCATATCAATATTGACTCAAGTAGGTATGTAGGCCACTACTAATCAAACTGCTGAAACAATAATAAACATTAGTAGCGGCATCGCAAAAGTAAATCTTCATAAACTCATTGCAAAAAATTGCAGCAAGCAAGTCAATTTGTTATACCTACTACACCTCGTCTTGCTTGTTATGTATCGACAGTTCTTAATATTCAGTAATATTATCAACTAGTGAAAGAAATTAGAATGTCACTTCCTTTACTCATAATTATGTGTCTATTGGGGTAAACGAATACGGCTTCGTTTTTTTATGTTTTTGAACAAAATTTAAGGATAAAGCAGAAAAAACAAATGGGTATTTATTTTATGGCTTGCGCCAATGTAAATGAGTAGGTACCCGTGGCGGAGCAGGGGTGATGGTAACTATCTAGGCAGTAACTCAACCGAAACTGATTGTCGTTCTTCCGTAAACAAATAATGCTGGCATCTGTCTTTGTTACATAAATTACCGCTACACTGTGTTTCCATAGGTATATCGATGTCACGCAATATCTTGCAAATAGAATGTTATCAAAATTTTACATGAGCAACGACAAAGTGGTTTTTATTTGATTGATTTCATTTTGTAATGATCGAAAATTTACCTACCTATTACGAAATCCAATCAATAACAATCAGAATTTATAAGAGGATGCGATATCGAAACAAAATTTCATCAAATAAATATATTTTATTTTATAATTACTAAGATCCTTGACCATTCAAGGTTGGTAATAATTTAAGGTTTTTTATAGACGTGTTTAGGATTTGCGAAAATTGTTAATGCTTGAATTGAGCACGTTTTCATCGTATCCACGATAATAAACAGTACTTAGTGAATTTCGTTATGGATTTTGCGATCCTACCAAATCTGTTGAATTTTGCCAAAATTAACAACATGCGTTATTTGTTTTATTCCCTTCCTTAATTTATTTTGAGCTAAGTCAAAGTTGTACATATGTACTTTGTTTTGAAATGTCAATGTCCAATAGCAGTAGCAAATTTCTGCACTAAATATGTATAATTATTTAGAATCTATTGCTTATGTCAAGTCGTGTCAAATAGCTCTTACGCAAAGCCGGCTGTCAAACGATACGGCTCGAATTTCGTTGCGCCCGCGCACATGTGCATTGTTGGCGTATCGCCCTCATTATCGATCTAGCTTTGAATGAACAAAGGGTAGCTTGGCTACTGGAACCATAGACACAATAGAATATCGAGCCCGATATTCTTATGTAGCAACATTTCTATTGGGCAATTAAGATTTTATGCGCTAGATTAAACGAATCGTTATAGACTAAATGGTCATTGGTTTTATATACATAAGATAATAAATGTATAAGTTGTGAAGAAAACTATTACATTATAATATCTGCATACATAGATTGAGTTAAAGTTAAGTCATTTATTAGAATTTATGTATAAAAGTAGCAAAGTTGTACAAAAATTGAGAATTGATGTGCCTTGGTACCTATACCCCTGTGGGTTGGTAAAGCCTTTTATACTCCTTTAATACGTTTTAGAAAGGTTAGGTAAATCCTTTTTACCACTAGATATCGATGGGGCACATTTATTTTGTTTTCATGTAACAAGGTACCTTTAAAAAATTATCAGCGGACTTAGTTTTAATATGGCAGTATATCGATACTGCTATAGATCTAGATAGGAACAAAAGTGTTAGTGTTATGTATTATTATTGTATTAACCGCGAGGTCATAATTTATGAAGATGATAAAAGCAGCTATTCCCGTCTCGATCAATGACTTGTACATTAAGACTAAGACGTATCTTTGTCGCGTACGTTTGTTATAGTTAGTGAGGCTGAACCCACATTGGGCTTGCGCGTTCCTCGAGTGTGTGTTCGACTTTTTTTTCGTTTGGACATTATGTAGTTTTGCCAGATGGCTTTAGCTACTTCACCGTGCATAAAGGCGAGCATGGCTCCAGCCTAGCGCGGAGGTCCCGACCTGTCACTCGCTACCGCCATCACCGTCATTCGCATGTGACACACGCTCGATGATCACCCACACCCAATATGGGGTCAGCCTAAGATTTATGAGAAAAAATATTTACATTAATTAGAATTCTGCAAAAAAAAACCCCACTAAGTACACGAGTGAAAGCAGACATTGTGACAATAAATTCTTACTTATATTTCTTTAAGTACGGGTAGTGACATCTATTGTTGAGTAGTAGTACTGAATGCATAATGTAGTGATAAAAACCTTGTGTTAATCGATTTTTTTCCCATTGTACATATTTTATACAATATTATTTTACACAATATGACTACTCCAATCTCACTGACATACCAAATAGGCATGAAGAATAAAAAAAACTATTTAGTTCGTCAGTTAGGTTAGCAAAAAATATTGGACACGTTTTTTTTCGTTCCTCAAACAAAAAATGACGAAGATACAGCACGTTGATATTTTGTGTGACGTGACTTATAGGTAGGTACAATTTTAGTAGTGAAATGCTCCCTTTCCCGAACCACAGATAAATAAATAGTTACTACACTAAACTTTTTAGTTGATTGTTGCTTTGTATCATTGTAAGTTTTTATTTATTTGATAAATAAAAAATGGTAACCTATTGAAATATCGAATTTCTGTTACCCGAATCTTAAAACCCCGAAAACGGTTGGTAGAACTTTAAAAAGACAGATGTAATGGATGACAACTTTCTATAATTCCGTTTTTAATTTCCCAGATGAATCAATTTACAGGTGCACTAAAACCAAATTTTCAAATAGTATTTTTTTGTTTCCCATATTGTCATAATCCAAGTATAGTTATACCAGATTCTTAGAATATTTTTTTTTGTTTCCCATCGTACATTTTCTAAATAAACTATTACCAAATTTTCATTATATTTTTATTAGGTTCCCATACAATTGTGTTCCAACTAAACTATATATATACGTTAGGTTAGGTTAGAACTGCGACCCCCGAACCAGAACAGACTCCCACTCTGCCAGAACCTACTCGCTATTGTTTTACTTGCCCATTACAGACAGGTTAAGGTTAAGTACCTACCTTGTAATTTTTCCAATAGTTTATGGAAATAATGTGGAAAATAAAAATTGCCAGTCAGTAAATTTATTGTTTTAGTTGCCTATTACAGATAGGTTTAAGTGTCAAATTCGACTCAGTAGGTTAGGTTAGGTTAGAACTGCGACCCCCGAACGCCAGAACCTACTCGCTATTGTTTTACTTGCCCATTACAGACAGGTTAATATACAATTTATTTAAAATAAAAGGATTTAGTTTTTCTGGATATCGTTTATTTTAATTTAAATCATCTTGGTTTTCATTGGTTGCATTTCAGAAATTTGTGTTTTAAAAATTCGGCTTTCGTGCATATGGATTACGGTCATCTGGATTTTGTGCATTTAGATTTTGTGTGTCTGGAACTTGTTCGTCTGGATTATAAAACATCGTACAAATTTTTGTCGTCATCGTACGATTATATGGCAAATAAAACTTCGGAATTTGAAAAAACGGGATTATGAAAAAATGGCCAAACGTTTTCGGGATTATGATATTCGGAATATTAAAATTCGGTATTAAGATAGGTAACCATAAAAAATACGTGTCCAATATTTTTTTGTAATCTAACGGATGGATTGAATAGAATGTTTTATTCTTCATGCTTCATGCGGATCAAGTGTTATTTTCGGCTGTAAACACAAAAATACTCTCAAAATATCAACCTAATTTCATCGCAGTTAAGGTTCAAAGTATGTACTCGTTCGATATCGATTCGCTATCATAAGTTGCACAGATGTGTTTCGGCATTGTCACTCAGCTTCATCTATATCGTTTGACCATTATGTAGTAAAATCTCCCTATCAAAAAAGTAAAAAGTAGAAGTACCTACCTAGTTCCTAGTAGATTGTTTAAAAAAAAGATTGTTATAATATATATATATATATATATATATATATACATACCTAATATATATATATTAAGTATGTACCTAAAGTATACAAATAATCTTTTAAGTCATAAACTATCAATAAGTAGATGCATAGAAACTTATGTTAATGCGTCAGTAAAAACTTGACTATAGAAATAATATTTTTTTAATATTAAAAATAGACATAATATTTTCAGTCTCGGTCCTGCTACGGAACATTAATCACAATTTAGTGCGGCATTTTAAAATATGATAGTCATTTTATGTTTCATACGGTATTTCATAATGAAATGTTTCATTTGTAGACTATTTACATACCTACTATATACCGAAACTAAAATACATAACTACACACAAAATAAATAATTTAATGTTAAGATTTTTTTTAACAGTAGATAGTATTATGAAGAGGAGTAATAACATCCATACTTCCATACTAATATTATAAATGGGAAAGTTTATGTGTGTGTCTGTTTACTCGTCCGTCTTTCACGCAAAAACTACCGAATGGATTACGCTGAAACTTTGCACGGGGATAGTTAATAAGATCGATTAAGATTGGTGATTTTGGAGTCTATAGACTCCAAATCACGCTCCGACCCACTGGAGCAGAGATACACTGGTAAAACCGCGGGCCGCAGCTAGTTGGTAAATAAATATATTATGTAAAAAAATTAATTAACAAAAAACATCTGGTGATAATCAAGTTTGACAGAAAAAAGAAATTAAATTTGAATTGATTATCGTGTTTGACTAACACAATCATCAAATATGAATCCAATGATTAATGGAATTAATAAAATACGAGACGGGAATGAAAGACCATCAAACTACCTACTAGTATACACTTATAACAGTATGTATACATAGCTACATAAGTGGTTTCCCTGCAACCAGTACCGCGTAGGAGCCATAATTGAAAATCCCTGGAGGGGAACCTGCGTGGTCATTTACACTTATTTTCTTTGTTTACAAGCCGAGATGTAGTTAGTTGTGTTTTGTAACTGAACGAATAAGTATGAGATTTTCTAGGAAACATTTATATTTACTTATAAGTAAAAAGAGTTTTAAACTATTTTTATTTTAAGCACTCGAAATAGTTTTTCTTCTAGCCTATTGCGTGACCACTGCTATAACTCTATTATTGGCCCAGCATCGGTTTTAATTTACTGCATCATTAAGATAAGTAAGTACCTATTGTATAGGTTTACTACACATTGTATCTTTGTTTGCAGGCAAGTGTCGGTGCTGCAGACGTCAATTCCACTGCCAGCATCTGCGGCGGCGGTTCGGCGCGCCCCGCCCGATAAGCGGCCTCTGCCCGCAACTCCATCGCATACAGGTAAGCTCTTTACTATTCATGTTAGCCTAGTACAACATATCAAATAAAGAGAAGATCCTGGAGGATAAACACGTAATGATATTACTACGACTTTCTTAAAAATGTCTACGCTACTCACTGAGTCAGTCATGCACACAATATTTTTAATATGTCAAAACTTATTAAGTTAATGTTGCTTCAATAATACAGTAACAATAACATAGAAAATGTATTGCTAATAACCCAGCAAAAAGAAGGCATTTTATCAAATTTATTGTCATATCGTTATGTCATACCTCCTGTTAAAGAAGACTGAGTAATCTATGAACATTAGGAACAAAATAATGTAGAACATCTACATTCTATTGTTCCTAATGTTCAAAGCAAAAAATATCATCTAAGTACTCGTTAGTAACTTTAATTGACCTCTTGGATGACCTGTTTCACCTACTGTTACGCTTTCTGCTCTACGGAAACGTATTTACCCTATGAAGTATTCTAAAACGTGAAGTCAAAGACACAAAGCCGTGAAAGTGCCCAAAGCCTCTGTGACACTCACACTTTGCTTGTCAGTTTGACAGCATGAGACATTACAAAGGGTTTGCTATGCTCAACCGCGCTACTGAACGACATAAATAAATGAAATGAAATAATTGGATGATAATGAAATGATTTTAATATTGGTATACAATTGGTATTACTATGTGTTTAATGTATATTGTATGTTATATAAATATTCATTTGAATAAATAAACAAATAAAAACAAATAAATTAGTAATAAATTAAATGATTAATCATTTAACTATTCATCACAAAGTTGGAACAGTCATTCATTTAGTAGGGATTTAGTTAACTTAAGGCGCGAATTATACACAAACGGCGTACGGTGAAGACGCGGCAGGCACAGAGCAGGCGTGGAACAGATAAGGCACAGACACGATTTAAATTATATCAAAAAGACGAAGAGACGCCGCAACTAGTCATTATATAGGCTGACTTTATCGTGATAGCATGTCTTCCTCTTCAGACGACGAAGCTGCGGTTGCTTTGCTGCAATTCATGAATGTGCAGAGACACCGAAGATATCGGGTGCACCCTGTGTGGAAAATGTCACAAGAGCTTAGATATTTTAAAATAATGGAAAAATTATGCGAATATCCTGATCGTTTTCCTACAGTGTCTAAAGTGTCACTAGATGTTTACACTATTGTCGAAAGTAAAACACGGTCTTCAGAAAAAGCATACAAATTTGAGAGAACCGGTCTGACCTGAAGAAAGATAATTGATTTCTGCGCATTTTTCTGCACCTACTGTATAAAAAAAAGTCGTGCTGCTTGCGCGCCTCTCCAGTCGCAAATGCTAGCGACGCGGAACAGGCGACAAAACGACGTGCCTGTGCGCCACGCCGCGCGCCGCTTGAATATAATTCACATCGTGCCGCCTACCTACATTTTGTATTAAAACGTTTTGAAGCGGCAAGATGCCTGCACCTCGCCTTCACCTTACGCCGTTTCTGTATAATTTGCGCCTTAGGATATATCAAAATCATACACGGCAATAAACACTCCTAGCATATTATTTTAGTTGGCCCCTAAGAAATAAGGGGATATCTCAAATGATATGTATGCCTAGAAGTTTTACGGACTAATAAAAAAACAACTGAAATATTGTAACTTAGCAAGCACTTCTGTTATACCACAGATAAACTATAATTACAATTATCCTGATTTCAATAAAGCGACCGTCCGCTTTTCTCAAAACTATAATGTTGTCCACATTATGAATCTGTGTAAACGGGTCACTGTATATTAAACAGCAACTGTTACGACTTCCATCCTCCAGACCCAATTAGAATATAAAGTAGTCGTTATTGTTATTGCAACATCCGAATAGACTTCAATATAGATCATAAGAGGCTCATACCTCGTAGAACCGTCCTAAAATATACCGTTTAGATTTTACATAAACGAATTAGATTGGAACGCCTGGTATTGTTTGGATAAGTTAATCTATCATTTAATTAAAGTATGGGTTGATGATATTTTATGTTCTATTTTATTTAGAGATTTGACTGACAAAGATGTTTTAAGTCAAGATAGGTATAGTTTATGTAACTTATGTATCGACTGTTGAGTACCAATTAATATATAAGAAGTAGAAATAAAGTTCCGACATAGTACAACTATTATTGAACAGAAGAAAAGTATAAAAGGGTCGCCAGAACTCATGTGGATCTGTAATGCTTCAACAATAACCATAAAAAGAGAAATAAGTATTACGTACCTACTTCTTATTAGGTAGGTAACAATAAATTCCCATTTCCTAATCCCATCCAAATCTAGAAACCGATTAGGGTAAATGCGCTGTATTTGCGGATGTAAATCATGTCGCTTTTTATTACAAACAATTATTCGAAATCTAGATCATGTTATATTGCTTGATGTAAGGAAGCACTTAAGTCCCAATCGACTCGGACGTAGGAATAAAGTGCAGAGTCTAGTGAGAGAGACGTTTAATTAATTTAATTCAATTACTTATTTCGCGGCAAAGGATCAATAGGTATTTATCTCGAGTTTGCATTCAGGCGTCTTTCTTAGATTTAAAGGTTTTTCGCGATAGGTAACTAAATTCTAAATATTCTTTGACAATGCGTGTTTAAAACTTGTAAAATCGACTTTTACACAGTTCATAATTTAAACTTGACACGGGTCTCAATCGCGGTACAATTTTGAGGTAAATCACCTTTTCATTAGTCTAACGTTTCGACATGGGTTACACCTGTCGTGGTCAAGGATAGGCAATGATTTGCCCGTGTCTACTGTAAATTATATTCTTTCACAAATTACGTGGATACTTTATGTGTGGATAGAAAATAAAGTAATAAGTTATTTACTTATTTATAGTAACTGCATTATAGTCTGCACGTGTAGGCCGACGCGACGGTATAGTCAATGTTTACAATACCATAACAATAGTTCTATCAGTAAAATCTCAAAGTAGGTCTGTAGCTCACACTGCTTTATACTACACAATTTCAATACAGGTCACTAAGTTTAGATACGGTTGACTCAAAAGGCATTTAGCACCAATACCTACTTGTCAGACTGAGATAACATTTTGGTACCTAATACTTTCTTTTGAAAAGTCAATTCTTTCCTTACTAATTTTGTAAATGCAAAAGTAACTCTTCTGTCGCTCCAAAACTACAAAACCGATTAAAATGAAATTTGATACACAAATAGTGTAGAGCCTGAAAAAATACAAAGACTCCTTTTTATCGCGAAAAAATGGTTGTAAGGGGTTGAAGGTAACCGAAGGAAGTACCGTCATTTTTAAGCTAGAAGATTGAAAATATTTTTTTCTAAGTCACTATTACACGTTGACGATGTCGCGGGCAAACTTCTTGGTAAAAATCTACTCAATTTGAAAAGGGCACCTAACATACGTTTTTTATTACAAATTACCTCATTTAAATGCGCTCGGTGACCTTACATCAGATACCTACTTATTATACCAAAATAACGTCCCGACAGACACATTTGATGCTCGTAAAACACCTGAGGGCATCCTGAGGGTAGATAAATGCCGAAAATAACTTGGTAATACATACCTAAGGGTTACCTACTTAGCTTATTCACTTCACTCTGATAATTTGTTGACGTCATATAAGTTTTATTACCAGTAGGTACTTGCTCATATGGTTATGGAACAACTCAGTAGTGATGAGTCGGACAGTTATCTTCGGATATTTACACTTACCTTATTGAGGTCTTTTAGTCATAAAATAATACTTTGATAACACTTTCTTTGTTCAGAATTGAAAACGATTAAGTTTACTAATATAATATTTACTTCGTATATATATGATCGATGGGCTTATTGTTAAATATAACCAGGTCTAGAGTCCTCAGGACAAGGAGTGGGGGGCACAAATTATTTATTTTTCAAATAAAGAATAGTAGGTAAAACAGAGACAAAAATGAGAAGTTGTTTACTGTTCGGAATTTTAAAGATTTTTATAGAAGTGTCTATTGTGGGGTCCCGATGCTGTTGCCGCGGATTACTGTGAGGCACTAGTATTATGCTGGGTTCGATCCCTGAGTCCCGTATAGTCATAATGAGTTTATCCAGTGGCGCATCGCGTAACGAGGCATTGACTTGCCCCTATAAAATCTTGTTGGAGAGGTTCTATACCACAAATTTTCGGAACCCCTGTAGCACGGTGGTAGCTACGACCCTGGATTTACCTTCGAAGGATACATACCTATTAACACTCAAAATCTAGGTGGTATACGACAATAGACGCGTCCTGTAAATAAGGGCTTGATACATCTCAGACTGCCCTCTCAGCGAAAAAAACATCTTGTATTTTTCGCTTTGTATGTAAATTAATTCAATTTTTTCAAACATACCAAAAAATATACATAGGCACGTAATAGGTGTCTAGTTTCCTGTTAGCTTCGACGGATCCCTTCACGGTGCTGATAAACCGCTCGCTCGTAAATGTTGCAGAAGGCACTTTTATTAAAATATTTG
The DNA here is from genome assembly GCA_947037095.2 of Nycteola revayana. NCBI lineage: Eukaryota > Metazoa > Arthropoda > Insecta > Lepidoptera > Nolidae > Nycteola > Nycteola revayana. The sequence goes on along the minus strand of OX344845.2, from coordinate 9,864,172 downwards.
TTTACTTACCTACTCACTGTCAAGGGCGTCTCAAAGAGGGAACGAAGGGTGCAAGGCAACCAAGCGGGATCTTGGGGCTCTCTAAATTATTGGATTTGGATGTTTCCATAAATGAGTAGGAAATGTTTGTTTTGCCGGAAAATTGGTATTAAGGTAATATCATTTTGGGATCATGAAACTAAAACGGTTTTGAAGTAAGATTTTGATAGGTTTTGTTCTAGTGTAATTTATTCTTTTTTCTTAAATTATAAAATAAGTTCTAGTTTAAGTTGTGTTAAATATGTATACTTATCATATTACTTAAGTGTAGTAGATATATTTTTAACTATGCCTATTAATTTTGATAAAAAGGCGGTATATTTCTATTTTTGAATTTTTATTATTTTTATTTTTTTAATAATAATAGGTATACCAAATAAACCGTCGCTTTGGGTCACAGGTAGAATACCCGAGCTGAATGATATGGCAGTTGTATTAAAACTTTTTTTCGTTTTTTATTTTGATTGTATGTGTGAAAATTATAAATGTTTATAAAGTTTATTAAAAACTGTTATGGTTCGGCACTCAATGCAACTTTGTAAAAGTTTAATATGGGCTTATCAGTCCTCATTTATCATCGTAGCTACGATATCTTAGCCGGCATAAATTCGTATGTCAACTGATTGTTATGATTCTCACGCGGGTCGGTTATCTCAGGATTGGTCGCGGGTCTGTGGTGCCGCGTATAGCTGAGTTAGTTTAGCAGATGCATCCAGTTGACGACGGGTGCTCGCGCGCAACTCATTACGCGCCCTCATTTAATTATTTTTAAGTGACGCCAGGATATTCTGTTGTCTAGTTGATGCTGAGTTAAGCTAGATATTAGACTGACGGTTGATGAGTTCGTACAGTGAAATTAGTGTAGATAACTTGCTAAGATATGTGAGTATAACTTTATTTGTGAAATATACACACACCTACCTATATTTTTAATAAAAGAAATATTCAGTCTATCGCTTTGTTACATTATCGCGACAGAAGTTTATTGTTGTTTACTATTACATACTTGTTTACTATTGACCTGATCTTGCCAAAATTGTGTAAAATGCGGTGTACGTAGGGAAATTCTGATGTTTCTTTATACTTCATATATCTAACTATTCCACTAAAGGGAGAAGACCGTCCAACTGATAGTAGGTACCTACGTATAAAATCAATACTGTTTTATTTGCTTTTATTAAACAGTGCTGAGGGTAGATAAGCTACTTAATTATCTTAAACTATTAAATTTATTAACTAAAGTTGGTAGGTAGATTTTTTTCGCTAGTTATTTGTGTTAGTAAAAATACTTTCAATCGGGTTATCAAATAACTTTAGTAGATATAGGTATATAGATGCTTACGTTTTAATGAAATCTATAACGATAAAAGTGGTTATTATTTTTATAGATTTAGTAGAGGATACGGTTAAGAACGACCTTCACCAATCTGTTTATTGGATGAAAAGTTTTTTATATCAAATGTAATATATTAAATAATATAACGCGGGTGGCTTGACTAAGAAATTCCTGGCCAAACTATTATTTATTTAAAAAAATATTATTTAATTTTTTATTGTAAATCTAAATATTTTATTTTTTATTGCAGATTGTAGCAAAACAATATTATATTTTGATATAAAATTTATTTATTAAACAAATAGGTGAAGATAAATAGTATCGACATTCCTATTAATACCTGGCAACCCAGTAGTTATGCCAGGAAACAAAAAGAAAACCCAACGTTTTTATATTCTATAGGCTTCATACTTTCGATTTGTATTAAATTTATTCGTTTAAAGTAAAGTAAATTAAATCATTAAATTAAATTTTAAAGTAAATTTTTAAATAATAATAGTTTGGCCAGGAATTTCTTAGGCAACCCACCCGCGTTATATTATTTAAGTCATTAAATTTAATATAAAATATTTTTCAACCAGTAAACATATCGGTGAAGGTCCTTCTTAATCGGATCATAGACTAATTTATTTAACAGATACGGCCATAGGTTTTTAGTCTTCTATCTCCAGAATGTTGTTGATATCGTAGCAAAAGCCACGTACGTCCAACCGAAAAAAAACCAGGCACTAAACCTGAGTGTTTTGATGACATCATTGGTCAGATTGCGCCTAGATAAGTACTAACTACTGGTGATGGATAGTCTCGTTCCAAATAAGAACGGATGCGCTCCACCGTTGATTGACAATGTTATTTAGCGCACAGACGCATCAACTATCTGCTTCCTTCGCGCACCTGCATATGTTATGGATATTTGAATGTCGATAGTGTATTGTTCTGTTCGTTTTATGTTGAATTCTTTGATTGGGTACATAGCTATTGCTGGAAATGATTTTCATCAATATCTATGGAGTTCTCGGTGTTCGTAACAATGGTAGGAGCAGAAAGAGGAAGAGGGTAAAGTGGGTAATTAGTCCCACATTAAAATGAAAAATTAATTAAACGGAGCGGCATATAACTAAAAATAAGAGACGTATTACAAATTAAATGTAGATATTATATAATACAACCAATATGGAACATTCGTAACAAACACAATATATCTGCCTAACATTCTTTTTTCAAAGTTTTCTGATCTATATTTACATTCATCATCATTAGCCGGTACAACGTCCACTGCTGAACATCTGCTATAGTCACCACGCTTGGCATTCAGATTGGTGATCGCAATATTATGTTGTAATACACAGTGAAACGCTGCTGCCCGTTCCGTGGCATACGCTTGCTATAGATGATGTTATAACAATCGGGACCAACAGCTTAACGTGCTTTCCGAGGGATGACGAGGAAGGGAAGTCAGTTTACAAGCCAGACCCGGAAAGAAGTCTTAGAATTTACTCAAAGATTTCATGTCCGGTTTGGGGAACGAACCTACGACCTCCAAGACTCAAGAGACTTATACCGCTACGCCAAGGAGGTTGTCCTCCTAACCTACCTAGCTAAAGTCAAAAAGCGTAACAAAAGCCCCGTGGCTAAATACGAACAAATCCAATCTTAATGAAGCATCAATCAGAATAAATAACTAAACCGTTTGAAAATACGACAATTGACTTGAAAGGACATGGAGTGCCTATTTGTAAGACATACATAGGTACATAGTTCGTTCTATTTTTGTCTCGTTCGATATATGAACCTCAATAACTACCACTTATTTAAATGCTTCCTTACAATCGGTATCTATTATTACTTTATTGGTTACAAATCAATTTCCTTGCAACTTCACGATGCGGCACGATATTTTTCATGTTTCATGTTATTTCTCACGGTCTCTGCGACCAAGTTACTTTTTTCGGGGGAAATGCATTTGACACTTCCGCAGCCGCAGGGTATATACGACTCACCTGTCTATAGTGATGATATGCTAATCCCACGAGGAGAAGGCCGACCCACTAATACCCCCGCATGCAACTCCGTGTGCCAAATAGCTTCTAGGTTTTGCCCGCAACATCATGTGCGTCGAAAAGTTACTTTGGCGAGTTTTATTTTTCACGACACTAGGTAGCATTTGTCCTTTCTTAATGTCTAGTTTATCTTTGGACAAAGTTTCATCAAAATCGGATGAGTAGTGAAGACGTAAAAGTGTAACAAACAGTTACTTTCGCGTTATAAATAATAGTTGTATGGGAGTAGGTTTTGTCATGGTTAATTTTGTCTGTTATTTAAGCATATGGACAAGATTAAAATGAAAGGGTTGCGTACAAAAAGCACCAAGGACACCATATATCCACCCTCGAGCTTCAAATAATCCCATATGCAAAATGCGAAAAAAAATACTCGATGTGCTGACCTACTTTTAGTTATGTATATTGTCTCTCTTTTGTTAGTCGGAGCAGTCTGAGTTTCAACTAGTCAGTTCAGTTACAACGGATTATTTAATACTAAAGTAGGTATTACGTATTTTGTTAATCGGTTGAATAATACTTTTATGAACATATTATTTTCTTAAGTAATAAGTTTTTATGTTACATAGTTATTGTAGCTATATATTTTTATCAAATCTTTGTTTTTTTTGCCATTAGAAATAAAGAAAAAATCTTATATCAAATTATACTGAGTATAGTTTGATTTTTTTTTTCTGACATATGACTTTTTGTAAAGCCAGAACTAGGCAACTACAAACAAACCCATAATATTATTATGCTGTATTTATGCCTTCAATATTGACTCATTAATATACCTTGTTTAGGGTTACTACGCACACGCATACAATTGAAAAGTAATGTAATGACATCACGAATTATTATTTTGGTCGGGAATCGATATAGCGGACCAGTTTAACATGATCTTTTGCATTGAATTCACATTCAGTTCTTACTATGCATTCATTATAAAGTATAAGGGGTGTTAGAGTTCAATTAACGTTGGTAAGTATAGTATACCACATGCACTGTTTGCAGTACTAAGTCAGTCGCGCGCGCACCACGTACCGACCACCCGTGCGGTGTCTCGATAAAAGCTTGTGATATCTGACGAGTGTTAGTTTTCTACTGATAATATTTACTCAGCTTGATGTACGAGATGATAGTTTATGTAAATAAAATGCCGATAAAAGTGGAGACTACTAACTTCTCAATAATGTGTATGTTAGAGATATTATAAACATGGTATTGTTCTATTGCAGGTGGCAAGAGTGGGTTGTCGGCTAGTTCGAGCCGCTCTACCAGTCCATTGGGACAAGGAGCAGTGAGTTTTATACCAAGAGCACCTCCTTCATCCTCGGGGTAAGTTTTTATTTTGGAACGACTATACAGCTTGTATCAATAATGGTGTCAGATCCGCAAAGGAAAAAAAAGGAAAATTGGTATTAAACTACACACAAACTTCCACCAAACATTTTTCTTGTCCATGAAACATATATATATTGATAATTATTGGGAATGTGATACCGAATAGTGTAATAGTCTTGAGAATTGGGACATATGGGACTTTAATCAATATCTGATCGTTTGGTTTAGCCAGTACCAATGTTAATAGGGAGTTATTTTATATTCTGACAGTGAGGTTAGCATGTTAGGACTTTTTAGTGGAAACGGACTACTCTGTGAAGCCGATACCGATATAATTTTCATTAAATGAATACAATGCTAAAATTAAAACTATTTTCGAAAAGGGTCATTGTATTTCTTAATAGATGAATACCTGTTGGTATATAATTATTATCATTTTCAGTAATATTTAAAATATTTTTTATTAAACTTATATAACATATTATCAGTTTTATGTATTAAAATATTTTAACACTATATTGCATACGCGTGTAGATATACAATGACAAAAACCCATTGATTTTTTTTCAAACCGAGTCATAGTTTTGTTAATACATATTTTGTTACAGATCACGACCCAATTCATCATTACTAGCACCTGGTAGTAAAATCCCATCGACGCTAGGATCGCAAATACAGCAACACCATCAAACACAAACCAGCCAAAATGGAACTCCAACGAAGCAATCCATGCTTGATAAACTCAAACTTTTTAACAAAGATAAATTGAGTAACGAAAAACAGAACAGTAAAAGTACGGCAGTTTCAAAACGCACCAGTTCTTCCAGCGGTTTCTCTTCAGCCAAGAGCGAGAGATCAGATTCTAGTTTAAGCCTCAATGAGTCTTCTAATACACCTAACACACATATCAAATCCTCTAATTTAGTGGGTCCTAAAACCATAAGGCAACAAAGCGATACTTTATCAAGAGACAAGTCTGCTAAAAATGTTAAACCTAAGTTAGTTAGTTCTAAATCTCCTAAAGAATCTTCCACGAATTTAAATAAATGTAACAACAAAACCAGTAGTGATAAATCGAGAAACAGTCCAAAACTGCCATCGCGTGACAAGGAGTCCAAACTGACGGCTCCGAAATCAATAAGTAACACAAAATTAAATCAGATTGATGACCTTTCAAGGAATTCTAAAATGGTTAAATTATCGGGCAGTCAGATGAAATTAAGTGAAAAACGTAGTGAAAGTACCACTGATATAAAAAATCAAGAAAATATATCACCATCTTCAAAGCATCATGCAAGTCAAGCGGCAGCAGCTCAAAATTTTGGACCCCAGAATCATACTGGAATACCAAAACCTACAGCTGCTGTAAAAGGAACTTTTAAGATATCGAAAGATGATAGACACATTATACAAAAAAGTACAAATAGTCAATTAAGTCCTATACAAAGCAATTCTAGTTTAAATTCTACGAACAACATAAGTGCACTTCCATTCAGTAGAGAACAGTCTAATTTAAGTAAAGATATATCGCAAAAACAGACATTGGCGGTCTCTCCAATGGTTGTTAACTCTGGAAGTCATAATCAGGGCTCACAAATGTCAGAAAGTTCACACTCTAATTCCACTCATAGCACTACTGGACAACATTCTAACTCCAGTGATAGTAGCGTCATATACCGTCCGTCTAGTGAATCTGGTTCAGAAATTTCTAAAACTGCTACTAATGTTACTTCAAATAAAAGGCTCGACATGAATACCACTTACATAAACGAAGTTATAAATGAAGCAGAGATATCAGAAAAAGAAGCAGCACAAAGGAGAAACGTGGATAGGTCTGTACCTAAACCAACCTTTGATCATAACAAAACATTAACAGAATTTAACAAAAGCGATAGCAGGTCGAGCACGCCGTCGCATTGTCGCGACAACTCATTAGGTGACGATGAAAACCCACTAATGAATGTCTTGCCTATGCGACCACTACTTCGAGGCTACAATAGTCATTTGACGTTGCCAATGAGAACATCGGGATTAACACAAAAGAATATACCGGGGTCTCCTTATCACGCAAATACAGTTAAAGCAAACTTTGGCAGGGAGAACATGGGATTGCGTGACCGAATAAATTACGGACCTGGATTTTCTAATCCTGATTATTGTGATCTTGAAATTGCCTCAGGGTACATGTCTGATGGAGATTGTTTGCGACGTATAAATCTTGGTGAAATGGAGTGTGCAAGAAACAATGATATAATGGATGGTTATATGTCCGAGGGTGGTGCTTCGTTGTATGGACGACGCATGAACTATCAACAACCTTCAAATCTGCAGCAGCTTGATGAAAGGTAAGTCTTGTTTTGATATAGAACGGTGATATACCTACCTACATAGCTTTGGTTATATTTAACTTTGTGTTCAAAATGTTTTCATTTATTAAATTTTATCAGCAAAAACCATTCGCAAAGATAAAATAAAAAAGATATTCAAATTTTCCTTCGAGGCGTTACATTCATTGTCGTTGCACCGGTAATGGTCGCGCTTTTCAAGACTTTTAGGGGTGTTCATGTCAGTAGACTATTGAAATATTGTAATGATACTTCTTACAATGCTCATAGAAAAACACATTAACGAACATTATCTTGTGTAAACCGATTTGAGTTTCAAATTACTTTAATTTAGATATTGTTTTCATTTAAGTTATTGATGTAGAGTCAAGTTATTGAGGTTGATGTATCAAACAGTTTCAGTTTTAACATAATTACGGCCCTCAGGTAGATTTAATATTGATTGACCTTATTGTGTCTAAAAAGCTCTAAGCTTAGATGTAAACCTACTTAAAATATATTTCACCAACATACGAATTAAGTAGATGTCTATTGTATTTATATCTTTAAGCATTGGAAACGTAATTGTAAAATAATTATCAAATTAATTATTTCTACACATTATTTCTTAGGGTATATAGGTATATCTGAAATATCCATCTTTCTAATACACGAAATAGTGAAGTAAATCAATTTTCCAATATTGTCGACTGAGTTTCTCAATCCACAAGTGGTCGTCCCGACTTCCGTCACTCAGTCTCCGACATTGTAGCGATGTTTTATTGTACCTATATGTATTCGAGCTCAATACATTACTGAAATTAGGTACCTATTTTGAAATCTATCAAGTCAGTGAACCTGTAACAATAGCGCAAGACTAAAATGAAAAATATAAATACAGAATCATCCTTTAATGGAATCTGAATGTACCCGATGGATACTTAAGATATTTATTCACTATGCTATGTGAGTTTTTTTTTTCTGACGGACATATGTAGTCAGCCCCGGGGCTTTTGCTACTTCACCGGGCATAAAGGCGAGCAGAGCTCCAGCCTAGACTGTGAGTAAACGGATGATTGGGTTTGTGTAATTTATAGGTACATACTAATATTATAAAAAAGAAAGATATGATTGTTTGTTTGCATTCAATAGGCGTCAAAACTACTGGACCGAATTGTAATGGTCAAAAATGCTTTCACCATTAGAAAGGTACGTTATCTAGGAGAAACATACCTAGGTGATAATTTATGTAGAATAAAGCTTTGTATTGCGTTCCGTCAATGAAAAAATACTACTGAGAACCATACGCGAAGTGGTTCTTCATTTACGGACACACAGACACACTGTGGTGATGTGACATGATAATAGGAACCTGTATTTTCGAAAATACATGCCCATGCTACATCAGTACACCAATGATTGAGTTTGTATAATTTGGAGCAAACTTATTAGTATTTGGTCGATGAATGCACGAAGAATGAGTCACAATGTCAGGAGTAAATACATTGCTGGTTTTGCAATATTAACAAATGTTTTTTTCAAACTTGTGTTGAAAAGGTTGAACAAAGCATTTGGGTGCTGCTCTCCGCAACATGCATACGTCCATCTCCCACCGAGAACCATAGCGCACTCACAGTCGCAACGCTAGGGGCGAGGGCGGGGTGGCCAAAATCGATACTCCTATGTCTCACGCCGCCCCTGCCCCGCACGTCACCTCTACAAACCACCGCCACAACCCTAACCACCCCCAACAGCACCAAACCATTCGGCACCTTAACGATCTCTACATAGAATTGTACTTTCGTCGCTTCGCTGGATGACATCCTTCGTTATTAGGCTCAGTTTTTCTTAAATAATGCCTATTTTTCTGCGTTTTAATACAATGTTTCCTATCGATTACATTCAATTTTGAAAATTGGTCAGCGGTTTTTACCTATTAAGGAATCGCCTATGACAAAATCAATGAGTAACAGTGACCATGAAGGCAGAACGTCTGAGATGTATTGTTTCAATGTCATAGAGTGTGTAGGTAAACGTAACGTAACAGTGGGTTGTCGTCGGTGTCTCCGGGTGTCGTGTGGCGGCGGCAGAGTTCGGCGCCGCCGGGCCCGGCAGCGGCGGCAGGGCGGGCGGCACTCGGCGCCGCGCACTATCGGCGTGCGGGCGCGCCGTACTCGCCGCCCGCGCTAGTGCACGCACGTGACAAACTTTCTCGATTTCCTCAACGGAAAATGTAAATCTGTTGCCGGCATCGATCGTCCCGTCGCCAGACGCACGCTCGTGGAACCGAGCACGCCGATCACAGCTGGCGCCATGGAGCTGGACCGCACTTAACAAAGGATCGCGGGGAACGATCGCGCCTCTTAATCTCGTGGACTGTTATTACTCATTTACTCATTGGTGTTAGTTGTTAAGTGTATGTTAGACGGAGTAGTGGACCATACGCGTTGTGCCTTCTGTCGCTTGTTCTCGTGGTGCCGGTCGGTTCTCAGACAATACTTCATTTGCTGTAGTTTTATATGCCAACGATGATAATAATTTCGCAGAGACTAATATAAAATCAGTGTTGCCTTGTTATGTGTCTTTGCTTTTCGCGTTAGACGTTGTAAGCTTACGGTGCTTTATAATATCATAATATTATAGAAATAAGTTAGCGAGCAATTTACAAAACAATAATACTGGAAATGGATGGAACGAGTTTGGTGAGACATTTTATATTAGTTCTATTTTAGGGTTTTCCATTCATTTCAAATTGTTCAATTATATTAATTATCGTTGTCGTGAAGATGCCATGATGCCTAACATCTGGCGTTTGGCGAAGTCAATGTATCGCTAGATTGTTACATGTGGTCACCATTCCTGGCACAATATCGCTTACTTAGCATTTATAACATGGGCAAACAATGCGCCAAGAATTCAATTGTTGATATGGATCAGTATACCTACTGTTGGGAAGGATTCAAGTATTTACTAGTGCATTTAAAAAAAGGCTTGGCCTATATTTGCATTTAACCTTATAAGAAACTGTTAAGTAGGAACCTATTTCATTAAACAAGAAAAAGGACATAGGCCAAAATTAATAATCCACGCGAATCAAGTCGCGGGCAAAGAAGTTATAGTTTTATAACAATATTAATCAAATTTATTCTAAGGGGTTGTATGAAGTTTCAGTTCTATTATTGCTGTATCCTAAGATTTTCGTCTCCTTCCATGTGGAATCGTTCAGCTAAAATCCTTTTCTTCAGTTCAAATGATATTAATTTGGCGGTAAAGAAAAACCTTCCTGTGAACCAACGGATTGGGCCAAACAAAGTTTTTTACCGATACGCCAGCATTTACTTTGTACAAGATAAGAACCCCTATATCGGATCCCTCGATATCTACCTAAATTTGATTCAATTTGTGTTATTAAATGCAAATAATGATACACATACTAGCTGATTCTATTTACGATGCCATTGTATTCTATTACAAACATATCATTTCCCGGTTAACCGCAGTATTATGATTTTATAAGCAATCTAAACAAACAATAGCAATATATTATATTTTTACGGAGGTAATGTAATAGTTAAAATTATAACTAGGTATATTTATTATTCATAAACAAATATATTTTCCTCAAATAAATAAAGTTTAAAGTGAAATTTTACTATCAATCGGTGAAATTTACTAAGTAGAATATATATGCGTGTTCGCTCCCCTTCTAAAGTGGTCTTACCCTGCCAAATTACGGGGTGTGAAAGCTATTCAGAATGTGTGTATAAAAGCGGTCTTTTCAAATTAGTCGATTGCGTTTATTCTCAAGTTTACGCATATTTCTGGCTACAACTCTACGCTTGTGTAAGCAAAGGGGTTGTCCATGATCATGAATCATGTTCCGAGTATTTTTATTTTGTTTATTTGCACCGTCTATTATTGTGTCAATGTGTGCGTATCGACAATGCACAATAAAATAAAAAAAGCTCTTATTCACGTAAACCTAATACAGGTACCTATTTGTAAATAGTAAAAGCAACTATATGTTGCTTTTCAATTTTATTACGTTATTATTATTATTCTTACGGTGTTAAATTTATTTGATTATTTTTTAAATTGTAATTCGAATGTCATCCTTTTTTTACATTTAATTAGTATTAAATTCCCCTATTCTATTTGCTCTGATAAGTAGCAAAACCCTTTTGTCACCAAAATATGTGCGTCCGAAAAAAAAAAACATCCAGTTTATTCGTGATTGAGCCTACTGACATAAGGTATTAAGCTTCGGATTTAGTCTGAAAACCATGTTTGTTTCGTATATTTAAACATACATTCAATAAATGTTTTATTATTTAATAAAAAATCAATCAAAACTTATTTTAAATGCCCTTAACATCAGCGTTAGATGCAATAACGAAAGAAACAGACTCTCTCTAATTAGCATTCCGTCAATTATGATCAATTAAAGTTCAGGAGTTACAACATCCAAATTTTATAGTTCATCATTCTTTTGTCTTGTCTATAGTGAACTAGATTCACGCGCGCGGTTTCACCCGCCTAACTCCCGTTGCCGTTTGAACTTCCTCTTTAAATATATATTATAGCCTAGGCCTATAGCCTTGGCCTATAGCCTTCCTCGATAAATGGGCTATCTTTCACTAAAAGATATTTTCAAACCAGTAGGTATAAAAAAGACGCCCTGTTCGTTATTTTTCTTTATATTAACTTCATACATCGCCACTATTTCCATCATTTGCCAAGTTTTTGCGTCTTAATACACATAGGTGCATAATTATGGGACGAGTATAACTATCATAATATATAGTAATAAAAGTACGCCACAGATTATGTCAGATACATTTAGCAGTTCTGAACTCATAACAGCTGGAATGCGACTGGCAGAAAATGTAAAAAAAAATGAGAATACGCGAACTATTCTCGCTTTAAACTTTTAAACTTCGTATTGCAAAGTGAAGCCCTGTTTGTTCCGCCGCTTGAAATTTTAATGAGACGAACTCGACCGTTTGTAGTTACTTGTTATCTTCTACGTCAGGTATTTCACAAGTAGTAGGTGCATAATTAACGCTAGCCTATCGTCTTTCTACAATTTTAATATTACTTATTCATTTCATTTGGTATTGGAAAGACAGTGCTACTAATTTTCGCTTGAGCAGTTCTCCCTTCCAATTGTAATGAAATATTTACGATTTGTAAGGGTCCCTTCTGAATTTAATTTGGAAGAATTTCTAATGATATATAGACTATTGTTTCGCAATAATGTATTTACTTAGTCTAATGCCACATATCATTCGGAAAACATATTTCACGAGTTGAAATTTTAAAATAAAAATTGTTCGCCAATATATTTTCATAGAGCTTAACATTATCGTTGCCGGGTGGGAAATAGAATTCACTTCCATTAACTATTACAAGTCTTAACTTTGACAAGGATAAGCCTTCGGGCACGGACATCGCCCTGGGATCTACCTCGATATATAACATACACACAACAGAGTAAATGGAGCGAAATACTCTTCTTTGAGAGCTTTTAGGGTTCAAGAGGAAAACGAGATATCAGAATGAACACTTTGTCGTTTTCTAAACGCCCTTTAAATGTCTCGTATATGAGAACAATATAATGGAATTGTTATAGATGTGGAGAACGATGCGTAAATCCATTACCTTAACAATAATGTTCATGGAAATTCTTAAATCTACTGTTCCCTCGAACGTTAACTACATTAACATACATTATTAAATAAACTGTATTCCAAGCGTCCTGATAGGCAATTTATCTACATAGTCTTTAAGAGAAGTTTAAATTTGTTTCCTCTTACATTGTAAAAATGTAAGTTTTTGTCATAAAATCCGAGTAAAGCGCGCCTATAAAACTTACCTACGAGGTCGAACTAAAGGGTACTTTTTGTTGTTGCAAACAATAACTCGCTTTTAGTTCGACCTCATAGACGATAAGTACTAGTTTAAAATAACGAAAGTTTAAAAAAAAAGTTGGACGGAAATGTACTAAATAATAGCATACAGTCCAATGTTCTACCCCATTTAATTTAACATTCATATTTATTGAACGGAAATATTAATATTTTATGGATGACAATACATAAATAAAATAATACTGTTGTATTAATATTATCGGTCTTCTTATTTTATTAATAGAAGTACTCCCAAAATCACAACAACTCTACATTCTTAGTTCTAGTCTCAATCTAAACAGCTCGAAAGACTTATGTTTTATGCAAATCTGTATATATATATGCCTATATTTAAGTTTGTTAACTGTTTGTAACAAAAGTTATTTCACTTTAGTGATTAAGACTTTAATTTACCATCTTTAGACGCTTCCTGCCTTAGACTAAGGACCTTCCCAGATCAGGCATCAGTGCTATAAATACCTTTGTATATCTATAGATGAAGATGAGTTTATTTATCCTATTCAATTCTTATCTAAAGTTTCAAATTATTCATTTCACATTAAAATCTTGTTCGTTTCTATTCGCATAACATATAACAACGTCTTAGTTCGTACATTATCTATTTTATATAAATTTAAACTTGCGAGTAGCATCTGCAACTTGTAACGAACGTCGAAGTATCTAACTTTACCTGTTATCAGTAATCCAAGTTGAATAGGTACACGGGGAATATCCGACTGATTCAATCGCTTTCTATATTCAGTTGCTGTTCATAAAACTTTTCCTGTAGTAATTCGATGTTATTACGTTGCTGCTATTCAAATATAGCTTGAATATAATATAATATAGTTATATATAAAATAAAACTAACTTAGAAAATACTAGGTACTATTCTAAATAGTACATACATATGCTTACCAGCTCTTTAGCTTCGAACACTATCCTAATCATCATTTTCATTAGTAAGGTTTTACAATCGCGTACTGCCATGGAGGTGTTTATTGGGTATTAAAAGTACAGTAATGTTAAAATAAAAAATAAGATATTATAAACTTTCACTCTACAACCCCTACAAATGGCATGTTCCTCTGTTTGTAAAATTTCATTCTTAGTGCTTTCTATCATAGTTCATAGCACACATTAAGCAAGCGCAACAACGATAAAAAAGCAATATTTGAGGCTCAACAAATTCTAGGTTTATACCTAAATAAAGTTCATGTTTTACCTAGTACTAAGTCTTCAGAACTTCTGTAGGGTGTAATATGAATACATTGCATCAAGATACGTGGTTAGTGGTTCAAAATGCCTAATACTATATTAGGCATTTTGAAGTTCATACTCTGCTTGTGATTTAATACACTTTTTATGAAAATTTGTTTATCTCGTTTTCGTCAAAAGATATTTAGCAAGTTTTTCACCATCTAGAGAATTTTAAAGGAGAGTTTTGTATTTAGGTTATCTCGCGGTTCTACCCGCCTTAGATAATTACTCTGTCCCAGTGGGTCGTAGCAATGGGAGTCCAGTTTAAAAGCGATGACTGCGCAACTATAAATAAAATTGCGTAAAAGAGTAACAAAGTTCTAAACACCCATCCATACAAACTTTCGCGGGATATAACTGTTTCTACTTATAGTAACACTCAGTGAAGTCACTGTCTGCCATCTAGCAAAGCACACGTCGAATACATTCAAACGGCACAAAAGAGCATTCATCATTTCAACGAAAATAATGATGAGCTAGGAAGGAGAGAATAACGAGAGAGCTGCTCGGTTCATAGATAATGAGGAATGCTAGAAGACTTCCTTTCAGGAGATCCCTCATTAACGCGCGGCTTCGGGCGCTCAGCTTTCATTAAGACACCAATGTTGCGAATGGTAGCACAGCCACATGATGATTGCTTCTGCCGTACCTATACCTTTATCAGTACATACTAATTGTTATGGAAGAAACGCCCTGCTCGCCGCCACAGAGCTGTCTGATTACAATTTTATCTCCCCCCGTGTCAGACATGGCTTGTATGTGTTGTCTCCCTAAGGTACTGGTATAATGAAGAGGTGCACATGTTTTATTAATTATTTTAGATATTATGTATATTTAAAAGGTCACTTAATTCACATTCATAAAGAATATAATCTAAATATGTTAAATAAATATTAAATATTACGAATTAAATAAAAAAAAACTTTCATCTTTGTACTCCTGGTCCACGTAAATAATGACGTTTGCGATAACTTCGAAGTTATCGCAAAATAACAGCGCGTGTTTTCGCAGCGCAGCGATTGAGTTAGGCCGAATGCGATTATTCGCGCTCGATCTTTAAGAATTATTGGGCAAATTTTTTGTTTTATGTTCGTTGTAACTATGATGGATAGATACTTGAATACCTATTTATTTAGTGTATGTTGTATTGTTAGTCCTGAAGAGTATAGGTATTTCATACGATAAAAGTATACCCACCTTCTTATTTCATTGAGTTTTCGTAGGTACCTATATTAATTTGTTTCTGTTTGTTTTGACTAAATTTCGCCCGTTTTGTTAGAGGTTTAAAGACATTCTGTAGTACATATTAGTATCAGTATTGTACCCGTGCGAAGCCGGGGCGGGTCGCTAGTTATTTATATTTTAATAAGTGAAGGAAAAACCCATTTTATCGAAAATTTCGCAGATAAAAATGATTTTTATTTTATTTATTTTAATTCCTCAAGCAGCTTTAGAAGTTACAATGTTTATTGCTCTCATTTCTTGTAGGTATTTTTAAATTAAGCATTAATATTTGTTTCAAGGCAAGGATTATTAAGTTTTACCTTAATATTTAATTTAAAATAATGATCGAAATTATTAAGGCTTGTATTTACAAATAATGAACTCGAATACTTGAATAATTTGTAGTATTACAAAATATTGTAACACTTATAATATAGGGTATTTATTTTACAAAATTAATTTTTTGGGTGCAATGAAACAATAAACGCCATTTCAAACAAAATATTGCATTTAACTTCGTTCCACGCTTAGGCACGGAAATGTGTAAGAAGTAAAGATCGAATTCTTGCTCGCCGATGCACTGGTGGTACCATTATACCACGTTTTTATTAACAAGCTTTCTTATTCGTCTGCTCGGCTGGAATTTCGTAATTGATTTGAATTAAATTCTTAGTACGATCCAGATCTCTATACGTACATAGATTCAAGATAATTCTGTAAAAATATATAATATTAGTATAGACTAGCGCCCCGCCCAGGCTTCGCAATGCGATTCTATTGAGTATAAGCCATCCTCTTGAATCACTTTAACTATTAAAAATCCGCATTAAAAACCGTTGCGTAGTATAAAAGATAGTTAAGCTTACATAGGGACTGACAGATAGTGCAGTGGGAAGCGACTTTTTTATACTATGTAGTGATTATATTTTAGGAATAAGTATAAAACTCTATACTTTGATAAGCCATGTGGCTTAAGCTTTTTATGATTATTTATAAAAGAAAACTGCTAAAGAGGAACCTTGTTCGATGAAAAGAAAATTGTAAGTCTTAAAAGTAACGCTCGAGATCCGTGTTTCTAAATAAAAAAGTACCCAGTAAAGTCGCGGTGGCTGGGATTTTATAACATCTTTATTTTTTTACTTATTAGCTGAACGGCTTAGCTTAAATATTACCTTTATACCTTATAAACTGTCTTCTTGTCTTATAGTTTACTCAGCCAAGCTGGTAAATGGAAAATTGTAATTAGCGAATAAATTATACACATTTTGAACTCTTAAATAGATGATGTTAGAATGAGCAACTATTTAATAAGTTTCTCCAACAACACTGCTGTCATTTCAGATCCATCTGACAAGCTACGATTTGCTTTGAGTCAGATATGATTATTCTTTCTGATAAAAAATTACGGGTTTTCAGTGATGGACAGGTTTACCTAACTGTGTTACTGTTTCATTTGACTAACATTGAAAACAATATTTTTAACTATTTCATACGTTCACTTTTCTGATATAAATATAATAAACCGTTTTATTGAAATGGCCACTTTAAAAGTATAATAACTAGTCAAACGTATTTGTATGCGTACGTAGGAACTTCAGGGTATTAAGTTCAGTGACCTCGGTTTAAGATCACACCATCAATTTATAATTAACTGAATAGTGTTCCCGTCATTTACACGTTTATGATATATTTTTAAATATACATAACTTATTTCCTGAATGGACAGACAGAAGTCCATTATTTCTTCATTTCATTTATATTATGTGACCCATCAAAGTGATAGGAACCACATTTTTGAAATTAATTAATATTCTTCAATAAAGATTTTTTCATCCCACCATCTCGGAAAGCGTATTTTTAATCTTCAATATCTGAGTGGAAAAGCCGTTTTTATTCGATAAAGTAAATTGAATTTAGAACATCGTGTGCACTAAGTTTGTGAATTAAAAAAAACATTAAACCTATTTACTGCTACCTCTATGGTGCCGAATATATCATACAACTTTTTTTTAATTTGTTAAAAACTCAGACTCGGAACCTTCTTGGTGTTCTTTTTTCAATTTGCTTTGTACGCATTTCCTCGCTGAGGTGGAATGAAAAGTTACGTGTTGCATTCGAGTGCAAAGATTTTTCACCTCGTGCTCTTTTGATTCCCTCGCTAACGCTCAGAATTCTAATTTTGAATCCTTCGCTTGCTCGGTCATCAAAATTGAACACGCGGTTAAAAAGCAACTTTGCACTCTTTTATAACAAATAACTATTTTTATAAATCGTTTTATCAGTTGGCGCGAAGCCATTACGCAAAGGTACATACAGCAGGACACAAGAATGGCTTAATGCCAGACAAGAAAAAGGTTTTCAAACTTGGCACATTATTTTAATTCACAATAGGGTATGCTCAGCGATTAATAATAAAAATCCATCCCTCAATAACGAGGCAAATGAAATGTTATATTGTTTTTTGTTTAACGATTGATGTTCAATTTAAACAACCAGTATATAAAACAACCAGTACCGCGTTTATATATTCCATTGACGGAATTTATTGAAGTGCAATTATGTATATTATTTATTCTACATTTAAAGAAAAATAGTTACTTAAAAATGAAAGAAGTCTGGCATACCTACAAGTGCAGAAGTTTCATTAATCCTCAACGAGTAACGAAATCTTCTTTATTTTCCTCATAAACACTAGGTATAAGAAAGACAGAAGATTTTGACTTATTTATTTGTCTATACTGTCTAACTCTACGACGAATAACATTCTAATGTTACAAAGACGCATGGTTTTGTGTCAAGGACTAATAGACATCTACATACGCCTCTCAATAACTTATGGCAGATTTATTTCGAAATATATAATGCAGAAGAGATTAAGTACTGCATCTGTGTTAGCTATAAACTAGGACACTGCGGCATTCGTAGCCGCAAAGGCATGTCTTTCTCACTGAAATATATTACAGTTTGCTTAACCTGCCTTAAGACAGAAGAATAATTTTCTCGACGCCATTTCATTCCTTTTGAAGGGTTGTACGCCTATTTCTCACTTCATATAATTGTGATACTTACAGCAAATGGAACAAGAAACAACAGAAAAGTTAAAAATTCTGATGTACTTTTGTTTTGTTGTTTTTATCGTAACCATTCTATTGTGAAAAAAAAAAACAATTCTTGAAACAATTGCTGTACCGATTTTTTAGTGGTAAGGGTATTTGTTTATGAGATCTGGTGTTCTGGGTTTGATTCTCACTTCGGACAATTATTTGCGTGAATCTACTAGATAGTTGTTCTGAATCTGGGTGAGCTTTGTGTCCGTGAATATAGTATTTGTAAAGTCCCGATACAGTGATTCATTTCCCAAGTGCAGGAGTAGTCTTAATAAAAAAATAAATTAATCTGAAGGATCGTTAAAAGTTTGAACAAAATATATATAACAAAAATTTAATTTAAACTTATTGCTCTTAAAAAAATAACATATTGCAATGTCTAAAGTTACATTAATGAACACTTGTTATCGAACACAGTATGTAGGTACAGAATATTAATTTAAAAACTTTTTTCTGTAAAAAACCTACGCCAAAAATACAGACACTAAGACCTGGAGGCTAAACAGGTAACGAAATTACGATGACTTCGATAAAAATGTCTCCGCTACTCAGCATTTACTAGGCATGCAAAACTTATTTTAAACATGCCAATATATTAAGTTAACATACCTACCTTCAAAAATATAGTAGGTAATAATAACGTAGGAAAAAAGTTTTGTCACTAATTAGCTGCAAAATAATAAACTGGGATAGAGTTATTATTATTAAAGTGAACTTTGCTCCTATAAACACTGTTCCTCGATTAATGATTAAAATTGCCCTTTCACTTATCAAAACCAGAGATGACAGCGACCTCTTTACGTCGTCGGTTTAAAAATAAACCATCTCTATTGTATTGTACAAAGACTCCATTGATCCTAAATGAGAGTAATAAAGAATGATTAATGATCATACTGAATACGACCCTTCTTTCGCGGTATTAGGTAGCTCATCTTGATATAATTACGACGTGGTTTTCTCTGTCTTATCATTACGTCGGCTACCTATTTACCGCATTACGTAGCTACGCAACTAATTAAGTCATTTTGTTTGATAACTATTAAAAGTTCGTTGACACTACATAATGAGTTATTTCTTTACTTACTGTCGCAAATACAAATACAGTAGGCAATATTGTTAGCTAGAAGTATCTTCGGAATTACACGTATCTATAGATCTACTTAAAAATTCCTACCTACCTATATGTACAAAAAAAAATGTTTTAATAGTTCGTAACAAAAATTAAAGATAACTACCTAAAAAAAACCCACCAAATATAATCATTTGGTGGTTTCGGAATTACATTCAATACCTACTATATATTCAGTCAATACCTACTTTTGAATATTATGGGTGGTCTACGATCGATTTTGAACTCACCTGTATGGTTGTCATGATAATTATGAAATATTTCATTTAGTTAAATAAATAAAGATTTTACAAAGTTTTGTCTACCTTACTTGCATACTGGTGGAAAAAATAATGAAGCCTCTCCCATTTCTATGGTTTATTCATTAATTACGTTATGTGTATGATAACATTTTTAGAAGGTGTTTTGTTCGTAATTTTAATGTCCACCAGTATATATCAAACAACACAATCTTTATTATAAAACAGGACATATGTATAAGAGGTAGAATAAAATCTCCTTTAGTGTAGTTGCCTGCTAATTAAAATCCACCCTACCTATTGCATTTTTCACTCATGCTAAAAGTAGGTCGCAACGACATGTTGCATTTCCACTGGAGAATAAAGCACCCTTTTATCAGTTGCAATCAATTCTATCCCTTTGTTTAGCCGAGGCGAGTCTAAAGAGCTACCATGTTCAGTCTACTTTGATCCCTATCTGGTAGTATCTGCTACGAAGCTATTATAAATAGCATCTATTTATAATTTACGGAGCATTACTTAGCTGTTTAGCATCATTGCATGCCGTGAACGTTCATGTTTATGTGCTCTTTGTAGTAGTCCCATTTTATATACAAAACTTATAGGTTGTTCTATAAGTTTTCAACACTGAACATGGGATCACATGTAGGCTAAGAGGATCACTTATTGCTAAAATTATCACGTACTAATAGTCTAAAGTAATATATAAATATATATATTATATACTTGAGTGAACCGTTAAGTATCGGTCTATAAATGTGCCAGAAACAAATTACAAAGATATTTCCTGACGTTCCAAAATCTTTTTAAAATTTGACTTATGAATCACTTTACTGTGTCACTATGGCTGTGCAGTTCTAAAGGTTTTATTCAAAAACGGTTTCAATCAAAGCAGACTCACATTTTCTAACGAGCGAGCAAAATAGCTAACGAAACTCAAAGCCGGATAACAGGAGAGGTGAAAATAAAACAAGAGTTTACTGGATACATCTAAGCCGGGTTGAGATTAAGTGCCTTTAATCCTGCCTCATGCAGGATTACAGTGTGCGACTAGGGGTTACCTACTTCTACCAAACAAAGGCAGGTGGGGACAGACCTGTAATAGTTTACTTTGTTGTGAAACTAAACAAAACAAATGACTAATGAAATTGGAGACGACTAATTTGTCTGGCGAAGTGGCGACTGCAACTTTAAATTGAAATAGAGAAATACGAGGGTAGTAAACTGTTGATTAAAAATAAAACTTTTAGGTAAACTGTTTGATAGCTCAGATGTATCGTGAATTTAAATAATTTAAAGCTACAATATTGAAACTTAAAATTGAACGTTTCATTGTTATATGTTGCAATATCACATTCTTAATTCTAAAAATACACCCTTTTTACGACTGTTGAGGTTTTACGTATGACCTCGCATTAACTCAGGCTTCGCTAACTAATAAGGTTAAGCCATGTTAAGTTGTGATGCCTAGTGCCTATCGCTTTCCTAATCAGCACGACAAATTTGAATGTTAGTAAGGTTAACTACCACCCTACATTTAATACTACCTACTTATGTTTTATTGATGTTTTAAAAAGGCCGAGCGTAG
This sequence comes from Nycteola revayana, assembly GCA_947037095.2. Classification (NCBI taxonomy): domain Eukaryota; kingdom Metazoa; phylum Arthropoda; class Insecta; order Lepidoptera; family Nolidae; genus Nycteola; species Nycteola revayana. Next base: position 9,842,631 of record OX344845.2, on the reverse strand, counting down.
ACTGAAAGTAATATGAAATTCCGCGAATACTTATGCTTACTTGTGGACTCTTTAAAGGCTTTTAACCCTGAGTCATTCATAGGGGAAGTGTGGGTGAGCACCCTTCATTGCCATTTCTCAGGAGTGACTTTGACTACGCGGCCGTTATGGGGCTCAATATTATTATTATATCTACATGATATATGTCTATATTTTTTCAAATTCTTCATTGTTCTGATGTATATTGAGTTGATGGGAGCTATGTCTGATTATGCCATAACCTTTATTAATTATTGTTTTTAAGTAAATAAAACGTACACGCTACTCGTAAGTAAATATTAGTTGAGCTACTTTCTGAGTAGGTAGTTTATAGCGTGTGTTTATAGATTTATGATAAATGTATGCTCATTTGTTTATTGATCTAACAACTAGTGTAAGGAAGCTATTGTTTCTTATGTTAACTAATGTTTTCATTTCGTATTGAAGTTCTTTAAAAGTGCTTAATTTTTTAAAGATTTTACGTTAATACTAGCATATTACCGTAGCATTACTTACTTACTCCCATCACCGTAGGACATTCACAGTAACATATAAACTTCCTCGATATCTAACACTGAAAGAATTACTCAGATCGGTCCAGTAGTTCCTGATATTAGCAAGTTCAAGCAAATAAACAAACAAACAAACTATTCAGCTCTTATATTAGTAGGCTGTAAAGATATAGATTATACATGTAGGTATGTCTACGATTCTACAGAATTATTTCAATAACTATATCAAACTAAATAGGTGCATATAGATGGCCACTTGTAATAATTTTAATATTCATATGTCTGAGATCACATTATCATCCTTACTTAAGCACAGCCGACCACATATAATTTATTTTGTACCTATAGTAACATTGTTTTTATTGTGTTTAGACGCAGTGGTCGTAGAGGCATGGAGGGCGGCAGTGGCGTGGTATACCGCGTGGTGGGGCGCACCCGCAGCAAAGCGGACTGCGGCCAGCAGACCGAGCGACAGCCCCCCGCGCCGAGGCAGGACACCACCTGGAAGAAGTATACAGACTCGCCTGGAGTTGGAGCACCACCACTGGTTAGTATTATACTTATGTATAATAATAATAGCCTTTATTTAGAAACTTTTTTTTTACAAATAACAATCTTAAATTAGCGACTCTGTTGAGCCTCCTCTATTTGTTTCCACTGTAATCGGTTTAGAGCTTTCCTTGTCCATAATTGCCTTGCTATCGCCTTTGTCTCGTCTTCCTGCTTCGTTTTTCGTATCTGTCTGCCTCGTTTCTTTTTCCTATTTCTAGGGTACCAAAACATAATAACAATTTAGTATTACATTTACTGTATGTTAATTTCCTGTGTCCCCCAGGTGAGGCATAAAATAATCGCAGTGATATTGATATCTATTTAAGTATCTACATAGTCTCTTTATCTATTATTAGCATCTGTGGCGTAGCGGTATACCTACATATTAGTTTAAATTTCGGATGTGATGGGTGCTTTTTTTAGCCAGTGTCTGTAGTATGTAACCCAGGAGGCTGTGCTACTTCACCGAGTATAGGTGACGGAGTTCAATCCCCACGCCCCGGACAAGAAATCTTGTGTAAATTCTAAAATTTACTTCCGGATCTGGTAGGTTGAGGAACTAGGTAGGTATTTGCTACAGTAATAGTGACTATTGCGATTCCTCGTTCAGAAGTTGACGTACATATGGGCTGATCGTGATGATGATGGTCTTAGAATACTTAAGGTTTTGTAAGCATATATTTAATGGATGCACTAATCGTGGACAACTAAATGCTTATAAAAATCTAAAGACACTAGGGCCAAACTAATTTTACCACTAAGCGTCCGTAATCAGCGTAAAAACAATTGATTTTCTGTATTTATAATATCTTGTTACACTAATTTCAGAATCAGCCTGCGCCGGCGCCGCCGAGTCCATCTCACGGGCGCAAGGGGGAGAGACGCGCGGGCCACCACTCGCCGCAGCACCACAAGCGGGAAAAACTGACGGCTGCTCAACAACTCGGCATAGCGCCACATCCTCAGGTAATTTTAATCATCATCATCATCAGCCTGTATAAGGTCCACAGCTGAATATGGGCCTCCTCCCGAGGGAGGGTTTTGCCACATTCACCACGCTTGGCAGGCGGATTAGTGACCGCAGTATTATGCTGTAAAATACAGGGAAACGCTGCTGGCCGTTCCCCGGTATACGCTTGTTTAGATGATGTTATAATAATCGGGACTTTACCGCCTCGCCATATTCGTCACTGATAGAGTACGTTAGTATACCTACCTACATATTATATTTTGTCATTTATAGAAGACACGGGTCTTAATCTGTACCTATCTATATGCTGGCCTTATGGGTACTTTTCTTTCTTTTTTTTTTTTGATTTCTTGAATAAAATTTTTATATTTTATATACCTAAGTACCTATTAGGTTATAGTTTAGATGCGGCGTCCATGAGTTACAATTACATATAATAAAACCAAATTACAAACAATATTACTGACGATAGCTATGCTTGGACGTTTTTCAGTATTTTCTAATTAAAGATGCATGAGGTGTCTAAATCACCGTGTTTTTTTTATAAATAGATATTTTTTAAATTGTAATTGTTGTTAAGCCAACGATTCTTATAATTAAAATCTGCATCTTCTAAAATTTTGACTTTCCTGACTTTCTTCATATTTATTTCTGCTTACAGTATGCGGGATCAAATTCGACCGGACAGCATCCCTCGAGGGGCGGTTCGCAGGTACGAATTACAATCAAATAGTTCGATGCATGATTTTTTGACAACATTGAAAGAAAATCATAACTCCCATTTCCTTAGCAACTTCATCATTAATAATAGCCGTTTATGGATCGCGCCATTAGTTAGATGTTCAAGTAAACGTCAGCTTTAAAAGTATTAGTAGATTAAAAAGAACTTATGAGTTCGTGAGTGAACTCCTATAATATTTTTAATAGTCCATCCATAGCATACCATGCAATGTTAGCTTTGAGAAATGAATTTAGCTAATTTTTATCATTTGATTATATTATCACACTAATACAATCATTGTGTTGACAGCTCCAATCGCCAAGCGGAGGATCCCGACCATCGAGTGTGTCAAGTGGCGGAAACGGTAGCATCTGTTCTTCAGGCAAAGCGAAGGTTCCACAGAGCTTTGGATATGTCAAGAGACAGAATGGTGTGCAACAGCCTTCACCACAATCTAATGGTCCTCCACCACATGGTACGTTTTATACATGTGAGCTACCGTATAACGGCATTAGTTAATATAATACAGTAAAAGTTAGTTATGCTACTCGGTACTAGATGTCGCAACTAGTATGTTACAGTAAAATTATGAATTTGGGCATTACTAACAAAATCCTAATAGTTTTTCTATTCGATAATAATTGGCGACAACTGTTCCATGACAAAAAAAATGCCAAAATATAGAGTAGCCTATTTGATAGTTTTTTTTTAAATTGATCACAAGACAAAAGAATACAGGGGCTTTTATTAATTGTTTCTCTAATTCCCATGGCCATGACAGAAGTTGGCGCGAAATAAACAAATAATTCTACGATTTTACTGTTTTGAGATAGCAAAAACGTTTTTTTATTATATTAGAAAACTTTTGTTTACTAGGAGGAAGGACCGCACAAGTTTCAGCCGTACCTAGAACTAAGGTCAAAGTTTCGGGAGGCACACAAACTTGCACGCAAGATCTTCAAATACACAGTAAGTTTTACTGTATTTCTACTTAACTTACTCCTTTATTCGATTACATTTAGCAATTACAGGTTATCATTATTGACAGAAATTTTTGTTCGTGAATTTAATCGGTCTATTTAAACTTTTTGGCGGCCCAGAAAATGGTATCGGTCCGAAGTCCTACTCTTTGGGAGGTACGGCTGCAGCGCAACTTTCAGCGTCCGTTCGAGAGAGGCTTCTGGGATCTCAGTCATTACCGAAACCTGGGACACATGAATTTGCTGCACTGTTTCATCATCATCGGTAAATATATTTTTTGTATATCAATTTATGTTTATACTGTTTTTGTTGTAGCACAATGACAAGTTTGAAGTATGCATACATTACATTAATTTTGATTTGAATGCATTGTTTTTGATTTCTTTGTGCACTTAGTACTAACAAAAAAAAGTTTAATTGAACTGTGACATCACATTGTAACAAATCAGCTTGGGCCAATATTGTTTGCAATGTTTTTTGTTTGTCTTCATTGAGTAATTTATACTGCAGAGGACAGAATTTTGTCAATTATCAATTTATTTTTATTTTGTAAAAGAATTGTGATTAAATGGGAATATTGTAGCTTCCATATTATAACTTTATCATATTACTTTACAAAACTGACTTACTTAAACCAAACCCAAACAGTCTTTATTAAATTTAATAGTTCTACCAATAGAGCAAAAAGGATCATAACAATTCAGTATTTCGTTCAAACATTTGTCCTGATCTTATCAATATTTGACCTCTACTCCCAAATAATCCTATCATATTCTAACTAAAGTCAACAAACACCAATTAACTCACTTATATAAATATTGGTTAGATTATAATCCAGGGATGTTAAGATGACTTTTAATTGCTTGTATTGGTCAAGAACAAACTGTTCTCTAATTGTAACGGTATTACTCATACAAAAGTGTTAGATGATTCGGCTCTGTGTCAGAACAATTAATCTATTGTAGAGTAAACACATATTGGAAGAGATTCTCGAGACATGTAGAAGTCTGGACCATTAGTACTACCAATAGTTATTTGCACTGTTCATACATAGTATCTAATACAATCTGAAAAGTGTGTTGACAAAATGGCTCATCCAGCAATCACAAATGTTGACAAGTAAGCAAACAATTTTTTATCATTGTCACTTATCTGATAAAATATGTGTGGGAATATTTGAATTATTTCGCTTATAATCCGGGTTCAAACAGGACCAACAGTTGGTGAAACTAGATTTAAAATGAAATGTAAGTGAATATTGTTCTCTTTAGTTCAGTTAGTAAACATTTTTTCACAGGATTGCTCCCAGAGGTGGAATCAAAATCAGTGACGGCAGTCTTTCTGATACACAAACATACTCAGAAGTCAAATCTGACTATGGTATCCCATATGCTCCTTGGCTAAGACACAGGTAACGTAAGATTGTGAATATTTATGTCTTGTATGCGGTTGGGTGTTATGTTGTATGAAATTGATTGATTGATTTGTAACCAGCTAAATTAGTATTTGTTGTGAAAATATACCAATAAACCTACCTTCTCTATGTCATGATCATCACCGGTCTATCTCATTACTTTCTTATGCTTACTTTTGTATGTCATCTAATCATATCTTTTTAACTACAATCATGATACTGGCTTGTGCCCGTTCATATTTTTGTATATACTTATTTAAAATATGACGACATGCAGATTTTCTACCATGATCACATGCTTTTTCAGTCCTATATTGAATGGCCAGTTGTAGAAGAATAAATGCAACAATTTGATATTTAATATAATTCACTCTAAAAATTAGAGACCATATTGTTGGAGATAGATGACTAACCCATTTAACTATGAACTCATACTTATAATTGATTCAATAATGGTTCTAAGATTTGATACTAGCTACAAAGCTGTTTGCAGATATAGGAATTAAGTAAAAATATATTAAATAGTTGTTATCATATCGGGTAGTGAAGTACAGCTCGCCATTCGCGCCGTCATCATTGATCCCCGTTTCAGCAACACATACTCAGCGTCGGGGCGCTTGTCCGAGGGCGAGTCGATGGAGTCGCTCACGTCGCTGCATTCTGCGCAGGCGCACAACCACACCTCCTCCCCTAACTCACACCACCGCAGCTCACTCACACACAATAAGCTCATCATGCACCGCGACGCACAGGGCTCCAGGTTAAACAGGAGCAACAGTATTAGGTGGGTCCAGTTTCCTTACGTCTATAAAAGATATTATACACCTAGATGTATAAATTTCCTAAATTTATTATTTATTATAAATTTAGAAAATGTATACATCTAATACATTTTCTAAATTTATAATTTATAGATGTATACATTTTCTAAATTTATAATTTATAAATGTATACATTATCTAAATTGATTATTTACAGTTGGGAAATTTATTTAAATTAAATATAAATTTTCAATATTTATATATCTCACAGAATTTTGGTTTTGGTTTTAGATTAGTTGTAGGTAATCCCTTTATCCCGTCATTTATTTTCGAAACAGAATTTACATTTATTAGTTTAGACTAGTGGTTTATAAAAATAATTTACTTTTGGTATTAGTAAGTAAGGGAAGGTAAATACTAAAACACTAAGATTTAAATTACCAAACCGTTAAGAAATAGGTTAACTAATAGTTCAGACAATGTTATAACCTGTGCATAATATTAATTTTCCTCCTGACAATTCCAACATCACATTCATGTATCATGCTTAAACTATGTATCTTATACATATGATATCCTTACTGTATGTGTATCCCTTTTACATCACAGCTTATGTACTTTAACCTTCTTATATGTGTATTTAGTTATTAGTATATTCTACTTCGGTGGAGGTTATATGATATATGAAGTAAGTGTTGTTAATTTTTAGCTACCTCAGAGATAGGACGTTCCCAAGGTATGCCACAGGGTTGGATAAATTGTTATTGTACGCTTCATGGTGGCACGCTTAATTTTTTAATACAAATGTTATGCATGATTTGAACATGGCACGGCTTACTATAATTTTAATTTATTATATTTGGTATCCAATTATAAGACCGACTTCATGTTTTATTTTAAAGTAAATTGTTGAATAAATAAAATCCATTTAACTTGGGTTATGTTATGAGTCATCATTTTGTTATACAAATTATATTTTTCTCTCGTATTATACCATATCTACCAACGTTAATCAGCATCGTCCATGAATAAAAAAAAATGAATAAATGATTAAGTACTATTAGGAATAATAATATATTTTTTAATTTACCTTCTTAAATATTTTTAAGGGCCATATGCCTTCCTGCTTTTTAATTTATCTATAATTTTGAAGTGTATTAAAAATAAAATGCTGAAAGTGTGATACAGGCAACCACTTTGAATTCCTTTTAAAATAGACTTGACAAATACTTTACATCACTTGAGCTACACGCATCAGCTTAATAAAGCTGCTAGTGTGGCTACTATATAATCATTAAAAACCAATGTTAATATTATTGCTATTATTTTGATTATTGAAGACTCTAATTGAGTTCCACCGTCCACGTCACTAAGCTTTTGTCGCAAAACGATAAATGTAATGGACTACACTGTGCCATGTTGTACTGTGCGCTACGAGTAAGCCTTCACGATGCAAACCAAGTGTTTCATTGCAAGTAGTGAGTGTTACACAAGTATATTTTTTGAGACCCGCTCAATCGGGGTATAGGGTTAAGGCAAACGTCGTTATTTAAAAAAAAATGCCATTAAATTGTATCTCAATTGAGAATCGTGTGTTACTATGAATTATTTACAAAAATCGCGAAATTTTCATTATAGGCATTTATATCTCACAAGTAGTGATAACTGTCAATTTCCATAAAATATAGTGGTGGTGACGAACAGGGGCCCAAAACTGTTTTTACAGATCACAAACCTGAAGTGAAATTTCAGTTCAGTTTCTAAAATACAAATAATATTGTTTATTTCTCTCTAAAGGTAGCGGTCCCTCGTAGATTCCGCTCTCTTGGGAATCGTCCTAGATAAATAATATTATAGTCTTTACACTCACAAATAATGTGGCTTTCTATTGGTAAAATAAATTATCAAAACCAGTTCAATCAAATCAGATCCCGAGAATATGCTACAACTTCACTAAATTACAAACTTTATAATATATTTTGTATACTTAGATAATCATTCATATTTCTCCAACTTTGGATGAAAGGAGTAACTACCTAGCCTTATAATGGGGTCTAGATAATGTATCCTAGCTTTATGTCATAACTGACTGTAGTAACATCTTTTTGGACTAATATTAGTTGTAACTAATCGTAAAATTGTAGATTTGGAACCCTAAAAGTGTTTCAAAAATAAGTTCATATTATCGCATCAGACAGCTTGAAGTGTAAATTTGCCATAACATAAAAATACAATTTTAGTCCAATATGTTCGCCTCATAATGCGATGGCACTGATCATTTCCACTATACTTATTGAAACAAATAAAACATTTACTCCTGCGATGTTTACACACGAACACCACTTCATTTTGTGCACTCACACTTGCAAGCACCAACATTTTCTTGTAGGCCTATTCTATAAATACCTAGTTCACTGAAATATCTGTTTGTGAAATAGATAGATAGGAAGGGGGGCGATACGATGCAACTTCCCTCATTAGATACTAGCGTCCTAGTGCCCAATGAGGATAGGTTTTTTCAAGATAAAATAAAAAGCGCAGAGAGATTCAAATTGTTGAGTCCCTTAGCTATCTGTCTATGAATATTATTTCTTCTAATATTTAAGTTTTAGGACTTCTGTATTACATTACTTAATCTTGGTTATTCATATCATATTGTTTAGGATAATATTGAAGTGGAATTGGATTTGTTATTTTAAACGAACCATGGAATGGAATGGAATTTCACAAAATGAGTTATTTTTCCAATTCCATTCAATTAATTAGTTGGTTTTCAATTAAATTCAATTCAATTACTTTGTGAACTGGGTATTTATTGACTAAGCCACTTATCAAGCAATGTTACACTATTTAAAAAAGCGCTTCTTCGTAGATTGTTTATACAGTTGTTTTGTTCAAAAATTTAATAATCCTTGTATTTGCAGATCTACAAAGTCTGAGAAGTTATACCCATCGATGCTGCAGCGGTCATCGGAAAGTGACTACGAGCCGTATTATTGTTTGCCTGTGCAATATGGACCAGCTGGACAAGGTGAGTGACTTGTATCTGTGATAGTTCTATTATTCTAGTCATTTCCAGCTTTAACTCGCAGCTTAGCCCGCACAACGCCATCTATTGATTGCAGATGAAGATTACGTCAACTTGAGCGTACGTTACGTTAGCTCTTGAACAGCGCCCTCTAGGTGTTTAAACTTAAAATATTATCCCACAGAAACGCATTACCGGGACAACAAGTATCCTACTATGTTCTAATCTAGATCTTTATCTATCTGTACGCCAAGTTTCATGTAAGGGTGATGCCGCATTATTTCGTTTATTTGGAGCGACGATTTGGCATACTATGAAAATAGTAGAATTTCATTTGGAATAATTTTAACATGACGAACGGTCAGTACACAAAAAAACCCTTGACAAGCAATGATTGCCAAAAACTTTATTTGTTATTTCATCATTATATAACAACAAGTTCAAAAATAATTCACTTTACAAAATAATTATCCGATATACTTTTATTTAATAACGTAGTATTATTTGACAAATAATTCATCGTGTTTTTCATTTTATCTCATAAAACAACGTTTGGTATTCGCGGCAGCGGCCGGCGAGTGCCAGAACCGAATTGTGGGCAAATAACAATAGGTTAGGTTAGGTTAGAACTGCGGCCATATAAGTACCTAACGCTAGAGCCGAGCGAGCGAAGCGAGTGCTGCCGCGGCAGCGGCTGGCGAGTGCCAGAACCGAACCGGCGCGCGGCGCTCCGTGCAGCGCCGGAGCCGTGGCAGATACGATTTGTGTCTGCCGAATGATTTTCCGCGAAATAAAGTTTATGCTATTCGTTGTTATGCTAAATAAAATTATGACTAAAAATTCTGCCATAAAGAGTACCTAGACCCAATAGGATTTGTGCCGTGTGATTTCTGGCTTATAATAGACCTCCCCCCCCCCCTTCTCCTTCTATAGATGTCGTAAGAACAAAAAAAAAGGTCATACACCAGATGGATGGGTAGCAGCATCTGCATAATAGTAAATAGTAAAATATTAATTAGATTTATTTTTATTGTTATAGTATAAAATATAATAACTAACTTTATAGACTTAGTAAAAAGTGGTTGCTTTAGCATAAAAACTGTCAGTTATTGAAAACTGTATTAATTGATCACTCACTTTTTTTAATAATTCATTTAATGTAATATTTATACTACTATTGCATATGATATTAATTGCCCTAATAATAAATATGCATAATGTGATACAATTAGAACCATATTTAAATTTTAATCAATCCCCTATAGATTTATTCGAGGTGATCCTAGCAGTGACGTGATGTTGATGGTAGATTAACTATTCGAGGTGACTGCAGTGGCAATTAACTAAATTATTAATATGCAATGAGTACCTAAACAAGGACAGTCCCATGTGTCGCTTAGTTGCAATAAGAATAATGTGATTGGTAGTTGCTGTTAACATGGCTTTCTGTTAGTACGTTAAGCCAATGTTAATGATTTATTTCCTCCAGCTCTATATATATGAGCTCGACGCATAGTTTTCGTTGTACTTACATTATGCACACTCATTTGATTTAAGTACACGTTTCATATAATTCGTGTACTTAATATCAATTTTATTTCATAAATGAAAAATGTTCAAATAACAAAGAAGCTAATACCTAGCTTTTGTCCGAGATTTCGTAGTACCTTCCCTAAATATACCGTTAAACGACTAAAATAGGCTTACAGATGTAGTTATATTCGTACACAAAGACGATACATATACGAACCAAGGCGGTCTCCTTTGTTTTCCAAGAACTTAACATATCAAAGTAAAATTTTACATACCTAGTACAAAACGAGATTAAGACACTAGAACAGGTTTAATTAGGTGTCAGGTGTTTACTTTGAATTTAATGCGTTCGTAGTAAAGGTATGCGAATACTTGGCCGTAGGATTGTACGTGATTCACAGATGTGCCAGCGCGGCTAGTTTAAAGGAGTAAATACATACGTAAGTTATAGTAAGCGATTAGAATAATGTATAGGGTATATTATTCTTAGTTTATAAAACTTTATAGGTATACGTAGGGAATACTTGCTTAACTATGTGATACGATGAATTGCAGCACCGTTGGCTCAGTGGTAAAAGTAGTTGCTTCTGAGATCCGGTGTTCTGGGTTCGATTAACACCCGAGACAATCATTTGTGTGAACTACAAATAGTTGTTGAGTCTGGGTGTATTGTGTGTGTGACGTCCGTAGGTACCTACTAGTATCAAAAAGCTACACGTATTTTGTACCTTGTAACATATTATATTTATATTTTTCTCCCTTAGGTCTGAACTACGGCGTTTCGGAACCACCGTCTCCCTCTCCCCGGTCGGCGTTGTCGCCAACACATCAGCCCGGCAATGTTATGCACACGCCTAGACATTCGCATCACTATCCCAAGAAAAATGATGATGGTAAGTATTGTTAAGTAATTGTTTTTTTTTTTAAGATTACTAGCATCGGTATGCACTGTAATAGTATTCTTGTTAACCCTCGTGCTAAGCTTAAATGCTTGCGTTACGACTGGGTTCACGTCGGTAGTGCAATAATAGGTGGGGATTGAACCGCAAACCACATGATCGCAAGTCCGACGCCCTATCCATTGGGAAACGGCCGCTTCTATTTGTTTCTATTTATTGATTATAACAGTAGCTCTAGCCGTGTGGTTTCCGGCTTAAATAAGACCATCGCATATCTTCCCGGAGGTGTCTAAAGAGGCGACTAAGGGATGATGGATGGGCAGCAGCAAGTAACAGCTTAAAGTTACTTACAATCTTACTACGATCAATCCACTTGCAAAGCGAGGTGATAATGACAATTTTCTTAAACGATCCTGCTTTGCCATGGTAAGTTAAGAGGAGGCCCGTACTTAGCAGTGGACATAAACGGGCTTTTGATACAGCACACAAAGTAGCACGAGAGCTTAGTTTGCACTGAACATTAGTAAATCATCAGAGTCAAAATACCTCTCTGTCCTATTCTCAGTATTAGGTACTGCTATTATTATTATTTATATAGATACGTAATATGGAGATAAAACCCTGGTTTGAGAAGGGAGAAAAGTTATATGAAAATGACAGATCACTAATATTTAGAATATCTAACCTATTTGGAATATATTAGTGTTTTAAATAGATTTGGTTCGTTTCAATCGTTCTTGAACAAATATTTAAATGATTCCATTCTAATAACACAATATTAGAAACCTATTGTAATACCAAGGCAAAATAATTTTGCAGCAACGGAAACACAATCATTAAAATTTCAGCTCGTATAGTTTTGCTATAATTATAAAAATAGATTTCGTTTTTTTACTATGTTGTAAAAAATTATTACTTATTATAAAATCTGTAAGAATATAATATATTCTTTTTCGATTTGCTGGCAAAAGATTTTATAATAAGTAATAATTTTTTTACCAAGTAATAAGTTAATTTACGTGTCAATTATTTTATATAGAATAGGATATTGAATTTAGCATTATTTTACTATTGATTAATAGATTTAAATTATCATTGAATAGTGCTTCTGACCGATTGTAAGGCGACGATTATATCATCTTCATAAAATCTAAAGTCATTGTGTAATGAACAGTTCATTATACAATGAGTTGTACTCAAATTAACTACAATTGCTTATTCTATTGAATACTCTCCATTATTACTAGCTGTCAAGGGCAATTTTATCCGCGTAATGTCGTTCCATGTTCTGGTCCATACATATGCCCTCACCCATGCCCATTTCCATGCCTTCGCCTTCTCATTCCCCGTCCCTGTTCTCTTACAACGTAGTTCCTGTTTCCGTTTGGGATCTTCATATTATAGCCAATACTACTTCTAAATAATATAAGAATTGCAGTCCACTAGGTTTTAGAAAAAAAAATACAAATCTCTCTTTACAATATTGGTAGCCCAACAGCTAGGCGCTTGTGTGATCTTGTGGCCGGTTCTATGCCCACCCATTGCACTAGAGGACCCACTCGTTACACAAGGCATTTTAGCTTAGCACGAATTCACAAGACTACTAAGAAACTACAAAACTCTGCTAGAAATCATTATTAAAAAAAATGGTTTAGATTTTCTTAGATGTTTTGTAAAAATATGTTTTTATTTGACTCAGTCCTAAACTCTGAATAGTCTCCAATTAAATCGTAACTACCACATAAATAACGGCACCTACTTACAAATACATTTCAGCCAATAATACGATTCCAGTACATTCGTATGTTCGGTCATTGGTATCATTATACGAAGCAGATGTCCCTGTAATGTCGCAACCGAGACATGTGGCAACAAAACTTAAAGCAACGACCAAACTATAATACTTTTTTTTTCTTTTTAAACCTGAAAATTACTATGTGCGGAAGTTGTAATGGTGTGGAACGCTTTCCGTATAATATACGTCGTGCGATAATTACGAAAAAATTGTGTATGAAATCTGCCTCATTAATAAAACCCTTGTAAGCAATGAACTGACTACGCAATTGAAGCCTTCCTTCATAAAAAATCAAACAGGTTATAAGGTTTAAAATGCTACGTCATTAAGAAATTACTTTGCAGTGGACCGTCTACTGGCCTAGTGTTAATATTTTATTTATGTCTATAAAACTATGTATAGATATAGTGTTCACAAATGCACAGATATTTGTTCTGGTTATGCTTTTTGTCCGTGAATTAAGTGCTTGTAAAGCCCCCCCGCGACCCAAGGTTTAATTTATCTAGTGCGGGAGTTGTCTTAAAGAAAGTACGAAACGTGTACCTGCAAACATGAAGTAAGACAAGAACAAGAAGTATCTATTTAACTATAATAATTTATCTACAACCTCCGTAGCGTAGCAGTATTTGGCTCGCTTTAAATCTCGGAGATCATGGGTTCGATCCCCACGCCGGACAGGAAATCTTGGTGTAAATTCTAAGATTACTTTCCGGGTCTCATTGGTTGAGGGACTACCCTACGTGCCTCGGAAAGCATGTTAACCTGTTGGTCCCGATTGTTATAACATCATAATATATATATATATATATATATATAATAATCGTATATCAAGGAAGAGGCATCAGCGTTTCCTTGTGTGGTACAACATAATACTGCGGTCACCAACCCGCCTGCCTGGCGTGGTGACTATGGCAAATACGCTCCCTCGTGAGGAGGCCCTTGTTCAGCAGTGGACGTATACGAGCTGGTGATAATGATGATGATGAATTTATCTACAATGTTTAATTTGCTTTTTATAACAGTGCATGGATCAACCGCATCGTTGGTGTCGACAGCGTCGTCATTGGCTGCCGGTGCAGGCTCTGAAGAAAGACAGGCGCATGAGGTGAAAATATAACAAAACATATTACAACTTTATTCTTTACTAGCTTCCGCGCGAGGTTTCACCCGCGTAACTCTCGTTCCCGTGGGAACTTCATAATTAAATATAGCCTTTAGCTTCCCTCAATAAATGGGCTACCTAACATTGAAAGATTTGTTCTAATCGGACCAGTGCTGTAATTCCTGAGATTACCGCGCTCAAGCAAACAAATACCGTAGAAGCTTCAAAGCTATTAGCGCGTTCAAAGAAACTCTTTAGTTATTTAAGAGATTTCGATTAATTTTGTTTTATGTATATAGTAGTATCATACAAGTGTTTCTGACTTAATTTCGACGTTCTTTTATATTATTATAGATTTGTATTATACCATCTTTATCTATATCTCAATAATTTCCTACAGGTGCGAAAATTGCGACGAGAATTGGCCGATGCCAAAGAAAAAGTCCACACACTCACCACTCAGCTGACAACCAACGTAAGTACCCACTTATTTTTAGCCATTCATTAAGACTTGAGATATGGTGGGTAATGATTGTTTAATTACGGAATACATTTAAAAGCAATACTGGCGGTTACTGGATTATCTTAAAAGCTACGTGATAGTAATAGCCATGTCTCGGATGGTTTGATAACAGATTGAAGAGGTAATTGTACGTATTTAGTGAATTACGTACAACATAGATAAGGATGTACAGAATAATTATGTATGCAGTGCCGGATTAGGACTAACTTCTTGATGTTCTAATACAGAGGCTCCTAAACTTATTTCCTCGTAGACCCTCACAAACTTTACTGGTTTCGGTGGACCTGCTGTTGCTCTATTTCGATCATATTACTTACATCTTATGAACCCGACGTTTTTAAGCCAACGTAGACCCCTGTCGAGTCTCCTGTGGACCCTTGGGGGTTCACTTGAACCACTTTGGGAATCACTGCTCTAAAATTTCCTTTCTTATAAGATAGTATCACGAATAGTGATTAAGTCAGTGTGAAATTCTGTAATATTAAATTAATAAAAATGTTATTCTATTTTAAATTGTATGATGGCGACATTGAAAGCGACTTTACAAAAATAAAATTTTGTTACAGCTAGTAATTAATGAATTATACAAAATTATCTTAAAATATATAATACAAGCGCGATGTGGGGCCACGATACACTGGGAGAGGCCACCATATCGAGTATTGGCAAACGGATTTATTAACAAAAAGATACGTTTTTTAATATCATATAAAGAATTAATGAAAAAAAAAAAACACCAACCTAATGCGTCATTACACATTTTACATGATACTAAAATATTCATGATAATGATACTATATTTTGGAAGCACCTAAATATTCGTAGGTACTGTCTGTGCCCCCCAAATCGCTGATACATTGAGCAATTGCTTAATGTATCAAGCTTATTAATTAGCTGAGCCGATTTCTTTATTATATTATTTATTTGCTGCGCAGCACTTCCTAAAATATTATTGTATGAGGATATTTGTTTCCTGGTGTTAAAATTGAAAATAACTTACTACATTTACTGTAAACCAAAACGGAAACTAGTTTTTGTTCTATCAGCGTTTTTGTTGTTCGTTTGCCGTAAAAACATCCATAATAATGCTTATCCATCTGCATCTTTGATTAACCCATAATTTCCTACATTAATCTCATATTAGTTACCATTTACTTTTTAAAATTCTTACAAAAATTATTTCGAGCCTCAAAAAAACCGGGATTAATTACATTTACTTGGCCACACGACGACTTAAAATCGATTGTCAGTTGTCACATTGGATTTGCTTACCACTGAAACTCGATACATAAGCCATAGATTAAATAATTCGTAGTAACTCGACTCACAGTCAGTAAAATTATCTTCTGATGATATGGTCAGTGGTGCTCACCTACTAGCGTTGTTTTTGTTTGTCTCCATGTAACGTACACCAAAGCAATTTTGTGGTCATCATATTTCATAACAAACGCTGTGGTTGACTGGAGATTGCCTTGTTCACATTACTTTCACTGCCTTTTAGAGGATGGCTGAAATATAACCATTTTAATGCGACTATAAAAGCGGAATCGTATTTGGTGTTTTTGACACTAGTTATTTAATTTAGATTTTAGGTCAATCCTTGTTAATTTTGTTAAATAAGAACATACTATACTTACTACTTATTAGGATTTTTTGAGGATGTCTGGAACATAACTATCTGAGCTGAATATAACCATCTCTATACGAATATGAAAGGATAATCCTATCTGATGTCTTTGGCACTAGTATATTTAGATTAAATTAAATTTTAGGGCAATCCTTGTTAATTTGTTTGAATGAGAACATGCTGTACTATCCATGAGGTGATTAATGAATGTAGAAGAGTCGAAAATGGTATGTCAAGATCGTAGCAAGTGGAAGAAAGTGGTTCCTGCCTACCCCCATGGGAAAAAGACGTGAATGTATGTTTTTATGTATGCAGGACTAGGTACCTACTTAACTATAACGATTATTTGAATGGAATATTGCAACATTCAAACCCATGTACGGATAAAGGAACATAAATCAATAATTATTAATATAAGATCTCCGTTAATGTTGAGAAAATCACAACTTATCTCAGCCTAGCAAAAATTATTGCTGCAGCGTTAATTTTCTGGAAGAAGATAGCTGTTGGTATACAGTAAAGTAAAGGATATAAAACCAGGTGATATTGCTTCAAATTCGTAAAATGTCTTCAGGGTAATTATTTGTTAGTTGTAAAACAGGTGCTAAAAGGTACAAAGCTTATAATTTTACAGAATTCTCTAAAGTTATTAACTATATTCAGTTATGACCGGGTTCAATACGAGAACTTGGTTTTTATGGTTATTATGGATAAGTATAGTTTTCTATCGCTTCTGATAACCTCCGATACCCCTGCACCCATTTCAGAAAGCTAAGATGGAATGTCTCAAGTTAGGGGTCAGTAAATAATATCGAAGGTCCGTAGTTCTAAGCCCGCTCGGCCGTTTCCACCCATATCGGGAACTAAGAATGTGTGCCAAATGCCAACTGCTACTGCCACTATCTACTATAACGAACGACGTCTAAGTCAAAGGCGATTAACTGAATCATAGTCATACCAATTCGTAGTCCTCTATCGAGTTGCGACTTATTGTCTATTATATACCGCCTCATATATTTGAAGATGCCAGTAATTCTAGATGTAAATTGTTATGTAAAATGTACAGTGCGTGGAAACTTAATTAGGGCAGTTGTTACTGTGATAGGTTGGAACGAGTAGTTAATTGGTCGGTTCGAAGAAATTAAATAGTTTTAATGAGCTACCGATGAAGTATACAATAATTAGTGAATATAATTTCGGTTCCGTAATAATCTTGCCGGTTTTGTTTCATTCATTACAATCATTACTTGCTTGTCCGGTCGTTAAAAAGTTTAACGGAATGTAAGTGAAATAAAATAGTATGTCATATGAAAACCCAACTAGATATAAAAAGATAATGCAAAATCAATGACTGATTATTGCCGTGTGGTTTGTGGCTTAGTATAGAACACCCCATGTTTTCTCATGGGGGTCGTAACAGGCGATTAAGGTATATATGATGGATGGGCAGCACCATCTGTCAGCTCAAGGTTCTTTACCATCTTACTACGATCACCAGTGTGTCTGCCAAGCCTGGTGATTATGGCTATATTCCTCAAGGACTCTGGCTTGCCGAGGTCTGTAAAGAAGAGGCCCATGTTCAGCAGTGGACTTAAACGGGTGTTGATGATTGATGTTGTTGTTAAATGTTATCTACCTGATAATGACATTTGGGCAAATGTGTTATTTGGCTATCGCGCATACATATGCCAGTAGTATGTACTAAATTACTCACGATAGCTCCCTTTGCTTTGGCTGTGTGTGAAAGAGATACAGTATCAAATTCTTAATAGTAGTGCCTATCTACTAATTTCTTCTCATATATCGGGCGTAAGGCGCCTGTCTGCCTCAAATATTCTTAAAGTTCTGACAGCTGTGCAAGATAGCTAACATCCAATGTACAAAATAGTATTTGTGTCACGTTATCGCCTATACTCTGTACCGTGACTGTTCATGACGAAGCGCCTACAAATGTGAACGAATACGGTAAGCGACAGCTTTGAACTTGCTAGATGTTGTCCAGTAGCGTACGGTTAAATTGGTGTATTAGTACAATACCTGATATAGAAGTCAAATCCATACTAACACTGCCCGTTCACTGTTGAGGCGAAAGTAACTGTCTGTACTTTACCTTTTCAACGTCTATAAATCATTACACCTATTCTGGTGTATAAATTTATAGGCCTTTGGAGAAGGAATTATGCTAAACCAGCTGCCCGCTCGTGGTTTCACCTGTGCAGCTTTCGTTATAGTGGGAACTCCTTTATAAAATAGCCTATAGCCTTCCTCGATAAATTGGCTATCTAACAATGAAAACAATTTTCAAATGGGACCAATAGTTCCTGAGAGTCCAAGTCCAAGTTAAACTGCGGGGCGAACGAAACGTGCTTTACGAAAATCTGTCGAAGTAAGTGTGTTTAAGAAATTTTACCAAAGATCAACGCAAAGTATTCAATCAAATGTTGAATGTACCACCAATGACTATTACATAAAATACCTTCACGATTGCACAATTCACAATAGATTGCTATTCATTAATGTTTCATCGCTATAGGAAGAATACTTAACGACATTTATTTTTTTATTTATAACGAGCTTTGAACTTGCTAGAATCAACATGAAACATAATATATGACAGTTGCGCTATAATGTTATGCCATTTTAGAAATCGTAGCCATATTCGGAAATCCACACAAGACAGTAACACAAAGAAGTTAGTACATAATAAATGCATTAAGCATGTATAAATTAGCTCCTGGGAATAATTTACATGTAAATAAAAACTTGCAATGAGAATATTTTATACATACATCGTGAAAGTAGTAA
The DNA here is from genome assembly GCA_947037095.2 of Nycteola revayana. Classification (NCBI taxonomy): domain Eukaryota; kingdom Metazoa; phylum Arthropoda; class Insecta; order Lepidoptera; family Nolidae; genus Nycteola; species Nycteola revayana. Next base: position 9,823,390 of record OX344845.2, on the reverse strand, counting down.
TCATTGAATTGAAAGCTATTTCTTTAGGTCTATTTGTTTAGGTATTTATTTTTATTCACATACAGGTCAATTTGTTGTTTCTCTCCTTCTGCTTGGTAAATAATATGTATAATTACCGAACTAATCCTAAGGATATAACTACGACTTCGACAAAAATGTCGTTACTGTAATGTATTGTAACCCATTTCCTATGTTTTTGTTACTGTATTACCTGTTGAAGTTACATTAACTTAAAAAATAAACATACTTAAATAAAAATATGTTGTTGCATGTTTTGTAAACACTGAGTAGCGAAAACAATTTTATCAAAGTTACAGTAATATCATTACGTGACAAGCCTATTGATTTCCATTCAATCGTTAATGCGATAATTTTAGGAGAAAAAAATATCATGTTTTAATAAAACTTGATATTTTTGACTTGGCAACGTTTTTGATAACTTTTCATATTAAATGTCATAAAAATGGTAGGCCATTATTTAAAGATGGAAGAAAAAAATACGCAATTTCAATGTGACTACAGTTAATACACATATTTTTTAAATTAAATAAAAATCTGGGAAGATTTTTGATTTACAGCTATTGTGCTAAAGAATCAAAAAACTAACAACATACTCCAAGAAAAGCATTATCTTTGCAAGGGTATATATGAAATTAATCCATATAAATATTGAAATAATTATTGTATGCCTGTTTCGTATATTAACAGTTATCGATCTCATTAAACTGCTACATCTGTTCACTTAATTCGTCAGGACAACGAAAAAGTTGACTTTCAATGAATGCTGGTATAGTTTTTTACGCTTCTAATTTACTGTACGCTAAAGTATCGCCGACATACATTATTCAATACGAAATACGTCTCCAATGTTCTTGTGTGTCTATTGTTTAGTTTGTGACGGTTGTGTTGTACAGTTCGACCACAGACCACGATGTCGCGTCTCAATGTCATGGTATCATTGAATTTAACCATAGAAATGAACCATAGATGTATACGTATGTCTAATGTTTTTAATGCTAAATTCGCGTGTAAACTTTTAATTATTGGCGTATAACTATTTGATATGGTTAAGTGGAATGAATATGGGAACTAAACTGAGACTGACAGTTGAAAAATACACTGTCATTTCACACAAAATTTGAATATATGAAATCCGCAGGTCAAGAAACAATTTTCCTACGTTTTGATTTTTCTATTATTTCTTAGTTAGACTGCCTTTTTTTTACTTACGTATTAAGAAGCTTTTACGTTGATATTTAGGCCACATTCAGAAGTATTATTCTCATGTATGTATGTTTAAAAGACATTTCTTCAAACATAATTCATGGACACAAACCACACCTAGACTTGACAGAGATTCTCGTAGTTGTCTCGGGTGAAAATTGAACACAGACACTTAAGAATCAGAAGCCATCACTTACCCACTGAGCCACCAGTGCAGTTAAGATAGTAGCGACGTTCAATTCTCTTTGTCATTGAGAACGCAATTTCCTTTGTATTAGATTCAATGTCTATAAAACATGTCATTGTAATCAATCGACACAATTTAATCACATAAATGTCAATAACTTGTACATCCAAGAATGAGTAATTGGAGCATTTTACTTCTCACATAGAAATGATGTTAGATACAAATAGGATTCAGTTTAAAAACTCACTTTGCCACTCTTCAACAAACGAATATACTGTCTTCGGCATTATCGTAAACCACTTTTTAGTTATCTTCCTTTCTTTTTCTTTCTTTCCTTTGGCCATTATGAGTTATTGTAATTTTCTGCGTGTGGTTGGTTTCAATGAAAATGCATTACAATTTTATCAATAAACCATGTTCATTAGTATGATCGAAAAATTAGTTTTCTTTTTAGTTATTTCGAGATTGTATATCTTATTCGGCGATTTCTTCTACTTTTACGACTGTCCAGAATTTTTCTTTGTGTGGAATTTGTCAAACTTATAGTTCCTACTACTATACACATAAATTATTAGGTGATATAGTTTGACAACCGCGCTAATAAAGTTTTATCGTTAATCTTATAAGTTGTAGTATAGTGGGCAAAGTAATAGAAATCACTAATTTCAATGCATGGGAATAAGCAATAAATTGTCCCTTTAGACGATACTCTTACAGTCATTTGCCTTCAATTTTTTTAATTTCTTTGTAGTTTGTGTGGTAATCATCCTTCATTATACGACTGGTAATACATAATATACTACGCTGGCGAGTTAATAGAATGCCCACAACTGACTGCTTCGTTTTTTACTTTAACTATAGTGTTACAAAATTAGCGGAAACTAGATAATTTCTCAGTAGAGGAATAATAATTAAATCAACCTTAAACTAGCTATCCGTCATCGCACGGATTGTAAAGCATTATTTACACTAACTTTTTTATTTATTTAACTTAACTTAACAAATTATATCTAAACTTTCTTAATGATTCACACTACCTGTCTATGGTTGATAACCGCAAGAAAATTCAGTCAGTAGTTTTTGAGTTAGTGTTTTAAAATATGTAGTGATTGCGGAAATTGAGCCATGGTGTTGTGAATACCATGTTCCTTGATTATTATTTACAACATTGTCCTGCTGTAAAGCCTAAAATGATAATGAACAATCTGTCGTTTACTTGAAAACACCTTATGATTAGAGGTTTTACATTTATTCCGAAGACGATTTTTAATGGTAATGGCTTTCCCGAAATCAAAATATACCTATTCTCGAGATGGTTGTAGGATGGTTGCGTAATGGGTAGGAATTAGATATTTGTTCTAGTGACAGTCGCGGCATTCATCGGACAACGGTAAATGCATCCTTCTGAAAAAAAAGTTGTTTTATAAAAAATAATTGCCTTTTGTCATGTCAAGTCCTTTTATTTAAATAGAAAACAATATTAATGTTACACCGTGACTGTTCTGAACCAAATTAGGTGTTTGACTATAAACAATAAACACGAATTCCTTATTATGATATATATCCTATATACCTTATATCAAACTAACAATACAAACAATTTTACCTTGGGATTTACCTATCTTGTTGTTTTTTTATTTAGTCTGTGATATTTATGTCAATAAAATCAAATAGTTTATAGCTTTTGTTATTACATACCTATACAATGACAAATAAATACTTATTTAAATGTCAATATGTAACCTATGTTATTAAACTGGTTACTGTGTCCCTGGCAGTCTATAGTCATATTCATATAAACCGGGTAATTATTTTGGTCAAACATTTCCGCCGACAATGGGCCACTCGAAAACGGCGGCGGCTCTTAATAAAACTCATTTGTATTAGAAGCAATACAACTTTGCTTTTCAAAATAAATATTGGCTAATGTTAAATGCATCAGTGGCATAAGTTGGCTCGTTGCCATTTATTTAAGCAAAGGTATATGGATATTTGAATATGCTCACCGTATACATCGGAATTACTCACTTTAAACCTAATTGTTCACAATGAGTCAATAATTCAACTGTGTGTTTTTCTATCACTTATATTTCAAAGTGGTTGTAAGAAGTGAAAACAACAAAGGCCTTTCTTAAATGGCTTTTTTGGATGGTTCGAAATTCATTGATGTTATAAATACTAAAAAGATCGCTGCTTTTCAATTCATCTCGTCATAACCCTTTTTTTTGTAGAGAACTTAAAACAAGTAGATACCTATGTATTATGAAATGTATATGTTACGGCTAAAGGTAGGTGTGAACATAAACTTAAGATTAGCCGGCTAAACTTAGGTTTATCTTCGAGAAGCAGCTAAAGTTCGATAACATGTTAGTTTGCGTCGTGATATTCTAGGTTTTAATTAAATTAAACAATACCTATGCATGGCACAAAAAGGTGTTGGGGAGGTTAAAAAAAAATAACCTAAACCTAAACCAATGGAGTTGAACAGGGACTTATTCAGGTTGATCTAAGTTTAACCGCAAGTGGTCAGCTAGACCTAGGTTTAGCCGGCTAATCTTAAGTTTATGTTCACACCTACCCTTAGCCGTAACATATATATTGTTGTGTTTTTTTACTTACTTTAGGCTCGTGTAAACTAAAATTAATAATTTGACATAACTGTATAGAATACTTAAAAGTATTTAAATTTAAACCTTTTAATAACACTGGAGCACTGCTGGTCTTTATTCCCGGCGAAGTAGCAATAGCCACAGGGTCAACTACATGTGTCCGCAAAAAGTCTAATTTTACTACAGTAGTTACATAACGACAAAATAAATTAGCATAGTTACATAGGTACGTTTATTAATATCTGTAAAATATTTGCAAATGTATAAGATTTTCAATACATGTAAGTGTCAATTTCTTTAACAGTTGCTATGTTAGCAAGGCGCTAATATGTTTTTGAAATAGTGTTGCCCGATTTGGGCTATTGTGTTATATTTGTTTTCACAAAATTTACACATCCTTGTGTCACCGCGTGCGCAGAGACGTTATCAAGTGGAACTCGAGCCTGTAGCCCATAAATCCTCAGAAATGCTTGGCACTTGCGCAACAAGTGCCTCGCGGACTGTAGATAATAATGCGATACCCGCCTCTTTTACTGTTCTATCTTCATAATTGTTATCTAACTTATGAGGATAAACAACATGTTGAAACTACGCCACATTCCATTTATGAAATTATTAAAATAATTCGTATTTAAGAGTTTTATCGAGATATCGATTTCAATCATGGTCATTTATCACCGTCTCTACATTTGACACTATTATGGGTTGTTCCCTTCACCCTAATTTATCCCCTGTCCCCATCCTGTCTGTGATCAATAGACCGTATCTATGCACTAGCCGGCTCGATCAGTGATCCGGGTTTCTCGGGTTCCGTGACTCAGTTTATTCAAAAGCAGTCGGGTACCAATACAGTAACTTCGTTAACATAAGTCAAGCCAGTGTGGACTAAGCCTCGCTGGAGGACGGTCGCGCGCCCGCTTTGCTTCGGTTTCGTGCGCGTTTAACTTACTACGGACTTTACAAACTATTTATGTTGTGAACAATATTGTGATGTGTGAAAAGTGATTAATGGTTATTGTTATTCTTGTGTTCTATACGAATTTTGGTACTTACATTTGATGGAGCGTCGTACTTTCAGTCATCTTTTGAACTTCATATGAGCAAAACACGTTTGATTATCGTTTGTTTTGTTCCAAAGACATCCGGGTCTAATTTTTGTATTAAGCCTCCTTATATGGCCGGATGATTAATCAATTTGACGTGCTTTTCATTATTTACTAACATAATTACGTGACCGAAATCATTGGCGATTTACGTTAATTTCTATGTTATGAACAAATCTTCTACATTTAGAAATAATACCTGCGTTATTAGTGCTTTAACCATTCTGTATTACATAAATTCAGTAAAATATAAACATTGACTCCAATAATTTGCAGACGGTCTTGATACGTTTTTATTTCCCACTATGCGCTTAGACTACTGAGGAGCAGGTAACTGCGTCCCTTTTTTACATGCACCGTTTGTAAGAAAGGCCGTATTGAGTGAGAGATCCTGCTTGGTGCGAACAATATCCCTTTGATGCATTTGTTTACGTCCACTATTATTACTTATTCTTGGTACTTTGGTACTAAGCTCCGGTGTACTGACGGTACGTTGGTATATCAAGTAGTAATTGCATTTATTGTATGGAAATTAGGTTCAGGTTTATTATTTTAATTAATATAACGATCAAGCAAATCATTAGAATGCGTTTAGTTTGTAATACACTAAAAGGCTCTGCAATCAATGTAATGGAAATTGTCAAATTTAAAGAGAGAGACATTTCTTCTGACCTAAAGCTAACATCAAACGGTTGAAAATCCGTTTTTAGACGTATCTGGTTTTATTTAGGGTTAAACGTTTGATATCAGACTCGTTTGATGTGTTTTACGGTGATATTATAAACGGCTAGTCGTGAACTGCACTTTTTAGATAAAAGTTTTATGAACAGTTTAATATGTTTCTGCTCTTTTTATTGGCACATCTATGAACATTTTATGACATAATTTAGATGATGAGTAGTTAGACATACCTACGTATACTGAAATGTGTAAGATGAAGTTAAATTATTTCCAATTTGAAATCCAGCTGTAAGTTGATTTAGTCACAATTATCATAAAATGTTACGATTCAATGGAAAGCTCCTTCCTTCCTCTTCTTCATTTTCGTAAAACAATATCTATCTGATCTTTGAAAAGTTTCAATTACCTAATTAAAGTCGTACCGGATATTTACTTTTAATTTTTTACCATTCATATTACATACATCGATTCACAATAAAACCACATGGTAAATTACTTAACAGATACTATTTGTACCTACCAATGTTCAAGTTGAACTACCGGCCTTGACAAAAAATGTTACTCATATACCTATATACCTACTTATTATACAAAAAGCAATTACAAATTGTATACGTTATTTATTTTTATTGGCAGCTCCTACGCTACAGCCTTTGTTCTGTAATCTTTATATGGGGATGCTTTTACCATTTGTTATTTAGTGGTCTCTTAGTGTCGAACTTATATTGTTAAATTTTATTCATATTATTTTATGGGCACAATAAATCACTATATATAGTATTGGTCTTGGTAGCGGTCACAAAAGTCAGAACTTTACGAGGAAGACACTTTACTTAAATGATCAACATAAAGAGAGAAACGAGATCGTTTGCTATTGTTTATCTTTGCCTATTTTGGATAAGACTACGGAAGACAGTTTGGTTTAAAAAAAATCGGTCCATACTTTTAGTTTTCAATATTATATTGTATCATTATGTATTCAATGTTTTGTGAATGTGTCGGCCTGTTTAAGTCCACTGCAGAACATGGACCTTCGCTTAACAGACCTTAGAAAGCCTGGGTCGTTGACGGATATTGCCATAATCACCATGCCTTGCAGGCGGATTGGTGATCACAGTAAGCTGGTGAGCAGATGCAGCTGTAAATCCCTTAGTTGCCTTATATGCGGCACCCTTGGGAAGACATGGGGTGTTCAATTCAAGTCGGACACCACACAGCTAATATGTTTTGTTAACGTTCATAAATACCGCAAAATTATACCCTATATCTTGTATAATGTCATTGTCACCGCACGCTGGGTTGTCCTCTTTGCGCAACATGGTGGCTACCGCAGCATCCTTGTGGTTCTGCTGTGTAATCAAAACTAATCTTTGTAAACATGCCTGTCTTCCACAATCTGTTACACTTAGTAGGTACATATGAAATTGTAATTCATAGATAAGAAGTATGCTCTACTTTACACTGTTACGATATACATTAGGTATAGCGTAGTTATTATAGATATTTGTTGCCAAACTTTACTTCAATTATCTTTTTAATTGTCTTAACATGTGTACCTCTTAGTCATTGTTTATCATGTCCAATAAAATTTAAACATGTAGACGTTTAACGTGTCTGTATGGTAAGTATTTAAAAATACACATAGAGAATAAGATAGGTAAACCTATCTTATTCTCTATATGTATTTTTAAATACTTACCATTTCTGCAATCTGGTTCTATATTACAATATGTTTTTACAAATCTTTATGGCATTGTACAGTTAATATTTATCGATAAAATTAAAGATATTATATCGTATACGAAATTTCGATCTTATCTATTATATTATCGGTAGGTAAGTGTTTAGTTCCATATCCTATAATATAATATTGACGCATGAATCGTATCAATAGGTATACTATCTAGAGGTTATCCAATTCCAATCTAAGACTATTTTCGGCTGAAAATATGGCATAATAACATTCAAATAGCCGAGTACGAAAGCGGCACTCAGTGCGTACGGTTTACTGTCTTCAATCAGCGAAGCGCCTCCTCGACGCAGTCAATTGAGGTTAATTCGTACGGAGACTGACCAGGGATCTCTTGGTAGTGCCCCTACATTATTTATTTGTTCAATAAGCTAAATGGCCTAGTGAATAACCTTCATAATTCTACGGTATAGCGCCCTATTTAAAGAATATTTTGTTGGAGAAAATTTAGTTTTAATGTATGGTATAATAAAGATCGTAAATTTGGCATTTGGTTTGATATAACTTTTCTTTTACGATCACCTATGTTAACGCAGTCTGTTCAGTAACGCCGTATCCCAACTAAATATAGTGTTTATAGAACAAAGACAACGAACTCGTAAAACGCAAATAAAATAACTTGAACCTACAGGTGTCCGTATTTTAAGTAACTGTTTCCAAGGGGTTTAGTAAAAGCATTTGAAGGTATAGCAAATACAGTATTAAAAGTAAATTTAAATACAAAAACTACATATGGAGAGAAAAGGTAAAGCGAAATAAATTAATAGGTAATCATTTATTTCGTAATTGTTGGCACATTGCTCTCATATATTTTATTATGTGATATATTCAGTATAATGCTTTTAAGCCGGACCCGGAACCAAGGAATTTGCGATTCAACACACTTTGCTGAACTAACGAGGTAGTAAAAGGGAACTTATTGTGTCAAGATACCATTGATTTTATCTGCATCTAATTTATAAGCTGTTGTATTGTAATGAAAGCAATCACTTAAATCGGTTTCATAAATCGATTTAAGCAGTTCCATACACAATAGTCGGAATAACTAGTGTTATTTATATAGTTGCTGCCACCAATATCTAAATATATCCAGCTAATTCATTTAGAAATATATGTTATAGTACGAATTTAGTATATTCGGCCTAGTTACATCTAAACGAAATAAATCTTAACTGATAAATTAAAAATTGCTAAAAACTAACTCAACAAATACATTATTTAAATAATATATCGTGGACCGACTAGCCGCTGACTAGACGGGAAAGCCGACTATTCGGCAAAATATGCCGATTATGATAGACGCATAACAAATGAAGTAAAACAAATAATTTGAATTTTTTTTATAATTTCTAAACATTACTTAGAGTAGTTATCTAAAGTTACAGTCTTTACAACATAGGAACGCATTAATCAGTCAGTAATTAAGCTAACATAACATCATTAATCAACGAAATATGGCACATACATAACCAAATAACATGGCAATGGTAAGTATAACTAAATATTCATCAGTCAGATATTTAGTGATAAAAAGTCTTTTAATATACATATATCATTATATATACAGTATATTTAAAATCTAAAGTTACGGCCTTGAACCATATGGTAACATAGAACGCCCGAACACCTCCGACAAGTAGGTATTAGAATGATCGGCATTGTCGATTAGTCGGCCGACTAATCGGCATTTTGAAAACCGATTAGTCGGCTAATCGGTTAGTCGGCAAATACTATAGTCGGCCCATCTCTAATTTATATCTTCAAATGATGGTCATGACAAGTGTGATATTAAATTTGAAATCATGTCAACAATTACTCTCATAGCCCTTAATATGTTTTTTATTGTCGGTTAGGTAATGTGATAAAAACATTGATATCTATACTATCATAGTAGAAATGCAATAATAGGGATATTTTGGGTTAGTCACTATCTGGACATACGAGACTGGACATAAGTGTGTCGAGTTGGTGAAACTCGTAAATTACGATCACTTATTATTTCGTCATCTGGACACGCCAATATTTATATGTGTGTCCACTTAGTGAAACTTAAATTAAATCTATTTTTGTTTTCGTCAACTACATACAGGACATATCTAGTTCTTTTGCGAAAAAAAAGTACAGTCGGGTTATTAATCGTTTTCGTTTTATGTAAGAATTTTTTTGAAATAAAACCAATGTGTAACTAACAAACATTTATATTACTAAGATGATTTATTAATATAAATCAAGCTCTCTCGCAATCATTTAAATTTATTAGAATCTCGTTTTTTGTTATATCACCCTCATGATTATGATCAGTTGATTTTAATATAATGGTGTTAGTTAAATTTAATTTGATTACAGATTGACAAGTAAACTTTTTCGAACAACGCCACATTGAAGATTTATCTTTAAGTATATGTCCTAAGGTGTATTCGAAGGAAAGTAAAGGAGAAATAATATTCATCGCCTGCGTTGGTTCTTATATTTATTAAATTAATTCATTCAGATAGACGATGATCAGGTTCTTGGTATTCATAATTTAATACTAAGTACTAAATACAAAACATAAAACTTAAAACGCCGACAGTGGCTCTGAAGTAGGTGTTGTAAATTAATGCAGAGTAAATACCAACTTGTCGGAAATATAAACCAGCAATTAACTTATTGGAAACGGGAAGGATCGAGGCACAAGAAACTGTTAATTATTTCCCTTTGATTTATATCATCCGCAACTTAGTTCGCCTACTGTTCAAGACGAAATTTAGTTAATCACAATCACAGCCACGGGCACAGGAAAGAAATCGACCATTTATATTAGCAATACATACGATACCTATATCCTCCTAAATACACTTCTTTTTATGTTGATGTAGATACGTTTTTAGGCAATAAAATAGTTAATTACAAATACAAGCTGTACTAACACGGTTTTTCCATTTATTTTAATCGGATTTATGATATGATATTATTATAAGTAGTATAATTCTGTATAAAATTAATATAAATATTACTTAAAACTTCTTAGAAGATTAGAATGATGTATACATACTTATAATATTATGTGTTTTGGTTTACAGTAATGACCTCCCATATATTTGGTTTGAATTTGTTTGTGTAACTAATTGCCCACTAAGTATTTGTTGAGTAGTATTTTCATTAAGGCTTAAGAACGTACGTGACCAGTTCTAAAGAATGGCTCCTATACTAAAATGAAACTGCCAATTTACGGACTGTATTGTATCCTATTCGTTCTTAATTGCTACTACATTGTCATGACTAGTATATTTATTGAGCGTTGCTAACATGCTGTTGTAATGTCGTTGAACAGATTGCACAATATCTTTCGTCCATTTTGAGATAATCTAAACTAGTTCAGAATACCAGAAAATATCACTATCTATCTAAATATTACACCAAGGAAGGTTTAAGTTAACGGAGAGCAATAAATAAACTTGAATGTATAAACTCGTTTTTATCGATATTGTAGTCGTCTTGACTAATTTTCCTATAAATTTTAATACCTTGGCGTGAGTTGAGGTTTATTTTGTATAAAATATGAATAATTCGATTTTTTCCGTTGAATTGCTAATCGATTGTTTCGATTTACAAAGTATCAATGAATTACGCACGTTAATACAAAACCCGTTGAACAACTGTTGCGTCACCGCCAAAAGTCACCGACCTTGACAGAAAGATTTAAACGGTCATCAAATATTGTAAAGTTACCCTGTTTAAGTGTGAATCGATATGTCCTTTTGCGAAGTACAAGAAACTTGACTGCATTCAGTTTGGCTAGCAAGACTAAATAAAATGATATGTTGTGTTAGACGTTTCACGGGCTTTTGAAGCTAAAAATTCTATACCTTGATTCCATAAGTAATTAGATTATAGAATATCCAATATCAGCAAGTATTTTAAGCCAATTATGAGTTCCTAACTAATCCAAAAAAAAATCTTAGCTTATCTTTCAATATCGGCACTACAACTTCCTTAAGTGATTTATCCTTTATCCTATAGACTTCAATAGCGGGCGCGGAAGGAAGCTCTACAAAACAGGATTGTGTCATATCTAACAAGGAAGTACCAGCAACAAGCACATTATGAAAGTAGATTAGCTAGAGATCAGGCTCACGTTACACAAACTACCATGTAAACATAACAGTGACTAAACTGTCTATAGAAGCGTTATTTTATCCCTTGGTGCGTTGGTGGTCTACACCGTCTCCACAAAAAATTGATAAAGTCGACAACTGATGACCGGTAACTGAGTCACCTCCGCAATATTCCCATATACTGGTTACCTTAATGACTATTATCGTTATCAGCAGACAATGAAATAAAGTACGATACCAGCTAATCCATACAACTACACAATAGTCAAAAGTATTGACTATGCCTTGCATAGATGATTCAAACCGAATTTGCTTTGACATTTTTGTGATTTTCGTCACAGTTGATCGGAGAATTTCATTATTAGCATGACAATAGCTGAGAATGGAGGTCGGAGGTCATGGAGCGCTGCCGGCGCCCTTAAAATTCAGTGCTGCGGGACTAAATGTGGCATACTTATATTAACTACTTGGTTATATGTTATATGAACAAACAATGCGCCCAACCCACGCGGTATATTTGCTAAAGTTGCTTGTTCCGACTGTCGTCTGTGAATTTTGTATAACATACTGTCGTGGTTGGCAACTGGATAACTAATAACTACCCATCGAATTATACCTATCGCAAGCTTGATTTGTAACCATATTCGTTCCGTTTCACTAGGATTCAGTTTGACACTTCACTCACTATCATGTGTTTATGATAATATGAACATAATAGGTACTATTTTATGATTATTATCAGATTTGCATGTATTTTTGAATGAATTAAGATCGAATATCTAAAATCCGGAATCAGTAAAATTTGCTTTGTGATCTTAAATAGAAAGTAGAGCAGTGTTCTACCTTTGACTTTAAGGACAATGTTTCATGTTTCCATGTAGGCTAAACGTATTTCAGATCTAAACATACCTAATTAATTAGCTGAGTTTGTTATCAAGATACTTAACAAGACACTTTGACATGTTAGCACAACCTGGTTCCTAGAGTATTTTGTTGTTTGTGTTATAAAACATTGCTCGTGTTAACTATTTCAGGTCCTTGACCGTATTTTGCAAGCCTAATTAAAAAATAAACGTTGTGTATAGTATGGTGGTGTTCATTTTACGCTGCGTAGGTTAGTATCGAATGTCTTCCCATCAAGTATGCTCTTATAATGGCATGTAACTGCCACACGAGCCATGTGCACGACAGATGCTACCCTTCTTGGGCCTTCAAACTGTTGCACACGTTGTATCATTGTTTATAGGTGTGCAGCAATTTAATCCTTATCACTGCGTAATAGTTTTATGATTATGAAGATTGTGCTTACATTCATCATTATACAACATTTAATCATCGCCTGTATGTAATATAATTTGTTTGGAGGATTATAAATCTATTTTTTCATTATAAAAAGCAATTACATAGGATCATATGTGGAGGTTAAATGTGGCGTAGTGATCACTTAATTCCGTTGAGATCATCACTATTTACGCAATTGTACTTTTTGCGCATGATTTGTTCTAAGATTTATGATATAAATTTTAATGTCTTCAACGGCTAACATGTACGCAGATAGAATATAGAATTTGAATAATTTTTCCATTTATATATTGTAAATACACGTATTCTTTTAATGACAATTTATTTATGAGCATAGAATAGTTGTGTTAGCAATCTTTCATTGTAATTTTATTATATAATGCCGGACACGTACCTACCCGACTTCTTCCAAAACTTGTTCGGCAAATATACTTTCTATTAACGATTTTGTTTATTCAAATGGCAAAAGTTCTAATAATTTCCTCTGTTCACAATATAATATTGCATAACAACATATACTCGTACTCCAGTGCTGGGGGTTATCATCGGAAGATTGAGAGCTATGTCACTGTCGTAGATAACGCTCGATATTTTAATAACAACAAAAATATAACTAATGATCTCTTATTCTCGAAGTTTATGCGTAAAATTGCTTTAAATTACTGGTTGATTATCTTGCGCAACAATAATTGGTATGCTGTTCGGACTCTTATGGTAGATGATAGCTTTTTAATTTACCGATTAAGTATATTTCTAGTAGTAAATTGAAACAATTGTTTTCTACTTATCTTATAAAGTTTTAATATATAACTTATTAAACCGAATCAATAGCTTTTTTCTCGTGAGTTCAGAATTTAGTTTTAGGAAACCTTCCTTTGAATTTATCTTTACACCTACATGAAAAATGGATTACCGTACGTGGTAGTTCATACATTTCCACGTAACTCATTAAGGTCATTTGCTACGTTTTCTTTCGAAGCCGTGATCAGTACCTAGCATTAATCATCATATTGGGTTTGTAAACAATCGATTCTCATATGTTTCACTATGTCAGTTGTTATGGGAGTCGGTAAAGAACCGTTAGGGCCGTGATCTCATTGCGTGTAGATACGAGTAGGTAGGTACATGATTTTTTGTACCTTCGCTTTGCTAGAAGTTAGCTGACTGACACTGCTTGTAAGCGCATATCAGTTTGTTTGTTTCTTAAGATAAACTTATAATGTAGTAGTTAGGTATCTATTTATTATGCGTGTAGCGCATGAATAGGCAGTTAGTAGTAGTAGGTTAGATATAGGTATTGTCTAAATTTAGCTTCGGTATCCGTCGGTAAAGTGCTGAATTATTTTCTAAATATTCTATCCAAGTCACTAATTAGACTCGAACTACAGGTTATTTTTTTTATAGTTTGTAAATATCAGGAGCTTTATAACTTTTTATTTCTAAAGTGGGTGTAAGAATATAGGAGTTTATAAGGCCTCGTAGTTGTTGTAAAGGCTTTACTGTAATAATTCTAAACAATATAATAAAATAAGCACAATGGGCAATAGTAGCCTAAATAAGTATTAAAACGATCAATGACCAAATTCGAGTCATCGTATGCTTAATCCAGGAAGTACCGTTAGCAAATCAGAAATGCTATAATCATGACTATTGTTACGCTGCACAGTATCGAAGTATTTACCGACGTCACTCAACACTGGGGCAGGGTTATTGAAATGTTACGAAATGACCATGAAATGAAAATAAGTATTGTGCTCAACGCTGTTACTACGGCCTCAGTAAGGAAAGCTACACACCACAACAAACAGGTCGTTGATACGCGAACGGGAGGCGTGCAATGCATTAGGGGGAAAGAGAAAGATATATAAACATTTCCTGTCTTGCTCTTCGTTTCACCTGGCAATGGTTCTCAAAATGTTGTATGATGAAAGATGCACCGTAATGATAAAAGATTATACCAGTCGGATACACGTTTATAACAAATGTGATTGTGAGAATTTGTGTTACTTAACTTCAAACTACAACGTGATGAATCAAATTATATAGGAAGGTCTCTTACACGGGTCTACTCCATGTAATTTTTAAGCATATTCATAACTATGTGCTTACTTACTTGATTGAGGCATTTCTTGTGTATTACTTGCACAAGAGATAGAAATAATGTATGCAATTATTAGAAACATTATTTCTGTGAAATGTGCAATCCGTGAGATTAAGAAAGACAGTAACCTAGATAAACTTTGGGAACGTTAAATAAAAGTGTACGATGCAAAAGTAGGGACTGTTCTTCATATTCCCCTTCGTCTGAGACGTTTTGTTGTTCGATTGGTGCCCGCAATCGCTCCCCACATAATTTATGACTTAACCCGTATAACGACATGACCTATCATTATTTGAACATAGCTTACGCAAGCTCGGTGTAATACCGGGTTCGAGTAGACATTTTTGTTAGCTGTGATGTATAGATGGTATGAGTGGTACCCGCGCTTATTTTTTTATTTTTCAAACAAATTTGTTAAGTAATAAATTCAATTTCTTTTTTTTTACTTTCTCTCTCATAATAATAATTCTTCTCGTAATTCGACAAGGATGAAAAGGCCAGCTTAAAGTTAAAATTAACATGATTCGTATTTAAAATAGCTACTTCATATGCATGACCGATCTTAAGAAACAAACAAACTGCTAACTATGATGTTATCATTTTAATCTTATTGAAATTCATATAGCCTCACACAAATCAAATATTTAAATATTTAGTTAAGAATTTCACATAAAAACAAATATCTTATTTTTTTTAAACATGTATTAGTATGAGGCCTAGTAAACCTTGTTAAATTCACGCAGTAAAAACTTGGTCACTAACATAATCTGCTTAAATATTTAGATGTGTACGTCTTTTACACATAAAAGAGAGTTACAAAAGAGATGTGATAGAGACCACGTCTCTTTTCTCCATTAACCTTTTACAGAGGTAAACACATTTCATTAACAATTAAAATATAAAGCAATAAAAACTATTACCTACTTTCCAAATTTAAAAAACGTTACCTAATTAAGGTGAAAGATATATTTCTCTTTATTAATTATCATATTTCCCAGTTGCTGAAGGCCCTAAAATGTATAATTTATTATGACTAATTACACGTAGGTAAGCCATGGTTGTTGACCACTGCTGTTTAGTATGTGCAAGCTGAAGTACACAGCCGGTTATTCTATTGTTGCAGATGAATAATGCAGCACTCGTAACTCTTGGTTTTATGATCTAACACATCGCCTATAAATCACACTTCTACTTCGCGATCGTTAATCGAATTGTTACATAGTTCAAGTTCAATATAATAATTATTATTATTTAGTTTAACACATAAAATTAAATACTTACATTTATAACACGTTGAGACACTATAATGAGCTTATTTAAAGTTCTATTTACAAGATATCTATGTCTGAACTAGATACATAATTATGTGTTTGCATATCAGACGACAGCGCTCTTCAAAGGAATTGTTACGAAATTGAAATTAAAAAAAAAAACATTATAACCTAAATGGAAAATTATTATTAATTTGATTTCTGCAGTGAATTCATTATAATTTATATTCTTCGCATAATTTTTTTGTCAACAATTGTATTTTATTCATATTTATGTAAGTTATTGAAATTAATTACATTTTCATTCTGAATTCATTGCTGGACAAAATTAAATGTCATGTTAGATGTTTAAACATAATAAATCAGATTATTTGATAAAACACTACTGATAGGTACTTGACCTATGCCACTATCAAATATGAATGTAAGAAATTTATTGTATGGGATTAAGAATTTAATATCGTCTCTACTTACGATATCGATTTTTTTGTAATCCATATCTTATCATTTATAATGCTACTATTGGTTCTAGTTAAATTCTCGTTGTTAGAAAGTCGATATCTTTTAATCCTACTTATTATTCTGACAAGTAGCCTTCATAGGCTAGTAACGTATAATGTAAATAAAAACACAAATTAACGAATTATACAACGACTATTACTAGAAAAACTAGTTTAATAGCTTGATCATAATAACCGTTACGTAATCAACCATATTTGGCGATATACTCTATACTAGGTACCAAAGTTGTTCTTTCTAGTGAAAATACAGTTAATATTGAAATTATTAACATAACACATGCCAAGAATTCATTAAGTCACACAGCCGAATTACGAGGAAACTATACATAAATATTAAACCGGTGCGGTGTAGTTAAAGTGGATTATAGATATAAAGATTTTATTGAGCCGGATGTTCAAGCACCTTAATGGATGCACATAAATAGATCTCGTCATTCTTATCCAAGCTTATTTTTACGGGTCAAGTGTTTCAGATAATAACAAAATTACCCTTCTGTTGGAGCGATCCATAAATGTAACGTTCATACGAATCATACTTAAACCTTAGTTTATATATGTAGTAGTATCAATTGAGTCTGCCCTTTAAGTAGGTATCACGAAGCCAATGATTTCGATTACACACATTATTGCTATGAAAGTACGAAAGCTCAGTAGTTGTAAGTTTAGACGTATAGTTTGCAATTTTACGCTTTCCAGGTAATAAGGAGAATGAAGTCTAGTGTTTAGAATAACATGTCTGTCACACGGATATGTTATTCAAGAACTGTTAGTAATGATAAAATAATTTTATAAGAAAATTTATGTGAACAGTGACAATGAGTGTTTTGACGATATGAAAAATATACCAGATATGGCAGTAACAACTTCGCCGAATTATCATGGATCCCCAATACATGACGGATTCGCTACTATACGTGCACCCAGAAGTAGAATTAAGATTAGAAATCTAGTTGAACCAAATAAAGCCATTGATCTACCTCATAGGCATTCTGAATATTTCACACTGAACAGAACACCTAAAAATAGTTTTTTAGATAATACGTGTGCAGTTCAGTACGTAAATAATGGCTCAACTGTTGACAGACCATCTCGACTCAGTTTCACTGAACCTATCTACGCCAAAATAACTCCTCCTCATTCGAAAAGCAGTTCCCCAGTGAAAAGCATCAACGGTAAACAAGAAACGCATTATGATTCCATAGACACAAAGCCTCGTAGACGATTAAAAAGCTTAGAATCGTCGACTGACCAGGACGTAAACGGCGGCGAAAAAATTGGAATCTCTAACTTAAGTAACGGAGACCGGCAGTTGTATGATCAGCACGTAGCCAACCAGGATGGCGGGGAACAGCATTCCGTGCGCACGGACTTTACTGGTTCTTCCGTCGACTGTAGAAGGAGCCACAGCGATCGAGATAATTGCTCCGAGACGTCGTCATATCTCACCGATAACGACAGGCCTATCTCGAGTTATAGTGATAATTCTACAATACCGTCAACGGATACGGAGGATGTATTGAAAGATTTGCCAAATAAATCCAAATTCCATAGATCGCCCCAGAAATATGCAACGTTAAATTTAAGGAGGCCGAAATTTATAGATCTGAAACCAGTTAATATGAAGGAAAATCCGTTATACGGAAGCTTGCAACGAAATCGAATGGGTTACCATTCTGAACCAAATACGCCTTTGAGTGATGACCATTCAGGCTTACATAGCGAACCGACTATACTTAGTGAGGTGCAACAAATACCAAGAATGCCATTGCAAAATAACAGAAACGGTTTCAAACGATCTATTAGCGAAACAAACGGGTTGTCAAAAAGACTTCACTACAGACACTCATTTTCAGCCGACACCAGGCCACAGAGAAGACCTCACAAATGTTGTGAATGTATAACTGGTATTCCAGCTGAAGAAGATCCTAATCAAATTCCTACTCGACCTCTTTCAAGGACATTGGGGACTTTATATGAATCTCAAGATCCTAAAATTGGCTGCCAAACCATATTACGTTCTAAACCACCGATACCATGGTGGGAATTGGCAATGAAGAAATCCCGTTACAAAAGCTGTCCGATTCTAGAAGAGGTATGTTGAATACTTATTACATCTTTATCGTGTTAATAATAATAGGTAACCATCCATGTTATATTGTCCTCATAGAATAAGAATCGAGTCCGAAGCAATTGTTTGGACAAGTGACTTTAAAACTTTCTGTTGAAACAATTCAGAAATATGTTTCTTATAGGTGTGGTTTGTATTTCCCAAGGTAATGCAATTATGGTATAATAGATTACAATGGAAGTACGTTATATGAAATCGAAATATCAGGTGGGGGAATATTAATGAGTGACGTAGCGTGTTCACCTGACATCACATGGGTAGGGTGTTCGTTCCCCTAAATAGATTATTCAGGGAGTGTCACGGCATTTTTTTAACTTTACAACATTTAACTTCATTTCCTCATATATGTAACTAAACAATACGTGAATATAGCTATATATCGATGCTATTTTTATAATAAACGCAATTCAGATTGGATTTGATTCGCTTTCGGATTCGTACTTTCTTAAATGCAAACAGGTGTATGAGATAATTTTGTTAATAGTAGTGAACCTTTATCACTATCATGTGATCCACGTAAAAAAACTTTACCTGACTACCGAAGATTCAAAAGGGACTATTGTAATCTGGCGGTCAGGTGTTGACTTAATCGATTCCAAAATCCGTACATTCTTCCATTCATCGAATTTATAAATAATCTTTCCCACGATTTTAAGTTAAATTTATTGAGCAAGGTCAGTTTTATTTATTTTAAATGATCATTATTTGTGTTCAAAGTTAAAATTAATGTGTCATCTGTGCAATGACTACGATATATTTTGGTCTTAGTAATTCAAGTACAGTGGCAAACCCATTTCTGTTTCGTAATGCTTTAATACCAGCATTGTTCTGATCATATTTCATCAGTACTATTTTATGTAGCCAAGGTAGCGCGGTTCGTGGGCGATTTAACCGCAACTTTTCTCATCGATAAAATATTAAAGATGCAAATGTCTTAAATTGTAACTATTTAAACGTAGTATTGCTATTATCATAAACGGGAATAAAGTACAATAGCATTAAAAAATATAGTTAATTAATTAAAAATACCGCAGTTCCCGAACTTTATAGTTATACCTACTGCAGAAATTCCTTGTCGTTTCCTTAAAGTTAACGATTATTAAGGATCAGATTAGATTCAATATGGAATACAAACGTAGTATTTCCAATGATATAAATGAACCTCGTTTCCACTGCGGTATAAGTACAGAACCACGTATAAGTACATTGGGATCAGGCGTGAGATAACTATCGTACAAACGCCTGTGCGTCGCAACCTGTGATGTTGTCCGCGAAGGTGGTGGCCATGCGACCACGGCACACTTTCTTAGCAACAGCATCCGCTTATAGATACTAAGTACCATTTCTCTCAGGACTTGTTTTATGCGTATATTGTCTCAAAATGGAGTCATTTAAAATCCCATGATTGAATGTAAAAAGCGGAAAATCTGAAAACTAGAGTTATTTCTTATATTTGGTCGTTACCAAATCTATTCTGCTTATGTTAACACGTCTCAAAGGCAAATATTAGCTAAAGCAATTCAGGAGCTACCAGCTGTGTTAATGAATTCTACATTAAAGCCCCGAATAAAGCCTTCTTTACTTTTGACGGTTCATGCATTCGTGAGCCGTTCTCATAAATTGACCGTAGACATGTAGCCCAGATATGTCCGAACCGAATAAGGAAGAGTGCACTTGAACAAATAATATCTTTTGTATTGTAGCAATCTCTCTGTTAGATGCCAGCGTCAGTGGGATGTAGAATGGGCTTTTATTACGAAGCAACATGTAGGTAACACCTACTCTATCCGAACATTGTTATAGGACCTATTTTTTTAATTATGTTGCATATTTATTCTATAACTTATCTAACTCAACTGTTACAATGTAAATCATGGCCAATTATGGATATAAAAATAATGTCTTGAAATTCGACTCAATAACCAACTTATAAATGACGTAGGGTCACTAAACTTTAGTAACGATAAGGCCAAGCAACCAGAATTCCATGCATAGCTATTTGAAGAAGAAAAAATTAATAAATTTTCTAATAACATCAGCCATCTGCCATTAAATTAGAATAAAGAACTGTATAAACCTCCTGTTAAATTCACCTGCGTGTATAAGAAGATAATTTCATGTCCATTTACGAGAGCTTCTTCAAAACCGACAGCACATTAAATATTTCCCTATAAAAAAGTCTTGTGAGGTTTACTTGACATAATTCTTTCCTTATACCGAAGACTAGTAACTATTTGACGGTGTCATTACGTTCGTAAAGCGCGGCTGTTTCCGCAGCTGGTGATTAATAATTAGCTTCCACCTGTTCGCGCGTTGATATACTTTTATGGTACAATGAATCTAAAAGTAACATCTACTTTATTTTCACAAATAATGTGTCTATACATATTTGTGACTGGTGTCTTTGCAAGGTGACTTGAATATATTTTAAGTTTTTATACATTGGGTTCGATTAAAGTGCTTTAAGTCTCAAGTTGGAGCCTTGGTCCTGTAAAATTATATGGGGTATTCCCATAAAGTTATTTAAAATTAAAGCTTTAACGTTTTGATTTGTTTCCGATGTTTCCCTACCGCCTATCCTATTAAGATTTAACGTAGTTCACAAAATGTAGTTGTGACACACATCCGCCACCCTTTAAGGCGAAAGAAAATCAATCACATGCTCTATGGAACATGGAAAATTCGAAAGATTTTTTTTTATTAATAGCCATAATTGCAGATGTTAAAGCCAACTGGTTATGTTCGGCACGCGTACAAGGTGTCTCGTAGAGAGATCTATCAATAGCGCTCCTACACCGTAATTGGCAAAACAACATGCGCTGCGGCAGGTGGATTGTCGTACAAAAAACGAATTGTTTAAATTACAATTATCTGCCTTCATTCATGCACGCCAAAAGAAAAATAATGGCCTACCGGCTTTTAATCATTTTAAGGCTAGCCGATGTATTCTTGTAGGTATAGTTAAAGCATATTTACATTGCGCCGGGACGTTACCCCTGTTTTAATTTTGCTGAGTGCGTTCCCACAAGCGGCAAACAAAGGGTCCCGTGTCCAGCTACACCCACATCCACTTCTACCGACTTACCGTCCTATAAAGAAATTTATTTCGATGAGTCACTTTTACAGCTCATGAAATTTATAAGCAATGTTTACTATAACGTAAATTGTGACGTAAGTAATTATTTTGTCGTCAAGGTGGTAGATACAACCGGTTTCTTGTAGACTTGGGAGCAATTGGCGTCATTATGGAGCTAAGGATATTGGACTGGATACATAATAATCTTACCCTACGACTATGCCAAGATCTGTGTCGGCTTGTGGTCGCCTCTGATTACTAACTAAAGTGAATAGAAATTACAGTTATGTGGATCGCCTATACACAGGAAGCTGTAATGTAACTCTTAATTAAGCATGTATGTGTACTATTTGAAACGACACCACTGTGGTTAGATAAGCTATTTTTAAGAGTAATATTATACAACATCATTTCTAAGATGCATGTGCGTATGCGCCAATTTTATGTTTAACACTTCAGCTATTTATGTCCTTAATTTAATCTGGTTGACATAACTTGATAATATTTGAAAGCGAACGTGAAAGTGAAATACTTCTCTTAATAGCCAAGAAAAATGACGAGGTGAAGTGACAATTTATAATTGCCTACATAATGCTTCCGTTTTAAGATTATAAAATTAA
Organism: Nycteola revayana; assembly: GCA_947037095.2. Classification (NCBI taxonomy): domain Eukaryota; kingdom Metazoa; phylum Arthropoda; class Insecta; order Lepidoptera; family Nolidae; genus Nycteola; species Nycteola revayana. The sequence goes on along the minus strand of OX344845.2, from coordinate 9,800,720 downwards.
ATCTCTTAGAAATGATATGCTCTTGTTTCGCAACAACTTCTAGAACAGCAATTAAAATCATTAAACAAATTTTACTATAAGTGTATATTTTATCCGCTATCTCATACTATGGAACTGATTTTTAATTTAAAACAGCAACATCGCAAACTGGAAGTCTGAAGCTAAAATAATGGTTCTAAATGGCTAGCAGGTTATAAAAACAAGGTTATACAAAAAAAAACGACATCCTCGCATACACCTCCGAAATCTAAAATGAAAACTAGTCTGATTTTAATGCGATATTCGTAGCTAGAAAAAGATAGTATTTTACCAGAAAAATGGCTTCATACTATTTATAAAGAACTAAGCACCTAAATTCCTCTTTAAAAATAAAGGAAGTTGCGTAACTTACTCCTGAACAGGATTTACAATATTTGCTTTATTATTGTAAGAAAAGCGTACACTGTAGGTGTCCATAGTTATGCTTTCCTGTGTATCGAAATGCATAAAGGATGCATTATTTTTACGATAAAATAAAGTTAACCGTATATAAACAAGGTTATATTTTTTGTTACAGGCACACGTAGTGTCGGCTTTCGAACAGAGCTTATCAAATATGACGCAGCGACTACAGCAGCTCACCGCAACAGCCGAGAGAAAGGTACTAAATAAACCAGACAGATTTCATGTCGGTCAATCCCATAAAATCCCTTTATTTCGCTGAATGTAACAATCATTTTCAGAGCCCTTAGACTGAACTGCTATAAATTCGAGCACAGTGGTAAAGTAAAGACGTACCAAATTTTTTATTTGTTCTTAAAATACGCCATGAATGAAATACTTTAAGACTTATATTGTTTGCTAGCTTTAACTTATCATTCATTTTGTGTATTTGATTCCACCTTAATTTCATGTTAAGAACACTTCGGATATATAAATTCAATCATTGACACGGTCACTGAAATCACTTACGAAGATTGACCGCTGTGCCCTTTTACTTAAACATTCACTAACTGAACGAAGCGGCGAAGACAATTGACTGTATACACGGTGAGAGTCAGTTCAACTTGATTGGTTTGTAAATACAAGCCAACATCAATTACTTTACATGGGAACATTGTACAATTAGTAGGTACCTATCTAAGTCGTTACTTCGTACAGTAACTATAGAAACATTTTGGATATAGTCTAAAATTATTGTTACATTTACTTTGTAAGAATGCATTAGGTCCATAAAACATTCCTAATGTTTCTTAACAATATTAAACAAATACTTAAAGCAGAAATGTTCTACACCTTTATATTAAAATTTGCGCGGACTGACGAGTATGGTTTTTCGCACACTTATAGTTTATATAGCACTCCTTTCCAGAATGCTAATATTATTTTAATTACGGTCGAATTTCGACAACTGGGCGACCACTAGTAGATATTATTTAAAATTTAACTATGAATATGCCGTAAATTGTTCTGAATGGCCTAATATTGAATAAGAAAGTACCTTCTAATGTGAAAGGCTCCTTAAACTTCAAGATATTTAAATTATCGGTATTGAAAGTACTTAATAAAAAAATACTTATGACTTCGATTGTCCCAATTCTCGCATCTACAATGCACAAACCAGTTCGAATGTATACAAATGACTTTCTTTCAATTTTACGTTTTGTTGTTACACTTCGAATGTGGTCCAATTAATTTTGTTTCCTTTAGGACTCCGAGCTGACTGACCTCCGTCAGACTATTGAGTTACTCAGGAAGCAGTCTATACAAGCTGGGCTTACGACGGCTCATATGCAGTCCATGGGCATTCGTGCAGATGGCGTCAACGTCACTGGACCGGTAAGAATTTCTTTTGTTGTTATACGATCTTTGTCATTTTTTCTACATGCTACTGAAAATTTAAAACAGATATAGTATCGATATTTACTGTATCTATTTATCTTAAAAGTTCACCTAGTTGATCTAACATGGAATCTCGTTAAACTACAATTCATAAGTTATTGTTAATAGGTCCGATTCCGAGTGATCCTGTGTTTTTTGGGACGAATCAAGAAATTAGTTATTCGTTGGTTTTGTACTACTGGGTAAGACACAATAATGCAATATTGTAAAAGAATGACATTTAATACTTTATTTTATATCGTAGCTTTAATATATAAACGGGTCACACGCATCAGTGAAAGACGATGCATGCTGTTTTCGAACTTTTCCTCGCAGCTTACATTAAGAATCTATTATGTACTACAGGACTTAAACAATAGACCACCTAATGTGTGAAGGCCGTCGACTTATAAACCAATAACTCCCTGTTAATCAACGGTCACTATTTATAGCCACTGTCTGTTACTTGAGACTTGGTCATTAATCTATACGCTTTGTTGGATATCTAGTCATCGTAATATGATATTGCTAATAGACGAATCGCTACTGTACATATTGTTGATCAGTCGCATATTACTCAGTTACCTACTACATAATAATTATGCTTTAGTAACATATGAATGACAACTGTTTACAATGTATTTATAATTATTTCAGGTTAGATTTTACCGCATGAACAGTTGCAACAAACAATTTGGAGAAAGTGAACATTATGCATTTTAGCATATTAATTTTGCATATAAATCAGATAGACGGAAGCACAACTTATAAGTAGCTTAGATAAGCGGATGAAAGTAATCGATTGTTATTTGTTGCCAAAACTAAAGATCAGACCGATTCAGCGTAATTTATTAAAATCGTTAAAACAGTTATCAAATCACTACAATATTGTTATTATAGTAGTATATGAGTAGTATAGTTGTTAATACATAAACCCGGTCGAGAGTATCAACACCCACTAATTGGAGAGCCGCAACTCGGGTCTTTTCTTTCTTATCTTCTCTTAATTCAAATTAGTAAAAGTAGTTTTAATGTTATAACAGTGTAATCACTAATGTATGCGACACTACTGCGGCCATTAAATAAAGTGCATGCTAAGTTTTTTTATAAGTTATTAATATAATTAATGTAAAATGTCGGTTACCTATTACATATAAATTAATCTTTAAGTGTGTCTCACTATCCTCTGATTGCTATCTTCATTTTACCTCATAGTATCAGCTCCCCAAAGGTATCAGGTCCTTCGGGCCGGGAGCGACCTAACCTAACGACACCAAGATGGTTTAATACTAGGGCCCCTTAAATTAAGTAAAATCTGGCCATATTTACGTGTCCTATGCTTTATCTACGAGAGCTCCAGAAAATTAACATACTTAACGAATCATTAGTATGTTGTAACATCTTAATTTACATGTAATTTTGTATTCCATGTTGTAACTTTGGGTCTTGTTCAATGTCACCTATCAATCACGTCGTACATTATACGAGTGCTTATAGTTATAATGAGATAGACATCATTAGCAAGGTATAGCGGACATCTTTGGCACTATTGTCTCCTGTTGACGATCTTTATTAAAATGTCGTTGAATAACGTTAGTGGGGCAGAGCTTAAAGTGATTTCACCTTTCAGAATAGCATAGAAAAATAACATAATTACAACTTATCTAACATATGGTGTGCAATAAATGAATAAATAATAGATTAATGCTGTGCGTGAATTAAGTCGCCAGAAATCAAATGTAGAGTGCACTGTGTTGGAAATGCGTGAATCAAATGATAGAAATTGTAAATGCTAAAAACATAGACTACGATAACTGCTTTACTGATGTTCCGCATGATATTTATATTATATTAGCCTCTCCTAAAATAAAAAATCTATTAAACATACATTATCATTCGTACAACATAGTTGAATCAAAGTTCGTTAATACGTATATGATAGCCGTTAAACATTTTATTGATATATTCAAAGTTTAGATGTGTTAAATGTCATGGCCAATATATTTATATAATGACAGCCGGACAAACATAACTAATAACCTGGCCGTTATGAATACTATGACACGATACGTTAGAATTATTTAAATGATAGACTATTAACTAAAGGAAAGAATAGTACTTAGATAAAGATTGCCTTTTCAGTTTAGTCTGTAGTTGGTGTGTCATAAAGTTTATTTTTATCTTACCTAAATGTTTAAAATATGAATGTTTTAGTAAATTAATAATGTTTTGTACTACGTAGAAGATAGCTTCGTTCAAGATATATTGAAAACTAGTTGCAATAGTGGATAGAATAAATATAGCCTATGTTACTTCTGGATATCGTAGCTTTCTAATGGTGAAAGAATTTGAAATCGCTTCAGTAGTTCCAAAACCTACTTCATGCAAAGAAACAATCAAATATTTCCTTTTAATAATATTAACGCGTCTTTTCTTTAGTGTAAAACTTATACATCTTTTTTTTCGGACGGATACTATGTAATTAGCTAGGAGGCTTTTGCTACTTCGCCGGACATAACTTATACACCATGTACACTGGAAACTATTGGAAATCTAGTACAGTACATATACTCTTGGTTATTTAACTGACCAGAATCGAGACATTCGAGGTCTAATAAGCAGAAACAAATAAGGCAACGTTATTTGCATTAAATTGACCGTCAATAGATCCGTCCTAGTTCTACATTCGAGACGCGCCGAGAATAGACGAGAGACATGAGTTACTGCCTCATAAACGAGCTGTAGGAATAGTATGATGATAACCTTTAAATATTGGGTTTACTTCTTTACTAACACATACACAATATCGAAATTGAGGAGAAAAACCAACCTACATAGTAATATGTAGTTACTAGTGAGGAGAAAAAACAGCCATGTAAATACCTACATAGTAATATGTAGTTACTTGTGAGGAGAAAAAACGGCCGTGTAAATACCTACATGGTAATAAGTAGTTACTAGCATCCCTCGCGCGGTAACACCCGCGTAACTCCCTTTTCTGTATAAACTTCATCGTTAAATATAGCCTTCTACAATAAATTGGCTATAATATTCCTGATAATAGCGCCTTCGAGCAAACAAGCAAGCTCTTCAGCTTTATATATCAGTAGGTATAGACAATTTTTAATATTATTTCCTATCACTTACTATACTAATTTGTTTTATAGTTTTCTTTCTTTCAAAACAATATAAATTTAAACCGTTGTCTCTATTAACGTAGTCATCGCCATGTTCAATTTCATACCGATAGTGAAATCGTATGATAATTTAGGGAGCATGATAAATATCACATAGAGCTTCTAAATGTAAAAGGTTACTGTGAATGATTTGCTTCATGTTTATTTTAAAGTTAAATATTTGCAGCGTACATAGCGTATATATGATTTAAGTAAATAACATTTCGAAATTATCGCTGTCCACGTGCGATCTTAATGGATGTACTTACTTGATTTCTATGAACACATAGCACCAACTTTCCTTTCAAGTACCGAAAGCTAATTAATGTAATATCGGACTGTAAACATGTCTTAATTAAGGTGGCAGAATAATATCTGTTTCGTTGAAATATATTTTAGAAGTAATATTCATGAATAAGTATTAGACCTTTGTATGAAGCCAATTTGCAGTCGTCAAATATTAAGTGTTAGTAATAAATATTTCATAGATATTAAGTATCAAATTTGACTTTGCGTTCCATGTTTCAGTTACGTATTAATACGACGACAGTAATATTGGGGGTTAAAAACATTTGTTAAATAGTATCGCCATGGTTCGTATACATTTGTTTTATAGTTTCGCAATTTCTGTTTATTTCTCTGTCTGTCTTTTTATCTAGGTCTTGTTTATAATCACTTACACACTGTAATTTGAAAGGGATTCATACATTATTAATTATGCATTGAATGTTTGGCGTACATCTGTATGTCTGCGTCCTAACTTTAGAGGCTCTTGGTTGTGTTTATTTATATATTAATCAAGTTGACATTAAAATCATGGAAACATTTATTTTAAAGCAGCTCTCATGTAGTAGAAATCTATAATTTATTTTCTGAAAGTACGACTAACTATTCTTGTTGCACTTAAGAAAATTATCCCATTACTTATATTGGTTATTGGTTTGCTTCCATTGAGACATGAAAGCTAATCAGTTGTTTACAACTTCCATGAAACTCGCGCGAACAAAACATTATCTATATAAAATACATATATTATTTCAAGGAAACTGGTTTCATTAACTTTACTTGATTTATAAGGTATTAAGATTGGACATAAACGATATTGTGCGGGCAAGCAATAAATATTAGACAAATCGAGTCATTAAAGCGTATTTATACTTCTGCTTAAGACTCGCCCGTCTGTTCTAGGAAATTAATTTAAAAAAGTTTTAATTAATACAAACTTTTTTTGTATAGCATTAAGTTACTTGTTCGCCAGCATAAAATCGAGTTAATCTATTGATTGGTGTGCTGTATGTACTTCTTCTTCACTTCACTAGCCCGTTTATTCCCGTGATTTTTTTCGACAAGTCTCTTGTTTCAGCGACACTACATATCATAAAACTAAGTCTTCCGCTGCGTCTGTCAGTCTGTCTGTTTGAGAAAAACTCAAAAACTATTGCACGGATTTTCAAGCGGATTTCACCAATACGTAGATTAATCCTCGAGAAACAGGGGTTTCTATTATATATAACGGCGGGTTGCTAGTGTATTTATAATTTAATATGTCCTTACAGTCATGGTAACAGTCTATTTGTAATAAATAGCATACATTTTCTTAACATTTGGTTTTAATTTGTTTATCATAGGAGCCAAGCACCGGTCAGACGCAGTCGTCACCCCAGCGCACAGCGCAGACGGGTAACGGCGCGATCACTCGCCATCTGTCCACAGACAGCGTGTCCAGTATCAACAGCTTGAGCAGTGGCTCGTCTGCACCACACGATAAGAAACATAAGAAGAAAGGATGGGTCAGTTAATTTTATTATCACAATTATTATAATGAATCGATGTAGGTATATAATCCGCGGCGCGTTCTTCTAAACAGCGTAGTTTAGAACAATGCGATGTATTGTTTCTTTGTATCGTCGGCAGTCGGCACCCAATGCGGTAAAATTTTCTTACATCACTTCTAATATAGAAATATTTCATCACTTCTATTAATTCGTATCGAATTGAGAATTGTATAGTTAGCAGAGCAAAAAGAGGGCTACATCTATAATATAATGTATGGGTTTGTTTCATACATTTATTTTATTTTACAATAGTAGTACAAACATTTAATAATCAGAACACAAGTGTTTCTATAATTTGCGTAAATAATACGCAATTTACATTTCGGCTGGATATACAATTAAATAATACAATGAAATTATACATACTCATTATTCTTTTTTCTTTCTATAGACACGAAATAAGGCAATACATTTAAAATGAAATTATAGTCGATAAAATATACATTACTAGCTGACCCGGCAGACTTCGTACTGCCTCAATCGATACATAAAAGACCTAAACATTTGTATAAAATAAACTGGGCCGTAGAGACTTCGTTTATGCGGTACTCCTACCCCTACACTACCCCTACCCTACACTACCCCTACCCTACACTACCCCTACCCTACACTACCCCTACCCTACACTACCCCTGCCCTACCCTACACCTACCCCTAATCTACCCCTACCCTACCCTACACCTACCCTAAAAAATCTTAGCAAAAAAATAAAGCTCAAATTGACTCTACATTTTAGTTAGAAAACGTTTGTATGGGAAAAAGAAAAAGGCTGTTTTAAGGGGTTTTCAGGCAACTACTAATAAATTAAAAATTAATTAAAAAACATTGTCCAGCGGACAAAATTGTGAATCTAAACCATTCCCAGATCCCCTTGAACACACACAAAAAAATTCATCAAAATCGGTCCAGTCGTTTGAGAGAAGTTCAGTGACATACACACTCACAGAAGAATTATATATATAAAGATATGGTACAATCATTTGATTGGATACACATACTTTTCAATATAACCTCCGTTACGTATGTCGGTTTTCAGGTAGTTCTATATTTATTTATTCATACGACATACACTTACATTACCGATGCCCATTGTGTTAGCGTAAACAATTTAAATTTATGAATGATATTTATAAGTAATTTAAAATTGTATCGTACTAAGTTTACAAAAACAATGTTGTTCTGATTAGACTAAGTATGTAGTTACTATTAAGGACTATCTTTATACCGTGAGAATTAGAAAACAAGCACCAACCTGACAAAACAAACATTACCCAACAGCTCCGCTCATCGTTCACGAAAGCGTTCTCCCGGAACGCCAAGATATCTAAAACCGCGAAGCATTCATCCCTCGGGCAGCTGTCGTCACAAGACAGCTCTTCAGGGTCCCATCACTACGATGACCCGCACACGATCCGCGAGGGAAGCAACGAGAACAGTCTAGAACATTCGCACGAAACACTCGACGTTAAGGACAAGCCGCCGTGCCCTCAGGCCAAGACGGACGAACAGACCAAAGGTGAGACAATAAAGTGCTATGGAAATTACTAACGTAAACAATGGGATAGTCGACAGCAGAATTGTAATGCCATAAATAAGTTCCTTAAATGTTATAGTATCATTACAGTAATATGAAATTCAAATTATGTGACACATGCACGTACATATTAAGCACTCGTACAACTAATCACTGCTGACATTAGCAAATTGAGTTGAATGCGTTGACTTTTTATTGAATGCCAAATAGGTAAAGTGCGTACGTTAATCACAAAAAACGTATATTTACATTGAATATTTTTGTTGGACATTGAAGAAGTCTTGAGTAATGTTATTTGGATGATATCGAAAATTTTACTATATTTAAGGTAAAACGTATATTAGGTATCCTAATCTATTTTGACGTTCATTCTAAGACCTGGAGGCTAATCACGTACCGATATAACTATAACTCCGATAAAAATGTCTTCGCTACTCAGCTTTTACTATACAAAAAATATTTTAAATATCTCAATTTATTGAGTAAATGTAACAATAACATAGGCAATGCGTTACAATAACCCTGCACAGAAATGGAAACAATTTTATGGAAGTCAGACATATTGTTACGTGATTAACCTCCTGGTTTACTAACTTCGATTCATGGAGAAATATTTGTTGTTCTGAGCCTCAGAACCTCGACACAGTGATTAATTTCCCTAGAGCAGGAGGTGTTTAAAAAAAAAGTGCCGGTTGAGTATTCTTACAGTTTCTAAAGGTGAAGCTTCACGCATTTTGTTGTCGAGAGTATCCATTCATTGCTAATGATATCAAATGTCCGTAACAGGTGAAGAGAAAGTTAAATCGCGCCAAAAAGATAAATAGTTCCTGTCACTGTGCAGTACATTCTATATTTTGTATGATCAAATTACTAAGCATATAATTAATGACTTAGCGGCAAACGTCGCCTGAAGGAATACAAATTTGGCCGTAGAAATATAACAAATCAAAAGCCCAAAACTGATATAAGGAAGTGATTCTGTGATTTTAAGACCTGACACAGTATTACAAAAATTAAAAACATGCATTCTCAAGAAAATCCTTTGTTTCAATTAAAGCGAGATCTAATTCTAAAAAGAAAGCTTTTTACCCGTACTTGATTATTTATCTCAAATTAGATGGATAGAGTATAGTGTGAACAGACATCTATTTATGCATACCTACCAATAGTGTTATTTTAGTTTTCTCATAACAACATATACAATTATTAAGAGATAAAATAAAACATAACGTACGATTTGATCTCAACCGCTAGACACCATAATAACTAATTCACACGTTGCCACTAACTGGCCTTCCGACATACGAACAAGTTCATTAAAACTAAACATAAAACGTTAACGATCACATAGAAATAGATGCAGTTTGATAACGTTGTAATTATTGTTTGCAGATAAGCCGGAAGATTCCGGTTTAGTGGATGAGCTTAAGAGGCAATTACGAGAAAAAGACTTGGTACTAACAGATATAAGATTAGAAGCACTCAGTTCGGCGCATCAACTCGAAAGCTTGAAAGACACCGTCATCAAAATGAGGGTAAGAAATTGATGTAACTTTATTTTACATGCAAGATTCTTCTACAGCCCGCTTAAATCCACTAACTTGGGCCTCCTCTCAATAATGCTAGGCAAGCCATGGTCATTGAGAAATATTGCCTTAATCACCACGCTTGGCAGGTGGATTCGTGATCGCAGTAAAATGTTAACTAATCTCGTGATGATGAATTCTACTTCCCATCCATCAGCTGTATGTCCCATAGTAGCCTCTTACAATACCCATGGGAAGACATAGGGTGGTCTATTCTAAGCCGGAATCTACACTAACATTATAAAAAGGAAACATTTGTATTTTTAACCCCAAGGAAATAATAAAAGGGACAATAATTATAAAGCTATGTTATCCACAATTTAATTTATATTAGTCCATTTTTACTTGTAAAACATCAAAGGCAATTTTTTCAAGACTTGGATAAAAATTTACAGAGGAGTACATTTTTATTTTGAAAAAGTTGTATGGAAAATCTTAATATTCATTTTATGATCGATGATTTAAAAATTCGCACTATGTGGCTATTTAACGAAGTTCGATCTCCATGTATTTATTTGTGTTATCTTTATGTTTATTGAAATCAACGGTAGGTAATAGAAACGCACGAAACATAAGGACATGTAATAAAAAATAAGTATTAACGTATAGGTACTTATTGGTAATTTTTACTACACAAGGTTTTCCTCGTGCAGATCTTGTTTTTAATCAATATTTTATTGCGCTTAACCAAGTCAAATGATTGGAAGTATTAGAAATACATAAATAGAATATTTCTAGAGATCAGAAGCATAAGGTCGGATGTGATACGTCAGAATCTTTGTCGTATTTGCCTTTACTGTAAACTGGCACTTACAACCAAATGCTTCTGATGAGAATAGTACATACGTCCTTATGCTTCTGAGGTCTAGATTTATGTACCTAAAACATGGTAAGCGCCCTTGTTAAGGCGTTGATAACTGATGATACTATTATTTATTGATATAGTTTAAACGTAATATTTATAAAAAAAAAAAGTTTTAATGAAGCCAGCATAAAATCAAGTTAATCTATTGATTGTTGTGATTCACTTCACCCGACCGTTTATCCACTGCTGAATATGGGCCTCCTGTTTACCAGACCTTTGCAAGGGTCGTTGAGGGATATTGCCGTAATCACCACGCTTGGCCCGTGGATTGGTGATTGCAACAAGATGTGATTATCTTTGACCTGATATAGTTGCTGCTGCCCATACATCAGGTGTATGTTCCTAAGTTTCCTCTTACGACACCCATTGAAAGAAATGAGCTGGTCTATTCTAAGGCGTACTACACATACACTCGTAGATAGAAACCACACGGCGGTGTAGAACAATTTTATTTTTATTTTTTATTGTTTCATTTCCAAATATTAGCATGGTGGTAGCATTAAAGCGCGTCGTTCCGTCGTTATATACTCATGGTCCGCCCAAATAATGGCAATTTTTCTTAATATAATGTAATATAGACAGAACAAGCTATTGAACACAATATAGTTGAATAAAATACTAAAATGATTAAAAACAATAACTAAAATACCTGCTTAATATGCTAATTTATAAATGTTAAAATTATACATAGATTAATAATAAATTATTGTTTTGACTATTTGCAAGTGCCTGTAATAGGTTTACGTAAATAAAAATGTTTTTTTTTAGTTAAACCTGTCAACTGTAAATATTTAAAAGTTTATTTTACTAAATAGGTGGGTGGGTCTTAAAGATGCAGTAGTAGCATCCTCCTAAAATTAACGTCAATCAGCTAAGACGTATCGTGCATGCATGCCCATACCGGGACTGCTCACCAAACATCGCCTAAGGCTTCCAAACTAAACGTTAGCTATTATGAATAATGAATAGCATATTTAATGTGTAATAATGGCCGTCAGATTGTTATCATCAATCGTGAAAGTAGAGCCCTATAGCGGTGTACACTCGGTAAATGTAATCATTTGGGAAACATTACACTAAAGAGTCCATTAGACAAATTAAAAGGTTTTTTTAGAGCTTCTTGTTGAACTCAAAATATGGTTTTAATACATGGCATCGTAGCGTAGTTTCGGTCAATGAACTTCAGAATTTGTTATTCTGACAGTTACTAGCACGTATCACAGGTATATTGATCCTTCCTACCTGAACGATTTGGTGAGCATGAACTTTTTTTTTCAAAAAAAAAGTTAAAACCGTCTTTTACTAAGTCGGTTTTTTAAAAATATTCATCCGCGTAGCTCCCGTTACTTTATTATTAAATATAGCTTATGTTACTCCTGGATAATGTAGCTTTCTAATAGTGAAATAATGAATAAATAACTTAACTGTTAAATAAGTAAGGACAATATACGAGTACATAATAACATTATATTGTATTGAATTGTTTTGAAGTATGGAACGATAATAATGCATTCGAAGAAGAATTCTCTGAATTGAGATGTAATTGACTATCAAGATCAATAAATTCGAATCGTAAATCAATAAAATCAGTCCAACGGAGTTGCCATTTATTTCTTTGTTTATAACATATTAGAGATGGGCCGACTATAGTATTTGCCGACTAACCGACTAGCCGACTAATCGGTTTTCTAAATGCCGATTAGTCGGCCGACTAATCGGCAATGCCGATTATTCTAATACCTACTTGTCGGAGGTGTTCGGGCGTTCTATGTTACCTTATTGGTTTTTGAACATGTTTCTAGACTGTAACTTTAGATTTAAAATATACATAATAGGTTGGGGAAAAAGTTTCTTCGCATTTTTGAAGAAAATTCAAAACATTTTTTAATATTGTTTATTTACATTTAACTAAAGTATGTAGGTACCATTTTGATCGATAACTTTTTGCCATCTTGGACATGATCCCATTGCTATAGAAATTTTGAGACTGCTGATCAAAATACCGCGACAAGTGGTTTTGGCAGTCCTCTCGTGATGTTAACCTGACACTGCCTAAAGAATTCTGAAGAGACCGAAACAGATAGAAATCTGAAGGTGCAAGGTCAGGACTATACGGCGAATGCATTAACACCTCCCAGCCAAACTCTCTTAATTTTTGCTGAGCGGCTAAAGATGTGTGAGGTCTAGCGTTATCATGATGAAAAACCACACCCCTTCTGTTGATTAATCCCGGCCGCTTTCTCTCAACTTCTTGCTTTAATCTCATCAGTTGTTCGCAGTAGAGTTCAGAATCGATGGTCCTGCCTGGTGGTAACAGCTCATAATTAATAATGCCCTTCCAATCCCACCACACACACAGCATCACCTTGTTGTGAGTTAACCCGGGTTTCGCACAATCTATGAAGCCTGACCGGCCTTTGATCACGACTTTTTTCGCACGGTCTTGTCGTACGTGATCCACTTTTCATCACCAGTTATCAGCTCCTTCAAAAATGGTTCGGTTTCATTACGTCGTAATAAAGAATCACAAATGAGTACACGGTTCATTAGGTTTCTTTCAGTGAGCTCGTGAGGTACCCAAATATCGAGCTTTTTTGTGTACCCAGTTTTTTTTAAATGTGCCAAAACTGTTTTGTGGTCAATTCCCAGTTCTTCAGCTACGTCATTACAACTGATATGCCGATCTTGCTCCACTTTTCAAAAATGGCATCCATTTTATCATAAATAGAGCGACCAGAGCGACGTGCATCTTTGACATCAAAATTTCCGGATTGAAAACGCTTAACCTAAATTTGTGTAAGACACTGCACTAGGTCCATAAACATCGCAAATTTTTTCGCGGCTTGCGTGGCATTTTTACCTTTCTTGTAGTAAAATTTTAAAATGTATCGAATTTCTTCATTCATCGAATATCGAATTTCTTCACTCATATTGACAGTACGAAAAACAAATGAAAATCACACATTTTCTTAATTTGAATTTGGAATTATGTTCTTTAAAATTTAAACTTTCAATGATATCAAAATCAGCCAGATACAAATAGTATAGCCAAAGAGATTTTATTACAAGTATATACTATAATGCGAAAAGACTTTTTCCCCAACCTAATATATAATTATTTATATATTAAAGGACTTTTTTATCACTAACTGACTTAATGAATATTTACTTATATTTACCATTGCCATGCTATTTGGTTATGTATGTGCCATATTTCGTTGATTAATGATGTTAAGTTAGCTTAATTACTGACTGACTAAAACGTTCCTATTTTGTAACTTTAGATAACTACTCTAAGTAATGTTTAGAAATTATAAAACAAGTACAAATTATTTCATTTGTTATGCGCCGATCATAATCGGCATATTTTGCCGAATAGTCGCCGACTACAAACGATGCCGAATAGTCGGCTTTCCCGACTAGTCTGCGGCTAGTCGGCCCATCTCTATAACATATGTCTATGTTAGAAGGCTCCATTGATAGTCGTTAATTAGGTATTAGTCTAGTTTTGTAGAACAATACTGTCAATAAATTACACAATAAATTCAATCGATTCTATTGGTCTTAGGATGTGTTAGTATCGTGTCTATTATCATACAAAGCGTATATCTTATGGGCGTACATTTACTTCCAAACAAAGCTTTTGCACTATTTGTAATCCGAGCATCTGTTTCTAACAAATGTATTAGAAAAAAAATGCACATTACGTAACTTATGAATGAACATGGCCGACTATTTGAAATAAAAAAAAACTTTTGGTCGTGGGAAACATCGTGACCAATACCCTAACGATTCAATGTGTAGCCGTATCGAATAATGACTACTTTGACATTTGACGTCCGGTTTTAACTTAACGTGTAATCTATAAAATGTACCGGTGGCATATACGGCATATACGGCATACACTATATACCTAGCCACAATATACGGTATTCGAGTGTATAACATAATGTTTTTCTCACTATGTTACCTAATCTATACATCTAGGTTCTCTATACAAAAATAAAATTGATGTCTTTTTGTCATGGAAAAATAACAAATAACGGTGTTTACTAAATGCATATGAATGTGTACCTACTAATAGCTAAACTTTTTTAATTGACTGACTGTCTGTGTATTTGTTTGTTCTGGCTAATCTCAGTAACGGATGGACCGATTAAGACAAGACTGCTGATATATATTAAGAGTAATTCGGGCTTTTTTTTTGAAAACAACATTTTTCTTACTTTACTGCAAGTGCGCAAAGTTGCGGGCTGTAGTATAATATCAAATATAATTAGGAATACTAAACAAAAGAAAGAAATAGTAAACAATACTACCAAAAGTGTTTAATGGTAAACAATACAATCAATCAAAATATCAGAAGTGTTTAATGGGATTTTCTCAAAGAGGGTTTTTTACAATAGTCACCATGATTGACAGGCGAATTAGTTCCTGCTTTATTGTATTCACAGGTAGACGCTGTTTCACGTCCCTTGATTTACAATTGTCATAAGACGTAAATTATGTTGTAACAACAGGGACCAATATGGGTTAATTTTGCTTTAAGCTACAAACATTTTACCAATATTTATTTGTTTACTCATTCCTTTGCCACGGAAACGTCGGATCCCTATTTATTGCAATATCTCCCGAATAAAATGACGTCACTAAATTAAAAACTTTTTTTCAGAACGAAATGTTGAATCTGAAACAAAATAACGAACGTCTCCAACGGATGGTGACGTCACGATCACTAGCGGGTAGTCAGAGTTCGCTCGGCACCGGTGGCTCTGCTGTAGAAGACCCACGACGGTTTAGTCTCGCTGACCAAACTACTATGCATCAGGTAAGTTGTATTAAACAATTAAAAATCCGCTAAATTACTTGTCAGTACTTCTGCGAGTTGCAAAGTCTAGAATTGGTGGTAGGAATCGAAATATTTTATGAACCATAAAAAGTTCATAATATTATATATAATAAATAAATGGTACATTCATTTTAAAAATATTATTATTACTTAATAAGTTACTTACATTATTTTTTTTAAGATTAAATCTATCGCTTACTCTTCTCTTCTAACTTGTCGTGCCTGACAGGGTCCATATTTTGTACTGATTTTGTCTTTGTAACAACTTATTATACATATGGTGTGAAATAAATGAATATGGATATAAAAATATTGATTATTAGAATGACAAGCCGAATAACCATGATAGATATACTGTCTAGTCTATTTGCAACATTGAACAGTGTACACGAAATAAAATTGATTAGGGTATTTTAGTTATGAAACTTGAGCCTACACAGCAATGCAGACCTGCCTATATATCTATATAAATTGACCGGTCTTTTCATTTGATATTCAGCATAGGATAGGTATGATCAACGTCTAATAAAAAAGTACTTCGGTTAATGTACACTATGCACGACGCATGCTCCCCTAAAAGCGAGTCATCATTGCGTGCAACCGCAACGCACGTTACAATGCAATCAATTCGCTACTTTATTGAAATTGATATTCTATGTTGACTTTTATATCTCTTTGTTGCTTAACACAATGTTTACGGTAGCCATTCTGTCATTGGATATGGGAATAAAGCTTTTCACATGTGCTACTATTTAGTTTTGATTGGTTATTTTTTTAATATTCTATGTTGGTTGAAATGTTAATACGTACGCCAATGACTTTATATAAGAGTTTATAAGGACTTTAAGTTCTATAGTAGAAGAAAATGTAATGAATTATACATATTTTTATTGATCACAATTGGACAGTAGGTAAATTGTGTAACACAAATGACGAAACGAACGAAAGTAAGTGTTTTTCTTTTAAATTAAATAAACAGATTAAAAAATGCCATACACTTTGAACTTTAAAATATGTATTTTATAATAAAACGTGCATTGCCACCGTGACATCGCATTAAATTTTTCACACCACTGCGCACGCAAAATAGTAATAATATCTATTCAGTAGTATTTCGTGATTTTACAAAATATATTAAACTAAATGTACCGTAGCTAATGACAACATTTTTGCCTTTTATTCTCATGCATACTGCTCTAGTAACCGTACGGAATGTTGAACAAAATTAAATCCATGTTTTATGAGCTATAATGTACTACCTACTACATAAGACATTATAATGAAAGCTTAGCATCAGTGGTTGTGCCGTAATTTTATGGATGTTTTTGCAACTTTAAACAAATGTTGCATCAAAGAGTGATACAAGATTTGCTATAACAATGATCTGGCTAAGGATGCTTGCGTGGTATTACTATGTTACATTCAGTAAACACGTATAACATAAGCATACTTACCGTGGTTTCTTCGTGGTTGCTAATTGGAAGTACGATTTGCTAACATTATAGATATAAATCGTAACATTTTTATTTTAAAGTCATGTTTTTACTCACAAAAAAAGCTCTGAAGGAGAGCAATGATAAATGCACACGGCAAAATGAGCTCCAGTGCTTTGCAATACAAGATACACGAACGATCTGGTTATACGGAGATGTCCTCTTTACACAAGCTCAAAGTAATTTTAATCCTAAAGTCACGGTGAATTTATAACCGAAAACATTTTTACAAACATTATATTAGAAAGATTTTTCTATAGAGTATAATTGAATAATATCATTACGAAGTGATCAATCATAAATGTTTATCTTCTAGTTAGGATGACTTTTTGTACATTCACAATAGATCCACATTAGAGAGACGTATCGCAAATAAGTATACAATTGACTATAATGTTTATTATTATTCCGTCATTATGAAATCGATGAAGACACTGATTATTGTTTATAATTTGTTATAAGGCGTTAAGACTCGGAAATTAAACAGACATGCCAGGAGGGTAATCACATAACGATATTTCTATTACTCTAATAAAAATGTTAATTTAATTGATTATCCGTAAAAAACCATTGACTTGTCTTTTAAAAAAAAAATCGCCCACTTCACGCGAATATATATTAAGAATCTGAGTAGTACATGATTAGCCTCCAGTTTTTAGTCACAGGTATTTAATACAAATAAATTAAAACAGAAGTAGCAGTAATAACAGTATCACACTCCCCCACTATCTTGCTTCTATAAAAACATAATTATGTTGGTCTAATCATGCTCTAGCTTATGGCTCCTACATGTTAACTTTGTTTTTTTTTTCAGGCAACAATGGACATGCACTCGCAACCTCTAGACCTAGACTTCAATTGCATGACGTCGACCCCTACCATGGACTTCTCCAAAAAAGGCTCGCCCAAATCAAGTATGGGCGAGCCCATATATGGCAATAAAGCTGCTTGTGAGCTTAATGAAAACAGTGAGACGTTATTAGCCGCGTTGAATGGGAGCAGCGATTTGTTCGCGAACGGACTCAATGCGGCGGAGCGACTCAGTGGCGACTATGACATTAATACTGTACTACCGCCGCCTAAGAGTCGAGAACTCGCTATAGGGGAAAGCTATTCAGATATCGGTAAGAACTTTAATACTTACTGGTACTATAATATATACATACAAATTTTAGATTTAGAGCTATAAAGTTTGCCTTTATGACAGGCCTGTAGTAGCAGTCTGTAGTGTAGTTATATATTATGGTATAATCATATTCATATCACAATATTTCATATCCTTTAGTAAATATCTGTAATTTTCATAATTAATAACTGACATAATCAAGAAAACCATAAATATCTTAAAAAAATATTTGATTTAACTTCAATAGGTAAATTTATGTACTAAACCTATAATAATAATGAAAGTCTGTATATCTATATATTTTTGTTATTAATGAACATCTGTTTCATGAACATTATTTTGTCGAAAAAGGTTTTAACGACTCATTGTTCACCAGGTGTTGCGGACAGTCAAGGAGATACGACAGATGGCAAGAAAATAGCTATTGCCGTATATCTAGGACAATCTGAGACATTCCAAAGATATTTTGAAGAAGTTCAAGATACTCTCACGGAGTCTGAATGCCGATTTTACGCAAAACAATCGGCGAGCGCCTATAATAACCACTTCGAAAAGCAATCTAGTTTTGACTCTCCCCGAATGTCACAGAACCGAAGCCCAGAGACTGAAACACAAGACTACCCACAAATAAACAAATCTAACACGAATAGCCTTAAAAGCAATAAATCTACGCACAGTAATTCATATAAGAATGTGTATAATAGTGATTCGACAATAAACTGTAATGAATTCACAATAGCGTACACTTATATATCTGGCAAGACTACTTGGCAGAACCTAGATTATATAGTTAGGAAGACTTTTAAAGACTATTTGTCTAGAATTGATTTGGGAACGAATTTGGGTTTGAATACGGACTCTATAACGTCGTATCATTTGGGTGAAGCGACGCGAGGGCCTGAGATTGGGTTCCCGGAGTTATTGCCTTGTGGTTACATAGTGGGCACTGTTAATACGCTGTACATCTGCTTAGAAGGAGTCGGAAGCTTGGCGTTCGATAGCCTTATACCAAAAAATATTGTTTATAGGTAAGCATACATTAACATGACCAATATATAAGTACATATAATAAGAATAAAACAGGCATCAAGAAGACAACCTAAATTTAAAACACTAAATATCTCGTGTTAATTCCGCTCAAAATTATCAGATTCGTATGGATTCACGAAGTAAGGCCTAATTCTATTAAATATAAAAAGATGACAAGTAAAGTAATCGGGCAGTATCTAAACTCATTGAGAACAACAAATATTATTTAAATTAATTTTAAAGAACTGTATTCTTTATTTTAGATATGTTTCCCTGCTATCTGAACACCGGCGAATAATTCTATGTGGACCGAGCGGCACTGGCAAGTCATATTTGGCTGCGAAATTAGCAGAGTTCTATGTACAAAAAACGCAACGACGAGGAAACCCAGTTGAGGCCGTAGCTACGTTCAAGTAAGTTTATATTTAATATGTCTATTATATTATTAAGACATAATGTTTTTAACTTTAAATAAAGTACTTTATCTTTGAAATACTTATCCTATTAGTTATATTTTATAAAATATATATAACTTTTAATATTTATTTTAACAATTTAGTGCGTCCCATTCTTAACTAAATGTATGTATTCATATTATCTTACGGTAAAACTCATAAACTTAGTTCAATTCCGGTCGAATCCCATTCCATTAATAATTTTTTACCAAATCTTAATAGTACCGCGAACGATCCGTGATTGGCCTTATAGTGAGGATCCAGCCTAAGTCAGTAAACAACAGCCTCTCGTAGTTTATGGTCTTTATAACTTACCAATTTTTTTATAATTCACAGCGTTGACCGCAAATCCTGCAACGAATTACGCGCATATCTGGCTAACATCGCGGAACAATGCGGGGCGGCGGCTGCTGAAGAAGCGGCACTGCCTTCAGTTGTGATACTGGACAATCTGCAACATGCTTCAGCGCTGGGAGATGCCTTCGCGGGACTACTGCCGCCTGATAATAGAAACATGCCTGTTATTATTGGTAAGTAACACGCCTATCGTTTACACAATATAGTGATTTTTTGCTTAACTGTTCACCTATAACAACTAAGTTTAATACTAGTATGTATTCCAAAGAGTTATTTGCAAAAAATATTCAAATTAGTTAAATTCAAGAGAACTACTTAAGTACTAGAAAATATATAATTTATTACGTCTACGTCGTACTGGACAATGATTGGTTCCAAAGATTGCTAAATCTAAATATGCGTATGAACAATGTATATACCTATATTTTATGGAGATATGTATAGAATGTGGTCATATTCTGTGTCAACTATGACGAAAATTACTTACCTTGTGTCGATTTATATTTTCTGAATTATATTTATTTATTTATTTATATATTTTGCTTGCAATAGTTTATAAATTAATGCGTAGAAAAGATTATTTTATGCTTATTATGAATAATAACTGAAGATTATTGTTTATGCTAATATTCATGTATTGTTATTTTAGGTACTATGTCGCAAGCTACGTGCAATACAACAAACCTTCAGCTGCATCATAACTTCAGATGGCTGCTCACCGCCAATCATATGGAACCCGTCAAAGGATTTTTAGCTAGGTTAGTTATATTTTACAATTTACAAAATTATTGAGCTACAAATTACAGAAAAATAATATTTTTTATTCTTTTTCTTTTTATCTTTCTTGTAATGGTTTTAAATTGGTAAAAAAAAAGATTTTAATCCAGGTTAAAATTTAAAATTTTGTAGTTATGAATAACTAAAAATACAGCGATTCTGTTATTAAAAAATGAAATCATTTCAATACGATGCTAATTCTGTGCGAGCTTTACAATATTCAAAAGATAAGTCAAGTAGGTGTACCTGGTACCCCAGTCTGTGTGTGAAATAGTAATTCAATATTATATCCGAAATAATTCAATTATAATAAATATTTATATATTTTAAGTTTTGTTATTGCTTAAGATTTGTCATTCTACTAGCTTATTTTAAAGCGTGACATTTTCAAAACAAATGTCTTTTAATTAATTACCTATGTGTAACTTATCCCCGTGGTACCCGTGGGGTACCGGCATAGAATGTTACCTCCCCATTTCTACTCGTGGGTGTCGTAAAAGGCGACTAAGAGAAATTCCAGGGAACGGGCAGCAGCGTTTCCTGTGATAATCAAATCCAAAGAACTCCACTGCGCTCGCCAACCCGCCTGCCAAGCGTGGCGAGTATTGGCAAAACACCCCTCATGGTGACACATACCAAGATCAGGCCCCTAGTCCCCGGCCGCCCCGCTAGTCCTGGCCACGGTACCAGCCATGGTAACGGCGGGGCAGGGGGTGCTAAGAATCTCCGGAAGAGATCCGGGTACCACCCCACACGACAACTGGCCCTGGTAACACACAACACACGCACTCTCAGGACAGACGAGAGGATCGTAGAGCTGGAAGAGGAATTGGACAAGTTGCGCTGGGATATAGTGGGTTTGTCAGAAGTCCGAAGAGCGGGACAGGACACGATGACCCTGAATTCCGGCAACTTGTTCTTCTACCGGGAGGGCGAACAGCGGTCTCAAGGTGGTGTAGGGTTTATCGTCCGCAAGTCCCTCATTAACAATTTGGTGGCCGTCGACAGTGTGTCGAGCAGGGTAGCGTACCTTATACTCAGAATATCTAAAAGATATTCCATGAAGGTTATACAGGTTTACGCACCGACCTCAACACACTCGGACGAAGAAGTGGAAGCTATGTATGAGGATATTAGTAAAGCCATACATAGCTCCAAGACCCACTACACCGTTGTTATGGGGGATTTCAACGCTAAACTGGGTAAACGAGGCGATGATGAGATGAGAGTGGGGTTGCATGGATATGGGCAACGGAACCGAAGGGGTCAGAGGTTGGCTGATTTCCTGGAGAAAGAGGGACTCTATATGATGAACTCTTTCTTCCAGAAGCCACCTCACAGGAAATGGACCTGGATGGGCCCTGATGGTTCCACAAAAAATGAGATTGACTTCATCATGACAACCAAAAGACAAATATTTAATGATGTCTCTGTGATTCACAGGGTTAAAACCGGAAGTGATCACCGAATAGTTAGAGGCACGTTAAATATTAATGTCAAATTGGAACGATCCCGTCTGATGAAGTCTACGCTCCGACCTTCAAAAGCACACATCCAAAACCCCGAGAGCTTTCAGATCGAACTAAGTAATCGCTTCGAATGTCTAGATAGCTGCGAATCTGTGGACGATCTCAGCAGCGGGCTGGTAGACACTGTGCATACGGTGGGGCTTAAATATTTTAAACCCCACCCTAGCAATAGACCTCAGAAACTATCCACTAATACCCGGGACCTCATGGCTAAACGATGTACGATGATGCTCCAGACTCCAGACGATGCGGAGTCATTTAGGCAGCTCAATAGACATATCTTAACGTCATTGCGACACGACATTCGCTCCTATAATAAAAAATGTATTAAGGAGACGATAGAGCGAAACCAAGGCTCCAAAGTGTTCGCAAGAGACACCTCTATTGGGCAAAGCCAGTTGACAAAGCTGAAGAAGGAAGATGGGGTAGTGACGTCGAGTAAGCCAGAGGTTTTACGGGAGATAGAGAGGTTCTATAATCAGCTGTATGCCTCAACAGTCAAGCCCGCTAACAGCCAAGCCAAAGACCCCAGAGCAAGGCTCACCCGACACAATACCGAAGATCTCCCGGACATCAGCCTATACGAGATTAGGATGGCCCTTAAACAGCTTAAAAACAACAAGGCGCCAGGTGATGACGGAATCACATCTGAGCTTCTGAATGCGGGTGGAACACCGATACTTAAAGTCCTTCAGAAGCTCTTTAACTCCGTCTTACTCGAGGGACAAACGCCAGAATCATGGAGCAGAGGTGTGGTGGTTCTGTTCTTCAAAAAAGGTGACAAAACCATGTTGAAGAATTATAGACCCATCACATTGCTGAGCCATGTTTATAAGCTGTTCTCGAGAGTCGTCACAAATCGTCTCGAACACAGGCTCGATGACTTCCAGCCTCCCGAACAAGCCGGCTTCCGAAAAGGCTTTAGTACCATAGACCACATACATACGCTGCGGCAGATTATACAGAAGACCGAGGAGTATAATCAGCCCCTATGCTTGGCGTTTGTGGACTATGAAAAAGCCTTTGATTCGGTCGAAACTTGGGCGGTTCTAAGGTCTCTTCAGCGGTGTCGTATCGACTATCGGTACATTGAAGTGCTGAAGTGCTTGTACAAAAACGCCACCATGTCGGTCCGAGTACAGGGCCAATGTACGAAGGCAATCCCGCTACGGAGAGGCGTAAGACAGGGAGATGTTATATCTCCCAAACTTTTTACGGCTGCTCTGGAGGACGCCTTCAAGCTCCTGGAATGGCAAGGACACGGCATCAACATAAATGGCGAGTACATCACTCACCTTCGATTTGCCGACGACATAGTGATCATGGCAGAATCGCTGGAGGACCTTGGACAGATGCTCAATGACCTCGATGGAGTTTCTCAACAAGTTGGGCTTAGAATGAACATGGGCAAGACGAAAGTCATGCATAACGCCCATGTAGTGCCCAACTCTATAGCCGTTGGGAACTCCATTCTCGAAGTTGTGACCGAATACATATATCTAGGTCAAACGATCCAACTAGGTAGGACCAACTTAGAGAAAGAGGTCAATCGTCGAATCCGACTCGGCTGGGCAGCGTTTGGGAAGCTTCGAGAGATCTTCTCGTCCAAAATACCTCAGTGCCTGAAGACCAAAGTCTTTAATCAATGTGTGTTACCAGTATATATGGACCATATGGATCTGAAACGTGGTCTCTTACTGTGTGCCTCATAAGAAAGCTCAAAGTCGCTCAGCGAGCTATGGAAAGAGCTATGCTCGGCGTTTCCCTGCGTGATCGAATCAGAAATGAAGAGATCCGCAGGAGAACGAAGGTCACTGACATAGCTCAACGGATAAGCAAGCTGAAGTGGCAATGGGCAGGACACATAGCTCGAAGAACTGACGGCCGATGGAGCAAAAAGGTTCTCGAGTGGAGACCACGTACTGGCAAGCGCAGCGTAGGACGACCGCCTGCACGATGGACCGACGACCTCATAAAGGTCGCAGGAAGTCGGTGGATGCAGGCCGCTAGCGATCGTTCCCGCTGGAAATCGATGGGGGAGGCCTATGTTCAGCAGTGGACTACAACAGGCTGGTGATGATGTGTAACTTATAAAACGACTAGCTTTCAACGCGCGGAACTTCATAATTAAATATAGCCTTCCTCGATAAATAAGCTATCTAACACTGAAATAATTTATCATATCGGACCAGTAGTTCCTGAGATTAGCGTGTTGAAGCAAACAAACAAACTTTACATACTAGTATAAGATAGATTTGAGATTACCAAACATATATATAATTATAATTTTATATTCACAGGTACCTCAGGCGCAAGTTATTCACGTTAGAACTACGGCTAGGTCGTCGGGAGCCAGCTCTGGCGGCTGTACTGGAATGGTTGCCGGGCGTCTGGTCCACACTCAACGCGTTCTTAGAAGCACACTCCTCTAGTGACGTCACTGTGGGACCGAGGTTGTTCCTCGCTTGTCCTATGGATCTCGAAGCTAGTCAGGTAGGGATAGATTGTATGATGTATTTCTAATTTCAGATAGATGTATCGTTTCCGCTGGCTTTACATATATCCAATTTTTCTGCTACGTTTTTGACATAAAAAATCGGTTCATAATCTATACCTTGTTATACGATGTTTTAAAAGACAACAATAGGAAATAAGTCACTGTGTTGTTTACAAACATATAATGAACTTGTTTCATACAAATATATTTGTATGAAACAAGTTCACTTATTCGTCTGGTGAAAAAGGTAACGATACTTTTGCCCTACCAAATATTTAAATTTCGCCGTATCCATAGCCTAAATCAAAGTTAATTATTGTACTAGTAAACTTACTTATCTATGCTATTCTCCCCAGGCGTGGTTCGCGGACGTGTGGAACTACAGCATAGTGCCGTACGCGTCGGAGGCGGTGCGCGAGGGCATCGCCCTGTACGGGCGCCGGAGACACGCCGCCCTCGACCCCTTGCAGCACATCAAGTCCACCTACCCCTGGAGAGAACCCAACCATTCTCACGTAAGTGTCACGATACTATTGTTATATATGCTGCTTAAAAACTAAAGATACACAAATCAAAAATAAATTAAATGCAAAATTTGTACTAATGCTGGCGGAATTGGTACGATATTCGAATTTCACTTGTTTTTGAATTGTGGCTCTTTAGTTATTAATTTATTAAGCATTTAGTTACTTAGGTATTAAAATTATGTAACTCGCTTCGGTCTCACCCGCGTAGGCCGTGGTAACTTCATAATTAAATACTACAACTACTACGATAAAGTAGATTTGTAATTAAAATATAATCCCAATACAATAATGTATATAGTATATGTCGATTGATGTTCACATTTTTAGCTGTTACTAGGTAATAATTTATTCGACTAAATTTAAGAAAAGAGGTTATTGATGGTTTAATAAAGCTATGTTTTGAAACATAAAAATAGTCTTACTTCTTAATTATAATATTTGAAAATTTATATTAATTATTTGAGATAAGTACATTATAAGATGCTTTTTTTTCATTTCACAGACATTAAGAGCAATAACGGTTGAGGATATTGGCATGGACGATGCAAATCAAGATTCGACAGCGAACAACAACCAAGATCCTTTGGTAAGCATATTTTTTTTACTATTTCAAGGATTCTAAAGTTAAATAATTGTTTCTCCACACTAGATTTTGCTTAATAGTCGAATTTGACTTTTTACTTAATCATTTTGAATACTAAAGCTTTAAAAACGTTAAAAATACAACATTGGACTAAAATTTCGGTTTGAAAATCTTTGCCTATAAATAAAATATTTATATACCTACCTAATTTGCTGTGTCCCAATTTTTTCCGTGGAAGTTTCAAAATGGTCACTCAAATAATCCTTGTTCCCATAATTATGAATAAGTATAATAACAAAATTTATAAAGTCGCTATCAAGTAATGCACGTACATAAATTTTAGCGATTCATTTTTATTTATATTTATATGATTACAGTTGAACATGTTGATGAGATTGCAAGAAGCGGCCAACTACAGCGGCAACCAAAGTCAAGACTCCGACAACGCGAGCCTGGATTCGAATCTCACCCACGATAGCTCTATGGGCAACGAACTGTAATACTCTTAGGGTGTTAGACATTGTTATTCACTACATCCTGTACAATTAAACTTGAGATAAATATTATATGTAATGAATGTAAAATTAAGTATAATACTTTCCTACATACATCTGGTGATTTTTGTATGACTAAATCAAACATGTTATTTAAAAAAAATGGATGTATATGACTAAGGCGTAATGTAATGCTTGAGAAAACGTTATATAGATTGTGTGAAAATCATTTTGGTTTGGATTTGTAGAGGGTATTGGAAAAAATACTTTACTACGAATGTAATTATTTCAAGTTTGAATGTACAGAATGGAGTCAAGTTTTATACTATTAGGTGGTTAACACTAGTGTTGCTTACAGTAACATATCTAGAATCCAGAAGCATAAGGTCGGATGTGCCATTTATATCCGTCAAAAACATTCGTCGTATGTGCCTTTATCGTAAACTGGCACTTACGATCAAATATTCTGACATTCGTCCATATTATTATGCTTCTGAGATTTAGATACACTAGTGTTTATTCCAGAGTACGAGTATGAACAAACTGACGTTCCTTACATGTGGATAATATGATATATAAAGCCAAATATTTGCCATATGTACATTATTTATATTTATTATTTACTTATTCTAAGTGTTATTTCAGTTGCAATCTATATAATTTCTAGTTGATTATTATATTGACTTTATCGCTATAATTAAAAAATCTATTTTATTTCGAAAGGATTTTACTCTGCAGTATTTGCGAACAAAGTCAAATATCATAGCGAGAGTACAAGTTCTTTCTATAGTTCTGTTTTTGTTTTTCTTGTAAAATGATTAAATTTGTTTATATAGATATAGTCGAATCATTTCGTCACATACATTTATCTATGTGAATAAGAATACAATAACAGTGCCTGGAGCGATAATTTTCCATTTTTTTACAATATGAACAATGTAGAACTAATTACTGTTTATATAAAGCGTCGTGGCTATTACTATTGTTATATTTTTTCAAAGTTAGGATATTGACAACATTCGTATTACTGTGACATGTATGTAACATATGAAAGTGTAATTTTTATACCATTTTCATATAAAATTCATGTACCTTATAAAGTAAGAGTGTAAATATGTTTAATATATTTTCTTTTTGTATGCGATAACACTAACCGCTATTAATTATGATACAACAGCGTTAGTTTTGTATAGAAATGCGTAACCGCTGCGTTACAGTGTTCGGTATGGATTGACTCGTGTGCATAAATGAAACGTGATATCTACAATCTATGCTTTACAGAAAATGTGAAATAAAAATTGATTATAAAATTTGATTTTTATTGTTTTTAATACCCAATACTACTAAATACTAATTCGTCAATTAAATTGATGAAAACTACAATATAGCCAATTTTGCCTACCTGGACGTAGGTACCTACTTAACTATACGGTGTTAAAATAATTTAGCCTGGTTTTATATTATTTCGAAATAATTGTAAAAATAATACAAGAAATAATAAATTAAGTAGGATCACAAACATTGGTCCGGAATCTTCTCTAACACAAGCGATTAGATCAATCTGATTTCGATTTCATAATCTTTTTAAGTAGATGGCATAGCGATTTTTTATTGGCTGTTCAAGTTTTTTTATTAAGTTTTATGAAAAATACAGTGACAGTTAAATATATAAAAAACTATACCTATCTTATAACAAGTTCACAATTTAAATAAATATAGTTTAATATTGAAACCGCTATGCTATCTACAATGTTTAAGCAACCAAAATCCGAACGATCGAATTAGTCGTTTTTAAGAAGAATCAACCAAATGCGTTAGCGATTATTTGTGTAGTGACGTTTTGTCATAACCCTCTGCTGCAAAAATAACTTACCTCTCAGGGAGTAAAAATTTCTGGTGTCTTGCCAAAACAGTCCTGACGAAAAAACGAGTTTCCCAACAAGCTGGGCTTAGAATGAACATGGGCAAGATGAAAGTCATGTACATATATCGCCCATGTAGTGCCCAACTCTATAGCCGTTGGGAACTCCATTCTCGAAGTTGGAACCGAATACGTATAGGTACCTAGGTCAAACTATCCAACTAGGCAGGACCAACTTAGATAAAGAGGTCAATCGTCGAATCCGACTCGGCTGGGCACCGTCGGGGAAGCTTCGGGAGATCTCGTTTAAAACACCTGTCTCGTTCAAGACAAAAGTATTCAATCAATGTGTGTTACCTGTGATGACATAATGGATCTGTGTGGTCTCTTACCATTACTTACTGTGTGCCTCATAAGAAAGCACAAAGGAGCTATACTAGGCATTTCCCTGCGTGATCGAATCAGAAATGAAGAGATCCGCAGGAGAACTCTGGTCGCTGTCATAGCTCAACGGATTAGCAAGCTGAAGTGACAGTGGGATGACCGCCAGCACGATGGACCGACGACCTCATAAAGGTCGCAGGGAGACAGTGGATGCAGGCTGCTAGCAATTGCTCCCGCTGAAAATTGATGGGGGAGGCAAAGGAGTTTAGTAGTGAATGACAAAAGGCAAATGATGATGATAAAATATTTGACTTTTAATGTTTTCTAATTACCTAGTTACCTTTATATAATATTAATTTAAAAACTTTAAAGTATCAATATAAAATTACTAGCTTCCCGCGCGTGGTTTAAGTGAGAATTTCATACTTAAATATGTAGCAATATCAACAGTAGCGGCACAAGGAATAAACTAAAGAAGACGAGAATCGCCATCTATCACCTAGCATACCAACTTATCTATATCACGCAACACAAGTTCGCAATCTAATGCGAACATATACCTACCAGTTCTGAACTATGTGAACAGCAACAAATGACTGTCGGCGTCGGCCGCTGGGCATACCAACTCTCCCGGCATACGAATATATTCATTTTCAGTTAAAGAACACCTCCAACCGTTCCTCTACAAATATAAGTAGGTATGGCTTATATCACTCCTCGATAACGTCGCTTTCTAATGGTGAAATAATTTAAAAATTCGATGCAGTAGTTCCGAAGCCTATTTAATGTAAACAAACAAACAATCAAATTTTTCCTCTTTATAGTAGGTAGGTATAGATGTAAATATTCTGATCTTGTTATATAGGTGATCTTGTTTTGTACCTACCTATATGTCAATACAAATTATTGTTATAAAGCTTAGTCCATTATACATACGCGTCTCCTTCTCATAGGCGTAGACAGAGACGACTTCCTTCCAATTGCTACGATCTTCCACATTCATTAATCTCCTCATCCATGTCTTGCGGTTTAAGATAGGTACCTACTTTTAATCTGTTCTTTTCTAAAGAGGTTAAAAGTACCCACTTTGTCGTCGGTTGGAACGTGAAACGTTCACCTCGGTAAAACCCCTTTTAAACTTCCGTTCACATACAAACCTATATATTATACTTGTTAGTCTCCTTTCATCCATTCTCTCTACATATCCAAACCATTTAGCATACGTTTCTCAATCCTTGTCGTAGTGCCATCTACTTTCTTACTATAACGTTCTCTTATTCTCTGTTCTTAATTATATCACTCAATTTAACTCCAATCATACTCTCATTTCCACAGCATAGGTATACCTATTCTACTTTAGTGCTTCTTCTGCCATACCCAGCTCTCACTTTCATACATTAGGGCTGGTACAAGCACTCCTACGCACAGCCAGGCAAACTTTTTTACACAATAGGTGCATCACAACACAAATATAGAAGTAATAGCTGTAGGGTACTCACATAACGGAAACAGATCATAATAATTAATATTAGGTTTTCACTGCACTAATGAACTTTGCCACTGCACTTAGGTACATAGGTACCTACCTACCTACTTACTACGCAAAAAACTTAAGAGCATCTGGCATTTGTAGTAGGTAGGTATATTTACGTTGTATAAATGCTAGGTAGATAAAAACTGTCCAATGAACTAAGAAACTCCTGTCTAATCTACCTTACAATAAGGTCTTTTACGAAAACATAAAAAACATAAGTATAAATTATGATTTACAACAATAGATGATATTAAATATAAAGAACACTCGGTTTCAACGTTTCGAAATAAAAAACTAGTACCTCAAATCTATCAAAAAGCCTTTAAAATTATTTTTTCTTGTAATTAATAATATTTCCTTAGACGTTCTGTGATGAGAACCCTAAAATGAAAACTATGTTAAAAAATGGTATTAAATAAAACACATTATAGGTATACTTACTTCTTAATTATTGTTTATTGAAGTACTTTAGTTACAGCAGTTTTGTCAAACACGCCAGGAACAGACATGACAATGGAGCAATTTGGACGGAACCAGTTTTATTTCATTTAGGACTAGAATCTTCATTGAGTAATGAAAGGAACAATCGCGTTACTGTTGTACATACAATATAAATAAGGCACAACCATTCTGTCAAAACAATATCTGCCACCAACTGACCATTGAATTATAAACATAGAACCAATTAATTTAAAAGTTCAATAAACATTGATTGCAATTAGGAAAAAAAATAAGCAGCAGAATTAGGCACAGTCGACCAAAGAAATAGGTTTGCACCTTCTAAATCAATTAATGTCAATAAATATTTTTATGTCAGTACAACAGCCAGTAATTCTTTATGGACGAAGAGATTGCTGCTAGATATGTACAAATATATTTATCAGTAAACTCTTCTCACAAACATGGATATGTACTTTAAAATGCATTTCAAAATATGTAAACCTATTTCCTTGGTCACATGTACATAAGACAAAGCTAAAAAAACACTAAATTGTATAAATATAATACTTGCAAGACTTAAATGTAAGTAATCATTAAATAAACATTTAGACCTCCAGCTGAACAAATGTATTGTGAAAAAGTTTAGATTCAAAATGTAAACCATATAATTTTAAAAATATGGTTTTCAATTTGGTAGTTCATTATTTTAAGTACAACAATACTAAAGCAGATAATACGAATATTAAGTAAATATTGTATATATTATGTCTAATTGATGTGTTTTTATAATTACAATAAATGCAAATACATTTTTTTTGTGTGACGACACCGGAAGATGTGTCATGTTTATTCTATAGCTATCAACTTAAATAGTCACCTATTTTTTATTACTATTCTGAACACATGATGAGCATTTATCTTTTGTAAAATTGTACAGAGGTTTAAATTATTAATTTAAGGAACTTTTTTTGCATTACAATATTATTGCTTCAGTTACTTATATCTATAAATATGAGGACATATCCTCTTAATCTTAAAGAATTGCAATCCAAATATGCCACAAAAACATTTATCTAAACTGAATTATTTGAAGTTACAAAGTCACATGACTCATCTATTTTAGCAATTAAATACTTTGCTTCTAAACTTTCAATGATATTACCATTTGTACCATAATTTTTACATTACCTAGATGTAAATTCACCTGGAATTAAAATTTTACATGTTTATAGGAAAATCAATTGAAGGTCACTGTTTTACATTTAGAATAGTAAATATATTTTAAATTGCAATATGATATTTTTTTCGCTCTTTCTATTACACAATTATTATTTTAAAATCCAAATCATGCATTTGTTTAGATGCTCTTACTTTGGATTAAAAAAGAATTATACTGTGGTTTATGTATTGCAGACCATCGTAACAAATATATTAGTGACCTAGTGATGATTTTCATGTCTATGTCTGTGCAAGTTATATTTTTATTTACAGGTGAAGTAACCATCTGAATGCTGTTTATGCAGTTTTAATAAATACTGAATGGTTTTCAGTATGATACTACTTCATATTTATGCTAATCACTATGAATGTCAAGGCTCAAATTTGATATTGATGGCACTGGTGAATCAGTGAATTCTCCTGAATCATCACTGTATAATTTACTTGGTTTAGAATCATTTTTTTCCTTTGAACGGTTGCTTCTTGAATGTATTGATTTATTGTTAGTATAGCTTATAGAACTCTTTTCACTGATCAAATCAGCTACATCAGATATAGAAACTGAGCTTTGTGAGCTCCGGGAAATTTGATGTGGACTATCCGCAGGAGAATTTTTGTATGGACTTTTGTCCCTATCATCATTAACAGATTCTGATGACTTTACATGTTTCTCTGATGTCTCCTTATTCTTGGAAGGAGAAGATGAGAAATCATCACCATAGCTAAACTCAGCTGTATCTGCATCTGATTTTGCAGACTCATGTGTTTTGTTCTCATTAAGTTCTGATTTACTTCCATTTTCTTTAACATAAGACATTGGGGTTACATTACTTATAGTTGAAGATTTGGCAGAGACTGTATCATTTTTATTATTCATTACAGAGTGTGATTTAATGCTTGGCTGGTCTTTTATATCTTTGTCAACAACAGGCAATCCGGCAGTGTTCAGCATTTTTTCATCTAATGAGTTAAAAGGCTTTATATCAATATACGAGGTAGAATCGCTACTACTTATTGTGGTCATTTTTAATTCATTTAGAAATGATGATGCATCATGTGCAGATTGATCCTGTAACAATAAATTATGATGTCTTTGATTAATTGCACTGTTATTTTGAGACACAATATTATTGTTCCTGCAACTTTTACTTTGCATATCAAGAATGTGATCACCTGGAACATATTCTGAGCTAGTTTTGTCTCGAGCAGAGTCACTTGAAGTGTCTGTGTCTGAATTATCCAAGTGCAGTCTTAAATGGAGTTTGTTTTTCTCATCTGATGAATTATCAGACTGGGAATTGCTGGTGGTGCTGCTTTGTGAATCTTCATGAAGAATATAGGTGCAGTTTTGCTCTTCGTTGTCCTTTTGCATAGCATTTTTACTGAAGTATTTCTTCTGTTCTGGTTTTGTGTTCTTTAAAAGAGTAAGTAATAATGGCTCCTTCAAATTATCACAACTAGGCAAGTTAAGCTTATCGGCTAACACTTTCTTACCGTCGTAATTATACTCATTTCCTTGACGAGACTCTGACATATAGACGAATAATGTATTTTTCAAACAACAAAATTCAAGAAACTCGTGTACAAGGGACAATGCTAATGTGCCTTCTGGGAGTTTAATTATTTTGTCTAAGCTCGCATTCTGTTTCAAATTTCCACATTCATCTTCAAACGCTAAGAAAATATTTGCTCTTAGCAACGCTCGTATTTTTGCAAGCGATCCATTCCGTTCTAAGGCTTCGATAACCAAATCTCTCAATTCAGTATCTTCAGTTTGTGCCATTTTAAATTCCTTGTAAACCTAAGTAATGATAATAATGAAAATAAAACTTGTACACAGATTTTGTTTTTGTAAAATACCGATAGTAAGTCACTGTTCACTGCTGATAAATTGTGTTGTGTGGTATACACGTTCATCTATTTACGTGACAGCAGGATAGAAAATGAGGGCAAGTGTAAACACAACAGAGACAGAATTTAATAAATGCTTAAAATAAATAGATATACCCTTAAATGGAACGTAATATTGTGACATTGGAATGTGAACAGTGTTGCACGTGGCCAATAATAAAGCTACTAAAATTGATATAAAATTGTCTAGATTATAGTTTTTTCTTTCAACTAAAATAATATATTTGAATGCGAATAAAAATAATAAATTTCTGAGTACTAAAGATTTATCAAAAGAATATAATTATGCTACTGTAAAATAATTGCTAAATATGTTCAATAATAGACTTACGTAGAGAATTACTTTTAAAACTCATCCTGAGTTTTGATCCATCAACCTTTTGGAAGTGCCATTACAATAGACTTTACACAAAAAAGATATCAATTAATTTGGGCAAATTCTACTTAGTTGGAATTGAAAGTAAAATGATTAAGCTGTCTAATATTCCAAGCGCACATTTTTTAATTTTTAGTTTATTTAACGTCAGAAATATTTATATAAATTCAACAAAATTGAGAAACTATTCATTCCAGAAAATTTCTCATTAAATTCATAAAATCGCCAGATTTAGTGAAAAGATATTTAATGTGGCAACAATGGGTGTGAAGCGACTGCTAGGTTATATTTCGTTCGGAAACAATGATTTGTAAAGATGATATTTATTTGAAACTATCGTACAATATTTTTTAGCTATAAATATTACTAGAACTCCATAAAATATAGAGTTAGAAATGTTATTTTATATATTAAACGAATAAATAAGGAGATCAGGACATATCATTGAATAAATTATTGATTACTTGTAATCATTTATTTAAAAAAAAACCGTATCAGTACATGAGTACTATTTTATAAACTTGTATATTTAAAAAAACTACGGACAAAAAAACAGCTCTAATTTTATTAATTACCTAGACATTTTCTATTAAAAATTAATAAATGAGCATCAATATCATAGTCTGCACTAAACTGTCTTGAATATTAACCCACGGTAGGTGTTAGGTGTACATTAATTCAAAGCCTAATGTGGTGAATTTTCAGCAGGTATATTACAAAAGTAATATAGGTACCTGCCTAGGTGCATTAT
The DNA here is from genome assembly GCA_947037095.2 of Nycteola revayana. Taxonomy (NCBI): domain Eukaryota; kingdom Metazoa; phylum Arthropoda; class Insecta; order Lepidoptera; family Nolidae; genus Nycteola; species Nycteola revayana. Next base: position 9,765,672 of record OX344845.2, on the reverse strand, counting down.
AGCTAGGTAATTTGCCTCTGTGATAGGTATAGTCAAAACATAAACTTTCAGTTTTTATATTTTTTGACTACTTATCTCATCAAAAGTTCAATTGAAGTAGTTTTTTTCTCAGCCCAAAACATTTACTTTTGAAGTAAGCATCAGATGAATATATTTTTGGATATATTCATCTGGTGCTTACTTATAGATAGCACGCAACTGGGTTAAACCTAGTAGCATAACGAATTCTAGACGGGCCCGTATGAAAATAAGAAAGTTTTTCGCCTACACACTTTCGTCCCTATTGCCCGGGACCGGTAACGGTAGGTACTCTCGTACATTTTGTACTCCAAATATATTTTATAAAGATTTTTTTTAAACTAAACCAAATTAACGAATAGTTGTATATTTTACTATAAAGAATTATTATGAAAATAATAAAATGTCTATCGATTGTGCGCAACTTGTACTAAGAAGTTTGTCAGTGCTACTTTATATTTAAGGATATTATTCCTTTACTTGCATTCGATTAACACATATAACTTATTTACCCGTAACTATATGACTATATGTATCCAATTATTTTTTCAAAAGTATCACGTTATGATGACTACTAGCGTGACAGTAGGATGAAAGTACTTGTAACGTACCTATCAAATCCACTCTTCCTAACTATATGGGTAAATATTGCTAAAAGTTGTTTAATAGTATCTCTAGGCAGTTTTTCTCCATTTTCGTTAAGGCTAGTGTGTAAGAAAATCCCTGAAAACATGATATTCTCTTCATTTAGAAGTTAGTGAATTAAGCAGATTAATTAACTATCTAAGTCTATTTTTCCTTAATTTTATGTTGGAGGTAGATATGCTCAATTTGGTATTACATAATTATTTCTGCACAAAAAAAAAAAATACGTGCTTCTGCAAAAATGTTTTTTTGACGGATATCTAAGTGCTCTTAAGTAGTTATCCAAAGTTCAGTACCTATAATTAGATTTATTAATTAAATGTTTTAATTCCGGGCCCTGCAATTGCTAGCGATGATATAAAAACAATAGGAAGGGCTGAAAATGTAGTAATTAAGTTTGTTTTGTATGGTATCCAAAAGGAATAAATAATATACATATGACAAAAAATATAAATAGCTAAATAGCTTGGATAAATGTGTATCCAAATAAAAAAATGTAAGTAAAGCTTGTGTTCAAATTCATGGTACATCTAGCTTTTTACGGCTATATCTTTGCAAACGTGCTCCATTACAAGGGGTGAAGGCTTGCGCCGGGAAATGTAGGAAATTCAGTCAGTCGGGTCGAGCTAGCGCGGGAGGTCGGTACGGTCCGCGTCGAAATAAAACGGTATAATGAAACTTTTAGTCCATTTTCTTATTATATTTTAAATAGAACAATCGCCAAAAACTAAAAAACTGTGCTTACTGTGCTATATTCGTGTACCGTGAACAAAATTTCGTTCAATGCCTAATAATGTGTTAAAATACTAGTGGCGGGAAACCGTTTTGATATCTCGCTTGACGTGTTGTGTCCTATGTGTACGTAGAGCGAGAGGAGCCGTCTGCCCTAGAGGGCGGCCGACATGCTGGATTCGTCGTGAATCGATATTTTTGGAACGTTGTGGAGCAGAAACCATGAGGTTCGAGGCTCAGTAAAGGTACGACAGGTGATAATATTAATCGTTTCCGTTCTCTCGGCTACACCTTATTCACTAATCTCTTTTGAAATGCAGAGTTAAGCGGATAATCATCTGGGCCCCACGTTGGGCACCAATTTTTAACCTTTACTTGGCAGCTGAGGCCAAAGGTCAAAATATTTTTTCTAACGGTTTTTAAATCGGTTCTTAATTATTCTATTATATTTTTTAATAAAAAAAATGTTATAAAATTACAAATAATATGCGAAATATTATACTTATTTATAATAAACTTCAGCTTAAGCGTTATTTATTTATTTTATTTTTTAGGACAAGAGTTCTTTTGATTTTACTGACGTTTTATACTGATTTCAGGCGCTGTTTTATCTTAAGTAGGTTTATAATATATATATATATATATATATATTTTTTTTGTTGCATACTTTAAATGCGGCACTACTAATAAAGTATACAACAGATAGAACCGTATAAAAAACGTGTGAATTCTGTCATTTTTTTTAATCACACTTGTTGTTCACTTGTATATTATATCTGAAGCTGCCAGTTTAAGGTATATTTGTCACATCGTGATGGGAGAAGTCTATGATTTAAGTAACATGCCATTTATTTTATAAATGAAAATTGTGCTCCTTAATATCTACCTACTTTTCAGTAAATAGAAAGAATTGACTGTATGTATCGATTACTTAATTAATTGTAAAATATTTAAGATTACAATTAATTGCTATCTAAATTATACTACAATTATTATTGTATCAGTTTTCTATTCTAAAAATATTATCCCCACCAACAATATAATTATAAATGAATCGTATTCACAATTTGTGGCTAATTATTTTAATCGAGTATTTCGAGTATCGCTCGATGATTTTAGGCATTCGATTAGATTAGTATTGTCGATTAGTCTATATATATCTTATCGATGCTACCAATCTTATCGAATGCATAAAATCATCGAGCGATACTCGAATCACTATCGATTAAGAAGTCAGAATTTTTCAGAATGATTGAAGTACAATTTAACGAATTTATTATGTATACTTAATTATTAACTTTAATTTTGATACTGTGATGATATTTGAAAATCGTATAAATTCTGACTAGCTTCTCGCTCTCTGTTTCACCCACGTAACTCCCGTTCCCGTAGGAGCTTAGGAACATAAATTAAATGTTTTATTATTTTATTTTATTATTAAAAGATTTCTCAAATAAGATCAGTAGTTCCTGAGGTAAGCATGTTCAAAAAAACTCTTCAGCGTTATAATATATGAGTATAGATTAGTAATAAAAAAGTTGTCAGTTAGGTATTTTAATATATAATAATGTTACATTTTGAAATAAGTTGGACAGTTGATATTTACAGTTATGATTAAGTAAATGACAAATTGATAACATTTAATAAAAAATATAGTATAGGTACTATTTTCTAGCTGAGACACGTGGTAGCCGTCTCATTTGAGAGTGTCAGAGGTTATTAATTAAAAAAAAACAGTAATTCGCAAATTTCCAAACATTTTTATTATTTACAATCTATGTCCCGCGGTTTTATCTCCATTGTGTTTCCTTCAGTACCTAAGTCGTAGCCTGACCTTTCTAGCCCATAGGTATTTTAATCCAGCTTATAAAATATGTCTTTTTTACATATCAGCAAAATCGGTCCAGTAGTTTTTGTCGTAAAAACACGCCCATACATCAATCCACACCGTCTTATGCGCTAATAATGTTAGTAGGATTACTATCTTACTAACATTATAAGCGCGTAAGATATTTACAAAAAAAATGTTTATTCCCGGCGATTACCGTCGACTCATCGCGTCAGTTTCCGATGATTAAATTAAAAACATGAAAAAAATAATCAGTTTACTCAGCGTAGTCGTTCTCAAGTTATATCGTGACAAAGGTAAAAAAGGAGTTATTTATAACATAGTCATCTGCAGACTTTCGGTAGTTAGAGAAACCTGGAACCTTTTTTTTCCGCCGCCGTTGCAGCGTGTCGCGCTGGCGGCGGGATAGCGGGATACTCTCCATAGCGGTGGTATGCTTACTCATACCACAAGGAGAGGACCCTACACGACTAAAACCACTCGGACACTCCTTCAATCCATCGTTGGCGGGGGCCGGGTACTCACGAAGCAATCCGGCCCAAACCTGAAAAACCTGAAGCCTGGAGGTCAGCTAGGCTAAGGTCCTGACAATCCAGTGTTGTGTTACAGTGCTTTAGTACGTGCCAGTGACTCGTATATAGTTATCTTCATTGTATTTATCAATTCCTGTGGCCTTAAGCTGTGGTATCTAGGCGTAGGTTCTTGACTTAGATAAAATGAAACTTTTATGAGGACCTTTGACCTCGTGGATCGGTGTCTTTAGATATTTTTTTTTTGAATATTTCAAAATCAAGGGTATATAATATAACTGATTTCATTTTATCTTACTTAGCATCTACTTCTTATCTCAATGTATCTAATAATCATATTCTATGATCCAAGGGGTCTTAATTTGATAACTGGCTAAAGTGACAAATTCTAATGCAGTACTTTTTTGGGATTTACAAACATTATCTACATAAGTTCGAATGCTGTATAATTGCCAATGCTCGGCACGTCAGCAATTTTACTTTGACATTGTGCTTTTCAACGTGCAATAGAAACCCAGTTTAACCCAGTATATCTTTATATACCAAATTCTACGGATGAGTATAGACTTGAGTGTTAAGTATATTTGCTAAAGTAGAATACGGATTTAATCAATCAAATCAAACATTTGTCATTTGTCTTTGATTTTTATACGGCTATGTTATTAATTTGTCACAATAATCATATTTCCAATACTAACGCTTGAAAAGAACGACATTTGCAAAACTCTTCTGTAACTTTGAAGGTCATAATCAATTCCTCTATCAACGACCACCCTTAGCCGAGGTTCAAGCCCCCTCTTGCATTGTTTGTAGTTTTTAAACCATTTAATAAGGTTGGCGCCCAGTTCGCTTTCATATTTTCGTTCGACTAATACATTATTTGTAACACAACAAATAAAAAAATACGTTACTTTTTATGTAAAGAAGATTAGAAATATAAGAATACAAGAAATGTGGACCATGTGGCGCAAAAAAAAACTTTTTACCAGTAAACAGTTGAGAGTGTACAGCTTTAAAGTAGAAGTCGTACAAGAAGGAAGTGGCAGGCTTTTGTATTACAGACTTTATTTCAAGCTACTTTGTGATGTAGGAAATGATCGCAACAGCCACAATCAAACTTTAAAGCTTAAGTGCCTACTTGCGTTTGACAACCGCAGGGTCTACTGTGGTTTATGACGATACTGACTCGTTCTCTATATGATCCAGTCAATCGATACATACCAGCTTCTATTCCATTTTCTTGTATTTCATTGTTTATTTCCTTAAATTTTCAGTCCGCGTAGTTCTTCACATAAAATTTAAATTAATATATTTAAATAACCTTTATGAATTTTCGTGTACATTGGTGATAACCGTTCAATAGTTTTTATGAGTATGATTTTGCCGGGATAATACCTTGGAGCGTTTCTGTTTTATAGCATGTAGTGATAGTCAGCTATGTTGAATTAGGCTGATGCCTATATTACCTCTGATGTTTCATTGATATTAAGAACCGGCAGGTAAACCCCGTAATAGAATCCAAGGTGTATGGAAGAGGTCAGAGGGATATAACGAATTTGGGAATAAAATCGGTTTTTAGATGATGTTTTACGTATACATTAAACATTGGAGAAAGGTACTTACTTTCACCAAAAATAAGAATTTAGGTCGATATATCTACTTAAACCCAATTTCAAAATAATGTTCAATAAAGGTTTTCCGTTATATTCAATTTCCGTAGTGCGGACGTTGCGCGTCGGTTAAGTATCGTGTTGTACCCAGGGCTGTCACCCAAAAATCCCCGGGAATATCGGATGTCGAATTTGGCTTCGTGCTCACACGAGCTCAGGCGGGATTAGGTGCACACCAGCCCCCCGTCGCAAATATCGTACTGACAAAACTAAACATACTCACGTTTGCGCATATTCATGTGTGTAGCAACCGTCTAAATGTCAATACACAACTAACCGCATAAGTAATTTTGTTCAAACTTAGAGCTACTTTGAAATGTGTCAGCATTCTAATTGGCTATTGTAGATACTTAGACACATATATATGTAAGTGTTTTGTTTTGTATATCGATGAGATGCCAAAATTGCCTAGGGTTGGGTAATTTGAAATGGGATGTAATATTACCTACCTCTGGTAAGTAATATTACGCATTCTGACATGATCGACATCGCCTACACGTAATGCCATAGACACGCTTGGAAGGCGGGTTCCATGGTGTACTTAAAATTGTTAACAATCGGTATCAACGGCTTAACGTGTTTTCCAAGGCAGAGGACTTCCAAGATTTAGGTATACCGCTGTGCCACGGGGGCTGATAATATAAGACGTTTTAATAAGACATAATTATGTATTTAATGGTATTAAATTAGGTATATAAATGATATTTTATATGTATTGCAAATGTACGTAACAGTTGATTCGAGGGTGCAATGCTTTTTATTAAGCACTTTTTTATCGTTTGTTTGTAGACTTTGTCGTTATTCTTAATGTTCCGAAAATAGTAAATTGGAAATTTGATGGCTGATAGAATGTGGCAGATAAAATCCATATTAGCACTTTATCTCCTTACAATTTTTATTACGTCCATTCAGGTAGCTAGTGTAAGGTCGTAGGTTAGCTAGGGTAGGATTCTCGCCGGCGAGGACCGCGTTGCGCCCCTACCTCTGCCCTTTGATTGAGCGCCTGTAGGCGGTTTTACTTCAGTGGCACCCGGGGTCGTGGTCCTAAACCCCATAAGGGTGCCCTCAGGTGTGTGACACTTAGATATACTGTGACTACTTGCAATTATGATGCGTTTTTAATTTCTTCTTATAATTATATAACAGAAATAATTGTCACAGAACAGACGGATTATGACGGACTATGTAGTCTGTAGATTTGATAGTGCCTAATTAATTGAGTAAGATCTGTTAATTATAGTTTTTTATTTTTTATTTATCTTATAACTTTGTAATTCTGACAAGTACAAGTGGCACTTAGGTATGTGAATACCAAAGTGCTGAAGAAAATTCATTATTTAAAAAAAAAACGTGAGAATTTTATGAGTATAAAAATGTATAATGGATAATATTTGCCAATCAGATTTTTTAATCAAATCTTTCTGTCTGTCTGGCATTAACTTTGATCTTACAAAGCTGCAGCAGTGTTGCAGTTTTTCTATATTATGTCAGACTTACAGAAGTTTTTTGTATTTGCTTTGTACTTTCGCATATATTTGAGCCACTTCTGGATTGTGTCTGTTACAACAGTTTTCGAAGTTTATGATATATAAGGCAGTTATAGTTAGGGATAAGTCAAATAATAAAAATATATTTTTTGTAATTATTATGTTATATCGTGTAGTCAATCGAACTGGCTTTTTAAAGTACCTTTTGGAAAAAAAGTAGAATAAAAATCGATCCATGCCACACATTTTTGTCGGTAATGACATCCCCAGCTAAATGTTATTCGTGGAAGCTTAGTAAAACTCTTTTCAGTTTAACTTTAAACTTAATAAGTATTTTTTTGGGTCAACCGCTATCCAAACATTAGGAATGAAAAATATTTTCCTGAACCACGAACTAATTACAGGTAAGCTATTTGCACGATGTGATCATATCTATGCATAACTTTTCACATGCTATTCCATAATCAAATTAAGTTAGGAGTGGCTTCGGTTTCCGCTGTAGCTGATATACTTATTATATATAAGCTTAGCTTTTACTACATTTACGATCTTTCTCATTCCCCGATAGCATGTGAAAACTCTGTTATGTAAATTACATTGTGAGTAGGTAAGATACCTTTTCGGCAGCTAATGAAAATTTAGATAAGATCAATCTAGCCCACGGAACCGTATAAGTATCTGTTGAGGCTTGGTTAATAGATACTCATTTGGATTACATTTGAATAATTTTCATTTGGTACTCGAAATGAAAATTATTCTAGCTCTTTTTGGTTATGAAAAATAAAATTTTATTGTAAAATTATGTGAGGAATATTTTTATATTCATGAGTTGGGTAGGTAGATTTTTGATAGCTATCATTTGAATCGCAAGGATTTAAGGCGTCAAATAAGGTTTTAATATGTCTTCTGCTTGATTATTTCTTTGTAATTTTTGGTACCCGTCTGTTATAAATAATTAAATTTTGGTGGGTTACACGTGACATTTTATTCTGTAAGCTATAAGACTTCAACCGCAGCTTCAACTTATAATTCAAACGTATAAAATACGGATTAGAGACGTCAACAAATTGTAAAAGCGTTTTCTTGATGTAACCACCTCTGCAGCAATTTCTGTATCCCGCTTTACGCTATAAAGGAAAGTGGAATTCTACTATTTTCTCTGATTAAATTCTTTGCTTTACGACACTTTTAAAATGTGTAGTTAGCAGTGTTGACTACTTATGGCGTAACTTTTTTATTATGCAGTTATAATAGCTAGTAACTAGTATGACATATGGAGCTGAGACGTGGTCTCTTACTGTGTGCCTCATAAGAAAGCTCAAAGCTCAGGGAGCTATGGAAAGAGCTATACTCGGCGATTCCCTGCGTTAGCGAATAAGAAATGAAAGGATCTGCAGGAGAACGGAGGTCGCTGACATAGTTCAACGGATTAGGAAGCTGAAGTGGCAATGGGCAGGACACATAGTTCGAAGAACTGATGGCCGATGGAGCAGAAAGGTTCTCGAGTGGAGACCAGGAACTGGCAAGCGCAGCGTAGGACAACCGCCTGCACGTTGGATCGACGACTTTATAAAGGTTGCAGGGAGTCAGTGGTTGCAGGCCGCTAGCGATCGTTCCCGCTGGAAATCGATTGTGCAGGCCTATGTTCTGCAGTGGACTACAACAGGCTGATATAGATGATAGTAGGTATGGCTTTCAAAATTCTATATTCTTAAAAAGGTTTAGTGCGAATTCTGGATATATCTATCTATGTATGGAGTATATTTTTATGTAGATACTTTACCACGCGCAGCTTCACCCGCGTAGCTCCCCTTCCCGTAGAAACTTCATAATTAATGGTAGCCTTCCTCGATAAATGATAGCCTGTTTTTAACACTGAAATAAATTTTCAAAACGGACCTTAGATGGACGTGTTCAAGCAAACGAACCAACTCTTCAGCTTTAAGTATAGATATAGATAAAATATTTCAACGGATACAAAATTTTGTGATCTAAGTACCTAAATCAAAAAAATACAATGTCAGATGCGATCTTCTATTGCTGCTGTTATTTCAATGGTAACAGTTTACAGTAGCATACCTTTATTCCTCAGACCAACTTTTATGAGAGCCATTAGAGAGCCTTACAAGGCCAATAAAATTGAAGTGTGATAAAGCAAAGTGAAATTTAAGTGCAAGGAAAGTTTTAACTACTTCTATAGTTATAGAAGTAAGAAATGTTATTATCTAGATAGTTTTTCACGAGAAAAACTATTATGTTGGAGTTATGTAGTATGAATTTTGAAATAACTGAAGTCAAAGCACTCAGGAGCAGAGTAGCAAAGTGCTGGGCGTAAAAATATATTTTATTATTTAAATATCAATACTTTAATGGCGTCATAATTTTTTTGTTCGGGTAATTTTAGATTTACACGTGTACCTGCTTTTAGATACACGGGAAACTTCTACGTGTATAAACGCTCACATAATTAAGCTCGCATAAGCGAGCCGTGACAGATGCGTAGCATAAATAAGACGGATGTTGGCACATTATGTTTTTTGACGTTCGAAATGTGTGTACGTATTTTTGCCGGGCTTATAAAAAAAACTAGTCTGAAAAAGTTTTAATAATCGGCTCACATCGCTTTCTAGGTTTTATTTTTTATATTCACATATTTTAGTTTTTATTGTCACAACTTTATAGATATTTGCAGCATATCGGATCGAAGCTCAAATTACGACCTATTAAATGAAATATAATATTTTAACGGATTTTTACCTACAATTTTTTTTACATGTTATTTGACATCATCAATTACAAAATAAGTCAAATACAAAAAAAACGGTTATTCCATACGAACTGGTGTATCAGTGTTTATGATAGTTAGTTTAGGTTTGTGTTACCCACATTTAACTTTGTGTTGTTTGAAAGTACAATATAATCTAACTTCATTATTTTTTATTATTTATTATCATTTAACTTTCACATATAATCTGTATAGATGGTCACTCATTAAACTGTTCAACGAATATTTCGTGAAAATAAATTCGCGTCATATTTTTCGATATCGATGTTCGACAGTGTCTCAATTTATGAACTGTTGTATAATAATTCCTGTTCGTGAAATATTACAGAGTCTGATATCAAACTGTGTGTATTACGACGATGGTGTATCGCAGCTCATTCGTGCGGATATGTTAACACGTTCGCGTCGCGGTGTCGCTGTTCCCCGCGCATAATACCGTCATCGGAATCTCTAGATTTTACAAGAAACATAAACAGTTGTCTCTTATATGATTAAAAATATTAATCTTATTCTTATTTGGTTTTTCTTGAAAGAAAATGTTCTAAATGTTAACTTATAAAATAACAAAGATGATGGAAAACAAAAATATCACGCTATTATCTAATATGGCGTGACATTTTATTCTCTTGTAGTATGCTGTGTAATTATTTATATGTAATAAATAGGTATTTTTTTTATAAAAGTAACCATATTCCTAACCTAAGTCGTTATTAATCTATTACGATAAAGTTTTGTCAAATGAAAGTGTTTTTATTTCCAGACAAATAGCGCAGCTATTTTCAATTAATGTCTAAGTATAAAAGTTAAAAGAAGCTTTTATAGTTAAAATAATTGCATGAAATATATTTACAATATGTAACCGAACCATTCATTTTTAATGGTAATATATTGCGATATTATTCGTTGGGGACGACGATGTTCACATTTCCCAATTAATAGCAGTTTGTAATAACGTAGGAGTCAAACAAGTTGATAAATCTCTTGTGTCTATTTCTTGCTAATATTATAAACACGAAAGTTTGTTAGAGTGGAAGCATGAATGTTAGCACGACAACACTATTAAGCGGATTGGAATTAAACTTCGCACATAAAATTTATGTGCGTATAATAAAGCAGTAGATCCGTGTGTTCGAACACTGTAGATACTGGAGGGTATACGATAAGAGAGTCAATATAGAGATAAAACAACGCGCAACGTTTATAACTTCGCTTTTGTACAAACTTAGTTAAAACATCTACAATTACGGAAAGTCTTAGTCTTAGAACTTTAGAACATGTGTTTTTAACGAACTACGTAGGAAGTAACTTTATAAAAACACGAGTTAGATACTTACATAGCCAGTGTTTCACTATAAACATGTATTGCGCCCTACAACCCTACTTCGGAAAGTTATTAATATCTAATATCTACTATATCGAGTATGGTACTAAAGCACCTATTTATTGCTGTCTAACTGTCCCGCACTAGCACTAGCTTCAGGAAACACAGGCATCTTAGTAAAATAAAGGCTTAGATGTTACTTGTAAACGATGTAGATTTTAGTAGTGTAAAAAAAATAACTCTGTTCAACAGTGTCATAGGTACTTAATTAAAAAACAAATAACCTTTTATTTAAGAACACGACGTTTAATATTTGTCCCACATTATATTTTTGCTCCACTAATAGAATATCGTAGCGTTATGACCACTTTTAACCGAATGTTTTGTACCCTAGATGCGATTGAGTAACAAACATACCTACTTTCACATTTATGAAAGAGGCTAGGGTACGTGTTGTATCTCATGCTTATATTGTAGCTACGAACGATGTAGGGATATGATAAAGATGACGAAAATAGCTAGTAGCATTGACGGTCGCGGCGGCAGTGCGGTGGCGTGAGCGGCGGTGCCCGCTTGGTTTCAGGGCTTCGTTGGAAGGGGCGCGGGCGTTATTCTTGGAGACAATCAATACAGGCGTCTGCATATTTAAATCAACGGCGAGGTGAACGCGCTCAAGTCACTTTGCGATGACAGCTGCGTGTGTCATCTTCGCTAATTAATTGAATTAAGGGCTAGTTTTCTAATCCTCACATAAAGATTTATCTCAGATTATCAGAGTAATAAATTTCAACTTTGAACGTTGTCTGTAAAATTTTAAATTTACTCTTTAGATCCTTTTTAGTTAAATATTGTTTTTTATTTATTTTTGCGATCATTGGTGTAATTAGTTCCACCCGTGTAACTCCCGTCCCTGTGGGAACCTTTACTTAAAATATAGCCTATGTCGTTCAGCGATAACGTAGAACACATTCACACTCGTAACAATGTTACATACCAATTATATACTGCTAATATAATTGGTATGTAACATTGTTACGAATGTAAAATGATTTAAAAAACATACATGACAGTAACTGTAGTAGTCCTTAGGGTTGCCGCTACACAGGACAGAACCGTGAGATCTTGGGATCTTAAATAATTTTGGATCTTTCACTATATCAGATATCTGTAGGTACTTATGTTGAGAGCAATATCTTGGTGCCCATAATTATGATAAGAGGCTTACATATTATAATATCTAAACGTATTTTAACTTTTAACTAGTTTTGACATAACTACGGTTGATTCACATATGTTCATAATGCATATTGGCCGAATCAAGTATTGTTTTACTTACTTAATTTTAATTGGACTTAAATTAATCGCACTAACAAACGATTCATCTAATGATTTTTTAAGATATTGGATATTTCAACTATGTACGAAATAGCTAATGGACGACTCGCCTACAAATTTTAATACTGTAAAGTTGCCTAAATAGCGTAGTCGGAACCATGCTTTGCGGGGCTTAGGGCCTTAGGGAAGTAGCGATTGGTCACAGTTCTAACATAACCTAACCTATTTTACCCATTTCAAAATGACGAATCATAATCTCCCGCAGAAATGTTTATATCATTTTTGAATTATCTAGTCGCAGGCAGATTGTATGATTCATCTTTTGAACTGGGTGAAATAGGTTAGGTTATGTTAGAACTGCGAAAAACCGCGCGCGAGCCGAGCGCGGCAGCGGCCGGCGAGCGCTACTTCCCTAAGGCCCTAAGCCCCGCAAAGCATGGCTCCGACTATGCTATTTAGGCATCTTTACAGTATTAATAATCTGTAGGCGAGTCGTCCGTTACTTCAATCAACCTTAGGTGAATTAATTGTACTTAGTTGAATAAACCGTAGCTGAATTGTTCTTTATGGATTTCGTTAATTAGTTATAACAAAAATCTGTCAGACGATATTTAAGGTTTTTAAACAGTAGGTTTTTTGACCGTAGTTATATCGAAAATAGTTAAAATACGTTTAGATATAATAATATGTAACCGATAAGAGAAAACTTTTAGTCCTGAACTACAAATGTAAGCCAACCGGGACGAGCCTTGATAAACTCTAAGCTATAAGGATAAACCTTGGTAAATCCCGGACGGATGGTAACATTTGGTATCCTTAAACAAAAAAAAGAAGAACCGTTTAAAATTGTTTTTATTTTGTTGTGTTAAGAAAACGAAAACAATCGCCGTAACAAGGAAAACAAAATTGCTGTAATTATTTGTTTTCATAATAACACCACTTTTATAAAATAAAGTTGTTATTTAATAAATTAAAGTAAATATAGGTCGTAGTCATAATGAAGTATCATAGTAGGTATTTGAGCAATCAACATTAGCTTTTGCGCGTGTCCATGTTGACTTATTAATATTCAAACCTACTGAACCCTATAAGATATCTGAAAGGGACATTCACAAATGTTAACTTTAATTTCTGTGTTCATCCCTAAAGTTTTCATTGAAATCAGTTGAGCCATTTCGGTTCCTATTCGAAACAAAGTTTTAGAAGGTAAATACTAAGTTATGATCAAACATTGAGTAAATAACAACCAATTTATGTTAAAATATGGTATTTATTAACTTAGTTACCATCAATGCCACTTTGTTCGAAATATTAAAAAACAAAACTGGTTAAATCTGGTCTTAAATCTTAACTTAAATAATTAGTTTACTTATTTATAATTCGTCGTTGATTTTAATAAAAACATCTATATTCTTCGTTATTTCATAAAAAATGAATAAGTAAAAATTTGATAAGGAAAACAGTAGGCATATTTAGCGCATTTTGGTGAATAACTGAATATTATCTATCCTAGTTATGACTCTATTCTGTAAGGCAATTTCGGTGGCTTGAACATCGTACATGTCCCCGTATACCTAAAGGTAAAACTTAATAAGACCTGGGAGCACTTCCAACGAAATTCTTACGGAATAAATTTGTAATAGTAACCCACGTTACGCACAGTAATATTTTAACAGCGGCACTGAGTAGGTACTTGCCAACAGCAATAAAAAGCGACAGATGCGGAAAAAATAGCGGATTTGTGTATTCTATACGACGTAAGCACCTGAGCTTTCATCACGTAAGAAGAACGAATAGAAAATGTTACGATTATAACAAAAAAACAGATCGCACATTGGAATTTATTGGTACGGCTTTATATAAGGGCGCCATAAAGATTGAAACAATGTGTCCTGCCAGACAAGTTAATGTCTTACTTGTAAATCAATATTGTCGCCGCCAAACAGGGAAATTCCGCTCTGTGTATTGACACACACACATGAAGAAGTTTATTTCTGTTTACTTGATTGATTAAATTACTTTGACGTATATTTTATGAAACTATAAAGAGTATTGTACCGGAATTTCCGTAAAATATTTATTACAATGTATCTGTTAGGTAGTGACTGTAAGATGCGATTTGACTTGCGTGGTCAAAGAGGAAATAGATCGTGTATTTCCGAGGAAATGGGATATTTTCCTACGCATTTACCCTCTGAGTATTTTGAAACGAAAAATAACATATATTCATTGCTCCGGGTTGCAGTTAAAGGTGTGTCTGTCTTACAACTGACTGAATCAACAAACTGACTGTATAAACAAACACATTTTGATATTTATAATATTTTATTTGATTCACGTTCATATTCTTTAGTAATATTTTAAAGGACTAGGCATATTGTTTGTAAGTTTGCTTAGGTAGAACAAATAAATATACGACCGAACTGATTAACTGAACCTAAAATATTATGAGTTAATTACGAGAACGGGACGCCTTTAGATTGCAGTGAAAATATATGCTATAATAATTCTAGTTAACCATACTTTGAAGTACATAACCAAACTAAATTAACCATAAACTTCGTGATTATAATAATAATGTTGAGCTGTTTGAAACTGGCGTCCCCACGGATATGAGTACTGCAAGGAGAAGACCCTGTTCCTCATCCTCTGTTTGGGGCTTTACTGGCCAGCTGGAGTGAATTATGACAAGGAACAGATCTCCTACCTCTTGTTTGTCTTAATTGGCCGGCTAGAGTGGAGCCACAAGAACAAAAATGTTAAGAGGAGGAAGTATTCGGTAGGTGGTAAATAGACACGTGAGGCTGAATCCTCAGAGTGCCAATGGTCGCCGTTTTCGGGATCTATCGGGTAGGTGAGTTACTCCCAGCTATTTTGACATGAAATTATCATTGGTTAGATAGGGACCAAAGTTCTTTAATACCGACATCTATAGACCTATATTTTCTAACCATGTCGTGTAATAGTCCTGCAATAACTGGACGAAATATGCTTGGACGCAGTTTCATAGTGTAGATAGGGATATTCATCGGTTGGTGCCACATCAATTTTAGATTAAATTTGTCAAACGGGTCACTTCGAGTTAGCTTCAGCTATTCATGCTGGAGCTGGAGCGACATAGCTCCAAGAAAAGGGTAATTACCATGTTACTAGTTAGCCTACAATACATTGGAGCAATTATAAAATATACCTACACAATAACTTACACAACAACTTACAGCTGACATGCTATGATGATATGGTATAAGTGTGATGAATTGAAACTTAAACAAAACAAGCGACAGAAATGAAACTTTTATATAAACTAATATTTAAATAAAAAATAGGAAAGATTTGATTGATTCTTGTATATAATAGGTTCTGAAACTACTGGACCGATCTTAAAACTTCTTTTACCATTAGAAAGCTATGTTATCCAGGAGTATTGCATGCCATATATACCTAATTTTTAATTTATCCCGAAGGCACTACCAATATACAATTATTTTTATACTAGCTACGCTTCGCGGTTTTACCCGCGTTAATATGCTCCAGTGGGTTGGAGCGTGATGTTGCCTATATGTAAATCCAGCGTATAACCTATCTCGGTGCAAAATTTCAGCCAATTCTGTTCAGTAGTTTTGGCGTGAAAGAGTAACAAACATCCATCCATACTTACAAACTTTCGCGTTTATAATGTTATTAGGATTAAACCGAAAATAAAAATTAATTTACCAGGATTTTTATGCTTAATCTATCGTGGATCTCAACAACACTTTTCAAAGAATCACTCACAAACATTTCATTACACAAATACATTTTATATTGTATTTGAAAAGTAGCCTCACGTCGCCTGTCAATCTGATAAAAATCTAGTTACAAATAATACCTTTGTAATGTATTTTTTCTAAATCACATCTATGTGATACGGCTACCAGTTGAGGCTGTCATTTACAGAATAAGATATATTAAAATGTGCACCCCCAAGGTTTTATCTCAATCAGATAGCTGCAATGGACCGCATCGTGATGTATTACATCCTAGATGTTTCACAATTTTTGTATTTCATTTAAATTTAGTTTGTTAACTAAAACTTACTTTTAAACCAGATTTCAATGAAATTAATACATCATTACTTACTACTTATTTAACAGGAGATATTGTCATCTATACTGATTACATTAGTAAAGTTTCTGTGAAGTAGTAGGTACATTGTATTATGGCATGCAAAATATATGATTTTAAAATAAGTGTTTCTTTTGTACAAACTCGCCCCCCGGTATTAGCTGTACGGGTATGTGAGAGGGGTGTCACCTAAGTTTGTTTTATTATATTTTTAAGGAAATAAATGGTAAAATGATAAAGTTTTTTTTACAAAAAAAAAACGTTCCATAACGTCGAACTATCACCTACTTATGATACAATCTACTATTAAAGGGACGGTATTTATTATGGAAGCACCTTATATATTACTAGCTTCCTTCGCGCGTAGTTTCACTTGCGTAATTCCCGTTCCCGTAAAAATTTCATAATTAAATATATAGCCTATAGCCTTCCTCGATAAAAAGGCTATCTAACACTGAAACAATTTTTCAAATCAGACCATTAGTTCCTGATATGAAAAATGAACTATTCAGCTTAATATATAAGTATAGATTGAAAGGAAAAGGTAATTAACAAAGTTATTAAATAGAAAGTTAGAATAACATTTCTAAGAAAACTTGTATATACCTACATATTATTAACCAGTCTTAAAGCTATAGCCATTTAGCTAAGGGTATCTCACCTCCATTTAGGTTAAATTATTTGAATTCGCTTCGGGGCTTATGAGAGCCTAATCCTGAATAGCATAACACGCGATAACATAAATACGTCAAAAGGGTGAATGGAGAATATAATTCGAGGTGTTTAGCGAGCTCTCAGAGATCAGAGGATATCTTCCTTAGAAATATATGTTTATGTAGGTAAAGTCTATGCGACATTACCCCCATTTAAAATTATAAACCTGATTTATTATTCTTAAACTTGAATCGTAAGTAAGGTTTTTGGTTTTTTTTTTTATCTTGTTAGGGTTTCGTAGTCCACAATGAGCCCTTATAGTTTCGTCATGTCCGTCTGTCCGTTCGGGCTCGTACTCCGCCGTTACTGTACCGATTGTCACGAAAATTGGTAGAGAGATGTATATGTAATATCCAAATTTGGTTTTGAAATTATAGGAAATTATTATTTTTCATTCAGCCCCACTCCAATACAAGGAAAGTGAATTAAAAAAACTAAATTCGACTTTAATAACCTAATACAAAGTTAAAATTAGAGCGTCCCCCCTCCCTTAACTTTTGAAATATTACTACAATAATTCTGAATAAAATGTGATAATAAGTAAGTATTTGAAACTAAAACTCTAGCAGACTCGGTATTATAGATAGTATAATAGCGAGTCCGCTAGAGTACATAAGTTGGTCAAGTTGTATTATTTTTATACAACTTATGTAGTTACAGTCGTCCTAAATAAATGTATGGACTCGACCGCAAAATGAAATTTCATTTCATTTCACTAAGAATAATTATCTGTGTAATACACCACCCGGACTTAGAAGAATTCTCTGTGGAGCGCTAATAATTGTCCTGGATAGGAATCGCACTCAGGTTTTAGAAGCGAGCACTGTAACAACTGACCCACCGGTGCAACCATTAAAAAAAGAGAAAGCAAAGTGTTGGTTGGTGGAAAACATGGGTAATAAATATCTTTAACTAGCTTCTCGCGCGCGGTTTTACCTCCGTAACTCCTGTTTCCGTAAGAACTTCAAAATTAAATATAGCCTTTCTCATTAAATGGGCTATCTAACACTAATACAAATTTTTCAAGTCGGACCATTAGTTCCCGAGATTAGCGCATTGAAGCAAACAATCTAACTCTTCAGCTTTGTATATTAGTATAGATAGTACATAAAAACTGCATCGATGTCTTATAAGTAACTTGTATTTGGATAAAAATTCTAGACAGAGTGAATCCTGCAGATGAACTCCGGCTAATAGTTTACGTATTCGTACGTGACGTCATTGGACTATTTAATCTAGATTCCAGTCACGGCTGAATTGAAAAATGGTGGAGTGTGTAGTTTTTGTTGTGTGCGGAATAACAATATATCCGTAGCAGCGCAATACGGACATAGAATCTGAACCACACAGATAGTACGGAAACTAGCCGTTGAATTGAAATTTTATCGATAAAAATAGACTGAAAAATGATTAAATCCATATTTAATCGACAGGTGACAGATAAAACGTGGAAATAGGTCGTACAGTAGGGACAAAACTATTTGTACGTAGGTATCTTTAGGTTATTCCTCTTACACTTAACCAGTAGAGGTAGACACTATGTTACCGACTTTGACAGTGCATTTTATAGAGTGAAACGTGTTTCATTTCTATTTTTTAAAATTTATTATTGGATAACTCATGTAGGTATTTGAAATTGTCTGTCGTCTTAGAATAGCGAAAGTAAGGCCGTGTTCAAACCAAACTGACTGTCAACTGCCGAAAGTGAGCGAACGTTACGCAGTTTATTGTATTTCCATCCATATTCACTTTTTCGTGCACATCTAACCGACGATACGTTATTACGCTATGCGTAGACGCTGACATTCGGCGGCCGATTAATATAGTGTGTCACTACGCTCCGCGGACGCTGATTGTACGGACGGATGTAAACTATAGCGTATTGTCAGCATACTGTGAACGAAAAATACCGTTTATTTTCACGTTTACACTGAGGTTCACAGTGAGCCTGCTCACATTCGGCGGCTGACAGTCAGTTTGGTTTGAACACGGCCTAAATAAGGTGTAGGTACTGTAGTGATTATTGTTGGAGAAATTTATGTGAAATTATAGATTTTATTTCTTCTTATAATTAATATAATTATATAAAAGGGTCTGTTCCTGCGCTGGTTAAATATACCAGAATAGTGAATTGTAAAGTGTGTTACAACACAAACACAAACTGTTCTCACGTCGCGCTTGTATTTTATGTATCTCAAAGAAATTTTATTTAAAAAATATAATTTATTATGTCACAAACATTTCTTTACTAACGTAATCAACACACAAAACACTTTCGAGTGTTAAGGCTATGGATATAGTTGTTAACACGTAAGTCATTCACATGTTACATGAGAACCGTAATTTTAGTCTGTATCATAAATGAACTGTTATAAATGTTGTTGGTGACCTAAAAAAATAAATAAATTGTACACCGTGATTTTAAGCCGTTGTCAGTGATTGGTATGACCTATATTTATCACAAAAAAAATTGCCCTAATGGAGATGGCAATGATAAATGTAGATGAAATATTGAAATAATGAAATAATGAAATAATGAATTTATTCAGCACTTAGGTATTTACATACACTTGTACTTGTCAAAATCACAATAACAAAGAAATATAATTAATAGGTTATTATTCTTATTCTATGAATAGAACTACTTAGGTAACTATAACTAACAAATGCAACCTGTGAGTGCTGCTAATTGTAGGACATTACAGACAATTTACTCCGTCTGTCCGTGTGTCATTAATTCCTCTAGTCATAATTAGTTAATACTTACATTAAAAAAATTTGAAAGCATACAATTAAGTGACACACACTTGGGGGCACCCTTATGAGGTTAGGACCACAACCCAGAGGTGCCACTGATATTAAAGTCAGATTTGTGGATATAAGAGGAAGTGATCGCTGGCACGGCCTACAGGCGCTGGATCACAGGGCAGGGGTAGGGGTACAACGCGGTCCTCGCCGGCGAGAATCCTACCCTAGCTAACCTGCAACCTTTCACTAGCTACCTAGGTGGACGACCCGGAGAAGAAAGGGAGAAAGAAACTCCGGGATTTTTTTTTTCGTCATCTTTTAGCAAAATAAGCTTTAGCGCCTTGCAATAAAATATAATCTAAGTTGTACGAATACTTCCCTAATATTGTTCAGAAGTTAATTTGTATTTTTAATGTTATTTTGTTAATAATGTTATAATGCTATTGTAAAAGTAGGTATATACGTAGTTGTGATACCAAAAATAAATCATTTCGCTGTGTATTGGCTACGTCTAAAAATTATGGTATTTATAATATATGCTTATGATTTTATTAATGTTCTCCTTGTAACTATCTACGTACATCTACATACGCCGCGCCGGCCATAAGTAGTTTAGTGACAACGCAACAATCTCAATCTCAACTCGCATAATGGACCGAGAAAGTGGTTTGAAATTGAGGGTGACAAACACGTATCTATATAGATTTCATGCAGTTTCATGTTTCATATTTCATTCTCAAGATTGGTTATTTTTATATTCACAATATAGGTGTCATCTGTGCTGTGATTCCTTACCCGGATAAATATTTATAGGTATTAATAAAACGTTTTTTGTTGACTGACTGACGATTTACCGCAAAGTCTACGCTGCTGATCGTAGAGACCTAAAACTTCGAAGGGAAAATCTCCATATGTCGTCAAATTCTACTATAAAATGGATGAAAAAGATGCACATCGAAACCAACAGCTAGTCATAACATATTCGGTTATTCGGTTTTTTCATAATAAAGTCTACTTTAGAGGGTTGCCCGAAACTCGACTTAAAAGTCATAAATCCTTCACCAGTAGGTGCTCTGATCCAAGACCAAGCCCTCTTGTACATGTAGCCAATATAATAAATTACAGTATATTAAGCATATATTTTTTAAGTAAGTAAACATTTTTTTTGTAACGGACATTGCCCTGAGCCTCGTCTTTATAAATGGCTCGGCTAATTTCAAATGTCCGTCACAAAAAAAAAAGTATTGCATAAAAAATAACTAATTTACTTATTTAAAAAAATTCGCTTCTTATACCGTAATTATGTCTATTCTTGACTGTTCTTCCGCCTGGATATCATCTATAATATCAAAGGTTATTTTATCGATACTCCAGTACACACGTGAGGTGGTAATCCATCACGTCTGTTTCATCGTATTTTTCATCGCACTATGACTGTGTAAGAGTTATTGGGTTTTCTCGTGGAATCCAATCATCTCTACGTTAGGCGAGTTACGGCAATATCTAGGTATGTGGGCTACGCTATATCTTAAGTATAGCTGTTGGTGGGCTAAAAACTACGTTCGTGTAGTAATGCGGAGGTATTGTTGTAACTATGTGGATAATATAGTGAAGTTTCGTTGAATAAGGATTGAATATGTCTGAAAAACAATGGATTTCCTGTAAATTATTCAAAGAGAAACTTTATCAAATTGAGTAATTTCAACATTTTACTTTTCGTTTTTCTCATTAAAAAAGAAGTTGGTTTTAAATATTTAAACGACCAAATTAATACATATTACAACATGTACCTATACATTACACTAAGATACTAATCGTTTGAAAACGCCTAATCGTATTTATATAATAGTAAAAAATTACATTAAAAGACTCTTCATGTAATGTTATGAAAGTCAAAAACGTGCGTAGAATTAAGCCTTAATAGCGTCATGAATACCTGCATTTTTATTTCGTTGCTATATAATACTCGTTATTGAAAGCACAAGTTTTACGATCAGTATGAGTATCAAAATTACTTATATATGTTTTTTTTTACAAAAAGAAAACCCTCAAGGTAACGGTAATAATAAATGTACATCGCAAAATAAGATAATATAGGTTGTACGAATGGGAGCCTAAACTATCTTATTAGGGAAATAATATCTTAATAGGGAACCCCTATCACAAATTTGAATTCATTTTCTTCTGTACTTATTAATAGTATTGAAAAATCTATGCAACTACATTACATCGATTTTACTACCAAAAATAAATCCTTTAGCTAAATCATTAGCTACCATAGCTTTACAAGGGATAGAGATAATGCGGACAAGTGCTAAGATAATTAAATTTTCATCGACCACTTGTTTGGAGTGGGGGTACACGAAGTAAGAACAGCTGATGTAGCAGTATCTTTATATCCCCCGCTGACCTTTCTAAATCGCTAACTTTATGCCTATTTACCTACTAAGTAGAGAACGGAGCGGACCGACCCGCATATATGAGTTTTATGTTAGTTACCTTCTTATGCGAGGTGTGTTTACAGTTTTTTTTGTTTGTGGCCCGTACAATAGTTAAATCTGTTCGTAGTTACTTAGTTTTTCTATTTTATATTATCTGTATATAAGATAATAAAACTGGTAGAGGCAAACATTTGTACTTTGAAGAAGACATTTTTGAAAATCTATATGGGAGATATTTATTAATTCTGAAGGAATAACTGTAATGTAAATTTTTGGGCTTTTATAGTGTCCGCAAAAGGGTGCGGTTTGGGTTGGGTTCGTTGTTAAATTTAATTTATTCAGGAATCATACAAGTCGCATAAATGATAATTTAGGGCATTGTGTTCGGCTGCTGTACTGCTATATGAATAGCAATAAATGCGAAAGTCTGTAAGGATGTAAAGATGAAATGGAAAACCAGATAAAACACAGAACATATATTGTTTCATCCGTTTAGCTCTCATTAAAAACTGAACCGTTTCTTCTTTCTGAAAAGATTATATACATAGGTTTAAAGGACGGTACCACCATCGAGTATCAATGACCTTCACTGAGGCATAGCACACTGCTAAATTTTATTTTCTATGTACCTACCATAAAAAGTTGTCTACATTTGACCAAAATCATCTTACCTACACAGTGTAAAGGGCACGGAGTTATCTTTTTTTTGTTGCACTCACCGGCTGGTAAAATCCATTCTTGCCCGAAGATTATATTATTATGACTCCGGTAGTAGCTACATACCTTGTGTACTTACATACATTTGTAAAAGTTAATTCAACCAATTTCCCCGTCGAAACATCTACATATACCCACGTACAGACTTATTTTTATTCCAATCAATGGTGTAATCAATCAATCATTTCCCGCCACGGATTCGACATCCGTTCGTTAACTCCACGTTAAAAGTTCATCGCTTAATAAGCAGTTCACCAGCCCTGCGTAAATATCCATCTGAATATATTCATACTTGTATTCAGTCTGACGAATAATTAATTTCAAGTTATTACAGTATAATGATCACGACCATCTGAATGAATTATTCACAAGATAAGATAGTATGGTAACTTATAAATGTTAACCAATAATTGCAAAAACGCCAATAACTTCATTGGGTCCCTTTGATAAATGACAAAGCCTTCGGAATTTAAAAGCTGGCTTATCTTTTTTACCAATCGGAGTAAATACATTATTTATATATGGAGTAAAGAGGTAAAGGTAAGTGCACACTATGAGGTAGCGGCGCGGCACGGCGCGGCGCGCGGCGGGTGGCAAATATCGTTTATATGAAATCATCCTTACCAGATCACGTAGTTCCCGTGGTGGTTGCGTGATGTATTTGACTGAACACAGTTATACAAACGTTAGGGAAGCTCTTGGAACTGTTATTTCAGGTACTTATCCGTTGTTTTTATAGCAAATAACTACTTATTAAATAAAGGTATAATATTAGAAAGCGTTATTTTTCAATGTTTTTCATGCTCGTTTCATGTACAGAATTTTTGGGTTATAAATGAAAGAACTTTTCGTATGTTAAGAATATATCCAATTCCAAAACAAGAAATATCTCAGAAGACTGGAGGTAGAAATAAAGTAGTCGGAGAGAGGACACACCTGTGATTGTACACTCCATTGAAATTGGCTATAACTGAAATACGGCTAGAAAACCACTTTCCCACTTTATTACGACTCAACTAGATTGCAGCTGATGTTTCAGAACGATAACAAGATATACTTAGGTACCATTTAATTTAATTTAAAGCGAAATAATTTAATTTAAAGCGAAACAAGTAGTTACAAGTATCAGGTTTCCAAATAACATTTTGACCCGTACTTCTAAAGAGTATTTTTGTTTGTAACGAACGAAATCGAAAACTACAAGGTCGGTTGCAAAAATATTTCTTCGCCATTAGAAATGATATCGTAATGTGACATTTTTACAGTTTTATTTTATGATATTAACGGAGGAAAGGGACCGACGGGATGATTCACTCCACCCACATTTTAACTTTTTTATTATTAGGTTTGAAAATCAACCTTCTTTTGAATTTGGCAGATTGTTGTTGTAGCTACAATGTTTTTGGGGAATTACACTAGGAGATAGTTAAAATGATGAGAATGAACTTAAATTATTCTTCTCTTTGAAAAATAATTAGGACTACGCATAAAAAATAGAAATGATTACGTGGTTAAACTGCACGCGATAGTAGTGTTCTTATAATGTAAGTATAAAATATTTTAAAGTATTAATTCACTTAAACTACAATAATTATTGTAGTATACAATTTAAATGTATACCGCCATCTTTGAAGACTTATATGTATTAGAACCTATCTAAAGTAATTTATTTTGGGCAATTTTCTGGAAAGATCTATTTTCATGTCCTATTGCGTAAAATACGATGTTTAATATGTGGTAAGAATCCAATTGAAGGGAAAATTATGCGTGGTATATCCTTACATGAAGCTTTTCTCCGTTTACTTTTATTCTCGCCTCCAAGTAGTAGATCATTCAGATAATATCGGTAAATCAGTGACATGAGGGTTTGATCATCTTAGTAAAATGTTTTTTATCTTCATTATTCTGCCGTGCGGAGAGCTTTTTAAGAACGCAAGTTCAATCAATTGTATTACTCAATTTTGTGTTTGTGAGTTATGCATTCATCAGTCAACTTCAGTCTACTGTTAGGTATTGGCCTTCCCTATGCTGCGCTATAACACTCGGTGACACTCGTGCATCCGCCTTCCGCACCCAGTCCTCGCCAGCTACCTTTTTCATGTTTTCCATCCATATTGCAGCCCCCCCCCTACTTAGGCCGCGTCTATTCCAACCAGCCTATTGTCGCTTCAACTTGCTTATTCTGCGGACATATGTATCTCATATTGCGGACTATATGTAACTTTAGTTCTCTGTCGAATAACCTCTTTGCGAAGTCTATCTTCCAAAGAAATCTCAAGCATGGCTCGCTCCGTGGTTTGTTGAGAAATAAAGTTGAATCAATATAAAATATTCAAATGAGTATAAAATACAGTTGAAAAAACACAATAATTACTGTATTCAATAAATATTTATATCCCGAAACTAGTTAAGTTTACACATATAAGGTTAGGTAGAGTACCTAATGAGTGGCACCGAATGTCATGCCGATGCAGTTTCCAGTACCCTTTCAAATAGTGTCGAGGGAGCAATGGGGGAGATTTAGTGGGTAGGCCTCCTTGTAGCATGAATAGCATACCATTCCTAATGGTATGTCTTTCAGGTCTAGTCCCATATACCTCATCCTTGGGGAGGGTGGAACCGCTATTCTCTCTGAGACGGCGAAGATGCGTAATACTTTTCCCATCGGAAAAAAAGAGTATAGTAGGTAAGTAGTAGAGTATTATATGAAATTTACAAAAACAACAAGTAAATAATGACACAACTAGGTAACAATGTAAATAGAATTATTTTACTCATGCGTATTTTCCAAATTTAAACTTCAAATTTATTCAATATGTACCGTCCAACAAATAGCTTCAGATCTACCTACGTTCAACACAATGTTTGCCGGCAGTGTTGTGAAAAAAATAATACGTATGCTTGTTTTCCCAGAGCTCAGTTGAGTGCTAACATTAATCTATCCGCAGGTCGCTGAAGCACGAGTGCCCGAAACGACAATATCGAGCTTTTAACACCCCTATCTGTCGCTTCAGCGTTTTGTTTCGCGCGGCTGCGACGCCGACAATGATAACACAATTTTAGTACTACCCACGTTTAGTTATCTACATTCAAACTTTTTCGTTGAGTCATTTCTGTGAGCTGTTGTATGTTTTTAGCTTTTGAAGGTATTAAATGGAACATGCATTAGTTACATATTTGTCCAACGTTTACCGGCGAATGTTAATAAACAAAATAATTTAATCTCGCGATGATAACCGAAAACCATTCTGCTTTTAAAAATGCATATTTTCTTATTCATAAATAATGTTACGAAACCAAGGAAATTTAAATGGGAAATTGTCACTGACTATGACTTGAAACATCTAAAGTGATAGGTACTCACTTCAGATATTTCATCCGGCCATAGCCCGGAAACTTCTTCACTTCATACTACGATCTATAAACGGAAGCAGTAGTTTGTAATTAAATTACGTATATCCTATCTACATGGACTAGGTCAATAATTTGCAGTGAAATGAGTTGTTTGAAAGTAGTTACGGGCTTTCGGTATGTTGATTAAAAGATTATTTTTGATTTTATACGACGATGACATTTCCCGCCGAGCCAGTCTGCCCGCGACCGCGATCAATCTGCATTGATTCGATACGTCGGGAAATATAAAAATGTAATTTTATCGCGTTAATACCTGTATACAGGGTGTCCCAAAAGGTTAAGTAGCTGGGAAAGGGGGTGACAGGGGTGGACACAATGGTCACTAGAAAAAGAAAAAAAAACCGCTCTGGGTATTTAAAAAAAAAATGGCATTTTTTTAAAAACTTAAAATTTTACACCTTGTTATTTTTGATGTTGATGTTGATGACCTTGTTGTTATTGAAGATTACATAACAGCATTTTTTTTAAATACAGCCATATTTGTAGGTACAGTTAGCACAAGGTGTAAAAATTTTAGTATTTTTTTAAACACCCAGAGGGAATTTTTTATATTTTTCTGGTGACCCTTGTGACCATCCCTAGCACCCCCCTTCCCAGCTACGTAATCTTTTGGGACACCCTGTATATATAATGAATTATAATTATGATATTCTCGTTAGAATAACTTTTAATTAAGACTTATCTCATCTATACTAATATATAAAGCTGTAGAATTTGATTGTTTGTTCATTGTCTGTTTGTTTGATTGCTTGACCGCGCTTATCTCAGGAACTACCGGTCCGATTTGAAATATTCTTTCAGTGTTAGATAGCCCATTTATCGAGGAAGGTTATATTTAATTTAAGAAGTACTAACGGAAGGGGGAGTTACGCGGGCGAATTCGCACGCGAGAATCACATAATATAAACATTGCAAAAGTTTTCCTACAGCTATGGATGTCTGATAATTTTTTATTCAATACTTATTCAAAATTTCGTATGAAACTTTGCACAGAAATAGTTAATAAATTGGATAGTAATATAGGTTTTAAATCATCACGTAACAACGTTCTGATAATGAGAAGCGGTCTTACAAGTTTGAATACGTGGTTCGCATATAGGAGTAACATAAAGAATTTGTTTATTATAATCAGCCAGTTCTAGAGTTGTAACAATAAATAGGTACCTACCTACTTTATAAAATAAGATTTAATAAATGAAGACGATATTTTTAAAAGAATAAGATATTAGATAACAATTTTAATTATATATTAAATTATTCAATTAATGAAAGGTCTATAATAGGGTAATTCGGCTTTCACAGAGATCCCTCCGGAGGGCAAATTCTCCTCCCAATATTAGTTTAAATTATATCCTTTCATTGTTTTCTTACGCTTAATGGAGAAGTACTTAAATTATCCTTATTAAAATATTAGATTCCAACAGCTCGCCTGCTCCCAAGGCATTTAAACACAAAATATAAGATAGGCAAAAATCTCAAATTGACCTGTTAATTTTAAATTTTTGTCTATGAGTTATTACTCAAATAACTCATGGAAAAGCTCCTGTACAATAGTACAGGACAACAATGTAAATTTTTATCCGTCATTGCTTGAGTTATTAAATTATATTTAAGAGAAATTCTTAATAATCATGCATTTGCACGTCGTAAATACGATAAAATGTATATGGTACTGTAAAACAATTGTAACATCTAATGTAACCTACATTTTAAGCAAATAAATATTATTTTATTCTATAATAAAAACAAATAGCAGAAACACATATAAACAGCAAATGAAGAATTTACTTGCAGACACATACATGAATATGTATATACTAAGATTAATAGGATATTGATTTGAGAGAAATAAAAATATAATCAACTTATACTTATACTTCCATAGATAAAAATTTGATTCCAATAGTAAATAGAAAAAAATAAAAATTGTGATATTCCTTGTTCTTTCCCCTCCAAATATTAACCACAAACAACAGAACTTCTTCTTATTATTTACATATGTAATTCAATTGCTACTAACAATATCACGTGTCGAAATATTCCAAAATCGAATTTCCAGCTATCAACATTACTGTTAAAGTCTGTTAGAAACTGGGTTAGCCAAAGGCATTGTTTGCAGAGTTTTTCGATTATCAGCGAGCTTAACGACCTGTGGAACGAGTGTATTTATTAATGATTGATTGTGAGCATTAGAGGCGAATGAAAGGTTCGGTTAAGTAAGATTGCAATTACTTTCCCCAACTGCTTTTGCAAATGCCCACCTGAGAACCGAGTCGATCAATGAAAATCTGTTAAAATTATATAAAAAAGTAATAGGTATATAAGTAATAGGGCATTTAATTTTTTTACTTTGATCCTAACTTTTTTACTTTGCAAAATGAGGATTTGCATTTTATGATTCAGCGTGACATTGGTTAGCATTTTGGGAATGCTACCCAATAGCGCTGTTTGGGGCAAGCTTTATAACTGGTTTTCTTCCAATTGTTTGTTAGTATGAATGAAGTAAATGATACTTTTATTTATAAAATTGATTAGTATTTAATGCCTTTATATAAGTTGGTAGGTATCAACATCAGCTGGTTTAACCTCCACTGAAGAACATGGGATTCCTTTCGAGTGAAGGTTTTTGCCATATTCTCAATTGGCAGGTATAGAAACGTGTACTGTATGGAACTTATACTATATATAACTTATATAATAAATTTATACTGCGTTGCCTATTTTATAGTAATTACATGAACACTTGTGTTCCCCTTGAATAAATAACTGGGCTTAAATTGAGAAGAGTAGCTAATTCTTGCTAGCGGTTTGGATTAGAAAATTGATGTTATTTCAGCCCGTACCTCGAGGGCCTAGTACAGCCCTCCCTTCTCTACTGATAACTTCAATATCTGGATTACTACCTACACAATTATGAGAGTGTATAATCATATATTACAGATAATATAAACACAAAATAATAATTTGAAATGCATTGTTTAAATAAAGCTGAGATAGGTAATGAAATCTCGGTATCTAAGTTATTATGATTACGCTACCATTAGTTCGATAACTTCCCACTATCTCCCACAGCATATACATGCTACATATGCAAGTAATAGCAAACTAGGCTACCGCGTGGTTTTCTATACAATACTCCTCTAATCTGCATAGCGATGCGCCACTAACACGAACACCCACCAACACCTAAAATTAATTCTACTTTGCCTAATTACACGCGGAATTTTAATCTGTGCTTAAGCTAATAAACCTTTGTTTAACGGTAAGCAATTTTCTTAACAATATTAGCAACCGGGAAAGTGTAATATACTACAATCGTAGAATGGCCTCTATGTTCTTACTACCCAAATCGAAATTAGCATAATTAAACTTGTGCCGTTAAGTCCTAACATATATATCACGTTAATACGCTAGCGGGCCGGAATAGGCAATTCTGGGATCATGTAACGATTGTTGGAAGTATTATATTAAGATAAGAACACGGAATGAGTTTGTATGGTTAGCTACGCGACTTAGAAATAATGTTTATCATAGGACCATATTTTAGAAGTCCAGTCGAGCCCGCGGTACCGTTCCAAGCCACCGCGGGTTTTTAGAAGGCGCAATCTATGTGGGGTCCTCATGAAATCGGCGGATTCAGAGTCACATCCAGGCGGTTTTAGTGGCTAGGTCTTCTCGTCGTGGTATGAATATGCCATCGCTAACGGAGTGGATTAGTCCTACATACTCCTTTTCTAGAAAAGATGCGTTATAGCATTCGAAACAAAAAAAACACATTTTTGACGTTACTTAGTGTAGTCAAAATACATACGGTATACGATATTGCCAGTGTAAATAAAAATTTATGGATGCTGAGCTCGATTGTATGCCAGTATTGATTTATTTCTCGCCTATAATCCTTTAGAAATGTTGTTTAAGCTGCCTCTCCGGGCCAAACACTTTATGTACATACTCCTAGTTTCTAAAGCAAAGTTTTGCTAAGCAAAGTGGCTGCCGGCAAAATCTTAGTCGGAGAAAACTGTATACGACGCAGATTTATGAGTTTCTGAAGAAGTATTTCTATTATATAATCAAAAATACTCACGTGTATTCATTAGTAGCAGGCGTATTTACCCATTCGAAACGTATATAATACTTACTATATACCACGCACTCAAATGTAATGACTTTAATAAATCATATATATAAATAAAGCAGGAATAAATAAAGCAGGAATAAAGCAGGTTCCGTTTATTTTGCAGAATCAAAAAGGTTAAGTTGACAATAACCATTGACTTAAGTTTTCTATTGTCGTAACAATGAAATCTGAAGCAATAAAGCTATTGCATTTAAGTAGGTAGTAACATAAAAAAAAATATTATAAAATACTCAGTCCAAATCGTTTACGTGGTTTTGCGAGAGAGAAAAGAAATCATACATTCATGATGTATGTATGTATCTATGAAACTTTCGTATTTGTTAAATTTGTAAGATTTGAATATATTTTAACACAAAGACAAATGTTGCAATAAATGTGATTTTCGTTACACTCAAAAGGCTGTATTCATGAACCCAGAAAGTGAACAACGGTTTGCGGAACATACAACAAATAAAACATATAACATGCATAAACAAAAAACGAAATCATGAATTAGAAAACATATTGTGCAACATAATTTACAAAGAAAATATTCTCTAGAGCTTTTCAAAGAGAAATCTTGACTTTGATCTTTGAGTGTTCATCCATTGCTTAACATTTAGAACAGTTGTACTTTATTATCTAAGGATACAAGTTCAAATCCCGTTGGAAGGTTCAAGTTATGAACTTCCAGCAGTAAGTTAAGATCTGCTCTGCATTTCAAATAATATTAATAAACAATGTAGTTTAAGAGGTGTTATATATTTATTTCGAGTAAATATAGAGCGGTGGTGATTTTTCAAGGAATAGAAAATGACGCAATCGTCTACGATATGTGAATACGTCTTGGTATTCTTAAAATAAAAATAATAATAAAAGAACAGTATTTTTTCTCCATGAATCTTAAAGCAAATTTAGCCGTTGGTTCGATTGTTATAACATCATCTATGATAGTCGGAGTCGTGGTATAACTCCGAATATTATGTGTTACACAGACAAACGCAGCTGCATTTGTCGTGTAACACATAATATAATTGCAGTCGCAAAATCGACACGCATGTAAAGTGAAGTGATTACGGCAAGGCAAACCCACTTCAAGGAAGACATTTTCAGCTGTGGACGTTGATGATGATGACGATGAATAACATTGAATACCTTAATTCCTAGAAAGAAACGCAAACAATTTGTATGTAAATTGGACACTTTTAGAGCTTCACGCGCGCAGTTTCACCCGCATATCCCCCGTTCCTGTAGGAATTAAATTAAATTAATATAGCATATGTTACAAGTATATTCAAACGCGGTGCTGTTACCAACCTTTTTAATAGTGAAAGAATTTTTCAAATAGGTCCATTCGTTCCTGACACTACCAGCCAGCGCTTTAAAGCAAACTAATATCTCATCATAGATATCAGTTATTTAATATCATATAGTTTTTATATTACTGTAATTGATTCAATACTAAATAGGGCTTTACTATTCCATATTGTTATTCACGTTACAAGATTCTTTAATTATGTTTTTCCTCAGTGTCTTTTCGGGTCCGGTCCTTTTTCAATAACGGCGTTTACACAACATCATCTGTATTCATATCCACTGAGGGCCAACACGTGTTCGAACTGCGAAGCGAATAAAGTGAAATTACAGTCGAGTGTCTACGGACAACAGTAGGCACCTGTTATAAGGACACCCCGATATATACTGAACAACTTATGGACAAGCACGTTAAGTCCCACGGGTTCTTAAGTGTTTTTTGTTATATCGTATAAATCTTTTTTTATTTTATTTTACGACATTTATTATTCTCATATCACTTCCATGAGAACATGGTTATTAAAAATTATTACTGTGTTCATCGTCATAAAAATTAAAGAAAAGTGTTATAAATTATTAACAAATAAATGTAAAAGAGCAACTAGGTACACACACTAATAAGTAGGTACAGTGGCCCATCCAACACACTCACTAAACACAACAGTAGACCGTACACTCGTTACTATGTCAAAAAATTATAAATGTATAACGTCCACTGCTGAACAGGGGGCTCCTCCCGGCGGAGGGTATTTGCCATAGTCACCACGCTTGGCAGGCGGATTGGTGACCGCAGTATTATGTTGTACCACACAAGGAAACATTGCTGCCCGTTCCTTGATATATGATTATAATAGATGATGTTATAACAATCGGGACCAACGGCTTAACCTGCTTTCCAAGGCACGGAGGGTAGTCCCTCAACCAACCAGACCCCGAAAGAAATCTTAGAATTTACACAAAGATTTCCTTTCCGGCGTTGGGATCAAACCTACGACCTCCGAGATTTAAAGCGAGCCAAATACCGGTACGCTACGGAGGTTATAAATACCTATATTAAATTAGAGTTATTTTTTACTGTAAGTTGAGCAAGTTTTTTTTTTAAATGTGTTGAATAGGTTGCAACTTTTATACATACCACGTTATTTTACTACACTCACAGCTCGCATGAATGTTAAACACTTAGAAAAATTAAATCACTCCTTCAGCAACTTGAAATTTTTCATTCATGCCATTCTAAAATAAAAATATACTAAACTTGTTGGCAATTAAGAAGGAAAATCAACCAGAAGTTTAAAATTAACAGTATACAGCCACTGTGTTTCCTTAAGTTAATGTTAAAATATGTACATATTTAACCCGATATTTAAACATTGTACCCCGTCGTCGTGAACTCGGTCTCAACTAGAACTGAACTTACCCGATTTCGAGCTCTGCCTTTGGATTGCGAACAACGTTAGCCACTCTAATTAAATGCCACTCAATGAAATCCTTGATCAATAATGCTGCTTTCAGCTTTGTTACCTACAACCTAACTTATTATGAGATTATTATTATTTTTAAAAAGATTACTAGCAGTTTTGCAGTCTACTAGTATTCTTGTTAACTTCTCGTATTAAGCTACAATGCCTGTGTTACGAGTGGCTTCACGTCGGTAGCGCAATGGGTGGGGTTCGAACCGGCAACCTCAAGATCACAAGTCCGACGCCTGAGCCATTGGGCTACGGCTGCTTTAGTGTTGCTACGATTTGAGTTATATCAAAGTACAATCAAAGATAACTATAAGAAGACGATTTACGACAAGCTCCTTAGCGTAGCGGCATTTGGCTCGCTTTAAGTCTCGGAGGTCGTAGTCGTTCGATCCCCATGCCGGACAAGAAATCTTTGTGTAAATTCAAAGATTACTTTCGGGGACTGGATGGTTGAGGGACTATCGTCCATGCCTCGGAAAGCACGTTAAACCGTTGCGTTGGTCCTGATTGTTATGGCATTATCAATAACAATCATATACCAAGGAACGGACAGCAGCGTTTCCTTGTGTATGTTAAAACATAATACTGCAGTCGCCCCCGCTTGCCAAGTGTGGTGACTATAGCAAGAACCATCCCTCGGTAGGAGGCTCATGTTCAGCAGTGGACGTTGTACGGGCTGATGACATATTTGATAGTTACGTGTCATGAAAGTTATAGGAGCTTTATCGATAGCAATGATGGTCTCATTTGATCATACTCGATTGCCTCTCTTGATGCATGCAGTGTAGCATGATTAGATTGTAACCGGTTACTGGAACTTAATTGAATGTAGAATATACGTGTGATTTTCTTGATTATCTCGTTGGTCTGGCATTGTTCAACCGTACCACCGAGGTCAATGGTTCGATTCCTGGGTCAGAAAACATTTTTTGTTATTAGAAATTGCATCTCAAGGAAATTCTAAGTAACAAACCGAAATCAGGAAGTTGGTGGTATGATATTAATATATATCTAATGACTTTGGGTTGTTACATATATACACCGTGAAATTTTAATGGTTGTTTTCCCGAAGCAGAACAACTTGCCGTCGGTAGTACTATCGAAACATATTTTTTATTTTTTTATTAGACATGTTTTGGATTTAAAATTATTAAAAAAAATATTAGACAACTCGAAAGCGTGATAAACAGTAGTAACACTAGACGGACCTTGTAGGTACTACTCGAATCGCACGCGCTGCTGACAAAGTAAAGAACGATCCATAAACGTTTAAAGCAAAATAAGAGCTCAACGCTTTCGAGTTGTCTAATATTTTTTTTAATAATTTTAAATCCAAAACATGTCTAAAAAAAAAAAAAAAATATGTTTCGATAGTACTACCGACGGCAAGTTGTTCTGCTTCGGGAAAACAACCATTAACATTTCACGGTGTATATGTACGAAATAAGTAAGTTAGATTTTACAATATTGCCTGATTTGTCCGAGTTTCCCCTGGAATCATTTCGTATGGGTAGGGTTTCATATTTTGTCGATTGAGTCTGAAAGTTTTTAAGTCACCAAAATGTTACACATGATACTGTTGCTAAATCTATACTAATATTATAAAGAGGAAAGATTTGTACCTATTTTTGTATGTTTGTATGTTTGTAATGAATAGGCTCAAAAAGTACTGGGCCGATTTAAAAAATTCTTTCACCATTCGAAAGCTACATTATCCACGAGTAACATAGGCTAAATTTTATTTTGGAAAAAAATAGGGTTCCGTAAGATATTTGGGTTTTTCTGACACAAGGTGTAAATATCAACCAGAAAAGTTACTTATTTTGCGTACGCTGCCTAAACTATAAAAGATAGAACCATAAAATGTTCTAATTAATTATAGATCTTATAAATATCTACAAAAAAGTCCGCAACACACTATACCTATCTACGTCGAGTGAGGCACAACGACCATTTTTTTATTTAGAAATCTTGAATTTTTTTTGGACTACATTTAAACGCGTTTATTTTACTCATGCTATTAATCCTTATCAAAATAAATTATTTCATCACTAAGTACAGTTTATGTAGATAATATTTGGTCTTTGAATGATTAAAATTGGACGTTTGGTTTTGAAGTTATGGCGAAATTAAAATATTACGATTTCTGCTGCACGGCCCGTTGCGAAGTCTAATAATTTTCGTGCGATTTTTTTTAGATTTCGTTCTTAAAACTACACCTACGCAAAAGTTCTTCTCAGAGCTAATCAACAGTTCTTCTCAGAGCTAAACAACAGTTCTTTTCAGAGCTTTGAAAATGCCTAAAATGCCTAATCCCTAAAATGCCTATTAATTACTTCATTAATTATATTTTCATCATTAACAACTTTAACATCCACAGAAAGACAATCTGTGCAGCCTGCGGATAATGACTGCGTTGTCGATGTTTATGTCGATGTCCGTGAATTGACCTGGGAATCATTTTGCTGACCGTGTCTTTCCTGGGTAGGCTTTTTGCAGCGGTAACCGACATCCGCACGGAGCCGCGGGCGACCGCTATCACTACATCACTACATATTATAAACAAAGTCCCCTGCCGCGTCTGTCTGTCTGTTCGCGATAAACTCAAAAACTACTACATTGATTTTCATGCGGATGTTATCAATCGATAGAACGATTCTTCCGGAAGGTTTACGTATATGATTTGTTTAGTTTATGTGTACATTTGACTAATATATATTGATATTTGTCAGAGGTGTCGGAAAAAATTAAGCCATTTGGGAGCTTTCAACGAAAACGCTGCCTAAACCCTATGAGATATAACAAAACAATGTATGGTGGCAAATATTCTTCTCTTTTAGATCTACAAAAAAGTCTGCGATAGCATATGTCTATCTTTCAAGGTTAACTTGCTATATCCATTAATCTTAGAAAAATGATAATTTCTAATGCGGTAATTGTAAAGCTAATCAGACGGATTCAGTATTTATCCTTATCATTTTAAATGAGTTAATATTCTTAAGCATTTCATGCAGATTATTTTACCCCTACACTATATACTTTTAATGAATAACTTAGAAGTTATCGCAAAATAACAGCGCGTGTTTTAGGTAGGCCTAATGCGATTATGCGCGCTCGATCCTTAAGAATTATAGGGCAAATTTTTTGTTTTGTGTTCGTTGTAACTATGATGGATAGATACTTGAATACCTATTTATTTAGTGTTTGTTGTATTGTTAGTCCTGAAGAGTATAGGTATTTCATACGATAAAAGTATACCCACCTACTTATTTCACTGAGTTTTAGTAGGTCATCATCATCATCAGCACGTATATCGTCCACTGCTGAACATGGGCCTCCTCCCGAGGGAGGGTATTGCCATAGTCACCACGTTTGGCAGGCGGGTTGGTGACCGCAGAATTATGTTGTAACACACAAGGAAACGCTGCTGCCCCTTCCTTGATATACGATTATTATAGATGATGTTATAACAATCTGGACCAACGGCTTAACGTGCTTTCCGAGGCACGGAGGGTAGTCCCTCAACCAACCAGACCCGGAAAGAAATCTTAGAATTTACACAAAGATTTCATGTCCGGTGTGGGGATCAAACCCACGACCTCCGAGATTTAAAGCGAGCCAATTACCGCTACGCTACGGAGGTAGGCCGAATGCGATTATGCGCGCTCGATCCTTAAGAATTATAGGGCAAATTTTTTGGTTTTGTGTTCGTTGTAACTATGATGGATAGATACTTGAATACCTATTTATTTAGTGTTTGTTGTATTGTTAGTCCTGAAGAGTATAGGTATTTCATACGATAAAAGTATACCCACCTACTTATTTCACTGAGTTTTAGTAGGTACCTATATTCATTTGTTTCTGTTTGTTTTGACCAAATTTCGCCCGTTTGTTAGAGGTTTAAAGACATTATGTAGTATAATTATCAGTATTGTACCCGTGCGAAGCCGGGGCGGGTCGCTAGTAAGTTATAATCTGGCCAGGATTGATACTTTATACTTATGCAAAGCCAAGGGATTTCAGTGTGTCCTATTTTCCAGCATCTACCTATTAGAGATTAGCTTGAATAAATTATTGTATTGTATTGTAAATTATAAAATAAACTTTTCTTTTAAATTATATATCGGGCTAGTCATAAAGAATTAGCAGGATATGTTGAAGCAGAATGGATTCCTGTTTGTACTAAAAACTACTAATTTAATATAATGATATAATATGGTATTTTAATTAAATTCTAAACCATGAATTATGTAATATTAATGGTAGTAGGAAAACAAATGGACGCATCATAAGAATATGATTTTAAACTTTTGGAGTGTGTTTATATGAATAAAGAAATTATGAATTTTCATCATCATACATGATTTCTTGTATCGTACGAATCCATAATATTATTATTCATTAAATTATCATCATAAGAATTCATATAATGGTTTGTTCTATGTACGCTTGTTATGCTAGTCTGAGATACTTAATCCACTACCAAGCCATAACATGTAACATTTCATCATAACAACAGATTCGCATTCGATGCTGACGACTTGTTTTTCTTGCTATCACATTTTCGCTCACATCAGCAGACCACCATATAATAATATGTTCAGATATTGGAAATACCTAACTAACAAGGAACGTAATAAATTTCCACCGACATGTAGATTGGATGAACTTCCAACATTAATAAGACGGGCCTCGTGTATAGTCTATACACCTATTTACTTATTAATAGTTGATTGAACATTTTAATAAAAACTTTAGCTTAGTCTCATCTTCGGAGTGGGATGCGGTGCTTTTACTTACATTGAAGGTTTATTACTTAAGTAAGGTATTATATAAAAAGTATAGTAGAAAAAAGTGTTCTCTTCGTTATTTTTATTTATTTAAAATTTATAAAATGCTTGATTATAACTAATAAAGCAAATAGTTAATATTAAGAACTAACTGACAGACACAAGACTGACATACAAGAAGACCACTAGACTGAAAGACTTCTAACTTCTATCTAGCACACCTAAAATAAATTGAAACATATTTCAATGTTACCTATTTATAATAAAATTATTATATACATTTCTTGCCAAGTACAAGTGGATGTAAATACCTAAGTGCTGAATAAGTATGGTTTCATTATAATATGGGTAAACTAGGTTTAGTAGTAGGTACGCAATAAAAAATATTACCGTCCTATTTTAATTTATTTTTATTAACTGATAAACATGAATAAGTATCTTCGAATTTTCTTGTAAAGATAATTTTTACAATCAGCTCATTTTTGTCACATTCACTGAGTTTGTCTTCTAGCTCCATTAGCATTTCGACAAAATCATTATAACAGCCAAATTGTCCGTCGAATCGTAAATTGATCATAAAGAGAGATATTATTATATTATTTATCACAAAAGATGTCCATTGGCTCTGTATAATATAAATGATGCCTGTTCCCGTGACGTAGACTTTCTTTTCAAAGATGTATATGATTCAGTAATTTGATTCCGGATGTGATTGAGGCTTAAATAAATAAGATTTTATAATTAAATATGAAACTGGAGATCATTTTTATCAAATGCTATATTACTATGCTAGCTTATCAATTTTGAACGGTGTGGTTTCCGCCTTAGAATATACCAGTCCATATCTTTCTATGGGTGTCGAAAGAGCCGACTAAGGGATATAGGTACAACTGATGGATGTGTAGTAGCATCTATCAGTTCAAGGCTAGTTACCACCGTACTGCGATCACCAATCCGCCTGCCTGGGGTGGTGATTATGGCAATATTCTTTGACCATAACTTGCCAAGGTCGGTTAATAGTTTAATAGGAGGCCCATGTTCAGCAGTGGACGTAAATGGGCTGTTCAAGTCGAGTCAAGTTATGATAAAAACCTGACGCCCCCTATTCTGTATTGAATAATACGAGTGGACTACCAGCTTGAAGTTGGCCTGGCAAGCTTGCTACCCAAGCTATTTCATGCTAATGTAGAATGCAATAGGTGCCTACAGAGCACCTTGTCACTGTGCCGTATCTTACGGTACATTATTTGATTCACAGCTCCCATTCATTTTTGATGAATAGGAGCGGTGAATCAAATAAAGGCATACAGGTCAAAGGTCATGTATTTTGCATCGCATTGGAGTTGTGCGAATGCTGTCTGGAGTCTGGGAGCCATGTCGTGTTGGTTTGAAATGGCACGATAACAAACAGTATGATTCTTAATCTTAATCTTTAACTTTTACATCAATCACGTTAGAAATATGAATATTTACAGCATTTATTTTCAATACTACGTATCATGAGCTTTGGTTGAACTTTAAAAATATTCTAATACAGACTAATTTAAATAAATGTGATCAAATATTTGAAGCAGAATATCACACACCATGTTTATTATATGAAAAACTGAACACTGAAACACTAAGACACTACAGTAGAAGGTATACGCTTAAGTTCTTGTTCACTCTATACATAGCTACACTACAGTCAAGCAGCCTAGAGAGCTCGTGCTCTGGTAATCTTCTGCATCGAGGATTCCTCGGCCCCTCACCAACGGTGGACGGAGGAGTACCCGGGGGATTTTAGTGGGAAGGGTCCTCTCCTCGTGGTATGACTAGCATACCACCGCTATAGAAAGGACGAGTCCCACATACCTCTTCGCCGGTGCGGGAGCGCCGCCGCGCCGCAGCGGCGTAGGGGTGCGTAACATTAAAGCACCCACCTGACAAAATCAGTGTCGGGCATGTATCCTTGGCTGACTGTAACAACAGGTAGTTGGGAGTGGACTTTAGAGATTGGTCTTATGTGTCCTTTAATGCGTACATACCCGGGGTTCTAGTCGTGGGGTTGCACAACTGCACAACCTCCTATTCTTCACGGCGCCAGGAGATCAACGCCTTACTGGGTGAGACACCATGGCTAGGCCCAGTAGGAACCGATCTACGACCATAATGCTGACTTTCCACCAGAGTGGCGAGACGAGACGAGGCGAGAAGAGAATTGAAAAAATAGCCATCGCGAGATCGCGCGTGACCGCCGCGCCGCCCGTAGGCTTGTACTATCATGACGGTATTCTCAAGTAATAACACGGTAATATAAGTAGCAATGAACAACAATAAGCCTCTAGCGAGAAGCGTGTTTCTGTTGCGAAGTTAATTTATACTCTAAATCGGAAGCAATATGGTTCATTTTTACACAAACAAATATTTCAATTCACGCCTCGCCTCGTCCCGTCTCGCCACACTGTTTCCACCAAAGATGCGCTGGGAGAGGATTGAAAATTTGCCATACAAATTTAAATTCTCTCCTCGCCTCGCCTCGCCTAGCCACTCTGGTGGAAAATCACCTTAAGAGCCCTTGATACTACTGAGAAACGCGTTTACACTTTCGCTTGTGTAGTATGTCATGTGCCACGTCATGGTGGACATTAAAGTCAATAGACGAACGCTAACAGTTCGAATAATAGAAGAATGGAACAATGATTGACAGTGCGAAAGATAAATCTTTATCTTTTATCACTTATAATTCGCGAGAGATTTTTAACCGAATTGTCTTGTTCATTTATTCAAACAATGAAATATTTAACACACCTATAGGTAGATAAAAGGGGCCTTAGCTACCCGTAGTACTACTAACCAATAGATACATATTAAGTTATTTTTATTTTATTTAGCAATAGAGGTTTAGCTAGATTACCAAAAAATATGAGACACGTTTTTTTATTTTCGTTCCTTAAGCAAAATATGACAAAGATATAGCGCGTTGAAATTTTATGTGACGTCACTTGTAGGTACAATTTTACCTACGAGTGACGAGTGAAGTCACGCGTAGGTAAAAAACGCTTAAAGCTTAAATTAAAAAATACGTGTCCAATATTTTCTAGTAA
This sequence comes from Nycteola revayana, assembly GCA_947037095.2. Classification (NCBI taxonomy): domain Eukaryota; kingdom Metazoa; phylum Arthropoda; class Insecta; order Lepidoptera; family Nolidae; genus Nycteola; species Nycteola revayana. The sequence continues at coordinate 9,724,386 of OX344845.2, read as the reverse complement.
TCTAACTGACGGACTAATTAGATTTTTTTAGTCTTCATCCCCTATTTGCAATTCAAAATTGCTTAGTTCACCAACGCTTTCAGTATACCTACCTATTGATGAGCAATAAGTACTCCAAACAAAATCAATTCCTTTCAAAGGTCGCCGTTGGAGTTTTTGCAAAGTTCAGCAGGAGACGTCAAGTTCATTAGTGAAATTGGAGGCTTAATTGAAATGTCACGTAAACTCCGTCGGCCTCGGTTTGTATAGGTGCTCTAAGTTACCTTGGAAATTCACAAATCGGAACTTCCTTGATTATTTATTTACTTAAGACCGCAACGCACAGACTGTGATAAAGAAACAGATGATGATTTAACGCAACTTTGTAAGTAATCCCGCCTACATTATCTTATCATCAGTGATACCTACTACAATATCGCGTATGACAATAGTTAACGAGGTTGAAAATTAAATATTAATCAAATAAAATGGTTTTTTTACCTTTAAAACATACGAGCTTCCCACACGCGGTTTCACCCATGTTGCTCTCGTTCCTATGGGAAGTTCATAATTAAACATAGCTTTTGTCATTCAGGGATAAAGTAGCATTCTAATAAGGAAAGAATTATCGAAATCCGTCCAGTAGTTTTTGAGTTTATTCATAACAAACAAACATACAAAATATTATTGCTTGACAGATGCAATTACACTTTATCACCGACTTTATCTATAATCGTTATACTACTATATTCTTAAATATTTTACATCATAGAATCACTTGAATACTAATATAGTGTAGGTACGGTACGTTCAATGTGCAACGATCGCATTATAGTTAAGTATGTAACGCAATATTCGACATAAAATCGGATTATTATAAGTTATATTAATAGATTATATAAGTATTAACCAAATGTAAAGGGCAATAGGGGGTCTCTGTTAATTTATAAAAGTTCATTTGCAGTAGTAAATAGATCAGAAAATTTCAATACAATACCAATAGTATAGCATTAAGACGGGAGATATTAACTAGACCCTTTCCAAGTGTTTAACCTAATGATGACTAAAATAGTTATTACCTACCTTTTACTTTCGCAAAATAAATAAATAATATACTAATAGGCATGAAGAAATAAAAGAAAGAGTAAAAAATATAGGACAAGTACTTTTTGTTTATCAAATCAATAAACATCGACAAAGATACAGAGCAACAACAAACTATACCGTTCAGGAGACGGGGGCTTGTGACGTCACTACTAGGTTAAATTGCACCTAGAAGTGACGTCACACAAAATTTCAACACATCTTCGTCAGTTTGTGTATAAGAAACGAAAAAAAAATTGTGTCCAATATTTTTTGGTAATCTAGCTGACGGAATAAAAATATTATTTTATTCTTCATGCCTATTTAAGACATAAGACAAACTGTATTCGGTCAATTTGTCTGCTAAAGTGCGAACGTATGTTTTGCCCTAAGCACTTGTTAACTACGTATATCAGATTAGCAGTAAAACGCCTGTCCCACTACTGGGGGTCGTCTTTACTGTCACTTCAATCTTTTCATGTCACGCCATCGCAGTGCTTGGAAGTGGATAAAGGAACTATAACAAATCAATAGTGTATTTTAGATTAGATTGTTTTGATATAAATAACCTCAAGCTTAGTTCTTTGATTTTGTAGATTAGACAAAGTCGCTTGCCGCTGTTTGTCACCTAAGTATATATAAATATATATAACATTATAAAATACTTAGGCAAAGTCAATAAAAATGTAATTGCTTAAAAGAGTACGTAGGTACAATAGGCACGTCTGAACTTCGGCATTAAAAGTCTTCATTTTTAATTAAAATTCGTTGAATTAAAAAGGGTAGCTAGCGCTGTGCCCGGCTGAAAGGGCAACATCGCACTCAAATGTACAATTGAAATTTTTGTTTTTTTTTTTTTAAATATCCACAACGCTAGCTTCCTCCGCGCGGTTTCAACCGTAACTCCCGTTTTGATCCCTACGCCGGACAGGAAATCTTTGTGTAAATTCTAAGATTTCTTTCCGGGTCTAGTTGGTTGAGGGACTACCTTCCGTGCCTCGGAAAGTAAGTACGTTAAGCTGTTGGTTCCGATTATTATTACATCATCTATAATAATGGAATATCAAGGAACGGGCAGCACCGTTTCTTTGTGTTGTAGAATATAATACTGTGGTCACCAGCCCATCTGCAAAGCATGGTGACTATGGCAAATACCCTCCCTCGGGCATCCTCCCGAGTACTCCGCCCATGTTCAGCAATAGACGTTATACGGGCTGATGTTGATAATAACCTTATTCGATAAATATCAATCTAAAAGTACACCCAGGCTCTGATTCTGATTCTTGGTTCATACAAATACTTGTCCCGGGTGGGAATCGAACCCTGAACACCAGGTCTCGGAAGTAACTGTCGTAAGCCACCGGTGCAGGCAAATTCAAATTGTATTTATTATTCAAAGGAGATTGCCCAGGAGCAGTACCTACTCTTGATAAATGACTTGTGTCTCAAAACCTTGAACGGCATGAAATATCTAAAATCAATATATATTTTTTAAAAAGACTTTGATTGATATTTATATTGGGATAGTTTTTTTAACAATAATTACACTTGAGAGCAATAAAATCGCACACGTTGACTTTTTGTTGTTAAAGCAGTTTTTTTCATGAATGTGAATACATATTAAAATAAAACTTACACTATTTGAATGTTTACTTCAGTACCTTTCTAATGATATCAAATACAGTGTAAAAAAAGTACCCATAGGGAGTTTTAGGGCACAAAACCCAACATACGGATAAAATTACCCAATTTAGCTTAAGAAAGAATAAAAATAAAACTCAAAATGCTTGATCAAATTGTTTTTTAATAAGGTGTATTCCCTCCCCTAGCCTTGATTACAGCTCTTAATCGGTTTTTCATGGACCGTATTAATTTCACCATGAAATCTTGTGGTATGGCGTTCCACTCCTCTTCAATGGCAAGTTGAAGCTCTTGGAGGCGCGTAGGAGCAGGGCTTCTTGCTCGAACTCTTCTTTTTAGCTCATCCCAGACATGCTCAATCGGATTGAGATCAGGACTACGAGCTGGCCACTCCATCGCGGTGATTCCAACGTCTTCCATGTAGTCGCAAACTGTTCTAGCGACATGCGGTCTGGCGTTGTCGTGCATTAAGAGAAAATCTTCTCCCATAAGCCACGCAAGCGGCCTCACATGTTCTTCGAGCACTTCTTCGACGTATCGTGCAGCCGTCAAACTTCTCGATCTCGGGCCGGTATTCGCCGTAGTGATGAATACAATGTCAGTTTTAGTGTCCAACATTATGCCACCCCAAAACATACACGATCCACCTCCAAAAGCCACACGTTCGCTTATGCAGCATTGTGAAAATCGCTCTGATGACCTTCTGTAGACCCTAGAGCGTCCATCATGACCATGTAAAGTCATTCTGCACTCATCAGAGAACATAACAGCCCGCCATTGGTCATACGTCCAATTTAAATGTTCCCTAGCAAATTGTAGCCGGGCTTGTCGGTGAGCTGTGGTCAATTTGGGACCATTTGCTGGGCGATGTGAAGTCATTCCTGCTTCACCTAGTCTTCTTCGAACTGTCCACCGACTTATACTGACATTGCGAACTTCTCGAAGCTGTTGTCCCAGTTGAACCGCGTTCAGTTGCCGATTTCTCAAAGACCTTGTCACAAGAAAGCGGTCATCACGCTCTGATGTTGTGCGTCGCCGGCCAGATCCTGGTCGCCGAATGTAGCCACCGGTCTCTTGGAACCTCTGGTATACACGACGAACAGAGTAGCGGCTCAAATTTAGCCGTCGAGCAACTTCACTTTGGTTATGGCCTGCTTCGAGCAAGGCTTCTGCGGGCGTGGTATCCATATTTTTCCAGTAAATCCGTATGCTTCCAGTAGAGATGTTATCACGTTGACCTTCGGTATGCAACTGATTAAAAATTCCAATAAACCGACCTTTTTATACCAGCGGCTAAGGGTGCAAGTAGTGACAACGCAAACGCGTGAATTTGGGGAATTCGGTGTACGGTCGGTTTTTGTAAGTTACGTAAAGGTCAATGATTTTAATTTTATGTTTTTGTAAAGCTAAGCTTGTATGCTTTAATTTTGTCTAATGATTTTTACTCAATATCTTTAGATTTTAGAAAACAATCAGTAATAAACCAAATTACAAGGGGTGTGCGATTTTATTGCTCTCAAGTGTAGTACTTTTATGTTTCCGACGTTATAGTACGCCATTTTTTACTATCGGCTTTCAATTCTAGGCTAGGGATGTCAATTTTTTCTATTGCGGGTAATGTGCGTACCAACCTACATAAATTAAAATGATATCGATTTTGTATTGATTGTTCAATCTATTATTGTAAAGTAATAACAGAGTTCTATATCACATGTTTTTGCTGGTATTTTTAATATCAGTGGTTGTAAACGGTGGCATCGGTGCCAAGTTGTATTCGTAAAATACCACTGGCTGGTTTACGGAAATCGAAAAAAAATCGATCTTTCATCAGTATGGGTGCAACCTTATTTGACATTTATTACGCGTCTGTCTGTCATATTTTTGCAATACAATACCTACAGTTATTTCTGTTGTGTTTGTTACGTTGTGCTTCGAGTCGAGCCTTTTACTTCACCTAGCCACCTGACAGAGCTAAACCGTTAGGTACAGATTTTACACAAATGTGCTTCAAAGACACCAAGCTCACCCGTAAACCCATTCAGACCCTTTTAAATAGTTTTATTGAACTAATTTTTGGTCGAACATAACCTCAAATTGTAATTTCTTTTTTGTAAATATCTCGAAAATGCCATTGTAGATTGTGTTAAATCTTTTAAGGTAAGTACCTAGTATTTAGACATGCCTTCGAGTATTTTAAAGATGATTTGATGAAGACACAAAAATGTTGAATTGAGTACATTTGTCCATAGCGCCGTGGGCATTCTCCTTTCATATTTAAACAGAAAGTATAGTGACCTTCTGTAGCAGGGTTGCATAAGGCCGCGACTCCACCAAAGCGGAGATGTGTGCGGTGTGCTGTGTGCTGTGCGAGAAGAGATGTTTTTCAGCTCGGGTGAATCCACGCGGAAATGCATAGTGTAGCAGAGATGTGTGCTGGCTAGCCTTGCGAATGTGCGAGGCATTGAGTGTTCGCGCGCGGGGCTCTGTGGGTTGATGGCGCGCGGCAGGGGGAAGGGTGACATCGATCACTGCACGCCGTGCCACGCACATCTTTCGTTTCCGCCGTGCGTCGTCCGCGCACAGCACACATCTCCGCTTCCATCGCGCCATACAAATACCTATTACATGTCTCCGCTCGTCTCGTCTCCGCTTTGGTGGAGTCCCGGCCTAATGCGTTGTGAGACGTTAGGGCAGTAAGTCTGTTTGGGGCGTGCGTTAAATTACACTTATCATGTTTACTGCTTACGCTCTGTCACCCGAAATGCTTTAGGCCGCACGTTTTTATGACCAAATAGACCCATCTACATTTTTGCATCGTTGGACAATTTGACCTAATTTTTCCTTCCTCGTATAATAAGTATAAAATATCTTAATGTTGTTGGCAAATTATACTTAGTAATAGTTTAATATTGCCTATTCAAATTTTAATTATAAAAATAATATTTAATATATTACTTAAAATATAATACTGGGTGGCGCAAAAGTACTGGCACTAAAAAAAATACTTTAATTTTTTTTATTTGACATATCCTGTCATTCTGTTTTTGTAAATTGTGTAGTGAACAAATGTAAAATACACTGAAAATAAACATGAACCGCTTTAAGGCGCGGCCCCACCGCGGTGCATGCTGTGCACGGGCGCGCGACCCATTTTAGCTGCGTGTATTAATTAGTATGAAAAACGTCAATTCATGCGTAGCCTCTCCGTGGGTTGCAGTGGACACAACCACATACATTTTCTTCCAAAGCGAAGCTTAATACACGTGCGTAGCCTCTCCGTGCACCGCGGTGGGCCCGCGCCTTTACTCCCCAAGAACGTGGAATAATCGTGACAATGTTCTTACGGAATAATTCATCAGTGATAAAAACACAACGTGAATTTCGTCGACGATTTCCCCACCGTCCAGCAGCGATGGGTCGCACAATTCGACGCTTTGCCACACGCCTCGAAGCAACTGGCTCAACAAAGGATAGACCTAAGTCTGGGAGACCAAGAACAGGCCGTTCAACTGAAAATATCGATGCTGTGCGCGAAGATGTGGAAGAGTGTCCAGAGACATCAACGAGGCGACGTGCCACGCAATTGGGCATTTCCAGACGGACCCTGCAGCGTATTTTGGTGACAGACTTAAAGATGTTTCCGTATAAAACTCAAATGACTCATCAGTTGCTGCCTACTGACCACCGAGCTCGTCTAGAATACAGCCAGCGCGTCATAAACCTAAACCTTGAAGAGGATGATTTTTCTTCAAAATTGGTTATGAGTGACGAAGCGCATTTCCATCTCTGAGGGCATGTTAATAAGCAGAATACTCGGTTCTGGGGCACTGATAATCCGTGCATTATTCAAGAAACACCTTTACACCCACTAAAAGTTACTGTATGGTGTGGCATCTGTGTTGACAGAGTAATCGGACCCTATTTTTTTGAAGACGCTGGAGGCAATGCGATAACTGTCACTGGAGAACGCTACAGAACCATGTTACGTGAGTTTTTGATACCCAGTTTGGACGAATTGGGGCTAGAGCAAATCTGGTTTCAACAAGACGGCGCTACGGCACACACAGCGCGCGACACTATGGACTTACTGAGGGACGCTTTTCCAGGCCGAGTTATCTCTCGTTTTGGCGATTTGCCTTGGCCTGCAAGATCACCCGATCTGACCAGTCCAGACTTCTTTCTTTGGGGTTTTTTGAAATCTCGGGTGTATGTGAACAAGCCACAGACTCTCGCAGCTCTAAAAGAAAACATTTATCAAGAAATAAGGAACATATCGCAGGAAGTGTTACGGCTAGTTATGCAAAATGTCATAAATAGGGCTCAGATGTGCATCAACTCTAGAGGTCACCATTTAAAAGACATCATCTTTAAATCCTAATGGTACGAAATTTAATGGCACAAATATACATTTAAAATTACCTGAATCAAGTTTTCTAATTTAGAATTTTTTTTATAACTGATTCAAATTGAGTCTTTACTTTTGCGCCACCCAGTATATTATAGATATACTAGCGGACTTGACAGACGTTGTCCTGCATGATATTATATGATTTGTGAATCTAAACCATCCGCCACCCAAACGCATACAAAAAAATCATTGAAATCGGTCAAGCCGTTTAGGAGTGACATACAAACGTACAGTAGCATTATATATATAAAGATAAAATTTTAAACATCTGACTTATTATACCTACTTAAATCAATAATATATTTTGCTTCGCTTCGCTTACAGTGGTATATTAAAATATAACTGAACAGTAATATTTTTTTTACTGATAGCAAGGTGAAGTCGGTTATTACCCGCTGTAGCTACATCTTATGGTGCACAAATGGACAGCCCCTTATGCTGATCCCACATTGGGCATGGGCGTTCCTCGAGCATGTGTACGACGCGGGAGTTAAGGAACCCCAACATACCAATATTAGCTTCGTCAGCGGATAACCCATGCATCTAGATCATTGGATTGCTATATTAACAAATACCATTTATCTAGGTTACACGAGAAGTATAATATTGTTAATTTAGCATTTAAGATAGTATATAAGACTCTTAATTTTTAGAATTAACTCACTTACTGTTTTGTGTTGTAAACGCTGTCCAAATAAAGTATTTTTTTTATAATAACTTCGTGGTCATTATCTTAATTGGCGCTGAGGACAGGATCTTTGCAGTCAATTGTCGCGTATCCAAGTTTGTGCAGCAGCCGACATCCGTCTTAACGGTTAAGCAGAGATTCGAACAAATAAATTTATTAAGAAGACACGGAGCAGGACAAGCCAAGCAGAGCCAAGCAGTAATTCAGGGATCATGAGAGTTGCGGAATTGTGAGTAAATCTTTTCACTTTCCTTTCAAATTCTCCTTTTTTTATCCCAATCTTGTAATAACTTTGTGTCGTATTTATTTAAAAGGATTAGAAAACGCCTTGACGATATAAACATAGAGTTATTTAGGTAGTAGGTATTTAATTTTACTTTACCATTTTTGTCGATTTTTTTTTCCGATCTTTTTGTGTGTTTTTATTTTATATATAATGGAACAAATAAACCGTGTTCCACAGGAAATGGTTAATTTAATTCCAGTTTTTAGTGGTGATTCTAGGGTATTACCATTGTTTATTAAAAAAGCTAAATATATATTAGATACTTATAAAGGCAACACAGAGCAAAATTTATATTTATTCCACGTAATTACTAGTAGATTATCAGGGGATGCAGCTAGTTTAGTAGGAGAAAGAGATAACATTGACACCTGGGAGGTATTAGAATCGTTATTATGCCAACATTTTGGAGATCCGCGAACGGAGGAATGTTTGGCATTGGAATTAGAGTCGTGTAAAATAAATAAGGGTGAAAGTTATCTAGATTTCTGTCATAGATTACAGCATTTGAGAAGTATTTTATATTCAAAAATTACGGAAACTACCGATGATGCTTCTATGAGACTAGCGAAGCAACATATTTATAATAATAGTTCATTGCACGTTTTTCTCTATAATTTACCTCCGTATTTAGTAAGACTAGTTAGATTACGCCATATTACTACTTTAGAAGATGCCTTAAAAATAGTATTACAAGAGCAGAACTTTGATACCATGTATAATAATAAAAATAGGGACCGTCAAAATATGTTTAGATCACCTAGACCAAGTTTTTCTACTTTTAACCACAATAATAGCCCACGTAACAGTGTACCCAGTACATCTGCACGTAATAATTATCAAAATAATTTTTCTCCAGCAAACTCTTCGCAGTTTAGAAACCAGCGACCAAGTCATAATAATGACAATAGTAATTTTAACCAAATTAATTATAATTCACGACCACAAACAAATAGGTCACCGTTTCCGTCTCAAAACTCGCATTTTAACGTAAACAATCAACGCAGTTTTGCAGCGCCAGCAGTCTCGGGTTCGAATACCGATGTAACAATGCGCACTGCGAGTTCACGGCGTGTCAATTACACAGATGATAATAATTACAGAGACCAAAATCGTATAGATAATAATTATTCAGAGGATGTTACCGATAATTCGGGTGCCGAAATTTTTTTTCTAACAGCCTCTATCATAGAGAAAAAATAAAAATTAATTGTAATAAACGTTTAAATTTACCACATATTATAATACCAGAGTTAAATTCGGTTTTTATGTTAGATACAGGTAGTGTTAGATCGTTTATAAGCCCCCATATAGCTAATAAGTATTTTAAAAATTATTTAAATCATGAACCTTTTGAAGTGGTTAGCACCCACGCATCAAGCGTACACAGTCAAACAGCGTATATACCTTTACCTGTGACTTTTAGGTGTGACCAATTTCATAAATTTTATGTGTATAGTGTAGACGATAGGTAAGATGGTTTGATCGGTAGTAATTTACTTAAACAATTACAGACAAAAATAGATATGGATCGTCAAATTTTATATTTAAAAAACATTAGTATACCAATCATATATTCACCACCCACGAGAGAAGTATACAATTTACCTCCTCGTAGTGAGCTTAGAGTTAAGCTTCCAGTAACGATGTTACAGGGTGATGCTATATTAGAATTTAAGGAATTTACGCAAGGGATTCGAATGCCTGCCGCTTTAGTAAAATGTATAAACGGTTATGCTTTTACAGTCATTCAAAATTGTACTGAAGTATGTCAGAAATTAGTAGTAACAGGACCTTTTAGCGTGGAGTCTTATTCCCAAAAATCTTCTTTTAATATTAATTTTACGGAAAATGATAGAGAAATTGATAATTTACTTTTTGAAAATTTAGCAAAACTAAGATTAGATCATATGAATATCGAGGAACGTAAGGCGATTGAAAGAATTTGTACAGAATATAAAGATATATTTTATTGTGAAGATATCCCTCTATCCTTTACAAATCAAGTTAAACATAGAATAAATACAAAGAATGAGGATCCTATTAAAATTAAATCATATAGATTGCCACCGGTGCAATCAAAAGAAATCAGGAATCAAGTAGATAAAATGCTCAGGGATAACATTATCCAAGAATCACATTCTCCTTGGAGTGCCCCTGTACATTTGGTTCCTAAGAAAATAGATGCTTCTGGACAACAGAAGTGGCGAATGGTTGTAGATTATAGACGATTAAATGAAATTACCGTTGACGATAAGTACCCTTTACCAAATATAACCGATCTTTTTGATATGTTAGGGAAAAGTACATATTTCACAACCTTAGATCTAGCTAGTGGATACCATCAAATAGAGGTAGAAGAAGCTGATAGGGCAAAAACAGCTTTCAGCACACCAGCGGGACATTATCAATTCAATCGAATACCATTTGGTTTAAAAACAGCTCCTGCCACATTCCAGCGAGCAATGGATAACGTTCTGAGAGGTTTACAGGGTTTACATTGCCTTGTGTACCTTGATGATGTCATTATCTTTTCAAAAAGTTTACCTGAACATATAGAAAAACTTAAAGCTGTTTTTGATCGCTTCCGTCAAACTAATTTAAAGGTTCAACTTGATAAATCCCATTTTCTACGTAAAGAAGTACTTTACCTAGGGCATACTATTACAAGTGAGGGTTTGAAACCAAACACTGACAAAATAGATGCCGTGTTAAAATATCCCATTCCAGAAACAGTAACTCAGACTAAAAGCTTTCTAGGTCTTATAGGGTATTATAGAAAATTTATTAAAGATTTCGCCAAAATAACTAGACCTCTAACAGCTTGTTTAAAGAAGGGCCGTAAAATTGTACTTAATGATGAATATAAAGAAAGTTTCAGTACATGTAAAAAGCTTTTAACAAATGCACCCTTGTTACAGTTCCCTGATTTCAGTAAAAGTTTTATATTAACTACAGATGCATCAAATTTTGCAATAGGGGCTGTACTTTCACAGGGTTCTGTAGGTTCAGATAAGCCAGTTGCCTATGCTAGTAGAACCTTAAGTGATACCGAAGTTAGATATAGTACAATTGAAAAAGAACTGTTAGCGATTATATGGGCTGTAAAACATTTTAGGCCTTATTTATATGGTAACAAGTTCACCATTTATACGGACCATCGACCATTAGCATGGTTATATTCATTAAAAGAGCCCAACAGTAAGCTAACTAGATGGCGTCTTAGATTAGAAGAATATGACTTCGAAATTCGTTACAAAAAGGGTCCACAAAACACAAATGCAGATGCTTTGTCAAGAATTAAAATAAATGCTATTGATGATGACTTAGATTCCATATTTGTTAACATAGGGGACCGAGACAAACGTATACGTAAAATCATAGAAAGAGAACTTCAATTTGATGAACTTCCAACCGAAACTATAGAACTCTCTGATTCTGATGACGGTGTAACAGCTAACTCAGTTTCAAATAGAGAGCACCAAGGTATTCCTATTTTAAACGACGCTATAGATAGTAAACCTAAACAGATATTAGTACATGCATGGCCTAAGGATAAATTAATGGTAAAGGATATTTCTAATAATAAGCAAAAAGTTCTTGAAGTTCACTTACCAACGAATAATGATAGATTAGTTAAAGAATTTTTAAAAGAATACTTAGATCCAAAACATAAATACTTTATATATTTTGAGCATCCATCTTTTAGAGCAAGTTTTTCAAATATGGTTATTAATTTATTTAAGAAAGATTCCTTAAAGATAACAGAGTGTACAGAAAGGGTAGTTAATTTAACAGAGTCAGAAGAAGATCAAAAAGAAGTAATTATGAAATATCACGAAGGCAAAACTTGTCATAGAGGCATTAGGGAAACTTTGACAAAACTTAAAAGGAATTATTGGTGGCCGAATATGAAAGAAACCGTTACAGCTATTATCAACGCATGTGAAACATGTAGAAAAATGAAATATGATCGAAAGCCAATAAAACCTCATATTCAATTAACACAGACTCAAAATAGTCCTTTTCAAGAAGCTTTTATGGACTTATTATTCATAGAAGGAAAATATTATTTAACTGTAGTAGATGCTTTCAGCAAGTTAGCCCAAGCTATTGATATTCCTAATAGAAGTACACCAGAGATAGTCAGAGCTTTAATTAAGTACTTTAGTATGTATGGAATACCTACAAAAATTAATTGCGATTCAGGTACCGAATTTAACAATGCATTAATTAAGGAAATGTTAAACTTATATAAGATCGAACTTCACATAGGGACCCCTAACAATCCAAGTTCCATGGCAATCGTCGAAAGGTTCCATTCTACTATTATTGAAATTTATAGGATAGCTAAATACGAAAAAAGCGAATTAGACGCAGCTTCTGTAATGACATATGCTATTATGGCATATAATAATACTATTCATTCTGCTACTGATTTTACACCTTTCGAGTTAGTATTTGGGCATACGGAGTCGGGCAATGCATTTAATATAGATAGGGAAAAGAATTTAACTCAAAAGCTATTATTAGACCATAGAAAACGACTAAGAGTATTATATGACTTTGTCACGGAAAAGTTAGAATCCGATAAAGTTAAAGTTAGAGACAAGAAAGGAGGTGAAGAGCCCCCGGTTATTTCAACAGGCGATAGTATCTTTATGAAAAATACTCGAACTAGAAAGGCAAAAGAAAAACCACGTTATGAAAAAGCTAAAGTAACCGGCCAAACTAAACATAATATCGTACCAGTAGAGTTAAATAAAAGACCAACTAGAGTAGCAATAAAGAACGTTAAATGCTGCCATGCTGGACCTCCAAAACCTCAGTCAGAATCCAGGGATAATGTCACTGAAGATGGGAGTAGCTGTGAAGAAGATTAATTATTGGACTATATTTAAGAACTTAGATGTAAAATCAATAGGATTACAAATAGATAATAATATTCAGAATTATAATAATTTAAGGAGTAAGATAAGAGAGGGTAATTTTAGTAATGAAACGATAGGTTTAGAAAAACAAATAGATTACTTAGTTCAATTAACTAAAGATAGGTTATTTCAAATATTACCTTTTAATTATAGAAACAAACGTGCTTTGTTTAACCCATTAGGCTCATTAGTTAAAGCAATTTCTGGTAACTTAGATGAAGATGACGCGATTAAGTACGATAAAGAAATATTAATATTACAAAATAAAGAACATGTAATCGAACGAAAAGTTTCTTCTATTCAAAAAGCCTTTGACAGATTAGTGAACGATTCTGAAACTATTAATTCAAATATTAAGAATTTAGGTGTACAAAATAAAGAAATGCAAAGTCTTATAGAAACGGAATCAAAATTTAACCATTTGTTTCGCATAATAAATACTATGTATCAGATTCTAGACAACTTTCGAACTTGTTTTGAAGACATTCAGGAGATTGAGACAGCAATAGCCTTTAGCAAATTAAATGTATTGCACCAATCCATTATAAATAGTACAGAATTATTTAATATATTAAAAGTTATCTCTAGACATGCAACTTTAGTATACCCAGTAAATGAATATAATTTAATTAAATTAGAACGTAATATCATAGTTAAGTCTTATTTGAATCAGAATAACTTAGTTTTTGTGTTAGAAGTGCCTTTGATAAATAACGAAACATACAATTATTACAAGATTATTCCTATCCCTATTTTCCAGTCGCCTAATACCCTAACAATAATTCCTAAATATCCTTACCTAATGGTGAATAGATTGAAATACATTCCTATACTAAATTCATGTGAAGAAATTGAAGACAACAGATTCCTTTGCGATGAAACAAATCTCGCCCAATATCCAACGGAGACCTGCATCGAGCAGATAATGTTGATGAAAAACAATTACAACAAATGTGTACAAAACCATATCAAAATTGAAAGTACTAAAATTGAAAAGATAATTGAAAACTATTGGATGATTTATTCGGAAATATAGCATCCAGGGAACGTACATAATTACGCCGAGCCTACATTGTGAGACACAGATAGGAGAAGTGTTTATTTATACTTCTACTAATCCTAATCCAGATGCCAGAGCTACAACATGACATCCAACTAAGTAAGAAGAAAGTAGATCTTAGAAACGTGGACTTTAGCGATGTGAAAGACATTTTAAATAGTGCAAAATTTAGTGAAAGTGAAGAAATCAACCAATTTGTGACAATCGACGTTAGTGTTTGGACTATTATCCTATATATATTTGTAATCATTATAATATTAATCTTTATTATGCGTAAATTCAAAGGTACACTTTTTAATCGAAATCATCCTAAGGCGTCAACTACACCTTCGGATAATTTCTCACTTGGGGAGGGAGGAGTTAAGGAACCCCAACATACCAATATTAGCTTCGTCAGCGGATAACCCATGCATCTAGATCATTGGATTGCTATATTAACAAATACCATTTATCTAGGTTACACGAGAAATATAATATTGTTAATTTAGCATTTAAGATAGTATATAAGACTCTTAATTTTTAGAATTAACTCACTTACTGTTTTGTGTTGTAAACGCTGTCCAAATAAAGTATTTTTTTTATAATAACTTCGTGGTCATTATCTTAATTCGGGCGACGTCGAGCTCCCGTCCTCGTCAACCGCTACCCCTGCCGTCGTCCGCATTTACGACACGCTCGAAAATCACCCACGCCCAATGTGGGGACATCTTTAGAATCTTACTATTACACTAGGTACTTTATACTATTTACTATTGTTTTAATATAAATAATAAAAAATTGTGGCTTCACGGTTAGCCTTTTTTATGCAACATTCAGCACGCATAAAAGTACCCTAATAGGTATTATGGTTAAAAGATTTATGAGACAAGGAGGAAAAAAATCACAAAAATAAATCATTGGTCATCGTACATGTCATGTCATACATGTACATATAATTCATCGAAATACGGACAAGGAAGCTTAGGTACAGGAAAACGGGTCGAAAATTCGAAGTATTTTCTACCAAGTTATTTTTCTACATTATTCTAACTTAACACATTTCCTGCGTTAGCTTAAAACTTTCATTAAAAGATTTAGCTTCAAGAGGTACTCCATTTTATTAAAATATATAGTATGGATTCGTTTATGCCAGCAAATTTTAAGGAACTGGTTTTGATATGATAACATGATATACTTAGATTGTTCGGTTTTAGAGCAAAAAAATGAAAATAAATTTATATTTGTAAGGTTTTTGTTTATAGATAACTAACTCCCCGGTTTTATAACCTGCGTAGCTCCCGTACCCGTGGGAACTTCATAATAAATAAATAGCATTCTTCGATAAATAGGCTATCTAATATTGGAAGAATTTTCAAATCAGACCAGTACCTACTTCTTGAAATAAGCGCGTTCAAGCATATAAATAAACAAATCTTTAGCTTTAGATACTAATTATTATAGATAATAAAATCCGCGACAGGGATGGCTTCGTGATGGTGCAGAGAAAGAAAAAGAAGCCAACCCAAAACAAGTGCGGCACTGCACCTACCGGACCAAACCACCTGCTGCGTCCTGCTGCACCCGTGACGCCGCTCTACGTGTCCCGACTGCATTACTCTACAAAGGCCGAGGAGATTGTAGAGTACATACAGGTCAAGACGAAGTGGAATTTGAGAGTTGTGAGGTTGGAATCACGTCACAACGTGAGTTTTAACTCCTTTGTGGTGAGAGTGCCAACTGAGCACCTTTCAAAATTCACTTCACCAGAATTCTGGCCTAAGGGAGTTGTATTCCGCCGTTTCCGTGGCCGGATACCGGATCCTGCGCAATGCACGGCGCCGATACTGCTGAACAAGCAGTAATCGTGTATAATTTTAGTTATATATTTTAATTGTTTATGTATAGTATTTTATTTTATATTGTATAGTATTATGTATGTAATATGGGTCTTTGTTACCTGAAATAAATGAATAATTAAATTAAATTAAATTAAGCTTAAAGTAAACAAAATGCGAAATCTACGTAAAGGTTTCGAGCAACCACAAGAACCGAATATTTTCAAATGTAGCCAGTCTTCCAACTTATTTTGTTTGTTACCAAAGTTAGTTAATTAAAAGGAGTTTTGTTCCCCGTAACAATAATGCGAACATCCCAAGAGGAAACTCATATTTTAAAAGAAAAACTTTTGTTTACCGAGTGTTGACTTTTACCATTCTAAGAGTTAACGTAGTTATAGCGGTGTTTAGAACTATTCCCCTTTGGGATTGCAGGGATCTACTGCTACTATGTACATGTACATGTTTCTCTAAAACATTATACATACGTTATGTTACAACTAGAACTCTCTGGAACATTCCAAGTAATGTCCGAACGTAATGGGATGGGATGACTTCCACAGTATCGTTGGTTGTTATACCTACACTTGAAATGAAGTTAAAGTTTCAACTGTTTCAAAATTGAAATGATTCATCTAACATCTTTGTGGTATGTAGTGAAAAAATAGGGATTACCTTCTATGCCTCGGAAAGCACGTTAAGCTGTTGGTCCTGATTATTATAACATCATCTATAACAAGTATATACCAGGGGACGGGCAGCAGCGTTTCCTTGTGTTTTAACATAATACTGAAGTCATCAGCCTGTCTAGTGTGGTGACTGTGGTAAAACCTTTCCTCGGTAGGCGGACCATGTTCAGCAGAGGTCGTTCCACGGGCTGATCATGATAATGTATTGAAATCATTTGCATACCTTCCCACTACTTTCACAATTCTACGTTGGACTGATAGTATGTCCGCACTATACCTACTCTAAATGCGTGGATACTTTTACTGTGTTGCAATAATAAACAGCTCTCATTTAACATATCACAGTTCACGTATAAACGCGAGTAAAACTGCGTCTGCGGGAATCTAGTGTTGAATAAATATAATAATATAATCCTAAAAATGACGTATAATTGAAAGACGACCTCCGTAGCGTAGCGGTATTTGGCTCGCTTTGAATCTCGGAGGTCGTGGTTCGATTCCCACGCCGGACAGGAAATCTTTGGGTAAATTCTAAGATTTATTTCCGGGTCTGGTTGGTTGAGGGACTACCCTCCGTGTCTCGGAAAGCACGTTGGTCCCGATTGTTATAACATCATCTATAATAATCGTATATCAAGGAACGGGCAGCAGCGTTTCCTTGTGTGGTACAACATAATACTGCGGTCACCAACCCGCCTGCCAAGCGTGGTGACTATGGCAAATACCCCAGCAGTAGACGTTATACGGGCTGATGATTAATTGAAGGTTATTTGTTACTCAATCATAATAGACGAAATCTTTTCTTGTGCTCAAAGTACTCAGCGAACCTTTGCCCAGTATCAAAGAACCAAGAGCTACTATACTACTATATATACTAATAATAGTATTATTATACTATTAAGAGGGAGACACAACTTTGTTTTACAATTATTAAAGTTGCAAAGATATTTTTAATGGTATCTCTCTGCAAATCATTGGCAAATGGTATCTCCCTACTTATTAATAAATCCAAAGTAGGTACTCTGTTTCAATTGAAAGCATTGAATACAAATATTTGAGTGCATATTTTAATATTGCTGTACCACTACTCATTTGTTTATATTTTATACAGCATTGGGGCCATATATGATAAATGCATTTTTTCGCAATTGGTACAAAAAAATCGATTTGAAATTCCGTTATGGACATGATTCATGTATTTACCTAGTCACAATACTGAATACTTTATTGCATTTCGCAATTTGTTTACAGGTGTTTTAATATTATAATAATATGTGCTACCAATTTTGAACCCTGTCGGGCACAGCAACATACCTAGTTATAATTATAACGTTAAAAAAAAAAGTATTATTTTTTAAAGCTTACTAGCAGTCTACTAGTATTTTTGTTAACCCCTCGTGCTAGGCTAAAATGCTTGTGTTACGAGTGGGTTCACGTCGGTAGTGCAATGGGTGGGTTTCGAACCGGCGACCTCAAGATCACAAGCCTTTGCCATTGGGCTACAGCCGCTTTGAGATGAATACGGGCATTCGCGGGTTAAAGTCAGTGTTAACCTATAGTGACCATTCCACGTGGAACGCGGACGAAGTCGCGGGTGGAAGCTAGTAAGTTATCATTCCTATAACTTTAACACGTGGATGGACCATGATTTGTAATTAACGAAGCGATGAAAGCCGCAATACATCAACAGAACGTAATACCGCATTCTAATTAACGTCAACTTCATTGATCTATTGAACAACATTTATGTGAGGTACTATTGCTCGTAAATGTAATCTCAGTTCGAAACTAAAGCTAAACGTAACAAGCTGTTATATTGGAACCCTAATCCATAAAGCCGTAGCCCAATGGCTGAGGCTTCGGATTTGTGATTTTGTGGTCGCCGGTTCGATCCCCACCCATTGGACTACCGACGACGTGAACCCACTCGTAACACAAATTTGATAAGAATATTAGTAGACTGTAAAAACTCTGTTTTCTATAAAAAATACCCCATTAGACACCTAAAACTCTACTAAACCAATTATACAGTGCCATCTATATCAATCATCTATACATATAAGTTACTTCACCGATTATCACGAAAATTGGTGGAGAGATGTATATTGATGATCCAAAACTTTGTTCTTAAAATTATGGAAAAATAATACAATCCATACAAAAGTGAATAAAAAAAAAAAAACGACTAACCCCATCGTGTAGGGTATCGTTGGAAATGTCTATTAAAATGCAACAAAAACTGCCTTAGAACTATGTAGATCAAAACCCAGTCTCGAGATAACCTAATACAACCATAATACAAAGTTAAAATTAGAGCCCCCCTCCCCCCCTTACTTTTGAAATATTACTAAAATAATTCTGAAAAAAAAGTGATATATACCTCTAAGTACTTTCAACTAAAATTATGAAATTTGTCAAGCGGTCGGACCATCTCGGATGGCTACGGAACCCTTTCATGTGCGTGCCCGACACGCTCTTATCCGGTTTTTGTTTTGTTACAACATAAGCATAATCCTGTTTGGTTAAGTTAGGTCAAGTGCCATAATAATTAAGTAAATAATTTAATAATTATTTGCGTTCACTGAAACTGGCAACTAAATTTAACAATATGAGGGGGACAAAAGTTGATCGACTTCGATTCGTATTATTTTCCGGAGACATAATTATACATTATGAAGAAATAGTGGCACGTCGGGTGCCACTATTTCTTCGTCGGGTGCGCTAGTAGGAAGACTAACAAACATTTGAAACTTTCCAACACTGTTAATATAATTGTATGTCACAACATCGTAACGTTTCCTTACCTACATAAACTTAACACACACATAAACAAATAGTTTTAATAACACGGGTGAACATGCGAGGCAATATTTCGAAGATTTCGTGCCGACCCTGGAATACGCGGAGCGAGCTTGCCCCAAACAAATGCCACTATAATTCACGTTACCCCTGACTGATGCGTTTACTCACACATAAACAAAATGGTTACAGTTTATTCTGTAGTAAAGGCCAAAATAGTGAAAGCTTATTTTTAAGCATGTGTGCTAATCTTAGTTCTGTCTACACAGAAGGATAATATCGTAGTTTTATTACGAGTTATGTACTCGTGAATACGTGACATTCTTATATATCGTTTCTATGCTCATGGTAAGGTCATAAAGTATGTGAAGTAATACAAGTATAAAGTAGAAGTAAATTCTGTACTGGAGGTGCTTCCGAAGTATACGCCATCCCATGAATAGGAGATAGTGAGTTTCAATGGCAAGAAAATACCTACGTGCAAATGAATGTAAATAACTAAAAACTGAATAGGTACATAATATCATTTAGAACCATAGATATAGTGATAATGTTGGTGAAGAATTTTATTGAAAATCAGACTAATATATAAAGCTAAAGAGTTAGTTTGTTTGTTTCAACGCGTTAATCTCAGGAACTATTGTTCCGATTCGAAAAAATCAGATAGTCCATACATTGAGGAACGCTATGTTTAATTATGAAGTTCCTACGATAGCGGGAGTTACGCGGGTGAAACCACACGTGGAAAGCTAGCTATTACCTAAAAAATAATTTATTTTGCCATCCTAAAAACAAAAGGTTATAAAAATTTGCTCCTTCTGAATAAAGTCGTTATCTAAAACTAGGTGTGAATGCTGCACCTTTCGTCAGCAAGCATAGCACAATGGAGTAAGAGGGGCCTTACTTTCCGCTTGTTTTATGTATTTGAACGTAATTTTATTTTGAGCAAGAATATATTTTGGTAAAATAAAATTCATTATTTGACAGCATTTTAGCCACTATCGTAATTGTTTTGCATTTTTTACATAAAATATTAATACTGTTAAATAATGAAATAATGAATTTATTCAGCACTTAGGTATTTACATACACTTGTACTTGTCAACATCACAATAAAAAAGAAATATAATTAATAGGCTATTATTCTTATTCTATGAATAAAACTACTTAGGTAAATATAACTAGCAAATGCAACCTGTGAGTGCTGCTAATTGTAGGACATTACAGACAATGTACTCCGTCTGTCCGTGTGTCATTAATTCCTCTACTCATAATAAGTTCATATTTATATAAAAAAATTAGAAAGCATACAATTAAGTGACACACACTTGGGGGCACCCTTATGGGGTTAGGACCACAACCCAGAGGTGCCACTGACTTCAAAGTCAGATTTGTGAATATAAGAGGAAGTGATCGCTGGCACGGCCTACAGGCGCTGGATCACAGGGCAGGGGTAGGGGCACAACGCGGTCCTCGCCGGCGAGAATCCTACCCTAGCTAACCTGCAACCTTTCACTAGCTACCAAGGTGGACGACCCGGAGAAGAAAGGGAGAAAGAAACTCCGGGATTTTTCTTTTCGTCATCTTTTTTATCACAGTATGACTATGTTTTTTTTTTAAAATATAAGTTTTCTTTACAATATTTCATTTAAAGTGAAACATGTGCGCTAATGCACGCTCTAGACGTTTTCATTGTTATAGGGATGGCATATATTAAGAAAGCATACTGGATACGTGCTACTTTTTTTTTTGTAAGTTAATCAAGAAACTAAGACTTAATCTTAGTATAAAACAGAGTATTTTATAGCAGTTCCGTATATTTTGGGTTTTTGAAAGGCAAATCGTGTCTGGATATGCAAAAGCCGCTTACATGTCCATTTGTATATCCGAGTGTCGCGTATTCATACACATTGCTTAAGGCCGTGAAATTGAATTATATTTGTGGGCCGAGTAACTACTGGAATAATATTTTAATTAACACTAAGAATAGAAATAGGGACTATAAAAATACATCTCTGGAGGGTAATATACCTACTGAAGTCCATTAGCGCATTGAATAATGCACGTTACATTAACAAGATCTGCGTGTATACCTATAAATGCACTTACAATAAAATTGTTATTGCGGTTATCATACTCAAGGTAAAAGCGTTTATTTAATTTTAGAACCAGATTTTATGTTGAAACAATTAATGCTTATTAGGACCTTTATAATAAAAAAAACTAACACGAAATAAATATTTTTGCATTAAAACCCTTAATTACGATAAACAATCGCCACGTACAAAGAGTGAAGAAATTGTAATGTTTTTTTACGTACCTACATTGTTTTTATTCGTTATTTCGATAAGTAAATACTTTGTAGGTATAATAGTAGTAAAAATATTAGCTGCGCCCTGCGGTTAACCGTAGATCGGACCGTTATTATTTTATAAACTTCCCCCCTCGTTGTCCTGACCCTTAGTTTGCAAAGAACCATCCGATGACCTCGTAGACCCGAAGTCCGAGAGGCCCGCGAACTGTAAAGTAGACCGACAGTTGCACGAAACTCCCCTTAAATACTAAAAGTCATAACCCCTAAATCTCTTCGCCAGCGACCCTGAGCCGAGGTCCAAGCCCCAGCGGGCGCCCTCTTGCGCAGGTTGCTTAGTTGGTAGTTTTTAAACCATTTATTAAAGCTGGAGCTCTGCTCTCCTCTATGCCCGATGAAGTAGCAAAAGCCTCATGGCTACCTAAGTAAAACAAACCGAAAAAAAAATGTATATACATATATATAAACTGTTCACGTGCAAACTTTCAGCCAAATCGTTAATTAGTTTTTGCGTGAAAGAGTAACAAGCATCCATTCATTCATCCATACATACTCACAATCTTTCACGTTTATAATATAATATGTAAGGATTGAAATAGATACGTATATGGTAACCAATGAAATCTGGTTCATAAATCCATCGGGGCAATAAAATTGCTATTCAATGCAGGATACCCGTCCCCTTAACCATATATTTTACCTTTTATCATAATATATTACGATGTTGAAATGTGTGCTTTCTATGTCTTTGACTTTTATATTAGAAGACACATAGATCATAGTGTTAGGACGGTAAACAAGCGAATTGACTAGAGAAGAGACTTGAGAATCTTCATCTTACAAAAATTGTATTTCTAAGCATGTTTAAAGTTGCCAGAGCTCACGGAGGGGGGCATTAGATGTCCTTGTATTCGGACTCTTTTATGTCACTTAACATGGATAGGGATCGTTTGCCTGGTCAAGAATAAAAAATACCACAACGTTATATTAGTAACTTTTTTTTTTCCTGGGGGAAATGCAATGACGCATTCCCACCGCCGCTGCAGCGTATTCGCGCGCTGGCGGTGGGATATGTGGGACTCGCCCTCTCCATAGCGTGGTATGCTAAACTCATACCACGAGGAGAGCACCCTACACCACTAAAACCTCCCGGACACTCCTTCGATCCACCGTTGACGGGGGCCGGGTACGCATGAGCAATCCGGCCCCCCGACGGCACCCGCGGCCAATATGGTACCGCGGGTTCTCCAGGGCCACACTTACAGTGGCCCATTTGCCCAATTATAGGGACGCCCGGAGCGTAGAGGCGTCCCTACTCCTCATGGGTCAGCCTCGAAGGGAGCGGGGCCCATGTCCCTATATTACTACCCTAACTTACTTATTAAGTGCTCATATGAAGAGACTTTTATATTTCCTTCGTGAAGATAAACTTCATCTTAAGATATCAAGTGGAATAGTCGTCATTAATATAACGTGCCAAATTAAAATGTTACATGTGTTATAATGAGCTTAATACACATTCTCATCACATTGTCAATTACATCCATCATATTTACTACATATTTGCTACAGAGCGTTAGAAGGATAAAGTTAGAGGGTTCTTTAACACTGAATCATGAATGCTTTCGACCATGAGTGTAGTAAAGACAAAAGCGAAATCATTTGTCGAGTGATACAAATAAATCAGCTGTCGAAACTTAGCGCTTATAAACCATCATCAGTTTTATCAATGTAGCCGGGAGGTCACAGATTATATTAATAAATCTTTGTGGAAATTTACTAATTTATTTCCCGTTCCGTATGAGACAGGACACACCGCACGCGCACTTCTACGTTACGCAAGCGGTGTGTCCTGTCTCATACGGTTCCATACAATACAACTCAGTGGTACGTGCACGTCTACGTTTACGTCTTGGCATCCGGTGTGCTCGAGCCTTTAAACAAAATGAGTTTATACTTTGTGAAATTTGTCTACGCGGTTACAGCCGGGCTGATCGATCGCCCGACGCTTGCGGAAAGATAACGTAACTTTTCGCTCACTACATGCTACATTCTATTCTATGACGTCACTTTAAAGTGTTTGTACTTATTTTTGCTACAAGGATGTGGTACTAGTTAACCAGACCATCATTCAAACACCATGGTGAACGTTTAACCACCACTGACGCACCTCCACATGATGAATTAGTTAGGGGGATTGCGTGACTAACTTCTAACAAGGATAATTTGTTGGCTAACTAGTTGTCTTTGTCGGCTCTTGCAGCTTTTATTGCTTCTAACTTAAACTTTTGAATATCCTGAATGATGGCATCTTGCAATCAACCTTGTAGGGATTTTCTGTTTGATATGTGTTTGCCTTGTGGTTTCCTTAGAATAGACCGCCTCATGTCCTCCTATGGGTGTTGTAAGAGGTAACTGAGGGATATGCAGCTATTGGATATGGGCAGCAGCATCTATCAGATGTAGGTTAGTTACCATCTTACTGCGATCACAACCCGCCTACCAAACGTGGTGATTATGGCAATATCCATTGATGACCCTCGCTTGCCAAGGTTTGTAATAAGGAGGCTCATGGTCAGTTATAGACGTAAACGGGTTGTTGAAGAATGTGTTCAGACCTATGTCAGAGTTATGTCAGTGAATTGATATTCAAACCTGCCACTGAATACAATATCGGGAGAACGACGATATACTACAATCCTTGCATATAGGTGTGCATATTACTCGAGATTGTTTCACATGTGGGAGTAGCGGGGACTGAGGGCGAGCTTGCCATACGCGACGTTGACACGCTCAAGAAACGCGCTGCGCAGCCATAATTAATGGTATTTTTAAATTATTTAGTTATCATTCTTTATTCTATACTAATATATAAAGCTGAATAGTTTGTTTGTTTGCTTGCTCAGGAACTACCGGTCCGATTTGAAAAATTCCTTTCAGTGTTAGATAGCCGATATCGAGGAAGGCTATAGGCTAAAACGATAGGGAAACGGGAGTTACCATTGGCGTCACCGCAATAATTATTACACAAGTCAATAATTTTATACACAAGAATATGACAGCATATGACGTCATATCGGTACTAAAATAGCCTACACCTGTATTATTTTCAAGATAATTTACATCGAAGAGTGTAGTTTGTTGAATAATAAATGATTTAACCTTGTTATTACATTGGGACGTCAAACAGCTGGCTTTAGGTATATGAAACGGTATTCTGTTTTATATTTCACTGTAAATTATTACATTTAATTAAAGGGTGTGTTTTGTTTCATTAATTGCAAAGTAATTACAATACTACCATTGTTAATATTAGTAAAATTGCAATATTTGTATATTATGCGGCAGGTTTATATTTATAAGGTGGGTATGATATCACAATGAAAATATTAAAGTGGGAAATGAGTTTCAAGCACACTCGACAAAAAAATATCTTGAATGCGCACGGTAGTAAAAATTTATTAAATTTTACTTTATTACTTACCTGTCTCCAAAGGCGTAACGTGGGGTACAAGAGAGGGCATATAATTTCCCCCTTTGTACTCCTTTAGTACTTACTTTTGTTACACATATATGCATAATAGAAAGTTAGAAAGTTAGCATTGGCTTGTATAATCACCAATTCCCTCCCTCCCCTCACTTTTATCTCTCCTTTACGTATCTTTTCCGCCGTAGCGGCCGGGTACATGGGACTTCAAGGGTTCACAATGTTATGCTACTAGTATTTATTAAACAAGAGGATACCCACTGAAACTCGGAGAATACTTCGGGAAAATCTGCGTCATCGGCATGATTCGCTGCCAGATTTACCGAGATAGCAGCGTTTTCCTCAAGTAGGTATCTCAACAGAAAATCAAATGTATGAAACCATAAACCATATATAAAATGTATGAAACCATACCGAACACATATGTTCGGTTATAGCAACGCAATGCAATGCAACTGGGGTATAGCGACCAAATTTTTATTTTGTTGGACATTTGCAAGTTCCATTCTGCGCCCCTAAAGCAAAAGTTGGGTACGCCGTTGGCTGTCTCCTTGAGTATATCTTATAAACACATATAACTACGTTGACAGTAAGTACCTTAGCATTTTTCTTATATCTCATCAAAAATATAACGCGCGAAGTGAGTTTGTAGCTACATAAACATTTTATTAGTCTCGAAATAGTTAACGTTCCTCCTTGAACCATACATGTATTTGACGCCAAGAATTTAGTTTGATGGCAGTGCCATTTGACTTTTGCTCGTAAAATACAGAAGGAAGCATATAGTGGAATACTTCGGCTAAATAACATTTCTGTGCGCATTACTCACTCACTTATGTCGCTTCGTTGCTTCGGCTGGTTGTGAATGGTGGCTTAGTTTTATCTGTGATTCCTACTTTTATTAAAATATTCACCCCAAAAAATATATAACCTTCTAAGTAAGAAGGTTATATATTTTTGGGGTTAATTTTTTTATAAATCTCCGGATACGACGTTATTTGACGCAAAAAAAAATATTCGATGTCATTGTGTTAGTGGTTTAAATACCTCAGCATTATTGCCTATATAGTCAATAATAAAAAATAAATGCAAAACCACAATGCTTATACTTATATACTTAAAATTAGTAACGTTAAATTTATTCAATTACAAGTATTGTGTTTACCAACTACCTAAATTACTTTTATAGCTATACTAAGTTTTAACAAGAAACCCAAAGTCCGTTACTAGGCTGTTTTAATGACGATCATATTTCGATCTAAGGATAACAATATTCAAACAAAAAACCTTTTTTAATAAACAATTTAGACGAACATTTTGCTAAAGTTCATTGTACTAATATTACGTGGTACCTTGGTTATAATTTAATATCAACATTGTTTAGATATTGGAATATATTGGTTGAAGGATTGGAGGTTCGCAGCTGATGCAACACATTGTACTTTGTTGTGATAACTGTCACTAAAATTCAAGTTCCATTGTGCTCAAAAGAAAAGGTTGGTATTATTTTATATTATCGTGCTTGAAGTAATAAGTTGAAGTAGTTGCTAGTTTGGTCTGACTATATTGCTCTTATCACCAAAGTGCTGTGAAGCGAAGCGGCCGTAGCCCAATGGCTAGGGCGTCGGACTTGTGATCTTGAGGTCGCCGGTTCGAATCCCACCCATTGCACTACCGACGTGACACAAGAATTTTAGCTTAGCACGAGGGGTTAACAAGAATACTAGTAGATTGCAAATCTCTGCTAGTAATCTTTAAAAAAAAACTATACTTTTCTTACATGCTTAAGTATAAGAATTGACTTTTAGAAGCATAAACGCTTGCGACTGTTTATTTAATAAAAACGATGTTCCTAACGTTTCTAAATAAACACTGTTCGAATTTAGTGGAACAAAAAAAATACGACTTGGTCACTTTTATGTAACTGGTCATGGCAACATGAATAAAAAAAAAGGTTAATAGACAAATCATGCCAAAAAAAAGACACTTTTCGAATAAATCAAATATTTTACGCCGTAAATGTAGCGGATTACAGCAAAATTTAAGTGAGATAGCATTTAAGCCATTTCGGATACTTCATACAAAAATGTTATACCTATTGTCATATCGTTTTTAATGTAAGAAAAGAGATTCTTATAACAAAAAAATCATCTCTTCTTTGGATGACGAGATTATTATTGTTTTTATAATTCACTAAGTATTCCAAAAAGTAGTCTTAATCCAGTAAATATAATAATTACGAATAGTCCACAGCTGAACATGGGCCTCACTCGAAAATGGATAAACAATAACGTTTTGTGAAAATATCAATAAATTGTCCAAAAGGAAGTTATACCATTACTACAAGAAATAGCATTAGTTTTATTACGAAATAGATAAAATGCTTGAGAGGCACTTCACACATACGAACACCTATGTTGCTGAGCAAAACTTTTACAAAGTTACCTACGAGGAAAGCTCATAAAAATACTAGAACTTCGAGTATAAAAGTTCTGAACAATATTTTTGATACGAAAATATTATTGGAGTGTGTGTTAGGCCGAGATACCAAACATTATATCGAATGGCGTTACGTAATTCGGCGTTGAGTACTTATAAGGGAAGAACCTATGAACGCCAGAACTCATATATAAAACTGGTATAATGTGGGAGATGTATAATAATACGTGGCTTGTACAAACAGATGACATAAAACGTTATACTTATTTTATTTTTTAGTGTATTGTATTTTGTTATAGCATTCCCGTAGGAATTCATAATTAAATATAGCCTATATCATTCCTCAATAAATGGGCTACCTAACACTGAAATAACTTTTCAAATTGGACCAGTAGTTCCTTTATTATTATGATTAGTGCGTTCAAGCAAACAAACAAACGAACTCAAAAAACTTTATATATTAGTACAGATATAACTTTAAGTAGTAACCAAATAGTTCTTCGGCTCTCACTCTGTTAGACAAAGCTCTCGCTGCATAAAAACACGGTTGTTAATTTTATGAACTACCGCTTTGTGGATATTGCTTATTACATTATCCTATTTTGTTATAACCTAACCTATTCCGTTTTCTTTTTCTGTACATAAAAATATGTATCTCGACTTAAAATACAGCCTATAAGGTGACTTTCAATATATATATATTTTAAATTAGTTCTGTAGATTCAGATTATCCCCTACAACGTCACAAACTTTACCTCTTTATAATATACCTCTTTAGGGACTACTCACATTTATTCAGCTCTATTCAGCTTTTGTCCATAGAAAACAACGATTTTGAATGGAGATGTGTACGCACCCATTCAGCTTTCCGCGTCTATTCTGCTTTCGCGGCAAACTAGTAATGAGGATAAATGTGTTTTTACCATGCGAATGCTATAGAGAGCGTTCAGCGCTGTTCCGCCGCGTTCAGCGCTGTTCCGCGGCATTCATCGTCAAACGCGGCGGAACAGCTCTTTACAGGGATGTCGCGACTCCTTGACGACAAGTTGCGACCTGTATTGTTCCTGCATTGTTTTGATTTATTATTGCGTAATCATTATGCACGTAAATATTAAAGAGTGCACACTTGTTTTAAAGTATTTTATTTTTACGAAAAATGATCGACGAAGAGAAACTTATAATGTTAGTGCAAAAATATTATTGCTTGTATGATATTAGTTTATCACATTATAGCGATCAACAGAGAGAGCGATTCAGCGGAGAGAGCACGCTATGACGGCTTTTCTCATTCTTACGACGCCGTACGCGGCTGATAGAAGCAGAGCTGTATAAGTGTGACCAAAATCGTTTAGCGAAACGCGAATGGAGCTGAATAAATGTAATTAGTCCCTTATAGTAAAGATAAGTACATATTTTAGCTTGTTTTTGATAAATAGTCCAGCGTACAAATGATCATAAACAATGTACGTAGGTATGTTTATGGTAAATTTCCAATAAAAAATATATTTTTTAGATGTAAGCACTATGTAACTCATTTTAAGTGAACTGTTATTTTAGTTCTTATGAGAATAACATTCTTCTTTAAATCTAAATTTCCAATAATATATTATGTTTCGGAGTTAAATATCGATAAGCACAAATCTTTGCGTTGCTCTATTTCACAAAAAGCTGTTATTATATATCCTTAAAAATCACTAGCAATTTGTTATTACTCTGTCCCTTTCAATCTTTTACATCGCTCATCCTACTCAACCCAACTTATTTGTCTAGTTTCATAGTTATCCTTATTCTTACCCTTATATGTTACCCGTTGGAATAACGAATATCAGTGGCATCTACATAGGGCCGCCAACTTTTTTTGAGGAAAATAACGTGTACCTTTGAATAGACAACAGTATAATAAAAAAAAACTATTCTATTTACAAATGTATGGAGGGCTGATTGAGCTAAGCGACATCATGAGCCATATCTAATTATATACCTTATGGCGGATTACATAAAATTTATAATTCAATATCATCTGTAGTGTCACTTACCTCAATCAGAATTTAAACCCGACGATATTTTTTAATGCAAAAGATAAAGATATTGGTAAATAGTTTTGATTAAAAAAATGATTGGAAAAAAAAGATTTCTGCATTCCAGAAAATTCCATTGCATATCACAGAAAAAGCGTCTGATTTCATAGTGAAAAAAATTCAAAGCCCCTCCCTAACAGAAAACCTAGATACGCCACTGGGTAGATTTGTGTGAGGCGGGCAAAGTTTTATTCAATTTGGCTCGTATCATTTGAGTGTATGTGTCACAACAAATCTCACATAAGTCTGATATTGAATTATAAATGAGAAGTACTTTAATATTTCTCAGATAATGTAGTAAGTTGAGTTTTGTTTGTTGTATTAGGTAGAAATATTATATGATTTGTTTTTTTAACTATGAAGTCTTGAAAGTTCAAAAACCACTTAATTGTATTGAATAACTCTTTTATGGATAACATATTATTATTATAAAACGTCAAGAACTAAATTAAACTTATTTTTATTTTACATATATTTTTTATATTTTATATTCCCGTTGTTATAAACACAAAAGTTTGTATGAATAGGTATTAGTTAAGTACTCTTTCACGCAAAAACGACAAAACAAATTAGGCTGACGTTTTGCATGGGGATAAGATAATTGATTGATAAGATGAATGAATGTATAGGCTGTAAAATATCACACTACCACCCAGTGGAGAGCAGTAACGCAGGTCAAACTGCAGGGCTGATCTAGTTGGCGAATAAATTATAAAATTACAAAGAAAATTATAAGAAAGTCAGATAGTAATTACTGACCTGATTTTTTTTGTAATGTTCACAAGCGAAGAGACAGCGGCGCATAAACCAACCCATATAAAACTTAGTTGGAGGCCACTATTCAGGAACGACAAGCGGAATGATATAGTAAAAAACTTATTTAAGTTAAACTTCTCTTCTATTTTTTTATCGTTTAAATGCTTATAATATTACTGTATAACAATATCACAATGAAAATAGACTGATGAACTTACTAGGTACTTTAATTTCTTCTACTAATTCTTTATCTTCACAATTAAATATAACCTATCTTACTCCTGTATAACGTAGTTATATAATGATGACTACATTATAGTATTTACTGTATGAATATATTTTTTTTTCTTGTCTTATTGAACTCCTGGTCGGTATAAATTGACCAGGTAATAAATGGTTCTGTGCGTGCATTTGCTTACATCATATATACATTGTACAATATTACATGATTGTGATAAAAGACTTGACATAAAAAAAGAAACAGAGCAAAAGAGACAAAAAAAATAATCTCGGAGTTTCTTTCTTCCTTTCTTCTCCGGGTCGTCCACTTAGGTAGCTAGTGAAAGGTTGCAGGTTAGCTAGGGTAGGATCCTCGACGGCATGGCCGAGGACCGCGTTGTTGCTTATTCCCCGAACTGTGATCTCGTGCCAGCGATCATCACTACTGTTCGTAAATCTACTCTTTACTCCAGTGGCACCCTGAGCGTTGGTCCTAACCCCTTAAGGGTGCCCTCAGGTGGATGTCGCTTAAACTTTGGCCGGATTCTTTGAAGTTAATTTTAATTTTAGACTTTAAGCCATCTTACTATACCTAATGTGTACATTTGTCATTTATCGCTCGACAGACGGACAGACTGATTAAAAATTCTGTAAGATCAAATAATTATAACAATGTTTTTAGCTACTTAAGTGATACTTTAGTGATTTAGTCTTATACAGTGTAATTTTGACAAGTACAAGTGTATGTAAATACCTAAGTGCTGAAGATATTTCATTATTTGATAAAATAATTTAAAAATCCGTCGTGTATTTTTTTAGCATGTTCAATAAAACTAAACAATCAACTCTTTCCTCTTTATAAAGTACAGATTAAGTAAATCTTGATCTTCCCACTCATTTTTAATTATCGTTTAAAAGAAGAATATTAATGTGATACTTCTATTGTTTCTTTTATGATTTAAAACAAATATTAATGTTCAAGAAACGGCTGTGAACAACATTGAATTTTAATGTAAAAATAAGAAAGAAGAACGTTAAAGGCGGTAAAGGAAACGATTAACAATGGTTTTATTAAACCCATGTCGTGTTGCCAAATGAACATAAAACCTCTTTAAATTGACGATAAAACAGTATTTAACCTTCCAAAACGTTGGTTTAGCAACATGTATTTAATTTTTAGTACTTTAATTTTGATACAACTTTATAGTCGGGTTTTAAATTTGAGTGATTGTGGTGCTGACTCTCGTGGTAAAAAATAATTACAATAATATATTTCTTTCAAGCATTTTTTTTCGGACGGACATAAAATATACGGATTTTATTTCGGACGGTAGTTCGGCTTTTGCTACTTTTTTGGCATACAGGCGAGTAGAGTTCCAGCCTTCATGATTGGTTTAAAAACTACAAACTCAGCAGCCTTCGCAAGCGGGGGCCTATAGGTCTTGCTTTGGCTTTGGGCGGTCGCTGGCGGGAAATTGAGGAATTATGACTTTAGTTAGGGGAATTTTGTACAACTGTCGCTCTACTTCACAGTTTGCGAGACTTTGGGTGTTACTTCTGGGTAATGTAGCTTTGTAATTGTTAAATAATTTTTGAAATCAGTAGTAGTTTCGGAGCATACAAACAAATAAGAAAACAAAATGTTGTATACAACATTTGCGTGTGTTGTATGGCCGCATTCAAGAAGTCATTTATATCTTTGACAAGAAAACAGCACAGTGGTTTGCAACCAATCAATAAAAATATGCCAGCGCTTAAACTATTTGCTGACAAATAAAAAAAACGGATATGTTTTTTTAAATTTCAAACTTTGCAGTCACGAAGCTTACACTGACTAAATACTTTATTCAACAAGTACTTCTATGGAATTTCAAACACGACATTAGTTATAGAAATTGCGATGACAATCGCTCCATCATACACCTGCCTTTGTCGTCATCAAAGTACTAATATGTTGAAATACTTCTTCAAGCGAAGGACCTGTGTAGCTGGCATGTTTTATTGGCTCTGCAGTAGTAACACACTGGTATAATATTATGAACTATCGTAAAATTTGCATCCAATGCAGAATAAAATGCTACGGGAAAGACACGTAGTATCCTCGTAGCACGCGCGTAACGTTCGTGTAGCATCCACGTAGCCCTCACTTTTTACCATCACAATATCCATGTTTCGTGCGTTGAAGTTGCACAAAGAATAAAAATGTCTTCCGTTCGTCTGTCCTTTGTAAAATTTGTTTGAAATATAACTAAATGAATTTTATTACGCTCCCAAGAATAAAGAACGGCCATTAAAGCTAAGTTTCTCCAAAGTAAGATCCTAAAAATAAGAATAAATTAAGAACAACACTTTCTTTTTAGGAATAATTAGATTCATTATTTTTATAATGATGACTTTCTTAATTCGGTACTTTAAGTTTTTATTGGGTGAAATCTGTTACGGTATTATTAAGACTTTGGTTTATTTTTTTTCACAATAAATTTGGTAAGTTATAAATATGTGTTTTGTATTCACACTTCATGCACAAATCATCATCATACTAAAAGTAGTTGATTTCAAACGCAGATATTATAATAATTATCTAATAAATAAATGTTCTAGTAATTCACTTATAAGGATATCAAAGTTAAAATAACTATAGACACGCTATGCTAAAAGACCTACACAGTGTGAAAAAAGTAGTATACTTGGGAAACGGAACGGAAACCATAAGAGGAAAAGAGATAGTAAATACAATGCATTCATGTCAAGTTTCAATAGCAAGTGTAGCAAGATGTAAATCAATTTATATTATTTGAAAGTCAATTTTTGTATTTTTTTTTGCACGTCTTTATAAGCTGAGTCACCAACTTATTAGTCATTAATATTCTGCAAACAAACATTTCTAGTTATTAAAATAATGAAATCGTAATTATGTTACATATTAAGTATATATTATATACTTTTGTTACTTATAAACGTAAATGTCGATGATAAATAAATAAAAAATGGAGAGATTAGTTAATCTAAGGAGTGTTTCTATTCGACAAAAATACAAAACACATCATTGGTATCATACATTACAAAACACAAAATTAAAATTAACTAATGATGAAGTTCATCCTTCAGTAAAATAACATTATATTAGAATAGGATATAAAGGATTCGGTTTTTGAGGGTACAGGGCAAAATTGTTTTAAAATTAGTACATAACGTTTAAATTTGATATGCCACTTAAAGTTGTACACATTGTTTGGTATCCTAACATTACCTACGTTTTAAAAAGCAAATATTTTTATCTTTTGCAATAAGAGTGCGACAACAACAATATTTGCAAACATTTTATTCTAATGGGTAAGTGGTGTCTGAAACACTCAGCTTTGTCAATCGGTCTGACAGACAGACGGGGTTCATTTGTTTTGAAAAGAAAGAAAAACGGGTCGTGGGGCTTTTGGGACCGGGACCGCGGTCCCAGATTCCACCTATAATAGAAATATTTATTTTTCAGTAGTATTTTAGGACCACAAATAAAAAAGTAAAGTTTGTCTTACGAAAGTACGGTCAACCAAAAAATTTTGAATAAGGTTAAAAACCCTTTTTTTATTAAATTATATATTGTCTTTTATTTTCTATTATAGCTTTCT
Source organism: Nycteola revayana (assembly GCA_947037095.2). NCBI lineage: Eukaryota > Metazoa > Arthropoda > Insecta > Lepidoptera > Nolidae > Nycteola > Nycteola revayana. Next base: position 9,690,098 of record OX344845.2, on the reverse strand, counting down.
ATTGAAATAAAAAAATATGTAGGTACTTATTAAGAAATATAATTACTATACTATATTAATATGATAATATGTTTAAAAATTAAATATAGCAGTTCAATTAAAAATATTTATGTTTTTATGACTTACATCTACGCATTTGCACATAACAATATCCTACCTAAAAATAGTTTTGTTTATACTTACTTAAAAGTTTTTTGGTTGACCGTACTTTTGTAAGACATACTTAACTTTTTTTAATTGTGGTCCCAAAATACTACTGAAAAATAAATATTTCGTTAATAGGTGGAATCCGGGACCGCGGTCCCGGTCCAGAAAGCCCCACGACCCAGAAAAACAGTAATCTGATATACCCAAATAGAAGTTGAAGAAAAACTTTTATGTTCAATTTTACGTGTATTATAGCGTACATGGATGGTTTTTAATGCTTCGATGGATGAATTGTTACTGGATATCTTTGTGTTTGATACGTACTGCAATCATATCAGTTGTTATGTTGTGTGAACTAATATTGTTAAAATATAGTTATAAGTATAAATAATATATAAAAATGAAATAAGCATCAAAAAAGTTAACCCTAAATATTCAATGATCATTGATGTATTTCGCCCTCTTAATTGTAATAACTTTGATATATTCATCTGAAAAAGTAGATTAAATATATATTTAAATATTTTGATATCTAAATAATGTAACAAATTTTTAATTTATGATTGCAACATTCCGTCTATTTCGCTATAGTAAGCCTATTAAGCTGCTTTACGAATATTTTGAGAAAATAAGTGTTTGAAATTGTAGCCACGCGTGAGAGGCATATTAAAGACTTCTATGGCCAGTACGCACAACTAAGTGCGAAATAACAAACGTTAATTATAAATTATAAATATTGCATTGCGCCACGAAACGGAACCCGTGATTTCATGTAATTCGTTCATTTGTATAAAAGTATTCGTTATCAAATATAATTTAAATGAGTCGCTTAAACAAGCATTTTACAAACGCGTCCTTGAAAATGTAGGCACACGTGAATAGCCCGCCGTAGACCGTAGCATTGGACTACAGAACGGGGTCAAGGCGAATAAAGCATTCGATTAACGTTTCTTTATTCAAACACGATTTCTTTCACAAACTCGAGCTCGTACTTATTTATTTTTAGTGTTTGTGACGTCATAGCTACACAAAAAGCACAACATTTTCTCATATATTTCCTTTTGTTTTGTTAGTTTTAAACACTGATTAATTTCAAGTTGTACCCGAATGTACAATTGAACGAAAGTGACTAATGATGTTGGTAGTTAGATTATGATTTTTATGATTATATATAATAGACTTTCTTATGAAAGAACAAAATTTGAGACTACTTGCTGAGATTACTTCGGAATGTCATGTGTCACTTTGATGATTTATGTTAACATAAACATAGCTAATGAAACTACAATAAAGTCGGCAGATTGCCATATATTAAAAAAAAGAAACTACAACAGTAAGAATACTTAGTCAAGTAAACACTGTAAAATGTTATAAAACCAATAAGCCGTCCTGCATGGTTTTTATCGGCTATCTCCATATCCCGTGAGCGTGTGGCTGTGGCGTAGCGATATAAGTCTCGGAGGTCGTGAACCCCAAGCTGGACAATTTTTTTTGTAAATTCCATTATTTCTTTCCGGGTCCGTTTAATTAAGTGACTACCCTACGTGCCTCGAAAATCTCGCCGTTAGATCCGATTGTTATAACATCATCAAGCATATATCAGGGAACGGACAGCGCACAGCGTTTCCTTGTGTGTTGCTACATAATTCTGCGATCACCAAGCCGCTTGTCAAGCGTGGTGACTATGGCCCTCCCTCTGGAGAAACATAGGCCATGTTTGGGAAAGGACGTTATACAAGCTAATGATGATTATGATAAATGCCAAAGTTAGCGATTAATAATCAAAAATAATTCATTACATTAAGAAAAAAAAAGTAAACAAGCAAAGAACGTGAAATCGAGTTCACATTTTGTTTTATTTACTCGTAGCAGTCGACGGAGCGATTGTAAATAGACATAACATCGGTGCATCGTGTACAATAACAAGAACTAATGTCGTTTACAAACATACAATTGGTTAACAAGTCTTTACAAACATTTCAAACATCACTTTCAATAAACCAAGTATGGGATATTTATATTGAAACAATAACGTGCCAGCCCAATGAGGTTGATAGCGTACTAATTTGCTCTATGACATATAGGATGCGCCAACCTGCGCGTGTCACTCAGCGAAGATTTTGAATAGGTTGAGTAGAAGTATCGCTTTTATATTGTTTAACAGCTTATTTTTATTGATGGAATTAAAAACTGCCTTTACAATTTTTATAAAGCACTTTGTAAAAATATTACAGTAAGGATCCCTATTCCAACAACGTTCAGACAAAACAAAGTTTCACATAGATGTTACAATTGCAGGCAGCAATAGTATTAGACATTTGTAATATCGACTACACAAATCAGTCTAACTATCACAACAGTTTTATTTTGACGTTATATTTATGTTTTTTTGCTATTATATAGGGTGACTGGTAATTAGTGACCGATACCTAAACACATGATCGTGCTCATGATAACAAACAACTTTTACTATGGCACCAAAAATGAAATCGCGAAAAAAAAATCAGCTGCTCCCTACCATGTTGACGAATTATGTGAACATGAAGGTATGGAACAGCTGATTTCTTTTCGCGATTTCAGGTTTGGTGCCATAGTAAAAGTTATTTGTTATCATGAGCACAATCATGTGTTTAGGTATCGGTCACTAATTACCAGTCACCCTATATATAAAAGTCATATTATTATGTTCCATACATTTATTGTTCTATCTGCAATATTAAAAATATTGATGAAGCATAACGGACCCCAACAGAGTATCGCATGGAACGCCTGTTCAATATATAAAAGTTTGACAGCACTAAATTTGTAATGTTATCGATTTATTATTACGTCCGCTGTCCGTCATATATAAAATAACTACGATAAATCTTACTCGTCTTTTACCTAAATATATAACAACATTAGATATTCAATCTAATTTTGTTACAGGAGAAGATGATTGAATGGAGAACGCCTATTATTTCAGTATAAACAATTACGGCACCTTTGAAGTCCAGTGTCCAGTCCATAATTACTCATAAGTAATCCAACTGAATCTAAATCTTTATTCACATTACTAAGAGACCATTTCTCAATCGTCCAATAAACCATTAGATACGTAACTGTCCATTAAACTTAACTGGCTATGTGTCAATAGAATAAAAGTAAGCAGTGTTTATGCCGTGTAGTTTCCGGCTTACAATAGACCACGCCCTTCCCATGGGTGTCTTAAGAGGCGACTAAGTGACAAACAGCTGATGAATGAACAGCAGCATCTAGCAGGTCAAGGTTACCTATGGTAGGTAACCTTGACCTGCTAGACGCTGCTGTCACCAATTCGCCTGCCAAGCATGTTGATTATGGCAATATTCCTAAACAACCCTGGCTTGCCAAGGCCTGTTAAGAGGAGGCAGTGGACTTAAAGGGCAGTTTGTTTGAAGTGAAGTAGCAATGTTTCAATGCATTATTCAACCTGCGTAGCGTAGCGATATTTGGCTCGCTTAAAATCTCGGAGGTCGTGGGTTCGATCCCCACGCCAGACAGAAAATCTTTGTGTAAATTTTAAGATTTCTTTGCGGGTCTGGTTGGTTGTGGGACTACCTACTACTAGTCTCGGAAAGCACGTTAAGCCGTTGGTCCCGATTATTATAACATAATCTATAATAATCGTATATCAAGGAACGGGCTGTTTCCTTGTGTTACAACAACATAATACTGCGGTCACCAACCCGCCTAACAAGCGTGGTGACTTTGGCAACTACCCTCCCACAGGAGGAGGCCCATGTTCTGCAGTGGACTTAATACGGGCTGATGATGATGATGATGAAGATGAATGATTAAACAGTCCGCAGTAGGTAATCTCGAGATTTTATATAAGCCATGAATTGATATATAATACGTTGCATACAATGTTACCAACCAATACTGCAATGTTGCCGCTGTAATGTATTTATTATCTTTTAACCAATATCAAAGTGTAGCGCTAGGCGGTAATTACATCGATGCAAAGATAGGTAGCAGGCAAAATAATCAATATCCACTTTTGCTTTTCAAGGTGACAGTCGACCGATTTTAATGTAATTTTCATGCCGAGGAAAATATGACGTACTAATAAGGCTCATAATGAAAATTAATGGTCATATAGCACGCACAATTACGCACTGTCCAAGGCAAAAGGAATTAGGGCGGGAAATCTTGAGTGTCGCGTATTGTTGCCCGAGTGCGTGTCACTATGTGTGTTGAGGGTGCGACTATATAAAGACCTATGAGCAGCGACAGCAGAATTATAACGTATATTTATTTATTTAAAAATGTATGCACGTTAAAAACAAGCCTACAAAGGAGGACTTAATGCCGATAGCATTAGGTTAGCCAGCTAACCTTAGGATGGTGCAGAGAAAAGGAGAGTAGGTGCTCGTTTAGCCTAGATAAAAGTAGTTGGCATATATGATGTATGGTAAATCGGTATCTACTCATAACTCATAATAAAAAGTAAAGTTTTTTTTTAATTAAAACTGTTTGTGTCTCTATATCGTATATAGTTAAATCATATTATGTAACAATATATGAAGTCGGTTTTTTTAAGAACCCTAATTCCAAAATAAAAAATTTTTACTTACTGTGAGTAATCTTTTAAATATAGCAATTTTCTGATATAAATTTTCTAACATATAATTTTCATGTTAACTACGATCTATTATTTTGATATGGATTTAGAGATGGATAACAGTGAATTAGTTTCATATTAAGAATACACTTAGTAGAAGGTATTCAATCTTTATTTAGAATAGAAACAGAGAGATGGCGTAGGTCTATTGAGTATAGTCTGAATGTGTTAAATGGCCGTTGTGTTTGACCTGCCCAAGCCATTTGGCAGCCGGCCAGACAAATTGATATTAAAAACTTTACTTCTACGAGTATAGACTGAACACTTTCAATGATATATTTTCATACTCTATCTTTGTGAGTCAGAAAAAACATGTAATTTAAGTTACTAGATGAGGCAAAGGAAAGAAATATATTTCGAAATTTATTTTATATGTAATAAATTAATAAATTTTTCGTGTGCATTATGTATTTTTATGTAAATTTTTTGATGATTTAGTTCAGTTTGGTAGGCTTTTATAAATATAGTATAAGTTAATTAAAACTAACAGTAGGTATAAGTTTGTGTTAAATAAATGTTTAATGTTTGATTTCTGGTATTTATTAAATGACATCATATTGACTTCAGTCTCACTGTCATCACTATATTTGAAAAGGTACTGATTTTCAAAAGGATTTCATTGTCGTCGCAATGCGTGTGCCTTAAAGCTTAGCCCAACATACTGAACAATATATTATATTATAAAAATAGCAACAAAAACACTTTATCTAAAATATAATGTGTACTTACTCGAGATACGAGATAACTTTTGAATAAATAGTTACGGTTACCACCCTATATACCCCAGCTCGGTATTAATTTTCAGAGATGCGACAGGCAGGTTTGTTATCCAGTGAACATATATGGCACGCAAAGACCTGCTTTATTATATAAAATTTTGTCGTGTGGATTCCGGCTCTACTTTCTTATTGGTATCTTATGAGGTGACTAACGGACATACACCTGATAGCTTGGCAGCAGCATCTTACAGCTAAATTATACTTCCATCTTACTGCTATCACCAATCCGCCTAACAAACGTGGTGATTGAAATAATTAATTATATTCAGCACTTAGGTATTAACATACACTTGTACTTGTCGGAATTACAATGTTATAAGATAAATAAAAAATAAATAACTATATTTAACAGATAATTCTTACTCTATGAAATATCCGTCTAGGTAACTAACAGAAGTGGGCAATAACAAATCTACAGATTACATAGTCCGTCATAATCCATCTGTCCTGTGACAATAATTTCTGCCATATTATTACAAGAAGAAATTAAAAACGCATCAAAATTGCAAGTTGTCACACTATATCTAAGTGACACACACCTGGGGTACCCTTGTGGGGTTTAAACCCACGACCCAGGGTGCAACTGAAGTAAAAAAGGCAGATACATTTAGATGATGTAATCACTGGCACCGCCTACAGGTGCTCAATCATAGGGCAGTGATAGGGGCGCAACGCGGTCCTACCCTAGCTAACCTAATTATGGCAATATCACTCAACGACCCTGGCTTGCCAAGATCGGTTAAAGCACAGGTTCAGCAGTGGACGTAAACGGGCTTATAAAGTGATATAAAATTGGCTAAGTTGGCCTAAACCTATATATCGTACCGCAATATCGCGTAAGTGACAATAGCTTATAAGGTCGAAAATCAAATGTAGAAAATTGTTTTTTTTTTTGCCATTTAAAACATATATAGAGAAAATATTTCTTGACAGATGAAATTACACCTTATTAGCCATTGTTACTTACACAATATTACAGTATCACCGACGATATGTTCATATTCATATTCATTTATTGCACACTATATCTATACTAATATTATAAAGAGGAAGTTTGTATTTTTGTATGTTTCGAATAAACTCAAAAACTACTGACCGGATTTCGATACTTCTTTCACCATTAGAATGCTACATTATCCCTTAGTAACATACGCTATATTTAATTATGAAGTTCCCACGGGAACCTGAGCTATGCGAGTGAAACCGCGCACGGATAGCTAGTGCATAATAAGTTGTTACAAAGACAGAACCAGTACAAAGTATGGACCCTGTACGGCACAACATTCTGTTCGCCCTTACCCAGAGAGGTCTCAGATGTGAGTTGTGATATAAGACATTTTCTCTTAAGCAAAATGCAAAGTATCTTCGAGACAAATACAATCTAGTAATTTAAATAATTAAAAAAGAGGTACATAAGTAAGGACAACACTTGTAGCTCGGACGGCACACATTTAAAACACAAACATGGATAGAGGGACAGAGAGAAAGAAAAAAAAAGATATAATAATACATGCATAATAAACATTTCATTAACAATAGTAGGCAGCGAGGCGCGGGGCGGGGCGCGACTAGGCATATTATACAATTAATATCACGTAGGTTCGCCAGAAGTGCTATTTACCTACCTTCAGCTACGAGACAATCAGCTAATATCGAATGGTAATGATGATTCACACGTACATTTTAAGCAGTCGGTCCTGTGCTTAATCTCGCTCCTGTTCCCCATATTTTGGGCTGTGTTCAAACCAAACTGACAGTCAGCCGCCGAAAGTGAGGGAACGTTACGCAGTTTATTGTATTTTCATACATATTCACTTTTTCGTTCACATCTCTTCGTCATCAACCGACGACGATACGTTATTACGCTATGCGTAGACTGACATTCGGCGGCCGATTAATATAGCGTGTTACGCTACGCCGCGGACGCTGATTGGACGGACGGACGTAAACTATAGCGTATTGTCAGCATAGCGTGAACGAAAAATACCGTTTATTTTCACATTTACACTGAGGCTCATAGTGAACCTGCTCACATTCGGCGGCTGACAGTCAGTTTGGTTTGAACACAGCCTTTGCGATGAAGGAAGAGAGATTTCACCTGTGTACCTGCACTATAATATGTCCTGCTGTTATCTATCTGAGATTAGATAAGAGTTTTACCGTCAGTGTCGGTAAATTCCCAAGGCCTAATATCCATTATAAACTTTCAAAGCCTAAAATCTTTGGGTACACGATTTATATTCATAAGAAAATCCTAAATTATGTTCGATACGATGTTGCTAAAATGTGAACTTTGCGTCAATACTGTTATCTTATACTAAGCCTTTTACCCTTTCTTATAGAAAAGGTCTAAGGTTTAGTCCGGGCACGAACAGATTTGTGGCGCTGAGAAAATCTATCTGAGAAGCGAATTGTTCACGTAGATTTGTTTCACCCGTGTCGATCAAAATAAATGTATGGGTAAGATTTAATTCAACGCTTGGTTAAACAAGTAAATGGGCGGTTAAACAATCAAGTTGTCTTTTATATATAGCTAGTAGGTAACTAGCTAATGCCCACGATTTTGTCCGCGTGGTGTTTGTTCTTTTTCGGTTTTTTTATCATCCCACAGAAAATCATTAATTTTCTGTGATTGTAGGCATATAAAATGTTGACCGGAAATGTGAGGTACCACCATGCAAAATTTCATTTAAATCGGTGCAACTGTTTTGGAGATTAGCATGTACAAACCGACAGAAAAACCAAATAAATTAAATAATCAGGATGTGCTATTTTACTTTTAACATCCCCCTCGGTTTTTAGCGTTTCTTTTCTATGTACAGACATTTGACCTCTACAGTTTTATTATATGTATAGATATTACGGATATCTATCTGTTATAATAGCAAGTAAAATAATATATTTGACTGTTTCAACTACGTCTATAATAATTACCATAATTATTTCCTAACAATTTCCGGTAATAGACATCAAAAGACGTTATTATGATACCGCGTGGGATAAATTTAATTATTTTAGTGTAATATTAGCGTTTTATAATGTTTACTGTATGATATGTACAAAATATTATTAAAACATGTATTTGAATGCAATATTTTAGATCCAGATATATCCGGGTCTGGTTGGTTCAGGGACTATCGTGCGTGCCTCGGTAAGTTCAATAAGCCGTCGATCCCAAAACTTTTACAATTATCTACAACAATCGAATACCAGGAAACAGACAGTAGCGTATAACATAATACTGCGGTCACCAACCCGCCTTCCAAGCGTAGTCACCCCATGGTGATATGATTCTCCTCCGAGAGAATGTTATGCATTTATAACATTCTCTCAGGGTAGGATCATATAATGTGTAAAATCCGTATAATAGTTTTTCTCAGGATCTGGTTGATTGAGGGACAACTCTCCGTGCCGAGATAGTAACGAATATACTTATACATACATAGACATTTACTGCAGTAGCCAGTCCACGTGGCTAGCTCGAAGATGCAAAAACTACCTTCGTGGGAGGCCCATGACCAATAATGAAAGTACGGACTTTTGATAAAATTGCTCACTTAGTTACAATTTAAAGTGTATTTCAAAACTCTACACTAGCCAATAACGTTATTTTGGAAACACTGCACTTTATTTACTAAATATTTTTATCCGAAAAATGAAGTGATCGTGGAAATTTAATTCATAGTAACATATTGAATGTAGCTCGTACAGTATGTTGGACTAAAATGTATTTCAATACCAGGAAACAGCATTTAATCAGCTTAGTACGACTACTACGCGTCTGTTTCGACTTAAATAATGTACATATTTCTACTTTCGGAACTATAGGATATATACTATATACTACCCATAGTATATTCAAATTTTAAATCATAGGGTACGGAGAAAAAGTAAAGACACTTTGTATTATTTACTTTAGGTATCCGACAGACGCTAGACGGTCGCCACTTCGGGCCTAAGCACACCACGTTTTTTAAACACGCCGTCGACGCGCGTTTTAGAAACGAAGTACTGACTTGCGTGCGTATCGCGCCTGTATGGGCACATACGCGCTTCAACGGCGCGTTTAAAAAACGTGGTGTATTTAGGCCCTTAGTGGTGCTACTAAACTTAGGGATCTCAATGAAATAATAAAATAATCAGTAGTTTATATTTGTTTAATACTAGTTGTTGCCCGTGACTTCGTCCGCGTCGATTTTGATTTCTCAATATAACACTTTCGACACCCCTTTTAATCGTATTAATTTTACAAACGCGAAAGTTATTATGTTTTGTTGGATATATGAATGTTTATTCCACCACAACCAACCTTTTCCACGCAAAAAGTACAAAACGGATTTAGGTGACATTTTTCACAGGGATAGTTTGTAAGCTGGATTAAAATATAGGAACTGCAAAAAATCACGCTCCGCCGCATAGGAGCTGAGAAGCAGTCCAATACGGATATAGTCGCTAGGCGCAGCAAGTAATAATTATTTGCGTGCTATTTCAGCGTAACCCGTCCTGTAAGTTGCGCGAGTTATCTATAGAAAAGTATAAAGATTAATAATTGATGAATTTTAAAAACTACAAAACAACGACTTTGTACTTTTGACTTACTTAACTAAATAACCTATATAACTTAACCATATTTGTATGCACAATATGCATGAGAGATAGTAACAACCTGCAAAAATACAATCACCAGCCGAAGACCCAACACGTATTTCGCTCCTCCACGGAGCATCAACAGGATGATGTTGATGAGTCGACCACTACTGCACAAAAATGTGATCTGAACTCCAAAGAATAGTCTATATTCCAAGTAACATTTTTAAAATACCTTGAATTTACAGAATTTGATTGCACCAGTTTTATTATATGTATAAAAAATAGACATAGTTTTGTGTCCATACAATGTTATATTTGAATTATTCAATGGGTATCTTTGTTGTTTCAGGTACATGTAACCACAGCCCATACCTACACATGATGTAAAGGTCAATGTTTCAACCATCTCCTCCGTTTGACGGTCTATCAACCTGACTTTGACGAATTGTCTCATAAACGAAGCGGTATTTTGTATGTGTGACCTCGAGGTATCTTCATTAATTTCTCAGTAAAGAAAACTTGCTAGTCGATAGCTTGTTTTTGTATTTTGATATTTCCTTTACTACACTAAAAAATGAAATAACAGCCCATATATGGACTAAAACTATATATTTTTTTTATGTAGATATGTGTTAAATAAGATATAGCTACAAGCAAGTATTGGCTACTAAAATAAAAAAAATTTTAGTAGTACCGAACTCATGAGAAGGTTAAGCCAAATTTAATTGGTTAACATACACAGTATTAATTCAGTAATTTATTTATAAATATCCAGGGGTTCACTGAGCTAAGCAACGCCGCACTAAGCAACGCCGCAAGCGATATTGCATTATATACTTTATGAATGGACTAACCCTCCGCCCGCAGTTTCACCCGCATAAATCCGGTCCCCAATTGCATAATAAAATAATTTTAACCCTTACTACTATCGTAGTAAGGGTTAAAATGGGCTATCTAACCCTAAAAGAATTTTTCAAATCGGACCAGTAGTTCCTGAGATTAGCGCGTACAACCAGCGAAACAAATAAACAAACTTTTCAGCTTTTTATATTAGTAAAGTATAGATAGATTATGTAAAATATATAATTCACTGTCGCCCATCGTGTCACTTAGATGAATCAACCTTTCAACCATCGATATCTCGATATCTAGACACTTATGGAATATGTATAGATTTGTATACACCTCAAATGACTGACCTAATATTCCGATAATAGCAGTATCTAGTTATCGGAACGCTATTAAATTGACAGTGATTGAAGCAGGCACTGACTAGTTCTGTGTTCATCATTCCCCAGAGGTTTCAGTTATAACGCGATTGATAGCTGACATAACACAATATTATTTAATTATTTACTACCAATTATATTTGATCGGCTACATTATTAAGAGTACACAGTTATCCTCTGGTGTATCAAAAATGTACCTATTACAAAAAACAAAGTAATTTCTACAGTCCGTTATACGTCCACTGTTGAACTGTTGAACAATCTTTGATCGTTGAGGGATATTGGCATAATAATGGTATAATGGTATTAATAGAAGCCACTTAAGGACATACAGCTGATGGATAGGCCGGTAGTCGTCTGATGGTCGGCATCAGTTCAAGGTTCATCACCAATCCACATGCCAAGCATGGGCTTGGCATGCGGAACTCTCCGATGATTCCGAGATCATTCTTTTTGTCATCTTTTAAAGTCTTTGTTTAATAATTTTATACATTTTTTAAACATCTTTAGTATCTAGGTTAGTGATCCCCATACATCGATATGTAGGCACTTATACCAGGAAAGTGTGAAGACAACAATGATAATTTCAAGTAGGTATCGAGTACAGGGAGCGCTCCCCCAGATTTACATATATAGAAATTTAGAATTTATTTAGATTTAAATGATATTTGGTACTGAGATAGTGTAGAACCTAAAAAAGGACATATGCTAATTTTTATTGCGAAAAAAGGGTTGAAGGGGGTTGAAAGGCTCACTATTACATGCGGACGAAGTCATTGGCACAGCTTAGCATTATAGATAGCTATCTATAATGTTATTTGACTATGGTATTCTGTAAGGTGTAAGGCAGTCGACTGCCTTACACCTTACAGAATACCATAGTCAAATACAGCTTACTAATACTATGGCATCAACAAAGTTTTTCTGAAAACATGCCACTTGGTCATAATAACTTATTGCGATCGTACAATCTAGGTTTCCTATATACATAACTTGGTACTCAATAACTATAAAATTATAGTAACTTGGTTTCTTCGTACAATTGAATGGTTTTACTGTGAGTCGATGGCAGTATTAAGTCCCGATATGATTGAAGCCCGAAGCTATCCATTTACTGAGCTAAGTCGTTGCCGAGAAATGAGAATTTTTTTTATTAAAAAAAAGGCTTTAGTTGGTATATACCTATAGTTAGAAAACGGAGGGATCTTAAAATATGTTTTTTATAATTTTTCATCATCGCATAATAAGTTATTTTTTCGTTTGTAGGTATTTGCTATTGGCGTAAAATGGAGTATATTCCTCTTTCAGCAGTTACAATTTCTTTGAGCACCAGAGCTATTCCTGTTCAAAATTAGCTTTAAAGTTTAAACCGCCCACCCACCACGGAATACTCCTAAAACATATGCTTGGTCTAGGTATCGTCGGAAAGTGTCGAAACGGTTAAATAATCCCACCGACACGGCAACATATAACATAGATTAGTATTGTTTGTCACAATAGGGATTAGGACACCATGCCATATTTCAACGAAATCCATTAAGCCAGCAAGGTGTGATTAATTAACACATTTCAACTTCACAAATTACCAGCATTTTATAATTATAATTTTGGCATATTATGATCTGTTTTTGGTGATATTGTATTTAATTTGGTTTTAAATTATTAAGTATTGAAATAGATCACACATATATATATTTATTTATAACAATGACATATAAACTAGATGTAGGCACCTACCGGTGACTCAGTAATTACAAAAGTTAGTTTAGAGCCTTGTTGTTCAAGGTTTCCTTTCTACCGAGAGCTGACCAATATTTGCGTAACCCACGGATTCAGGTTTTTTTTTCTTTTTCGGACGGTCATCTCTGACGCTTTTGCTACTTCACCGGGCATAAAGGCGAGCAGAGCTCTAGCCTAGATAAATGGTTTAAACACTACAAACTAAGCAACCTGCGCAAGAGGGCGTCCCCTGTGGGACTTGAACCTCGGCTCAGGCCGGTCGCTAACGGGGAGAGTAAGGGAGGGAAGCTTTTAGTTTCTTTAGGGGAGTTTTGTGCAACTGTCGGTTATTCTGAGTCTAGGTGTGCTTTGTATCCGTGAACACACACAACTCAAATTCATAATTATAATAATAATATTATTATAGTATTACTCCGGCAGTTGTATTAAAAAAAAGACAGCTTGATTTTTCGTTTTTCTTTCTTTTGTGTAAATGTACAGTGTCATCACGTCAATGAATAACTACATTTTCAACCAAGTCACTAATATTTCGAAAACCTGATGTTTTCTACCAGCATTTGGTAGATTGCACAGATTATTTATTCTAAGTAAAGTCAACTGAATGCCATCTGACTTAATTAGAAAATCAAAGTGAAGTAATTAACAAAAGTTTCGTTTAGCAGCGTTATTGATTTGCGGTGCTTATTCAAAATGGCGGACGCTGATGGACGTCGATAAGAAACTTAAACCGTATTAATAAAATATATACAAAAAAAATAAATTGAAGTGTCTGTTTGTATTGAAAAATTAACTAATGTTTACAAAATGCATGATTAATGTATATGGAGTAGAAATTATAAATACTTTTGAGAAATAAATGTCTTAAACCGTATACTCAATTAAAAATGAATTGTCAATTAAAAAAGGAATTAGCCAGTCCTAATCGACATTTGTACCAGATTATTTCAGTAATGGCTAAATTGATTTCGATTCACTTGTAGATAACTTTTTTATAAGGTGTAATACAAATACTTAATTTGGCTGTCTGTTCATTTGTCCGTGTAACCTTATCTTCAAATAGAATTTAGACAGACTTCATTGGTAGAAAGCTGATATTATAAGTACTACTTAGATCAGGCTCAGGCTTTTTTTTTTAATTTGCCTATGTTTTCAGAAACAACATTTTTCGTATTTTGCGTGGATGAAGTCACGGCCAGCAGCTATTTACAAATAAATACTGTTTGAAAATAGAACAGCTTTTATTGAAATAAATGTTAAATTATATTTAATAAGAACGATTGAGGCACTTTTCAATCTAAATGTCTTTGTTAATTTGATGTGCAATTAGTGCTTTTGACGAAATACTAAATTAAATATTTCCATTAGTAACTTATAATTGATTCGAGACAATAGCTTTCAGATCGTAATTAGTAAGCAAAGTGCAGATGAAAGACGATTCTAATGTAATTCGTTCTTAAATCTAGTCATTGTTAAGTAATATAACATTTTGTAAGCACATAAGGAAATATAGCGGTACAAATTATATTTACATAAAAAGGAGATATTATGGAATTTGAAAAATAATAGGCTACCTTATTATGTTATATATATTATATGATCAACTTACATAATTATCATCTGCCCATATAACGTCTACTACTGAACATAGGCCTCCTTCCTATAGAAGGTTTAGCCATAGTCATTGCGCTAGGCAGGCGGGTTGGTGACAGCATTATTAAGTATATTGTAACCCACAAGGAAACACTGCTGACCATTACCTGGTAAACGTTAAATTGCTTTAGATGAAACTTCTTAATTAGAACATTAGAATAAATTTAGAACATCGGTAGGATTCGAAACTGCATCTTAGGTATAGTCCCTAAGCCCTAATGCCTTAATCATTCCGCCACGGTGGCACCTAACCGGTCGTCGAAATCTATCAATCTATTTTATAACACGCCTCTAAGGAAAACGCAATCTCAAATATAAAATTTAGTACTCGGTAAACTTTTCCGTAAAGTATTCAAACATTTGAAAATTCTTAATTGATTTTCCAAATACTGAATTCAATTTAAAATCGTAACTATTTTAACTTTGTTGCTATTTAGCTATGTTATTTTTTTGTTTTACTTCGAATGTCATTTGAGAAGCTGATAGTCAGTCCTATAGTTACAATAGATAACATCTTAAACTGTTTTTTTTTTCAGAATAGACTAATCAATTTATTTATATTACTTACATATATTTCCCATCGACAAAACTAGTCAGGTATTTTCGAATGCACACGTAAAAAGACTGCAGTACAAATTGCACGTTCGTTCTCTTTGTGCACGTTTCAGGCGCTTTTTTATATGAAATACTTACAAAGGATTCCGTCGCGTGAAAAATGCGATGCGGGAGTGATGTGATAGAAAATCGAAGAGATTTTTGTAGTAAGACTAGAAAATACTTATTCAGACACAAAGTTTCCCATACAAATGAAAAATAAGAAATCATATTCATTTGTTTTTTTTTAAAGACTACTCCCGCACTCCTAAATTTAATACTTGTATCGCTGGGAACATGTGCATGAGTTGTGTGTATGGAACACACCATTCATGGACAGAAAAGACACCCAGGCTCAAAACAACTATCCATAATTCTAAGATCACTATAATATAATTGTCCCGGGTGGGAATCGCACTTAAAACAAAAGGCCCCAGAAGCAACTTAAGCCACCGACGAACTGCTGGCATTTACATAGATATTTAGATCCTTATCTAAGTCTACATGAGAGAAAATATACATTTATACAAAGTAAAATCAATAAAGTGTATGTTGATTTTTTTAAACCTATTCGAAGCAGTAGTATATTTCGACCGCAAGAAAAACCGAACCATTAGTCAAAATAAAAATAAGTAATGCTGCTTTAATTTGTTAGGAACATAAAACCAAAAGTGTCACTTTTTGATAATGCGTTATAAGGACATAGACCAATTCGCTTTGAATTGTTTTTTTTAAGGCCACTATTAAATTACCCAGTAGCGATATAAACCCATGTACTTCGATTCTTGCATAGATATTGCCTACATTCATCTATATGATACGTGGTCCGAAATCTTCGAATTCCTTTTAAGAACATTGCACGAATGGAATGAAACGATCGTGAGATATAGCATAGTTACATTTTATGTTGAGAAAAAATGTAGGATACATTTAAGCTTTTTTCTCAATTTTAAATGTAAAGTATGTGATACTTCCTTAAAAAAACTAAAAACTATTAAAAACCCTTGTACCTAATTATAAGCGCACTATTGGTCAGGGGTGGTTTAAATGTGCGCTTTTTGGAATGCAGCCCAATGCCCCTTGGATATAAACCCCCCCCAGCCCACTCCCCATTGAAGACAATCAAACTTTTTTTTTCATTTGGAACTTCAGATAGTCCTGCTTAAGCTATTATAACTAGGTCGTCGTCTAGGCATGTGTTAATACGACCGACACGGGTGATTCCCAAGTTTACCATAAATTCATGAACCGCCTCTGCTAGTTATACTTGTTGTACTAGTTATACATATACGTAATAATCTTTCATAATCACGTAATATGGGAGACGTTCGACATTAGTCATTCATAGCTCATACTACTTCTAATACCGCACGAGTGCCCATAAAGCATATTGTCATGACAGTAATAAATAATTAAACACATGCCTCGGGCCTTCCCGAGAGCTTAATGAGATAACCGATGCCGTTAATACGACATTAGTATGACACAAATAAAAATAAATACTTACTATTGGTTATCATCACAGCACATGAGAGCCTCCGTAGCGTAGCGGTATTTTGCTCGCTTTAAATCTCGGAGGTCGTGAGAACTGTGTGAAACTAAGATTTTTTCAGGGTCTGGTTGGTTGCGGGGCTACCCTCCGTGCCTCCGAAAGCACGTTATGCCGTTGGTACCAATTGTTATAACATCATCTATAATAATCGTATAACTTTTAACGGGTAGGAGCGTTTCCTTGTGTGGTACAACATAATACTACGGTTGCCAAGCGTAGTGACTATGGCAATGACGTTATACGGGCTGGTGATGATAATATCATCATAAAAGCCGGTTGTCGTCCATTGCTGAACATAGGACTCCCTTGTCGATTTCCAGCGGAAACGATTTCTAGGGGCCTGCTGACTACCTGCAAGCTTTATGATGGATTGGTTATGAAATACGCTATAAATATTTTAACTTAGCTCTAAAAATTACATCGGTTGATACCCGCGACGGACAAAAAATCTAAAATCGCTTTCCGGGTCTGGTTGGTTGACCCTTAAAGATAGTTATAACTTCGTCTGTACAAGTTGTACACCTGGGGATAGACAACTTCGATTTTAAATATACACTGTACAGCGGCCACCAATCCGCCTGTCAAACGTGGTCAGTATGGAAAAAGCACTATTGGGGAGGCCTATTTAGCATTCGCCAAATATAGCTGATGATGATTATATTCAAATGAAAATGGTTTTGTGATCGATAATATACGTTTACTAACCAACATAATAACTCAGTCACTATAATTTCAGATACTTCATATTCGTTTTGTGTATCATATTTTGACATTATTGTGATTCTTTTCATTCCAGTATCATTATTTGAAGAGAATATCGATAAACATCGCTTCATGATACATTTACATTATGAAAAACCTATTGTACTATACAATAGGTTCTTTTATAACGTACTGAATGATATACATATGGAATAATATAGTGCCTTTTATATTTTTTGCGTCATGCCTAAAAGATAATCCTTTATAGGAAGGATAACGTAATCTTATCAATCCATAGAAAGAGGTTTTCTGAGCATCCTACGTAGGTAATAAATAAGTTTTATGTACTTATACGCTAAGAATGGAAAAGAAAAGCAATTTCGGAGACGATACAAGTTTCACAACTTTCTAACTGTTATATTTTGATGGCTCTTGTATAAGATGGATTCAACGTATCTTAGACTTTCAATATCAGTTTTTGGGGCACGCTATATACCGCTCAGGGCCAGATTCGAGGGAGGACAAGTGGTGCTAAAGCCCCGGGATCTATAAAAGAGAGGAGCCTCCACAATAGAGAATAATAAACTATTACATGTTTCAAATAATACGTTTTCAAACAGCATTTTTGTCCCACAATACTTCTACAAACATAATATTAAAATTCGTGGATATTTAAAACAGTATCATATCATATTATTTAGAATTAAGTGTTATTAAATATCTAATTTGCACATAACTTGTTAGAAAAATTAGTGTTTTAGCAATTCAATTACTATAGTATTTATATATTACTAATCGGAAAATAATTAGAGGCCTCTGAATTTCTGAGCGTTTCTCCATAGCGTTTAGAATTCCAAATTCGGCCCTAGTTTCGCTTTTAATGGAGGGCACTCAAAGTTTCTCGTCAGATAGTAGGTAGAAACGCACAACAAAATATTGACTTTATCGATAGCGTTGCCCCTTCACAGTTTGAACACTTATATGAGAGCCAGGCCCACGTTATTTTAGCGAGGTCGATAGTTAATTTTCATGTACACATAAGATACCTACAGCGAACCTAAGGGTATGCGTTAATACGTATATTAAACTTTGGGTTTCAGTATTGAATATGTTGGTACGGTCACTAGTGTAAGGTTTACTGGGAGAAAACCTTTTGTCTATTTACACGTGTCATAAACTTTTAACGTTACCTAATATGGCTTATAGCGTAAAAATATAAAACGGATTTGAGTACTCAGAGTACCTACTCGGAGTGCTCAAAATCCATAGTATATTACTATGCTATAAGCCATACTCAAAAAAGGAGATTTTTATAAAAATTATGAAAACTGAAAGTATGTACGTACATATTTTTAATTCGATATTTCTTGAAATAAAAAATGAGAATAGACTATTTCCTATAAAAATATATGAATATATGATAGAAATATAATGTATATGACGAGGAAGGACGAGCATCGTTGTTTTTAATAAGGTGTGACGTCATCATTGCTGACGTCACATTCATCAGGATGGTTCTCTATCGAGGGTTGTTGATCCATAGTAACAGCAAAACTCCATAATATGGTTTTCAAGTTTTATTCCAGTAAATTGAGGAGCTCCGTACAGTCCGGCAACTCGAGCGAGACTGAATTGCAATCGGTCCGCCGGCCGTATTTATACTAAACGAGCGGCTCACAAACAGTAAACAATTTAGTTTGATAATTTTCAAACTATGTGAACAGATAATTATTTCTACAAATATTTCAACGATTTACAAATCATAATTTGATCCTGAATACTTATTTATTAGTCTAGTATTTTATGAACATATTTGTGTTTCTATCAAATCATGCATTGATTCACAATTTATTTATTTTGATGAGACGAGTAATTGTATTTATGTGTTTATCATTAATGAAGTGTTGTTGCTATGCTTATTTTATGTGGTTGCGCCGATACGGCCATTCTGACAGGCGGTGCGCGCTCTGCACCAGCCTCGTTGATTCTCGTCGCGTAATTGTACAATTTTATTTATTTTATTTTATTATTTTGCATCTATGATTAAATCTAAGTTCTGTCCTTTGAGTATGTTATTATTTAGACGGACCAAAAGTATCTCGACGAACGCGCTTTAGTGCTACCACCGGATCCAATACGCCCCAACTGAGAAGATCCGGCGAAACAAACTCAGTGGAGTTATTCTACTGCCGGTTTCAACGCGGCCTCATCGAGACGATCCGGCGAAACATACTCAGATGGGCATGTCCAAGAAGTTTTGGTCCAGTTACTTTTATTATTTAATTGGCAAACACAATTTACCAATCGGTTGTCTTTATACGAATTTTATTTACGTTTTCATTAAAAAACAGATTAAATAATTTATTTAAAGACAGAACTAAATAAATATTTGGGAGTATTATTTTTATTATTACAGATAGTAATTTCTGTGTAAGTCTAGGAATATCAATGCTAATAAGGTGTTGGAAGTTCTCGACGAGTTCTCGGAGGTTCTCGTAGAGTTCTCGGAGGTTCTCGTAGGGTTCTCGTAGGGTTCTCGGAGGTTCTCGTAGGGTTCTTCGCGAAATCTGCAATACTAGAAATAACTTTCTCTGAGTTGGGTATCTGTGAGCAACTTGTTGTGGTTATGCAAAAACATGCATTTCTATGTTAGTCTAGGAATATCAATGCTAATAAGGTGTGTAAGGTGTTGGAAGTTCTCGAAGAGTTCTCGGAGGTTCTCGTAGAGTTCTCGGAGGTTCTCGTAGGGTTCTCGTAGGGTTCTCGGAGGTTCTCGTAGGGTTCTCGGAGGTTCTCGTAGGGTTCTCGGAGATTCTCGTAGGGGATGGAATGATGCTGTGCTCTGGGCGGTCCTGTTCGCCGTGGTACACAGAGGCTCTACTGGGAGTATGGAACTAGGTTGAAGGTGTTTATACACAGGTTCTAAAAGAGTTAAATTCAAGGTAATATTTTGTAAATATGTTCAACTCACAGTTTATTGTGGCAATGAATCTTCTTCACTTTGATCTCGTAGTTTTTGCTGAGGCAACCCGTCACTTGATGTGCTTGGTACGGGGCTCTATTTCTATTTCAGGTGATGGTAGTGGCTCATCTTCTGCCGATACGGTTACCTGATCACCAGGTTGTGATGCACGACGAAGTTTAAATTTAGGCTTACCTCCAGAACATAGCGCTCCGGAAAAACTGACCCCGGCAGGAGAACTCCACTCCTCAGCCGTCCGCACCACGAAAGAGGAAGCAAATCGCCTCGTGCGTATCGAAGGAATGTCAACAACAAAAGGGTGAAACCGCTCGCCGCACCCAGTCGTCCGGTGATGGAAGGGTGAAGGGGGCATCAGGTTATGTAGAACCTCCGCACACTCCCTGAAATGTAACCGATAAAAAACCGATAGGCAGGCCACTCGAGGCTCCGAAGACTTGCCTCCACAAGTGAGCCATTGCCTATGACTCTTCGCTCGACGCCCCAATGCATCCAGAGCATCCAGCTAATATCTGAAGATAGAAAGAAAGATTTGAAGTACCGCCCCACCCTGGAGAGGAATGCCGTCAGGACCACCAGCCTTATTCACATCCAGAGTGCAAAGAATGTTTAAGTACCACTTTTTGCCGAATGTAGAAGTCCAATGAGGTAACCTGGGTGGACTTTTACCAGCAGCATCTAGTTGTGAATTCTTAGTAAATAGAGATGCAAATAAGTCTGCTTTCTCCTTGGCGGTGTGAGCTAATGAACCGTTCGGCTCCTGCAGTGGCGGAAAAGAGGACCGACAGAAATAGGCTTCGACCGATTTGGCAAGAAACCAAAAAGCTTTACTCCCAGATGGGTAAGATGCTAGTGTGGCTCCAATGCGTCCAATATGGTCAAAGCGGGCCCTGCGTAGCGCACGTTTGCAAGACTTGGCAGCTTATGTGCTTCAGTACTATCACACTCAGCGCCGAACCATGAACGGGCCTTGTCTCGGAGTGAGACATCAGAAAATGGAACGAAATATTCCATAGTCTGGCATATCACCCCAGAAACAGCCTCCGCGCAGCAAGTTGGGTCGTCTGAAGAGAAGCACAAGCGCAGCCAAGGGTAAGACGCGAAAAAATACCGCATCCCATCCCAATCTGCTGACTTGTATCGCCATACTCGCCTAGTCCCCTTGAGATCGGGATCGGGTGGCGAGCAGACAGACACAGATTTCACCAGACAGTGGTCGGAGCCACCCAACGGCGAG
This sequence comes from Nycteola revayana, assembly GCA_947037095.2. Lineage (NCBI taxonomy): Eukaryota > Metazoa > Arthropoda > Insecta > Lepidoptera > Nolidae > Nycteola > Nycteola revayana. Next base: position 9,668,253 of record OX344845.2, on the reverse strand, counting down.
GAAACCGCGACTTGACATGGGTCTGGATCAGTTGTCAGCAGAAGGTCCAAGCAACCGGCCGCATGGCCATCAATGTCGGGCACCCGTGTCAGTCCAGTCACCAGTTGGGAGAGACCAAGCGTCAGTGCGAATGCACACGCCAATCCCCCAGCATGGCCGGTGCTCCGGTATGGGCACAGCCACTCCTGGTGGTGGGCATTGAAGTCCCCCAGAACAACCAGCTGCACCGATGGGCACCTGAACTGAGCCAGTTCAGCAGAGTCCGAAAGATAGTGAAACAACCTGGTTGTCCCCATGTTGTCGGTGTGCGACCGATAGACACCAGCATAGAGTATCTGCTCCAAGCGAGAAACTGGAATCCTCAATGTTACGGAGACACCGACAGCAGATGTCATCGCGAGCACACACGCAGGCGCCAGCGCGTGGCTTAAAACTGTGCTCCAGGGTGTACTTCGGGCGGCGCAAGCATGCTGCGTCAGCCGGACATCTGATTTGCGTCTCCATGAGGAACAGCAGATGTGGTTTTTCGGTCTCATGGTGGTGATGGACCGGTATGAGATCGGAGTGCAGACCTCGGATGTTAGAGGTGCATTTTTTTTTTTTTGATCATGAGCGACTTTTCGTGTTCGCCCTCTTCCCACAACTCTTGCATAAACGCTCGAACATTTGCTGATTCATTTGCATCATGTGCATGAAGAATTAAGGTGGCACCCCACCCATGGACGTATTGGGCATAGGTACATTGATCATCGGCTGTTGCCCCTGTTGCGTAGACCCCATTGCTTGAAGCTGAGGTTGAGACGCAACAGGTGGTGATGAAGCAGTTCCAAGGATCACTTCGAGTCCCACTTCTGATGACGAGGAAGGACGAGCATCGTTGTTTTTAATAAGGTGTGACGTCATCATTGCTGACGTCACATTCATCAGGATGGTTCTCTATCGAGGGTTGTTGATCCATAGTAACAGCAAAACTCCATAATATGGTTTTCAAGTTTTATTCCAGTAAATTGAGGAGCTCCGTACAGTCCGGCAGCTCGAGCGAGACTGAATTGCAACCCGTTAGTCTTCCTCGTGGACTCATTCTGAGTCCCGGGGTGACGGCTCAGGTCAATGGACCTCTTCCGTGGTGTCATCCGCCACCTGTGAAGACAGGTGGGTCCTTGGGTGGGGGCCCGAGGGCCCTCGTGGTTGTTCTCGTCCTTGTTGGCGCCGCTAGCGAGGTCAAGCCCCTACGGACGAGTCCGAAGGGGCGACCAACATGCTAGCGGCGCTTGTGTCAGGTCCGGTAGTCATCGCTCCCTTCCGTGCGGGCGAGGTCGAGCCCGCCAGGGAAATGTCCCCGGGGGCGACCGTCAGCCGGCAGGGGAAGGGAGCGGTCGTCATGTCTGGGGGGCGCAGGAGACTGCTCCGCGTCATTGGTACGCCTCAAGGAGGCACTGCAGGATCAGCTGGGTGGGGTCCCGCTGCTCCTGGAGCGCGATCAGCACCCTCTGGAGGGTACCAATGACGCTGGTCATCCTGGGGTCTCTAGCCGGCTGCTGCTTCGCCTTCGTCCCCTCCGATGGGGTGGCGACCACAGCAGTCGACGGCTTCGTGGGCTTCTCTTTTTGGGCCTGCGCCTTGCGCTTCCGCAGGCGTTTCTTCTTTGTTGTACACCCCCCCGGGGCGTTGGCGGCAGCCATCAGGGAGGTCGGGGCGTTCCCCTCCTCAACCTGACGGTGGGCAACAGGCTTGACGCCTGTGGTGGTCCTGGCGACGGTCCCGCCCTTCCTATTACGAGCTTCTCGCCGGAAGACCGGGCACTGGGCGTTGTTGGCCGTGTGCGGCCCACCACAGTTGGCGCACGTCGGCGGCTCCTCACGGGGGCGCGTACAGTCCCGGGCGTTGTGATGCTCGCCGCACCGCACACAAGCAATCGGCCTGTGGCAGTGGTGCGACGAGTGCCGGAACTGTTGGCAGCGGTGGCATTGCGCGGGGCCTTTCTTCCCGCGCCACGCCTCGATTTTCACACCGGGCATACACAGAAGCTCGGTGACTTCGTATATGCCCGGCATGAGGTTTGCCGTCCTCGCCAGCTGCGCGAAGAAAATGCAGCCGGGGCGTCCTTGACGAGCGCGAATGGGTCTGACGAGCTCAGGCTTAAAGCCGAGCTCAGTCAGTTCGCGCTCGATCTCTTCCGGCTGGGTGTTGACAGGCAGCCCTCGGATGGCCACCTTCAAACCCCGCTCGTCGGGAAGGGTGTAGGAGAACCAAGGGGTCTCCGCTTGGTCCAGCGTGTACAAGTACCGCTGGACGTAGCGATACTCCTCCTCGGTCCTCGGGATGAATCGCACACCCTTTCCATACGGGCGTGCGTTCGGGGTGTGGCCGAGGGCTTTCTTCATCTCCCTGAGATGTCGCGGCCAATCCGGGAGTTTCTCCACCACAAAGGGTGGGAACCTGCGACCGGTTGGCTTCAGGGAGGCGTCGGTGGTGGTGGTGGCAGCGGCGGGGACGGCGTCGAGGCGTGGCGAGGCCTGTAGCGATGCACGCGGCGAGGGGCGCGGCGATGTGCGCGGCGATGCCGCCATGGCGGCGTAGGAGGGGCCCTCCTCCATGGGGGACCCTTCCGGTATTTGGGGACCGGGGAGGACGAACGGGGGCGTCCTCTCCAGGTCGACCCGTTTGAAGGGTTGCGGCGGGGAAGGAAACCTTCCCGGCGCAACGGATGTCAGCGGCGCGGGGCAGCGAGATGGGGTTTGGTTCCTCGCCTTCGGCGCCCTCTGTTGCAGAGGCGCAGGCGGGGGTGGCTGTCGGGTCGCAGGCGGGCGCTCCCTCTTAGAGGCCGCCCTGCTTTGGGGTACGGGGGTCAGGAGAAGCGTGGGCGTCGCGGTGCGGGTAGAACTGAATTGCAATCGGTCCGCCGGCCGTATTTATACTAAACGAGCGGCTCACAAACAGTAAACAATTTAGTTTGATAATTTTCAAACTATGTGAACAGATAATTATTTCTACAAATATTTCAACGATTTACAAATCATAATTTGATCCTGAATACTTATTTATTAGTCTAGTATTTTATGAACATATTTGTGTTTCTATCAAATCATGCATTGATTCACAATTTATTTATTTTGATGAGACGAGTAATTGTATTTATGTGTTTATCATTAATGAAGTGTTGTTGCTATGCTTATTTTATGTGGTTGCGCCGATATATATAAAATGAAATATATGATAGTAATATAATGTACCCATAATTTCTAATAAATTTTCTACTCTAGCCTTAAAGCGCGCGGTTGTTTTATGCGGAGATCGCAGCGTCAGACGCATGCGATCAACGGATGCACTCAACTCACGCTGCGCTTGGCGCTGCGTCAACCGCGTAAAACAATGGTTTGTAATTATATTACCTGATATGAAATCAACATATCAGACAATCTTGTCTAAATTTTAAAGGACTTTTAAGAAACAACTTACAACATATAAAGCAATAATTTACTTCAATTTTCCTGTGTGAAACTTTGATACAATAATAAATATACTTACAGCGTATGACTTCCTCAAACATCAATAGAATTCATTCAGAAAGTTAAGTCTATTAAGGCCGTGTCGTTTTCGGCTTAAAATAAAGCATCCCAATTTTATCGCATAGGTGTCTTAAGAGGCGACTATGGCACATACATTTTGATGGATGGGCTGCAACGTAAACTTATCATCTTACGTCTCCAATTCGCCAGCTAAGCGTGGTGATTAAGCCAATATCCATCAAAGTACCTGGCTATCTAAAGTCTATGTTCAACTGTTAACATAAACGGGTTGTTGAAGAAGTTGCAATCTATTAAGGTAATCTATTAAAAAAATATCAAATTGATTCATAAATGACGAGGTTCCTAGATATTTTTTTAGTCTCTGTAAAATGTTCTTACACAATATATTTAATGCATAATAATCCAAGAGACGGGACCTGAAATACAGGCCTAAGGCCTAGATTGGGCACAATATGTTGTATGACCTTAATTATTTAAATAAAAAGAAACCACTGGGTTTAGGAATAAAATCTTTTTATAAATGAACTAGTTGCATATCCAAATTCGCTAGGATATTTATATAAGTAAGTAAGTAAGTATTTATATCGAGGGTATAGTGTTCAAACCCAATAAGTCGTCAAATACATTATAGTAGTTATTATAAAAAGAATGGTAAAAGATCCTTTTCGAAATTAAAAAAAATATCAAAATCTATTTAAGATCAAATAAATATTTAATGGCAACCTTCGTAGCGTACCGGTATTTGGTTAGCTTTAAATCTCGGAGACATACACCAAACCTGCAGCCTTCGAAAGCGACGGAAAATGATTTATCTTGTTTTTTATTGTGATTCTTTAAATAAAACCATTTATTAAAGTACATAATATGTTTCGTTTCTTTAGATCTAAAACCCAATCAGTTGGTGCCCTTTGTAACTTATATTTTTACTAATTCAAAATGGACTACCTCAGAAACTCTAAAATTCTGTTTTACACTAATTCAACGTATCCATTTTCGCCACAAATACTCATTATAACGATATTATTTGAATAACATAGGTATTTTTATCCATAAAACTTAAATATTGAATATCTCAAAAGTGTCAATTTCGTACTTATTGGGTTTGAGCACTATACCCTCGATATGTATATAAGTATTTCCCGCGGTTTGTTCCAAAATTTGCGTTCATACAAACATTCTCCTGAATAAAACGTAACGTAAAAATAATTTAGTGCAATCATTCCGAAGTTATTACGTAAGTACGTACAGTTATATTTTAATTGATAATATGGTTGGTACATATGGTTATGTCTGACGCATTCTTCTTTACTCAACTTTCAAAGGTATAAGACCTTTTCATAAAAAAATGCATTAATATTCCTTTTCAATAAAATTGGTACATATTAAAATATGCATGTAAAATCCTCCTGTTGTGTGTAAATAAATAAATATACTCCATAAAGTAACACGTGATAAATGCAGTGTGTGACGTCAGCACCGCATCTCAACAACATAAATTCTTTTCTTGTCAGCTGCTTTTAGCGTCTAGGTATATTTTACAACCGTACAAATTTATGGATAAACTAGCGTTTGCACTAGTGCTGCTGAATTTCGTGGTGATACCTCCAAATTATATTTAGCTTGGTCGTCGTTCTTAAAAGGTTTACTAAGAAAATCTAAAAGCAAAATAGAATTCAACAAGCTGTATGAAATTTACGAGTTCAGTTTCTTGAAAAATAAGTTATCCAAATTTGTGATATTTGATTGTTGATGATAAAATGCGTGTTTATAATTTAATTTTTAAAAGCTGTGATTGTGACATTATAAATTAATGAAGGGTTTGTAATGTGTACCATCACAACTTTTAATATACATTTATATTAAAATAATATAAATGGGCAATTAGAAAAAAAACGAACAGAATTAAGAACCGGCCTACGTAGCATATACATTTCTTCTGTATTTTACTGTATTAATATTCTACACTAATTTATACGTTACTACCTACACAGAAGTATTTTTACTCTGAATAATTTCTATTTGAATTGTATATTTGTAAATTTTAATAGAGACGCCAAATGTTGAAGCTATAATCGTACGTACGTCACCTGTATCCATTAATATTATAAATGAAAAGCTTTGCACGGATGCATCCATATAAAGTTTCAGTTGTATGGATGAGTGTTACTCTTTCGCGTAAAAAAATACAGAATGGATTTGATTGAAATATCATACCGGGATAGTTTACAAGCTGGATTAACATACATATATGCTTTAAACATTATTCTGCAATCCCTGGAGCAGGATAGCAGGCTAACGCGGATTAATGCGAATTCTGGGGGCTTGTTATATATATTAATCTCCGAGAAAACGTTACTCATAATACAAGGAAAACCTTATTACAATCCATAGTATGTTTTCAGATGTTATTGTTTTAATTGCGTAAATTTCTCCTTCAGCTTACTCGGGTAAAATATGAGGACCGTACCTAAACAACATGTTCCTAAAACTTCGAAACTTACGTTCCTGAATTACTTTAGAACCGTTGTTCGAAGATGCCCATAAATTGTCAAATAATTTTGAGGACAAGGCCGCGTGTGCCTGGCAAGCATTCCACGAAATTGTTTTACAAGTTTCACGACCAATTTAGCATGCAAATTTGTAGCGACATAAGGAATCAATAGAACTCACCACGAACCGACCTTCGTGATCAGTCAGAAAATGACTTTCGTTTTTCGCGACCTATTATTACTTGTAATATCGCTTTCTTCGACCTAACACACAAAAAGTTCGCAACAAAAACTTATACAAAGAAAATTGCCGTTTACATGCTCAAGAATTATGAACAAAAAAGGCTTTTGTATTAATAGCCGTAGTCTGTGTTTAATGGTATCTTAAAGTCACGTAATAGTCTGTAATAAGGTCTTTAAAATAGCCATTTTTCTGGAATTTTTACCTACAACTCGAAGTTTGAGATAAAATGAAAATTACTTACTCACCTAACAAAGCCATCACATAAAATTGCCTGGAAAATAGTTTTCTGTATAAAGTGGAGACCGACCTACTTCGAGCTATTTTCTATCTAAACCAAAAAGTGCACGTTACATTTCTCCAATAGAGGTTTTGGGATGCAATATAGATTATAAGACACTAAAACATAAACATAACATTTTTAGTGTAAAAGAACCTATAGCTAAAACATATGGAGAAATCTCCCTTAAAACAGATATATTTTAATAATAAAGATCAATATTTACTTCATTACCGTGTGGTTTCTATGGTAGAATAGATCACCATATCTTTTCCCTTGGGTTTTTTAAAAGTCGACTAAGGGACATATACTTGATGCATAGGTAGCAGCATCTCTCCGTTCACAACTCACCATCTCACTGTGATCAACAATCCGCCTGCCAAGCGTGATGATTATGATAATATCTCTCAACGAACCTGAAGAAGAGGCACATGTTCACACATGGGAACGTAAACGGGATAATACATACTTTATTTTCATTGTATAATCCATAAAAGAAAATTTATTTTGAAAAGATATTGTTTGGAGTAGCAAAATACAATCATTAAAACAAATATGAACATTGGACAGGTTGTAAAATCAACACCAGTTGCGGAGTAATAAAGAAAACCACATGAAAATTAAATTTATTTCAAAGCCGCTGTTTACAATTTAACCGGAACCATACCCATTTATTTTGGGGATTACGTAGTGTGATGATGTAATTTGTATTCATTTAATTTTCGCTTTCGACTTATATTAAGGCGGTGGTATTGAAACGACATGTGGCGGATTGTGACGTATCACTTTTAACATATCGTCGATGATATTACAATACCACATAAGTGACTTTTGCTATTATGGTATAATTTCATTTGGCAAGAATTATTTATTTATTTGAGTTGTAAAGGGTTAATATCTATTTGTTACATTTGATCTTCAGTATCATCGACGATAATAACATGTGACATACATGTTCTCGTACAAAACACATGAAATTATATTATGTACTAGCTGACCCAACAGACGTTGTCCTGTCTCAACTAAGAATATTGAATTCGAATTGGTATTGATAACTCCGACCGAAGTATCTGTTTTAAACTATACTCATTCTTTTACATACTCATTGACGTTATTTGCAGCACGTAATATGTCAATATTATGTCAAACGCCATAAGGTTACATTTAAAAAGTTTACATAAGAAAATTTAATATGGTGGTTAAGTATACTTAAATTTTCTAATTTTCTAATTTTTTTCTATCATAAGAATCTTCTCCTGGCAATAACACACACAAAAAGAACTACGTTCCAAAAAAGAATGAGCGAAATCGGTCCCGCTGTTAACGCCTGATGCCATGACCAAGGGAAACAGGAATTCATTTTTATATAAATAGAGTTGGAGGAAGAAGCTTTCTCTGAATGCCGCATAAGAATGGTTGTCTATCAGATATAACGAAGTAGTTGGCGTGGGAATGTGTATCAGTAGATACGTTTGTTACCATTGGGGGACGAAATATATTTTATTTCCTGCGCCCCGCGGTTTAACCGCGTAACTCGGCCTCAGTGGGTCTGGACGTTTTAGCCTATATCCTATATCCAGCTTATAAACTTTTGGCATTTTCATTAAAATCCATTGGCCAATCCGGCCCGCCCCGGCTTCGCACGGGTGGACTTTTACACCCTACCCTACCCTACCCCTACCGCTACCCCTATCCTACCCCTACTCTACCCATACCCTACCCTACCCTACCCCTACCCCTACCCCTACCCCTACCCTACTCCTACTCCTACTCCTACCCCTACCCCTACCCTAATTATTCCATGTCAGTTGCGTTTTGTTATACCACATTTTATGTCACGTCACACGGGAACGACGGGAACGGCATAAAAAGTATCTTAAGTCCTTCTCCCAGTTCTTAGCTACCTCCCTACCAATTTTCAGCCAAATCGGTTCAGCCGTTCTTGAGTTATGAATAGTGTAACTAACACGACTTTCTTTTATATACATATATAGATATTGAAATTGTTAAGTTTATTTTAATAATCATTTGTTACTAGTAATATAATAATTACATATCTTAATTGCTGCTCACAAAATAAGATTTGATACACAAAAAATAAATTTAATTAAAATTAACAATAAGTTTTCTTGAATCATAGTTAAGATAGATAGATAGATAGATAAACTCTATATTGTACACTAATAAGAATAGAACACAGAAAGCTTACATAATAAACGTTTTACAGAGTAGGTACAATTGGTGGCCTTATCACAAAATGTGATCTCTTCCAGGCAACCGAACACGGAGTCAAACAAAGGAATATAAGTGTACTTATGTGAGAGCGAGAGCTAGAGTATCTATTACAGATGTTAACCTGTATTACAGGTCGCCAGGTCCTCGTCCCAACATCCAGATCAGAATGTTTTCATATGATAGAATTTACAAATAATTATGGAAGGAGTTGAAATAATATAGGTTTAAAAAAAAGTATAAATCATACCAATTATTATAAAACTCGCACGGTTTCACGAGCGAAGATCCCGTTCCCGTTGAAAGCTTGACTTAAAATATAGCCTATGACACTCATAAATAACGTGGCTTTCTATTGGTTAAAAATGTGTAAAATCGTACTACATAATAAAACCACACAAACAATTCAAAAACTCTTTATAATATTAGATAAATTGTCGACATGATTTTTTTTATTGTTAATCAAATAATGGTAGATTATTATAATGTAAACATGCAGCCATTACCTCATTTTATCCGAAATAAAACAAAAAAATTGTATTCTAAGAATTACTTAAATCACCTTGGAACATATTCATAGTAATATGAAGATTCAAAGGAACGGAAACAAATTAAGGTACAAGTCTCAGACTGAAAGCTTCAGCTCTAGGTAATAATTAATTCTTTAAGCCTCTTTTACACGGCGAAGGATTTGGCTTAAAATAGATGTATATCATGTAGTAGATACATTAAAACTTTGATTAAACACTTGCAAATCTGAAAAGAGCGCCAGCGCTAGCTTATATAAACTAGTCGAAGTTACCTAATATTTTATTCAGAACACATTTCTTACGGTTGTCGCTTATCATAATATTATGATTATTATTATTTACTTAAGCCGAAATGAAGAAATAAACTGCTTTTTCTCAATATCTATCAGTATTTATCAAAACACGCGTTTGAATAGTATGATATATTTGCTATTGCCTACCTACCTACTACTGTTAATTACTTAGTCGGATATCTTATTAAGTAAGAATTATCTGTTAGTGATAGTTTTTTATTATTTATTATTTTATCTTCTTACATTGTAATTCTGACAAGTACAATTGTATGTAAATACCTAAGTGCTGAATAAAATTCATTATGTCATTATTAATATGTGAGTTCAACGACGAGTAACAGGCTAAATTGTGCTAAGCGACATTGCGAGCGATATTGAATTGTATACCTACTTTATGAAGAGATAACATGTTATCTATAATTTATCATGGTACAGCTTAGTTCATTTAGCCTTTTACCCGTTGATGTTTTTGGACGTACGAAGTTAGCCACGAGGCTTTTGCAACTTCTCTGGGCATCCGTAGATGTGTGTAGAAGTATAAGTTAGAGATAATATAAGAAAGGAGATGAAATTTTGAAACCTCTTAGTGAACTACCATCCATTCCGTTAAGTTAGTATGTTAGAAACTACTGCAAAAAGCTAAAATGCGGGCAACGTTTAAAATCAACTTATCTTTAGAGTTTCGAGCTTAAATTTCGACGTTAAATAGGCAACTAATATCATACCTACTACGGTAAATGTTGAATGAAAGATCCCATTTGAATTTTGAGCGAGAAGTTGAGCCCGGGCGAAGCATTGCAGTGGCATTCACCCACACATATATACTAAAATCCATTTTATATGCTATCCTAACTTAATTTGAATACAGTTCAGGCGATTTCAGTTTAACAGTTTCAATTCAAAAATGTTTCCGAATTGAGATCGGTGTCAAGAAGAGCGCGCCAAAATAAATTATGTAAGCAATTCCGTAAGACGCCACTTTTATGGTTTGAAGCTTTGGAGTCTTATGTATGTCTTATGTCTTAGTAAATATCTTGTGGGAATGTCGAATTCTGTTTTCGGTAGTCATGATTTATTATATTATAGAGGTTCACTCTTCAGTACTGTACAGTAAACATGAATAATTTAGCACTTATTACCCGCTTCGAAAAAGCAGTAAAATGAACAGCGCCAATAAAGCAGATTGAAAAGCCGCGTGAAAAATTGAAATATTTATGTATTCAAAAAAAAAGTTTTAATTCCCCGTTACGAGCTGGCTGAAAGCTGGCCATCGAGTTTCGGGTAAAAAAGTTAATCAACAAATATGAACGCTCGTAAACCGAGTCGCTACTACATTCCGCAAAATCATAACTTCTTTCATTTAAACGTAACGTAGGTATGTACAATAACAGTTGAATCGTTTCAACTGTGGCCATCCATCAAGCCGACGATTAATGATGCGGGGAACAGGCATCAAACGATTTCACACAATACACTGGGGCTGTTCAATTCCAATTCGAGCTCAATTTTATCCGTCACCGGTTCTGCCCTTCAAATCTCATTGAATGCATATCATCTTCCATAGACAGGATTTAAAGGTGACACCTTTCAATTCTCATCCATGTTAATTTCACGGCGCCGAATATAAGCGTAAAGGTTATAAGATAATACGTGACCTGACTGTCGATAGACCAGATCTTTGCGTCATTTCCGGAGGGAAAAGTTAAATGGAATTTACTTTTTCTTTTCTTTCTGTAGATGATAAAATATGTGTATATATAGATTATATAAGTGTGTTGCAATATAGCTGGTTCAATCAAGGATATTGCGAAATATGGAAAATAATTTCCAGGAAAACAAAGTTGTAATTCTTTCATGTATTCGTTGAGCAATGGTAGTGCTCTGTTATCTTTCTCCCTTGCTAGAATATTAAACAATAATATAAATAAACTTGATCTCTGATAATACATTGTTTCGTAAGTAAACACACGATGGAAAGAGGAAAAATATAATAAACAGAATCTTGATAAATGTGTGTGTGGGTATTACATAACATTTAAACTGAAGAATCGATTTTAATACAGTTTTCATAAAGATTTTTATACACCACATGAAACATCAAAAAGTTAGAAACACCTGATAAAAATACTGGACCTAAAGCGTCACTTTATATATTTATAGTTTCTTCGACAGCCCGTTACTGCTATACATGGACCTCTTTTTGAACTGGAACCATGGGTAGCCATGGTATATTGCCACGCTTGGCAGGCGGAATGGTGGGTAACTATGAGCTAATCGATACCCCTACCTATCCATCACATACACCTATGAGAAGAAATGGGGTGGTCTCTTTTAAGCCGGAAACCACAAGGCAGTTATAGTTTAGTACAATTAATATTTTTTGTAATTTTATAGTTTACTTTTTTATTTTGGAAAAAATAAAGTCTTCCAATATTTTCTGTTGCATAATATGCATATGCATCAAAATAATTAAAAAAGATTGTTTTATACACATAGGAACATAAAGGCATACGTTATTTTCTCCCGATTTTACCATATGCTATATATCATAGCGTGTATGTATAGTTACTTATCGAAATGGTTGGAACACATCAACTGAAACAAAAATACGTGCCTACGCACTTCATACCAAATACCTATTGGTATTTTGTGAGACAGGAAAATTCTGAATCTGATTCCATCGGTAAATATGTTTTGCTATTTTTTCATAATACAGTAAATTCTATAGTGCTTTTTCTTTCTCGACGTTTTTTCTTGGGATTCGAGAGATTCCAATTTTATTATTTTTAAAATTAATCATTATTTATAAATAGGTATCTTTTTATAGGTAAAATATGTATTTTGAATAATGACGGCACGATAAAACAGTAGCTCTGACTTTATTTTAATACAGTTTTTGATAATATTATTAGATAAATGTATGGTATGGAAGTTAAGACTTTCTCTAAACGATATACGAGTATGGTCTAAGTGCCAGGCTTAATCCAGTACAAATGGCGACTAGCGCTGATAAATCAGGGTGCCACCGCGAACTGAGGTGTAAAATTCAACTGGAAGACCAGGCCAATGTACCTACATCGTGGCCCACCTAATCTGTCTATATTAATATATAAAGCTAAAGAATTTATTTGCTTGAACGCGATAATCTTATGAACAAATGGTCCGATTTGAAAAATTATTTTAGTTTTACATAGCCCATTTTTAAATGATGTTGAATACTTTATGAAAAAATTTACCATATAGGTACTATGATTCAAAATTGATATCTATTAATAAAGTTCGATCACCGGCCGAACTCGAACCTGCATCTTAGGTTATAAAAGAGATTTGGATAAATTTCGATGACCGATAGGGTTCCACCGTAGCCTAATTATTGGTTAAGGCATAAGGGGCTTAACCTTAAATGCAGGTTCGAGTCCTGCCGGTGGTTGAATTTTATTAATCTTAATTTTGAAACATTACAAAGCCCATTTATCGAGAAAGGCTATATTTAATAAAGAAGTTCTTACATTATATAGGTATTATATGACTGTTTGCTTCTTTTCTTAGTTTTATCTCCTTATCTATGGACATTATATCTACTGGCATACAGATTAACACAGACATTTTATATAATCCCTACTTATATAATAAATGCGAAAGTAACTCTCTGTCTTACACTCTTACACCTAAACACAGCACCACTTTTGATGAAATATATATTTAATTAAATCTTGAAAACGGACATAAGGTACTTTAGTTGGAAAACAACGTGCTAAGTGGGGTCGAAAAAAAAGGAATCGAAAATTCGTTATCGTCAAAGAACGACCATAGATGAAGTCGTGGGCATAAAATAGTACCTAGGTAATAAATGGAATATCTACCAATTCCTACTACTCTCTGAATCAATATAGGTAAGAACTGTAATTAGATCATTTCTAGAATTATTCATATTTCTTCAAAAGTAAAGATAGTTTAATTTATTTCATTATTCATATTTAAAACTTCAATAGCTACATTGGATGTCTATTCTAATTAATTCTCGTTTGATGTAGATTCACTTTGTACGTACAATATTGCAATTTAAAATGTAGCTAAGGAATAATTCTTTCGAAATTAATTACTATGTATTTAATATTAAAATATGCATTTATGGAGAGAACCAAGTTTAAATTAGGTAAATATTGTTTGAAAATCAAGGGTTTCATTAAGCGCTGCATGCATTTTAATGTAGCATTGAAAGAAAACGATCAAATGTTTTTGGCCAAAAGTGAAAACTTGAAACTTTTGCAGAAAGACGTATGAAAAGTTCTGATGTCTAAATTTAGCGTAGAGTTTATACAAGTAAGCTATAAATTTTGCCTTACAGAGAAGAACTGGACCGTGACTAACACCGTGGAGTCTTGGCCAAAAAATACTCATTAGGTATATTAAGTCGTTATCCTATATTTTATGTTTTGTAATAAGTATGATGATACAGTATCATGTCGCAAAAGTGATTCGCGGAATTAAAATAAAATAAGTAGTTAAAATATTTAGTTTCATTACAAAAAAGCACCATCAATCCATTCGACCTGCTTACATTAAACGCAATGGATCACAGCGTTTTTTTCGTAACCTATTACGTATAAGCATCACAAATAGACTTGTGTGTGTTACGTGTGTTTTTAAACCTTAGTCCATAAAATGAAAAAAAGATATACTGGGTGATTTTTTTATCGTCTTGATAATAATGGTATGTTGTGTAAGTGGAATATAATCTATAGACCACAGTATATTTGTACTAGTATTTCGGTAATTAGTGTAATATACCCTACATAGCGCGTGCATAATAATAAAATAGGTGCCTATAATACTAAATAAATAGTAGTAATAATATCGTAACTACCTACTTAGGTATTCGAACGGCATTCTACCGTTACGATTTTCACTCAAAGTCAGTAAAAAATTAAAATTATAAAAAACTATGCCTATTATTTTCGAGACAGTAAAAAAAATAAATGATAAAAAACTATGCCTTTTATTTTCAAGACGGTATAAAAAGTCACCCAGTATATAAACAGTATATTTAAATATTAATATTTCACATTTACACGTATGAATATATTAAAACATGCTGGTGTTTGAAATTAATAATCTCAATTTTGAAATTTAGTATGAGCTGAACTTTGCTGTAAAATGTTCTCAAACTAAAAAAAATATATCATCAAGATTCTGCAGTTATTTTTTTGCAAATGGTGTAAAGTGATGATGGATTAACACTAAATCTTTTATTTTTGTCTTTCAAGTGAATAAAAAGAAAAGGCTCCTAAAAATAATGTCAATTCAACGTTATTTTATAGGATCCCTCTGGTGCTTTAAAAATACGTTTCACACCGAGAGCTTTAGTGCTATCATAATGAAATTCTGCAAGTTGATGTAAGTTCTACGTACAAAGTTATAGTATGATTTTACCTATAGATATAAAACATAGATGGAATTTATGTTCTACTTATATTATAAATGCGAAAACGTGTATAGATAGATATATAGACGTTTGTTACTCGTTTTGCGACAACTAGTGGATTGTTGCCGATATGTTGCACGGGCATCGTTTATAACAAACTCCATAGCATAGCGCTATAAGCCACGCTATGAGTCTAGGAGGTCGTGGGTTCGATCCCCACACTGGACAAGAAATCTTTGTGTAAATTCTAACATTTCTTTCCGGATCTGGTTGGTTGAGGAACTACCCTCAGTGCCTCGGAAAGCACGTTAAGCCGTTGGTCCCGATAGTTATAACAAGCGTATACAAGGGAACGGGCAGCAGCGTTTCCCCGTATTACAAAATAATACTGCGGTCACTAACCCACCTGCCAAGCGTGGTGACTATGGCTAAAACACTCCTTAGGGAGGAGGCCCATGTTCAGCAGTGGACGTTATACGGGCTGATAATGATGATGATAATGATTTTTATAAATTGACTTAAATAAAACAGACACAATTCAAATTGTAAATTCCATTTAAATCAAAATTTGAAATATCTCTGCGGCACGAAAACAAGGGCCAAAAATGTATTACCCTTCCAAATGTGGTTTTCCTCATAATAACGACTGAGCTCTGGTAAAGTTAAAAAAGCAGTAGAGCCTTTGAATAAATAATGGAGAAGCGAGCCAAAAACTTTTACGGATATTGGCTTTGTTTCACAACGGACAAATATTAACGTAAGCAGCTGCGACGTACGTATTTACAGTGGGACAGTACCCTCCGTCACACTGCGAAGGAAATTGTGCCAATTGTGTTGAGACAACGTACAAACGTACTGAGTTATTCTACACCGAGATGTGGGTAGAGCCTCGTCCGTTGTCGGTTCTCACAAAACACATTGTTATATTCGTATTTATTTGGACAACTGTTCAGAATATTCATATATCTTTTACGTTTTTTATGACAACTCTGGAACTAGAGAAATTATTACCTGTCGACACAGGTAATCATTTCTCTAGTTCCAGAGTTGTCATAAAAAAACGTTAAAGGTATATGAATATAGGGGGACTTCATAATCACTTTATGATTCGCGGATATAAAGTACACCCTGACTCAGGACAACTATCTGTAGTACACACAAATAATTATGCCGGGTGGCCATCAAACCCCACCCATTGCACTACCGACGTGAGCCCAGACGTAATATAAGCATTTTAGCTTAGCACGGGTTAACAAGAATACCTACTAGTAGACTGCAAAACACTGCTAGTAATTAAAAATAAAAACCCCTAGGAATAAGATTAACTAAGATAACAACTGGGGAAAAAAAATTGGCTTACATTTGGTTTTACATTGCAGGTTCGAGTCTTGTCGGTAATTTAAACGTATTATTGTCAAATTTACGAAAAGCTTAATACTGCGGCATAGCAAATGTCTATAAGTAAAAATAAAAGTAATAGACTTCTAAGTGTTATCCATTATTCTTATTTGGTGTTTCAGTGAGTTTGCATCATACATAACATATTCCACTTCCATGATAATAATAACACAGACACAAAATTCGAATAAATCCATTGATTTACCAGTAAATTTCGCACATAAATAGATTAATCAATTCTTAGTGACCTAGATAAGTTTACTACATAGCCAAATTGACTTCCTATAATAGGAATTTAACAATCAGTATTACTATTTATGAACTGTGCACTGTGCAGTCAAAGGAATTGGACATTATTAATGTAGCAGGTAACGAATGCAGGCAGTGGCTAGAATTCCACAACCAATTTAGCTTCCACGAACCGGTGCCCGACAGTACTTTAATGTCATTGCAAGAAATCCGTAGAGCACATCAATTTCCACGAATTTATTTGAAAATAGTCTTTAGCAGTCAGGCTTTAAGGTCTAGCGTTTACTCTCATCAATGCTTCTAATCAACCTGTGAATTCTGATCGTAATAAGTCCATTCAGGATTAATATATTGGACGATATAAGCGGAAAATATTATGTCTATAGAATTTATGGTAAAGTTATCTTATGAATTTTTAAAACTATAATAAATATTCTACTTGCACAAATAAGTGATTTCACTAAATTCCATAAATACACCATATACGTATACACCATATACTCAACGACAACATCCAACTACCATTCTACGTGAACTATCAAATTCTTAAAGTTTCTGAGAGGATACTAGGTTTTATTCTATCTACTTATCTTTGTTTAAGTGGCAAATGTTCTTTGTTGACTGGTTATAATTGACACTAAGTTGTAGAACGTTCATTTCTTTTGTATCTTTTCAATTACTGGATCTCATAATAATTACCACATTTTAACTTATAATGATAGGATTCAAAACTTGATTCGGTCAACATAATAGTGTGGGAGGAACATTATTGAAGTAAAATATCAGTAATACGAATGAACCTTTTTGGATTTGGTCTTAATAAAATATATATCCGTGGGACGTAAGGTCGTCTCTTTACAAAGTAAAATCGATTAGCTCCATGAACTTTAACATTTATTCATTATTTCACTCATAAAGATAGTTTCAAAGTGAATATTTATTTTCATTTTCTTTCTGCCGTGGAATCAGCATGGATCACTGAATATTTGCAACGATCATGACATGTCACAACATTGTCTTGTTATCATATCTATATTCTATACGAAAATAAAAGCTGAAGAGTTTGTTTGTTTGCTTGAAAGCGCGAATCTTTAATTATTTCATTGTTAGATTTCGTTTATCGATGACAGCTAAAAAAATATTCGTAATAATAGAACGCTTTGTATTAAACGACTAACTACTGAAGGATCAACGCACAGCTTAAACCGCTGATCGTAGAATCCTGAAACTTGGAGAAGGTATTCTCTATATGACGTCGACATCCAATTAGAAAGGGTTTGTATAAAAATCCTAAGAGGATGAATAGCGGTTTACTACCATTCTTTACTTTATTCCACTGCTGAACATGGGAACACCTCCTTTTTAACAGACCTTCGCAAGCTAGGGTGGTTGAGGGATATAGCCGTAATCGCTACGCATGATATCTTATTACGATTTGTGATCGTTTGAAAGATGTGAGTGTGCTGATATATGCTGCTGCCCATCTATCAGGTGTATGTCCCTTAGTCGTCTCCTAGGGGATCCATAATAAGATATGGAGTGGTCTATTCTAAGCCGGAAATCAAACGGCGCAAACGTTGGTGACTTTGAAATGGAAATGGAATCTACGCGGACTGAACCTACCTTGAACCAGTAAAAAATCAACCAACAATGTAGCTGAATTACGTAACTACGTAACGAATGTTAGTAGACCAAATGCTAACCACACAACCCACGTTACAAGTAGATGCTCAAGCGTCACTAAGCCTGCGTTCGTGTAGCCTACTTAAACGTGCAATTACTCAGTCTAATATTAATTGAGTATCTGATTCTGTTTATCATGGTCCGCAGCTTAATTTAATCACCGGACTAAACGTTGTAGCAATATCTACAGTGGTGACCGCAAAGGATAAACATTAAACTAATTACATTCAACATTGTTTATAGCCACCAAACTCTTGTCTTTGATATAATTTGATCGTATCGGATCTTTGTTAGCTAACTATTGACACGTTAAGTGGGTGTTTGATTAGCAAATATTTGGTCATTTGAAGTGATTAAGAAAATAGTTATATTGAATCTTGTATTTGGATTGTCAATATGACTATAATAACTATTCAACCAAATATTATTTATTATTTGGTTGTAATAGATTGAAGAATAAGTTTCTTCGCATTTTTTAAGAAGATTCAAAACATTTTTTAATATAGTTTATATTTACATTTAACTAAAGTATGTAGGTACCATTTTGTTCAGTAACTTTTTGCCATCTTGTAGGTAGGGACATGATCCCATTGCTATAGAAATTTAGAGACTTCTGATCAAAATACCGCGACAAGTGGTTTTGGCAGTCCTCTCATGATGTTAACCTGTCACTGCCTAAAGAATTCTGAAGAGACCGAAACAGGCGGAAATCTGAAGGTGCAAGGTCAGGACTATACGGCGGATACATTAACACATCCCAGCCAAACTCTCTTAATTTTTGCTGAATGGCTAAAGATGTGTGAGGTCTAGCGTTATCATGATGAAAAACCACACCCCTTCTGTTGATTAATTCCGGCAGCTTTCTCTCAACTTCTTGCTTTAATCTCATCAGTTGTTGTCAGTAGAGTTCAGAATCGATGGTCCTGCCTGGTGGTAACAGCTCATAATGAATCCAATCCCACCACACACACAGCATCACCTTGTTGCAAGTTAACCCGGGTTTTACCACAGTCTGTGAAGCCTGACCGGCCTTTGACCACGACCTTTTTCGCACGTTCTTGTCGTACGTGATCCATTTTTCATCACCAGTTATCAGCTTCTTCAAAATTGGTTTGGTTTCATTACGTCGTAATAAAGAATCACAAATGAGTACACGGTTCATTAGGTTTCTTTCAGTGAGCTCGTGAGGTACCGGTATAGCATATTGAGCTTTTTTGTGTACCTAGTTCTTTTTAATGCGTTTTTAGCTTCGTCGTAACTATTGATATGCCGATCTTGCTCCACTTTTTCAAAAATGGCATTAATGTTGTCCGTAATAGGGCGACCAGAGCGAGGTGCATCTTTGACATCAAAATTTCCGGATTGAAAACGCTTAAACCAATTTGTGCTATTCTCACAGACACTGCACTATGCCCATAAACATCGCAATTTTTTTTCGTGGCTTGCGTTGCATTTTTACCTTTTTTGTAGCAAAATTTTAAAATGTATCGAATTTCTTCATTAGATTCACTCATCTGGACAGTACGAAAAACAAATGAAAATCAAACATTTTCCTAATTTGAATTTGGAATAATGTTCTTTAAAATGTAAACTTTCAATGATACCAAAACCAGCCAGATACATTTATATCTAGCTATATACAAATGTATATAGCCAGGCTATATATAAGTATAACCAAAATGATTTTATTACAAGTTCATACATACTATAATGCGAAAAAACGTTTTCCCCAACCTAATATATAGATTTTAATTGTATACCTACATAACGAGTGGGTTAACCGTGATGTATACAATTTCATTCTCAATGCATTTCTTCTGAATCACTCCTCAATTATTATATATCGTATGGTAGTTATTACCTGTACTTATCTATGAAATATCATATGTTTTGTCCCTGATCCATCTCAATCTCAATCTCACCTCAACTTCTGTAGAACCTTGTACCAATTTACACCATAATATATATACCAGGGAACGGGCAGCAGCGTTTCCCTGTGATCAACATAATACTGCGGTCACCAATCCGCCTGCCAAACGTGCTGACTATGGCAACAGCCTCGCTCGGGAGGAGGCCTATGTTCAGCAGTGGACGTTGTACAGGCTGATGATGGTGATGATGACTTTCAATAACATTCAATCTACTGTAACAAACGAGTCTTAAAACTAATGAGAATATGATTTTATGGGGCCAAAATCTAGTATTATTCTGTATTTTTCTTTCTGAGTATATAAGGCCTACAATAATAAACGGAAAGGTCACAAGTTTTTACTATGATAAAATATTCTTCTGTGTGCCATTTTAATATTCTTTCTCCTAGTGTGCCTAATCTGGAGCTTAGTACGTAGTGCTCACATTGTATGTGTCATCACAATACATGTTTATATATATTTTCATAGTACGGGAAAATTTACTAACATAAAGTTGAAAACTAATGTAAGTAAGTACATTATCTAAAAATCTTATCACAATATTGACAAAAATATTAGTTGAGTATCCGATCAACCTATAAAATAAACCATAATTATATGAAGAGAAATCATTAAAACAATGGCATCATTAGTGCTGTGATATATTAAATTTAGTTAAGCGACTTTTTAAGTTATCAAAGACTTTTCAAAGCCTAGGCCTTAGCACCAGCTAACCTGTTACTTCCAATCACATTAAGATTTCGCTTTGTCATTTTCGCTTCCTTGCAGTCGCCCAAATGCGTCGGAATATTCCAATTCTCGCTGAGTGTAATCTGTGGCTTCGCTTGATCTGTAGCAATTAATTTTACTGTATTACGAGCTTTTCTGCATTAAACATATTGTTGAGCTTATCTCTTGTTTACTATGATTACATTGTTGTTATTATAATTGAGAAAGAAATGAAAATCAATTTTCTGGGAATGTTTTTATATATATTTTTTTTTTTTTTTTACTACATATAGGCTTACGTTTGACCATAATCTCGCTTGATGGAAGGCGAAGATAAGGCCGAAGATGATACACGCTTGCCTAGAAAGTGTCTGTTCACTTTAGCCTTAAAGATGTCCAGATTATAGCGTTCCGGAAAAACTGACGCCGGCAGAGAATTCCACTCCTTAGCCGTCCGCATTATGAAAGAAGAAGCAAATCGCTTCGTGCGTATTGAAGGAATGTCTACAACAAAAGGGTGAAACCGCTCGCCGCGCCTAGTCGTCCGGTGATGGAAGGGTGAAGGGGGTATCAGGTTATGTAGAACCTCCGCACACTCCCCGAAATGCAACCGATAAAAAACTGATAGGCAGGCCACTCGTCTACGGTGTTCGAGGCTCTGAAGACTTGCCTCCACCAGTGAGTTATTGCCTATGACTCTCTTCGCTCGGCGCTCCAATGAGTCCAGAGCATCCAGCTGATATCCAGCAGACCCATCCCAAAGATGAGAACAGTATTCCATTGAGGAGCGAACTTGAGCTCTGTAAAGACTTAAGAGCTGCTCCGATGTGAAGTACCGCCTCACCTTGGAGAGAATGCCAAGTTTTTTGGCTGCAGTGTTTGCAATGGACTCGATGTAGTGACCGAAGTTTAGATTAGAAGAGAGGTCAAGCCCTAGGAGCTCAAGATGGTCGCTGATCGGAACGGAGACATTCCGGAAAGTCGGAGTCACTTGGAATGGACTCCGTTTCGCCGAAAAAAGACACGCCTGTGTTTTTGAGGGGTTAAACCCAACCAGGTTGGCATCACCCCATAAGGAAACAGCCTCCGAGATCGAGTTCACCCCCTCAATCCTCGACTCCCTGAACGACTGGGCCATTGACCCCGACTTCGCATCAGACAAGTATCTCACCGAGACTGTGCTGTCGTCTGCAAAAAAAGAGTCGCGGAGAGAACAGATCCCTGAGGGACACCGGCATTAATACCAAGAAGATCGGACGAGGCGCCATCAATGACAACTCGAATCGACCTTCCCCTCAAGAAATCCTGAATCCAGGTACAAAGTACGGGAGCAATACCGTAAACCGGAAGCTTACCAATGAGACTTGCGTGCCAAACCCTGTCAAAAGCCTTAGAGATATCAAGAGACACGGCAAGAGCCTCACCGTGTCTCTCAATGGCTTCGCTCCAGAAGTGAGTAGCATATACAAGAAGATCCCCAGTAGACCGGCCTCGACGGAATCCGAATTGACGGTCACTGAGGAGGTCGTTGTCTTCCAGGTATGCCAGGAGACGGTTGTTTAAAACACGCTCCATAACCTTACAGAGTATGGAGGTGATTGCGATTGGTCGGTAGTTGGCAGGGTCGGCACGACTACCTTTCTTGGGGATCGGTTGAACATTGGCAATCTTCCAGGATGCTGGAACTAGACCAGTCTTCAGGGATAAACGATAGAGGCGAGTCAAAACAGGAGACAACTCAGGCGCACATGACCGCAAGACAATGGCAGGAATGCCGTCAGGCCCACTAGCCTTATTCACATCTAGAGTGCTGAGAATTTTAAGTACTACTTTTTGCCGAATGTGCACCTCAGGCATAGTGGAAGTGCAATGTGGTAGCCTGGGTGGACTTTTACCAGCAGCATCTAGTTGTGAATTCTTCGCAAATAGAGACGCAAACAAGTCTGCTTTCTCTTTGGCGGTGTGAGCTAATGAACCGTTCGGCTTCTGCAGTGGCGGCAAAGAGGACCGACAGAAATTGGCTTCGACCGATTTGGCAAGAGACCAAAAAGCTTTACTTCCAGATGGGTAAGATGCTAGTCTGGCTCCAATGCGGGCAATATGGTCAAAGCGGGCCTTGCGTAGGGCAGGTTTGCAAGACTTGGCAGCACTATTGTAGGCTTTCTTCAGTTTCCGAATATTTGGCGCTTTGCGGGCTCGAGCATCCGCCCACGCTTGGTAAGCAGAGTGCTTATGTGCTTCAGCACTATCACACTCAGCGTTGAACCATGGACGGGCTTTGTCTTGGAGTGAGATGTCAGAAAATGGAATGAAATATTCCATAGCCTGACATATCACCTCAGAAACAGCCTCCGCGCAGCGAGTTGGGTGGTCTGAAGAGAAGCATAAGCGCAGCCAAGGGTAAGACGCGAAGAAATGCCGCATCTCATCCCAATCTGCTGACTTGTATCGCCATACTCGCCTAGTCCCCTTGAGATCGGGATCGGGTGGCGAGTAGACGGACACAGATTTCACCAGACAGTGGTCGGAGCTACCCAACGGTGAGGAAACCGCGACTTGATATCGGTCTGGATCGGTTGTCAGCAGAAGGTCTAAGCAATTGGCCGTATGGCCATCAGTGTCAGGCACCCGTGTCGGCCCAGTCACCAGTTGGGAGAGACCAAGCGTCAGTGCAGATGCATACGCTAATCTCCCAGCATGGTCGGTGTTCTGGTATGGGTACAGCCACTCCTGGTGGTGGGCATTGAAGTCCCCCAGAAAAACTAGCTGCGCCGATGGGTACCTGAGCTGATCTAATTCAGCCGAGTCCGAAAGGTACTGAAACAACCTGGTTGTCTCCATGTTGTCGGTGTGCGACCGATAGACACTGGCATAGAGTATCTGCTCCAAGCCAGTGTCCACCAGAACCCATAATACGGAGAAACTGGAATCCTCAATGTTACGGAGACGTCAAAAACAGATGTCATCGCGAGCATACACGCAGGTGCCAGCGCGTGGCTTAAAATTGTGCTCCAGGGTGTACCCTGGGTAGCGCAAGTATGCTGCGTCAGCTGGACATCTGATTTGCGTCTCCGTGAGGAACAGCAGATGTGGTTTTTCGGTCTCAAGGTGGTGATGGACCGGGATGAGATTGGAGTGCAGACCTCGGATGTTAGAGAGGTGCACTTTTAGTGCGAGGGAGTGCAACCGCTGTTTTACCAGTTTCCTATTTTTTGTATTCATTTATTTTTTTATGGCGAACAGACAAGCAGGAAAGGGACAGTTGGGCGAGGTATGGCAAGAGCGAGTACCGCGCAATACATTAGTAATGCTGCACCTACGGAAGACTGATCTGGAGCGCGCGGGGACGCCCTAACCCCCCCAGAGATGTTCACCGGGCCCTCGCATCCGGTCGCCAACCGGCACGGTGACGCATCCTGGGATTTTTCGCTAGTTGGCGGGGCAGCCTTTCATAGGTGGCTTTCCTACTAATTGGGCCCCCTACTACCTACGGTCGGCCAGCGGAAGACCGTGCTTAGGATCCCGCTACCCTCCGCGAACAGTCACCCAGCACAGACACCACGCAGCACCGGAACCGGTTCGCAATACCACACAACTGCCCAGACTCCCCTTCCACGATGGCTACTCAAGGCAACATGCCGGAACGCGACAAAAATCACTTGGCGGCATGGCTTTGCCTTGAGGGTGGTGACAAACCGCGGTCGAAACCTACCACCAGATGTGCTGTTCATTTGGCGCTACCCAGGGGACACGTGTGGGTGACTAGAGCTAAAGCCCACGGACGCGAACAGCATTATCCCCCATAAAAATGTTTCTTTTTGTAAATAGTTATACAGATGATGACTACTTTTATGAGTTTCGTTAGTGATAATAGAATTCGAGCTAATATTGTTTTGAAAATTAGTTTTAGTTGTAGGTTAATTGTTTTGATAGTTAGTTTAAATTATAAGAGTAGTGGGTTCGATGCCTATGACAGACAAGAAATGTTTGTTTAAATTCGAAGTAAGTTTTCTTTCCAAGTTTAGTTAAATCCCTAATGTTATAAAATTGTATACCAGGAAACGGGCAGTAGCGTTTTCTTTGTGGTACATGATATTATACTGGTGGTCGCCAACCGGCTTGCTAAGCGTGGTAACTATGGCAAAAACTACTCTCGGGCGTCGGGTCTCGAGGCCCATGTTCGGTAGTAAATGTTTTCCGGGCTGATGATAATGATGTTTAGTTTTTATAAACCGATTGTGTATTTGCTTTTTAATTTTTGGTGCCAGGGGCAGAAACAGGAACCAATTAACCCATATTATGTATTCCAGGATGTCATTACAATAACATGCTGACTACCAAAATAATTGGTAGGTGTGAAAGTTGAAATTGTTTCTCTGGCATCAAAATTTGTATTTACAGTGGATTAACAAACCAGTTGCGTGTCGAGTTTTATAATTATCGATGTTTACAGTCCGGTAACAGGTAGCGCTAATTGGATCCCTCTTATACCTCTGTATATCATCGATGGTTCACCCACAAATTGCACTTAACCCATCTCAAATTAAAGGCATGTACGGACCCACATAGATTATCAGCAGGGTAAATCCTACTAATGTTATAAATGCGAAAGTTTGTTCCAAACTTGCTGAACGAATTTCGAAAGTAGATACGTATGTGCATATGATTATTTGCGCCTATATTATTTAGTATTATTTTGTAATAAATTGTATGATTACTCAGATATTTCTTAACTTTCATTGTCAGAATACATGATTACTCACAAAAAAGTCGCATTTTTTATAGAATGGTGTGTCAATGACTCCATAAATCATCATAAGTGATCCAAGTGTCCATCGATGCGCGCACCTTGGCGTCTAGCCTAATTCAACCAGAAAATAGTTAAAGGTATAATGAATAATACATTTTATTAAACGTTTAATAGCGCTATTGAGCATTTTGACTAATGAGTTTTAGCCTATTAAAATAGATTTTTATGAATAAGACTGATAGTGTATATAACAAAAATGTTAACTCAAAAATAAGGTAAAATACTTTTATATGTGTGAAAGAGATGGTATATATTTCAGAAAAACTTCAAATAAGCTATAAAACATTACCCTACTACCCTCTGACCAAAGACGGAGCGCTACAATCAAAGTTTTTTTGGACATTAGTGTGGGTAAAAGTTTTGCTATAATTTTCACAGTATCTATCTAAATGTTATAAAAATAACGTTGAGCTTTGGTCTGTCACTACCTAATTTGGCATTTTTGTTAACAAATAATAAAGTTTGTTATAACATCAAGCGCCTGACGCTACGACAGATCGACTGAAAAGGTAAGGCACTGTATTGGTACGCGTGCGTGCGTAAGCTGTGTATGTCCACGATAAGGCAGAGTTTTACCGGCGTCAGTACGTTATTCTCAGCAATTCGTCTTTTCAAGAAGTTTAATGTGTGTTTAACTGCAGATTGTATGTAGTTAAATTCGTTAAACAGGCTGCCTTGGACATTTATCCAATACAGAATATCAGTAATATATTTTCTGTCAATACAGCATATCGCCTCGAAAAATTTCATATCGGTCTGTTGATTTATTAAAGCATGAAATTTCTGTACTCGTACAAGTTCAAAGATCATTTTATTTTTCCAACCCACTGCAAGAGTAATTGGCGAAGCGTAATGGAAATTTCGTTCGCCTTTATATGCAATAAATAAATTATAATTAAGTAGTTCGCTGAAATTGCATTGATATTTTCGAATATATCGTGAATCACAGCGTTTGGTTATAATTGAGAATTACCGGTGTTTATTTCCAACAAATAAGTAAATTTTGCTTATTGTTTTGGACGGACAATAATGTTGCATGTTTTTTCATAATCTAGTATTATATTACAATATATTATTTTCGGAATGTGTGTGTGCGGTGAGTAGTGGTGGGGGCACAGGAGCAATGGTATATCATATCGGTCATATCGGTAATCCTGCGTTTTAGTTAACTACTACGTAGTGAATATAACACATAGGAATATAAATTGAAACACATTTATTTCAACGAAAATGTTTATAATGTAATTGTCATTTTTACTTTTTGTTAATCTCGATCGTTATGCCGATGTAACATTTATATTTCTAATACTAAAAGAAGCTAAACTAAAACCAACTTATGAAATATTAACTATGTTTAATCTATACTACTAGGCAACCTTGCTAGAATGCTGGAAGTATAGTCCTGATGACTCATCCCACCCACACTCCCGCCAGTGCAACTCCTGTAAGCCAGGATCAACAATGGCCCTCACTGGAAATGGCAATGAGCACCGAGACTCACCAAGTCCCGGAAAAAGCTAAACTGCCCAGTAATATAAATGATTTCAATTTAATAACGATTCACTTTTCTTATTTATATTTAATATAGCAAAAAGAGAAGTGTGATTCCGCTGATAAATTCCAGAAAGGGTATGTTGCAACATAAATCAGTCGGCATTCCTTTTCTACAACCTCGATTTAACTTAAAATTACTTTCAGTTGCCAATTTCCTTCTCAAAGTCAATTTCGTCCAATGATTTGAGTTAAAATTTACAAACTTTATACAATTTTACACAAAGGGATCAAGACAATATCCGACAAGTACCAAGTTTGAGAATTCGAAGTAAGAGAAAAGTAATTTAAGTGCAGCTATTCGGTTTCCCGAGAAAATTGCAATGGGAACAAAAGTCGCATCCCATAGGAAGGTGAACTAATGTGGCACAGATTACTACAATTCCCGATTGCGAGTGAAAGAAAGTGCTGTTGTTCAACTTTGAACTGAGTAGTTATATTTATCATGACCATGATATGGTTTGTAGTTAGGTACTCATAGTAGATAACATTTCATAAATTTTAATATTTCGGAAGTAAATAAATAATTTGTAACTGTCAACTATTTGGAATTCAAAAATCATTTATTCCGTAAAAATGGTTACATTTATTTGAAATATTTTTTTCCCTACCGTGCAGTGTATGACATGGCAACACGTGGTTACTGAGAAACACTGACATAAAAACACAGTAGACTCTCTTTTTTTCTAAATATGTATAATCTAGTGTATTTATTTTGCCATGAAGAGTTTGCTTCTTCAACTGGCATAAAGGCGAGCAAGGCTTTGATTTTTCCTTTTATACATATAATGTTTGAGAAAATGGTTTTCAACCAGATACATATCGTCACACCTTTCTTCGATAGGGGTAGGCAGAGACGAAAAACCGCCACCTGACTTGATCTTTTGCTTCTTCCACATTCTTCAGCCTTCACTTTTGATATGGCCAGTTTTTAAAAGGTCGCCAATCTGATCCACATATATATGCGCCAGAGTAGCCCTCCTCTGCCTCTCCGTTCTCACTTCAATAATGTGGGTTAAGTTACATAAAACTTGAATCTAAAATAAAGATCATAGATACCATTGTATCCGATATAAAAACAGAATGGCATTGTGACAGTAGGTTAAGTTGCGGCGAGGGTGACCCTGCACCCCTGAGCTATCTTCGTGTATTTTTTTAAAACAGTCATTTCATTCCACGCAGATATAAAGTCGTATATTTTAACCAAAGAAGAGTCTTTGACGGCTGATATTTATTTAGTTTTGTCATATTTTTTACATGCGGCTTTTCCACGATACACCGGGAAGTGGGCAGCATATTGGGGGGAGCTCATATTGGGGAAGGAGGGAACTATGGAATGCAATCCCGATTCGAGATCGCCAATTCGAGATCCTGCGGGATTAGAAATATCAATCCTGCGAGATCCCGGAATTTTCGGGAGCTCGTCTAGTTAAAAAAAAAAGAATAGTTCGGATGACTGAAAACGACGACATTATTCAAAAGAAATGTTTCTTTTGAATAATAATAAATAATTTTAATTAATTTTTAGTTTTGGCGTGGGAACACAAAGTTCATCGTTACATAGTATAAAACAAAGTCGTTTCCCGTAGTCTGTCCCGAAGTATACTTAGATCTTTAAAACTACGCAACGGATTTTGATGCAGTTTTTTTATTAGAGGTTGATAGAGTGATTCCCGTGGAATGTTATATCTATAATACATCAGCATTGCACCCGTGTAAAGCCGGGGAGGGTTGATACATTTTTTATAAAAAGTTCTTTATTAACGTACTTAATTACTAGGCATGATATTATCTACTGTTAAAATCTTATGTAGACGGATTTTGGCAGCCTTATATTACAAATACAAATACAAATACAAATATTTTATTTTCCATTCACAAATTTTTTGTACTACATCTAGTGTTTGAAGTGACCTTTTAAGCAACAATTGCCTGTGTTAGGGCACTTCGCTCTTCCAAATCTTGATATTACATGAAGTACCTACTTACAATTATATTCTATACTATATAATTTAGTTATAATTTAGGTTTAGTTACATAAAAATATATATATATTTATTTTTAATTTACACAACAAAAAAAAAAATAGGCCAAATAGAGAAAAAAATAATAATTAAGAAAGCAAAATTTTTACTATGAGCCAATAAAAATCTTATAATTTTCTATAGATCAGTAACAATGGCGTTCGTGTTTTATGGTAAATGAGAGAGGAGTATGCGTGATGTGTGTGGGTGAGGGGTGTATGAGTGATTTGTTTATGTGAGTGAGCGGGTGTGAATTTATTACGTGATGTGTGTATGTGAATGAATGTACGGTGTATGTTTTTATGAATGGGTGTAAGTGTGGGTGACAGGGTCAATTTACGTGTTGTAAGAGGGCTTCAGTGTCCTCATATGTAAGTCCTTCAATCCAATTAGTTATAAGTTTTTTGCACTCATAATATTTTTTAGTGTATAATTGTAGGTTTTTGTTTAATTTATTATATAGGTAGGATGCTCGTCTGTCATATTGCATACTACAAAAAGTGGTTTTAGTCTTTGGGACATGTGCCACGATATCATTTCTTCTTTTTGTTAGACGACCAGCCTCATAAGGTAACATCTTATGCTTTTTCAAGATAATTTGAACAATATATAATTTTCTCACAGAAAGTAGTTCACTAATTTGATAAAGTCTACAGGTAGGGTACCTTTGTTTCTTAAAATGCATTATTTTGATTAGAGCTCTTTGAGCTCGTTCCACTTCGATTAATTTCGACTTAGCTGCTCCTCCCCATATAGGAATACAGTACACTAAGACAGATTGCACCAAGGCGATATAAATTTCCTTCAGTAGATTTCTAGGAGAGTCCGTGCTAATAGTTGCCCTAGATGGAACAATATGTCTCAGTGTCTTGAATATCCAGCTCAGTTTCCTAACTCTTTTTACTACCTGTTCAAGTTGGGGGTGCCAGGATAACCTGTGGTCGATAATAACTCCCAAGTATTTAGCTTGTGTGACTTGAGTTATAAATGAACATGTACAGTTTTGATTTTGAGGGTCGCCACATACGTGAACTTTAATAGAAAAGTCATATGTCGGTTGAGTACGATTACTAATACTGAAGCATATATAATTTGTTTTTGATGTGTTCAAAGTAAGCAAGTTGTTTTGTAGCCATTTAGCAATCAGAGCCATTCCTATGGAAGTGCTTTGCTCAACATCGTCCCAGGATTTTCCATAGAATACAATAGCTGTGTCATCAGCATAAGAAAAGACTTTAGCGTTATATAAATTCATGTTACATAGGTCGTTAATGTAAACTAGGAAAAGGCTGGGACCCAACACGCTACCCTGAGGTACGCCGTAAGATATCACCGTATCATCACTGCAGTATTGCCCTAGCCTAACCCTCTGCTTCCTATTTGAGAGATAATCTTTCAGAAGATTGAGTGGAGTTCCTCTTATTCCAATTTTCTCAAGTTTGCTGAAACAAGATAATATCGGCGCGATAATAACAAGATAATATATTACGCTGAAACAAGATAATAGCGGCGTATAGTCTCAACATTTTTTCTAATTACCTACTTTATTAACTGTTATGTTACATTATACGATCATACAAACATGTATATAAAATATAACACGTTGACGTCACAATTATCTTAATGTTACCGAAATCAAAGCAGGTAATCAAGCGTTCTGTCCGAAACATGATATTCTGGAAATTACTTACAAGCAAAAGAGAAACACGTATAATTATTAGTAACAGCAACTAACGAAGCAGGTATAACTTGTGTACACGTAGAATTTCATTGGTATATACCTACGACTACTATTAATACGAGCTTTGGGGAATGTAGAGTAAACCTACAATGGGAGACTAAAAAAACTATTTCGTCCGTTAGATTACTAAAAAATATTAGACACGTATTTTTATTTATCAAATCAATAAAAATGGACAAAGACACATAGCAAAAACAAAACTATAAAGTTCAGGAGAGAGGGCTTGTGACGTCACTATTAGGTAAAATTGTACCTAGAAGTGACGTCACACGAAATCTCAACGTGCTGAACTTCGTCATTATTTTATTTTGAGGAACGAAAAAAAGAAATACGTCTCCAATATTTTTTGTTAATCTAACTGACGGACTAAATAGAATCTTTTATTCTTCATACCCCAATAGGAACCTTGTTTTATTATTGGGGTAAATATTGATTTACCCCAATAATAAAACAAGATTTTATTATTGGCGTTTCTCGTTTTTAAAAAGACAACGCCCGCTCTAAGTAAATAAATTTCTGTGTCGTGGGAAATTTACAAGCACATAATTCACGGACACTAAGTACACTTAGACTTAGAACACTGTACACACAAAGTGTTGAATTGGAATTGGAATCTTGGGACCGATTCCCACACGGGACAACAATTTGTGTGAACATTAGCTTTCAGAAATAAAATACCGTAACTACTGAGCTACCAGCGCAATCCAAACATTTGCACCGTCATGTCGCAATGTTTATTAATAACTAGCTGTTACGCGCGGTTTCATCCGTGTTCCCGTGGAAACTTATACTTAAAATATAGCCTATAACACTCACAAATGACGTGGCTTTCTAGTAAAGTAATATTAAAAAAAACGGCGTACCGACTATTTTCAGATATAAGCCCCTACAATGTCGCAAACTAACAAACATTTCCTCTTTATAATATAAGTATAGATTACGTGGTTTACAGACTACATAGCGAAAAAGTTTTTGTTGCATATCGGCACACCTCAATTATATATTTCTGGCAATTTCTTGTCGGACTGACTAAAATAATTAACCACGAGGAATTTGCTACTTCACCGGGTATAAGGTAAGCAATGGGTTAAAAAATATAAATTAAGCAACCTGCGCAAGGGACCCGTGAGACATGGACCTCGCCTCAGGGCGGTTACTGGCATCAGGACTTGATTGACTTGACTTTTTGATTGTTAGGGGAATAAGTACTGTTTTCTTATACTTTTTTTTTTAACGTGTATTTGTTCATATTAATTATTATTAATAGTTATTGTTATCGTCGATGTACCAATAAAACAGATGATTGTGCGTTTTATTCTGTGCTTATTCCGAAATTTTCTTATCGCCGGTTTTAAGTTTTAATGTAATATCTTTCAGTATTGTCAAACAAAGCCTTTTTTTTATCGGTAAATGATGGTTTAATCCTATGGCTCTTATACTTTATCAACAGCCCGTATAACGTCCACTGCTGTACATGGATCTCCACCCGAGGGAGAGTATTTGTCATAGTCAGCACGCTTGGCAGACGGGTTGGTGACCGCAGTACTATATATTTATTTTATACCACACAAGAAAACACTGCTTCCCGTTCTTTGCTATACGATTATTATAGATGATGTTATAATAATCGGGACCAACGGTTTAACGTGCTTTCCGAGGCACAGAGGGTAATCCCTCAACCAACCAGACCCGGAACGAAATCTTAGAATTTACACAAAGATGTATGATCTTTGTGTAAATTCTAAGATTTCATCCGTCGTGGTCCGTCGTTGGGATTGAACCCACGACCTTCGAGATATAAAGTGAGCCAAATACCACTACGCTACGGAGGTTGTCATTATTATACTAATACCTACATGAGCAAACGCAAGTAAATCATATTTATTCAACCATACTTTAATTGGTGTTTAAATAACTTGGTTAAGCGATTCACTCCGCATACCCAGAAACGGTTCATTGATTACAATTGGATTGCGGAGACAAAATTTGATACCAAAACCGTCAATTTACAATTCCATTCATCAGTTTGTGCTCTCACTTGTTTACAATATGCTGATCAATTATATCAGTTTTTTTTTACATTTACTGAACACTATACCTAAAAATATTGACATGAAAAAGAAAATTTAGACATTATGAAATTGAATATACAACACAATATTCCGTGAATATTTCAAGCGCGTACATGTATCGAGTAAAAAACGGTCTCAAAATTCATGTTTGTTGTATGGGAGCCCCAATAAAATATTTATTTTATTCTCTTTTTAGTATTTGTTGTTATAGCTGCAACAGAATACATGATCTGTGAAAATTCACCTAAGAATCCCGATTATATATCCCGGACAGACATTCCGTCTGTAATTAAGTATAAGTATCCAGTAAAGTACTGGTAAATTACAGACGGAATGTCTGAAATTGAATGTTTAAAAGTTAACATAATATAGCATACTGATATAACAAAAATAAAAATCATTTATTTGCAGAAGAATACAATTTTTCAAATACGTTAAGCATACATAATAGTTACATATGTATCGCCTGATAGACAAGGCATGCAAATGTAGGTAAATTAGAAGAAAAATATATTTTTTCTTCTAGTCTCGAAATACACGTTTAGTGTGTTAAATTGTTTTTTGGACATAAAGTAAGGTATTGATTTAATATTGTTGGGCAAAGCATTATACCTCTAATATATATCTTACCACACATAGAATAAGATTTTTTTTAATTATGAGGTTATATTTAGATATAAAAAGAAAATTTGAATAACGTTTCTTCTCTAATTAGTCTACCGGTTTAAGCTAAAAGTTTTAAGTGAGGTTGACTTTTTCCCGGTGAGCAATGTGGTCTGCAGTGTGGGACGTCTAGTGTCATGTACGGTGTGCATGAGGCCCATATATGTGATTCTCTGTTCGTAGTACGGATCTATTTGACATACACAACTCCGAAATACTCTTTATTACACCGAGTCTATATACATAAAAAAACAGCCAAGTACGATTTGGGCTCGCACACGAAGGGTTCCGTACCATTTTCAAATGCCTTATTGATTATGAGCAAAAACTGGCAATAAAAATGTTTGGTGTATGGAAAATATTAAATTATATTTCCCATACACCAAACATTATCTTATTATTTTTTTTTTGTTATTGCGGCAACGGAAATACGTCATTTGTGAAAATTTCAACTGTCTAGCTATCGCGGTTCCTGGTGACAGACAGCGAAGTCTTAGTAATAGGGTCCTGTTTTTACCCTTCGGGTACGGAACCCTAATAAATGCAAAGATTATTATAAGATATAATTTAAGAAATCACACCGTAGTAAAATAAAAATGTTTTTTTTTAACATTTTCTTGTTTTTATATTTTACAAGTGGTTTCACCCGCAGAACTGTCGTCCCCGTAAGGACTTCATAATTAAATATAGCTTATGTTATTTTTAGATAACGTACCTTTCTAATTATATTCGGTACAAAACAATCAAATGACCGGCTAGGGTTCCACCGTAGCCTAATTGGTTAAGGCATTGGGGGCTTTACCCAAGATGCAGGTTCGAGTCCTGCCGGTGGTCTAATTTTATTAGTCTCAATTTCGAAATATAGTATAAGGTAATCTTTACCATAAAGAGTTCAAAACATTTAACAAATCTTTTCTCTTTATATGTATTAGTCCTCAAATTCGATCATAATAAAAAATAATCGCGCAATTTTCGTATAGACTTAACATAGTAGTTAGAACAATGTAAGTACAATAGAGTAACTAAATACAAGTCTGTATAAACCCACAAGACGTGTAGAAGATAAATGAAAGCCCAGCCAATTAACTGGAACTACTCTTACAAACTTCCGTATTAACCACATAAAGCGACACTTAGAACTAGATCCCTAAATAAATTGCTTTGTAGCTATTAAATGACACGACACACGTCCATGGAGACACTTTACCGGTTAACTATGTCTTATAAGATACTATACATTATTGAAGCACACTCATCATCATCATCATCAGCCCGTACAACGTCCGCTGCCGAACTTTGACCTCCCGAGGGTTTTTGCCATAATCGCCACACTTGGCAGGCGGGTTGGTGACTACACAAGGAAACGCTACTGCCTATTGCCTGGTATACGATTCTTAAAGATTATGTTATAACATCGGGACCTACGGCTTAACGTGCTTTCCGATAGCACGGAGGGAAGTCCCTCATCCACCCAGACCGGGATAGAAATCTTTACAAAAAAATTTCTTGTCCGGCGTTGGGATCGAACGCACGACCCACTAGATATAAAACGAGTTAAGGCGCGGTGAATAGACGACTTTTACGTATTAGTTTTGTCACTGTTGCTCCGCGTAGAAATGAAAGAGAAGCGAAGAGACGCCGCGATGGCGCAACGTTTCGTTTGACTCGTTCGAGTTATTAAATACATTAATCCTCAAATATCTTATTCCAATCGATAAATAAAAACAACAGTTCCTTTTATTATTATATATTACATCACTGTTATTAATATTATCAAGATTTGTTTATAAATAATTCAGTTACAATTGCTACAATTTCAATTTAAATGGTTATTTTATGGTTTTTTTTTATCGAGAAAATTTACCGAAAACGTGTTTTGAACACAATGGTCCCCCCATAAATATGATCAAGATTAACATATATTTTTTTAGCTGCTCTAAAATGTAAACATTTGGCTAAAAATCTGTTTTGTGAAGCCTATTTTGACTAAGTACAGCGCCTTAAATACCGCTACGCTACGGAGTTTGTAATCACATAATTTTTTTTTTCTCTCTGGGGAAATATGCTTTAGGCTTCTGCACTGCCGCGGTGGGGTGTGTAGGTCCTCGCTTTCATACCACAAAGAGTTCAGTGTGTGGGCTCGCACTGAAGCTCCTCGGAACTCCACTAAAATGGGGCAACGGGAACTGCAAAAGCATGACATCCGGTTCAAGGCATAAAAGATCCTGGCGTACTAAAGGTCGTGTTTGCCTTCATGCCCGGGGAAGTAGCAAAGTAGTAGTTAAACAAATAGCAATAGCGGCAAGATATTACAGATTAAGTTTTCTCATAAGACATTTTTTCTGCCACTTTTACTCATAGCTGTGTATCGAGTTGTGCCATATAAGCAGACAGATTTAGTATATAATGCGGCGATTAGTATGTGTATTCGCCATTCTGGTTTCGTAAGTACATTAAATATGGAGAAAGTCACTTAACCAATAGTGCCATCATAATAAAACAAAATCTACTGTATCCATTTTACACATTAGATTTTGTTTAACATTTTCATCACAATTAAGCTATTTTTTTAAAATAAACATACGTATTTGGACTCAAGAAAAAAACTCATCTGTCTGTTATTTTTTTTGCAACCATTTGAAATAAATGTGGGTAGTGCCCTATTTCATTACGATGGTAGAATATTACTCGAATTTTTCAATAGAGTGTTTGTGATTGATTTATTTTCTATTCGCTAACTATTTCATTGGTTCAAAAAAAATATTCAAGGAATGTATATGATTAACGGAGATAGATTACATAAAATCTTATTCTTATATAAATACCTATTTACCTCTAAGTTATCTCTGCGTCATGAGTTTATACGAAGAACGTCGCAGTGAGCCATTTCATAAATCATCTCTCATAAGCAATTTTATTCGGCGTCGTCTCAAGTATAGCCCGAATTTGCGTAAACAACTTATATTTATCTATAAAATATGTTTATGCACCTTTAAACCATCCGGTTCCCTCTTAGAGCCGTTCAACTGAAATAATGCGGTAATATAAAATAAAGCTTTGTCAGCACTTCACGCTCACGATAACAGTGAAAAGGTCTGAATCTTTATGATAATAAGTCACGAAAGATCGCACTCGGAACACCTATAAATAAAATAAGATGACTGACCCTCGAAAATCTTAAGCAGATTATGAATAAGTGGCCATCCTATTTCAGGGGACGGCTTTATATTTGCAACAATCTTATCGGATCAATATAGGGACAAGGGAACAGTTGTTTAACAAAATTATTGGAAATTGGGATTGTATAATCTCACCTCGTATCGGTTAACATGCGACTTAGCTCTATCCCGACCCAACTAACGTCAGAGCCCAAGGATATAATAGCGAGCCCTGTTAGCAGAACACAGAATAGAACACTGTTAGGCATATTCTTTGCCTAGGTAAATAACTTACAATAATCACAAGAACGTTGTCAAAATACAATTACTTTTAGTGAAAACTGCTGAAATAACAAATATTCTTACTAACCCTCGCCGTGTAGTTTCCGGCTCAGAGATAATCACACCATGTCTTCACGTATCGAAAGAGTTGACTAAGGTGGGTCTCCCTTGTTTGACCGAAAGGAATTTGACAAATTTTTACTTCCCAAAAAAAATTTCGCATAATTTTATTTGCCAAATTATTACTTAGCAAAAACTCTATTCACAAAAAATTGTAACGCACACCTTATGTTTGGGAAATGAACGTTTAAACTATGACTTGTTTACCAACTACTACTTTTAACATTTTTCATTTAGTCAAATATTTCAGTTGGAATAACAGTTTTTACGCAAAATCAAATAAGCCAACAACCAACGGGTAACCTACTAAAAACAATCTATTTTTTCTATTAATGCAAGTCGTTTTTGGCTCGCTCGGCTCGTGCGTAGGAGGTTACAGTTTTAACCTAACCTAACTTACCCATTTTTTTAGAAGATATTAACCTAATCTAAATTTAAATTCCGGGTTAACGTTTATTGTCTGAAGATTGTTTGCTGTAATAAATCATTTGATTAAAGACCAAATGCCATAATACATGGTAATATTTTGAAAATTTTTGTTGTTACATCTAGATGTGTAGTACTTAAACCTAGTTTTACTGACAATGCAAAAAGTAACCTCAAAGTGGTATGTCTCACTACTGGAGAAAAAGTTTCTGTAAAGTCCACACCTTCGATTTGCGAAAAACCTTTAGCTACTAATCGCGCACGAAAACGAACTTTATTCTCACTATCATATTTTTTACGAAGCACCCACTTGCACTGTACAACTCTACCATCTTCTGGAGCATCACTTAACTCCCACGCATCATTGTCTTTAAAACACTGTATCTCCTCTTGCATTGCCGACTGCCACTGCTCCCTCTCCGGTCCATTCAAGGCATCATGTACTGACAAGCCAGCCGCATCCTCATATGTTTTACTGTCAACACACAGGTTAGAGAACCCAAATCTCTCTGGTGCCTTCCTTGTCCTTGTAGGCCGCGATTGTGGGCTTTTCGTTTGAACCTCTTCGTGTGTGCTGTCTGCATCCTCATAGTCGCTTGGAACATATGTCTCATCATCAGACTGCAAAGTGTTTAAAAAACTTTCAGAGTCATTTTGGCAGGATGTTGACATACTCTTATGTTGCTCAGGCGAACTTTGGCTAGATCTTGATTCGGGATCGTCAGACTTCTCTCTATCCCCCACTGAATCAACATTCTGAGCTTGCACTTCGATGAGGTGCTCAGGATTTGATTCCTTCTCAATGATGATCACGTCTCTACTGGCTGTTACAGTCTTTGTTTCTGGATTGTATACTCTGTATCCTTTTATATTATCTGGATATCCAATGAGAATACATTTGGACGACTTCTTGTCCCACTTCTTCCTCTTTTCTTTTGCAATATGGACCATAACAGTGCTTCCAAAGATTTTTATGTTACTTATATCAGGTTTAGATCCAGTCCACAGCTCATATGGGGTTCTATTGTTTAATGCTGCTGCCACAATTCGATTCTGGAGATACACTGCAGTGTTTGTGGCTTCAGCCCAGAACTCTTTGCCTAAACCTGCATCAAATAATAGACATCTGGCTTTTTCTACTATTGTACGATTGAATCGTTCGCACAATCCATTTTGTTGAGGAGTGTATGGATTGGTCTTCTGATGTTTCACGCCAAAACTATGCAGGTAATCTTCAAATTCTTTGCTACAGAACTCCAGCCCATTATCACTTCTTAATACTTTGATTGTTCTTTTTGTTTCATTTTCCACTTGAGCTTTAAAAATCTTGAAATACTTCAAAGCCTCATTCTTGTGTCTTAGAAAATACCCAAATGTCTTCCGACTATGATCGTCAACAAACAACAAGAAATATCTTGAGCCACCTATAGACACATTCTCCATAGGTCCACATATATCCGTATGGACAATATCTAGTAAGTTACTGCTTCTCTGACCAGTGCTCTTGAATGGTAACCGGGATTGTTTACCTTCACAGCATGTCGAACAGGAAGATTTGCTAATGTCAACTTTTTCATCAAGTGACATACCTTGGACGGCGTTCTTCATCTGATTCAAATAATCTTTATTTACGTGTCCTAATCTGCGATGCCATGTTATTCCTGACACAACTGATGCTGCTAAATTATGTTGTTTTAGCAGATTAACCTTATACACACCATTGACTAACGCTGCTGTGGCGACCAAGTCATTCTTTTTGTTGTAAACTGAGCAACCACTTTCGTTAAAAGAGATATTGTTACCATTCATTATCAATTGGCTTACTGATAACAAGTTTGTGGTCAGACTTGGTACACATAATACGTTGCGTACTTCAATGTCGTAATCATGATTTTCTGTTGTAGTCGTAATTTTCACATCTCCAGAACACAATATTGACACCTTTTCACTGTTAGCAACAATTATTTCTCTGTTTTGTTCATATTGTGCATTCATAACCCAACTTTCATTGGTTGTGTGGTGTACACTTGCGCCCGAGTCGATATACCATTCATCTTTGTTGAAGTTTCCACTTAAAAACACTGCGCTAAAAGCATTTGATTGCATTCTCTCCTTATTTTTCTGATTTGACAAGTTATTTTCGTTTTTACACTGACTTTTGTAGTGGCCGATTTGTTTACAGCGATAGCATTTTATCTGTTTGACATTTGACATATCAGTGCTACCAACATTACTTTTTCTGGCCATAGACAAATTTGTGTTGTTTTTCTTTTTAGACTGAATAGCAAATGCACCGCTAACTTCACTCTCTTCATGACTTGCCAAATCCATATC
Source organism: Nycteola revayana (assembly GCA_947037095.2). Lineage (NCBI taxonomy): Eukaryota > Metazoa > Arthropoda > Insecta > Lepidoptera > Nolidae > Nycteola > Nycteola revayana. The sequence continues at coordinate 9,628,083 of OX344845.2, read as the reverse complement.
CAACAGTTTTGTTTTGATGGAGTCTGCCGTTATAGGAATGCCGGAATGCTCTATTGCCATGATCATAGGGGAAAATCGATCAGGCAATCCCGCTAATAGCAATGATCCTGTCCATAAATCGTTGATTTCAAAACCTGTTCCGCTGAGTTTCTGTGCTGTATCAATAATCTGCGTCACGTAAGACGTCATCGAACTGCAATTCTCTCGGCGAATCGAAATCAAATTTCTTAGTAGACTTATCCGTCGTGAAAATCCACTGTCATCGAATAATTGTTTCAGCTTCTCCCATAATTCTTTGGATGATGAAACATTTTTTACGTGAACGTATAATGACGGGTCAATCGTCATAATCAATTTCGCTCTGGTTTTTTCGTCATCTGCGGTTTTTATATCTTGATTTAATTCTGGCTTGACACAATGTTTCATGCCTTCAAGAATTAAAAAATTCTCCGCCGCGAAACACCATTCACTGTAATTATCGCGCCCCGTAAGCTTCGGCACATTGACAAGATAGTTAGCAGTCATTTTTGCGATGCACTTAATCTTATACCCTGCGATAATACGGCAAAATAACAACAGTCTGTCACTATACAATTCTATCACGTCCTTTTCACTGGATAATATTGCAAAAAACTACTATTTTCAACGCGAAATTATAAGCGTAAGGCCCATAACCTAAAATGAAACACGTTACTTTAGAAGACAGTAGAACGACTGTTTTATTACAAACTAAAGTTACACATAGTTGTACATAGATGGCAGCACTAGTTTCATATTTTAGATATTAACATTACAACAGAAATGGTATAAAAACGGTTGCTAAAATTTGTTTGGGTAATGAAATGTTGACAAAATCTTTTCGGCAAATAAAAATAAAATTTACCACCCGACTAAGGTATATACAGACGATGGATGGGCAGCAACATCTATCAGCTCAAATTTAAGCGGCTGTAGTCCAATGGCTAGGACGTCGGACTTGTGATCTTGTGTTCGCCGGTTCAATCCCCATCAATTGCACTACCGACGTGACGTAACACAAGCATTTTAGCTTAGTGCTGGTAATATTTAAAATATATAAATTCTCCCATCTTACTGCAATCACCAATCCGCATGCCAAGCATGGTCATTATGACAATAACCCTCAACGACCATAGTTTGCCAAGATTTGTTAAGAGGAGGCAAATGTTCAGCAGTGGAAGCAAGAGGGTCAACAAATTTAAACTAAAAAACTTACTAGCACTACTTCTTTACTGTATCAACTGTAAATTTAACTTCCGAAAAATTACTTACAATTACCGTTTAAATTATCTTTCCTGCGCCTTTTAATTTAACATAAACATAAAAGATACCACAAGAGTTTGAGTAACGAGATTCTCGGAGTCTTTGTTTTATGTTCAAATACAATTTCCTTAATTAGTCGCGAAGTATCTCTTGAAAGAATAATGCAAGTAGCCTGAAGCGAGATAAGGTTGCGCGGAGGAGTCGCGAGTGGAGGACGGCGACATTTTATTAAATAATATAATATAGTTAAGAGACTGGTTTACGACAAAACTTAGTTAAAAGACTTGCTCATAGAACGTGCATTTTATTAACCAAGGATACGTTTAACATACAATTATGTTTAAGTTATTTATTATGTAAAGGGAAGATAGTAACAATTTTGCGGCAAGCCTTTGATAACTCACCACAAACTTTAACCAGAATGTAATTGGAACTGAAGTTCAATTAAATGTTGACAAAGGAACAATGTGTTCACAGGGGTTTATCAAATGAAAATTTCATTTGATAAATCTTGTTTGTTAACGATGTCGAAGGGCAAGATGTTACTAACTGTTCAAGGTTCTTTGATAGAACTTAAATTATATATCTGTAATCTGTTGGGATTGCCATGTTGATACTAAGATACTGCGAAAATATTGGAATGAAGAATAAAAACAAAATTACATTATTTTTCTTCTTTACTGTTTTTTATTAGCTTAATATTCATTAAAATTTATTTACCGTTCCTCTTTGATTCTAAGCCTACACGTGTAAAGCATAACGAGATTAATTACATCGAAAATATTTTGTTAGACAAAATATTTATCTCGTTATTATATAACTTTTTCCTGTTTTCTTCAAACGACGGTTTTTTGGTTCTTATTATTTATTTTTTCTTTTACAAACAGTGTTAGTAATATAAATTTAAATTGCTACTCTGCTGACCACTCTAAGCGTGAACAATGTGTTAAATGAAAATAGGAGAAGTTATTTGCGGGGAATGATTGTGTATTAACACATCAGTACGTTTCTTTAGTTTCTAGTATTATTTTATGTCGTTCATCTATGTATGCGCATTATTATAAGTAGGTATACTCAAGTGAGATATTCTAGACATTTATGATGGATGCGATTCAAATAAGTTCTTGACTACTCAAATCCATCAAAATATCTCAAGGGAATGAGTTCGATCGTTCATGAACATTACAAATAACAACAACCTTTAAAAATATGTTTTCCTTCCGTTATGTAGAACAACGATCGAATTGATTAAATTTACTTTTAATATTAAAGTAACACTATGTTCTTTTTCTTTTCAGGTAATGTTAAGATAACATGATCCTTCGCCGGTATTCGTAGTAAGATTGTTCAATGGATGGGAAATATGGTCAGTCTGGATACTCGTGGTTCTCGTAAGTTAAGATTTACGTTAGTAGGTAGAGATAATTTTCGCTTAGAAGTTTCATATTTAATTGACTTTTAGTGTTTGTTTCCCATTAATATTAGTATGTTACAACATTACCAAATTTTGGATACCAATATGAGATCGCTCTCATGAGACTTATGATTTGTAATTTCATAACACGTTAATTCATATCATAAATATCACAGTTGAATTTCATAATTAGTGAAATAATACGACCCTTATTTATGGTCGTTCTCGGCACAATTGAATAAAGTTTATTTTGTGCTAAATAATCCAACTAAACTTTTATCTATTCCTACTAAATGTAATGTCTTTTCGTCGTCATTGAATATCGTCGTCGGCATAAACTATTATTTGATATTTTGCGTCTGATTTAACAGAAAAAGGTGTCAACCATGGAGTGAATAAAAATAAAAGATCCGTGCTGTAATACTTCAGGCACATATATCAAAACCCATCTTGATTGAAACCTGAAAAATCCATATTTTAAGTTGTTCTTTCGGTCGAGGGAGTTCTCTGATTGATTCTTACATTTCAGATTATTATAAAAAATCAGGTCACTGCGCTTTATATTGATGACGCGAAGAAGATACGTATTACAGCTTTATCAAATGATCGAGTGTGTTTAAAACATAGCAAACGCCGGTATATATTTTAAATCGCAACGGCAAACGTGATTTGGATCGTGCTTCGTATGCATTTGAGTAATTTATTTATGTCTTCCTTTATAACCATAGTAAAGTGAAATATAAAGAAATTCATTACTTCTTAATCATGATAGCGTAAAAATACACTAAATACTAATACTACTAAAATGTTTAGCGAAACCTTATGAGATATCTTCAAAAGCAATTTATGTGCTTACGAAGGTAAAGTTGAATCCTAAATTGCTGTGCCCAACAGGGTCCATGATTGTATCATAACTTACTAATACCTAACACCTTTCATAACATTGTGGAAATGCAATAAATGAATATGAATATGAATTATTTAAAGATTTTACAAAACAAACATACCAAAAATATATCTGCAAATTGTCGGTGACCCATGGTTGTTCTTTGTTTATTGTACGAGTGTAATAGATTTTGTTTTTTTAAAATATTATTAAACTTTCGATGCCCTCTCTGAACAAAAGTCCAAGAGGACTGTCAAGTAGGCCGACTGATACACAAACTCCCTAAAGTCATCATTCCATTTTTGCCTTTTACAGCGACTACCTGAGCCGAGTTCTAAGCCCCACAGGGGGCGCCCTCTTGCGCAAGTTGCTCCTTGCTAATAAGTTTGGAGCTTTAATTGGCAAAATTCCCTTTTAAAAACTCACCTAAGAAAACAATATATTTTTAAACTAAGTACCTATTTTTATTTCAAATAATAAATACATGATCATTCCAGCTACGTTTAAAAAAAAAAACTATACCAAAGTATTATTCGCGATATGAACTAGTACTAAAACAGCAATGATACTGGCCATCTTATAAATAATCCAATTGAATCGATTAAAAACAGTTGTTGTCTTAAGTCTGTCGACTGTATTGTAAAACAATCTCTCATCAAACTAGAAGAGATATACAAAGAGCATATAAATAAATAGACAGCACTATAACGAAGTTCTTGTAGGTAACTCTAAACGAACTACCATTATACGTATAATAATCATTTTGGAATGGTAGATGTTATTCAAAGCCTAAGCTAATAGAGTTTACATTTACTTGATCGGTGAAGTAATAAGAACCCTATTGGCTATATTTGCCAAAAAACAACAAAATTTGACTAAAAGAGTTAGAGTTCTAACAGTATTTCATTTGAAACAAATAGATAGTATTAAAAACAATAGTAATTAAATTAAAACAATAGTAGGTAATCACTGTCTTGAGTGTAAATAACATCTCGATTGATCAGAAAATTGGGGGTGACGAGCGAGTAGGTAGTATCACAAAAATATCAACATTTATATTGGATTTCCTTCACCTTTTACGTGAAAATAAGAACATCAACCTTGCTTACCTTCATTCTTTTCAGCAAATACTTTTACCCCTCTCATGTTTTATTCATCAGTAAATAGTAGCAAACCAGTAAACCAGGTACTCCAATTTAAGATGGAAACTACATAAGACAAAGCAACGGTGTAAGACTATGCACCTAATAAATCCCTTATACAGCTACATGTTTCAGTGGTATTATGCAAGTTGTATATTATTTAGCTTAGATGTTGCTGATCCCTTAATCTTCTTTCATGAGACTGGAGGTAACAAATGGGTGGTAGATTATTGTTTACCGGAATATTGTGTAATTCTTGGATGAGACTTAATATATAGGTTGTTTTTAATAACCAATTTTAGTAAATAAGGAGCTTTCAAAATATATGCCATCTTTTTAACAGTAGATAGGATGAGAAGTGATTATTTTAGTTAAGAAATTTATTTTAAATATTAGATACTTATAGTTTACACTAACACTATACTAGTTTATATAGAGAAGGTACGACGATTTTACGAGGTAAGAGATTTTTTAAATTGTGGTTAAAACTCGACCACATTTTCAAAATTCTCTAGGTATATAAACTATAAGTGTGCGAAATTTCATGCTTCTCCGTCCGTGTAGAAGTAGAAATTATTCTACTGCCAGAAAATAACGAAGCCCATGGAGAGGAAAGAGTAGAATCTGGTTTGATAATGCGTGGGTAATGTCTATTATATCGTAATAGAGTTGCGAAAGCAAGCATAATTAATATAAAAAGCCGTTGAGTATAATATGATACCATAGAGAGAGTGTAATAATATGTGGGCATAACGAACACTTCTTTTGATAAAAACCTGTACAATATTAAGCAATGCAAGCCTCGTTCTCCAATTTTAACACGAAATATCGATCAATTTACACTATATATTTATCCACTTTTTATAAATTTATAAATACTGCTAATGCTTATGTCGTTTCCATCAAAAATAATACAATTCAGCGTATAAAATGAAAAATATGAATTTCTATTTCCCCGAGCCGAGTTAATAAAATGTCCGATAGGGATCACATCACGGTTGAATTAACACTTTAAGCCCGTTAGGTATATGACATTTAGGTGAGGTCATCACTGGGAGGTGTGAAGCCTGCTTTGTAGCGGTTTCACCTATAACTATAGAAAACAGAAAACTAATGAAATGCTTAGGATATACCTATATGTCACCGGAAAATAATAAGAAACGTAAGTTGATCAATTTACTAGTTAGTTAATCAACTTTCTTGTTAGTTAATAAATTAACGACGTTGCAGGTGGTTAAAAACAAAACCTAAACCAATGGGGTACAACAGGACTTATTGAAATTGAAGTTCTTTTTGTTTTGTTACAACAGTAGCATAGTCTTGTTTGGTAACGTTAGGTCAAGTGATAAAAAATTAAGTAAATACACTCGCAAGCATAAAAAGTATTGAATCACTTAATTGGAATTGATTCCGCGCGATCTTGAGTATTTAATAACTAGTTAAGAATAATAAAAATTGTACAATTTTAAAGGTTAAACTGTCAACTTTAAGTTGATACCAAATTCATTTAAATCACACCAGTATTTAAGGAGCTATCCCGGATTACGTGAAAAAGTAAGGAAAAATATATGTTTCAATTGTTTGATACGTCACGAGTTGCGCCCTATTGACCCCCTATAAAAGCACGTATTATCGGATTTTCTTTATCAGTTGGTTTTCACACGTTGACACACATCTCCGCTACTTTTGACCCATAAACTTGGACGATAACGGACCAACAGAAGTAGCACAAATCGTCACCCTATGGCTCAGCGGGTATCGCACGTCAGCTCCACATAAGCCAGTCTTGTGTTTCGAAAGGTTATGAACGCTTTCGGGAGACTGGCTTTATCCCGAGACCAAGATCTGAACGGCGCCGGTGCATATCGGAGAGGGATGATTTCCGTTCCGTTTGCCGTTTCATCGTGTCAACTTCTCTGAAATCGACATTTGACTGGTGTCGACGTCCAACAGGAGCTCCGAAATGTTCGTGGGGTAGCTGCCAGTGAATGGTCAGTTCGTCGAATACTTATGCAAGCTAATTTGACTCATAAAAGGCCTTCCACAGGCCCGAAACTGAAGGCAGGTCACCGACAAGCACGCCTCCAATTAGGTCGCTCCCATCTTGATTGCGAGGTTGAGCCATGGAGGCGAGTACTTTTCTCCGACGAGTGCAGAATGTGTTTGCACGGTAGCAACCAAGGGGTCGGGTCTACAGGTGGCCTGGGGAGCAATTTGCGGAGTGCTGTTTCACTGAGACAGTGGCTTATGGGGCGGTTGTTGTATGATATGGGCCGGCATCTCCTTCGACGGTAAAACAGGGCTTGTTTTCGTGCCTGGCGGGGGACGAGGAGGCGGTCTAACTTCAAACCACTAGATTTCCGATATTCTGCTGAGTGTGAAAGAGCTGAAATCGACTTTGATAGAAGAGTGGAAAGATATCCCTCAAGAATCGATTCAGAAGCTGATTAGGTCAGTGAAGAACCGTCTTCGAGCAGTTATTAGGGCGAGGGGAGGGATACAAAATATTGAATCTTAATATTAAGGCTAATTAATTTTTTTATTAATAAATTGTTGTATTAATTATTTTTTATAAATTAATTATTAATAATGAGTGAAGAAAACATTCCTTATTCATTATTTTTCCATTATCCTTATGTTTTCCTAACTCATTCACTCAATCCGGGATAGCTCTTTAAATAGTGGTGTGATTTTTATTATCCTTAACTAGTTATTTTGTACTCAAGTTCACGCGGAATCAATTCCGAGTAATTGATTCCATACTTTTGCTCGCGATTGTAATAATTATGCACGTTCACTATAACTGGCAACTAAATTTAACAAAAGGATGAGTGGCACGGAAGTTGATCAAATTACGATTCGTATTATTTTCCGGTGACATAATAGGTTAGGGAAAAAGTTTCTCCGCATTTTTTAAGAAAATTCAAAACATTTTTTAATATAGTTTATTTTCATTTAACTAAAGTATGTAGGTACCATTTTGTTCGATAACTTTTTGCCATCATCCAAGAGATTTTATTACAAGTTCATACATACTATAATGCGAAAAGACTTTTTCCCCAACCTAATATATAAAACTATTTACTATGATATTTTAATAGTTGGTTAATTGGTAAGATGATTTAACTACGTGCCGTAGCGATATAAGTCTAAGAGGTAGGGGGTTTGATCCCCACGCCGGACAAGAAATCTTTGTGTAAATTCTAATATTTCTTTCCGGGTCTGGTTGGTTGAGAAATTACTCTCCGTGCCTTGGAAAGCTCACTAAGCCGTTGGTCCCGTTTGTTATAACATCATCTATAGCAAGGGAATACCAGGGAATGGGCAGTAGCGCTTCCTTGTGTGTTACAACATAATACTGTAATCACTAACCGTCCTGCCTAGCGTAGTGACTATGGCAAAACTCTCTCGGGAGGAAGCCCATGTTATACCTACGGGCTGATGAAGATTACTATCAAAACGAAAGATTAAAATTTAAAACAGTCACATATTTTGTCATTATTCGTCAAAACAATTATTAAGTTTCATAGTAAAGTTAATTAACGCAATACTATTTAATGGTCATCCTAAAACTTTTATTACGTATTGTTGGTTAACATTGCCCAAGCATACATAAAGTTCCGAACTTTCCTATTAACAGGTACCTAGCAAAGTTTATATTTAGGTAGGTATAAACCTTGAAACTATGAATTTGTTACAATTTCTTCAATTTACTGTCGAACTTTGACTATGAAATTCTCAGTCCGAGTCCGAGAGCACCATTACGCGATAATCGTGCAAATTTAAGCTACATAAAGACTGAACCTGCATATAGATTTTTTCTATTTAATAAAACATTGACAACCTCCGTAGCGTAGCGGTATTTGGCTCACTTTAAATCTCGGAGGTCGTGGGTTCGATCCCCACGCCGGATAAGAAATTGTATTTTAGTTGAGGGACTACCCTCCGTGCCTCGGAAAGCACGTTGAACCGTTGGTCCCAAACGTTATAACATCATATGTAATAATCGTATATCACCTTATATCAAGGAACGGGCAGCAGCGTTTCCTTGTGTGGCACAACATAATACTGCGGTCACTAACCAGGCGGCCAAGCGTGGTGACTATTACAAATACCCTCCCTCGAGAGGAGGCCGATGTTCAGCAGTGGAAGTTATAAAGGCCGATGATGATGAAATATTGCTGTGAAATATTCAAATATTTAGTAGGCCTGTTTGAATTACAGTATTCCAGTTGAGACCGCAGAATGTTTGGTATTATAGATTATTATATCGAAAACATACACCGCTAACTATAAGCTAATTTCGATAATGTTTTGCGTGATGTTATGACTATTCTGATCCGTAATAAATCAAATGTCAATCTCATTTAAATTAGATGAATTTGATTGTATTATCGGACATTGATTATGAATATTAGACCCATAATGGAGGTAGTAAATTCAAATCGATTTGTATTCCGCAAGTTGCGTGTTTTACAATAGTGTATTGCTATTTTGATATAGTGTGATGTTTTATCTACTTGAATATATAATGCTAAACGGAATAAGAGACATTATAAGATTATAGAGATATTGAAACGATTGGTTTTTTTTTGTGACGCATAAACTCAATCATTATTTACCCGATTTACGAAACCACTAGTAAGATTATAGGATATAATGGAAATGTTTCCTCGGGAAAGTGAGGTTGTACTATGCGGATGAAACTACTTTTTTTTGGACGGACATGTAGTTATCTACGAGGCTTCTCTTATTTCACCGGATAATCAGTGCTTAAGCCTTAATAAATGGTTTAACAACTAAAAACTCCGCAAGGTGCCAAGCAAGCCAATGAGGTGTGGCTGAAGCTTTGAAAGGCATTTTTCATGTCAACTGGAAATTTAAACAATAAGCGTTACAATTTAAGCAAACTATCACATGAACTTATGCCTTTGACAGATACCTAGATAATAGAGTTACTGGATCCGAGTTCAAACGTTCAGGTAAATTGTAGTCAGAGAATGTGTCTTACAATGCGCGCCGAATGAATACGAACCTGACGAAATCTCGTTAGTGTCAGTCCAATGAGTGGTGTCTACCCTAATGCGAGGTAACTCAATCAGTTTGTCTGACACCTCACACCACGTGAATAAATAACCAACAGAAGGCGAGCTGCGAATAAACACATATGAAGTTTGTGGCCCTCGTACATAAATAATTTGACAAGTACAATTCTATGGCGTACCACCTACGTCATTGCACCAGGCAGGTTTGTGATCTCGGAGAGATAACTTGTAACTTTAAGCCAACAAAAAAAAAACATTATATTAGAAAGAACATTAAATTGTTTTTTTTATATCGTACACATACACCGTGTTTACATTGGTAGTGAATGCTAGTCCCAGATAGCTTGACCAGTATTTCAAAGACTCAAAAGATATGATCCCGATTCAAAAGATGTGATCCTTTACAAACACTAACAATGCCCCACTTTTCATTGTCACTACAGAACTGGTAGTAGTTCAGTGGTAATGGAAGTAGCGTCTGATATATGAGATCGATCCACATTCAAGACACAATAAATTTTATTGGAAAAATTAAAGCTTTCATAAATGATTTATAGAGCATAGAAATTTACAGAGCTAAATATTATTCATGCAGGTGTGTCTCATAAGTCTATCAGCGAGGTAAGAAATGAGCTATGTTCGGTATTTCCCTGCTTGATCGAATCTGAAATAAAGAGATCCTCCGGCAAATAAGGGTCGTTGACATAGGTTCAACATATTTTATAAGCAAGCTGAAATAGTAATGGGCAGTGCACATAGCTTCAAAAGTTGACAGCCGAAGAGGTTCTAGAGTGGACCATGAACTGGCCAAGGCAGGGACGACTGCACGATGGACCGTTAGCTGATGCAGGTCACTGGAGTCAGTAAATGCAAGCAATCCCGCTCCCGCAATCGTTTCCGCTGGAATTCGACGAGGGAGACTTATATTCCGCAGTGGATGACATCAGGATGGTACGATGATTATAATAATGAACGATGTACGAGTAGCTGTTCATGATTTGGTTTGTTGTGTGTCGGTGTCTTTGCAATTTGCCAACGTAGCCTTAACATTGGTTTCCATCTACTTGACTATTTAACACACAGTGTCACACCTTGCCATGCATACTGATGTTATATACACTCAAACTCCTACTGAACTAATTTAACTTCACAATTTCCCTAATCAAATGCTACAACCCCCTATGCCATCCGTATACTCAATTTGTTGGCGACCGGCCACAAGATACAATTTTGATAACCGATAATAAACATAAAATATATTAGTTTCATTTGTACCTATCCTATTATTTACTTATCGAAATAATGACGCTTTTAATACTGTAATGTAACTAAGCATTATCAAATGGGAACTCTAAGTCTTCTTGTACTCGAATATTATGTACCTACACTCGAATAGGAATGTAGGAAAGGGGAGATCGACACGAAAACTTGATATCATATATAGAATGAGCGTAATAGGCATATTATGGATATGTCATCGCATAAGTTCTAACACCACGTAAAAATAAAAAAATAGTACTGTCGAATTTTACATAGACATCAGAACAATATCAATTTACTTTATTTTACGAGTTTATATATGACGATGAGTGTTTCTAATTTAGCGAAACAAAATGTCAAAACCGCCAAAAAACTGTTATCAATTAGGTTAACGAAAATATATGACATGGTATTTTTTATTTAAATATGATCAGTAGACTTTTGATATAATTTAACATGGTTATTAGAGTTGTATTTTTTTTCGATTGGTCACCTCGCACAACTGCATTCCTATTCATACCGATTGACGGTACAGTCAAGAAAATAAAATTCGTTAAATATGTGTAACAACATAGCAGTTTAATTCATATAGTACAAACAAACAAACAAAGAAACGTTTTATTGAAGGAATAACTTACTTAACTTATATTTTCTGATATAAAAAATAAGAACAAAAAATGGAATATTTTTCTACAGGTGTTTTGATATCAATATCTTGAGACGATTTAACAAAAGGTATCATGGATAAAAAAGGATAATAGGATTTGAAGGTTTTTCAATATCGTGTTTCTTTACAAAACAGCACAAAGATTATAAGGATACGACTCAATATTCCATAGAAAGGAAAAATGACATCATTCATTTTTATCGTCATTATTGTACCTAAATAATAAAACAGGTAGACACAGTCACTGGTATAACGAATAGATAAAGTATAAAATTGGACACAAAATATGAAAAGTTGCCTGTCGGATATACATGTTGGATATTTATCATCAGCCTATATAGCGTCCACTGCTGCACATGAGCTTCCTTCCAAAGGAGGGTGTTGGCAAGCACACTTGGCAAGCGGATTAGTGACCACAGTATTATATTTTAAAACACAAGTAAACGCTGCTGCACGTTCCTTGGTATACGCTTGTCATAAATGATATAACAATCGAGACTAACGGCTTAAAGTGCATTCGGAGACACGGAGGGTCCCTCAATCAACCAGAATCAGAATCAGAATGCTTTATTTGTAAGATCCAGAAATAAGATTTAGAATTTACAAAAAGAAATCTTGTCAGACGTCGAGAAACATAAAGCGAGACTCATACTGCAATGTCACGGAAGTTGTCATGTTTAGGTACATGTTTGATATAAGTACTAAGTTAAAGTTAGTCTATAGATTTCAAAAACAGTAGGTATAGTTGATGCAGCTCATACCTAACCATTATTGTACCTTTATTATAATACGTTCAAAGGCGATACTATGGTATCGCCTTTGAACTTAACTATGATCACAAGTTGATCAGGATACATACATATGTATATATATATATCAAGAAGCAGTATTTTTGTTTAAGGGTTTTGGAAAATATTAGGCAATGTTGTCAATTTCATTATTCTACGTTTTCTATAGGAGGAACCACCACGCGACGACCTAAAATCATGTTTCTTAGCCCTGTTCATAATTATGTTACATTAAAACCGTAAAACATTTAAATTAAGCTGTAAAAAAGCAGACCAATTTAATAAATATTAAATTACTGGCGAGTGGCACATTTAAATTCTTGCTGCCTTTAAAAGTGTTATTTATAACATGCATGCCCACGCTAGTTTATCGCAAACATTGCTGTAAAAACACGAAAAGATCCACTAATATTTATAGGTGGGAACTGTTAACGCATTAATACTTTATTTGAAGGCATTCGAGGGCGATAAAAGTAAATTGACTGCCTATTCGATCTCTATTTACGAGCAGAGACCTTGAACAGTTTGATTTATTATCATTTTAACCACATTCCAAGTGTTAGAAGCCAAATATTGATATACATATATCAAACAATTTTAACGTTACCTATAGGTACGTTGTGCAATAAAAAGTGTGTGACTTTTTATTTTTTTTAATGTAAATGTGAATTATTATTTTTATTGAAATTATAACCTTCTATTAGTAATTAAATTTAAATAAAAACAGCACGAGATATCAAGATATTAAACTCTGTCAGTATGCTAAATATACTATGGTACGTATAGAAAAATCTAATATTATAAAGTTATTTTATGCGTTTTTTTATATAGATTGAGTATTTAAAGAGGAAGGATTTTATGTATAGGTATAATAACGGTAGCTACGCGAATAAAACCACGCACGGGAAACTATTTTTTTCTATAAATATGTAAATGAATTAAAAGAGGATATAAAATGGGCTTGAAAGTATTTCAATTTATTTCAATTATAAAATAACGTAGAAATGAATATCTACATATTAATCTAGAATTAAGCGAGACGCACTGAATTAAATGGGACATATTCCGCAGGGACTGTTCCAACGATCCATTTTATTTCAAATGAAGCCTCGCTGAGTACATCACTTAACTCAAAGTTTTGTTTTAATTAAACTTAACTGAATATCGAATTTGACAGTTGAATGCGGAGCGTTGCGGCAAGACAAATGGTCAGGACACGGTGGTGGGGCGGACTACGAATAAGGAGCTATGTACACGAAACCCGAGGTGACACGGCACGGATACAGTTACGAGTTTTAATAGTTTTGGGAGGAAATTTATGTTCTATTTAATCTGAAACTATGTAAATTATAAAACATTAAGTCCAACATTTCGTATAACACGAACATTAAGTAGAAATATGCGCTTGTTTATTTCTAATTCGAATGGATGACAAGCGACAGCTGCTTGACATGTCTCGGTTCCTTGGTCTGTTGCGTTGAAAGGGCCTAGGGGGCTTAGCTGAGAGATTGCCTTAACAGAGACAGAGTGAGTTAAGCCTTCTATACATAGCTACCTACTCGTACAACAATGTCGTATGTATTGATTTATATGGTGTAATAGGGATTTTAAAACAAGAAATAATGTTTATTCTTTTCTCCGAATAGAGCGGTACTCAAAGTATTCCCTCATCCAGAAACACAAATGGATGTGTCATAATATTTCATAACTCATTACCATAAATTACGTTGCCTTAAGCATTTCAGTTTGGTTGCTCCCTTTGAATTACCTTGGAGCTATTTCTGGAACATCGTATCGTATGTAACGTTTCATGTTATTGTGGCAACATATACAAGTACTTTGAATACGTATCCTTTCAAACATTTTTGGGTGAGGCAACAAAGCTTAATAGAAGGGCGATAATAAAGCTTCACACTAGGAAATAAACCTAGCTAGATAGGAATACAGATATAGGTGGGAACACCAAATGTTTTCCTCACTAGTTCCCGGTACATTTGAAAGAGTTTATCCCTTTTTAATACTAAGTAACAACAAGCAACGTACTTAGTATGTAAGTGGTATACCATTTCCTCTTTTGTGTAGTATAGTAGATACCTATAATGCAGTGTGATTTAATATAAGAAACGTCATAATATTATTATAAACATTGATTGGTAAGTTTATTTAATCTAAAGGCAATAATAATGACACAATATAATTATAAGATTTAGTGAAGCCCAAAGGTTTTGTTTTATTTAATGTAAGTACTATACATGAGTTATTACAACCTTGGCTCATTTTTTATTTTATTCAGATGTATCGAAAATGTCATCTATAACAAGATGTTAAGTTAAAGTGCAGGTAAATTATTGGGTACGACAGCCGTGTCCCTATTAAATGTGATTTCGAACGTAATGCAATGTCGGTAGCGCACATTACTTGGGCAAGTGTCACGTCACGTCGCGTCGCGTTGCGTCGCGTCGGAAGGGTGAAGATTACACAGCAGTACGTAATGTTGCCGCGTTGGCAAATACAGGCACATAAAAGCTCCAGGACCGCTCAAAACGGGGAAAATAGCGCTGAACCATTTTATTTGAGCTGCCTCAGCATGTAAAAAAGGGTTAGCAAAAATACGTGTATTATGTACAGCAAAAAATATATCGTTAGCAATCATAAAAATGTAAAAACACACTTCGTTGGGTTTGTAAATATCTGTGGTTATATTTAATTGCTATTCTATGCCGCATTTTTTCCGCAAATACCAATATCGTCTAAAACAATGTTATGTTTATTTTATGGAACGAGAGTCGCTCGGTCTGTTTTGTTTATAAATATTTCCAAGTTTCCCAAGGAAGCAGATGTAATTTCTACACGTGGTTTAAGTCGTATCGCGTTGTTGTTTTGCGAGTTTCGAACGAGAAAATTTTATAGGGATTTGATATCCCTATAAAATTGTGTAATAAGTTAAATAACTTTTTATTACAATTTTGGTCGAGAGTAATTAAACTTAACAGCTTTTGCTCGGGATTTTGCTTGAGAGAAAAGCATACATATGTAGACATTACAAAATATTAGTAAACCCTAGATGTTCGTACATCTTTGTAGGTTATAAAGCCTATGTAGTATCACTAACTATAAACTAGATTTGTGCAAAATTTCTATAGACAAGAAATTTCTGAAAAAATAAAATATTAGTCATTCTATATACAAATTTTGGTAGCAATTCTATACAAGGTGTAACGGAAAGGGTATATACATAGAAAGAGCAAGGCTTCTTTGGATCATAACAAACGATATGACAAGGGTTTCAACTCAAAATAAAATTCTCCAAGAATTGATACCAAATTCTCGGTTTCATATGATTCCTAAATTCAAATCATAACAAACGTGTCACCGCACTACGTGGGTCAATAACTTTCCATGTTCGATCAGCTGATTGAGTGCTAGTGATATATTTATTTCAATTTGAAAAGCAACCTGCGCAGGAGGGCGTCCCCTGTGGGACTTGAACCTCGGCTCAGGGCGGTCGCTGACGGGGAGATTGAGGGATTATGGCTTTTAGTTTCTTTAGGGGAGTTTGTTCAACTGTCGCTCTACTTTACAGTTCGCGGGCCTCTCGGACTTCGGGTCTACGAGGGCATCGGAAGGTTCTTAGCAAACTAAGGGTCGGGAGGGCGAGGGGGGACGCGTCGCGTTCGCGGGCGCACTCTTCTCCGGCGGGTCGGATAGAGTGGGCTCTGTGTAGTGGTGCTAGTTTCTTGAAAGCCTTGCTGTTTCTATGTATATACCCTTTCCGTTACACCTTGTATAATAAATAATATAATATTTATTTAAGTAACTTGGACTATATATTATCCCGCTGAGCGATTGTGGTGTTAAATCAACAAAACCCTGTGCGGGAAAGAGAATTAAAGTAACATAACCTAACCACACGCTGAGAAAAACTGTATCACTAAGGAAAAGTAAACTCCATAAGATTTTCGGTTTGTGGCATCTTTTGCACAAAAAAATCATACAAGTAATAGGTATAATATATCTCTTAAACTCTCATCATAACTTAGATGGCTAACAATATGCAATTGTTAAAGGGATCATCAGCATACGGCCCTTGCATCCCTTTGGTTTGCGATAATCATTGTTCTTGTATACCGACAATATGAGAGTCCCTTCCAAAGGCTTACTTCGGCATCCCTTTGAATGGCTGCAGACTCTTTGTGCCAAGTTTGTCACTTAACATCACATGGGTCCCGTCCGCTTATCGTCCGTTATAATTAGAATGCTTAAATATGTATGATGCTTTTAGACAACATTTAAATATTGAGTTGAATCGACACGCCTACTTTCACGGCTCACAAGGACAGAGGGTGTACTTAAGACCTATCTTTATCTCATTAATAATAGATTACGGATTCTGTAACAGTCTTCTTAACAAAGAGCTTTTAATAATAAATTCGTTTGTCCTTTTCGCAATACGAGAGGACTGGCTTACGCTCCTTTAAGGTAAATTAGTTTACAGAGATCTAAAGAAAATACTAATGTTTTCCATTACAGTACCATAAGGGAATAAGTGCCGTAAACAAAGAAAGCTCTCGGAATTAAATTTAAACTTTGTGCTGCAGATGTGCATGCCTACATAGTTTAAACGGGCAATATTACAAGAAACTGCTACTTCAAGGTGAGCTAGAACGCTGGAGTATTACGGTCGGTAAAACATAAATAAATTTATTTGTAAAAAACATCGGGGACTTTTTTATGGGCAAACACGAATAAAGGAAATGCTTTTACGGACCTTGTGCTAAGATACCATACTTGCTACAAGTAACTATCGTAAGCTGCAATAATTATCTGTGTTAATATAAAATAATGAAATGAATGACTGACTGATGGATCTACGCACAGCCTAAGCCGTTGATCGTTGAGACCTGAGGAGGGTGTATTCTATACATAATGTAGGCATTAAATAATAAAGTTTTTTTTTTTCAAAGAGAAAGAAAAGTTATAACGAAGTTTTTATGATGAAACTGAAATCCATGCGGATGAAGTCGCGGGCATCAGTGATTATATGAAACTAATCATATAAAGTAGCATTTAATAAAATATAAAAAAAACATTAACTAAATTATATTCTAAACAAAAATCACAAGCACCTTACTGCATTGAAGTATTAGTGTTAAATATTTTTAAGCAACTACGGTTACACCTTACATCCGCGTAGCACCCGTCTTCCCACGTAGAAGCTTCATCATTTAATAAAGCCTATATTAACTTTTTTTTGTCCGTGGGTAATGCATTAACGCATTCCCTCCGCCGCTGCAACGTATTCGCGCGCTGGCGATGGGATATGTGGGACTCGCCCTCTCCATAGCGTGGTATGCTAAACTCATACCACGAGGAGAGGACCCTACACCACTAAAACCCCCCGGACACTCCTTCGATCCTTTGGCGGGGGCCGGGTACGAGCCTATATTACCCTGGTAAACGTAGCTTTCTTATGGTAAACGATTTTTCGAAATCAGTCTATTAGTTCCAGAGCCTATTCAATGCCAACAAACAATGGAATCATTCCTCTCTATAATATTAATTATAGACTTCCTACACATCATTTAAAAATATTAAAACATTGTTCAATTCTTCTTATAAAATGATATTAATATTGTTCAAAAATCTAAGCAGAAGTTATCTCTGTCTACTCCATACAAAATAATCTCTCGAATAATGTTTATTTGTCACAAAATATCGCGTTGGAAAACACTAAAGGGTACTTCACCAGCGCAGTACACAAAGAACAAATGTTTTATAAACGCTTACATCGAGGTGTTGCTTGCGATAGTCCCAAAAGAGATCTTTCGGCCGCCTCGCTAAATTGAATTTCCGTTTGGCTAGATTTAGATAAGTGTAGGTATTATTTTGCATGCTTTAGTTACGGTTCTAAGACAGCACGATATATTGGAAGCGATAGCTACTTGGAACAGCTATTTTATTGAAATCGTTTCAATGAAATGTCTCATTCCATTTTCAAGAAACGGATGTTAGAACTAAATGTAATTCTAAGTTATTGAATTGAACATGCACGGAAATTGATCGGAACGGTGCAATGCTATATACCTAACTTTACTTACTTTATTAGCCTGATTACGTCCACTGCTGAACATGGCCTCCTCCTTTACTGACATTGGGAAGCCAAGGTTGTTGTAGGACATTACCGTAATCAGCACGCTTGACTAGCGGATTGGTGATCGCAGTAAGGGAGTATCATTATACTCATGGATGCTACTGCCCATCCATCAGGTTTATGTCCCTAAACGCCTATGACGACATTCATAGGAAGATTTATATCACTATACGAAGTATTATTTTCATACGGTGGCATACATTTTGGTTGCACCTTATATAATATAGTTATTCTTCATACACGACGAGCGCGGCCTGCACGTCTGCTTAATGAAAACAAAGATTATGAGTTTACCCATTGCATACCAAAGACTTAATGAAAACGTTGATATGGCATCTTATCCAGTATGGCTCGGTAGGCTCTGTAACAGAGAACAAGACGAATATATTGTAACCGCACAATATATTAGTCTTGAGCACAACAGGTTTCAAAGGTAAAATATATGTAACAAGGTATCTTTTATTGGCCAATATAAAATAAATATAAAAAATAACTATAATTAAATATGTATTCTTCAAGAAACCTGGTCTGCTAAGAATTAGAGACATCTACATAAAATGAAATGTGTGTCCAATCAATGTCTAAAATATGTACCTATCTGCTTATAATGGTCGTTCTTTTTTCTTTTCAAGGATTCGTGCGCAAAGGGTAAAAACGGGACCCTATTAAAAGACTTTGATGTCTGTCTGCCACCAGAATCTCATGAACCGTGATAGCCAGAAAGTTGAAATTTTCACAGAAGGTGTATTTCTAAAAACAAAATACAATAAATGTTTAAATAGTACAGTGTAGACCTTACATCAAATAAATTCATACATTAATTAACTTGATTGCAGCTGCTGTAAGTGGGATCTGTCTGTCAATATTATTGCAGAATGTTACATGTGCTATTACTTATATTAATTGTTTGCTAATGAAAACAGCAAATTGAATTTGATATATCCCTGTCAGTATACTACGATAAGGTAAATGTAAAATCTGTAATGCATGTTACGTTTTTTTTTACCAGCGAGAAGAAGAGAGTAGCATATTCGTTTTAATTCGATAGGTGTAGTAATATTATTACTACACCTATCAAATTAAAACGAATATGCTACTTATACTACTTATGCAATTTATACTTGAGTATAAATTATTTATACTTCGAAGGAGTATTATATCAAATGCAATTTAGATAACATTAGTTTACTAGTTAGTGACTTACTAATCTTAAAGTCCAACTTTAATAAACCACCCCATGTTTTCCCATGGGTGTCGTAGGTGGTGACTAAGGGACAAACAGCTGATGGATGGGCAGAAGCATCTATCAAAGTTATTTACTGTCTTCATGTAATCACAAATACTTCCATGAAACGTGATTATAGCAATACTCCTCAATGAGTTATCATCAATCCTCTTAACTGACCTTGGCAGGCACATGTGAACATGGGCATCTGCCCAGACCGGGAGGCAAAGCGTCGTAAACGGGGTGTTGAAAAATGAATCAAACAAATGAGTTTTCCTTTTGTTTATTATAAGTAGCATAAATTTGCATTCTACTAGTATTCTTGTTAACCCCTCGTGCTAAGCTAAACTGCTTGTGTTACGACTGGCGACTAAAAGATCATAAGTCAAACTCTATAAGCCGACCCATAACTATATAAATATAGATTTTCAAATAGGTGCAACCCAATGTCACCTATACTAATAATAACGATTCTAATAATAGCCTAGTTATCGGACAAAATATAAACATATAAAAACCTCGATATTATTCCCCTACGTGCGCCGGACTATAAGTGGACGCACTCACTAGCTGACCCGTATAAATTTACCTTATATAATGACCGCCGTTGTCACATTTATGTTTTTGTATATATCGACGTGTTAAAGTGAAAGAAAATTGTATTGGCTTTATTTGTTAGTAAAACCTTTTAATAAATTATAATACAGTAAATACTTATTAGTGACAATCTATACTAATACTAACTATATACAATACTATATAATACTAACTTAATTTCAGGCACTATTGGCCCCATTCGAAAAAATCTTTCAGTATTAGCCCATTTATCGAGGAACTATATTGAATTATGAAGTTCCTACTGGGACGGAAGTAACTCTAGTAGCTTCTTTTTTTTATTTTTTTTATTATTCATTTATTAGTACACTTACATTTAGACAAGTTGATGCAAACATAAACTCATTAGAGTTTTACCGTGCACCAACATCAACGATTACATAATTTAGAAAATAAATATAACCACTTAAGAAGGTACTAGGTAAAAAGTTACATCGAAAAAGAAATAACAACGGTTATAATATAATATTATCCAGTTCTAGCGAGCGCACATCGGTAGCCAATCATGGCCGTCCATCCTTCAAACAAAGGTGGTGGCGTGTTTTTGAATAGATACAGGTTGTTCCTAAAAACACCTAATTATGTTTTATTAATGGTTAATTTAAAATATTATTTGTGTTAAAAAATGATTGTAAGTTATTATTATTGTTTTAATATATTAATCTTAAATTAAATAAGTTATTTATTGTTATTTATGTATTACGGTTATATGTCATCGATATTTATATTTAGTAAAAAATGTTCCTTTAATTTGTATTTGTATATTAATTGTGTCCCTCAATGATATAGGTAGTTGATTAATAAGGTAAGGTATAATATACTTTAACGATCTTTTGCCGTGTAAATTGGTGTACTTTGGAAGTAGAAGCTGAGCATTAATGACGCTACGAGTCCTAATTTCATTACCATATACCTTTTTTGTTTTCTTCAGGGTTTCATTAAATAATTCTTCTTTTATTAGTGCAAATTTAACTTTTCCGTGTATTGGTATTATTTTGAAGAATTTAAATAGTTTGTGATAGTCATTTTTGTACTTCTTCTTTATGTTGGAAGGGACAATTGCTTTCAGTATACGCAGTTGGATTGCGTAGATTCGATCAAGGTATGTCTTGTATGTCCTACCATAGCTTGACAGACCATAGGATATAGTTGATTCAACTAGGGCTTTATACAACATTAACAGAGTTTGGTATGGAATTTTACATCTAATGGTAGAGAATTTAGCTAGCATACATCTCAATTTATCACAGCTAGTAAGGATGAAGATCAAAGGCAAAATGAACTCTAGTGCTTTGCCATACGAGATAATCAAGGTTGTACGGACAGGAACTCTAACATAGATTCAATGTCATATTAATCTGTAATTTTTAATAGATTTAGGTACATATATGTGGGGAACGGAACATAGAGGAATGAATGAGAGGGATGTATAAGTAAGAGTGATATAGATGAATGGAAGGGATATGGAATTAAGATGGCGAAAGGTGTCATATAGTAGATGTACCGTTAAGACGTGTGTTATAATTAAATAAATAGTTTTACTTTTCCATACTGCATTTTACTTTGAGCTAATCCCACATATTTTGGGGGCCCCTCCGGGATACGCTCAGAGTATAAACAATAGTAAGAAGACGATCCTAGTGAAAAGTAACCGGTGTGGCAGCGTGGCGTTCCTAACCTAAGACGTGGTGATCGAACGCGGTGCAACGAACGTGCAAGACGGGATCGGAAGACAGGCAAGACTCGCCTACTACGACGACGACTTTCGTATCTGAGGCACGGCACGACGTAAGAGAAAAGATGCCAACGGACGGTTTCAGCAAGGGGGAAAGCAGTGGTATGAGCTCACAAGCGGCGGCCATGTTGTACAGCTACGAGGGAAGTATCGCACAATTCAGTGGTGATGACAAGACGTATTCCTCATCTAAATGGGCTCAGGATATCGAGGACAACGCCGAGATATTTAACTGGACTCCGCAGCAGCGACTTATTATCGCGCGAAGATCTCTTTGTGGCACGGCTGGCCTCTGGCTGAAGTCTGAAAAGGTTTTTAAAACATACGAAGAACTCAAGACGGCACTTCAAAAAGAATTCCCCGAGGCTTTAAACTCTAAAGAAACTCACGAGTTAATGGCGGCAAGGAAGAAATGCAAGGACGAAAGTTTTTACCAATACATGCTTACGATGAAAGAGTTGGGTAAGAGGGCTAAATTCCCTGACTACGTCGCAATACAATATATAATCGATGGTATCGAAGATCAACCAATCAACAAGGCAATTCTCTACGGTGTTACGAGTTACAGCATTCTAAAAGAAAAGTTAGCTTTATACGAAAAAATGAAGGAAGATGTAAAGAAGGAAAGACGAGGGGAACCTATCAAGAAAACTACATCAAAATTCATGCGTCGTTGCTTCAACTGTGGTGATAAGGGGCATGTGTCTGCGCATTGTACGAACGGCATTAAGTGTTTTCGTTGTAACGAATATGGCCACTTGGGAACACGCTGTCCTCTCATCGGTGAAGACAACAGCGGCGGAAATGGCAGGCGAAACGTGTTGGTAAAACAGTTCTCAAAATCAACGCAAGGGCACACGGTCGCCGGAAGTCGCCCGCAGCCGGTGTCGGTAAAACAGCGCTCGGCTATGTTCGGAACAACTCGGATGTCGTCTATGGACCAACATGGCGGGTGCATTCAGTGCTGCCATGACACTAACAAGAATGTCATCGAAACGTCAATGTCTAATGAAGAATCAGAGGTTATGCAGATTGTAAACAAAGACTTTTGTAATAATAGTGCCGGTAAACCTGTGAAAACTGTAATATTAAATGGGAAACATTCCTCTAGTGCGCTCATAGACTCCGGTAGTGACGTGAACTTAATCTCAGCTGAACTCAGCGCTAAGTGGTTCGAAATTCGATTAAATGGTAGCGGTTTAACATTAACAGGACTTGGTATGTCACAAGTGCGTTCGTTAGGGAAGATTACGACTTCAATTGCGATCGATGGACAGTGTTACAGTAGTGTTACATTCCACATAATACCTAGAGACTGTATGCCTTACGATATTATTATAGGGCATGATTTTTTGAAAGATGTGAAGATGTTTATGAGTGAAGGATGTGTGACCATATTCAGAGATGGGAGTGAGTGGTTAACAAGGGTGAATTGTATTTCAGGTGCAGATGATTCTTTGACTGAACACATCAGAGACCCTTTGATACGGCAAGAAGTTTATGAATGTGTGCAATCTTACCAGCCAATGCAGGTGAAGGAGGCACCTTTGGAACTGAAGATTATACTAAAAGACGACATTCCTGTTGCTCAGAGACCTCGAAGATTATCTATTGCTGAACAAGGTATAGTAGAAAATCAAGTGAAAGAGTGGCTTAACGAAGGGATAATACAGGTAAGTTTTTCGGAATACTCTAGCCCTATTGTATTAGTTAAGAAAAAAGATGGTACGACGAGGGTATGTGTCGACTACAGGCAGCTTAACGCAAAAATAGTGAAAGATGAATATCCACTACCCATAATCGATGATTTGATTGACAAATTATCTGATGCTAAGGTTTTTAGTGTGTTAGATTTGAAAAATGGATTTTTCCATTTGAAAATTTCCAAGGAATCAGTTCAGTATACTTCATTTGTGACTCATCATGGTCAATGGGAGTTCCTAAAAGCTCCATTCGGGCTCACAACCAGCCCTAAATATTTTATGAGGTTTGTCAGTATTATTTTCAGAGACTTATTAGCTCAGAAGGTTATGATGATATTTATTGATGACATAATAATTCCAGCTGACAGTGAGAAAGAAGCACTACAAAGATTACAGCAAGTACTTACAGTTGCTGAGCAATATGGATTGAAAATTAATTGGAAGAAAGCAAAGCTTATTCAAAAAGAGATTGAATATTTGGGCCATTCAATAAGAAATGGAGAGATACAACCTACTTCAGAAAAGACGGACGCTGTTATGAAATTCCCAGAACCTAAAACATGTAAGCATCTAAAAAGTTTTATAGGTTTAACATCATATTTCAGAAAATACATTGAGCACTATGCTGTTATAGCAAAGCCGCTCACCGATCTACTTAAGAAAGGCACTGATTTTGAATTCAGTGAGGAGCAAAGAGAGGCTTTCTTTGTGTTGAAACAAAAGTTATCTATAGGACCAGTGTTAAAGATATTTGATCACAGTTTACAGACAGAACTGCATACAGACGCCTCATGCATTGCCATATCTGCTGTGCTTTTGCAATACCACCCTAATACTGGCTTGCACCCAGTGCAGTATATGAGTAGAAAAACAAATGATACACAGAAAAGATATTCTAGTTATGAATTGGAGGTATTAGCAATTATAGAAGGAATTAAGAAGTTTCGTCATTATCTTTTTGGTAAACGGTTCAAATTAATAACAGACTGTAAAGCTTTTCAGCAAACCCTTAAGAAGAAAGAACTCTCAGCAAAGGTAGCAAGATGGGTGATTATGCTGAGTGACTATGACTTTGAAGTTGAGCACAGACCAGGCGAAAAAATGAAGCATGTGGATGCTCTCAGCAGAAACCCATATGTAGCTACGATAGTTTCTCTACGAGACCAGATCAAAGACGCTCAAGATCGAGATGACGGTTTCAAAGCAATTAAGGAGATACTGAAAGAAAATACCTACAAAGACTACTTTTTAGATAGTGATGTTCTATATAAAGGACAAGAGAAACTATTGGTTATACCTAAATCATTAGAAAAGGAAATAATTATGAAAATCCATAGTAATGGGCATTTTTCTAAGAAAAAAATGAAGTCATTGATTTGTCAAAATTATTATATAAAAGATGTGGATAAAAAAATTGAAGAATTTGTAGTTGCATGTATACCATGTTTATTGGCTACTCGAAAAGAAGGAAAGCAAGAGGGATTTCTGAATCCTATTCATAAGGAAAATATTCCATTGGATACCCTGCACATAGATCATGTTGGGCCATTGACAGCAACTAAGAAGCAGTATAATTATATACTATCTATAATAGATGCTTTCACTAAGTTAGTTTGGTTATTTCCTACTAAGAGTACATCCAGTGTTGAGACACTTAACAAATTGCAAATACATCAACAAACATTTGGAAACCCAAGAAGGATCATCAGTGATAGAGGAACAGCATTTACAAGCCATGATTTTGCTGATTACTGCAGGGATGAGAATATCCAACACCTGACTATTACCACAGGCGTGCCGAGAGGAAATGGTCAAGTTGAACGAGTTCACCGCATAATAATTCCTATGTTGACCAAGCTTAGCATTGAAAATGCAGGGGTGTGGTACAAGCATGTAGGTAGAGTTCAAAGGGCACTCAATAGCACCTACCAGAGGAGCATCAACACCACACCTTATCAATTACTGATTGGTGCAAAGATGAGATGTAAAGAAGATGTGGAGATCTTGGAATTATTGGAATCGGAAACTGTTAGCCAGTATGAAAACTCTAGAGAGGAGCTACGTCTTAAAGCAAAAGAGCAAATTCTTGCAGTGCAAGAAGAAAATAGAAAAAGTTTCAATAAGAAAAGGAAGGAAAGTCACCAATATAATCTGGGAGACCTAGTGGCTATAAAGCGCACTCAGTTTGGGCCAGGACTTAAATTGAAACCTAAATACTTAGGACCTTATAAGATCACCAAAATATGTTCAAAGGATCGCTATGATGTGGAGAAAGTTCATAGCTCAAGTGAAGGTCCTCATTGCACCTCTAGTTCTGCCGACCATATGAAGGAGTGGCCAGACGAGGAAAACAAAGGGTGAGTATGAAAGAGTGAAGTTAGTATGCAAGAGAGAAGTATGGTATAAAAGGTGGTGGGTTTGTTTATTTATGTGGAATGGATTAAATAGTACTAGATGTTAAGAGATTTAGTATACTATAGTAAGTACTTTGTTTTTTTTTGTTATAAAGTAATTACTAAAATTACGATGTGTTATAAAATACTTATTTTTCATTATATAGAATTACAATAATTATTTAAAATGTTAGCTTCATAGTTTTTCTTAATATGTAAAGTGGCAAAGATTTACCGATGTTAAGGTGTACTATTTTATAATGTGAAATAGCCTAATAATGTTAAAAGGTTACTTAGTTTGTTATGTTTGGTGCTAAGTAAGAGGATGTTTGTTAGTATGAATGAGAGTGTGATAATAGATTATCTGAGGACAGACAATGAAGCAGGACAGCCGAATGTGGGGAACGGAACATAGAGGAATGAATGAGAGGGATGTATAAGTAAGAGTGATATAGATGAATGGAAGGGATATGGAATTAAGATGGCGAAAGGTGTCATATAGTAGATGTACCGTTAAGACGTGTGTTATAATTAAATAAATAGTTTTACTTTTCCATACTGCATTTTACTTTGAGCTAATCCCACATATATTAATAGATAAAATAATTTTGTGCTAATCCGAATAAAAATCACGTTGTATATTAAAAAAAAGGTTTTAGTTTTGCCCATTAAATCATCTCACAAATAGTGTGCCTATTTATGTGTTATTATAACCGTATACATAGTAGTTTTCGTATCGTGTGTTGCACTTTCCAACATTTTTGCAAGATGATGATGATGATCTAACTTACTATATACATATTTTACATATATATATATATTTTTATTATCAAGTAGTCACACTATTTTCGTACTCGAAATGGTCTTATAATTTATCAGTCTTATCTTATCAGTCTGCTTATAACTGCTTTATAATTATGCAAAGATTCACATACGTACATAACTATAAATATCTCAGCAGTACCGACTTTCTTTAATTAAGAATTAAATAAGATTGTGGTATATTCTCAAGTTGTTAAAAAAGGCTTCCATATTTGTTGTCAATCGCCCTTAGGTATCAAGTCATTACTATTCATCTTCCACAATCCATTAGTTACCTACGTTGAAATTAATTGGAGCAGAAGTTCTAATTTTCGCTCGGATCTATTGTTTTTGAACCAATAACTAACGGAACCATATCTCATCGTGAAACTACTAATAATAGCGTGGTCTCACAGCTCTCAACCCCAATGAGCTATAGCGATTTATAATTCACCAGCCATAACGAGCGCAGTCACTCTCCATTTGTTTTGCTATACAATTATCTGTCAAAATTGACTCGGGGCAATTAGGGAAGGCGCTGCGAAAGTGATTTAAGTAAAAGTTTGTTGTTTACGTTGATGGTGGACGCGGGGAGATGTCATTTGAGTGATTAATCATTACGTAACGAAAGCAAACATCTAAATATATTAAAATTTTCCTCATTTTCCGTTGTATTTTATTATGATTAGGTCTTCTACATGTCGTCGATGTTTTCCGGGTCTGGTAGGTTAAGGGACTACCCTCCAATCCTCAGAAAGCACCGTTAAGCCGTTGATTCCGGTTGTCATAACTGTCGCAAGCAGCAGCGTTTATTTACAGTTACCAACTCGCCTGTCAAGCATGATGACTGGCAAAACCGCGAACGATGCTCTTGTCCAACAGTGGACGCTAAATGGTCTGATATTGATATCAATTCATTCTCTTCTACTATATCAATAAACTAGCTGCGCCCCGCGGTTTTACCCGCGTCACTTTGCTCCGGTGCGTCGGAGCGTGATATTTTGTAACCTTTATGTCAATCCAGCTTATAAAATATCCGCGTGCAAACTTTCAGCCAAATCCATTCAGTGTACGTGAAAGAGCAACAAACATACATACATAGGTATAAATACAAACTTTCGCATTTATAATAATAGTAGGATATATTATGTAACTTGTTGTATACATTTGGTTCATGTATGCGTGAGACTGCACTATCGATTTTGGACTGAGAGCTGACGACCGAAACGGCCAGGTAATTTGATCATTCATAAAAATGATTTATCAACTTACCTGGAGCACTCTAAGAATAAAAACGTCGACCTGGCAGGATTCGCGTGGTGGATGTGGGTGTTATGGGGAGGGGAAAAAAAGGTAATATGATCAGGATTACTTTTTATGCCAAATGGTTTGCTTACCTCCCCAAAGCACACAAAAAAAACTGGCGTCATTTGGTTGGTGGAAAGGGATTTCACAGGAACCGAAAATATGTGAGCTACTGGCGCTTGTTTTTTTTTAGTATTTTGATTTATCACTCCTTTTTTAAATTAAAAATTTTCAGTCACACTTTCACACACATATACATAAAAATATATCTGTAATGTATTGAATATTAGCGGTACGATATCCTTTCACACTTTAAGAGCTTCTCAGCCGCGTCATGCACTCTTAAATATGTAAAACGTGACAGCGACGGAACTACAACCTTTAAATTGTTAAAATGTTATATGTTCTATGTAACAATAAAAAATAAAATAAAAATGTGTCAATGTTTATAAATAATCCCTCAGTCCATTCAACCGCACAAAGTAAGGTGACGCATGTAAACTTATCCTCATCTATCTTCGAGGTTGACCGCTTAAGAATGGGCAGGACAAAGAGCCGGCCATTACGACGCGCCTTGAAATTGCAACTTGCTTGACAAAGGACTCCGCTGTGTCATGTCTATTCAATTACTGAAAAGGTCTACATACAATATTATCACGTAGGTACTTACTCTCAAGTCATATTGTAAGAAGTTTTAGTCGCTGTTCACGCAAACATTTCCACTTCAATCGATTTAAATTAAGCAGACAAATAAATGTAGGTACTTCAAAAGAGTGAACAGCATAGAGTGTATCTGAAGAGCGATTAAATGTGTAGCACAATGTATGTGACTTTGGAAAATCTTTGAGAGCACTTTCATTATGTCCATCAATTGTCAAACAGAAAGGGTGTCCCGAATCTTTGTACGTGCCTAGCTGAAAGGCAAACGTTGCACGAAAGCTTTTCGCCGTCGTCAGGTACATCCGGCGCGCATTGGACAGCGGGGATTGATTCACAATCGATTCAATAATTCAGAAGATAGATGTCACTATACACGTCACATATTCCACGAGAAAACAGGCCACAATATTGACAGAGCTGTCAAACAACTTACCCGAAATAAGAAATAAATAATACAAAAAGGTCGCCTATTGTTTATTTTACCTTAACAAGCTTTCTACCTTGCGTACCCACGCACGCTGTAGTTGTGGGCTGAGTGTCTCTGTTGATATTCGGGGAAAGCATTTTGCTTATGAATAAGTTTATTTTATCTGTGTTAATATCATAAAGAGAAAAGTGTTTTTGTAGCAACATTTTTAAAATAGGCCTTTTAAAATATTATTGGAAAGCCACGTATGATATAAAGAGAGAAGAGCATGCAATGGTCAGGCTACGGGCATCGCCAGCGAGCACAGGATATCATGCAAGTGCAGCTACCGGTGTCCCTATAACTGGCATTCAGAGCATTTAGAGTATTTAAGAGAGTACCCTCTGCATCGTCTGAAACGGGAGTAACGTGAAAGCAAGAGTATAAAAAATTTTTTTTTTCAAATTATTCTCGTATTTTATTTTCTTGTGAAGTTCATAATATTTTGAGTATATAAAAACATTTGCGTATACCTTAGTATACGCAAGTGTTGTATCATCACATAAATATAAGTTTTATGAACTTATTAATGTCTTAAAACATGCAGCCGCAACGCTCGTCTATAGAGATGTGAATTAATTAAAACTTATTTACCCAAAGTCTTCCATGTTGCATCGCATAATTACGTCTACCACATGACTAAAGTTAAAATGTTGTTGGAAAAACAGATCCCTCATTTGTTTAACGCGATATAAATATTTACCATTAACTAACTTTTCCATTGGCATTTCCCTGTTTGATCGAATCAGAAGATATCCGTAGGAGAACGAAGGTCGCTGACATAGATTAACGGATTAGCACGCTGAAGTGGCAATGGGCAGGTCACATAGCTCAAAGAATTGACGGCCGATGGAGCCTAAAGGTTCTCAAGTGGAGACTGCTTGCACGATGAACCGACGACCTCATAAAGGTCACAGGGAGTCAGTGGATGCAGGCTCGTTTCCGCTGGAAATTGATGAGGAAGGCCTATGTTCAACAGTGAACGACATTAGGCTCATATGATGATGATGATGAACTTTATTTCAACAATTGTTAGTGCCAATTTGCAGGCGATTTAATGAAATAGTGTTCCTTAATCGTTTTTATTGACAATTTACGTAAATAACATCTATGTAGGTAGTTCTGTGTATAGTATGAAATACTCTTTTGTTTGTGTGCAGTATTACCTTTGCCAAGTTTAACCGTGTTTGTATAAGTGAGTGTTTATCTTTTGCTTGAATAGCAAAGATAAGTATTTGTATTTCTGCTTAACTAAGCTGTTTTTTTGTATCGATATTTGTTATTCGAAGAATTTCCAAGTGAATCACTTCACTTGGAAATTTTCTCTTCGTGAAAGACATAAACGTTCAAATATTCTGATTGTCAAGCATTATAACGATAATAATATATAGATCTTAATTATTGAGACTTTATTTTCTTACTAGGAATATCAAAGATCTACGACAATTTTTTTTTTTTTTTCAGACATAGTTTTTTTTTAGATTAATTTTACAAATTAAGGTTACATTATGATTAATATACACTTTTTTGTTTTGTATTTGTTTCGTACCACCTCCGTAGCTTAGCGGTATTTTGCTCCCTTTAATTTTCGGAGGTCATAGGTTTGATCCCCACGCCGGACAAGAGGAAATCTTTGTGTAAATTATAAGATTTCTTTCCGAATCTGGTTGGTTGAGCTCCCGATTGTTATAACATCATCTGTAATAATCGTATAATCAGAAGCGTTTCTTTGTGTGGTACAACATAATACTTCGGTCATCAACCTGCCTGCCAAGCGTGGTGAGTATGGCAAAATACCCTCCCCCGGGAGGAGGCCCACGTTCAGCAGTGGACGTTATCCGGGCTGACGATGATTTGCTTCGTGTGTTCAATAAATGTTTTTATTTCTTTCACAAAAACCAAGTAAAAATGGTTTAACATTGGTATATCAGCCATTGATATCTCGGTTCGTACAATCTATTTAGCTACGTACTCTTGAGCTATGTTAAGCTACTCCACGTTTTTGTTGCATCTTGCGAACACTTACGCGATATAATTGTTGGTGGCCTAAATCATCATTATTATCATCCTAGCCTATTGTCGTATACTGCTGAACATGGGTCTCCCTCTTCCTCATAGATTTCCAACGGAAACGTTTGCTAGCGGCCTGCATCTCCTAGCTTCCTACTACCTTTATAAATTTGGTGGTCCACTATGCAGGCGGTCGTCCCACGCAACGTTTACTAGTTCGTCGTCTCCACCTGAGAACCTTTCTACCCCTTCGGCCATCAGTTCTTCGAGCTATGAGCCCTGCCAGTTTTAATTTCATCGTGGCTTAAATACCCCTTGATCGTCCACAAGTGCTAGCAATTATTCTATGTGTAATTTTGTCGAATAGGTATATCCATATAAGTGAATTAAAGAAAACTGTCCCTTACGTAGGTAATTTATGTAACTTAAACAGAAAAAAAATCGGGTAAAGTAATCTGTAAAAATTATATTTTCTTCGACAAGCCGATTGCAATACCCACTCGCTGGCTTGGCTTATCGTTGAATTTATGCTTTTTACCTCAATAAAAATGTTCTAAATCGAAATGTATTTTCATATCGAATAAAAATATAGCACTGTAACGTAAAGGGGTATGCTGCGAATATTGGTTCTTACTTTATTATTATGTGGTTTGGTGATATCAAAACGGAAATATCGAGAGGAAGAATCTGATAGTGATGGGGATATAGCAGGAGATTTAGTAGCAGCAATGAGGGACGATGCTAATTTGGATCTGCCACCAGATGAGGACTATGAGGATCTAAGAGCTGAACTTCTAGCTTACCACACTGCGCTCGCAGCTCTTGTGAATTCAACTGCCGGTGCTACTGGTCGTAGTGAGTATTCTGTATTGTTATTTGAGGATCAAATAATAATAATAATGTAAAGAATAACACGTACTTAAATAAAAAGATTATGTAAGCGCTTACTTATTAATATTGAAATGATTAAGTCACCTTTTTATAATCTATTTGTTTTATAAAAAAACGTAAAGTAAATATCTCTTACTCCGTCAATTTTACGTTCGATACTTTGAAAGTAATAATGTTTATGAGGAAAATATACGCAAAATCTAAGTTTATTTACGGAAACATTATACGCGCCGCATTTGGCGCATGATCGTAAAAATGTTATGTCGAGGCATTGCCTTATATTTTTTTCCTCAGGGTCGCTTAAATCGACACCATGTTGGAAGCTTGGTGGAATTTGCGTCGACGCTAAGTTATGCAGAGGCCACAAATCCCTAAGTGAAGTCCTTGGATGTAGGGACAAATGGCAAGTATGCTGTTTCAAATGGAATAAATTCCAAGTCAGAGATCACAAAGGCATCAGTAATTTGGCGATGCCGTGGTCAAATCGTTATGGAGAAGGCGGCACAGGAAACCTGAAATCATCAAATGGAAGACGAAACCTAAGAGAGAAGTTACCTCCACTGGTTGTTATTCTGACAGCTGATGACGACAAAAAATAGTATGATAAAATAGCAAATGTGTTTTATTTATCGTATCTGGTTTTATAGGCAAAACTGTTCAAGTGTAAGTCCGTGGTTGCCTTATCGTTTTTTATTAAAGGAAAATCAATTAAGTGGTTTCCAGTAGAATTGAATTCGGAATTAATCGGATTATGACACGACGTATCGATTTCACTATGCATTCAGCGTAAAAATGCAATTACTATTAATTGCGGTGGTCACTTTAATCGTATTAAATCTAGAAGTCAAAAAGTCGAAAGCGTTTATCGATATTTTTAAAGGTAATGGCGGCAAACCAACCCTAGGTAAGCAATTAACATAATATTCGCTCCTGAATGAAAACATACTTACTTTTAATATACTACTTATGCCCATTATTCATACTTGGTATTTTACTAATAAAAGTATATCTAAAACTTTTTATAACATAAAATCGCATGTCAGTAACTTTTGTAATAAAATTAATGGGCGTTTTTCAGTTTCGATATATATTTTCTACTAATATTTTTGTACTGGCTTATCAATTTTCTTCTTTAGGTATATCTATTTTTACAAGCTCATATGTTAGCATGCGGGATGCGCATTGATGACAGCATTGATAAAAAAAAATTACAACTGCTTGGTATGAGCTACATCGAAAAAATAGTAAAATGGAAAAAAAGTAGTAGTAAAAAAGGAATGGGAAATGCAAAGAAAGTATTATAGATAAAAATCGGTAAAAAAACTAAAATAGAGAAATGCTAATTAATTAGGTTTTTTAATTGCGAGTTAATGTTCATAACACCGAAATCTGATCAAATGCAATAATTTCAATATCCTTACGAAACATAACGCTTTTGGCCAAAACAGTACTTGTTAGATTGATGTTCTACTTTCATATAGTTTTAAATACGCTCGTAGATTTACCAACTAGATGGACTAACAAATAGCCTGTCACAACTTGTGCTAGAATGCTTTTGTACGGACGCTTTATTCGTGTGCGGTACGTGCCTTAAATTGAACCACCACACAGTGTGGTCTATTTCTGTACTCTCATATATGTATCCGGTATACTATGATGTGTATGTGTATGAACTTAGGAATATAGTAGTGTCCGCGCGCCATTTCACCCATGTGACTCTCGTTCCCGTAAGAACTTCATAATTAAATATAGCCTTCCTCCATAAATAAGCTATCTAACACCGAACGTTTTTTTTAAATCGGACCTGTTGTTCCTGCTATTTGCGCGTTTAAGTAAACAAACCTACTCTTCAGCTTTATATCTTAGTAAAGATGTACAAAAACAATTGAAGTGATATGAATGATGTTCTATGGTAACATATACTTTTTAATTTACTAGCTGCTGCCCGCGGCTTTATCTGCGGAAAAATAATTATTTTTTATGCTCTCTTACATTAAATGTCAAATAAAATTCAAGTTCATTAAAGGTCTAGTAAAACACTATTAATAAAGAAACAAACAGGCTTCATTTGTGATTCATTTATCAATTTGAATTTGAACATAGAATAGTCAAGAACGCAGACTTTAAATCCTTTGGACGTACGTCATAAGGATCCATCCAATTAGATACCTGGGTCAATATCAAAATCGTCGGCATGAATAGTTGAAAGCCAATGTATTATTCGATATCTGCAGCTCAGTCCCCCGTGTACCATAGACGTGTTCTATGCTTCTCCGACTGCCAATTCAAAATGTGATGTATTCGCCTATGAATGGTGAAATATTATGCGAATATGTCTAGTGTTTTGTGTGAGGAAGGATGCGAGGTCGTTTGCTGTTCAATATTTATTCTAAGTAAGTTTCAATAGGTATAGTCAGTAATCTATCTTTCTCTGTATATCACATCTATATCTGTATATTCCCATTCGAATCGATAATCAATAAATAAATTAACAAATAAATTTTTAATTACTCTTTAGCTTCATTAAGTGACCGATCGATTTCTCGAGATATTATTTATTAATGACTTTAAGCCCGCATTTCGCTCGCATGGTACCACGGTAAACTTTTCCATAAAGTGTTCAAAATAATTTAAAAATGAACTAGAACAGAACTAGTAGTGATACTTTAGTTTTGTGAGACTGTTACTGGACTTTTGAATGCTACTATACGTTTATTAATATAAAACTATTAAACTAGGTAACGTCAGGTCAACCTGCTGGGCTCGTGGCGGGATCTGTATGGACATCATGTCATGTAAATCAGGACGTATTGATGTCAACGTCTGCACCCGAGGCCAGCAAGTCTGCTGCTTACTAGATAACCTCTCCCCATCTATTGGACCAAGGAGGAATAATCCACCGAAGATACAAGACATGGAAGATATTAGGTTAAAATCAGAAATCCTTGGGAAACGAAATACTAAACTTTTATCTATGTACAAGAAACAGTATACCTTCATTAATTGATATGATAATAATTGATAGCCTTATAATCTTTGTACTAATATGTGAACTGTTTCAATGATGTTGATGCACGTGTAGGTATTTACTAATATTATATTTCATCAGTTACCATTTTTTTTTTACAGCAACATGTAATATATTTACTTACTTTAAAAGGATTTCATATAAATTTATTTGAGTGTTCCTGAGAAGCACTCAAACAAATATATTTGTAAAATTTATTGGTAAAGGAACTATTATAACACGCGACTTCTTAAATGTGCACCAACCAATACATTTTTAGTGCTTCGCAAATGAAATTATACTTATGAACGAAGAAGAAAATAATTTGTTAGACTAGGTCTTAACGAAACTAATCTAACAAATTATTTTCTTCTATTAACTTATTCCCTGTACTGTCGTGTCGACAGAATATCTTATTATTCAAACTGCGTATTTTTAAGGTAGTCACATATAGGATCACTTCCAAGCAGGTTAAGCCGTAAGTCCCGATTGTTATAATATCCTTTATAACAACAGGCAGACATCCTCTATAACAATTTCCTTGTGCTTTACATACCTACTTCTATCCTTGTTCTTTTTTCTTTGCTAAGAGTGGTGACCATGGAAAATCTGCTCCCAAGGGGGAGGAGGCACATGCTCAGCTGTGGACGGGCTGATGGTGATGATGACATACAGGTTGACACATAATGTCGTCCACGATTTTTTTGCAGTTTTTTCGATTGACTGGGATAACTCCGGCGGGAATGAAGTGGCTAGCCCTTACAATATTTATTGTACTGGCACTAGCTGTGTATTTGGCACCATATGCCACTTAACTTCAGTTGATTGGTGTCATTTGCTTGGTCAGGACTCCAAGACCGGCCAAGTTCGAATCGGACTTGCGCACGAAGGGTTCCGTAACATTTTCAAGTGCCTACCTGTTGCCATTATTGATATCGAGCAAAAAAAGAAAACACGTTTGTTGTGTAAGGAGCCCCCCTTAAATATTTATTTTATTTTATGTTTAGTATTTGTTGTTATAGCGGTAACAGAAATACACCATTTGTAAAAATTTCAACTGTCTAGGTATCGCGCTTCTTGAGATACAGCCTGGTGACAGACAGGCAGACAGCGAAATCTTAGTAATAGGGTTCCGTCTAAAGATAATATATTTTATATCTGATCAATATTATTAACATTACTTTAAAGGTAGAACACAAGTTTTCTTAAGACGTATACACGCCTCAGGTGAGTCGTATGAATGCCTATGTATGCATTTTTAGCTGAGTCACTGTAAGCGAGCGCAATCAAACATACCACATGCACGGTAACCAATTAATTAAGTTCAAAGTGCCTAAATTAGGTTTACCATTGTTAATAGAGTACCTATTATGTTTTAGACCATTGTGGCTTTACTAGGAATACTATGTAATTACATCGTTATATATAATCAACAATGTTTTTGCACCGCGTGTTAATTAATATGTAATATTGACGTCAGGCTGAATTTAGTTCTACTTTGTTATTAGCTGTACAAAAGCCTCGCTATCTGCAATAATGTCTAATTACCTTTTAATGCTTATTATTAAGCTAGGTTTAAATCTATATATATAAAAATAAATCCCTATTTCCCTTGGTCACGGCATCACAGGTGAACAGTTGGACCTATTTCACTATTTCTTTTTTTGTTGTGTTTGTTATTATTGGAAAAAGGATCTTACAAAAAAAAAAACTGCGCGGAATATTAGAAAATTTTAGAATACTTAACCACAATATTACATTTTTTATGTAACCCTAGCGTTTTTGACAGTATAAACTTTTTAATGTAATCTTATGGCGTTGATATAACATTGACAGATTCCGTGCTGCTCTTAACGCACATCACAGTTAGTTCAGAGCTGTCACCTAATATTAAAAGTTCAATTTAATTAGTTTTAGATAGGACAGCGTCTTTCGGGTCAGCTAGTACTTAATAAATACTAGGAGGCTAAACACGTTACAATATTACTATGATTTTGATAAAATATATATATTAAATCTTAGGGTTTACTATCCATGCAAAAAATGTGGCAATTTATTACATTCATGTTGCTTCAATAATACAGTAACAATAAAATAGGAAATGCGTTACAATAACCCTCCAGTAGTGAAGCCATTTGTATCTACAACATTTGTATTGTCATTGTAATATCGTTATGAATTTGCCTCCAGTGTAAAACCTTAACATAATGCAATACTTTCAAAATAACAACCCTACCAACCATACAAATTAAGTCAGCATCAAAACGATAACCAGTAATAACTGGTTGGCATAGACAAGCAGAAATCTCCCTTTGCACAGTATTATTCCAATTAGGTGGAACTCAAGAATCTCGGAGCCACAAGCAGTCGGAAAAACAACGCTGTTACTGAAAAATAAGTCGGCTATCCTGCTAACAACTCGAACGCTAAAGGTGCAAATATCCTCATTCTACGTAGGCACATACATACGTAATACGTTAACATTGAGCTAGAATAAGCAAAGAGCTCTCAGCTTAATAAGGATTCTTGGTGTAAAGATCTAGGCCTTTAGTTTGAATGCGTGCCAAATTGGTTTACCTCGACTGCTCGGTAGGCCATATGTTTTCAGTATTCGGAACGGACAATCGTCTGATATTGTGGCATGCATATTATATATACGAGTTCTTAATATAATAAAGTTGTGGTAGTGTTCATAGATTTCCCCACACGCGTGAGTTATTTTGACATGGTAAATACCCAATTTATTTTTAATGCTACGTAGTCTTAATGGTCTCATGGAAGCAGACGGCTTTATCCGGAATATAAAGCCTCAGGTATAAGGTAAAATATAAACTAAATAACATTTGCAAACATTAATATCTATGTATATTTCTTTTAAATTATTTAAATTTAAAATAAGATGAAAATGTAAATTTTGAATTGATACCTAGTACAAAATCAAACAAAGGAAAATCGATTCAGTATGCATTTTAACATGTCAATAAATTGCTGTATAAGTTTACATTCCCAATGATTTTAATTAACTTTTGGTATAATTTTAAACCATATAAATATTATTGAGCCATACAATATAATCAACTGTTTGTTGCTGTATTTTCGGGCTAAAATCACATTTTTATTTAGGTGTATACAATATACTATTTTATTTAAAAGAGTTTCTGCTTAAGGCAGCTATTATTTAATGTGCAGTGTATTTCTAATACCCAATATTGATACTAGTAGGGATGCGGGTGTTGCCGTGTCGTTAGTAAAAACGGATAATATTAATCATTATATCGGAAGGGTCTATACACACTTCAGCAGCATTATGGACACAACACACCCAGGCTCAGTGCACCTTTTGAATATCACATATTTATTATTATTATTATTTTGTGTATACTCATATTGTTGGCTTTAAGAGAAGAGGAAGATCAGGCCAATATGAGCAGAACTAATACTGTGATAGCACTAAGACTTCGATCAGGTCATATCCCGTTAAATAGTTTTGCATATTGGATAGGTAAACTTAATTCACCAAATTGGTCGGTACCTATGTAATATAATAGAAGATGTACACCATATTCTTAGGAATGCGGTCGAAATAGAGATCTGAGAAAAAAAATGTTTTGCTTAAATTATAACATTGGTGTAGGTAATAACATCCTTGCTTGACTTGCTTCTCCGTTATCGGAAGAAGCAAGTATGTTATGCACTCTGGCATTATTTGCTTTAAGCGATAGAAGTGTATAGTTCAATTAATTTTATATTATTATTTTGTTCTTTTTCCATGAGAGGCTTGTCCTAACTCTTTTATTTTAAATAAATAATTAAAAACAAAATAATGGGAAGACCAAAGAAACGATGGATGGACTTTGTAAAAGATGATATGGTGAGAAAGGGGGTGACTGTCGAGATGGCGGCTAATAGAGGAGTATGGAAGAAAAATACATGTTGCGCCGACTCTAAATAAATTGGGATAAAGGCAGGAGAATGATGATGATACTCATATTGCTCTCGACAATTTTTCTCGTTTCATTATTATACTCACGGGCTACGCCAAGTTTATTATTATCAATGAGTCTAAAAACTTGATTATAAAAATAGCTTTAGTTTAATATATTGTTTTGTATAAATTGATACAAATACAATTAACTCATACCATTTACTTTTTAGACTTTCTGTATATAATATCAGAAATCGTGCCCTTAATTAGTAAATCAAAATATTGTTCTTAAATGTGTTAATGCATTGTAAATGACGTAGGTATAACAAACGCAAATTATTCGTCTACGTTACTTATTAACTATTTCAGTTCATTACATTTCATATCTAAAAAAGGCTACCTGAGACTTAGCTTTTGTACAATTTCAATCTCGACAAGTGTGCTCATAATATAAATGTATGTAATACATTCGCGGATAGTGGTTAAGCAGACTTAATACCAAAAGAATTATTTTCCAGGCAACCATAAGTGTCGATTCAAAGTGTCAGGTGCACAAATATAAACAATACACACTTTACCAACTAAATATATATATATATAATATACTCACATTAATATATAATACATAAAGCAACATTTATTGATATGAATATATAAATAAACTATCAATTTAATTAACAACATTGTGACGATTTTGCCAAAATTCTCCTAAAAATATACACGTACTTTATTTTTGAAAGTAAAACAATTCTTAGCCATACTGACTCCAAGAGGCAGTGTATTCCAGAACAAAATAGACTGAGAAAAACGAAGAATTAATGAAATCGGAATAATGTTGATTAAATTGAAGGAGAATCCAAAGAATTCAAAATTTTAGTTCTCTTACTCGTATATCGTTTTAACGGGATTGGCTATTTTTTTAATATCAACTTTTACATTTTCCGTTGTGACAGGCGGTTTATGTAAACCGCCATCAGGGTTCATAACGTAGAATAAAATAAGTACCATTTTGTTGCGAAATGTTATAAAAAACACAGAATTGATGGTTGGGAGACACGAATATCATGTTTTCCCCAAATACATGAATAAGTGTGGTCGTTAAAGTTGAAAAATGTTAGATTTTTAGTATAAATGCAGAACATCAAGCTATACATAACACGAAAGAAGATTTATATTTTTACTTACAAATTTTCCACTCCTTTCTCATCCACGCTTTTTTCATCTTTGCGTTAATAGTCGTCCTTCTGTGAAGTAACAAAATCAAATCGAAATCAATTTTTTTTATTGTTTACATTATTTGACATATTTTCTTTTTAAATAATATATATATTTATCTATTTCACCTATTATTATTTTTGAATCACGACCACTTTTTACTATAAAATATATTGCCGAAACAAAAACATTAAACTGTACCTGTTGAGTTAGGCAAAAAAGTGGAATTTAAATACTTATTGTACTCGGACGTCAACTATACCTACCGGAGTTTTAGGTTGTCGTACTTGTAAATGAAAGATGTGTTAATAATTGTAAATAATTTATGCAAAATACACGTATTGTTTAAATTGAATAATATGTTTAATGTACTGCGTCTACGTTTACGTCCACTGCTGAACATGGGCCTCCTCTTAACAGACCATGGCAAGCCAAGGTCGTTGCCATAAACACCATGCTTGGTAGGCGGATTGGTGATCGCAGTAAGATGGCAAGTATTCTCTACCTGATAGATGGTGCTGTCCATCCATCAAGTGTATTTATTGTATTTAATACGTCATTTTCACCGAGACACACTTTTGAGGTAGCTAATATAGGTTTTAATATATACGTATATGTTATAGGTTTTCAAATGCACTAATAGGGGCTTATTCAACTTATCTTTTACGACACGACCGCACGCAATCACAATAGGAGTTACAACAACGATAAGTTCTAACCTTCCAACTATTAACAATAATAATGAAATAATTTGTTCACTACATATTTAATTGAACACATATTGCATTGCGATAAAATATTCAGATGACTGAAATTTTGAAAAATGACAATCGTCGTCAAAAATCTGTCAAAAGCGTATGGGTACCTAACCCATAAAATAAGACAGTGTTAGTGTAAGGAATTTTCAAAATTCACCTCTTAAGTATATGAAACGAAGTTTCGCCTAGGGAAAACAATAGCTATGCAGAACTCCATCTGACTAAAACTTCACCGAAATCACTTTAGCATATTTTAGGGGAACCAGAAACTTAGTGCAACATGCCAGTTCTCTTCTTATGTCTCATATATGATTTTTATCAGGATAACTATTATTTTAATCAGTAATTTAGCAAGACAATTTATTTCTAGCGTAGGATATGTAAGTATAAATTTCTATCCTTAATTGGTAACCTCCGTGGCCTAGGAGTCGATCCCGACAAGAAATCTTTGTGTAAACTCTAAGATTTCTGCATGGATCTAGTTGGTTGAAGAACTACTCTCCGTGTGTCGAAAGTCACGTTAAGCCGTTGGTCCCGATTGTTATAACATCATCTATAGCAACTGTGAGGTATAACAGGCAGCAGCGTATCCCTATGTGTTACAACATATTACTACGCTCACCAACCTACCTGCCAAGCGTGGTGACTATAGCAAAAACTCTCCCTTGGGAAGAAGCCCATGTTCAGCAGTTTACGTTGTACAGGCTGATGATCCCTAATTGAATATTTATTTTGGTTAATATAAAAAAAACCTAATTCATGTTTCATACGAGAACACAGAAGATTGCCTTCAAATCTTGTTGCTTTTTCCTCCAACCACCACATAATTCTATAAAAGTACGTACGCTTTCCATATGTACCTAATCTGTTAAGTCTTTTTTCAGTTCTACACTAAATAAAACAACACGTGCAGATCGGGAAGCTTATCTCGATTGGATTCCTACCATACACTGCCAACATATTGGTTAAAAAAACCAAAAATCAAATCAAATCAAAGCATTTCTACAGTTCAATTTCACAGAGAACACGGTGATGCTACGTTTAAAAACGATCAAATTGTATCGTTGTGTCAACTTTGTATGCAGAATTGTTTTCAATGAAAGCAGTTTTTATTGTAAAAAGACCTGTTTCACTTGGATATTAACGGTATTTCTAGGAGGCAAATATTTTGACCTGATTTTGTATAATAAGATAGCTCTAAGTCCTAGACCAAGTTTATTGGCCGTGGCAATATCAGGTCGCTACTTTTGTAATTAATAACAATTGAGGACGATTTTTACCTACTTGAAAAATATTCTTGAAATTGGCCCTTTATAGCATTAACTAATCCTAATGAAGTATCCAATGTTTAGTTATTTATAGTATTCCTACATAATGTCGATCTGTCGCGCACAACATCGTTAAATTTTAAATACATTCTACAAATTTACCTTGATAAAATGTAATGTGTAGCAGTTTAATTGCTGTAAAAGTATACAAATAAATAAATACAGCGTTTATTTTAATTAGGAAATAATAAAATGCAAGTAAAGTTAGCGAAGTAGATATTTTAATAAACGAAGCATTTTAATTATTTCATCGTTCAAGTTGTGAAAATTAAAATTCTTCGATGCTATTGAATTCTTTGCAACCACGTTTTGTTCAGTTCAGTGAAGAATAAAAGAACGCGAGAAATGTGCCAAATTCAAAGGTTGGATGTTAATTAGCACGGCATTCAATATTCCGCTTATTACACCAAACTATTGCTAAGATTTTCCAACATAAAGTATTATTTTACCTAAATCACGAAATGTTGTGATTTTGGTTTACGTTTGTTATCTTTTATTTGTTTGGCAATATATATCAAATCTGCCGACACAAATAATCTGGGGGCACGGCAGCGCCCCCCAAGTCGAGTAAGAAAAAAAAAACAGGTAGCCGTACCATTCTTTTTATACTTTTTCAAGACAAGGAACCTATACGGATTATATAAACTATACCTATAAAAAACATTTGTCAGACTGATGTCAAATATATAAAGTTGGCTGTATTTAAGTATGCCTTCAAACAAGTTAAGAAACTACAAGTAAATAAGAAAAAAAAATCTGCCTAACCGAATCTAATATTACTATGCCTCTTGTTGAATATTTAAAATATATTATTAAAAAAGTCTGTTTAAAAGTAAAAAAAATGCTTTAAGTAAAT
This sequence comes from Nycteola revayana, assembly GCA_947037095.2. NCBI lineage: Eukaryota > Metazoa > Arthropoda > Insecta > Lepidoptera > Nolidae > Nycteola > Nycteola revayana. Next base: position 9,584,556 of record OX344845.2, on the reverse strand, counting down.
AAGTATGTAGTAGAAAATAACTTAGATACCTACATAGAGGTACATTCGCGCCTTTTTCCCAGGGGTAGACAGAGACCACTTGTTACGATCTTGAATAGACGTAGATCTTGATTCTACATTTACTAATCTCCTTGTATGCTCTTCGGTTTAGGATACTTTTAACCTAGCCTTTCTTAAGAATGTCCTCGATTGGAACGTGGAACGTCCGTCTTGGTCTTCCCCTTCTAACACTTCCGTTCACAAATAAGTTATTTATGAGTACCTACATCATTTTTTTATTATTAAAACGTTGTATAATGTCTTTAATTTCGATAAATTGTGTAACGATAATAGTCATGACGGGTTAGCAACGGGTTAAGAGTTCCTATGTTCAGCAGTGGACATATACGGAATGTTGAAGTGAAGATTCCTCTAGCATGTGAATGATGCGAACGACAGGTGCGCCGTGTTCTGGACCCCGTCACCTGCTAGCAGCCCCGCCGTCGTGCATCGTCCACATGTGACGAACGTTCGAGGAAGGAGGCGTCAACCGTTACATCGTTTACCGCTGATGCTGTAATAAAACTTAAAAGAACATAATTATATGCATAACTAAAAGTAACTACTTCTACAAAAACAAAAAGAAACAAAACAATATCACCCTTGGGCGTCAAAAAATTCCTCCGCACCGTTGCCCCTACATACTTATAACCTATTAATATGAGCCTATAAAGAATGTTGAATAGAACGCTTTAATTGCATATTACAATTTTAATTTTAATTACAAGACCCAAGACCTTAATGTTGATCGACTCCAATTTGTAATTCCTGACGTAAGTAAATTTTTTCAACATATTAACTCTTTTACCAGCATACATAGTTTTTCGCGAGATTTCATTCAGTTTCAATTATTAACATGTACCAATGCGCATTTTAATCACGTTACAGTTCGGTGTTACAAGCGGTCTGCTAGGTGAATAGCTGAAGAGTTGAGCTTCGATCACGGCGCTGATGGCTCGGTCACGTGCACAATTTATAGCTCCAAAAGCCCGATTGGAAACTCTTCCGTTTCAACTGCAATACGGGTTTGACGGGATAAGGAATGAGCTAAATTACCTCGGGGCGTAACGGAACGTTAAGACCGGGACAGCGTATTCTTTATCGAAGATTTCAGCATTGTTGATTTATTTGTTGTTTGCTTTATTATCTACTATATCTATACAGAATTTAAAATAAGATCTGTATTATTAACGTATTTGTTTTGGCATTTTAAAGTATTTGGATAGCGTGTATATATTTTACTTTTTTAATGCATTATTTTCTGTTTTCTTTCTTGGGGCATTTACCGTTAATTTAAATAATTACTTGTACTACAGGAATAAAAAAGTTATTATTAAATAGTTCATTGCGGCCGATCGCAGCTGCACACGATTGAACGCATGCGGCTGATGAGGGATAGTCAGAGTATGAGAAAGTATGGAGCTGCCCCAGGTCTGTCACAGACCTTGTAGGTCTACGACAGACGCGGGGCTACCCGTCAGCCGTCAGCTTATGACTATTGTCGCATCAGCCGTGCGCGTCAGTCGCATGCGGTCTATCGCGGGCCGCTGCGATCGGCCGCAATGCACGCATATGAACCTTTATCTAGATAAAGGTTAGGAACAAGTATCTAGATACTTGTTCACTTTGGACTAAAAAGGTTTCAAAATTCTTCTCAGTTCAGCTCAGAGTTAAAAAAAAATCAAATCTTTATTTCTCAAGGTCGAAACAAAAAGAAGTCTGAAACTCACAAAAATAATGAATAAATATTTACTAGAACTTACAGACTAATACTACTTCCGATTTGTAAATGTCAATGTTCTAATTGGTAGTTAACCGCCGTGCAAATGTTTTCGCCATATCTCTTTCATTTTTCGTGCTTAAATTCAGTATGTAATTCACTCCACCAAAAAATATTTTAATTAAAAAATGATATCGGCACAGCCTTTTGATGTTCATAAAAATATTAAAGCTAAAGTGCTTACAAAGTGAGCACGTAACGCGAATGTAGAAAACATTTTTGGGACATTACCACACGATAGCGGGCACTCGTGCCCTTCCCATGCGTGCCCCGAAAGTAATTGAAATATGCCACGACTTATTTCGGCGCTTTGTTATCCCGCCTTGAATATATCAAGGGAATATTTACTTTTAACCTCGCTAACGTATCGTATAATGGAGTTATACTCGCTATATTTTATATTAAAGCTGCTTAACTTGATTAATTTCGTGTTATTTTAATATGTTGACAGACAACTCGTTTTGTTTGGTAAATTGGAGAAGTTTGCTTGAGGAGGTGTGTAATACAATTAAATCTTAATTGTATGGAATATGAAGTAAACTTACATCTAAGTAAACGGCTGCTAACTTAGTATTGTTTCACTAAATAAAGAAATCAAAATTATAATGAATGCAAAATAAAGATTGATTATGAATTAATATCATGCTGCGTGTTATTGTAGTTTTACTCATATTCGTTTCGTAGTAACCTAGAAACTTAATCAAATATTAAGTTCCCTTAAGAATTTGGGGATGGATACTACTGATTATATACAAATGGTTTATGGTGTAAATGCAATCGTTTAAAATAACTTATCTAAAATGCCTATATGGTTTTTTGATCAATCGTAAATGGCAGGTGCCGCCGCTGAAAAATAAAATCGGTACTAGAATTTTAATGCTTTCCCGTATAAAATGGTACAGGTATTAATGAAATAACATGTTTTTTACAAAAGATCATGTACCTATTGTGTCTTTTCAGTATCAATTTATTTTATACATTTATACGAGTATATTAGGTTTTTTTAAAATATGTTAATAAATGATTTAAACGGATATTCCTATTTCATCTGAAATCTTCTAATTTAAACTAGTATCTTAAAAGCTATAAATATAAAATAATACAATAACTATTACATTTTAGTCCACAGTGACATCATTTTAATTTAGTTTTAAATAGTTAAAATTACAGCTACGATGTAGCGTCGCGTTGTAGCATATTATTAAGAGACTAAGGTAATTCAATGCAGAAATTAGTTGGCATATACAAAGCAAAAGCTTTTGTTAGAGCGAATTGGTATAAAATGGCAACAGGTGCTCCTAAGTATTCCATTCAAATTTGCTATAAAGCAACGATCAATAAATAAATACAAAAAAGATCTGTATGATAATATAAGCGCCCTCAAAGGCAATTACGGCGTCAGTGATTTATTCTTAATACCACAGTCAATAAGGTTGAGGTGAAATTACACTGGAACATCTAGGGTTGTGTAATAAATTGCTGAATAGGCAGGTTAATTAGACAATTTCTCCAAATGGCATCACGTAAATCGAGACAGCCCAACGTAAACGAATTGCAAACAACAATTCTCTAGAAAACAAATGAATCCTTAACGGGATTGAAACTATAGCGATCGTAAAGTAAGGTAATGAATGCGGTATAGCGCAATTACGCAATTAAAAATGTAAGCTTTCCAACTATACTGACTGTTTTTAAAATCTTGGGAAATTTATTTTTTACGCCGAGCCAATTATCTTTACAAATTGCGCAAACTTGGGGGTTGTACAGTTCTTATAGAACGTACGAAATTAGAATGAGCATTGGATTTTTTAGCTTTACGATGAAAGTTTTGAACGGAAGCTTATACAGACCGAGTACAGCGGGCCCTCGGAATTCCGTCCGCCCAACGCTTCGTATGCAAATGTGCTCAGCTCTACAATACATTTTGCTATTTTCATTCAAGCTAATTGCTTTTCCTTTCGACGCCGCCCGAACAAACGACCGTTTATTCTTTGTGCTTCCAGACACCTTATCGACATTGTTAACTGCTTTACAATGAACTTGTACTGCTGAGTGAGCTACTAACTCCTTGGCGCTTCGCGCTAAGAAAAGTAAACAGCTTGATTGAACAAAAACGACTTCTGAAAGTTTCTTTACGAAAACAGTTAATGAATTAGAAATATTAACATAAAATAAGGCATTTTTACGTTAGTTAGCGTCATTATCTTTATTCATTACAAACGATTACAGAAAGAACCCGTGAACACCAGACATTCGTTATGTTATCAAAAGTAAAAATGGGTCAGAATACTTCCAATATGAATAAGAACGATGGACCATCAATGAATGTCAGGTTATCCTGGCTTTGGTAGGTAAACAGTACTGAAGGTATATTAGACCCCAACAAAATTTTATCAATCTACTATTTGAGATAGCCCTTTTATCGAGGAAGGCTAGGTTATGTTTTATTATAAAGTTCCAACAGAAACGGGAACTACGCGGATGAAACCGCGCATGGGAATCTACCTAGTATAGATAGATAAATGTATTTTGTTTTAATCACCTATTTAATTGCCAAACACTTATCATTGAGGCAACACCTTGCCAGATACATACATACATATATAAGCTCACGTCTGTTTCAATGGACAATGGACCTCCACTTGCTACGATCCCTACACACATCTTTCGCTTCATTCACTCTCATAACATTCTTCATACAAGCACGTCATTTTAGGGTGGATCTTATTTGACCTTGCCAGATACCTCTAATGATCATAGTATAAAAGCATGTTTTTATATATATAACTAAGTTATTAATTCGATGATATTTCCTAATCAGCCTGGCACTTTTGACAGTTGCAACCCCATACTTAACAATAAATATATGTTAACATGCCAAAGTCGCAACCTTACCTGTGTGGGAGCGTGTGTAAAATCTGCTTTTTTATAATAACAGTCTGGCATTCACGGATTCTTAAGCTATATATTATCAGTTACAAATAAGACTAAAGAAAAGTAGTAAAAAAGTTCATAAGTAGTATCGACAAATCAAATTTTAGATTTTAGATTTTGATTAAAATACATCATTAAGGATACTACTGCTTAACTGCAAACAGTTCCTTAGAAAAACCTAGAGATGACTAATCGCTTAGTTCATGTGAATCAGTACAGTTAGGTATTTCAGATTCATTGTTAGGTAAATTTATTACGAAATTACTTATAGTGTATTAATAAGTTGAATTGCTACACGCCAGTGGTTGAACTAAATTTAAAGATTTTATCCTTATTTTGAAGACCACATTTAATTGTGTCGTATATACCTAATGCGCAAAGTGAAATTGATCAAAGAAATTTCATGTACGGTTTCATATTTACATTGTACCTAGTTTAATTACGTACATGATTTATAGTTAAGTGTCTGAATACCTTATAATAGAGTTTACAATACACTTTTAACAAGAAATCTGAGACTGAATCGAGTTGAAATAAGAACTTATTATAATTTCACTTACAATTTTATTATTATAAAAAGTATTGGTAGCCGCTTATCTGCTTTTACAGTACTTCAAATCCTTGTTAATTTAGTTCTATATCTCTCAAAGCCTCAGATTGAATTTGGATTTGTTTGCAATAATGTAAAATTGGTACGACAAGCTACTTTGTACAATGGAATATATTTGATAAGGAAGTTTTAGAGACACTACTTTGTATCTAAATTCAGTCCTTGTAGAAAATGTATTTGTTACACGTACTCGTATACACATAGTAATAAATATTTCTGTATATTCAAAATTGAAATGGCTTTTCTACTTAGGTGATTAAAAATATGAATTTAGGGTACAGAGAGAGACTAGAAGCAAGTACGCTGCAGTACCTACTAATTTAATAGTTTTTGTAAATTACATAAAAAAAACTTGCATATTCTGGAATATCTTTTGAGTTATTATTATATAAATCCACACCGGTCCGCAAATAACGCATTTTGTACACACACGAGTTGTTAAATATTGCATTGCTTACTAAGTAATGATTTTGTCTTTGCGGGATAAATATTATTTAAGAACATATCCCAGAACTAATTCACGCAAGCAAAACTATTATACAATATTGTGCCAGTTTATTTTGTTGCCATGTTTTTTATTAGGTATATTTACTAAAAGTAAAAGTAAATGTGAAAAAAACTTTTGCAACAAAGTGACTTGCAGTACCTACATAGTAGTTCACGTCGGTAGGTATCTGGCGAAACAATTTTCTTTCTTGTGTAAAGTTTTATTTATATTACAGAAGTGTACTGTGTTCCCACATAGGTTTTTAATTTTAAAGCTACAGTAAATAGTTGATGAGTTTTATTGTATTACCTCCATATAACCAGCAAATTTAGGTTGAATTTCAAGCCTCGTTCGAACCTAAAAGTTGAATTTTATAAAAATGTTAATTATAATAATTATTTGCATAACTTATTTCAGCGCCAACTGTTTAATGGTTTAATCTGTGTGTTTTTGTTAGACAGTGCATAACTTAATATTTAATTTTTATTTAAAAAAAATGTGTCGAAACTATGTTCCTGAATCTCGTTTGTTAGTGTGGAAATAAGGCAATAACTTCCAATGTTTTCTCATTAAACTAACAATGTTTTCACTGGAACATCAACATTGTAATTATTAACTGTTAAGCTGCTGCACCACCCTGGCCATAAACTTAATTTATAAGAAACTACGGCATTAAATTTATTTTGCAACTAAGAGATAAATATTAACACAGTTCTTGATGTAACTAATTTAGTTTATTTTTATTTGCCTATAACGAAAACAGCTTAAATATTCGTAACATTATAAATGAAATAGGCAAGAAGACTAAAAAATCTATTTAGTCCGTCAGTTAGATTACCAAAAATATTGGACACGTATTTTTATTTTCGTTTCTCAAAGATTTTTGGAGATACAGCGCGTTGAAATTTCATGTGACGTCACTTTTAGGTAGTTTTACTTAGTAGTGACGTCAAAAGCCCCTCTCTCCTGAATTTTATAGTGTTTTGTCGCTCTTTATCTTCATCAATTTTTATTGATTTGATAATTAAAAAAATACGTGTCCAATGTTTTTTAGAAATCTAACTGACAGACTATATTCTATTGAATATTTTTTTTTGTTTTCATGCCTATTTCTTAAACGCTTTTGTATGGATAGATAGATGTAAGAATTTTTATTATTCTTTCACGCAAAAACTACTGAAGGTATTTCGCTGATTATTGTTTTAGTCAATTATTTTTGCACAGTAGTGGTCTGGATTAATATATAGACATCAATAAATTAAGTTATGTCCTACTAAAGCAGATTAGTTGAAGTTTATTATAAGTGACTGACAGACATTTATACTTAATTATAATGATAAAAAAATCTTTAAAATATTATGAAGTGAGTAAATGAACGATTCAATTGTAGACAACGCACAGCCTTCTAATTTACGACGCAGAGATGTCAGTTTACAACGAAGTAGAGGGTAAAAGCTAGTCACAAAGCTAGAGAAATCGTTAAAAAATTTGGGGAAAGAACAGTTTGTTTGAGTTAAAATTATCACCGACTAAGCTACGGGCTAAAGTATCCAAATATTGTATTACATAAAAATTATTACTTACAAGTACCTAAGAATTTTGAAGCTGCGAAATGTACCCAGAATTAGCAAAATTAGGTGGAAACAGGGAAAATTCTTTGCAAAATATCATGTTGTATGAAATCTTTGTGTAAAATCTCGAATGACCCTTTTTAGCTTCAAGTCTAAACTTTACTCGGCTCTCAGAGGAAAAATCCAATTTGCCGCACTCAGCCTTTAGCGAAAAATTTCTTAGCCATTTACCACAAAAATCGAGTAAAAAATATTTAAACCACTTCTTACAACCGTTTAAAAATCAAAATAAATAGTTAATACTACATAGCAAACATTTATAACACCGTGCATAAAAACAATATCTTATTAGTAGTTCCGAGAATCGACCCGTATCACAGAGCGACGGAGGTTTTATTATAATAAAGTACAAGTAACGGCGTTATTGTATGGTTGTTCTAGAATCCTTAAAAGTAGATTTGGTGTAAGTGAACATCAAACACAGCCTAATACAAATCCCGGTTTTTATTCATTTATTCATACACATTGATTTTTTATTGTTGCTAATAAGAGGAAAGACGATTTGCGAGCCATTATTTTTTTTCGGACCGACATTTGAAGTTAGCCACGAGGATTTTGCTACTTCACCGGGCATAAAGGCGAGCACTCGAGCAGAGCTCCAGCCTAAATAACTGGTTTTTGCCATCAGTATTATAATAGAAATGTATCACTAAAATATAAGTATACCTAAGAATAGACATAATAACTTTGAATATTTTTTTTTCTCACGAAGACGACAATGGTAAATGCACATGGCAAAATAAGCTTTAGTACCTGCCTAGACCATAATTATATCATACGCATCATTAAAAATGTAAAATAAAAAGAGTACGAAGGTAGTAAAATATAAGAGAGAACTAGGAATGTGTGTAGGTTTAAGAAAGTAGTACAAGAAAAACAAAACATTGAATAATATTATGGACTATACCGCGTGACTAAGTAAAATAAAATAACTTTATATGCGACAAGTTTCCCTGCGTAGCCCCATTTCCCGCGGGAACTTCATAATTAAATAAAGCTCCGGCACTTTATAATTATATTAGTATATAATAGATAAACAAATACATACAGGTATTATAAAAAAACTTACAAATATATAAATAAGTACGACCATCATACATGAATAGTGTCCCTTCACTCGTTTTAGATCCTGCATCATATATTATTGTGTTCCATGGGACAAACCTCGGGTAAAACCCTGAATTCCCCAGTTCATATATCTCCGCTAAATATTTAATGATATTGTTATCTAAACTTAAATGGAAACAATCAAAGTTGAGACATAGAACGCGCTCTTCTTTGATGAGTCTTTTCAAACACCATTTGTTATTTATGTCTTAGAGAACTGCGCTTAACGTGCCGACCGTAATGAACTCATACCGTTCATTGCCCCTAGTCACACCTGAGGGACTATTATAAATAAATCCTCTTCTACTCTCATTGTGTGAATGATACGATTTATAAATATAGAATAAATCTTATGTTGTTACAAATAAGATTCAAAATGTAACAATACTAGCTATGATTTCTTGAAGTAATTTTGGTAATAAACCTTTTTTTTTTGTTTTCCGTGGCGAGATTCATATACGCATTCCCAACGCGAATTCGCGCGCTGGTGGTGGGATATGTGGGACTCCCCCTTTCAATAGCGTGGTATGCTAAACTCATACCACGAGGAGAGGACCCTACACCACTAAAACCTGCCGGACACTCCTTCGATCCGCCGTTGGCGGGGGCCGGGTACGCATAGGCAATCCGGCTCCCCGACGGCACCCGCGGCCAATATGATACCGCGGGATCTCCGGGACCACACAGTGGCCCATTTGCCCAATTATAGGAACGCCCGGAGTGTAGAGGCGTCCCTACTCCTCATGGGTCAGCATCGAAGGGAGCCGGGCCCATGTCCCCCACTCCCCTCGGCCGAGCCTAGAGCGGTAGGTGCCGGGTTTAGGCCCGCCGCCGACGGCCAACACGCCGCCTGCGAAGCGGGCGATGCGGTGTGATCTGCTTCCCTCTCCCGCTCCGCGGCCTCCTTCTGTGACATTACTTGTCTACAGAAGGAGGCAACCGCCTCCCACGACCTCTCGCTTTGGACCATCTTCGAAACGATGGTCGGCAGCGAGAGGTCGTCTTCCACCACGCCAATGAGCTCCTCCCGCTCGTTGGCATACGCCGGACACTCCAGCACCGTGTGCTGTGCCGTATTGTCGGCACAGTCACAGTGGTGACAGCGAGTGTCCGGCTCTCTCTGCGCCAGGTTGCACAAGTAGTGGCCGAAGCAGCCATGGTCTGTTACTACCTGTGCAATTTGGTAATAAACCTACATGTTATTCTGCAGTTGTATAGAATATCGCAATTATGCGATTGTTTTGCTTCCTGTCAGCTTTTTTGAACGATGTTCAAGATTTTGTTTTGAAAAGTGTTCTAATAAAGTCCGTAAAAAGTCTGTGTGAATTATTTGAGGAGCCTAATTGAAGCGTTCATAATTGAAATCGAAAGCTGCATATCAAATAAAAACTTGTATTGCATAGCCCAAGTATCTGATAATAACTAACTTTTTAACTAAAACCTTACTTTGAGGATATAGCAAATCAATCAATGTAATCTGTAGAAATCATAAAGTATATTTATTTATTAAGAAATTATAGTTCAATTCTCATGAATTCGCGCGTGAATAAGCTTTCAATAAAGCGAGAGATCATCGTTTTGCTCAAAATTGTTTCCTACCAAAACGATTTTAAATTTAAAACATAAATATTAAGAAACCCGTAAAATAAAATGTTATAGGCAATTTCACGTTGGCCTCATTACGTCGTCTCGCTTAACGCTTATTTCTATTCACGATTTACCTTATAAAAGAATAAATTCGCAAAATTTTATCATATTTGTGCCACCCTGAGTCTCTTTGTGGTTGAAAAAGATAGAAAGTAGCGGTCCAATATACACTGAAACCGCTTTCATACAATCAGAATTTTGGTGTTATGAAAAGAATAATAATAAGTATCGCAATTCAAACACGAACTCAATAGAAAGTTTGTCTGGAAACACAATCCTCATGTATACCAACCACGCAAACAAGTAGCACAAATACCTAATACAAAATATCACATGTATCAAATAATACGAAGTTAAATTGAATCAAACTGCGGAGCTTTTCAGTTGTACTCAGTATATATAAGAATACTAGCTTCTCGCGCGCAGTTTGCCTGCGTAAATCCCGTTCCCGTAAGCACTTCATAATTAAATCTATAGCCTTCCTTGGTAAGTCTATCTAACACTGAAAGATTTTTTCAAATCGGACTAGTCTTACTAGTCTAACAAACTCTTCAGTTTTATTTTCTACATCCAATTTTTTTTGTACTTGCAAATTGGATAATTTAACAAAACGTCTGTTTTGATTTATTGAGGTCCGAGGTTAGGGGAGAGCCTCACCGACCTGATGACTCGGCTGCATTTCGTTGACTGTGATTAACCATGAGAAATAATTTAATGTTTTTTTTATTATAATATTGTTTCTTTATAAAGAAAACCAGCAAAATGTTGTATGTTACATTTAAATCATATCAAAACGAGTGAATTTCTCATTTAACAAGAGAACTGAATAGTCTTTTTAAATTCTACTAACTTTCACCCGCGGCCTCTCATTGAAGCCAACCTACCGCCGCCAACTTCTTCTAATACCTCCAAGAATTTGTGTACAAAGTTTCATGATGATCGGATAAGGACATAGTTATCGCGTGAAAGCGTAACAAATAAACTTTCATTCTCATTAATAACATTAGTTTCACACGATAGAATATGAAACTAAGTATTATATTCTACAATCACTTGAAGCTACATTGTGAATACTTGAATAAATTGTATCAGCGCGCGGTCGAAGCAATCGCAATGTGCCACGCAGCTAAACAAATCGCTACAACACTGCTTAATGTTCCGAAGCCTCGCAGAACATAATCGGATCGTAAATTGAACAATTTTATGATGGTATCGTTCATAAACGTCTTATAACATGTGTTACACATTTAAACGACTCGCCGACGACTTTTTTTAGTACCTACCCATGAATGTTTGAAGCCCTTTAAATTCAGACTTAATTCAGGCTTGAATTTATAGGAACGTTTTTATGGCAGAGACATTTTTCATCTGTCACATCCATTTGAGTCATTAACACATATATAAGAAGGTGAAGAGGTGCACATCCTATATCTATACTAATATATATGTATAAAGCTGAAGACTTTGTTGGTTTACTTGAACGCGCTAATCTCATGAACTACTTGTACGATTTGAAAAAATATTTCAATGTTAGATATTCCATTTATTGAGGAAGGCTATAGGTCATATTTTATTTTGTAGTTCCCATGAGAACGGGAGATACGCAGGTGAAACCACGTGAGGGAAGCTAGTCGCATATTTAACTAGTTAAAGAGGTGCATAAAAATTTATAATAATAATTATATATCGATTAAAGCATGATACGTATTTTATCAAGTAAAACAAGTTTAGTTTGATAGTCAAAGAAAAACTGATCTCATAACAAAGGGTAATGTTAAATTTAAACATTTTAGACTAGCCCGGATATTTTGTTTGTCAGACAATGCTGTGAACCGAATTAATATCTTCATATTTCCTATTTAAACTGGTACTGATCATTGTCTTATCGGCTACCCAGAAGCATTGGCGAATATCCAGGAGCCGTCTTTTAAAGAGAAAATATCGAGATAAACATTAGATAAAATCAATTTTAAATTCTTTAAACAATACATTTGATAAAACTTAAGCGTAACAAACTTAATTTATTTGAACACATTTTTTTGCATTAGTTATTGTTTTAATCCGCTATATTACCTATAAGTTAGGCAACGCCGCGATTTTTTTTTTGACTGAAATATACAAAGTTGATACGACAGAGGGGCTTTCCTTTAAACTGCCTATTATAGGTACCATTTCCAACCTCTGTACCAAAAATCAATTAAATAGGAGCAGTAGTTTAGTCGCAAATGAGTTTTTGCGCCGTTTGAACACGATGTATCTTAAAACGATAAATCTGAGTATAACGTACGATGCGTTGTTGCCGCTCTGACGCAAATCATTGCAAAACATCCCGCACCGGCGCGCGCGCGACGTTGCCGCTTTGCTAGGTCAGTGAAATTTATTTACAAAGGGTGGTTACGTTTTACTCTGATTTGTAAGCTATTTAGTTTGTTTGAAAGAAAAAAAAACTCAACTTGGTGGCTTTTTATTTTTATACCGTATCATATTAATAAAAAACACGTTTAGTAAACGTAGCCTAATTTAATGCCCCTCCGTCATATCAACGTTGTATATGATCACCAATCTTTTGCAATTTCACCGCATACAACGAGATGTGATCGTCTTTCTTGTGGATGTCAGACTTTAAATAGTAACTGAACATAATATTTTGTTTGGGTAAATACTTCAAAAAAAATAATGAAGTAAGCCTTACTGCCTTACTTATTTTTGTTTTATTAAGCATTAAATATTACGATCTATAAGCATCTGTGTACTTCGATAAGATGACGTCATTAATACTAACCTAGCGAATTTAAAATTGAAATGCTTTATTTATCGTTTGTTAAATTTACTGCGAAATAAATTCTTCGAATTTTGCAAATGGCAGATAAAGGAGAAAAAAAACATCAGAAACTCCATAAGACAGTATGCTTTGCAAGTAAACAACAAAGTTTCTTGGCCCCAGCTCCAACAAAAGAATTTCGCTTTTTAATTCAAAAAGTTTAGATAAAAGATTTTCGAGTTTCTAACTCCTGTTTATTCGTAAACAGGTTAAAACAAAGAAAAGGCGTTTAATTGTCTGCTGAATACTTTCGCTACTAATGGGTTAAATTAATCTAAGTGAAGTCAAAGTAAACTAGGTATAAATCGTTGGCAAAACTATTATTAATTTCGGTTGTAATGTAACTTGTCAGAAGACAGAGACGTAAATTAGATTTACAAATTAATTAAATAGCTTTGATCTGAGTTACACTAATATTAGTTCGAAAAACAATTTGTTTATAAACGTCGGCAATAATTCAAATTAAGCACTTGCGCAATTGCATGTACATATCTACATATTTGTTATACCGAACTTTATGCTGAAAATGTGTTCTTAAATTAAACTAATTCCGACCATGGCTGACGTTCAGTCCAATAATAAACTTATCGCAGGAACTCGGAAATAAATTTCAGATTCCTGCACTTTGTTATGCTGGTAATATTAAATTTAGCTCACAAAATTAACCCTGTTAAGGCATTTTAAGATTTATATCTAACAATAATATAAATATAACGTTTAATACTTTGGGAAGGAAACATTGATTATCTAATTTATTTTTATGATCTCAGTACGCTGTCACAAAAAGTTGGTTATTAGTTAGTCGTCCCGATATAGGAGATGTTCAGCTCCTATATTTTAGAATGACCTATCTATATAAAAAAAGCAACGACACGTTGCAATTCGACACAATAGGACGCTGATTGTGTTATTACTAGTCGAGTTTTTTCTTTTTTATAATTATTCACACTGTGCAATGTGCATACAACCGTATATTCAATAAAAGCTTCTAAATTTAAAAATACGAATATTTCATGATTTTCAGTAGTAAAATTGGGCACCGGTGCCTATTAAACGAAATCTCGGGGCACAAATGATGAAATGCAATATTTTATCAAATTAAAGGAGCTAAGATGAAAAATTGCTGTGATTTGTAATCCATACAGCAGCAAGCACCACGCATTACTACTAACCAATGGCATTCAAGTGGATTGAAAAATTCTTATATATCTTTTCACTTATATAACCATTTTTCTTATCAGTTAAGACTAGATATCTTAATTATTTTTAGTAGTTCGTTTTGTATTCTTATTTTTTTTAGATATAGTCTACAATTCAATGTTGAATGCTTATTGCATAATTTCCATTTCTTGTCCGGCGTGGGGATCAAACCAAAGATCTTAGACTTAGGAGTAAGAATCATAAAATTGTCGAAGAAGTAATGTTCCTCTACACCGAAGAGGATACTAGCTCCTGTAACACAGGTATATCACCTAGCACGGGGGTCAGGGACTTCACAAATATTGTAAACTTTATGTAATTATGCTAATAAAGATTATTATTACTTAAGGCTAGACTTATATCGCTGCTCTCGGAGTATGGCCGGACATACGTATATAAAACACAATCGTAATAATTACAATTAATAATATACCCCCTTGTACTCGTATTGTAAAAGTTACCGCTCAAACAAAATAAATAAAAAGACAATCATAATGACAAGCGAGTGTAGAACGGTCGAACGAGTCCTTTATGTGATTTTCTCGGGAAAAGCTGCAAAAGTAAATTGTTTTAGCATCTCGGGCGAGGTCTTCAGACTCCAATATGATTACTTTTCATTACATCTTTAATATATTTATTCTATTAAGGTCCAGGGAACACGTATTGACACGCAGCAAAGACACTTAATATTTTACAATCTGGCCGCTTACCTAGAACTTAAACTTAATTAAAATTATAAAGACGTGTTATTTCCACTCAAGCAACATTCAGAAGCATACATTTTAAACTAGCAAAGATAAAAATGTTTGCTGTAATTTTATTTATAAGTTGATTTTTAAAATATTAATTTCATTAACCTTATTTCATCTTAGTTTATTTACCGTAAAATGCGAACGTTTTACGCATAAAGAGTTGCCTCTTTTAAATTAAACACGATATAAAGGTAAATAAGGCATTTAAAGTTAACGGTGACATTAAAAACTTTTAAAATGATCTATTCATATAAATATAAAAGAGTAAGCTAATTTACAGATAGTGTAAACTTAACTAGGCATAATTTTGTGTAACATTTTGTTAAGTAATGATAATCTGAATAAATTAAATACCTGGAATTATTCAGTTATTCCTATTTTATTATCACCGAATTTGGGTATAATTATATTAATTAATTAATTCGTTGTTTCTGAAACAATTGAAATAATTATTTGCGTGAAACATGTATATTACCTAAGTTATTCAGAGTCAGTCCCCGCTACACAGGAAAACCATAAATTGAGCGCGAATTGTTTAAAAAAAGTGTACATCTAGAACTCCAGAGTTTCATTTAGAATTTCGTTTTCAACAAAATATACATAATAAGCTGTGTAGTTTTATTCTCTTAAAACTAATAACAAAACTGAAGGATAGCCTGGTACGATCTATTTATCACCATTGAATAACTTACCCTTACTCGCTATCGAGGTAAATTGAAACTTTTTGACCTGAATTGAAATATTGCTTATAAAAGGAACAAATCTGGAAATACGATTTGAAAAATGATTGCAGTTGTCGACTTTCCTTCCAAATACTTATCGAATTTAACGTCCCAACGTTGTGAAAGTTTAATTTAGTCGCTAACTGTCGTATATGTGTTGTAAATTGTACCAAAATAGTTGTTTAGATGGGAGAAGTTTATAATAGGGTATTGTTTTGTTCTGTTTATACTGGGATATGAGAGTTGTAACTTTCATGTAGGGGAAGTAATTTATCATTTAGCTCGAGTGTGGGCAGCGAGATGAGGTCTGTAAACATCTAATTTACTAACTAGACACAAAGCATTGGGAGCTTGATACTCGTGCTGATTGATCACCTGAGACACTGCGAAAATTGATCTCAGTATAATAGAAATTATTATACCATAGGTGATTGTATCAACACCTCCTTCCCGCCAACTCATAATGTTATGGTAATATGACTTACCACTTATTGTGGGGTCGTATATACTATTCACGGTAATTCGTAATATTAATAAGATTAAACTGAACATAATTAATATAAAACAAAATTAACGCAGATCATTGTTTCATATAAATCATATATATAAAAAGTGCTAAGTACCATGAAATGTAAGTCTAAAGATTAAGATACTGACTGAATCGTAAAAACTGTCATATAAAGCGGATACTATATCATCATCGTCAAATAAGTAGGTTTTTTTTTCTCCTTACTCCTAGTCCGAATGACTGCTATCCACCTGATGATAAGGTCAAAATAAAAGAACAGCTAGTAGCAGTAGAATAGATGTGTACAACACTTGTTACTCTTATCCTACCCCCTTTCCCTTCCCGCTTCAATAATGCTATTTGGCTGTGGTAAGGTAAAGGTACCTCCCCAGTTTAGCAGCTCATTGAGCGTACTAACGGTATACTCCTTATCAGATTTTAACACAACTCGAAAATCATTATTACAATTTTAATTAACATCGATAACAACTTATGTCTGGTATAGTAGTGGTACATATTGTGTGTATAGCTAATGTTATACCTGTTTTTGCGCATTAATTTGTGGTTATATAATATTAATTTTCCATCGGCAATATGGGCGGGAACTTGTAATTAATAATAACACTATTTGAAGTTCCGACAGCGTTATAGCTTATTATATAGCAAATTAATAGGTTCATTGTTTCTATTTATTTATTACCGTCATAAATTTACCTTTTATTCAGCACAAATTGTTAGGGTTATTTGTCGTTGAAAAACTATTTGTTCTTGATATCAAGCCTTTAACGACTCTCTAATCCCTAATTTTGTATATTACTGAAGAATTAAAAATAAAGTTGATACTCAAGTGGTCGTAAACTCGTCACGTTTCCTCTAAATGTCTACATTTTAAAATAGACACAGGTACTTACTGCTTGAGCAACATTTTGAAACCGGAAACCTTTATTAGGCTATCTTTCAATCGATTGGTTATTTTGGATCAAGACCTACAATTGAGTCCCATCTTTACCAAAAATAAATGATAAATTTCAACTAAGTAGTGGGATATCGGTGTTTCAAGCCGCATTAGCGCTATACAGTATTTATTGA
The DNA here is from genome assembly GCA_947037095.2 of Nycteola revayana. Classification (NCBI taxonomy): domain Eukaryota; kingdom Metazoa; phylum Arthropoda; class Insecta; order Lepidoptera; family Nolidae; genus Nycteola; species Nycteola revayana. Next base: position 9,567,229 of record OX344845.2, on the reverse strand, counting down.
GATTATTTCATTTTTATTTTATTTTATATTATGATCCTTAGATCACACCACCCCAGACCCTGCACCCCTGTGTGACCGGGGCGCTTTAAAGGATAAAGTGTGTCCTGCTTGTCAAATTTAACAGTGTTATTTTTAAATAATAATTATGTAGCACACCTTCCTTAGTAAGTAAATTAATTAATTACTATTTTCTGTGTATATTTCATAAATGTTGTTACCCAAGAGCGTTGATAAATACGATCGTGAACTTAATTATGTACGATTCTTTGCGAAAATCGACATTTTAATTAAACGCCGTTTCCGCTCATCAATAAGGGTTTCACAATAGAGTAGACTACGAATCGTTAACTTCTCGTTTTCATTCGAAGCTATTAAAAGATTGGAAAGGTTTTATACTCGCTAGCAGAAATTTTTATTGAATAAGTCATTCACAATTCCAATACTTTGCCACTATAGAGCTTCAATGTTTAACATTCCATTCAACTCTATCATATTGAGTTCATAAAAGTTTATGTCACTATCTCTTGAAAAATCTTATCATGTTTGAAATACAACTGCACGAATAATAGCGGAGAATACAAAAGGTATAATTCCAAGATGCAAACACCTTAAAACGACGACCTAATAAAGTATATACTTTCTTCAAGATAATCATACTCAAAGGCAAAATCAACGCCCACGTTGATGCCATCTTCTTTTAAAAGTGAAGTGGAGTTTTATAGACAAACTAATTTATAACACATCATACACTAGGACCATTTAATAACAATAACGTTCACCTTACTTAAACATGATTTAATCTATTTCACGGAGGCCGAGGACGGAGTACATTTTATTATTCACGGCACGCATAAGGGTAAATATGTATCAAGTGTGACCCTGCAATGTTTGAAAAACAGCTCGACCTCTATAGGGCTGTATCTCACCCATTACTACGATCTCTTCGAGTCGGGTACTTATATCTATCCTATCTTCTGTATGGGTATCTTATCTATGGGTATAGCGTGCGGGTTTTGCTGAGCCTAGCAATTTTTCATTCACATAATAATATATTATGATTGTATGTGATATCCTTTAAGCTTATACTATCACTACTTTGGATTTTTCAAGTAACAAGGAACAAACCGAGACTAAGATTTTTAACACAGAAGCCTTTAGAAACTTCCAAGCGTTTTGACTAATGCATACGTGTCTTTTATCAACATGGATTCATATTTTTAATAACTTCAAAGGTTACTCGAAATTCAGAAACCTTTGAAGTAATACTCTAGTTATAACAACTTTCATCAAAGTAAATAGTTATATATAGAGGTAAAGTCTTGTCAAAAGCATGAGCCACATCGCGTACAAAGCTCGTTCGTCCAATATGAGACCCTTGAGTTAGTTTTATGATTAAATATTGGTCGAGATAAATGTATTTTACAGTAAATATACAACAAACTTGCTTTTGGAGGCACTTAGGCTAGGCAATGAAAATGATCATTTTTATACAGATGATTTTAGAAGTTTCATTCTTTATTTTGTTATCATAAAGCTTCGTCACCTTCTCGTTTCCCGCTTCAACCACGCTTCCTAACTTTTCTTATCTTGTACTGATAATAGTTACAATAAAAAAAAAGAATCCTTTTGCTAAATCTGGATATAAACGTAGATCAAGATCATGTGGCAATATAGGCATCATAGTCTCCGTGCGCATAGCAAACTACGATAAAGATAAAAAAATAACATACCACCATTACAGAAACTTTCATCGCGTGAGTATTAGCTAATTGTATTTAAATACCAACTAAAAAAAACTCCATGACCATTTCCGTCACGGTTTAAAACAATCAAGAAGTGTTGGTTATACGGCCTTCGGTTAAAAATAATATAATTGTGGTAGATTTACAGTACTTACTACCTGAAGCTAATAAATGGGTAACTCTAGCGGTCATATACTAGATTGTGTAACTGGTAATTTAGTGCTACTGGCCATTTGTTATGATTGCTATATTTAAAAATGTTTAATTTTTTTATTTTAATGTCGTTTTAGTTCATATTATTATTAGTATTTACTTCGGCAATTATTTTGGTAGGAAGTACCTACTGTCTATTTTCAATGTTACGTTTACGTATTGCTCTAGAACACATGAAATAAATGAGGACATTTCAATAAGATGACGTACCAAAAGATTCTCTTTATCCTTATTTCTCATCTCATTCCCTTGTATTTTATTTAGATATTATATTTTTTTTAATATTATTGTTGGCGTGTGTGCTGAACGCCATATTTGACTAAATACCTCATTTAAACCGGACAATTATAATGTATAGGTACCTAAAATATGGATTGATTTAGTTTCTTTTTTCCATTTTATTTTTAATTTACTCAATAAACCATAATAATAGAAAAAATCATCGAGGCGTGTCCCTAATTTTATTTTACTTTTTTACTTTGCAAACAAACCGTAATAGGTATACATAAATATAAGGTAGGTATACGATAATATAAACAGTCCAGAGATAAATTAACTTTGTCATAATCAATAATTTACGTATTTTTGTTTATTACAGGAGAGAGCATGGAAAATGCTTGGAGAAGCGACCAATGACGGCATGACGGGGCCGCGAGCGATGAGCCTGCAGCCGGGGGTGGTGCGCGGCCGCGGCGCGGGCCCCCGCACACATCCCACCACTTATTTTATAGAAAACTTCACGCTTATTAGGCTATGTCTACAATTTCTACGGGTCATATCTCGTTTATATCAAAATGCCGCCGCCTCTCTGCCCCGGGTGCCCGTAAACTTTAATTTTTCAAAGCGTCCTCTAGTCAAATTAAAAACTGCTGTGAATAATGTGTTTAGTTTTCGAACTAGAACAGTGTATTGTGATATTAAAGCCTCGTTAGTGAAGACAATAGTGCAATTATTCGTCGTTGCCAAGTGTGTTGTGAGGGGAGGTGGGGGTCGGTGGTGCGGGAGGCGAGGCGGGGCCCGCGTGGCGCGGACGCTGCTGGTGCTGTGGCTGAGCGGGTGCGGCGAGGGCCGGCGAGACGGTGACCTACACATCGGTGGGATTTTCCCGATGGAGGGCGAGGGCGGGTGGCAGGGCGGCCAGGCCTGTAAACCCGCTGCCGAACTTGCTCTCGCGGATGTTAACGAGCGCAAAGATTTATTGTCCGGCTTCAAATTATACATACACAGCAACGATAGCAAGGTATGTATTTTATTTCATTAATCATCCGTTCACTATGAGATTCGATGAATTACTTTCATATGCCAATACGGGCGTGTATTGTTTGTGAGGATACATGGCTATTCCGTTTTCAGCATGATATGAATAATAATATTAATGGTATATCATTCATCTATATGTCGTCAAGGTTTAAAAAAAATGGTTCAGTATATGAATTTATTCACTACGTACATTGACTACATTCAGTACTTAGTATTGGCTTATGTTTAACTTACCATCAGATATAGTGAAAATGATCACCAAAATTAAACCCGCATTTTAATGTAAAATTGTAACCAAAGTTTTAACATTTCGCTATCGTATTTAAGCAAAATGACTCCAAATAAATCATTGTTAACCCAAAAGTAGTAAATGATCACCAAAAGTACCTAAATGTTTTACTAATTTACTATTCGGTTCTGGCACACGCCGGCCGCTGCCGCGGCACCGCTCGCTTCGCTCGCTCGGCTCGTGCGTTGTATGGCCGCAGCTCTAACCTAACCTAACCGATTGTCATTTTTCATTGACTTTATTAAGGTAGAAATAGCGCAATAATTTGCTCGCTAAGATTTGGTGATCATTTACTACATTTGGTGTTCGAATACAATTTGAAGTGCAGTCGTGACTAAAATAGCTAGTACTATTATAATTTTAGACTTTATTTTTCTGGTGTCAAGTATATATTTTTGGTGGTCATTATATTTTATCCCCTTAGTATTATGGAAGGTAATAATAAATAAAAGCTAATATTAACCTAAATTAAGCTAATATTACGCTATAAATGTTTATAGGTTACTTCAGTAGTGAACTTATAAAAAAGTATGAATTAAAAGAATGCTAATGCTATTCCTGAATCACGTAGCTTTGTAATGGTGCGATATTTTTTTTAATTGGTTCTGTACCATTAATTTATTATTATAAACAAACAAATATTTCTTTATTATCTATCTATCTATCTATATATATATATTATTATTATATATATATATGAAATTCAAGGTCCTGACTGACTGACTGATATATCAACGCACAGCCTAAACCACTGGTCCTAGAAACATGAAAATTGGAGGGTATGTTCTTTGTAAAGAGTAAGTATGTACTAACAAAGGATTTTTCGAAATTCTACCCCTAAGGAGGTAAAAAAGGAGATAACATTTTGTATGAAAAATCTTATTCCTTGAGTTAATAGAATTGAAACTTCGCACGAATACTTAACTAAACAAATTATACAATTTTACATTTTTATTTTTCCTAAACTACCCCCTAAAAGGGGTAAAAATGGAGATGAAAGTTTCTATTAAAATTCGTATTCCTTGAGTTAATGGACTTGAAACTTGGCACGAATACTAATCGAAACGAATGATAAAAATTTGAATTTTTATTTTTCCTAAACTACCCTCACAAGGGTAAGGTAAGGTAATAAGGGGATGAAATTTTCTATAAAATTGACTTGAAACTCGCCAGAAGCTTAAAGTTTAAATGCGTAATGGTAAAAAATTAGTTTGTTTCTGTATTCATCAACATCATCATCAACAGCCCGTTTACCACTGCTGAACATGGGCCTTCTCTTAACAGACCTTGGCAAGCCAGGACCATTGAGGGATATTGCCATAATCACCACGCTTAGCAGACGGATTGGTGATCGCAGTAAGATGTAAACCTTGAGCTAATAGATGCTGCTGCCCATCCATCAGTCATATATCCCTTAGTCGCATTTTACGACAACCATGGGAGAACATGGGGTGATCTATTCTAGCCGGAAACCACACAGAAAATTACATTGTTTCTGTATTAAACAAAATTAAATACTTACACTAACTATTTTTTATTATATATTCAACATTATAAGTAAAAAAAATTGGGCACATACCTACTATATTAATTTACGCACTACCATCTTACTCTGTTAATTCAGGAGTAAATCTGCAGTGGACCTGTAATTTACCACGATGATGCTATACATTACCCGGTTGAATTTCTTAACACATTGAGGCCTCCCGGTTTCCCAACTCACATATTAAAATTGAAAGTTGGCGCCCCAGTTATGTTGCTGCGTAATTTAAACCCGCCAAAATTATGCAATGGCACCAGGTTACGCGTGAAAACATTGCAACGAAATGTTATCGAGGAAACTATACTGACCGGTTGTTCCCGAGGGGAGTCTGTGTTTATTCCGAAAATCCCTCTAACTCCATCGAACTACCCCTTCGAGTTCAAAAGAGTGCAATTTCCCCTCAAAGTCTGTTTTGCCATGACCATAAACAAATCTCATTGCCAAACTCTTGATTTAGCAGGGGTAGACTTAAGGGAGAACTGCTTTTCACATGGTCAGTTATACGTGGCTTGCTCCAGAGTAAGCTCACGGAGCAGCCTGGTGATTCTAGCACCTCAAGGTAAAACAAGAAATATTGTTTATAAAGAAATACTGCAAAAGGGAGTCACAGTATTTCGTTGTTACCAGTATTAGTTACATATTATCCACTTCTGGTTGTCTCCTAATTACATCTTTTCAAACACGCCTTAAGTTCTGTTAAAACCATAGTACTCTAAAAAAAGTAGTATAGTACCATAGTAGTCTAAAATTTTACAGAGAACTTCGTCCTTACTGCTTTGCTTGGCATATTGTCCATTTGTATATTTAATTCCTCTCTTTTTATCGTAAATGTAGTGGCTACAATGGTATCAGAGTTGTTGTGCCACTGACTGAGCTTCATTCAATTGAGAGGGCTTTTAACAATAGTTTCCGGATAAAAATATTGTATTTTGTTTCCTATAGGCCACGCGTGCGAAGCCGCGGGCAGAAGCTAGTAATATCATAAACTAACATTGTGTGATACCATATATTATGTGTAGGTATTTAATGAAACTACAAGTTTAAAGGATAACTATAATTACATGTCAAGTTTCAGTTTAACTTCCGTAATTTCATGATACTCAGTTTAAACTAACGTCGCTTATCATCGCAGTTAACATAATTGAAGAACGTAATAATTTCCCGAGTGTTACAATGTTAGAAACAAGCCAATTATAATTCCAATCAAGTTAATGTTCACGCATGTCTTCTCCATTTTCATGTTGAATGACAAGTAACAACATAATCTGATAAGTTAAAACCAACTTTCGCGGTCTGTAATTAACAAAAAGGGATCGTAATTTCGAAGTGGATTGCGATCATAAATCCGAACGAAGTAAAATCATAGGCTTATGATACCGCGACCACCGAGGTAAGCTTGACGTTCGATTCAATTATTGAGAATTTATGAATGGTTCCCGAAGAAAATTTTATTGGATAGAATTTCCGCGCCGGTTGAAGGTAATTTCCCGTTTTATCGATTTATACCTATTCACGGACAAATTGACGATTCCGATCAGTTCGATATTGATAACGTGGCGATTACTGACGAAAATTGCGAAGGGAAGTGACGACATAATAGGACGAAATTACTAAGGATCAAGGTGAAGAGCTTTTACAATTGAAAAAGGCTTTTGTTGATCGGATGCTGTATGGATTAATAAATTAATAGAGATTTAAACAATAGTTACTAATTAAATTAATTTTATAAAAGTTAATGATTTAAATGATTTAATATTCTATAACGTATAAAATGCAGTGCATTAACGGGGTTCATGTCTGGTTCTGTAACTTAAATATAACATCTTTGTAAAACCCATGAAAGCAATAAAAATACTACTAATTACGACACAGCAGCACTTAAATATGTTACAGCTGTATAATATTGTTTTGTGATCGGTACTAATGTGTTTGTTTGCCAATTTTAATAAACGTTTGCATAAAAATTTAGAATAACAATTTTCTTGAACAATTATTTATATTTTTAATACATAACATCAGCATAGTATGCCGATGAAGTTAACAGTATATTTTTAGATCTAAAAATTACAGGACTGATAATAGATTTCTTTTTATAAACTCATTTTGTCAACAATAATTTCAATTAACCACATCGATTCTACGAAAAATAGAACAAATGCTGACTTTGATATTTCTTGCAAAACATAATAAAAAGCAATATCTCATATAATAAATACTTAAAACAAAAATCCCTACCCTTTTTATGAATATTAAAAGAGGTAACGAAGTTTTCGCTTGCTGCCATGAAGTGAGTTTTGGTTTAGATAAAGTTTATTAAAGAGAAGAGATGCATAAAGCTTAAAAACCTCTCCATAAGTTCTTAAAATAACGTCATAATAGATAGAGAACTATTGCAAAGAGGGTTCGAAATATGACGCTGATCACAATAAATATTTACGTCTTCATTTCTATAATATCGTTATCAATGGAAGAGCGGAGTCACCTGTCACAGGCATATTTTTATTTACTAGGTGACTACGATCACTATACAGAAAAAGTAAAACCATTTAATGAGAATAAATTATTATTATTATAAATAAAAAGTAAACTCAAAATAATCTGGACCGATTAAAAAAAATGTTTCACCATTAGTAAACTACAGTATCCAGTAGTATCATAGGCTTTATTTTACAGGTTTCCATAAACGGGAGATACACTGGCAGAAAAGTAAAGCCAGAAAACCTGGTCAATAATATACTTAATACTACAGGACTTTTATATATTTCGTCGTCAAAGGATAACGTTTTATTTCTACACGAAGACAACTGTATGTTAAACTAATTTTTTTTTCCATTTCCTCACGAACTATTTCATTTTTAATAACACTAGCCGGTTCGCTTTTCGTTCCACTTCCTAGTAACAAAAAGACTTTAGTCATTGTAGCTAGTGCCAATATTTGCACGGAGAGTCCGCAGTCTGTAAACATCAGTGTTAGCAATCGCGCTAAAATGTCTAATTAAATGAACAAGGAATTGGAAGTATGCTAGTTACGAGATAAATAGTTTTCACATAGTAGTTAAAGAGAATTGGGTTTTCAGGTGTGGATTTTAACTAGGGTAATGTGTAAATTGAAAATTGTTAGTAAGTACTGTAAGGTACATTTTAACCTTTAATTTCTTTCGATCCCCATCATCATCTTCTTACCCGTATAACGTCCACTGCTGAACATGGGCCTTCTCCCGGGGAGGGTATTTGCCATAGTCACCACACTTGGCAGGCGGGTTGGTGACCAAAGTATTATGTTGTACCACAAAAGGAAACGCTGCTGCCCGTTACTTGATATATGCGATTATTATAGATGATGTTGTAACAATCGGTACCAACGGCTTAACGTGCTTTTCGAGGTACGGAGGGTAGTCCCTCAGCCAACCAGACCCGGAAATAAATCTTAGATAATAGTTTATCTGAATGCCTAAATGGAAAAATACCCACAAACACAGATAGTTAAAAAAAAATCGTACTTTAATAATATAATGAAGTCAAAATAAACAATTTTTACTTGTTTACGTTAACATGCAAGAAAGAGGTGGTATATCGGTTGAAAACCGAGATACGGTGAATTCTGTCAGTGAGCATACGCACTTTTTAAAAAATAAGAAAGAGATGATAAGATTTCTTGCAGTTACTGAATACAAATAAAAAACAGTGTTTCACTTCAGCAAAGTGCTTTTCCTTTTTTTAAACCTGTCACAAAACAACATTACAATACAAAAAGGAGTTGTTTTTTAAGCATGATACATTCTACTTTATGCCTATTTGCCTGATAAAAGTATACCTACTATTTCTATATAACTTTTTCTGTATTAACGACTTGACAAAATGTCATAATTTATCTTTATATAACGCTTTAAGAACCAAACGAGTAGCGTCAACTACTTTAAATTTATTGAATAAACTTGAAAGTCATACCAACAAGCTTTTAGCTGTCTAATTAATTTACTGTTGCGATAAAATAGGTACAACAATAATAAATATCTCCTATAAATAACGGACAGAGGCTCTTACGAAAGAAATACTTAAGGGAAATCGAATTAGAGTAAAATGGGGTTGTGTAATTATGTTTAAGTAGACCTTTCTCTTATCTCTATTGCGTTTACGAGGACTAATTAATTAAAAAGTCTTCGGAGTCCAATCTGGCGTTCGTGGTCTTCCTCGAATATCCTGATAAGGTCGACAGAGGGCTTGTAATCTAATTAACTAATCGTAACACATTAAACAATTTTGCGATTCATGAACATGAATGTGACTATTTATGAAATTCGTTAAGGCTATTTATTTTATGCTTGGTGAGCTTTAACGGTTATCCTGAAAGGGTAGTAGCGTTCAATATTATGATAGCTGTTTTATTTTATGCTTCGACATTAATATTTAAGGCGACCGTGGCAATTAGGAGTAAAAAATGAAAAACAGTCATATATATCTGGTTTCTATTTACGAATACAGTAATATACCTTTTTAATTATAATTATGAAGATATGAGGCAGTCATCTGAGCCAAAAAAAAAAATTACCAAATGTGAACATTCCGAATGTTAAAAAAGTTTTTTTACTAGTTTAATTGATTTAGATCCTTGCAAAACATTTTCATTAAAGTTATTAATTAATAGTTTTACCATGCTGATATTGAACACGTTTATATCGTGTAGGTATTCTCTAAAACCAAAGTTTGCAAACTTTTATGTTACGTTGATCGCTTTTAAAACTTAACTAGATTCAGCGGAAAAATTAATGGATAGCACATAATTATTCGTCAGACTACAGACATTTTTTTTATGTATATGGCAATCTACAGACTAATTGAGCAATATCCGCCTATTTTTAGACTTAATTAGACACGCATACGTGACCCATATGACACGGACCAAATATTGATTTCATATAAATGTAGCTATAACACATGTGTTTATATTATACCTGCCGTTCACTCAGTATAAAATTAATTAAGTATACTCATTAACTAACCGTCGGTGCTTTTACGTAATGTAAAATTTCTTTGACCGTGATAATGAAAAGAAAGCAATTTCAAAGTAATTTTCTGTTATTTTTCCAATGTAATTAGCTATTTATTCGTTGAAGATACATCATGTAGAAGCGAATAAATGTTTTGTTTGATATTTACAAATACAGACAGACAATCCTTTTTAAACAATAAAATCTAACCCATTTCACATTCAAAATGTACACAAACGAGCAGAAGATTTCACACTGCTAAAGTTATGTTTGTGCAAACTTAGTTGATGAGCGCACATCAACAAATCATTTACACACACAACACAGTTTGAACTGAGTTGAATACTGTTTGTGGAGGCCCAATTATCCCGTGGATATATAAGTAACACAAGCTGTCCATCATGTGTCCCTTCCACGACCAGCCCAAGGATATCCTTAAGTTTTATTAGGATTTCAAACGGATAAAATGTTTTCAATCATTTTCATCAAACACGAACATGTTTGCAAACTTTTTGGGTAACGATGTACCCTGTTTTTGTTTCCGTACCATATTACTATGTTTTCAGCATAATACATATTTATAGTGTGTTGAGTTGTATTTCAGATTCATCCAGATTTTTTGTTTTGATTGAATCTGAATAAAATAAGCATTATTTGACAATGTTCATTTGAAGTGACTACCTAAAGATGGGATAATAATTGCATAATATATTATTATCAGCCAGTATAACGTCTACAGCTGAGCAACAGTGCATCAGAACAAGGGGGGTTTTCCATAGTCACCACGCTTTACAGGCGGGTCAGTGACCGCAGTAGTTATTCTGTTTATAGCATATGGAAAACGTTGCTGCCCGTTCCCTATACCATTGTTATAAATAACAATTGGGGCCAACGGCAACCTGCTTTCCAAGGCAGGTAGTCCCTCAAACAACCAGGCCCGGAAAGCAATCAAAAAATTTATATAAAGATTTATTTTCGGGGCGTGGAGAACCCACGACCTCCGACACTAAAACCAAGACTTATACCGCTACGGCATGGACGTTTTCTTATTCGATATTTAGATAGTACTTTATTATTTTTCTTATTTTACTTTATAGCTTTCAATATATTTTTTATTCGGTCGGATTTTCGGACAGCTCTACATAAAAGTGTTACCACTAATAAAACAGATAGCAAATTGAAACCAACCGAACGGATACTTGTTTTACAAAATCTATGGAACCAATAAAACCAATAATAAAATTTACTTGCGGCCCTTGGTTCGATACCGCAATATTCCAACAACCGATTCAAATAAAATTTTATCTCCATTGATTTTGAAAATGTTATTAAAAATGTATTTCATTGTTAAGAGAAGTATCTTATTTAAAACAAATCGAACACGCGTTGTAAATATGAATTGGTAATATTTATATAATAAATAGTACTTCTATTATCGAGTAACTATTCAGAGGGCGTAGACAAGAGGCTTGGTAAATATTATCGAATAGAACCGATCAGAGGAGATAGGGTCTTTTAGTTTTTTAGGGTTTTGGAAGTAATCATTCGGTAGCTAAGAACTGGGAGAAGGACATAGGATACTTTTTATGCCGTTCCCGTCATTCCCGTGTGACGCGACATAAAACGTGGTAGGGGTAGGGTAGGGGTAGGGGTAGAGTAGGGGTTGGGGTAGGGTAGGGTAGGGGTAGGGGTAAGGTAGGGGTAGGGTATGGGTAGGGTAAGGGTAGGGTAGGGGTAGGGTAGGGTAGATGTAGGACACCGCGTAGATTTTGAGGCGGTACGAAGTTTGCCAGGCCAGCTAGTGTATAATACAACTGAATTGCACCCGTGTGAAGCCGGGGTGGGTCGCTAGTTTAGTATAAGTCGTTTTCATCATCATCATCATCAACACATTAAACATATATATGGGTCTCCTAATTCTTCGGGCAGGATTTTGCCACAGTTACCACGCTTGTCAGGCAAATTGGTGACCACAATATTGTGTGACACACAAGTTAACGCTGCTCTCCGTTTCCTGGTATAAATGATGTTATATCAATCGGGACCAACGGCTTAACGTGCAGTCCGAGGCACGGACAGTACAACCAACCAGACTTTACACAAAGATTTCTGGCCCTGCGTGGGGATCGAACCCACGTCCTCCGAAACTTATGCCTAATCCACAGAAATTTTCTTAGTTGTTTTGGCGAGCCTAAAAATAATTAGGCAACCAAAGCGTTTGCAATAAATTAGCGATCGCTTAACAGTATCTAATGTCGTTTTGTTGTTGCCAAAAGATGATTAATAATGATGCCAACATGATCGCTTTGCAATGAAAAAAGTATTCAATAATAAAAAAAAGTATTTATTTTTTAATTACTACTAGTATCCCGCGCGCGGTTTCACCCGCGTAACTTCTGTTCTCGAGGGAACTTCATAATGAAATATTGCCTAAAGCCTTCCTCGATAAATGGGCTATCTTGTTAGAAGCTGAAAGAATTTTGAGATTAGCGCGTTCAAAATAAACAAACTCTTCAGCGTTATATAGTAGTATAAGATTAACAAACCTATATACATATTTTGTTTTTGTACGAACGTGTAAAATATTTTGTATGTTTCTAGTGCGAGCCGGGCCTGGGTGCGAGCGTGATGTACAACCTCTTGTACAATCCACCACAAAAGTTGCTACTTCTCGCCGGCTGTTCTACCGTATGCACTACTGTCGCCGAAGCCGCCAAGATGTGGAATCTTATGGTGGTAAGTACTTTACTAAATAGCATATTTATTGATTTACAAGCTTCCCGGGGGTGATTTAACCCGCACTTTCCATTCCCATGGGAAATTCACTATCTTCAATACTTCAGTAGCCTTCCTCGATAAATGGGCTATCTAACACTGAAAGAATTTTCTTACAGTTGCTAAGGCTTGCATTATGTGAAGCGTGTTTATGGGTTAGACTTGATCTTCAAAAATATAGAGTGTAAAAAAATGTTATATATTTAAAACGAAAAGTAGGTAGCTAATGTTAATTAAAAATAACTTTTACAATAAGAATGTTTCTTTTAGAAAATAATGAACACAACCGAAGGTATTCTTTAAAATTAACTTTTACTATTATTTTAGTATTTTTTGGTTCAGTACAACGGATTTAAATCAGCATGACAGCTGAGGTCTATAGCTGGTATATATTTTTTGTCAAAACCAAAGTAAAATAAATGTAAGCTCTTTAGTATCGTGACATATTTAATAATGTATATATTATTACAATATTTTGTAGCTTAACTTGTATAAAATATTAAAATTGCTTGCTGCATAAATGAAGCTATATTCCAACGTATACAATCTATTTCACGGTTAACACATGAACGTGACAAAAGCATATTGCAGAGAATCATGCGGAACAGACTTTGTACATCAAAAGGCAGGATGCAAAGCCGAAATCATGATTTACGTTATTAAAGACCAGGACGACAAAATTGAAGCTGCAGTGTCGTATCTTCATTCAATAACGATGGCAATAACTGTCACCCGCCAACTAATAGAACTAGTGTGAAAACTCAATTACGAAGTGAATGCAGAATTTCGATGCCAGGTCAATCTTAAAAAAAAAAGATGTTGCTGTCGTTTACGTACCTACTCATGACTCTTCATTTAAATTTATTTTATAGAAAAACAAAAGTCGATGTCTTAAAGTAGGTAGGTATATTGAAAATCTAATTTTTAATTTTAGAATACTTTGTTTAACATTCATCTTTAAAAAGAAATTTGATGCATTAAAACTGCAAATCAGTCATATATCTGGCCAACCAAGCACATTATAGAATGTTCAAAAAAAATACGAATTAAAAAATTGGAATGCATTGTTTCCATTGCACATTAACATTATTCTTTGGAAATTTCAATGTATCTACTCTAGTTTTACACATCTTCGTTAACATTCTCAACTACTCAGTTTATCGCTGTTTGTGTAATTCGGTACTTCAAGAAAAGTAACTTAAACTAGTGTATCGGTGACATGAACTAGTGAAGCGAAACAAGCCTAAGTTGACTCTTTCCTAGAAGGCTTGAATAGGTGCCAGTACGCTAGTTTACGAAAGCGCGGGTGCGAGATATTACAAACTGTATAACTACTAAACTCAATATTAGTTTTGAAAGGTACGTGAACTTTATTTTCCGTTAGGTTTCTTTTGATGTGAAATATGAAACTAACACCTATACTAAGAACGTTTTGTAAAAGTCTTGTTTCATTTCACACATAACATGCAAGGTATATACCACAAGATGTAGTTGCAGCAGTGCAGTCAGTATAGGTAGTGCGAGTCGGAGTACGAAATCGCTTATGTACAATTATGACTCATGAACAACTTTTGAATTTGATTTTCAAATTTTTCCGACTTCAAAAATAATTTAGGCGTATCATCAATAGACCGTGAAAGTGTGACGTCACAACCCTACTGGGGCATGTTTATCGTACCCACAACGATAGAAGTAGCTTTTAAAATACAATAAGATTTATTATTTTATTTTTAACGCTGCCAATATTTCATAATTTCCAATAGTATTCTAACTACTATTTGCCTGAGCCCGTGTACACCTTGTTAGGTTTTCTCTAAGCGAGTGTCTCGTAGTGTATGCCTTACTAAGATAGTAATGTACCTATAATGTCGGAATCCTGGAATAAGAAAATCCTTACGGTTATCTATTTTGTATTGTAGTTGGTGAAGTTCGGTTCTTAAGAACAAGATACACAAGAGAACAACAATTATAGAATAATCATGGCAAATGTACTATGTAAATGTACGAGGTAAATGCTTTACGCATACCCTCCGGGAATGCGTAGCGTCTCTTCGCCGGCGGCGGAGGGATATGAAGGTCCAGCCCTCTCCTTAAACATTGGTATGCTTATACCAGGACCTGAGGGCCTACCCACTTAAACCCCCCAGGTGCTCCTGCTAGTCCACCGTTTAGTGAGGGCACCAGGTAACCTCTCGGGTACCTCCAGGCCTACGCATTATTCTGTTCCCCTCCGGCATTACCCGCGACGAATATGCCACGGGCTTTCCTGGACAATTCGAAAATGGTCTATGGCTCTCCTGAGTCTGTGTATACATCTAACTAAAACTAACTCAACATAAAAATACATATCGCACACCTAGATGAAGACTCCGCTAACTCAAAAATTACAAGTTTTGAGTTAGTAGCTTTGATATATTTCTTATATACTCTAAAAACAGTCATTTCTGAAAAATGAGTTTTTTTTGAGTTGCTGGAGTCTTCATCTAGGGGTGCGATATGTAAAAGAAATAATAGATAAGTATAATTTCTAAATGTGGACTTAAATATATCATTTTAACGAGTTGGTGAGATACATGATTCATTATTGCAGAGAGAACCGACCTTTTTTTATGAAGACAAAGCTTTTGGAAAACAGCCAAAACAAACGTTGATTCTTATATGTTAGCATTAAGCTCAGGTTTTATTCTGACTAAATTTTATGTTTAAAACAATTCAAAACTCGAACGTAAGGAAGCAAAACGAGAATGACACATGTTTTAAATTAAGATCGACATTAAATATCATTAAAATGTGTTTTGATGGGTTAATAGTGTTTGAGTGATTCTGAAGGATCATTTAAATTTTGGGTTCGAATCGGCGGACATCATGTTTACAGATAATGAGTTTAGTCACGCAAACTCGTACACTCAATTTCTGAAATAAATATCGACGTGAAAATTAACTTATCAGCGGTCAAATCTTGTTGAATATCAAGAGTTAAAGTTAAACTTTACTAAAATCAATAATTATTATGATGATTTGATTTTATCATCAAACAGAATTGAATAACTATTTATGTTTCAGAAAAGGATTTGATTTGACAGCGAAGTATGATAGTTGTTTCTTCCTTTTATTTATATTCCATCCAGAGAGAATCCAGATAAAAACAGCTTAACAATGTCACAAAAGCGCAAAATTAATATTCTACTTTAATTAATTGCATTGTTTTTAGAGCATTAAAATGTTCGTGAATAGCCCTCGAGCAAGATTAAGTTGCTCTGTAATAAGAACACGATATTTATTTTAAACAAAGGAAAAGATCCAAGTTTTAGTATACTGGTACCTATTTTCTTGTAAGTATTTTTTTCCGAGAAATCTTATAGGTAAATATAAGAAATAATGAACAAACTGTATAATTAAGGTCAATAAAAATATGAGTATATTTTATGTGTATAATATTATCGTACAGGGTAATAAGATATGCAATTAAACTTTTATTTTATGTAATGAAAACGTACTGTGTTACTTTAATTTAAATAGTTATAAGACTGGTTAAGTGCGTGTCGGACTCGCGCACAAAGGGTTCCGTACCATTTTAAAGCGTTATGATATCTACCTGTTGCCGTTATTGATTTTGAGCAAAAAAGGGCAAAAAAAACGTTTGTTGTATGGGGAGCCCCCCTTAAATATTTATTTTTTATCACATCTATTCAAAAAGAGCTAGTTTATTCCTCGTAAACAGGGACCAAAATAGCTCATTAATCCCTTAGGGACGAAAATTGATTTGAATTTGGAATGTGGATATTGTTAATAATTTTTCAATCAGCAAAGAGGTGAATCACAAACCATGCGGGAACAATGTATTAAATATGTGACTGGTTGAAAAACTGCGAGCGCGCCAAATTTAAAAAAAGTTGATGAAAATTATATTGTATGTCTTATGGTTCTTCATTGTACGTAAATAAATTCTTGTTCATAAGTTGCACTTACTTATTTTCTCATAGAGGGTGATAAAAAGTAGAGTGTCCACCTCGGGAGCAACACTATTTTAAGCTCGAGTGACATACTTTTAATCCCTCGCTGCGCTCAGGATTCTAGTTAAGAATCCCTCGCTCCGCTCGGGATTCTACTCTAGAATCCTTCGCTCCGCTCTGGATTAAAAAAAACACTCTCGTCTTTAAAATAGTTGTTTGCTCCCTAGATAAACACTCTACTATTATTTGTTGTTAGTATTTGTTGTTATAACGGCAATAGAAATACATCATCTGTGAAAATTTCAACTGTCTAGCTATCGTGGTTCTTGAGATACCTACAGCCTTGTGACAGTCACACAGACAGACAGCAAAGTCTTGGTAATAGGGTCCCGTTTTTACCTTTCAGGTACGGAACCCTAATAAATAAATTTAAAATTATCTGAATATATACAGTTGAAGAGTTTGTTTATTTGTTTGCTTGAACGTGCTAATCTTAGGAACCAATGATCCGATTTGAAAAAAAAATCAGTGTTAGATAGTCTATTGATCGAGGATGGCTATAGGCTATATTTTATCATGAAGTTCATATGGTAACTGTAATTACGCTTTGGAACCGCGCGTAAGAAGCATGTTCTTAATAAATAGGATTAAATAAACTAGTTAAAAAACAATTTATAAAATAAAATTGTCATAACTTAATCCCTAGAATTTAATAGAGCCGTTCCTAAGCTAAACACATGTTTCACAATTAATATTAAACTGCGAAGTTTAATATTAAAAATTAAAATGTCAGTCTCAGCTGTGCTAAAACACAATATCATTTATAAAAGTACCAACAGGGACGCTCACACTGTAGCGTTATGTATCGGCTCATAAAATATATATTTTTAGCGTACACTATAGCAAATTCCTCTTTGGGAAAAGTGTTTGTGCAACTATCGATGCTACGCAGGCTATAATTTTATTGTGTAGTATTTAATTGTTTAACTTTGTTTTTCTTCATATTTGAAACGGACTTCACACACGCGTTTTCACCCGCGTAACTCCTGTTCCCATAAAAGCTTGATAATTAAATATAGCCTATAGCCTTCCTCGGTGAATGGGCTATCTAACACTGAAATTTTTTTCCCGAATTGAATTAGCGCGTTCAAGCAAACAAACACAAACTCTTCAGCTTCATATATTAGTACAGACTGCTCACATTGTGCACTTTCTCTAAATTCCTACTTTGTATTCAGTTGATGATGGTGTTATGCTATATATGTTTAAGCCCCAATAGATAATTTGGGAATTTGAAAATTATCCGCCTGTTCAAATGTGGTTACTAACTAGCTAACGGTAATAATAGCTACCCTAAAAGGATGGGCTTAAAACAATCGAAAATAATTGCAGATTAGTTCAGCATACGAGTATTCAATCGGGACAAATGGAAAACTAGGTGTAGTACTAAGTACTAGTTGGCAATACTATTCTAGTTCTACATAAAGAAACAAAACTGAACGTACCAAAGTCACTACAAAAATAGCTGAGCTAATCAACATTTTAGTTTACCTTTTTTTTAAATGTTTTTTTATATATATTGTCAAAACAATGAAAACTTTTGTTGTAGTTTTTTTTGTAGTCTTCTTAATAGTTAGTACCCGACGCTTCTACTACTACTACAAAGTCTACAAAATAAACGTTGGCAATCAGATATACCTTCTTACAGTAGCTTTAAATTTGGATGGCGAATTCTGGAATCTGAGGAAAATAATAAGTACTATGTTTTAAAGTATCTTTATTGTTCTAGCTCTGCTATGGCGCTTCATCGCCAGCGCTCTCCGACCGAGCCCGTTTTCCAACTCTATTTCGAACCCACCCGTCAGCCACAGTACACAACCCTACACGAATCAAGCTGATGCAGAAATTCGGCTGGTCCCGAATAGCGATATTGCAGCAAGCAGAGGAAGTTTTTATTTCGGTAAGAATTGTTTCATTCACTTAGAAGTCCTTAGAAAGTTGAAATTTTAGCTCTAGTTGAATTGTTAGTAATTTTTTTGGTACTGAAGTGTTTTCATGTTTCACAATTACATCGATTATTAGCCCATATAACGACCACTGCTGTACATTTGCCTCATACGAAGGGGGTGATGCCATTGGCAGGCGTTTTAGTGACAGCAGTATAATGTTAAGTATACACATAGGTAAACGCTGCTGCCCGTCACCTGGTATACGAATGTCATAAGAATTTGTTAAGAACCAACAATGGCTTTCCGTGCTTTCCGAAGCCTGGACGGTCCCAGAAACAACTGTCCCCGTGAAGAAATGTTTGATTTTACAAAATCATTTTTTGTCCGGAGCGGGAATCGAACCCATTACCTAATTATTATAATTACAGTGAAAGTCATATATTTAATTAAACCATCCAAGCTATCCGTTTTTTGGTACTTCGTAAAACATCCCAATACTTACCCAAGTGGCTTAAGCCGAAAAATGAAGCCAGTTTTTGATATAAATACAATTTCGTTACCGTTTTGATATTTCAAGTGTTTACTTTGATTCCAAAGTAAACCTAATAGCTGATCCGTAACTCTCCATCAGAATCGTACAATTCCATTTGCTTGTATAAACTAACAAGCGTAAAAAGGTATAACAAAGTTTACATAAGAAATAGGAGAGGATTGTGACCGCGACGAAGCGACATCTTCTCGGCCATATCTCCCTTGGTAAAACGTTTTCATTTTATGGGTAAACTTAAATTTATTCTCCCGTCTGAATCATCTCAACCGCTATAATAGATTTTGAAGCTTCGTCTATTGTAAAGATAGATAGCACTAAAGGAAAACACATTCGTATCAGCGTCTACTATTCCGATGTTACACAATAATTCGACATCTTCGTCTCGACGTTTGTTATCTTTACACTACATTAGCTAACGATAATTCAACTTGTGGAGCGAATATCACAATAATAAACTTATTTGTGAGTGTTTTTCCAACTAATATATTATTGTGTACATCACATTATTTTATACTCATTTTCATTTCATGTATGTTGTTAATATTATAATTGTCTACTTATAAGAATAAATATTGTACTATACTATGTTTTACAAACTGGATGGATGGACTGTGTGAAAGATGATATGTGTAAGAAACTTTAAGAAAGGTGTGAATATGGAAGTCTAATGATGGAAAAATGAGAGAGGATGACATATTACGCCGAATATAGATTATGAAAGCAGGGCAGCAAGGTGATGATGACTATATTTTATACATGATCTAGGAATGTACAGATAACTGTGCAATGATCTGATCGGAGCAAAATCCAAATATAAGTTCTGAAATCAGTGTACTCACTGTCACCCTAAAAGTAAGGTCAGCGAAATAAGTCACTTTATAGTAGGGATGACGACAAAAAAAAAATATTTGGTCCGTCAGTTTTGGTAATATAAGTGACAGCGACTACTGCTATATAATAGCGATATTAGGTATTTGACCATTTGGTCGTGGTGGAAGTATCGGCCAGTCTGCGTTACGGACTTGCCGTCCGCAGACCGTTGCCCAGTGTTAGTGACCGATACTGGTTTTCTCAAATTTGAACGCCAGGTCGACAAGAAAGGAAGAAGAAGAAGCGATATTAGGAAATTTTTTCGTCGTCTTTTATTTAGACTCATTTAATCCGTAAAATAATTTAATTGAAACCAATAACCGGTCTATTTGATTGGAAATAAATCAATATTGTAAATAGACAAGTCTATGCTGATTTGATAAATGATGACTTTTAACATGAAAAAAATCTGAATAGGGCTTGGTTTGGATATATATTGTTGCCCAGGTACTATATGATAATAATATTAACATAGGAACTCATTTATAAATAGGTACTACGCTGAAAACGGTTTTAACAATTTCGTAGAAAATGTTTACTTTCATAACTACTATAGTTCTTTGTATCGTTTCAATCGTGTATCTTGGTACAAGAACGTTTGAAATCAATATTGGGCGTATCACTGATAGAAGTGATATCAGGCAAGTGATTATATGGGGTACCATATCGTGTCGGTGCCTGTCGCGTGACTTCAATCCGTCGATTGCCTGCTCTGAGTGGATAACAACACGCTAAGCGCTTTGTCTACTGATTGACAAACGATTTTAGTTATTGACCTTCAATGGACTGACAATTTTAGCTTCATTTCATTCGGGGAAACGGAGCATTTTATCAGATTTCGGAGAATCTGCATGTTCCGAGCTTTCAAAGTGAAAAGATTCGTCGATGTCGTGCGGACCAGCTATCGATATTCTGGTAAATGGAGCCTCGAGCGACAATAGACGTAGCAATATACGATGTAACAATGTACGAGTGGCATTGAATCGTAGAAATATTTTATACTTGACATATAACGGTGACTCTACGTCTGCAGAATGTTGAGCATTAGTAGGTGCCTTCAAAACATGTTAAGGGGAAGCTAAGCTTTCAAAAAAATTTCAGTTTATACATGTTGAGGAGCATGATTGGTGTGAAATTGAGTGATAGAATTAAGAACAGAGTGATTACTGCGTTGTGGTAATAACAAGGATTATAGAATGAGTGACAGAAGTCTAACCAGAAGAGTTTAAATGGGGCATGTGAACGGAAGTGTTGGAAGGAATAGAACAAAGCGGACGATCCACGTTCAAATCGGGGACGTTCTTAAGAAAGACCAGAACAGAAGAACCCTAAACCGAAGGATATGCATAAGAACATTAATTAATATAGCGGAGGCGAAAGTGATAATATATCAAGATTAGGAAAGTGATTTTTGCCTACCCAATGAGAAAGAAGCGTGAATGTATGTATGTACCTACGTAATGTTTATCTAAAACTAGCAACAGCTGGTTTTAGATAAACATTACGTACATACAACAGGCCGTGACTTTTTCCGCGTAGATTTGCGTTTCTCCTTAGTTTGTACTTTACCCCCTTTTCATCCAGAAGTAGGTAGAAGTAGGGGAGTAATAAAAAAATTGATCTTTTTATATTCTACGATATAAAGTGAAAGCACGCCTCCACGTTTCAGGGCTCTTAAGATCAGCGGTTTAGATTGGACGATGATACGTCAGGCAGTCAGGAATACCTACGCTTTAGTTATATATGTTACGGCTTATAGCCGAAGTGCGGCTACACTTAGTTTTAGCCGGGTACAACTAGGTGCAGCCGACCACATGCGGTTAAACTTAGATCAACTAGGTTAGAACTTGGTTTTAATTTAATTAAACAATACGTTTGCAAGGCACAAAAAGGTGATGGGGAGGTTAAAACAAAAAATAACCTAAACCAAAACCAATGGAGTTGAACAGGGTCTTATTGAGGTTAATCTAAGTTTAACCGCATGTGGTCGGCTGCACCTAGTTGTAGCCGGCTAAAACTAGGTGTAGCCGCACTTCGGCTGTTAGCCGTAACATATACATTATTTCCATATTTAATACAGCACTAGCTGTTTTGTGTATGGAAATAATGTGGAGGAGGAACTAGTCTACTAAGACTAGTTCCTCCTGGATAGCGAAATAAAGTGTGTGGTGGTCAAATATTTATCGAATCATTTCATTATTATCATCAATCTCAAATCGGTCTAATATCAAATGTTTACGAAATATAATGTACAAAGAGTCCATAGCTATTACTGTACTAGTTTCAAGAATCGAACTTATCCCGTCTCAAGTGTTAGAGAAGTGTGTGTAGTGAACAGTACGTTAAGACTAAGTTCATTTCAGTCTTAGTGAACTAGTACAATATTTTAGTTTTTAAGTAAACAAAAATAGTTCCAATCTCAAACCTTTTAAGGTAATTTCGTTTCATAATCGGCGTAATCTTTATTTATATATTTGTGTATTTAAAACAAATATATACAGTTAATATTATTTGTTTGAAATAATACATTATATAAAATTTAGCATGTCCATTTTAATATAGGTATATTAGTTTAACTATTTTTTTAAATAATCGTGACATAAACGTGGTTAAAATTATAGTTTTAACTTAGTGCATATTTTAAAGAACCTACTGTGTATTAAAAGTCAAATATAAGGTTGCACTACCCACTTTTCACACCACTTAACCACATTGTGATGAATTCATTTTTTAATAACTTACACCTTTAATGTTACCGCATAAAATATTCTGAAACATTTAAGGTCGTATAAATTATAAATGTAAATGCGGTACAAATGTGAAAATGGTTAGTTTCCCGGAACAGCTTGGAAAAATAAATTTACTACTTTTATTTCCCTAAGGGCACTTTAGGGAGCGCACGAAATATGGTTATTGTTGTTAAAAAAGAGCATAACGAAGAAAAGCTGTATGTATGTACTTGTACATATAATGAATTTATTTTATATACATATGATTTTACTTCTATTTACTGTATATTTAGAAATCACGATTTCATATATGACTACGTTCAATAAATCTTAATATGAGTCATAATATTCGCATGCCCAATGAAGGCATGTTTATGACCTGCCATTTTTATATCAATCATATCTTAAAGGTAATAAAATTCAATTGTATTCGTGCCTCGATATGCAATTTGAAAGTTAAAGCAATGGTGATGTATAGGAATTATTATCGCTCTAATACGTATACAACACGTAAGTTCCAAAATTGTCATAACGGAATTCTTGGTAGGTATTGCGGTGTGTTTTGATAACGGCTAAGTATAGGTTGTGTTGTAGGATGTGTTGAGCTGGATGTAAAGTAATTGAATTATGTTAAATGATGGTGTATTTGTGTCATTTGGTTTCGAAACATTGGGGCCGTGGGGAGCGAGGCCAAATTAATTTAGAAATTCCTCGCAGCGGCCGTCTTTAGTGCGGTGCTGGTTTTTACTTTGCACAGCAGGTAAGCATTGCCATTCAACGGGGTAATGCTGCCAGCATTCTAGGAACCTTGCTAAGTAGAATAGATTTAGAATAGTAGTATTTTATAAGTCAGTTTTATTTCAAATTAGCTACTTTTAGTTGTATATATGTATTTATTCATGTAATTAAAAGAGACTACTTTTCAAATGGACATTTAAACATGATATTCACTTATGAAAGGTTTAAGGTTACTATAGAATTCAAGATTATTCTTTTTTGGAATAATTTTGGTTATAGTAGCAAGAGAATCACATCATTTCTAAAATTAAACTCTCTAGCTATCACGGTTCACAAGTCTGATGACAGAAAGTCTATTAAAGATTGGGCTTTCGGTACCATCTTTGCACCTTCCTCCCTGAAGACCATACAGCCGACTACAATAATGGTAACTAAAACTATGTCTAATTCTTTGAACTGTCTGTAATTGACTTAACTATAAATACCGCTACAATAACTAGACCAAAACCCCGTGTAACCCAAGGTGTAAAATCGAAAACCTATTTATGCGTGCGCTGCAAAAACTATTGACAATAGAACAAAATGATGTACTACGGGTTTGTAGGTCTTATTAAGATCTACAGAAAAGTCCGCGAGAGCACATATCTAACTATCATAGTTTAGTCACAATAACCGCTTTTATGTTCAAAAAAATATTAAATCGTCTGAAGAAAGAAACAACGTTAAATGTGTATCGTAATATTAATCCTTATCCAAATTAAGCATTATGTTATCGAGGGTATTTATGAAGAAATAAAATACTTTTTGTTTTATTCCAATCGGACATTTCGTTGAGAAATTATCACGAGTATAAAAACGTAAATAATTGGTAGGTACCTAATAATGAGTTGTTTGCCATAATAGGTAGAGCTGAAGAGTTTGTTTGCTTTAACGCGATAATCTCAGAAACTACTGATCCGATTTCAAAAAAGCTTTCAGTGTTGGATAGTCCATTTATCGAGGCAAGATATAGGCTATATTTTATTTTCAAAAAAAATAGGGATACGTAACAAAATTGCGATTTTGTAACCCAAGGTGTAAAATCAAAAACCTATTTATACGTGCGCTGCAAAAACTATTGACAATAGAACAAAATGATGTACTACGGGTTTGTTGGTCTTATTAAGATTTACAAAAAAAATTGCAAGAGCATTTATATCAAACCGTCTGAAGAAAGAAACAACGTTAAATGTGTATCGTAATATTAATCCTTATCCAAATAAAGCATTATGTTATCAAGGGTATTTATGTAGAAGTTAAATACTTTTTGTTTTATTCCAATCGGACATTTCGTTGAGAAATTATCACGAGTATAAAAACGCAAAGAATTGGTACCTAATATTGAGTTGTTTGCCGTAATAGGTAAAGAGCTTAAGAGTTTGTTTGAACGCGATAATCTCAGCAACTACTGGTCCGATTTGAATAATTAATTCAGTGTTAGATAGCCCCTTTATCGAGGAAGGCTACAAGCTATATTTTATTATATTGTTTCTACAGGAACGGGCGTTACGTGGGTGAAATCGCGGAAGCTAGTATATAATGTAAATAAAAAAATAGTAGAACTTTATAAGTTAGTTTTATTTTAAATTAGCTACTTTTAGTTGTTATTATGTATTTTATTCTGTTATTATACGAATTATATTACATAAAATATTAATATTTATTATAATATTTTCAAAGATACATATAATAATATATATTATTTTTAACGATTATTATTATTCCAATTAAACAGATATTTACTAAACGAGCAAATATTTAATAAATAAAAATATATAACGTAGAACTTTATCCAATACATCTAGAATTGACTACGACATATCATCATTTTAATGAAAAAATATTAAAGTACACTTTATATAAAAAGAAACACAGTAAGTTCCTACGTATATTTCAAAAGTAATAACCTACATTACCATTTCTAGGTTTTAATCCAATCTTACGACTAACTAGTTAGAAAGTGCAGGGATTAATTTGCCCTTGCTCGACCGTGAAAGTGACCGTTAAGGAAGTAGATTTACAGATACACGTCGCCACCCATCCCTATGCCCACAGCATACATTCGTCCCCATGCCTACGCCCTTGCCAGTTAATTCTAACTAGTCTACTATTTTTTGTCGTTTCGGAGATAAGCCGAAATTCACTACCATTAATACTGACGAAGTTTCGCATAAATTTGTAACCCCTATTTTCTAAAGTAATGAGGGTGGCACCTCCGTCCTCAAAGGAACCCCTATACAAT
This sequence comes from Nycteola revayana, assembly GCA_947037095.2. Classification (NCBI taxonomy): domain Eukaryota; kingdom Metazoa; phylum Arthropoda; class Insecta; order Lepidoptera; family Nolidae; genus Nycteola; species Nycteola revayana. The sequence continues at coordinate 9,541,349 of OX344845.2, read as the reverse complement.
ATTTGAAACTCTTAGCTTTAGAAGTTTTTGAGATTTTGTTTTTACTACAAGTTCATGTACATTTGGAAAACTTTGGCATTAAATGTAGATAAAACATAAGCTGTTGATACGTGAGTTTTCAAATACAACAAGTATTGGCCATACAATTACGTTTTGTTTATATACAAGGCAGAATACCTAATAACAACGAAAAAACTATTTAATTTCGGTAGTCATTTTATAAAAAAATATAGGTCCTATACTATTGCTTACTTATTTAATATTTTCCCATACAAAGCAAGTTCTGGATAAAGGAAATACTATGAAATATATGTCTCTGAATATACATGGTGAACTAAAGCCAGTAAAGAATCCAATAACCGATGATATTTAATATAGAACACCGGACGCATTAAACCTTCACATAACATATATTGTACGTAACAATAGATATGAAGAAAATAATAGGTCTCGGGCGGGCCAGGACTACAATGCGTCTTGCATGATAAATGGATATCTCAACTTTTTTACCTCTATGCGACATCCGTTCGCTGAAGGAGAGCGTAGTTTAGTAGATCTTCCGTTCTTTTAAAAAGTTAGTGCGCTGTATGAACTAACGGAAATACTTCGCTATTTATTATTAAATCTTACGTTATATTTATTTCGTGTTCCTTAGTGTATGTTACTATCATAGCTTATTTAATTTATGCATATGTTAGAACTGAGAATGATTTCGCTAATCGAATTTCTCCTTAAGGCCAAATAGGATGGGTTTGACACTATGTACAACAATTTAAGCATTTTTTCAAATTATTTGTGGTAGTAACAGATCATCACAAATAGATCTCTTAAATTTGTAAACAAAGCGACAAAAAAGTAACCTTTTTTCACACAGATACAAATCTATGCGTAATGCGCTTTTTATACGTAGTATCTTATATTGTGTGTCCTCTATCAAAATTACAACATACACTAATATTACTGCTTGGGTTTAATAATACAGGTCAGCAGGAAGTGCCTATGTCCAGCAGTAGACGTCTTACGGCTGTAATGATCATGATGAAAAACAGGTCATACCTACTTAATTATGAAAATAAATGAACGAAAAGCCCCGTACTAGTCCATTGAGGTATATGTCGCTGAATCATCTTATTTGAACTGTTCTGAAATCGGTTGTAAAATAATCTGATAGGTTTCTTCCGCTGGGTCTCGTGTTTTAAAGGGAATTGGTTCGGTGGTAAGCATTAAAAAGCGTTAGTAATTAACTATAATTAACTATCACAGAAATTATGTTAAAAATTGTATATTTTTTTCGACTTTGTTGGTTTTTACAGAAATGTAAATTGATTTTGGTGATTAAGGGATATTCAGACTATATTCTTAGTCTCGCGGTGTATACAGGATGACGTTTTTTACCTTCTTGAAAATAATAGGGCGTAATATTTATATGAAATAGATATGTAAAGCATAGTTATTTTATCTTTTTTTACTGGCATAGATTGAATCGTACCCGTAAAAATGCGTACCTAAGTAAGTAGTAGTTACGCTATTTTGCTCACTCTTTTCATTCATATTTGATTGCGGCCTAGTATTATATAGGTATACATTACTCGAGGGTCGTCACAAATCGTCTCGAACACAGGCTCGATGACTTCCAGCCTCCCGAACAAGCCGGCTTCCGAAAAGGCTTTAGTACCATAGACCACATACATACGCTGCGGCAGATTATACAGAAGACCGAGGTGTATAATCAGCCCCTATGCTTGGCGTTTGTGGACTATGAGGAAGCCTTTGATTCGGTCGAAATTTGGGCGGTTCTAAGGTCTCTTCAGCGTTGTCGTATCGACTATCGCTACATTGAAGTGCTGAAGTGCTTGTACAAAAACGCCACAATGTCGGTTCGAGTACAGGGCCAATGTACGAAGGCAATCCCGCTACGGAGAGGCGTACGACAGGGAGATGTTATATCTCCCAAACTTTTTACGGCTGCTCTGGAGGACGCCTTCAAGCTCCTGGAATGGCAAGGACACGGCATCAAAATAAATGGCGAGCACATCACTCACCTTCAATTTGCCGACGACATAGTGATCATGGCAGAATCGCTGGAGGACCTTGGACAGATGCTCAATGACCTCGATGGAGTTTCTCAACAAGTTGGGCTTAGATTGAACATGGACAAGACGAAAGTCATGCATAACGCCCATGTAGTGCCCAACTCTATAGCCGTTGGGAACTCCATTCTCGAAGTTGTGACCGAATACATATATCTAGGTCAAACGATCCAACTAGGTAGGACCAACTAAGAGAAAGAGGTCAATCGTCGAATCAGACTCGGCTGGGCAGCGTTTGGGAAGCTTCGGAAGATCTTCGCGTCCAAAATACCTCAGTGCCTGAAGACCAAAGTCTTCAATCAATGTGTGTTACCAGTGATGACATATGGATCTGAGACGTGGTCTCTTACTATGTGCCTCATAAGAAAGCTCAAAGTCGCTCAGCGAGCTATGGAAAGAGTTTCCCTGCGTGATCGAATCAGAAATGAAGTGATCCGCAGGAGAACGAAGGTCACTGACATAGCTCAACGGATTAGCAAGCTGAAGTGGCAATGGGCAGGACACATAGCTCGAAGAACTGCCGGCCGATGGAGCAAAAAGGTTCTCGAGTGGAGACCACGAACTGGCAAGCGCAGCGTAGGACGGCCGCCTGCAAGATGGACCGACGACCTCATAAAGGTCGCGGGAAGTCGGTGGATGCAGGCCGCTAGCGATCGTTCCAGCTGGAAATCGATGGGGGAGGCCTATGTTCAGCAGTGGACTACAACAGGCTGATGATGATGATTATACATAGGCAGGCACCTTATTTAAAGTAACCTAACTTAACTAACTATAGGTAGGTACGTATTTTTTCATATACATATCACGCCCTATTATAGTCAAGACGGTAAAAAAGTCACCCAGTATATCAGCTTATTTAAACCGGTGTTGGTTTAGGTGTTTACGTTGTATGAGGGACGTTAAGCAGTTATTTCTAGTTGTCATAACATCTGACATATATTCTTAACCTGCTGACAATTGTATCAATCATTATATATCAGGGAATAAGCAGCAACTTTTCACCTTGTCATCGAGATAACCAAACCGTCTACCTAGCCTTCATAAAAGCCTATGTGAAGTAGTACCTACACACTATACAGGCTAAATGCTGATAATAATGATGACGAGATATTTTTTAATAACACTCGATTCACATTACACCATTATATTTAACTACTGTACGGTAAGTGCAAAAGGTATACACGCATCTATTATTACAATCGGTTAAATACACCGTTCCATTGTGTAAAACGCTTGGCCATCGCGCAAAAGCCAAATTGTGGGAGCATTCAGTTGTCAACATGCGTGAAGTATTATGCCGCATTACTTGCGACCAGCTATAGTGAGTTAAAGGCCACAATACACATGGATCTTTTTAATATAAACAATATGCAATTTTGTGTTCAAATTGCGTATTCACTACCTACTGCAATTGTAATGCTACGTTAATACTTATACATACTACAAAAATATAACGTTTAAATATTTGGTTCTATATTTTCCTACAAGCATGGTTGTTACAATGTTAATTTGCTTATACATTTTTAAGAATTAATTTACATAATGAACTACCAATACCTACTAAAACCTTAAACAAATTTTATATGATTCCAGATGCCTACATTTCTTCTGCTGCAAAATAAATATGCAGATACACTGTAGGTATCTGAGCTAAACGTCCATTCCGTCTCTGAATAAAATTCAAACAGCAAAATACAAAATCTTTAAATATTTTTAATATTATGTAGGTACAAGATATCGTATATCTTCGTGGAATACTTTACAGATGGAATGATATTTGCTCAAGAGGATAGACTCTGAGGAATAAGTGAATTCAAGTGAATATATAGTTAGAAGCTATCTGAAAAATATACACCTATTGATTTATGTGTTTATAGCTATTGTTAATTCAGCATAAAAGCAACATAAATGTAACCATAATATATTAACGTTGCTGTTATATTCGTTCGGAAGCATTTAAAACGCACATGCTATAAAACAAATTTGCAATCTACAAATCTGGGCCGTTGATGAATTGTCTACTGTGGCTGTATGTCAATTTTATTTATTATGTTTAACTTTTTTATGGCGTATAAAATTTTATTGTTATTTCCAAAAGAAAAAAATACACAGAACAATTAAAGATACGAATTAATATTAAATAGAGTAGGTATATAAAGTTCCGCAAATCAATCTGTAAATGGAAATTTTCTTATTAGAAAACGCTGACATAATTACTACACAACCAAGGAAAGTGCAGAACATTAAAAAAAATATCATTACTTTGATACTTTATATTTAAATATATCAAATGTCTTATTCTATTTACCAGAAGGTATCTAAAAGCCTAGTATTAGCAAGATTTTTCTTAAAATAAAATCCATTAAAATAAAGAGTATCTGATTGCCTTATTACGCCAACTCATCAAATTAATTCGCGATTCAACTGCTAAGTTAGAATACTTAGTTTAAAAGCGCAATTAATGTGCAGACCATTCAATAAAATTAATTTATACATAAAAACGTCGTTAACACGACACTTAATCTGAATAAATTCACGAAATGTCCACCTTTTTCTTTTAAGACGTGTTTTTAGGTTAATACCTATTAGGGAAAGAGGTGGTCGTTAAATGAAATACACGGCTGTCTCCCTAAAATAAATCATTTTGAATAGGACTTCAGTTGAAAACTTTTAAAAAGGTCTCTGTCTCTATGTGACAGTAATAATTAAATTTATTTAAGTATCTAAAAGTAAGTTCTTGAATTATTATGCATAAGAACTATGAACGCTCCGCCATTTTTTTAGGAGGAGCAGGTATTTATATAGCGCAAGCAAGCATAACGAAGAGGGTGCATAGTGTATAGTCGCCCGCAATGAATGGAGGAGGCCTTTCACGTTGGTTTCAATGTAATTAGAGCGGCCCCGGTTTTTCTGCATAAGTGGGTTTGAAGTGTTTTTGCGCTCCTGTTTTACTTTCGACGAGATGGAGAATTATTCTCGCTACAGTTCACGCATAAAAATATAAGTAATAAGGCATCAGATATTGGTAGGTATCCAACTTTTTTTTGTACCCAATAACAAAGGACAATAGATCATATCATAAGATAATATAAATGGTTTATTAAAATGTAGCATAACTCATGTTAAATATTTTTGTGACCACAAAATGATCGGTGCATAATGAAATATTTTTATATTAGGTATATCACATATCGATAGTTGACTTCAAAGCACTTGACGCTTTGACGTCAACTTTATCCAGGAGATAAAAAAACTAAAAACACAAGAAATTACAAATTATGTTTGTGAGCCCAAAATGCATGTTTATAATTGATTTTACATTAGTAATAAGAAAATATCGAAATTATTTTACTTTATTTTTTTATGTTCAAAGTATTTTTAGAGTGTAAAAGATATTTAAGGCGATTATAACATAAGCTATCTGATCGAGTAAAAAAACAATATTTTACAAACATGCCAACTAGATTATTAATACAGTCTGAAGTTTAGACCAAATTTATACAACCAAATGACAAACTAAATATATATATATTTATTATAACTTCACATTACACGCTTTATTTTTGTAAGGAAGTATATTTGTATTCAATAATAGGACCTTCGGAATTGTTGAAAATTTTTCTCATAGAAAAACTGACGAGTTTACTTATCGCTAGTACGACGAGTATAATTATCTAAGCTACGATAAGTAAACTCTCGTCAGTAACATCGTATCGGATTTTTATAGCTATTTTGTTTTGTAAAGCAATTCCCATCGGTTCAATTAGACAAACACTTAGCCAGGCACTTTTTAACGGAGTTCGAGAGTTAAGAAAATCGTACCGAATAGAATTCCTTTGAAATTGGTTTACAGAGGCGCTTTTTTGACTCCCGAGATTTATTAACTTACATTTAACTTTCATTGTAAATGGAAAACCAATGCGTGCTTTACTTATCCATTAATGTAAAAAGCTGCCATTAAAATGATGAGATTATTGACATTATTTTTATTTTGTTTTTGTTAAGTGAAAATACCGTGCATTTTTTTTTTAGAAAACTATTCGTATCATGGTTACTCAGTGGTTACGGTAGTAGTTTCTTAGATCCGATGTTCTGGTTTAGATTTCCACCGGGTAAAAGTATTTGTGTGATACATTTTCAAATCCCCTAATGCGGGAGTTCTTTAAAAAAAAAGAAAATAATGTTAATTATTAAATCTTTTCACATATATCTATTTACGTGCCTATAGTCACATATATATATTTTCTTATAATGATGTCATAATTTAAACAAACATTATGTACCAATTTATTTCTAACAAACAAAACTGAATAATAGTGGAATGTGAGTTATATCAAGAAACCGAGGTTTGGTCCAGTGAAGGCAGAAGCTAACTACCACAACACGCTTTATTTTAATACAAAGTTTTCAACGAGCCACCGTACAAGAACGCCGAACTTTTAAAGTAGATAACTCCATTTTACTTACTACCTTTTGTTGCATTTGCATTAACGTACGTATTTTATAAGTATTATTTTTCTCTGTCCTCAGCATATTTTTTAATATGCGCGATTTACTCATAAATGTATAAATAAACAATAAAAGAGTATTTCTGCGGGGGAAAGGACTATAATATAATTAAATATAAATAAACTCTTCACAGTTTAACTAAATGTGAATTCCTTTCATACCCGGGGGAATATTATAACAATTACGTAATTCAAACCACCACCAAATGTATATAAAACCTGTTTATTAAATAAATGATTGTGATTATGAAAACTTCCTTATGTAGGTAACATTTATTTTTCAATACAACTTATTTTAACAATGGCAACTTCCGTTACGGTCTGATAAATACGTAGTCTGATTCTTTTATCTTACCAAAAACCGTAACAAGAAAATGTTCTGTATACAATTTGATAAACAGCGTAGCCTACATACTTACTAGTACTTCTACGGCGTAGCATTGATCTACGGTTACTACTACGTGGCAACAAGAATGTATAAAGTACTAAAAACAACTGCTGTTGTCGCGTGATATTTTGTAGCCTAGATATGTGTTTGTCCAGGTTATATTCTGTTTGTTATTGTTATCTAAAGTTTCATTTATGTAATCTTAGTCTTACACTTGGTATATAGCTTAGTATTGTAACCCACCACAGAATCAATTCTGTCTAATCTTAAAAGTGGGTTAAGCTCCAATCCCAGGCGTAATGTTCTAAATTTAATCAACTATGGCTACGGGTCTTAGGTAGTTTGTTCTCATGCATTGAAGATGTTAGTTACTCAGAGATAATATATTCAACCACACTCTGGAGTATTCAATTCCAGGTTGGACCGTAACACATATCCTAAGATTTATAACATTTTTACGAGCTGTAGTTATGTTTTGTTTGGAGCTAATTTGCATTCCAAATGATCTTTATTTATTTATTTATTCGGTTAACCAACAATTACTTACACTATCACATAATTATTATAATATACAATCATTGACATTTTAAGTGTAGTAATTACTTATAGGCTAACACCACAAGCACAAATTATTTACAGACTGTAAATAATAGACATAGAAAAAAAGACTATAGATATAAATTAACATTAAAAAAACGTTAACAATAATAATAATAAAATTTTGATAATGAAGTTATTTTAAATGATACATTGTAATATTTTTCAATGAAGTTCAAAATAATGATACTCGGGGAAAATATGTTTAACATGATAACATTAAATTTAAAACATAATTCGATTTATACAATAAACTTTAACAATATAGAATGCGTTTATTGCACGTTGCTACCATACTACCAAACCATATTGTGTTTAGGGTCTAAACCCTGAAACTCCTAATACTAAATAATGTATGTATCATTTTTTAATATTATTATAATACTACATAATTATGTCGTGTAATAACTGAACTATACTTTGAACAATAGTTGCTGTTAATAGATTTGGATCGCGGGGACCGAAACCAAAACTTACTCAATATGATTCATATGACCCGAATGTGTGCTTAAATTCATAAAATATTTAGTAAAAGATAAATGTTCGTACTTTGATTTATTTTTTAAACATAAAATATGTTGGGATAGAATAATACATAGTTATAACAAATTCTACGGATAGTACGATAATAACACATTTGGATCATGCACCACAAATTGTAAACAAATATATTTATTTTTCACACAATAATCGGTGAAGGAGTTGCAGGAAATAGGAAAATCTTATTGGCTATCTGTCTCTTAACAATATTATGTCGTAAACAACTACATACTCGTAGTATAAAACCAAGTCGCTTCCCGCTGCCTGGCTGTCCTATGTTTGCTTATATTTTGAAAACTACGCAACGTATTTTGATGCGATTTCACAGATTTTCATTACTTCAAATCTCCATTATTATAATAACGTTTCTCAATTACTATAGATTTTTCAAAGTAGCGTCATTGTCCTTACTACTCATATTTGTATTATTCTTTCAAATACTTATCTCACTATATTTCCACAGACTGTTGAAGATCTAGAAGCACATTGCAAAAAGGCTGGTATCGAGATCGTAACGAGGCAATCATTTCTCTCCGACCCGACGGACGCAGTGCGCAACCTCAGACGACAAGATGCTCGTGTCATAGTCGGCCTATTCTACGTAGTGGCGGCCCGCAGAGTACTATGCGAAGTCTACAAACATCGTCTGTATGGAAAATCTCATGTCTGGTTTTTTATTGGTAAGTAGCAACTATGATTATCGGTTAACCGATAATCATAACTATGATTATGATTATCGGTTGTTCATATTCTTTGGTTCTGTGCCAGCTCAATGAATATGAAGTTATTTTTTGCGGACCGTCTTGAGCTCGTTATATTCATTCATATTACAGTTAAATCTGGAAGATTTACATAATATAGATTACGCTATGAATGTATAAAGCTACTGGCCAAATCATCTTGTTTATGAAATCAAAGCATTTAAAATAATAACATAAAGTTTGAAGTAAGTCAGAAGGTACAACATATAAATAACGAATAATCTAAAATAATTATTAAAATGTACTGTGTACTTACTTGCTTGTTTACCTGCGATATCAATACAGAACTTCACTTTAACGACATATTAAAAATTATTACTTTATTTATACAATTTTGGAACAAAAATCATTACCTTGTAAGGTATAAGGTTGTTTCATGCATAATAACAGCGGTCTGTACCTTACTATACGCCTTTTAGAGAACGAAAGCTTATATTCCACCTTCTTTCACTTCGATTAAGACTACAATTAATGTAAAGTAAAATGAGTGTAATTAAAACTTTTTTTTCCTCTACAACGTTTCTAAAGCATTTTACTAGGTACTGTTTTATGACTATGAATAGTACTTCCATTTTCCTTGATCGGCACTAGCTTAAACCATTAACCTAAAAACTTTTAGTTTATCATCAAATTAACCATTTTGTAAAATCCAAAGTTAAAAAATACTGTACAAAATGGTGCTTTAAAGCTCTTGAACATTGCAGTTATTCAACGGTAAACCCGTAAATAACTTTATCCGAAACCCCGGCGCCGGGCGCTGACACATAAACGGAAGATCATCCTTTTCATAGGACCTCCCCACATTATTATAATTTCATAAAATGCCTACGCCAGTCAGCCCGTTGAGCGGCGTTAAAACTACCCTCTGTTTACTTCTACTTTAGGGTTGTGCTAAAAACCGGTTCACACTTAATAAAAATAATATTTGGTTTAAACAATTAGCAAATGGAAATATCAGAATATCAACGTTTGCTGACAGCAAATCTAGAACTGTAGGGAAATCATTAACACGGTTTGATTATGCAGCACGTGAGTGATACCCACTATTGTCTTTTAATCGTCAATAGCTAGGCCATGGTATGGCTATATGCTAACTGGCCTTATATGCCATAAAAAAACTCAACTCGGATAGTGAGCTTTATTTGGTACTGTATCAGTCCGTTTATGTTCACTGCTGAATATGGGCCTCCACTGCTTAACAAACGATGGGAAATCAGAGTTGTTGAGGGATATCGCCATCATCACTTGGCAGGCGAGTACCCTTGGGCTGATAGTTGCTGCTGCTCATCCATCTGCTGTATGCCCCATAGTCGCCTCTTACGACACCCATGGCGTGATCTATTATGCTGGATACCACACAGCTGTATAAGCATTCGACTATAGGCCTTTGCCCACAAAGCGTCGTAAACACCGTCGGCCTCGGAGCGTCTTAGATGACAAGTCAATCCGAAAAAAAAAATCTGGTATACACTATAAATAAAAAATGTCATTGCTAGTTTTGTATTGAACGAACCCGTTAAATTTAAACTCTCGGTCCATGTACTAAAACGAGACCTAATATTTGCAGAGTGTTATGACGTGTGACCGTGTGACTCGGCACGCGCTTGAATACTCCGTGCTATTTTTAAAAGTAATTTATTCTTCCGTGTCGCTCTGTTGAAAGTGTACACCTACGTTCAGTCGTTTCCTTTGTAAAATATACATGTAATGTCAAGTTGTTCGTTGTGTACAGTGTTTCCTACTTTCTGGGTACATCGTCGTCGAGGAATAAAACAATCCTATCTACCAAAGTTTTAGTATTATAATCTAGGGAAACCGAAATGTTTATGCTATTTCATTTCAAAGATTTGACTAGTATCTTAAAAGTCGATAAATCAGCACTCAGCACACAGCAAAATTCCGGCTACAATTTAGTGAGTGTTCACAAAGTTTTCAGGCAGTAAATTTTACGTAAACATACTTATTCATTTTTTGAGGGTTCCCAAGAGCTATAACGAAAAAACGGAAACATAAAAAGATTTTCTTTATTGACAGTATGTCTTTCTGTCAAATGTAATTCTCACAGGAACTGTTAATAGGTTTGAAAAAGAATTTAGTAAATTAAATATAGAAATAAAAGAGAGGAAATGTTAAACTAATAAGGATAAGGATTCAAAGTATTTAGAAAAATCAACGCTGGTTTATGCAACACATGTGATAGTAATTTCAATAGAATAATCTATTATGAATAAATAATATTTTATCCCTCGTACAATAAGCAAAACCAAAAGAGACAATTAGAATAAACAATGTTATAAAATGGTTAGTTATCATGAGATTTAATGTTACTAATCAATTTATATTTCAAAGTGCCAAATACTGATTCGCCTTTTAGATCCAAAAACAATAACTGTAGCATAGCTGAGAAAAACCATTTCATTTTTACATAGACCCTTAATAACCAACGGCTATACATTACTGGTTCCACCTCTTGAAACGGAACATTACTATAATACACGTCAACACTCCATACGATATAACATAATCAACCATTGCACAAAAACATTACAGTAAAATATACCCAATAAAATACCAGCATATGTTTGTGAAATATGTTTACGAACTTGAATTTAACTATAGATATCTATTTTCCAATAGGCCGATACTAAAAACAACTCTGCATCTATATAGCTAAATATACTGCAAATGGTAGCGATATTTGCGAACTATAAATATTCGACTTTTATATCAGTTCACGGAGCGACGCAACGTGTATTTTATTTAAAACAAATTTCATTAGAATTGTCTATTCTGACACCAGTAAAAGTAGTTTTTCTAAAATGGTTTTTCACTTTAGTTAGCAAAGGTTTGATTCAAGGGGTATTGTGGTAATTTAATCATAGCAATTCCTTCACCTCTTAATATGATTTTTTAGATAAATTTTATCAATTTACAACAATTATTCCCAACGACGAGTGTTAATTTAATAATTAGTAGTATGTCTCAAAAAACGCGTCCATTGTTACGTATTAATGTTCAAATGAATGACAACTTTTCTCATTCAATGCAGACACAATAAATAACTAGATATAAAAATGATAAAATGAACTAAAAGTTTTATGTTAATTAATAAAGATTTTGTTTGTTAATTAAAGTTATTAAAACAAATTTAATTTAATTATTTATATAATGTTTTGACTATTTACGAGTCCCTGTAATTATGTAAAGAAAATCTTTGTAAGGAAGTATGTCTATGTAAAGACAATATGTTTGTTCCATGCCAAAATTACATGAGACCTGTCTAGAATAAACAACATATAATCCACCATTACCTTAATTTGGGACTTATTTTATTCATTAGTACATAGAATTAAATGTGCCAGTTATATTTCGATAATGACGCAATTAAGCCTCTTTTACAGTTCCTTATTTCAAGAATATAATGAAACGGTTTGCGATGGAAAGTGAGACAATGCCCTCACTAATTAGGTCCACTTGAGCCGTATAAAATATAATTTCCACTCAGAGAAATCACGGGGAAAAAGCGACTCATTTCAAGCCTTAAAACAAGGTTCCATTAAAATGAGTAATAGGCGCACATAAGTCATAAGTAATATAAGTTGAGCACAATATTATGAAGGAATATAATAAACGAGTGGTAACGACAACTGTCGTTGCTCAAGTTACTAATTTTGATTTTGATTGTGAAGACGGATAAAAAGCTACTACACTTATTAATTTAATAATATTACTTAAATATAAAAAAACGTAACATGTTACCTCAATGTGGTTGATGTTTTCCATAGAAGTGTTTTATGTCATGTCATATGTTATGTTATGTCATAATTCGACTTTATTTCGAATCAGATGATGATATGACTACCGGGATCAACGGAAAGGATTTACATACATTTCCCTTATCCTTATCTCTGTAACTCTTTTTTCTTCTGAGTTTTCTCCTCACGTATTTCGAAACCTCAAGCTCAAAGCGACTAGGCTACGGAGTTTGAAGCATTAGGTCACCGGTATATGAACATGGGGCCTAAAATCTCATTACATTCCACTTTATCCAGTTCTAGAGTAATAACTTTGGATTTTTTAGATCAATTAGATATTAAAAGTATAAATTAGTCATGATGCATACCAAAGTAACAGATAACGAACTATGTTTTATTATAATAACAACATAAACTACTTACATGTATAATCATTTTACTCAAGAAAAAGAAAACAACGAAAACAATAGTATGTCTTTTTATAAAATAGTGGCTAAGTAGGTCACGAACAGTCATCTTTTTTCTCACTTCTAGTGTACGACTTTTTACTTGGCGGTGTGGTTATTTTTTTTATAAATGACTCTTTTAGTTGAATGAGATATTTATTAATGAATTCTCCAAAACGTATTTGCCGGGACAAGCCACTGCGACGGAGCAAATGGAAGAAAAATTCTTAGAAAAAGTGATGAATAAACGTTGTTCGAGTCGTTAACAACACGCTGGGGCATAATGAACAGGATATTTTAAAGAATCACTCCCTTGTTATAGTTTTTCAGAATATCTTACGAATAATAACAACTACTGTTACTGTACTGTAATGTTTGGATACAAAAGCACTACTACTAGAGAGATCAATATTTTGTAGAGCATGAGCATGGCACTACCATACAAACTGATGTAGTGTTAATTACAACTTTTATAGTCATAAACATTTATTTTCACTAAAAACCTTTATAACTATGTAAATTTTTACCTGGGTATACCATGTAGGTATATTTTCTACTAAATAGGTCAATCAAAATAAGAAACTTCATGCTGCCATGAAAAAACCGAAAGGGAAACAAACTAAGTATTAAACATTATTTTAATAATTGTAGCTTTGATGGGCGTAGCATAGTCGTTTACATACTAATAAGGTAAAAACCTCAGTAATCGTTTTATGCATAATATATCAGTGACATAGAAAAGAACATTGTTAAGCAACTTTTATACTTCAATTACTTTTATAGCAGTATCAATGGCGGTTGGCGTTTGTAACGTAAAAATAAAAAAAGTTTATATATATCGTATGTATTTCAACAAAATTAAGAGTTACCTTCCCAAAAAACTTACGACATTGCTACAAGGAGAAACTTTCTGAAGAAAAGTAACAAAAAATTCCAAAACAGACATTGTAATATGTCAAATACATAGATTGAAAAGTTTATTTTACTGCTTTAGCAGTTCCCTTCCAAGTAAAGCAGCTTTTGGTCAATTTATGTGTTTTATTTAAATTATTCACGCAGCCCGTCGTCCCCGAGGATGACAGAGGGGACGCAAGCCGGCCCGCCACGTAAGCTTTCCAACATTGCTTTTATAAAACGGGTTTTGTTTAAACCTAACCGGGACATGAACTCTAAAATTGTAATAATGAAAACAGAAGGACAATAACCCACGATTTGTGTATTCATGAAACCGAGACGACCACATGACCCTCGTGACGGTAGTTTCAAATGTTGATTTTCTTTTGAAACAATTGTCATTATTGTATCTTGTTTAGCAACATTTACATACATGCTGCGTCGTATTGATTCAGTATAATTAGGTGTATGCACGACTACGCGTTGTTGATGTTGTACTAACAATAAGTAATTGGGAGGACGTGTCTCGTTATGTTAATACTAATCAGTTTCAAGAGCAAGTACCTATATAATTTTATGAAAATTTGTAAATGATCCAAATTAGTTCAAGGTAGGTCTCTCGAGTGAAGTAGATAAGTGTACACACTTGAGCGTGGTTGTTATTGGCGTCCTGCCAAAGTTACGTCAGCCCAAGTTCGCCAGGTTATCAGCGTCCGGTTGGCCTTAATAGGCTTAGAGATTCTTCTCTTCCGCAATAAAACATTATTACCACGTAAAGTAGCTCCTACGAGATCTGTTCATTTAAGAATAATCGACTCGTTTTCCGGTTTATAGAATATATGACTTCTATGACAACGAGATTATACGTCTTCAAAGTATATTTGGGTTTAATCGCTCATTTAACACTTAGTTCATATTTAAACTAGTTTACATTCTAAAACCAAATCAAATTCATTGTTTTGGAATATCTTTAAATATTCAAATCTTCTATATATTCAAAGATATTTTAAAACACTAGATTTTTTCACAATAAATTTAACCTTATATGATTCCCTCAATTCTGAAGTAATTTCAAATCTATACTTATATCCTAATAATATTATAAAGAGGAAAGATTTGTATGTAAGTGAGTTTGTAACGAAATGGCTCAAAAAGTACAAGACCGATTTAAAAAATTCTTTCACCATTTGAATCACTGATTAATATAGGATATATTTAATTATAAAGTTCCCACGGGAACGGCAGTTACGTTGGTGAAACCGCGCTCGGGAAGCTAGTATATTATATTTCGTCCTCCATGGCAAGGAAAAAAAACAAAAAAAAACACAAACTTTTATGATAATAGTAAGTTAGCTTAATTTTTAAGAAGGAATATAAATAACAAACTATTTAATGCCCCTTCATGAATACAAATGACTCTCATAAACCATGTCACAGACGAAATATCATCACAAAAAATTGTTGTTGCAAACTTTATGGTACACAAACAAATTAAGACCCACGGGTCAAATTTTTTTCGGGTAGCAAAAATGTTAAAAGGGACAAGGTTTTTGTGTGACCTAATTTAATTTTTAAATGTTCGTAAAAGTTGAATCACCACTCAAAAAACATTTCACTTTCATGAATAATACGTAGCCTTAAGCTGATCGTCGGTAAAGTAAACACACATTTGTTCACCTCAGGTTCTACTAACAAACAGGACAAAGGAAATGGATAGAGAAATAAGATAAATAATGGTTGAGGATTTGTAGTAAAAGCAAAATAAAGAAATCAATTTCCTCCTTAGGTATTTGTGGACATTGTGACACTAAACATTTATTTTATAAACTGGTACTTAACCAAGTTGACGTTGTTTTAACATATCTAATTAGGCGTTTAATGTATTGTCTATTTCAATCTCCGTCGTTTTGTCCGGTCGACATGTCTTATTCCAATTAATTTGAGTTAAAAAATAAACCATTGCTAAAATTATTACCTTATATTTAACCTTTCATTTCAACCTTTAGTTTCTTACTTTCGAAGTACTGATCTTGAAAAGTTTTTAAACGACGCACTTACAAACAGTTACTTCTTTTGATCTTCCAAATGGAATGACCGAACTGATGAAACAATTTTCCTCAAAAATATTGTTTTATAGAAATACTCGTAATTTGGTATTTCTTTAATACTTCTATTTTTGTTACTCCCTCGTATTTTTAAAGCCTTTACGATGACGGTTTGTGATTAAAAAAGGAAACTGTGACTGACTCGCGTTTTGCTCAAGTTAGAAACACGTCTAAGGAGAATGTTTTTAATCAGTTTCATTATACATATTTTCGAAATGCATTGAATACGTTGTGCATTTCAATTTTTGAACATGGCTTGCGATTGTGTTTCAGTGCATTTACAATCTGTTTTTTTTTTGTATGCATTGTTTACTAATTTGTGACATAAAACGCTTTATTCTCGCAAACTCGGTATATCATTCAAATATAAACAAAAACACTGAATTGATAAAAGTTCCGTGCTAGATTTGTTGTGAATAACAGCCATCCATGTAAAACGTCCTATTGACCTCACAACTCACATTTTTCCGCACTGAAAAAATGTTGTCCACGGCAATATTCCAACGATATGAGCAAGTGCGTGACAACATAATACTACAACAATATCCTACGAATTCCTAAATATATGTACAAATATACATTATTTTTCTCCAATAAATTAATCAAAAATGTAATATATTGAAAATAGAAGACAATTTTATTTCATTTATATAAATAGTATATCTAAATTTTAATGTGAATATTGTGCGCATTATTTACAATAATAACAAAAGCATTACTTTTGAAGTATATTAATAAAGTTAACGGTATTCTAATAACAATTTTTAATAACGTCGTTCTGTTCCTAGGTTGGTACGAAGATAATTGGTTTGAGACAAACTTAGAAAAGGAAGGTATTGATTGCACACCGGAGCAGATGAGAGAGGCGGCTGAGGGACATTTGACCACGGAGGCTCTGATGTGGAACCAGAACTCTAATCAAACCACCATCTCTGGGATGACTTCTGAAGATTTTCGGTGAGTATTAATGCTGTAACCTTTTAGCATCTAACTTGAATTTATTTGAAACTATAAAATATACCAACAGACACAGGATTAATTGATGTAGAGCTGCATTTGAGTAAGCCTGTTCACCACAAAATACAGCAATACCAGTTGGTATGCATCTAGCTGAGTTAACCTTTAATACTACAATGCTTCGAGTGGTATTGGTGGCTTTTATTATAACACGTGGACACAACAGATCGCATCTTTATTTCAACACCGACAAACAAAAAAATAGGTACTCCGAATCGAACGTAAATTGTACGCCCTTAGGATTAACGTAGTCGTGCTAACAATAAAAACGTCACCGATGTTGGAATAAGAAAAGGTTTGTAAGGAAATGTGAAAAATTCTAAGGTAACATTTTAGGCTACACCCTAAGAGATTTTGTGACACCAGACAATTGGAGGCAGTGCGTATTGTATTTAGATTCACCAATAACTTCTCCTCAATATAAAGGCAAAAGCTCCGTGATCAATGAAGGTTCTGAACATATATATGCCAACCCTTTTGACACGAGTGAGTGAGAGCAGGTCCCACTGTGGTGCAAGGTTTTCGTGTACAGAATAGAAATGGAGTAGAATCTGTAAAATAGAGAGGAGACTGTTGTATTTATACCCAAATCACAAAGTGTTGACACATTTTGTGATTTGAGTATAGGTACAACAATTGGTAATTGTTTTGTTTTTGAATATCGGAATCTAGATTTTAAGAAGTCGTATGTTTACAAGTACCTAATCAAGTTTGTTACCGTGTGGTTTCCGGCTTAGAATAGACCACCCCATGTCTTCCCATGGGTGTCCTAAAAGGCGACTAAGGGACATATGGCTGATGGATGGGCAGCAGCATCTATTAGCTCGAGGTTTACATCTTACTGCGATCACCAATCCGTCTGCCAAGCGTGGTGATTATGGCAATATCCCTCTGCGATCCAGCCCGGCTAGCATAGGCAGCGCGACTCGAGTCTACTCAACGGAGGCCGACCAATTACATTGCAGAAAGTGTCACGTGACAGTGCGTTACTGCAATGTGATTGGTCGGCCTCCGTAGAGTAGACTCGAGTCGCGCTGCCTATGCTAGCCGGGCTGGGTTGCCAAGGTCTATTAAGAGGAGGCCCATGTTCAGCAGTGGACGTAAACGGGCTGTTGATGATGATGATGATGAATCAAGTTTGTCCGGTTTTTGAAGATGCACATAATTTGTACTCAATAGGTATAATGTAAATTGAATGTTACTTATTGATGTCTTTAAATTTTATGTATTCTGATATATTTCGCTATCAAGGAGGGTTCATAAGATATACGTATTAATCTAAAGTTTTACACAAATGAATTTACAGGCAAAAGCCACAGCTAGCTTATAGGACAAATTCTCTGGTCAAAGAAAGAAAAACAAATCTATTTTTATTTGAAATATCGTACAACCTTGTTATTTTTGTACGCGACTGAAATACGAGCGTTAATAATTCCCCTTGTAAGTCGTCTGAAGACAGACAAAAAGACGTTTACCCAATGCAGTCTTATAATGATTGTTAAAATGTACTACAGTAAAAAGGCAATAAGTACATTATGTATTATAAAGAGTAGCTTACATTAATTAAGGCTAATAGCCATGTTTAGGTATGTATAATTTACGTATCGTACTTAAATTTTGACTGCATGTGAGTCATGGTGTTCTGGGTTTATTTCCTAACCGAGACAAATATATTTGTGCCACGGATATTATTTTTGGGTCTGCGTGAGCTTCTTGTCCATGTATTAAGTTTATGTGCCCGCGTCATAGGAATTTATTACCCTAATGCGGGAGATATTTAAAATATTAAATGTGTTATATCCTTAGTTGTAATGTATTTAAATCACATAAAAATGGACAACATACTTGATCAAAATCGATTAATCATTAATTAATTAGGTATCCATGGAGTTTTGTACACTATGTAGATGCTTATCTTGAGCCGCAAGACATGCCAAGGGAGCCATGATAAACATAAACAATGTCACAGATACGGTACTTACCACAATAATAGCAAAATAAAAGAAAGTAGTAAAATAACAAATCTTTTCGTGTAGATATAAAGACATGATCAAATTTTGGTACTAACTAACAACCAGTACTTGACCATGTTATTGTATACATTTTTGTCATGAATAGGTACTTAAAATTTACAAAACATAGTATCCGCACTCCGAATATACTCATCTCACTTGGATCAGATCCAGCTCTGCATACACTGTATACGTCCATAATGCATACATACTTGCGCATAAAATTGAGTTTCCTATAACAAATCGGACCCCTAGCCAAACGGCACAGTAGTGTTAATGAAAAATCACGTAGTTCAACATTTCGTATTTTTCCTGGCATGTGATGTTTAAAGTGGCACGACAATTACCGTTTGTTTACGACTACATTGTCCATTGGGCATACCGGTTTAGGGATTTATGATTATTTTTTGTGTTCGCAATAATGAAGACAGGTTTTCTATGACATTTTTTTTATTCCATGGGAAATGTCAGAATTATGGCAGGACAGATGATATAGCGTAACAGATTTTATACTCTAAATTTCAAATTAGTGAAATCAATCTGATTTTAACATACATGATATGAAGTATAAGCCTTATAAAATACATATCCATTTTCACTTCTAGAACAAAAAAAAATATCAGTAAAGTATTTGTACATAGCAAAGAACTGAAATAATCAAAGGTGAAATTTCTAGTACATACTTTCTCAATGAATTTAGTTAAAAGCGCAAATCTCAACGATGACATTGCTCAGATTGCTTAGTTTATAGTTTTCAAACAATTTATTAAGGCTGGAGCTCTGCTCCCCTTTATGCCCGGTGAAGTAGCGATAACCGCCTAGCTAAATACATAATCCGTGGCAAATGTAAGTCCCTCCAAAAAAAGATCTTCATTTTTGACTTGAATAAAAGAAATACTAAGGCTAAGGCTAGGCTTAATAATTTTATAGTTATTTTGGCTATAAAATTACCATTAATATTATGCTGTAATAGAAAGACAGTAGCAGTATACCTTTCTTTCAGTATGTCTTTCTATTACAGCAAGAGAGGTTACTAAATATACTTAAGAATCTATCTGTATTCGCCTTATATTTATTTATAGCCTTTATGTTATTCGTATACAAAACGTTCGGCTAAAACGCGTGTGCTTGAAAGCCTAACACACTCCTTGATGGGTTCATTGATCTATCTGATCCTTTCCCATCCTAGTGCAACGTTAAGCCGTTGAAACTGTGTTACATCTTGTCTGGGTAATGGTCTGAAACTAATACCATTACAGTAAATTGTGTTACTTTTTGTATCAGTAATCTGTATCAAAGAAGTATCATATATAGTTTTTGGTACCATGTTGTTTAGATACCGTACAGAACAGATGTATTACGAACATTACAGAGGATTCTTTAATTATGTTATAGTTATATAATATGCTGAAATCACAGGCTGGATAGACCATTATAAATGTCATAGCGTTGAGGCTATCATATAGTTTAATGACAAAAGAAAGGCCAGACAGCTTCACTTGACAGCAACTTTTAATTTCATTTTTTTATTTATTAATCATTGTAACAAAACTATTTATTTAAAAAAAGGATTCCTCTGAGTGTTTTGCCAGTTCTTTTTAGAGTTGCCACGTACAGAACAGGTGGTAGTAAAAAAAAGGGACGCATCATAGGAGCACTATTTTAAATGTGTGTATATGAATAAAGATATTTTTGAATTTGACTTTGAATTTATTACTAAGTATTAATGGGTAAAAAATTAATAACTGCTAAGACATATAATTTACCTCTTTTTTTTCGGAAGGACATATATAGTTAGCCCTGAGGCTTTTGCTACTTCACCGGGCATAAATAATTTACCTCAAGATATTAAAATTGTTACAAAGTTGGCACTTCGTACTTCACCTACGATATAGTATTTGGTTAACTTCAGTGTTTACAACCAAAACATTAATAAGTTTATTGATTAAAGAAATTCATAACGTCGTTTGCTTTCTTTTTTAATATGGTATTATTATGTTACCCGAAAGTTGGAGTTAAAATGTCTAAAGATATGATAATAGCAACGGTATTTCATTCACTTTATTGTCATGTCTGTAATAACAAAAAGTTACAGATGTACTTGGTAGATCCTTTGTTTTCGAAAAATATAATAAAATATGCTTCGATGAACATTAACCATAGTAATACTGTGAAACGGTGAGAAAAATATGAAGTATTAGCTTCATTGGTTACACATTATACATAGTTGACAAAAAATTCTCTAGGTTGTCTAAGCTCGAGGAATCTTTTTTTTGTAGTAGAACATTTCTACGATGATAAGTATTGTATTTTTTTTATTATATATAGGCTTCCGTTTGACCATAATCTCGCTTGATGGAGTGCGAAGATAAGGCCTAAGATGATACACGCGTGCCTAGAAAGTGTCTGTTCACTTATCTTTAAAGATGTCCAGATTAAAGAGTTCCGGAAAAACTGACCCCGATAGAGAATTCCACTCCTTAGCCGTCCGCATTATGAAAGAAGAAGCAAATCACTTCGTGCATATTGTAGGAATGTCTACAACATAAGGGTGAAACCGCTCGCCGCGCCTGGTCGTCCGGTGGTAGAAGGGTGAAGGGGGTATCAGGTTATGTAGAAACTCCGAACACTCCCCGAAATTTAACCGATAAAAAACCGATAGGCAGGCTACTCGTCTACGGTCTACGGTGTATTCCATTGAGGAGCGCACTTGAGCCTTGTATAGACTCAAGAGCTGCTCCGATGTGAAGTACCGCATCGCCTTGGAGAGAATGCCAAGTTTTTTGGCTGCAGTGTTTGTAATAGACTCGATGTAGTGACCGAAGTTTAAATTAGAAGAGAGGTCAAGCCCTACGAGCTCAAGATGGTCGCTAATCGGAACGGAAACATTCCGAAAAGTCGGAGTCAGTTGGAATGTACTCCGTTTCGCCGAAAAAAGACAAGCCTGTGTTTTTGAGGGGTTAAACCCAAACAGGTTGGCATCACCCCATAAGGAGACAGCCTCCAACATCGAATTCACCCCCTCCATCATCGACTCCCTGAACGACTGAAATTAGTGAAATCAATCTAAATTTTAACATACATGATATGAAGTATAAGCCTTATAAAATACATATCCGTTTTCACTTCTAGAACAAAAAAAAATATTATCAGTAAAGTATTTGTACATAGCAAAGAACTGAAATAATGAAAGGTGAAATTTCTAGTACATACTTTCTCAATGAATTTAGTTAAAAGCGCAAATCTCAACGATGACAAGTAATCTCCCGTTGCTAACAGGTGGAATTTGGCAACAAAGAAAAACAAATGCATATTTTCGGCAAATTTAATTTAGTTAGGTACCAATAAAATAATTAGAAACAAAATTTTCATATTAATTTGTATTCAAGATGTAAATCCCAAATAATTAAGTGTACTATGCTACCAATGATGCATATCTGCCTGTTGATATTATTTTCTTCAAACTATTTATTACTGCGTTTACAAAAACAAGTACTAGTTTTCGCAATTGTAAACTGTTAAAACTCTTCACTTTTGGACTGCCCTGAGGCGAGCTCCAAGTCCCACAGAGGACGCCCTCTTGCGCAGATTGCTTAGTTTATAGTTTTCAAACAATTTATTAAGGCTGGAGCTCTGCTCCCCTTTATGCCCGGTGAAGTAGCGATAACCGCCTAACTAAATACATAATCCGTGGCAAATATAAGTCCCTCCAAAAAGATCTTCATTTTCGACTTGAATAAAAGAAATACTAAGGCTAAGGCTAGGCTTAATAATTTTATAGTTATTTTGGCAATAAAAATTCCATTAATATTATTCTGTAATGAGCCTTGTATAGACTCAAGAGCTACTCCGATGTGAAGTATCGCCTCGCCTTGGAGAAAATGCCAATTTTTTTGGCTGCAGTGTTTGTAATGGACTCGATGTAGTGACCGAAGTTTAGATAAGAAGAGAGGTCAAGCCCTACGAGCTCAAGATGGTCGCTAATCGGAACGGAAACATTCCGGAAAAAGACAAGCCTGTGTTTTTGAGGGGTTAAACCCAACCAGGTTGACATCACCCCATAAGGAGACAACCTCCAAGATCAAATTCACCCCCTCCATCATCGACTCCCTGAACGACTGAACCTTTGACCCAGACTTCGCATCAGACAAGTATCTCACCGAGACTGTGCTGTCGTCTGCGTACCCAAAGATACCGGGAGTAGCTAGCAGGTCGTTGATGTGCAGCAAAAAAAGAGTCGCGGAGAGAACAGATCCCTGAGAGACACCGGCATTAATACCAAGAAGATCGGACGAGGCGCCATCAATGACAACTCGAATCGACCACTCCCTCAAGAAATCCTGAATCCAGGTACAAAGTCCGGGAGTTATACCGTTAACCAGAAGCTTACCAATGAGACTTGCGTGCCAAACCCTGTCAAAAGCCTTAGAGATATCAAGAGACACGGCAAGAGCCTCACCGTGTCTCTCAATGGCTTCGCTCCAAAATATAGCAAAAGGCATAGACCCCAGAAGATAAGAATCTATTCAGACGACTCTGAAGCTTCTGAAAATTCACCACAGAAAAAACGCCCGAAAAATTTCATGTGGAACGATTCTGACGAGGATAATATATTTTAATATTCTGTTCATTTATATGCCCACAGAAGTATAATGTCTGTTCTGTGGACAAATTTCGATTATTTTTTTGTACTCAATTGGTAAAGATTTTTGATTATAATTTCTTTAGGGGTTACGGAGAACTTCATTTTACGTTTATTTTTCATTGTTTCTATTCTTCATGTTATCGATTTGATTATATAAGGCCCATTATTGTTATCTTCTGTAGACAACACGATCTCTTCAGTAGACGTAAAAAAACGAAAAATGAGATTTTTTCCTAAAATATCCAAGACTGATCTCTAGTAATATTTTTGCAAGAATATTAATATCTAACTTTAAATGAATATAATGTTTCAAGACAATTCGTGGAGTTTTATTATTAATATTTCGTAATGTTCACTTTTTGTGTATGACCCATATACTAAAGTAACGACACTTTCGGCAACTCAAAACAAGTAGCAACTTATAATAGTAATGTATGAAGTCGGGGATTTGATCCTAAAGTGATATACCTATGGAGTTCCGTAAAATACTCAATACTAGTTTTCTCTCTAGTACTTAGTCTACGTTACAACTCGAATTTGTACCTAGTAGGATGTGGTCAAATTGGGTAAAGCATATGTCCATAGGTATAGGTCATACGCTGCTCTCAATACCTACGGAACTTAGCTAGCAAAATGTGAGTAGGTACCTACAATATAATCTAACACTTCTGTGTAAATGACGTGCTTATGAGGATACATAAGTATATGGAATGTAGAAAATAATCACACTATTACGCTACTTTACCAGAAAACAAGGGCAGAATAACACTGCGTTGTGTTAATTAACGGTGGGTTCGTCATTGTGTTGGCATTTACCGTGTGCTCGGTTGCGGTCGAGAGTTGAGATTCACTTCGCTGTTATTTTCCCAACGAATAACTTAAATCTAGCACAATTACGAGTCTCCAACATTTTGTATAGAAATGGCGAAGATTTATGTAAACCACTTTGCAACTCGACTGCCTCTGGTTTAATAATTTATGACTGTAGTTATCGATAATGGATTTTAACTAGGACTTCTAGGTTTTCTAAGTTAATTTGAAATCGTTTTGTACAGCCCTTTACGTGGACAGTAGGCATATGACTTTATACATGAATCATTAGTATAAAATGAGGAAAGAGCCCAGAGTTGCACAAAGTGCTTGTTAAATAATGCTGTGCTATTTATTTATATTTGTTTGTGATGGAAATTAACTAGGTACCCTGTAATCTATAAAACCGATATTAGAAAACTTACTATCACAAAGCTCCTTTTATACTGAAATAATTCATATTGTAATAATATATTTCGATTGTTTCCACGAGGACAAAAGCTACGCAGGTGAAACCACATGAGGCTAGGCTATTATTTTACCTGCGTATCTCCCGGTACCGTGGGAATTTCATATTAAAATATAGCCTCCTCGATAAATCGCCTATCTAACACTGATAGAAATTTTCAAATCGGACCAGTTCCTTTAATGTATTCATATATAATCCTTAAAATTAAATATACGTAGGTAGGTACTTCGTTCTAATATTCGGATTACTTAAGAGAACAGCAATATAAGACAATGCCTAGAGTACAAATTCCTTTCAGCAAAGCACAAGTTCGTAGTAGAGTATTTGCAGTGTTATCAACTGTTGTTTGGGTTGGAACTTTAATCTCGGGTCGGTTTGGCCTAAGATAACTATAATCTGGCAGAACTCAACACAAAACTGTCTTATGTAAGTTGAACAAGACGTAAACTAAAACTCTTAGGGTAACATTGTCATGAATATGTTGTATTATAAATATTTAAGCAAAGCATTATTTATAGCAAAGGATAGTTATGATTATTATTTTATTTTGTTGCTGATATAAGTTGTGTATACATTTTTTTTGAGTAAAGAAATGCTTTATAATAATAATTAATAATTAATAAATAATAATAATAAAATAATAATAAATAAATAAGCTTACATTTTCAAATGGTCCAAAGCTACAACAGAAGATGTCAGGTGTCGTGAGTTCAATCATGCACTAAAAGTCAATAATATGAATGCGACTTTTAGGCATTAGGCCAATAAATATATAAATAAACATTATGGCTGCCACACAACTAAGATAACATACTGCACCATCAATGTGAAATTTAAGATTTAAATTTTAGAACTGCATCCGTATTCCGCTAACATTCTTTAAAAACAGTTGTAAAAACGGGAAAAGAAAACGAGAACGACTCGTACATCTTTCGAACAAAGCTAAGTACTCTCTTTATGCCGGAGGTTCTATAGCAATGAACTTTTCTTCTCAAGTTACTAAGACAGCAGTAGAGTTATACGAATGCAAGGCCTCAAACGGTGTTATTCGACAAAAAACCTACTCTTTGGAATCAGGTATCGTCGTTGCTTTCTCGTTCTTTAATTACTACTCAGGTTATGGTTATTTCGTGAGTTAAAATTACATATTCATGATCATACAAAGACAAAATTCTTATTAGAATCATATACATTTAAATACTTATTAACCGAACTTTTCTTGTCGACATTTAATAAATTTGCACCAAATAGGTCTTTGTATATTTACATATTTATAGTATTAAAAATTGACTAAATTCAGTCTAGTGAGAGTCTAATCAGAGATCAGTCTAATCAGAGGTTTACTAAAAATATTTAATGTTTAACTAACGATTGAATGCAATGTTTACTTTGTGTTATTGGAATTTTGCAAGTGCAAACAAGTTCGACTATTTTCATTCAATTAACGCAGTGAACCAGTGTTTAATTTATAATTAAAGTTAATTAATATTCAGAACAAGCGCAAACTTAAAATGTCTTTAGGCATTTTCGATCAAATATTAAATATAGGATATCTATGATATCTATGCTAATATATAAAACTAAAGAGTTCGTTTGCTCGAGAGTCGGACTAGTAGTTTCTGTGATAACGCGTTCAAGCAGAACGCGTTATCACAGAAACTACAAGTCCGACTTGAAAAATTATTTGAGTGTTAGATAGCCCATTTATCGAGGAAGGCTACAGGCTTTAATTATGAAGTTATTTAATCATGAAGTTCTTACGGGGACGGCAGTAACGCGGGTGTAATCGCGCGCCGAAATCTAGTAAAAATATGGGATCAAAAGTCCTCATCCAAACTATTCAACCTTGATTATTTTGTATAAAAGTATAGAATAAAACCAAAAGACATGCCAAGTTTTTGTAAGTCAGTAGCCCACCAAATGTACATTTAAAGCTTAGCTAAAAACCTTAACTGGTTGGCTATATTATGCCTGTAGATATATCAAGTAATTAAAAATGTGGAGTAAACGGCAGGTAAAGCGCGGTAATTTCATAGAATTTCTAAAAATTTATAGGTCAGTGGGACGGAGTCGACACGTAATTGTAAATGCATTTTTATGCCTTTGCTTTCAATTATATTTCCAGGAATGTTGGATAGCCGTCGGTAGTTCCGGTAAAAATACTTTGAAATAGACAGATGAGAATGCTTTTGAAATTTTAAATAAGTTAACTCATATTATTTTAGCAGCTTTTATTTTTTATTCTGACGTAAAATTAAGTTAAACTTTCATATGGTGACAAATACAATATTATTATAGTAGGTAGATACTTACTAACGCAGTGAACCAGTGTTATATTGTAAAGAGTAAACATTTGGTTGATTGTTTGCATGTTATAGGCTCTGCAACGACTAGACCTATTATAAAAATTATTTCACAATTAGGAACTTACGTGACACGGAACGGGAGCTTTGTGAATGAAACCGCGAACGGGAAGCTACAAGTTCATAAATTCAATACTTTCTCTATAATTTCAAAATACCCTTATTATTTGTAGTATTTATAATAGCAGTAGCAAAAGCTTTGGTAGAATTGCAAAATAGTAAAAATGAAAAAAATGAAAAGAAGCCACAAAAAACATTCTAATTTAAGAAACTTTATTTTACAGAGATTCCTTTTATAACTTCAACAGTGCATAAACGATAAAGCAGTAAAAAAGGCTAATATAATAAAATCCAACCCGAATCTTTGCGTAACGTCCCTTCGAAGTAGGCTGGCTGATTTTGTATAACAAAAACAATGTTTTATCTAAACAGATCACGACTGAACGAGGCTTTGCGCGAAGCCGGCTACGACATCGACGGCGAGAGATATCCGGAGGGTTATCAAGAAGCTCCCTTGGCCTACGATGCTGTTTGGGCTGTTGCCTTAGGTATGTTTATAAATAGACGATTTTTATTTCTTCCGTAAAAAAAACTACTTTTTCGTGTGTAAGTAACAGTTTTCAATAACATAAAAATTACAGATTTAATTGACTTCGAATCTGTGTTAATGTGAATCTGCCCGTACAACGTAGATTATATTGTATTGCTAGGCACTAGAGATCATTTAGTAAGCATTTCTGTCTCCTGAGGGAAACTATTTTTGTCAAAAATATACAAGTAACAAAGGAATAGTCTTACATACCTGGCCACCGTCGTGGAGCCGCTAATGTTCCGCAATAATAATCTTGATTAATTCGCACCGGTTTAATATAGAAGTATTGGGAATAGTAAATATCTATTACTATTCCCAATTCAGATTATAATTCTTATGTAACATAATATAGTTTCGGCATAAGCCACTTTATTATTAGAAGAACCTTTATTAGAAAGAAACCTGAGATGAAACATCGAGTGGAATTGTTTTTAAACTTTAAAACATTGAATACCTACTCTTGATTTGATTCGAAATCTTGGCCTCTATGTATCAGGAATTAACTATTTATGATTACTTAAAGAATTTGCGTTCGTTCAGCGCTTATTGTAAAGGAATCAATGATTTGGAATCAATTTACAAGTATATAAGGTCTAGAAATTACCATCAGTTTCAAAAAAAATAACTTTTGTCTCTGATTTTGAACAGCCGTTAAATATATTGATTAAACTAATTCTGATTAGGGCACAGTTGATAAGTACTTAAAACAAAAATATAGGTATAGCATAGTAAATTAAAATGTTATAACATTATTAAATTTTAATGTGGTAAAATTACAAAATTAAGTAATTTGATATGCTTATTCATATTTCAATAAATTGGTTAGTGGGTAGGTAGTTTAATTTTATTGTAAAACTATATTCTATGTCACATACGTAATGGCTTGTGGACATGCAACAAACCTATCAAAATAGTCTCTTATAAAGTCGTAATTATGTCAATCAATTTATTTTTATCTGATGTTATAACACGACAGCGATTAAAATAGGTTCCCATTTTTTTTCCTGAACTAACATTAAGTCAATGTACTAAATACATACAGGGATATGTTGGCCATTTACCGCTTACTTTTTGAATTGATGACCACGTGCTGTTTAACAGCAATGTGCCTATACGCTGTTGTCTATGTTCCCGGCATAGAACCTGCAACGGGTGCGCCAAAGTTCACCTAAAATTTCAATTCCGATAATTGGAAATCCGAAAATGTTCTTCCTAACATTTTTCATCCTAACAATCACAATTCCTAACTACTCTGTCTCTAATGTTCATAATTCCGAAGCATTCAACTTCATAATGTCAGTAGCAATAAACATCTATTATACTTTTATTTGTTTTCCTATATTTTCTCAACATTACCATCTTTTACACTATTATTCAGTCATATATTTTTTGTTTCGATTTCTTTTTATGCATAATAATCAGTATTATATACATTAATTTTGCGTTAACTTTTACAGTTTTAGTTACTAAGTTATTTTAACATATATATACCACGGTACTATTTCATACGGTCATTGGTTTAAGTTAAGTTAGAACTACGACCATAACGCACGAGCCGAGCGAGCGAAGCCAGAGCTCCAGTCATTCAGTCAAGTTCCAGAAACGAATCGGTCCTATTCATAATTATTGGTTTAGGTTAGGCTAGAACTGTGACCACAACGCACGAGCCGAGCGAGCTGTTATATATAACAGAGCGAAGCGAGCGTGCCGCGGCAGCGGCCGGCGAAGAGCCAGAACCGAATCGGTCTTATAGTTATTGGTTTAGGTACGGTTAAAACTGCGGTATAACCTCCCAGGCCATAAACATAACCGTAAATGAGTCGTGTTTTATGAATTTCATTCATTTAAGACAAAAATCTGTGAAACGACCTTTAATCATTCTAAACATATATTTTTTATTACACTTGATAAATGTTTCTTTCTGACTATGAGTGAAAATATTATGTTAATTATGTTTAGGGATAAAAGCGTTATGTTAAAAAACAGTAGGAGTTTAAATATATTTACATTAATGATATTATTAATTTCAATTTTCGGAAACATAAGTGTTATGAATATAGCCGGTAGCACTACAAATAGTATGAATGAAAACTGTAGGGTGAAAAATTTTAGAAAGAGTGATCTTTCGGATTTAAAATCATTAGGAAGAACAATTTCGGGTAAAGAACTTTAGGTGAGCCAATATGGACCCACCTGCAACACATATGCAAGAACCAAAAAAATATAATTATTTACTACTACTTAACTAACAGTTTACAAATATAGATTTTTGTAAACTGTAACCGTGTGGCTTAACCCCAGGATAACTTGAGCGACATGGTAACACATCGGATATTAATAATTTATTAAGTAATGAAATAGAATCAAAATCAAGATTTAATTATTAATTAACATTCCATTTCAAAGTTCCACGCAGCTTGTATAACTGTCGGTCTAGAATAATATATAATGCACACTAAATGCCAATCAATTAACATCAAACCAACTATTATTATATTATAAGATAGCTTTCATAATTTATTTATTCCATTAATCTGTGAATTCAGAACGATCATTATAATATGGAATCAATTAATTAATTTACATACATACATTTAAATTCACAATACAATGCTAAATCGTATTAAAGCAAGTAGAATATAGTAGGTAACTTCTTTCTTCCAATTAACCTAAATACACTTCAGCTAAAAGTTGGTTCATTGCAAACAATGGCCCGAAGCTGCGACCACTTCATTTCTTTGGAGCAATTAAACTTCAAAGAGATACGAGTACGTAGACCTACTTCCAAACATTAGGGAAAAAAGTTCATTTAGCTGTGAAAGCTGGTAGATATTGCATGCTATTTGTGTTCTTCAGGACATAATGTTCATCTTAATCCCATTGCACAAGCCATACATTTTTTGTCCCACCGCCATACCGTTTGTTTTACGTAGGTACACCTAATTAATCACACCATGGTTTCGTATTTTAGTACGTTACCTTTTTCCTCCTAACCAAAAAAGGTATTTAGATTTAAATTGAGAAAGGAAATGCATACCATTCTACTTTTCACGCAGTTTTTTCCATGCTATATTAATTTAGGAGTTGGTGGTACACTTTATTTGGATGGTTTTATTTTTATTCATCTTCATTTTTGCGTATCGAAAGCACAATCGTGAACAATGGGCACGTTGTAAGCGCTTTATTGATACGCGATTCACAATACAAAAAGTATTTTCAGTTTTTCATTTTTAACTATTTGTGTGTTTTCACGAAATTCAAATTTCCTGGAAACTCATACTATAAAAGTAATGAAAAAAATCGCACTTCACGTAAAATTGATAAAAGGATTTGTAACTATCACGCAAAAGCTAGGAGATGTAACAGATGTTTACTTAATGTTAATATTTAATTTTGCCAAAAGTAATGAATATACTTAATCGTTGGTTTTCGCTAAACCAATAAAAAAAACAATAATCTATTACTCAATAACTATTTGTGGACAATTGTATGATTAAATAATGGAAAAAGATTTGATATAGCTATACACATAATTTATTGTGAAATCATAAATATATACCCCTACACATTCAGATATAACATTATTTAGGTTACGTTTATCAAGACTAATATCAGATAACCTTGTGTTCCGGAACCTTTTGCAAACAAAGACTTTACTGAGACAAACTGATCCAAACTTCCACAGCCTATAAAATATCACACCAACAGATGTTTACGATGAATTAAAAAAGCTTCAACGTCCACAAACTGTAAGTAGCAGTAAAAAGTCGCCATGATAGACGTTTGATAAAATTATCGTAAAATAGGTGTATTTAATAAGCACTTCCATGTTACTTATATTGCGTATGCCTGTCAAAGTTATAGTTAGGCCACATTTAAGAATTTATTTTTACGTGCACTTAAAGGCTTTATACACCGACTCAGAACATGTCCGCGTTTATTAACCCCAAGTTACAGGATAGATGTCACACAGCTTATAATATATATGCTTAGAGCGGTACATCCTAGCGTCAGAGAGTTCAATCTATTGCTCGACTAAAGGAAAGTATCCTTAAAGAATACTACAGCTAAATCACTTTATTGATTTTTGATACGTTTCGTATATGTAGTCATCTGCGCTTGTATCGGAGATTTTTTGCACTCGTACCTACCTATTTATAAACAGTTCTTACATTGATAAACAATTACTAAGGAATTTTATATTTTGTATCATTAATTGATTGCTTTAGCAATGAAAATTAGGAAAACGCGTGATTTATATATAGTTCTCCCGACCAATTTTGGCCACAAAGGCCAATCTATAAAAAGATTAGCCATTTGCCCAGGACATATTATAGTGCACAGGGGTTAGACGAGGGGGTAGACGGTTCTACCGACACGAACTAGACTATAAGTATTCACAGGCTACGGAACCACTTAATATATATTTGAATATAAACTTATACCTATCTGTTTACTTTAAACAGCTTTCAACAAAACGATGGAGAAGCTAGAGAAAAGTGGGCTGAGTCTGAAGAACTTTACATATACGAACAAGAAGATAGCTGATGATATTTACGAGGCGATTAACTCGACGTCATTCCTCGGTGTCTCTGTAAGTATCAACTTAAAGGCTACTACTATATGTATGTAGTAACGGTGGAAGACACTCTTTACTCTTTAAGTTCTTACTTTATATTCGCCTAAAAAGATAATCTGTAAGATTTAATTACGATTGAAGATATCTTATCTCAATTAATTGTTAATAAATTAATTGTTAAAGACACTACTACCTATAAAAAAGGGTGCAATGAAGTTATTTTTTGGTTGACACTAGATTTTTTTCTCATATAAACATACGTAAAATAACGTTCTTTTCTTAATTGATATATTACAGTATTAAAGAGGTTAGTTATTTGTTAGTTACAAATATTGAGATTACGTTTGATGTACGACCGACGACATCAAACATGGAATTATTAAAATACTCTGCTACAGATCTAGTGAAATATTGATCGAAGTGACTTATTTACATTTAAAATTCATTATACAGACTTTACAGTACACAAAAAGCTTTTATTGTTGTTTCCAAAATTGAATTTTCCAAATTATCATTTTGTTTAAAGGAAAGGATTGGAACACAATTTCTTAACAAGTTAGATTGTTTTAACTCAATCTTTTCTTGTTCTTAATATAGAATTATATATACCCAAAAAATATTATAAAGATTTCACGTTTTATAAAATATTTATTCAATTAAATTAGAAAGTGAATAATAAATATTTATTTTAATTCAAGTAAAATGTTTTTCAACTAAATGAATGAATTATGTGCCTAAAGTATAAGTATGACTGACTGACTATTTACCTGTGTTACAATGAATCCATAAAATATTTTTCAATATTTCATCTTTACCAATAATAATTATCAGCGTCTAGAAACTTTCAAAGTGTTTGGGAAAATTTTACCTTGCAAGTCATACAATGGAGCTACGTAGGTACCTATATAGATATAGCTTACACTGTTTTCAAAATAAAACTTTGATTTCAGCCAAACTTTAACGTAAGGTCGGTATTGCAGAAAATACTCGTATAATTTTTGAAGCTCGTGTACTCGGATATAAATATGTGATGACAAAACGGACATTTTCTGGCATTTTATAGGCGTTCAATATGAAACGAGTTCTGGTTACGGATATTTTGCACGTAAATATTCAAATATAATCATTTTCAGTTCCGATACACCTGCACAATATGAATGTATATTGCAGAACAAAATAATAATAAATTAAAATGTATTATTTCAAAGCAAAATAAATGGCCTGATCTTTATATCTAAAATTTTATATTGAATATTTCAAAAGATTGAATATTATTAATTTTTTTCTCTATAATGTTATGTCTAATTTCAGGAGATAACACTAAATTCAGCATATATATATATATATATCATTTTTAATTTGAACCAGGCTTTACTTTTGGAAATCTGAAAATTATTTATCAAACTAAAATAGACTAGAAAAGATAGTGTTATTTAAGCGGAATAAACATACGATATTTTTCCATTCTGTTCTAGTTTATAAAGTTAACTGTAATGTTTTCCGTTGTTCAACAAATCATACGATTATATATTATATTTTCACTCGCAGGGCTTGGTAGCTTTCTCATCACAAGGCGATCGTATCGCGCTCACTCAAATCGAACAGTTGACAGACAACCACTACGTAAAACTCGGCTACTATGACACACAAGCCGATAACCTAACCTGGTTAGAAAATGAACGCTGGGTCGGTAAGTAATGTTTTTTATATATATATATTTTATATTTACACAGTAATTTTTGCTGTGTATAGAAACGAATAGAAAACCAAACAAAAACTTATAAAACTTTTTTTTTTGTTTATATAAATTATACTATTTCAGTTGTTAATTTTTGGCAGATACATACTTAGTTATGTTAACAATGCAACATTTCAAATTAAATTGCCTGAAATTTTGGGGTATTATTTATAAACCGAAATTGGAATGCCAATATAAACCCAATAAATCGCATTACGTACACATTTAATTTAGTTAATTACAAAACCATTCAACAGAAATCTAATTGTATAACTATACCTAACTAGCTGTTAAGTAAATCGTAAGGTTAATAGAGCTAATCAATGAAATTACAACGTTACAACATCGATTGCCATCTGTCTGACCTCATAACCCATACAATAAAAGGTCGGTACCAGACGTTTTACTTGGCAACACAAGTTTTAAAATTTTATTACTCAGTTGACCTGCTATCCTATTTAATATCCAAGACCGAAAATTCATAACCCAAAACTAATATTTTATGTTCGACGAATATAAAACCTTTATAACTATTTAACATAAGGTACAGAAAATAAAAGCATGGCTCAATTTTGTAAGACCGTACTTGTACTTACAAGTAACATAAAAGAATTCGTTATTAATTCTTTTATGGAAAGATTGCTTAAGGGCACTGAAATGTTATTTCCAGAATATATAAAAGCCAAATTAATTGTATCGTTAACTCAAAGTAGTCAAGATTCGCTCCGAACGTAATACGGCTAAAGGGAAAATGATATGAAAACGATTTCATTCGTAGTAACTTATCTACGGTATGTACGTAGTAACGAACATTACCGGCTCAGTTTTTGTTTCCTGTTCGTTTATGTAATAGTTTTATGGTTGTTTTATGAGCGTCACCCTGTTTTACTGAGACATGAAATGAATGGGTAGGTGGGAAGGTGCCCCCGGATCGGACGGTGGTGGTCAACGAGCTACGGACGGTCTCTCTTCCGCTTTTTGCGTGCATGACCGCGCTCTGCATTGCCGGGATTCTCGCCGCCATTGCATTAATTATTTTCAACATCTTGCACAGACATAGGAGGTAAGAAAACTTATAAATCACTTTTAAAGAGCCTTTGTCAATGTCAATTTGGTACAAATGGAATAACTTAATTTTGGAGCGCATGCCTTTGACAAGGGTCTTATTCGACAATTGAGTTAATTTGGTTAGCGCTGACAATACGACCTTCCAAAGCTTTTTTACTCACTAGTAATTTAAGCACTTTCTACTTGGTACTGATTTATAGAAAATAAATTATTGCACAAATGTTTTTTGCCCATTATGTTCATATATTGTGCAATTGTGTAGGTGGTATACCTACTATGCAGCGTTTTACGGTTTAAAACACGTGTCGTTCAAGTTTATTCCAACATAAAATCCTATTTACGAAATGTACCTATACTTAAGTTTATCGCAAAACCTTGCAACTCTTATCATTATTTATTGAAAACAAAATAAATGTTACCTACATTTATCTTGTTTCAATAAGAAAGAAAATCCCTTAGCGGCTTCCGTGCCTATCGTTGTTTCTCTGGCACAGCGTTTTATACGCAAAATGAACAATTTATGATAACATAAATGTAAATGATCTAAGCCAGCCAACAGTCAAAAGGGAACGGGGATATTTTACTTTGGTTACTCTCATATCATAATTTATACTGTCGTCGTATAACCACACTTTTAGAGTGTAAATAAAAGTATCGTGTGACTTGACAAAACAAGGAAAAGCGACGCCAAAACGTATTTGTTGTTTTAGAAACCGACCGGAGTCGATATTTCGAACTTGTTTTATATTGCTTTCATTTTTAGTACGCGAACCCAATACTGCAGTCATTAAAGCTAGTACGGGTCGAGTCGGGTTGTATTTATATATATATTTTATTGTGTCGGATATAACATTGTAAATAATTATAAGTAGTTCTTCAGTTATATAAATGATTGTGTTATATTTGTGAAGTTAATCTTTAAAAGTAACGGTCCTTTGATAGGGCGTCAAATAATTATATTTAAGGCTGGAGCTCTGCTCTTCATGATGCCCAGTGAAGTAGTAAAAGCCTTGTGGTCCGAAGAATAAAAACTCTTAGGAAAATTGATAATTTAATATTTTACAAAAGTACTTTTATTATCAAAACGCTACTAGTACATAGTTTCTAACCATAGTTACCTGCACGGAGACGGTCACGGTGTGGTTACTGCATATGTTTGAGCACGGCTTTAGCGTTTCTCGTGGACAAACGTTGGGTTGTACTGCAAAATTACGACGACGCTTGGACGATTATTGAAATAGAATCCCTACACAAAACTCAACAGTCATATTGTTCGTTATTTCGGTACTACGCTGTCAAAGTACTGCAAATGCATCATTTGTAACTTACAACATTACCTGCAGGGCGATTCAGTCCCATTTGGCTTGTAACCCGGTTGGGCAGATGCTGCATATGCTTAAGCGCGGTCGGCGATTATGGTCGATGGTCGAAAGTACTTAATTAAAAAATTAAAGTAAGAGGTAAGGCCCCTCTCACTCCGCGATGCATCAGTAGGTACGGCCAGCACAAATAATCTTGAGGGAATAACTTTTATCTGAGGCATATCTTTTCATTTAATATTTCACACAAATGTCTTCGCTAGTAATATTTTGTTTCGTAAATATACCTAGCACTGACACCTGGATGGCGTATATTTTGGAAGCACCCTACAATGCGCCATTAGGCTTCCATTTTTAAACGCAAGTGAATATTTTATAACCTACAATATAACCTGCAGGGTAATTCAATGGTCCCATCCGGCATGCAACACGGTCATGTTGTGCGGATGCTGCATATGCTTGAGCGCGGCCATAGCACTCGGCGTGGACGGTCGATGGGTTCTACCACAACATTTCTCAGGGCTCTGCGCGGCAAGAGCTTGGCTTCTGGCGACCGGCTTCTCGATGGCCTACGGTGCGATGTTCACTAAAGTATGGCGGGTACATCGGCATACTACGAAACCAAAAGTTGAAACTAAAGTAAGTAACGACAACATAATGCAAGAATTGTGTGAGTGAGTCTATTGTAAGATTAAAAAATGGTTTTTGGTTTTCAAAACATACAGATATGATATATATACTGCCGTGATATATCTATAATGCCGTTATCTACCAAAACCGTATTTTTGAATAACGAGCAAAAACCGCGGAAAAAATTTAAATTGATGTAACTTTTCAATGACAACACTTATTTGAGAATTGGTGGTACCAAAAAATAGGTCAAGTTTAATACTTTCGAATGACTCCCCTGTCATATCGTAAATATTATTTAATTTCATGAAAAAACGTTTTTTGCATTTTAGTTTATCATCGGTGTTGCCAAAATCTTATCGGTCATCGACTAAAATGCCGTTACGCATAGCGCAACGGCATTTTAGTGTATCTATTTCATAGCAAACTATTGTCTGTTAAAATGCTAAAAAAAATCTCTTTGGTGAATAACTAAAACGTCGCTAAAGTACATAACGTCTATTTAGCTTAATAATATGTAATATTGAACTGACTCATGTTAGACTTTAGTGTGTTTAACGGTACTTTACTGCTTTTAAGTCTGGTAACCTATTAATGTATTTAAATTTAAGGGAAAAACTTGAATCATTGTTAAGCTTAATCGTGGTTAAAGTAAAAACCTTATAGTTTAACGGCATTAAAGCGCAACAGAAGGAATAAAAAAATAGTGAACCAATAATATTTAACAACATGAAGTTACTAGAAATAAAGACATTTTTTTAATAAAGGTCATTATATTATCAATCACTTAGTCAATATATTTTTTTAAAGCTTTTAAAATAGGGTATATTTTTGCTCAAAGTTTTAACTTTGACAAAATTTCACTTAAAACTAGATTTATTAGGAACTTTTAGTTTTCACAAATACAAATATCACATCAGTTATTTATCCATATTAATTAGGTACAACTTGTACTTTCAAAATAATATAATATAAAATAAATTTTCAATCAAATGAAATTTACATACAGAATACTTAATGAAACCTGAGATACTTTATAAACAATCAAGACTAAGTGGACTCTTCTCCTTAAACAACAAACTGTAAATTTCTATTATCAATAAAAAACAATCATCCTATACTAAAAACAAAAAAAATAATCTGCCTTATTTAAATTTTAGTTTTAACTTTTTATCTACATTTATAGCCTTCTTGATAATATTTAAATATTCTTAAAAATATGGTATTCAAATCTTAACATTCTTAACACAGTCACTTTACCAAATAACTTAAAATAATATGACAATGTTTAAAATTAAAATGATTAGGTATTTAGTTTAAATAGTTAATCAGTCTCAATAAACTTACATCAGTCTATATTATTATTCCTATAATCAGAACTTGTACCGGATTTTTTGAAGTATGTCACCTTTTCTTTTAGATTCGATACATTTCGGTTCAGTCTTAAATTCAAATACTATAATTTACACGTAGTGTTTGGTGAAACTGTAACGATAAGAAAGACATTTAATAGACAACTACATGATTATGACAAACTTAACAATGCACTCTCTAAAGTTGTTCATTGGTTGCATGTTAATAATC
This sequence comes from Nycteola revayana, assembly GCA_947037095.2. Taxonomy (NCBI): domain Eukaryota; kingdom Metazoa; phylum Arthropoda; class Insecta; order Lepidoptera; family Nolidae; genus Nycteola; species Nycteola revayana. The sequence goes on along the minus strand of OX344845.2, from coordinate 9,502,439 downwards.
TCTGTTTAAATGATAAGAAAACTAAAGTAATCAAGTTTTCAACACCCAATGTTAGACAGGTTTCCACTAATGTAAATGGCTTGGACCCTGTGGAAACTCTGTGTTCTTAGGTTAGGTTCCAAATTACAATGAGGACCATACATTGAGAAAATGTCAGCAAAATTAAGTTCTGCGGTAAATGCAGTAAAAACAATTAGACGACTTACGGGTATTTGATGTTGATACGGCTAGAATCGTTTATTACTGTCACAGCATAATTTCGTACGGGATTCTTCTTTGGGGTAACTGCGCGGATATCAATAGCATTATTATATTGAAAAAAAGAGTCGTAAGGGCTATTTACAAACTGGGTCGCCAAGCAAAGTTTGAGAAATTTATAGAAATAAATATTGTAACCGTTGCATCATAATATATAATAATATATGATAATGTGTTATATGTAGATAAAAATATTGACTCATTTTGTAAAAAAAAGCGACACACATAAGTGTATATACTAGATACAAGCATAGGTAATCTTATTGTTCATGCTAGCCGTCTCCGCAAAATAGGTAACTCTTTTATGGGGCAATGTATACGGTTCTATAACAAACTTCCCAAAAGTATAAGAGAATTTGTCTATAAATAAGTTTAAAATGTCTGTTAAAGCCAAATTTCAACATTTTCCGAATTCTCAGAAAAAAATCTGATTATCTTTGTGACAAAATGCTTGGAATTAAATCGCTCCTTGGCAGTGTTTCTCATTAGTCGTCACATCACGCACTGCACGGTAAGGGAAAATTATGACGATTCCAAACAAATATAACCATTTTTACGGAATACATTAATTTTGAATTTGAATCATACAAACATTGACACCCCTTCTTACTTCCTTAGGGGTTGAATTTAGCAATATCCCGTCTCAGTTAGCACCTACGTCCTATATGAACCCACGAAATTTGAGACTCCTAGGCCTTGCTCCTTTGTAGTTTCTGAGATTTCGAGATGAGTGAATGAATGACCTTTCGCTTTTATATATGTAAATAGATAATAAGACATAGATTATGACATAGATGTATCCTACGAATATTATAAATGCGAAAGTTTGTATATGTGGATGTATGTATGTTTGTTACAGTTACTCTTTCACGCAAAAGCTCTTTATTGGAGTCCTCGAGCCCTCACCCAAAAAGTGCCTGCTGTGCGATGCTCTAGTTTCACCCCCGACCCCTCTGATTTCGGAACAGGATCGTTACATAGCCGCTGCCCCCCGATCCGCGCGAGATTAGTTAACGGCTTTATTGTGTATTAGTGTGAGATAACGTCATTTTAGTCTAATAATGACGGACAATTAATGTATGTTTAGTTTTGGAAATGCCGCCACTGGCTTATAACATACGTAAAGTCAAAATACAAGTATGTCATATATTAACCTATAATGCCGTTAAACATCCTTAATCACATGAAAGTCTAGCATTTTCAATTAACGGCGTTATAGCTTAACAAAAGTAAACTTCTATAATAAAAATAGATTAACAATAAAACAGTTAAAGTACCTTTACCGCTTTATAGTGTAAAAAAGACTGTTAACGGCAACCAAGAGAACCAAACATATGAAAAACTTGTAATAAAAATATGAGTTAATGAACTATAGCGGCTGTATAGACTCACAAAGTTACTTAAAGGCATTTTTGCTTATTTCACAAGAGGAAAATATGTACATAACGGCTTTCTTAAAATGATTATTTCCAAAACTATTCAAGGTATTGAAAATTCGAAAACACAGATCGGTAGATTTTTCTTTTCTCGTTATAATAGCATTCAAAGTTAAAAATCGACCAGATGTCGGATAACGGCATTTTAGTTATGCCACGGCAGTATAGGCTATCACAAATCTTTTTTAGATTTTAGCAAAAATGACAAAAAAAATAATGATTTTTCGTTTCTTTAAAAATATTAAATTTTTTAGAAAAAAATTCTTAAAAAAAATAGTATAAGAACTACAAAGATAAAGCCATCCACATAAATTAGCTCATTTCAAAGTGACGTATTCGTTACTAGAAGTCACCCAAGTATTCGGCACATTCATCCAACCAAAGATCGACGCCGACAGGCGTATAAATGTTAAAGGGAACCCGTTCAGGCACGATACACAATACAAGTACAATGGAAATTAGATCGCCTTGTCACTTTACATATTGAATGTTTGCGTTTTTTGTTTCCCGTACCTTATTGAAAACTCTCGAGTTTCCCTTTAGGACTTATTGAGATCACATCTGAGGCCCTTGTGCCGAAATACAAGTCAAAAGCTTTTGAGAAATCTGTATTATTTTGGAGATTACGTCGCGACGCAGTGTTTAAATATATTGTCAACTTGTGATTTGGCTTTATTTTGTATCAGCGAACTTTTATGGTTTGAAAAAAAATACAATAGTTATTTACATTACAATTTATACATGATGTTAAAGTCAAATATTAATATTTAAGTTATTTTGTAGCTATTGAAATATCTTACTTTGGTTGATATTAAATGTATATTTAAATTGATATTGAATTTTAGAAATAAGTAACGTTACATTTTCATTAGGAGAGTTTACTCAATAGGTTGACTTTGAATTTAATTGAGGTCGTCTGGGAGTTGACCCGTTGTAAGAAGATACCTTCATCATTACAAAAAGACAATACCGATACAACATGCTTAAAATTTACCTTAATTAAATAGTAATCAACAGAAAAATGAGGATGTCGAAACCAGAGTACGAAATTCTTAGATGATATCTGCGAGACGATGTACCTAATTGAGCGCTAGGCACTAGATGACGGCAAATGCAAGTCAACAGGCTAATTACGTAAAAATTGCAATATTTATTAATACATTCATTGCTAAACGTCATAAATTTATGGCTAGCTGATAAATATAGCTACAATTTATGTTGTAGTTTGCTATAGACAGGTAAAGGGGCAATTTCAGATATTATACCTTCGCATAAATAATTTCAATTGACTAATGATGACCAAATTATTAAGATTATTGTTTAAAATATGATAGAGTAACTATATACTTTAAAATAAAAATACTACATTACCGCTTTAAATATTCAATTAAAATATCTCGGTACGATATTGCAAGATAACTAGTTAATTCCGTACGGGTCAATGAATTCGCTGGTCTACAAACAATTCCAAGTTAAATCAGAAACGTTCATTGATAAGATCTAGTAAAACAATGTTGAGAATGAATCAATTTATTCAATTATTTCAAAAATAAAATTAGATATATGTATTTTTTTTATCGGCCGTTGACAATTATTTACATGCAAGAGATTTATTACACGGCATATTCTTTACTGTTCAGTTACTTACTAACATACACCAGCCTATTTCTTCACTGAAAATGGATACATACCTACTTATTACACTCCCAGCGGTCTCTGTAGAAAAAACACAGAAAAGCATATAATAATATATTTTCATAAAGGTTTGAGTTACACAAACAATAATGTTTTTTTTATAATAGTCCAGAAAGACACAAGATTTGAAACGTTGGCACCTGTCCTAGTGAATTCACTGTATCACAGGTAAATATAAATTAATATTTTATTTTACTTTTAGAAAAAACGTATTCACGGCTGGAAGTTATACACGATGGTAGGCGGACTACTAGTTGTTGACGTGGCTTTGCTCACGGCCTGGCAACTGAGAGACCCTCTACAGCGAAGAGTAGAAATATTCCCGCTAGAGGCGCCCAGACATCACGATGACGACGTACATATACGACCAGAGCTGGAACATTGTGAAAGCAAGCATAACACCGTTTGGCTTGGTAAGTATTATGTTTATTTTAATATCATATTGAACTTGATGTACTCAACCTTACAGATTTAGCTATATTATTTATTATCTGAGCAAAATTGTTACAGTAGCAATAAACATTTTTCGGATTAGATAGCCTCGAGGCTTTGCTACTTCACCGGGAATAAAGGCGAGTAGTGCTCCAGCCTTGTTAATGGTTTAAAATCTACAAACTAAGAAACCTGCGTAGCTTAGATCCTCCGCTGAGACTTAGACTTTAGATTGTTAGGGAAATTTTATGCAAGTAAACATTATAGTTTAGGCATTAAATAATATAGACGTGTGGAATTAACTACAACAACAGTTTGTTTGCTTAGGCGGGCTAATCTCAGGAACTACTGGACCGATTTGAAAAATTATTTCAGTATTAGATAGCCCATTTATTGAAAGAGTTAATAGGCTATATTTAATTATGAAGTTCTTACAGAAGTAACGCAGGTGAAACCAGGCGCGGGAAGCTAGTTATTTAATAAAGGTTTTTAGTAAATTAGATTCCCTTTATGTCTTAAGCCGTTAAATGTAATATAATATACACATATAATACGAAACACAAGACGACAAGGGTTCTTTTATGGGTCTTGATGATGACATCCAAGTACTTATGTACCAAAATTGAGTCATTAAAAAGTAGGGCGAGATCCCTCTTAACTTGCTTAACGAGTAGTTAAGTGAGTTAACCGTAAGTTAAGACTTAAGTAATCTAATGTAAAGCATAATGCTTCGTCGAGCGTCCCAGCCTCCCCTGGACGCCGGTAATGAAGTACAAATACTCGGTAATAGGTACTATCTTCCTCTGAAACTAGTCTTTAGAGACTGATAATATTTTTAGTAAGTAGTAGGTATTAATCTTCTTTAATCCTTTCACATATAGGTATTTCTTTCTTAAAAAATGGGCTCTTCTTGATTTTGAACTTATTGGGTGAATTTATAACCCCACACTTCAGGTCTAGTCTATAATAAAAGAAAATCAAATCGGCTTTGTTGTAGCTGTTATTAAAAATATTGGAAAAATAATAAAACAATAAACAATGCGTGTACCAACGGCGAATTCAACATTTCGAGAACCACACCGTTTTTAAAGAAAATATTTCAATATGAATGTTAAAAGTTTAATTTATGCATATATTATTTGCGAAAACCGTCATTTCTTGTAAAACTTAATGTATAATCAAACGGCCCATTGTACGATTGCGCTAGACGAGCATCCGTCATTGACGAGTGGAGGCGAGCCGTAAAATGTGTCACAAAAAGAGACCTACAATAATGATCACGACCGCTCTATGAAGAGTATCCTGAATAAGAAACGATAATCAAAGATTTCATCGTCATCATCTACGAACTTTAATTTTTTCGGATACGTAGTTCGTACGTACGGCCACGAGGCTTATGCTACTTCACCGGGCATTAGGGCGAACAGAGCTCCAGCCTAAATAAATGGTTTAAAAAATACAAACAAAGCAACCTGCGCAAGAGGCCGCCCCCTGTGGAGCTTGGACCTCGCCTCAGGGCGGTCGCTGGCGATGAGATTGAGGGATTATGACTTTTAAATAATCCACGTACAATCGTGGCGATTACCTGTATATTAAAGAGCATCATCATCACATCTTATCTTAATCGGACATACTATTTTACTCACATTTCAACCCTTTTTGGATCTTTTGTGACGGTCCCTTATACTTCCTCTTTGGTAACAACACCTACAAGTATCATGTAGCTTTCATTGAGCGCTTGAAAACAATATTTGATCCCATAAACATTAAAATATATATATATATTTATATATAATGAAATAATTTTACAATATTATACATTCTTACTAAAGGGTATAAACTTGTGTATACACGGTTACTCCTACTACTATTAACAGATAGCCCGGTCTAGTCTGCCTAATGAGCGCGCAATACGTTTGTTTAATATTACCCTCTTTTTAAATGTAAAAATATAGTTTCTATGTATTGGTTTTTATATCGTAACTATTTTTATATGTACAACTATCTTCCCGCGCGCTGTTTCACCGGCTTAACTACCGTTCCCGTAGGAACTTCATAATATAATATAGCTTTCGATAAATGGGCTATCTAACATTGAAAGATTTTCTTCAAGCAAACGAAGTGTTCATATTTTAGCTTTATATTTTAATATCATAGAAGTTTAGATTGATAACTTGACGATTACCTACTTTATTTTGACAGTCATGGATGATGGTCAATCATTGACTCCGACTCGGCTTGGCAGCGTATGGGAAGCTTCGAGAGATCTTTTCCAAAATACCTGTGTTTTAAGGCATAAGTCATAAACCAACGTGTGTTACCAATGATGACATATGAATCTAAGAAGTGGTCTCTCACTGTGTGCCTCATAGTTGTATGTTAATATCCTATAGCAAATACAAGCACCCGAAAACATAAAATTAATTAGACCAAATCATGGCCAGGTCATCCGTGTATGAAATGATAAGTTTATTGGTACCTACTCAATGTGTTCATTATTAATGTGGTGTTAATCTTCCCCCAGTTAACCACATAATTAAATTTACCACATTCAGTTTGTATGCTACAAAGCAAAATAATTAATGCTACACAGAATTACCGAGGTTAGTGTTGTAATGTGTTTCCTTGCATATAACATGTACCTACTAGAAGTATCATTTCTGTATTTGATTTTTTGTTAGGATTTTTTTTTATTTATAAGACATTTTACAGTAACGAATAAATTACATTTGTTTAAGACTGTAAGACTGTATAAACTTACATGCTTATTTAAATATTTTAGTAAGTGCGTTTTAATAGTTTAGTAAAATATGTTCTAGTAAAGACCGTACCACAGGATTTTCGTATGTAGGTATAAACTGAATATTGTATATTTAAAGAGTAAATTAAATATATGATTTAAAGATAGAATTTATGTACAAGCGAAAACATACAGTTTCCTATACAAATAAATAGCAGGCTTTTGTCATATGCATATGAATGTATATTGAGTACTAATAAAAACAATAAAAACATGTCTGTTCCGGCTAACTAGACTTTCACTGGTAGATAGCTAATTTTATTTTATCTGTCTATTTGTTTATACGTGTATTCCGCCTTATATCCAAATCGGTAGTACCTACCGACTTCTGATGGACTTTCGTTGTTAAACAGCTTATAAACACATTTTACGCGGACAAAGTCATGGGCTGCAGGTCATTAATAACACAGAATTAATTACTGCACATTGGGCTCAGTAAGTATTGTCTAAAGTCTCATCCTTGCAATTGATTTTACGTCATAGTTTCAATCTTCTCATTGAACCGTTTGCGTGATCTACAGATAAATTAGATGTGAATAACGTACGTAAACTTATTCACAAAAAATATTCTGCGGAGATTGACTCTTCAAGCATAAAATAGTGTTTTAAAAAACAAACAAACAATATATTCTGCCCAGATTCAAATACAAGACTGCGACCACAATAAATTCAGTGACCTACATTTCTATGCCATGTTGATTGACATTATCGTAATTAAACTAAGTATTGATGTGTTTCCACTGACCCGACATACCTAGTCACCTGTCATGACAACATTATGCGGATAGATTCAGTTCTATCTACCGCGATTAATATTGACTACAGAACGTGTGGCATATACTTAAGTATCTCTAGAGCATGTGTAGCTGAACAGTCAGGTTCGTATTCATGCAGTAGGGGTTCCCATAGTTGTTTAAAGATACGTCCGTATTCTAAGTATATATAGGAGAATAGTGTGTACCTACTAGTTGGTCGGATTATACTTGGGTGGGTGGGTTTTCTTATTGTGCAATTCTGTAGGGTCGAGGATTTACCATAATTAATTTACATTTAGATCTTAATAATGATATGTAGCTGGAATCGTGTCAATGCAACCTATATTTTTTATGTAAAGAAACTATATAATATTGGTACGGAATCATAAGGATAGAAAAGATAAAAAAAATCCTTCATCTAGAAATTTAATAAAAATTATGTAAATAACTCTAACATTATCTTTTGACTTCAACGTTTTGACATACCTAATTATTTTCATAAATAATTATGTTGAAATGTAAGACTGACATTCAGGTTGCCTTTTAAGTTATGTAAAGAACAACCCGGAAGTTTTTGATATCATAATACCCCTACCGAATGTCTTGCTAACATTAGTCTCTTAACTGTCGATTTTGTTTACGATGTTTAGATAATTGCTAGTAGTTTATAATTTGCCGTAATTTTGATAAATCCGTTGAAGACCGTTTCCGATTCTCAATGAGTAGGTGAGTAGACAGAGATCCATAGCAAAAGTGTTGAAGACTTTAATGATGTTTGGTTAATTTATATTTGTTTTTAATACAAAATGTAGTCGGTGTTTAAATTTTGTGAAAATACCCATAAAGTATAGGTATCTTCATTAATTTAATACCAACTTTTAATTACAAAATAAACTGCGTTAAATCTCTCGCGGGCTAATACAAACAGCAATAATTATAAAAGATGAGCTCAAACACGAAGTGATTTAAAGTACCATAAACAGAAAATTACATTTATAAATCTCTTTTGAAGTTCACAGCGGCTCATTGCGACGGTAACTTTTTCTAAAGTCATTAATAACAGCTGGTTTCCCGTCGCTAATATGAAGGAAGCGATGCAAACCTGCGTTGTAAAGAAGGTTCTCGTGCAATTTTTCAATCAAATTAGAATCACTGAACTTTCTGTACAGGCAAGATCTAGTTACACAGAACGTTTACTTCGAAATAGATACGTAGTGCTGCTCGATGGACCAAAATAATAGGATGCTTTTATGGGGTCCGCATTGTGACATCATTCTTTGAGTCCTATCGGAAGTGATATATTAATCATACTTACCATTTTACATCCCTCGAATTGAAACTCCTAATCATTCTAAAATAAAACGGTAATAATAGTAATCATTTTGAATGGTATATTATATTATGAAAAACATGATTCAGTTTTCTCACGTATAAATATAATAATTTTCTAAAAATAAAAAATATTATATTTATACGTGAGAAAACTAAACTAACTAAAGAACATATCTCAACATGACTTTAGCATTGACAGTATCAATAGCAGCGGTTCCGTTGGTAGCAACAAAAAAGTAAGAGACTAACCATCGCTAGAAGATTCACATATTATAGCAAATAAAAGCGCGATGTTTCAATTTAATCTGACATTAGACACGTTTTTCTATTTCACTCCAGACATTGGCAGAAACGTTGTCACCCAGCATATTACCATTAATAAAAAGGAGAGGGGAAAAGTATGAAGAAAACACTATGAAGAGTAAGACACTCTTTATATTTAAGCAGATAAATCGGTAGACAAAAATTATAGTTTACAAGAGAGTTTATTAAATATTTAAATTCATTACCGCGTCGTCAAAATATTACAGTACATATTAGTATTGTTTTTTTTTTGCTTTATTTGACGAAAACTACAAAATAAATGGAAAATAAACTTTTTAATAACACGGATAACTGCATATTACGTTACAAGAATTATACTAAAAATAGTCACGTGCATAAATAAATTAATAGGTCAACCAATAAATTTTAAACCATTAAGTATCGAACAACAATACCACAGGGATAACGTTTTTTTAAATATTTTTTGTTTTCGTATTTACCTGTAACTTAAATTGAGATATATTTGCTAGTTTTCCTAAAATAAATATAATAATATCTATCAAACACCCTTAAAGTGTCCTTTCGTTGCAGGTGTAATGTACGGGTACAAAGGCTTGGTATTAGTGTTCGGGCTGTTTTTGGCGTACGAAACAAGATCGGTGAAGGTCCGTCAGATCAACGACTCCCGCTACGTGGGCATGAGTATCTACAACGTGGTAGTGTTGTGCCTCATCACGGCGCCTGTCACTCTGGTCATCGCTAGTCAACAAGACGCTGCCTTCGCGTTCGTCTCCTTAGCGATCGTCTTCTGCTGTTTCCTGAGTATGGCACTGATTTTTATTCCTAAGGTAAGACTTAACTTTTTATATTATGTTTTGTTATAAATTTGATATTGTTTCTAGAAATAGATATGTACATATACAGATATGTCGTATAGTTCGTTTTGACATGAAGGTATCTACCATTATCATTGCCATCTCCTGGGAAACTGAAAAACTTACAATTGAATGTTACGTTTCGGTATTATAATACTGCTGCCAAATCGTCCTGAAATTTATTAGAAACTTAAAAAAAAGGATTTAGAAGTTGGCCTAAACAAAGGCCGCCAAACGCGGTTACGTAGTCCATTGACATTTTCAGAGCAAAAAATAAAATGTAAGTAACTACACATTTAGTTTAAGCTGCCTCAAGTATTTTAAATATATAAATTAGTAGCGTAGTTATTATTATTTTTTTAATCATGAGATAGGAAACCATTATTTTAGTCAATATAAACCATTATTTAGTCATTATTTTAGTTAATAAGCAATAAAGTAAAAAATTAAAATATAAAAAAATCTATAAAAAGGTACAACATAAGTCTTTTTTGTTCTGATTATACTTATATATCTTATTGGAAAACGGAATGCTATAATGAAAGCATCCTGGAAAATCGAAGCTGCATAAATAAACAGCAAGCTAATATTCAGATTACCTCAAGCTAGGAGTTCCTATTTCTGTTTTTAGAACGAAATAACTATTCCTGACATCAAATATGCATTTCCATACTAAACGTAGCAATTCTATTAACATTCTGAAAACGCTACCGGTGGCGATTAAAATAACTTTAACATAACTTTTTGCTTACGTTCTATAGACATATATATATTATATTATATATTATGTCGTTTATTATAATTAGCACTATGGTAGATATAAATATAAGCATGTCGTTATATATCTATTAATATGTATTTACCAATTTAGTAGGCACAAATTAAGATTATCATCTGCTGTACACTAGCTATGCTCTTTCAATCAAATATCTCCTTCATAAAGTTATGCTGGAAGCAAAGGAAAGCTTAATTATTGAATTAAGCTTGCCTTTGAAACATGTTGTCTCCGTTGTATAAGCTTTTTGTAAAATATCTCCTGTGTGCAATAAAGAATAAATAAAATACCTACTCATGTTCTCTATAAACCTAGATTTTAATCATCGAAACACATCTATTGGAGACCTAAATAATAATCTATCTGAAAATGTCATGATATTTTTACGATACAAGAAATAGATCAGGCCGCCACATAAATTGAATAGTCTAGAGAACCTTCAACGAGAATTGTATCACATTTTGTATTAAATAGAACGATTGCGCAATGTTTAGGCGTTTCAAAACATATGCAATCAATAGTACAGCAAATAGTATCTACTGTTTGAAGCTTAGTGATTTTCGGAAGTTGTGTGGTGTCCGGCTTAGAATAGACCACCCCATATCTTCCCATGGGTGTCGTAAGAGGCGACTAATGGACATAGGTACACCTGATGGATGTCAGAAGCATCTATCAGCTCAAGGGTACTCGCCATCTTACTGCGATCACCAATCCTCCAGTTAAGCGTGATGATTATGGCAATATCCCTCATAGACCCTGGCTTGTCAAAGTATCTTAAGAGGAGGCCCGCAGTTGACGTCACGAGCTGATACAGTACAGTATCATGTTTAGTCATTACTAGTGATTACGTTAATGAAAAAAAATGTTTTAATTTTTTTGACAAATGTAATATAACATTAAATTAATTTGATATAATGCAAGGCCGAGGACAATACAGCTTGTATGGAGGGTTGACTTTATTCATAATATATATATATATATATATATATATATTTTAATTTAATTTCATATATTTTTACTTATGGTAAAATAACGGTAATCTCAGGAACTACTGGTCCGATTAGAAAAATCTTTCAGTCTTAAATAGCTCATTTATTGAGAAACGCTATAGGCTATATTAAATTAGGATGTTTCCACGGTAATGAGAGTAACGCGGGTTTAACCGGGCGCGAAAGCTATATAGTATTTATTATATATATAAAAAAAATTACATACATATTTCATTAATAATGCCATCACTGACGGATGGTATATATTTTGAAAGCGCTTTATACAGCTATTACTTCTTTTTAGATATAGATAGAATATAACCATACTGTGATGGCAGTAGTATTTGCTTCTTATAATTGATATGATGTTCCTGATTTCCACTCCATATAGTGAACATGATTTTAAGTCCCACTCTAATTTTACCAGAAACATAACAGTCCGTGTATTGTTAGTGGCAGTGTAATTAAACTATATATAACAACACAATAACTTTATAAAACACAACCAAATATTATACTTATATCAGTCTCTGTAAGCATTTTCAAAGGCATCCAAATTCTTTCAAATACAATTTGTAATTAACCTCTCATATACTCAAAAAAGTCGTTTTATAATTACTACAAACATTATTCAATTATATTATTAATGAGTATAATTAACTATATTGATCAAAAACGAGATTAATCACTTTTGGTGTTTAATTTTAAATGCATTGGTCGAACATTGCTTTATACAGATGGTTTCCCCTTCGAATAATATTTCAGGCAACACGTTTTTACAGCTTTCAGCATATATTACATTCAGAATGTACGCAATTAATATAACGGATTTATACAGAAACAATAGCGCAGTGCAGTGTTATTGTTTATTTGCATAAGTTAACTTAAGGGTTTTAATAAAACAAACATTATGTTGTCAATTTCGTCAAAATCTTTTTACCTACATTTTGGAACTACTTATCTACTAGTTGTAGCTACAAATAGTCTTTTAGAGCCCCGCGCCATAGCTAAAACCGTTGTCCTATTCATTTATCACAAATTAAACCTCTTGTATTTATAGTGGAAATAGTACTTATACGAAATATCAACCCATTATATAATATGTAACCCATGTCGAACGTCAGATTATTAAAAAATAAATAATTTGCCTTATTTATACCGCGACTGAGACCCGTAACCCGTACCTATTATATAGTATGTGTAAAAAATAACGGTAGTTTAAAAACAGCCAGGGCATTAAAATATTTAAAAAAGTTATAGTAAAATTAGAAGAAAAATTATGAACATACAGTTCTCTATATAGACAAACGACATGAAAACGTTGTTTTATTAGGATGAATGTCATGTACATGTGATACATTAGTAAGCTCTGTATTCCAATTCCAGTGTATAATTGCTACAATAGCTCAATCAATGGTGCGATCACTACTGTGAATCCGCCTCATTGCGTCATTGTTCAACCTAATGCTTGCTACTGTGGAAGGCATATGCGTAGTCACCGAATAATTACATCACACCGTAATCTACTCTACACAAATTAGTATGACGAATTTGAATACACTAAGCGAGACCACAAACAGAATTCAACATACGAGTAACAAATCCTAGACTAAATAGTTATTTAATGCGGCGTTATTGATTATGAGAAATGCAATGTATAAAACACAGTCTAGATTTTTCTGCAGATTTACATTTCTGACATGAGGCTCTTCTTCAAAAGGAATTTATTACTCGAGCTTTGAAAATCCGATCCAATCCATAGTTGTTCTAAGTAGGACTTAGAATAACTATAAGTAAGGGAGTTAATGATAGTTACTGTTGTTGTTTGGTATGTTTTGTTCTCGTAAATAATGTGTTCCAAAGTCATTTTTTTTCCTTAGTTCAACAAATCTTCACTTCAACAGCCCGTTTACGCACACTGTTGAACATTTTTTTATTTTTTTTTATTAAATATAGGCTTACATTTGACCATAATCTCGCTTGATGGAAGACGAACATGAGCCTCCTCTTAACATACCTTGGTAAGCCAGGGTCATTGAATGTTAAGGTCGTAGTGTGAATATTACCATAATCGCTGTGAGATGTGTAACTAACATTGAATTGGACAGATGCTGCTGCCCATTCATCAGCTGAATATCCCTTAGTTGCCTGTTATGACACTCATTAGAAAACATGGGGTGGTCAAAATGTCTTTATTTGATTAAGAACTTTTTCGTATATTTACATACGACGATTCATTTAATGTGCATGATTTCTAACACTTGTTACCTAACTGAAATTACTTAGTAAACAAAATGACATTACGTTAGATCGCAACTTAAACTAATTACGGCGAGTTCAGATTCTGTTTGTTGCCAGAGAAGCCCCGCTTTCTCTTGTCCCATTAAAATAATAGGGCTACAAAATTAAATTTAACCGTTTTATTATATTATGTATAATACTTTGCTACAAAGTTGTTGGGGGGAAAATAAACTGTTCCATTAACTTAACTGTGCTAATATTAAATATAGCTTAGGCCATCGATAATTTTGTAAAATGAAAATTGTAATCAAAATAAAATGGTTAGGATACTTTATTTTTTCAGGAAGACTCTCAGGAGTATTGCGGCCTTAATATTGCTGTATAAAATACTGCTATCTCACATTGTAACTTCTAAAGAAGGCGGTTTTGTGTGTAGGCTGACAGAAATGTCAGTATTTACTCGAAATATTTCTTAGTCACTGATCACGACCTCCGAGATTTAAAGCGGGTCTTATACCGCTACTTTGCATCTACTAATAATCATCATCAGCCCAAATAATGTCCACAGCTAAACATGGGACTCCTCCCGAGAAAGAGGGTTTTTGCCATATTCACCACGCTTTACAGGCGGGTTGGTGACCGCAGTATTATGTTGTTGTAACACAAGAAAACACTGCTGCCCGTTCCTTGAAATACGATTATCATAGATGCAACGGCGTAACGTGCTTTCCGAGGCACGGAGGATAATCCCTCGACCAACCAGTCCGGCGAGGGGATCGAACCCACGACCTCCAAGATTTAAAACGAGCCAAATACCGCTACGCTATGGAGGTTGTCATATGATACGTATAATAGCAATCTAATCTTAAAAACTTTAATTTTATGATTAAAACTTGCTTTATTCAGAAATCATTCTAATATTCTAATTGAATACTTCTATTGAGTCGAAGAACATTTTGCGTTCAATATCTTCCCAAATTCAGAAGGATGTCTTATATTTAAACGAATGATAATTATAATTCACTCATTTAAATATAAATCGTCACTTGATTTACGATAAAAGTTTAACTCCCCTTACTGAAATTAATGCGACGACTACCTTTGAGATACTTTCACACGATTTAACATGATAATCGGTATTACGAAACGGCACTTTAAATAGAAAAATGTCTTGGAGAATATTTATGCTGGCTTTTTCGGCCTTTGTTGCGATAGTTTTGCTGAGTAATTTCAAATATTTCAATAGTTTGAAATGTACTTTTAAAGTGTTTTTAATATTCTTTAGCAATTTTATAAACTTTATTCCAGTTTGGTTTACTTTTTTGTTAGTGTACCTATGATAAATGTTAAGAGAAAAGTGATTATTTTATAGTATTAAATATATTCGCCCATTCAAAAGATAACGGAGTAGTTTTTAATTTGTTCTCTCCCAATTATGTTACTTACACTGTTAAAACAGACCCGAATAATTATCAACCGCACGCGTATACACTTATTTGATAAATAATTTTCCGAGTTAAGCTTATCTTCGATTTTTTAATAGGTTTTATTGCATGATATCGTAAATTAGTCTGTAACGAAAAACAAGTATTAACAAATTTTAAAACGCATTAACTATAATGAAATTATACATTATGTATTATAGTACCTATCTACACCGTGATTTTTAAGTGGTTGTTAGTAATAGGCAGGACCATTTGCCACCAGTATTACTACCGAGACGTAACACTAAAATTTTAAAATAGACTTACATACCTATGTTTTTTACAAATTTAGTTTCCATTTTTAGGAGACAGCAATCTTAAAAATACATATCAAAATGAGCTCTAGTGCCTTGCAATAAAAGGTAATGAAGGTTGTACGAACAGGTTAGAAGTCATTTTATTAATATTATTCAAAAAGTATACACATTAATCGGTAGAACTACCAAAAATCAATCAATAGGCATAAAGACAAAAAAAAAATTCGGTCCGTCAGTTATATTACCAAAATATATCGAAGATACAGTGCGTTTAAATTTCGTGTGACGTCACTTCTAGGCACAATTTTATCTAGTAGTGACGTCACAAGCCCCGCACTCCTGAAATTTATAGATTGGTGTTCTGTACCTTTTTAAAAAAAAAATTCGTGTCTAATATTTTCTAGTAATCTAACTAACGGACAATTTTTTTTTAATCTTTTTCCCTATCATTGATCATTAGCAAACAACAAAAAATCACAGTGTATCAGATTTTCCGCTTATTATGACATTCATAAATCACAATACTTGTGAAATTAGTAGTGGTTTGGAATGAAATTCACTAATTTTACGCCTATGCATATCACTAATTGCCACTAATGTTCCGTCCAGAATAATTAGTCCCGTTAGATATTCAAATGCAGCGTTCAATTCTACCTCCATTATTGCCACAAAAATGTTTAAAAAATACTGTTTACAACTCGACCCAGCGTTAACGACAAAACAGTGTAAATATACAGTAGACCGCAGTAAATATTACACTTTGAAATTTAGTAACCACGCTCGTAAATTCAGAGCGCGTACTCAGCTTTCGAGTATCTCTTTGTTAAATATAAGAACAGTGCCTAATACCTATAGCATTAAGCGTCATCTATAAAATGTGAAATTTTATTTAGTAATAAAATCGATGGTTATCACATAAAGTTTCACATTAACCAAATATTAAAATAAACGATTTAAAAATTCTGTCAAAATTATCATAACAATAAAATTGACAACCTACTACGTGGCGTAGCGGTGTTATTCTCACTTTAAGTTTCGGAGATTGTGGGTTCGATCCTCACGTCGGGCAAAAAATCTTTGTTTGAATTCCAAGATTTTCTTTCTGGGTCCTGTTGGTTGAGGGACTACTCTCCGTGCTTTGGAAAGTACTTTAAGCCGTTGGTCCCGATGTTATAATAATCGTAGATAGGTATATCAGGGAACGGACAGCAGCGTTTCCCTGTGTTACAACATACTAGGGTCACTAACCCGCGGCAGGAAGCCCATGTTCAGCAGAGATGATGTTTCAAATTGATCTAATACCATAGAATAACACTTTATTGGACCAAACTTATATTGAATACTTAAATGACAGATACGAATACAAAACAATAATAGTATTGCAAAGTTACCTTAACACTTGGGCACCTTAAGATTTCCCAAAGTTGTAACCTACCTATATAATTAATACTGAACCACTATTTAAAAAAAAGAAATGCTTATAAAATAAGCGAAACATCCTTCTTACACCAATCTGAAAGGAGGATCTGTCTATTGTTTTATCAGCCGTATCATACGTGTTTTTTAAAGCGTTCATTATTTTAATGGCATCAGGTGATCGAAGTGATACGTCACCCCACGGAGCGGGCGGAGAGCGGGCGGGGTTCCGGGTCGGGCTCGGCGCCTGCGGACGAGGAACGCTACAGGGAACTAGTCAAGGAAAACGAAGAATTACAGAAATTAATCGCACAGGTATATAATAATTTTATTATTATGACCCCGATGTGTCCCACTGCAGTACAAAGGCCTCCCTTCCTTCTTACCATTTTTTCCTATCACAAGCCACCAGGGACCAATCTTTTAGGAAAGAATCATCTCCATCATCATCGTCATCTCCTTCTGGTCCTACCGCGTCGCCTGTTCCTGCTAATAATTTATAATTTAAAGCGGCCGTAGCTCAAAGGCTAGGGCGTCTGATTTGCGATCAAAAGGACGACGGTTCGATCCCTACCCATTGCACTACCGACGTGAACCCACTCATAACACAAACATTTTAGCTCGGGACAGGGGGTTAACAAGCGTACTACCTTTAAAAAAAAAATATAGTTACCAATAAAATACAAAAAAGCACCCTACGGGCTGACCGACCGACCGAAAGCACTAGTGATCTGCCCCGGCTTTGCACGGGTAAGCTAAATTAGCACAAAATCTTGACTAATTATAAATGTTAACCGTCCTCAAGGTTCAATCTGTCTATTGGTAAAAACCGCTTAACAATCCGTACAGTTGTTTTTAAGTTTATTGCGAACAAACAAAAAAAAGGACTTTGTTTTATAATATGCAGTGACTTGATTTAGTATACAGCTTATTATGGCCAAGCTAATATTTTTTAATTATATGTTTTTTTTCTTTTTTTCAACGAATGTTTAATAAATCTATTACTATATTTTTAATGTTTGACGTTTCAATCACTGATGGTTAATGATTACTGACATATGTTTTATTGAATAAATGGCATGCACCGTCAACCAGTAGTGATTTTGCCAAATGGTCGAGTAGTGCTAAAAGTGAATATAAGTAGGTATACGACCGCTCATACCAAGAATACTGACCAACTTTGTGTTCAACTTGTAACTTTAAGCCCTTAGGCGCTTTGCGCTCAGTCTCCAGTCCTAGACAGATAACCGCAAAGTGGCTTCATTTCCGAGTCTCTTGGTGCTTCAAAGACCACGTGAAATCTTCCTGACCACTATACTACTAATTTACTTAATTGATACTGCTAATACAGCTTTCATTGTAATTTTGTTATTTTCATTGCTAATAATAATTTATCTCTTAGGATCATAAGTTTCGTCATTATTGGCCCGCATATTTTCTTTGGTGTACCTATGCCATCTAACTAACATCATATTATATCACTATCTTTTATTGTAATTATTGAATAATAAACTTCTAATAATCTTGTTTTATCAGCATAGCCATAGCTACATGGTAAACGAAGCGATTATTCAAATATGTGTGTATATTATTACTGACTAGATATAATCTAGGCGAAGGCTCGGCATGCCAATTATATAATTTT
The DNA here is from genome assembly GCA_947037095.2 of Nycteola revayana. Lineage (NCBI taxonomy): Eukaryota > Metazoa > Arthropoda > Insecta > Lepidoptera > Nolidae > Nycteola > Nycteola revayana. The sequence continues at coordinate 9,483,785 of OX344845.2, read as the reverse complement.
GAATATTGTTTTTTACATTTTGCGATTAATCTGCTAAATCGCTATCGAATTGTTGACGTAATTGTCATACCAGTCCACTTATAGCTAAAATAATATAACTATCAGATATAACAATAAATGAAAGTAATTTATTAGTTTCCAAATTAATAATTAAAAAATTGATATTCATTTGTTTCTTACATAGTTCGCTCGAAACTGAAATATAGACCAAGTTGATGTAAAGTTTACATCACACGTCACATTTATTTTTAGTTAGTTTTTTAATAAAGTTAAAATAATATAAATTACATACTTAACTGATAATATATTAATTATTGATTTAAGAAAAATAGGATACCATAATGATAATACGTACCTATATACTCTGTACTAATATTATATAAAGCTGAAAAGTTTGTTCATTTATTTGTTCGCTTGAAAGCGCTCATCACAGGCTCTATGCGTCCGATTTTTCAGATAGCCTATTTCGCAAGGAACGAACTATATTTAATTATAAAGTTCCTACGGGAACGATACAGCCACCCGCGGGAAGCTAGTCCTCAATAAAAAATGCCTTCGCTCGTTTAATCTCCCTGGTGTAAACTTCAGTTTAATGTTTAATTCATTGCATACTTTACTTTACATGTTAAAAAGACTGTCTTCAAGTATTTTTTATGCATTAAGTTTAAAAGAGCACTAACATATCAGCAAGTGTGTTATAAAGAAAGAAAGAAAATAAAACATAAAAATTGATAATTATTACTATTACCTACAGTTATAGGTACCATAAATGGGAACTGGCTTCAGCATTAAGCTACAACAAAAATCTAAAAGATAATTGCGCTGCGCTGGTATTCTTGCCAGCCACAGTTTTTGATATAACGAGTTGCTCATATTTTAACGAACGTATAAAGACTAAGTGAATTGTGACTTATAAGATATAACTTATAATAAAGCAACGTGTTTCACGTTATACGTGGTCCCATTGAGAGCTATAAACTGGCTAAGAGCTATTTTATAGTTTATGGAGAGCTAAACTATAATTTGACATACAAGAAGCAATTTAACTCTTAATCATTACATAGTATAAAATTTAGTCGCTTCCCACTGTTTGTCTGTAGTCTGTACCTATGTATGCTTAAATCTTTAAAACTACGCAACGGATTTTGATGCGGTTTCTTTTTTAATAGATAGACTGATTCAAGAGAATGGTTTATATATACATCAGCATTGAATCCGTGCGAAGCTGGAGCGGGTCGCTAATTTAATGTAAAACTGAAACCTGAACGCGGTGAATTCAAAACTGGTAAACGAACTTCCATATGAATTTTCATTTCATTTCATTCACGAATAGGAAAACTACTCTGAAACTGCTTGACGGGTTTGAAAAATTATTTAACCGTTGGGAAGCTCCACTATCTCCGGTAAACATAGGCTATATTTAATTATGAAGTTCTAGCTAGTCTATACCTACTAATATTATACAACAACCTCCGTAGCGTAGCGGTAATTGGCTCGCTTTAAATCTCAGAGGTCGTGGGTTCGATCCCCACACCGGACAAGAAATCTTTGTGTAAATTCTAAGGTTTCTTTCCGGGTCTGGTTGGTTGAGGGACTACCCTCCGTGCCTCGGAAAGCACGTTAAGCCGTTGGTCCCGATTGTTATAACATCATCTATAATAATCGTATATCAAGGAACGAGCTTCAGCTTTTTCGTAGCGTTTCCGACTTCCGACGTTTCCGGCTATGGCAATACCCTCTCTCGGGAGGAGGCCCATGTTCAGCAATGGACGTTATACGGGCTGATGATGATGATTATAACTAATATCATAAACGAGATCGTTCTATAGAATTGTTAAAAAGAGAGAAGATTAATTTTATTGGATATTTGTTTGTAACAAATAAACCTCAAAACTACGGGAATTATTTTTTAGATTTTCATCTTTAGATTAACAAATAGATAAAATCTTTATTGTACACTAATATGAAAATTTTAAAACTAAATTCTATACAGGGTAGGTACAATTTGCGGAATTATCACACAATGATAACCATTATAGAACTACGTTATCGAGGTAATGAGATAGGCTATATTTTATTACATAGTTCTCTCAAAGAATGCGAGTTACAGGTAAAACCGTGTGATAAGCCTAAGTATTTTACTTTTTTATTATAGTAATTCTTCATCGGTCAAACTACAACGAAACATCAATTTACCTAACTGATAATAACTTAATAATAACTCCTATAACATAGAATATGAAAAAGATATTTTCTATGCAAAAGATATTCCAAAAAAAAACAGTGCGAGTGGAATAGTGTATTGAGTGAAGATGCCGTATCTTATTTATAGACGTAAAGGATATCAAATACATTTCTTTAATTCCTTACGTACTTTGATTAAATTAAGATATTTTATCTACAAAATTGTATACCTAAATATTTTCAAAACACATTTAAATTGTACAACGTTGCTAAATATATACTGAAAATGAATTTTCTTGACTGTAGGTACTAAAATCTTTCACGCTACGTTTAATAACCGGCTTTGTGAGAGTGAAAGTAAAGCCACCCACGGGGTTCACCCGCTCAAATCAAAATAGAAACATACTACAAAACATCTTACATTTATGGTAGTTATACTAGCTCTACCGCGCGGTTTTACTATAGCTAATTTTAATTATCTTTATGTTTCTTTGGAAGTTTATTCTGCCTAACCTCCAAGACTGTAGTTCCCATTTAGACGACTTTAATTATAAGATAACTTTCAAAATTCTTATTTTACGCGGATGAAGTCGCGGGCAGTAGGGAGTAGTAAATGTCTTATAATTTCTGTAATCTCCCAATTCCTAGTGAAATTCCCATCAAATTGTTTCTAGCCTAATAGATGTGTGCGTGCCCACAAACTCAATTTCTAAATCAATTTCAAACGTTGCCAACGTTCCAAATTTAGGGCGAGTTCCAAATTTAATAATTAAAAAGTAAACAACGTAAGCTCATATATTTCGGAAGCACATAATATTTCGGACTCATGTTAGATAAGTTAGAAACGTAAAGCATTGTACAATAGGAGAAAAAACTTTATTTTAATAGCATTCTCGCGCAATTTCATTCGCGTAGATCCCGTTGCCACTAGAACTTCAATATAAAATAATTTCCTTGCACGCTTCATATGTAGGTTATCAAAAGATTTATTCTCTGCAAATATAACGTTTGATTAAGATCAAGATTTCATGGTTCCAATTTAGTTTCAACTGCAAGTTAACTTAGAGACTGTTAACTCTAATTACCAGCTGACACATATTTTGATAGTTCAGTTCCCAACTAGAAATATTGAATACTATCTTCCGCGCGCGGTTTCACTCGTCTGTCTATCCCCCGTTCCCGTTGGAACTTAATGATTCAATATAGCTAATATCTTCCCCGATAAATGGGCATCTAACACTGAAATCGTACCAAGAAATCCTGAGATTGGCGTGTTAAAGTAAACAAACTCTTCAGCTTTATATATTAGGTAAGTATTTAGATTTCAGCAAAACAATGTCGTGTCAATGTCAATTTTTCTAGACTATACGCCGTATAGTTACGCTTTAACACTACTATTTCAAAAATCGAACGTTTATTAATTATTTTTGTTTAATTTTAAAACTTTTACGATATAGAACCGTAGTCAACAAAATTTCGAAAAAATGTGTCATAGAATATTTTTTCGTCTCTTATTATTAGACTTTCCTATTATTATTACTGTCTCAAGAACCGGTAACAAGAGTCACTCTGTCATTATCATAATAGAATGAACCTGTAGACCAGACGCAACGCTGCAGTTTCAAAAGTCTGCTACAAAAAATGCCACTTACTATTGTATAAATAAACTTACTACTGCAAGAGGGCGACCCCTGTGGGACTTGGACCTCGGCTCAGGGCGGTCGCTGAAAGAGGGATTCAGGGATTATGACTTTTAGTTGTATAGGGGAGTTTTGTGCAACTGTCACTCTACGTTACAGTTCGTGGGCCTCTCGTACTTCGGGTCTACGAGGGCATCGGAAAGATCTTTGCAAACTAAGAGTCTGGTGCGAGCCGACTACCTACTCATCCTCATTTTATAAACGTAGAAATTTATCTAGACTATAAAAAGTTTTACTCGAATAGTTGCATAATTTACTTTTAAAAATAATGTTATAATTATTCATTTTTAATGAAACTAGCGACCCGCCCCTTCTTCGCACGGGTGCAATACTAATGTATCATCCATATAAACCTTCCTCTTAAATCAATCTATCTATTAAAAAAATGTCCTTAGTTAAAATATGTTGCGTAGTTTTAAACATCTAAGCATACATAGGACGGACATACAGCGGCAAGCGACTTTGTTTTATACTATGTAGTGATTAATGATACTAAGCCCGCTAAGGTTATTGATAATTTTAGCATAAATTCTACTTTGCTAGCAAACAAAACCATACAGAAACTATTTCCTTTTATTTCAACGTGAAAATATTTTCAGTTTAACCCAATGAAGAAAATTGAATATTGCTTTCAACTATGTTTACATAACTACCTTAGTTCCCGTGATGGCTACCGTCTTCCGTCGAAGTTTGTTAGGTTTCCGAATACATAGTCAATGTAACACAATAGCTTTAATACTCTTTTGAGTATTAAAGCTTTGTTCATAAAGAGCATTATTCTAATTAAACAATAGTAAAGCTAGAACTAACTTCATGTTACAAATATAACAGCTGTAAAGCCTCATTTATGGTGAATCGGAGGTCCGCATTAAATTCAAACGAATGCGGCGTTATATGAATGTGTTAATGGATTCGTTTCATTTTCATTTAAAAATTCAATTTGTAGTTATTAGCTTAGAATTGACCACTACATATTTTCCTATGAGTGCCGTAAGAGACGACTCAGGGACGTGCATCTGATGGATGGGCAGTAGCATCTATTATATAGTAGATGGACGGATGACCTGGTAAAGGCCGCGGGATCACGGTGGATGCAGGCCGCCTCCAACCGTAGTAACTGTAAATCTATGAGGGAGGCCTATGTCCAGCAATGGACGTCCTACGGCTGAAATGCTGAAAATGATGAATGTATGCATAAAACACATTTTTTGGTCGGTCTGTAACTTAACCTAATCTCCAAAACGTAGTACTGATTTAGACCAAACATCAGTGGTAGAAAGCCTAGATACTATAAGGAGTAATTCAATCTTTTTTCTAATCTTACTATTATTTATTTTTTGGAAAGCAACCGTTTATTCATTTTACGCGGACTAAGTCGCGGGCAGCTAGTATGAAAATAAATATTTACCTACAATACAGAAATGAATAATCTGTAATAATAAAATTTACACCATTAAGCCAATTAAGGAAATTGAATATTGCTTAATCTGTATTTAGATAAAAGAGACGTCTACCATTTTCAGTCAAAATTCGTAATAATTCTGAATCTGGTCAATGTAACACAATCACTTTAAAGCAATACAATACCTAGAACTCACTTCATGATCCGAATATAAAAGCTGGAAGGGTGAGCGGGCATCTTATTATTTCTGTTAATATGAGAACATACGACGTTAATTTGAAAGTGCAATATTTACAACACTACACGAACTGAAAATCTGTTATGACGAGATTAAATTCGCACCATATTTGTTAAAGTTGTTTGTAAAAGCTACTTTGAATGTATAAAAGTTATCTCTAGTAAGTATATATAGCACTATTTACAGTAAAAAGAAAACATATATATGCTCTTATTATATAACTCGGGAAGCTACAAGCTTTGTTTCACCCGCGTAACTCCCGTCCCCGTAGGAACTTCATCATTAAGCTTATGTTGCCTACTTTTGGAAAATATAGCTATTTTATGGTGAAAAAATGTTTCAAATCGGACTAGCCGTTTCTAAGATTAACGCGTTCAAGCAAACATACACACTCTTCAGCTTTATAATATTAGAAATATACTAAGCGAGCAGGGACCGAATTACCGGTATTTTTTTTATAACGATACCATTTACCGTTACGTTAACGATAAAAAAATAACGATATTAATAACGATACCCATAGGTCAGTTAACGTTATCTAATTACCAGTATTATTACCGGTTAAAATTGCAATTGTTATACCGGTAATTTATACGCCTATCTCTTTCTAACAATGAAGTTGGGGAGACTAGCATATTTTGGTGTTAGTACGAGTTACGACTAGCTAAAACCGGGACCCTATTACTAACACTCCGCGGTCCGTCTGTCACCAGGCTGTATCTCATGAAACGTGATAGTACCGTATTTCTATTGCCGCTATAACAACAAATACTAAAAACAGAATAAAATATTTTTTATTATATATTTATTATTATTGTTTATTATATAATATTTTTTAAGTGGGGCTCCCATACAACAAACGTGTTTATTTGCCGTTTTTTGCGATGATAGTACGGAACCCTTCGTGCGCGATTCCGACTCGCATTTGGCCCGTTTTTTTAACTTAGGTTTCTAGCGTCCACTAAGTTGCAATTAGTGGGTGATATAGGATATTGTATGGGGTAAATTAGTCCCAACTACAGAACTTTGCATTGTGATTTGTGCCTGGTCTGACATGAACTTGGCCGATTTTTTATTTAATAATTCCTCTATCCTACTGTAGCAGTAATTTGAAAGATTTTTATTTGTTTACATTTTTATTTATTTATTTGGCTCTCCGACAACCTCCGTAGCGTAGCGGTATTTGGGACAACCTCCGTAGCGTAGCGGTATTTGGCTCGCTTTAAGTTTCGGAGGTCGTGTGTTCGATCCCCACACCGGACAAGACATCTTTGTGTAAATTCTAAGATTTCTTTCCGGGTCTGGTTGGTTGAGAGACTACCCTCCGTGCCTCGGAAAGCACCTTAAGCCGTTGGTCCCGATTGTTATAACATCATCTATTATAATCGTATATCAAGGAACGGGCAGCAGCGTTTCCTTGTGTGGTACAACATAATACTGCGGTCGCCAATCCGCCTGCCAAGCGTGGTGACTATGGCAAATACCCTCCCCCGAGAGGAGGCCCATGTTTTGCGGTGGATGTTATACGGGCTGATGATGATGATGATATTTGGCTCTTCTACAATGAGTACACTGTTACATTAAAAAACAATTATATTGTAAACTTAAGTCTAAATGTCTCACTACTTACAGAAGAGCACTGCATGCACTATAATATTAGCAAAAAATAATTATTATAAAATTTCAATACAATTAACATATTAAACTAAGTTGGATAAAATTGTCTTTCAAATAAAATTAAAATAAAATATTGAATAGATAATAATAATAATTAAATTAGATTACAATTTGATTAAAAAAAATTACAATATACCATTACATTAAAAAGGTAATTTATTATTCATCATCATCAGCATTTCAGCTGTAGGACGTCCACTGCTGGACATAGGCCTCCCTCATAGATCTTGTTGCGGTTAGAAGCGGCCTGCAGCCACCGTGATCCCGCGGCCTTAACCAGATCATCCGTCCATCTAGTAGGTGGACGTCCTACGCTACGCTTGCCGATCCGCGGTCTCCATTCGAGAACTTTTCGGCCCCAACGGCCATCTGTTCTCCGTGCTATATGGCTTGCCCATTGCCACTTCAACGAACTAATCCGTTGAGCTATGTAGTAAAGGACCACGTTTCGGATCCATAGGTCATCACTGGCAACCCGCACTGGTTAAAGACTTTCGTCTTCAGGCACTGAGGTATTTTGGAGGAAAAGACGTTGCGAAGTTTCCCGAACGCTGCCCATCCGAGTTGGATTCGGCGATTGACCTCCTTCTCGAAGTTGGACCTACCTAATTGGACTCTCTGTCCTAGGTATACATATGCGTCAACGACTTCAAGAACCGTATTCTCAACCATTATAGGGGCAGGCACAACATGGACGTTAGACATGATTTTCGTCTTGTCCATGTTCATTTTAAAACCTACCGTTGTGACGTTGGGAGACTCGGTTGAGGTCTTCGAGCATTGTACTGAGTTCTTCCATCGACTTTGCCATGACCACGATATCATCAGCGAATCGAAGGTGAGTGATGTATTGGCCGTTGATGTTGATGCCTAGTCCTTTCCAATTCAGAAGTTGAAGGTGTCTTCTAAAGTGGTCGTAAACAGTTTCGGAGAAATAACGTCTCCCTGTCTTACGCCTCTTTTTAGTGGAATCGCCTTCGTACTCTGTTCTTGTACTCGAACCGACATTGTGGAGTTTCTATACAAACATTTCAACTCTTCGATATACTGATAGTCAATACGGCATCGCTGGAGAGACTCAAGTACGGCCCATGTTTCGACCGAATCGAAGGCTTTCTCGTAGTCCACAAACGCTAAACAAAGCGGCAAGTTATATACTCTTCGGTCTTCTGTATTACTTGCCGCAGCGTATGTATGTGGTCTACGGTACTATAACCTTTTCGGATTCCGGCTTGTTCGGGAGGCTGAATGTCATCAAGCTTTCGTTCGCGACGATTCGCAATAACCCTGGAGAACAGCTGCTTATAGACATGACTCAAAAGCGAGATGGGCCTGTAGTTCCTTAGTAAGGTGTTATCGCCTCTCTTAAAGAACAACACCACGTCGTTTTTGTTCCATGCTTTAGGCGTGGTGCCTCCGAGCAAGGCGGAATTTAAGAGCCTCTGAAAGACTTTAAGTACCGGTAATCAACACGCTTTCAGGAGCTCTGATGTGTTTTTTGCAAACTAATGGTCAGGAGGATGAGGGACAAGTCGCGATCACGGGCGCATTCTTCTCCTGTGGATCGGATAGAAAGCTTATATCAAAACGAGGCTAGTAACTACAATATAAAATTTATTAACTACCAAACTGTACGGTAACTTTTTAAAAGTCTATAAAATACAAAATTTGCGTTATTTATGAGCTTAAGTTAAGTTTATAAAATTTTAACCAATAGTCGCATATTTAATTGTTTAATTATAACCATTGGTTTGCCATGATATTTAATAACAGATAACATCGCAAATACGTACATTATACTATCTACAAAAGTAAAATTTTTTTCATATAATTCATATAGTAACAAAACCGACGCAGATACAACACAACTAGCATCTAACCAACAAAAGCATTCAAAGATTTCAGAAACAATTAAAAATGCTTCATATTAGGCGTTCGCTCCAGTGGGTGTTAGTTTTTTAAAACCATAGAAAAACAAACCAAATCCACATAACTACTCCCAAATAGGGCAATGATAGAAATAATATCCTACTAATATTATAAATGCGAAAGATTGTATGTGTGGATGTATGTATGTTTGTTACTCTTTCACGCAAAAACTAGTGAACGCATTTGTCTGACAGTTTGCACGCATACTTAATAATATAAAGAGGAAAGATTTGTACGTAAATATGTTTGTAAAGAATTGGCTCAAAAAGTACAGGACCGATTTAAAAAAATATTTCACCATTTGAATGCTACATTATCAGTTATCACCGATAAATATAGGCTATATTTAATTATGAAGTTCCCACGGGAACGGGAGTTACGCGGGTAAAACCGCGTGCGGGAAGCTAATAGTTGACTAACTGGATAGATATGTTAATATAGGCTATAAAACATCACGCTCCAATCCACTGAAGCAGAGTAACGCGGGTAAAACCGCGGGTCGTAGCTAGTCTATAATAATATTATAAAGAAGAAGATTGATTTTTTTTATAAAAGATTACTAGCAGAGTCTTTGCAAACTACTGTTATATATTACTATATTCTCGTTAACCCCTTGTGCTAAGCTAAAATACCTGTGTTACGAGTGGGTTCGCGTCGGTAGCGCAATGCGTGCGAATCGAACCGGCGACCACATGATCGCAAGTCCGATGCCCAGCAATTGGACTACTTGTCCGATTTCAACAATTCTTTCAATATTAGATAGCCCATTAATAGAGGAAGGCTATATGATGGCACACTGAGGCCAATACGAGCTGAGCACCAGTAAGAATCTTTTAAAATCAGAGTTAGCCCAAAATCTTGAGGTCGCCGGTTCGAACCACACCCATTGCACTACCGACGTGAACCCACTCGTAACACAAGCATTTTAGCTTAGCACGAGGGGTTAACAAGAATACTAGTAGACTGCAAAATGCTGTTAGTAAGGTCAAAAAAAAACTTCGCAGTGTTATTGTATCTATTTTTTTTTTTTTGTATGTCAAACCACCTGCAAATGTACCTATATATTATTCCTGCGAATACATAATTATGATTATGATTATGATGAAGTAGCAAAAGCCTTGTGGCGAACAATCCGAAAAAAAAACTCGATGTTTGTTATGATCACTAAAATAAAATAACACGCGTGAGCGCGAGCCGTCTCGTACTCATATTTTTGTTGCCGCTCCGCTTAAGCCCCGCCCAATGCACGGCGCGCGCGCGGCACTCGTTTCGGTTTGGCAACGTCGCACCAGACGTTGCTAGATTTTTGCGAAATAACGCTATTAGTAACGCTATTAAAATACCGGTAAATCCTGCGATACAACGTTATTTTTATCGTTAAATAATTAACGTAACGGAACGAAATGTTTTGGTACTTTTACCGGTATTTTTTTGGTAACGGTAACCGTCCCTGTAAGCGAGTAACATGGGCTATATTTTCAGGATGATTGAAAATGTAAATTACGCAAGTAACAACGAAAGTCAAATAAAGGCTTTATTTTATATTGATAGATGTATCTTAAGACATGGTCTTAGCAAAAAAGGTACTACTGCCTTGACTTGACATAAATTAACTAATAGGTACTAATGTATTTATGTCAAGACAGCTGTCTAATGGTCATCCTTCTACGTGACAATTGAACAACTATGTTGTTTTTAACCAAAAATATTACATTTACAAAAATACTCCACATACAAACAAAGTCTTTGTATTACCTAACTACAGGGTACTAGCAGTAGAAACTATTCATACACATTAACTAACTTAACCATTTCCCTCTAGGACTGTCACAAGTTCCTTGCATAATAATAGCATAGTTTAACTACGTCTACGGTTTTACTTACACTGTGATAATAGATAAGTTTTGTGATGCAACAGCGAAGTTTGTTTTCAGAAGGAAGAGCGGATTCGGGTGCTGAAACAGAAGCTCGCGGAGCGGGAAGCGGCAGCGGCGGGCGTGACGCAAGGTACGGGTGGCGGCGGGGGCGGGGGCGTGTTGGCGGACCTCGCCACCGCTACCTCCGACTATGGCACCTCCACCAACTACACTCGCTCTTCGCGGGCCTCCGTCTCTGACCTTGATTTCTCCGAAAGCTACCTCTAAATTATTTCCACCCTGAAACAAATACAAAAATAAACCTCCACATTACCCATTCCACCCGCCATTGCGTTGTTTTTATTAACCCGACTGTCATGTGAAATCTTATTGTCTCACATTTTCAATATTGCAAATGTAATAAACATTCGGCTAATATCGTTGTACCCGTGCCAATCCAATTGTACATTTCTCCGTGAAGTAAAACAATAAACATTTATAGGTATGACAAAATTGTCATTTAAATTGCGCTTTGTATTTGCGAATTCAATACCCATATTATATTTTGTATTAAAGACACCTAATTTCCTATGCTAACGATTAAAATGATTAAAAACGGCCTATAAAATCACGGCCTATTTCACGTCTGTTGGGAAGCAATTAGTTAAATAGATTAATTCCATTTTGGAGACGGGCTCGTCTGTGGGCAGTACGGAATCAAATGGCGCGGCGGTGAAATTCGGTGAGATTAGTTGTTCACCGGTGAAATCACACTCAACCCTCATTACCCGCCGGTTGAGTCGCCATTAGCAATCCCTGACCCACTCTCTCATTCCAACGTCTCGATCGAGCCAGATTATTGTTTTCAATTAATAAGGAATGTTACAAGTTATAAGCTGACTATTCCTTTACTCTAGAGAATAATTTGCATTGCATTCCTATCCAAATATCGTCACTCTATCGTGAATTCCTATGCACACTTGTTCAATGGAATACCCTCTGTATTTTATTATAACAATTAATTAAATATTCTTTATACATCCTTTATGATTGCATTTACAGCCTGACCACACCTGTGAATTATTATACATAAAATTTATCCTATTTTGTTTATAATGTCTACATTTTACCCCACAACCATTAGATAAAGTAATTAATTCTACTATAATAATAATAATAATAAAATTTTGTTTTACTTAACTTATTGACGTCATTAACTTATGAGAAAACTACGTAATATTTTGTGTCAGTGATTGCGCATCGAATAAATGTTGATAATTGTGTGAAAATTAATGTAAACTTTTAAAATAAACCCTAACATGTGCCCAATTAATTGGTTTAACGTTTCACGCAATATATTCGCACGAGACCAAGGAATATTCTAATTCCTTAACATATTCACGAGGCAGTAAAACTCGCAATATGTTTGAGCCTTATGCGGAGATATTTGAAACGTGATTATTATATAAACCTCTTAGGCCGTAGTCAGCCTGGACAGCACAAGCAAAACAATTACAGATTTAATAATTTCGTGTATTATTGTTTTATAGAAATAAATCTGCTTACTCATTTCGAAGTATTCCAGATGAAAGCAATTGAAAACTGAATTGCTCAAATGTTGTTTAATGATTTGGTGGTCCAATTAGTGCGTTTCACCCGCTGTCAGTCAGACCACGGCCTATCTATTAACTCTACCTCACACATACTATAACGATTGCACGTATCCTTACGTCTAAACAACTTAGCTACTATTCCTACTAGACTGATTTAGTGGTATTCTTAGACTATGAGATCTACTCATTAATCGTTTCTACATACTCAATTGTAAGCTACGATCTGTAGATGTTACTCTAACATTCCATTAGGCGATTAGTTTTAGTATTACTTTATATCTCTTCTGACGAGAAGTACCTATAATGTTAAGTATCGCTGCAACGATTGTTCTTTATGCATTTTGAAGATTAAACGTCATTATTATTACGTACACGTTTTTCTTCAAATCGACACTTCTATTTTATTGGCACAATATATTTAGATAGCATTAGCCTATTGTTAAAAGTTGACAAATAATATTTATTTTAATGAGTGATATCATTGCTTTTACTTAAATAAGTACAATCAAGTCCATATTGTATTAATTTAGTTCTTATGATATATTTTTTTAGCGTAATTATATCGCTGCTCGAATTCATGCAGTCAAATCTCGTTATGATGCACAGTCGCCGTCGCTGAATGTATGAACGTTACATTCTGATGAATTATTTTTAAGATAAATCAGAAAGTTCACATTTAATGTAAAGGGGAGAAAAAGACCATTTAATTGAAGACTATAAAGAAAAAAATTACCGAGCTGAGAATCGATAGCTCGATGTACACAATAGGTATGTTGCGAGCCCTGTGTTCACCTCGTAATAGTAACGTAAGTAGTTTGAAGATGTTGTCCGAGCCCCGTAGTTCCCATGTTGTGTCACCCCCAGGAATGCATGTCACCCACACTCACCGCACTTAGCCAACACCGGTCCTTTGTACGGCGTGCTTTTGATTATGCTTCCGTGCAGTTCGCTACTACTGTAGTACTGTACCGAGCACTACACGATTGAGTATTCGTTAATGTTCTACCAATATCTAAATTCAATTATATTTTATTTCCATCTATAATACACTTACACGCATAAATTTACACACAGCACCCCTTGATTTATATTGAAATAATTGAGTTGTGTAAATTTAGGTATTGATGTGTAAATATCAATAGGTAAATATTGTTAGGTGTTGTGAGGGCTGACTAACGAGATTTCCTTGCATGAATGTCTGATATGATTGTTTTATTTTATGTAAATTGCGCTTATATTTGTTTTTATATAGAGTACTGAGTTCGATATTATGGGAAATTTTGAGCCGTAGCGTAAATACAAAGATACCTTACTGTTAAATAATAATCTCTGACGTTATTTAGTGCATTGAACTTGTTCTTTAAATATTATCTTCTCATCTCAATAGACATTTATAAAAATCGCCTTGATGTTCCTTAAGTTTGCTTTTTTATTTCAATTTCTATTCTTTATATCAGCAACACAGTAGTTCTAAAATATAAGTATGTTGAAGGTTTTACACATAATGTAATATTGTTTGTGACATCTGGCTATATGTGCAGTCTCGTAACTATTGTAGTTATATTAGAATTAGGTACTTACTGCTTGATGTGAGGCTAGTGAAAACAGCGTAGAACATGTGCTCAATATTGTAATTTAGTGTTGAATGTTGGACTATTGTCGTAGTTACGAGATAGGACATATAGACTAAAATATGAACCTAATTAACTAAATGATCTTTTTCTCTCTCGACAGATGTACAGGACGAACACATCTGATCGCCCGCAAGGCAATCTTCGATAGAAATATTAGATTACTAGCTGAATTAAATGTTGAATAGAACTGTCATGGCGCTGTAGTGAATTTCTTTTATATTGATAAGAAAATAAAAGTGTTCTTATATTGTTAGTTAACTGGACGAAGTGTGTTACATTTGCAGCGGAGTGAACTCCGCTGAACTAACGTAGCTAATCAATTACTATATATATATTGTAGTACCATACAGTACCCATCGGATCTTTTAAGTTACTGTAGGTTCTCTAGAGCACAGTTCATGAAGACATACAGATGTACATGTGAATATACTTGTTAAATAGTTGATTGTAATTGATCGTTGCTCAGTGGATAATAAAATGGAAGTAGAATAAAGCGGAAAGAAAAGTCGAACGATCACACTGTAAAGTCGAAGACTGCATGCACCTAAACTTTAATGTACCTAATTTCTCATTGTGTGAGAACTCAAATATGAAATAAAATTATATATATATAACTTGTGACATATTTACATAAAAATGGCAATCTGCAATCCCAATTAAATGTAGAGTTATGTTTAACATATCACAATCAAATGATGAATACTGATAATAATTGGAATTTATTAGTAAGACATTTGATCATGTACGAATTCTAAGCCGCTCAATCCCAGTGATATCGGATGCCAAATTCAGATTCGTTCACCCACTCATAATGATAAACACATATTTATTATCAACTCAAAACTATTTCTCTAACTATTTTGTATCGGTTCAAAGAGAACGATCAAACATATACAGATTTTAATAGACAAAACCACCTTCTTATCATATATTCGGTGCTTTTTAAGCACCGAAAAATATATAATTAATATTCTTTATTTGTATTTATTTCTGCAAACTTTTTTTAATGTTAATAATTTATTTATACCAGTTTAAATAAAATGAAATATCACAAAAATAATTTCATTACAAAATTTCCGTAATTTAGACAAAAAGGTCTAATCGACTTTTAATAAGCAAAATAAATATTGTTTACTCCCGATTAATTCACTATCCTTTTAAATTGAAAGTCAGATGAGATCACGAATTTATTTTAGCTTTGTAACAAGTTTTAGTAATCACTGAATGAAATGCACTGCAATCATTACGTTTTCACTACATTTATATTTTATTCACAAATGCTTATGAAAACCGCGTCCGTTAAAATACTACATACACACGACATTTAAATTCTATACTAGGAATAAGTATCGATATCCAAATTATTTAACTAGTCAAAATCGATAAAGAAGTCAAATTTCAATAACAAATCCGTCATGTCACCGTACAGACAATTTAGAATAATAATACAGTTGTTACAGCACTGCCAAATCATTTGTATTTTTAAGTAGAATAAAATGAAATCTAGTTGGGAACTAGATTATAGAATAGAGTTATGTTTTATTTCCTGATATTTTCCTGGTTAGTGCAAGGCATAGAGATAGGATGGCCAACCGTACTATAATACGGATAGTATTGTTCTATATTTCGAATAAATTTATTGTAATATTAGCTATTTTAGTTGGATGGATCCCTCTTTTGTTTCGCAACCGAAATAATAGAAACCAACTAAATAATTTGAAACTTTAAAAGACAACGGGAAAACATTTTGAAGACTTCTTTTTCTTTTGCCTATTATGAAAAGTACTATAATCATCCGCACAAATTTTGGCAACTGCATATAGAGGTAATACAAAAATGTTGTGAGCCAGATTAATACAAGATATGAGTATTACAGCTTCGCCGTTCGTACATCGCTACAACTGGCCTAAAATGAACCAACGCTCGTGTAGATGCCTGTTCCCGAATGTCTTTTTGGCGACTGTTCAAAAACCAGTCTAGTTTTATTTTCCCAACTTTAAAAGAAAGATCCATCCAAATAACATCGCTGTGTCTGAAGTCTGCAATTACTGTGGAATGTTGTTACATAAAACGAACGTTATTTTATTTATTATTGCCAAGACATATTGTTTTATATTACTCCGTATAATGTTTGTTCTATGAGGCTTGTTAAATTTTAATATACAGTTATGCACACATGATTTGATATTAAGTTTTGAATTGTTTATAATAATAAATCTTCAAGTTGTGTAAATCTTCTATACACGTACGTACATCACGCATTCGGCCTTAGAAAGATTTGACTGCATAGAATTAATAATTTTTGTTACGGTGGTCTCCAAGTTGTTGTTTAAAGTTGTATATATTGTTTCTTAAAATTTAAATACATTTAGGAAATCGTTGATATTCTAAATTTTATTACATTTTAAAATGATTACGATACTTTATTGAACTTTCGTCAATGAGAGGGCCTCGGATTATCGAGGCAGGTATCCCCGCAATGTTATATTATGTACCCATTGATATAACAGAGCAATGTGTTTTATTAGATGTACAGTATATTAAGTTATTGTTTTGGTTTTCTTTTGTAACATTCAACAAACAGATCGGGTATAAGGGGTGTGCCTCTAAAAAGCCTACATTGACGAAATGCGATCGTACAAGTTTATCTAGATTGTTAGTTATAATGTCAAGTTTATTATAAGCTTCGTAATAATTAGTAAATTACTTTCCTGTGATCTGTACGTTTGGTTGTATTAAACGTTTCACCCAAATCATCACTGTGTAAATAAAGAGTCATCGAAGATCTGAATGTAGAAACATCTTTTATTTTCTAACCTTTCGTCAATTAAATAAAGGATTGGGAGAAATCATTTTCATTTATTTTCGTGTAGGTACAATAGAAATGTTCTAACTTTTCAAAGTGAAACTGCGATAAATTCTGGCGCGTGCTTTATTTCTTTTTTATAGTGATCCTTAATCGAAAGCAAACTCATAAATTCTAAACGGGTATGCACATATATGGCTTATCACAAAAAGCATAGACGTCGTCGTAGAATGATCTTGTAAAATCAGCATTTCTGAAAACTTTTAATTTTAACCTTAAATCCATGTAGGTATTTTTGACGTTCCACAAAATGGCGCGAAAATAAAACTTGGGAAATTATTTTCATTGATTCTTACTAGTAAATATGTACAGATAGGTAGGTGAAAGCACCAGACATACGAGGTCCAGTACAAATCTTATGTATGGTGCTTACATCTACGTGTAATTATTATATTCAAACAGCTAAACGTACATTTTTGAAACATGAGTGACTTTACGTTTGCATCTGGTTCAGCCAATTTCATTATAATATATATATATATATATATATATATATATCAATCAATTGCTGTTCGTGAGTCTCGCTAAAACTTGAGATCGGCTGGACTAATTTGGTTAAATTTGGTTTTAAATTATTTGTGGATGTCCAGGGAAGGTTTGAAAGGTGAGTATATAAATAAATAAAATAAATAAATTATTTATTTCTTTCACAAAATAAGAATGTACAACAATGATATGAACTTGCATTTCAATATGACGATAACTCACGAATGCATTGGCTTTTGCAAATACTTAAATTATATAAATCAAACTATAATAGCAACAAAGATGGCTTCGTTTTCAACTACACATTATATAATATAGTAATTATAATATAATATAATAACTACATTATTATGTAGTTCATTTCACATAAGAGTGGTACTGTGACAAGTGTATGTCAAAAAATTAAAAGTATTTTATATATTAACAGTTAAAAATAGCACAAATTAAACTGAATTCCATAGAATTAAGGTTTTGGCTCTGGCTTAAATAGCCTTTTCAGCCTGTAAATCCCTATTTATTAGGAGTCCATATCGACGTATTCTTGCAGCCTCGTAGAATACTATAGTGATCATTACCGTATTTTTTGTTTAATTAATGGTCTACTGTTCCTGGTCTACTGGAATCATTCTTAAATAAAATGTTTATATAATGAAACGGGATTCCAGCGTCCAGGACCAAAAGCGGGTCGAACAAGTTTTGATACGGGGCCCATCTAAGACTCGATATGTCACTACCTATCGCAATATCATTTCTTATGAAACGGACTGTAGATAAAACAAATTTCGGCAAATACATATTTTTTTTTTCTTAAAAAAAAGACAACTCCCGCACTAGGGAAATAAATCCCTGTGTCGCGGGGGACTTTACAAACATTCATATAACGGACACAAAGAACACCCAGACTCAGAACAACTATTTGTGGTTCACACAAACAATTGTCCCGGGTGGGAATCGAACCCAGAACACCCGAACATTGCATTTCTTCTAATCATCAATTTTACAGTTACAATTAAATGTGTTATGTTGTAAATGTCAAAGTCAATCAAAAAATTCAAAAAAATCACTGAAATACTTGCAAGGTAGACATAATAGGAGGCACTTCTTATTAAAATTAATTTTAAGGCGTGTTTTATATTTGCCATATTAACTTACCATATTTATTTAGTGAATATCACATACACTTGTACTTTAAGCAAATGTTTATAGTATAAATAGTTATACAAAAATAAAAGTATATCTAATGGCAAGAATATTTTTTCAATTACTACATGAAATCTATGTTATTACTAAGTACTATTGCTGTTATTAATAATTTTAGTGACAGGCGAACAACTTAAACGAATTGAGTATGGATTCATTGGATTTTGCAAACATTTTTGTGCAAAATAATGAAGGCGGAAACATATTGCTAAAATGCGACGCGACGCGACGCTCCGTGTTCCTGGTGTGATTCTGGTCTATATATATATATATATATTATATATATATACATATATATATATTAGGTCTTTCTTTACCTATGAAATTGCCGTTCTGGTTCTGGCCATTTCAAATCAAAATAATTTTTGTTTGGCTAAGAATTCTAATTTCAAATTAATTTTATTTTAAAAACATGTTTTTTTTTTCCAGAAGTAGTCATTTGTTTATTGTTTAGTGTTACATTTTCATCGCATTTCAATCTTTTTCGTCATCATCATGGATACGTTAAAAATTCGAGTAATTATGGAATATGAGTACCGTCGTGGCAGCAACGCGGCACAAGCGGCACGCAACATCAACGACGTTTACGGAGCTAACACTACAAACCAACGCACCACCTGTTATTGGTTTGCTCGCTTCCGTTCTGGAAATTTCGACCTGAAAAATGAACCTCGCGGTCGACCGAAGACTTTGGTCGACAATGACGAATAAAGGCGATCGTGGAAGCTGATGATACACAATCTACGGCTGAATTAGCAGCAGCTTTCGCCGTTAGCGCCAAAATAATATTGGTCCATTTGCGTCAAATTGGCAAGGTGAAAAAGCTTGACAAATGGGTGCCCCACGAACTCAATGATCGCCAGCGCGAAGTACGCGTCGAGACGTGCCTTGCACTGCTCAACAGACACACAAATGAAGGAATTTTGAACCGCATTGTTACTTGCGATGAAAAATGGATTCTGTTTTATAACCACAAGCGCTCAGCAAGTTGGTTGGATCCTGGTTCAGCACCTTAACAATGCCCTAAACGAAAACTTACCCCTAGAAAAGTGATGGTCACTGTTTGGTGGTCTAGCGCCGGTGTGATTCATCACAGCTTCTTACCAAACGGGGTGAGCATTACTGCAGATGTGTACTGTGAAGAACTGAACACAATGATGGAGAAGCTGGCGCATCTCCAACCAGCATTGGTAAATTTCTCGTCTCCGCTGCTCCTGCACGACAATGCGCGACCTCATACAGCGGACGGTCTCCAAGTTGCAAGAACTGGGGGTTGGAAGCTCTCCGTCATCCGCCCTACTCACCAGACCTTGCGCCTACAGACTACTACTTTTTCCAGAATTTGGATAACTTCTTGGCGGGAAAAATAATTCAATACCCGAGTGGCAGTACAAAATGCCTTTGAAGAATTTGTTGCCTCCCGTCCAGCTGATTTCTTTAAGAAGGGCATCAATAAACTGCCACTGCGTTGGCAAAGATGCATTGATTGCATGGGTGATTACTTTGATTAATACAAATAAAAAATACATGAAAACAAATACGTTTAAATTTTTTCATACAAAACGGCAATTTCATAGGTAAAGACCTATTATATAAATATTATTTATTGATTTTGAGGCGGTACGAAGTTTGCCGAGTCAGCTAGAACGGGAAGGGGTATTTACAAGTGGGGAACATAGCCCCACTTTCTTTTAGAGCCTGACCCGTGATGTGTAGAGACGTAGTGGTGCTCCATGCGCCCCCAAAAGATGCATTTAATGAACCCTAAAATAAAAGCCTCGGGAGAGTCCATGACAGCTAGGTTATAGCCATCGGACGGTACCGATTATACCGTGTATGGATTAGCTATTACCGGTGCTCCATTTACTGGCATTTAGGAGAACACCCTGGGTGCAAGTGGGTAAACAACATCTTATCGTGGCATAATTGGCATATCATCGATCATGGATAGAGTAATTTTTTTTATCTTTTTTATTGTAATCTTATGGCGAGTGACAGAATGCGTGCTACTCTTAGTGCACATCACGGTTAGTTCAGTGCTATCACGCCTTATATTAAAAGTTCAATTTAATTTAGAGTTTTAACTAAGACAGTACAACGTCTGACGGGTCAGCTAGTAAATAAAATAAAATATATATTGATCGACACAATCAACAAGACCCAAAAGGAAATATATACTTCTAGAATTTAATTTAAGCACAGGATTTCTGTCACTAAATTCTAATCCAAGTCAATAGGTTAAACTTACTCGTAGAAAAATTTAGTCTTAACACTAAACAAATACGAAGGCTTTATGAACTTAACACGTAAAATCGGCTCTTGCAGACCCCTTATGCCTCCCAAAAGGTTGAGCAGATATAAAGCATTTCCATTTGCTACGATACTAGCATGCCTATTCCCACTCATTATATTCTTCATACATGCACGTCGCGTCGGTTAAATAGTCCTGTAGGGTTTGAAGCTAACTCCTTTGCCAATGATGCTCAAGAATTTCTTCGTCCTTTTACACGTTCCGGTTATTAAATATTTATGCTTAAATTCTATTGCCCAGTATTATACTAATTTTACTAATATATAAAGGTAAAGAGTTTGTTTGTTTGCTTGAACGCGCTAATCGCAGAAAGTACTGGTCCGATTAGAAAAAGTGTTTCAGTGTTAAATAGACCATTTATATGATTATTAAGATAATAAGAATGAAGTTTCCACGGGGAACTCCCGTTCTCGAAGGAACTTCATCAATAAATATAGCGTATGTTACTTCTGGAATTCTAATTGTTAAGGAATTTCGAGTCGGACCAGTAGTTTCTGAGATTAGGACGTTCAAGCAAACAAAGAACCAAATAAACTCTTCAGTCCCTCAGTATATATTAAGTATTATGATATTGTGAGACAACATCAGACTATTGCTACCTTTATTTCTCCGTTTCATATGATTAGAAGAACTAAAAAAGTTTTGAAATAACCTTGCTAGGCCTGGTCTTAATTAACTACCTACTAATAAAAATTCTTATATTTGAGACAGTATTGTGTATTGTATACATAAAATAAACTTACTATTTATTATATAGATAAAATAAAATATCTTCAAACTTTTATGACATTTAAACATGAACAAAAGTGCCGACTGACCAGTGGCTGTTTTTTTTTTAAGTAGATTCTAGATGTATTTAACAATGGTTACATAAATTAAGTTTATTATACACTTCATATACATTATATATTTCTTCTAATATTTAAAGTTTCAAAAATTTGGGTCACTGCTTGACATAATTAAATCGTGGGTAATTACCCACGATTTAATTATGTCAAGCAGGGACCGACGCAAATTATATTCATATTAAGTTTTTATTTTAATACACAGAAGATAAGAGAATAAGTATAATAAGACAGACAAATGTAAAAGGTACTATGTAAAAGAAATAAATTAAGTGTGATTTCTTAAGAAATAAGTAGTAGATAGCTATTTTTTTCTTAAGTATGGTTGACTTTTAAAACACAGTTGTCTTATAACGTAACAATTACTACGCCGAACTACTATGCTAACTGTAATATTACCTTGGGTTTATTATTTTTTGTCATAACAATGATTGTGTCGTAGTAACCTTCAATCATACCAACAATCCTTTCATAGCTGTTAACTTAACTGCGTTATTACCTAAATCAAATTCAGTTTCAGAAACCTGCATCATTCTCATCAGTCTGTATTAAGTCCATCGCTGAACATTGGCAGCCTTTGATGTATTGCCATAATTTGTTTTTGAACGTCGACCACAACAGCTTGTCATCGTCAAATAGTCAGTCGCAGTTAATTAGTTAAATGTTGCTGTATGTTTTGTGGGTCACAGATTTGCATGTAATTAGCTGTTGTCATTATGTGATACTTTGATTATTTACTGGGTTAATGGCTTATCAATATCATCAGCCCGTATTACTCCTCTACTTTATCTACAGTCAACAGCAAAAATCTATAGATATACAGTTTCAATGCTACAATTTCTTATTGCCATTTCGTTGTACAATACTTATATGTATAACCTTTTATTTTATGTCATGAATAATTAAATTGAAGTTAATTTAGTCGTCTTACCATATTTCTGAAACATAAGTGTCATGAAATCCAAATTATCGTTTTTGTAGAAGGGTAATTACCCACGATTTAATTATGTCAAGCAGTGACCGACGCAAATTATATTCATATTAAGTTTTTATTTTAATACACAGAAGATAAGAGAATAAGTATAATAAGACAGACAAATGTAAAAGGTACTATGTATAAGAAATAAATTAAGTGTGATTTCTTAAGAAATAAGTAGTAGATAGCTATTTTTTTCTTAAGTATGGTTGACTTTTAAAACACAGTTGTCTTATAACGTAACAATTACTACGCCGAACTACTATGCTAACTGTAATATTACCTTGGGTTTATACTTTTTGTCATAACAATGATTGTGTCGTAGTAACCTTCCCTTTAATCTTTGAAACTAAAAAACTAAACAGGAACTGCTAGGTTTGGTTAGAACAGCAACAACAACGCACGGCACGCCGGTTACCGTTCGTTGTTGTTCAGTGCCAATTCTTTCTATTCATTTTAGTTGTTTTTTGCCATTATATTGCAATATGATAAGGCGTTATATAATAAATATACGATACATACGATAAGGCGTATCGAAATTCAGCACTTGTTAACACTAGGAATCATTATTGGTTATGCCTAATAATACATTTATTTGGGAAATAAATTAAGGTAAAGTTAAAATAACCAAAAGAAAAATAGGTCATAAGAAAACTGTGCGAAAAAATGCAATGCGAGAGTTAGCGTTCTGGATCTATTTCCATACCTTATTTAAGGCGCTACCCTGACCAAATAACCTTGAGCATTCGTTCCCTCTTTGCCGCACCTCACCTCTATAATACTTCGTAAAGCAGTACTAGCTCCATCTAGCGATCATCTTACGAATACAAGTAAAATTCGCAGACCTAAGAATTCACAGACATGGCATTCAATAAGAAATATCTTTTTATGAAATATTTATTGGTGCGCCAAAATAATTTTGGTCATGATGAATTTAATGACCATATTTACGATTATGAATACTTCTAACATTTATTCATATAAAAGTATTAATGATATTCTATAATAAACTTTGTGCGGTGTTTATTATTTACACCTGTTATTCAGACCGTGGGTGATTGATAAAAGCAGAAAAATGAAATAACAAAGTCAATTTTATCATCATTTATTATTTTTTAGTAGGTAGCTATAACAGGTATAGGTAGCAGGTTCAAATAAAATTAGGGTAAGTTCGCCTGTTCGCGTCCATCGCCCAATTCGCTTCCATTTTGCGGATCTCCCTTTAAGAATCCTCAAAAATAAATAAACTAACGCACTAATCAAACAAAAAGTCATTACTGCTAGTATATGGACAAAAGGTCCGTGCGCCAAACCAATCCCGTTTAGAAAAATAAAAAGTCTCGGCTGTTCAAAAAGAAGCGCGTACAAGCGGGATTTTAGAAAAAAAATAGTGTGCAGCGGCGCATTGTATGGTAATTTTTTTATTGTTTTATGTGAATTTTAGGATACATAGCTAATTTTAGACTTTTATAATGAAAAAAGGAATAATATTAATTATTAATCTGATTATATTTTTTATATTTAACGCTTAATCCGGCGTGAGTGAGGTGGGGTATGTCATACCCGCTAAGTTTTTAAACGCAAATTATTTAATGTTATTGGTGCTATGCGAGTCCCGCCTTTGCAGTAGCTGGAGGTAAGGGTACGGGGGATGAGATGCGGCATCGAATTCAGTGTTGTACCGGCATCGACTGGAGATATACGTGCGCAAACGTCGCAGGGGTATGTAATACCCGACCTCGTAGTCGGTGTCACATATTTGTGTTGACAGTAAGTTTATAATTTATTGTTTTTTATAGTATTTTGTGATTAATTAGTTTTTGCAAATAACATGCTAGACAAAACGCGAATGAAGCGCCGAGATTATATTCTTAATTTAGGTTTGGACGTAATAAAAGGTAGTCTTCGCAACAGACAACAGAATGTTCGTCTTCCAAGGGAAACACGAAAGAGGATTGCTGATCGCTAGGGGTAACCTGCACCATCAATACCTAAAAAAATAGTAGGAAAATATGTTCGATGTGGTCATTGTACACAAAAAAAAGACAAAAAAACAAAATATTGCTGTTTAAATTGTGATAAGCCAATATGTTTGGAACATGCGAATTTTGTGTGCGGAAATTGTGCTGATTTGTAGGTGTAAATTTAGCGCTATGTTACATGATCTCATAAAACTTTCAGTTCCTTGTTTAATTATAATTATAAGAAAATACTATTTTTATGTTGATTTACCAAAGAAGTTGGATTTTTGTTAGATTTTTATGCGAAAAGTAGTACAACTACCAAAACTCGTAGTTTTTCACAAAAAACATTGTTACTATATTTGTTTTACTATAAGGTAACAAGGTAGACAAATATTATATATATATAATATTTGTCTACCTTGTTGAATGGATCCTATTATTATTATATTATCCATTTAAAATTATATTTACACAATCTAAATAAAAAAAAATAACATCAAAGTTTCGAGTATCTCATACCCACCTCGTAGTTGGTGTAAAAATTTGTCACCTCATTCACGCCGGGTTAATATAAGGTGGGCGCGAATTACTACATCGAATTTACAAAACTTCCACTTTGCGTCCGCAATGGACGTAAACTGTACATACAGGGGATAATGATAAACCAAATTGCGTCCACTATTTTCGTTATATACAAACAACTTGCTTGTAAAAATAATTGAAAATGTAAGGTGACACAACCATGTTGAAGAATTATAGACCCATCACATTGCTGAGCCATGTTTATAAGCTGTTCTCGAGAGTCGTCATATATGGTCTCGAACACAGACTCGATGACTTCCAGCCTCCCGAACAAGCCGGTTTCCGAAAAGGCTTTAATACCTACCATAGATCACATACATACGCTGCGGCAAATTATACAGATGACCGAGGAGTATAATCAGCCCCTATGCTTGGCGTTTGTGGCCTTTGATTCGGTCGAAATCTGGGCGGTTCTAAGGTCTCTTCAGCGCTGTCTTATCGACTATCTCTATGTTGAAGTGCTGAAGTGCTTGAACAAAATCGCCACAATGTCGGTCCGAGTACAGGGCCAATGTACGAAGGCAATCCCGTTACGGAGAGGCGTAAGACAGGGAGATGTTACATCTCCCAAACTTTTTACGGCTGCTCTAGAAGACGCCTTCAAGCTCTTGGAATGGCAAGGATACGGCATCAACATAAATGGCGAGTACATCACTCACCTTCGATTTGCCGACGACATAGTGATCATGGCAGAATCGCTGGAGACCTTGGACAGATGCTCAATGACCTCGATGGAGATGGAGATTCCCAACAAGTTAGTTGGGCTTAGAATGAACATAGGCAAGACGAAAGTCATGCATAACGCCCATGTAGTGCCCAACTCTATAGCCGTTGGGAACTCCCATTCTCGGAGTTGTGACCGAATACCTAGGTCAAACGATCCAACTAGGTAGGACCAACTAAGAGAAAGAGTTCAATCGTCGAATCCGACTCGGCTGGGCAGCGTTTGGGAAGCATCGGGAGATCTTCTCGTCCAAAGCTCAACGGATTAGCAAGCTGAAGTGGCAATGGGCAGGACCCATAGCTCGAAGAACTAACGGCCGATGGAGCAGATAGGTTCTCGAGTGGAGACCACGAACTGGTAAGCGCAGCGTAGGACGACCGCCTGCACGATGGACCGACGACCTCATAAAGGTCGCGGGGAGTCGGTGGATGCAGGCCGCTAGCGATCGTTCCCGCTGCAAATCGATGGGGGAGGCCTATGTTTAGCAGTGGACTACAACAGGCTGATGACGAAGATTTCTAGTTAAAAAACCAAGAATTGTTAGATATTGTTCAGAAAATAATTCGAGACGGGGAGCTTAAAAAATATTTCAAACACCTACCACTTACCTAATTTTAAGTTCAATCAATGTGTTTTTTTTTAATAATTTTTATGATTTTTAATTTTTATATTCTTAATTAAAGGAATTGTTAAAATATAAACTTTCTTTTCAAATTCTTAAAAATATCACCTTTATATTCCTTTTCTAAGCTGGTGGACGCTAAATGGTCCACGGGTGAACGCAATTTGGATTTTTTGGACGCAAACTGGGTAAAACGCCTAATTCTGATGTTTATCTATTTAAAAGAAAAAACTCAAGATGTTTCGAACAAAACTCTTTATCTTAAAATAGACTAAAATAATGAACAGATTACGTAAATATTTCATAGAAATTAGTAATGGAACATTTTTATTATCGCCGTCAAACTTGCCAACTGCGCTAAATGGACGCGAACAGGCGAAATGACCCTATCTAGCGAAACTCTGCAGACGTGATATTGACCGCTAGTGCTGTTGTTAATGAATTGTGATTATTTTTTATCGTTTTTATTTATCGATACCCATCACGTCTATGAAGTTTATACAAATAAATAATTTTGGTTTTAATCTGATATATCACTAACTGCGGTCAATGACCTCACAAAAAATCATCTAATTATGTTCTGGTTCATTATAGCTTGTTTATACAAGGTGTAAGTAAGGGTATAGCCATATGAAAGTGTGTGATGGGAACACCATCGTAATCGTGAAAAAAATAATCAACGGCCCCATCCAAAATTCTAATACCTACTAGACCAAATGTATAAGACAGCTGATTATTTTTTTACGATGAAAAGAACTCAATAGTTCTTCATACACACACAAAGCGTCCTTTCGCGGTCAATAAGAATAAATAAATAACTAACATAAAAAACGATCACTAATACAAATGTCACTAACTAAAACACAATAATATAAACTAATATTATTGTGATGTGTGTGAGCGAACAAGTGCACGAGTGCCGACGCGGCGCGATGACGAACGACACGTGTTTCACCCTCGAGGCCTTGTGGCTCACTAACTTTGCGCAAGAGTTACTTAGCGAGTACGCTCAGATTTGAGAATAAAATCTTTATTAAATCAAATTTTCGTGTTTTGAAAAAAATAAAACTAGCAAAATGTTCTTTATTAAATTACCTATCCATTCGTTTAGGAAGCAAATCAAAATAATGGTTATTTTAGGAGGAGATGCATTTTATAAATCATTATTTCTCATTTCTGTAGCTTTTTTGTGGCCCTTTAATTAAATATTATGCCGCTTAAAAAAAAAAAAAAACTACCATTTTGGAGTCCAGATTGTGTAGAAATTCAATGTATTTTTTATTAGTTGCTAGTTCTTTTAGAAAAAGAGAAGATAGCTCCCAAAAACAGCCTAAAAACGGCTACCGCTGTGTTTTGCACGGGAACGCGCCTTAATAGGTTAAAACTAAGCAAACATTATTCGCAGCGGAACTAAAGTCGTGCTCCAATTTTTCCGCCAAGAGTGAATATCTGAAGGTAGAACGGAAGAAGATCAATAATCAAGGAGCTAATTTAAAAACAATTTTAATGTTTGAAGAAAGGTTCTTATTGGCTTAATTATGGAGCAAAAAGGGTGTTCATAATATTATTTTTTTTTAATTCATAACATACGCATTATTATATGATACTGCGGTTACCAATCCACCTACAAAGCAAAGCACCTTCATGTTTGTTCTATAGTGAGTATTTTACGTAGTAAAATTGTAAAAAATACTATGCTATTCATCACGTTCTTCTGAATTAGAACGGCTTACCGAAAACCATGTCTGACAATTACACAAAAACTCAAGGCATATTAAGTTTCTCAGTTGACAAGAATTTTCCCCACGAGATAATTTTTTCCCCAAAATGTATCAAACCATTAAATGAAACAAAAGTTTTTCTAAGACGAAAACCCTACTTTTGAGTCTGCTTATTAACAATTGAATAAATCAGGTTAATGCAGTGACCTAAATAAAGTTGGCCAATATCTGGAGAAATCTGGCGACTATTTATTTCTGGGTAAAGCATAGATTTAGCAAGTATAAAGCTAAAATTGTAATAAAATAAACAAAGTACTATAAAAAAGGACTAAAAAAATAGAATTTATTAGATTTTATGTATTCACATAAAAGACTACATCCGAGGCCTTCTCATCTCTTGCATAAGTGGTTCGATTCCCTCGCTGAACAAAAAGACTGGCCCATGGGGAGGGTCCAAGTAATAGCAGTGCATAGTACTCTTTAATAAAAAAGTGGAAGAAGATGTTTTGTCCTCTTCGTAATAATGTATAAATATAATAAAACTGTAGAGGTCGAATGTCTGTACATAGAAACAAAACGCTAAAAACTGAGTCAGGGGATGTTAGAAGTAAAATAGAACATATTTTTTTTGTTTCTCTTGTTTGTTTGTCTCCGAAACTATTGCACCGATTTAAATGAAATTTTAATCACAGGAAATTGATGAGTTCCCTTGTGATAGTTAAAAAACCGAACACCACGTGGACAAAGTTGCGGGCATCAGCTAGTAGCAATATATTATGTATGTCATTTATTTCGATTAAAGTATTATATGTAGGTATGTAGTTAAGTATATGAGAATATGTGTAGTTGTTGTATGGATTTACCTACACCTACACACTATTATTTTATTTACTTTATTTTTACTTCTTTTCTACAAAAACGATAATTTGGATTTCATGACACTTATGTTTCAGAAATATGGTAAGACGACTAATTTAACTTCAATTTAATTATTCATGACATAAAATAAAAGGTTATACATATAAGTATTGTACAACGAAATGGCAATAAGAAATTGTAGCATTGAAACTGTATATCTATAGATTTTTGCTGTTGACTGTAGATAAAGTAGAGGAGTAATACGGGCTGATGATATTGATAAGCCATTAACCCAGTAAATAATCAAAGTATCACATAATGACAACAGCTAATTACATGCAAATCTGTGACCCACAAAACATACAGCAACATTTAACTAATTAACTGCGACTGACTATTTGACGATGACAAGCTGTTGTGGTCGACGTTCAAAAACAAATTATGGCAATACATCAAAGGCTGCCAATGTTCAGCGATGGACTTAATACAGACTGATGAGAATGATGCAGGTTACTGAAACTGAATTTGATTTAGGTAATAACGCAGTTAAGTTAACAGCTATGAAAGGATTGTTGGTATGATTGATGTTTGTGAAACCGGAGGTAAATGTTATTAAATTAAAATTTTAAAAAATACAAAAAGTTATACACAATATGCAGGAGAGATAGTAGCAACATGCAAAAATTCAAACACCAGCCGAAGAGAGAGGGTCTTCGGCTGGTGATTGTATTGTATTTTTGAACGCTAAATATTTATGTCTTTTTAATTTAAACTTGGAAATGTCAGGTGTCACTTTACTTTACTTAGGTATTTACTTTATCAGCCTGTTTACGTCCACTGCTGAACATGAGCCTCCTCTTAACAGACCTTGGCAAACCAAAGTCGTTGAGGAATATTGCCATTATCACCACCCTTGACAGGCGGATTGGTATTATCAGTAAGATGGCAACCTTGAACTGATAGATGCTGCTGCCCTATCAGCTGTATATCCCTTAGTCGCTTCTTACGACACCCATGGGAAGATATGGGGTGATCTACTGTAAGCCCAAAACCACACGGCATCACTTTCATGATTTCTATGACCATAGTAATAAACAACATGACAGTGAAATACTAATTATTCAAGTGAATAGCAAAGTTAAGTATAGTTTTTGCACACCACTGTTAGTTACCCAAGTGCTTAATATTATTTTATATCAAAAATCTTTTACAATACCCACTTACAAGTTACGTAAGAACTTAAGACATCATATTTGCGAAGGAGGTGGAACACATTCTGAGTCAAGCTTTATTGTTTTAATATGGTAATGGAATTGAGCAGTACTTACATTGGATATGTGAGTAAGAAAAATTACGTTTGTGTGTATATATTGTTGACTTTTAAGTCAACCATATAGGTATACACATTTTAAGTCAATCTTTACTACTGAACCTAGCCAATAATTATAAATACAATCATGTTCTACCTAGTCTACGTAAAGTGTAAAACTAACTGTAACTAACGAATGTAATACTCTGCAATTTCTGATATATAAATAAACCTTATTATTATTATTACTGTATGATCTATCAACGCACATCTCGAACAAATGGACAGCATTTTCCGAAATCGAACTCGGCTAGTGTGTTACATTTACTGTATGAATTTGGACCTATATCCACTTAACATAAATAAATATATTCACAATTAAACTTAAATTAGTATAAATAGGGATAACAGTAAATTACGTCGATTTTAGAGCAATTGTTCTTTTTGTTTTGAGTTCCTGTACTTTGTTCTCCGAGATAAATACAAAATTTCTTATTTGATTAAATCTATACTAATATTTTTTGAACTGCTAAAAAAAGCCCATTTATCAAGAAAGGCTATAAGCCATATTTCATTACGAAGTGCCTACGGGCAGTTACGTGGGTGAAACCACGCGCGGGACAAACTCTTCAGCTTTATATATACCTATTATTAAAAATAGATTATTAAAACATTCTATCCTTGTCGACATTTATCGCACTGGCTACAGACAATAAATACTACCGAACTGTTTTCATGTAATTTAAACAATTACGTTTGCACAATGCACATACGGACGACGCGTTCCCGCTACTTTGCTGCATTGGTAACGTTATTTAAATGTCAAGCCAAATAAATAATAAATGGCTGACCAGCTGCCACCTTAAAAGTTTGTTGCAAAACAATTCAACGTGATAAGGTCAATTTTATACGGGTTCGCGAGGTCTTTTAAATGCTTGTAACTCATTTCATTTTTATTATCAAAGAAAATTGAAAATGTGTCGTTAAAATTTCTCAAAACTTTTCCCATTCTATTAAGACAAATAGATATGCTTGTTATCACATAAGCTTACAGCTTTATGTATTTTTAAAAACATTATGCAAATACCGTAATAAGAAGTTATATTCTTAGGTACAAAATCTCCTCTTTAAATAGTATTAAAATTTTTTGAAACTAAGTACACAAAAGAAGTTTGCTAGTTAGTAAGTCTCGGAGTTCATGGGGTCGATCCTCACTCTGGACTATGTTCAAATTCAATTTTTCCTTCGTGCCTCGTAGGCACGTACGTATACACGTATACCTATATCAGGGATATACGGGCTGATGACTATGATGATGAATAAAAAATATCGTTCTTGATATACCTACACATAAGATTTATTCATGCGTAAAATGGCCTACTTTCTCGATTATCTAATTCAATTCCACAATATCGTCTAAGCTTCACGTTTACTTACGAAAAAAGTTACGCCAAAACAGAATCAAGTCCTTATTTGTAATTCAGATGTGGCATTTGAAAGGCGCCCGCTATCGTACGCGTATGACTTTGTCGACTTTTAGGCAGAAAGGGCTCATCTATTCCACCGCCAAACACGTTTGTACATGACTTTACTGCTTACCTTCTTACCAAATGGAATTCTATTCTCGGCTGGGTTAGCTTTCATAGTCATATTTTCTGCCGCACGCGGATCTAAAAGATTTTACTTATTTAGATTTCTAGCTAGATTGCTAGCTTTTTCTTTTATGTAAAGCTATTTTTGGTATAGATTTAACGTTGACAATGTTTGTAGGTATTCTTTGCAAGCAACATGCTTTGTAATCAACTGACATTTACTTAACAATCAATCAATTTAAGAAGTAATTCTCATATCGCTGTTGGTTTTCTCAATAAACAAATAAAAAAATGAATGCATCGAATTACTACCTGGAGATGTCTAAACTACAAGTAATAGAAAATGATTTTCGTTTAATTTTGTTGTTTCGATTAGGTGTCATAGCAATTTTTTATGGAAAAGCCGAAACCGCGCGATCTTATTATAATTGTATAAAGCTGACTTAGATATAAATCTACGCTCATTTTATTTGGAAAGCTTTTTCTCGATGATGAAAATGATAATTCATATTGGTTCTATTGTGTATGTTCCTCATTCAATCAATAGCGTTACAATGGACGTATCAGCAAATGGAATTGATACAGTGAATTACAAAAAGCCAAGAACACAATATTATGTTATTGATTACCTTTCTACTTAGTATGTATTATGTTGTGGTAACTGAAGTACCACGCTATTAAACTGATCAAGTAATTAGTTGTAATGGATTCGGTTTGATTCCTTTCCTGATGAGATAACGGCTGATTTGCGGTTAATAAGCACATATATGTTCAGTGTACTCAGAAATGTAGTTACTTCGTAATAAGAAGGTACTCGACTAATGTATAAGTTTTATAAGCAATGTGTACGATCAATGATAGTTAAAAATGAGATGAAAATAACGTAGCAGGACTCTTATGTCTACGGTAATAGGTGATAGGGTAGATTAATAAAAAAAAACCAATTACCAAGCGTGACTCAGAACCGCATATAAACTCTCATGTCCATGAGTTTTACTTCTTTTATATTTCACATGACCTTTATTTCTATAATTTGGACCATTTATTATAAATGTGCCTTCATACTTCGGTTTATCAACGTGGTTTTAAAACGAAAAAATATACATAAATAGTTATTGAATTTCGAAATATATAACTATATATATATAGGTAGATGTACGATTTTGTTAAGCTATCTTCCTCTATTCCAACAGAAAATATATTAAACTATTTTAAATCTATAATATCTTCGACAATATGAACAAAATTACATGCTGTAAATAGCCATATTGATCTATATTAATTGCACAATGTAATGAAGTACTTAATTAGATAAGGATAAATGCTGTATGGTTTAAAATCGCTTCGTAATAAATTAATTATTTCTCGTAAGAAGTAAAGGAATAAAAAATGGTTATTGTGGGTTACCCCTAAGAGCTAGACATGTACAACCGCTAACTTTAGTGTAAACCTTCATAAGGTGTACAGTACTGTAGCATATTATTTTGATCTATCTCTTAGGGGACAGCCAATGTAATTGCCATGTTAGCGCAAAAATAAATGTTTATTAAAGACATCACATTAGAAACCTTTAAAATTATCAGTTTTACTCTACTATATTATCCATGTATTAAACATATAAATATTCCTCTTGAGTACGTTTACACTAGCTTAAATTACTTAACAAAAACTAACCATGCAAATGTAACTTAAGTGTAATCGGTTCTGATATGTAATGTAAATGAAATTATTTAAGAAGTCAATAAGTCAAATCTTATTTACAAAATTTGGCACTGTGCTATCATTGTTATTGCGCTACACAATTTTCAAAACATCATAGATACCTTAGTTATTCTTAATCTTAAATTATATTTCTTACATTGAAAACTTATATAATTCAAACTGTTCCGCTACCAACTTCCTCCATCGTCCAATATTTACAGGACGTCGGGAACCATTCCAATTTTGAATATTACAAATTCTAGTAAAATTTTAATGTAGCGAAAAACTTTAAGGTAATTCCGGAGCGACAGCTTGTATAATAATTGAAGAAATTTGAATTTGAATAGTGAAAGAGTCGCCTCACTTTTTAAAAATGTAAAGCGACGGGCTCTTTTTGAAGGTAATGATAATTATATTTTTATTTCAAGTCTAATTTATTCACCGAGATTGCTCTTGTCAGTACTCACTTACTGTAATTTTGGTAATAAACTTCAGATAATCTGATCCAATATTTTTGGATGCAAGAAACCTTTCATTAATCTTCAATCTTTAAAAACATGTAACTATGGTTTACAATGCTACAATAATAATTATGCCCTGCATTCTCTACTATATTTACAATTATTATAATTAGGTACTTATAACTTAACGTGTTTTCCGAATCACAGTGAGAAGTCCATGAACCAAACTCGGAGGCAAATGTCAGATTTTACAAAAAAAGATCTGTATTTTTCGGACGGACATATCTAGTGGCTTTTGCTACTTCACCGGGTGTAAACGCGAGCAGAGCTCCAGCCTCAATAAATGGTTTAAATACTACAAACTAAGCAAACTGCGCAAGAGAGCATGGCCTGTGGGACTTTGATCTCGGCTCAGGGCGATCGCTGTCGTGGGGATTCTGGGATTATGACTTTTAGTTTTAGGGGAGTTTTTTGCAACTGTCGCTCTATTTTACAGTTGCGAATCTCTCGGACATTTTGTCTACGAGGGCATCGGAAGGTTAAATAAGATCTGAGTTACGGAGGTTGTCTATGTAAGTATAAATCTAGAGTTCAGAAGCATAAGGTCGGATGTGCCTTTATACGTCAGAAACATTCGTCGTATGTGATTTTAACGGAAACTGGCACTTACGACCAAGTGCTTCTGAGTAATAGTAAATCCGTCCTCATGCTTCTAAGATCTAGAAATAATAACAGAATTAGGCAATAGTAAAAAATGTAATCAATTTATATAATGTGATTTTCTCATCACGAATCGCGATAAATAGATCCATTAGGATAACCATTACTGTAAATTGAATGCCGAAGAAGTAAAATAACTTTGTTAGACAACATTACAAGATTTACTAGATTCGATTATTTCTCGACTCACTTCGGTAATCTAATCTAAAGAAATGAATTAGCTTTCAAACTAATAACTATCTCAGACTTTAAGATCAATAGCGTTCTTTATTTATGTATGAAGATATGAATGTTGTTTGTTATGCTTCTTGTTGGATATTTATATCTATACTAATATATAAAGCTGAAAACTTTATTTGTTTGTTTGCTTGCACGTGCTAAACTCAAGTACTACTTGTTCGATTTGAACAATTATTTTAGTGCTATGTAGCCTATTTATCAAGAAAGGATAGACTATATTTAATTATGAAGTTCTAACGATATAAACCCGCGCGTGGAAGCTAATACTAGCCTTACACTTGGCTGAAGAGTGTGTGTTTGTTCGCATAAACGCGCTAATCTTCCTGAGATTAGCGCGTTTATGCGAACAAACACACACACTACTGGTCCGATTAAAAAAAATATTTCAGTGTTTCCCATTTATTACAAAGGCTATGAAATATATTTTACTGTAGCATTCCTTCGGGAACGGGAGCTAGACGGGTCATACTGTACGCGGGAAGCTAGTTAAAGAATAAAATAACAGATGTTTCAACATCGCGATTTAAATAAAACCGACGCCCCAAAATCGTTAAGTAGGTCACACCGAAAAAAAAGTGTAGGTAACACTCGAAATTCAACCGTTCAAATATTTACGGGTTGGGTAGTACAAACATTATCAGGTGGTCCCAATAAGGGATGTTTGACAATTGCCTCTGGAATCCTAATGGCGTCTAACTCCAAACACGTATACAATAGAACACGAAATCTCTTATTTGCCGAATAGCGCACAAAAATATCTTCTGTGCCTAATTATAGGCCTATTAACAGGAGGCCCATGGTCCATGGCCCAGGGTCGTTGAGGTATAATGCCATAATCAATTCGCATTGGTGATTACAGTGAGATGTTTTGTATCCTTGGGCTGATAGATTCTTCTGCCAATCCACAAAACACAGCTCCTGGCACATACACAAATAAAAACTACAAATCATCTAATTCTTTACTAAAATTATAAAGACGAAAGATTTGATTGTTTTTTTTATTTTTAAAGGTTCTAGCAGAGTTTTGCATTCTACTAGTATTCTTGTTAACCCCTCGTGCTAAACTAAAATGCTTGTGTTACGAGTGGGTTCACGTCGGTAGTGCAATGGGTGGGGTTCGAACCTGCGACCTCAAGATCACAAGTCCGACGCCCTAGCCATCGGGCTACGGCCGCTTAAGCCGCTTGTTTGCATTGAATTAGCTCTGAAATGTCTGGACCGATTTCCAAAATACGAGAACGGAAGCTACACAGGTAATACCGCGCGCAGGAAGCTTTTAGATGTATATTATATACGATTGTCTATCTGCTTACACATCATAAATATTATGATATTATGATATTATTATCTCAATGATTCTAAACACTCAGCTGTAGTTTCATTTCAACCCTATAATGTACTCTCTTAATTTTATTTAGTAAGAACTAATCTATAAAAAATGATCATAAATTTATTGATAAATAATAAAGGATAAATTTAACCAGTAGTACCTAGTAGGTAACCGGAGCGATCGACAACGCTACGAGCTACGACAAACTATGCGACTACAATAATCTACGCGGCTACGATAAGCTAGGCGGCGGCTAATGTTAGTGTACGTATACATAAAATGTTTACCAATACAAACTTCAAACAACTTCCAATGGCCACAAAGCACACAGACTGGACCAATTAAACATGCTACAAGCAAATAGTAGTGCTATCTAGGGAGAAGGAATGATAATAGAATATGAAATAAACTTAGAACTAAGCATTATATTGTAAATAATGTACTCCTAATATGAATACTTCTCAGTGTAAAACAACTTTCTATAATTTAACAAAGTAAATATTTTTTTTGTAAATGTAAGTTGATGTGCGCCTTTGATAAATTTACAGAACTTTTACAGAACCCATTTCATTTTCAACAAACATGTTTTAGTAATAGAAATTCTACTAGTAACTGAAACTGAAATTTTGAAGTCATAATAAAATATTTCAAACTAATAAATAGTTCCAACAGCTTCCAACCCGAACATTCTTTGAAAATACAATTTAGATATTACAGCGACGGTGGAATAACATGTCGACGGAATTCAAGCGAATTGAACAAAATAAATTAAAATTAAACCTTTGTTACTACTAATATGAAAATGGTTGATGTTTGGCGATAGACCTGTGAATGCAGTGGCGTAATTATATGGTATAGTCCTCCTGACCGTTTTAAGCCACAGCAGCCACTCTAAGTCTTTCCATGGGTGTCATAAGAGGTGACTAAGCAGAGGCGGATTGAACGTTGAGAGCGCCGTAGGCAAGCATCTCATCGGAGCCCCTATTTTATAAATAGCATAGTACTCGTAAAAATTTGATCACTGTAGTTGGTGTTACTACATGTGTGGTAGTAACACCAACTACAGTGGTGTTACTACCACACACGTAGTAGTAAGTACCATCATATACCTATAAACAAAATGTGAGAATACAACTTTACTCTCGAAATTCGATAGTATGGTTTTACCGACACGACTCGACTGATGAGAATTCAGGCCGTGGTACGACAACTAAACATGCTTTCTGAGGCACTGGTGAAAGACCATCAACTTCCAGAATCTTCTCAAAAGATACTCGAAGAATGATTATATAGAAATTCCTAGTCACAAAATTATTCCCGATTAAGGAATCGAATCTGGAAACTCTGTAGTATAAACATAGTAATATGTTTGCCCGTACCGTCAAACATATTACTATTGTGTGAATGTGGTTTTAATTTTGTTAAATTTGTTTTGTTTAGATTTAATTTTTATTTCATTCAAAAAGTATACGTACTCGTTCCTGCTTGGAATTTAATTATCATATATATAACTAAAACACACATACACACACGATTAGTATAAGTGTTGGAAACTACATGAGCTATTACTATCACATCTTTTTTTAAACCCCATCTAATGAATTTGCCACGGACATGTGCGAGAACTATAATAATAATATAACTATATCATAAACCGAACAATATCTCTTGAACGGGCAGTAGGTATATTTAGAATTAATGTGTTTTGAATTTTATTACAAGTGAGTAAAGTTCAAAATGAGATGCCAAGCAAAAGTCCTTTGCCTTATTTAAGGAAATTAATAATTCCTTCAGCTATCGCTTCCTTGAAAATTATACTTTGTCTTTGTCCGATGTTGTCTTATAAAATCTGTTATTATTCGTTACTGTTTTTCCTATATAATAAATCTACATACTGCAAATGAATATTGTCAAATCCTCCATCCTCCGATTGTGAAGTTACACCACTGCTGTAGTGTGTAGGCTCCGGACGATAAACAGAAAAAGCTGAGCAGAAATTCAATTTGGAAAGTATAAGGGTGACGGCCACGTTTGTCGGCCATGTTTATTTGGGTCAAGTCTGCAACAACATGTGAAAACTTGTGCCATGAATATCAATGCCTACCGAAAACTTAGCAAATATAAAGATGTGGCTTCCATAGTACATTACCATTGTTTAATATTAAACACTGGTTTAAAAAAACAACATCCCAGTTACATTTTGATTACGGTTACATTTTTCTTTTCTGATACGAGTAATGTATTAATTTCGAAGTTTGTAAGAAAGCTGGCACTAGAACACTGATGTTTATATTATACCTACTAATGTTATAAAGAGGAAAGATTTGAATTTTGTTTATTAGTATGTTTGTTACAAATAAACTCAAAAACTACTGGACAAGACTTTAATTCTCTTACCATTAAAATGCTACATTATATCTGAGTAACATAGTCTATATTTAATTATAAAGGTCCTACGGAAACAGGAGGTACGCGGGTGAAACTGAGCGTGGGAAGCTAGTAGCTTATATTTTTCTAAAACTTCACGCTTCAATATCAATGTTACGACATTTTTAATGTCTGCTGACTCAAAACTAGACTTTGAACCGCCTCGTTATTATGTAACATTGAGGTCATTATATCAAAACTAAAGATAGATAGATAAATAATATAGCTTACCCAGGAAACATATTACACTCCTGTAATAATGATATTTTTATCAAAGCCATCGTTACGTAATTTCTAATATAAGTCTTTATCCTTATTTTATATACCACATTTACAAAAAGAGTTTTCCTGTGTGTTACAACTCAATACTGCGGTCACCAACGGGCTGGCTAAGCTTGGTGACTATGACAAAAATAATCCTCTATCAGGAAGAGACCCATGTTCAGCATGAAGAAGTAACAAGTTTTTGTATTTTATTTTATATTCGCAAATCAATATAAGACTACCTACATTACTTACCTAGTACTAGGTAGGTAGTTAGGATTGGTACGCCCGTCACGGCTAGCGGTGAACTAACTCCACGGCTCAGTTACTACCGGCATATTTCTGTACCACTCAGTGTTATTACACTTCACCTTGTATGCTTTCTGGCGAACAGAAAACTCGACGAAAAGTGAAGCAAACTTCGCTCATAACATGTTGTTTCATTCTTATGGTGAGGATAAAACTGATGATGTACAGTATTGTATAATATTCTATGAAGTCATAATAAAACTATTGAGTTTGCTTTGTGTTTGATTAAATTTTATGTACCTATTTAACTTAATAATAACAATTTATATAAGTTAGTGGAGCGAAGTTTGTAGTGCTGATGTAATTGAAATATTTTTGTACTAAAAAGGTTCTATTCGTAACAATATGGGATAAATATTATAAAACTATTGAAAAACAAATAAATATAACCATATTTTCTCTTAATTTTGTTCACTCTTTGTCAATTTAATACAAATTTAAATCATTCCCCTGACGCCTGATTTAAAGAAGGAAAATTCATGAGTCATTTTTATTCACCGCAGTAGTTTCAACGGAAAATAAAGAGGCGAAAAATATTTTTACTTCGAACAATTATATAGTTACCACACTACTACATTTAATAAAATGCCGCACATGTTATTAGATATTTGCTACTGAAACATAAATTTCCCGATACCAAAGGCGAATCTAGCTTTGTGTTACTAAGGCGATCACCTACCACAATGGGCTTGTTTACAACCCTAATAGACTTGTGACGTCAAACGGTCTATTGAGAACTAGGCTGATGTTACTTAAGCTATATGCCTTATTAATTCCTTAAGTCTTAATGAGGTGCGGCAGAATGCCCAATCAAATCCAGAACTCGTTCATGATTTATGATTGTTCTTGTTCGAGTTCCTACTACTCGCATTCGACTGATTTCCAGGTGGCTATGACCATTACCTGTTTATAAGGGCTGGATAGGTGCTTGCGTGACTCTTATATTGATCTTATTTAGGTAATTCATTTTCCAGCATTCATAAGAACCCATGTTTTCAACAACAACAATAATAAAAACAAATTTTATTATAAAGTTCCTATGGGAACGGGAGTTACGCGGGGGAAACCGCACACAAGAAGCTAGTATATGGTATTTTCAGTTTAAAGAAGTGGAACTAAAACGACTAGTTGGTTCCATTTAAAAATAAACTTAACTTTGTTGACATTGTTTTTGATTCCATTAACTATGAAAACTCCGTCTGCTTGAACAAAGTTAACTGCCAAATGTTCGATAGACAGTGTTTTCGATATTTCAACTACCTATATGACAACGGAACTAAGTGCAGTCGTTTGTGAAAACAGCCAGTCTACAACAAGGGTACCTACGGTTTGTTCAAGTTTTTACATTTATTTTCCGACCACGTAGAAACTGATAAAAGTAGCACTTAAGTATCACTGACATACGAATTGCGTTGCTATGGCTTAAACGACTTAGAAACAAAAATGTGGGGTGTGTGTAGAACGTTTTTTATTTGTACGTAGTTTCTAGTGACAAACAGAAAATTCGATTTTATGTGCGATTTTCGCAGAATAGAATATTGACTTCTATAATTTTGTATAATAATAGTATAGCATCATTTTTGCCCTTTGGCCCTAATGATTCTTTATCAATAACCTTATTTACAATATACTTAATGTATTCTATAAATTATCTATATTAAAAATAAATAAACTACACTACACTTATAAAATTAACTAACTAACTATGTTTTAGATACATAGGTAGCAACTATATAAAACA
This sequence comes from Nycteola revayana, assembly GCA_947037095.2. Lineage (NCBI taxonomy): Eukaryota > Metazoa > Arthropoda > Insecta > Lepidoptera > Nolidae > Nycteola > Nycteola revayana. Next base: position 9,442,303 of record OX344845.2, on the reverse strand, counting down.
TATATCATTTCAAAAGTTAAGGTATAATATAATATGTACATATATCACACACATATTATTTCTGAAAAAAAATAATTACGATCTAAAGGTTCAGCAGTAGTCAGAATAGGTAGGGTTTTTAAGTAAACGTATATTGACATGGAAAAAGCCTTTTAAAAATTACGGTTTTCAGGTTTAGCTGGTAGGTATATTTTTCTTTTTATTTATATTATATTATATTGATAAATAAGAAGACATAGCATTAAATTAATTGTAATTGTAATAATATGTAGGTAATAATAATAGGTTATTTCCCTGACGTAAGCTATTGCAGAGTTTCATTAATCAACATAGAAACATGAAGGTAGGTCGCATTTACGAGTTATATGTAGTAGTATGGCCACGTAATCATTTCGCTTTGAAAATTACGTCAATTACCTAGTACTTAAAAACTACCTATTCCGATCCCTGCTCATAACATAGGCATTATTTAGTAATATCTACTGATTGTGGAAACTTAACAAACACAATAAATAAGTACCATATTACAAAATCAATGTAAGGTATATTTCGATTTACTTGAGACCCGCAATATGTTTCATAATACCTACATAAAGAAGTAGTATAATCACATTGTAATATTACCTCACAAAGCATGCAATGAACTTCCGATGCCCTCGTAGACTCCCCAGTCCGAGAGGCCCGCGAACTGTAATGTCCGACCGAGCGACAGTTGCAAAAAACTCCCCTTAAAAACTAAACGTCATAATTCCTCTACTCCACCGTCAGCGACCGCCCTGAGCCCTGAGCCAACCTGCGTAAGAGGATGTCCCCTGTGCGACTTGAAGTCCCACAGGGGACATCCTCTTGCGCAGGTTGCTTAGATTGTAGTTTCTAAGCTATTAATGTAGGCTTTCGCTAGTTCGCCGGACATAAAGGCAAGCAGAGCGTGTGCTGTGTCGTATGTGCCTTTATCGTAAGCGGCCACTTACGACCAAATGCTTTTGAAGTATAATAGACATCTGACTTTATGCTTCTATACTTCTGAGTCTATATATATTACACATGAATGCTTATTATTTGCCAGTTTTCATGGAGAGATAACATCGCACGCAGCCGTATTTTTAATTTATGCAGATTCCAATTCAATTCGAGGTTCTCCCCTTGTTTTAAGCCTAAACGATCGGCTCTTCAATTGACTTGACGTTAGGTTTGATTTCAATAACACAGAAATTAGGTATTTCAAATTGTATACCGGTGGTATTGTAAATGGTAGTATTTTATTCATCAACAACGTAAATATGTGTTATGTTTTCTAATCAAATAGACGTTAATTTAGAATAGACAACCGCAGAATATAAATATAGTATCTTTAATACACCTCAAACAACCTCTGTAGCGTTGCGGTATCATCGTAAGTCTCGGAGGTCGCGGGTTCGATCTCCACGCCGGGTAAGAAAACATTGTGTAAATAAAATTCTCAGATTTCTTGAGCTTGAGGAATTTACCTCTTTGCCTCGGAAAGCACGTTTAACCGTTGGTCCTGATTGTCCCAATTGAGCAGTGTGCCGGGGAACGGGCAGCAGCATTTCTTTGTATGTTACAACATAATATTGGCCACACCAACTAGAGCTGTAGCAAACCGTATGTATTCGTTACTGAGTAACGGGTGCGCCGTCTAGTACCGAGTAACGAAACGTTACACACGAATGAATTTCGTTACTCGCATCTTTCGTATATTCGGTACCTATACAATGTAGGTTAGAGCTGAAGCAAACCATATGTATTCGTTACTGAGTAACGGGTGCGCCTCCTAGTGATGAATTAAATAATGAATTTCGTTATTCGCATCTTTCGTATATTCGGTACCTATACAATGTAGGTACCCAATATACGAAAATGCGAGTACCGTTGATGCGTTTATTGAAACGTTTGCTGGTTGATCGTATGTTTTACGAACTTGCGCGCTTATTCGGTGTATTTTTTGAAAACGTTCGTAATAACGAACGATGTCCGTTAATTAAATAAAGTATAATTTGGAAATAATTCGTTAAAGATTTTTACTGTTTATACAAAGGTATTGTATGTGTAGACAACGTTTGAAATTGTAACAGAAACTAAGTAAGAAAGTATTTTTGTCAAATTACAAATACAAAAAAAAAATACTAAAATGCGAAAAATGCACCTTACGTAGCTTGGTGTGTAATTTATAAATAAGTAAGTTTTCTATAGAGTACATTGTACGCGTACAAAACACGGCTCGATTCGTTGCTCTAACATAACATATCATGTTGTGAGGTATCAGAAGTAACGAGTAACGTAATGATACGAAAGTAACGAGTACTTATTGTTATAGTAACGGATACATACGGGTACGCATTTTTTCGTTACTTTTACACCTCTAACACCAACCCGTCTGCCGAGCGTGATGACTATGGCAATACCCTCCTATAGGAGGCCCCTGTTCAGCACAAGACACGGGCTGATGATGACGATATAAAAAAATGGAATATTAATAACGTGAACGTTTTTTTATTTATTAATATAACACTAGCTTCCCGCGCGCGGTTTCACCCGCGTAACTCCCGTTCCCGTGGGAACTTCATAATTAACGTCACTCAGGGTGAATGTAGCTTTCTAATGGTGAAAGAATTTCTGAAATCGGCATATTTTATGATGAGTTTATTGATTACACACACACACAAAAATACAAATCTTTCCTCTTTATAATATTAGTATAGATAACGATATAATATACTTACTATTGATCTGAACCTTTTAGGAAAGAGCATCAAATCAATTAATTTGGAGGTCCCTCCTAAAAAGATCCTTGTGTATTTTACTATTTTTACTAACTTCACTGTTCTTAAAATACCTTCCACACAAAATGGCACTTCTTTTAGGAGCCTTTTCGTGTTTTCCCTGTGCGTGTAAGGGATCGTAAATTTGATGCGAAGAACGAGGAGGCAAGCGAAACTGCTTTGCAATGTAAAAAAAATGCAATTCCCTTAAAATGTCATGCATTATAAATATACTTCTTAAACCAAATTATTTATTAAGTTTTCAGTCAAGGTTTGACTAGATAAAGCATATAAGGTAAACGCAGCTATTAGCGCGGTAGTCAAAAATCTGCAGGTATTCCCGAGGTATGTAAAATAATTGTAATTTTAAGCAATTACAAGCATATTTCACTCAAAAAGTTAAATGTTTATGAAAGATAATTGTATATCCGTTTGAATGGATCCTCGGCGCACTGTGTGCACAGTGCGCCAACAACGCAGAAAAACAAAACAACGATTTGTTTGCTGCAAGCCGGCGGCGCGGCGCCGGAGCATGACGTCCATACAACCGATAGTCGCGAACTGTAAGTACGCTCAATATTTTGTTAAGGTTATTGCGTCGTTAAAAAACCATTTATGCAGATTCTTAGTTGGTCAAAAGGTGGATTATAGTTTTAGCCATGATTGTAACTATCTAATTTTCATTTATTTTGCACAGTTTTTCGACAATTAACAAAAATAAAATACCGCGGTAATGGCTTCACAATTTTCATCTTGAATGTATTAACCGCGGTTAACTCGGTAATAGCATAAATCAGTACCAATCGTTTATTCACTTTTTAAGAATATTTTATATAGCAATAACCCAAATAATGTGACAATTCGTTTAAGTCATTAGGTATTTATGGTTAAAAACTATTTCCGCGGTATGAAAATTGCACTAGAACTCTTATTTTTTCGTCCTTAATTGACTCATAAAAATTAACTTTGTATGAGAGCACTAAATAAGCCTCAGTCTCTTTTTTAAACCCAAGAATTTAATTCAAGTATCAAGTAAATGTTTAGGTAACTTTATTGGCTGTTGATTTCACTTTTGTTTTGATTAAAATTAATCAAATTTTATCCATCGGGATTAGATTATTTGTACTATCGCAGATGAAGGTATCACCGATGGTTATATAACAAGCCATTACTCGGTAATTACTTGTATAAGCAGCTATTACCGAGTATTATTACTCGGTATTAGCTTCACCATAGAAATCTAACACCGAGTGATAATAGCATTTATTTCTGAGTTTAGGGTTTTCTAGAAACAATGTAAGAAATACTGGACCCAATTTGATAATAAATAATGAAGTGCTTGAAACTGTTAACTCCACAGTGTTCCTCGGAATAACATTAGATAACAATTTGAAATGGAATGCTCATGTATCGAACCTTGCTAAGAAGTTAACGTCTGCTGCTTATGCTGTTAGAAAAGTGAGACAACTCACTAACGTAGAAACTGCCCGTATGGTCTATTTCAGTTATTTCTCCGGGGCCACACTTACAGTGGCCCATTTTCCCAATTATAGGGACGCCCGGAGTGTAGAGGCGTCCTTACTCCCCTTTTAAAGACCCTGGCTTGCAAAGGTGTGTTAAAGTGGAGGCCCATATTCAGCAATAAAGTAAACGTGCTGATAAAGTATAAAACTGTAACTGAACATTTAAGTGTTTTAAGGCTTCGCGATTATTAAGAATCCGCATTGTACCATCATGACTCATCCTTGTTATGAACATTTCTCCAAGGTTTTATTGCTGTTTTTCCGGCCATAAGATATGCTTACAGCAATCTTTGCCTCTTTTTATCTTCCTTGTGGGTTTGTACTACCTACTCTAACTGATATATACGGATATAAATATACACTCGCTTAATACACACAAAAATCTCACGTTTGTGAGAACAACTTAAAACAGAATGGTAGTGGTTTATGTAATTTGAAAAAATAAACGCCAATATTAAAACAAACTAAGATCTGCTCAGTAGCCAAAACGTTCACGAATCCCAGTTCAGGTTTTATGAAAAAATGGGAATTAGGTAAAAAGCAATATCAATAAAGAAGTCAACAAGCAGCATACGTTGTTTTAGAAGTAACTTTAGTTACAAGTTAGTTATAATAGTCTTTATATACTATTTATCTCAAATAAACTAGTTGCAGAACCCTAAATTAACGTGTTCCTGACACGCACTCGACCGATTTCGGCCATAAAGAGACCAAACTTTTTTCATTTACGTGCACAGTGTACGTGCGTTGATTCCACAGACTAACCAGGAGGGTAATTACGTTACGAAATGACTATGACGTCGATGAAAAGTCTTCTTTGCTGTATGGTTATTGTGATACATTTCAATATTTTGCTATTTTATCGGACATCATTTCCCTGCGCAATCGAGTCGAATATGGAGGTCGCTGACATAGGTCAATGGATTAGCCAGCTGAAGTGGCAATGGGTAGATCACATAGCTTGAAGAACTGTCGGCCGATGGGGTAGAAAAGTTCTCGAGTGGAGACCACGAACTGGCAAGCGCAGCGTTGGACGACCGACGAAATAATAAAGAATACAGGAAGCCACTAGATGCAGGGCGTTAGCAATCGTTCCCACTGTAAATCGATGATGCTTGGAGCAATGGAGGTTTATATGCTAATATGTTGATTTAAAATACTTTTTGGGTGTAAAATGATAATGCGAAGTGATGGTTATATTATCCCGTAATTGCCCCCAGGGACAACGGGCCTGTAGTCCCATAGCATTGATACAGAATATAAACGTAGATCATGTTTCCATTTTGTGTTTTTACAACGAATATAACGGAAGAATGTGTCATTTGATATTATTCTGTTTTTTAATGTATAAATAAAGGCAACTCAAGTAGGCAGTATTTTATTATATGCCGACAAAAATATCTACCGCTTATTATATATCTATTTTCGTTAATCCTATTTGGTTAACAATGACAACACTGGTTGTACCAATATTAGTATTGTAAAAAGTAATAACTGACTTCTGTCACTCTTGTCATGTATAAAAAATATAATATTATCCACTGCTTTTATTTGCCTATTTTATTTAAACTCTAATTGGTTATGGGCCCAGAATAAACGTGAGTACTGTATAATAAAAGATGACCAGCAACATGCAAGAAGCGAATCCAGCGAGTTCGTCAAGTTTCAAAAAATTGACGGGGAATAATTTTCCTAACTGGGCATTCAGTATTGAATGCATGCTGGTAGAGCAAGATCTTTGGGATGTCGTAAGTAACAAGATCGACATAACTGATCCCGTCATTAAAAGGAAAGATGCAAAAGCAAGAGCAAAAATCTGCCTGTCGTGTGACGAGTCGGTATACCCAGTCATAAGATCTGCCAAAACTGCTTATGAAACATTTAATACCCTAAAAAAGGCGTATGCAGACAGCGGCTTAACAAGGAGACTTGCGCTGATGAAAAAATTCTTGGCCAACAGCTTTAGTGTGACAACGGGTATGCAGGAGTACGTTAATATTAGTATCGCTGTACAACAGGAGCTACAAGCAATTGGAACCGACGTGGATGATGAATTCCTGGCCATAATTATTCTTGCTGGACTACCTGACAGGTATCATTCTCTAGTTATGGCACTAGAACATGCCAATGCGAAATTGACTACGGAGAATGTAGTAGCAGCATTATTGAAAGAGGACCTGCGTATATCTCCCCCAAAAGGACCTACTGGACCTGCCAATGCAGCGCTTTGCGGCAAGAATGGGCAGAAGAAGATTTTTTGCTCGTATTGCAAAAAGCAAGGGCATTTAGTATCGAAGTGTAGAATCAAAAATAAAAAAGTTTCGGCAGTGAGCAATAAAAATATTGTTTCGGCCCAAAATTCTTCTAATTATACTTCACAATTTACACTTTCATCTTGTTTCACTAATGCTCTCCCCACAGGTTCACAGGATTGGTTCATAGATTCTGGCGCAAGTTGTCATATGAGTAATAGGAAAGATTGGTTTGCAAATATGAGCCCCCATGTATCACCTATAACAGTCGCAAACAGCGAAAAACTGCTTAGCCACGGAAAAGGTACTGTAAATATAAATGTTTCATTTTTTTTCATTTCATTTATTTCAGTAACAATTTTTACATTGTATTGAAAATTTACATTAAATTATAACATTAAAACAGTTAGGTACAATAGAAATCATAAAATTACAATAGAAATCCATTCATAAACATAAAAAAAAAAAAAAAAAAAAAAATCATTAAAAATAAAAGATTGTAAAAAAAAAAATAAAGTAGTTAAGTAATAGCTAAGAATAATTATGCTATGAAGAAAAATATTACAACCTCCCATACAAATGTTGCATATACCAATACAGATGTCAAAAAAAATAAAAAATGAAAATACATAATATCAATAGAAATAGTTAGCATGAATAGATCTAGTTGTATGTATCACAGAGAAACTCATCAAGGGTGTAGTAGCACTTTTCTACCAAAAATGATTTTAACCGCTGCTTAAACTTATTTAAGTTGTAAATTGACTTCAAGTGTACAGGTAGTTTATTAAAGAGTTTAACCGATTGATAACCTGCTGCATGACGCACTACGTCTAAATGAGGTTGAATCTTATTTTGTAGGTCCCTACGCCTAGTAGCTTCCCGCTTACTTCTTTCATCTGGTGTTTCGAAATTCTGCAGTTTTTTCATAAGATCGACAAGAAGAACTAAAATATACAAACAAGGGACCGTTAGTATCTGAAGTTCTTTAAAGTACTCCTTACACGATACCCACTGTGGAATTCTCACCATTGTTCTTATGGCCCTTTTTTGTATAATGAAAGCTGTATTTATATTGTACGCGTAACCACCGCCCCATAGAGTGATACTGTACCTAAGCTTCGACTCTACGAGCGAGTAATATACCACTTTTAATTGCCCAATAGCGATCACATCTCGAAGACTTCTCAAGGCATAGCAAGCTGAACTGATTGAGCTTTCTATAGCTGTGACTTCTTTTCTCCAGTTTAGGCTTTCGTCGATGTGAATACCTAAGAATTTTACGCTGTCTCCCAATGTTATTGTATTTTCATTCAATACTATGTCCATTCTTTCTTTGTTTCTCGACGTCGTCCTAAATAACATGGCATTCGTTTTACTAACATTCAATTTGAGATTATTAATATTAAACCAATGATGAAAGAGAGCAAGAGCATTATTTACTTTACTATTGAGAGTATCAACATCTTTGGCGGCTATAATAGCATTGGTATCATCAGCAAAAAGCACAAGTTCGGAATCACTTAGTTCCAACATATAGCCAATCAAATCATTTACAAATAAAACGAATAATATTGGACCCAATATTGAACCTTGTGGAACTCCTTGTTTTATTAGCTTAAGCCCCGATTTAAAAACATTTTGACTATTATTTTCATTCACTTTCTGATTTCTGATAATGTTACTAAAATTAGTGACGTTCTTTATATTCCTGGTCTAGCAACTAACTTATTATCAGTAAGTAATCTTGTAGCAAAGGGTTTTGTGTTGTGTGTGTTGATGTTTTGTTTACATCTAGAGGTGCTCAAGTATTTCAAAGTGGTAAATGTCAAGTGACAGGTAATGTCGTTGCCTCAGGTTCAAACCATAAAGGCATGTTCGAACTTGACATAAATAGTCCAAGCGCTCTGTATACTCCCACCAAAGAGTCTGCTATGCTTTGGCATAGACGTCTTGGCCATCTTAATCCAAAAGTATGTATATATTAAAAAATAAATGTTCCGGTATTGATTTCAGTGGAACTTACACAGAACCTGGTGTTCCGTGTCTTCAAGGTAAACTTGCCAAAAAACCATTTGAAAAGTCAAAAAGTAGATGGAGTAAAGTCCTACAATTAATTCATACAGACTTATGCGGACCTATGAGTACGCACTCATGGGGCGGAGCTCTTTATTTACTAACTTTTACAGATGATTTTAGTCGCAAAACTTTTGGATATCTTTTAAAATCAAAGGCTGATGTTTTTATAAAGTTTGTAGAATTTAAGCATTTAGTAGAGAATCAAACTGGTGAGCGAATAAGGGTTCTACGTTCTGATAACGGTCGTGAATACGTTAATAAAGACATGGCTGCTTTTCTCCGAGAGAACGGCATAGTACATCAAACTACGATCCCGTATACTCCTCAGCAGAATGGTGTTTCAGAACGTGCCAACAGGACCATTATCGAAAAAGCTAGGTCAATGCTTAAAGACTCCATGCTTCCTTTGGCATATTGGGGTGAAGCGGTTAATACTGCTATATATTTAAAGAATAACGTACCTACGCAATCTTTAAATAATAAGATTCCAGAAGAAGTGTGGTCTAAGCGAAAGATTAACCTTTCTCATTTAAGAGTGTTCGGATGCGAAGCCCACGTTCTAGTTCCTAAAGAAAAGCGAACAAAATTGGATTCTAAAACCTAATCATGTATTTTCGTTGGATACTCAACAGAAAGTAAAGGATATCGGCTGATAGATCCAAAAAATCCTAGAATCATCATAACAGCCAGAGATGTTGTTTTTACAGAGAACAAAATGTATGGTGACATTAAAAATTCAACTTGCCTTGAACAACACTCTAACTTACAGCATGAAGAGGTAATTATACCTTTCGTCGATGAGGAGTTATTAATAAATACTCAAGTACCAGCTCAAGGGCAAGAGCTTCAACTACGACCTGATACTTTTGAAAACTCAGAGTCGACAACTTCAGAATATTTAACTGCACCTGAGGATTCCGAATTACCAGAAGTTCCTTCAAACGTTCCCGATTTAGAGCCAAATGCAGAGCCAACACAAGAATCAATTAAGAGATACCCAACCCGAGAGAGGAGGCCTCCTGCAAGATTAGGTGAAAATCTGTACATCACTTATGACTCGGAACCAGAATCCTACAGAGAAGTTGTATTACATCCTAAAAAGGAAAAATGGTTAGAAGCAATGCAGGCTGAATATGATTCGCTATCGAAACATGGAACTTGGCTTCTCGTAGACAGACCTGCTGGTAGAAAAACTATCAAGTGTAAGTGGGTGTTTAAAGTTAAAAAAGATACGAGTGGACACGTGACAAAATACAAAGCTAGATTAGTAGCTAAAGGTTTTACACAAGTAGCAGGAGTAGACTACGGCGAAACTTTTTCGCCAGTTGCTAGACTGTCTTCAGTTCGTCTTTTAATGGCATTTGCTGCACATCGTGGACTACAAGTTGACCATCTTGATGTAGAAACAGCTTTCCTGAACGGCGATCTTGAGGAAGAGATTTATATGGAGCAACCCGAAGGTTTCTCTGATGATCCAAAAGGCAAAGTATGTCTGCTTAAAAAAGCTATTTACGGCCTTAAACAGGCTCCACGTCAGTGGAATATAAAAGTGTGTGAAGTTATGCGTAAGTTGTCTCTCACACAAACAGCAAATGAACATTGCCTGTATTATAAGCGTGACGGTAATGATTTACTAGTGGTAGCTGTATTTGTAGACGACTTTTACATTGTTAGTACTAACGACAGTTTGAAGGATAGTTTTAAAATTGCGCTTAAAAATGAGTTTCTTGTTAAAGATCTCGGAGCTCTAAGAGACTGTCTTGGAATGAGAGTCATACAAAATGATGACTGTATTACTCTGGATCAAACTCATTATATCGAAAAATTATTGGACAAGTATAATATGTCAGATGCAATAACTGTCAGCACTCCACTTGAACCTGGAATAAAGCTTACTATTCCGGAAAAAGACGACGAAAACGTAGAAGTACCCTATCAGGAGCTTATCGGCTCTTTAATGTACATTGCTATATGCACGAGACCTGACATAGCTCACTCGGTCTCCTATCTGTCACAGTTCAATGCACATTATGGAGGGGTACACTGGAAGGCCGCTAAGCGCGTTCTTCGTTATTTAAAGGGCACAAAAGGACTGAAACTTAGTTTCAAAAAGACGGACCAATTCTTTCCTATTTGCTATGTGGACGCAGACTATGGGAACAATCTTGTGGACCGCAAGTCATTCACTGGCTATATTTTTCTAATGAGTAGTGGTCCAATTTCTTGGGAGGCTCGCAAGCAATATAAAGCATATGGCTCTTGCCGAAGCTTGCAAAGAAGCCATCTAACTCCAGACTCTCATTAGAGAAATATTTGCCGTCCCTTTTGAACCCATTGTCATTCATTCCGACAGTCAAAGTTCCATAAAATTAGCCCATAATAACACCTATCATGCACGCACAAAACACATCGACATTAAACACCACTTCATACGAGACACACTATCACATCATGACATCGACCTCAAGTTCATACCGACACAGTCCATGATTTCTGATGTGCTAACCAAGCCACTGCCAAAACTTAAGCATATAAAAAATATATATTTATATTATCCACTGCTTTTACTTGCCTATTTTATTTAAACTCTAATTATTTTTAACAAACATTGCTAAATTTATTATTTACGTTCTTGGTATCAGCTTTCTTGTATTTTGACACCTAATTGATAGAATATTGTAATGATATCGCATAGAACTAATTATATCTTTGTAACATAAGACTAAAACTTTCATACCGTAATCTTTAAAACTTTTATACAAGTCATTGATACCTGGCAAAAATCTGGCCAAAGCCACTATTCCACATGAAAGCGGTCACGATCAAGAGCATATATATACCTAACATAGGCTATTATATCAAACTAATCTACAGTAAACAAGACAACAAAAGGTTTAAATATATAGATATTTATATATATGCCCTTATTTTCGAACCAGCTAACTGAAACCCGCAGGGCATTTATGAAACTTATCATAGCAACGCGCAAAGCATCAAAAAACGTTGGCGTTGTCGTAGCAATATCAATCGTAGCATATTGGTGGTTACTTGTCAACTAAAGCAAAAAATATATTGGCTACTATGACAACGTTAAAATTGTTGCGTTGCAAGTGGCTAATTGAAGACATTATTTCAAAAACCACCTTTGTCAAATTTGTTAGTTTTACAGTAGAGTAAAAAAACTATTTCACATCTTTATATTTGTCTTTTTATATTATATTTGATTTTTATCATATTTTTGACAAAGGTGGTTTTTGAAATAAAGTCTTCAATTATCCACTATAGCAACAAAATGTTGTCAGTGACTACACTACTACGTGACAACGTAAAAAATAATTTCGTTGCCATAACAATGCGTAAATTTTTGCCGCTTAATGATTCATCTGCAATTTTATCTCTGTCGCAATTTATACGTAGGTAATTGACCTGACATAATGTCTCTCTTGTTTACCTTTATGAAATTTTTGTTGAAAAAGATTTGATTCGCTTTGTTCCATCCGTAATTTATAATCTGGTTACTTAAGCTTTTATTTCCCGTAGGTATAAGCAACGTACACATGTATGTATTGCGCACAAATTGTATCATAAAAAAACGGCGATAATTTATAACCATGTGTCATGTTTGTAACATGTATGAATTTGCTGGATTCAAAAAGAATGATACTGCTAAGCTTGTCTCTGATGAAGTTAATAAATGAAACAAGAAAATATATTTTCATGGTTCCGTGCCCAAAACAAGAACGGGACCGTATCACTAAGACTTCGCTGTCCGTCTGTCTGTCACCAGGCTGCATCTCATGAGCCGTGATAGATGGACATGAAATTGATGTTTTTTTTTATTTCTGTTGCCGCTATAACAAGACATACTAACTATACGATGCAACAAACCTGTTGTTTGTTGTAATTTTTTGCTCAATATTAATAACGACAATAGGCAGTTCCTATTTCAAAATCTTATAATAAAAAAGTGTCCACCGATGAAAAAAAATATAATTATAATGGTACGGAACCCTTCATGGGCGAATCCGCACTTGGCCAATTTATTGAACGACGGAGGGTAAAGTGTATCTATCTTAATTGGACATTATGTTGATATTTTCACTAGAATACAATGCTTGACTATTTGTCCTGACTTACGTTAGAATTCCTTTGCAAATATCGCTTCTCGTATTGTTCCGCATAAGATTATCCTTGAGTGTTTCTAACCAAACATTTAAATAAGTAGATATAATTTAATCAACATCAGCCCTTGTAAAGTCAACCGCAGAACATGGACCTCCCTTGAAGGAGGCTTTGCCATATTCACCACGCATGGCCGGTGGATTGGTGAACGCAATATTATGTACAGCAACTAGAAAGTAAACGCTGCTACCCGTTACCCGAGGATAGTCCTTCATCCAACTAGACCCGAAACGAAATTTTTGATTTTACACAAATATATTTTGACCGGAACTATGGTCGAACCCACGACCTACTAGATTTAAAGTGAGACTTACACCGATACGCCACTGACTTTTTTAATATTTTTTGTTGTAGATTTAATACAGATATTTAATTTAAAACTCTTCTGAAGAATTTCAAAGCTATACTTTTTTCCTTAATAACAATATAACGTACAATTATTAATTAAGTAAAAGCACAAAGAAATCGCCCTTTAGATTATACAATGTGTATGAAAAAATCGAAGAAAGAATTGCCAATTCACATCTTTAATTTAGCAAAGCAAATTTTCCAATTGCTCTCAAATTTGTTTAGGACGGTTGGTCGCTGCTGATAAAAGAGTAAGTAAAGCTATTCTCACCCCTAAAGCCTTTTGCTGTTTGTTTGTTCAGTATCTTCAACTCAGATTTTTGTAATATATTGATCTGCTCTGCGCTGGATTTCTTTTACTCGGCTTAACCGAGATAGTAGCAATTAAGACCCAGGTGGAAAGAAATTGTGGATTGTATATAATAGGTTTATTGCCGGTAGTAACTATGTAATTAATTTAAATGTACAAAAGTTATTGTGTGCGGTCGGAAGGGACGATTCCCTTTTCATTTGTTTTTTAAATTTTTATTTCGCGCGCCTTGACTTAAAGGTCCATGTGACCAGGTCATTAAAATCCAAAAAATAAAAAAAATTGTTTCGCGCGGTTTGCGGTTTGCTCTATGGTTTGATTTCGTTTTTTAAATGAGGTTTACTATTTTTAAATGTATTCATAGTTTTTTTATGAACCGTAGCTATTATATATAATTTTTTTTATTTGTTTAAAAAGGCAACCGTGACACAAGAAATAAGAGGGGACTCTTAATCCATGTGTCGCGGGGACTTTAGTAACACTCAATTCACGGACACCAAGTACAACCAGACTCAGAACAACTAAGTATCTATGGTTTACACAAATAATAATTGTCCCGGGTGGAGTGTAGAACACCAGGTCTCAGAAGAAACTTCTGTAACCACTGAGCCACCAGTGCAATCAATTTTATGACAGTTACGGGTATGTTTTGTAATGTGTCAGTTTTATTACATAAGTACTTGTGTATTTGATGGATAATATAGGTACCTACTAGAACATTAATCTCGCTGTTATAAAGTACCTGATGAAAATAATTTAAGGTTGGCAAAATCTCTCTTATTTCCTATTATTCCGTTTTCAAAGGACTTTCCAAAAACCTTATGAAATAACGGTTTGTTATCATATTCCTAAAACACATATTAATTTTTTGCAAACATTTAATGTAATAACTAGATTTCCGCGCGCAGTGTACCTCCCAATCCAATGGGCTATCTAACACTGAAATAATTTTTCAAATCGGAGCAGTAGTTTCTGAGATTGGTGCGTTAAAGCAAACAAACAAACTCTTCAACTTTATATATAAGTATTGATAATTACAATAATATAATTCGTATACGTAAACAACAATAAGTAGTTTATTCCATATAAAGTTATAACATAATAACAATAATTTATATGTGGCGCATAACACAAGCAATCCATATAGCTATATAAAAACTCATTAAATCATATTATCAGTAAGTAATATAGGTAGTAACCCTATGTTATTTGTGCGAGGACTCAAATAGCAGGTCGGCGTAAATGGCTATAATTAATCAGTGACACCCGAGCACACAGGAAGCTGACCTCAATGTGTTGAAGAAAGATTAAAGTAACGGTTTAAACACCACCGCTTGAAATATGAAAGTACTTTAAGGTAGAATTTTATTTTATTCATGCTCTTGGAACCTTCCGATGCCCTCGTAGACCCGAAGTACGAGAGGCCCGGGAACTGTTAAGTAGAGAGACAGTTGCAGTTCAGTAATAATATAAATAAGAATTATACATGAGACACTTATTTATTAAAAAGAAAACATTAAAAATAAACTAATAATAACAATATAATTCATTCCATAAAGGTTTGAGTTAACCGTGTGTTTTCCGGCTTGGAATAGACCACCTTATATCTTCCCATGGGTGTCGCCAGAGGCGAGTTAGTGACATACACCCGATAGACGGGCATCAGCTTCTATCTGCTCAAAGATCCATCTTACTGCGGACTACTGTCCTACTTTTATAGAGCAGAGCTAAGGTACGCAGCGTTGTAAACGCAAACCGCTGAGATAACGTGGTATTTACCGGCGTTGGAATACTCGTAGGAACGCGAACTTTACGAATCACTAGTAAAACGCGTAGTAGTGCGTTTTACTAGTGATTCGTAAAGTTTAATTTAGTAAATAAGTTTGTAATTATTTTATGTATAGGTACGCAAATAAAATAGCCTGTTATAAATTATCAATATATAACTTAGGTACTACTATAACTTTTATACCAAAATAATTATATTAAAACACTAGAAAACTTAAATGCAGAGTGCGAAACTGAAATAAAAGCTTTAGAAGAACCTGATTATGCAGTTTTCTCTGAATCATAATTCTTAGAAAAAAAAAATACTGCAGAACACTTAGAACTTTAGTCAAAACAATATTTTTGGTTCCGAAAAGACTTAGTTAAATAAAAGTTCCAGAAAATCTTATTAGATTTGTAGCCAACAAAACAGGTTCAGGCGTAACATGACCGACCTGAATCAGTTATTTAGTATCGCTGTCCAGTCGAAACATTTGAAATATTCAAAGTAAAAGCTCGCTGAAAAGCTGAAAGCATGTACGGCTCTGAAATGCCACAACCTACACTTTTTATAGAAATGTACTTCAATAATAAATGTAGGCTTAGTGAATGCGAACGGAAACCGGATTTATTGAAACAACATTTTGAAGTTATGTTTATGTTTATTTAAAGTTATTTCAAAATGTATGCCATCCCTTTAGAGATAGATATCATGTATAGTATTAGTAATAATAATAATATATGTTATTAAAAGATTAACTGTGGTAATGTACAATTAGTCCTTTTCCAGCAGAAATGTGGTTAATGCTTAAACTTATTTTTATGATGATGTAAACAGTTAGTAACGGATATGTAAGTAAATAAATTTTGTTATTGCATACAAAAAAAAAATACAAGTTTCTTTTGAATAATGGTTTTGAATTTGAATATGGTTAGTGATTGCTTAGAGCTAGTTTTAATCATAGAGCAAATTGTTAGTAAAGGGAACCTACTATGTAATTTTTTTTTTCATATAAAAAATAAGTTTCTCTTGATTTAAGTTAGCCTCTACTGCTAACCATGCTGGCCGCACCTTCCAATGTATCTATGTACCTTCAACTCACACTTGTAGTACGAAAGTATTCTAATGTAATTTTATTCTTAGTTAATATTTGTGGCACATGTATGGCAAAGCTGGACACATGTTATTTCTTTGGTAGTAGCACCCAACATAAGATACCACTCCAAGGTGTTGAGCTACAACGTGTTAACAACTTTAAGTATCTGGGTAGTGTTCTTTCTGCGAGTGGGGACATCGACACCGTTGTGACTCACCGTATAAAAACAGGTTGGCTTAAATAGAGAAGTTTGGGCGGAGTGATGTGCGACACTAAAGTGCCATGGTTTATGGAACCGAATGCTGACCACTCAAGAAACATCAGACGCAACATCTTGCGAATGTTGCGCTGGTCAGTAGGCGTCACCCTGTTAGAAGAGGTGCCAAATAAATATATACGCGGAAGCCAGAGAATAACAGCGATACCTGAAAAGCTCGTCGAAACAAAGTTGCGCTGGTACGGTCATGTAATGAGAAGACCCGAAGACCACATGATACGAAAGGTGCTAAATATTGAGTCAGGAACGAGACGCCAAGGCAAACCCCAACTCACATGGCTGTCAGTAATTGACAAAGATCTTAAAGCCCTGGACTTGTATCCAATGACGACCCAATGCAGAACAAGTTGGCGAAAAGTGATTAGAAGAGCCGACCCTGATTAAACATGAGATAAGGCCGGAGAAAGAAGAAGTTAATATTTGTAGCAAATGAATATTTCTAACTTTCTAACTAAAGTCACCGCTATACATGATTTTCTCTAGTGTCAAAAGGTTGGCATATATTTTAATAGTACATCATATATTATGAGGAATTTAAAATAACTTGAATAGTCCAAAAATTGTTCGCAAAAACTTTCAAATAAAAATTTCATTTATAGCCAATTGAAACAAGAATTCAAAGAATTCGTTGTTCCTGGTAGTTGTAAACAAATAATTTAAAGCCTTTCCTATTTATATACACATACTTTTGTTTGTGAAAATCATACAGTGATTAAGAAACGTGTATGATTTTGTTGTGAAAGAATCGAGTTTGATTTAAATTTAAATTGTTTTGGATATTTTTAGTATCAAGTTTATTTTTTCATATTTAGTTTTTTTGTTTATAACCAGTTTTCAGCGACGATAACTTTAACAATTTCTTTATTGGGAAGAATAATGTGATATATAATATTCATTAAATATTAAGTGTCATGAGCAAAATCCTTTTAACAACAAGATACAAATACCAAAATCTTCTTTCAAATGCTGATAAACATCCTGTTTTCTATTGTCGCCATTTTGATATGAAGATCCAATGCAATATTGAACTGTAATATTCAATATTCCACACTCAATTGCTGCGATTGGCAACCTATATGTGTATGTATGGTGCAGCATTCAGCCACCGTATTGATATTCGACTTTATTTATTCAGACAAACTTTATTAGAGGCGATGAAGCCACAGTTACCCTGCAGCAAAGTTTGACAATATGGTTTTATGTTAGTTTTATTGGCTTTCGACAACCTGTGACTACCACTACACACTACCACTTAACACTCCAATCACCGATTCTATAAATAACAAACTAATCAAATCTATCTTAGATGCTTTAGCTAAGTTCGTCAGTTTGGTCGTATTAAATTATATTGTATTATATTATTAAATTATATTATACGACAAAACTGACAAACTAAGCTAAAGCATCTAAGGCAGATTTGTGATTTGTCATGTCTTCGTGTCATAAGAGGCGACTAAGGGATACACAGCTGATAGATGAGAAGCAGTATCTATATGCTCAAGGTCAGTTACCATCTTACTGCGATCACCAATCCGTCTGCCACGCGTGGAATAAACACCACATATTAGTAGAACATTGGGCAATATCTCTCAACGAGCCTGGCTTGAGGGATATTGCTATCTCTTAAGGTCTAAGAGGAGGCCCATGTTCAGCAGTGGACGTAAACGGGCTATAGAAGTAGAAGTAGTAAAAAGACGTGTTATTAAGACATTTTTTTTATATATTACTAAATGGCACCAAAGTGTCGTTATTCAGTAATAGCATAAGCTACCTTTTACAAATGAGTTCCGACGGAACAAGGTGTTTGAAGGTACTCGAAAGAATGTAAGTGAATTAAAAGTTAACTGTTTTCTACTTAAACCAACAATTAGAAACCAGTAAGTTGTTTTATCAAATCTAGCTAAGAATATAAAATCAGTTTTCCATAATATCAAATTTCCCATCGGTTCAGGTCAACAACTGAAAATAGCAGAAAAGTGTATGTAAAGAGAACCTCGAAGCCGATTTTTAAATAAAACGAGATTTATCCATACTATTTTTCATCCGTAAATAATGGTATAAACCAACAGACTTCGTTTTTGGCGTACTAGAGCTTTCGATAAGAAATATCACATTATCCCCTGAATATACTTTCATGTCTCAAATATTTGATTAGCGCTTAGTTCTGGGTGACCATGCCTTGCAACAGATCTCATATATGCCTAGTGCCCCAACACTAGCATTTAGTGGGTTCATTCCTCCTCGCAATATGAGTATATCATAAAGAGTAGGCCATAGTATCAAATGTATTATCAAAAGTAAAAGAATATCTAAATTAATATATAAAGCTGAAGAGTTCGTTTATTGGAAGGCGAAAATCTCAGTAAATACAGGTCCGATATGAAAAATTCATTCAGTGTTATATAGCCCATATATCGAGGAAGACTAATAAGCTATATTTATTATCAAGTTCTTACGGGAACGGCAGTTGCGCGGATGAAACCGCGCGCGAAGTGTAGTAGTATTTAATAAAATTGAACTTCATTTTTGGATGGACGGATACTTCTGACATGTTTCAAACAAGTTTAGTGTACAATTTAAGCATACCAACTAGCCAACCCAGTCACGTTTCGCTGTACCTCAATCTTAAAATTGAGTGGCTGGAATAACTTTTGGATATATTTTAACTTAGGATACTTTTTCTCAACTAACGTTGCAAACTTTTCCATGAGAGCAATTATCTTTAAAATGTTTCCAAAATTTTTCCTTTACGTTTTAATACTCATATAAACTTCTATATACACTGTAAATCTGCACGTCTGAGGCCACATAAGGCTGTGCAAGGGTTGTACACGCTAAGCAATTTCACCGTGTCTGTTGCAGATCGAACAAATTCATCATATCACCTACACGAGAAGAATTTTGGTGCATTTAAACACAAAAAGTATCAAGTCTAATGCAAAAAAGATAAATAAGAATGTATATAAGACAATTTCGTTTCCAGTTTATTCTCAGGCGTAGGGTACAAAAGACTTAAACTACAAAATCTACCTAAACCACCTCACCTACACCCCTTCTACACCGCACCGCAGCATTATCGCGTTTCATGGATAGCGCCGGCAAGATTTTTTTCTTGCTCAACGCCGAATCAGTGTACACAGTTCGTGTTTAGAAATAACACAAAATCTTGCATAAGTGCAAGTATGCACTAACCAATTTCTTCGGTTATTTGGATAAAAAGCCTTACCTACTTTATTAAAGATTTTATATCTCAGTATTAATAATTTTGATAATTACTTACTACGGCAGAG
Organism: Nycteola revayana; assembly: GCA_947037095.2. NCBI lineage: Eukaryota > Metazoa > Arthropoda > Insecta > Lepidoptera > Nolidae > Nycteola > Nycteola revayana. The sequence goes on along the minus strand of OX344845.2, from coordinate 9,422,398 downwards.
ACCGACTGTTGATTCGCAAGCGATCGGCTAAGCTCGGCGCTCGCTTGTTTGCGAAAGGTAAAAAAACGCCATTAATGCAATCAATAAGTCTTTACTATGCCCGGCTTTATCCGGACTCCTGGCAACGCTATATATACCTAGCGGCCTTAAGTTGCCGGTCCTACTCCAGATCAATCACAGGTCGTGTCCTTGCCACCAAATATTCACAATTAAAGGAATAAAATGTGCATCTGTGTCTATGCACTCACTTCTACACTAGTAACGGTACACTCTGTATTCTATTTACTGCACATAGCAATTATGTCCTTCGCCGGTGACCAATGTTGTCGCTTGTCTGAGAACATTATTGTTACTCGTATACTTCTATGTATCTGGTCACTCCGAGTAAATCTATGTCATGAAAATGATTAATAATGCAGTTTGTAGCGCTTACGGACCTCGCAATGTTTGATTAATTAATGACCGGTAACATGTTATTATGAATTCTAGCCAAAGCAGAATAATATATTTTGTCATTAGAACTCGTACGACTAATGTGGCCAGCGTTCTATTATTTGGATAAAAATGGATGGATTAATCGTTAAAAAGCTGTGCCGCAGTTTCACCCCCGTAATTTTTGTTATTTTATTTTTGTGGGAAAGCTAAATCATTTTCAAAAAATAGAGAAGCCCATTTAATTTCTTTCAAAAGAAACTGTTTCACGTCAAACACGATGCAGCCGTTCCGGAGCTCACCAGACACAAACAATTTTTTTATAAATTGTTTATTTTTTGTTAAGGGCAAGATACAATATAAATTTAACAAAAACTATTACAATAAAATTAAAAAAAAAATAGTGAATCATATCCTGTTGTCGTCGAGGATTTTATAAACACATAATTTACGGACACAAACCACAGCGAGACTCAGGACAACTATCTGTAGTTTATGAAATAATGTAAAAATTTATTTCCATGACAATTTTAACTGAGTATTGAAATTGGTCCTAAGTAGATATTTTATTTAAATTTTAATCACATTTTAATACCTGATGGTAAAACATCAAATATCGAATCTACAGCCTTGCAATAAGCTGATCTATATCAACATTAATTGAATTCTGAACGGCAGAATGTATCCGCTGTGTGCATATATTGTTTAATCGACTAAAAAAAGGTACGAAACAAAGGTTTGAATAAAGGTTAATGAAATAAAAACCTTTTGAGCAACAAAGATTCAATCTCATTGAAATCCATCAAAAATATATACCTCTCTCTACTACTGAGTTAGAGATGAACGTTCAAAGTGTATGAGCTTTTCTCAACTACATATAGAACAACTACATAGTCATCATATGTACTTGAAGAAAATAGGTTCGCGTCTGACGGATAAAAGTGTTCACATATTTATACTGGAAAGCGCCATTTATCATTCTCAACTTTTTAATTCTAAGACAGAACATAATAAATAATGTGTAATATTTCGAATATTTCTAATTTCATTTTGTTATTTTTTGTATTGCCTTGGTGATTTATACTTTAAGTATGCCCTCTGCGGCGGGATGTGTTGGATTCCCCTCTTCACGGTTTCCTTAGGGTATGAGCCCCAAAACGCCAATGTTGGCAACACCAAGGTGTGCATTATTATGACTTCTAGTACATTCTAATTAAATATTGTCTAGTATCAATAAACAAATGCTTAATGCAAAATTAACTTCAACTTTGTTAAAATTATGATTTTTTCGGGTGTGGCAAACTCCATTTTTTTTTTTAGAAGTCCTTTATCACCAGATTTGCTACTTGACTGCCTCTCTTAGCTTACAAACAGATAACAATGCTCTCGAGTCTGACAAAGTTATTCGGAGAATTTTATGCGCAGAAACATTAATCGCAGCAAACCCCTCTCGGTAAGAAACTGAATCTTTAAGGCTGACCGTTTCTCCAGCGTGTGAACTGTAAACAATGAGAGCACTAAGCACCCAAACGATCGCGCGCGCCCTATGTGGGGTCCGCCTAAAAGTTCTATCCTGCTTCTGATATCTCTTTGATATTATTTGATGATATTATCGTAATATAGAATTCAAGCACAATTCAAAATGTTTAATGCTTCACACTGCTTCAGAGTCTGTAAATAAACTTGTATGCAACATTTTAGAATCACCTATATGTATTTACGGTAGTTAGGTATATCACTACATAGTATAAAACAAAGTCGCTTTCTCTGTCCCTATATCCCTATGTCCCTATGTATGCTTAAATCTTTACGCAACTGATTTTGATGCGGTTTTTTTTAATAGATAATAGATTCAAGAGGAATGTTTATATGTATAATACATTAGCATTGTACCCGTGCGGAGCCGGGGCGGGTCGCTAGTTATATATGTTTCTTACTTATACTAATTATGTTACAATTATGTGTTATTTGAGTTGTCATTATGGTAACGTAACGCACCTATAACAAAAAAATACCTACCAAATAAATTAAAACGGATACGTAGATACGGAGACACGGACCTAAATAAAAAATATGTCGCTACTAAAAGTGCGATTAAAGTTGCGAGTCAAACAATTACAAGAATATTTGTTTAAAAATTAATTCATCGATTCAATTTATCAATCGAATAAAAACATTTGAGCAACAAAAACTTTCTTAATTGAATATTAAACTCCTTACATTGCTGTTATAACACTTCTAATATAAAGTACTTAATAACTATTATTTTATTTGCAACATTAATGCACAGCGTCAATTTTAACGGTTCATCAAAGATTCCCCCCTTTTTAAGGGAGGAATTTCAGAAAATCTTATCTTATCTGATACCTACGTCATAGTCCAAGTCAAGTAGAATACTGACTGTTGGTTTTGCACCATTATAAAAAAAAGACACGTACCGAATAAACACTGCATAAAAATATTTTGCAGATAACTTAAATACAACTTAGGTACAAGAAGACAAAGTTTACGAAATGCATTTCGACTATATAAGTAGTAACAACTAACAATGTAAAAAGATAAAAGTAAATGATTCGATGCCCGCTGATGAAAAGAAACTAACTTGTAATGAGCCTTTGTTTTGGAAAAAAAACATGCTCGACTAGAAAAATACACAAGTAAAGTTCGAAAGTCAATTAAAAGTTCTTTCTATTGTACTAAGTTAGGCACTCACTGCCAGGTAAGATGTACTTTGAACTTATTACAGAAAGACACCACGAAATGTAAAACTGAATAAAGCTCATTACAGAACCTTTTTGTAAGTTTTGCTACTTACATTCAGATTTTTTGTTTGGATTTGAAGATTTTCTTTATTTTAGTTTAAGATTGATTACCTACTCAATTTAAAGCTTTCTAGTTTTATACTTTCATGACGCACATGTGATTTTTTGTACCTATACCAAGTAGTTTAAATTGTTATATATCTAAAATAATAGTTTTTAAATTTAAACCTGTAAATAAAACATATTTGATTATTAGGTTTACTATAACTTTTAGATAATACTACTAATACGTCCGCTCAAATTAGACCAAAAAATAAGAGTAAAGGTTCATAAATTCCCAACAAGCTGGGATGCTGGAATTTTGAAATGTTGTTTTTAATTATGTTTTGAACCATTTTACTCACTTTCAGCTTGTTGGGATTTTATGTACCTTCGAATGTCTAGATTGACCGGACTATACCTACACAAGTTTCCTATTATCCTAGACGTCACATTTTATCTGATTCAAAGCGCGTTGTTATGGATTCATGGTCCACTAATTGCAGACAAAACAAATTACTGGACATAAAAATGCTTGAATAAACTAAATATAAAATAAAGTAACAATACTTAAATATTATTTCGGATGATAAAGAAATCAAAGAGAGGTGGAAGGATTATTTTGAAAGACTGATGAATGAGGATAATAATTTGAGTGGGATTTTAGAGAGTAGGGTTAGTGAGAAAGGTCAGTATGGATAAAGTCAGAATAGCAGTAAATGGAATGAAGAATGGTAAAGCCATTGGTGGAAGTTATTGCGGGTGGATGGATGGACGTGGTTAGCTTTGTTCTTCAATGAGTTGTTGCAGGAAGAAGCCATACCTGATGATTGGAGCAACAGTTCTCTGGTGCTCATCTTTAAAAACAAAGGTGATGTGAGTGCAGAAAACTTGCACATGGTATTCGTTGACCTCGAGAAGGCATACGACCGGGTACCTCGTGAGGTTCTGTGGTGGATGGATGCCCCTTAAGTTAAAGGGTAAAATTTACAAGTCCGTGATAAGACCTGTCATACTGTATGGATCGGAATGTTGGGCTGTGAAAAAGATGGATGAAAAAAGATTGCATGTAGCGGAGATGAGAATGTTGATGGTGTGACGAGAAAGGATAAAGTTAGAAATGAGTATATTAGAGGGAGTTTGAATGTGGCGCCAGTGACTAAAAAGTTGAAAGGGAATCGTTTATCTTGGTATGGTCATGTGAAGAGGAGGGATGAAACGCATGTTACTAAAAGAGTTTTAAGTATACATGTGGATGGGTGGAGAGGGAGAGGAAGGCCAAAGAAAAGATGGATGGATTGTGTGAAGAGTGATATGAAAGAAAAAGGAGTTAGTGATAGTGTGACGGGTGATAGGACAGAATGGAATAAACAAACGTGTTGCGCCGACCCCAAGTATGAAATAATGAAATAATGAAATTTATTCAGCACTTAGGTATTTACATACACTTGTACTTGTCAAAATTACACTGTATAAGACTAAATCACTAAAGTATCACTTAAGTAGCTAAAAACATTGTTATAATTATTTGATCTTACAGAATTTTTAATCAGTCTGTCCGTCTGTCGAGCGATAAATGACAAATGTACACATTAGGTATAGTAAGATGCCTTAAAGGTAACAGATCTAAAATTAAAATTAACTTCAAAGAATCCGGCCAAAGTTTAAGCGACATCCACCTGAGGGCACCCTTAAGGGGTTAGGAACAACGCTCAGGGTGAAGAGTAGATTTATGAACAGTGGTGATGATCGCGGGCACTAGATCACAGTTCGGGGAATAAGCAACAAAGCGGTCCTCGGCCATGCCGTCGAGGATCCTACCCTAGCTAACCTGCAACCTTTCACTTGGTACTTTTCGGTACGTTGGTACGCTTGGTACGTTTCACTAGCTACCTCAGTGGACGACCCGGAGAAGAAATGAAGAAAGAAACTCCGAGATTATTTTTTTTGTCTCTTTTGCTCTGTTTCCTTTTTTTATGTCAAGTCTTTTATCACAATCATGTAATATTGTACAATGTATATATGATGTAAGCGAATGCACGCACAGTACCATTTATTACCTGGCAATTTATACCGACCAGGAGTTCAATAAGACAAGAAAAAAAAATATACAGTAAATACTATAATGTAGATATTAAAGTTTACTCAGGCACAAACAATCTCCTACAAAGAAACCTAATGGCGGATGCATTCACATACATTTACAATATGACAATTTACACAAGTTCAACCAAAGGATATACCTATAAAAATAATTATTAACAATAGCAAGAATAAATTAACAAAATAAAAAAATTAAAATAACATAACATATCCCCGACAACAGCCGACCAGTCACCACAAGCAGCACCCGTTCACGAGTATGACGTGTGACGCAGCCATCGCCTCCCTCGCCATATTAGAGGGAAGGTGGCGACCCGCCCCACACCGCCACCGCAAGCAATGACAGACAATGGGAGCATGACGAACTAAAGTGGGGATATCTACAAGTCTATTAATATTAAACCTTTAGTTAAACAATGTTTAAACTGTTTCAATAACTGAGTTTATAATGTTGTCTGTGTTTCACTGATCAACCAAGCGTTATTGTCGTTTAAATAGTCGTTTACTGAACAATAAACCCTTTTTATTAGAATCCTCTTAACAGTTGACTTGAATCTATCATAAGGTAACTCTTGTAGGTATACAGGTATTCTGTTATACATACGGACTCCTAATCCCACAAAAGATGAGTGTACTTTTTGTAGGCGATGGTATTCGGTGCAAAGTTTATGCTTATATCTAGTGTTTATTGTGTGTATGTCACTTCTTTTGTTAAAAAGGTTAATATTTTGCCGGACATAGATTATATTGGCATAACTGTATTGCGAAGCGACTGTTAGTATATCTATGTCCTTAAAAAAGTCTCTTAAGGAGAATCTCGTACTTAGTTGATAAATAGAATGAACTGCACGTTTTTGTAGTATAAAAATGCTTTGAATATCAGCAGCTTTACCCCAAAGCAGAATGCCATAGGACATAATACTGTGAAAATAACTAAAGTAGACTAAACGTGCAGTTTCTACATTAGTGAGTTCCCGTACTTTTCTAACCGCATAAGCAGCTGAGCTCAATTTTCCAGCGAGACAAGAAATATGGGGACTCCATTGAAGTTTCTTGTCTAGTGTCAAGCCTAGAAAGGGGGTCGAGTCCACAGTTTCTAGATTTACATTACCCATTATTAATTTTGGCTCTACAAAACTTACATTAGGCATTACAAATTTGATACATTTGGTTTTCTTGGCATTGAGAACCAAATTATTAACCGTAAACCAATCGATGACATGTGCGAGAGCATTATTAATGTCATGATATGTATGGGATAAGGGCAGGAAGAAGAAGAAGACTTAAATATGATAAAAAAATGTTTTTTTTTTATTTAATTCATCAAAGAGAAACGTTTCTGGAATGTTACGACAAATACATGTTCCTATAATTTTTTTGAAGTTTATAATCTGCTTTGAACCAATTAAAAATCTATTAATTTTACATCCATAATGTGAATAAGTATTTTTTTATGATCAGATAACGAGTCATTTGACCAACCAACACTTTTTTATAGCCTAATGGCAGGCGAGCGTAACATTCGTATGGTCAGCGACCCAGGATAGGAATTGTTGCCCTAATGGCAATCGATGATGTAGGCCTATGTTCAGCAATGGACTACAACAGGCTGATATGAGAGAGATAAAGAGAGAGCTGTCCTAATTGCCCTTTCTTAATGGACCCAATACAGGATTTGCTGTAGTCACTAGCATAGCTATTTTTTTCAGAAGGATATATTATTATGTAGTTATCCACGAGGCATTTGCTACTTCACCGGACATAAACATATGCATAACAAGAGTATCAGCAACACGATTAACAAGCACACAGATAAATGTGGGTGTCGTTTCATGGTTTCTATTTCATTCTTTCTTACTATAATCGCGAGTATTGATTCACTCTGTCCGAAAACCAACATTGTTATTTGACTTAATGTATTCTAGACTCGTAAGATGTAATCGAGGGGATTGATTATTGAACGTAAAAACGATATGCTCGACCTCACTTCAACTAAATTTAGTCGTACCTATATAAAATGAGTTGAAAATTTAATTGTACGTAAGTAATGCGACCCGTAATATAAATATAGAGAAGCGGTACTAATAATAATTCATGACGGTGGAAGGTAATTGACCGAAATCAATGGCGAATGTTGGACACGTTAGAATCATGTTGCTTGGACTTATTGACCGGTGTGTTTGGCTTAATACGAGTATTTATTGTACTGTTGCGAGCTGTGTGGTTTGGGAATACAAACGCTCTTCATGAGTTTCGTAAAAGGCAATTTAGGAAGTACATGACAGGGTTAGTGGTTTGAGCTTACCGGGATACTCAGGGCAATTATTTATTTACTAGCTGATGTCCACGACTTTGTCCGCGTCGTGTTTGTTATTCCTTCGGTTTACTATCACACAGGAACTCATTGATTTTGTATGATTAAAAGTATATAAAATATTGACCGGGGATCATTGAGTCAGTTTCGGAGATTAGCCCGTACAAACGGTCTTTTTTCTTCAGAGGAAGAAAAAAAAAATCTAATATTGTTTTATTTTACTGTTAACATCCATCCTTCTAACTCGGTTTTTAGCGTTTTTCTAGGTACAGACATTCGACCTCTGCCGTTTTATTTTATGTAAATAAATGATAGTACAAAGGATCGATCAATGTAAATATATACTTTTTCAATAACATTAAAAATTACATATTAAAATGACATCAAACCTGTGTTCGTTCGAAGCTCTGGAGCTCATTTTGTCACGAACATTTATAATTCCCGTCTCTCCGACAAAACATACGTCTATTTTAAAATTTTAATGTTACGTTTCCATAGTTATACTAACAGCAAATCGTTTTGCCAATTATTAACTATGACAGATAAATCACAGTGCATTAATGTATTGAAAGTGGTCTGTAATTGACCTAATTGGATTGTTTAACAGTGCTTGTGTGTACGTTTTTACAGTAGGTACCTAAATTAACTAGTAAAACATATTTTGTACAATATCAATCCTCAATAAATGGCCTATCTTACATTTATTGATTTTTCAAATCGGACCAGTAGTTACTAAGGTTAGCGCGTTCACCACAAACAAACAAACTCTTCAGCTTTATATTACGTACTGTACGTATAAAAAATTATTATAAGATAAATAACTATTAGGTACATTTGACCCCGTCTCTACAGTAAAGTTAATTAAATAATCAAATTAAAACGTGTTTTGATTTGATTATTTGTAAACGTCATTTGTAACCATTTCACCACAACAAAGAGTAATAACTTTGTTTTTCATTCAACAAAAGTCTAAATAATATAGTTACTCAATTTCATTTGCTCTATCCATTAAATCTGAAATAGTCTGGTGACGTCATTTGTTTATCTTCAAGTCCTTAACCCTAGACATTTGTCCGTGACATTATACAAGATAAAAGAACTCGAAATCTTCTTTGTTCTTACAAAAGGGTTTAATCATCAGACACAAAGGGCTCTACACATTTTAATAATGTGAATCTCGTGTACTAGTCTGATGAGATAACTCAAACGTGCGATGAGTTTCTTTGAAGAGTACTCTCAAAATTACTATGTTAGTTCATTATGTAACTTCTCCCTCTATCAAATCTACATACGCTACTAAACATTTCTTGTTAATCCGTCTGGTCATATTATGTTGATGAAGTTTACAATATAGATGTAAATAGTGAAACCATATCAACTATACACAAAGTTCAAAAGAAATCTCTGACCATTGTAAAATAAATTTCAAATCGAATTTATGTATTTGGTTGTTTTTTCTCAGTGATTACCGTAGTTTCTTCTGAGATCAGTTGTTGGTTCAATTTCGTGCCAGAATAACTATTTTTGTGAAAAAGATATTTATTCTGAGACTTAGTTAACTTTGTGTCCTTGAAATAATATAAAAATAAATTTTATTCAGCACTTAGGTATTCACATACACTTGTTCTTGTCAGAATTACAAAGTAATAGGATAAACAAAAATAAAAAACTATAATTAACAGATAATTCTAACTCTATGGAATATCCAACTAGGTAACTAAAATAAGTAGGCAATATCAAATCTACAGACTACATAGTCCGTCATAATCCGTCTGTCCTGTGACAATTATCTCCGTTATATTATTATAAGAAGAAAATAAAAACGCATCAAAATTGCAAGTGGACACATTACATCTAAGTGACACACATCTAAGGGCACCCTTATGGGGTTTAGGACTCAGGGTGCCACTGAAGTAAAAAAGGCAGATACATAAAGATGATGTGATCACTGGCACCGCCTACAGATGCTCAGTCATAGGGCAGGGATAGGGGCGCAATGCGGTCCTTGCCGGCGAGAATCCTACCCTAGCTAACCTATGACCTTTCAGCTTGAATTATGTTTACTAAGTCCACCGCGATAGTGGGATTTATTTCCCTAGTTGTCGAAACTGATATACCTATCTAAATGAAACTTAGTGTAATTAGTTAGGTGTGTAATTTTTATTTTTTTATTTAAGGGCTGTGGGGATTTATGTAAGGACTGTGGGAAAGCAACCTCAACTATATATACTGCACTGGTGGCTCAGTGATTACGGAAGCTGCTTCTGAGACATGGTGTTTGGGTTCGGTTCCCACCTGGGACTTTTTTTTTTTTTAATCACGGATAGTCGTTCTAAGTCTGGGTGTTTTTTGTGTCCATGAATTAAGTTATTGTTAAATTCCCCCGCGATACAGAGATTATATATAGTGCGGGAGTTATCTTAAAAAATACAAAATAATTATTTTCATACGTGGGCTTACAAAAAGTTTGGGTTAATATTTTGTTTGCGCAAACGTAAATTTTGCGCATAAATAAATAAATAATAATATCTAATTCACCTAAATACACACATGTATTAATAACATGGAACAAACAATTCATTCAAAGTAATACAATAAAATCAACAACAAGACTTACACTGTAGGGAATAGCCGCAAAGCACGGCAATATTAAATTAAAACCACAACGTTTGTTTCAGCTCAGCTGTTGTGTAATTGGAAAAAAATCAAACGGAGGAAAAGGTGAAATTACTTTTCAATACTTTGTCGGTAAATTCCCATGTGAACGTGGTTGGAACATAAATGGTACGCTCTTGAATAAAATAAAATATCTTTACTGTGATTTTCTAGTTGGTATAGGTATATATTTCAAAATATCTATACCTACTAATATATAAAGTTTTTTTGTTTGATTGTTTGCTTGAATGCGCTAATCTCAGGAAGTACAAAACCGATTAGAAAAAGTATTTCAGTTTTAGATAACCTATTTATTGAGGAAGGCTATATTTTATTATGAAGTTCCTACGAGAACAGGAGTTACGCAGGTGAAACCGCGCGCGGGAAGCTAATACTGAAAAGTGCTTTTGGTCCAATTACAATACAAAATTAAACATTGAATGATAAAAATACTTTTACCAGTAGAACGCTATTTAAACCAAAAATTTCATTTTATAAACAACTTACAAACAACAAACGACCAACACGACGCAAAGCTTCGCTTCATCGTTATCATATAGCATCTCTTAAGTTAAAACAAACACGGAATATTCACTCAGGTAATAAAATTGACATAGAAATATTTGGGGTTCTTCATCAGGGAGTGATCGCGACAATGCGTCGCCGCGTCCCAAATTGCACATAAATAAATAGCAAGTAGTTGCTAATCGGAACATTTATTGTGAATAAAGAAGTACTTAAATATTTCCTCGAAATACATTGTACCGTACTTCCTCGCATGTTTTCATTACAGATACATATTACAATCATATTTACATTAAGTGGCACGTTCTAAAAAAACAATTGGATACGGAACTGGCACAATGGTGAAGCAGTTTGTTAGTTTTTAAATGCAAACTTAAAGAGAGTTTGTTAATTAAGCATTATAATAGTACATTCATCATCAGCCAGTATAACGTACACTGCTTGCCTGTCAAAATGGGTCTCCTTCCGAGGGAGAGTTATGCCACAGCCAGCAAGTTTGGCAGGCGTGTTGGTAACCGCAGTATTATGTTGTAACAACACAAACACAGGGGAACGCTGCCTGTTCCCTGGTATACGATTGTTATTGATGACGAATGGTTTAACGTGCTTTTCGAGGCACCTCTGTATCTTAAAGTGGACGTAAACACCTCGAAGGTTGTCTAAATACAGTTGTAATAGTGCATTGATCGTAGTTAATTTACAAAACAAACTCAACCACAAATTTAAATAAATTAAGTCTGAATCACATCCAGAAGCAGACTATCGAACACATAGGTATTGAGCCCTGTTTCTACCTGAGAGCGGTCCCGGATATAATATGATACTGGAAATATGTATTCTTACAGGTACTTACTGAACAGGTACCTACTAAATAACCTCCGTGACGTAGTACTTATAAGTCTCGCTTTAAGTCTCAAAGATCATGTGTTGAATTAAATATTTCCTTCCGGGTGTGATTAGTCCCTCCGACTGAGGATAAGACAACACTTTAAACGTTGAGCCTGTCTGTCGTAACATTATCTATGATGATAATCGTATACTAGTTATCCAAGCGTGTTGTCTATGTCACAGCCCCCTTTGTGGAAGGTCCACGTTCAGCAGTGCACGATTTATGAAAGTCAATATCAGGAAATACATTAATTTATATAATTTTGTGTGTTAATGTCTTAATTGGAACTAATTTTAAGATCGGATCTAGGGAGATAAACTTTCTGAAAAATCCGCTGCACTTCACTGTCTTAACCTAACAGCTTCGAGCTTTTTATTAAGCCCGTCGTACATGAGTTAGTGTAGGCAAAAGTGTAGGAGAAATGATTCCCATTAAATAAAACCATTAAAATAATTAAATTTTCTAAGGCATAGTTGTAAAACTTAAGAGGTAGATAACTAACTAACTTTAACCCATAAGTAAGAGTGCTTAGACCGAATCCTACATCCATAAAAAGAACCCTTTCATAAATAGAACCCTAAAGAGTAATGAATAAAAGCACCCTATTTTGATGCTAGACTTGGCGTGTAACATACATAACCTCACATCCCTATTCAAAATTACAAAGTTACGGAGCGGCGCCTAGCAAAAGTTTTCTCCCTTTGGAATTCTAATCACGTGTCCCGTATCTTAATATGATCAAAACTTCTTAGTGTAATAATAGTACGTGTAGATTATCTAATATTCACCTATTGTAAGAGTTATAAGTTTACATGATTTAAAACAAAAAAAGAGTTAAAATCAAGTTCACATATTTGTGGTACAATTCAGCATTTTTAAACGTTGATTATATGATCATCAATATCAGCTCGTATAATGTACACTGTAGATTTTTTTTTCAGACGGACATTATGTAATTAGCTACGAGGCATTTGCTACTTTAGCATACAACTGAGCAGCCTTAATAAATAGTTTAAAAACAACAAACTAAGCAACCTGCGCAAGAGAGCGCCTCCGGTAGGACTTTAGATTTTTAGAAGTGTTTTGTGCAACTGTTTGTCGCTCTACTTTGCAGTTCGAAGTCGGGTCTACGAGGGGCAAAGTAAAGTCCACTTCCGAACATGAGTGTCGGTTCTCGGACCTCAGTATTATTATAAACGGTGCTCATTTAACCCGCTCCGGAGTTGTAAAAGAAATGATGATGCTTGAATGATTAAAGATAGGTACCGTAGAATTTTAATGTGAACTCGAAAATATTTCAATACGCCACACTTAATATTCTTTCATTTCGTCTTTCACGATTGAGTAAACAGGAAAATTTGTTGTAGAAACATCACATCTCGACGGTGTCTTTTCATGATAAATAAATCTATCTACATAATTACGTTTACTTACAGGCAAAATGTGTATTTTATACGGAAATAAATTGGCTTATTACATTGAAGTCTAGCTGTCCCAAGTATTTCGCTTGCGTGACACTTTTTTATTTATTTTTGTGCGAAACCTTATTTATTTTATTCAAAGTAGCTTATCTTATTCTTTTTTTGTAATTTCCTAGTGAAATTGCCTCAGATTCCTATCAATAATAGTGGCTATGCATCAATCTGTCAATTTCGGGAGATGGCGGAGTTTCGAACTTAGTAGTAAAAAAGGTTTAATTGCCATGTAGACTATAACGGCAATTAAACCTTTTTAACCACAATTAAACTGGCTTAGAATAGACCACCCCATGTCCTCCGTATCGTTAGAGGGACATACAACTGATGGATGGGCTTGGACAGTTCAACATTGGACGTCAACAATCTTATAAAATAAGTAAAGTATTGTAAATAAAAAAGTAAAAAGGTCACCGCGCTTTTTTACTTGATAGCCCAATTTTAGGCACTTTTAATGGGTCCGAGCCCATTCGTCACCTAAGATTCGCACCTTGTGCCCACTCGTTCCCTGGAACTTTTGAGGGGCCCATTCGTCCCCTGAAGAATATTTATTTTTATTCATTCTTCTAATATAAGTACATGTATATATGTATACTGCAGCTCGGTAGTCCTGGTACAGTCGCGCAGAAAAGGCTAAAATAAAAAATATAGTAATTCGGTAGATATCATGTCTATTTCAAATAAGATTAACACATACAAAATCACAATGTCCTAGAAACTAACAAAATACAACTCCTTTACAAAAATCAGCCTTGATTGACCATCATATAAATCAACATTAAATATAAAATATGCAAAAAAAAATAGAACACATATCAACAGTAAATAATCACTTCTTATTTTTTTGTATATTTACCAACTACATACATGCAAAATCATAATAACTTAAATCTAAAAAATTATAACAGTACAAAAAAAATACTAAAATCACAGTAATTATTGAAGACTAGATAAATCAACATATATTTTTTTTTAAATCGAATCGATTAATAAACAAACTTTTTATCTACTCTATATAGATATGAAAATCACTGAAAAAGTAGAAAAAGTAATAATTCATCATACAAAATAGAAAATTATGTGAGTGCATACACAATAGCATACTAAAAATCTATGTTTTACCTTAAAATTAAGTATTTAATAGTAACTATTAAAAAGTAGCAGCAGTTGAATTTTTTTTTCTGTGTCATCGTTCCAATTATATGCATGTAAGTCTTTTGAAATAGGGATGTATAGGTAAATAGTAGAACTTACGTATTTTTCCTTCACGTACACGCACTGATCACTTCACTCACTAATTAAATTTAATAAGTAATCCTACAGGATACGCTAATGAGTAAACTTTCACTCGAGACAGTATAAAAATCAGTACGCTTGGATTTGCAACTATAAGTAAACTAAATGTAGTAACACATTCCTGGAATAAATACGCCGAAGTTGTCTAGTACTGGTGTTAGCCTTTCATCGAGCGTCTATTGTTTTGGGCTACGCCTTTGTTATTTGCTCGCGCGCAGATACTCTGGCTAAGATTACCCCTCCCGCTTCGGCATTCCACACCCCGCGCACATCTGGAGAGTACTTACCAATTTTAAACACCTTATCTATTATTTGTAACCCGTTTTTTTAACAAGCCATTCGTAGTGAGACAATTTAACATCGTAAGCCTATCGACAGGTTATATTATTATCATGACGGATTATCATTCATCATAGCTCTTTTTTCAATGATCTGTTATGATTTATTAAATTAATTCCGTTAATAAACTGTTCACAAGTGTACTATGTTAACCGTTTCTTATGTAAAATATAGCTAATTTTATCTCAGGGGACCAATAGGCACCTGAATAGGTCCCGAATCTTTAACTTATATGGTATATATATTAGAGGGGACGAATGGGTACCTTAAAAATAATATTTTTTATTAAAATATTAATTGGTCCCCTACCAGGAGACCAATGGGCACCTATATAGGGGCCGAATCTACAACTTTTATGCTGGGGGACGAATTTTAGGAGACGAATGGGCTCTAACCCCTTTTAATCTACGTCACACAGACTATATTTTATATGCGTGACTGTGCATTCACCCATGTATCTCCGGTTCCCGTAGAACCTTCCGGATTACATATAGCCTATGTTACTAATGAATATTTTTTGAAAACGGTCCGGAGTACTGGAGCCTATTCAATGCAAACAATCAAATCTTTCCTCTTTATAATATTTGGATTGACAAACAAAAATACAAATCTTGAACTGATAGATTTAAATAGTGTAATAATTTTAATGTAATTAATTCAGATCAAGCAGAGGCGCTCTTTTCTTCACCCACGTGTATTATATGTAAATAAATATTAGATTAAAAGGTTATCTAAGGTTCAAATTATATAATTCCCTATCAATTACCATATGACCTAATTAGCTAATTAATCATGTTTACTCAATAGCGTTTGTATCGAATTCAGATTACGCTTGCATCTTAAGTAATCGCTCTACAATACTCAGGAAACGTACTTAGAAATACTTTTAAATAAAAAATAAATAAAAAAAACTTTGTAAAAATGTACATTGTTACTTTTAACATACCAACACTACCTGTACATTTTAGTCATAATCGATCCAGCAGTTTCAGAAGTTTTCCTTTAATGTATTTCAAATTTATATGTATATTAGGTCTTTACCTATGAAATTGCCGTTCTGCAGTACTGGCCATTTCAAATCTAAATAATTTTTGTTTGGCTAAGAATTCCAATTGCAAATTAATTTTATTTTAAAAACATGTTTTTTTTTCCAAAAGTAGTCATTTGTTTATGTATAAATATGATAAGTATTACATTTTCATCGCATTTCAATCTTTTTCGTCATCATCATGGATACGTAAAAAATTCGAGTAATTATGGAATATGAGTACCGTCGTGGCAGCAACGCGGCACAAGCGGCACGCAACATCAACGACGTTTACGGAGCTAACACTACAAACCAACGCACCACCTGTTTATTGGTTTGCTCGCTTCCGTTCTGGAAATTTCGACCTGAAAAATGAACCTCGCGGTCGACCGAAGACTTTGGTCGACAATGACGAATTAAAGGCGATTGTGGAAGCTGATGTTACACAATCTACGGCTGAATTAGCAGCAGCTTTCGACGTTAGCGTCAAAACAATATTGGTCCATTTGCGTCAAATTGGCAAGGTAAAAAAGCTTGACAAATGGGTGCCCCACGAACTCAATCATCGCCAGCGCGAAGTACGCATCGAGACGTGCCTTGCACTGCTCAACAGACACACAAATGAAGGAATTTTGAACCGCATTGTTACCTGCAATGAAAAATGGATTCTTTTTGATAACCGCAAGCGCTCAGCAAGTTGGTTGGATCCTGGTTCAGCACCTAAACAATGCCCTAAACGAAAATTTACCCCTAGAGAAGTGATGGTCACTGTTTGGTGGTCTAGCAGCGGAGTGATTCATCACAGCTTCTTACCAAACGGGGTGAGCATTACTGCAGATGTGTACTGTGGAGAACTGAACACAATGATGGAGAAGCTTACACATCTCCAACCAGCATTGGTCAATCGCTCGTCTCCGCTGCTCCTGCACGACAACGCGCGACCTCATACTGAATATCAGACGGTCTCCAAGTTGCAAGAACTGGGGTTGGAAGCTCTCCGTCATCCGCCCTACTCACCAGACCTTGCGCCTACAGACTACTACTTTTTCCAGAATTTGGATAACTTCTTGGCGGGAAAAAAATTCAATACCCGAGAGGCAGTACAAAATGCCTTTGAAGAATTTGTCGCCTCCCGTCCAGCTGATTTCTTTAAGAAGGGCATCAATAAACTGCCACTGCGTTGGCAAAGATGCATTGATTGTATGGGTGATTACTTCGATTAATATAAATAAAAAATACATGAAAAAATCGTTTTAATTTTTTCATACAAAACGGCAATTTCATAGGTAAAGACATATTATTTGGCAAAAAACCTGTTATTTTGATAACTGTTATTTTGAACCTGGTAACAGGCCTTTTTCGATAAGATATTTATTAGTGAAACTTGTTTCTTTTTATAAATATTGTCTTGTCATGTTTTATAGTGTCGTTTTACGTGTGATTTTCGTATCAAAATATTATAATGAATATTATAATTTAACTTCGTAAAAAAACAGATATTTGATATCTAAATAAATTCTAGATTAAAAAGAAATCCATTTGGACTGGTAATAACGGATGTTCCTAAGGCAGATGCTCAAAAAGTTGTATGGATAATATGTGTGTGCGAATGTACAACAATTTACCAAGCAGACTAAAATCATTTATTTGATATTTATTTTAAAAAAAGTTAGATGAATGGCGTAATACAAATATTTTTTATGACATTAAATATTTCTTTGAATTAAAAAAATAAACAATAATAGCAAATATAGCAAAATGATACTATATAAATTCAAACTATTGACATTGAATTTATATTAATATAATTATGACAAATTCAATTAAAATATAATAATATTGTTTTCGACTTATAAAATGTATTAATTAGTGTACGGCCTGTATAGGCCATAATTTGCATGCCTATAATTTGCATATCTAGCTAAACATAATTATGAACATAAAAATTGACTGTAAGACCTTACTATACCATGTTTAAAGCTAATAAAGATTTGTTATTATATATTATTAACAAACCTCTTTTCTTTCATAAGAAATGAAAGAAAAAAGGTTTGTTAATATTATTAAACAACAGTTAATATTATTAACAAACCTCTTTTCTTTCATTTGAAATGAAAGAAAAGAGGTTTGTTAATAATATATATTTTTGATTTATTTATATAAATCTGAGTATTATTGGAATAAAACGTAATGATTTCTAGCTATAATTGAATTTAAAATATAAAGTCTTTTGAAAAACTGTTGTGTCGCTCACATAGAGTTCCTAATTTTGTATCAAGCATAAAATCACATCGGTGCTAAATTTAGTCTCGATTAGTTAGAAGCAAATTGTCTGCCGGTATCTGTGAAAATAATATAATCTGGCGTATTTCCCCGGGTTTAACCTTGTTACCAAACCGGAGCGGCGTTCGAATCGCAATTAGTACCGATTCAATTAGTAATTCACTGTTTCACATTTTACGATGGTTGGGCTAAGCTATGATTTTTGACATTGATAAGGATCCTCGCCTAAAACCCTGTCAACGGTGGCCACACTCGGCTACGGCTTTTCCTCCTTTCTTTTTTATTTTCAAACCGCTTTTTGCACATGACAAAATATATTTTTTAACATTGGTAATCCTTTGGTATTAATAAATGTAGTTAATATTGGAATTATATTCGCTGAGTGGTAAAGGTAAGGCTTAGAATAGAAAGGAAGATATGCTGTAGTCATATCATAACACATAGATACGTACCTATAAGTACTAAAATATAAAGAGGAAAGACTTGATTATAAAATTTGTTTGTATGCATTGAATAGAAAGTATTCAACCGATTTCAGAAATTCTTTCACCATTAGGAAGCTACTTTATCAAGGGAAATAAACACAGTTAGGAAATAGCACTTTTCTTTATTATTTGTTTTAAAGCTTAATAGCGAATTATATGAACGTTTTAATTATAGCAAGTATAACTATGCTTTTAACTAAATCTGTTTAAACTATTACCACACTAACTTAACATAATGGAATTAACAAATAATTAATGCATTATATTTAACTAATCCGGAGCCATAAAGTCAATCTTCTCCCAGTGTGGTTCCAATCGAAATGGCCGAGTCAAATTATACACTAGATGTCATCCACCAGAGGGCGCCATCCTAAGCTTCTATATTTTTAATCTTCGAAATTTTGCGCGACAACAACAGGCTATATTTAATTATTAAGTTGCCACGGAAACGGGAGCTATGCGGGTGAATCTGCGCGAGGGAAGTTAGTGCACAATAAATGTCTTGCGCTAATGTTAATCTTATTTAAGCTTTGTCGTCATAGCCGAAATCAAATGAAAATATAATAAAGTCTAAAATGTTAATTTGGCAATAGTATCGCTGCATTCATACGTTCAAAATGCGTCTCCCTGCCCTGCACTACCTTTTCTACTCTACGTCAATAGAATAGACATTCTACGCCATCATTCATTATCACCATTTCAGCCGTAGGTCGTCCACTGCTGGACATAAGCCTCCCGCATAGATCTCCAGTTATTGCGGTTGAAATCGGCCTACATCCGTCCATCTAGTTGGTGGACGTCCTACGCTACGCTTGCCGGTCCGCGGTCTCCATTCGAGGACTTTTACCCCAACGACCATCATCTCCGTACTAAATGGCCTGCCCATTGCCACTGTATCAAATTATTCTGTTGGGCTATGTCAGTAACCCGCGATCTTCTACGTCTCTCCTCATTTCTGATTCCATCTCGTAATAAAACCCCGAGCACAGCCCTCTCCATAGCTCGTTGAGCGACTTTCATCATCATCAGCCCGTACAACGTCCACTGCTGAACATGGACCTCCTCCCGAGGGAGGGTTTTTGCCTTAGTCACCACGCTTGGCAGGCGGGTTGGTGACCGCAGTATTATGTCGTAACACACAAAGCATTAATATAGATGATGTTATAACAATCGGGACCTACGGCTTAACGTGTTTTCCGAGGCACGGAGGGTACACGTAGTCCCTCAACCATTTTTTTTGCTTTCTTTTCCGGTGTGGGGATCGAATCCACGACCTCCGAGATTTAAAGCGAGCCGAATACCACTACGCTACGGAGCTTGGCAACACACACTGGTTAAAGAGTCAATAGAACGGACATTCTACACCAAGCAACTGTAAAATATTCCAAACGTTTTTAGTTGAACAAGTTTTCCACTGGTTGCGCCGCATGTCAATGTATAGGATAAAACTACTTATGTGTTATCGAGAAAATAAACTATTGTATTTTATACTAAGAGCTTTGAGCACTCTACGGACTTTGCGATATTGTTTGGACCGTTTTATTTTCTAAAGTTTATAGCACAAAGTTTGACGTTATTTAGCTTGTGTGCAAAATTTATGGGTAGCCGATACTCGTTAATTTATTTTGAGATAACAGTATTTTCTAACTAATGCTACGTATACAGGGTGTCCCAAAAGATTACGTAGCTGGGAAGGGGGGTGATAGGGATGGTCACAAGGGTCACCAGAAAAATATAAAAAATTCCCTCTGGGTGTTTAAAAAAATAAATGGCATTTTTTAAAAGACTAAAAATTTTACACCTTGTGCTAACTGTACCTACAAATATGGCTCTATTTAAAAAAAATGCTGTTATGTAATCTTTAATAACAACAAGGTCATCAACATCAACATCAAAAATAACAAGGTGTAAAATTTTAAGTTTTTAAAAAAATGCCATTTTTTTTTAAATACCCAGAGCGGATTTTTTTTTTATTTTTCTGGTGACCCTTGTGACCACCCCTATCACCCCTCTTCCTAGCTACGTAACCTTTTGGGACACCCTGTATAACTAAAACATAAAGATGCAAGACTTTTGAAATAATTAATTAGTTAAAATCTACACAAACATAAACAGTAGTGCGTGTTTGTAATGGAAAAATAACAATTATTACTTAATGCAATAATGTATACTAGCGACCCGCCCCGGCTTCACACGGGTGCAATGCAGATGTACCTTCCTCTTGAATCATTCTATCTATTAAGAAAACCACATCAAAATCTGTTGCGTAGTTGTAAAGATCTAAGCATACATAGGTACAGACAGACAGCGGCAGTGACTTTGTTTTATACTATGGAGTGATATGGTATTAATAACAATTTAAATTTGTTTGTCTGTGTGCTTGTTAGTTCAATTTTGACGAGACTTACACTGGTGGATAGTTATTTTATAAAATATACTCTGTCTGTCTGTTTGTTGGTCCTTGTATTCCGCCTAATATCGAAAACGGTAGTACCGATTTAGACGGGACATCGCTGTAAAAAGTTAATATTGGGGAGTAACTCAGGTTTTTTTTTATTGGGTTATTTTCAATAACTACATCTTCCTTATTTTATACAGGTGAAGTCACGGGTAGCAGCTAATATAAAATGCTTTTTTAAACAATACCTAAAATCGAATGCAAATTTTAAGCAACCTTTTAAATAAAGGTTGCTTCACTAAATTCTATTTACAAAAAAAAAACAAAAGAAATAGGAAAGACAATTAAAACATCAACAATTTCCCGGGACCGATGTCGTGCTTTACAAAATCTGTTAATCTCCTTGTGATTTTACTTAAAATCAAAGTCTGTCGGAAATCTCGTTTTTACTTATCAAATCCGAGATGCAAATGCAATACTGCAACAAACTTAGCCATGGCACTGAGAACTTGGTGGAAATACGTCACGTAGGGTGCTACAGTTTATTTAACTTTAGAAAGTCAATTAAGATCCTGTTTCTGGTTTACACTATTTAAAAATAATTTATATTATATTATTTGACAAAAGCGGTAACCTCTTTTGTCTTTTCTGTCACTGTAATTTGAATGTGAAAATTAAATTTAAAAGTATTTACAGCCTTTAGGATATAAATACTTTTAAATATACTTAAATAGGAATACTACCCGTGACAAATAAAATTTAATTCAAGGCCGTATGATATATGATCTGAATGGAATAGATAAATAATAAATCAAAAAGGCTGTTTTTAATTCTGTATCTTGATCAAAACAAAGTAAAAAAGTGAACGAAGAGAGATGTAAACAATCTTACGCCGCATTATGGGGGGATTATTTTGTGTCATAAGTTATATCTTTCAAGTTTTTCAAGGTTTTTAATTAAAGATTATTAACGTTTTTTTTTTCAGATAATCTTAAATATGCTTTTAAATAATGGACAGTATATTTAAAAAAAAAATGTAGTTTAAAATATCTTAAAGATTATTGAAAATAAAAAAGAAAGACCTATTCAATAAATATAAAAGTTTTGGCAACCTGGATATTTTATAATACTATGTATTTATTAACTCAGCCCAATATCCATACAAAAATATTAAATACACACATAAAAACTCATAAAAAGGTCTATTGAGATGGAAGTTCCTGAATCAAAAATGGTATTTTTTTCAAGATTAACGCAAATATGCTGCCTAAGCATAAGACTTTTTTGTTTTCCTGTTAAATAAGTTTTTTTAATAAAAGTATAAACAAAACTTATTTTACATAACAGACTCTCAGATTCTGAATGTCTATTACAATTATTTCGGAAATTTTATTTATATTATTTTTCTTCATAATTATAAGTTTGCAGGTGAAGTGGTCGCCGTCAAAGTCAAAGTATATGTACATCTTACATTGTGCGGCTAAGCGGTTTTCCTCGTATTTTTTAACAATTGATTATACATGGGAGCTAAATTATGTTGGGAAAATGTTAGTATTTGTTTCATTATTATAACCGCTATAAATAAATTACTACGCATATCATTATCATTGAATGTTTAACTCAAATGAACGAAACGATATTTTTTAACACTGTTACCGTCGTTGTACATAGTCAAAATCAAATTCATATAGAAACAATTCTAATGTTTAAAATTATGCTGCATCAATTTCTTTTCCTACTACTTCTTCGGGTCATGGCGATTCTGAGAAGAACTGGGAAGCAAATAGTCATTTTTTTTAATCTATTTAAAAAATATATGTTTTACAATGACAACGTGCTATTTGCTAGTTTTACGATTGATTTACATTCTTTGTTTGGCGTTAGTAACTCCCAGATGTACCTACGAAGTACTTTTTTTACTTACTTTTGCAGAGGTTACTCTGCAAAAGTTAGTAAAAAAAGTTCTTAATTTGACATGTTCTTAATTTGAAATGAAAAATTGTCAATGTCTACTTTTTTATATTCTGATATATGTAAACAAATATGGTAGGAAGCGATAATGTAATTTAGTAACTATGGCAACCGTGAATTTGTTTCAGAGATTACAAAACGGAAATATTACAGGCAGGATCTGACTTAAAGGAGGCACGTATTTTTCGGTTCTGGCAGAAGTTGGCCGACGGATTAACTTTTAAACGGGAATAAAAGTTTAAATGTCACCATATTTTTAAGAGCATTTTTTGAGACTAATTAAAATGGAAGTAGCACTTTCAGCTTGCAAAATATAATGACCAAACCAAAAAGATAAATATAATTATCTGAACATAGCTCTACATAAGTCGGGAAATGTGGGCTGCCTTAAACTGTTTTTTTACATACCAATTGTACGCGTAAAAAACTTGTGTATATAGTTAGTAGGCTGTCCGTTTGTAAGCAGAAGTAGACGAACTTTAAGGTGTCTTACCCAATGATTGATTCTCGATATATTAAGTAAATGACACGAGTTTTTAGTTTGACACGAAAAACAGTTCAGAAAAGCATTACTTTATTTACTACGCAGATGCAACTTCGGGGACACAGGGATCGTTTTTTTTTTATCCCTCAACAGTAACTATGGCAACCGTGAATACAGCTGATGACAAACTACATACTCCGCTTTTTAAATTATGTTTTTACAAATACGCGCTAATACCCAATTCCACAATTTGAACGTAGTTTCATGGTGGGAAACATACAATATTTATATAAAACTAGAGTATTTTGGAATAACTCATCGTAGCACCCCTACCTCCATGAGATGGTGCCAAGTTGTTAAACTGCACCGGGATTTGATAAAAGATATCTTTAAACGTTAATAATAAGAATAAATAGATTTGTTGCTTTTTGCTGCGGTTTTTTGCCTGGCCTGATTGTGTTTTTATTTGCCTATTTATTCTTGAAGTAGTTTTTTTATTTTATTAAATAGTTTTAACTACCTACCTCATTACCTCCTATAAAACAATAACGTCACACAGAGCCGAGGGGAGTCTGTCATTGCGCACGCAGGTCGATAAGGCAAACAGGAGCGCGTATTGCGAACTAAGCAGGATAAATTTTTTTTTTGGTTAGCCCGTATTATTTCATGACGCTCAAAATCGGGACAAGTCCGGGACATGTACCGGGACATATGGCAACCCTAATTTAGGACTTCATTTCTTTCTTACTTATGATATTATATCATTTTTTTGATCGATTTTCATTTATTTAATAATTTGATACAGAACTCAATCTTACATCTAGCAATATAAGTTGCTTCATCAGAATTGATAGCGTTTGCACATCTTGCCTGATGAAAATCACAAAACGACATTCTTAGGGAACTTTTTATTAAAATGCCAGTGCTATTGCACCAGTATACCTACTTTGTTCAATAAGATAGCATCAGTCTTGCAATATACACTAATAAACATACAAATTGTCCACACCTTTCTTATTTTCCTGAATGAAATGAATACCTGAAATATATAAATATTATGAAGGGACTCAGTAATCATATTACATAATTTGGACATATAAGTTAGTATATGTAGTATATTATAATTAGCAATATGTATATAGGTTAAAATATTAGTATGTAGTTGTATATGTATCTATTAGTGTGTATGTTTATTGATATGTATTTACCACTTTGGTAGAAAATATTATTAGATTCGTCCGTTGTACACTAGCTATGCACTTTTAATCAAATTCTTCTCTCATAAGGTTTGCTGGAAGAGAATTCATTATTGAATTAAGCTCGCCTTTTTACATGTTGTTTCCGTTGTATTAATTTTATGTTATATATTTACAGAGTGCAATAAAAAAAAATAAAGGGAAGTTGATGTGACTGGAGCAGCATTTCCACCTTCATTTATACAGACTCTAGAAACGAGGACGTGGGCTGCGGATCTGTATGTATTTATTCTAAGCTTGAGGCATTCATTTTGAGCGAAACACCTGCACCTGCTCACACCGCTTTAACAATGAACGTTTTCGTCACTACGTAAGCCTAAATATGCCATTTACCTAATATCTTATACACTTGTTGTGTTACCGTTGGAACACTTGTCTTAATGCTTATTATTATGTCTACAAATTTACCAATTGTACCCCAAACCAAATACACGTAATCTGATATGAGGTTTAAACGCAACTGTTGAGGGATAAAAAAATACGATCCCTGTGCATTGCATCTGCGTTGTGAATAAAGTAATGCTTTTCTGAACTGTTTTTCGTGTCAAACTAAATACTCGTGTCATTTACTTGATATATCTAGCATCAATCATTGGGTAAGACACCTTAAAGTTCATCTACTTCTACTTACAAACGGACAGCCTACTAACTATATACACACGTTTTTTACGCGTACAATTGGTATGTAAAAAAACAGTTTAAGGCAGCCCACATTTCCCGAATTATGTAGAGCTATGTTCAGATAATTATATTTATCTTTTTGGTTAGGTCATTATATTTTGCAAGCTGAAAGTGCTACTTCCATTTTAATTAGTCTCAAAAAATGCTCTTAAAAATATGGTGACATTTGAACTTTTATTCCCATTTAAAAGTTAATCCGTCGGCCAACTTCTGACAGAACCGAAAAATACGTGCCTCCTTTTTGTACTTAAAGAAGTATATAAACGTGCTTAGAGTTTTTAATCTACTTAAGGCCCTCATTCGGACAGCAGAGATCGCTTTTAATTTTTGATTTGGTAATCAACTCACTTCGTGCTCATTTTTCATAGCAGTTGTAATTAGATAAAGATAATTAAAACCATTCACGTCCTGGCAGGAGACCCTTGTGGTCAGTTTAGCGTAACTCCAATTTGTACTTTTCATTCAAGTGTAGGTAAAACACGTCGCATACAATTTTTGAAATATACAATATATTTTTCAGTTTGTCATTCGCAATGGGAATAGAATTGTACCGAGAGAGGGTTATCGCAGAGCATATTCTTCCCAAGAAGTCAAATCAAATTCTATTGTCATAAATGCATAATCAGATCCTGCCTGTAATATTACCGTTTTGTAATCTCTGAAACAAAAGCTCTATTTTGTCTCTCTGGACCAAAAACTTGGTACGCCATTGGCAATGAGTGAACTTCCATTTTGCTAGGCACATTTATTGCGCTCTTTAATACTCGTAAATTCTTTCTAATTAGGCGGACTTTAAGGTCAGTGGGTTAACGCAATATGCGACTGAACAAGCCTATTTAACACGTACTGAATTACGTTTAACGAGGAAAATAAATTGAGAGTTTATTTCGCTAGGTGTTTTTATATGTATACAATCCTACCTTTTACCCCCGAATTCGTCCGCATACTTCTCCTTCGAGCCGTCAGCCTTGTGGTTTTCGCCTTGACCGCCCCATGTCTTCCTATATGTGTTGTAAGAGGCGACTAAAGGATATACTGGTTATGGATGGGCAGCAGCATCTATCAACTCTAGGTGAGTTACCATCTTACTGCGATCAACAACCAACCTGCCGCAAGCATGCTGATTATGGCAATATCCCTAAGGCGATAAAATGTAGCCAAAGTCTGTTTTCAAGAATGCTGTATCAGTAATTTTATCAAAATTCCCTGAAATGAAAGCGTAACATACATACAGAGTTACTGAGGCATTCAATTATAATAATATGAGTAGGAACTATAGTTTAGTTCTGCATCGCCTTAATGTTGAAATTGCAAAGTTTCTCGTGGACCAAAAAGAGCTGCTATATGCTAATTGAATCATGACCTGATAACGAATACTACTTTTAAGCTCTTATCAGAATTGCTTCGTTTGAAATATCAAAAGTAAAATGGGAAAATTTTATAATAGGTACCAAATTATTATAGAAAATAATGTACATTTTATTTTATATGAGTTTAATTGGACTTTGAAGAAAAAAAATTAATACTTACACGAATATAGTAAAGATAAAAGATTTGTTTCTTTTTTCTTTAATCAATAAAACCCAAAAGTACTGGATCAATTAACATAAAAACTTATCGCTATTAGAATTAACCAGTGGTAACAGGTGGTCACGTAACAATATTAATACTATATGGCTCTGATAAAAATGTCTTTGCCACTCAGCTTTGCATGAAAAAAATATTTTATTTATGTCCATTTATTAAGTTAATGTAGCTTCAATAAGACAATAACATATCAAATGCGTTACAATAACCCTACAGTAATAAAGACATTTTTATCCATATATATCCTGGCTTTATTACAGGATGGCGTTTCCAAGGGAACACGAGCTACTACGGGGCATTGAAGGTTATTTATATTTGTTCCGAATTGCTTTCGTGAGTTTTAACAAATAAGATGGTAGTTAATCCATTCTATTCGGTACTCCAATCAGCGCGCTCAAGGATGTCATGATATGCAAATTTGCTACGCTGCCATTGGTGTCAATATTATTCCGCAACCCCACTTTCCTCGACTAATGTAATTTTTGTTGGAATATACAGGGTTATTTTTAAAACACCAATAACCTTTTAGAGGGTGAAAGTACTGGAGATTGTAAACAACTTTTACTGTGGGACCAACCCTGAAATCGTGAAAATAAAATCAGCTGTTCCATACATTTTGTCGAGGTAAGTAAACATAAATGTATGGAACAGCTGATTTTTTTTCGCGATTTCAGGGTTGGTCCCATAGTAAAAGTCATGAGTACTTCTATTACCCAAAAGGTTGTTGGTGTTGGCATGGCTTGAACAGTTAATGCATTTTTTATTTATTTAAAATTGACACTATAAACCAATAATTAAGCTACACATTACGCAAAATATCAAGTACCGGCGCATCAATCCGGTACAATATTGGTGCTTCAATTACGATCTTTATTGCCTTATTGGATAAATAAAAGAATTTCATTCACTGTACCAAGTTCATTATTATTTGAGGAATGTCTCACATATTTCCGTTTCTATCTCAATAATGTCGGACTATGCTCCTTTTATTTTCTGAGTATAAATAAAGTCCAAGCTTCACACAAATCAAGAACATTGTTATCTATATGCAAGAGTTGCTAAATCTCATTCCTTTGTTTTAGTCGATGCAAGGGCTAAATGGTTAAACGTTCTACAATTGACTTCGTTAGTTAGTACGAGTAATTTTATAGTACTAGATTTTATGCTTTTACAGTTTTTCCGGCACTATACCTACTAGCGTTCGCAGTAGCATCCCGAGGATTTTAGTGAATAGACTCTTTCTTCGTGGTGGGATTAGCATATCATCGCTTTTGAGAGGGAAGTCCCTACATTACCACCGTCGCGACGAAGGTGTTGCGAAATGCATTTCCCCTGAAAAAAAACCGCATTTTTCTGAACATTTATGAGTTCTCAATCTTAGCTAAGCTGTATTTAGTCAGCTTCGTTGAGCTAGCGGATATATCTTCGACCGTTACTAGAGAAGTCCCTGTTTCAATCCCCGGATCGGATATGCCGGATTTTTTTATTTTACAAGCCCGAAATTTGGTACTTGGCACCCCGGAAAGCACGTCAAACTGTCGTTCCAATAATAGGTATGTTTTTTTTTCGGGTGGACATTATGTAGGTAGCCTGGAGGCTCTTCCTACTTCACCGGACATAAAACGTAAGCTTAGAACTAAACGGCCTGACAACGCAACACATTGTTCTAGTATATTGCTTCGTACTGCCTGCATAGTATTCCGATCATAAATCGCATACATGTACCTGAGTTAACTTACGAACCAGAGTAACGGCCTCTCCACTTAGCATTAAATCGAGATATATAGACCCACCCTCCATCTGCTCCGTGACTCAAGATATTAACTTGTTTAATATATACCTCAAACGATTTAACGTTACTTACCAACAGGTGAACCCGTGTTCAACAATATTGTGTCAATTTGGCCCCGAAATGGTATTATTGTCGGACTTTAGTTATGAATCATGAATAAATTAATATTATTAAGTTGAATAGGTACATTATAATTTGTATTTAGTATTACAAATACGAACAGACAAACAGAGGTATTGTCTGTCTGTTCGCTGTCACGCCTTTGGCACAGATATAGACTATTCCTAAAGAAAGGACTAGGAAAACTTTTTAAGCGTAAAAAGGATTTAAAAAAGGGGATAGAGGATTATATAGAAGTTCTTCATAAGAAGATAAAAACATAAAACTTTGTATACAAGCGCTTGATAGAAACATAATATAAGCCATGAATAACTGTTTCACACGACCGACACGATTCGCGGGCAAATTGGTTAGTCGATTAAATGTTAATATCTTAGTACGTTAAAGCCAAAAATGTACTACGATAGTTCCATAAAATATTAAGTTTTTAATCAATGAATTAGATTTTTTACAGCTTTGACGTCATATAAACTCAATATTTACAATAGACATGAAGACTAAATAAATATAATAAGTCCATTAGTTAGATTATAAAAAAAATAGGAAACGCATTTTTTTATCAAATTAATAATTTACAAAGATACAGAGCAACATCAAACTATAAAGTTCAGGAGAGGGGGGGCTTGTGACGTCACTACTAGGTAGAATTGTTTCTGGAAGTGACGTCACACGATATTTTTACGCGTCTCTTCTTCGTCATTTTTTGTTTGAGGAACGAAAAAATTATTACGTGTCCAATATTTATTGGTAATCTAACTGACCGACTAAATTGTTTTTTTTATTTTTCATGCCTATTGAAATCAACGACGTGTCATAATTCAGAAAGGCACCAGTAGGTAGAAAATGATATGCTTTACGTAGCAAACGTAATGGTTATATATTTATTTGTGTAATAACTCACATAGTGACATCACTAAACCGTCGACTGCCTTCTCTTCACCAATAAATATTTCATAACTTAAAAAATGCACTACGATAGTTCCATATTAAGTTTTTAATCAATGAATTTCGAAAGCTTTTACGTCATCTAAACTCAACATTTAGAGTTGAAACCAACAACCAGTCATCATTCCTTATCAAATAAGGCAACTAACTAGGAAATCTCTTTGCTTGATCTTGATTGATGTATATTTTCTCACTTTCGGACGCAGCGGCGAATCTAAAAGGAGATTAATTTTAAAGTGGAAATAGGTCAATAGATCTATTTAACTTTCTTCATTTAAATACATTTTCCAGTGTAGATTGTCTATCTAAATAGCAGTACCCAGAGAATACTTGCTGTAGTTAACTTCGATTAGACGTAGGTTTATTTTCATAAATTAGCGAATATATAAATTTTAAGTCTGATTATACTTCAGTGGTATGCAAGAACAAGTCTTTAAGTATTCACTTGAGTAAGTAGCGCCTTTCTGTCGTATTCTGTATTGCTATAGTAATACAAATCATCAAAGTGACACCTGACATTTTCAAGTAGGTAAAGTCATTGTCTCATTTGTCTAGCTGCAGTATGCAAGAACAACTTCTTGCATACTGCAGTTAGACAAACGAGTATTTAAATTTAATACTAAATTTCTAATGCTCATAAATTAGATGTCAGTTTGGTCCGGATAATATCCAAAACGATTTGGATGGTTTTAACTCCCATACAATGTGTATCATTATCTAAAAAACACGTACGTGTGCAGTACAAAAATCGTGTAGTAGTAACAAATAAATAAATTTGTTTGTTTACGCTTATTATAAGTAGGTACTACCTAAATTGAAACTTCACAAGAAAGAACGTACAAGGAAAATAGGCAAGGGTTTGTAAACAGCTGAAAGTAATAATAATATACATATCATAACCCTTTTGCAACAAAATCTAATCATTTGCAAAATGTTTAGTATCCCCTATACAGGGCGGGATTTGAGGGAAGACAGACGTGGCTACAACCCCGAGGCCAGATTTCGACGGACCAGTCTATTTC
The DNA here is from genome assembly GCA_947037095.2 of Nycteola revayana. Lineage (NCBI taxonomy): Eukaryota > Metazoa > Arthropoda > Insecta > Lepidoptera > Nolidae > Nycteola > Nycteola revayana. The sequence continues at coordinate 9,391,518 of OX344845.2, read as the reverse complement.
ATATTTTTTTCCTCAAATAGACAAGACATAGTAAAGTCCTTAAGCATTTAAAAATATATCCATATTTGTTAAAAATGTTGCTGAAATCATTTATTTCATGGCAGTAAATTTTAAAGAATTGAACTGAAGAAATATCCTTTTATTCGGAAAACTATTTACCTAATCCTTTGCCACAGGGCCTCCCGATTGGATCCGGCCCTAAGCATATATATAAGGAAAATTCGATATGTATTTTACCTATTTCATTTCTTTATATAGTTACTATTTTATTCAACTACGCACTTGAGTGAATCAAGTAAGTTTTCTCCTCTTTACTCTTGTCTAATATATGGTTGGGTGGAGCGTATTTAAATATTATATAAATACAAGTATATAAATGTACTTTTAGATTTTGCACCTTAAATATGAAACATATTAGATACGCTTTAGTTAAAGTACGCTATTACTAAAATTTAATATAATATTTATTAAACATAGTTCCTTGTCAACGTGACCGCAAGCACCGCATCGCTCGTACCTGTTTATTAGATGAGGTAGGTATGCCGCAACCGCCATCTTCCTCGTCATTTTTCAGGAAAGGAAACCACCCCTCCCGCCAAAGAGACACCGCCACAAGCAATAATATAACGCCTGAAAGAGCATGAAGATCTTGCTATTGTTGTAGCACAGCATTATAAACCTCGCTTTTAGTCTCGAAAGTGGACTCAATGTGGATAACATGGATTCGATCCATTAAATGTTTTTGTAAAATCTTAGATCCCTTCCCGGGTCTGGTTTGTTTAGATCTGGTTCTCTGTACCTCGGAAAGCTCATTAAGCCGTTGGACCCGATTGCTTTAACAACATATATAACAACCGTATACCAGGGAACTGTCTCTAACGTTTTCCTGTGTGGTCTATACTACATAATACTATGGCCCCCTTTTTTTTTGACGGACATTGTGTGATAAGCAATGAGACTTTTGCTACTTCACCGGGCATACTACGGCGACCAACCCACCAACCAAGTACCGTCATCAGCACGTTGTACGGGCTGATGATGTAAACAATACAAAAATATTTTAACAACTGCAAGCTATAGGTAAGTACTTAAATTGGTTTTTGCAAAGTTTAGTTTAAAGCAATGTCAACCTTCGTAGCGTAGCGGTAGGTATTTGGTTTGCTTTGAATCTCGGAGGTCGTGGGTTCGATTCCCACGCCGGACAGGAAATCTTTGTGTAAATTCTAAGACTTCTTTCCGGGTCTGGTTAGTTGAGGGACTACCCTCCGTGCCTCGGAAAGCATGTTAAGCCGTTGGTCCCGATTGTTATAACATCATCTATAATAATCGTATATCAAGGGACGGGCAGCAGCATTTCCTTGTGTGTTACAACATAATACTGCGGTCACCAATCCGCCTGCCAAGCGTCGTGACTATGGCAAATACCCTCCCCGGGAGGAGGCCCATGTTCAGCAGTGGACTTTATACGGGCTGATGATGAATGTCATGCTTTCAGAAATCATGCTACATGTATATGGCAGGGCCGGAATAAAGGGTATGCTTTATGCAGATAATAGTAATGTTTACATATTTGTGTAATAACTCACATAGTGATATCACAAAACCGTCGACTGCCACCTCTTCACTAACACAAATACATAAATATTTCATAACTTGGGCTGCCGCGCTTTGCCATCAAAGCTTGAAATTAGCATTTGTTTGCAATGGCCTAGTTTTCGCGTGAAACTAAACTTCGTGATGCCTAGATAAATTCCCGTCTACCTGTTTGTCAACATTCATTTACTATCTGTGTACCTTACCTGCAATAGTTATGACAAAATTATTTAAAAAATACATTAATTAACGCAGATTTAAAGGCAACGTATTGGCCGGCGGTGACAGACGTCACGGCACGGCATAGCATTTTTTCTGATCAAATATGCCGCGACATACTACGTGGCATGCCATGACGTGTTAAATAATATTAATTCTAATCATATTATAAGAAAGATATTCTAATCATATTTGGGTCAGAATTAAATGCTATGACGTGCATTGATAAAAAAGTTCTTAGATAAATGGCGAGAACAACCATTTATCTAAGGGTATTTTTTTTTTAATTACTTTGGATTAAATATTCTGTTTGATTCCGAAAACATTCCATTAACAGTTTTGTGAAGCCGCGGAGCATGGTTCACTTAAATTAAAGAACATATCCAACTTACCTTCATAAATTAAAGAACATATCCAAAATTTAATTTATATTTCTTTTTGATTTTCAAAAAAAAAAATATACGATGATTTACCTAAGTTACACAAAAAAAAATATACGTTGGTTTACTTAAGTTAAGTTACAATAGGACGATATACCTCGTAGGGTGTGTCACAGTACAAAAATGTTACTTATAGCAGCTCATAGCAAAATTTACCTAAGTATGTTATGACGCTATTAAAGTGTTCAAAACGTTAGCTTAGATCCAGACCTATTATTATTTATTACAAATGTTCCTTAAGACATGTCGACTTCATATAAAATCTAATTTACCAGACAGCTTAATTTCACTTGGCCTTTTGTTGGATAATGGTTTCTTATTACAGTATTAGTTAGGGTAAGAATGAGAGTGCGTGACCGAAATATAGGAGAGGGAAAACCATATTGGGTTATCCAACACATCAAAACAATCCCATAAATATCTACCCATCTACTGTTTACAAAGGTTACGACTGTTTAGCAATCGTGCGTTGATTAAATTAAACTTTCTGTTTGTGCCAGCTTCTCTATGTAACAACTGACATACACACTCGAGCAGAGGATTCCTCTTTTTGGTCCGGATAATTCTAAAGATATACTTTTTATTCTACATGAATGACTTCTTGTGTGTTTACGTGATAAATTTACTGAGGCTTAGTATATGGAGACGCGCAGTGTCACGCGTGGTATCACGGTGCATCGCACTCTTTTTTTTTACTATACAGCTGAATGTAAATCGGCCCTTACCATCTCACGTGTAAACTCACATTTAAAGCAATTTACAATATCGTTTATATAGATGCGAGACGTAAATAATAGCAGAAAGAAAAGTATTATTTAAGTAATATTTGTATTAAAAAGAAACCTGAATTCAGTGCGAGCGCATCGTCCAACGCCACGCGTGACTCCCGCGTCTCTGTTTATGAGACCTTGCTGTAGCAATTAGTGTAGTAGGTACTCGTACATAATACGTAATTATCCGTAGACTTCTTAAGACTTAAAAAACTTGATGATTTTATTATGTTTTTGCTATGCTTACCTACGTACATTTCAAGCATGTTTAAAATATTACCTACTACAAAATATCGTGGCGAACATAATGGCGTAGATATATGCGAAACTTTGATAAAACTTTATGCGAATTAAAGCAAAGTAAGCTCTTATTTCCATTTAAGTCCTTACGGAGTGACCCAGCTTTAAAATTAACGCTATTGTATTTAGAATAACATTTAAATACCTGCCGCCAAAGACTTGAAAGCTTTCATCCTAGTCTCGTTTGATTGTAGACACAGACAGGGTTCCGATGCCAACAAGATGCCTTGAATTAATATTTTAAACGTCTTTAACTAAAATTTTATTATAATTACAAACTTATTAGTTATCATGCCGTTGACCATTAACTTCACATAACTTTTAAAACCCTTAAATGGAATGCAAAACATCTGCATTTATTCTGTCAGGTCGAGTATATATTTTTGTTTTTCTTGGGACGGACATTTATGTCATATATTTATGTATGCCACTAGTATTTTGTTACTTCATGTTATAAAGGTAAGCAAGACTTACCAGCCTTATAAGACGTGTGAAAATGGTTTTAAAATTTCAAACTAAGGTCCTGCGCAAAAGGGCGCCTCTATGGGTCCAAGGTTCAACCTTGGCTTAGAGCGGTCGCTAGCGGGGGGATTGAGGTATTTTAGGGGAATTTAGTGCAACTCTTGCTATACATTAAAGTTCGCGGGCTTCTCGGATCGGGATTAAGCCTCGAAATGAGGAAGGGGCGCGTTGCGTTCACGGACACACTCTTCTCTATTAGTTAATTCGTTTCATTCAATCTCGGTTACTAGTTGGTAAGTTACTGTTTACTGCTAGTTGGTAAGAAGACAGTTGGAGATCGGAACGTAAGTAGCAAATATGAATGAACCACGATGCCCCGGTGGTGGCACGTTCAGTGAATCTACTTTCAACCGTTTCAGCGGTACAACTTTTAGACACGGTGCTCGCATACGTCATAACTAACCTAACCCAACCTTAGTGCCTATTAGTGATAGTCTGCTGCGTGAATTTAAAAGACAAAGTAGTCGACTGAGCGCACGTCTTAACTTACGCACAGTCGACTACATTGTCCGTGCATGCGCCGTTTCCACATACACACTGTAGTTTAGCTTTCGATCAAAAATCATTTAAATAAATAAATTATGACTTAGCTTGCCGTTCCCAAGAGATTTGCTTGCTGAAAATCACACACTCTTCTTTATTACTTATTCAATAGTCCACCGGTCAAGATTTTCGGCAAACAAATCACTTGCACTCCTCGTGAGATTCATGTCAAGTATGAGTAACTCCAGAATGTTTAACTATGTTTGCTACCTGTCTGAGCCGTCTTCTAATCAGATGGCAGGCAGAAAAGCGACAAATTAAAAGTAAAAAATATGACATTTCTATACTTATGGCGTGATTGTTTATCTATCCAGCAATTTTGAATATTTCTTCGCATGCCCTTATTCTTTATTGTTCTCATGAATGTTTGTTATGAAAGAATAACATTTAGAGACGATGTACAATAGCGAACTTAACAGAACTTGTGATTACATAACAGAAATCTCAGTAGGAGAACCAATACCGCCCATGATCCGAACTTTTAGAATTATGAATTAAGTAATTTGATATGATTATTTTTGGTAAGCATTGTTCGCCGATCGGGATATAAGTAATATATAGCCGCCTATGATATAAGGGTTAAACAAATACATTGACATTTTAATGATAACATTAATTAATTGCGTAGGAAAACAATATTTTAGGTACATATGACGGTAAATACATATGTACAATATACTTCCGTGATAAGTAACATTGTAGTATCTACGTCATATTTTATTCTTCTGTAGATAAGTGTTTGTTACGAGTGTATAATATATTATACCTACTAGCAACGTATCTCGAGCATTGCTAGTATTTGGATGATGTCACGCGCGTATTTTAATTAAGTTTCAACCAAATAGTTTTGTCTGACTGACAATTTTCTTTTTGTGGTGGATAACATCATCATCAGCCCGTATAAAGTCCACTGCTAAACATGGGCCCCCCCTCGACGCCTCCTCCCGGGGAGACTATTTGCCATTATCACCACGCTTGGCAGTCGGATTAGTGACCGCTGTATTATATTGTGCAACACAAGGAAACGCTGCTGGCCGTTCCTTGATATTTGATTATTATAGATGATGTCATAACAATCAGGACCAACGGCTTAACGTGCTTTCCGAGGCACGGAGGGTAGTACGTCAACCAACCAGACCCGTAAAGAAATCTTAGAATTTACACAAAGATATCCGGTCCGGCGCGGCGTGGCTCTCACCCACGACCTCCAAGGTTTAAAGCGAGCCAAATACCGCTACGTTACGGAGGTTTGGACATGTTTACTTAACCAAATGCAAAAAAAAATCATTCATATTTACGTAAATAACATAAGAAGGCTCCACCGATGTGGTTGATATATTGAAAGTGATTGTATAAAAATACATTTTGAAAAAGTTCACGGCAAAATTACAGTTTTTTTTTTATTCTTCGCCGGGCACGATCTTCTTGTACATATTAGTAGATGGCGGTTTTACACCTGTTCTACCTAATTTAATACAGTTAATACCATTAAAACTCTATGCAAATCATAACCTACTTCACAGCAATAAAATATGGAATTCATTTACAGAATAATGGCTTTTAATTGCCTTTAAAATATGATAAAATGGTAATACTGCTAATGGATCTGAATATAGATAGAAATCTACTTATATGAAGCATGCATCATTAAATATCCTCCATAGTGAAAAACGAGGAAAACTGAAAGCTTCCCATCTGTGATTGGGAAAGTTTCCGACCCAACCTTCGATCGGAAACGCAACTTAATCCTACTAATTGTTAGAACTTTTGGTCAAACTAGAAGTTTATTTCAGTGTGTACTTTTGAGACGAGCTTTCCAATGTATCTTATAAAGCTATCTCTACGCCCAACGCATGTTATTCAAAAATCTCCTTGACAGTGATATTTAACAAAGGTATAAAAAGCTATACAAAATAAATTATAGAGGATTTATTTGTATACTCTGTATTGTATAATACTGCATTAAGAACTTCTAACCGCTTAGATCGTATTCCTGTTTAATTCTGTAATTATTCTTGAAAAGATGTGTCTCGCACCAACAAAATACATTATTTGAGACTTTAATTCACGATTCACGGACTAAAAGCACACTCAGACTTAGAACAGCTATTTGTGATTCATTCAAATAGTTATCGGAAGTAAGAATCGAGCTTAAAATACTAGGTCTAAGAAGCAACTATGGTAAGAAACTATTTTTATTATGATTGTAGCTAATACATAAATGTTTAAACATTGAACTTTTTTTGTAGAGTAACTTAACAAAACAAATGAGCATACCAATAACCGTATAATAATACTAGTCTATTAAATAAATACTTAAGGATTTTTTATGAGTGTGTTTTTATATTTTATATGACGTAAATTGAGTACTATTACTTGACTCTTAAAAATAATACTTAACTAATTATTCTAAGATCCTTCTTTATACATTTTACTAGTTTACCTCCTTTTATTCGTTCTTTCTACATGTCCGAACCAATTTAGCATACCTCTCTCAATCCTTGTCACTACGTCAATGTAATAGCATCGCGAGATATTTCAAAAAAAAATAGCCCACACATTTGTGCGTTTTAAATGGTGTTACTATAAATGACTTCTTTATATATTTGGCGATGATTAATAAAAATAATGCTTCATGGGACATAAATATAGCTTTGACCTTTACTTGATTGAACAAAAAGTTAATATTATTAGTATTTTCGGCATACAGTCCATATATGGACTGTATGCCGAAAAATACGTACAAAAAATAACAAAATCGGTCAAACCGTCTAAAGGGTAAAACGTATACGTATAAACGTATATATACATACTATCTTATATACACACCTCTAAGAAAGTTATAAATAAATAATTATCATATTATATATTTCGAATGTTTTTATAAACTATAAATACAGATATATCAACATTTTTTTTTTGAAAAAAAAAAAAAAAAAAAAAAGATATATCATCCAACTGAATACATAACCACAATAATTATTGTTAAATCCGGATAAAGGTGATAACAAATGGCGCGGAACTCAACTTAAATACTTACATAGCAGTTTGATAACAAACTTCAATTAATAAACTAATATTGATTATAACACCAATAACGCTAATTAGACAAATAACATCAAATATTGTTTACCAAATGGATTTTGATCGAACTTACAGTAGGTATTGTGTATTCCATGTAAGTTATGTTAGTGTATTATGTATCTTTATTTTTTTACGATTTATATTTAAGGAAGCTCTTAAACAATTATTTACTACATGCTGCGCCCCGCGGTTTTAGCCGCGTTACAGTGGGTTGGGGAAGAAATTTTGGTAGCCTATATAATAATCCAGCTTACAATCTATCCAGGTGCAAACTTTCAACTAAATCCGTTTTTGCGTGAAAGAGTATCAAACATCCATTCATCCATATTCACAAACTTTTAAGTTTAAATATTATCTGTAAGTATAAAACACTTGCATCTTTCTTTTTAACAGTAAAAGTTGGAGTTAAATTTATAAGTCTTTGTAAACCATTCTAAACATAGATATATTAAAGAGGGTGCAGGAACATGGTCGATAATTAGATATTTTAAATTTTGGAATGGGTTTATAGGTCCCCTGTCCTTGGAGAGCAAAGTGCGGAGGGAATAGGACTCCTTCATTTTAGCTCCGGCTATTTAGGACATTAGCTATAGGACAAACTTAGATTACACACTGATATAGCGTAGATGGACTAAACAACACTAAAAGCCACATAACTGCTGGTAACTCACCCATTTCGAAGAAATTATTGATCATAATCAACAAGGAAAGCAAATCACTCGACGTCAACATTGCAATACCAATAGCATCTAGGTACCTACAAGCTTTTGCATAGCTTGTTTTGAACGTTTCAATTATTATTATCATCAAGCATATTAATAACAAGATACAAGACAATCTCCGTAGCGTAGCGGTATTTGGCTTGGTTTAAATCTCGAAGGTCGTGGGTTCGATCCCATGCCGGACAGGAAATCTTTGTGTAAATTCTAAGATTTCTTTCCTGGTCTGGTTGGTTGAGGGGCTACCCTCCGTACCTCGGAAAGCACGCACGTAACAGCAGCAATGGGGACACCGGGAACCAAAGATGCAAGATATCCGCTGCCCCCTGCCGTAGCCCACGGGTCTGTTCAACGCAAGTTAATGACTCACTAAAGAGGGAGCGGGGCTATGTTGCCTACTGCCCGAACTTAGAAAGTAACCAACCCGAGATTATATTCCCGACGAAAAAGCTCTCTTGTCATAAAATAGTGAAATGGATACTTATTGTATAACCACCAAGTATGTGCTTTTCGCACCCCAAAAGTAGGTTACTTAACGGTCACGTCTGGTTTACGACTAGGCGTCGCAATACATAAAACTTTTATGCCCTTTGTGACATTAAGTCAGGAAACTACGGTTAAAACCAAAATCGGTTTATTTACCACCATCAATCTCACGCCATGACCTTCAAATGTTGTCCATGGAGTCTAGACACAAAAGCGACTGGTGAATGTTATTTAACACTGATCTCTAGGTACGTATTGAATACTTTAATACTAATATTATTAACAAGCTACACTTTCAACATCTTTTTGGTAAAATGAGGATGTTATTAGCTATCCAACAATGAAAGTCCCGTCTTAATCGGTACTACCGCTTTAGAGATTAGGAGGAATACAAGGACAAACAGTCTCACAAAATAAAAAGCCTTATAAAATTAACTATACTAAGTGAAAGTCAGTTACAGCCATTACTGAGATTAACCGGAATAAAAAGACACACAGACAGAAAAAAGTGTTATTTTTCTGTGTGTTGGTAATGAAAAAATTACTTCAAATTTATTTATTTGTTTACATAACAATAGCATTTTATGCCTAAAACAAGGAACAATTTTGGTGATTTTTGGTTTTATTTTATGATAAAGTTGGAGGTTAAAAGTGAGTAGGTACTCCAATTAACTATGGTTCATCATAGAGGTAGATTAATGCATCAATAACGCATCAATACATTGCACATCCTTCAGCGCTAACCCGTTTTTTAGGGTTCCGTAGCCAAATGGCAAAAAACGGAACCCTTATAGATTCGTCATGTCTGTCTGTCTGTCTGTCTGTCTGTCTGTCTGTCTGTCTGTCTGTCCGTCCGTATGTCACAGCCACTTTTTTCCGAAACTATAAGAACTATAATGTTGAAACTTGGCAAGTAGATGTATGTTGTGAACCGCATTAAGATTTTCACACAAAAAAGGAAAAAAAACAATAAATTTTGGGGTTCCCCATACATAGAACTGAAACTCAAAAATTTTTTTTTCATCGTACCCATACGTGTGGGGTATCTATGAATAGGTCTTCAAAAATGATGTTGAGGTTTCTAATGTAATTTTTTTCTAAACTGAATAGTTTGCGCGAGAGACACTTCCAAAGTGGTAAAATGTGTGTCCCCCCCCTGTAACTTCTAAAATAAGAGAATGATAAATCTAAAAAAAATATATGATGTACATTACCATGCAAACTTCCAACGAAAATTGGTTTGAACGAGATCTTGTAAGTAGTTTTTTTTTAATACGTCATAAATCGTAAACCACAATTTACCTTTCATTCAATCAACTCGAATATAAAAATATAAAATAACATTTCATTTCATAAACATACGCTTTTTTATTCTTGATATCAAAAATAGGTACGCACTTGTAACTGATACGGAACCCTTCGTGCGCGAGTCCGACTCGCACTTGGCCGGTTTTTTACATTACTAATATGCTGAGGTATTACAAAAAAAAAAAAAAAAGTTTACCTATTTTTAGTTTACCTCCAAGTAAACCTATTTTAATTTTAACGTAAACATATTTTGGCTTATCAATTTACTATGTTAAAGCAATTAAGTTTATTTGATTATTGCTGCTTGTTATAATAGTTTATATAGTTTGCTTATTATAGATTAAAAGATGCAAAGTTTAAAAATAAAATATATAAATTGCTAATCCCACCACTGCACAACACACATCATAGAAGTAAGTAAACGCGATACAATATCTAGACAGCACGATTTTACGTTACGCCCTGGTGACACCTAATTATTTTCGTTTTCATGAAATATACAGAACTTTCTTTGAAGTATTCATAGAAAGTTATTATTTTGGTTACACTCGTAGTTTAGTGATAAAAATATTTTGTTAAAGCATACGGTTGATGTTAAGGTTAACATAATAAATGGTCTATGTACCTACGCTTGCGATCGTGTGATCGCAAGCGTAGGTACAGGTAGGCAATGCGTGTGTACGCATTGCCTCAATTAATTCAACTGAATTGAACTCTGGCGAGCTTACTCAGAAACAGAAACCGCAAAATAAATTAATTAGGTTATTTGGCTGTGGTATTCTGCAGAGAAGAGGTACCTACTTCCACTGTCGTTCAGCTCATTGATCTAACGTTATGATCTACAGAATAAGTAAATAAAACAACAATAATAAATTTCGCTTTATTTTTTAAAGCGTTCTACGAGCCAATATTTTTAAGTTGAGCAAAAAAAATTCATGTTGCGAGTTGCGTCTGTTGAAGTAGTTTCGTCTGATTAAAAGTGTGCTTATAGCTTTTGCGGTCATCACAAAAGTATCATTTCTTCATTAATATCTACTGAAATGCCTTGTAATTGACATTAGCTAATTAGTTTAAAGATCACATGTAGCAAATTGATATTACGCTCTTTATAACACAAATAAAAAAAACTTGATAGATGAAATTACACCTTATTAGCAACTGCCACTTACGCGGTATTACAGTATCACCGACGATTTGCTATTAAACTTTGTACCTACGGCATGTAAGTACACTACGTATCGCCTGCTGTATACTAATCATGGCAACAGGCTTTAAAAATAAATATGACCACGTATTTAAAATCATACAAAATACTCTCTATCTTACTCTTACCTCTACCTATACTTCATACACAGATATTATATAATCCTACACACGATATATCTAACCTTTGTTGTCCCATTCTAACTTAACCGTCCTACTTAATGTACAGCGTCCTCTGATTAACTTTCAGGCTGAGCCTAAAGTCAATCGTTACAGGACCAATGCCAAAGAGAATATTACCCACGGCTACCCAATGACACGGGCCAATGCGCACAATTTAGACTCCACCCAACTGCATTAGCATAACTGTCACGTAGAATCCCAACAGAACGCATTGTTCTATGTGTACTATAGTGCCCGCTTACAAGACACGCTTGAAACTGTGCTATGTCCCTTGAGGGGATGGACCACTTTATGCTATGACACTATTCTAATTATTACCACTATCTAACTATAGTAAGTACTCATTTATACCTACCTGGTTGTAAAATCAATAAGAAAGAGGTTATCGTACAAAGTTAATTGGAATGAATTAAAACCAATTTTAAGTACCTTCACGGGCCTAATAGTTTTCGACCTTGCGTCATATGAAGCCATCATCATCCTTAGTACGGGTCATACTGAAATACCATATTGCAGTATATCTTCTTTTATCACCAACTCGTATGACGTCCACTGCTGAACATGTGCCTCTTCCCGAGTTTGGGACTTTATAATACTTAGATACCACATTTGGCGAGTTCGTGACCGCAATATTGTGTTTATTACACAATCACACACAGGGAAACGCGGCTTGCTGTCCGTCCCTGAAATACATTTTTTATAGATAATGTTATAATAACAGGGACCAAAGGCTTAACGTGCTTTCCGAGGTTCGAAGGGTAGTCAATCAACCAACCAAACCCGGAAATAAATCTTAGATTTTACACAAAGATTTCTTGCCTAGCGTGGGGAACATCAAATTAGACAGATAATATCAAAAATACTACAGATTTTCACACCGACTGTCATAATAACAATAAGGTAATTATTTTATGTAAATAGATAAATAAAAAATACCTAACATCAGCATAATCTGTTTATACAGTAGTTACCTAAAAAATAATTATTTTATTTAAATATTTGCATTAATTTAGTCCCGGCTATTGTCTCGACTTAATTATGATTCAGAATTACGAATATATTATTCGGTCACTACTTTATATTCTTTAGTACATTAGATAACAGGTTAATATATTTTATCTTTAATCAATTGTAGATATTAGTAGTAGGCAAGGCAGAAATCCTAGTAGGTACTTAAATCGTATGTGATAAAATATCGTTTATCATAAGAATACAACAATACAGTACCTAATAAGTGATTTAGTTACGCAGCATGTCAGGGCCGCATACTTGATAGCAAAATATATCGATACTTAGTCTCATTATGATGTTCCGTATATTTTAAATTAGTTGTTATATTTTTGTGCCTTAAGGCGTCGAAATACTGGATCCATGGGTATCTGAAGCCAAATTAGCAGCGGCCCTCTTTAGTGCGGCATGTTCCTCGAGTACTGGTATTTACTTTGCACAGCAGATAAGCATTGCCATTCAACGGGGCAATCATAAACGTGGTGACTATGACAAAAACCCTTTCTCAATATATTCAGCAGTGGACGTTATACGGAATGATGAAGATGATGATAATTGTACGAATAACAATCGAAGCGCAGAATCGTAAATAAGCTTTAGCTCCCGGCTAGCTAGCGTAAAAACTTGTATATCTTTATTAAGACAATGTTCATGTTACTAGATAATGTGCTATCTAAACATATACTTATAAAATTGGTTGAGGTCAAATTCTGTTCATTGAAGATGTTTTGTTTTTTTCATGTAGAGCAGTCTATTATCGATACTGAACGCGCATCATGCCGTAACTACTGACTAGATTTTAATAAAACTTGGTATGATTTTAGTTAATACTATGGTTTTTTTTTAAATATGTAGTGCGTTTGTGCATAGTTCCCTTGGGAGAGAGGATGACAGTTAAAATGTTTACATACATATTATATAGAACTCCGTAACGCATAGTCAAATATCATACTTCATTCTTTCCTGTAAAAGTGGTCTTAGGAATAATTTGTAAAAATTTTAGCGTCATTTGTTTTATTTAGTTTATATAGTTTTCAAATTTAAACAATTATTAATATGATTGCCCTGCAATTTTGCACGCATATAATTATTGTAACATAGGGTAATAGCCAGGTTTCTTCTAAATCACCTCTAAAGGTATGAAACGAGGGTAATAATAATATGTTTAATATGTATAGAAAAAACTAAATTTAGGCGGACAAAGTCGCGATTTAGTTATAATCTATTATCGAGCCAAAAAATATACAGCTCTGCACAGCCGTTTTGTAATTGTTGAGGAACCTAACAGACATTCATACAATTTTATATGTCCGTCAGAAAAAAACACATGCCTTCAGTAGGTAGATATTCGTCAAGATCATATAAAAATTTTGGGAAAAAGGTGGAAAACTTTTTACGTTATTGTTTTTTTTTTTCACTTAATTGAAGAAGCTAATGAACTAATATTTCATCCATCCAAAATTTAAGTGCTTCGCACTTGTCTGTGTAGCTTTCTCCACCTATCCCGTTGTAGAGCCATCTTTTTTACTTGTAATTTTTCTTTAAGTTGGTCAGTAAACTTTCTTCTTGGTCTTCCTCTCCCTCTTCTTACGTCTAAATTCCCTTCTATTATATTTGTTATAAACTGGTCGTTTCGGATTAGATGTCCTATCATCTTACCCCTTCTGGTTTCTATGTGTTTTAAAATTTGTCGTTCTTCATTTACTCTTTTTAATATCTCTTCATTTGTGATCTTTTCTGTCCGGGACACTTTTTCCATTCGATGCCAGCACTACATTTCAAAGGCTTCCAACTTTTCCCTGTCTTTTTGTAAGACCAGTGTGCTCCAGATGTATGATTTTATTAAGTTTTTTCGAATATTTTTACTAATTTTTGAAGTGAAAAGTGGTGTTTATTTTTGTGGAATGTCTGTTTTGCAATAGCAATTCTGGTTTTAATGTCGACTGAAGGTCTCGTATCTTCTGTTATTATACTACCTAAATATTTAAACTGGGTTACTTGTTCAATTGGGTTATTATCTATTTTGATGGGATGTGTTATTTTGTGCGGAAATTTTGATGTCACGAGAATTTTGGTTTTACATATGTTGATTTTCATAGAGTGTTTAGCGAAGACTGCGTTCATTTTATTCAGTAGGTTTTCGAGATCGTTTCTATTATTTGTAAGGGCCGCAATATCATCCGCGAATCTTACAAAGACTAATATTTGTCTATTATAATATAAGATAAGGAATAGTTGAATAGGGTCTATTTTCAGACGGCAGTTCTTAATATTAATTTCATTGCTTTCGCTCGCAAACTGCATACAATCGTGTTCAATGAGTCATAGACTATTATGATTTTATGGTATCTACCGTACGGAAACTTAAGTGGAATACTAATTCGATTTAATCCAAACTTATTTTATTTCAATGCGTTTGCAATTGTGTGCAAGTGAAACATTTTCTGATCTTACTTAACTTGATCATTAGTTTGTATAGCGTCTACAAGTGTAAAAAAGGCCTCCCCTGAAGGTTGTCATAATACATAGTGACCTCTCTTGGTAGATCGGTTGGTGACCACAGATTCTTGTTTTGAGCCGGTAGCAGCGTTTAGGCAGCGCAGATATGTAAGCGCTCCGAGGTATTTGTTAGTCATATTGATGTTATAAAATCAACGTGAACGGCACCAACACGGTTTAAAGCAATTACCGAGATTCGGAAGATAGTCCTTCAATCAAACAAAGTTATTTTAACCCCTACACTACGTTTAGTAACATAATAAATATTTTACATTATTCTTACAATATTAAAACGATAGTAGAGGTAGGAATTGCTGGTTTAAAATTATACAATCATTTATAATTATTATCAATAACATAAATTAACACAATCAATACAAACCAAGTGAAATCTGCAGTTTGGCTAGGCTAGAATCCTCGCCTGGTAGACCAAGGACCGTGTTTGCCTCATCTCAATTCTATGATCCAGTACCTGATTTCATGCAAGTAATCATGTATGTACATGATGTAGATCAAGTAATCATGCCTTTATTTTATTACAGTAACATGTCTCATAGCTTTACCTATGCAATGAGCCACGGTCGTAACCCAATAGACCCGAAGCGAGTGTCGCTTATATCTAAAAATATTGTATCAGAACCTAATCGAGAGAGAACTCTTTTCTTGAGCCGCTTCGAACCAGCTCTCATGGTAAGCGTCTAGGTCATCTCGCCACCTTTTGTTTCGAGTTTTCGCTTCAGGGAAATCGGTAGGTCACCCTTCATTAGCGTCTTCATGGACCAGAAGCTTTTCCAGGCGTTTTCGACTCGGCGATCGATTTCCCTTTCAGTGATTTTATATAAGATCAAAATCATAGAATATAATTAAAAAATGTTTGAAGGCTCCACGGGAGAATATTGAATGTCTCTCTGTTTTTGTGGAAATGATCTTTCGTTACTATCTGGTGGCTTTGTTTTGTACTATTATAAACAATAGTAAGAAATAGAAAAACCCAACGTAAATATTTATACATGAATCCTGTTCATATTTACATATGAATTTAGAAACTATAAAAACTAATTACCAACTAAAAATTAATTTATCTCTGACTTTTTGACTTTATTTTCCTCGTGTAATTCTCAGCTATTATTATTTAACTGTTATAAGGTTATCCTTGAATTGCTATATTTTGTATATAACTAAATTAACATTGTTTGCCTTTTTTTTAAAGTGAACATTTTTCCTAATTACCTTAACTCCTGCTCCTTATTCGTTTCTTAAATGCTGAAGATCGATTTACAAGTACAAGCGTGAAGCTGGTACAAGTACCAGGGAACGGGTGTCTTCCTGTGTGTTACGACATAATACTGCGTGGTGACTATCGCAAAACCATAGTCACGATGTCAACCACAGTCACCCTTGGGAGGAGGAACATGTTCAGCAGTAGACGTTATAAGGGCTGATGATAATGATGATGATGATTTTGGTTAACCTATACCTATATATAAAATATAGTTGATAAATCTTATTCATTTTAATCGTATCTCTAAGCAAAACAGACACACCTACTAAAGCGAAAGACACACTAATCAATTCAAAGGTTTTAGCGCGTGGCCACAGAATCCTAATGAGATAAAACATAAACAGTAAGATACAACAATCAAGGCAGTACGGACATACAGATAGTGGAGTACGTTTGTTGCGTTAGAGCCTTGTGACGAACACGATGTGGTACTCAGTGCTTTTGTTCACAGCCCTATTTGTGTTTACATACATACTAAAACAGTTATATGACGAGGGACCGAACAAAATCAAATTTTATTTCAATTTTTTTATATTTTATTTTTTGGGGTCTCTCGTATCTGCGGTAATTTGGCCTTATTTTCTTTTGAGTCCTAAAAATGTAAGGAATGCCAAGTAAGTGTATATTTTTCATTATTTTTATTCCGCTATAAGTAAAATGATATATAACAATAATATAATTAATAACGTTAACTAATCGATCGTACCTTTACTACCATTGCAAATCAAAAATAATTATCAAATGTAAATGTTAGATAATATAACATTACTTAACTAAGTAATAAATTTTTATTAACAATACAACAGCTTCAAAACTTTAGGCTTCATTTGTAAAATTATTTTTCACTTAGCGTTCTGCGTTATTCACGAATAATATAACCTACACAATATTTAATGTTAAGAAAAAACTAGTACAATAAGTGTATCTACCTACGTAAATGAATATACCTATATAAATATACTAGGTATATACCATTTCAATTTACTTTTAATTAATTCTTACCAACTACAAATTTTATTTGCGACATTTATATTCTTACATTCGAACATTATTACAAACATACAATAATGTAGGTACTCATCCGACACACACTTAACATATATTTTTATTTAGAATCATATCTAATCGCTACAATTTATAATTTGATTGTTACACGATCACTAGTCCTATTTTAAAATAATTTATATTTTAGCAGAATATTACACTCAACAAATAATTATTTTATTTAGGCTAAGTGCATATTTGAGTATGTAAATATTATTCTATAAAAACCTCATTCAGTGATTTTAAATAAGGGCATAATAAAATTTCACTATACTATATTAACGAGACGCAATATCAATAAGTAGCTACTAAAAGAGAAACTATAAACCTCTGCTTGCATTTATACATTCTATTTGTTTCTACATACTCAACAACATCCACGACTTCGAGTAAATCATCAAAACTATAAATTATAAAAAGTGATCAAGCTTCGATCTATCAATTTAGGTAGGTATTACTAATAATGTGTGGCCGCGCATATTTTGAGAACAAGTCTAAATTTCACAATGATCATAAAAGTGACATAAGGAGACTTATTTCAAATTAAAGTCTTCCTTATAAAGTCGTCGCGAATAAATTTTCTTAAGTAACTACTAACACGGGACAAGGTTGTGCAGATGACCATGACAGAAACATTGAAAGCTCAAATCTTTAGACCGGCGACATTCAATATTTGACCGCGAATATGTTTTATTTATGATCATCTAGAACAAACAATCTAATTGGTATTTTTTAATTAAAATCGCCAATCTATAGAGTAGACAATTCAAACTAAATTCAAAACAAAATGAAACCCCCAGCATTTTTACTTTATTTATAATAGTTTATTTGAAATCTCTTTAGACAGAAAGTACTTCATAAAAATATTTACATTGTCTTAAAATTTCTAACTTAAGAGTACGGTTATTTAAACCGGAGTTGAAAAAGACCGAGAAAGAAGCGTTGATACTGTTATATTAGAAATAATTGAATTATCTCATAAACTTAAATACATGCAAACAAATACGATCAATAACGATGGAACTTTATCATTTGAAATATTGATAATTATAATAATTCATATTGATTGAATTGACATGACGGAAATAATAACGGATTCTTTAACAAATCAGATTATAAGATAAATAATTGATATGTAAACTATGAGTCAATAATGGTTTCACCGTTTCATTGATGATTAATGGAACGCAACAAAGTAGGTTTTAAATAACAGTAGGTATCTCTCTAAAGTTTACAAAATAGGTGCCTACTTTCTCTGATTTTAAAAATAGGTATATGTACATAATGTTTGTCAATGAATTTTCGATTGCTACGAGTAAGAAGCATTTCATTTATCGATGTACCAAATTCATTATGTGTTTGATAAGGAGTAATCACCTAAATTTGATAAAGAACATAATAAAACTCATATTGGCCACTAATGTCCTCTCTACTGGTACCCAATTATTTACATTAGCCTTCCGATTAGCGTTTTGATTAACATCTAATATTTGTATTAATGTAACTAAAAGAGTAAAATGATATAAAGTATTGCAACATCAATGACATTGAATATTTAAGGTCAAACTTCGCGCAGCTTCCTCCGTTTATTTAAATTTTATTTATGAGTATACAGTTATGTTGTGTTATACAATTTAGCTTTGGTGTTAAAAGGTATGAATACATGTTGATAATCCACACTCATATATCTCTACTATTATAAATATAAATGTAAGTTTGTTTGTAACGCTTTCACGCGAAAGCTTCTTAACCGATCATCATGAAACTTTATATACATATTATGCTTGGAGGTATTAGAAGTAACATTGGAACATTGGCTTCATTTCATTGGCGAGCGAAGCCGCGGGTAAAAGCTTAAGGAATATAAATTTAAAAAGCTTATTGATTGATATTATATGTATATATATTTCTTGTTTTAATTTGTTTATTGATGATTTGTTTGCATTGAATAGGCTCCGGAATTACAAGACCGTTTTCAAAAATTCTTTCACCCTTAGAAAGCTACGTTTAATGACGTAGTTACCCCCCCCCCCGCATCGTTAGCTACGTGGGAGAAATTGTGCGCGGGAAGTTAGTTGTTGAATATGAAAACAAAGTTAAAATTATTATTTATGTCCTTATCTACGTCCTTTGAACTCCTCATTAGAGGAGTAAGTAATGTTTACTACTGATAAAAAGGTCTCAGAGTCACATTGTTTACGTGAAAGTTATAAACACAAAGGACTCTTACTCGTGTATTTCCGCATACTGATTATAACAATGCAGTATTAATTATAGGTATAAAAAGATAGTTAC
Source organism: Nycteola revayana (assembly GCA_947037095.2). Classification (NCBI taxonomy): domain Eukaryota; kingdom Metazoa; phylum Arthropoda; class Insecta; order Lepidoptera; family Nolidae; genus Nycteola; species Nycteola revayana. The sequence continues at coordinate 9,372,020 of OX344845.2, read as the reverse complement.
TATTATTTCATCATGATTGTTTATTAAATCTTCTTCAACAGTCCGTTCACGTCCACTTACCTTAGCACAAATTAGGTACCATCCATATCAAAAAAAATCTGAAAGTCCTAAATAATAAAAGGCTATATGTGTGATGTCATCTTAAAGGCATATTATTATAAACTTATAAATCCGGTTATGTTATTATTTAAAATTAATCATTAAAACTTAATTTTAAGAACCTTGTCTTAGTGGATGCCTACGTCATAATAATACGCGCGAATTTTTAGCGCAATTCTTTCAGTAAATTGCTAGACAACTAGTAAGATACCGGGTAATTAAAAAAAAATTAACAATCTCCTCAGGCAATGAAAGTAATGATGATTATAAGCAACTTTTACTATGGGACCAACACTGAAATCGCGAAAACAGCTGTTCCATACATTTATGTTCACTTACCTCGACAAAATGTATGGAACAGCTAATTTTTTTATCGTGATTTCAGGGTTGGTGGATAAAATGTATGGTATAATGATTAAATGAAAAAAATGAAAACTGTCGATGTTTTATCTTTTATGTACTAAATGATTTCTTTGACCGCAACTTTTTTTACAAGAAAATAATAATTGAAATCAGACTACGCCTTTAGCTTTACTTTTTGACATTCTTGCTGTTTCCCCCAAAATAATTAAAAACGCTCTTTTCCCGCATAATATGTTCTATAGTCATACGAAATTTGATTAAAATACATTCAGTTTTTTCGAAGTGATGCACGTTCAAATCATCTTACAGACAAAAAATAATTAAATTATATTTTTTACTTCAATATCGATAAAAGAGTGCAATCCAATAAAAATGTTATGGGATGAACTTTCAAAATCTTTTATATACAGAATTAGATTTCCACCTATTTTACTAAAATATTATTATGTATAGATATAGTAATAGGTACTCGTATATTATGACTGCACCAGTGGCTCAGTGGCTAGGGTAATTGCATCTGAGATCTGGAGTTCTGGGTTTACCGGGACAATTATTTTTGTGAAGCACTGATAGTTGATCTGAATCTGGGTGTTCCTTGTGTCCGTGAATTGAGTGATCGTATAGTCCCCCGCAACACGGATTCATATCGCTAGTGAGAGAGTTGTCTTAAAAAATGGCATAAAGAGAGAGAGAATATTACCCGATGGAGAAGAAAACTATACCTGACTTACTATATTTTGGTCTTCAGTCGACCTCGCATACCAGAGGACCAAAGTTTTTATTTAACAATAAAACCTAAACTTACCTCACCTAAATTTTTTTACGACTTGCCTGTGAAGAATAATTGCTATGCTTAAATATATTATAGCTAAGCAATTAACCTTCAGTCTTCGATGGCTATTACATTGTAAAATATGGCAATGAGCAAGGTTTTTAATAAACTTTATCAAATCATATAATCTGCATAATATTGGTGACCTAGCCAGCACACACCCAGAGCCGAATTTATAAGTCCGGAGGCCCCGAGGCAGCAACGGAGAAGCTTTTGGTGACAAATTAGTTTCCCTCTAAATGTGTAGAAAATTTGAAGTATACTACTTGAATTCGGATATATTACAGATTGTCTAATTTAAGTGATCAAATATAGATGAATAACCGTTATACAATTTTTAAGAACTATTACATTAATCATGATTCTGCAAAGTAGGTACTGCATGTAAAGGTACAACACCAAAAAAATAAATAAAAGAAAAGTTGTAGAGTTTACTGGTCAGAATTTAAAAGATTTTAAATCTCTATTGTGGGCCCCTCTATTGTAGAGGCCCCGGGGCAGTTGCTCTGAATGCCCTCCCTTAAATCCGGTCTTGTAAACACCAATGTATTGTATTCAATAACTTAATATTTTTCTATAATGACTAGCTTCCTCGATAAATGGGCTATATAACACTGACAGAATTTTTCAAATCGGACCAATATTTCTTGAGATTAGTTTAAGCAAACAGACTCTTCGGTATTATATATTAGTATAGATATCCAGATATCTCTCTTTATCATCCCGAATATTTTCTTAAACTGATACTTACTAAACAGCGTGGGACCGACGACCTCATCGACCGACGACCTCGAAGTCAGTGGATGCAGGCCACTAGCAATCGTTCCCGCAGGAAATCGATGGGGGAGGCCTATGTTCAGCAGTGGACAACAACAGGCTAATGATAATGACTTACTAAACAACAATTAAAAACAACACACACTTAATCTTCTTTATCATGGACCAATTAAATATGTAATTATAATGCTACATTAGCATTATTTAAATGACAAAAATAAAATGAAAAATCTAAGTACAAACACAAAGTAATTAATTATAGTGGAAAATTTGAATTTTCTCAAGCCATTAAATATATATTTTGTGGTAAAAAACAGTAATTTATGTTTGCAATCATCTTAGTACCTACAATGGAAATATAATGTGATAAAAAAATATTAACTATATACCTATTGTAATTTAATATACGTCATATTTCTGACTATTGAATCTATGCGAGCATATATAACAATCGGGACCAACGGTTTAACATGATTTTTAGAGGGGTTTTAGTGAAGTTTATGCTTCAATGATAATTCTGTTAAAAAATTATAGCATATGTTAACAATTAATAATAAACTGTATGAATATCTTCCTCTCTCCTAAATTGCTGTGTCCGGCAGGGTCCACTATGATCTAATATTATACCTTAATTGCCACCTAAGTTCACATTGTGGAATGCAATAAATTGAATTGAATTGATATGCAAAATAAAATTATGACTAAAAAAAATCAGCCACAAAGGGTAGACCCGCTCTTTAAATTTAAAGCGAGCCTAATACCGCTACGCTACGGAGGTTGTCCTACGCTACGGAGGTTGTCCTACGCTACGGAGTCCATTTTAAAACCTCAAGAAAAAATAAAGTTATTTTGATACTCCTTATGTAATTAATGGAGAAATAATATAAGAAGAAAGAAATATTCTTTTATTTTTCTATAAGTATAAAAACACAATAAACAAATATTTCAAAGACAACTTGGGCAAAAAATGTGTATGCCAATAAATAGTTAAAAGTAACTGGACCAAAACCTACGTTCTGCCCATTTGAGTAGGTATGTTTCGCCGGACCGTCTCATGTGGGTCGTGTTAAAACCGGCAGTAGAATAACCCACTGAGTTTGTTTCGCCGGATCTTCTCAGTTGGGGCGTATTGGATCCAGTGGTAGCATTAAAGCGCGTCCGTCGTTATATACTCATGGTCCACCTAAATAATGACCTACTATAGACAGAACAAGCTATTTGACACAATATAGTTAAATAATAAACTAAGACGTTAAGACTAAAATATTATTAAAATAATAACTTAAATACTTGTTTAATTTGAAAATTTATAAAATATGATAATTATAGATAATAATACTAAATACTAAATTATTGTTTTGACTATTTGCAAGTGCCTGTAATAGGTTTACGTAAATAAAAATGATTTTTATTTTATTTTTATTTATAAACTCAAATGGTTTCAAACTAAGTATATTGAATGTACAAATTCGGAATATAAGGGAGTCAGTGGACTAGTATCTATTTTATATTTAAAACTGGTGGAGATCAAAATCTGTATTGAAGATATTTCTGCATTTAAGATATTTTGTCATTTTTTAATGTCGATAATAGACTGATCTCTATTTAAAAAAACGCTTCAGCCGATACTGAAGCGTAATTTAATCATTTTTGCCAGTCTGAACCTTTGAACGCGCATAACGTCGTCAGAATGCAACTTGGTATGATGACAGTAAATAGGTTGATACTATGACGCTTACAAACATTTTATTACGAAGTTATGCATAATTACCCTGAAACGCAGGATGTCAGTTACACTTTTGTATCGCTATTTAAGCATTAGGTACTACTGTTTAAAATTGATGACTATAATAATTGCTATTATAATATATGTGTCTCCCAAAATATATGCCATACTTTTAGCAGTAGGTACATAGTAATATGCGTGGTTAATATGTTAGTTAAGACATTTCTTTTAAATAATCTAAATATTACTTAATACGTATAATAAAAACTTTGTACTCCGTTTTTACAAATTTTGTGCGGAGTATGAAAAATCGGACACTTAGAGTTTATATTAAGAAGAAGCGCAGAATGCTAATATATTTTTTTTATAATGGTGGAATGTCAACTTCTGGACTACTAGTATTTTTTTTAGTAAACCAAATATATCGACAGGAGCAGGTCCGTCTTATATGCATTTTGAAAAAAAAAATCTTTTTAGGCAGGAACAACTAATTTTTTTTTAATCCCATACTGTTCTTCACTAACGTTATTGTTATATGTGATACTAATCACAATTTAGTTGTTTGGTGTGCTATTCTGAAATGATGACTTCACAAACAAAACTCCGGAGCAGTTAAATTAAGTTCGTTTGCTAGGTTTCATAATGTAATTGTAAAGAAACACACATTGCGCAATATAGATCTTCCTTGCCTTGCATACATTTCATCTTCCTGCTGAAAGGAAATATTAATATTCAGATATTTATCGCTCTAACAGATTTTTTACTGTCGATGCAAAATTGCCGTAACAGATCACATTTGACATGTTTTATGCTTTTAACATCGCAGTAACTCAGTAACATTCGTGTTTTTCAATCTAGAACCAAACATTCATAAAATATAATTGAAATCAGTTCCACAGTTTCAGAAAATAACAAGTTGACATTCACGTTAATCTCCAAAACTGCGTAACCGATTCAAGTTACTCTGTTCCATTATTTTTTCGATAGTATATTTACAGCCACAATATCAATAATGAAAACGGAAAACGGGAAGATAGGAAAATGTTATGAGCATAACACACCCATAACACTATTGAACGGGTTAATATTACGTTGAAAAAATGCTGTGGTGCCCTTTGTTTGTCTTTTTATGGCTGCAGTGCCATTAGGAAATTAACAGCACACACATATGAATCCGCGAAATGAATAGGTAGTTCATTCTTGCGTCCTGACCGTATAAAAAGTAGAAGTGTTGTTAATGAAATACAATAATGTGGTACTGATGTTAGTACATCGTAGTTGAAGTTTTGGCGTAAGACGTTTTTGGTGATTACGACATTTTGATGAAATTTGTCAATTGACTGAAACGATTTGCCCTAGGCCCTAGGGCATCGGCAAACCAATTGTTTCAGTCAATTAGAATAGATTTAGAATAGTAGTATTTTATGAGTTAGTTTTATTTTTAATTAGTTACTTTTAGTTAGGTATTTTATTCATGTTTGTTTATTAAATAAACAATTACATTAGAAACAACATCGTCAAATAGAAACCTGTTAAATAAGGTCAAAAGTAAACTAGCACTGTTCTGGAGTCTATGTAAAATTAGGTATAAAGTTTATTCACTCTCCTGAATAATTACTAATTCTCGCATACCTACGTAGTATTAGGTATAACTTCAATGACGATCATCGTCGACGTCCATCGCTTGCATAACGTAGATTTGTAATATTGAAATGTATGTTTAAATCTGTCAATAAGTTCAGTTAATTCATTAGGCATTGACACCACTGTAGAAGTGTCGCCTCTCCATTCTTGTACTAAAAAAAAGACAAATTGACAGTAAGAAAAAGGCAATGTAAATCATGAAAAAATAATTAAAACTCAATAAATATCAAAAATAGCTGTTTTTAATCTATGTATAATTAATTATTTTTCATTAGTTTGACGAGCTCACATTAATAAAAAAGGAATAGGTATCTATTAGTTCTTTGTTACTGAACCACTATAAATGTGAATAAATATGCACGGTCTAATATAATTTACGAGTATGTAGCCAATCATAGAACTGAAAGGAAAGATGACAACAACAGCTGTTTACGATAGCTACCCATCTCAAAGTCATCTCTCATATCTTTGTCGTAGAACCCTTCCTAATGTTTACAAAAATAGCTTATAAGAAAATAAACCCTAATGTTTTGAAAATCAGTATAAATATAGATAACCAAATCCGATGATCACGAAAACTTGTATTCATGATGTATTTACAACTTATGACTATGAATAGTAACAATATGTAGTATATAAACAAATATGACATTGTTACTATGAATAGTAACAATGCAACATCACATGAGTCGGGGAATGAGGAGTGTACTCCGTGGCAACATACAATAATTACTAATTATGAATTATAATAATTTTAAGCAAAGAAAATAATTGTAATTTTAAATATATTACAACTAAAAGTAGGTAATTTAAATAAAATACTGACTGTTTTAAATCTATGCCATAATTGCCATTAAATTGGGCAATGCTACCAGCTTTCTGGGAACATGCCGCATTAACGAGAGACGCTGGCAAAGTTTATAAGTTAACTCTCAAAATATTTCGACGCCAAAAGGCACAAACATATAACCAGTATCAAGGAAATTCCGGATAAAAAAAAATTGCTACAAATTTTGGCTGTCCAACTGCAATTTATATACAATACAAATGGCAACTGGTATAATTGTAAACAATTAATTGTGACGAATTCATTTCGTAATAAATACTAACTGTTACATAATGTTATTTTATCTAAATACTAGCATCGCGCGCGCGGTTTCACCCGCGTAACTCCCGTGCCCGTGGGAACTTCATAATTAAATATAGCCTATATCACTCAGGGTGAATGCAGCTTTCCAATGGTGAAATAATTTTTGAAATCGGCACTTAAGTTACGGAGTTTATTCATTACAAACACACAAACAGAAATACAACTCTTTCCTCTTTAAAATTAGTATAGATTTCGAATTTTTTTGTTAACTACTTTATTTAGTAATTAGATTGTCCGCTATGTGGGAATAGGAGCCATCGAAACAGTATTTCCGTGCGATTTACCTTGTCTTAATCTAGCCCTACGAAACATTTTTTCTATTTCAATACACCTTTCTGCGTGAATTACTCTATCCATTAAAGCAAATGTATTGATCTTTTTTTGATTTACCACGGCTAACATATTGGACAGTAGGATACGGTTTTATAATATAAGTGATATATCTATATATATAAAACAAAGACGGGTTTGTTACAACACTTATAACTCGAGATCGGCTGGATCAATTTTCATGGTTTTTGTTTCGTTGGATTTGTCTCCGCCCTGAATAGCAGAATACATTTTAAAAACAAAAGAAAGTCGTGTTAGTTACACTATTTATAACTCAAGAACGGCTGAACCGATTTGGCTGAAAATTGGTAGGGAGGTAGCTAAGAACTGGGAGAAGGACATAGGATACTTTTGGGTAGGGGTAGGGTAGGGTAGGGTAGGGTAGGGTAGGGTAGGGTATGGGTAGGGTAGGGGTAGGGTAGGGGTAGGGTAGGGGTAGGGTAGGGTTAGGGTAGGGGTAGGGTAGGGCAGGGGTAGGGTATAAAAGTCCACCCGTGCGAAGCCGGGGCGGACCGCTAGTTCTTAATATATGTACCCTAGTGATACTGAGAGCTGTATTGTGACATCAATAAATAATTATTTTCATTTGAGATACAAACAAATTCAAATATTCAAATTCATTAGTAAAAATACCAAAGAAACTGTAATTTAAGACTGGAAAAAATACTTATACAACATTGATATTGTTTCAGATTAGGAGCTCGAATATTAAAGCATATAACAAAATTATACGACTTGAATTGGCATCTAAGGAATGGAAAAGTTTTAGCTGAAGATCGCGGTGCCGTTATCATCTCAAACCATCAAAGCTCTCTTGATATCCTTGGTAATTTTATTTTAAAGCACTAGATAATATGCTGCAATATGTATAGGGTTTTTTGACAATAATTTTGATTTGTAAGTCAAAGTAAAACAAGAAAGATGACAATGATACCGACACATTTTATTTGATTATAAATGATGCATATCCTCCACGACCAATATTACAGATATTGCATCTTTTCATATATATTTTGTCAAAAATACTTTTTGACAAAAGAGCGTTTTCGTTACATTCACGAATTCAATTCACTTTGTATTATTTGTTATAGACTCTGTCTTTAACCTAACATCACAAAAAAGTATCCAGCCGTGTTAAATCACATGATTGAACTGGCCACATAACTGCTGTTATGTAGCGAATTCGACCTGGATCGAGAATTAAACCAACTTAAACTAATGCAAACTTTGATGAAAACATCGATATCTGTAACCATTGTCATGGTGGAGTGTGGTGGAAACTAATCAGTTATCATTATTCATACATAATTAAAAAACTTAACTTTTTCAATCATTGTCATCTTCATTTGAGCGAGCTCAAAGAGCAATTTTAAAGGTAGCCACTTTTCGCCCGTTTATGTTTTCCACACACCAGCTTTACCTACATGGCAACTGATGTACTAACAGTTCGTCAGTTATTTATATTACATGTTCTACTTAAACAGCACACCGAACTTCCTTTTAACCCTGCACCTACAGACAAGAGAAGGAAAGACTTAGTTTGCATTAAGCCTAAATTAAATCATGCATTTGTAAACAGGTTTTATATTTTCCTAGGACCATATTTGTATAATAAGTTTAATAAGTTGTTAAGTGTTCATAGTCTTTGTTATAAAAAATGTAAAAGTAGTATATCGAAATACCTAGAACAGCTCAATTACGCAGACACAGAAAATATATTAGAAATTTTAAAATGATAGGAATAAGGAATATTTATACATACATATATAAAAATATGATCTAACAATACATACGTATATTTATTTACTAAATATATTATTAATAAGTAGTTTTTATTAGAATCCTTCGTCGTTAATAATTAGTGTGCACAGTAGAGCGATTGTCTGAAGCACAGGTTCAACCTAGTTCAGACAAGCTGCAATTTCTTTGAATAATTTGACCTTTCTGTACCTTTTCTTTTTGTGAATATATAATATTTAAAATGTTTAAGAGATAAATAATTATAGTTAGATATTATCTAAAAAATTTAGTTTAAGAAAGTATTGTTTATATAAGCAATTATTTTGTACCTCTTTCGTTACCTTGAAATAAATTTATTATTTATTATTATTTATTTTGATTTACAAAACAAAGTTCTTGTCGAAAACCCCTATACCACACTAACAGTGCCCCGAAGCTATAACCTCGTTAGATTGCTGCCCCAATCCAACGAGGTGTAGAGTGAATAACTTGCTAAATGTGTGCCATTTTTGGTCAATGGTTTTTACGTGATTGAGTAACAGACAGAACAACTAACTTTCACTTACGTAGAATGTTTAAGGTTTGAAATCATCACATATTGCTTTTCCACAGGTATGTTTAACATATGGGAAGTTGTAGATAAATTAGCAGCGATTGCCAAAAAGGAAATATTTTACGTCTGGCCTTTCGGCTTGACAGCGTACCTGGCAGGAGTTGTATTTATCGACAGGAGCAATGTTAGAGGAGCATACCAACAACTCAAGATCACCTCGGAGGTCATGGTGAAAAATAAGGTTTGTATCTACGTAAATCGGTCACACAGTAGTATGAGTAAGGCTGATAATCTCTAGACATTCATTTTTCTTTGAAAGCCTGTGGCTACGATTACGCCGACAAGGGATTAGGCAATATATTTACTGTCCGATCACCTTTAAGCATGGCCATAAATATTCTTTCATAAACATAATAAGTAAAAATTATTTATTTCTTATTCATAATAATGAATTGCTTTCGTATGAATTATTTAGACACAGAATTTGTCCTATTTTTAAGGAATAACCACAACCTTTAATATATAAGAACATAACGTTTTTATTCATAATATGTAGTTACTTATATTCTAATGTTTCTAGTATGAGTTTTTTGTTAAAAACGAGTAGAGTAAAATGTTTTCGCAATTTAAACTTAGACTTAAATAAAAGCTTATTAAATACCTAACTAGGCCAATCAATAACTTTTATGCATTCCATATTCTTTTTGCAGACTAAAATATGGATTTTCCCGGAAGGGACAAGAAACAAGGACTATACAAAATTATTACCATTCAAGAAGGGCGCCTTTAACATAGCAATAGCTGCGCAAGTACCGATCCTACCCGTCGTATATTCACCTTATTACTTCATTAACAAAGAAAAATACATATTTAATAAAGGTAAGCCATTTTAAAATTCTGACAAAAGCCACTACAGAAGCATAGGAAATTGACAATTATTTGTATTAACATTTGACATTGACCTCCTCCTCCTGAATCAGCAAGTCGTGAGTTCAATTCCCACTGCGGAAAAATAATCTTTGCGTAAAAAATAATAATTATACAAAGTTTATTCCGGATTTGGAGGGAGAGTAGACACTCGTGGTTGACTAGACGTGTTTTAATCGTACCTACAGTAGGTAAGAACATGTAAAATACTAGTAAAACTCGAATACAAATGATGATTCTCCAAGGATCAGATTCATTATCTTATGTAAAGTTTAAAAAACTGTATTTTTTTAAGAATACGCTAGATTTATATTTGTGTGAACAAACAATTATTAAGGACAAAGACTTTATAATAATATGTAGTCCATTTATACTCTCGTGAGAGATCAATGACCGCGATATGGCGATATGACCACCTATGATGCTTTTAAAACATATTTCATTGTTGTAATAATATATATCTCCATATAATCGTGAGAGCAATTCGCCAGATATTTTAAAACAAATCAAGAAAAACTCTTAACGATAAAAATATAAATTATATAAATTAAAACCCAGCGAAAATATAATTTAATTTTTTGTAACGTTTTCGTTTCTTTCTTGGGTCACGATTTTCGGCCTGTTTATCTTTCTATTCAAATGGCTTCTACCTCATCAATAATTCATACTAGGATAACGTATTTTCCTCCGATTCGAAAAAGAAAAACAAATATCAAAGAGAAAAAAATATATAAATGTTTATGATAATTGATGTGATATTTTTATACTGAAATGGAAATGAGATCAAAAATATCAATGTTAAACTTAGTTTAGTGTTAAATTATACTTTAATAAGGCTTGATATATATTTGTTTATACTTATAAATGTATCAAATTGAATATCGCTTAATGGTGTTCAAACTGATCTTGTTTCATCATTCATCATCATTATCAGCAGGTAAAACGACCAAAGCTGAACATGGACTTCCTCGAAAGAAGGTTTTTGCCTTAGTCTAGTCTATTCTTTATATTTTATGTAGTACCTAAGAAGATTAATATACTTATTAATCTTCTAAGTTTTCGTAGGTAGGTATACTTATTTTGAGTTCTGAATTCATTTAACGCCCAACATTTGTGGGATAAAACTTTCCATGATGCAGGTTTTAGTCTAGTTGACTAACTTGCTACGGTTCTTAATATTTAATTATTATCATTTTGCGGTTACAGGTCATATAATAGTCCAGTGCTTGGAGCCAATTCCTACAGTAGGTTTAACCATGGATGATGTACCGGAGCTCATTAAACAAGTTCATGAGAAGATGACTATCGCATACAAGGAACTATGTAAAGAAGTCGTCAACTCCTTGCCAGCCGACTACCCCTTCACGCTTGTAGGATAAATATTAAATGTGACTGTATATAGTTTTAGGTTTATTTAAATTGTAATTAATTGTAACAAAATATATTTTTAAATTTCTACGTTTATTTTTCTTTACCATTATTAGGTAATAATAATATAAATGTAATACAATTATGACTTCCTCGTTGATTAACTAAAGAGCAATGGCTCAAATCCTAGGTGGTACAGAGAAATGCGTTACTATAATTTACTCTCGAAAAAAATCGGACTTACCTTACTGAAATTCGGATCGGGAGGACTAATTCTACAATCTTTAATCAATGTCAATATAAGCTTATGTTCTTAATTAACACATAGTTACAATATGATAGCTACTATTCTTAAAACACATCATCATCATCATCAGCCCGTACAACGTCCACTGCTGAACATGGGCCTCCTCCCGAGGGAGGCGGATTGATGACCGTAGTATTATGTTGTAATAGACAGGGAAACGCTGCTGCCCGTTCCCTGGTATACGCTTATTATAGATGATGTTATAACAATCGGGACCTATGGCTAACGTGCTTTCCAAGGCACGGAGGGTAGTCCCTCCACCAACCAGACCCGAAAAGAAGTCTTAGAATTTGCACAAAGATTTCTTGTCCGGTGTGGGGATCGAACCCACGACCTCCGAGACTTAAAGCGAGCCAAATACCTCTACGCTACGGAGGTTGTTAAAACACAATACAGCTTTATTACAGCTATTCAAAGCTACTATAAATAGCCAGAATACCAGAACAAAACACAACATTATATGCGTAAAGAATCGATAGAGCACACCAATAAAGCATGGTACATAAAGGTACCAACACTTTAGCTTTTACAAAAGTTGGCCAACAAAGTAAGAGTAGCATGAGCTGAAACTGTTTCTAGCAAAGTTTTGTTATATTTATTGTATAGGACACGTAACTTGGACTTTGGGAGTTATTGCCGTCACGACCTTCGAGGTATTTACGCGGCTGATCGTTTAGAGTAAACTGTGCCTAACGATTTTCTTGATCTCCTATTGAGACAGAGTTTAAGCGATACAAAATACATATTTCTATTGAAGAAAGGTAACCGTGGAAATCAAATAGTTAGGTATACAACAAAAACATTATTTTCAATAAAGATTTCTTGTTTAGTGAAAATAATTGTGAATTACATCAGCATAACTTTAAAGTAGGTACCTATCATGCTGAAAATTTGTTATAGGTACCTAAATTAAAAAACATTTGAATTAAAAAAACACAAGATGTAAATTTGGATGCCGAATTAACGAAAATAAGGACCTACTTACTCACGCAATCAAAAAAAACTTTTATAGGTAATAGGTAACTAGCATAGTACCTGATAGTACTAATGAAAATCTTATGAAAATGTCAATAACTTCGCGGAACGGCACAAATATGGAAGTTTTAAATACCTAATTGACTGAAAACAATCTGTTAAGAAGTCTACCTATGCCAATATTGCGTAATTCCGACAATACGTTAATTAACATAGGTAGAGGCATACGGGATTAATTATTTCCTTACGACAATGCAATGATCAAAGTTGAATGAAAAACAAAAAGCTATCACACATTTAGTAGCTTACGCATAAAAGTGTAGTGTAGGTACCTACATCTTACCTTGTTCTTCATTGATAAATATTCAGCAACAAAACATAAACATTTATAAACCACCAAAATGGTTATTTTAATATTTTAGTGATAAGTATAATCACAGTTACCTGAATGTGAACAATAACTTTTTATAGGAAGTTTAAAAGCAGATAAATAGGTATCTTAATGATACTTGGATAAATTTAATAGATACTGTTTACGAGTTGGTTAACTTAGAATTAAATCGGTGACGTAATAAACGATATATGTTCCAAGATAAGTTATTTTAGCAAAATACAATTTTAGCGTTTTTTAAGGAAATAAAAAAGGAAGTTACGTCTATTGCTGAACAAGGACCTCCTCTTTACAAACATTGGCAAGCCCGGGTCATTGATCCCAGTAAAATGGTGAGTAAACAGTTTAAAACTGCACTCAATGGCTTTCTTGTAAAAAAAGCATATACAGGGTGTCCCAAAAGATTACGTAGCTGGGAAGGGGGGTGATAGGGATGGTCACAAGGGTCACCAGAAAAATATAAAAAATTCCCTCTGGGTGTTTAAAAAAATAAATGGCATTTTTCAAAAGACTAAAAATTTTACACCTTGTGCTAACTGTACCTACAAATATGGCTGTATTTAAAAAAAATGCTGTTATGTAATCTTCAATAACAACAAGGTCATCAACATCAACATCAAAAATAACAAGATGTAAAATTTTAAGTTGTTAAAAAAATGCCATTTTTTTTTAAATACCCAGAGCGGTTTTTTTTTTATTTTTCTAGTGACCATTGTGTCCACCCCTGTCACCCCCTTTCCCAGCTACTTAACCTTTTGGGACACCCTGTATACTATAACTTAAATGAAATTTTAAATGATGAACATCTATAACGATAAAACTTAAAAACTTTGATTTATATAAGTAGGTACTTGTTTTTTTTATTTTGACATTTCACATATTTCATCCTTACTAATATTATAAATGTGAAAGTAACTCTGTCTGTCTGTCTGTCTGTTAAGCAATCACGCCTTAACTACTGAAGCGATTTAAATTTAATTTGGTACAGATATAGTCTAGAGCCTGAGAAAGAACATAGGCTATATTTTATTATGAATTTCCCCCGGGAACGGGAGTTACGCGGGTGAAACCGCGCGCGGGAACCTAGTTCTATATAATTTGTAATATTAACACGTTTCATTCCAGACCAAGTTACTCCCATGCCATTCTGTCATTTACATAGTCTGATATTTTAGAATATGCCTTTTTACATAATTTAGCTTTAACAATGGCTTTGAATTTATTAACAGGTAGTTTTCTAATATTATTTGGGAGTATGTTATAAAAGCGAATACATTGCCCCATAAAAGAGTTGCTTATTCTATGGAGATGAGTTGCAAGTACAACTAAGTCATGCTTATGTCTAGTATTCATATTATGTATATCACTTTTTTTCTGAAACTTATTTATGTTCTTATATACGTATAACAAATTTTCATATACATATTGTGAAGCTACAGTAAGAATTTTAATTGCTGCTAATTCCTGGAACTACTATCCGATTTAAAAAAATCTTTCAGATAGTCCATTTTTCAGGATGGCTACTATATATTTTCACGCTAAGACCAATAGGAGCGGAGCAACAATGAAGCATGTTTCAAAATAGGGGTTTGCCCAAAGTAACTAAAAACACAAGCTAGTCTTATAATATTACCTGTCATCCAACGTCGGTAAGCAACAAACCTATCTCAAAATATTACCGGAAGTTACTTATCAAAAGGGCTTATCAAAACCAACCGCTCTACTTGGATTAGCTACCTTCATCAAAATAACACGTAATACAATATTGTCTAAGATCTTATAGGTATAGGTATGATGCGCATAAACGGTAGTGAGCGAAACCTACCTTAGGAAGGTAGACACTCCTACCGTCTTTTCCAATTAGGTATCTATATCTATACCAATGGCGGATTTACCAGCACGCTAAGTAGGCTGGAGCCTAGGGCGGCAGAATTTAGGTGGCGGCAAATTTGTGTGTTATATCAACGTTTTCCTTTTTGGTGGAAACCATGCATGGAAAAACACGTACGGCCGATGGCTTCGATCGTCCAGTTCCGGTAGGTACCTATATGCTGAAGAACATAATATGTTGCTAAACTTTTGCATTTTTGTACTTATACAAAATTTATTGCAAGTCTATACCTAGGTATGAAATATTTTATTATATCTCATTCATCTAGATTTGAAGACATTATTGCCCTGTAGGTATTAGTCCTAAAGTGAATAACACTTTTTTCTAAATAAAATAATAAAACGCTGCCCGGCGCAGCGTCACCCGTCAAAAAACTAACATTTTACCCTGAATATTTTTTTCTTCTTTTTAATACATATCTATTTAAGAATAAATTACTAGCAAAAGAGGAATTCGTATTTAAATCGGGGTCTCTGTTAAGAGGCAACCCCGTAGCCGCTTGATGCTCCGACTGACTACACATTGAGCATGCGCGTTTCTTAAGCGTTTGTCACATGCGGATGTAATAAAGGGTGCTGGGATCGGGAGCCCTGCGCTCGCGTCGTCCACACGGTCGCGGGACAGTAATGCAAAATATGGGGTCAGCCTTAGAAACAAGAACTCTATGGGCTTTAAAATACCCTTTTTTTTTGTTGTCCGGGGGAAAAGCATTTACCGCCACTGCGGCGTTTCCGCGCTGGCGGCGGGGTATGTGGGACTCGCCCTCTCCATAGCGGTTGTAAGTATGCTAATCATACTACGAGGAGAGGACCCCACACCCTTAAAACCCCCCGGACACTCCTCCATCCGCCGTAGGTTATGGCGGGGTCCTCTTGGCATTTCGGCCCTCCGACGTCACCCGCGACCAAATTGGCGCTGCGGGCTCTTCTGTTTAAATAGTACCCTGCCCACCAAACATGTGGCGACGTTACCGACAGCCAAGGAAGCTAGCTGGGTATGATATCTTATTATAAAAGACTATAATTATGCATATAAAAATGCAAAAGTTTATTGTGTCCAATAAATCATGAAATCCTGAAAAAAGAAAACATGGTGTTAAAATAATGTCAAACATTGTCCAATCTCTAAATTACTAAACTGGAACGCAACACACTTTCAGTGTTGCCTATGTTCTAAGATTTGTTTAATTACAGGGAACAAACTATACTTAAAATGTACATATTAAATTATATTTAAAGTTTTATCTTATTGCGCTGTCTATTTCAGTCTCTATTTGTATTTTCCACTCACTTTTATTTTCAGCAAAAGCCAATTACGTATTATTAGTATTACAGATACAATTTACTTGGGAAGTAAGAAACGACTAATGGGGAAACAGTAAATTGTCATTGGTAGCCCCACTCTTGCTTTGATTGGCTGTGTCTTCGAGTTTTCAACCCTGTGTGTGTTGTAATCGGTTTCATTCAGTTTTGTGTTTATTTTTGTTTTTAAAATCGAAGGCTCATATATTGTTAATTATAACTTAAAACATTGAAAAATGTGGGATAAAATCGTGTATATGATAGTGATACTCCTAGTAACATACATATTAAAACAATTGTTTTCCGAAACGCCAAATTTCGTGAAATTTAAATCAAAATTCTTAATCTTCTATATCTGGGCCTCAATAACCGCCGTGGTATTAATGCCGTTCTTTGTATTCAATCCGAAAAACGTTAAAAATTCTCTGTAAGTATACATTAGGACGTAATAATTCATAATTAATTGAAACTACTTAAGACTTATGTCACCGCTTTGGCTCACTTGCGCGGCGATGATTCACGTAAAACTAAGCTTGGTTTATCCTAAATACCTTTTTAAATTGGTACATTAAGACAGTTAGACGATGAGGATAACATTTCTTATAAAATATATAATCTGTTTATGCTTACCTCTGCAGATTTGGCTCACAAATAGTGAAGCATGTAACCAAAGTGATAGAAGTGAAATGGGTCCTTAGAAACGGAAAAGTGTTGGCAGAAGATCGAGGAGCTGTTGTGGTGTCCAATCATCAGTCTTCAATTGACATCTTGGGTAATATATTTTTTTTATATAATTGCTGTATTTATATTTCAAATGTTATTTTTATTACTGAGAAACTATTCTACTAAGATGCACTGACAAATAGTATTAACATTATTTTGTAGATTCCACCACACATTCTATTGAGTTCAATGTTAGTGAAGAAACCTTTTATATATTTACTAATTTTATTGGGTTTGATTTAGTATCATGCTGCTATCAGAGGGCTCCAGAAAGCCACCTGAAACTAAAGCAATTGTTGCTGTTGCTTTATTACATACTAGTGGCTTCCCCTGCTTTGCATGGGTGGACTTTTATAGCCTATGTTACTTAGGGATAATGTAGCATTCTGATGGTGGAAGAATTATTGAAATCCGTTCAGTTGTTTTTGAGTTTATTCAAAACAAACATTATAAAAATACAACATTTTCCTTTTTATAATATTAGTATAATTGCTATTCTTATACGGAGTCGTTACTTACATACACTCGATAATAAAACACAACACACGCTACCCGTCATACATACACACACACATGCACACATGCGCACACACCCACCTACTCACATACGCACACACACCCTCATACAACCCATACATGACACGGACATCACATCACATCACACTTCTTTTTATTTTATTTGGTTGTACTTTTTTATTTCTTTTTATTTTTATTTGTTTTTACTTTTTTGGATTGTAAGTCAAACAGTATACGGGCACAGTCCTCTTGCTAAGTTTTTGTTGTTCATGTCTTTGTATTACCTCGACCAACCACTACCTCTTAAGATACAGGTGTATATCCTAGTTTAAGAGGCATAGTGATCAACCATTATTGTACAGATTTGCAACAAGAACCTTGAATGCGAACTCTAAACCTAACAATCTGTATTTTTTGGCTAAATAAACATTATTATTATTATTATTATTAATTAAAGTTTTTTGAACAAGGGATAGTTTCCAAAACATTGATTCCTGTTTATTATTCAATTTGATATAGGGTAGCATTAACTAAGCCTTAATTACTACATAGTATAAAACAAAGTCACTTGCTGCTGTCTGTCCGTCCCTATGTATGCTAAGATCTTGCTTTGAGCTTAAAACTATGCAACAGATTTTGATGCGGTTTTTTTTAATAGATTGAGTATTCAAGAGGATGGTTTATATGTATGATACATCAGCATTGCACCTGTGCAAAGCCGGGGTGGGTTGCTAGTATAATTATATAATAATAATATTCCTTTTTATTTTGTACTTCTTATCTTAGACATGTTCATGTTTATAATAAACTGACCCTATGCTCAGTTTATGTTTTGATGATGTCCAACTATGAGTTTTAGGTCATCTTCCTATCTTATTTGTTGGCATCCTCTACTTCTCTTGCCATCTCTGTGGTACCTGTCTGAAACTATGTTATTTTATTCATTTTGATTTAATGAATATATTCATTGTATTCAGATAATCTATATAATAATATATAAAAATGAAACCTGTTTTCCGTTGTCACAACATAACATGAAAACGGCTTGACCGATTTTGAGGAAATTTGGCAGTTATCATCGCTTTAACACAGGAAAGGTTTAAACGCAAAGAAAAAAAGGGTAGGTAGGGGTTAAGTAGGTGTAAAGATAGGTCTAGGGTAGGGGTAGGTAGGGGTTAAGTAGGTGTAAAGATAGGTCTAGGGTAGGGGTAGGTAGGGGTTAAGTAGGTGTAAAGATAGGTCTAGGGTAGGTGTAAGGGTAGGTGTAGGGTAGGGGTAGGTTAGGAATAGGGTAGGGGTAGGGTAGGGGTAGGGTAGGGTAGGGTAGGGTAGGGGTAGGGTATAAAAGTCTACCCGTGCGAAGCCGGGGCGGGCCGCTAGTATAACACATAAATATTAATACCGTATTGTACATACATATAACAGTTACAAATTAAATCAATTAAGTATTTTTGAATGAACTCTGAAACATAGTCATTTCAATTTAGTTTCAATAAAAAAAGTTATTAAATAGCTAATTATCACAATTAACTCTCATATTGCATACAAATAAGTCTGTGTCA
Organism: Nycteola revayana; assembly: GCA_947037095.2. NCBI lineage: Eukaryota > Metazoa > Arthropoda > Insecta > Lepidoptera > Nolidae > Nycteola > Nycteola revayana. The sequence goes on along the minus strand of OX344845.2, from coordinate 9,352,845 downwards.
TTATCATTCATGTACCATCACAATGATTGTGGTTGCCTCTTTACATACTTGATTAGGTCAAGGTATATAGCTTATATAGCCCCATATTGTAACCACAAGATGTTTACCACCTCTTGGGAAACAGTGAGAGCAGAACTCTATCCTTTATATTAAATCTATAAAGATTTGAATGGCCATGGGTACAAAGGCCCATTTAAAAAGCTTATTGCAGAAAACCAGTTGCCTAATTCAAATGGAATAAAGAGACTGTGACTTTGTGAATATGGGGAATAAAGTTGGAAAATTATAAAAATATCATAATATTATAAAAAAATAATAAGATTTTGAGCTAGTAGTTCTACAATTGTTATTAACTTATCATCTTCATGAATACTATCGTTTCACACTATTTATATTTGCAATTATAACTAATAATCATAACTCATTCACATCATCATATCCCAATTTCTTAGGAGTTAATGCAACACATTTTTCTCTTCCACTCTGTCCTGTATCTTCTAATAAAATCCTTCTATCTCTTTGTTGGCCTTACTCTTTCTCTCAATCTATCTACATTCATATTCATTACTTTTTTAGTCATATCAATATGCTATTCATCCCTCCTTTTAACCATACCAAGACAAACCATTCAGCTTTTCTATTTGAAATTACTAAATAGATTAATTAATTTGACATTATTCATGTTTCAGGAATGTTTAATATCTGGCATGTAGCAGACAAAGTTGCTGCTATTGCAAGGAAAGAAATATTCTATGTTTGGCCATTTGGACTGGCCGCATACCTTGCTGGAGTTGTATTCATTGACAGAAATAATTCTAAAGATGCCTATAAGCAGCTCAAAGTTACATCAGAAGTCATGATAAAGAATAAGGTAACATAATTATATTGTTTTATATCATATGGGTAATTGTAATTTACATACAGTATTATGTTATTTGTTCAACTTCAACAGCCTATTTATGTCCAATGCCGAATATGGGCCTCTTCTGAATAGAACTTGACAAGAGATAATCATTGAGTTGATATTGCCTTGACCACACTTGGCAGGTGAATTAGTGATTGCACTTAAATGGTGCAGACATTGAACTGGCCATTGATCTAGTGTATCACCCTTAGTTTACCCTTAGTTGATATCCATAGGAAGACATAGGATGGTCTATTCTAAGCTGAAAACTACAAGGCAAAGCCAGAAATTGAATAATAAATAATAATTATTGACTCTATTAATTATACCAATCAGTGATGGGCGTAACTAGTTACTTAAGTAATCTGATTAATAATTGAATTACATAATAATTTGATTAAAATGTAATCTAATTACATAATAATTCAATTACATTGTAATTCAATTACTTTGGATGTGCTATGAAATTAATTGCAATGTATTTAATTACATAATTATTTAATTACAATGTAACCTAATTACATAGTATTCAATTATATTGTAATTGTAAAAACGTTGAATTTGAAATGTCGCATGCTTGCATCGCATGGCTGCGATGTAGGTAGGTACTGCAAGTTAGAACCGTACGGCGCGGCGTCATCGGGAAGTAGTAAGGATATGTGCGGGGTCGCGGGGGGGGGGTTATTTTACTTAATTTATTATTTCCTAAAATAATGAATTTCCTAACTACTTTCCTGTACTTAAATAAAAACTAATCAGCAAAATTTAAGAGAAAAATCAAGAAAACCTACATAAAATTGAGCACGATTTTGCTTTTGCAAATTGTGTCGATTCTACATTAGCCGAAGGAACTTTGTTCCTACCTGGTGTCCCACGACACCATTAAGTTTTTTTATAAGATGCAGGTTTCCCATCACGGCCATTACTAATATAAATGTGTAATTACGTTTTATCATCTTACTTATAATATGTAGGTAATCTGTTATAATGTAATTAGATTAAGTTGCAATTAAATTACTTTGTATTTAATTACAGTAAGTACTCATTGTAATTAGTTACTTAAGTAATCTGTTCGAAAATATTTTAATTACAAATTACAATGTAACTGTAATTTGTAATTATTAATCTAATTACTTTTTGCCCATCACTGATACCAATAGATTAAAATGATGTAATTACACTACAAAATTTGGTTTTCATATAAAATTATTTATAACAAAGTTAGATATAGGGCATGTTGCTTATCATGAGTCATGACCCATTATCAATAATTTGTGTCCAGTTATACATACCTATGTACTTATGACATGCCCTCATCATCAAAGTTCTTCTATTCCACTTAATGCTTTAAAATTACGAGTTTGTTTTGTCATTTCCTTTCGATATAATTATAAACGAATTCCACTGTTGTTTATAAATACTAGCAGATAAGAATGATAAGATAATTTCGCAATTTAGCAATCTTGCCATAATTTATCAATAAACTGATGAATCATAGGTTTATTGCCTATAAGTGGGGCATAATTGATGAGGCCATTGGGGTTCCCTAACTATCAATAGCATTTTTCAACCATACACATATATATTCTAGAATAATATACTTCCATTAAAGACATGAAACAAAGGTTTAGTGGAAGGTTACAATGAAAAAAAAGTATATTTAAGAAATAAACAATTCGTTTTTATTAGATAATATTTTTGGTGGTTCTGGACGACTTTGACCCCTCTGTTAAGATTTTAAAAATATATGGGACACTAATCTCAGTCATGTTTTTGGCATTCAAGAAAGTTAAAAGTATGATAATTTATGAATTTGGCCCACTTTTTTTACATTAAAATATTCTAAAGAATTGTGTAGGTACCTACAAGAACATTTACAAAAATATTGATTATCTTACATTTAAGATAAAAGTGCATTGTATTTAACAACAATGCATTATTGGCTTAAAACTTCACAATTGTAACTTAATTTCGATATATATATATCATTTTTAATAGTTCATTATCATAACTTTTTTAAATTTTCAGACAAAGATCTGGTTGTTCCCAGAAGGTACAAGAAATAAGGATTTCACGAAATTATTACCATTCAAGAAGGGAGCCTTCAACATAGCAGTGGCGGCTCAAGTGCCAATCATACCCGTAGTCTACTCACCATACTACTTTATTAACAGGAAGAAATATATATTTAATAAAGGTATGTTAATAATCTACTTCCTTGTGTAAATAATTATGATATAAAGAAGGAAAAAACAAATTTTAATTTATTTATAAATAAAGCACCTAACGTGCTTCCGAAGTATATTTAACAGTAGATAGAATCATGTATAGTGATCAAGTTATTGAAGATGTTTTGTTAATTAACAACTTTTTGTTCTCCATTTTTGTTTCTAAAAATTAACATACATTACATTATCATCAGCGATCGGAATATCTTCGTGGAGGATATTAGCAATATATGGATAAGATAGCATTTTTCGAAAACCGAAAATTTCTTTAGAAAAGGCTTGGGGATCGAATCCACGACCTCTCCGAGACTTATACCACTTCCCCACGGAGGTTGTCAAACAAAATTACAATAACAACTAAAAACATTTACCTTTGAAGAGACTTTACAATTAGTATTCCAACTAATACCTCTGCAACATAATTTACCTACATCACGATTTTTGGATTTCACCTTTACGCAATAAAAGGGCCGTCCTTACCAAAATACTTTAGTAATGTGAAAACATGTATTACATGGTCTGAATAATAATGTTCATTTAACTTCTAAGAGCGAAATCGGTGACAGATGGCCGAGGTTTAGTTAGCACATTAACACGACCGACTTTACATACTAAACATGTATGTAAACAATTATTACTAACTGATTAACCAACCTAGTTTAAACTCTGTCAATTGTCTACGACACATTCAGGAATACGTCAGAATAGGCAGAATGGACAACTTTACGTGCTATAATGTGAAATGAAAACAATGAAATACTCAATAAAAATAAAAAAACATAATATGTTTTTTATTTTTTTTATCACCAATTCAGACATATTATGTCTGAAGAATCAAATGTTAAATGGTTTGAAAAACGGAATTCCGATTTTTTAAATTGGGAAAAGACTGCTTAAATTTGGACTTTGATTCAATTAAAATAATATTCAATCCAACTAATATTATAAATGCGAAAGTTTTTATGTGTGGATATGTATGTTTATTATTCGTTCACGCAAAAACTACTGAATGGATTTGGCTAAAAGTTTGCGCGCGGATAGTTCATAAGCTAGTTCATAGGCCACAAAATATCACGCTCCGACCCACTAGAGCAGAGTGACGCGGGTAAAACCGCAGCAGCTAGTTTTTCATATAATATATTCAAAATCTATAGGTGAAGTTGAAGGTAATTAAAGCGCGAAGTAGAACGAGCAAAGCGATCCCATCTATGACAGTTCCGACGATGATATCATAAAATAAAATCATTTATTTCGGATTATTATGGAAAGCGACTAAATATAAAATATTTTCAGGACACGTCGTCATCCAATGCTTGGAACCAGTTCCTACGACAGGATTGACAATGGAAGATGTACCGGAATTAATAATCAAAGTACGCAACACCATGGATGCGGCATACAAAGAATTGTCTAAAGAAGTACTCAGCGCTCTACCTCCGAACTACCCTCTAGCTGTCGATGAATGAAGATCCAAACCAAATGGTACTTACCACCGCATTGATATTATGCATAAAACCTCGCCTCTCAGAGTAATTAGGGTATGATGGCAAATCATGTTTAAAGTATTGCAATATAGTCGAATTGCCATCATATCGAGTCCTAAATAGATCTACTAATCCTAGTATTATATCTTAAGTAATAAGTGAGTATTATAATTCTGTAACTATTCCCAGATTCTTGGATCTAATAATCACAGTCATATTAGCTTGTATGTCAGCATGTTAGAGATAATTCGTAATAGAATGTTACTTTATATCTAATAGGCATTCCAACCACGTGAAATAGCTCTGTGATTTTGTATTACATATAGTATTTTTGTAGCGGTCACAGGTATCAAATTAGTCATTATCAACCAGTATAACGTTCACTGCGATCCATGTGATTCCTCCCGAGGGAAGTACCACCAAGGAGGTAGTCACCAAGCCTGGCAGGCGGGTTGGTGACCGCAGTATTATGTTGTAACAACCAAGGAAACTGATACCCGTTCTCTGGTATACCATTGTTATAGATGATGTTATAACGTACTTTCCGAGGCACGGAAGGTAGACCTCAATCAAAAAGAAATATTAGAATTTACACAGCGTGGGGATTGAACCCACGACTTCCTAGAATTATACTGCTACGCCACAGAGATTGTCACATTAGTATTTTAAATTAAAATGATTGGATACTTGTGACTGTTATAAAAGTAATCAAAGAGGCTTTATATTGATAATTCTTACTTTAATGCTCACATTTGTGTTCTTTATTATTTTGAAGATCTCAATATCAATTGATAAGTAGAGGCGAAACGTCTTTAAAAGTAACGTGTCACGAATAAACTAACTCGTCGAAATAGGTAGAGCTTTTAAGCAGATACGTAGAAATGAACATGGATATGCCTATATAAGTCAAAGGTAAATTAATTATGGTGTTACATTATTTTTGTTACCTCTATGTAAAGCAGTTACATTGAAAATATTTAATTCATGTATGTAAAATAATGCTGTATACACTTCACATACCATGGTGTTGATCAATCCCAAACTTTAATATATTTTGCGTTGTTTTAAATATGTATCGTCATAATAATATGGACATGCTGCATATATGTCTAATATGCAGCATGTCCATATTATTATGACGATTACGCCAATAAGTATGTAAAAGATATGAAATAGTATTTTAAATCCAATCTGTTTGAATTCTACATACATTAATATCGATATTGTTATAGTAGTCAATAGTAGACATGTCTATGTTATAATTGCGCCATGAAAATCAATCATTTGTTACTTAAAAACTCTATCTATTCCAATATTATACCACTGTTAGTACTGATGTTTGCTGAACATGGCACAAATAATAGTTGCTAACAATAATACTTTATACACATGGTATGTTTCAGCAAGCAAGTGTTCTCAGTGTTAGTTTAAATGTTACTTTTATAATATAATTTGTAACTTAATTATGAGAACTGAAGCCTCGTTTGAAAGCGAGCTACTTTAACTTAGTACATTGCAAAAGATAAACTTACATACAAGTTGTCGATTATAAACAAATATTTCATTAATAATAATTATAACATTATTACGGGAATAAAATATTTGTGCACTTTGCAAATTAAAGCTCAAATAGTTTGTTAAACTAGTAAACTTATCATTGTGCTAAAGTTTTTTTTTTCTTTTTCATATCAATTGAATATTTTTTGTATTTAAATTGAACTTATTAATTGCGCATTGTATTAATATGTTGTTGTAAGAAGTATTATAATTAGTTTTATGAAGTGTGTTTAAGTTATATTAGCTACTACATATTGCATTTTATCTTTACTCTTTCTTTACATCAACTCCAAAGAGTGAATTCAACACGTTTTTTTTTGTGTTTTTTACTCTTAATCCCAAGGTTGGTAGTTAACTATGTAACTTCCTATTAAAACCAGTATCAGTTAATTATCGCTTTATTTAATATTAGCTATATTATTTACTTTTTGTCATAGATAATGAAATCATCGACATTTTTATTTGGTTGAATGTAAAACGCATTGTGACGAAAAATAATAAGAACCATATTATAAGAGGAAATGAAACTTCAAAATGAATTCTATATGGTAAAATCGTCTTGTTGCGCAGACGATTTTAGGTATCAACGAATGATTTAATTTAAATTAAGTACTTGTTTGTAAATTGTTCATTTTCATACATAAATTATGCTTCATATATTGATATCCACTCTAATAATACTGGATATGGAAGTATAACTGTTTTTAATATCTTATCTAATATAATATGTATTATTATCTTATATTATATAACATTGTTTATACCAAATGAAACTACTCATTATTATAAGGAAAAAGTTTAGAGGTTACTAAAATTAATTAATCAGGCGCTGATGCATTTCATTGTGTCATTGATTTAGTTCGATGTTGACTTTTCAATATTCAAGCCACGCCATCGTACCATGTTGTTTCTGCGCTATTAAAGCGCGGAATTTTAAACACTAGTTAAGCAACATTGCACTTTATGTAAGATGCCATTTCAGTATTTAGCTTGTAATTTATTCTTAATCGACTACTGCTTTTATTATTTAGTTATACTGTTTTACGCTTTTACGGAAGGGGAAAACCTCGACGAACGTTCTCTGACCAAATCGGAGACATCCTCGCAATAGGTCAAATAAGATCTACCCTAAACCGACGTGCGTGAAGAATGTTATCAGAGTGAATGAAGCGAAAGATGTGTGTAGGGATCGTAGCAAGTGGAGGTCCATTGTCTCTGCCTACCCCGCTGGGAAAAAGGCGTGAGCTTATGTATGTATGTATGTTTTACGCTTCATAGTCTTTGTATTCAATTATTTAATATAATGCGCGTAATATGATGTATTATCAAAGCTTGATACAACTGTATAATATTTATTTATATATATTGTATTAAATTATTGTCTTAAATTTTACTGTTAATATTGCAATTAGTATTGGTGCAATAATATTTCGATATATTTGTTAGTTGTACTATTATTTTAAATAACGTTTGACATCGAAATATCCTTAATATTCGCAGGACTTATTGACAAAAAAATATGTTTATTGGAGACGTTGTATATACTTACGTTTTATATTTGCACCTCAACAATGGCCACCGCATTTGCCTTTATTAAGAGCTATATTTTAATTTCTTACAAATACTCCCATAAATGCATATTCAGCACTCTTTGATAGTCTATTAAAATGTATAAATGATAACTATATTTGATATTAAAAAAGCAAATCATAACACTTTCTACTAAACTGCTGAATGCATTTTAGACTTGCTTTTTAACTTTTTTAAAGTAGGTATATCAAAAAGAAGAAAAATTGCAGATAAATATTACAGTGCAATATTAGATTTATCCATATGTTATTACAATGTAAATTACGAGCTTGAAATCAATTTATATTTGAATATTGCAATAATTCTTCATATTCTCACAATTTCTAGATATAGCTGTTACTCCATAATCAATCTTATATATAAAATTCTCGTGTCACAATGTTCGTTCCCGTAATCCTCCGAAACGGCTTGACCGATTCTCATGAAATTTTGTGAGCATATTGAGTAGGTCTGAGAATCGGCCAACATCTATTTGCCGGGTCAGCTAGTATATACATATAATCAATAGCGTAATTAAACAAATATTACTATATTCTCTGTCTGTATTTAGTTATGATTAATTCCTTCAAAAGTATTCCGCTTGGGATTCAAAAATAGAAGTAATTGTGTATATAATTTTTTTTCTTAATTGCAATGTTAGTTTAATGGAACATGTATTAGAAACTTCATCGAATCTGTCGTGTCATGATTATATTTTATTGTCTTTTCTACGTACTTCCTCAAGTGTGCTAATACGACACCAGGTACTAGTTTATTGGCACTGTGATTTAAGGTGATGTTTAGTACCATAGCAATAGCGGTCGCAAGTAAACTCATTCCACGTGTTCACGTAGCATGAGTTTACTTGGAGCTGGGACTGTGATTTAATATGATTTTTACTGCTATAGATATAACGTTCACTACAGTGAGACATAATATTACCAAGTTAATACCGAAGCTAGGTATTGTTTGTGAGTACCACTTATTTTTCGTGAATATAAAATAACGAAATGACGAATGAATATAACGAAAGCATTAAAGATTATTGATATTAATTATTTAGCTTTTTAATTACCGCGTAATTGTTTATTCTCTGCGAAATTGTTCGTAGAGTACGTACAATGATTTGAATGTTAGTTTTGATTTTGTATATATTCATCTAGGTTTATGTAACATGAACTTATATTGTTATAACACGAATTTATGTTGTTTCAAGAACTCTTAAATAACTAACAGAGTGAACTAACCAAATTAGTTGTCAGTGTGATAATTTTTAGATATTAATAATATAATGAAATGAAAATTGTGCCATTTAAACATTTTGGACAACTATTTTATAATTTACTACATGAAAAAATAAATTATGGAAGAATCATAATATAATCTTATAACCAATGTAAAAAAAAAACGCACTAATTAACTTGTATCTTGTAATCCATAGTAGATTGACCTAACATGTTTTTACTAAATTATTAGGATACTATTTTAATGAATATAGAAACATGATATTTGAAAATCTACATGTAAAAACAAATATCGCATTATGAAATATTTTTATATAACTATTCTGTAGTGTATTTTATGAAATTTCTACTAATAGTGGTTATGTTAGAATACCTTCTAGTAGGAGAGATGGCACCAATTTTTGGATTGGTATTGGACGCAAGCTGAAAACTGGACACAAACCTATCCTATTACACCCCAACACGAAACTGCACACCAGGGGGCTGAGTCTGCAATTTTTAAAGTATTGTGCCACCGTAGTGCCATCATGATAGCATTATGCCAAAAACGGTAATCTACTAATCTCACTATGGTGTCGGCGCTGGAATGGCAGTCGGTGTTGCTACCGCAGAAAAAGGCCGTCAACAGAATTAGCAGGGGAGATAGTTAGGGATATTGTAATGTTTATTTAGGCGATTTCAAAACTTATAAATGTATCATTTGTTATTATATTCAACTACGCTAATGCCATCGTGGCGCAATAGTGACACCAATATGAAGTCATTTGGATTAGTAGATTACCAAATGGGAAAAAACCGACCATTGAACTGTAATTGACAGTTCATTTTCGATAGTAGACTCGGGGCCCTGGCTGGTGAGTAGCGTGGCTAAGAGCTCAACTTTTTTTTTATGTCAAAAATTATTAAAAATAAATTACGATTTAGTTGGGATTTTAATGCGTCAGGCAGCATGTAAAATTTTTTAAAGGGTATATTATTTATAACTAATAAATAAGATTCTCGAAAAGCAAATGCCTGTGCCTCAAATATGTTTTTGGGATAAATCATATTGAAAAAAGTTAGGGGTCAAGTTAGCCCCGCTACTCTCCAGCCAGGTCTGCAGTTTCGTGTTGGGGTATAGTAGGAGAGGTATGTGTCACGTTTTCAGCTTGCCTCAAATATCTACCCAAAAATTGGTTCCAGCTCTCGGACCATTCATTATGGCCAGCAAAGACTATTTTGACACCATGTTTTAAAATAAAAAATAAACATAATAATATGTAATTGTAGATTTTCTTCATTAGCTGAACTACCTTGTGTAACACTCCACTGTACATCGCCCGTTTTATAAAAAATGACCAAAGAAATTGTCATTTACTTCAAGATACTAGTAACTTTATAACTTTTTTTATAACTACTGTAAATTATTTTTAAGTAGATGTAGAATCGTATTTTTGTCTAAATTATATAGGTATTAATGTTTTATCGCTGTATTTTATATTATTATTATTTCTTAAATATTGTGAAAATACAACTGTATGTGTAGATGTAAAGATTACTTCTCTTATCTATAATATTCGAATTATTTGTATATTGAAGCCATTCCTTGTCTGGTCATTTCATATTTTTATAAGATTTTTATATTTTATCATTCAGTGTTTCATGTGTTTTAAATACCATTGATACTGCCGAAACGCCATTTTGTCGGAATTCTCACTTTCAAATTCTATTCTGTTCTTGAAAGTATAGTTTTTTCGGACTGACATACGTAGTTAGCCACGAGGCTTACTTAAAGTATGGCTTTTGTGAATAAGTTACCACATATTCGCCCTTTTTTCAAAAATCCTGTCCTGTCCTGTTAATAGTAGTCCAAATACAAGGCCAGCTAGTGCAAGTAAATTGCTTTTCGATTGTAGTTTTTTGATAGTCTATAAAACAATTAATATTTAATCTATATTTCCGAGTAGAAATGCATCACGAATACCCACTGTTGCTACATCGGGGCACGTTGAACTCCACTTCAAGCGCTGATGTAGTAATATTTCATGAGACGAGGACCGAACCCTTGAAGCTTCTTGCTTCCGAACGCCATCCAGTAACGGACTCTGGTTTCGCAGATAGCTGGAGTTTTTACTTAGGTACGGTTAAAATTGCATACAGAGAAGACTAAATAGAAATGAAGAAAAAACACGTTTATAGTACTAATGTTATTTAAAACGCACTAAATAGGAATAATGTCTAACAGGCTTCATTCACATAACATAGTGTATGTTTGTTGATTGTTGATTATCGCATAAATTACTTAAGTTATCGGATTTGTAAGGTTGAAATGAATATAAAGAAACCATGCAATCTGTGATATTTTGTGAAACATTATTTTTAGCATAAAGTTTTTATACTGTTTAATGTGGTTATTTCGTCTATTCTTAATTTAATATTTGGAAATGAGTATATATTATTATATACAATAGGAGAAAATTAGAAGAAACAAAATCATGAGTAGATTATACATTTAGTAACGACGATTATTAAAGTCCTATATTTTTAAAAGTAAGAAGTGTTATTTCTTTTCATTTTATTTGTTTTAATGAAAACAGTGTTCCACTGATACTTAATAGGTATTTAGAATATCCATTTTCTATAACAGAACAAAACTGCAGGCGCGTGTAAAACGCGTCGTGAAATGTGCTCTAATTTTTGAATATAAATCTACATTCTACAGAAGCTGCGGATCCCGCAAACGCGGCGGGCGCGGGTGATAACCGCTCCGTGAGTTCTTAGCCATAAGCTTCCTGGAATCCGTTTGTATTTGTACTACGTCAAAGTTCCGTTTTGTTGATCAGACTTTTTTAAAATATTTATCAAGTATTCGACCTTTCTATATAACTACGGATATTGTTCCGAACTTGCTAATAACTTGAGAATTCCTTTGAAATAATAACATTCTACATGATAAGTAATGTTTCAACTTTACCTTCACTTCAATTAGCGACTGAAATATTAATACATACCTAAGCACCTGCTGTTTCATCTACAATTCTCACATATAAATATTTAAATACTGAATTAAAATAAGTTAAGACAATTATCGACTTTATGAATCCTAGTAAACGTTTTAAAACTTTAAAACAAATAGTATATTTTAACTAATAATTTTATTTTATTTGCTTCTTAAACAAACGGGTTTGTATAGAAAATCCATATTACAAGCAGTTTTATTAAGCGTTTCTAGACCATACCCCTTAGTATCGCTTCCAGTGACCTAGTCATATGTAATGCCATTAAGCCACCGAAGCAGTCTTAAGGTTTAACTGAGTAATGTAACGCGAAGTAATACACCAAGCATTCATGGAGTCAGCATGCGGCGAGCGCCTTGTTTCCCCATACTGACTGCACAAAGGCTCGCGAACTATAACCTAGAGCGATAGTTGCGAAAGAAAAAAGAGCGAAACCCCTAAAAAACTAAAAGTTAATACCTCTATCAGCGACCGCCCTGGCCGAGATCCTTGTCCTGCAGGGGCGCCCGCTTGCGCAAATCGCTTATTTTGTGGTTTATAGACCATTTAATTAGGCTGGAGCCCTAAGCTTTTATGCCCGGTGAAGTAGCAAAAGCCTCGTGGCTGACTACATATTGTACATACGAAAAAAAAGCTCTCAATGTAACACGTTACATGAAACCGAACTCCGGTCAATACCCACCTTTATATTAAGTTGGTTATAAGAAAAATACCGCGCTGGTCGTTGTTATATTCACGTTCAATTGAACTTAAATTATATTATAGTATAATTGAATAGGCCACGCAAATTACTACTGTCTATCGGACTATTAGAAGTTTAATTACCGCTTGTTAAAATACAAATTGTTTTCATATAGTTTGCTTTTTTTATTTTTTTCTCTCTGTGTTAGAATTGCCTTAGTTTGGAGTTTGGGATATAAATAAAAAGCCGTATTGAATCTATGGCCAATGGAAGCATACGGCTTTGTATAACTAATCATTTGAAAACATATTTGCATTATAAAATTATATTGTTATATAATAAAAACTTCATGGTTTGGTGTACAGTACTTGTTGAATTTCTAGAATTTTTCTGACTTATGGCCTATTTAAAAAGTTTCTAAACGACCATTTATTTGAAACGTAAAATCAATGTGCAGTATTTAGTAGTATATATTTTATATGTTTTTTTTCAATCAGCGTGTTTAAGATGTTTCGCAAATATCATAGCATAATTTACAAGTGTAATAATAGCACATAGAATGACCGCTTACTAAAGGTACCCATGTATTTGATCTATAAATTTTAAAACATGATGAATTACTCGTTTATATATCTAATGTTTATCATTGTATATGTGAAAATATTGTGATGTTTACTTAATATACTGTGTCTAATTAAAATACATTCGTGTGACAATTCTGTAGAAAAAAAAAATAACGATGAAATGTATATTTTTACATATTTTCGTAAGTGAAATCTTTTAATAAAAAGAAATCACAGGGTACATGCATTTTTAATTAAACACCCTTACTTTATTTAGTATTTTATTGTATAAAATCAACTCTATATAAACCACAAAATCAACACCAACAAATGTTAGGTACTATATTTCTTGTTAACAATAATTTAGCAAACATTATTTTATTATGTTTATCACAGCTCTTTGTACATCGATATGAAACTTGATAAATGCAAGAAAAAAGTAATCACAAATTAATTGTATTCATTTATTTTCCTTCACGATTATTCCCTTGCGTACCCCAAATATAAGTAAAATAAATAAAATATACATAACATACTAGTAAAACCTAGACTTCACACTTCTAATCAGTCTTGTTATATCCACACTTAGCTGTTTCCGCAGATATATTTGTGAATTCTTGTTGCATGCTGCTTTGTGTTTTCTCTACTATTGAATCGATATCCTCCTTGGTCAAACCTTCAGTCTCGATCATGGGTAGAATCGATACGATGAATTCACCTGTAATACAACAGATACAATTTATAACGATTTTATTATGATATATTAACCGCCAGTGTGTAAAGAAATGATGGTAAAAATATTACAGCTGTTACAATGGTAACCGACATTAAATTGTCAGCCATTTATCTTCATCGACACATCTATACTTATAACTAGCGACCCGCCCCGGCTTCGCACGGGTAAAATACTGATAATTATACTACATAATGTCTTTAAACCTCTAACAAACGGGCGAAATTTGGTCAAAACAAACAGAAACAAATTAATATAGGTACCTACTAAAACTCAGTGAAATAAGTAGGTGGGTATACTTTTATCGTATAAAATACCTATACTCTTCAGGACTAACAATACAACAAACACTAAATAAATAGGTATTCAAGTATCTATCCATCATATTTACAACGAACACAAAACAAAAAATTTGCCCTATAATTCTTAAGGATCGAGCGCGCATAATCGCATTCGGCCTACCTCCGTAGCGTAGCGGTAATTGGCTCGCTTCAAATCTCGGAGGTCGTGGGTTTGATCCCCACACCGGACATGAAATCTTTGTGTAAATTCTAAGATTTCTTTCCGGGTCTGGTTGGTTGAGGGACTACCCTCCGTGCCTCGGAAAGCACGTTAAGCCGTTGGTCCCGATTGTTATAACATCATCTATAATAATCGTATATCAAGGAAGGGGCAGCAGCGTTTCCTTGTGTGTTACAACATAATTCTGCGGTTACCAACCCGCCTGCCAAACGTGGTAACTATGGCAATACCCTCCCTCGGGAGGAGGCCCATGTTTAGCAGTGGACGATATACGTGCTGATGATGATGATGACCTACTAAAAGTCAGTGAAATAAGTAGGTGGGTATACTTTTATCGTATGAAATACCTATACTCTTCAGGACTAACAATACAACAAACACTAAATAAATAGGTATTCAAGTATCTATCCATCATAGTTACAACAAACACAAAACAAAAAATTTGCCCTATAATTCTTAAGGATCGAGCGCGCATAATCGCATTAGGTTCGCTAAAACACGCGCTGTTATTTTGCGATAACTTCTAAGTTATTCATTAAAAGTATATAGTGTAGGGGTAAAATAATCTGCATGAAATGCTTAAGAATATTAACTCATTTAAAATGATAAGGATAAATACTGAATCCGTCTGATTAGCTTTACAATTACCGCATTAGAAATTATCATTTTTCTAAGATATAATGGATATAGCAAGTTAACCTTGAAAGATAGACATATGCTATCGCAGACTTTTTTGTAGATCTAAAAGAGAAGAATATTTGCCACCATACATTGTTTTGTTATATCTCATAGGGTTTAGGCAGCGTTTTCGTTGAAAGCTCCCAAATGGCTTAATTTTTTCCGACACCTCTGACAAATATCAATATATATTAGTCAAATGTACACATAAACTAAACAAATCATATACGTAAACCTTCCGGAAGAATCGTTCTATCGATTGGTAACATCCGCATGAAAATCGATGTAGTAGTTTTTGAGTTTATCGCGAACAGACAGACAGACGCAGCAGGGGACTTTGTTTATAATATGTAGTGATGTAGTGATAGCGGTCGCCCGCGGCTCCGTGCGGATGTCGCTTACCGCTGCAAAAAGCCTACCCAGGAAAGACACGGTCAGCAAAATGATTCCCAGATTAATTCACAGACACCGACATAAACATCGACAACGTAGTCATTATCCGCAGGCTGCACAGATTGTCTTTCTGTGGTTGTTAAAGTTGTTAATGATGAAAATATAATTAATGATGTAATTAATAGGCATTTTAGGGATTAGGCATTTTAGGCATTTTCAAAGCTCTGAAAAGAACTGTTGTTTAGCTCTGAGAAGAACTGTTGATTAGCTCTGAGAAGAACTTTTGCGTAGGTGTAGTTTTAAGAACGAAATCTAAAAAAAATCGCACGAAAATTATTAGACTTCGCAACGGGCCGTGCAGCAGAAATCGTAATATTTTAATTTCGCCATAACTTCAAAACCAAACTTCCAATTTTAATCATTAAAATACCAAATATTATCTACATAAACTGTACTTAGTGATGAAATAATTTATTTTGATAAGGATTAATAGCATGAGTAAAATAAACGCGTTTAAATGTAGTCCAAAAAAAATTCAAGATTTCTAAATAAAAAAATGGTCGTTGTGCCTCACTCGACATAGATAGGTATAGTGTGTCGCGGACTTTTTTGTAGATATTTATAAGATCTATAGTTAATTAGAACATTTAATGGTTCTATCTTTTATAGTTTAGGCAGCGTACGCAAAATAAGTAACTTTTCTGGTTGATTTTTTACACCTTGTGTCAGAAAAACCCAAATATCTTACGGAACCCAATTTTTTTCCAAAATAAAATTTAGCCTATGTTACTCGTGGATAATGTAGCTTTCGAATGGTGAAAGAATTTTTTAAATCGGCCCAGTACTTTTTGAGCCTATTCATTACAAACATACAAAAATAGGTACAAATCTTTCCTCTTTATAATATTAGTGTAGATAAATCTGTAACGAGGTCAATTCTGTACATTGAATATTTTTCCTAAATAACTGTCAGGGGGTGATTGGTAGTCGATCCTGATGCCTATAATGCAATCAGTAAAATTTTTGTCTGTCTGTATGTTCGCTATAGAATTAAAAACTATTGAATGGATTTTAATGAAATTTGGCACAAATATAGTTCATTCTCCTGGGCAGGTCATAGTATACTTTTCATCACGCTACGGTCAATAGGAGTCTATTTCAATAGACTAAAACAAATAGTATATTTTAACGAATAATTTTATTTTATTTGCTTCTTAAAAAAACGGGTTTGTATAGAAAATCGCAGTTTTATTAAGCGTTTCTAGACCATACCCCTTAATATCTTCCAGTGACCTAGTCATATGTAATGCCATTAAGCCACCGAAGCAGTCTTAAGGTTTAACTGAGTAATGTAAAGCGAAGTAATACACCAAGCATTCATGCGGCGAGCGCCTTGTTTCCCCATACTGACTGCACGAAGGCTCGCGAACTGTAACCTAGAGCGACAGTTGAGAAAGAAAAAAGAGCGAAACCCCTAAAAAACTAAAAGTTAATACCTCTTTCAGCGACCGCCCTTAACCGAGATCCTTGTCCTACAGGGGCGCCCGCTTGCGCAGATAGCTTATTTTGTGGTTTCTAGACCATTTAATAAGGCTGGAGCCCTGAGCTTTTATGCCCGGTGAAGTAGGTAGCAAAAGCCTCGTGGCTGACTACATATTGTACATACGAAAAAAAGCTCTTAATGTAACACGTTACATGAAACCGAACTCCGGTCAATACCCACTTTTATATTACCTATTGTTAATTAGGTTATAAGAAAAATACCGCGCTGGTCGTTGTAATATTTACGTTCAATTGAAACAAAATTATATTATAGTATAATAGAATAGGCCACGCAAATTACTACTGTCTATCGGACTATTAGAAGTATAATTACCGCTTGTTAAAATACAAATTGTTTTCATATATAGTTTGCTTTTTTATTTTATTCTCTCTGTTTTAGAACTGCCTTAGTTTGGAGTTTGGTATAGAAATAAAAAGCCGTATTGTATCTATGGCCAATGGAAGCATACGGCTTTGTATTACTAATCATTTGAAACCATATTTGCCTTATAAAATTATATTGTTATATGATAAAAACTTCATGGTTTGGTGTACAGTACTTGTTGAATTTCTAGAATTTTTCTGTCTTATGGCCTATTTAACATTTTGAACGCCAATCACTTCTATACAAGTTCGAGATTTTCGTGCCCTCGGCGCCACTACTTGATTAGAAGTAATAATAGTATAAAATAAATTTACGACTTTTACAAGACCTTTTATTTTGTTTTCATGGAAAATTGCCCTGTTATAAGCCATATTTTTTATTTTTTCACACATAATAAGTTCTTGTTTGTTTTATATTCAATAGAAACAAAAACGCCAGCGAATATTTTAATGCCCCCAACGCCAAGTACTTGATATAAAGTAAGCCAGTGATGGGACACGATGAAGACCTCGCTTTATTTCATCTCGTTGAAACGATCATAAATAGGCACCTACTATTATTGCAAGAAAATGACGTGAATAAATAATATTTTATAAATATTGTAAACTATAAACTACGTTTTATTCACCTTAATCAAGAATAAATAGGTTTTCTAATCATTGTCGATAGTGAAACACCGTTTAAAAAACCCATCCTTACAAAGTGGCTAGTTGTCAGTGCGCACAACGCCACGATTGCCACGAACCACGAACTTGTATAGAAGTAAATCTGTGACGTCATAAGCGGACGGGTTTCAAGGTCATAGTGACTTTGTGCATTTTAGTGTAGTGCAATGTTTACATCTTGAATATTGCGTTGGCGCACGTGTTCTTACAAAAAAAATGAGCGACGATGAATATGTGGTAGTATTTTGCGACACCTATACCTTCCATTAAAAAAAACTAAAAAAACACTTTTATAGCTAACCGAACAAAAAAATAGAAAATAATTTTAACCTCAAAATAAAATTAAAATAAAGTTTAAGTTATTAACAGAATAATTAAATTCAGAGTAAAAAGCGTGGGGTGCATTTTACCACTTTTCATAACTCTCCTCTCATAGATAGTTGCCAATAGAATGATTGTGACATTTACTTTATCAAGCACCCCACGCTTTTCACTCTGAATTGAATTATTCTGTTAATAACTTAAATTTAATCATAGTAAATATTACAGCTGTTACAATGGTAACCGACATTAAATAGGCATGAGGCAAGATTTTGAAATCCTCTTGCGCAACGTGGGTAGTCATTTTCTAAGTACGAAAAACACAATATTTCGGTAATAAATTTAAATTCAACGAAGTTTAAGCCATATTTCTATTAAATTTTAAATAGCGCGTGAAAAAAGGCCTCAAGTGTCATGGCGTCGGCTATGACGTCACGCTATTGTAAAAAATGTCATTGAGTCCGCCAAACCTAACGTAGTGGTTAAATTCTCTTTGATGGTTACAATATCGTGACGCCGATTGCAGTATTTTAATCTTTTATTTTATTAAAAATCACATTCATCTCAAGGTTATATATAAAAATAAATAAGTGTAATAATTTCTTTTTATATGTACTTTCCCCTAAAAACATTAAATCTTTATTTTTTTGATACTGTCGTCACGCCTATTGTCAGCCATTTATCTTCATCGACACATCTATATGGACGGAGAGCTGACAACCGAAACGGCAAGGTAATTTGATCATTCATAAAAATGATTTATCAGCTTACCTGGAGCATCCTAAGCATAAAGACGTCGACCTGGCAGGATTCGCGTGGTGGATGTGGGAGTTATGGGGTGGGAAAAAAAAAAAAAAGGTAATGTGACCAGGATTACTTTTTATGCCAAATGGTTTGCCTACCTCCCCAAAGCACACGAAAAAAATCTGGCGTCATTTGTGTGGTGGAAAGGTATCGCCAGGCTTAATTAAAGTGAGGGAAAAAAATATATTTTTAGGTAATAAGAACAAGACTGGCTTTTTTTGTGCTTAAAGTTTATTATTCCCAGAGGCTAGGAAAAAAAAGCCAGCCAATAATAGTGGTGGGAACATGTCGAAAAAAATAATTGAAAATTTATATTTTAAATTGTATTTTGCACGAAAAAGAGCTAAGGGGCATGAAAAAGAGCGCGTGGAGGGGATACACGCGACGACGGCGTCCGTGCTCTCAACAAATACAGTCACAGACAGAGTAGTAAGTACGTCAAAGTATACAGCATTACGAAATACTAACAATTTTGTAAAAAATATACACCGTGAAATTTTAATGGTTGTTTTCCCGAAGCAGAACAACTTGCCGTCGGTAGTACTATCGAAACAAATTTTTTTTTTTTTTAGACATGTTTTGGATTTAAAATTATTAAAAATAAATATTAGACAACTCAAAAGCGTGATAAACAGTAGTAACACTAGACGGAGTGAACGGACCTTGTAGGTACTACTCGAATCGCACGCGCTGCTGACAAAGTAAAGAACGATCCATAAACGTTCAAAGCAAAATAAGAGCTCAAGTGTAGTTATACGGCATAAAATAGCCTGCACGCAAGAATCACAAACGAGCCGGCTTCTTTTGTAATTCGCCGCGCGGCGCCGACGCCGGAACGCCCCGCGCTCTCCTTCGACTCCCTCCTTCCTAGTTGTCCCGTGAACGTCGGTAGCGGAGCACGCGTTATCTTATTACTTTATTAGTATTATGGATCGACATTACAGTTTTAGTAATTTAGAGTACGTCGCTATGGTGCAACTGTACGCTAGGGCTAATTATAATTCCCATACTGCCTGGTGTCTTTACGCCGAGCTGCAACACTTGGCGTCACTCCGTCTTCGCGGAGTTCTGAACCCTCAAGTCATACAGGACCGGACGATCGTAGCGGCGACGGCTACTCGATCATGGGCATTTCCAAGTGCCAGCACATACACAGGGCAGAGGTCGATCGGCCGTTCTTTCGCCAGAGCTCGACGAGGAGATCATCGAGTACTTCGAACGCGATCCTCGCCCAAGTACGCGAATGGCGGCAGCTAAGTTTGGGGTAAGCCAATACTACGTCCGGAAACTACTCAACTCAGAAGGACTGCATCCATATCATTTTCGCGGAGTTCATTTAATTTTTCTTTTTTGTTAAATACGCCTTAAATACTTTATTAGGTATCTAATTCAGAAAATTATTGTTCTTAGATAATAAACTTGTTTTAAGTTACGTTTTCTGTAAGTTATAGCTAAAAAGGTATTGGATAAAGCTTATTATTATGGTTGGGTACTGTGTTACATTACCTAAGGTGTAGGTATCAGCTGATTGACTAACACCCGGGCCAACGAACGCGCGACCGATCGACGCGAGCGCTAGGTATCGCGAGGTATTACTATCGGTTCGATGTCACTTTCGAGTTCGGTTTTTCACGATTGTTAATCGGCCATTTTTGGTTTATAATAAGTATTTAGTTTTTGTATAAATTGAATGTTTAACTAAGACCAAACCTTTTCGCTGCGGGAAAACAACCATTTAAATTTCAGCGTGTATATTCCTAACTGACTTATAAGCCCATCAGGAATTTTATTTTCCTCTGTTTATCTCATTCCTCTATTTATCTCATTATCTGTCATAAAATCGATACATAAATCGATTTGAACGATTCTTAATAATTCTTTACTGTACGCAATTACTCAATAAATGTATATCCGTGCAATGAATAGTATTCGTAAAGTAATTGAGAAATGGTATATACAAAGGCGAACTTTATTCAAAATTGACTACGCAAATCGATCGATAGATTTGATTTTCCCATCACTAAATAGTGCTTGTCGTCACAAGCATAATAGGTATTTCAAAAAATGGCACGCCTGGTTTTCATACAGATCGTGATACTTGTGTTTTCTAGGTATATCTATATCTGTGCTGCAGACAGATTTCGACATACTCTTGATGACTTTAATGTACACATAGAAGATTTAGATCAATCTACAAATTAGTTGGCGTGGTCCAACAAATATAAAAGTGGGTTCGCTTTTAACCTCACAATTGATTACAGATCATCTTCTAAAATAGGTGATATGACAGTAGTATGTTCTTTTTGTAATGCTTCAAAGTGGAGTAAGGAGTCGGCTGGTTTTTGTTGTTCTGGAGGTAAAATAAACTTGCCTTCGTTTGAAGACCCAAAATACAAGGTCAGGCTTACCATTTAATAGGATCCTTTTGCCTGAAGACCAACCTAAGTTTCATCAAATAAATTTTGTATCCTACTACAACGAACAGTCGAATATAAGAAATCATTATTATTATTATTATATTTCCCGAATTTAAATACTGAACTTATTTCACAACTTCAGAACATATAGCATCAGGATAATTCATATGTATGTAGTTTCAAATCGGCATTAGAAGCTATTCCCTAAGACATGTTCTTGGGGAATAGCTTCTAATGCCGATTTATAGATTTGAAAAAAGTCGACGGTGTGGCTTATCCTACTTATCATGCAGCTTGCCAAGCGCGTCATTTACTAGAAAATGATCAGCATTGGGATGATGCTTTAGCAGAATTCTATATGAGTGATAATCCACGACGCTTACGCCATTTATTTGTTACTTTACTGGCATTTTGTAATTTATCAGATGCTGTACAATTATGGAAAAAATAAAAAGATAAATTTGCAGAAGATTTTGTTCAGATTATATCTCATAATGATGAGGGCGCAACAAATGATAATTTCCGTGATCTTGCCTTAAATCAGTGATTATTAGCTCTTCAAGAAGACTTAATAGCAGGAGGCGGTAAATCACTAAGTGAATATGGTTTGCCTACACCAACCTCGGTTGGGGATGTTACCAATAGGGAATATTCCGCTGAGGTTGGTTATAGCTCATTTGAAATGCTGGCAATTTTAGAAAACGGTGTCCCAATGATGACAGCATAACAACGTTCAGTCTTTGATCATGTGTGTGAGAGCATTCAGAATAATTTAGGAACAATATGGTTTTTAGATGCACCTGGAGGAACTGGTAAAACCTTTTTGACTAAATTAATATTAGCTTATGTCCGGAATCAGCGTAAAATTGCTCTTGCTGTGGCGTCATCGGGTATAGCTGCAACATTGTAACCAGGAGGTAAAACTGCTCATACAATGTTTAAGATACCCATTGATTTAGATCGGACGGAGAGCCCAACCTGTAGTATTTCTAGAAATAGTGACAAAGCTAAGGTGTTACGTGTGTGTAATTTAATCATATGGGATGAATGTACGATGGCCCACCGAAAAGGAGTAGAAGCGTTTGACAGAACTCTAAGGGATATAAGACAAAATGATCGACCAATGGGCGGTGTCACAGTTTTATTTTGTGGTGATTTCCGACAAACCTTGCGGGGAACCAGAGCTGATGAGGTTAGTTAGGGCTTGCCTGAAAAGCTCTTATTTGTGGCGTGACATACAATCGGTGCATTTGACAATAAACATGCGAGTGAGAACTGGAGATAACCCGGATGATCATCAATTTTCTAATACATTATTAAAAATTGGTAAAGGTAGGTAAGCTACCTTCACCAATTTTTAATAATGTCCACAATCATCAGTAATCCACAATCACACCAAGGAAAACTTATTCTGACACCTGAGTTATGTTGCATAGTGCAATCACAACACCACCTTATATCGTCGGTTTACGGTGACCTAACAAATATATTAAATAGGGACAATTCTTGGCTATGCGATAGATCCATATTAACACCTCGCAATGACCAGGCATCTGAGATTAATAATAAAATACTGTCAAATATAGAAGGAGAAAGCAAAGTATATTATTCAATTAACAGAATGGTCGATGAACAAGAAGCCACTAATTACCCGATTGAATTTTTAAATTCTTTAAATATGCCCGGACCTCCTTCTCATGAAATTTGTTTAAAAATTGGCCTACCGATTATTCTGCTCCGAAATTTAAGACCACCTCAACTTTGCAATGGCACCCGGCTAAAAATAATTCAGTTACAACAAAATATAATTGAGGCAAAATAAAATTTTAACTGGTTGCGGTGCAGGAGAAATCGTTTTTATTCCCAGAATTCCCATAATACCAAACAATTTTCCATTCCAGTTTAAAAGAACGCTATTCCCTGTATCGGTGTGTTATGCAATGACAATTAATAAGGCTCAGGGTCAGATTTTCCGCGTTGCTGGAGTAGATCTCGGTGTCAGTTGTTTCTCACATGGTCAGTTGTACGTCGCTCTTTCCCGGGTGAGCAGTTCTAGAAATCACGTTCACGTGCCGGAAGGCTCAACTTTCAATATAGTTTATCTGGAAGCTTTGCGCTGAGCTGAGCTTTACTTTCTATACTTCGGCGTCATGTCACCGTCATTTAAACTGTGTTACCAATTCATTAACTTAATAATACACAACGAGTTGCACGCGGACGGAGTCGCGGGCACACCTAGTAAGTAATAAGTTGTTTAAAAAACTTGACTAATTATCTAATTGTCTTAGTATTGAAGGTTTCATTCTTAAATTTACTAAAATACGAATCGATATTAAAACGTATTAATAATAAAGCTTAGCAATACATTATAGTCTCGGTATTGCGTACGTAATTCAAAGAAATGTAGAACTCAAATTTTAAAAATAAAAATAATCGATGCCCTCCAACACTAGACACATATTACAAACCAGTAGAACCGGTTGTTTAGGGAACTCACCTGAGCCGAATTTATGTCGTTTGCTGTCCAGGAAATGGTATCTTGATACGACAACGGGCTGGATGGGAGCGCCCGCGTCCATAGCCACGTGGAAGGCACCCTTGCGGAACGGTAACAACTTTTCTCCAGAATGTCTCGTTCCTTCGGGGAATAGCAACAGTTTACGCTGGAAAAGAAATTAACTATTTAAATGTGTTTAAGCGCTTGCTATGAAACGAGTTGCAGGCGTATTCTACTAAAATATTGTTTCAACTTTTAGATATGTGCCTATATCTAAACTGTACATTCTTGTTGCTACTTTACTCCAATAGACTAACAATAATAAGTTATTTATTACAATTATAGTCCCTGTATATATTTTATAACATACACACGTTATTTCAACATGGAGAAACTTAGTGGTGTTTTTTTTTATAGAAAAAGACATCACTCTTTTAGATATGTCCCTAAAAATGCACTGTAGCAGGGGACCACTTTGAGAGCATATATAATTAAGCTTTTAACCCCATAAACGCAATATATACACGTAACAAATTAACGTTATAACAAATTTTACTTTCCTTGCTACTAGGTAGATACCTACCTTTTTATCCTTACCTAACTATACCTACAATGTTCAATGAACTTGTAGGTAATTTATGAGTACATTGCTCCATAGGTATATTGTTTGTATGTTACTTGATACAATAAGTAGGTACCGAAAAAACGACTCAGTTGTCATGTTACTTCGATAACGGGTGATGTGGTCCGTCATATTATATTCGGCAAATAACTTGACCGGTGCGGTGGACCCGTGCTCGACGTAGTTAGGGCTCCGCAACACATTTGTCCGCGGAAATAAGTAGATCATTATTAGTAAAAATACTAAAGGGGTAAATATTAAAAGGGTCCAGAAAATTCCGACAGAAGAATTTTAGGGTTCCGGTAAATGTTCCGTAGTCAAAAATGTTTGAAAAAATATATTAGAGGTAATGTTAACGCTGCTCTATAAAATGTTTTTGGCAGTTTAATGCCTACTTAAATTCCTCAAATAAACCAAAATACTATATACCTACTACTACACCCTTCACTTTCCTAAAATGTGTAATAAAGAAGACAAACTATATATATATAATACTAGCGGCCTGCCCCGGCTTCGCAAGGGTGTCCCTTTATACCCTATGTTACTCAGGGACAAAGTAGCATTCTAATATTGTGAGTTTATTCGAAACAAAAATACAAACTTTTCCTCTTTATAATATTAGTAAGTAAGTAAGCAAATAACATTAACATTCCACATCCGAATTAATTGTTCGAAGAATACATTGTAAACAACGAATTGCCTTCGTACCTAGCGGTTAGGTCATGCTGAGTGACGAAACGTCCTCAAACAACGCAAGTACAAGGCCTCGTTGTTTGCAGGAGTAATAGACGCGCCATTGCATGAAAATACGCCCGCTGAATATTATCACAATATTAACTAATGGTTCGTAACAACCGAATTGAGTCACGGTCGGGTTGCCAAATTGTAGGCATCGATTGGACTTGTTGAAGTTCTATAAACTTTGCTTTCATATATTATTCGTCGTATGTGCCTTTATTGTAAACTACATCCGACCTTTTGATCCCGAGGTCTACATTAATTTATGGAACAGGTGTCCCATATTTTTATACTATTAAAATTATATTAAAAAAAAAAATCTTAACCTCAAAGTATAAATTACTAGCTGCGACACGCGGTTTTGTCCGCTTCACTCTGCTGCAGTGGGTCGGAGCGTGATATTTTGGAGCCTATATGTTATATAGCCTATCCAGCTTATAAACTATCCGCGTGCAAACTTTCAGCCAAATCTATTCAGAATTTTTGATTGAAAGAGTGACAAACCTCCACACATATAAATTTAGCAGGATTTCAAATTTGCGTAGCAGTAGAAGTCTCATGGGTCGTGGGTTCGATCCCCCCGCCAATCATCAAATCTGTGCAGTAATTAAATTCTAAGATTTCCCTCCGGGTCTAGTTGGTTGAAGGACTACCATCCGTGCCTCGGACAGCACGTTTATAACAGTCGTATTACATACCGGGAACGGGTAGCAGCGTTTCCTTGTGTGTTTGAAATGCACAAGGAAAGGCTGCTACCCGTTCCCCGTAATACTGCGGTAACCAACCCGCCTGCCAAGCGTGGTGACTATGGCAACACCCTTCCTCGAGAGGAGGCCCCCAAACGAACCCCAGGTAAAATTTGTTTTGTTACAAAATTCCTAGAACCAAGCTACCTTCTTGTAGTTCCTGATATTTCGTAATGAGTCACCTTTCACTTTTATATAAATAACAGAAAATTAAATTATATTTAAATTTAATTAGGAGATTTAAAAATAATTAAATATTAAAATTGTTTAATAGAATAAATTTTATCTACTTTCCTTTTGATATTATCTACCAAATTTTTTTGTAAAGCGGCAAAAAAAAAAGCAATTGAGGTTGGTATGGCAACATCGCAGTTTAGGTAAATATTTATTTAAGTAGGTATATATTATTTTCTAAACACCTATGTCAACAGAATAATCTTCTTAACTATGCACTTTGGAATTTGGACTGGCATTAATGTATCATATATCAGAGTCAATTAGTACAGCATCTATTCATAGTACCTAAGTAAATCTATATATATAAAAGAAAGTCGTGTTTGTTACAACACTTATAACTCGAGAACGGCTGGACCGATTGCCATGGTTTTTGATTTGTTGGATTTGTTTCTGTCCCGAATAGCAGAATACATTTTAAAAACAAAAGAAAGTCGGCTGAACCGATTTGGCTGAAAATTGGTAGGGAGGTAGCTAAGAACTGAGAGAAGGACATAGGATACTTTTGGGTAGGGGTAGGGTAGGGTAGGGTAGGGTAGGGTAGGGTAGGGTAGGGTAGGGGTAGGGTAGGGGTAGGGTAGGGGTAGGGAGGGGTAGGGAAGGGTAGGGGTAGGGTAGGGGTATGGTAGGGGTAGGGTAGGGGTAGGGTAGGGTAGGTGTAGGGTAGGGGTAGGGTAGGGGTAGGGGTAGGGTAGGGTAGGGGTAGGGGTAGGGTAGGGGTAGGGTAGGGTAGGTGTAGGGTAGGGGTAGGGTAGGGGTAGGGGTAGGGTAGGGTAGGGGTAGGGGTAGGGGTAGGGGTAGGGTAGGGGTAGGGTAGGGTTAGGGTAGGGGTAGGGTAGGGCAGGGGTAGGGTATAAAAGTCCACCCGTGCGAAGCCGGGGCGGGCCGCTAGTCTATGAATAAGACGAAAAAAACCGCATGGAAAACAGTTGTGAATGAATGAGTTTAACATAATCCGTATTATTACAAAATTATTTACGATTCGACCTCCTCTAACGTGCCCTCCTAAAGATTGTGACCTACGGTGCCACTTAAGAAATTAAACCACGTTCGGGGTCATTAAACTATGAATTGACACGGTCAATTCATACATAACAGCTTGGTCTCCTCCAGTAAACCGATTAGTGAGGGCATATAGGTAATAGCATCTTAATTCTACTACCGACAAATATGTCTTCTTTACAAATAAATCAAATTTAAGTGTCTATTTGTAATAGAGAAATAACAAGATTTTACTATAGGTATGTATGAGTATTAATGGGTATAAAAGTAAAAAATGTGTATAGCATAGGTACCTATAACATAAAACAAAAAAACATTGTCTGTGTGTTTATAAGTCGGAACAAACAAACGTTTGTTCCGACTAATCTCAGTAAGGGCTGGACCAATTTTGACGGGACTTTCACTAGTACACAGCCAATTTGTATGTCTGTTAGTTTGTCCGTGTGTCCATAACGATAACTGAACCAATTCAGACGGTACTTTAATTGTTATATAACCTATACAATCTTTAATTTACACGGACAAAGTCGCGGGCAGCAACTAGTGATCAGTGGCGTAGCTAGGTGATCAAGGGCCCTGGGGCAAAAAAACTGGTGCCCCTAAACTGTTTAGGTTTTATCAATGTATAAACATATTTTAAAGAGGCAATTATTGCATTTTTTTAATATTAAAAAGATTGTCAATAATTTTTAAGACCGTTTTTTACCAATTATTGCTAGTGCTAGTGACACCAGAGAGCTTTTATCTTAATGGCGCTCTTTGGTGTACACCAGGGCTCTGTAGGTACTTGGACCACTTTTCTTCAATTTATTTATCAACGATCTGGCAAAGAGTGTCAAACTGTTCTTCAATAATCCTACCGGGTTATCTATATATATAAAACAAAGTCGGGTTTGTTACAACACTTATAACTCGAGATCGGCTGGATCAATTTTCATGGTTTTTGTTTCGTTGGATTTGTCTCCGCCCTGAATAGCAGAATACATTTTAAAAACAAAAGAAAGTCGTGTTAGTTACACTATTTATAACTCAAGAACGGCTGAACCGATTTGGCTGAAAATTGGTAGGGAGGTAGCTAAGAACTGGGAGAAGGACATAGGATACTTTTGGGTAGGGGTAGGGTAGGGTAGGGTAGGGTAGGGGTAGGGTAGGGGTAGGGTAGGGGTAGGGGTAGGGTAGGGTAGGGGTAGAGTAGGGGTAGGGGTAGGGGTAGGGTAGGGTAGGGGTAGGGGTAGGGTAGGGGTAGGGTAGGGGTAGGGTAGGGGTAGGGTAGGGTAGGGTAGGGGTAGGGAAGGGGTAGGGTAGGGGTAGGGTAGGGTTAGGGTAGGGGTAGGGTAGGGCAGGGGTAGGGTATAAAAGTCCACCCGTGCGAAGCCGGGGCGGGCCGCTAGTTAAATGGATAAATGTTGATGGTTGGATGGATGTTTGATACTCTATTACGCCTAAGAACTCTTCAAATGATGTAAATGACATTTGGACAAGACATAGGTAGATTATTTATAGTCTGGAACAACTAAACATGGGCCTTCGCTTGGCAGGCGGGTTGGTCACCGCCGTGTCGCAATACATAGGGAAACGCTGCTGCCCGTTCTTTGGTATACAATTGGTAACAAATAACAATTGTTATACCCCGCCCGACTGTTATAAAATGATATATACGCCCGATTGTTTGAAAATGATATATGATATATAGGATTTATTTCCCTAGTGCGGGAGTTGTCTTTTTTTAAGAAAGAAAGAAGTAAAAGTATTTTGCAGTAATTTGGTTGTGGTCAGATCCTTTTTTAATTTTATAATGTAAATGGAAATGTGAACGTACATACGTTAATATTGAGAGTATCGTGGGAGCTACGTCTGCCAACAAACTGCTCTGTAGTTTGGCAGAAGTAAAATGTAATGAATTTGATTAAAGTTCCAAATAAACACTTTCATTTTTTTTTTCGTATATCATTTTATAACAATCGGGCGCAAAGGCTAAACATGCTTTTCGATTCACGAAGGGAAGTCCCTTAACCAACCAGACCCAGATTTTACACAATTTTTTCTTGTTCGAGACTTAAAGCGAGAATTATACCGTTACGCCACGAAGGCTGTCATATGAAAGAAAGAAAGAAAGAAAATACATTTAATTCAGCACAACACACAAGATATTATACAACAAACATTTAGTTAAAAGTACAAACAATAAGACGGCTTGCATGTTCTGGCGAAACCTAGCGCTGGTTTTAAGTTTGCAACTCGAGTAGTGACCCACCGACGAGGGATGCTACATTTGAACAGTATAATATGAAAAAATAACATATAGTCTGGAATTGTTAGAGAAAAGAGTTTTCATGTGAATTGTTGACAGACTGGCTGGTATGAATCTGGATGAATGTTTGAATAGAATTGTTTCTATGTCGTAAAATATCTGGTTGTCAGCGGAGGCTGAACTGTGAACTGTATTAGTTTATTATATTTTACTGTTTTTAAATATATACATTATTTGGAGTCTTGTGTTATTACAGTCCCACCAACTTATCTGTGAAATGCCAAAAGTAGGAACTACGGCCGCCATGTTGAAATGTCATTCGATTGTCAGTATCTACTACATTCGGGTTCTCTGTGATTTATGTTGCTAAATTGCTATATTTACAACGTTAATTATGCCGAAAGCGATTAAAAGTGATGCTCGAAGCATTATTCTAAAGGTTAAATCCTTTTTTGAAGAAGAAGCTCGGGCGGAGGCTCCGATTATACCATTTAATCAAATATACAAACGAATTTCGGCAGCTACAGGTTAGTGTTCCCAACTTTCTTTTTGTAAATTTCCCGATATTTATGAATTTGATTGATGTAAGAGTCAACTAACCCGCAACAAGAAAAGGTACATATCTACTGATATTTACTTTTAATATTGCCACTATTCATTCGTACTTACATATAGCAAACATTGTGTGTGTGACGTTAAGGGGTTGATGATGATAATGTGTTAGGTATTTATTTCAGGTGCGAGTCAAGGGCTCATATCTAAAATAGTAAAAGAAGGGCATGTAACAGAAGAGACTGGTACAAAAATTCGGACCCCAGGCAAGGAGAGGCAGCGTAAAACGGGATTTATACATGTTGATGATTTTGACATGGGAGTTATTCGAAGAAAAGTTCATGAGTTTTATTCCAATAAAAAGGAGCTACCAACTATCAAGAAGCTTCTAGAGGTCTTAAAGACAGAAATTAATTACACAGGACAAAGAGAAAGTCTTCGAAAACTGCTTCACAAGATGGGTTTTCGTTTTAAAAAGTCTCAGAGTAACCGTAAGTTACTAATGCAGCGTAATGAAGTATCAGCTTGGAGAGCAAAGTACTTGCATGCAGTGGAAAAAAATAATAAAGGTCCACAACCTCAGCCGCTAATTTATTTAGACGAGACATATATTCACTCATCGCATACTTCAGGCAAATGTTGGCAAGGAGAGGGTGTAGACGGAGTATTAGAGCCTGTATCAAAAGGACAAAGGTATATTATTGTAAACGCAGGAGGGGACACTGGATTTGTTAATAATGCACTTCTCGTTTTCAAGTCTAATACTAAAAGTGGTGATTATCACAATGAAATGAACAGTACTAATTTTCAAAAGTGGGTTATTGAAAAACTGGTGCCTAACTTACAGCAGCCATCAATAATTGTAATGGATAATGCTCCCTATCACCGTGTTTGCATAAATAAAGCTCCAAATACGAATTCTTTAAAAAGAGATATGCAACTATGGTTGACACAAAATAATGTTGACTTTGGAGAAGAGTTCACAAAACCTCAGCTGTTAGAAATAATAAAAAAAAACAAGCATGAACCTGAATATGAAATTGAAAAAATATTAGAACAAAATGGACACAAATGCTTGTACTTACCTCCCTATCACTGTGATCTTAACCCCATTGAATTCATTTGGAGCACAATGAAAAGAAAAGTAGCTGAAGTAAATATTGACCATAAAAATGCTGAGATTCCCCGCCTGGTTCAAGAAGCCTTTGAAACCATTACAGTTAATGAGTGGGCACAGCATTGCAAACATGTTCACAAGTTAGAAGAAGAATATTTGAAACAAGATTCGTATTTGGATAAGCCTTTTATAATAGAAGTAAGAAGTGACACAGAAACAGAAAGTGATAGTGATGATGATGATGGTTGCATGGAAATAGGAGGTATATTTCCTCACAGCCTGGATGAAGTTGGGCGTGCAGGTTGTTCAAAAGACCATAATTATTGTAAACCTGGTTTCAATAAATGAATTATTCTAAAACTCATGTTTTATTATATCCAATTGCTAGGTCAGCTCCTGTATCTATCCTGTAGATATGAAACTAGCCGACCGCCAGCGACCTCGTCCACTGACAACTTTGTCTGCCCTATCCCGTCGCTCCTATTGGTCGCAGCGTGATGTTATATAGCCTAAAGCCTTCCTCTAAAAATGGACTGTCCAACAGCAGCTAACATGAATTTTAGGTTACAGTTACAGGTTATCTACCCCTAATCAATTCATCTTTGCCATTTTTTCGAATATTTTCTACACACTTAATGAATGTATTAATGTATAGACATAGATAATAAAGTACTAATTATATAGATTACCTTAATAACGTATCTAATTTATTACTACGCTAAATACTAGGCAAATATGCCCAATTCTGGGAAATCTATATTAACTTGCAACACTATGTCGATGGTGTCGCCGCCACTCAGTTCACAGATAAGTTGGTGGGACTGTACTTGTGTGAATAAACACCTAGAGGAGAGAAAAACCTCAACAGGTATAGCGTATAGACTTATTTTTTCTTTTGGGTATGGTTCTCAAAGGAATCGAACGGGACCAAGTGATGACAGGCGAGAAAGATATCGTCAAATATACGATCAATGAAAATGATATACCTAATATAATATATTAGATAATAATTATTTAGTTTCTAATATTAGACAAAATGCTGCTCGTTTATATCATAAATTCGTGCACAATTAACGCTTTCAAAATTATTTTAGTATTTTAAATTGATATTTTATTCAAATGTGTTATGTAAACATTTAACGCTACAAATAAAGTTAAGTGGAAATGCAGGCGATATTAAAAATAAATTTTGTAAACATCTAGGTATTTATATAATAATACTAGCTTCCCGCGTAACTCCTGTTCCCGTGGAAACTTCATAATTAAATATAGCCTATATCATCCGAGGATAGTGTAGCTTGCAACTGTGAAAGATTTTTTCAAATCGGTCCATTAGTTTCGAAACCTATTCAATACAAACAAACAAACAATCATACCTTTCCTCTTTATAATATTATAGTATAGATTAGATTTGTATTGCGAGGTACCTACTAGGTAGGTAGGTTCTTTAACTGACACAGAAAAAATGCAAAGTTATAAATAATAACTTAAAAAAATGATGATCACTGAATAGATTACACTACCAAGTACTTATTTAGCACTTATTGTTTGTAATAATAATGTAGGTATGTCTCATGCTACTACTTACAGGTACCTTAGTAGGTACCTATGATATTTTGATAGCTAACAACACCTGTCCCCTCATTTGATTCATCGGGGGTACCACAAGGGTACCTCAGTACTGTTGCCACTCCTGTTCTGGCTTTTTTTGCAGTCTAGGTACTAGTATTCTTGTTAACCCCTTGTACTAAGCTAAAATTCTTATGTTACGAGTGGGCTCACGTCGGTAGTACAATGCGTGCGGATCGAACCGGCGACCACAAGATCACCATTCCGACGCCCCTAGTCATTAAGCTATACAAGCCACATTTCGAAAACCAAGATAGCTCATCTAGCTTTCTTAACAGACATCGTTTTATTCTACTCTGGCCCAGTCCAGTTAAGTAAGCTCTACAATCCGCATCAAATGCATTCTTCAAATAGTTCAGAAAGTGGAGAGTCCAAGTAAATCCGACAAAGACCACGGCCGCGGCGGAACAACCCTCGAGGTTTAGTGGTCACTAAAATTATAATAATAAATAAAATAATAAAACGTCTATTAATATCGTAAATATTATCTGTTATCTTATATTCGGTCCTATTGACAGTTAAACATATAATTATCTTCTAAATATAAATATACTATGCTTGACCTTTGTGTTGGTCATTGGCCATTCAAATATTTTGTATGAATTCTGACCAGGATTTTCGTAGTAGATACATTCATTCTAATTTACGGTTATGACTTAGTACATAAGGCGACTTTGAAAATGCTCAACGAGAACTGTATTTTTATATCGATCAAGTTGAACTTGATGTTCAAGATTTGCAATGGGCTACTTTTTTTTCAATACTGATGCTCAAACTAAAACTTTTTATGCAAGTCGAAATTATTTATTGCTGAGTTGTGACAGCGGTCAATAGGTGACGAATTACCAAGTAAGTACCTATTTAATGATAATGTAAGTGTTTGATAGCTCATTAGTAATAATTCGCTTCTTTTTTGTTTTTCTGTTGTAAAGCATCTGTTAGAAAAAATTAAATAATTAGGCTTGCTAAAAGAGAATAAACATAAATTTGGCCTCATAAAATACATATCGCTGTTATCTTCGGATAATATAGCCTTCTTAATGTATTTATTGTAAATTGCTCCATCAGGTTTCAGTATTCTTACCTATTCATTACAAACAAAACTATACATCTGTTCTCTTAATAATATTATCTACTTAGATTAATATATAAGCTGACTCTACATAAAGCGTATACGCGTTCTAGCGTGTGACAAAAGTGGTCGGCAACAGGTTTTGTCATCATCATCATCATCATCATCATATCAGCCTGTTGTTGCCCAAAGATTTCCAGCGGGAACGATTGCTAGCGGCCTGCATCCGCAGAATCTGCAACATTTATGAGGTCGTCGCGGTCCATCGTGCAGGCGGTCGTCCCACGGTGCGCTAGCCAGTTTGTGGTCTTCACTTCTCGAGTGAGTACCTTTATGCTCCATCGGCCGTCAGTTCTTCGAGCTATGTGTCCTGCCCATTGCCATGTTAGCTTGCTAATCCGTTGTGCTATGCCTTTGTTCTTTGTATATAAATATATTATTTTTTATAGATACCTTATTATTCTTGATAGCTTCAACTTGCTTGTTGAGAGCATCGCGTGCGGTCTGCGCCCCCCGGTCTATGAACACTGTGCCCCAAAGCCACGTGGCCGTCCCGAAGGGCACCAGGTACTGAAGGGACCGTTTGGACACAACGGTACACCGCGACATCAACGGCCATATCACGGCCAATACTGGAACAAACACAATTCATAATTATACACTTTACACATTTCATTGCTTATATTTGGCAGGAAGATTTGACATCATGCCTAGACAAAATACCTCTACAGTGGAGCGATTTCGGTTTCATAAACCTTGTAGATAGATATAGCATCCGCCTGAGGGTCATTGCATTGCATTGAGTTCCCGGCCCTCACCAACGGCGGATGGAGGAGTGTCCGGGGGATTTTAGTGGTGTAGGGTCCTCGTAGTATGACTAGCATACCACACTATGGAGAGAGAAACCTTCGCTGGCACGGGAATGCTGCGGCGGTGGAGGGGATACGTATCCCCTCCACCGCTGCAGCAATACATTTTTCCCCGGACAAAAAACCAAAAAAAGGTATATAAAAAATAACACAAAAAATAAAAGCTATATAAATATTTATTTTCACTTAAAAAAAAGCCATTCGATACATAATAAATAATTGGCAATGGACCGCAGCGATATCCGGGCTCTATACTTTATTATTATTATTAAGGTACTAACAAAAAAAAGGTTTTTTTTCTGACTTTCCATAACTATATTAGCTTTGCTGAAATTTTCCTGACCTGCCCTTACTTTCCAGAATGAACCCTATTTTCTGTATACCTATTAACAAACGTAATGTAAGTAGGGTCCTTTCTAAAAGCTCCAACTTCAATTGATCGTTACAAACAAAACGTATTAGAATGTAATATTAGATAACGCAGGTATTAATGTGTTATCAGTATTAATATCGAAATCATAAGTATTAAAGCCGTTGGCAACAACTTTCCATTACATGATAAGTAGATATACATATTCATATAGCCCCCAACATTGGGAATTTTACCAATTAAAATTGTTACAAATTGTAGATAACATTTACAGATAATGTAATTGCAGCATTGATTATGATAATAAATAGTACCTAATATTTTAACATTTTAATATTTATGACACATGGATTATGAAAAAAAACTTAACTTTTTGAATTCTGACTTCTGACTGCAAATGGTAAAGATAGAAAGACTAAAAAGTATAAGTCCTTTAAAAAAAAGCTATCTTTGGATCTACTAATCTGTTTCAGGACTTTAAGGCCTCTTCCATCAAATTAAGCAAGTATCCTGTTGAAAAGGAAAATCTCTGCATTCCATAGCAAAAGTAGATTTGTTTGTATGTTTGTTTACCTACTTGAACGCGCTAATTTTAGGAACTACTGGTACGATTTGAATAATTATTTCAGTATTAGATAACGGCTATAGGCTTAATAAACGAAGAAGTTCCTAGTTGCTAGTAGTTAACGTGAGGTACATAGATAAAAAAAACATGTTTTACGGAAATGGAATTAAGTTAGGTACCGTAATCACAATAATTATAAAATATCAGCGTCCAGTAATGGTAGATATACCTACGAGTGCTTTATTTGTCATTAAATGCTTGATAGACCAAAATAATGACAATCATTACAAGCTCACTGATTGTAATAATTCAAATTGCTATCTATACATACTCAAACTGAAAATCACTTACATAGATGTTTTCATTACAACATAGTGATACAGTAAAAATTAAATGTCGAAATATACAGTAATAAATCCAAGCTCCGTCGTTTACTGGAGGCTAATCACCTTACAGTATTATTATAACTTTGATTACCAGATATAGTAACATATAACAGACAAAAATAGTAAATGATCATCAAAATTAAATCCGCATTTTAATGTAAAATTATAACCAAACGTTGTATGGCCGTAAGTACTTATTAAAGGGGTTATATTGTTCTAACCTAACCTAACCAATTGTCATTTGTCATTGATTTTATTTAGGCTGAAATAGCGCAATAATTTGCTCGCTAAGATTTGGTGATTATTTACTACATTTGGTGTTCGAATACAATTTGAAGTGCAGTCGTGACTAAAATATTTCTTTTGTAATTTTAGACTTTATTTTTCTGGTGTCAAGTATATATTTTTGGTAAAATAACTAAGGGTATTAAAGCATTTTATGTCGGTCATTATATTTAAGGCGCGGTGAATAGACGACTTTTACGTATTAGTTTTGTCACTGTTGCTCCGCGTAGAAATGAAAGAGAAGCGAAGAGACGCCACGATGGCGCAACGTTTCGTTCGACTCGTTCAAATTATTTAATACATTAATCCTTGCAAATATCTTATTCCAATCGATAAATAAAAACAACAGTTCCCTTTATTATTATATATTACATCACTGTTATTAATATTATCAAGATTTGTTTATAAATAATACAGTTACAATTGCTACAATTTCAATTTAAATGGTTATTTTAATGGTTTTTTTTATCGAGAAAATTTACCGAAAACGTATTTTGAACACAATGGTCCCCCCATAAATATGATCAAGATTAACATATATTTTTTAGCTGCTCTAAAATGTAAACATTTGGCTAAAAAACTGTTTTGTGAAGCCTATTTTGACTAAGTACAGCGCCTTAACCCCTTTACTAAGTATGCAAAAAAACGGTATTTTAAGTTGATGTTGCTTCAATAATAAACTAACAATAACATAGGAAATACGTCATAACAGGCGGGCACAATTTTATTGTTTACCGCGTGCTGAAGAACGCAGTTCGGAGAACATTAATATTAGTTTTTTTCCCCTTTTCGTTTCCTTTAAAAAGCCCTTGTTTTCTTCAATAACCATTTTTATAATTTTATAAGAATTGTAGGAAGGAGGTCCAGGGGTTCGCCTTCCTCTGGTAACTTTACTAACAGAGGGGTACACAACATGATGTCATATGTTTGAGAGCCCTTAGTCTAATCATTTTATTGTACCTATTTTTATGCCAATAAAGATTATTATTTATTATTATTATCGATAGAGTTACCTAACAACTCAATAAGAGCTCAATACCTTAAGTACCTACTAAGAAAACTACACAAAATAAACAGATACTTACGCTAAGTCTGTACGTACATATTTCGATCTTTAAATAAATATACTTACGGCACTCAAAATTCTAGGAGATACTTCCGATGTTTATTTATTTATAGACACTTATCTTTTGTATGCTTGCATTACTAATTTAGTAGGTACGTATGTAATTATTTACTCGTTAGCGATGGTAACAACTGTCCTGCCCTACCCTCGGTACGCCCTTGCTCATTAGTGTATAAGGTGCTTTCAAACTATATGCCATCCTTCTAACAGTAAATATTTAGGTAGTGGAGAAATGTCTGTGAAATAATACATTAATTTTTTTCAAATAGAAAATATACTGATATTGGGATTGATGCTTTTTTTAAAGTCATCTGCTATACTGCGGTTTGAGAGTTGGCTATATTGAATATCGCTTATTGGAAAAATGTATTTTATTTTTTACGTACACTTCATTATTAACATATATACCACACTGATCGTGTGCTGTATCTACTGTTTAAGGTATGGATTTGATGGATTTATTCTGGGAGTTGATTATTTATATTTTAAAGTATGCATGTGAGTATGCATATAAATATTTACTTACCGTATAGATCTAGACAGCTTTGATGATTGAGTAGCACTACAGCCCCCCGACTGTTGTCCACATTCTCCAAGCCACGGACCTTCCATCGGAGACCGAGGGCTCGCGCACACATCCTCAGCGACCATGCCGGTATTCTACACAAAATTTTCATCATCATCATCCTGTACAACGTCCGCTACTGAACATGGACTTCCTCCCGAGGGAGGGTTTTGCCATAGTCACCACGCTTGACAGACACCACGATTGGTGACCGCACACACACAGGAAAACGCTGCTGCACGTTCTCTGGTATACGCTTGTTATAGATGATGTTATAACAATCGGTACAACGGTTTAACGTGCTTTTTGAAGCACGAAGGGTAGTCTCTCAACCAATCAGACCCTGGAAAGAAATCTTAGAATTTACACAAAGATTTCTTGTCCGGTGTGGGGATCGAACCCACGACCTCCGAGAATGAAAGCGAGACTTATACCGCTACGCCACGGAGGTTGTCAAACTTTCATCACATGAAGTATTTATTTGGCAAGTCCTCGGTGAAAATATGATGGAAAACATAGTATAAAATATACAGAGGAACAACTTTTCTGTAATATGAAAATAACATGCAAATTTATAATTTTAGCTAGTTTGTAAATCGCCACAAATAAGATGCTGCATAGATTTAGGTTTATGTAATAAACATCGAGATATTAATCCAATAAATTCGATAGAATCTAGATCAGGATTCTTTTATTCTAATAAAAAGATATATTATTTTTCTTAATATTTTTTTATCCACACTGTCCCACTATTGGGCGTAGGTCGCCTCCAATTTCCATTCAAGCAGTCCTGTCGATAGTATGTTGTGGCCAGCAGGAAGTGGTCTAGAACATCACGCTAACTGCACTGTGTGACGATTCTAGTCACACAGTTCTGTTCCGCTCTGGGTGCATTTTGCATATCTGTCCCGCTTAGTCCCACTTCAACATGAAAGTTGCCTGCCGTTGAATATATCATTATGCCAAAATTATTTGATGCCTATATTTCTCTGTTGCATATATTCTCTATGAATAGAATAATTTAATATTTATATCCTACAAATCCTAATCGGATCTATGGTATTAAAAGAATAATAGATTATCCAAGGTTCTTGCTAACATGGACAAAGTATGAAGACGCTGAATACACAATACGCCACAAGTAGATACAAAAAAAACGTACCTACAATTAACATTTATGTCCAAATGGTGTGGAATTGAATTTTGACCTAGTATATATTCAAGTGTCCACGAATATAAAATTAGCTGAATTTAATTTTATTCAACTTACGTAATCAAGTATTGATTTATTAATTATTAAGCAAGGATTGATTTTATATATTTACGTATACAATGAAAGTAAATTATTAACAGTTTTTTTTTAACCTATGAACTTATATGGAGCAAAGTTATAGATATTAATCAGGGGAAAATCTTTTTATTTTCTTTTCGGGCAGTGGTTTACCTACGTCACCGGGCTTTATACCCGGATAAGACATCAGCTTTTTTTTTCATTTGGCCTTACTTCGGTAGCCACGAGCCTTTTTGGTTTTAAAACTACAAACTAAAGCAACCTGCGCAAGAGGGCGCCCTGTGGGGCTTGGACCTCGGCTCAGGGCGGTCGCTGGCGATGAGATTGAGGGATTATGATGACACTAGACCCAATCATACTTAATATTATAATTAATGTGAATGTAAGTTTGTTTGTTACGCTTTCACGCGAAACCTACTTAACCGATCATTATGAAACTTTGTACATATATTCTTGGAAGTAGTAGAAGTAACAATATGGACATTGGCTTCAATGCGAGCGAAGCCACGGGTAAAAGCTAGTATAGAATAAAACCTATAAACTAAGGGACATGCGCAGGAGGGCGTCTAACTCCCCTAAATATTAAAAGTATTCTTAAAGCTCTACTTTAAAGATAACGGGCCTAACCAACATCGGGTCGTCGAAGGGCAGTCTAAGAGTCATGAAGAGCTCTGCTAAAGGAAATGTTATAAAGAAAAAAAATTTAGAAATCTGTTACAGTCATTTTAAGGTAGGTCACCATTTCTTTTTATATATCAAATCTTTACGATGATGTCGGATAAGTGTGTGGTTTTGCTGTAGGTACCTATAGTCACGCTGCTATTTTTTTGCTCTTAAATGTAAGATACCTAGTTCATAAAAAATATAAATGTAGAAAATTTTTATTTTCAAGTACTAACTAAATAGAAAGCGATTTACTAAATGTCCGTATCTATATTGTAGAAGCGAAAAGCTATTACCATACAATTCAATGATTAATTCGATTACTTGATTAGAACATTGCATAAGTAAGTAGGAACTACGATTAAAATCTTTGTTAATTAGTTTGTATTACACACAGGTACCTATTACTCTTTTACAGAGACGCTGGGCTTCGCGCGTGGCTTCTCGCGACGCGTCTGTCCTTTTAATTTCATTTGTAAACTCAAATATTTGACAATTTCGATGTCTATTATAAAAAGGTGAGACGTGTAGAGTGATGTGAAATATAGTAGTACTATTCGATTAGTATTCTCAAAATGAAGAAAAGCGTGTAAAGTTGTTTCACCGTTAAAATGCATTTAAACATTAAAGCCGCGCCGCCTAACGCCACGCGCGTGGCCCTTTTTTTTTTTTTTTTTTGTTGTCCGGGGGGAAATGCATTGACGCATTCCCACCACCGTTGCAGCGGTATTTGCGCGCTGGCGGTGGGATATGTGGGACTCGCCCTCTCCATAGCATGGTATGCTAAAGTCATACCACGAGGAGAGGACCCTACACCACTAAAACCTCCCGGACACTCCTTCGATCCGCCGTTGGCGGGGGTCGGGTACGCATGAGCAATCCGGCCCCCCGACGGCACCCGCGGCCAATATGGTACCGCGGGATCTCCAGGTACGCGCGTGGCCCTGCATCTCCTAAAATGGGGTTAGTCACTATCTGGACATACAAGACTGGGCATGAGTGTGTCGAGTTGGTGAAACTCGGAATTAAGATCACTTATTATTTCGTCATCTGGACATACCGATATTTATATGTGTGTCCACTTAGTGAAACTTAAATTTAAGCTTTTTTGTTTTCGCCGACTGGACACACACTCACATTTTACCCGATTTCATGACAAAGTACAGTCACGCAGATATATTTTTTGAATCACATTCATCATTGGCCTCTATTAGGCACGGATCATTTTGTATGTCATGGTAAAATTATTCACCATTTGTGAATTTTCTAAGATATTACACCGATAGTGATCGAAAGTCACCATGTCACTATGCTTTTCTATAATCTTCATCACGGAACTATTAACATATAACATCACGGAATATTTATATTACACTCTTTTGTATTCCCGAGGTGGCCGGTGACTAAAAATGTCGTAGTCTGCTCTAATTGTTGACACAGGTAATAAATCCCAACCCGGTAACCCTTTGGTCATATTAGCTGTTATCAGTTTACTTTATTTTGTGTGTCAGTGCAGTATTTGTGGCATTAAAAAGTGACGTTTATTTTAATATAGGTAAGTACTCAGTCAATTTAAGATTTAGTACCGTTTTTTTTTTTTTTTCTTTTATCATTGCCACTTTTTTATTTTATTTTTATAAAAAAATTCTTAGTCAGTTTCTCATGTAAAAACAAATATGTCTATAGAAAAAGTCGCGGGCCGTTAATGGCTAACATAAATACATTTTCATTTATCAAATCACAAAGAAATCGTCTAGTTTTATTAAAAGATTGATACAAAATATATATACACCTAAGGACAAATAAAGATAAATCTTCAATGTGGCGTTGTTCGAAAAAGTTAACTTGTCCGGTTGTAATCAAATTAAATTTAACTAACACCACTATATTAAAAACAACCGATCATAATCATGAGGGTGATACAACAAATAACGAGATTCTAATAAATTTAAATGATTGCGAGATAGCTTGTATTTATATTAATAAATCATATAATTAA
The DNA here is from genome assembly GCA_947037095.2 of Nycteola revayana. Classification (NCBI taxonomy): domain Eukaryota; kingdom Metazoa; phylum Arthropoda; class Insecta; order Lepidoptera; family Nolidae; genus Nycteola; species Nycteola revayana. The sequence goes on along the minus strand of OX344845.2, from coordinate 9,310,579 downwards.
TATAAATGTTTGACACATTGGTTTTATTGCAAAATGTTTCTTACATAAAACGAAAACGATTATTAACCCGACTGTACTTCTTTTTCGCAAAAGAAGAAGGGATGACCAGTTCTCGAAAACAAAAAAATCTTAAATTTAAGTTTCACTAAGTGGACACACATATAAATATCGGTATGTCCAGATGACGAAATAATAAGTGATCCTAATTCCGAGTTTCACCAACTCGACACACTCATGCCCAGTCTCGTATGTCCAGATAGTGACTAACCCCTTAAATGAGGCATTAAGAATGATTGCTTTTAAGTGACATGTTATGGTTAAATTTGAGAGAATTTAAATAAGTCACCTAAAATAGATATGAAATTAAAAACAAGTTTTTAATCCATTATTACATTAAACTGTGTCTGCCAAATACTGTGTACGTTATAAGAATGAGGTAAATGATTGTCATACACATTATAATCACTTTATACTAGGTTAAGAAAAAAATAGTCGATTTTGATGTAATAAATAAATTAAATTAAGAAAAAAATTTATAACATCATCATCAGCCCGTATAACGTCCACAGCTTAACGTGGGCCTCCTCCCGAGAGAGGGTATTTGCCATTGTCACCACGCTTGGCAGGCGGGTTGGCGACGGCAGTATAATATATAGTACCACACAAACAAACGCTGCTGCCCGTTCCTTAACATACGATTATTATAGATGATGTTATTACAATCCGGACCAACGGCTTAACGTGCTTTCCGAGGCACGGAGGGTAATCCCTCAACCAACCAAACCCGGAAAGAAATCTAAGAATTTACACAAAGATGTCCGGCGTAGGGATCGAACCCACTACCTCCGAGATTTAAAGCGAGCCAAATACTGCTACGCTACGGAGGTTGCCTTAACAATTGGAGGCGCTTGGTGATTCTAATCGTTGAGACGACATGACGTCAGTAATAACAGTAATTAACAGTATACATACAATATGTATAGCACAGCTTCCCAATCACAAAATTAATTAACTGTGTAACCTACCATACGGATGATATTGACGTTGTGATGTCTTCGGTCCTGGCTTTCGAAATTATCTGAGTTATGGAAAATACAGCCCTTCAACCAATCAGACCAAACTAAAAGGTCCTTCATTTTCTTAGTTTACAGAAATGTTCGACTTTTCCCAATATTAATTTTCCCAAGTTTTAAGAAAATGCCGTGGATCCCGACTATTGGTTAAGAAATACTTGTGTTATTTGAACATAAGCGACTTCTCTAACTCCGACTATTTACATGAATGTCAATGAACTTTCCCATCTGTACTAGTGAAAGTAAGTAGTACACTGAATTTTTGTGCCTCTAAGAAAGAAAGAGTAGGTACCCACTTCTACTAAGTGTGTCAATGATGCGTCGTTATGTAAACGGGTTTTGGAGTTCTTACATAGGTAGGTACACTCTTCACACAATGCAATAGAAATGTACATTTTAACTAAGTAGTACTTAACAATACATTGTAACAGCTACCAACACAGTAATATACCTAAGCATTACAGCAACTGTAGACTACGACCAGTTTAAAAAAAAGAATAAAGCTGTTATCAGAAATATAGAATAGTCTCGTAAAAAAAAAACATTTTCATTATCTCATTCAATTTGTTTACTTGAAGAATAAGATAGTACGCAATTAATTAACACTAAACTGACTCTAAATAAGTGTTTATGGATGCGTATTTTCAACGCATTCACTTGTTGCTGACCGTACCACAGTATAATTTCGGTAAGTTCTCACATCACATTTGTGTTATACATTACCTTAGTTCTCTGTGAATTTCACATCACATCTGTGTTATAGGTACATTACCTAACGCCATTAAGCAACAATTAGATTGACTGAACCCAACCTGCATTGAATTCAATCAATCTAATCCTTACACACGCACAAGTTATGAATACGAATTGGTGATTATAGAGTCCTTGAACAGTATCAAACAGCTTATCTATTACAAAATTATGCATACCGGCACGTGATTACTGACATCTACGCTCAATCTCATAAGTTTTGTATTCTCTACATAACGTAAAGTAGAGCGACAGTTACACAAAACTCCCAAAATAAACTAAAAGTCATAATTCCTCAATCCCCCTCAGCCAGCGACCGCCCTGAGCCGAGGTCCAAGTCTCACATGAGAAGAGAGTCCCTCTTGAGCAGTTTGCTTAGTTTATAGTTTTTAAGCCATTTAATAAGGTTGGAGCACTGCTGCCTCTATTTTGGGTGAAGTTATAACAACGTCGCAGCTAAATACATACATCGGTCCGAAAGAAATGCTACATTACAAATGGTGCATACAAAAGACTGCACTGTACACCGTACAACTTTGCGATCGGATTGTCGGACACTATCGATACGTGATAACGCCGCCGGTAGGCATATTTATATGTAAACTATTATACAGTTGACACATACTATCGCATAATTTAATACGTCGTTTCCTAACTATTGTTTCAATTTATATAAAGAAAATAATCGTCGGAAGAAAGTACTGAAAGTATATAATTACTTAGAACTTTCTTCACATAATTACACTGTTTATATCTTAATTGTGTAACATAATTATTATTATGGTACAACTGATATACAATATACATGTAATTTATTTTCCAACTCGTCCTGTGAACTTTTTGGTTAAATTCGTTGCGGGAACCAATACGTTTAGGTTTTCAGGACCAGCTTCGAGCCTCTTCCTTACCGCGGCTGATCCTGGCTTACAAGAGTTAATGAGGCGAGAGCGTGGGTGACATAAGTCCAATTTAAGAAGACAAAATATCTAGTGTTAATCTGCAAAAAATGTGTCTATATGCGCAATTGCGCAGTAGCGCTCGAGTAGTCAACATCACCCTGATGATGCTCCGTGGAGGAGCAAAACACGTGTCGGGTCTTCGGCTGGTGATTGTATTTATGCACGTTTTGTTTTTCCTTCCTGCATTTGCATAATTTTTGCGGGCGGGAGGCCGGTGCAAAAATAGCATTACAGCATATAAACACATTTTTTTTTGCGAAATTAACACTTGATATTTTGTCTTTTTAAATTAGATTAATATGGATTTCCGCAAAGCAACGCCTGATTCTATCAATTATGTTATAAGTCCAATTTAACTATGATATAGGTACATACACAAGAGTAACCACTTGCACTAATGCGCTTCATCAGTTCAATTGATAATAATAATTCCTTTGCAGAACTAAGCAGAGACTTCTTATAATGCACTGCTATAATGATTCCCCAAGAGATGGCTGGGGTCCAGCTGTAGGTAGGTACCACTTGTGGACCATTTGCAGCCCACGGTGGGGTATATATGTCCAGACTCGATGGGGTAGACGAAGGCGTAAAAAGCATCAGGTTCACAAGTTATGTGATACAATATGATAGAAATGTAAAAGCAGGGGGTCTAACGAAACTAGAAAAAAATTACAACTATGAGAATAAAATAAAAAAGTTTAATACTTACAATGCATTTCTGGGATCAAATGGCTTGATCAACATGAGAGGAACAGGCGCTGTGGCGCATACCAGGCTTATAATCACAAACAATGTGAACTGAAAAAAAGAATATCCATTAAATTTTTATTTACTGATTAATTTATCAACATACAGCTCAAACTACTGAACTGTTTTGATACGCAAATTTTATAACGTAGGCATCCTCTAAGGATGATCCCCTAATGGGATGAAAAGGAATCCAAAGTTTGTTTGGAGAAATCGAAATCTAGGGGAACGTATTTAGACACGTACAAAAGCTATAATCTATCTATCTATCTATCTATCTAAGAGGAAAGATTTGATTGTTGGTTTGTATTGAATAGGCTCCGAAACTACTGGACCGATCAGAAAAAATCTTTCACAGTTGGAAAGCTACACTATCAATACAATACAATCCCACGGGAACGGGAGTTACGCGGGTGAAAGTGCGCGCGGGAAGCTAGTCAAATATAATCATAATCAGCCTGTATAACACTGTGAACATGGGCGTGCTCCCAAGGGAAGGTTATTCGCCATAGACGCCATAGTCCCCACGCAAGGCAGTCGGCTTGGTGACAGTATTATGTAGTAACACACAAGGAAACGCTGCTGCACGTTTCCTGGTATACGCTTGTTATAGCAAAATCAAAAAAATCTTAGAATTTACACAAAAATCTTGTCCAGTCCGAAACTTAAAGCCACACTTGTGGGGCCACAGGGGAAATATATTATAAACGAACGACATTAACCACTATACCTTTATATAATATCTCGCCATAGAACTGATTGTGAACAGAATGATGAGCAAGGCCATCACGCAGCCCAAAACCACGTTGAACGCCGTCATCTTTGTTCCTTAGACGCGCCGTCCTATAACAATAAACCACAATAATAAAAAAAGATAATCAATGTCAACGATATTATGAAGATAAATTAACTTTAAACTATTTTCTTATGACACAAGGTACCTACGTAGTTATTTAGCGTTATTACACTCAATGATTTGTTCGAACGGAAAAGTACCTTACAGAAAACCACAGCCAAATACATAATTGATTTATGTTGTGTAAGTAAGGCCACCTCGCGGATGGTGGAGGGAAAAAGTGGCATCTAGTGAGGTATATTTACCTATCTACTGCACGGGTACTAAACTGGAGTCTAAACAAGGGCGGATTTAGAAGTCCTGAGGCCCTAGAGCAACAAAAGGAGAAGAGCTCCTCTGGCCACAATTTAGTTTCCCTCTAAATGTGTAGAAAATTTGAAATGTGTACCTACTTTTCAGGACGATTTGAATTCTGATATTTTAGTGATTGTCTAATTTAAGTGAACAATTATAGATGAATAACCGTTATTACAATAATTTAGAACAACATTAATCATGATTCTACAAAGTACTGTATGTAAAGTTACAACACAGAAAAAATAAATAAAAGAAAAGTCGTAGAGTTTACGGTATAATCTGGACATCTTTAAAACTAAAGTGAACAGACACTTTCTAGGCAAGCGTGTATCATCTTAGGCCTTATCTTCGCCTTCCATCAAGCGAGATTATGGTCAAACGTAAGTCTAAATTAAGTAAAAAAAAAAAAAAACCCCGTCAGAATTTGAAATATTTAAAATCTCTATTGTGGTCTATCCCTCTTTTGTGGAGGCCTTGGTCTAAACACGTAACGATATGACTACGACTTCGATAAAAATGTCTTCATTAGATACTGTTATTGAATATGGGCTATTATAACGCATTTCCTATGTTATTGTTACTATATTATTAACTTAATTAGAAGCTACATTAACTTAATAAATTTACATATTTAATATATTTTTTCATACACAGTAAACGATGAGAAGCCAAGTCATTTTTATTAAAATCGTAGTAATATCCTTACGTGATTAGCCTCCTGGAACCCTATGCCGATAATAACATCCGGTGGATAGGGATCTATAAATACGGTTGGATATTAAAAAAAACGTACAACCTCCGTAGCGTAGCGGTATTTGGCTCGTTTTAAGTCTCGGAGGTCGTGGGTTCGATCCCCACACCGGGCAAGAAATCTTTGTGTAAATTCTAAGATGTCTTTCCGGGTCTGGTCGGTTGAGGGACTACCCTCCGTGCCTCGGAAAGCACGTTAAGCCGTAGGTCCCGATTGTTATAACATCATCTATAACAAGCTTATACCAGGGAACGGGCAGCCAGCGTTTCCCTATGTATTACAATATAATACTGCGGTCACCAATCCGCCCCCCAAGCGTGGTGACTATGGCAAAACAATCCCTCGGGAGGAGGCCTATGTTCAGCAGTGGACCTTGTGCGGGCTGATGATGATGATGATGATAATTTAAAAAAGGCACTTCATCAAAGGAATTTTATATTTTGTATTTTTGGTTCTTAAATACAGTACATTATCTGTTGTGCAACGTTATCACCAGTACTTTATAATAGCTATAAAAGGCGCTGTGAGAATTGAGCTCTTAATTGATAACACACAATGATAGCCCACTGCCCAACGCATAGCTAATAAGTACATAAGAAGTGACGTTATAATTGTCCTCATTCTGAATAGTTTCGCATTATTTCTCCTAATTACCTTGTGTACAGTTTAAACATACTTACTAAGTAATAGTTATTATTTTAAACTACGACCAATATTACTGTTTCGTGCCATTAATGTACTTACTGGAAAATAGGAGAAATACTTAATAGGAATACTCATTCTACGACCAGAAAGTAAATAGAAAGTCTTAAGTACTACTGATGTTACATTTTATAACTTCGAGTAAGTATATGCATAACATGCAAGCTAATTTATCAAAATATGGTAAGTGTCACACATTAAGTACCTAAGGTTATTGTGTTTAATTAAATCCACTTCCGCTCTGAAAGTATCAACAGTTGATGACAGTACCTATACAGTATACTTACTACGTACTTCAGAAAGATGATTCACTAATGAAACCTTTGTATCCTTGACTAAGTTAATAAGGAAGTATAAAGTTAACATTTCTCACTGCTATAACTAATGTTCGTTTTTTTTCCCTTTCGGACGGACCTAGTATGTGATATATATTAGCCCTTAGGCTTTTGCTACTTCACCGGGCATGTAGATGAACAGGGGCTCTAGCCTTAACTATGATAGGTTATTCTTTACAGCTCAGCTGGGAAAATGTATTCGTAGATCTATGCATACCTGCTACTACTACGTCGCCCCGCCCGTACCTACGTCACCGCTGCTCTTTGCTACGATCATATTACCCAATTCTAATAATACAACTAAGGGTGGGGACTTCAAGAAATAAGTGTGTAGCTTCGCTCTTGAAGTCCCGACCCTTAGTTCGCTTTAAACCTTCCAATGCCCTCGTAGATCCGAACTCTTAAGGCAAACAGTAAAGGAGAGCGACACAGATCGAATTTCCCCCTATCAGTTACCGATCTTACGCTGGAGTAATGCTCGCCTTTATGCCCGGTGAAGTAGCAAAAGCCTCGTAACCATAAAAAAAAAGATTTTCGCTTTAAAAATTGTATGATGACTTATTCAATGGTAGCGTAAAATACCACTTGAATAAATACATTATTAAATACCTACATTATTGATAACAATAACAGCAAATTATTACAGACGCGCACGGTCGCACCCGCTAAGCTCCGGATCCCGTGAGAACTTCAAAATTAAATATAGATACCTTATGTTACTTCTGAATAACGTAGTTTTCTAATGGTGAAAGATTTTTTAAGGAGGTCCAGTAGTTCCAGGATTCACTACAAACAATGAAACCTTTGCTCTTTATAATATTTGTGAAGATTGCAAACTTTCAAGATACGATATTGTAATAAAATAAATATTAGAGAAGTAACAATGATACAATACCTACTTAAATTTATGGTATGATTGTTGCACACCTACTGCTGTTATATCTGCACGTTACTCCAATCCATCCAAAGGTTGTCTGGAAGAAATCGCTTTATGCGATAAGACCGCCCATTCTTTTTTCTTTTTTGCTCCAAATTTGTATTCTGTATACAAATTTGGTTATTTGTGTACAATAAAGACTTATTATCATTATTATTAATAAGCTATGCTAATATTAAAGAGGTAAAGTTTATGAGTTTGGATGTTCAGAGTTATCTCTACTGATACGATTTTGAATTCTTTCACTATTAGATAGCTACATTATCTAGGAATAACATGGGCTATATTTTAAGACTATGATCGCGCGGAACAGTCAGTATCACACAAAAACAAAATTTAACAAACATTTTATTAATTCTTTCATTGTACTACAATTCTATTACACCAAGCGATCTTCACTCTTACCACAGTATACGCAATAGTACAAGCTCTTATAAAAAAACTTAAAAAAAACGTCCAAAAATCAAACAGGAATGCCTTATAAAATTAATAGGTGAAATAAGAAATGAAATAGTTATTAATAACGTAGACGAATAATTCGCGCTTATTCGTATACCATACCTCATTTACGATGCATTAACACATTTAAGAACACTATTCTGATTTATTTAAATAAAAACAATATAATTTCTTATTCAGAAAGTCTTTATTTGATGCTATAATTTAACTGTAGGTATGTGTATTCATTATCATTCATATTCATTCATGTGTATTAATACAAATCGACATCACACATATGTTAAACTAAAACTATCTTTATAAAATATATTCCCATAAAAGAAGTAATGTATGGAAATATTTCTTCATCAGCACTATCATCAAACGTGATTGAGGTACACGTGACAATGTTCCGCTGCGATAACCCCCGACCACAAAGCAAAGTTAGCACGATGTGGTCATACCTATTGCAGTGATATGGATTATCTACAGGATAGATTAATTTATTTATACGTATATTTAAATCATACAAAACAAAGTCCACATACATAATTCCAGTAAAGATAGGTAATTGCTATCATTTATCACTGTTACCTTATCGTTTTTAATTTAATTTATCTTTATCTGTGTCAAACAGCAAACAATGAACCCTGTATGAAAAAAAAAACTAGTTATTACTTAATAGTTAATACCTATATCATTCTACTTTAATTTATTTAGTGTTATATAATGTTTCTTATAAACTACTTATATTGTATAGTTTATGGATCTTAGACTGTGTTTCTCTTTCGCGATTAGTCGTCATCAAAACAACTGTACAGATTTGGATGGATAAGACTGATCCCACATTGGACTCTCTTCTGCGTTACCTGCTACCCGTCACCGCATTTGAGACACCCTCGAGGAATCCGTCGCCCCATTTAGTGTCTTAGTGTAGATATGAAAGTCTTTGAATTCATGGCAAATCCAAGTAAAATCAAATTCAGCATATTCATATGAAAAGTAATGTTTATATGGAATCCAAGTTTTCCTGCCACGGTTTGTTTGTGACGTCATATTAATTTTCCCAACCACACCTATTTATCTACCAGATTAAGTGACGCAAGAGGTGGCACTAAAGTACGTAGTAGGTACTATACCTATTGTTGACGTACTGACACAAAGTGGTCCTGCTTTTGAGTAATAAAATCTATAATTATGTACCTACTAATATATACCTAAAGCTGAAGAGTTTGTTTTTTTGCTTGAACGTGCTAATCTCAGAAACTACTAGTCCGATTTCAAAAAATCTTGCAGTGTTAGATAGCCTATTTATTGAGGCAATTTTTTGCTGTTAAAAGGATAACACCTTTTACTCGTGGATATTAAGTATAACATGTAGAGATTCTGTTCAGTTCTATAATCAATTTAAACCGATTTTGACAAAATTTGTAGACTTGACGTAAGGAAAAATTCTAAGCATTATTTATCGCAAAAAAAGGCTTTAAAGGGTAGAAATAGAAGATAAAGCGTGTAATGAAATTTGTATGGAGACTTTATTGTCTTCATACAAACTTCGTTACATACCTACTGTCTCTTCTGTCTTATGTGACAACGTTGAGGGCAAATGCTAGATTAAAATGTTTTTCTTTACTTATTAGGAACAACAATAATACATACGTAGGTAGTTAGTTTGTTACATAATTTTTCTCACAGTAAAATATTTATTGTTTCACTGATATACAATAAAATTATCCTGTCTTAGATAAGGCATGATTGACCTTGTAAGGTTATAAGTTAGGTATGTATGTACGTTAATACCTATACATACTGCGTTATAGTTTTATAATATGTACCTATATTTTATTACATCCTATTATAAATGGCTAACACATAGTTAATTAATTATAGCTACAGTTAATTAACTGTGTATGTACTAGCCATTTATAATAAGATATCACAATATTTATAAGTTGGTATAATTATAAAAGAACTGCAAGTCAAAATGTGTGTTCCTCTGTGGCCGGACCACAATTTAGTACTCAGATACTATAGCTCGAAATAATACCTACCTAAAGTCTACTTTCATCGGAATATATATATATTTTTAGTACCTCAAGATATATCTTTTTAATGTGTACAACAATTTATGTGGTCCGGCCACCAGGCAGTGCTCTCTGGCCGCGCCACCTCAAATTAAATAGAGTATAATGAACTATTTATAAATCAATATCCCGAAAAAAACTACCTAAAGAGTACCTTGCTTACGGCAAATACGGTCCAATAAACCTCTTTAGTTAAGGAGTTATTGGTCGTAGGGTGTGGTCCGGCTGGAAGGTATACTCTGCAGCAAGTCGATTTTGGAATATTTAATATTAACTATCCATAAATCAATTTATATAATAGTACCTTTTCTCTACTCTTCGTTGATACTTTTTTCTGTAAAGAAACTATTCATTTTGATTAATTAATCTTTGAAGTATGTGGCGCGGCTAGGGAGGATTACTTTCAGCAAATATAACGAAATATGCTTTATTTCTTTATACCAACGAAAACTGCATAATAAGTACTTTTTAAAAAGACCTGGACTTCATCTATAAACTATTTGATAAAAATAAGTTATAATTTACAAAATTATATAAAAATGTATTAACAATTTTCTATTGTTTATATTTGATTATGAAAATATATATTTGTTTTTCGTATACTTATTGTTTACTTTAAACCAACATTTTAACTTACTTCGTCAAATTAACTACCTATTCTTAGGTAGATAGGTAAACAAAAACCAGAAAGTGAACCTTTTTCAAAATGATTATATGTATTAAAAAAAAATTCTAGACGTAGTCCAGGTCTTTTTATATAGTACTTATTATGCAGTTTTTGCTGGCATTAAGAAATAAAGCATATTTCGTTATATTTGCTGAAAGTAATCCTCTCTAGCCGCGCCACATACTATAAAGATTAATTAATCAAAATGAATAGTTTCTTTACAGAAAAAAGTATCAACGAAGAGTAGAGAAAAGGTACTATTATATAAATTGATTTATGGATAGTTAATATTAAATATTGCAAAATTGACTTGCTGCAGAGTATACCTTCCAGCCGGACCACACCCTACGACCAATAACTCCTCAACTAAAGGGGTTTATTGGACCATATTTGTCGTAAGCAAGGTACTCTTTAGGTAGTTTTTTTCGGGATATTAATTTATAAATAGTTCATTATACTCTATTTAATTTGAGGTGGCGCGGCCAGAGAGCACTGCCTGGTGGCCGGACCACATAAATTGTTAATTAAAAAGATATCTCTTGAGGTACTAAAAATATATATATATTCCGATGAAAGTAGACTTTAGGTAGGTATTATTTCGAGCTATAGTATCTGAGTACTAAATTGTGGTCCGGCCACAGAGGAACACACGTCAAAATCACGTGAAATTGTTTTCGAGAAATAAAATTTAGGAGAAACAGACATACTCTTAAACGCAATTATTATTATTATTTCCCGGGAGAAAATATTTTTTACCGTCCACTGGTTATACGGATAAATTAATTTATATGTAATTCGAGTTGTAAAATGGTATCCATTGTTTTTAAATTGGCCTTATTTTCTATTGATTATTCCACCATCCACACCATTATACCACACCATCAATACAGACGTAGCTGCGTAGGTACCTACCTACCTACTATTACAGTTAATCATCCATTCGAAGTGTGGGAGAAATTTTATACAATTTACTATGTGAATAGATTTTTATATACTTATAGGTATATTATAGTTCGTTTACGTCCACTGCTGAACATGGCCATCCTCTGAACAAACCTTGGTAAACCAGGGTTATCGAGGGATATTGCCATAATCACCACGCTTAGCAGGCGCATTGGTGATTGCAGTAAGGTGGTAAGTAACCTTATTACACACTATCTACCTTCGTCATTTACCTAATGAAATCCATTATCCATCCAAAGGTTGATTGTTTTTTTTTTTTCGTACGGACATAATAATATGTAGTTAGCCCTGAGGCTTTTGCTACTTCACAGGGCATAAAGGCGAGCAGAGCTCAAGCCTAGATAAATGGTTTAAACACTACAAACTAAGCAACCTGCGCAAGAGGGCGTCCCTTGTGGGAATTGGGCCTCCGCTCAGGGCGGTCGCTGACGGGGAGATTGAGGGATTATGGCTTTTAGTTTCTTTAGGGGAATTTTGTGCAACTGTCGCTCTACTTTACAGTTCGCGGGTCTCTCGGACTTCGGGTCTACTAGGGCATCGGAAGGTTCTTAGCTAACTAAGGGTCGGTAGGGCGAGGGAGACGCGTCGCGTTCGCGGGCGCACTCTTCTCCGGCGGGTTGGATAGAGTGGTCTCAACCAAAGGTTGTCTGAAAGAAATTGCTTTATCCGATAAGACCGCCTATTGTACTGTGTCAATTATATTTTCTTTGTCCTGTTTACTTTGTGTAAAATAAGGAGTATTCTCTTCTATTCTAACCTTGCGCTGATAGATGCTGCTACCCATCCATCAGCTGTATGTCCCGTAATCTCCTCTTACTACATCTACGAAAAGAAATAGGGTGGCTTATTGTAAGCCGCACGGCGTAGATATATTTTCCTACAATAATAAATAAAATGTTATATTATTACACCTAGCTTTCGAGTAAGTACTTACCTACAGGAGTTTTGTAGATATGAAAAAAGTCGATTTCTTGTCGAAACAATTGTAGCTACTTTTTTTTATTAGAAACACATTTTTTTTCTTTTTATATCAATTATATGTATCTATACCTATCAGCGAAAGTTGCCATCATTGCAATTCGAATCGTTCAAACTTTTTCGGAAACGAAGTCAATAGGTAGTTAGGTACCTATTACCGTGCACCGATTAATTAAAAAAAGTATGTAAGTAGGTATACTTTTAATGGCTTTTATGAAATGTCATAAAGTGTGTAGTAAAAAAATATACCTACAGCATTGTACTAAGTAGGTAGTATGTTAATGTTTCTTTTTATCTGTCCCATTTGACCCCTAAAACTAATTACCATTAACTTCCATATTTTTTTGTAGATCACACTGTTATGTTTTGATCACAAATAAAAGAAGATTTTTACCTTGCTTCTTTTATATTTGACTCTTACAGATTCTGAACAATGCGATTATTACGGGAAAATGTGTCTTTTCAGAGTAGGATTCTTCCTTTTAGATGTTATCTTAAATTCAAATTCAAATTCAAGGTACAACGTTCGTATTTTAGATATTTAACTATGACTAAGACTACCCACTGACCGATAAGCTATATTCGGTCAAATTGTCCGAAACAAAGTGCGACCGTTGCACCTTAATTTTAAAAGTATTAAATATTTAAATTCGGTAAACAATGCAATGGAGTACCTATACTATAATATAATGTTTTTTTTTTCACAGCTGGCTATAAACTTCTAGCTAGGAGAATGCCTACCTATATTATTATTGGTACTCTCCTCCAGAAAGTAAAAAAGCATGGCTTTATAGTCGTGATTTTACAGGTTTCCATCTATACTTTCATTAATAAATTTAAAAGTAATTTATAGTAGAAGAAGTTACTTTTTATTTTAAATTTGAATTCATTTGAAACTACGTAACGATCAACCGCTCCAATTAAATTTAATTTTTGCTATCACAACTACAAAATTTATGAAACTTTTAAACAAACCTTATCTTAAAACCCACAATCCAGCAAGAGTGCACTATTATTTAATATAAGATTGTATTTACTATATAAAAATAATCACAATATTATAACAACATAAAATAAACTGCGAAGTTTTAAAAGCCGCGATGGTATTGCGGAGGCGCTTCGAGACGCGACCTCCTCCCTCGAGTATAGATAGCAAACTGACTGTTGGTTGACTGATGTTTACATTGCATCATAGGCACATAATATCGTTAGTCATTGGCACTAGCATAGCTGGATCACTGCTTGATATTATTCCTGGTAAAAAAGCAAAAGCCTATTATGGCTAACTAAATAATTATGTCTATCAAAGGCTCCCAACGAATATGACTAAACGTAGTTCTAACGTTGCGCTTTGGCCATAGAACATTTAAGACTAAATACAACTAGTTCCATTAAGTTCCTAAATGATTTATTATTACCTATTTACTTCGTATGGATTGAGATTAATGAAGGTATTCTATTGTGTATTAACTACTGGGTTCCTAAAAGAATCTAGTGGTTATGTACAAAATGTGCAATCGATAAACAATAGGTACCTAGGTTTTATTACGAAACGATAATGCTGATACGATACGTAGCTAATATTAAATGCTAAGCGTTTACTTGTGTATTAAGCGTTTACTTGTGTATTAAGCGTTTACTTGTGTATTAAGCGTTTACTTGTGTATTAAGCGTTCGCGAGATCAATGGGAAATTAACTTATTTTTCCGAAGAAATATTTACTAAAAATTGCCTACGTTACTTTTTAGACCTTGGGAGAAGTAGTTAGGAAACTACGTTACCATATGGCAATGACTTTGGTATAAATGTCTTCATTAAATTAGGGTCGCTATAATACGTCTCTGAGGTAGGTACCTATATTATATTATTGTTGCTGTTATAGGTACCTACCTAGGCTACATTAACTAAATAAAGTGGCACTTTTAGAAAAAATGTAGGTCGCATAGAATAATCTGAGTATAATAGTAATTTTGCTCAAATCTATGAATTTACGTATACTTACGGGGTTACGTATTTTATAATAAATCACCCACGTAACTACCGCTCCCGTGGGAACATCATTATTAAATATGGATTATGTCATACCTACCGCAATATTGTAGCTTTCCGACGGTAAAAGGTTTTTCAAATCGGTCCAGTAGTTTCGGAGCCTCTTCAATACAAACAAACAATCAAATATTTCCACTTTGTATTATAAGTAAAGATAAATGTTTGTTTTAATTTTTAAATTTTAAGATGGGTGGTGATAATGGTTATGAAATAGGGGAATACACATGTACGTACGAAATCTCAAAAACTAAGTAGGTACAAATGCTAGGAGTCTCAAATTTTGGGTGTTCCTTTTAGGACGTATCTTCTACCTTCCTACGTGTACTCTAAGACGGGATATTGCGAAATTCAACCCCAAAGATAAAATAAGGCTGTCTTTTACCCTTTTAAGGTATTGTTTGATAATGATGTATGAACATTCTATAGTTTTATTGTAGGGTTTTCAAATGGAGGGCCGAAATGCATACGCGTACCCGGCCCCCGCCGACGGCGGATCGAAGGAGTGTCAGGGGTGTTTTAGTGTGGTGTGTTTAGCATACCACGCTATGGAGAGGACGAGTCCCACATAAGCCACCGCCAGCGCGCGAATATGCTGCAGCGGCGCGGGCGGTGGGAATGCGTCAACAAAAAAAAGGAGTTTTCAAATGACTGAAAATACAAATTATTTAGTAGGGCAGGAATGGGCGTAGACATGGGAGGCGAACTTGGGCGAAAAACTAAGGGAGCAAGCATGCGAGTAGTTACGCGTGGATCCAGAGGCGGCGTTAGGGTTGGGCGAGGCGGGCGACTGCCCAGGGCGCCAGATATATAGGGGCGCCGCAGCGCAGGCGCCCCTATAGAGCAAGAGCCCACGACGGCAAGACTTTCGTTATTTTATAAAAGCTGAAAGTTCCTTTGTGCATATCCCCTCTACAGGTAAGAACGACCAGGGACTATAGAGTTTGGGTTGTGGTTACTTGGGCAGGTAACAGGTAGTAAAGGTGCATAAAATAGTACCTTAAATTCGTAATTAATTAGTTACACTTTCGTTATAGTATAAAACCTAAATTTCATATATGTTACTTGGGGACCTATGAAAATATGTTACCTCAAAAGCCGGACAGTTTCAATGGTTTTTACACCTTGCCAGATACATTAAAAGTCCGCTTTAGGTTCGGATTGTTAACCCCTCTAAAACACAGGCGTGTCTTTTTTCGGCGAAACGGAGTCCATTTCAACTGACTCCGACTTTCTGGGATGTCTCCGTTCCTATCAGCAACCATCTTGAGCTCTTAGAGCTTGATCTCTCTTCTAACCTAAATTTCGGTCGCTATATCGAGTCCATTGCAAACACTGCAGCCAAAAATCTTGGCATTCTCTCCAAGGTGAGGTGGTACTTCACTTCGGAGCAGCTCTCTCAATACTGTTCTCATCTTTGGGATGGGTTTGCTAGATATCAGTTGGATGCTCTAGACTCATTGGAGCGCCGAACGAAGAGAGTCATAGGCTCACTTGTGGATGCAAGTCTTCAGAGCCTCGAACACCGTAGACGAGTAGCCTGCCTATCGGTTTTTATCGGTTACATTTCGGGGAGTGTGTGGAGGTTCTGCATAACCTGATACCCCCTTCACCTTTCCATCACCGGACGACTAGGCGCGGCTAGCAGTTTCACCCTTTTGTTGTAGACATTCCTTCAAAACGCACGAAGCGATTTGCTTCTTCTTTCATAATGCGGACGGCTAAGGAGTGGAATTCTCTGCCGGGGTCAGTTTTTCCGGCACGCTATAATCTGGACATCTTTAAGACTAAAGTGAACAGCTACTTTCTAGGCAAGCGTGTATCATCTTAGGCCTTATCTTCGCCTTCCATCAAGCAAGATTATGGTCAAACGTAAGCCTATATTAAAAAAAAATACTTCAAATATTCATCGACTAGTTGAAGTAGTACTAGTATGAATATTTGAAGTATTTTTTGTCTCCGATGTAAACAAAGCATATGAGCAGTAAAAATACTGCAAAAAACTAGCACCACTACACAGAGATTGATTCGCTCAAAACTCAATCAGGTATGTAATTATTATGACAAAATATTGTACATAATTTTTAAATTATTCAAAATTGTATAAACTTGTTTTTTTTTCTGAAACTGACGCGGAAGGCGATTTTTTCGACGATCATGACATCGACTGGACGAGTAGTGATGAAGAAAATGAAAACGACAATGATGAAAGTTATTAAAACGATTAAATATTTTTTTTACATGTAATAATCTAATAATACTTTTTTTGTATTTGATAATAATAAAATAACATTTTTTACTTTACATAACATGGCTATGAACGTAATAAAATTATTTTTTTATTGAATATCTTTAAAGATATATAGCAATCGACTTAGCACTCGCGCTCGCACCTACAGCGGACTTTCAATGTATCTGGCAAGGCGTAAAAACCATTGAAACTGTCCGGCTTTTGAGGTAACATTTTTTCATAGGTCCCCAAGTAACATAATTATATGAAATTTAACTTTTATACTATAACTAAAGTATTACTATAATTTATTCAACTTTAGGGGTGTCTGGCAGGGGGTAGCAACTGTCATAAGTGTCCGGCAATGGATGACGAGATTTCTAAAGTTATCCATAATAAAATATAAAAAATTAAGCTTTATACTTTAACGAATTTAAGGTAGGTACTATTTTATGCACCTTTACTACCCGTTACCTGCCCAAGTAACCACAACCCAAACTCTATAGTCCCTGGTCGTTCTTACCTGTATAGGGGACATGCACAGAAGAACTTTCAGCTTTTATAAAATAACGAAGGTCTGGCCGTCGTGGGCTCTTAGGCCACTAGGTATATGTTTTAAATTTTATCAGAAAGATCAGTGGCGGATTTACCAGCAGGCTCAGTAGGCTGGAGCCTATGGCGGCAGATTTTAGGGGGCGGCAAATTTGGCCCACATTTTTTTCCTTACTGGTAAAGAAAATGGATACGTCTAAAATTTTCTAGATTTAAACATTTGAGGACATTACATTATTGTAGTATTTTTAGTACTAAGTAGGGAGGCTATATAATATTGAACAGAATACTCCAACG
Organism: Nycteola revayana; assembly: GCA_947037095.2. Taxonomy (NCBI): domain Eukaryota; kingdom Metazoa; phylum Arthropoda; class Insecta; order Lepidoptera; family Nolidae; genus Nycteola; species Nycteola revayana. The sequence goes on along the minus strand of OX344845.2, from coordinate 9,292,917 downwards.
TCTGAAGAGTGCATCTGTCTCATCGTGAATCTGACCTGCTGGTCAGCTTTTGGAATTAATCGCCGCGGGCAGCGCCCCTTCCTTATACCAAATACTTTCAAAAATAAAATTTGGTATGGGTAACTATAGGTAACTAGTTTAAGGTCTGTAGGGGGCGGCAAAAATAGCCTACTGGCGGCAAATGTGTAAGTCCGCCACTGAGAAAGATCGTAACATACAAGTACTATATCGAAAAGTATGTGCTAGTATCGTTTGCTAGTAGGGAGCTTAAGCTGATTAAAACCTATCTTCGATCAACAATCTGCCAATCTAGCTTGACTAATTTAGCAACTTTGTCAATCGAAAATGAAATTACTAAAAATATCGATTTTGATTAACTAATAAAAGAGTTCGACGATAGAAAAGTTCAATTTTATTACTTTTAATGTATGTACCTCTCGCCCAGGGCGCTGGTAGTGCTAAACCGGCACTGCGTGGATCCTTATCTACATACGGACATAGGTGTAGACGATCAGAAAATCCTTCGTCGTACTTACATTCTTTGCAGAAACAATATCTTATACCAATAGGTAGTAGGTAGGTACCTACTACTGCATACACGAAAATGATTTTATGATATAAAGAGGTAGGTACTTGCCTCTAATGTGAATTAGTTTGCCCGAAATCGATAAGATGTAATGAAACTTGGAGGGAAGGTAAAACAGTTTGGAAGAGCGCAGTACAATTAGTTTACGAATTTCACAATGCGCGGGAAGAAAAATATACAGCTGTGCAGCCATTGCTTTTCTGCAATTGATTGGTTGGCCTCCCTAAAGTAGACTAGTAGACCTATGTTAGCCGGGCAGTTCTATCAAACCAATGAGGGATATTGAAAACCTAACATTTTGTGGCATAAAAGAAGGTAGGTATTCATTTTAGCCTTTTTTGAGTTCCGTAGTCCACAAGGAACCCTTATAGTTTCGTCATGTCCGTCCGTCTGTTTGTCCGTCTGTCCATCCGTCCGTTTTGGCTCGTACTCCGCCGTTACTGCACCGATTGTCACAAATCTTTTTGGAGAGATGTGACTATATGGAAAATCCAAAACTTGGTTTTAAAATTATGGACACAAAATTTTTCGATGGAACTATGGATGGATTTAATGACACTGCATCGTGTAGGGTATCGTTGGAAAGGTCCCTTGCTATTTTTTTTTTTTTTTATTTATTACTACAATCTGTCGCCATGCTGGAACATTAAGTAGTATATTGGTCGGGATTTTTAATGGCATGCTCGGTATGTGACCTCTGTCACATCCTACTTCACGGGAATTTATTTAAGTGTGTCCTGGGGCATTTTCCGTTTTAGTCTACGAGTTGTTTGGGCTTCTTCCATTAAGACTTTTGCTAGGCGGTTTGGGTGGTTGGTGATCCTTTTTTTATACGATTTTGTATACTGCAGAATTTCTTGTCTGACTGTATTGACTTGCAGGTCGTGATGCAGCTGTTCGTTTGTGACATACCAGGGGGCATTGGTTACCATTCTTAGCATTTTATTTTGAAATCGCTGTAAAATTTCAATGTTAGAGTGAGAGGCAGTCCCCCATTATTGAATACCATATGTCCAGATTGGTTTGAGTATAGTCTTATACAGAAGAAGTTTACTGTACAGAGACAATTGTGATCGGCGGCCCATCAACCAGTAGAGCTTTCTTATTTGTAGACTGAGTTGCTTGCGTTTCGTGAAAATGTGTTTTTTCCGTGTAAGCCTTTTGCCTAGGTATCTTGCGTGGTCTGTTTGGGGAATCTCGAGGTTATTGAGTTTTAAAAATGGGCAAATACCTTTTCTCAAAGTGAAGGTAACATTAATAGATTTGGTTTCGTTTGCCTTTATTCTCCACATCTTGAGCCAGTTAGAGATACTATTTAGTCCATTTTGTAGAATTTTTGACGCCTCCGTTGGATCCCGATGAGAAACCAGAATCGCAGTATCATCTGCAAAGGTTCCAGTGGTTATACAATCTGAGGTTGGTAGGTCAGAGGTGTAGATTATATAGAGCAGAGGCCCCAGGACGCTACCTTGTGGTACTCCTGCGTTAATATTACATAATCTTGAAAGTGCCTCACCATTTTGGACAAGAAAGTGTCTATTCTCTATGAAAGATTTGAGTATTTTATAGATGTAGTTGGGAAACAATGATTTTACCTTGTATAGTAATCCTTCATGCCATACCTTATCGAACGCTTGGGATATGTCCAGAAATATCTTTAGCTTCAAGGGACTTGTCAATTTCATTCATTAGTCTATGTATCTGGTCTATAATATAATAATAATAATATAATAATAACGTTTATTTAGCCAAAAAATACAGATTGTTAGGTTTAGAGTTCGCATTCAAGGTTCTTGTTGCAAATCTGTACAATAATGGTTGATCACTATGCCTCTTAAACTAGGATATACACCTGTATCTTAAGAGGTAGTGGTTGGTCGAGGTAATACAAAGACATGAACAACAAAAACTTAGCAAGAGGACTGTGCCCGTATACTGTTTGACTTACAATCCAAAAAAGTAAAAATAAATAAAAAAGTACAACCTAATAAAATAAAAAGAAGTGTGATGTGATGTGATGTCCGTGTCATGTATGGGTTGTATGAGGGTGTGTGTGCGTATGTGAGTAGGTGAGTGTGTGCGCATGTGTGCATGTGTGTGTGTATGTATGACGGGTAGCGTGTGTTGTGTTTTATTATCGAGTGTATGTAAGTAACGACTCCGTATAAGAATAGTCCTTCATTTGAAGCCAGTCGGTTAATTTAGATTTAAGAGCATGCGTGTTTAGGTTTGTGATGTTTAGGTGTTTATTAATTTTGGTATAGATGTGGGTACTTAGTGTATAATATTGGTGTGACGCGAAGGTTGTCTTGTGTGGAGTCCATGGTGGAAGATAGATTCGTTTATTTGGATTTCGGAGCGGAAGGGTACCGTGCCTCCGCAGGATGGCTTGGAGCACAAAGAGTTGTCGCACCGTTAGAACTTTATAAGTTGAGTATAATTCTGATGTTGGGAATCTGTATGGCTTTTTGGTAATCACTTTTAGAATGGCTCTCTGTGCTCTTTCCACCCGAATAAAACTAGTTTTTACGGCCCCTCCCCACACACCAATACAGTATCCAATTACTGATTGGCATAGTGCGTAGTAAATCATCTTCATGGTTCTAGGATTAGCCGACTCTCTGAGTAACTTTAGGGTGTGTATAAGGCGCAAAGTTCTAGTGGATATGGCATCGATTTGTTTGTTCCATCTTAGGCCGTCATCTATCACTACTCCAAGGTATTTAATATGGTTTGCTCTTGTAAGTGGCTGACACGTGCAGGAAGTGGAAGCATTTTTACATGTGTGAGCCGTTACAGAAAAAGCGGAAGAAGGCATTGCGTTAGACCGGATGGCAAATGGAATGTAGCTGGTTTTTTCTAGATTTAGTGTCAAAAGATTAGTGTTTAACCATGCTATAACTTTGCTCATTGCGGTTTCCGCGTCATACTTAACAGATTCCCAGGTAAGTCCGTCAACAAGGATTGCGGTGTCGTCTGCGTAGGCATAGATTGTACAATTGGGGAGATTTAACTTGCAGAGATCATTTACGTAGATCTGGAATAGGGTGGTAGAGAGTATTCCTCCCTGAGGCACTCCGTAGGACACTACAAACTCATCACTGAGGTAATCACCAATCTTAATGCATTGCTTTCGGTTTTTCAAATAGTCTTTAAAAATCTCCAGCGGTGTTCCGCGCACTCCAATATGTTCTAGCTTTGCAATAAGTGTGGGAACAGAAACCGTGTCAAAAGCCCTGGAAAGATCTAGAAAAATACCCAAACATTTGCGTTTATTATCAAGATTTGAAGCTACTTGTTGCGTGAGATCTAAAACTGCATCTTCTGTGGAAAGTTTGGTCCGGAAACCATACTGGTTACTTGCAATAATTTTGTTTTTGTCGAGAAAGCCACGCAGACAGTTGTTTAGGATCTTTTCGAAGACCTTGGACAAAGCAGGTAGGACTGAAATTGGCCTGTAATTGTTAACACTGTTTCTGTTCCCTCGCTTATATATAGGGTATACTACTGCTTTTTTAAAGGCTTCCGGGAATATACCTTCTTGTAGGCATCGATTGAGCAAATACGTAATTGGTGGGACCAGGGTGTTACGAGAGTTTTTTAATAATAATGAGGATATACCATCCCAGCCCACGGCACAGTCGTTACGTAACTGAAGGATTAAGGAGTCTACTTCAGCTTCATCCACTTCCAAGATGGTAAGTGAGCTAACGGGAGAGTTTTGTTTTTCGACCAGAGTAGGGTAAGAGTGGTCGTTGGCCTGGACTGGTGTGGTGTTTCTCTCAGATAAAATTTTCGTTGCCAAATTCTTACCGACGTTGCTAAAGTAATGACCAATATCATTTATGGAACGTTGGGGGTTGTCTTGTGTTCTGAGCAATTCCACAGGACTGGATTTTGTTGTCTGAGTATTAGTTATTTGTTTAATAGTTTTCCAGAGAGCTTTGGGGTTATTGTTGGCTTTTTCAAGTTCGCTGGTTTCGTAGGCGGTTTTTAGTTTACTAAGTAAGCTATTGCAAAAGTTGCGATAGCGTAAATATGTAGTTTTGATGATGAGGTTGTCTGGTGATTTTTTACATTTCAGATGCATTTTATCCCTATTTTGTATACATTTTAAAATACCAGGTGTGATCCACGGTTTGATAATTCTCTTTTTCCTAGGGATTGTGACTTGTTTTGAGTGTTTTAGTATTACAGATTTTATTAAACTTACAAAATTGTATACAGCTGCGTTTATGTTTTCTAATTGATAAATAACTGTGAAATCAATTGTTTCTAACTCCAATATAATGGCTTTGTGATTGAGAGAAGTTGCCGTGTATGCTTTGCGTGATGGGTTGGCGTTTTTGAGTGATAGAAGTATAGGTTTGTGGTCGGTCACATGCGCTTCTAGAACTAGTGTAGTCGCAGATAAAGACGATTTCACAAAAAAGTGATCAATGCAGTTCTCTTTACGAGTGGGAAGTACATGGGTTGGCAAAAGGCCGTGGGAGGCATTTAGTGTAAGATAGTCGAAGCTTCGATCATTTATACTTTGTGCACTTATATCTATATTTAGGTCACCTACTAGAACGGTATTTGAGCAGGAGGATTTAATATTATCGTAAACTTTTATCAGACTTGTTGTAAAGTTATCGAAGTCCTCTCTCGAGTTCAAAGAGGGGGACCGATAGACTGCTACCACTATAGTGGCGTGTTTACGACGAAATCCAAACTGATGGTCAGGAATGAGTTTATGTTGTTCTACTATAGGTGATATACGTAGCAACATTAGCGTTTCATATATTTTCGATGGAATGGGAAGAAGGCTGATAGGTCGGTATGACTTCGGGTCCTCAGCTGGTTTGCCAGGTTTCAATAGCAATATTATTTGTGCAACTTTCCACTGTGGAGGTATAAACTGTAGTTTAGTCATCGCATTATAGATTTCTGTGAGCAGCAGCATTCTAGAATCAGACAGTTCCTTCAGAATTTTATTTGTTATGAGATCATATCCTGGTGATTTCTTTGTGTTCGCTTTTTGGATTATTCTTCTAACTTCCTTCGTTGTGAATCTCTTTGGTGTGCTACTATCTGCCTCGACATCATTCAGATACTCGATTACCATTTTTTCGTGTCCTGGTGGTCCCTCGTAGGGATGGGGTTGGAAAACATTAGTCAGGTGTTCAGCAAATGTGTCAGCTCTTTCCTGGTCACTGCGGGCCCAGCTGTTATCAGGCTTTCTTAGTGGTGCGGAGATTACTATAGGTATCCTGCATTTTTGTCCTCATGAAGGATGTGTTTCAGTTCTTTTATTTTATGGTTTAAAAGTTTTTTCGTTGATGGACATCTATTTTGTTGCCACAATTTACGAAGAGCTCTTTTCTCTCCGATTTTCTCGAGAATGTTTGAGGGTATGTGTTGGTCAGTAGCCTTGTGCTCATTAATTGATGTTGCATTCCATGCTGCACTTTGGACACTGGTGGTATAATATTCAACGGCATTTACAATATCCTCTCTTGTTTGGAGTGCAATTGGTACACTGAATGCCTCATCCGTAAGAGCACGAAATAGTGGCCAGTTAGTCCGTTTATTATGCAATGTACATCTCTTAGCAGTTTTTCCAACTTCCGCGCTGATTTCCACAAGGATAGGAGAGTGGTCCGAGGACAAATCCCAACAACTGAAACAGGATATGTTTGATTTTGCTATGCCTTTGAAGATGCAAAAGTCTACTATATCTGGTATTTTATCTTTGTCGGAGGGCCAGTACGTGGGTTGTCCTGTCAAGATTATGTTCATATTCCCTGATTGAGCGCTCCTAAGAAGTTCGCGGCCTCTTGGAACTGTCAGCCTGGAGCCCCAAAATGTGTGTTTGGCATTGTAGGAGACTACAGCCTCTATGAAACGATTGCCAAGTGTTTTGAAGTAATCATTAAATTGTTCTTCTTTGATAGTGTGCCTCGGTGGGCAATAAAGAGAAGATATTTGTGATATCACTAGCGCCATCACTGACAACCACACTTGTGGCTTGTATATAGTCCTTGCAGTGTGGTTGGGATTGATGATGATTTATGATGGACTTGATGAGAATTGCTGAACCGCCGTGAGCTTTTCCATTTGGATGCATTGTATGATATAATGAGTTTGAGTGGTTTGATAATCCGTTGGCATTCCATGCACACAGTTTCGGGGTACAGAATGTAGCGACGTTCTTGACATGAGTTCGCTAAGCATCTGGGTCATTTGTAGCATCTGGTTCATGAGAGCCTGGATTGACGTGTTAAGGATCCGTACTATATCTCCTATCTGTTGATCAGCATTTGTTGCATTGTTATTGTTTAAATTCAGTGTTGGGCCGCTTTTCACGGTTGCTGCATATGAATTCCTTGGGCTAGTGAATTCAGCCCTTGTTTGACTTTCTTTGATGATAGTTATAGGTCTTTCTGGTCTCTTAAACTTTTGTCTGTCAGGCTGAGTATTTGGATATTTTATATTTTGCAATTCTTTGTAGACAGTACAGCCCTTTTACTTTTACCCTTAATTGGCCGGGTGATTCCCTTCACAGAGTATGCATTTTACTTTGTCAGAACGTTTCTTTCTTGGACAGTTTCTTGTATGATGGGACTGAGCACATTTTACACATTTGGGTTCTCTGTGGCAGAATTTTTGCGTGTGCCCGTATTGTTGACAGTTGGAGCATTGAGGAATTTCACGTTTTGGTTTTGGAGGTTCAATTTCTACACGGCAATTTAAGAGTGATTTGATACTATAAACATCCTTATTGTTAGGATTAGGTTGTAAGTCTATGAAGAATAGAGGGAGAGGTTCCTTTGTTTTGTTGTTTTTAACATTCCAAATATTATTGGGTCTATGGTTTAGTTCTTCTAAGGCCTCTTTTATTTCGTCAGTGTTAATTGAGGGATGAATGCGTTTTAGTACCACTCTGAAGATTCTTTTCTGTTTAGGTTGGTATGTATAGAACTCAGTGTTTCTATTCTTGAGTTCTTTGTATATATTTGAGTATGATTCAGGGGATTTTGGCTGAATTTTAACTCTTTCACTTTGTAAAATTTTGATTTCATAATCTCCGGGAGCTACAGCGTGTAGCATTATTGACAAAGGCTGAATGTTGCTGACTTTGTCAATGAAAAAGGGTGGAGGTCTAACTGACTGGTGAGTTGCTTGTTCCGTGGTTTTTAGTTGATCAGCAGTTTCAAGCTCGGCAAAACTGTTTGATGTTGCTACTGGGGCTGCCAACCAATAACTAAGTTTAGTCTGTTTCTGGATGCGTGTCGTAGTTTCTGGGCTTTTTCTCAGTCTTTTGCGACTATTCACTTCTTGCCAACCTTGTGTGGCGATATTATTAGCATGTTGATTGCTGTCTAGCTCGACGGTTTGTGCATCAGTTGCAGGTGCTTCCACCTGGCAAGGCCCACTGTAAGAGTTTGATCTTAGTCTGTTATTAAACATTCCTCTGTAGAAGATCTGTTGAGTAAGTGTTTTTTTACTAGAGCGAAATTCCCCCCCCCCCCCCAGAATCCGAGGGGCAGCCTTAACTCTGTTCCGGAGAACAGCGATCAGAGAGGTATTCTCCACTTTCAGTGGTACCCTCCTGGGGTAGTTTAGTTTTTGATTCCGCCATTTCATAATTTCTGCTGATCCACAGCTTTGTCTTTTCTGTTGGGGTGTGATCCCCTAGGCCGCGTCTTACAAGACTTAAGGCACGCCCACGCCTACTGGTTTTGGTTCGCGCTGGGTATTTGATTTCCCCAGTACCTCCCATATCTGGGGGGCATTCCCCTATCCACCACCCGGGGACGCGGTCGATGGGAGTCCAGCAACTCCACACGACAAAAACTGCCCCCCCCCCTTGCTATGCAACAAAAACTGCCTTGGAACTATGTAGATCAAACCCCTCAGTCTCGAGATAACCTAATACAAAGTTAAAATTAGAGCAACCCCCCCCCCTTAACTTTTGAAATATTACTAATTCTGAAAAAAATGTGATATACCTATACCTCTAAGTACTTTTAACTAAAACTAGCAAACTCGGTATCAGAGATAGTTATTTTTATACAATTCAACCAACTTATGTAATGACTGCAACAGTCATCCTAACAAAATGTATGGAGTCAACCGCAAAATAAAATTTAACTTTAGTAATTTAACAAAAATTGCCATTTTAGATATGCATCGCTACGGAACCCTTCCATGTGCATACCCGCTCTTGGCAGAACACATGATTTTTTTAAAGAGTGCATATTTAGAAATTGGAATATTTTTTATAGGTTATACATAAAAATGTCTTCAGGCTAGTAACATAATTACTTTGTAAAAAAAGAACAGGTTTTAAAATAAAAGACACATTAGCTTAAATGGTATCTATTATCACATAACACATAAATTAGTAACAAAATAAATACTAAGTATCATGTTTATAATAAACTAGATTTGGTATATAGTAAAGAATATTGTAGTCTTAATATTTATGCACATTGAGACAAAATTTGAGTGTAAGGTGTATTGTAAATAATGTGTAAGACGGAAATAAAATAATAATACATCAAAACATTTTCTTTTTCATAGCAGTATATCTTTCAGTATACTCATTGTATCCTTCCACTGATACTAATTGCTTTGATTCAAATAAATTACCATCTAGATTGATAGTATGAATTTTGGAATCTCGAAGTAAACTTGGCCTTATTGCATCTAAACTAAGACAATTTTCTTCTAATCTTAAAATCTTCAGTCTTGGAGCCTTATGTAAATCTTCACCAATTGTGGAAATTTCATTTTGACTTAAATTCAATTCTGCTGCATATAATTGGGACATACCATTGGGGATTGTGGTTATCTTATTATTTGACAACTCTAATACATCCAAGCTATGAAGCCCTAGTACTTGCACGGGAAAAGTTTTCAGTTTGTTATTGTTTAAATATACTTGTTTCAAATTACTCAATTTAGATATACAGTCCGGTAGGAATGTGATTAGGTTATTAGATATGTTGAATAGTTCTAATTTCTTTAAGTCGCCAAGGGAACTAGGTATTGTCTCAACCTTATTTGAATCAAGGTTTAACTGTTTCAATAATTTAAATTTATTAATATCGTCTGGTATCTTTGTTAATTTATTCTTAGATAGATCCAAGTTTCTTAAGATATCACTCAAATTAAGAGCTTCTTCTGGTACTTCTTTTAACTTGCTGTCTGATAATTGAAGAACACCCGTCTTTGACGCAGTATCATAATGTTGTTTCAAACCTGAATTACCCATGACGTTTAATTTAACAGAACTGTTGATTGGAATACAACACTAAAGGATTACTTATTCCAGAAAATCGCAAGTATTTATAAGGTAAAATGGGTGGATTTCTGTAATTTAAGCATCAAAATTCCTACACTCGTAATGACTTGTATTGAAAACAGAATTTTGTTTGACAGCTCATCTTTTATTATGATTAGTGCCTTTCTTTTTAATAAGGCACTTATTTTCTTGATGTTTTGAGCCTTGTTGGTTGACGTCTAACTTATAAAATTACTGCGAGAGAAGCAAAGAACGATAAAGAATTGATGTCCACTATCTGGAAAGCGCACTGTTATCTAAAACGCAAGCCGAAAGATAACTTAAGATAAGTACTCCGTCTAACGGTATTCCTTTCTTAGAAATAGATGCAAAAGCAAAAAGACAACTGACAACGTAAGGGCAGACCACGGGGCAGACCGATTTTATTTGCAATCGAGAATTCAATGAGTTAAAAATTGAAATGTAGACCGTGTTCGATTTATATTTTATATATTGTAGATATTATACAGTTAATAGTTACATTAGATCCAAAAATATTTATGTAAAATGTTGTGAGATGATAAGATATCAGGTTACTTTAGGATGATATAAAAAAAAAATGTTTTGATATCTATTTAAAGTAATTCAAATATTAAGTCGTTGTAAACAGTACACAGATAACGAACGAATTCTTTTTACTTTCGATTCAAAAAGTAATAGTACTTAATACAGTTTTAAGAATGTTAAAAGTATTGTGTGGTACTATAAATCCGATAAATTCGTAAAATAATATGGAAAGTGGTCAGCGGGTTATCATGATACAATGTGGTCTAACTGTCGGCTATGATTTTAATAAGTATAAAAACAGTTTTGGAAAATCATTGAACAAATACTTTTATATTTTGACGTTCATATACTGCTATATAATAATAATTGTCTAATAAAACCCTGTTCTTATTCTGCCCGTTTGACTGATAAATAATTATTGAACTGGCAACAAATTGCCATGACACAAAGTGTCGTGTTTATGGGATTGTTTAACCAATGGAGGAAATTCGAAAGGTTATTTTGTTTAATTTATTGTGGTTATTTAATGTATTTAGCTTTACAAGTATATAGATTACAAAAATGAAGGTGAAGTTAAATATTTAAATAAATATTTATCAAGTATTTATAACATTTTATTGTTACATTTTGTTACCGCGGGAAAACTGTGAAACGTTTGACTATTATAATGGCCGCAAAAGCGCCAATGCTTTACGTGTTTGCTCTCGTAGTCTGAATTTTAGGCTCAAATTATGTGTCTCCAATGCGTTTAATAGGATAGAAAATTCATAATTGAAATGGATATCAACGCTGGTAAGTACCAATTGTTTGTTTTATGAAGATATTACATGAATATTTTCAAACGCTTTGCTAAATTGTGATCATAGCATTTGAGCCAGTAATTTTTCTGAGTATGTGAATTCTTCAACGACATTTAATACTATTTTATTTAAAATCATAATGGGATTATTGTATGTAAACTCTTCCATGTATTTAAACAAATTCGTTAAATATCGTACGTGAGCACGCTCGTCATGAATGTATCACACAGAACTCATTCAAACGATACATAAATTGAATTTTAAGAATTAAAATCGTAACTCACCATACTCTATTTCATAACCAAAACACTGTTGACTCCAGCAACATGTTTACTGTTCAAATAATTTGTAATTTAATGTATTGGTGACACTCAATTGGTCTTATTGATTTACAAAAAGGATAATTAGTACTGTGTTAATTCTGAATATCAATGAGGTGGTGTGCTGGTTATGCCTTCAATATATTCAAGAATATTCAAATTAGAAATATGACTATATTGGAAATAAATGCTATCCAAATGTATGTTTCTGTTGTCACTGCTAGCCATACATACAAATTACAAATATTACTACTACTTATAAACTAACTGAAGATAACATATATTTTCCCTATAAATAACTCAAGGAAAATTGATAAAATATTCTTAATTCAACAATTATTACAATGGTCCCAATTAAATGTAATATGACTTTCCTTACTGTGAATTTAATAGTTACACCCTTTTTTTCTTAATTTTAATCAGTAGTTTTATATTGATTTCAGTAATAGTTCATTTATTTAGAATTATTTTAAGTCATAGGATTAAAAAATATATTTTCAGGGAATAATTGAATTAAAACCATAAATGCCAGTACAGAAGAAGTAAGTAAATTCCAACATCTATTGAAAATGGTATTATATCAAGTTCAGTGATGTCTCTGGTACCACAATAAACATATATTAACCCAGATACTCCTGAAACTATTTAACATTTCAGAACTCAGTTAATGTTGTAAAATATGACTAATATTTTGAAAAAAAAAAATCTGTTTATCTGGAAATTTCAAACCACACATTTCAGGAAAAGGTGTAATAAAAACAAAGTTTTATTTTGTATTTTGTGGTTTCATAATGCCCAATTGAAGTAAAAGGGGTTACTTAGATCTAATATAAATCAAGACCTACATAATAAAATATATTTAAACCCCTTAAAACAAATCATACTTTCTGCCTATCAACAAGTAATTCAACTGTAGTAAACACAAGTTTTGATTAGGTATAATTAAATATGTTTACACTTCAACATTTTAGTTTTTTACTTATAATTAGCGGTATGATTTGTCATCTGTATTACTATCAAAATGTAACATATGTATCACAATTTTAAAAAGCACTAAGCAGTCCATCACCCACACTTCATCTGCAAGTATTTAAATCTTAGTAATGTCATGACAATGTACCTATATTTGTTTTAATATATGAATATTTAAACTCACTAAAAAAAACCTACAAAAACAATCATATTACAATTATTATTAGTTTTAATATTTCACATAACTCAACAAACATTGATAGGTATTTTTGGTATATTTGCTATTCAATGTTTTGTGGCCCTCTTAGGTTAAAGCCTCCACCATTCTGTCTTTTGCAATCACTTCTTTCTTGCTTCTTTATAATATCATTAACCCATATTCTTCTTTCTTCTGCTTTCCTATACTTCTTTTTTTTATTGGGCCTGGGCAATGTCAGTCTGTGTTGTCTCATGAGTCCATCTTTTGTCTTTGTACCTCGCTACATGCCATGCCCAAATGCCACTTCTGTATTAGGCTATCCTGGAGGGCATCTGTTAATTGAGTCTTTTTATAGATGCCTATGTTCTTTGATTTGTTAAATTTCCGTATTTTCAAGATTCTTTAGTTCTTTTAACAGACAACTCCCGCCCTACGGAAATAAATCCTAGTGTCACAGGGGACTTCACAAACATAATTCATGGAAACAAAGCAGACTCAGAACAACTTATGTGGTTCATTCAAATTATTGTCCTGGGTGAGTATCAAACCCAATACAGCAGAACTCGGAAGCCACTGGCGTAACCACTGAGCCATTCAGCTTTCCATTGCATATTGACAAGACAACATTTTGTTTTTCTCATCAGAGTTGGTCTCTGGTATACTGTTATACATTGGCCTTAGCCAAATTAATTGCAAGTGTCTCCATTATTAGCTTTAATATTCCACATACCAATATAATTATTTTATTAAACATTGTTATTTTGTGTATAGATAATTTTTTTTTATTGTGTGGCACCTTTTCAAATTTGCTCCTCCGTTGTTTTAGTCCTTTCACAGTTGTTTACTATGTACATCCAGATATTTCCTAAGATATTTATTATATCATTAACCCATCTTTTTTTCTGCCTTCCTTACTTATTTTTCCTATATTAAGACTGGCCAATGTGTTATCTCTTTAGCTTGTGCTTGTGGCTCAATAATATTGTGTATTAATAACTTTTAAAATAATACCTTAGTATATAATATAATTATATACATATATCCACATAATAATACCAAACCACATGCCTGCATCAGCTTTGCTGGTTATGTATTTATATAACCACTAACACAATTTATTGTTGTATTATTTCTGCTATCCCTGTTGGACACAAAATACAAGTAAGTATATACTATTGATTATATATTGTTAGTTAACAAGTCCATAGAGTTCAAAATATGTAATACCTGGCTAGGGGTTAAAATGTATTGTCATGAACTTAATTTAATTAATTACTGTTTATTTGTTTCTTCTTCACAATTTAAACATTGATTATATTAGAATGTTTCAGTATCTTACATGCCTTCCATACTATTATTTATTATTTCTGTTAAACAAATAAGTATTTAAATAGATATCAATTCAAAAGTCATAAACATTTCATAAGATTTGGTTGCTGAATGAGGCAAGCCTTCAACTTAATTCTGATTTAAGCTGGAATGAATAGCTTTGGAGTCTGTCTCTCAATATTTGTAACATAGATAAGTTTACCTAAAAGTCTTAATTTAAATCTATGGCTCTATGGCTGACCACACATTGGGTTTGCGCGTTGCTCGAACGTGTAAAAGCCGCGAGCGCCGAGATCCCGACCCCGTCACCCAACCAACTTATAAAACAGTAATGATTCTATTAGTTATTAATGGACTTTTATAATTTGTTTCAAAGAGGTCTCCACGCAGTTGTCTCTGATCGATGCACTCCTGAGCGACCTTGACAAAACGATCACACCATGTGCTAGCAAAAAGAATGAGAAAAAAGAAGAAGAAACACAGGATGCGATGCCAGACTCTACTACCAACACGGAAAAGAGTAATGCTAATCCATTCCACTGTGGAGATGATGTTCTGGTGCCCAACAAAGATGGACGATATTATTTAGGTACAGTTTTGATTCATCATAAATTATCCCAATCCTTAGATCGTCAGTAAAGTTCTAACACCATGTAAGTCAAAATATCACCATGTAAGAATTTGGAAATGGCCGCAGCCCAATGGCTATGGCGTCTGACTTGCGATCATGTGGTCACCGGTTTGATCCCCATCCATTGCACTGCCGACGTGATCATCTGCACGAGTGGGGCTTAGCACGAGGGGTTAACAAGAATACTAGTAGATAGCAAAAACTCTTCTAGTAATCTTAAAAAAAAATCAGGACCGTAAAAAACTATTATTGGACGACTTGTGTTATTAATTGGCTAAAATGTGGGGTCTTCAGATTCTATAGCAAATGGCATCAAACCGCGTAACTGCCAAGAATTACTTACGTGGTGTTAGAACTTTACTGACAATATTATATTTCAACACTGAACTAAATACATAGCTACATATATTTTTCATGTATCTCACATGAAAAATATATGTGGCAATAATATTCATTGCAAATAAATTAATTTTTAATAGAGGATTCACTCCGCGTTTCCTTTAACCCAGGAACGATAGTAGAGCTGAGCACGAGCAATGACAATGACTCGTGCGAGGTTGGCACGGGCGAGGCGCGTTGTCTCGTCAAGTACGGAGACGGCACACACGCGTGGGCCCCCGTGGGAACTCTCAAGTTGTTGAGTGCCCCCCCGGCTGACGATGGGCGTATTATGTGCGTGGTGTGTAAAAGGCGGGAGCCCGCCGCCAGCCCCGCAGCCACAGCAGTCATTGCCTGTGATATGTGCGGTCGCGGGTACCACGCGAAATGTCACTCACCGCCCGTGGATGCTTTTATCAATGGTATAATATAAATATTATTTTATTAACGATTCTTTTATTAACACTGCTGTAGGTACTCACTTTATTTGCAGCCAATTATATGTTGGTGCATCTTTTTTAGATACTAGTATAATTTAAAATCGTGGAAATTATTTATAACATTTCTAAAATAAAAGTAGAAAATATAAAAAAAATATTATGACATAACTTGAAAAAACAAATACGTTAGGTAAGCATGGCTGGTTTTTTTATTTATACATCCCAGTCCGAGTATTTGTACAAATAAAGTTGAAGCAAGATATTTTTAATTTTTATTTACCTGAATTCTTATTCTCTATTTTTTTTTTCTTTATCTTTAATAAACAACATTATTAGGTAAGATAGGACCTAGGAAAGTCATCAGCAATTAATTATACACTATAACCTCGCTATGTGTGTAACTGCACGTTCTTATATTTCAGGTGCGTCATGGCACTGTAAAAGATGCGTGGACCAAAGGTACAGAGTGGCGGCAGCGGAGAACAGAGCGCTCAAAAGATCGGATATATTTAGATTTAAGGGCGGCCAGCAAAGGCGGCAACAGCAGGAATTGACCCCACCATGCGATGTATGTATATATTATAAAAATTACGCAATTTCAATAAAAACTACTTATTTGCACAAAAAATTCCACTTATTCAACGTTAATGTATACATACAGCCACTATACACGCCAAATAAACGCCTATCTTTTTTTTATCCCTTCGCCGCTGCGGCCTTCCCGCGCCGGCAAATGGGTATGTGGGACTCGTCCTCTTCATAGCGGTGGTAGGCTAGTCATACCACGAGGAGAGGACTCTACCCAATAACACCCCAAGGGTACTCCTCCGTACGCCGTTGGGGCCCAACAACCCATGGCTTTACTAAAATTGAATAATTACGTCTAGTCCTATACAAAAGTGCTTCAATACATAATATATCACATCATTGAATGTCCTGTTTCTTCTAGACCGCTTCTACTACGTCCTCTGCTGCTTCCGACGCAGGTAAAGATCAAAATGAGGTGCACTGTTACTGCGGAGAGAAAAGCGATTGGCTTGCACAGGTAAAACAATGCAACAAAGTAAATAATCCATTATAAGTAAGTTATCGTGGGCATATCGCATCTAGTCAAAGTAACCATTCAATAGGACGGCTAGCCCGCCAATCAAACGGCGACATTTTATTGAATGTCTAGGCCAATCGTTGATTGAACTAACACACCTAACATTTAACTAGTTGGCATATAGTAAGCTAGCCTCTTTGAGTTTGGCTGATGTAGGATCAGGCAGGTGATTTGAATTTAGTTTAGGTTTGTTTTTTTTTACCACCCAAAATAAACAATTTGGCTAGTTGTCCTTTAACCATTTAATTGAATGTCGGCGTCCAATTAACGGACTAGCCGTCCCATTGAATGGCCGATCCAACTAGTTGGCTGCGACATAAATACATAAAAAAAACTAGTTCCAGATGTCATAGAACGTCTTTTGTTAATGGTCTATTTTGACAGCGTGTGGCTTTAAACTTCCTTCAGTTTCTGTTGTAAATGTTTTACATAACCGCTAATCGTATATCGCAGTCGTATTTGCACGCCCAATGTGAAGTCAACTTTAGGGTGCAGGCATTTAAACAGCAGCCAAAAAAAACTTACCATTGCTACTACATTATTTGTAATTTCAGATGTTACTATGTTGTCGATGTTCACGATGGTTCCACCAAAGATGTGTATCAAGTTTACAATATCCATTATATGCTGGAGACAAGTGAGTACCAGTAATATAATTATATACCTTTTCTAAGAGAACTACACTTTTGGAATAATTGATAAGTTAATACAGTCTCATAAAATCATTTTATTCAAATATATTTGTACTCAATTGACAAAAAAGACAAATTGTTTTTATTGTAAATAAAACATAATTATATACAATTATACACAATTTAAAAGGACTTATATACTCAATTAAGTTATAATAAATCTGGTTGGCATTCCAATAAATTATATAATTAGTAAGTACTAATTAGAAATCCCTTTTTACACTCCAATACAAAATCAAAATAGATTTATATTATTATCAAAGTAGTTGCCAAATGATGTAATTGTTGGTCTTTTGACATTATTTTCTGAAGTCCATTGAATATACGGTTTTTAATATAATTGAGCGAGGGTTATTTAGCAATCCAATATAACTTTTTATTAAGAACTAGCGGCCCGCCCCGGCTTCGAACGGGTGGACTTTTATACCCTACCCCTGCCCTACCCTACCCCTGCCCTACCCTACCCCTGCCCTACCCTACCCCTACCCCTACCCTAACCCTACCCTACTCCTACCCTACCCTACCCCTACACCTAACCCTACCCTACCCCTACACCTACCCTACCCTACCCCTACCCTACCCTACCCCTACCCTACCCTACCCCTACCCAAAAGTATCCTATGTCCTTCTCCCAGTTCTTAGCTACCTCCCTACCAATTTTCAGCCAAATCGGCTCAGCCGTTCTTGAGTTATAAATAGTGTAACTAACACGACTTTCTTTTGTTTTTAAAATGTATTCTGCTATTCGGGACGGAAACAAATCCAACAAATGAAAAACCATGGCAATCGGTCCAGCCGTTCTCGAGTTATAAGTGTTGTAACAAACACGACTTTCTTTTATATATATAGATTTGGTTATTTGTTTTAATAATGTTGACAATGGGTCTGTACTTGGGAAAAAATACATTTTGCATTTTTTTTTTTAGGTTGTATATATTTGCTTGCGCAAACTGTAACGGCGGGGCTGAATATTTACGACGGCTGGAGCTGTGCTGGCTAGACTTAGCACATTTAGCTCTGTACAACCTCACTGCATACAATGCGCCCAATTACTTTGATTTAGACAGTGTGATAATGCCGTATATAATGGACAATTGGCATGCACTACAACTGCCCGAAAAGGTAAAGTACAGTGAAAAAATTACTTTATCTTTCTAGAAATATGATGTAATTAGAGTATTTTATAATTCTATAAAAAAAAACTACAAAAAAATGGTCAAGCCAATTTTTATATTTAAAATCTCATATGAAATTATTATCAATTATTACACAATGTGACTGTTGTCTAAAAATACTATAGCATGAAATGAAATTTATAATATCAGCATTTAAGTTTTTTTTTATTCTTCACCCAACAATTTTCTCCAATTCATTGATGAATTTGCTTTTGGTTGATACTTGAGACCCTTAACATTTTCGGGCTCCACAAATTAAATTTTGACAGTTATTGTAAAATAACAATAACATTTGGTTCGGTTAGATGTGGCGAACTCCAGTGAATGAGCGTCGCGAGAAAATTCTAACCGCACTCACGTCATCTCGCAAGCGGTTCAAGTGTGGGCGAGAGATGAAGAAGCGTGCCACCATCTGGGGCCTGCGTTTACGCCGACCGCCGCCACCGCCGTTTCAACTAGCAGCATTAGAGCAGGTACGGTACTGCTATACTTTTTAAGATTCCCATTTATTTTACTCCATTTAATTATGCCTGCCTTTAGTTCTTAGCTACAAATAATGCGTCCAACTTCTGATGAGCCTCGTCAAAAATAATTTTCAACATGGAAACTTACAGCTGATATTTTTATTAAAATACTAATTAATGATCTTGTTGTCTGTTTGTTAGATTAAAAAAGGCGATCCGTTGACGGACAGTCTAGTACGGGAGTACGCGCCGAGACTGAGGTTCCTACCACGCGCGCCCTCGCCACAAACTCCGCCCTTAGATGACAGGTCAGTTGTTGTGTTGTTATGACATTATATTTTGGATTTTTTCAATAGTCTCTTGAAAATTACTCATGTGTGTGGTTCCTTTGTTTCAGTTTACAACCTTCTAGCAGTAATACAGATAAAAGTTCCTATAAAAACCATAATCAAAGTATGATAGTGCCAGTAGACGGACATTGGTTGAATCTCATGATGGGCAAACGATTCCACGAAAATCTTAATTCTAACTCTAATTCAGAAAATGATTCTACTAGTTCCTATGAGTCCATCAAACCTACTGAAAATTATGAACAGTCGCCGTCGCCTTCCATTTGCTCCTCTACTCCTAGAAAATCCGATGCCAAAGTCAAACATGAAGAATCTTTAGAAAAAATATCAGATTTAAATGAATCAAACACAAACGAAGTTAAATCTTTCAATGAACCTCCTCCAGTGCCATCGCTTAACACTTCCTTAGTTTCGTGTACTGTTAAATTAGATAAAATATCCAAAGAGACTATAGTAGATATGAATGTGAGCAAGGATGACGCGAGTGTTGTGGGACTGAACGCTCCCACTACGCGGATAGCTACAATGAACTTAGAAGTATCTAAGTTGTCCACCAAGAACATTATTGAACATTCCAAGATAATGTCTCTACAGCATATGGACAGTTTGCCTCCCTATACAAGCAACTTCACTCATGACATGGAGTCTTCGGGAGACGAGACGTCGAGTAGAGGCACTCTAGACGCTATTATACCACCGCTAAAAGATTTCCAGGGTAAAAATAATCCGTTTTTGATGCAAAACACATATCCATCCAAAAAGCCATTCTCATCGACGACGAATGTATACAACAAACAGAATGGGAAGCAAAATAACATTCAGTCGCGTTTTTCATTACCTGTTAACCTGACACCATTGATGGGGCCTGTAGTAAGACCATTGAAAAGAAAACTTAGTGAGAAAGACATCGTCATCGGCCCTAATGGCGAGGTCAAGAGACGGAAATATAGGCGACCTAGAAAATATCTACAGTCACAGGTAATTTAATAATTTCACTGTTAATAATTGTGTTTCAATTAATTTTAATAAAGTTATGCCAATAAAAAGTTTGATTAGACAATAGATTTCCTGGTAGTTATTAAACTTCGAAGGAATTATTTTAATTCCATGTGAAATTATATTTGTCGATATAAATCCTTCCAATCCCGTTGGAAGATGATGTTTTAACGTTCCGCCCTCGACTTTATCACATAATCGTATGACATCTAAAATAAAATTGTTATCTAGTAGATTAAATAACTACGAGTAGAATAGTCTACTTCCGATGCCCTAGTAGACCCGATGTCCGAGAAGCTCGCGAACTATAAAGTAGAAGTTCAGTTGCACAAACCTCCCTTAAAAAATCTAAAAGTCATAATCCCTCAATCTCATCGCCAGCGACCGCCCTGAGCCGAGGTCCAAGCCCCACAGGGAGCGCCCTCTTGCGCACGTTGCTTAGTTTGTAGTTTTTAAGCCATTTATTAAGGCTAGAGCTCTGCTCGCCTTTATGCCCGGTGAAGTAGCAAAAGCCTCATGGTGTAACGACGTACGTCCGTCCACCTGAAAAAAAAGAATGGTCTAGTGTTTGATAACGATTCAAAATATTCATGAAATCTCATTTCCTTTCAGCTGAATAAATCATGCCCATTGCCTGACGACAACAAACCCGGTCAAATCGTAAACGAAAACGGTGAAGTCAACCCTCAGGGATCCCACATCAACAACGTCAAATTTCAAGGCAGAAGACTGAGACAGAGACAGGAGAAGAATTATTACGAGAACGCTCGACGGAACACTGGTAGTGCCAACAATGGTCATAACAACAACAGCGTGAAGAGTCTACAGCTGAGTCCTCACAAAGGGAACGCCGCAGCGCCGGAGGTGGACGCGGAACAGTTGTCCGCGCTGAAGTCCAGCGTGCAGTCGTACTTCCGCGCCGGACAGACGTTCCACGTGCTCGCGCGACGACACGTGCCCGATGCGCCGCCCGCCTACCTCATCGAGTGGGATTCCGCCGCGTAGTGCGACATGAATTTATTTAAATATCTATACATATTATTAATGTATTAATATATAAGTGCTTGTCTGTAGTCTAGTTGTACAGTAAGATCAAGGAATGTGATATATTATTATTCCCATTGGATTTATGGTTTTATTTTTTACAAATATAATATATTGGTTCATGAACGTCTTGCAAATAATTTGCTTAATTTATGTTTAACATAACCACTGGTCACCTTAAAATACAGCTAAATGATTTGACTGACCACAATAAATTACTCCACCATACAGATTGGTATTACCGGCCACCGTGGCGTAGCGGTATATGGCACACTTCTAAGTCTGAGATCGTGGGTTTTATTCCCACACCGGACAAGAAATCTAAGATTGTGCCGTCGTGCCTCGGAAAGCAAGTTAAGCCGTTGGTCCCAATTGTTATAACAGTCCCGAGAGCTGGCACCAATTTTTGGGGAGGTATTTGGCAAGCTGAAAACTTATCACATTCCTCTACTATTATACCCCAACACGGAGCTGCAGATCTGGCTGGTGAGTAGCGGGCAAACTTTTTTTTTTCGAAAATGTATTTGAGGCAAAAAGGCATTTTCTTTTCTAAATTCTTATTTTTTAGTTATAAATAATAGGTACTCCTTTAAAATTCAAGTTGCCTTAATTTTTTTTAATATTTTTGCATGCTTCTGGCAATGGCAATGGCAATCCCGACTAAATAGTCTGGCTTATTATTAATTACATTTTTTAAACATTAAGTAAAACATATGAAAATATAATATATTTTTAAAATATTCGAACATTTTAAACAATATTAGGACTCTTAGCCCCGCTACTCATTAGCCAGGTCTGTAGTTCTGTGTTGGGGTATAACAGTAGAGGTATGTGACAAGTTTTCAGCTTGCCTCAAATACCTACCCAAAAATTGCTACCAGCTCTCCTACTATAACAAACTTACCAGGGGATAGGCAGCAAAGTTTCCCTGTGCGTTACGACAATGCTGCGGTTACCAACGTGCCTGTCAAGCGTGGTGGCTATAGCCACCACGCTTGACAGGTTACAGCTACGGCTATAGCAGTGGACGTTATACGGGCTGATAATGATGATAATTAGCTTTCTTGCGCATTACAATACATAATTGTGAAATAAATCTGCGATAAAGCTGTATTATCAGTCTCCTGCAGTCCAATTAAGTAAATTGCCATAGCAACGCGACAGTACATATTTTCCATAAAATGCTTTATCTAGGCTGGAGCTCTGCTCGCCATTATGCCCGGTGAAGTAGCAAAAGCCTCAGGGCATCATCATCAGCCCGTACATCGTCCACTGCTGAACATGGGCCTCCTCCCGAGGGAGGGTTTTGCCATAGTCACCACGCTTGGCAGGCGGATTGGTGACCGCAGTATTATGTTGTAATACACAGGGAAACGCTGCTGCCCGTTCCCTGGTATACGCTTGTTATAGATGATGTTATAACAATCGGGACCAACGGCTTAACGTGCTTTCCGAGGCACGAAGGGTAGTTCCTCAACCGACCAGACCCGGAAAGAAATCTTAGAATTTACACAAAGATTTCTTGTCCGGTGTGGGGATCGAACCCACGACCTTCGAGACTTAAAGCGAACCAAATACCGCTACGCTACGGAGGTTGTCTGATGATGTCCATGTCCACCACTAAGAGCCCTTAAAAGCGAACGACACTCCCGTTCCTGTCACCCCGCATGTGACAAACGTTGAGGAATAAGAACACCCATTGTGGCTTTCACCTTAATATTACCTTAGTTTCTTTAGAGTTAAACTCAACTCTAATCACTCACTGAACCAGATCAGTGTTATTTAATAGAATAAAAACAGTACCCTATGATAGTAGAGGAGACGTGACAGTCTCCTCTACTATCAAACTTTTTTTTATATTATTCCTAAAGATGCCTATGATAACTTGCCTATCGAAGTGTTCATGGCTATTACTTATTCATTAGATTCACTTAAATAGCCAAACTAGCTGGTTCGTCCGGATTTTAGGTTTATGCGAACTGGCAACCCTAAACCCTATCTTGGAGAGGCTTGGGTGGCTTGCAAAAAAGTTACGGCAACAATTTGAAAGGACTACGTCTGCCCACACAACGCCATGTATTGATTGTAGACTAACGTAACACGTCATTTTGAGAGCCGAGGTATGCCACCGTTCTTGGACAGCGCCCTCTATTCTTGTTTAAACTTAAAATATGATCCCACTATCTAGAATGCATTACAGGGACATCCTGTCTCAATGCAGATCTTTGTCGGCTCAGACCAAATAAAAAGTAAACACGGAGCACTGTCGAATAATGCACTGAAGCCAGGTTTTTCTACATTAGTGTGGGTAAAATTGTTAAAAATAACGTTAAGCTTTGACACCCTTTCACGACACAATTCGGCATTTTTGTTAACAAATAAATAAATGAAGTTTGTTATGACATCTTCATGATGTCATAACAAACTTCATTTATTTATTGCACTGGCACTGAGACCACTGATATAGGCTGAGTCACAGTTTTAAGCTTCAGTTGTAAGCTGCATGAACAGGTCAAGGCAGAGTTTAAGCTGGCTCCAGTGCATTGCTCGCCGCGCTCCGTCTTTACTTTTTATATGGTCTGCGTTTGTACGCCAATTTTCATGGAATCTGTTCAGACGTTTGACTAACAACTTCACAAATTTTAACGTTTATCTACTTACTCATTAGGTGTAAGTATTATGGGAAGTTGCTAATAACGAAAAATATGAAGCGTCACGAACCTTTACCTCTGCGCTAGTGAGAGACTCGGACGAAAATATTCCTAAGATTTTAATTATTTAAGGATATACTACGGGCATATCCATAAACCCATAGTATATCCTTAATGGATATACTATTTTTTTTTACAAGAAAACATCTGCTACCTAAGTTAGTAGTGTAGTACCTATCAAAACAATTTAAACTTGCTCATGCACACTGGTTAACAAAAATTGGTTTTACTTGATGAAATGATATATTATTCCATTAGAATTAGTACTACATTCTTCGTGTTCCTTTTTAGTCATATTTATTGATTATACTAGGTATAACGTGATTTTTTTATTATCTATTCTGAACAAATACCAAAACGCTATCTGACACATATTATTGATCGTATTTTTTGCTTAAAGAGATGGCATACATTTTGGAAGGACATTATCTTTCACACATAATCTATGAAAACCATTTTGGATGAAATTTGACAGTTTAAGAGCTTGATTAGCATAGGTTAACTTTAACAAGTTGGTACGGCCCGCTTGCGCCACCCGTATTTAACCCAGAGTTATCTTAATTAGGTAACTCAGGGTTAGTTGCTAACACGGGGTTAAATGACCAATAGGTCATTTTTTTTCATTTACCCCCCCCCCCCCATTTATGGAGGGTTAAATTACTAACTCCGGGTTTGTAATGTCAAAATTGTTGTTTAGAGAGGGGATATGTTGCGATGCAAATACTTTTCATGTGACCTGAAACTCCTGAACAATGATTAATGATTTTTCATTGTCTGATGATGATGAAGAGATCATTGAATACATTAGCTCGGACCTTTTTAATAGAAGAGATGCAGAAAGATGTGATCATTTTAACTCGCAAAGAGACAAAGCATTTCATCGGAGATTTCGTCTGGGAAAGAGCGTTCTCTTTTTATTAAATAGAATTAAAAATAGATTGCAGTTCGCAATATCAGTAACAAGTAAGTAATTTACAAATGTTCTACTTGCCTTCTCATGTTCTAGGCCAGTTGTTTTGTGTGTGTCAGGATGGGGTGAGAGATGTCTGAATAGTCACAAAATGTGCACCAAATAACTGTACCTAAACTGTACTAAACTGTACCTATGTGGAAAAAACTGTACCTCAAGCAATTACATATTAAATAGATAGAGACACGCCGTTCTGACGTCAGGTTGGCGCGCATAGTCGTGTATCGCCCCAACGTGTAGGAACTATGTTCTGGAACATATATCAATAAACTGTACCTCATAAAACGGCCAATAAAAATAATTAAATCACATGTGATATTCTGGTCAAATCAACAACAAAAAAAATTTACTGCTTATTTATTTTATAAGAATGTATTCATTTTAAACATTGGTCAAACTCTTATCAAACATCATATTTGTGTGTAATAATTAGTAAACTCTCTCAAAACTTGAACATAAAACAAGAAATAAAACATTTTTTTTTTCAACTATATTAAGTTAGGCAGATTAGATTTATCTTTAAAGTACAATTTAAAATTTAGAAACACTGTCTTCTGATCTTTCATTCGTTTCATTTTATTTAATAACAAAACAATAACTAGTCACAAAAACAAAATAAGTAAGTACTTAAACAGTTTATTTTCATTTGCTTCTTATAACGATTCCCGCACGGTATAACCTTAGTATTTATGCAAATTGGAGTAAATATAATGGTACGTCTTATTATTTTTTAATGCATAGGTTAAGGCAGAAGTAATAAATAATGATGTATCTCACTTTTAATTAAAAATAAGTCTTAAGTTTTCCTTCCCGTTTATATTCTAATAATATTATATGTATTACGAGAAAACAAGCGCCTGTTGCGAATTAATCGGCAAACATACATGTCACTCGTTTAAATCAAATAAACGAGTGGTAATTTTTTTTTGTTATTGATTTGACAGATAACACTTTCAAACGTGTTATCTGTCAAATCAATAACAAAAAAATTACTCAAGTATTTTTTTTTTATTGTCAGTTTTATGAGGTACAGTTTATTGATATATGTTCCAGAACATAGTTCCTACATGTTGGGGCGATACACGACTTTTCGCGCCAACCTGACGTCAGAACGGCGTGTCTATATCACTATCTATTTAATATGTAATTGCTTAAGGTACAGTTTTTTTCCACAAAGGTACAGTTTACGTACAGTTATTTGGTGCACATTTTGTGACTATTCAGACATCTCTCACGCCATCCTGACACACACGTTGTTTTAGTACTAAACAAGTCTTCTTAACCAGAATCCTGAGCGCAGCGAGGGATTAAAGTTTGTCACTCGAGCTTAAAATAGTGTTGCTCCCGAGGTGGACACTCTACTTTTTATCACCCTCTATGAGAAAATAAGTAAGTGCAACTAATGAACAAGAATTTATTCGTACAATGAAGAACCATAAGACATAAGAATACTTTCACTTGAGGAAGACGCACTCATTTTTTATAATTCTTAAATCTGAATATGAATCAACTACGATCGATAGCAGAATGCATTTAATTTCGCGCGTTGTTTATTTTTCATCAACTTTTTTTAAATTTGGCGCGCTCGCAGTTTTTCAGCCAGTCACATATTCAATACATTGTTCCCGCATGGTTTGTGATTCACCTCTTTGCTGATTGAAAAATTATTAACAATATCCACATTCCAAATTCAAATCAATTTTGGTCCCTAAGGGATTAATGAGCTATTTTGGTCCCTGTTTTCGAGGAATAAACTAGCTCTTTTTGAATAGATGTGATAAAAGGTTAATGATTTACCTCAGTGTTAACTAACTCTGTACAGTACCCTCTCGCTAATCCGCCACCAAAAAATCCGGACTACCGGCGGATTACCGAAAACGGCGGATTATAATGTACAGGAACATCAAACTGAGGAAAACAACAAAAAAACATAGTAAATTTGTATTAGTACTTATGAAACAAGTTGATGCTTGTCGGCGGATTACCGAACCGAACGGCGGATTACAGAGAGTCGAAAGCTAACATCGACTTGCAAATAATGGGCGGATTATAGTAGTTGTCGGATTATCAAGCGGCGGACTAGCGAGAGGATACTGTATTTATTTAAATAATCCGGCGGTACGCGCAAGCGGGCCTAATTGGGCTAGTATCTAATCTAAAGGGGGTAAAACAAGAGACGACAGTTGATTTGGTGCTGGTTTAGGTACTTACTATTTACCTTCGAAACTCATTTAATATGATTGTTCTTGCATCTACTTTCCTTATTACGTTTAATCGGTTAAACAAACGCAAGTAGATAATGGATATGGCTCGCCTTAGCCCTTGATATGGATTCCAAAGCAGATATTGTAAATTACAATGAACAATATAATTCACAACATCATTTATTAGAATAAATATTGTCGTATGACAAAGCTAATGCTACCAACGTACACCAGTCATTCTTATTATAAAGATGAGAGCGTCTATGTGTAGACGTAAGGTGAAGATGGAGGGGTTGATAAAAGTCCCACATTAGCCATTGATAACTGTCCGTTTCTTTTGTCATTTCAGAATAAACACTCGAATAATTTCACGTAACACCATAACTTTATTGAAGTACTTATTGTGTTTAGAAAAGAATGGAGATACAATGGTACTTCCAGACTTGTACTAAAAGGATCTAAAATTATCACAATTAAAATTTTCAACAAAAAGTTAAACTTAAGGTTTGCCTAATTTGCAACATTAACTGTTAGCAAATTTCTAAATAGATGCATTGTCAATTGAAAGCCCAAAGCTTCACAAATGGCGAAAAAAATATATTAATAACAATTTAAACAACATATTACAATATGGAATGTCAATATATTTTACTTCATATCTACATTTTGATTTAGAGTTTGAGATTAAATTGCTGAAAGTAAAAAGTTTCTTAACATTATACTTACAATGTTTTGTAGTATTGTAATTAGTTCTCATTATTTTATGAGTATGCAGAATTGGTTTAAGATTTTACTACATTTTCACTGGAGTCATCTATCTACAAACATAAAAAGACATATTCCAATGTAAAATAAATATATTTCAAATCAAATGTATGACATTTGATCTGTTTCAATGACAGACTGATAAAAAATCTACTAACATTAAGCAATATTTATCGAAAATCGAATACGTAACAGAAATTCCATTTACTAATAAATATACACCCAAATCATTCCTCATTGCACGGTGAATTTACGGGGACATTATAATGTTATGGCATAATAATATAATTACAATCTTTGTCTAACATCTAAATAACAACTGTTTGTTGTTTACGAAACATTCAAATATTACAGCCGTACAATGAGAAATGGTAAGAAACAGTGTAACAGATTTCATAGTTTTAATGATTGTCTATTCTCAAATTACATAAAACACGTTGATTTTTAAATTTCAATCTACCACACTATCTTTATTAGTAGAAACTATAAAACAATTATGGAAGGAAGGACGCGTCTAAAACGAAATATAAATATAGACTTACGAATGTAAAGAGAGTTGTTTACCTTTAAGACCTTACATACAAACTTATAATACAAGTTAATGTTAATTAAAATGCAACCCTCTAATAAAGGCCCATAATACGCGACCACGAAATCAATAATGACGTTACAACAGTATAAGTATACCTATTCACAGCACTTAACCACATGTTAGTCAACTGTTTCACGCACAAAACGATCACAAACTCACTTCGGTGTCATACTGTCACCATAATTATCGATTGCATTGACGTAAAATTAATATTTATATACTCATATGTACAATTTATCGAATCGTCTTCAAACACATCATTACAGTGATTCCTCAAACGCGGCCATCAAATCGCTTTGCATGTTCATGTCTATCTGCCCCGCCATCTAAAATAGAAATAGAGTTATAGAGTATCTTCAATATTCGAATTCGATTGTGATATATAATTAACGCTGTTAACTATACTAAAATTAACAACATGACATTGATATTTGTGTGTTTTTTCTTATATTATTATTTTCATATTTTAACAATATGGGTGCATAAAAAGCTAATGGCTAATAAACACTACAACAGCAGTTGCTCTGCTGGTGTAGAGTTTTTACAGTTGAAAACCTTGCAAATAAATTATGTTACAAATTACATAATTTTGACAGTACTTTCACTGTCAAATTTGACAACATGTATTTTCGTACACAATCCGCAAATAGAAGAGAGAGATTCTGTAGAATCCTGCGGTTACCATGTTCTATGACGGAAGTAGCCGGCAACGAGGTGGGGTACTCACCGCTTCGCGTCGTCGTCGCTCCTGCTCCCGCTGGCGCAGGCGCTCGCGCTCGGAGGCGGCGGGCTTGTCGGGCGCGGCGGCCGCGCTGGCCGCGGCGGCGGCGGGCGGCGACGCGCGCGCCACGGGCGACACGCTGGGCGACGCCACCTCCGCGCTCTCCACCTTACGAATGCTACCGCTCACTCTGTAATACGATGTACTGCTTATAAACGATTCTTTATTCAGCTAATGTTTCCTATTACATATGTTTTTAATAAAATCTTCTTGAAATCAATAAAGTAAGTTTGTTTTACCCACCTCATTTTGTCTTCGTCGGGATGTCGCCTTCCTGTTTCTTGTCGTTGTCTTTCTCTTTCAGCTTGTTGTTCCTTTTTCCTTAGTTCCTGTTGTTCTATGAGAGCTCTTTGACGATCGATCTTCTCCTTAGCTTGCTTTTTGAAGGCCTAAAAAACAAAACCACATATTAAGTGACAGAATTTGATGTTATGTTAATCCAATAAACAACAGTGTATATTTCAAAAACTTACTTGAAAACTATCCATAACAGGTTTTTGTTTTACTTGATGGTTCGTGCTCACATTTGGTATGCTTTGTGGGCTGCCAGCTTGCGCCAAAGAGGACCAAGAGCTCGCATTTTTCAAATTTTGTTCTTGTTTCAGTTTAAAGGCTTGTGCAAAATTTGAATTTTTAGTATCTTCCATTTTTTTGTCCATTTCATATTTATTTCGGTCAGACATGTTATTAGTGAGCATATTCGAATTACCCGCTATAAGATCCTCAATAGGTTTTGCAGAAATCAATGGTTTAATTTCTTCCTTTTTCAACGCAGGTGTGATTAGACACGATGGGTTCGGCATACTGTGGTGAGATTGAGCTATAACGCTGTGAGGCGTCGAAGGCAGGGGGTCAAATATAGACGCCACAGACTGCACTCCTGTCATACCGGGTATGTTGGGATTTAAATCGGGTCTCAATATTTCACGTTCGTGCATTTTGTCCACGAAACCATTGTGAGGAGGAAGATAGAGCTCGGTCTTGATTTGGTCGGGAACGCGAGCGACGTCAGTCAATCCGCCTAATTGCGCCATCAACGTTTGGTGGGCGGCGTCCGGCATCATCTGTGGTTTGGGCAGGGAGAATTCTTCCTCCAGCCGCATGGACGACTCCGACACGCCGACGCTGACGTCCATCGGGACGTCGGCTTTGAGACTGCGTTCGAGGCTGGCCAAAGATCGCTCGATGGGATCGATGTACTGGGACGGATCGACTTTGTCCAGCCCGTTTCTCGACTCAGTTTTGACAAGGGGCTTGGGCTCCTCTATTTCGCGCATGACGGGGGGCACTGACGAGTCCGGCGTGTCCACTACGGGCGGTGAGGGCGCGGGGGGCGCGGGTGGGGGAGGCGCGGCCTCCTTGGGCTCGGGCGGCGTCACTTCGATCGGCGCGGCGCTTGTTTTGTGCTCGACGCTCGGCACTGGCGGTAATTCATTGACCACCTGAGGGGGAGGCGCTGGCACTACGGGCGCTGGCGCTGGGACTGTTTTCTGTTAAAACACCATATAAGAGTTAACAAATAGAACACATTCTAAATTTTTTTGATTATTCGAATAATTGTATTTTTATGGCCAAATTTAGCTCTTTCCTACTGTATAGGGCAATGTCCTTATTCTAATATCATAAGCCCGTATAGAAGTGATAATTACACTTTAAATGTATAATAATGACTGACTATACAAATCGCGAAATATATTTATTGAGCAACATTGCAGGTTTAACAACGAGTAGTATTTAACTATTATTCATAAGAGAAAAATCATAATTTGCCGGTAATTTGTAGTGTTACAAATTAATAATATGTAATAAATACTTACAGTTGGTGGTTGGTTTTGATGCTGTTTCTTTGCTTTCTTTTTAGGTGTCCTGCTGGGACCTGTACCTGTAAGAAGCACGTATGCATACTCGATATCAACACACTGAACGTAAATGCCTAACAATGTACAAATGTATACTTAGCTTGCCAGATAGCACATCCTAGTTGGAAACCTCACTAATTCTTCATACTTTTACATGAGGAGAAGCCATTTGTTTCAAAAACGTGTTCACTGATACCTGTCGTTTTAAATATCTGTAATACGTTGAATATGTCTGTGGTAAATACCTCAGTCATGTCTATAAGATACATATTTAAAGTAGTTCAGATCTCAGGTTATTAAATGAAATTCAAAATAAGTTACTTAAAAGATTTACTTAAATCGTTATATATTGAAATATATACAAAGTTTATTTATTTCCACTCACTCTTATCTCTATATTTTTTAAGTCATGAGTTGATTAAATCAATCTTACATACAATTTTACACACAGTGTTCTGTTTACATGTCAACTCTCTACATTAGGTACATTAACAACTAAATGTTGCGTTCGAATAACTAATTGCACCAAGTGTACATACTATTCTCTTAAAATGAAAGTTACATCGCACGACATAGGGCCCTTTACTTTGACATATTTCAAAACTTGTATACAATTTTATACATTTATCAAATGTATTATATATTTATTAAATCTATAGAAACTGGTTGTATCGGAGAATTAAAACGTAAAAAATTAGCTTTATAGATTTTACATTATGTAGTATCGGGCACCTATTCATAAGCAAAATATTAACATCGCATTTTAATACAACTGAATACCTAATTATGTTTTGATAAATTCAATAGAATTACCACAATGTATACAGTAAACTTCTTTGTTCGATCCCTTTCATACCACATTTTAGGGTAGAAAGATACCTAAATAAAATATGTTTACTACATACTAACTTATATCATAGATCTTTTGAAGCAACCTGCAAATTGTACTTGTTAACAAATAATATTCATATACTATTTAAATAAAGGTCTATTGATTAAGGCGATTTCATTGGGACCAAGCCTAAGTATCAACCAAATTATTAAATACTAATTGTTCTATTTCGATTAAATTGAGCTATTCAACCCGAAAAATAAAATCTAATATAAAACATAATTATAGGTGTAAATCATATGTAGTGTAAAACGTTCTAAATAAGATGACAATAACACAAAGTTTACAAGCAAAATGGTCTACATTTTACTCATCAAGTCATAGATACTAAAATGTGATGTTTGACAAATCATAAATAATTTATTTACACCAGTGGACATAGGATTGTCTGGCCTAGACAAAACAATTTTCATTAAAAAATTAAGTTTCATTTTATTTAGGCCTTTCATCAACTAATTATTAACATTATTGCAAACACGACAGACATTTAATTAATTTTATTCTTGAACCCCAAAATTTTGAACTGAATTACACATTGATTTTTTTAAATTTCAACAAATTTTAAATCATAAACATATTTCCAATATTCAGCACAGGGTATGGGTAAGTATATTTCTTTACAAAATATTTTGTTTTCATTTATTATAGTTATTTCGACTTAGCTTGGTTATAATGACATGAGAGTATTTAGGTGACCATCAAACACAGAACAGAATGTAATCTCAAGTTGTCATTTTCACAGGCTAACTTGAAACCACTATAATAGACTTACATATTATTATGAAGACACAGAACTATAATATTCATAAATATCTAGATTTTTCTGTGCCTATTACAATAACAGGATTTTTACAAGGATTTAAAGCTATTGTTTTGTTTATTAAATATCTATCAGGCCACCAAAATTAATCCATTATGAATGTAAATATATTTAATTTATATGTAAGTAACTATAATTTGCTTTGATACACTATAACGAGCTCATACTAATAGTACTGCTTTAAATATAATCAGATGTTGTATTACAATACATTTTACATAAATAAATTAAAAACCCTTGATTATTGACTCTAAAAATAGTTCTAGTGATGAACTGATAGACAATATTTAACATGATATTTAAATTTACAAGTATGCTTTTATATAAATCTTTAAAAAATCTGTATTAATAACAAAGTTTGCAAACAATTTGTGAAGGAAGGAGGCCAGCATTAGGTATTTTGATATAGTATAGACAATTTTGATCACACGTCACATATAATTTTTGAGAGCAAGCATCAAGTGTATCAAGCGTCAAACCAATAAAAACATACCTTTTCAATAAAATAAATTTTTAACTACAACATGTCACAAACGTACATCCTCCATAGAATTGTCAGTAAAGTCCATCGTGTGGCTAATTTTGCTTGCTAAGTTGGTATCCGTCCTTACACAATTGTTTGCATTACTCCCTACGACCGCGCTCGCGTCGCCAGCTGCTCGCGCCGATCCTCTTCGCCTCGGCTCGGACGTACCGACACTACTAACTATTCTTGATCTTAAATTAGCTCTCAAAGCCTTAACATCAATTCATTATGTAGGTTCAATTTCACACTCAAAAGCAATTAGTAACCGTGAGATCTGAACTGTTCATTAAAAATCCGCAATTATTATCCAAATTTTAAGGATGCAAATGAAATAATATCGCATTGAGGACATGATATAGTTAAAAATATTAATGTGAAAAGGTATTTCCTATTGGTTTATAAAAGCAAACCAAATCTCAGAATATTCTTACCCGAAAGCAAATTAATAGTATCAGCGAACACCAAGCTGGCTTCTCCTCCTTACTAACTGTTTTATGCCTTTTGCCATATTTTTTTTCATGCGCTGACTATGTACCCATTTATACACATTGAATCAAACGTCAGGTGGTATCCCTCTCCAATATCACAGTAATGAAAACAACATTTACTCAAACCTACTTTCTCATACTCGCATTCATACTCACAAAACAAATAACGCAAAAATGGGCATAATAATTTAATTTATACATTTGGCGCTGTTTAAACCCATTAATAATTAGCACCCGATATTTTCATTAAAAATGCTAACACAAACATACTATGGCTGCTAAAATCCTTTTTTTAAATGTAAATTGACTATTTGTTAACAAACTATAAAATTTTCCCGAACATTTACATGATATTTCAGTACCCGACAGATGCACTTTCCCCACACTTCATAAAAATAAATGAGAGAAATAACAACTGCCAAAAAACATCTAAAACCTGTGTTTTAAATTAAATTCTTAATATTGAGTCTTTAATAAATAAATACATATTATTATGTACTATACATACATTATATACTGAGACTTTAGTCCTAAGACATACATTTTACGTCTGACCAATCAAACCCATATCAATAACTTATTAGACTCAAGACCTCCATATTCAAATTATTCAATATATTAATACTTTGCAATCTAAGTTCTTTACATTAAGAGCTCTAACAGATTTTCATAGTCATACTCTCATTCGATCTCTGACATCAATTTGAGACTAGAAATATCTTTAAACGGTTAAAATTGCATTTCACATTTTAAATAAAAAAATGTGTGTAGTTTGGTCACATAAAAAAAATACTGGCTAAGGTAAAACTTAGTTTTGATTTTGCAACGATTGATGGAAAAAATGCTAACCTATACCTATTAATATCTCAAGCATTTGAACATATCCATACAAAGTGAAATATCCATCTTAGTTTAAATGCAGGTATCATTAAAATCTATCACTAAATCTGTAATTTACATGGTATGGTACGCGTGGAGTACCAGTGAGTGTAGTAGTAAAGGTCGGTGTCTGTCTGTGCAGAGTACAGTAACGTAACGTAAGAGTAAGTCGTCGAGTGTGATCTAACCTGCTTCACTGTCACTGCTGTCGGAGGAGCTGGTATCGGTGCTGGACGACGAGTTAGACGAGTCGGACGAGCTCGAAGAGGACGACATGCCGCCGCCCAGCGCTTCTTTGCACCCCTCTGTCAACAAACATTTCTCATTACTATTCCATTCTGTTATCAATACTTCTCCACTAACTACTCCGTATGACATGGAGGAGGATTGTTGGTAATCAATAAACTATAAAAATATTATCGACTCAATATTTCAATATTATTTCTCCGTTCGGAACATACTCTAGATCTAGGAGTAACATAAAATACATAACACACAGTATCAGGCCAATTTTCGGGCCAATAAGGAACTAGTATGCAGCAACTAAAATAATAATCTTAAAATTAATAAGACTTTTGTAAGAGTTGGAAAGTAAATACGGGCCAAAAGTGAGTCTTAACAAATTTATGAGTTTATAACAACTAACTTAATCATCGCTTGACATATTATCATGGTTTAAAATCAATATAATATCACACCTGAACTGCCGCGTTTAATATTGACCGAAATTAGTAAAGACCCGGGTTTGAGTCCCAGGTCAGGTAAAATAATAATATTTATTATTAGAATTTTGTTACAAGAAATTTTCTCTACAGGAAAATTTAAAAGTCTGCACAAATTCAGTCAAAGTTCTTCACCCGTGCCCGAGCACACTACGCTGCACCTAACCTCTCAACTGTCGAAAAGAGTGTTAGTGTATACTCATGCACTATATTTCAGGGCTGCAATATATTTTTTTTCCAAAAGGGCAGCTGCCCAATTTTTTATTTATATGAAATGGGGATTTACCCCGAGAACTCAATGATAAATTAGTTGAAGAAGTCCACAAATTACAAATAAAAATAATTATAATATGCGATTTGTAGACTTATTTATTGATAAGTATATTTTATTTTATAGTTCACGCTTGTGCGCGAACCCATCACTAGAAATTATATGAACATGATTGAAGACTTTTAACTCAAACATACCTTTTTTCTGTTGCTGTTTTTTATTTGTTCCCAGTTGCCCGGATACATCCTGTAACCGCTTTTCTAGTTCATGCTTCTTTTCAGCTATTTGTTCATCCTTGGATTTCCCGGAAACTTTATTACGATCTGCAAATAAAGTATATGCTTTTATATTCAAACTAAAACAAAATACAAAAAAAAATGTTTTGTTAATATATATTATTAACACATACAAAGTGTTACCAACATTATTTACCAGCGGGATAAGGTATAGGATAGGGTACTATTAATAGTATTTAATTTAATTATTTATTACTGGATTATTTTGGATACCATCAATTTGACTTCAAAAAACATATGAACGGACACCTTAACAAGCAGGCTAGAAGGTATTGTCAAAACCACGTAAATGTACTGTATATTAAATATAATTTATAATTTTTATTTCAAATTAATGGGCTAGGCTAACTTTTATATGTATGGTTGATTATAAAACGATACTACTACATTCACACGAACATGATCACAGATTACCAAATTATAATAAGTTGAAAATGAATAGTCAATTAATTTAGATGTACAATTCGTAAATGAATGAAGTCGTGAAAGTGCTCAAAATCTATACACGAAATGCGTAATGATAAGAAATCATGTGTCAGAACCGAGATTGTTTGTAGGAACTAAAGGTCACCCGAAGTAAAAGTCACTATTTGTTAGGTACACAAAGTGAGTGAATCACACAACAAACATAAATGTGTAAGTATGTTCATATTAGGAATCAATGCATTTCATTATTATTATTGACGATTTTTTTAAAGGTACTTTCCACTCTCACTTTTGAAAGACAGAAAAACTTGGTGGTTTCAACTCAAATTTGTA
The DNA here is from genome assembly GCA_947037095.2 of Nycteola revayana. Taxonomy (NCBI): domain Eukaryota; kingdom Metazoa; phylum Arthropoda; class Insecta; order Lepidoptera; family Nolidae; genus Nycteola; species Nycteola revayana. The sequence continues at coordinate 9,256,063 of OX344845.2, read as the reverse complement.
ACATACCAACACACAGGAAAAATCTAGTTATAATATAAAAACTAGTTATTAATGAATGATGTGGTAAAGATAAAAAGGTAGGAAAAGGGAAAAGGTAAATATTGTTGGTCTCACTCACAATATGGCTTACGTGTCTTTTTCCGAAGACATGACGCTACGTAGTTCTCCAATTCCCGTAGAGTCGAAGGTTTTAGGGTTTCAAAGTCTATTTCTATCTCGTCCGGATTGGAGTCTCGCAATGAAGGCTCTCTGCTCTGAATTATGTGCACCACTTTGCCGAGTTTATCACCTGCCACAAGTATTATTACTTAGTAAGATAGAAAATAATATTCGGCATACGATGCTTGAAAAAATGCCGTTATGCTGACTATCATTTTACGTTGCGAAGTGCTTCAAGTTAATTACTCTTCATACAAAGTCATAAAACTGCCATTACACCCAATCTAACTATATGAAAACAGAGCTAACAAGTTTTTAAAATGCTAAGCAATTCAAAAAAGTTAGCTTTTGTTGGTCGACGTCTATTAAGGAAGGCAATAAATCAACATGGTATAAGTAATTTTTATATATACACCTGTACCACCACTATAATGAGAAAGGCTCCGAGATAGAAAACGATCGTATAAAAGTGGTCTGAAACAGTGTATAACGCCAGTGAAGGCAATAAAGCGGTGGTCACCTGGCAGCTTGTTGATGTCGAGCGACAGCTGGCGCTTCTCGTCGTACGACATGGGCTTGGCGTGGTCCTCGTCGTCGGAGTCGGGCGCCGGGTGCGGCGCGGGCGCGGCGGGCGGCGCCTTCTTCTTGGCGGGCGGCGGCGCGCGGGCGCCCGCCTTGCCGCCCGCGCCGCCGCCGCCGCCGCGCTTGCCGCCCGGCTTGCCGCGGGACCCGCCGCCGCTTGCCACTGAAGTCAACCGATATTTTATTGATTGTACGAAGGCATATTTATCATATAAAAACTTGTCTGTATTGTTAAAACATATTTTCTTTAAATGGACGTCTGCAATAAATTGAAATAGAATGGGCTTGGTAAAATATTTATTTCTTTAGTCGTTATCGATCGAATTAAAACAAACGGTAAATAATGGCCAATTAATACCGAATAATTAAATTATGTAAGTAGAAAATTCAAAGGCTTATATATTTTGTGACATCACATCAAGAGATTGATCTATTAGTCCTCATAATGGTTATCTAATTCCAGCTTACCTAACTAACTTTCCAGCTTAAAACTGTAAGTAAAAATGAACGCAAACACTTACCTATATTATCAGTGATATTGTTCGCCTTAGCAGAGTATGCAGCTGCCGGAGTAGCTTTAGGTACAGCATTATTTGTAATTTGTTTCTTCTGCTTGTCCTTAACTTTCTTCTTAGCCTTCTTTTTGGTATTCGATTCCTCTACTAATTTTCTCATTTTCTCTTGCAATACAAGTAATTCTTTCTCTAGTAGCTTAACTTTATTATTTCTTTCTTCCTCAGAATCATCGGATTCGGAATCTGATTCAGAGCCCGATTCCGAACTCGACGCTGAGCTCCCTTTGTCCATGTGTGGCACGCCTACATGGACGGGTTCATCTGGAATCTTGGCGTATCTATAACAAAATAAAATATATGTTTCAATTTTACAATAAACTTATATAATTTTCTGTGTAATCTAACCATGAATTCCTGCGAGAACATTATGTAAAAAGATGTGAAATATTAGTATAAATAGTTACATATTTCACTGTTTGTATGAAGATTATTGTAATAAAATATTTAAAGGCTTCTTACCTCATTTCAAAGACATCTTGTAGTTTCCGCGCCATCGCAACAACATCGTGATCCGGGGGATTATATTTATAGCAATTTGTAAATATTAGACGAACATCGGCGGCGAACTCCGCTGCCGTTTTGTACGCCCTGTTGTCCATCTTCTGCTTTACCGTTCCCAGGTCCATAGGTTTCTTAATAATATCAAAATAGTCATGTAATCCAAGCAGTTCCGCGTCAACAGGTTTGTAAAATGGCCAGGCATAACCCTAAAAGTATAAATATTTAGTTTCGAGACTCCTATCATTAAAATCAAATGTCTAAACAAGCAATAAATACAATACTTACTGAATGTTTCTTAGAGAACAGTTCCTTTAAAATTTCATTACAACTCTTTAGGGCATCTGATAATTTTTCTTTATTTTTAGCTAATTGTGGGGTCATAACTGAGTGATGAGACGCACCCGCTCCGCTAGGCGACAATCCACCCATTTTAAAACTGTCGTCAGCTGTTCGACTTGCCTGCATATAAAATAATAGGTTAAGTGTCATATAATGTTACTAAGTATGTATAACTTTTGTTTTATTATTTAACGATGATCACCTTTTTCTGGCGGCCACTTTCTCTTCTAGTCGAGATCTTCGCAGGCTTTGGGCCACTCTGCTGATCAATGGTAGGAGTAGTGTAGCCTCCTTCAAATGAGCTGCCCATAGGTGTAGTAGTATCAGCTTTTCTTTTAACACCCTTTTTTACCTAAACACAAAAAGTTTTCTTATAATAACATTGTTTATGGGAGTTAAGTAATTAAAAAGAAAATGTTTACAAAAAACAATTGAAGTTATAATACTGAACAAATAGAAACCTTAGCGGGTTGGGTTTGGGATAGCGTAACCGCTGGTATCGTCGTAACGGGCGGCGCTGCCGGTTGCGTCACGTGGAAACTCGAAGGCTGCGTAGCTACCTATAAAGTCACAATAAGTTAATAATTATATAACTATTAAAAACGACAGTTTCAACAGCTCCCTCATGTTGAGGGTTCAATATGCGTCTTAGCACCTCTATTTTGTGACATCACAAATCGTATATGTACTGCCTTTGCATTTATTTTTGCTAGCTAAGCTTAGAATACGAGAGAAACTATCCTTTTAAACTAAAAATAAGCATTTACAACAATGTGTTACACTTTTATCACCATGAATTATTCTTTGGAACCACTCAGTTGTAAGCGAACTTAAACCTAATATAATAAAACCTAATATGTTAATATTAGGTTTATTTGTTATGAAAGACTTTCACAAAAGAATACAACATTGAAAAAATTCATGTCATATTTTAAGTCTGCTAAGTACACCTTTTTCAAATGTCCATATTACAGCTACTAGTACTTACTCTGATTGAAATTTAAATACTGTATGTTGAAGTTGAAATAAATAAACAAATAACAGGTAGATGACATACCTGTTGCGGCAATCCAGCATGAGTGGCAGGAGGCGTGGCAGGCGGCGGTGCCAGTGCGGGCGTGGTGGTGGTGTTGGTGGAACCCACGAGCGCGGGCGGGGGCGGCGCCTTGGCGGGCGTGCGCTGTGGCGCCGCACTAGGAACCGTCGCGGCGCCCGCTCCTCCGGGCGTGGCCGGGCCCGTTACACGCTTCTTGACACCTCCCTTACCACCTTTCGACGGCATCTCGATCTCTTTCTCCTCTTTGTCCATCTGCGCTATCTGTATACAACATATTTTTATTTTATTTTTTATGTTGAAAATGTCGCAATTGTCTTTGAGTCTAAAAGACACATGCTACATAATGAAATGTCAATTATTAATAAGTAACAAACTATAAAATATATAAAAAAAAATTACTTACCCTGTTCAAAAATAATTTCTCTAAGGTCTGCGCCATTACCACTACATCTTCGCCAGGCTTGTTGTAAACATAACAGTTGGTAAACATGGTGTTGAAGTCTTGAATACATTCTTGAGCTGAATAGTAATAATTGGATTCGAGTCGCTTCTTTATTGTTCCTAAATCCATGGGTTTCTTTATAATTTTATGGTAGTCCTATAAAACAACGATTTCTATTTAAATTTGGTCACTTTGAATAAACCTTAGTCTACGCAAGAACAATGCTTGGCTTTAAGTATTCACTTAAGTATCTCACTGCTGTAGTCTTTATAGTTATGATAATAGAGATCATCAAAGTGACACCTAATAATACCAAGTAAACTCATAGTCCCATGTATGGTGTTCTTGCATATGGGAGTTAGAAGGAAACATAATCTAGACAACCTGTCATTAAGTTGACTCATTAGTTGGTGACAATCACATATTAAAGAAGTTACATTCAATGTGAATACTCACAGGAAGGTTTAATTTTTTTGCATCAACTGGTTGATGAAAAGGCCAGGCAAATTGGTGTTTCCATACCGCCTTCATTACATTCTTTTGGAGAAATTGCAACTGATTGGTCATCCGTCCCTGGCGACGCGCCGGCTCATCTGGTGGGGCGCCATTAACCGGCTCCGCCGTAGGCTGCAGAACATTCAGTTTTATCTTAGTCTTATTGTTATCTTCTAAAATTATTTAGTTATTCTGTACACTAAGTTATTCTGTCTTTAGTTCAATAAATTATTTAAAATGAAATAATCTTACCGTGCTGGTTGTTGCCAGAGGGTCGACTGCCTGCTGCATTGTGCTGGAGTCAGCAATCTACCTGCCAAATTGACACAAACACTGTAGTATATATTTATTAACATTTTACTAATTTAAAGTACTATCTAATAAAGAACTCTCACCTCAAATGTAACAAGAGGTTCATCCAATTTCTGACTAAGAGGCATCAGCTAAACCCTCGTATTACACTAAACCATTCTATCATAATATAAATAGGTTGGTGCCTTTGCACCTAGTAGCAGGACATCCCATTCACTGACAAATAAAAATCCTACCTGAAAGAGATACATGGAGATTACTTAATACTTAGTTTGTCTTAAAATTTTATCAAATAGGAGTAAAAGACACATATGGTTCAATTTCTCACTAAGTGTTTTGATCTCATATATTATTGATTTATTACATTCATTATAATAAATTACCTTGCATTGGACTGCAGGGTAGGCATATGACTATTGAAGCACCGGAGGCCTTCACTGATCAAACAGCAGTGTGTTACCTGTAAGAAAGAAAACAGATTTAAAAAATGTAAAAAATAAATATATCTAATTTGGAATTATAATAATTTTTGGATGGTTTTTATGTAGCTTTATGATCATATAGAATCTAACCATAAATAATGTAACTTTATACCGAAACATCTTCCTATTGTTTGTTTATATTTCATATTCAATTCCATTATTTAAAAAATTCTATTAAAAATGCAATTTAGTGTTATCTCACACCTATATATCTATAATAAATATTGCTAGTTATTTCTATATCTATACAACTCTTTTTCACATCACTTAAACATTGTAAGACAGTAGAATCCTCTATTAGCATAAAAAAAAAATACTGTATACCTAATTATTTTTTTTACCATTTTCCATTATTATTTAGACTGTAAACAAATTTAACTAAAGATGCAAACAGCTGTTAGATAAAAATGACAAAACTATAAACATGTATTTCATATGGTATGTAGGCATTTGTTTGTAAACAAATACACAACTAAGTTCAATTGCCTTCAACTCAACATGTGGGTTTTAATTATGCACCATAAGTAGTATATATCAATTGAAGCTTTCAACTTTCTAAGTTTGAATGTTGGTTAGCCTTATAGTATAGACCTACAGACAAAATTTTATCAGGACCTATATTTGAATTGGTATTCATCCCATTGTACTTGTTGGACAATATCTTGTTGATGCCTGCAGCAATACTGCTGCTATACAGATTAAACACAACAACTAACTGCTATGGAATTAGTTATCAATTATGAATTTGAGAAAGTTCCAACCTAGTTTTTTTTGGAATGGTGTAATGTAAAGCTTTATTGTCTTTTATATTTTGTGTGAATATATTAGACAATGTTACTGCACAGATTTTCATAAGCTTTTAACCAATAAATAAAAGTGATTCTTGAGAAAGGTTAAAGTATATAATTTGACAAGGTTTTGTGTTAATTAAGCTTTACAAGCAGGCATGCAAAGCGGGGTCATTGATTTTTTTATAAGACATTGTCATTTTAAAATCCTAGCGGATGCAACAGACATTGTCCTGTATAAAAATATATTATATATGATTTGTGAATCGAAATCATCCAGATTGCCACGCAAACACATACAAAAAAATTAATTTAAATTGTTCCAGCCGTTTAGAAGGGGTTCAATGACATACACATGTACAGTAGAATTATATATATAAAAATTGTTTGGCCCTATAGATATTTATAAGTGAAATTTTAATTTAAGGAGTCCAGTACACCTTTCTAATAGGATTGTAATGTGAGTTTTGCAATGGAACTATGGTAAAAATTTGAGCATTTCATACAAAAAGCATAGCATATCATTTCATATAATATTTTTAAAAGAAATATTAATATGTTTGAGTCTCAGTATACTATTAAGGATTGGAAAATAATATTATTGACTACAACAAAATCTTTCTCTCAACATATTATGTATTTTACTTTAAGGCCTCATATTAAGAACTAAGAACTATAATTTAATATTCCTATTGTCAATTGGTTACTAGTTTATATAATATGACTTCAAAGAGAAGTTTGTGTCCAATAGGGGTTGTTTGTTAATAATTTTGTTTTATTGTTTGGCAGCTTTATAACATACAGATGAAATTGTATTGTACTTTGTAGGCCATAACATAAACATACAAGTTGCTTTTCTAAGTCAGAAGATATCAATATTTCCACTAGCATCACATCAGAAGTAAGCTTTATAGCATCATTGTCATAATACAGTTTAACTAGCATTAGATTCTATTTATTGTGAGTGTGTAAAACTATTTCACACAAAGCAACTATGCATTTTCCTATGTCAAAAATTGAATATTGAATAGTTTCAGTACTCAAGTTCAATGCAAGTAGCATAAGTAGTATAAGTAACTCTGCTCAAGTAATGTTCTACTGTTTGTAATAATATTCAAAGGAAATGCACTTGGCTTGAGGGTCATCCGATACTAAAATTTCAACAAAATTTATCCTCAAGCCTTTCATAATACTGTCTTTGTACTATGAATATCCATGCAAGACATACATGCATTGAGGAACAACTATAAGATACCTACTACCATCAACTAAAACAAGCTTCTTGTAATGTTAATCTTGGTGAAAATTTTCAACTGATCATGAGTCATATGCAAATTCGTAGAAGGACGCTCGAGGGGCATCACTATAAATCTAGAACATTCTCTTAGGCCATTACTTTTTTTATCCAGTTACACAGGTAATCAGGTACCAAGGTAAATTGGCAATAAAAATAACATGTTCGGCACGAATATATATTTGAAAATGAAGACTATCAGTTAAAATACAACGTACAGCTTTGTTTCTTAGAGCTATTTCATAAGAATATGAACAGATACATAAGTCTACTTACTACATAACAATAATGTTTCTAAAACAAATATTATACGACCAAAACAATTTTCAAAACTTAAAGGTTCTACAACAGTTCATTTAAACGTATTTTTAACTAAAATCAGTAAGTAGAAATGGGAGAAATTTGCCATAAAGAGGCCATTCACAAAAATTGAAATATTGCTCAAAACAAGCAACATGCACTTTCTACTATAACTAATTATGCAGCCCTATGAAAATTGCAACAAAATAATGAAGATTTTGCATCGAAATAATACCATTAAAGCTAAAAATTATGAAAAAAGACTTACGAAGAGATATTAACGCCAATATGGCGGATGAACTAAAAATACGATGTTAGAGTAACTTCTTCGAACGCAAAATGTATTGATTTGCTCCAGTCTTTCAGTCACTCCACACATTTAACTAAATCATAGTTCATAATTATTCGTGTTAATCCATAGTCTTAATAAAACTAATATCACTGAAATCTATAAACATTAAATAGAAGCACAACACGACCTCCGAAGACACAACGAACTTCAGACATGGCGGCCAAACAAGACCCCACAATGACGAGCGTCTCTAGGCATAGGTAAAATTTTCGTTTTGCACTGGAAAAGAAAATTCTAAAAATCAGCATAAGAAAATGTAGGAAATTGAGGTATTTTGATTTCTCATGAGTTTGTTTATCAGGATTCCATGTAAATCATTGTGATTGAGTACGATAGCGCTTATGTTAAATTCTTTCAATCTTTGATTTTTTATTAGGGTTATGTACAGAGTTGCCATAAAAAAAATGCTTATTTACCATTTACTGTAATATTAACAAAATAAATTAACACGATGCTTGCAAATCCAGTCAAATTCTGAATAAAATAGTTATCATTTCTTACTTTTAGTAACCTAACTGCCAATGCATGATTTTAGATAAAAAAAATCTAAAGAACTGCCAAACATTGGCAGTAACTAGACATTAATGTATATGTATAGGATAATGAAAAACAGAACTAAATGTTTTATTATAACAAATGAAACCATATTTTCATTATAAATATCTTCTAAAATTAGAATAATAAATTTAGTTAGACCATTGATATTACCCATCCGTGATGTTTGGTTATTTAATTCGGACACCGATCACGTCTTGTCGTTTTATTATTATAAAATAATCCGGTATTACTTTGAAAATATATATTCATAATTTGGAAGGCATGTGCTTACAGTTCTAATCCTGTCTATGAATGTTTAACAGTGAATATTGAAACTATAGTTTACAAGACATAGATAAATTACATATTTTAAAAAACAGACTTAAAAAGACCATACCTAAATTAAGTTATTTATAGTTATACCACAATACTAAGAGATAAATAAATAATAAAAAACAAATAAAACAAAAATATTATTTCATACACAATTGAATGCTCATATTGATTGCTTGGCGTTTTACATATACGAGTACTTTAAACGTATTATAATATCGTATGCGTCAAAATTAGATTTAACATGTTTATACGCTTTATACCACCCTACTACGCCAAAAGTTACACCACGAGTGAAACCATGTAGCATGTAGCGCTGCTAGTTTTTTTATAACTCTATTTTTTTTATTAGGCAATATTTATTAATGAAGCCACATACACTGATATAATACTAATAACGGCACATACTATATGCGAAGCACAAACAAATTCTAGTAACTTTCGTCGGTTAAAATAAAATGAATTAATTAGCTCTCATAGCCTTCAGACGATCCAGCCACTAAAATTAGGTTTGAAGGTTTTAGTTATTATCCTTTCGATAAAAACATATAAAGTTGCAAAAATTATCTTATAATAAGTCATTCTGGCTTTAATGCATGCACTTAAAGAATTAGATTTTTTGTTTGTACGTAATAATCAAATAATTTCATTATTTATAACCATCTACAACGATATACCAGATTAAATTGATGAATACATTATGTGCATTAAGAAACAATACATAATTATAATAAATGATTCCAGGAAGTAACGCTTCTATGGAATTCTACTACCATATATTTACAATTATTATTTTAAGTCATTGAATAATGGAAATATTCGATTCCTATTTTTAAAATATGTAAAATATGACAATGTTAATGAATACAAGGGCCTATTTCAAAAGAATATCGTTATCACAGAGTAGCTTATATAACTGGATCGTTATGTGAATGAATTAAGTTATGAATCATCAACGTCGTCTCAAAAGGCTTAATTTATTAGTTCAGGGTTACCAGTTTAGTGGGTGTCTCCACAATAAAGGGGGGGATTAAGAATTTTTAGAGTTATCAAGTTATCATTAGTACATATTGTTTACGTTATTATCAAAATCGCTATTCGTCTCATATCCATTAAAATTATTTCCAAAACGTTATACAAAATGGACTTTGAGATGGGAAAATTCTCCAATTCATCTGCGATAGGTGTACCAACATTTTATCGAATTATAATAAACAACAGTAAATTAACAACGGATTCTCCCTTTAGTATTATAACATTATTTGTAGTTTCTACACAAAACAAATTATTTTGAATTAATCAAATACGCAATAATTTCACAGTTTTTGTAGTTATTCAGTGATGAAGAAGGAGGATATAAAATATTTACTTCCTACAATATGTTAAAATCTGAAAGACATAGGAATATGTATGATCTATATAAAAATTTAAAGAAAATGAATTAACGTCATAATTATTTTATGTGAACTTTTGCATTACCTATTTAAATAGTCTATGTTATTCCGAACGCAGACAAATGAAAAAATCTAAGATTATTGAAATCGTAACCACTATTCTCTAGTTGTAAATGATGAAATTAATCTCTTTGGAGTTAAATACTTAGATAAGAAACTCATTTCACTATTGAATATAAATCCCACAAAACAAGTTTGACATGAGAAACTACTACATAAGACAAAATAAATCTTCAACCATCCATACAACTTACAGGTTACTAAAATCGATGCAGCCTAATAATCAATAACACATAAGCATTGTAAACTAAGTTAACCAAAAAACATTACAAATATAGTCGCAATTTTTCATTTTTTTGGCAGAAAAATATGTGAGCTGGTAACCTACCAGGATATATGTATCGCTATTTCAAAAGATATTGTTAAACGGCTCTAACGGATAATCTATTTAAAACAGCTACCTACCCATAAAATTAAAAAAAGAAAATCTTATATTTTGAGAGTTGGCATCACTGTGTTTGTTTGTCATTTTTTGTCATGCTGTCGTCTGTCGAGTCGACTGTCGAGTTGAATTTATTGAATGTCAGACAGAGTGCACTATTTCTTTCACGTTGAGTCGTTCACCTTCTCTTGACTTTTTTATGGAACAATACTTCCAAAAACTTATCTCGATAATTTTTTTAACTGTATTTATTTATGTTTTGGTTATACGCGTATGACACCAACATTTGATAAAAGAGAATTATTATAAATTGCGTCAAAAACATATCATCATTGTACCGAGTAAGTATTTATTATTGGTAACAATATTATGTAAATGTCTTTCAAGTAACATAATAGTATAGTGTTCCTACCTAATTTTATCTCATATTAAATATATCGAATAAAAGATCTACCACAAATAAATTCCAATTGTAACTTCATTAGTTAATTCATCAGGAATATTCAAAATTTAATAAATAAATGATATTACCAATCTCATTTGTACGTAATAAAATTTATAGTTACTGACATGTTTAAGAGTAGTAGTAGTACCTATAGTCAGTACTTCAGTTGCTGATGAAAGGTGCCCTAGTTTTTTTTTCATTACTTTCACTTGAGGTTTTATATCCTATCGAAAATGATAGTACATGCTTTACATATCAACATTCTAATTACTTGTCAATATGCTGTTAGTACATATTTGAATGTTCAATTTATGTCATTAGATCACTGGATAAGTTTTTGCTTTATGTGTTACATAATAAACTTAAGTTTGGGAATATTAACATGAATATACACACTTTTAAATAATAATAAAATTGTTGTATCACTACTTTGTATATTGTTAATCCATCACAATTAATTTGTTATAGTAGAATGGTACATCCCTAACAATATTACATATTATTATAGTTAAACATTTGCATTAACCAGTAAATGCTATTTACACCATAAGTGTCATATATCAGATAGTAAACTACTTCAAAATGTAATTTGGATATTTGTATCATATCATGTGGCATGTCTGTAACACTTTCAGGTCCAAATCACTGAACCAATTTTTATGAAATTGGGTATGATGTTAGACTAGGCATTGTGAAAGGACCCTGCCCTATGTAACTATACCATTTGGTCATTGAAACACACCTATGCTAGTTCACTAAAAAACAAACACATAAATAGTTAAGCCATAAAGTAATTTTGCAAGAACTGTATTTATAATAAATTCCAAGAAAATGTTATTGTTTCTGTTATTTTATTAATATTATTGTTTCTTATGATAATAAGATAAGATAACTTGACTACATTATTAATTGAATCATTCATTTTATAACATAGCCTGTATTATCAATTGAAGAATTTTGTACTAGATATAAATATTTATTTTATTATAACACAAATATTAGGTTCATATTATTACAATCAGACCCATGTACCAATTCAACATGCAATATCAATGTTATATGTAATAACAATATGTAATTTAATATGTACATGTTTATCAACAATACATGGAGATGGAACAATATTACAATGTTTTGCCTCTAATATGGAATAGTTGAAACTGAAATTCAATTAAAAAAGCAAAGTTTTTATTATAAAAACTTGCATATGGCATCATAAACTATTTATAGCAGTGTTGTATTACGAGCAGTCCTTATGTGAAGTACCTAATGAAATATATTATGATGATATAAGCTTGTTATGTTAGACAATGAGAAGATTATTATTACAATATGATAGTGGGCATATTTTATAAACTCTTCACTGTCTTCAGCTGCTTACTGAATTAAAAACATACTTCTGTTAATTAAACAAACCAGGAAGTGTAAGTTATTTTAAATGTAAAAATAGTTGAGAAGATATGTGCTTTACACATTTACAACAGTGCAGAAATAATTTTTCTATAAAAAATATTATGATATAGTAAATACCTCATGTAAAATATATGGTTTAATTTAATTTCATATCTTTTATATAATAACCTAAATTGATCTTGCTGTACAATATGATTGGGAATTTTACTTCACTAAATTTTATTTATTAGATTATATTAACCTTTTCCACAGATAAATTCAACTATGATAATAAAAAAAAATATAGAACTGCCTTACTAACCATTGGCATATTTTTTTCACACTTATCTTAATTCATTATGTTCTATATAAAATTATCAAAATATTAGGACACAACTTTGTTGAATAGAGCATTCATTTTGCTGATGTGAGTTTATCAATATACTAAAAAACAAATTATTTCTTATTTAAGACATGAATGTAGACCACAGCAGCATGAACCACTCCCAACATGATCACATGAACCACCAGCATATGAATCACATGGACATGGGTCACGGGAGCCATACATCACATGAAGGTCATGTGATGCCTATGAACACTTCGTTTCTACAAGATATTGTAAGTTTTTAATTTTAGTTACCTAACAATATGATATTGTAGCAAAGTTAAATTGGTAATAAAAGTAAATTAGTTTTACTTATCAAAAATTATTATGCAGAATTTAAGTGTTTTTCCAAGAATGATGTAGCTATGTTCACAATCAGCTCATAATACAAATGAGTTTTATAATTTACAAATGATATACATTTACAAATGAGTTTTATTTAAACATCTCTGAGTTCCGAGTTAACAGAGTTCATGTATTGATAGTAGTATAAATATGTAAATTACAAAATTTTATTTGAATGTTAACACTAATTAACAGTTAAAGCTAATTTTTATGTGAATAAATTTTCTGAATACATTTTCTTTTAAGTAAATTTTACTGAGGTGAAAACTTATCAATCACCTCCACGTCAGTAAAAGTTAAACATAGTATGGTAGAAGACATATTTAAACACAAACATTTACTAAATAGTTTTCGAGTTGATAACACCTTGGATATATGCTAATTGCTTCTTACTCTGTATGCTAATCCGGCATGACTGTGTATACACAGTACCGTCTGTTTGTCAACTATGCATATGTCATAATAGGACTAAGAATATCCTATTATAATTTGATATTTAGGAGCATTATACCAATCACAAGAACAAAATAGATTTATGAGTAACTTTGCTAGTATAAAAAATATTAATAGCAGTATATAAAAAAAAGTATTACATGGTTAGAAATTAAATTTGTCAAAGTGTGGAGTATTAAATACAATGCAGCACAGTTAACATATTATTATTATTGTTAAGTATGCTGCTGACCACATTATTTGCCGTAAAAATACTAACATGTACCTAAACCTTTGGTACTAAGCATAATATAATTGAAGGGACTTAGAGAGGTGTCTAGCCTTGGAAGTGCAGTAACTGAACAGTTGTTAACAAATAACGGACTTCCACTTACTACCACACCCACATACAGTTCGCCTGCACTCGCATTGCCCCTCAGATAACAGGCGTGAATTTATTTGTACTTTAGGTACTGAGGTAAATAGGTAACTAGTAGGATCAAATTTATGTGATTTGAATATGTGACCTCAACTTATTTTATATTTAATAGAATAATGATTCTATAACATAAAAAAATATTAATTACCTACTAAAAAAGGTTAGAAGGTCATTACATTACTTCTGGAAATCATATTATAATATTTATATCAAATACCTACTGGTACTCAACATTAAAAATAAAACAAAAAATATTTTTTATTTATTTTAAATAATCATTATAAATAAGGTACATATTTTATTTATTTTTCAGGGAGATCTAAATTCAAGTAAAGCTGCATTTGACCACAGATCCGATATGAATGCACAAGACCATCATGCAGCACACAGTGAGCATGGAGGAATGGATCACAGTATGACTGTAAGAACTTACAAACCAGCTATCTCTTTCTTTTAATCATTTTTAATGCAATATACCAGTTGAATCATAGGCCGACATTACACGCTCAATCTGGATCGAGATCCGTGATCGCGGTAGATTGATATAAACTGATTTGGATTGTTGTCACATTACACAGTCAATCCAGATCACGTCAGTCCACTGTTCGCAATGATCACATGAAGACGTGTGCTCAGGGGATTTTGATTGCCAATAAATAAAAAATATGAAGCTTGTGTGTTCACAATCGCGAAAGCCTCCGTAGCGTAGCGGTATTTGACTCACTTTAAATCTAGGAGGTCGTGGATTCGATTCCCACGCCGGGCAGTAAATCTTTGTGTAAATTCTAAGATATCCTTCCGGGTCTGGTTGATTGAGGGACTACCCTCCGTGCCTCGGAAAGCACGTTAAGCCGTTGGCCGATTGTTATAAAATCATCTATAATAATCGTATATCAAGGAACGGGCAGCAGCCTTTCCTTGTGTGGTACAACATAATACTGCGGTCATCAACCCGCCTGCCAAGCGTGGTGACTATGGCGAATACCCTCCCCGGGAGGAGGCCCATGCTCAGCAGTGGACGTTATACGGGCTGATGATGACGAATTGCAAAATGGATCTGAACAAAAAAAGCATGTGTAGTAATTAATTTTAATATGTATATATATTTTTTATTCTCTTATTACTACTAGTAATTTTAATAGTATCTTTCGAATTATATGTTGCACATTAGATGCTCAATCTGGATTGCAATAAACGGATCGAGATCATGGATCTCAAAATATTTGATAATTTGCGATCCGATGTCGCGATCCGTCAATCACACACATTAAACAGTCAATCTGGATTGAGATCATTGATCTCGATCACGGATCTCGATCCAGATTGAGCGTGTAATGTCGGCCATAGGAATAGCTATGTTAAAAAAAAATATTTCTTTAAGAATCTCGCTTAAAAAACCTAAATATATAAATTGCACTCTGTTAAAGTGAAAGATCGCTGTATAGATTGAATTTGAGTTCTTGAATTGTATAACACTTATTTGAAAAAAGTGTTTACTAGCCTGTTCAAGACGCACTTGGCATGCAAGATTTCATTTCCATTTCATTTTGTGGTGTACCTTTCGTCAGTTTCCTACGCAAATTAAAAAAAGTGCTGACTCAATCTGCATAAATGTTTTTATTTTTATTATTAACTTATTATTGTCATATTCCATTTTTTCATCGTGTAATATTAATATGTCTAATGGAATATTAAGAGAGGGAAAAGTTTAGTTAAGAGACAAAAGTAATATTTAGTTGTAGAAATCAATAGTTTACATATCAGTATATCTATCGTATTCTCCTATAAAATGTAATTCATTTGAAAATTGGAAGTAAACCTAATTAAGATTAATGATTATCTTATTTTATTTTAGTTTCACGGGGGCTACTTGGAGACTATTCTGTTTTCATGGTGGCAAGTTACAGATATAGGAGAATTTGTTGGATCATTTTTGGCAGTTTTCATTATGGCTTTATTTTATGAAGGGTAAGATATGACTACTTATTTCTTCATCAATATTTTAGTCAGTTATCATTAATTATACTCTATTTGACGTAGGAATGGTGCTTACACAGCACCATTCCTACGTCAAATATTCAGTGTGAATTCAGTGTGAAATTTTGCCTTGTTAGTTGCGGTCATTCATGTTTTATGAGCTCATTGGATAGGTCCAATTGAGAATTACAACAATGTAGAAGAAACCATAGGTTTCTGTTGCTTGGTTTTTGAGTTGAGAAACTCGAGAAAATTCCATAGAAACCATAAAATCATACCTAAGAACCATTTTTTTAGCTAAAATTGTGGTACTCAGTTAAAATACTTCTTTAAAAATGACGATGAGTTTAGGAAAATAAAATTAAAAACCACTAGATACGGTAAAAAAATAATTTATATCAAATTATGAAAATATTTTTTTTCTCAAAAAGAGTAAAATATATGCAATCATTTTAAGGCCCAATATTCTTGTTTATATATTACTTATCCCTTATAAAAATATCATGCAAAAATTATGCAGGACTTCAGAGATATGAAAATAAAAATCACCAGGCTAGGGTTGTCACTCGAGTATTTCTTAAATTCTGTAACTGTTTTCCAAAAAATAAAATCGTACATGGTAATGGTAATAACATACATAGTAAATAAAGCAACATAAAATCAGTCTTCATATTAATTTTAATATGAAGACTGATTTTTTTTTTAAATACCCAGAGCGGATTTTTTTTTATTTTTCTAGTGACCATTGTGTCCACCCCTGTCAACCCCTTTCCCAGCTACTTAACCTTTTGGGACACCCTGTATACCCTTACGCATTAAAACTAATGACAATTTTGTGCTGTGGTCAAATCCAAGACCTCAATCTTTTAGGTTTTGTCGCCCAATCAAAATACAATACCAGTCAGAGTCCAAAGATTTGATCTCCAATGAAAAGAAAAGGGTAGAGGAAGAGATCAAAGAACTTACACCAATTTATGCCGAGACATTCACCGGATATAGTATTATTGGGGATCCAAAACTGTATCTAACTCTGATCGATGGGAAAGTATATACGGTGTGCCTCTTGCAACGCTACATGTACATAGTTCAATAAGTTAGATCAAATCTCGAAAAGACCAGTCAGCGCAGAATCATTACTTTATGGATTGAGCCCTTTACATGTCTGGATATGGATATTTGAGTTTCTTCTCCATCTAGGATACAAAAATGACCCTGCTGTCCAAAAATGGAGGGTAACAAAAAATTCACCAGAAGGCAAAATCGTCGAAGAACGAAAAAAGCGGATCCAATCAGAAATTAGAGCAAAACTAGGGTAGCTTGTCGATGTTGTTCGTCCTAACGCAGGAACCACAAATGACGGCAACACGGCACGCACTGCACTATCAGATTTGCACCGAGAAACATTTGCAGATATTTTAGGCATAGAAAGATGGCTTGTTAACGACCTACACACTATATTAGTGGTGCTCTCAAGCTATCTCGAAATAAATGTTGAAAAGTTTCAAACATTTTGCACAAATGTTGCCACAAAATATGTAGATAAATACAGGTGGTGCTACATGTCCGTCACTTTGCACAGAATATTAACGCATGGGAGTCATATCATAAAAGCAAGCCTTTTGCCAATCGGTATGCTATCTGAGCAAGCCAGTGAGTCCCGAAACAAGTTATGGCGTTACGATAGGGAACATCACACACGCAAACTAAACAGAAAAACAACAGTATTAGACCTGTTTCACCGCGCTTTAGAGTCTTCCGATCCATACATTACTCTTAACAGTTGCAAAAAAGAAAACAAGCGAATGGTTCTTCCCGAAAGTTCTTAGCCTTTTAAAACCCACATTACAAAATGTAATCATCCATACTGATCCCGTACTAAGCGCTACAAATTATACAGATCTAGATACTTACAATTGATTTAGACAATATTGTACTACCATCAGATTCAGAACATAATATTTTTGCTCACTCAGATAGCTAACTAACAATTAATGAATGAACCAATAATTTTTTATATGTCAAAAATGACCTCTTAAATTCAAAAGTGGCAAGATGACTTATAGATAATTGACCACATTACATTTAGTTGCATTTCAGCCAGCGTCCCAGCAACAAGTCACCATATATCACCACGGAACTAAAATTCAAATTAAGAATATCAGGAATATAAGGAGAATGTGTCATGCATTAATTTTATTTCCAAGCGTAAAATGTGTCAATTACTGTTACCGCATTTTTAAGTACAGTTATGTTAGCTTACAGCTGTCCTATCTATATTATAAAATTCATTGGGCAAAACACAAGGAGCAAATTACGTCTCAAAAAAAATATAACCCTATTTCCATAGAAATTTTCCTTATCCTTAGAAATGCAATATCTCCGAAGTCCTATGAGATAGGCAAGTCATATTTTAAGATAGTATAGACAATTATATGATGCATCAATATAAAGTGAGAAATATTGCATAAACTCAAGGAATACGGAAAAAAAAATGTTTTCGAAAAATCATAAATTAGTAAATATGTCTCAAAATACTGCAGCTATAATTATTTGTTTTTGCATAGAGCTAGACGTTATTGTCCTAGGTCGACCTGATTAGCCTCGGGGAGTAGGGAAAATGGGCCCTGCTCCCTATAGAGGCTGACCCGTGCGGAGGAGGGACGCCTGAGTACTCCGGGCGTCCCGTTAATGGTTATACGGGCCACACACAAAGTGGCCCCGGAGAGTCCGCGGCACCATCCAAACTGCGGACGGCCGCCGTAGGGGTTCACCGGAAATGCAAGCGCTTCTCAGCGATACCCGGTGGCCCTCACACTCATGGCGGAAGAAGGAGTACCCGGGGGGTTTTAGTGGCGGTAGGGTCCTCTCCTCGTGGTATGAGCAGCATACCACGCACTGGAGAGGGCGAGTCCCTACATATCCCACCGCTGTTGTTTTCACAACGGCGGTGGTCGAATGCGTAAGTGCATTACCCCCCGGTTAACAAAAAAAAAAGGTCGACCTGATTATAAAATTTTAACTTTATGTTATAATTTTACAAAATATTCTTAAAAAACAGTTTTTTAATGAAATCAGATAATATTATTTTTTTACAAAACTAAGCAAAAACGACTACTAGTTACTTTCCCGATGTTTGACATCATAGTAATACCTAACAATTGAGCTCATAAAACATGGATGACCGCAAGTAAGGCAAAATTTCACACTGCACAGTTACTGCTGTGTTATGGGCAGATTTCCATAAAAAAATAATCGATACGGTTGTCACTTATCACAGTACCTATTTGAAATCGAATACTGCATTTAGATACCTACCCTATTGCGATTTCGGCGAAATCAACTTTATATCTATCTTATATGTTAATATAAATAAATATTGTGTTGATTTGTGTACGTTTTTAAAACTCGAAAGATTTGCATCAAGTTAGCTAAATTTTTTACACAGTATACAGTAGGTTGGGTATTATATATTATAAACAAATATTATTCTACAAGTCATAAAGTACGTCATACCCATTTATAGTAATAAACGTAGGTATTTAGTTAAAATATATAATATACACAAGTGTTATTTACTTTTATAAATTATTATGTGCGTGTGGTGTGAGTCTGAAAAACTCTTTGAAAATGTGCTTAGGATTTAGAGAAAATTCCAAAAGAATTGTGGAAGTTGGAATCAGATTTTGTGAAACTCAAATAATCGAGTTATGGACTGTACAGTTGGGCCCTCAGTTCTCACATAGAGGATTGAGGGCCCGCCTGAACCTGATAAGCTATGGACACTACAGAAAGTCTGCCAAAATCTAAGCTGATGCCAAACAAAATTTGTGAGCACAAGATATTATAGCAAAACACTGTACTACTTTATATATCTTCGTACAAAATTGGCCCTCAATCCTCACACACGTCAAAAGTTTATTACGCAAATAAAATGAAATCATTAACTTGCAGCTACTGTTTAAAATCCTATGATACTAAATAAATTGTGAAATTTTGTGAAAGCAAGAACAGGTCCAACTTCTTGTTGTTTGGAAGTTATGACCTTGATAAAATTCGGGCCCTCAGTCCTCCCATTTATTTTGCTTTCGTTTTATTACGCGTAGCGTATGAAAGATAAGACAAAAACAAAATTGCCTCTTTTTGTGAAAAAAATTGTGCAACAAAATTGGTGTCATATGTTACAAATAAGAATTATGATAAAACTACAAATCTTAATAGATACCGAAATCAACTATTTTTAAGTTATGTATGTGAGTAGGGTGACAATAATTTCTTTTTAACCTCATTTTATATACTTTGTTAGTAGCGTTTCTGAGTGATGTTTTTTAGTTCCATCTGCTGTTGCAAAGTAATCATACCTAAGAAAATATTTTATTGTTTACATAAATGCACAATAGTTGTAATATTTAGCGTAGTTACTAAACAATAGATTTATGATAGTGCAGCGGAAGTTGTAGGTGATAAAGCATTAAGGCGAGTTTTATGAAAGAGTTATAGTGAAGAACAATAATAATAATATTTTTTTATATTAATTTAATTAAATACGCCATCGCTCGTACAAGAGCATTTTATCTTTTATGTCTGGGTATGTACCACATTTTGCATTGCAATCTTCTAAAGAAAACTTATGTCTATGTTTTATGTTACGTTTAAATAGCAATACTGATGGTACATCGCCGTAAAAAATCATAGTATATACAATAAAAACATATTCAGTTACAGCATTTTTTTTTATATGTTATAATAAGTGCTATTTATATCTATTTCAGACTGAAATACTACAGAAAACACTTACTATGGAAAACATATACAGGGCTTCAATATTGTGCCGTTTCGCCACCTGATAAAGGTGAAGCGAATATGTGTGCACCTGACGACCCACAATTACAGTTGAGTATTAATTTGATTAGTATCGAACATTTACACATTTTGCCTATGTGCAAACTCTCCTTGGGGAAAACCATGTTCAGTAGTAGACGTTATATGGGCCGATGATGTTACAACATGTTTACACAGTACAAGTTTGACCTGAAATTTGGACCATAAAGGTGAGATTAATTTGCACTGACCAGTGTAAATGCAGACAGCTCCATCTGTTACTCAAAGCAAAGTTCAATGGAACTTTGCTATGGGTAGAACGTTTGAGTATTTGTTGACAGAGATGTACAAAATACCATGAACAAAGTATCTGAAATACAAAATACAAGATAATTTTAAATTAAGTATTTAAAATACCAGATACAAAATACTTTCGAGAATAGTATCTGTAATACTAGATACAAAATACGTATCTTCTAAATACTTCTTAAGATGAAAATACTTTTGTAAGAAAACAAGATTTTATTTTAATTATTTTTAGTTTATTTTTGACCACCTCCGCAGTTTAGCGGTATTTGGCTCGCTTTAAATCACGTAGGTCGTGGGTTCGATCCCCACGCCGGACAGAAAATCCTTGTGTAAATTCTAAGATTATTTCTGGTTCTGGTCGGTTAAGGGACTTCCGTGAGAAAGAAAGAGTCGCCATCTATCAATGTGATGATCGACTAATAAGGACAGTTTTACGCATTTATTTTATAAATTTCTACTAACATATTACTAAAAGTATTTAATCAGTAAAAGTATTTATAAAATACTAAGATACCTAACACAATATTGTATTTGTATTTTGTATCTTGTATTTATTTAAATACAAGATACAAAATACATTTATTTAAAAGTATTTTAGATACAAGATGGAAATACGTATCTTGTATCTGTATTTCAGATACTTGTATCATAGATAAGTCACATCTCTGTTTGTTGACTACTGTACCATTTGTTACTGTGATGGTATAGTGTTATGAAAATTTACTAAAATATATAATCTACATTAATTTTTCTCAAAATAGTAAAAACAAATAAACCCAACCTTATAGCACAAAGCTGGATACATGCCTATGGTTTGTGCTGTAATGTAGGGTTACAAAATAATCTATACTAATATATAAAGCTGAAGTTTATTTGCTTGAATGCAATAATCTCAAGAACTACTGGTCCAATTTGAAAAAATATTTCAGTGTTAAATAGCCCATTTATTGAGGAAGGCTATATTTAATTATGAAGTTCCTACTGGAACGGATGAAAGCGCGTGCAGGGAGCTAGTATTATATATTCTCTAAATTTATTATTGATTCTAGTTACATATTTACCTCCTTTCTTTTTCGTTTTAGGCAGGTGCCACATGTCCTTGAAAGAAATATGTAAGTAGCACTTAAATATGTATATAGTACTTATGTATGTTTCGTCACACATTACAGTAAAGGCAAATTGATAAAAAATATATCGCACACTTAGAAATAAGTGACCCATTTGAAAATACCAAATTTTAGGTACCTAAATGGCGAAAAAGGGTTTGTCAAGTCCATTAATTTTGTAAAAATTTAATTAAATATTCGGCGGTTTTATAAATATGTGTATTTTTCTTAGTTTTTAATTTCAACCTTTTTAGTATGGGTCGATGCAAATGTTGAATTTAGCTCGTTATATGAATTAAAGTCACACATACGAAATTTTGAATTGGGTTACTATATTTCTAAGCGTGCGATACATATATTCTCCCATTGATTATATTAATATTATTTTATTTTTAAAACCTTTTTCGCGCACCATATAGGTGTGACAAAGTACTACACAGCATATTGAAGTCAAAAAGAAGTTGCAAAATCTCTGTCCTGAATTATGTTTCATATATTTAATTAAAAAAATACCATTTTCATATTTAGACTGGAAATAACAATGTTCAATATGTTTTCAGTCCTACTATGATGAGCAAAGCACACGTCTGGCAGACAGTATTACATGGCTTCCAAGTGTTAGTGAGTTACATGCTGATGCTTATATTCATGACATACAATGTGTGGCTATGTGCTGCAGTTGTCCTGGGCTCCGCTACTGGTTACTTCCTCTTTGGGTGGCGTGAATCAGTTGTTGTCGACTTTACTGAACATTGTCACTGATACTAAAGGTCCTCTTTACTGTGCCAGAGAGTATTATTTTCAAAAAGTTATTTGAATTGATGATGAAATGTTATATGAACCTCGCTATTTTTGAGCTCAAAAAATGTTATAGATATGATGTTATAAGAGGAAAGATTTATGTAAGGACTTTGGGCTAATACTTTATACCAGTTATATAAATATACTTTTAGGATCATTTACTTAGGTTATTGTATAAAATATAGAAAGCTTTGGACAATATATTGTGTTTTGATTACAAGAAAAAAACCTATTACCACAACCTTTACAGTTATGTTCAACCTCCATCAGGCTATATTGTGGTCACAGTGCTGGCTCCATGCCCACCTAGCATATTAGTAATTTTAAAACTAAGAAAATAACATTGCCATAACTTAAAGATTTTTATTAAATTGTTGGTACTGAATTAATAGAAAAGAGATTGCTACCTTTGGATGCAAAGTCTTTACTATCATAGTACATACATACATATATACACTCCGCCAATGAACAGCTGCCGGGAGGTTGGGTCTAGTATAAAGGGAGTTACCGCAATTTTATTGAAATGATTTGCCATGGCGATTTCTTTCGCTACACAGGGAAATTTAAGTTGTTATGAAGTTTTTAAATAAAAATATGAAAATACTGTGACATGCCTTACTAACATTTATTAACTTACCAAAAACATTAATATTGACTAATTTTCATATTGCAGCTAAGTAGACTGATATAACATAATTTGTTAACTGCTCTACATACTACATACATAAAGCTTTTTCTTCTAAATTACTGACTATATACAGTTATTATCTGACTAATTTAAGCTGTATCACTTATGTTTAACAAAATTGTAATAAATAAATAAAATAACTTTTATAAAACTTAAATAATGTCTTGCTTTGGTCTAGAATGTCTATGTCGACAATGTTTCTTAAGATTAGAACTGGTATTACACTTATAAGTACAGTATTCACATTGGAATGGCCTGTCAGATGTGTGTATCCTCTTGTGAGCTTTGAGAGAGTTCACAAAGTTTGTTCGAAAGCAACATCGGTCACATAGATAGGGCTTTTCATTTGTGTGCACTCTTTTATGTTTGATCAAATTAGATGATAACTTACAAGAATAGGTACAGTTAGGGTAATCACAGGTGAATTGTCTAGGAGCTGTTTTATCTTGATCTGTTTCGAGCTCTTGGCTGTTGGAGGAGCTGAAACAAAAATATATGGAAGTATTTTATGAGAAATTTTGGACCATAAATAATGGGAAAGGACAAAAAGTATTCATATTCATTTATTGCACACCATATGTATAATTTGTTACAAAGACAAAACCAGTACAAATTATGGACCCTAAGTACACAAATAATTGCTGTGTTTGTAATATTTTTTATATTGTGTATGACACACACTCCTAAGAGAGGCCAGGTTGTAAGTTCCCTAAACACACATGAGGAGATTTATGAATTTGGAGAAGGGGAGTGGTATGTTGAATCATAGAAAGTGGAGGGAAGGTGTCTGCCTACCCCTATGGGATAGAGGTATGAATGTATGTTATGTTATATATCGGTAAATATTCTTGTAAAATCCTTGGGTAAAGTAAAAAATTTTGATACATTTTTCAGATAAAATAGCTAGATGCTATAATCGGGTTGGAGTGTAGCCTTAGGGGCGCTGGCGCTATGGAGAAAATTTTTTTTTTTTTTTTTTTTTTATGTCAAAATCTTTTTAGTTAAGAAATTGTTGAGTAAACCGGTTCCTTCTAGGTAAGCGTGCTCCATCCTAGGCTATTCCGATGCTTAACATCAGGCAGGGTGTAGTCAAACGCCAAAAAAATATATATATTCAACTTCCTTTGAGAAAACATAACTATTATTGGGGTATATTAATATGTTAAGTAGGTACAGTCAACAAAAGAGATAGGTTTACACTTAGTGAAACGCATTTTAAATTTATATGTACACGTTAATGAAAAGAGTTTACTATTATGTGCATTTGTATACAGCTAGCAGCGAACTCTTCAGCCATAAAGAATTACCGGCTGTCTTAGTGACATAAATATATTTATTTACATTATTAGATACTGACGGTGTAAACCTATCTGTTTTGTTGACTGTACATAATAAATACCAATACCAAGGTTTATGTTATGTACCTACCTTAGTCGGTTAAGTTCCTCCTCTTTCACGTTGACTGACTCTCCTAGGTCACTGAGGTTATTTACACTATCTGAGCTGGAATCATTATCAAAAGTAACATCTTTTTTCATTTCACATAACATCTGGGCTATAATGGATTTAGGTTGAGGACTAAATTTGATTTCATTTTTGGTAGTTGGTCGACCGCTTCTGTTTATGCTCCTATTTGTATTTTTTACTTGAGCGATTTGCTGCTTAGAAGTAATTTGTAAAGGATTTTTCTCTTCCAAAATCGATATCTCTACGGATTTATTAAGCGGTCTAGTCATAGTGAAGCCTTGGTTAATATTAAGTGGTAATATTAATATCCATTCTAATGTTCTTTCAACTAAAATACAACAGCAGAAATCGTATTTGTTTGATTAGAAGTCAAAAAAGACAAATTCATAACAATAACAAACCATAATAAAGTACTCTGTGAACAAACCATAGAAAATTAAAATTCCATAATTCCATAAACAAACACTACCATTTTTGACGGTCACCGGAAGTCAAGTTGACTTAGTTGATAGTTGACTGTGTTCGCTTTCTGACGCTAGCAAGGCCGAGGTCGCATTGGTATGGTAACGTTAAGATCAACAAAAAAATGGCTTATAGTTTCAAGGCTTTTATAAATTAAAGGCTGCTGGTCTCCACGGCCATATAACCACTATCAAACGTATCTTAAGATTCTTCGCCAATTCTAATGGCCCGGCTACACGCTCAGTCTTGCCTGCGAGCATGCCTGTACAAACCTGTTTGCGCAGGTAAGCACGCGCGTGTGGTAGGCGAGACGGTAGCTCGCGCAGTCCTGAAAGCGCGGCTTGTGCGATCGTCGACATGCTGAAGATTTGGACTGCGCAAACTTGACTTGCACGGTTTTACTTGAACGTGTAGGCGGTTATTCAAGCCGCGCAACAGTCCGACGTAATTATTTTCGATATTGTAGGTACACGTCGCCGTCGTAAAAATGAGTGATGTAAGATATTATTCTAAAGAATTTTTAACCCAGTTCATAGACCTGTACAAATCGTTGCCGGCTTTATGGAAAATTAAAAGCAAAGAATACTCCCGAGAGTAATCAATCAGTAAACAATAAAATAATGCTCCTAATAAAAAACCCTCTTCCGTTGGCAACATGGTGCGTTGACGAGCTCTCAAAACACAACTAGGGACTGCACAGTTAGTTTGCACGAGCTTACCTGCAACGTATGGCCACTACACGGTGTTCCGTCTTTTTTCACAGTCATGAATGCACAAACCGGACTGCGCAGGCAAGACTGAGCGTGTAGCCGGGCCATAAGATCATAAGCTTCTGAACGACTAGTAAAAATTATCCGAGCTTCTTTTTAATCCCAACTTGATCTTACAGACTCAAAGGGTCAACGAAGCCAGAACTTATATGTAAAACAAATGTATTGTTTTATCTGTAATCTGTAGTTTAGTCTATATATATATATGTCAAAAACCGCGGACTTCGACTATAGGTTGTTTTATACGGTTTTTTATTTAAAACTTAACCATGTCCCAGATAGATATTTCTTGTGGCTTAGAGTATATGACGACGCCAGATTTACAAGAATGTTTAACAGAAGCTATGCGCTGTAACTATTCTTTTATAGTAGCGCCGATAGTCCATCCACGTTTTCGAAGACCATGTACCAGTGCCGGTAAAGTTGGAGGTTTTACGAGATCGGACATGGTGTTATCACCTCAAGACTGGACTACCAGATTAGTTGGAAAAGTATCTCCCTACTTAAATGTAGATTCTGCATCTGCTGTTGTTCGACAGCGCCATGAGGACTGCTTGATTGAAGAGCTATATTACTGCAGAGGTCTTGGACTTCCTGCTATCATGATACCTGTACATGGCAGAGAAACTTATAATTTGACCAGAATTATTCACACATATTATGAAACCAGGTGAGTTCAAATATTACTTACTTATGTGCCATCACTTAAGTTTATTCTGTACTAGCTTCCCGCGCGCGGTTTTACGCGCGTAACTCCCGTTCCCATGAAAACTTCATAATTAACCTATGTTACTCAGGGTGAACGCAGCTTTCCAATGGTGAAAGAATTTTTGAAATTGGCACAGTCGCTTTTGAGTTTATTCATTACAAACATACACATACACAAAAATAAAATTTCCTCTTTATAATATTAATATAAACGCGGTTTCCCATGTCACTCTGTTCCAGTGGGTTGGAGTGTGATATTTTGTTGCCTATATGTTAATCCAGCTTATAAACTATCTGCATGCAAACTTGCAGCCAGATCCATTCAGTAGTTTTTGCCTGAAAGAGTAACAAACATACATACATCCACACATATCACATTTATAATATTAGTAGGATAATATAATAATAAAACATCTAATTCTCTTAAATCTGGACATCTTTAAGACTAAAGTGAACACACTCTGTTCACTCTTCAGGCCTTATCTTTGCCTTCCATCAAGTGAGATTAGGGTGAAACATAAGACTATATTTAATTTTTTTTTAAACCTAAAACTTTGGGTTTAAGTTTTTTTTTTAATCTGGTCTTAGGGGCAGAAATTGTGTTTATTTACATTTTCTATAATTTTCATCATATATATGTTTTTCTGTAATGCATAAAGCTGTATTGGTTGGACAAGCAAGGACTTAGAAAACTGCTTAAAAAAATACTATGATCACATTAGCAGACTTTCTAAATCAAATAGTAATGGAAGAATAGTAATCTATTAGAATAAAATTGAATCACAATAATCATATCCTTTTTCTTTCAGCCACCATCCATCCCTAATATGGGCCAGAGTGCCTATGTCATGTAGCAGGACATCACAGAACTATGACCGTGAGTCAAATGATAGTACTGAAGAAGATTGGGATGAGCCCTGGCATTGGTGGTCCAAGTTCCATGAGCGCTTGGAATGGGACAAAAGAATTGGTGTTGTCTTAGAAATATCTGCAGACTTGCCTTCACAAGAATTAATTAATAGATGGCTAGGAGAGCCTGTGAAAGCAATAATAGTTCCTACATCAATTTTTCACACTAATAAAAAAGGGTGAGATATTTTAATTATTTTTTCTGCAACAGTAATAATTTATAATTGTGCGAAATGCTACATTAAAATAAATTTATTACAAATAAAGTTAAAAATTTAGATTGCAACATATTATATGGAATTCCTGAATATTTCTCAATTATTAAACCATATAGAATATTTAACCATTAATTATGAACACTATCGAGCAAAGCAACATCCAGCAAATATTATATGCATGGACTTATAAACAACTAGCTATAAGAATAATTAGGAAACTTAACATTTACTATAATTATAAATTTTTTAGTTGTTGCTGATACTCAGCAAAATATTTTTTCAGTTGTATAACCAATGTATGTACTACATACTTTCAATTGAAACATACATGTTGAAAATTACAGAATTTCAAACCTGTGTTAAGGTTGCTCATTTGTACAACCTAGTGATCTTGTATTTTAAGGTACTAGCGGTCATTCTTCCATGTAAATTTATCATAGGTCTGATTCCTTGAGGGATATTTTGTTTTTAAATATAAAATGTATATTTTTTTCTGCATAGTGTAATTGATATGGATACCATTCTATTGAGATAATTTTGTACTGTTTGGACAATATGTCAATATTACATTTTATTCAGTCAATAGTCTGGAATATATATTTTTTGGTACCATTTAAATTTATGTCTCAAACTTAAACTATTATTTGCTTAATAAAATTATATTTTCTATTACAGGTATCCAGTGTTATCCCGAGCCCACCAGCAGTTAGTTGTGAGCATGGTGGAACATGAGGCACAAGTCATTGTGAGTGGAGCCAGGAGAGCTAATGTAGAATTCTATTTACAGTACCTGTTTAGAATTTGGAAGCGGCAACCTTATTTGGGTGATGATCCTATGTTGAGTTACGCTAGAGGGTATGTAATTGTTATAATTTTATTTTTTAGATATGCTTACCCTTATGTGTTTTTTTGCACTTTGTAGATATGATCAATCCCTATTAAGTTATTTTCAATCTGTCTGTTAAGCTTTCACTCCTAATCTACTGAACTAATTATGATTAAAATTGGTGCCAATTATATATTCAATTTATGACGAAAAATTCCAATATTTCGTTTTTTTTTTGGTTTACTTCTTAAATAACAATATATTACAATAGGCCATATTTTTGATTATTGACTTCCGTTTATTTTCAGATGGGAGGATTACTTGCAAACTCCATTACAGCCCCTAGCAGACAATTTAGATACATATACCTATAATGTGTTTGAGAAAGATCCTGTTAAATATGACCAGTACCAAAAAGCCATAGCACAAGCATTAATAGATCTGCAGAAAGATCCTGCTGATTTGGTAAGAGTGTAATATTCAATTTTAAATAATAAATTATTGTTTATATAGAATTTTTAACCTGAATTTGTTCACTATTAAAACAGAGATTCAATACACTAGGTTAGAGAATTATTAAAAAAAAATATATGGGAAAATGTTTTGCTAATATTAACATGCCACAAACCCATGTGAGGACCCACTCTTGTCCTGCAGTAGTATAACTATGAGAGGCATGTTATTTGGATTGCAATGTTATCAAAATTTTGTTAAGTTGTGTATATAGTTTTGTTATGTTTGGATGTTGTATTTGTTATTGGATTTGATTGTTTTGTTAAACTTTTACAATATTCAAATTGCCTATGTTATTAATTATGGAGCTGGAAAAAAATAAATAGTATTCAATACCAGTCAGTCATTTGAGTGATGTGTCATGTTAGTTTGCGCTGAATAAATGTTTCATAGTTGATAAGCCATGATTTTAAACCCTTGACGAAATGTTGATAGCAATCCATTATCAAACAGAGAGATTTATTATTTCTTAACCTATATTTTATTATTTCAGATAAAAACAGATGTACCTGTAGATGAGACAAAAAATAGTCATGGA
Source organism: Nycteola revayana (assembly GCA_947037095.2). NCBI lineage: Eukaryota > Metazoa > Arthropoda > Insecta > Lepidoptera > Nolidae > Nycteola > Nycteola revayana. The sequence goes on along the minus strand of OX344845.2, from coordinate 9,226,068 downwards.
GATAAAATAGAAAAGGAGAAAAAAACTATCACAGTAATGGTGTTGGGTGCTGGGAGAGGACCTCTAGTGAGAGCTACATTCAATGCAGCTGATATAACTAATAGCAAAGTGAAGGTAAAACTATTTCCATATAGAACATTTGTGGAATGCTCTGGCATTTAGAGCTTAAAGACAACATTCTTAGACATACATATGAAAGTGAACATTTTAAATCAGAGTCATACATATCAATACTTTTTCCCAGGTGGTAGCTGTAGAAAAGAATCCATGTGCTGTGGTAGTGTTAGCTGCTCAAGTGCGTGAAGTTTGGCGGGATCGTGACGTCATGGTGGTACCCGGAGACATGAGACATTTGAACTTGTCGCCTAAAGCTGACATCATTGTGTCGGAATTATTAGGTAAATAACTAATTGAACTACAGAATTTTAATTAACATGGTTCAGAGCAGATTCCTTTTAAAAAATCGAATGAAGTATTTAATGATTTTATTGAAAATACTAAGTCTATCCTCAGAGTAGGGTTGACTATAACAAAACTAAATGGATTGGCTGCTACACTTCTGATTAGTCCTGATCAAATCAAAAACTTGCTTCAGGCTAGGACTGTTATTAAGATAATTAATATTCATAGGCATATATTATTGACTTTTCTTTATTTCTCAGGCTCATGGGGTGATAATGAATTGTCCCCTGAATGCTTGGATGGAGCAGCAGGTCTATTGAAACCGGGAGGCATATCAATACCATATGAATATAGATCCTTTGTTGCACCAATATCGTCGCCACGGTTATGGGCAGCCGCTAAAACGGCTAGCACTGTTGGACAACATAAAAAAGACAAAAATTTGGAAACATTGTGGGTTGTTTACATGCAAAATAAACATGACATCGCTGAAACAAAGGTGGGTAATAGCTATAGATTGGATGTGAATATTTAGTTAAACTTCGAGCAATATAACTTCGTGGTAAAATCCAGTAAATATTCTTTATTTTAGACATGGTAGAAGGCAATGATTAAACAGTATTAATATAAAAAAATGTTTTTTTTTTTAATAAAAATACCCCGGGTTCTATGAAGTAGAGATACGGGAGTGAAACCGCGCATATCAGCTAGTTATTTAAAAAGTAATATATATGTGGTCAGAACTTTCTACTAGTTTTACCATTATTATGTACATGTAAAAAAATACCACCAATGATTTATCTTCTATATATATAAAAATGAATTGCTGTTCGTTAGTCTAGCTTAAACTCGAGAATGGCTGTACCGATTTAGATGAAATTTGGCAGTAATCATCGCTTTAACACAGGGAAGGTTTAAACGCAAAGAAAAAAAGGGTAAGTAGCGGGTTAAGTAGGTGTAGGGTAGACATAGGGTAGGTGTAGGATAAGTGTAGGGTAGGTGTTGGGTAGGGGTAGGGTAGGGGTAAACGAAGTCTCGCCGGGCCAGTTTATTTTATACAAAAGTTTAGGTCTTTTAATTATCGATTGAGGCAGTACGAAGTCTACCGGGTGAGCTAGTATTTAATATTTATTTACTTTATATTTTATTTACAGCTTGTATTCACATTCGACCATCCAGCAAAAGGTGCAAGAGACCATGACGGGCAAGAAATTACCGATTATCGAGGATTACCGTCAACAGATAATAGGAGATTTGAAACTTTAACATGGGAAGTCAAACAAGATAATGTGATGCATGGCTTTGGAGGATATTTTGACTGTTCCCTTTATGGCAAAGAAATGATCAGCATAGTGCCTTCTACACATAGTCCAGGAATGATTTCATGGTTTCCAGTGTTCATACCTATCAAGGTACCAATCAAATTACATTACACAGTATATTCTATACAGTAAAAGCTCTCTATTCGCGGGGTATACGTTCCGTAAATATACCGCGAATACAGAAACCGTGAATATGGAATGGTAATTTATATGGGATTATAGGGGATACGTTCCTAGGAGACAGTAGATGGATCAATTTTCATAAAAAAATGTCACGTTTCCAGTGTTTGTTCCACATGCACTGGAAACGTGACTCTTCAAAGCGTAAATGATCAAAGCATATCTATTTTCACTTAAAGCTGTAATAAAGATATTTTTCGTGTCGAAAAACTTATTTTTAGTCGACATTATAAGGCACAGAACGTCTAATATGTGGCAGCATTAAACAAAAACTTAAGGCGTAGTCGTAATATCACTATAATCTTCATTTCTTAGTCCAGTTACCGACACGTTTATAAAGGAACCCGAATCCTTTCTATTAATATATGTATGTATGTAGTGATGTACCGATTAGTTCCGCGAATATGGGATTTTTTTGCCGCGAATACAGGAATTCGGTCGCAATTTTTTAATCCGCGAATAGTGAAAACGCGAATGAAGGAAGCGCGAATAAGGAGCTTTTACTGTATAGCACTTTTTTTGCATGCATTAGGCATTAGGCTTTCTTATCACTACAGAGATAATAGGGACATTAACTTAATGAATGGACCTATTTAAAATATTCTTTGTTTGCATAGCTTAAATGCTGAGAAGCAGACACTTAAATAAAAGTCATGATGATGATTGTCATGTAAACAAATATTACAGTTTTATATTAATATTATCAATATACAACAACAATATACCCAGAACTGGCCGTGTGGTTTCCGTCTTAGAATGGACCACCCCATGTCTTCCTATGGGTGTCGTAAAAGGCGACTAAGGGACATATATGGCTGATGGATGGGCAGCAGCATCTATTAGCTCAAGGTTCACATCTTACTGCGATCATCAATCCATCTGCCAAGCGTGGTGATTATGGCAATATCCCTCTACGATCCTGACTTGCCAAGGTCTGTTAAGAGGAGGCCCATGTTCAGCAATGGACGTGATGATACCCAGAACTGTACTATTTTTTCAAGTTAATGTAAGATAAGTTACCTATGCTCTAAAATAAAAAAGACCTTCGAATTTTAATATTTTTTTTTTTGTTTCAGACACCACTACGTGTTTACAAGGGTGAAGTAATTACAGCTAAGTTTTGGCGTTGTGTTGATTCTCGCCGTGTTTGGTACGAATGGATAGTGGAAGTAGGTACGCGCGCCACAACCCTCCACAATCCTAACGGAAGAAGTTCAGAAATGTTATTATAGAGAACACAAATGTTATATTTTCAAAGACTATATAGCAATAGAATTGCTAAGAGAGTTTGAATTTTATTACTTAAGTCAACACAAATAAAAACAAATCATATGTATTAACATTATTTATTTTAACTAACAACAATTATACAACAACTATTTATATTTCTAAAAATACCTAACTAATCTTTTTACAATCATTCTTATTACTATTACTATCATTTTGACTTGATTAGTCTTGTAATATTCATTTCTTTGTGGAAGTCTTCTATATCTTGATCCCACCTCTTTTCAAAGTAAATACCTGTAATTATAAATGTATTATGAATTGATTTAGGTTCTAATTAGTAAAAATGATTAAGAACACAAAATAGTTTAAAAAAATCTTAGGAAATTAAGGACACTCAATTTTCTGTGTGAAGAAGTGTAAGCAGTCAGGAGCAAAATTTTGTTAAAAAACAAGTAGACACCTCAACTATTGTGAAGTTTCAGTCTCTCATTCACTAAACATCATTATCACAAGGAGAACCATTTTGACCGTTCTTATTTTGAGAAATACAAGCTGTAGTAGCATGGTGTGTAAGACATCCCTCCCCATAATGATGATATGGTTATCATACTATGTGGTCCACCCATTGAATGCTCCTCCAAATACATGGAGGGCACCAGGAACTTTGGATGTCATGCATCCTAGGCTAGCAGATTATTTCATCATCCAAACAAAAATTATGGATAGTCAATTAAATTGATTTTAAATAGGTACTGAATATGGTAGCATTTGCTTGGGCAAATACCTTGTAGGAACTTAGCATTATTTCCAGTTCTAAAAGCCCAGGGCAGGTAGTACTTCAAATACAATTGTCTGTGTTTAGGCTTCAGTCTCGCAGCCCCCCAGATACCTCCACTGACACACATTGGCAGTTTCGTTTGAATGCCTTCAACCCATTTAACTGTGACCTGTAAATTAAGACATTTTATCATATTGTGACCTTTTGCATGGATGTATTATTTAAATCACTTAATAAATTCCTTCCTGCAATTTATAGAAATAATTTTAACATGTTAGGTTAGATTTAGAAATGTGCTGTTTCAGATATTGAAACAAAAAAGAATTAGATTCATTTGTATAATTTATTTCAGTGAACACACACAGTAAATATACATTAAGTTTGCATTTACCTCTCCCAGCATGGTAGTTTTCATAAATAAAGTAGCATGCACCAAGTCATGAACTTCTCTATATCTTTGCATTACATAAGCTAGCTCTGGGTCATCAATGAACTGAACTGGTAACCGTGAATCAGCTGTAATGTTGTTATCTCTCATGAAATCTGCATACACTCTACCAAGAGTATTAGATGGCAATTGAGAAAGATAATCAAATGAGACTGTTGTAGAATTAATACGCGGTTTTTCTTGAAGTATATCAGCACCTTCTTTTGTGTCTAGCATCTGTTTTTGCATATACCTGATTGCATTCTCTCCTGTAACTTCGCCCAAACAGGCTATCATATCACCACGATGTGGATTTAGAAGGGCTATAGCAGCCGAACCGCATGATAACAATGTTCTTTGGAAAGTTGTTGTTTCAATGAAATTTTTCTTCATTTCGTCTAAAAAACTGCTGCTACGAGGCGTAGCTGTAGAACACTTTCTGATTAATATTGTTAAGGGACGCATTTTTTCAAATCAAAACCAACGCTGTTATTCCAAAAAAAGATTATCTGTAAATAAATGAGGCCGAGTCGAGTCAAATGTACGATGTTGACAAACAAAGTCAAAAAAGAAAATTGGTCAATATTCCTCCTCGAATAACTTTAAGGCTGTGGCTTTTATAATATTTTGAGCTTATTACTGTTAATGGATAAGACAGTACACCAAGAAGGAGCATATGCCTCCCCAGACAATTATTATGAAAAGCAAATATTAAATATTGTTCGTTATAATCAAGAAACTAGGAAAATGCTGTTTGTTTACTATTATGTAAGTATAAAATCTATATATATGTTACTCAGAGCGCGAACTAAACGAAATCATGAAGTGTCATGAACATGAACGTCAGTTTGTATAGGTTATGTTTACTCGTGCGCTTTTTGAACATTTGAGCATGGTATCTAGCATTTATCTACAATTATTACCAGCCCTGTGAAGTTTAATTAAAACTGTAATTTTTATTAGTTGCCTTGCTGGCTGTACCTGTTTTTATATATTTTTGATATACGTATTGTATGTAAGTTGATATTTCTCCGCCTGTCGTATTATACTAATTCAACTTATAGAAAAATGTTTTTGTTTAGTGTCTCTGTTAATTTATAGTTAGAAACTAAATGAATAACTTATTAATCTGTTTTATATCTAGTGTTTGCACTATCGAGTTTGTAGTTTACTTGCTGGCAGTATAATGATAAAAGTAACATAAATATTCTACGCGTTAGACGATCTGTGTGGCAAATTTTGTGTCTAAATCCGTTTAATAGTCTTAATGTAAAAGAGTATCAAACGTGCATTCATACAAACACAAAAAAACAAAAAAGGATACAAAAACAAAAAATTGGAATTGTAACATAGCACATAATTCCATATAATTGTGAATATTTCTTAGGTGCCTAATATTTTTTTTTATTACAGTTTGATTGAAAAAGTATCATCATGACTCAACAAAGAAAACCTCTTAAAATTAAGAAAATAAAAGCAGAAATAAACAAGGAGTTTAATTTCTTAAAAAATGTATTTTCTGTTATGTCTTTACCACTGCAAATGAAAGGTGAGTACCTGAGTGATCCCACGGCCTTAACCAGATCATCCATCCATCTAGTAGGTGAACATCCTACGCACCACTTGCCAATCCGCGGTCTCCATTCAAGAACTTTTCGGCCCCAATGACCATCTGTTCTCTGTGTCGAACTAATCTGTTGGGCTATATTGGTAACCCATGTTCTTCTACATATCTCCTCATTTCTGATTTGATCTTGTAGAGAAACCCAGCATAGCCCTCTCCATAGCTTGTTGAGCAACTCTGAGCCTGTTTATAAGGCCTATAGACTAGACTTCACATTGCTTACAATATTTTATAAATCAATGCATTGTTAACTACTATATTGAATACTGCTTTTCTTCTATTCTCGTATATCAGCAAGCAGTTTTTAGATTAAACTGTTATTTGGGAATATAAAAGATTATATTTTATAAAATATCACATTATATATACTGTAAAAATTCTACTTGGTTACTGAATGAATAAATCAATTGATTTTCAGGTGAAAATGATGACAATATGGATATTGAAATTGTCAATGATAGTCAAGATCCAAACCAAGAAACTACAGAGGTGCCAAAAAGAGCTCGCAGCATTGCTGAACTTACAGAGAAACTAGAAAAAATCAAGTCAACAAATAAATTCAGTTTCAAAAACAAACTACAGAAGAAAAGTTTGAATAGTAAATTGAAGAAGAATATTAAGAAAAGGGACAGACTTAATAAGACAAAAACTAAACCCATAGTTGATGCACCATTCTCAGAAATTGTTAAGTCTGAGAAAACTGAGGAAAAACCAAATGTGAATGTTGCAAAACCAGTGTTTAACAATGAAGGGAAACTTGTATTTTCTAAATTTGATTTTGCTAATGTTGGCAAAAGAGGTGAGTTAAGTATTTATTTACTAAGTCACACAGTTTTTTTAATATTTAAAGTAATTAATTTTGTAGATAAAAGACTTGCATATAAACAAATAAATAGTCTAAAAACTTATATTAGAAATATTGTATTGATGGCTTAGATCTAAAGGTTCCTAATTACTTCAGAGACCTTGTGTTCTGGGTTCAATACCCATTACAAGAATCTATGTGTGTTTTTATACATAAATTATGTGTTTGTAAAGTCCTCTATGACACAGGAATGTATTAGAACAGTTGCTTGTTTAAAAAAAAATGAATGATCACATTATGCTTAAATTACAGAAAAAGTAAATAAAGCTGAAAAGGACCCCAAAAAGATATTGGAAAACCTAAAGCAACAAGAAGATAAATTTAAACAACTTGAAGAAAAGGAACAGACTGGAAAGGTTAAAGAAATAAAGGAAAAAATTGCTTGGAAAAATGTATTACAAAAAGCTGAAGGTCAGAAAGTAAAAGATGACCCAATCTTATTAAAGAAATCAATAAAAAAAATGGTAAGTGAAAGTATTATTTAGTATAATATTCATAGAAAATACTTTGTGAACCAATGAGGATTTTAAACACTAAGCAATAAAATATATATACATATAATAAAGTTGGGGATACTGCAACACTGTATAAGTGACAGTTGCTAATAAGGTGTAATATCATCTGTCAAGCAATGGTTTCTTTATTTGTGTTTTATAGGGTACAATATCAATTGTCTACATGTGATTTTCAACTTTATTAGCTATTGTCACTTATGCGGTATTGCAAACCAATGATTTTGTGCTTCACAATATTTGTAAAGCTATTATTATTAAATTTAGTACTATGTAAAACTTAACAATATTCGTTATTCAAATAATATTATTTTTTACTGCCATATTTTATAAATCTTACTTATAGACTTAAGAAACTTATAGAAAACTCCATGAGCAGACCATTACATATTATATGACATTTTGTGAAGAGTGTTGAAAATTAAAGCCATGAATTATTATCAATATGCAATCAAATAGTCCCCTTTTTGGTTGCATATTGATAAAAATAGAAAATCAGCTATCTCTATAAAAAACGAGAATAGAAATAACCTGACTGATTTTCTTTTACAGGAACAAAAGAAGAAACATAGTAAGAAACAATGGGACAACAGAATACAAAATGTTGAACAGAAGAAAGACGACAGGCAGAAAAAGAGGAAAGAAAATATTGCCAAGAAGAAGAAGGAGAAGAAGTCTAAAGTAATCAAAACATCAGCCAAGAGGGGACGTGTTGTCATATGAAAATATGTGTATAGTAAATTCATTAAACATAATATTTTTGAACGCTTTGTTTCTTTTATAAATGATGCCTTTAGTCTTTACTCATATAGGAATACAAATGGTAAAGTGGTAGGTGTTTCGCACATAAGACGTCACATTTAACTTAAGTATCATGAGATGTTCCGACTGTGAACTTTATTGTGATAGTGTTAAGGTTCACTTTTATTGCGACGACAGATATTGAGAAAGTACAGAATGTAAATTAATAAAAATAATGGTAATATATACATTTTTTTTTCGGACTGACTTATGTTGTTAGCCCTGAGGCTTTTGCTACTTCACCGGGCATAAAGGCGAGCAGAGCTCCAGCCTAGATAAATGGTTTAAACACTACAAACTAAGCAACCTGCGCAAGAGGGCGTCCCCTGTGGGACTTGGACTTCGCCTCAGGGCGGTCGCTGACGGGGAGATTCGAGGGATTATGGCTTTTAGTTTAGGGGTTTTGTGCAACTGTCGCTCTACAGTTCGCGGGCATCTCGGACTTCGGGTCTACGAGGGCATCGGAAGGTTCTTGGCAAACTAAGGGTCGGGAGGGACTATATACATCGTATCTAATTCATTGTATGGTTAGTTGGGGTGACTTACTTGACGTATAGTCCTATGTCCCCTCAGTGCAGTAGAGGGCCACCACACTGATTGTCCAGTCCATTCCGACCGTTCTAGAGCTTCGCGCTTTATGGCTTCACGTTATTCGTCTTGCACGGTGCGCTGTCAGGTTTTTTCGGTATTCCTATCTATTTGCCTTTTTACAGACTTCGTTAGGATAGATTCGTGAAATCCAGCTGTATTGCAGATAAATCTGAGTAAACAAGTTAGCCAACTATTGTACTCAAATGTGCATGTAGATATAACATTCAACTTATCAAAATAACAGGTAAAAAGTTTTCATGATTTATAGCGACTGGCAATCCGTTCTCTGCTCGTTTTTTTTGTAACACGCATCCCTTTCGCTATAGGCTTAATTTTTTCTCGGCAGGCGGTGGCGGAGAATATGGGACTGCACTCGTAAAAATTGCCCACTTAGACCCCCGGGTATTCTTCCAAAAATCACTTCTGGGGGCACCGAAACTTTCTGCTGAGGAACATCATTGGTTTATTCTTGCAGTGGAAAGGAATGTGAAATAATTTAACGAAAACAACCTAATTAACAGAAAGGAAATGTCATTTATTCATGATTATTAGTAACGGTATGCTATTTTCAATAACTAATTTCTACAAAAGGCGCAAACACAAAGGAGGCAATAATAACAGATACTATTGAAGTACTTACAAGTAGCTTCCTAATAAAACATAACCGTAAAAAAATGAATTTGGCTTAATATAGGTAATACGCAATGGAAGGCTTAATCGGAAAATGAATGCGGTCGTGTCGTAATTCACATTACACTGTTTTACAGTCTACTTTGCTAATCAAATAGATGAACTATATTCTATGTACCTAACTAAATTCATATGAACACATTTTTTCTTAAACCTAGGTGCATTTAAAGTTACACACCATGCTAAAAAACTACAAAGACAAAATCTTTATGTACCTAATGGTATAATTTTCTGTATAATAATGTATATAGTAATATAATATCAAATTAAACAAATGGTTGAATCAGTCATAAATTCGGAAATTAAGTAATATTTTTAGAAAAAGTGGATGCTATGAAAAGACTGTTTAATAATTCAGTCACATCTATGCATTGGTACAAAATATTTAAGAATCACTATAAACATGTATTTATTCATTGGGTTGAGACTTTTAAAACTTATTTTGCTACGAAAGCAGTGATTGAAATAATTTTATAATGAGGTGTGTTGCTTTACATTAGCCCATAATTAATGCATACTGAAATAACTGTTTTGATTGGCTGTGGAGAAAAAAATGTAACATTTAAGTACATTAATCTAGTTTAACTATAAATCCTGGTAAGTATCTCACGGAAAACTGAGACTGCACAAAGAATGGACCACAATCAATAAGTAAGTAATCTTTTCGCATTATTTAATTAAATGAGTAATCGTCGAATTTAAAAATTGAGCGTATCCAAATTATCCGCTGTACAAAGGCAGGTAGGTTAGGGTAACCAAAAACAATTTTACTGGCACTCATTTGTATTCGTAAATAATAGAATTAAAATATTAAGGTTTTGCCATTTTCATAAGAAATGGTCTCTACTTGACACAGACAGAGACCGGAATTTATAAAATTATTAACTATCAAAAAATCTAAATGTTATTCTCATTGAAATCACCCGCCTAAACAATGATGATCCACACTAAAGGAGTATAAAAAATTACAGCTCAATCATTTGAAGATAATTCGAAAAATTGTTGCTAGTAAAAATACTCATTATGACATGGCATGGTCATGAAAATTCACGAATACGAATGAGCACATATTTGCTTTAATTGATATTTGGTTTTAGAACCACTTGCTATTAATTTTTTATGATAAGATGCAAATTGATAATTATTGTAGGTAGGTACAAAAAAATGTAATAACAAATTTAAAAGATATTTTTGGGTACCGAATTATTAGATGTGAATAATAGATAGAAAATGTATAGTTATATTACCAAAGTATGTATTTTAACCATATATCTATGAACGGTTATTTGTACATACCACTTATACAGGGTTATTTGTAAAACACCGGTAACCTCTCAGGACTATATTACGGACATAATAAACAACAACTTTTGTTCTACGACTTTTTACAAAACATAATACATTTACCAAAAACAAACCTTCAATATTTCGTTGTCCTATCTAACACATTTCAACTCTGTATTTTGCTGTACCTACATACATTGCCGCGCACTGTCTGCTTTCTTTTGCTTCGCATAGACTTCGTAACATTTAGAGCGTTGAATTTAAATATTTTTATTTTTGTGTGTAAATCTGATCAATTAAAATATGATGAATTTTTAAAAGTCATAGAACAAAAGTTGTTGATTATGATGTTAGTAACGTAGTCCTGAGAGGTTACCGGTGTTTTACAAATAAGCCTGTATATATATGCCGCTGTTCCAAGAATTTTTTGCAGTGTGGATTATTATTTGTTTATTGTCATAGTCCGCTATCAAAGACATAAATCCGGTACCCAATTTTAAGTGCACTCTACACTAAGGTTTTTCTTATGAATATTTCATAATAAAATATATTCTTTACATTATTTTTCTTACAGGTTAGTCAATAACAATATGATTGACAACATTGTGGCGTTTCGATGATATTAAAGTTAACTCATATCACACTGGGAATTACAATGTATTATGAGTCCTAGTAATAATAAACAATATAAAATAGTTCTGTATACACAATATATCAGGTAGTTTCGAAATACATACCTGTCTCCCTCTATCTCTTAAAGAGCAGATAGTACTACGTGTAGTGAAGATCGTTTTGGGAAATAATTAATTTTATTTAACTAATTTTTCCTACTACAAATAAAACAACATTAAAATCAAAGTGCAAGTAGCGAGAGATTACAATTTTATTTTATAGGTATAATAAAGTTTATTATTACACAAAAAAATCTTCACTAACACAAACAATTTGTTATGTATACTAGCAGTATCTCCTGTTGAAGGGGTGGTATATATTTTGAAAGCACCATATAGAGTAATCATATTTTAAAGTCAGTGAGTTAAAATCTTTTGTCTTTACTATCCATGCACTAAGCACCCAGCTCCCAACAGGGATTTGGAAAAGATAAAAAAAACATTAACTCTACCTGTTGCCTGTGCAATAGGTTTATAAAACACCAACAAATTATAAATTATCTAGTTATTTGATTGTTAGTTTTAATGTCAATATGTCAACAAATAATAAAAAAATATCATTTGCAATAGTCAGAACGATTTTGATTACAAAAAAAAGAATATAAATTATACATAAACAAGTATCTTCAAAAATATAATTTAATCATAATTCTTCGAAACGCCAACAACTTACTAAACATTATATTATTTCGTAAAACGATTTTGGTATTATTAACCCAATAAATTTTCGGTGGCTTTTAATAGAAATATTCCAGTACGGAATTTAAATTATTATTAAAATCTTTAAAATATAAACTACTTAACTAAGCCATAAAATTAATAATAAACTAAGCTATTAGTATTAAAAACAATTGTAAATAGCAACAACTGATTATGAATAAAAAGCCTCCAAACAGAAGTACTCTTCCTTCCACATAACATGAACAAAATAAATAAAATTAGAAATAATAAGTTTAAAAAATATAAGTATACAAGATAAAATTTGAGAGTATAGTAACTTGTATTACATATTAGCATAGGCTTGTTAGCTTAGATATAGCCTCACATCTTAAGATTTAGGGTGTAAACATTATTGTGTTAAAATATTCAATAAAAAATTACACTTACATATATATTTCTTATAAATTGCAGCAATAAGTTTTCAGTGTATGACACTTGAAGAATAAATATTATGGGTAAGGAGAACACAACAAACATTTCCAATAACCATAACATGCAAAAGGCTTTGCCAGTGGTACATTGCACTTCACCAAATATGACTTAATCTACAGCAGTATATCATGAAAGAAATGTCTCATGATTTTAAAAGTTGTCTTTAGAAAATATTCGAAATACATGCACATATATGTATACCAAACTACACACATTTATATATTATTTATTTGTCTTTGGAGAATGAACATCAGAGCACTGGAAAATATAATATGCTCTTCATACGTCTCCACTGACTTATGACATATAACTTAGGTACAGTATCTATAATTAAAATATTAACTTCTAAAAATTATAAAAATAACATACTCTTGATAACTTCTTGAAAATAGAAAAATAAAAATTGTTTTAATGTATGTAATACTGCACATTCACATTTACTCTAAATCAGTCAAAGCATTGTTATAGAAAAGATATCAAATAATAAAAAAATATGTCTGATATAACACATCATCATTGATACAAGTCTGATCTGGTTCTATTACTACTGTTCATTTTGAACAGTCTTATATTTAAAATTAAACATGGATACAACTATTTAAACATGTTCGGATATATTCAGCTCTGATTTTGTCCAAAGTAAATATGAACATGTTCAAAAAGCTATGTTGCTTATTCTAGCTGTATTAACCTACAAACTAAAGCCTAAATTTAAATGGTAATAATAAAGCAAGTCGTGAGGCGGGATATTTGCATCAGTCTTGTGAAATTCTCAATTGTGAAAATTATTACTGTCATTTATTTATCTATTTGGTAATCTTGTAAAAAAGAAACTGTTTAATTTATATGTATCTGTTTTTTACTTTGTAAGCCATAAAGGCATGGATCATCAGTTAAGCTCTGATTTTAAAGACGACAGAGTAGCGTCAAGTACTCTACCGGCTGCATATCCAGGTATATTAAGGTAGGCCGGTTTGTCATGTTCACATATACCTGGCTCTGTGCAGCATCTATTCATATGGGCAACTCCAGGGTTTGCCAAGCCGCTGTGACTGCCACCTGCCTCCACTGTGTTTCTTTGACAAAGCATTTTGTGATTTGTGAATTGTTCCAATGAACGTAATTGTTCACCACAATTGTCACACTTCAATTCTCTTGCATGAACTTTCTTGTGGCTGTTAAGTGATCTTGAATTATCAAAAACTTTAGTACACATGTCACAATATTTTAAAACTTTTTCTCCAGTACACACCACTTTGTGGTTGTTGAGTCTGTCCAATGACATGTAGCGTTTATTATTGCAAAGATCACACTTAAACTGTTTTTGTGGTACACGCCCAGTATGAACTTGCATATGTTTACGTAAGTTGCTCTTATCTTTAATGTACTTAGAACACACTGAACATTTATTAACATCTTTCCTTGTATGATTTGCATCCAGATGTCTTCGTAAATGAGATTTCTTGAAAAATGGCTCCAAGCATATCTGACATCTGAATGGCTTTTGTGCTGGATGTACACCAGTTAAATGTGTATTAAATTCTAAAATTGTTGGGTAGCTTTTTCTACAATGAGGACAATGAAACAGTTTACGGCAAATAACTTGACTGGAGTCACAGAATGGATCAGAACAGTCATCACAGAAAGAGTCCAACCCTACAGGAGGTGTCACTGTGTCATGATGAAACTGGTCCATGTCGGTGTGTAATGGATCTCTATCTGGTGTACCAGCGCCAGGAGGTTCCTGTTTCACTTTTGTTTGGTCACTGTTTTCTGAAAAATCATCTTGAGAGGGTAAGTTTCGCGAGGTGCTGGCCAGCATCCACCAGGGATTGTAATGCCAAGCGCCAAGTCCGGAGTGAACTGCCGACGCCTGCTCTTTTATGTCGCTGGTTTTAGTTTGTGTTTCAGCATTAGTGAACCCCGGGAAACTAGGAAGTTCCTGATGTTTAGTTCGTTCGAAAACACTGTGGTGGGCTATAATATTCTCATAATCGTTCGAATCCAATTTTCTTTCATTTCGATCTCCTTGGTCTCTTTTAGACATTATTTTATACTATTTCTGTAAAAGAAAAAGAAAGACGTTAAAGTATTTTAATAACAAAAAAACTTGTATAAACTGCAACATCATGAAACGTAAACAAACAACGCAATTACGCGCCCAATGTTCTCACTCGTAACTGCACTATTTTGCATTCACTTCGATGTTAAATAGGATTTATTGTTATTGCTATAGCTGATTACACAGTACCACTATAAATATCAAAGATCTGCAAAACATAATAATTTATCTCAAAGAATAAACAAACAAGGGGACACACTGAAAGTTATTATTTTCAAATTTATATTAAAATTAATGACAGTACGATTGTTCATAAAATAACAATAATTTAACATTAAGCAAAACTGTTGATTTGTATTACAAAATACGTACTTTAACAAGACTTTCCATAAAACTCACAATATTCTCATTAAACTATTTTACAGAACATCCGCCATTTTGTTTGATTAGTAGCTTTATTACTTTTTTTTTAAGCTACTTAACAAAGGGCATTTGAAACATTGCATTTTGATACACTTACAGTAAAAAGCGATGTTAGAAACATTTTGGAATAAATCATGTTTCTATGATTGCTTATTGCAATCGTATAAGAATCATAATTTATTTAAGCGTTAGTCAGATCACGAAATATAAAATTAATTTTAAATAATTACAAGAAAACTAAAAAAAATTAGATGTACAATAATCAAGCCGGAATTTTTCTATTATTATCGGACATTTTTCCTGGGACTATCACATGCTGTGTATTAAAATGCTGTTCAAACTGTGAATATAATATAATTTTCCTTCGTTAATTCTCTAATTTACCTACTTAATTTTGAAAAGGATTCTATCTATCTGAGCGTTAGAATATTAAAGTACAATAAATGAAAGATTCTTACTAGATCCTAGCAAGATCATATAGGCACTAACTAGGTGCAAATCTTTGACATTTTGACAAATTTATCATTATAAAAAATGATGTTAATTTATAACATATTTATACATTACTTGATTTTTATAACATTTCGAGTTGCAACTGTTGTAAAAACGACGTAATGACGTTTCTGAATCTTTATATATTTAAATTCTTTTCATTTTTATGGAGACCACAATTTATTTACAGTCAGCGATACATACTCTCATATGCACTCATTGATTATTATTTAGCGGGTGTACATCACCATGCTAAACGGTGTGGTACGCTTTTAAGTTTTTTTTTTATACATTGAAACTCAAACGTCTCATTGTAATAGGTATATCGTCGTATCGTATCGGGTAGAACGTAACATAAAGTCGCAAGTATCAAATAAATTAATAGTCTGTGGTAGTGTGGTATATGTCAATTTGTCAATTGTCAATCAAATTTGGCTGAGTTTTGAGAGTAACCAAGGAACCTAGTGTTTTTATTTTTGATATTAACCAAGCCTAATATTGAGGAACAAAGAGCATTATTAAAATTATATACATATATGAAATTCTTTTACTAAAATGGCTTGGTTGGGATCGTCAGTCTTGAATTTTATTTGGAAACCAACTGTGAACATTGTGAGGTTAGAATGATAATAATATAAAATTAAATTAAATTACAGTACTCTGATATTTTGTGCATGTATATATTTTAAATTGTGTTTATTTTGTAGAACGAGATACCACGCTGATAAAACCCGGCTTATAAGGCGATATGGATATGAAGAAAAAATTTGGAGTGGAGGGTTACTCCCTAGGAAATTAGGAAAACCTTTGCCTATTCCTGAATACAGGTACTCATTTGTGTTCTATTTATGTCGATATTACTTTGCTAGATGTAGTTTCTATATGTAGGTAGTTAGGTTTTTTTATGTATCTAGCTAGCTTCCCGCGCGGGGTTTCACCCGTGTAGTTCCCGTATATTTTATTTGTAAAAATGTATACATTATAAGAACCTTATTCAATTTGTTATTATATAGCACAGTTATTGTGCGATTTAGCACTTATAGCCTGTACATACAATTAAGGTCTTTTTGTTCTATCATTTATATTTAATCTAAGAATCTTAAAACAGAATAATTTCTTTTTTTTTAGACCTGCCTTTGCTTGGACTGAGCGTAGAGCACTGTTTGGTCAGAATGACTATATAGATATACTTGGTACTGGTGAAATACACCCAGTCAAGACTTTGTACAATATACCATCATGGATAAGAGGCGTCAGTGGTAATGAGTATAAAGTAAGTTCTATTTTTTAAATATTATTACTATTATTAAGAGCCTACGTTGTCCCACTGCAGGGCAAAGGCCTCCCTTCCCTCCTTCCATCTCTCGCGATGTAATGTAGGCCAATCCTTTAAAAATTAGTCCAGCTCATCCCGCCATCTTCTTCTGGGCCTGCTGCGTTGACATTTCCTGCTTGTTGGGCTCCATAGAGTGGTTATTTTAGCCCAGTGCTCCTCCGGCATGCAACAGATATGGCCAGCCCAATTCCACTTCAATCTTGCAGGTGTGAGGCCATCATCAGCTATTTGGGTTATGAATTTTTTTAATCTAATTTTAAATTTGCAATTGAATGGCTTTTAGAATATTATGTACTATGTTAAATAATTTGAAAATATTTGCTTCTTCTCAAAAAATCATTCCAACGTCCCCTTTTTAGAAACTCAATCAAACTAACCATAAAATTTTGTATATCGTCAATGACACTGCAGTCACCACAGTTCACACTTTTATTAAACAGGCAAATTTATTTGGAAAGTTGTGGGTTTTGTACTCCAAGAAATTGATGTGTAAAATCTTAGGTTTCTTTCTCGGTCTGATAGGTTGAAGGACTACTCTCTGTGCTTCAGAATACTTGTTAAACTATTGTGTTATAAAGCATGTCAATAATATCATTTATATCAATCTTATACCATGGAACAGGCAGCACTATATCACTGCTAGTGTTTTCTCTCCTTCGAAACTGGTGTCTTTGAGAAAAACCCCCAAAGGAGGATGCCTATATTCAGCAGTGTATGTTATACAGGCTGATTATGCCAATGAAATATGTTTGATAGAATGTGTCCAGAATTCTGTCCTAGAATATCTTCAAGAATAATGCTATTTGTATCTTATATTAATGTTTTTTGTATCTAGAGACTCACATTGAAAAACTATTTTTTAATCACTTTTAAAACATATTCTGCAGGTCTAATACTTATTTTCTATTTACAGATATTGCTTAGAAAAAAGAAGATGTGGAGTAGGACAGCTACACCAGTAGTAAGGCCAACTAAATGGAAGGACCTACAAAAACGATTGAGCTTTTTATATAAAAAGTTGAACAGAAAAACGAAAACCGGACAGTCTCCTGATTAGTTAGTCATTTATTTAATTAGTAGGAATTTGTTATTTAGTAGGAACACTGAAATGTAGAAACATAAGTTTATGATAAATATAGAAGTTTATTGTCAATTCTTATAACTTTTTATTAGTATTGTTACTAGACCATGGTAATTTTATATTGAGTAAAGAATTGCAGATTTCAGAAATAACATTTTTCAAGAGATGTTCACAAATTTGCTTGAAAAAAGTAAGTTCAGCTTGTTCTTCAATTATCATAAAACTTAGTGGTTTTGCAGTGTGTCAAGAACTATATAATTATCCTAAAGGCTTTACAACATTAGCTTAATAACATATTGACTCATTTCCAGTACTGGTTACTATGTCACCTAGGAAAGGTGAAAACTAGGAATGTTTTTCTCATTAGTTGCCAGTGGTAATAAATGGGAAAAAATAGTGCCAGATATTGCCATTCGGGATGAATGGGATATGAAACACCCAGTGGCAACGAAATCAGTGGGACTGACTGGGAATAAGCCAACATATTGCATAGGAGGGTAATCAAACACAACACACAAAGTGATTTTCATATAGTACTTTATTGACTTTTAAGTATTTACCTAGATATTGCACCTTATTACTTAAATTAACTACTGTCTAAATTGGTTCATGCTCCACTTCAGGAGCAATTATAACTTAAAAGTAAATATTAATATATTTGGTAATTAATTTGACTAGGCAAGCCCATGGACACAGATGGACAGTCTTCCGTTCGTCCAAGTTAATATTGTATATTTAAAAAAAAAGAAGACATTAGTAATCGCCTTTACAAGGATGTATAAAGTGTACCCCCAAGTACAGAAGCACACGGGCGTATGAAGGAACGACAACTTGGCCCCAGTATACATTGTTCCATACAGTAATATCGTCGACAGTGCAATAGCGCGTAAGTGACAATAGTTAATAAGGTTGAAGATCGAATGTAGCAAATGAATATTACGCCCTTTACTACATAAATAAAGCAAATATTGTTGACGAATGAACTTATTAGCAACTGTCACTTACGGTAATGCACTATCCCCGACGATATGATAATATTCTTGTATAGAAATAATTGTTGTACTAACGTAAAGTATACTATCTACTGTTAAGATATGGCATATATAGCACTTCATAATATAATCAGATCCGGAACATAACATTTCCGTTTTGTCCCCCAAAACAAAAACTGGTTAGGCCTTTTACGTATGACACGTAACATACAGACGGAAGTTAAGGTTTAGGTAAGTGGAAGCACTTGTAGCATAGTATCAGTTGATATACCCCAATCTTCTTTTATAAGATCAGACGCTTTCTCAGCAATCATGACAGCAGCGGCATGCGTGTGCGCTGCTGGTATCCGAGGCATGATGGATGAGTCAGCGATGCGTATTCCTTTTATGCCGTGAACGAGAAGCCGTGGAGACACCACGCCAGTAGGGTCTCCGGCAGGTGCCATTTTGCACGTCCCGACCTGTTGTAAAATAATGAATTTCGTTATTGTTACTATAATACATAAGTATATGTGTGTTTCTTGATGGAATTCAATACCTTCTATAAAACAAGACGCTATGACCAACGGGAATGAAATGAAAATAAATAGGTATGATAAAAATAAAATTTCGTTCTAGATAGATACCTATTCACACAACACACGCACACGCACTCTGAGGACAGACGAGAAGATCGTAGAGCTGGAAGAGGAATAGGACAAGTTGCGCTGGGATATAGTGGGTTTGTCAGAAGTCCGAAGAGCGGGACAGGACACGATGACCCTGAATTCCGGCAACTTGTTCTTCTACCCGGAGGGCGAACAGCGGTCCCAAGGTGGTGTAGGGTTTATCGTCCGCAAGTCCCTCATTAACAATTTGGTGGTCGTCGACAGTGTGTCGAGCAGGGTAGCGTACCTTATACTCAGAATATCAAAAAGATATTCCATGAAGGTTATACTGGTTTACGCACCGACCTCAACACACTCAGACGAAGAAGTGGAAGCTATGTATGAGGATATTAGTAAAGCCATACATAGCTCCAAGACCCACTACACCGTTGTTATGGGGGATTTCAACGCTAAACTGGGCAAACTAGGCGATGATGAGATGAGAGTGGGGTTGCATGGATATGGGCAACCGAACCGAAGGGGTCAGAGGTTGGCTGATTTCCTGGAGAAAGAGGGACTCTATATGATGAACTCTTTCTTCCAGAAGCCACCTCACAGGAAATGGACCTGGATGGGCCCTGATCGTTCCACAAAAAATGAGATTGTCTTCATCATGATAACCAAAGACAAATATTTAATGATGTCTCTGTGATTCACAGGGTTAAAACCGGAAGTGATCACCGAATTAGAGGCACGTTAAATATTAATGTCAAATTGGAACGATCCCGTCTGATGAAGTCTACGCTCCGTACTTCAAACGCACACATCCAAAACCCCGAGAGCTTTCAGATCGAACTAAGTAATCGCTTCGAATGTCTAGATAGCTGCGAATCTGTGGACGATCTCAGCAGCGGGCTAGTAGACACTGTGCATACGGTGGGGCTTAAATATTTTAAACCCCACACTAGAAATAGACCTCAGAAACTATCCACTAATACCCGGGACCTCATGGCTAAACGACGTACGATGATGCTCCAGACTCCAGACGATGCGGAGTCATTTAGGCAGCTCAATAGACATATCTTAACGTCATTGCGACACGACATTCGCTCCTATAATACAAATTGTATTAAGGAGACGATAGAACGAAACCAAGGCCCCAAAGTGTTCGCAAGAGACACCTCTATTGGGCAAAGCCAGTTGACAAAGCTGAAGAAGCAAGATGGGGTAGTGAAGTCGAGTAAGCCAGGCGTTTTACGGGAGATAGAGATTTTAGGAGATAGAGATAGAGGTTCTATAATCAGCTGTATGCCTCAACAGTCAAGCCCGCTAACCGCCAAGGCAAAGACCCCAGAGCAAGGCTCACCCGACACAATACCGAAGATCTCCCGGACATCAGCCTATAAGAGATAAGAATGGCCCTTAAACAGATTAAAAACAACAAGGCGCCAGGTGATGACGGAATCACATCTGAGCTTTTGAATGCGGGTGGAACACCGATACTTAAAGTCCTTCAGAAGCTCTTTAACTCCGTCTTACTCAAGGTACAAACGCTAGAATCATGGAGCAGAGGTGTGGTGGTTCTGTTCTTCAAAAAAGGTGACAAAACCATGTTGAAGAATTATAGACCCATCACATTGCTCAGCCATTTTTATAAGCTGTTCTCGAGAGTCGTCACAAATCGTCTCGAACACAGGCTCGATGACTTCCAGCCTCCCGAACTAGCCGGCTTCCGAAAAGGCTTTAGTACCATAGACCACATACATGCGCTGCGGCAGATTATACAGAAGACCGAGGAGTATAATCAGCAGCGGCGGCCTTAGGGGGTGGCGAACAGGGCTACCGCCCGGGGCCTCGCTCTTGCAGGGGCCTCGCGCAACAACCCAAAAATTAAACTCAATTTTTCAAATTTCAAACATTTATTTTAATTCTTAATTTAAAGTTAGTTGATCCTAAATCAAATAACCAGACTTACTTTCGCGGCAGACACTTTTCACGAAGGACAAAGGGCCTCGCAAAGACCTGCCGCCCGGAGCCTCGTAATGGGTAAGGCCGCCACTGATAATCAGCCCCTATGCTTGGCGTTTGTGGACTTTGAAAAAGCCTTTGATTCGGTCGAAATTTGGGCGGTGCTAAGGTCTCTTTAGCGGTGTCGTATCGACTATCGGTACATTGAAGTGCTGAAGTGCTTGTACAAAAACGCCACCATGTCGGTCCGAGTACAGGGCCAATGTACGAAGGCAATCCCGCTACGGAGAGGCGTAAGACAGGGAGATGTTATATCTCTCAAACTTTTTACGGCTGCTCTGGAGGACGCCTTCAAGCTCCTGGAATGGCAAGGACACGGCATCAACATAAATGGCGAGTACATCACTCACCTTCGATTTGCCGACGACATAGTGATCATGGCAGAATCGCTGGAGGACCTTGGACAGATGCTCAATGACCTCAATGGAGTTTCTCAACAAGTTGGGCTTAGAATGAACATGGGCAAGACGGAAGTCATGCATAACGCCCATGTAGTGCCCAACTCTATAGCCGTTGGGAGCTCCATTCTCGAAGTTGTGACCGAATACATATATCTAGGTCAAACGATCCAACTAGGTAGGACCAACTTAGAGAAAGAGGTCAATCGTCGAATTCGACTCGGCTGGGCAGCGTTTGGGAAGCTTCGAGAGATCTTCTCGTCCAAAATACCTCAGTGCCTGAAGACGAAAGTCTTCAATCAATGTGTGTTACCAGTGATGACATATGGATCTGAGACGTGGTCTCTTACTGTGTGCCTCATAAGAAAGCTCAAAGTCGCTCAGCGAGCTATGGAAAGAGCTATGCTCGGCGTTTCCCTGCGTGATCGAATCAGAAATGAGGAGAACGAAGGTCACTGACATAGCTCAACGGATTAGCAAGCTGAAGTGGCAATGGGCAGGACACATAGCTCGAAGAACTGATGGCCGATGGAGCAAAAAGGTTCTCGAGTGGAGACCACGTACTGGCAAGCGCAGCGTAGGACGACCGCCTGCACGATGGACCGACGACCTCATAAAGGTCGCAGGAAGTCGGTGAATGCAGGCCGCTAGCATCGTTCCCGCTGGAAATCGATGGGGGAGGCCTATGTTCAGCAGTGGACTACAACAGGCTGGTGATGATGATGATGATGAGATACCTATTATAATTCATTTCATCCGCGTACCTACCGTTCCTGTAGGAACTGCATTATTAATATACCCTATTATAAATAAGCCTAGTTATAAAGTTGAAAGTTTCAACTATGTAACATAGATAAACTAGGTATTGTCATTACAATAGTTCACAGGAAATGTTATTTGCCATTCTAAAAAAGAGCTCGTGAAACTTACTGCTACAAAAAAAATAGTTTAGTTAGTCATCTAGTGACATGAGTAGCCAACGTATCGATAACTGCTCCAGTAGGATACTATTCACTACTATATACTAGTGTATTCTCGGGCTCAAGTCTGCTATTGCAATGGAAGTCTAATTTTGATGTTTTTCTACGCATTTGTGTTGATATAAATGATATCTATTACCAATCCTGGGAAAAATAGATAGGATACTTAATGAAACTTCCTATCACTGAACTACAATAGCAATAACTGACTTAAATTCACTATGCAAAGATTGGTATTTAATTGGAGACTTATTACTTGGAAATGGCTTGGCTTCGCCCGTCAAAAATTGTGAAATTGCCCGTGATTTTTCCAAGGTTTTATTTATACAAACCAATTCGTATAACCCTATTATTACTTATTATTATAACCAAAAATAATATTTCGTGAATACTTTACGTCCCTCTTAGAGTCGTATTATAAAAGTGATTGATTAATTTCGACGACCGGTAGGTTTCCAACGTTGCCCAATGGTTAAGGCATTTGAGGCTAAACCTAAAATGCAGCATCGAATCCTGCCGGTGGTCTAAATCTTAGTCACAATTTTGAAAATATAAAAAAAAGGCATATTAATGAAGTATTTCTCAAGTTATGCGCTTACATACATTTTGGCGATTCATTTTTATTTATATATAGATTCAGTGGCGAACTTACACATTTGCCGCCAGTGGGCTATTCAAATTTTGCCGCCGCCTATTGAACTACGGAAAATTTTGCTATTCAGTATTTTAAGATTTTTTAGATATAAAAAAATGTTTGGCCAAATTTGCCGCCCACGAAATTCTGCCGCCCTAGGCTCCTGCCTACCTAGCCTGCTGGTAAATCCGCCACTGTATAGATTACCTCAGACTAAATAAAAAGTCTATTACCTGGTGGTCTAACGTGATAGATGTTTGCATGACTGCACACTCCCAATATTCATCTGAGTCAAATATATGAGATTCACATCCCGGGAAAGGTGTTGTGTGTAATTTTGTACCATAGCGCTGAAACGCTTTGGTGCCAATTACTTTTTGCACCTGAAATAAAAGTGAAGTAAATATGATGAAATAATGAAGTAACTTTTAGATTAGACGTGATTGGGCCATTTAGAATACGAAAAGTTAAAGCTATGGATCTGAGTAAATTTGGTTTTATGTTGAAAGTACATCTTTGGTACTCTAACATGGATATAAGAGCTATGTCTACCGTGCTTTTATTTTTTCACCCTTGTTGCTACCGTTCCCATGGGAAGTTTATATTCTATATCTATAATAATTCTTATATTACTCAGAAATAATGTAAGTATCCTGAAAGAACGAGTTTTTGAGTTTATTCGTAACAAACATACATACAAAAATACAAATTTTGCCTCTTTACAAGATCAGTAGGTAGGCATAGGTAGATGAAGATTTACATATGCATGCGATGGAAGAACCTCCCGTCTCTCGAGCGGTGTAAGTCTTCGGTTTGAATCTGATTATTTTCTGTAGCAATGATGGATTTATCTCCGAGTATCCTTGGTTAAAAGATTACGCTCCCTGTCTCGGTAGACAGGTAAAGCCCTAGAGAATATGCGTCATTTTATATAGTACTCGTATAAAATGACGCCTATTCTCTAGTTATCAGAATAAACTACCGCCAGCAAATTGCCTGGCAAGCATGGACTGAAATAACTGCCCTCGGAGGAGGTCTACCTATGTATGACCAGTTTATACGGGCATGATGAAAATCAGAACCACGTGGTTCATTACCGTCATATAATTTTAATAGAATAATCAAGACGATACTTTACCATACGTATCCCTTCAACCATAGTTTTTAAGTCGTTATTTTCGCCAAAATAGTTAAGGTGGATTTTGGGATGATCAGCAAAGTTTGCGCTTCGCAGTGTCAAGCGTCCTATGCTTCGCGGTCGAATTAGCACTGGGTTTATACTAAAGGTGCGTAGTCTGACGCCGAGAGGAAGATTGCCATACACTTTCCAATACCACTGATCCGTTACACCTGTAATACCATGTGATCAATTTACAATTGTTAGGTATTATAAATTATCCTCAACTGATGTCCATTCTTCTGAACATCTGAATGTGCTGCAATGAGCAATTACTGAAACGATCGGACGCGGTCGTAGCCGCAGTTGCATAAAATACGTAGGTATGCTCGTGAGGTGTAGGTAATTGTGACGCCCACAGTAAAAATGTTCACACTAAGTTGGGCCTGGATTTTTTATTTAAGTTAATGCCCGTAAATCAGCAATTAAACGATGGTGAAATAATTCTTGTTTTCAATTTATGAATCAGTATCTTCATTACCTTACTTGTTATAAGATTTGCAAAAGGTTCTTATTTATTTAGGCAGACGATCGGAAGCATCTTTGTTAGTAGGTATTTTCCGTTTCAATGACAGTCGTTTCTTTACTTTGATACTGATTAAAGTTTAAATTGACTAAACAGTGAACTTAATTAATCTATCTATAGCAGGGGTTCCCAATCTTTATCGGCTCGCGGCACAGTTACAAATATAGTTTTTTTTACGGCGCCCTACCCTTGAAAAATAATCACCAGTCTGAAGAAGGGTTAGGTGGCTACAATAATAGTAGTTAGGTAAGTTAGATAGGAACAAAAATTAAAATATCTACAATATGAACACCCGTGAATATTTGTGGTTTAAGATAATGATAGAGGGTCGATTCACGGCCCCCCTTTTTTACTTTGTACGGCGCACACTTTGGGAACCCCTGGTCTATAGGTCCAATTCTTGTTCAAATAGGAAATTAATTCAATTGAGCAAGTAGATATTTAGGAAGATTATTTCTTAGTAATTAAATGTTTGCCAAATTTGTCCATCAATCCTCCAACAGCAATCCTCTAAATTATTTAAGTTACCAAAGTTGAGAGAAACATAGTACTTAGTAGGGTACCTACTGGTATTTTCTGCAAAGTTTTCTATTTAGAGAGAAATTTTAGAGTGTGTTTTGGATGTTCAAACTTGTTGAGAACATTATTCTACATTGAAGTATATACGTGGGTATTAGGTATAAGTATATAAATGTATGATAGATCTTGTTAAATATCTTAGATTTCATCCACCGTGTGAAAACGGGATTTTATAAAAAAGTATTAAAAGCTCCCTTTTTGGATTATCCAATAATTCAACGCATTTGGCTATTGTCACATGTATCTAAGGTAAACTTCAAGCAATATTATTACAATTTGGTGATGCCAAAAATTCTGTACGATTTTATTAGATTTATGTGTTATTCATTGCAGGTATTTATCGTTATATCGTATCATGCTGTATCACTACTAAGTTCTTTTGTGGGAATATGAGTTAGGTTTTCCTAAGAAATTCTCATTGAACTTTGTCAAAAACATTGAGTGCTTCCGGTACGACTGAAGTATATTATTAAGTGTTAGGTATCTAAGTTTAGAAAATAACACAGTCATTCGAATGTATAAAGCAAAAATTGAATTTAATTTCAAGCAATGAATTACAATAGAGAAATATTGATCGAAGAGTTGGATTAGTATTTCAATCAACGTCAACCTGTAGTCATTAACTGTTTGAACGCCAATGTCGGCCATACTCGACAACTGCATTGTGCCCTGTGTGCCAACGTCTTGTTTACTTGACAGTACACAATTCACAGATAAACACAAAATAATTCACAATATTGTATCACTACTTTTTTGTGTTTTATTAATACAGCTCATAAACTGAAATACTCTATTGTACACCACAGCAAATAAAATTATATAAGTAACAACGATTTTCGGGCTTGGCGTAGGTACAGGGCATTGATATACTGTTATGACGCGGCTTAGCGTCCAATTATAATTTAAATAAATGTCAGTGTATAGAAAAATCTCGTATCATTTACATCTACTATATACCATTTCTTTGTATGCTTACCTAACAACGATCTTAATATACCAAGGCCATCTCCAGCTAAAGAACCTGCTCCCATGACCAGTTCTATATCGGGCCTAGATTTGTCACGGTCAGTGGAATACTTTGTGTGGACGAATGCTAAGCCAGTAGCCCCTCCAGGCATGGTGAGAGGTCCCCGTCCTGACATGTATGCCGCTGCGGCAAATGGGGAGGCAGCTGAAAACTGAAACATTAAAATAGGGAGTTATTAACATAGTGGATATCTATGATTAGGAATTAATATGGCTGAAAATGTTCACTAAAACACTGAATTAAATATACCTACGTATATGTTTAAAATTTTACACTACGCCTCACTTAAGCAGAGCACTGCAAGTAGGTACCTATAAAAGTGGGTGGATCTAGTATAATTAGGGGCTATCCATAAAGTACGTCACACGTATTTCATGATTTTTAGACCCCCCCCCCCTCCTTGTCACAGGTGGTCACATTTGTGAGGCCCCTCCCTCCCTAGTGTGACGTCACAAATTTGCAATTTAACATTAATTTTTTTTTCAATTAAATCATCAGTTCCACCATTAGTTTTATTTCCATTTAAATTACTTTTTTTTATGAAATCTACAAACAAATATTTGAAAATAACAAATCAATAAACTTTTAATTAAAGAAAAAGAAAGGAACTTAGTCGTCTTCAGTCCATGGACTCTGAATCCATTCCTTTAAATTATTTATAATTGGCATAGAAGTCAGTTCGTTCTCATTGGCGTTGTTAACGTCAGGAACATTTGTGGTGTCTACATCTTCTTCATCCAACCATATGGCATCATCATTTTTATCATCTAAACAAAGAATTTCTCTGACACGTTAAGCTGCTATTCTTTGAGGACGAATCTTTGCAAAGGGTAAAACTTGCTGCTTCTTATGTAGTTGTTTGTGTTGGTTATTGGCTATATATGATGCAAAATAAAGACCACCGATGCCACAATTTCGCTTACACAAGTATCCCTCGACACTGGGGCAGTAACTATTATTGACGAAAGAAAAGCAACTCTTTGATTTTATATTCCTCTGTAAGTTTCATACTGTTTACGGTAAAGATTACCTATATCTATCTTTTAGTTTATTTTGAACTTGTTTAATTAAAATAAGTTATAAAATAGTAACTGTATCGACAAAATAGCAGATCTAAAAAAACGACGTAGTTCACTCGGCGAAAGTCAATTGTCGAATGAAATAGAAACAATGAAATCACGCGAGATTATTTTTTAGTTTCAATTAATATTTCAAATTTCACAATTTAATTGATTAAATTTGAAATGTGATGTCACAAAACTTAGGACCCCCCTCCCCTTGTCACACTTCGTCGACCCCCTCCCCCCTCCTTACATGTGACGTACTTTATGGATGGCCCCTTATTAGGTATCCTGTTTGTAGGACAGCTTAGTATACCCATTTGACCTGTGTTATAAGGAGGGGGGGGGGGGGGGAATAAAATAGTCATGTCGTTATGTAACTACGCACCTCTTCCATACCTTGGTATTCACTAAACCAGTTATGAGTATCAAGATGGAATAAAATTTCGTTACTGTCTTTCGTAACTTTTAATATAACATTTTCAATATAATCTATGACAAACGATCATCGACCAAGGTTATCAATTCAATTTCTTTGTAGCGAAGTATTAATTTATCAATGAAATCGTAAAATATTTTAAGGTTTTATGAGTCAGATGAATGTAACTACTATGAATGTAGGTATGTTGAATATCTACTCGATAAGGTGAATAAAGTCGCTCAAATAGGTGTCATCTATATGGCTTCATATTTATAGGTAGTATACATACCTATATAGTTCGTTATATGATACCTACAGTTTACTTTATGCAAAAAAATAAACCGGACACCTTTTAGTTTGGCAATCGAAAAGCTTTATCCGAATGCTATATCCACTTGATGTTAAGTAGCATAGGGCCGATATACAAGGACATCTAGTACCAGTTCAAGGACAACCAGTGCCGGTAGATACAGTAGTTATATACAGAACTGGCCACTTTTCTCCTGTTGGCCTTTTCTCATTTCCCACGTGATCTCTGTCCACGTTACTCACACATAGGCACGCTACATTAATCAATAACGTTATTTGGTCTTGGTATTCCGTACGGTAGAGGTAGGTACTCCCCAGTCAAGTAGCTCATTGAGCATACTAAGGCTATGCTCTACCTTTCTGAAATTAATGCTGCAAATAAAATACTGCTCCCTCTAACTATACGACTAATGTCTAATCTGAATCGCTAATCTAGCGCGTAGTAGTGTTCCTACTTGGGTATTAAATTAGCATATGACATATAAGGAAATATGAAGACTAGGTAATGAGTTAATACATTTTAGATCACCTATTGTATAAAGGTGTAGAGCCAATAAAATATATAAAATCATTTGTAATTTAATTTGTGATTTATCTATAAAGTATAACGGTAGTTGCTTCTGATTCCTGGTGTCCTGTCTTTGATTCGCATCTACCGAAAATTGTTGTCAGAGTCTGGGTGTGCTTTGTGTGAGAAGGTATTGTAATGAAAAAAAATGTCCCCCGCAACGCACGGATTTCCCTAGAGCGGGTTGTCAGTTTAAAAACAAACAAAATTAGTTTTATTCGCTATCTAGTCATTAAAATCTGTTAAAACAATAACAATAAGTACTTACAGCGGTTAGTGGAATAACACAAAAAGGAATCAACAGTAGGATCAACAATCGCTTAAAAATGGATAAACATACAATCTTTACGCCATTTTAATATAACCTCTAATAATTTCACCA
This sequence comes from Nycteola revayana, assembly GCA_947037095.2. Taxonomy (NCBI): domain Eukaryota; kingdom Metazoa; phylum Arthropoda; class Insecta; order Lepidoptera; family Nolidae; genus Nycteola; species Nycteola revayana. Next base: position 9,196,476 of record OX344845.2, on the reverse strand, counting down.
TGTCTGGCTGTCTGTCTGTCTGTTAACTGGCGGCTGAATTGACATATGCGGCACATGAATGCCGACCCTCTACTAGCGTCAAGATTTCGCGACAAACTCCACTAACTACAGATTAAATGTCAGTATAAAATTTACTTAATCCTTTAAAACCCTACCCCCTCGTCCTCCTGACTCTTAGTTTGCAAAGAACCATCCGATACCCTCGTAGACCCAAAGTCTGAGAGGCCCGCGAACTGTAAAGTAGAGCGACAGTTGCACAAAACTCCCATAAAATACTAAAAGCCATAATCCCTCAATCTCATCGCCAGCGACCGCCCTCAGCCAAGGTCCAAGCCCCACAGGGGGCGCCCTCTTGCGCAGGTTGCTTAGTTTGTAGTTTTTAAACCATTTATTAAGGCTGGAGCTCTGCTCGCCTTTATGCCCGGTGAAGTAGCAAAAGCCTCGTGGCTACCTCCGTATGTCCATCCGAAAAAAAAACCTTTTTTAAACCCCTTAGTAAATATAAGGGCTTCTTGGTTTCCACCTACTAGAAAACTGTAATTTTGCATACATACCTACATATACTTAGGTATATTTATCATGCCAACAAAGTAATAAAATAAAATTTAAACATGTGATTACTGCCTAGGTAATCACATGTTTAAGTAATTGATGATACAATAACAACAATTGCATCTTTAATTGTTAACAGCAACCTGTTAATTTATGTTTATTTACAAACAGGCATTAATTATACTGCACAGGAAAAGCATTGTCTAATTCGAACCTAGCGGATACACTTGATTAACTTGGTTGCCGATAAAATTAATTATATTGAACGATTATTATTCTGTGTTTGGAAATGGTTTTCTTTTAAGTTTTTATGTCGACAGGTACACTAATAAAGGGCAACTCTTAAGTTGAATATAAATAAACGGTATATAAAGGGATTAGGTATATATTGGTCACATGTATGTATGTGATATGTATGTATAGCCAAGGTACCATATTTTTTATGATCTAACTAAGGTACCTACTATGTAACTTAACCATATAAAACCAAATTTAAAAAGTGCCTAATTCAAGTTATGACAACAACCAACCAGTATGGTTTTAACAACATTTATTATCATTAAGTTTCTTTCGTTCGTTAGTATGACTCTTTTGCCCGAATCGGTTTTCGGTCGCTTTTTGTTTTATAAATGAGAACATCTGTCACACTAACGAACTTATTAAGAGTAGGTATTTAGACTTGCAAGCGTTCGGCTATGACTAATGTATTTCTTGCTATGAAGCCGTAATTCATTTTCACTCGTTTAGACTAGTAGACTACTTAAGTAATACCTAAAAAATCATTAATTTATATCTTTCGAGCTAAAGTAATCTTTCTCATTATATTATTAGCGGAATACGTTTTGGAGGTTCGATACCCTTGACGGACAAGAAAGCTTTGTGTAAAATCTAATAGTTCTTTTCGGATCTGGCTCGTTGAGGTTGGTTCAGATTGTTATAACATCATTTATACCAATTATAAACCAGGGAACAGGCAGCAGCGTTTTCGTATGTGTGTTATTACATAATACTGCGGTCTCCAACCCACCGGCCAAGCGTGTGATTATGGCAAAAACCATCCCTCGGGAGGACGTTCAGCTGTGGATATTATACGGCCTCATGAAGAAGCAGACCATACCTATTTGAATATGATTCATAGACAACAATAAAACAAACGTCATATGCTTCTCTTTTCATTTAGTAAACATGCATTTTAGGAACATTTGTTCTTGTTATGCTAACGAAGCGATTTCCCAACGCACGTAATAAATTTATGCATATGATGTTTATCAAAAAATGTAAAGGTCAGGTTCAACATTTCGCAACTATGAAGAAATGGCGTAAATTAATATTCTAATATATGTAATATTATTATTTATTTTTACTTACATCATTCATTGTCATCCCAGTTTGGTTTACGATGAACGCATTGCCAGAAAAAGTTACATGATCTTGAAGGTTATAGCCCACGGGAAGATTGGCGATCACTGGGATGTAGAACTCTTTGAGATGGTCCTCAGGTCCAACTCCTGATACCATGAGAAGCTGAGCGGATCCAATGGTACCTGCAGCCAGTACCAGCTCACGCCGGGCACGAACTTTAATTCTGTAAATTATTTGTTTCTTTATGAAGGGAAAATTGATGTTAAGGGCTTCTGTAAAGCTAAAACTGATTTTAGAGTGAAAAACAAGTGCATAGTTTGCGAAAGATTGCGGAAAATTAAAACATGTATTTTTGAAGACTAAATGTCAAACTAAAATTGACAAGAAAAATCTATTGAAATTAATTTATAATTACATAGTTCAGTATGAAGCATATTTAATTTTCAACTTTACTCCATTTCCCTTTTAATCAGACCAGACAATATTTTTTTGTTGTAGGTTTGTACCTACTGCTTTTATTTGCTTTATATTTCCAGCGAATGTGCACACAAAGCATGTGCGCGCTTTTAAATGAAAATTGTTAAAATACAACCCGGAGATAGCAATTGCTGACAGTGACCGTGTGGTTTATGAACTGACCGCAGTAACTACACGGTGGTTAACGTTACTGACGGCTTGCATAGCTGTGTGGTTGGGCCGAATTTAAGCGAGGGCATCAAGGGCTACAGCCCCGGGGCTTCCACAATAAAGGAGCTCCCACAGTAAAGATTTCAAAAAACAAAAAAACTCAAATTCCCACGAAAAACACTAGTAACAAACTTTTTTATTTGTTTTTCGCTTTTTTACCTTTATTTTCAGTCCTTTGTAAAAACAGAATTAGTTATGTTATTTATATATGTTTAGCACACATACAAAATATAATCAATACCAAAAATTTTAAAACAATTTACTTGGTCAATAAATGGTTTAGTAAAAAATCGACTAAAAAAAAGTTCATTATATTTGGAAAATAATTTATGGAATTATAAATAATAAGGATTAGAGCCTCTTGGCCTCCAATCCTGTATTGCCCCGAGACCAACAAGCCTCTAAATGCGGCCCTGCTGTGAGGGATACTAATTATGACTTTCATACTGGCTTTGACACTGACACTGTTATTTTAAATCTATGATCTACATACATTTCGTTGTTTAGACCCAGAGTCGTTTAGCAACATTTTAGGTACACATTACACACATTAATTTTAGGCACACGTGCCTATAATAATATGAAGAATATTAAGAAAGTGTGCGCCCAACTTAGTTAAACTGATAAGTATGTGAAATAAATACGCACCTAATATTCCCTTTGATGAATTCTACGCCAGAAGTTGATTTAGTTTCAGGATTAATTAAAATTTTAGTCACAGTAGAAAATTTGGTAACTTTTAAATTTGGCCTTAAACGAATCGGCTCTAAAAATGCTTTTGAAGAGCTACATCTTCTACCGTTTCTCATTGTAGCTTGTGGTTTAGAAAAACCGATCACTTTTTCACCGTTCGGATCTCTCCATTTATAACCCAGTTCCTGACCAGCTTGTTTAAAAGGATTCTCGAGAGGTGAACGGTATGGTGCATATTCTATATTCATGTATCCGCCGGTACCGTGATACGAAGAGTTTATTAATTCCTTTATGCCTATATTTTCAGATTTCTTAAAATATGGAAGCACTTCCTCGTAACTCCAGCCTTCGTTGCCCATTCGAGCCCAATCGTTAAAGTCCTCGGGGTGGCCTCTTTGGTAAATTAAAAAGTTAAGGACGCTACTACCCCCAAGTACTTTGCCTCGGGGTAGGAAACATACTTTTCCTCTTAAATCTTTGCAAGCTTTTGCTTCAGGAACAGATGTGTAACCCCAGTTCATGGGTGTTAAGGAAAAAAATGGTGCTATTATTGGGATATCGGAGAAAAAGTTTTCGTTGCCCCCAGCTTCTATGAGTAAGACTTTCCATTGTGAGACTTCTGTTAACCGGTTTGCAACAACGCAACCTGCAGACCCGGCTCCTACGATGACGAAGTCGAACTCTTCCTGATCGTGCGGCGTGTAATCAGGTATAAATCCCTCTCGAGAATTCCGAGGAAACGGTCGAAACAAATCTGTCCAATAGTCTAGGAATCGCTGAGTGTCCATTGCTGCCACTGCAGTTATGCAGAACATGCCAAGTAACCATTGCATATTGTCTCTTTCTCTCTTTCTCTTTCCTCATTCCTGAAACAAAATAAAATAAAATTCGTACCTCCAAATGTCTTCCTCTTTCCAGGAATTTGTATTTCACGGAAACTGTACACTATTGCAGGATATAGAATAGCTATAGACTATATCTTTGCACCAAATATCATCCAGATTTATTAAGCCGTTCTAGCTTGATTGTGTAACAAACTAAATCCTTCCAAACTTTGGCATTTATACGATCAGATTAATATGGATTATTAAATAAATGACAGATGAGTACGTAAAAATATACGTTGATAGATAGTCAGCTCGAAACATCAAATTATAGTCGCTTTATAATTATTATGTCGTTCTCTTCGCAAAACTCAATGTTTTAAAATGAAACTTTAGATAAATTAACGTTTCAAAACTTTGCCAAGACTGTATTAACAGTTTTTCTTAATAAGATCCTTTAGCTTAATCGTCTTGCTGAAAGTCAGGATTAAGAACTTCAGCGAATAAGATTGCTTTGGTAATTAAGTATCAAATTATTTAGTTTTAACGTTTAATCTTCCGGGGTATTTCTGCCAGCATTATGGAAACGCTGCAGCGCTGGCCAATAGCATAGTTATACCTAATAGTTTTTCTAGTTTTGTTGTTATTTGTATGTATGTATTCTACTAGTAGTAAGTGTACCTACTTATCGTATGGCTTTAAGGCTGAAGCTATTGATATTCTATTTCGTGGCGGAATGTGGCATGAGTATGGATGTTGATGGACGTTCAGCTATTTCAAGGTTAATATTTATGTTGAGTCTCCAGTATAACTATCTCGAGTGTTTTTCGAATACAAATGAGTAAGTTGGGATAAAAATAGCTTGATTCGTTACCTCATAGCAACATGGTCTCATCGTCAATCTATCAGTCACATAAAGATTAAAAGATTGGAATGTTCAGACGACGTGCCACAACGCGATGTGAATGTAATAAATAGGCAATAATAAAATTGAATTTCGAAGCAGTGCCTTAAAATTATTTTTTCGAATAATGCTGCCAATAAAACAAAATATATATAGGTATATAATCAGAGCAGTGTCGATAGAATTGCTGCTACCTATAGGTAATAGTTACTTAGTTAATTAGTGTAAGGTATTGTTAACATATAAAAGTGTGTTGACTGATATTTAAATGTATATAAAATAAAAGATTCACAAGGAAACTGATCAGATTGTAGGCATGTTTCTATATATGTAAATCTGGGGGAGCGCTCCCTGTACTCGATACCTACTTGAAATTATCATTGTTGTCTTCACACTTTCCTGGTATGAGTGCCTACATATCGATGTATGGGGATCACTAACCTAGATACTAAAAATGTTTAAACAATGTATAAAATTATTAATCAAAGACTTTAAAAGATGAGAAAAAGAATGATCTCGGAGTTTCTTATAGTCTTTCTTCTCCGAGTGTCACACCGTAGGTAGATAGAGAAAGACTCGTAGGAAGCTAGGATAGGGTCCAATCGTCCTCGCAAGGCGAGGCTCGCGATGCGTTCTATGCTTCAGACCCAATCCCAGCCCGCGCTGGTTGATCTTAATTATTTGCGATTAATTACGAACATGCCATAACAATATGAATAAATTTTATTTAATAACATTATTGTTGAAATGTAAACTAATTTATTAGTTAAGACTGTTTTTTTTTTCATTATCATTGTATTTGACTTATAATAAGTACGATCGATTCGTCTACATTATCAATAAACGTTTTCATTTTCATTTTCTATATATATATTATAATTGTGAAAAACAAAACTTACTGCGCCCACAGTTCTTTAATCCTCAAGAACTGCATTGAGAAATGAAGTCAAAGAATTTAACTGGGGGTGCTAATATATAAGGTGCTTCCAAAGTATATGCTATTTATGCCAGGTGATGTAGCAAAAGCCTTGAGGCTAACTACATAAAAGTCCATCCGAAAAAAAAGTACCTATATGGTTTATATGTTTATATGGTAAAGTAAACCGAACACGCCGTTCGGTTTACTGCAAATTAAACTGCTAACCTAACCTAACATGAAATGAAAAACACTGTGTTTTGGAGTGTAAACTAAATATTATCATTATAACTTTAAGAGGACTTGAATCTAAAATAAAAAAAAGGAATTAGCAAAGATATTTATTTGATGGAACCAAATAATAAGTGAAAATCTTTCTATTTTAATTCAGACGTCACGGTATTATCGCTTAGATGGAAACCATGTTAGAATGATGGTGTGATAATGTAAAGATCAATAATAATTTAACGTCTTATTAACCATGTTTCTTCTGATCTATTGTTTTTTTTAGACTCTGGTGCCGATTACACAAACATTATATGTAGGTATTTATAGGGAAAGTTGAACCCTGACTTACGCGAATTTGACTTACACGGCCCGTGGTCCCACCTATCGCGTAAGTCCGGGGTATTACTGTATTCAATTAAATAAAGATATATCATTCAAGTAACTACAAGGTAAGTCCCCCACCTTGCGACCTACTTACACTAACTAACTTATATATTTTATTTTTTATAGGATATGGCATCACTTTAGCTGGAGATAGTTGATATCGTTAAAGTGGTCCGTTAAAGTGATGCCATATCCTATTATACAAGTAGATATCATATATACCTACGAACCTTCGTATAAGTCTGTCGCTATATTACTTTACGTAAATTATAAAAAAAAACTATGATCCGAGAGAAGACTTAATTCTTGAATTAAGTCTTAATTCGTCGTTAGTTTATTCATAGCTTTAAACAATTTGATTGCCATAATCATTCAGAGAGCTATGGATGACCTTTGACATATCCATAGCTCTCTGAATAAGATTCATTATTAATAATAGCTTTAACTGCAGAATTACCATTAGTGACCCAAATTGCAAATAAGGTTGGTGACCATCACCCAATATTTGAAGGATTCATTTATCGTCAGTCACGCCAACATAATCGGTCGCATCCGATGTCCTATCAGAATTTTAATCAAAATTGTGTGAGTACTTTTTATTCCAATTTACACTATTGTTAAGTCATAAAAAGGCCTACATAAATGTTTATGTTTCGTACAATTTTTTTGTTCGCGACCTCGTTACTTTTATTTTTGAATGTTATAATAATGCGATACAACTCACACAATAAAACTGGTTGCGTTATTTGTGACATATTTCTTATAAAAATATTATGAAATATCGGTACTTTCCGATGCTTATATTTGAAAACAAACGCAGTGTGTTGTTAAGTTAATGTAGGTAATTCGGACAAGTCAAACAGAAATGTACGCTCTGTCCGCACGATTTGTTGATTTGATACTTAAATGTTTTATATACCTTCCCGATTTTATTGGGTTTTCAATAAAATTGTTTATTTTATAAATGGTCCCAGTTTCGGTAATTTCATATTTTAGACGTATAGTTCCATTGTTTTTTATAGTACCCATATGTAGTTAAAGTTTTATAGTTAAACAATAAAATATAGAGATGTTATGTTGATTATTTCTTTAATGAGGATTTGAGAAACCTGGAGGCTAATCACGTAACGATATTACTATGACTTTGATAAAAATGTCTTCGCTACTCAGCGTTTAATATGCTTACAAAGATATTTTCATCATCATCATCAGCCGAAATCCACTGCTGAACATAGGCCTCCTCCCGAGAGAGGGTAGTTGCCATAGTCACCATGCGGGTTGGTGACCGCAGTATTATGTTGTACCACACAAGGAAACGCTGCTGCCCGTTCCTTGATATACGATTATTATGAATGATGGATGATGAAGATTATAACAATCGGGACCAACGGCTTAACGTGCTTTCCAAGGCACGGAGGGTAGTCCCTCAACCAAATCTAGAAATAAATCTTAGAATTTACACAAAGATTTTCTGTCCGGTGTGGGGATCGAACAGACGACCTCCGAGATTTAAAGCGAGCCGAATACCGCTACGCTACAGAGGCTGTCGTAAAATGTTTTAACTATGTAGATTTATTTAGTTAATGTAGCTTCAATAAAAGTAGCACTAACGAACAAGAGCAACAATAAAGTATAACGTATAGGAAATGCGTTATAATTACAGTAATAAAGATACTTTTATTAAAGTCATAGTCATATCGATATATTATAATTAGCCTCCTGGTGTTACTAACATAATTGTCTATCTCTTAAAATAATGTATCAAACATATGTTATAATATTTTTCATACATACTTTATGTCCACCAATATTTGCCAATAACGATACGTGTACTTACAATATTGCATTGTTCCGAACTGGTTCCAAAATGAATACTGAAGGTGTTAATTAAATGTGCAAACTACATACAGCAGCACATAGGCGAGGCTGTGCATTCATGCTAAATGCATGCTATATGCAAATACAACGCCACTAGCACCAACAAACATTCCAACGGCATTTAACATAATTGCGAAATCCAGTGAAACAAACGATCGATCGATTTGTTCTATTTTCTTTATTTGAACTAGCCTTACCCCGGTTTCACACGCATAGCTCCCGTTCTTGTGGGAACATTGTTTTAAATTACCCTATTTTTTCGGGTTAAAATTGTTTTTTAATAGAGAATACAATCTAGTTGTTTTTGAATGTATCCATAAGAAACAAAAAAATTCTTTTTCCATTAATATTATGAAACCAAATTATGTTGATGCATGGACGCTTTAACGCAAAAACTATTGAACCGATTTAACGGCAACTGTAATTTGCACAGTAATTGTTAATTTAACTTTTTTAATTAGTTATTATCACGATCGTTGAGCTCGATTTTTAGGGTTACGTAGCCAAATGGCAAAAAACGGAACCCTTATTGATTCGTCATGTCTGTCTGTCTGTCTGTCTGTCCGTCCGTATGTCACAGCCACTTTTTTCCGAAACTATAAGAACTATAATGTTGAAACTTGGCAAGTAAATGTATGTTGTGAACCGCTTTAAGTTTTTCACACAAAAATAGAAAAAAAACAAAATAATTTGGGGTTCCCCATACTTTTTTTTCATCCAACCCATACGTGTGCGGTTTCTATGGATAGGCCTTCAAAAATTATATTGAGGTTTCTAATGTAATTTTTTTCTAATCTGAATAGTTTGCGCGAGAGACACTTCCAAAGTGGTAAAATGTGTGTCCCCCCCCTGTAACTTCTAAAATAAGAGAATGATAAAACTAAAAAAAATATATGATGTACATAACCATACAAACTTCCACCGAAAATTGGTTTGAACGAGATCAAGTAAGTAGTTTTTTTTTAATACGTCATAAATACAACATCGATCAAAGTTACAACGAACTACAAGAACTTTTATATTATGTTACTTGTTGTATTCTTGATATAAAAATTATCACTTTTAACTAGTACCTACGGAACCGAGAGTGTCCGACTCGCACTTGGCCGGTTTTTTTATGCTCTTTTGTGAACGAAGATCCCAATGTATCGTTATGGCAAGATGGTCTAAAACAAGTTGTGTAATATGAAAATAGATACAATAATTATTTTAATATACGAGATTAGGATGACCCTTAAACAGCTTAAAAACAACAAGGCGCCAGGTGATGACGGAATCACATCTGAGCTTCTGAATGCGGGTGGAACACCGATACTTAAAGTCCTTCAGAAGCTCTTTAACTCCGTCTTACTCGAGGGACAAACGCCAGAATCATGGAGCAGAGGTGTGGTGGTTCTGTTCTTCAAAAAGGTGACAAAACCATGTTGAAGAATTATAGACCCATCACATTGCTGAGCCATGTTTATAAGCTGTTCTCGAGGGTCGTCACAAATCGTCTCGAACACAGGCTCGATGACTTCCAGCCTCCCGAACAAGCCGGCTTCCGAAAAGGCTTTAGTACCATAGACCACATACATACGCTGCGGCAGATTATACAGAAGACCGAGGAGTATAATCAGCCCCTATGCTTGGCGTTTGTGGACTATGAAAAAGCCTTTGATTCGGTCGAAACTTGGGCGGTTCTAAGGTCTCTTCAGCGGTGTCGTATCGACTATCGGTACATTGAAGTGCTGAAGTGCTTGTACAAAAACGCCACCATGTCGGTCCGAGTACAGGGCCAATGTACGAAGGCTATCCCGCTACGGAGAGGCGTAAGACAGGGAGATGTTATATCTCCCAAACTTTTTACGGCTGCTCTGGAGGATGCCTTCAAGCTCCTGGAATGGCAAGGACACGGCATCAACATAAATGGCTAGTACATCACTCACCTTCGATTTGCCGACGACATAGTGATCATGGCAGAATCGCTGGAGGACCTTGGACAGATGCTCAATGACCTCGATGGAGTTTTTCAACAAGTTGGGCTTAGAATGAACATGGGCAAGACGAAAGTTATGCATAACGCCCATGTAGTGCCCAACTCTATAGCCGTTGGGAACTCCATTCTCGAAGTTGTGACCGAATACATATGTCTAGGTCAAACGATCCAACTAAGTAGGACCAACTTAGAGAAAGAGGTCAATCGTCGAATCCGACTCGGCTGGGCAGCGTTTGGGAAGCTTCGAGAGATCTTCTCGTCCAAAATACCTCAGTGCCTGAAGACGAAAGTCTTCAATCAATGTGTGGTACCAGTGATGACATATGGATCTGAGACGTGGTCTCTTACTGTGTGCCTCATAAGAAAACTCAAAGTCACTCAGCGAGCTATGGAAAGAGCTATGCTCGGCGTTTCCCTGCGTGATCGAATCAGAAATGAAGAGATCCGCAGGAGAACGAAGGTCACTGACATAGCTCAACGGATAAGCAAGCTGAAGTGGCAATGGGCAGGACACATAGCTCGAAGAACTGACGGCCGATGGAGCAAAAAGGTTCTCGAGTGGAGACCACGTACTGGCAAGCGCAGCGTAGGACGACCGCCTGCACGATGGACCGACGACCTCATAAAGGTCGCAGGAAGTCGGTGGATGCAGGCCGCTAGCGATCGTTCCCGCTGGAAATCGATGGGGGAGGCCTATGTTCAGCAGTGGACTACAACAAGCTGTTGATGATGATAATGATGAATTATTTTAACAAAATATTTCATAAAAAAATGTAATCAAACAAGAGTTCTTCACCCAATGAAAAGGGTTTTGCTTTTTGTTTTAAGTGAAAATACTTGCCTTGTATTCTTGAGTTTCTGTTAATACTTTATTTCTATATGGATATCTACTCATTTAAAAAGTATAAGTGTATGTGGTAACTACATTAATCATTATCAAAGGAAAGTTGAAACGCTGAAAATAACATACACATAAACATATTAAAATGTGCTTTTTAATTTGCACATCGCGATTCCGATTCGTTTGCCTCTTCTTGAGACTAGCCGTCTGAATGTTGAATAAGTTCGATAGATCAAAAATAAAAAGAATTTTAAAACTATTTTTAAATACAGCAGAATATACTGGCTGATAATGGTAATATTAAGCTTTCGTCACGTAATATTTTAAAATAATATTTCGCTTTTGAAGTTTATCAGTCATCAATTTAAAAACATGTCAATAAATTTCTAAATAAAATAGATAAGCAAAACGTAAGTAAATGCCTTTTGTTTTGCTAAATTGCTGTAGTTACTCTTATATCGTAGAGCTATCGTTATCGTTATTCGATTTTTTGTCATAGACTGCGAGGCACGAGACTAATAACGTAACGATATTAGGTACTATGACTTACTCAGCTTCTACTATGAATACAAAAAAAAATGTAATATATATTTTTTTTAATTAAGTGGAGTTTCAATAAAACAAATTGTTACTGTAGTACCTAAAAAATTAGGGAATGCTTTACAATAACCCTATAATTCAACGTGTGGTTTCGGTATTAGAATACCACCCCATATCTTCCTATGCGAGTCGAAATATGCAACAAGGGATATACACCAGGGCCCCGAGTCTACTATCGTAGGGGTGTCCATGAACTGTCAATAACAGTTCAATGGTCGGTTTTTTCCCGGTCGGTTAATTTGTTAATCTACTAATCCAAATGAGGTCATAATTGTATCACTATGACGCCACGATGACATTAGCGTTGTATAATATAATAACAAATGATACATTTATAAGTTTTGAAATCGCCTAAATAAACATTACAATCTCCCTGACCATCTCCCCTGCTACTTCTGTTGACGGCCTTTTCCTGCGGTAGCAACAATGACTGCCATTCCAGCGCCGACACCATAGTGAGATTACCGTTTTTGGCATAATGATATCATGATGGCACAACGGTGGCACAATAATTAAAAAAATAGCAGACTCGGCCCCCTGATGGATGGGCAGCAGCATCTGTCAGCTCAAAGATACTTCCATCTTACAGCGATCACCAATCCGCCTGCCAAACGTGATTACGACAATATCCCTCGACGACCCTGGTTTACTAAGTTCTGTTAAAGAGGGGGGCCCATGTTCAGCAATGGACCTGAATAGGATGATAAAGTAAAAAAAAAGTAAGTAGCCCTATAGTACCTAATGAAGACATTTATATGAAGTCAAAGTCACATCGTTACGTGATAAGCCTCAATTTTTACTAAGTAATGTAAACACAGTCTTGCAATAAAAAAAATCATAAAGAAGGAAATCCCATTCTTACATGCAAAGACTGTAAATGGCTAACTAGAATAAGTTTATCATTTTAAAGAAGCTGATTGAAAAATCGTCACGTATTATGAGGCTATAATATATTGTTCGCTATATGTATTATGTATTATCAAATCACATGGAGGTATCTTATACGGTCCTTGATTGTTATAAACGATATCGGTGCCTTCTAAAAGGTCTTTCGCAACGGCTACTAATATTATAAGCTTATTAATATTGTGTCTAAATAAGTTTATTAATATTGTGGCAACATCCGTAGCGTAGCGGCATTTGGCTCGCTTTAAAATCTCGGAGGTCGTGGGTTCGAACCCCACACCGGACTAGAAACCTTTGTGTAATTTCTTTCCGGGTCTGGTTGGCTGAGGGACTACCCTCCGCGCCTCGGAACGCACGTTAATACGTTGATCCCGGTTGGTATTACATCATCTATATCAACGTTATATGGGAGAATGATGATGATTATTGTGATTACAACTAGGTACTAAAAATTCAAGTTGGTACCTACCTATGTATGAATAAATTCTTAATATACGCGACATTTGTCTATTTTTTATATAAGTCCTTTAGTATTTTCTTCATAAACTTCATATGATTTGTAATCTATACTAATACATATTATAAAGAAAAAAGGTTTATTAACTTTAGAATTGAATAAACTCAAAATTACTACAATCCATTTAAAAAAAAACTGTCTCCATTAAACATTATTCAGAAGTAACTTATAGTCTCCCGTCAGCGACCGCCCTGAGCCGAGAGTCTTACTGGGGACGCCCCCTTGCGCAGGTTGCTTAGTTTTTAGTGTTTAAACCATTTATCTAGGCTGGAGCTCTGCTCACTAGTCTTGTGCCTGCTCGGTCATTTTCAAGATCGCTCCGTACTAGTTCATTTCGGACAGTGAACTAGTTCGTTCTATAAGCTCTAACAGCTCTATTCGGTCTTTGCGCTCGGTCAGCATTTCCATATAGGACAGCGCGGACCACAGAGTAAATACGTTCTCTAGGAACATTGTTAAGTACTTAGAGCGTATTTGCGGACCACAGAGCAGCCACCAAATCACCACGGTGACCAAATTATGGTTACTATTGTATTATTTTAACATATTTGATTTTCCTTCATACTTGAACAGGCTTAGGACTCAAGGACTGTCATTCTGATCAACCGCCTACATTATTATGAATGAATTCGTATGACGTACTTGTCTTGTCAAAAACAATCAGTCAGTTTCATTATTCGTTCTCGCTCGCACTTATACGATCTCGCGGTTTACAATGTACGAAGAACGAAAAGAGCTATTTGACCTATTAGACCGATTACAAATCAGCGTTCGGAAACGTTTCTTCTAGTACAGTACGAAGATACGGCTCCTATTCGTTCATCGTTCACGAACTACACAAGACTACTGCTCACCTTTATGCCCAGTGAAGTAGCAGAAGCCTCGTGGCTAAATAAACATGTGCGTCCGAAAAACGAAGCTAGTGCTACTGCTAGTGAAACTGCGCGACAAGGCTATTATAAATTATATTCGGTTCGTAAATTGTGTCATTGTTTATGTATAATTTGTTTCGTCATTAAAATATTTTTGAATGATAGGCGAACATAACAAATCATTCACATGCACACACTGATATTAATAATAAATTTATAGTTCACCTTCGACTTAATTAGGGCCCCGAAGCTAAATAGCAAATGGTACTCACCACGAAAAGGTTAAACGTGTATGTTTAGTGGGAATAGAGAATTTGAATCAAGGAGAGCATGAACATTTAACCATGTAGTTTTAAACAGCTTTATTAAATACTTGAATGTCTCATCATTTACCTACTTACTGTAAGTAAGTTTTATACGGATTTTACTTTATTTTATAAATTTCTATTAGATGATGTGTTTCTTTTTTTTTCTATCTGCCGACTTATTCAGCAATTTCTGCCAGTGTTATGTAATGGGTGTGTTTCTTATTGGCTGAAATAAAGTGTCTTCTTATTGTCTGTGAAATGGCATGAAAATGTTTATTTCCGTTGTCCACGTGACGTGGATATGACATACGGGGACAACGGGAATAAAGTAAAATATCAAACCACCAAAATAAAACTTATACCTTACTTTTTTTTTTGTTTTATTTTATTTTGTGCAATAAAAAAATGCAATTACGCATTCCCACCGCCGCCGCAGCGTATTCGCGCGCTAGCCGTGGGATATATGGGACTCGCCCTCTTCATAGCGTGGTATGCTAACTCATACCACGAGGAGGGGACCATACACCACTAAAACCCCAAGGACCCACTTTCGATCCGCCGTTGGCGGGGGCCGGGTATGCATAAACAATCCGGCCAAATCTTATACCTACCTAGTACTTCAACGGCGATAATAAAAAAGATGAAAGTCTCTCCGCAAAATCCACAACAAAAGAACTGAACTGAAGAGGTTTGATTTTTGTCTGTATTGAATAAGCTCCAGAACTACTAAACCCATTTCAGAAATTCACTACTAGAAAGCTATGTTATCCAGGAGTCACATAATCTACATTTATTAAATGATGAAGTTTCCAACGGGAGATACGGGTAAAATCGCGCGCGAGGGCTAGTTTAATATTAAGATTATTTTAAAAAGTAATTGTCCCAAATACTCTATCGTTAAAGAAAGAAGATTAAGAAGAGTAGCAAAAACACTCAAGTTAACAAACCCTTATAAACATCGTCAGATAATAAAAACAAACTAAACAAGTTCTCGATAGTAAATTGTCTGCCAATTTGTTTGTTTACCACAAATAGTCGCTATGATTTAGGTAGCGTTATAATGGTTAATCATAGTTGTGCCTACAGCTTAAAGTATCTATATCTTATCTTAGTGTATGTAAGAAAATTACATTGTAAATTTTAATGTGAATGTAGGAGAGTGCTTCCTATAAAGCTAGTTTTGTCTTTTGTTTGTTTTAATTTACAAATTAGCTTTTGGGAGGCACTGTCCTAGATGCAAAAATGTAATGAATTTGTAAATCATAAATATTGTAAAACGATATTTTTAAAAGATGACTAAAAGAAAAAATCCGGAATTTCTTATAGTCTTTCTTCTCCGGATGTCACACCGTAGGTAGATAGAGAAAGACTCATAGGAAGCTAGGATAGGGACGGTGGTCCTCGCGAGGCGAGGTTCGCGACGCGTTCTTGGCTTGGCTTTAGACCTGATCGCAGCCCGCGCTGGTTGATCTAATTTCTGGAGAAATTAGATCAACCAGCACGCGACTTATTATTATTATTTTGTGTATACTCGTTTGGCACGCGACAATTTTTCAATTTTTCATTTTATTTTATTTATAAATATCTATATATATTTTATTGATCTTTAAAATAAGATTATAATAGTAGTATAACATTAGTGACCATATAAAAATATTGTTCTTAATTAAGTATCAAAAAATGTACTTTAATGTGTTATGCTTTGTAAATGACGTATAACAAGCGCGAATTATTCGTCTACGTTACTAATGAACTATTTCATTTCATTTCATTCATATATATAAGCAAGTGTAGCGTTACTACGCATCATATTAATTATTGAATTTATTTCATTGAATTGGTATAAAAACTTTTTGCATCACGCGCTGCGTGGAGGCGGAGGCTTTGCGTCAGTGCGTGAGATAAGTCAGTCTTATTTTGTTTTTCGGTACCAACATTTTCTCAATTATTAATGAATGTATATTAATTATTTTAAATGAATTTCTAACTGTATTTAAAATTCATTTTGACTTTTGTAAATATATTAATCTAAATAGTGAGCACAGTGTAGTCATTTTACCTATTTCCCCGTGCTCATAAACAAGTTATAAAATGCGCCTTTCAGAGTATAAACTGGTGGTACGAGTATGAACAATACCATGGTGTCTTGACCAAAAAAATACTGGTTATATTAAGTCGGCGACCTATATTTTATATGTTCTCTGATAATTATGATAAAATCTACAGAGCCAAGTCGCAGACGTGATAGGTATAATAAAAGTCGAAAGCAATATGAATAGTAGGTACTTAATTATTTTCACTAGGTATAATAGCACAAATAATAACACCTACTTAATTCAAAGCAACGGACCACTCCGATATCCGCGGGTTTTCTGTGTGCTCTCAGGCCGACAGCAAATCTAGATAAGTATAACTAGAGATTTGCATGCCACAACGATTCTAGCAATGATTGATGTATTTCAAGTCAAGTGCAGTGATTAATTTGTAGATACCTACTAATTGTATAGTCTATGTTTGAGTTATCGTGTGATGTTAATATGATACTTATTTAGCACAATGAGGAATGAGAAATGACTTAGCTTTTTTCTTATATTGTTGTGTATGACCAAACCCCTCCATATTATTATTATAGTGTTTAATTAGATAATTCATTTAACAATAAATTATAACAAGAGTGTGACAAAGTGTCAAGGGGTTGATAGAGTTTTGGGAGGATTTAACGTGGTTAAAATGAAAATCAGGACGACCATGTAAGACTTATGAAAGGCCAAGTGTGCAAATGTTTTTGCCCTACTAACTAACTAAGGAGTGTGAGTTAATATACATGTAACAGGAACCAGGATCATTGTAGACTGTCCCGGTTAAATAATAATATAATAATAATCCTTTTATTTCAGGCATCGGAGGCCCATAGAATAAAATACATACAATAATCTTAAACAGTAATAAACTAATACATATTTTAAAAACAAAAACTTAATACTAATGTACACGAAGTGTCGGCGTCGTGTTTCGCTGACTGGTGGCACGTAGCTGGCCACGAAACCGGCGGAACATAACACCCTTTGGCCAAAACTCTTCTTTGAGGACCTTCTCGAGATACTGCGTCGGAACACGCACCACGAACGACTTGAAGCTCGTTTTGTGACGCGGCTCGAACATCTCGACCATCAAAGTCTAGTTGGTCAAACCCCCATCATAGTATTTTATGTCCATGCCCACTGCTTCACTGAAACGAAAGCTCATGGACATGTGCATTCTCCCTACCCTCACCTATGGAGCTCAAACATGGTCAATCACACAGTGTCAGAAGTCAGCACTTGGAGTCTTCCAACGAGCTATGGAGCGAAGTATATTGGATGTCAAACTTTCGGACTGCATCAGAAATTCCATGCTTCGCTCTCAAACCCAAATAGCTGATGTTGGTCTCACAGCTGCAAGATTGAGCACTGGGCTAAAATAACCACTCTATGGAGCCCAACTGGCAGGAAACGTCAACGCGGCAGGCCCAGAAGGAGATGGCGAGATGAGTTGGACTCATTTTTAAAGGATTGGCCTACAATCGCATTACATCGCGAGAAATGGAAGGAGGGAAGGGAGGCCTTTGCCTTGCAGTGGGACAACGTAGGCTCTCAATAATAATGTCCATGCCCAGGAACACGGTGTTTCTAAGCACGCTAATAGGGGAATCGGGAACTGCAGATGCATAATATCCCGATTCCCCTTGGTGCACACCATCAAACTAGACTGTCGCGGGATCTCTTGGACGTTTTAGGTTTAGGTACGCTCGGAACACTACTCATTATGGACTTGACTGCCTTTGTTTTAGCGGTTATATGTTAGAGCGTTTCTAGCCAGGTTTGATATGGACACAAAATTGTGTTACAAAAAAAAGGGAAGTTGGTGGAGTTTTTACCCGCCCCCCTTGGAGAGTAGGTACGTTAAGCTATCAGTCCTGCGCTTGATCGCTCACCGGTCGTGTCGGTAAAATCGTCCCACTGGTTTGGAAGAGTAAAGGAAAGTACACCTGTGTTTTTGTATACACTAATGCACTATAATATAGCCTGCAAAGATGCCGCCGTGACCGAAATTAAGAAGTTCTCAAGCATCGGCCCACAAGGGGAGCGGAGCATTGTTCCTCACTCTCCAAAACTGAGCCTATTAGTTACCTACCTATTTTATTTTTAAATTAGGTATACAAACATGTAATTAAGTTAACATATGGTTGTTAATAGAGGTGTTAGATTATATCGTTTACCTTCAAGAGTTGAAAACATTAGCGTAATATTGCGACTTTTATCTTGAATCTTATTTTGTAATGGTTAGATTAGTTACAAGGTTATGATAAAAACAATGCAAAAATTAATATAATATATCTTGTGGTAATTACGCACTACTAAATGTTTTCGGAGTTTTTTATTTACTGTCATGTTATCTATAAATATGACCACGGGCCTTGTTTTATATCTAATTCTATGGTTCTACTTCACTGGTACCTAATGAAAAAGTTTTGAATTTTCAAACAACACGTACTTAGTCTAAGTAATTACTTGGGAATGTAAAATCCCAGGCTTGAAAGATATATACTAGGTACTTAGGTTTTGGTTAATTCATATATATATGCATAAGTATATGTATTGCTTAATTTAATCGACGTAGTATCAATTGAAACGTTATATTATTTGTTTAGTGACTTGAAATGAACCATTTCAACATAACAAATTGTGGAAACGCAAATTAGGACAAAACGGTAATTAGTAATAATAAAATATCGTGTGTATTTTGTAAATCTATTCCATCAACACGCTAATTATTGGAGGCCAAAGATATTATATTGATTGATTATAATTGCTTAGGTTACAAGAGGCATAGCCATTTATTGCAGGTTGCAACTGTCATAAATCAAATGTGCATACCGATCCACGTAAATGGCATTAACTTTGAACATCCATATTGTATGGAACCAGTTACAAAATTGTGCGAGCATTAAGTAGTTTTTGTTCAAACGGGTTTAATAGTTGCAAAACCGAGTAGTTTTGAACCCAAATACAACTCATTTTGCAAAGGTCTCGTTGAAACACAAGAATGCACTCAATCGTAACGTTACAGGACATTTTTACACTTTAAGTAGGTAACTACTTAGTAAACAATTTATAGAGTTTACCGCGTGACTAACTTCAATGAAAATCTTTTAAAGTATACGGTTACAGTTTGTATATTAAAATATGTGTGATTTCGTATAAAATCTGGCCCTTGACTATTGTGATTAGTCTCCTACTTATGAAGCAACTTTATTAGGTAATTCTTTGAATTATTAATAGACAGCTTGTTTATGTTTGTTTATAAAAAAAGTCTTAGCTTTAGTTCTCTTTTCTTTTTCTGCATCAATAACCTCATACTGTTTTCAGCGATGATATTGCTAATGTTAAAGTGTATTAAAATATAAAAAAATGTTGAAGAGCAAAAAATATCTCGCCACATTGAAAAACTTTTATTTATTCTCTTTGTGATTTGTATTGCTAGATTATTAAGAACTATGGAAGTGACAAGACATTCCTGGGCTGAGAATTGTTTACAAATACGACGGTATAAAGTGCTTCCAAAATATATGTTATGAGATTTGACTGCACCGGTGGCTCTGTGGTAACGATAGTTGCCTCTGAGACCTGGTGTTCTGGGTTCGATTCCCACCCGGGACAATTATTTGTGTGAACCACAAATAGTTGTTCTGAGTCTGGGTGTTCTGTGTGTCCGTGAAATGAATGTTTGTAAAGTCCCCCGCGACATAGGGATTTATTTCCCTAGTGCGGGAGGTGTCTTTTTATAATAAAAAAAAAAAAAGATATTTGCTACTTCACCGAGTATAAAAGCGAGGATAGGATATCAGCGTAATGAAATGTTTTAAAAACTGACCCCTATGGGACTTGGACCTCAGCTCAAGGCGGTCGCTGGGTGAATCAGGAATGAGGGGTATTAATTTTTTTAAGAGACTTTTGTGCAACTCTCTCACTAACGTTTCTTTTGGAATAAAGTCGTCCCCCCATATTTGTAGTAGGTACAGTTTAATTAGGCAATAATAAATTTTATAAAATTAAAAAAAAAATCACTACGATACTATGTTTGTGAAAAGGTGGCCTTTATTTTGACAAGCAAAGGTTGCTATGAATATGGGTAGAAAAGAAATGATTGAAAACTACAATATTATGGTATTTTTGTCAATACGTATACTGAGTAGGTACCTACACCAGGACAACATTTTTAATTAAGAGAATCTTCATATCATAGCCTCGCTTAATGAACAGCTCTAGGGCTCCGGCATTGTGCCAGCTTGAGGCAGACTTGTAGATGCTAAAAAATAGCGCTGATATCATATAATATATTATGAAACATAAGTATTATGGTGCATAATGAAAAATATAATTCAGTTAGGTAGGTATATCTTTTGCTATAATAGATATTATTATTATGTATTCATTAATAGTATAAAAATATTTTTATTGAATTGCATAGCTATGTAATCTATTATGCAAGTATACCTTGCATTTTTTAAATATACCTATTACTTATAACTGATATACCTTCCTATTATTGATTTTCTTGGTTTTTCTTCCTTACCTTAATATTGTATAGAAACAGCCTTTCACCTATTACAGGCCCTGGGCACATTAGGATAAAGGCGCTATATACAGGGTTATTTGTAAAACACCGGTAACCTCTCAGGACTACGTTACTAACATCATAATCAACAACTTTTGTTCTATGACTTTTAAAAATTCATCATATTTTAATTCATCAGATGAACACACAAAAATAAAAATATTTAAATTCAACGCTCTAAATGTTATGAAGTCTATGCGAATCAAAAGAAAGCGATAGTACCGACAATAGCGAGGGGAGCGGGGAATACAGAGTTGAAATGTGTTAGATAGGACAACGAAATATTGAAGATTTGTTTTTGGTAAATGTATTATGTTTTGTAAAAAGTCGTAGAACAAAAGTTGTTGTTTATGATCTTAGTAATATAGTCCTGAGAGGTTACCGGTATTTTACAAATAATCCTGTATATATTTTTACAAAGAACACCTATATGAAAAGTTTAAGCTTTATTTTTACTTCTTTACGGTGAAATTAGATATGATGTAGTCTTGTGTAGTTCGTGAACGAACTAGGTCGTAAGAGCGCTCCCAAAGATGAACTATGCGAACTAGTTCCCGCATTCCCCGCTCCGAAGTTCGTGTTTGCTCGCTCACTGCTTACGCGCGTTTCGTTTCGTATACTAAAATATGAAAAAGGCGAAAAAATTTGAAGGATTACTTTTATTGCACTTAAATAATAAATTTTTAATAATTCAGACGTATTTGCTGTTTTTAGAGGTCCCATGCAGCAGGAGCAGTATTAAAACGAGCGACTGATGTGATCGGTCACGGGTGCTGATTCTAGCGGACGAACTAGAAGAACGAACTAGTTCGTTTAGGAGCGGCGACCTAAACTGAGCGATCTCAGTTGCGAACTACTATGCCCAAGACTAATATGATGAGAAGATAACATAATGTAATCCACACAAAGCATCTACGATTAGTCCTTAGAGTGGCTATCGGTTATCGTTTGGTGTAGGGACTAGGGGGCCCTAAACCATCGCGGGGCCCTGGGCACGTGCCCAGTGGGTATGAGGGGCCTGCAGGTTTTAAAAGGATAATTAAAGTCAATATCGTCATGTTTAGCTATTAATCGAATAAAAAAACGATCGTCTTTTTTTATTGTTTGTTTTCATTGAATACGCTCAGGAACTACATTACCGAGTTGTAAAAATATTTTGCCATTAGAAAGTTACGTTTTCCAAGAGTAAGTAACAAAGGTTATATTTAATGATGTTGGTGAATTAGCTTGTAAAGTCCTTACTTTACGTGGACGAACGCGGCAGCCGCTAATCCTACTAATATTATAAAGGCGAAAGTTTGTATGAGTGGTTGTATGTATGTTTCTTCTCTGTGATGCAAAATCTACTGAATGGATTGGACTGAAAGTTTGCACGCGGATAGTTTATAAGCTGAGTATATAGGCTACAAAATACAAATACAAAACCCACTGGACCAGACCCGAAAATAAATATTAGAATTTACACAAAGATTTCCTGTCCGGTAATAGAACCCACGATCTACGAGATTTAAAGCGAGCCAAATACCGCTACGCTACGGATGTTGTCCGACAGGAATGCAATGTTCTTATGTAATTGGTTGTCTCTAGGATGCCATCATACGTTTCATCAATCACACCGATTGGATGGATTTCATTTGAAGATTTCGGTATTTATTGCTTTCTTTTATTTTTCGTCACCTTATATTAGTTCAAAGGTAGGTTCAGTCAACTGCATCCAAGGTGTTATAATTTTCCTAGTTTCAAATGATTATTAAAGTTACACACCTCGCAATTAACTTACGATAGAATACAATACTCTTTATTTAACACCAGGAAAAGTAGAAAAGGAAAGCTTATATAATTTACCACTCATTTAACATTATTGTTTTTATTTAGGTAAGTATGTTCATAGTTTAATGTAAGACCGCATGTACTGACGACCTGGGTCTTACCGCGATTTGCTATATCATGACAATCATCACAAACAAACTTAGGATTGAGAACAATTATTGGAAATGAAAAAGGCAGACAGAGAGCAATTAAAGTTACTTATTATTTGTTAATCAAGCCACCTCTATCTGCCTTAATTTACAATTATTAATTACTAATCTATTTCTATAGAAATATATAACGCTAAAGATTTTGTTTGATTAACGCTCTAATCACAAGATCTACTGCTCCAAATTGTAAAATTCTTTCAGTGTTAGATACCTCATTTATCGAGGAAGGCTACATTTAAATATGAATTTCTTTCGGGTACGGGAGTTACGCGGGTAAACCGCGCGCGGGAGTCTAGTTTTTACATATGAGAATATGACATTTAAATCAGCGGCAGGATTAAAACCTGCAATCTTATAAAGCCTTTACTTAAGGGTTGAATCCAGCCGTTGTGGTCTGGCTATTATGTCAATTATGGCAATTTATGTCAATTTATTTCCTTTGCCCTCGTATTTTTTTTTGTTACTTATCACAAACCATATAATAAATATTTTTATCCATAAATAGTAGGGGATACAAAATTGAATAATGCCTTTATGGATCGAACACCCGATGCGATACATCATGTATAAAAGAAGACAAACTTAATGTAAGCAAATTTTTTCTATCATGTTTTACTAAATATGTATCTACATATTTAGTAAAACATGATATAAAAATGTATGTAAGTAATATGTTAAGTATCTACTTAACATATTAACAATTTTAATATGTCTGCATAATTTACATCAAACACACTAATATAAAGTATCTTTGTTGTAAATTAATTTATTAAGTAGGTGTGACTTAGCCTCAATAATACATTAAGTTTAAAAAGACCAGGGACATTATAAGCGGTGAATATAAATTGAAATATGATTAATTTATACAACATAAAATTTTAGGAGCGGATTCTATTGCCTAATATCTTTTAACCTTTGGTTTAATTTAGTCGATGCGGTTTCCTAATAAGTCATTGTTTTTTATTGAAAAATATCGTCGATAAAAATCGTTAGTTATTTAAAAAAATCTGTAAATAAAAGTTTGAATAATTTCATACTTACTAGCACTAATATTTTAATTACATACTTGTTTTTGTATTGTGGAATAGTTTCACCTGCGTATCTCTCGTTACCGTAGGAACTACAAAATTTAAGCTGTATGCTAATTATTTTCACTGCCCTTTATATGATACTTTTATCTGTTAAATGGAAGGCATACAATTTGAAAACACCTTATATTAGGGGGAATGTAGGTACGTTTGTACTACAACTCTCGTTACTCATGAGACGTAATGAGGTTGAATCAAATGTCGTAAGTTTCCCCATACTATGTACCTACTTACTGAGATATTGAACGGAAACTTTTAAGTAATTATACCTACTGTTAAAACCAGACTGGTTTGTACTTACCTACATATGTGTGAAACTTAATTTCTAGGTGGGTACTTGATTATTTATGTAGGTAGAGATGTTACGTAAACAAATAACGTAAAACAGATTACTGTGAGCAATAAATAACAACCTAGTTATTATTACAACCAATATTTATATTTTAAAACTTTATTTGGATATGTCCAAATAAAGTTTTAATTTGACATTGTTAATACCATTTAACACATTTAATCCTCCTCCTTGACGTAACGTTATAAGTCTCGCTTTCATTCTTGGGTTCGATCCATGCCGAACAAGAAATGGATAAAATCTTGAATTTCTTTCTTGTCAAACGTGGTGACTATGCAAGAACTCTCTCGGGAGTAGGCTCGTGTTCAACAGTGCACTTTATATGGGCTGATATGTGACACTATATACTTAAACATCACCTTTAATAGGGCAATATATTCGATTTTTTAACAAACTCCCAAATAATATTACAGACCTATTAGTTAATAAATTTAAAGCCATTGTCAAAGTTAAATTATGTAAAAAGGCATATTATAAAATATCAGACTAAATAAATGACAAAATGGCTTAGGACTTGCACTGGAATGACACTGCTGCATAATAATATAGTAAACCTAATGATATATTGATAACTTAAAAAAGGATTTTGCCATTGCCAGTTCTTCTGAGAGTGTAGTAGAAAAAGAAATGGACGCATCATAAGAATATGATTTTAAAATAAATAATTGTGTCTATATGAATAAAGAATTTTTTTCGTTGACTTTGACCTTACATACAGATTGGTGTCTGCCAATCCTTATGTTTACATCCCATAGTGGAAATGGGTCAAGCCATTTCGTCTCGTCGTACTAGGTTCCTATAAAAGTAAATAACTATCGTCGGTGATATTGCAATACGGCGTAAGTGACAATAGCTTATAAGGTTGAAATCAAATATAGCAAATTATATTTTTTGCCCTAAAAGATAAAGAAAAAACATATTTCTTGACATATGAAATTACACCTTATTAGCAACTGTCACATACGCGGTATTGCAATATCACCGACGCTATTATCATTTTTCCAAAGGCAAACGTTGTTATCATTAACCGTTAATCAGCATGTTTGCATTAGAAGTTTAATATAACTTCTGTATTTTAGCTATGGTATGAGATATGTCAAATACAATTGTTTCATGTTTATTACTAAATATATTTATTTTGCTAAAATAATATATAACAAATAAAATTACTATAATTTTATGACATTACTTTGGTATATATAATCGTTTATTTTATGGTATAAAAAATAATAATTTACGTTGCAAAACAAAAACAAAAAGCTCGACTTACCCCCATCAAAATGTTCGGTAAACCTCCGTTCGAGTTATGAATGAAAACTCACAACACTGGCACTTTACAGTCCACATTATCTAAGTTAACGACTACACTAGTTAATTGTTTGTAATAGTAGATATGTTCGCATAATGATACTTAAATAGTATCGGATGCGCACGCGCACGCACGGTATACACGAATACCAGCCAAGTATTGACCGTAAGCGCCATTCAATTTAAGGTATAGAACAACTGTGAGAGAACTATAGGCGGTTGGCCACACGACCTTGCCTCTGGTCCAAGAAATGTGATATCTCGACCGTTCAGATCGATATAATTTACCACCGATGTTGCCATTGAGGTCCAAGTTCATCTTGCGTCATATACAAGGCAACTTTGCGAATGTAGTTCTAAATAGATAATATAGTTTTGACCTTCAAAATACTGCTGTCAAAAATATGAAAGTTACTCCTCAATTAATTATACCGTGGGAAATTTTTGATATACACATAAAGTCGTTAGTTTTACACTAAATATATAATTAACCTTAACTTCAAAATACATACATAAATAGGTATGTTTCCTACTTACGTGCAGCAAAATTTGTTTTAATAGATTTTTGGATTATAAGGTTTCTAGTATTATTAGCAGCTTCTTTCCTTAACGGTAATTGCAATTTTAAAGTACGAGATCTTAATATAACTTTCTTCATACAAATGAAGAAAGTGACGTTAAGAATAGCTCTAACGCGGGTAAAACCGCAGGACACACAGGCTCCGCTATTGTGGATGCTCTGCAACGTGATGTTTTAAGTGTCAATTTTATACATAGGCTATCTTTTTGTAAAAATTGTTTATAAACCTGTGCAAAACATCAACAAAATCGGTTCAGTAGTTTATGCGTGAAAGTGTAACAAACATCCATACAAACTTTTGAGTATAAAGTTATTTTAGTATGATTGATTTATTGAAATTATTAAGTTAGTTTAGTTTAAGTCTTACTTAAATGTTTCTATTTGAACAGTTATCTCGGATTGGCGTTTTATTTTAGTTAAAATAAGTATGAATAGATATTTGAAAATTATATAATATTTAAACGTAACTTATACAACTCACTCTTAACAAAATATAAAAAATTTAAGAGACTAGAGTGCCTCAAATTGGCTTTAAATATTTATTTACATTGTTTCATCTTAAAATTGATTGTTATCATTGTGTATTGTGAAATTACTTAAATTTGTACCAAGTTGCTATCCTCGCTTTTAAATGTATTGGGTACATACGTACAAAAGCGACGGCAACAACTTAGTGCCCAGGTACTTCGTAATACTATAATACATTTATTTCATATTCATTCATTGTATCTTCGCCTTTACCTGCATAATGTCTTGTAGAAGACGACCACTGCTTAAAGTAGTTTTTATTAATATACAACTTATAGTTATTTATAGAATTCGTACTTATCGTTTATATCAGCGTCATGTACAGTCAGCAAAAGAGATAGGTTTACACCGTCAATATCAAATAATGTAAATAAATATATTTATGTCACTACAACAGCCGGCAATTATTTATAGTTAAAGAGTTAAATTTAAAATGCGTTTTAATAACTGTAAACCTATATCTTTTGCTGACCGTACCTACCAACAAATAGCTAGGGATAGTTAGTTATATTGCAGTCAAGGCCGTAGCCAGGAATAACTTCAGAGAGGATTGTACCTTCCTCAAGACACAACATAGTTAATATTTTTAAACGCATGCGAGTTTATTCTGATTTGTTAATAGATTTCGCCGGAATTATTTTATTTAGTAATTCTGTAATGAAAAATATAAATAGAACTAAGCAATTCGATGGACAGTAGCCTAGGGGGCTGCTCTATCCATGGAAATTAGTTTTCACCATCGAAACTCTTTATTTTATTGCACTTTACAAGTGTTTTACATTGTATGTACCTCATAATGCGTCGATTTTCGAGGCAAATAGTTCAGAAAGTGGAGAACCGAAGTCAATCCGACAACGAGTGCTGCGGTACTCTTCTTGAGATTCAATAGTCGGTCATTTCACTTACGATCAGTCAACTACACTGTCTTTTAAATTCACGCAGCAGACTATCACTTGATAATAAGGTTAGGATTGACACCGCGTGTAATACACTGATACTGCGTCTAGGACTACAGTTTGTACCGGTTACAAACTGCATGTAAGTTAGGAATAAACTGAGAGGTTCTGATCTCCAACTGTCTTCCATCAAGCAGTGATTGAAAGAGGTATGGCATGCTAGTGACAGTTTATTAACTATGCTTGGGCTATCCCAAGCATAGTTAATATCCCAAGCATAGTTAATAAACCTTTGGTGAAATAATTGCTACCTTGGTACTATTACCAAGGTAGCAATTATTTCACCAAAGGTAGCAATTAGGTAGTAGAAATTAGGTAGAATATGTAAGTATCAAAATTATCTGGATTCCAGGTTTGATCCCGCAATTTTGAAGGACACGATCGATCGATTAACATGTCATATAAAAAATAGTGTCGTTCATACATGGAATCATGGCGATCGTCTTAAAATTGACAGCACGCACCGCCTCATCACCCTTTTCTACCGATACATAGACAACGGACATCTGGACAGTGTCGGTTTCAGAAAAAAGGGAAATATTATTTCAATTAATCATCTAAGTAATACATCATCATCATCTTCATATTAAAAGAATTGTTATGGGGTATTTTGTATTGGATGAAAAAAAAAGTTATACCTAAAAGATTCCTATAGTAGAAATTGAATTAATTTGCCGCTTTTCCGCAAAGTTGAATGAAACTCGGTCGAATAACCGCTACGACCAAGTTTTGAGTTTGACCTTTCATTGATTCTCCGTTTTATCCGCCTCCTTGAAATAAATCTTGGACAAAACTTATTAATCGTAGTTTAAATTTATTTGTAAAGTCGTTAACTAAAGCGTATTGTAAGCGGTAATAAACAGGTGCCAATAATATTAGTTCTTAAGTAGTTTGTAGAATGCGATCTGTCTATTTACGAAGAACTTTTACAGTTACTTTATAAAAATAATCAGAAGAATTAATTTAAAAATTTCCGTTCAAAATCTATAAAATTTACTATTTTCTTTTTATTTTCTTTTTATCTAGGATGGAAAATTTAGTTCCAAGACGTATCTACAAATCACAATGTACCTAAAACTTTTATTTTTATTTCGATTGAGAATATGAAAGTGTCTTGTTTGTTTTTCCCCTTGTTTGTTGACCCCCTCCCTCAAAAGGAGGATTTAGTCATATCACTCAATCACCTCCCATGCTTGTTTAAGACCGTAGTAATATATTGTAAAGTTTAAGTTACTTCATAATTAAATAAAACCTATATTATATGACTCCTGGATAACATAGATTTCTAATACTGAAAGCATTTTTTAAATCGTTTCGGTACTTCCGGAGCCAATTCAATGCAAACACACATACAATCAAAGCTACTTTCAGCTTATAATATTAGTACAGATAAACGACTAAGTTTATATTTAAATAATATAACGGGGATACCTTATATACACATTAACAGACGTGAAATCCTCTTTGTTGCGGAAATTAATTGAATTTGATACGTCAGTTATCAATTATCTCTAGTAGTATCGTATTATCATCAGTCACCATCATCAGATAAGTAATTACTGGAGAATAACTGGACTGTTGTCGTCCTTGACCGAATAGGGTTAGGTAAAACAATACCTCTGGCAGATATAACAATCACAGTATTTGAAGGCAATAATACGCACATCGCTTAGCCTATTACGAAGCTCGTTCACGGTGGAATAAAGTCCGCTATTAAAACCGGATTAACACCATTGGTGTTGACCTGATTCTACCTGAAATAACGGCAGCAAGTAGGTTAAAACTTTCATACAAATTTATATGGGCCGTGCTGCATTATGTGCTAAACATAATAAGCTGCGTTACAAAATATGGCTAGAAATATGTATAGTCATCGTGATACAGAGAACGATAGACTATTTAATTATGATACAAGTACTTAATGCCAATACGCTAAAATATTGCCAAATAAACAATGACTTGGAATAACCACAATAACAGGCCTTCAAATTATTTAGAAGAGCTATTAGATTCGTTGACACATTTTGTAACCGGTTTTTTTTTGTAGAATATGGATATTATAGGTTATCAGTTTCAATACAAATATTTCTAATTATATATTTGTTTAATGTTGAGATGGTTATCCATATTTTTCTTTTTTGAAAGATTACTAGCAGAGTTTTGCAATCTACTAGTATTCTTGTTAAGCCCTCAAGTTAAGCTAAGATGCTTATGTTACGAGTGGGTTCACGTCGGTAGTTCCGATGCCCTCGTAGACCCGAAGTCCCGCGAACTGTATAGTAGATCGACAGTTGCACAAAACCCCCTTAAATACTAAAAGTCATAATCCCTCAATCTCATCGTCAGCGACCGCCCTGAGCCAAGGTCCTAGCCCCACAGGGGGCGCTCTCTTGTGCAGGTTGCTTAGTTTGTAGTTTTTAAACCATTTATTAAGGCTAAAGCTCTGCTCGCCTTCATGAGGTAGCAACAGCCTTGTAGCTACGTATGTCCGTACTAAAAAAAACGTCGGTAGTGGTGGGGAGCAAACCGACCACAAGATCACAAGTCCGACGCCCCTAGCCATTGGGCTACGGCTGATTTGCTGCAAAGTCCCTTTCTCGAGCAATTGTAATTAATTAGGAATATCCATAAGATAAGATGCTTTATTTGTAAAAACATGTGGGGTTCATACAATGAAATACATTAGCATGCAAGATGTTACAAAATTGTTCAGGTCCAGTTCATACATGATTGCCACGTGCTTTGGCGTACAAATATTGTTTTTAAATTAATTAACTGTCACATAATTACATTACAAATAAATTAAGGTTATGTCATTAAATTAAACAATTAGAATATAAACATTTGAATATTAATGAATTACAATAAGAAAATATTAATTATGTCTACAAAATTATAACAATGCAAAGAATTATAAATAACAAAAATAAAAAAATAATAATAATTGTAATTAGATTTGAAAATTATAATTGGTCATTTAAATAGTCTGTGACATTATAATATGCTTTGTCACTTAAAAATGTTTTTATCCTTTTTTTGAATGTATCCATATTCAGCTCTTTCCAACTCTTTGGTAATTTATTGTAGATCACTGGAGCCATACAGACAACACTTTTGCGCATAAAAGCGTAATCCTTTCATGGTTTGTATGTGTTAAATGTCCTGCTAATCGTCAGTCCTGTTTCTTAGAGACTTCGCCAATAGTGACATTTTGTAGCGATGCTGTTGCTCATTTTGTTAACACGCTAAACCATCGCTACTATCGCATGTTAGTCGCTTTTACAATGTTGACAGAAGCGATACAAACGCGCGACTGTATCGATACATAGGCGCGACCGTTTCTCACAACATCAGGAAGGCGAAGAATAGAGAATTAGCTTGTCATAGCAATTCAAGCGTCACAGCAGCATCACGAGAGTAGCGATACAAAATCTGGGCAAAGGTATACAACCAGCGACAGCATCATGACTGTTTTGATGAGAACGCGCGGTTACATCGCTACAAAATATACCGGGGGCGAGACCTCTGAGTGTCCTCTGCCTTAAAGGCTTATCTACGGTAGGGATTTAGTGGGTAGTCACACATCTCACTAGCATATCTTTGCCAATGGAGCGAGGAGGCCCACATACACCGCTGGGCTAATCCAGTAGAGTGTGGCGGCCCCGTAACGGCGGAGGAGATTTGTAATGTATTTTCCCCCGGAAAAAGGGTAAAAGTTTTAGCTATATTATATAGTTTAGTATATAACTTATCGCTCATGTACCATGCTGTTAGTTAATTACAATTTCATGAGTATTTAAAAGTTGTAATAACCTATTAAAATAATAGAATGGAATAAAAACAAGATATTTGAATGACAACTAAAATTTAATAACTTCTTCTTGGGTTAACTCATTTACATAATTCCATACAGTGTCTTACAGATTCTTAATTAAGTTATTGACAGTAGAGTGCTCTTGAGACTCCCAGACAATTAAATGCATTATTAAATTGCACTTTCTTTATTGGATAATTAAACAGAGTCTGCACAATATTCTTGCGAAGATTTTATGTATTTAGAGGAGACACTCAACATATTTACTTTTCATGCTACAATAATTAAATACTTTTCCCTCATTGTTTTCTTGATACTTTCTACTAAAGCTCCAACTACGAATAAAAATTCGGGTTCCTTCATTACAATTAGTAGTTAAAACTATCTATGTTATAAGCTGCGTAAGTTTGATTATTACAAAATGTGCACTCTTAGTCGTATAAAAGCCTTCAACCGTGTGATATAATACTCTTTTATATTTATTAGTTCTTTTTCACCTAGCGTGATGATAAACGCAATAGACATATTTACAAACATCACACATCCAATTCACTTTAATGATTCCACATTGATAGCTTAGACCAAATAAAAAGTAAAAATGGGGCGCTGCGAGTAACTCACAACCAGTAAAACTCTGCCTTGGCGGGTATATACACAGCTTACGCACATACGCTTACCAAAACTATGCCTTACCTTGTCAGTCAGGTGCTTGATGTCTTATCAAACTTCATTATTTGTTAACGAATAGGCATGAAGACTAAAAAAATATATTTAGTCCGTCAGTTGGATTAACAAAAAATATTGAACACGTATTTTAAATGACGAAGATACAGCGAGTTGAAATATCGTGTGACGTCACTTCTAGGTACAATTTTACCTAGTAGTGACGTCACAAGCTCTCCTGAACTTTATAGTTTGTTATTGCTCTGTATCTTTGTCATTTTTTATGGATTTGATAAATAAAAAAATAAAGTGTCCAATATTTTTTTGTAATCTAACTGACGGACTAATTATAATTTTTAAGGCCGGGACTCCACCAAAACAACCAATAGAATTGCGTTATTGAGTAATCTCCTCTCCGCTCAGCTTCAGTGGAGATAGCGTTGCGGAGATATGTAATATTTGTATGGCGCGATGAAAGCGGAGATGTGAGCTGTGCGCGGACGACGCACGGCGGAGACGAGAGATGATTTCTTTGTAATAATAGTGACATCGTCTACCTTTCGTGTCAAAATGCGTACTGAGCACTCAATGCCTCTCACACTCGCAAGGTTAGCCAGCACACATCTCTGCTACACTACGCATTTCCGCACAGCTTCAGTGGATTCACCCGAGCTGAAAAACATCTCTACTCGCACAGCACACAGCACACCGCACACTAGTGTTGCCTATCGATAGTCGACTATCGATATACTATCTATACTCTATCGATAGTTGACGGCATATCGATAGTATCGATAGTCTATCGATAGTATCGATATTAGTGATAGTATCGATACTATCGAAGACCAATTTATGTTTTGGATCAATACTATCGATAGCAACGGTGACACAACATAAGCTTTAATTGGGAAACGATACTATCGGCGGTTATTAAACTGTCGATAGTATATAGATAGTTTTACAAACTATCAATAGTATTGATAGTTTTAATCATTTAATACAACGATACTATCGATAATATCGATAGTATTACTTTAAAAATATCGATACTATCGATAGTATTATAATGTAATAGTATCGATCCTATCGATACTATTGCTTCCAATCAATAGTATTAGTTAATTTGTTATATCGATACTATCGTTAGCACTATCGATATTGTTACTATTTTTCGAGGTCATCTACCTATCGATAGCGAAACTATCGATAGTTGGGCAACTCTACCGCACACATATCCGCTTTGTGGGAGTCCTGGCCTTAGTCTTCATGCCTATTGTGTCATGGAAAGGGTTTTTATAACATTGCGGTACTGTAAAAATTCATAGTAACAATTTTACCCACTCTAATGCGTTCCGTCTTTACTTTATTTGGACTGAGATTGATAGAAAGAGGTTAGGAGATATTCCTTGAAATTTAACATTATTTTTTTCTTGGTCTTACTCCGATTTCGTGCTGACAGCAAAGATTTGTCTATTTTCTTTGGTTCGCGCATCAAAACAAGATGTCACAAGTCTATTATCGTGCCCACAACGGTGGATCCGCCCTTGTGTGTGAATAGTTGTATAAGACCTCGGCTTTTTAACGACTACCTCACATATTGTTATATGACATTGCCTGGATTTACAGTTGGTCTCGATAACGCCTACTCTAGGTGCATTTTCTTGACATCTTACTTTAATATCTAATTCTCTTAGTCTCTCTAATATATGGATCATAGTCCACATTTTAAACTGGTCTCACTTTTGAGGTAGCTATACTTTTACTTTATACTTTACTTTTTTTTTTGTTTAAATTCTAGATAACCAACAAAGTGAAATCAGTTTATTGAAGAATCAATTATTGTTGTTACTTTCTTATTTATATTTGTCGTCAACATTACAATTGCAAATATTTACCTCGCTTTAAGTAGGTACATTTTAAATTCATTTTTAATTAATTAATGACAGTTTTGAGATATCATCTAAGATTAGTTTAATATGATATTGTGCTATGCACAGGTGGTCTCACTATGAGAGCCTTTTGCAATAATTGCACATTAATATGTTACGTTCAACAATTAGTTACATTATGTACAAAAGTTCGTTAGAATAATGTTCTTTCTTTACAAATGCTACCGTCGTTTAAAATAAAACTACTGTTTATATTAGCGCCCAATAATGCCAAAGTATTAACAATTTCAGTAGTTTTCGAAATAAATTTGTGAACTGATAGCAATTGTAGCAATGAATGAAATTACACCTTGGCGCAGCGTTACGCTCCGTTCAATGGCCCGCGTCCGATTTCATCGACAATCTTTTTTATTTAATAAATTGAAAACTCTTACTGAAATCTTAGTG
The DNA here is from genome assembly GCA_947037095.2 of Nycteola revayana. Taxonomy (NCBI): domain Eukaryota; kingdom Metazoa; phylum Arthropoda; class Insecta; order Lepidoptera; family Nolidae; genus Nycteola; species Nycteola revayana. The sequence goes on along the minus strand of OX344845.2, from coordinate 9,161,765 downwards.
AAGGTACACACAAAATAGTGAATAAAAGTAAATGCAGATTATTTGGCTACGGGTCTAATTTAGCACTAACTACGTAAAATGCACAAGTTAATCCCCTTGTAACATAGAACGAAGCTTGTTTTACTAAAAGCTTGGAATAGAAGAGCAATTACCTAGACGGAAACCACTAGGGTATCTGTGCGTGTTAGCGAAACTTATTGAATAACTAATGTGTTTTTTCTATCCACACGACTTATTAAATTTCCTCACAAATTTAAAAAGAATGAGCTCTTTACAAGTACAATTTACTTGAATCCTTGTCAGTTTAATTAACTGTTAAGGATTACTTATTTAGGCCCTTCTTGGTCTTAAAATTTATCTTGTTAGACAATTCCTAAAGGAAAATACCTAATTAAGAAATACAAGATGATCCATTCCAATTTTCATCGCTCGTTGCGTACCGAACACGAGGTAATTTAGTTAAATTCTGAATGGATGTGATTAGCTCATAGGCAGTCCATAATGTCTGCTAAAACAGGATGCAAATTTGCATATTATTCAAATGCATTCAATATGTGAAATCGATTCACTATGCATAACGAGACCATACTCAATTAGTACTACTCTTTTGTAATTGTTTTAATATTTTCGATTCCAATGCAACTTTAATAAAAATCACAATAATACGATGTCAATTTCGGATTTCAGTTCGTTATCACAAGGGTCACTACTGCTTGAACACTGTTTAGAATCTAAGAGGAATGTCCAGGAAAAGTTTCATGCGCTCGCCGATGTCTACAATGGAGCGCTCGTCGAGATGTTAGCTGTCGTCTGCGGTGACGTCATCTTCGTCGACCTCATCGTCAAGGGGTTGGCTGGTAAGCGCAGCCCAGAGCGGCGAGCGCGCGCCGGGCTGAGCCGAGCCGCGTCGCTAGCTCTCCCGGCACACGGCCGCCGCCGCCGCCGTACCCATAGCGCCGACGGCCTCGAACAGAATTGTTCCAACTTCACGGTCAGGTGTTATTTCAACCTGTTAGCAGTGATAAAGATTTAATAAAATTTAAAACATAAACAAAATTATTTGCTAGTTGTAAAGTTTTAATTTTAACCGATATAAATATGTTTTTGAACCTGAGTACGCGTGCGTCGTGCGACGAATTTTGTACATTATGTTTACATAATAATATTATTATCTATAACATTGTATCTAAGAACATTTAAAAGCTCTTATTGAAATTTGGTAAAATTTATGAGAATATATATTCCATGCACTCGCAAAAATGAAAATTAAATAAATTAAAAAAGGTACTATTTATTAATAGTTTTTTCATTATATTTGATTGACTTTAACGTTTGTAAAGCTATGATCAGCCGCTGTACTTTAAGGTTCTCTAGAGGGCTTTTGTAATAGTTACTACAGGACTTCAACTTCTGCTACGCAGCATGCCTAAGGCTTACCCCACATTGGGCGTGGGCGTTCCGCTCCAGGCATGCACGCGCCCAAATTGAATTCAGCCTAAGTAGGTCATTTTTTTTTTTTTTTTAAACAGCTCTCGCACTAGGGAAATAAATCCCTGTGTTGCGGACACAAAGAACACCCAGACTCAGAACAACTATTTGTGGTTCACACAAATAATTGTCCCGGGTGGGTATCGAACCCAGAACACCGGGTCTCAGAGGCAACTATCGTAACCACTGAGCCACCGGTGCAGTCAAAATTGGGAAGACATGATCCGCGGTGCATGTATATCATGTCATTCATTCATGGAATTCTTAAACTCAAACCTGCATCCTTACAGGCTATATCAATCAAACATGCTTATTGCTAATCTATTATTAGATATATGCGAGACTATTTAACCTGTCAAAGGGCACGTGATAGATTGCACAAGCGTATATTACACTGTCATCTCCAATCATTATGACTGAGTACGATCATAAATAAAATTATATCTCACAAAGATTAAAAATAAACTCAGAATATATAGCGACGTATACATAAATATTTAATTCTTTGATCAATCCAAAAAAAGTGCCTATATCTATACTACCTACCAATCTATATAGCTTTAAATAGTAATTCAATTACATGTTTTTTTTTTCGGACTGACATGCGTAGTTATCCACGGGGCTTTTGCTACTTAACCTTAACCTTAAAAGCCGAGTAGAGCTCCAGCCTCAATAAATGGTACAATTTCATGAGATTGGTAGAAAAATAAGACGAAATTAAGAAAAGTTAGGACGTTTTTCTCTGCACCTAAACACCATATGGTTGACTGGTAGAAAATGCCACCACCAATAAGTCTATCATGAAAATTTCAGTAAAAAAGTTTAAATAAATAAATTAATGTTTCATTCGTTTCGTAATTGTAAATATTCCCTTTCACATTATCAATATATAGAGTTTGTAGAGAGTATAAGTAAAGTATAAGTAAGTTAAGTGACTTAGAACTGTATTATTTCTTTAGACAGGCTTTTGTTTTGCAGGACTTTATTCAAAAACTGGTACTTTGTCCACAATCCTGAACTTAAAGAATCTGAATAACGTTACCACGTATGTTTTAATGTAAATAAAAATTTGAAAAAACTTTTTTTGTTATAACAATTAGTTTTTTTAAATATTTTGATGCAAATTCACTTTGCAAAATCTATTTTGGAACCGTAATGTGGCAGGTCTTTGGTACCCTAACATATAAAAGTGAATTGATCTCATCTATGGAAATGTATCCCTTAAGAAACCATTGAGATATACTAACTGACGGTCCCCCATAAATAAGTAACTCTTATGGGATGCTTAATGGATCGGACACATTTAGATAAGACATTTTGATCTTTCCAAAATATTTGGAAGCCTTTGCATGCAGTCCAGAACTTGAATAAATAAATTAAACTACTAAAAATATGTAGAATGTGAGTACTTGTGAGAGTGTGGTTTGCTCAGGGTCTGAGCGCTCTTCCAGCACTGTGTCGAGTTCAAGTGTTGGTGGGGCTCTTGGTGAGCGAATCACACTCATGGCCCGTGGCTTGGTCTTCGATGGAGAGAGTTTCACAACCGATAGTTCCCCGCGGTCCAATTCACAGTTTCTTCTTCTTGCTCGTTCCCTAGAAATTACATTTTAATTTAAAACCATGTCTTTCCATCGTCCTATCAGCGATTTCCATACAAGTCAACATTTGAGTGATTCATAATTCTGAAAATTCTGATCGTTCGTACTTAAATTGTCTCACTGTAATAATAAATGTTACAATCATTAATAACGCCCATAAAATACTGTCTATATATTTTACATTTAACTAAGTATAATCATTAAGCTTAAGCTGCATAGTTTTATAAAAATTGCCAACGTTTTTATTAAGTCGAGTTTTTGCACTAATGACTTACTAGTCAGGCGTATATTCGACCTACTTTAAGCCGAACTGCCAAGAGACACTTTTGTCGCCTCAACAGTGAAATATACTTACACGTAGTATAAGTGTATAGGTGCTTAAGAATGTGCCGTTTAAAGGCATAGCTACGCGTTATGTTCGTACTTCTTCAATATTAAAGGCATTCATTCTCGTCAACGTACGGTTCCTGCCTACCTTTCAGCATTGTGTGATAAAATATTAACTTTATTATTCCGTAGTGTGCAAAATTGCTTGAAATAAATTGGAAGGCGCAATACACTGAGGCGATTTTTTAAGTCAGTAGCGCCATCTCGGATGAATCAATCATCATTATCGTGAACATTACTTGTAACTGTTTCCCATACGGAGGGTTATTGGGATATTAGCGTAACTCTGCTGTAGCGAGGCTACCATCGTTTATAACAATAACATACTTCGTTACCTCCTTTGTGAGTAAATACATATAAATTTAGAAGAATTACTTTAAATGAGGAAAAGTTTGTGTATCAGTTGATGTTTTGATAGAAATATGTAGGTAGTAGGAAATCTTTTAGAAAAATTCTCTCGATCATCTAAAATGAGCTCTAGTGTCTTGAAATGAAAGATAATATCTACATTGTAGGCCACTGGTTCGAAATTATTATAATCTGTAATGTTTAATGCTATTGAAAAAGTAAATATGTACATGCTGCCAAAAATAAAGTTTAACACATTTTAACAACTCACTAACCTGGCTAACTTTGCTCGTCGTCTCAAGCAGCAGATAATGGTGAGCGCCAGCAGGGGGAAGCCGAATATACATGAGACAATCGGTACCACTATTGATTCCGGAGTCACTGAAACAATAGGAAACTTTATAGTAACGAAACAATGGAACCCATTACGTATGTACATAGTTGTATTGTTAGTATGTGATTAATCTATTCGGCATATATCTTACATACATAGGTACTTTATTAGGCTTTCTCTATACTATGCCATTTGTAGGGTATGGTAATCCCTTGAGGGGTTGCAACATGTATGATTGATTTCAATATTTGTAATGGAGGTAATTTGTTGTATTAGAAATTGTATTAAACTTAATCATATAAAATAACATAATAAACAGGTTGCGAAAAGAAGTGGCACAAGTGCCAAAACTGTATTTCGCATGACTTGGATCTTATTTCTTATAATTGTCACTTGTGCCACTTCTGTTCCATATCCGCAGTGTGATATTTTTAAATAATTTCATAAGGCCCGGTTCAATTTATGATCGATGAAGTAAATACATACATGAAGTAAATACATATCCAAAAAAATGGAGCAGGACAGCAATTCAAAGCGAACAAAATCGTGGGTCGCAGTTGGCTTATTGCATAAGTTATCAATTAAACCTAAGCCTAACTACACTCGGTTCCAAAAATAACGGGTCAGTCACAAAAATTTAAATACCTCCAGAACTGTAAAAGTTAGATCAATGAAATAAAAAACAGAATAAAGACTTTTTAGTTGCGCTTCTAATAGCATATTATTTAAACTGGTTGATGAAAAAAACTTCATTAGAAGAACAAAATTTTAAAAAATGACTATTTTTAAAAACAATATTTTTGTTTTATGTCATTATGGATGCTTACCATTTCTATTCTGTCCCAAAAAAGAAATATCGTGAACGTCTTCCACGTGCATAATTATTATTTTGTGAGGTGAAGCATGGCAGTCACGCTAGAGGAATGTACCAGAATCCTAACTTTTTTGGAACTTGGGCCGAGCCAGCGTGAAACAGCCAGAAACATTGGTGTATCTTTGTCGACTGTTCAGCGGGTAGTCCAGCGGTACCAAGAGACCGGATCACACCTTAGAAGACCAGGAAATGGCAGACCAAGAAGAACAACGGCCAGGGAAGACAGACAACTGGTGGCTACAATGCTCCGAAATCGTTTTCAAACTGCTGTTGGTCTAAAAACTCACTTTATTCGCTTTGGAGGTGGCAATTTAAGCGCTCAAACAGTAAGAAGACGTCTTGCTGAAGCAAATTTGAAACCATTGAGGCCCGCAAATGGCCCCAAACTGGAACGGGGGCATCGAATTGCAAGACAGAGATACGTGCGCGAGCACCTAAACTGGACACTAGACGATTGGTCTAGGGTAATGTTCACGGACGAGTCTAAATTCATGCTTTATAAGCATGATGGTAGGCAGTTGGTGTACAGAAGACCAGGGGAGCGCTTCCATCAAGCGTGTGTGGAGGAAAAAGTGGCGTACGGTGGAGGCTCCGTACAAGTTTGGGCTGGGATTTCTGCTGAGGCCCGCACCGAGCTGGAACTCATTCAAAATGGAACTCTAAATGCAGAGAGGTACGTGGAAGAGATCCTCAATGAATATGTAGGTCCTTTCATTTCATGGCCAGGATGGACCGGCATGGCATATTAATGCATGATAATGCGCGTCCCCATACCGCCAGAATTGTACATGACTACCTTGAAGAGGTCGGAATCGAACTCATGCAGTGGCCAGCGCGAAGCCCGGACTTAAACCCCATCGAGCACGCCTGGGACGAGCTTCAGAGATGCGTGAAAGGTCGAAACCCCCCACCAATCACGCTTCCCGAGCTCAAACAAGCACTGGTGGAGGAATGGGAAGGTATTCCTTAGCACCGGCTCCGAAATTTGGTGTACAGCATGCCTAATCGCCTGGAAGCTGTCAGAAGAGCTCGTGAAGGCAATACAAAGTATTAAATGAAGAAAGTGATGAAAAACAGCAAAAAATCAATCATAAAAAAAATGTAATCTTAAGAAAAATATGACTACATTAGTTTTTTTTTTAATTTAGAGATTAATATTGTGGGTGCAACTAAGTTTTATTTTATTTTTTATCTGTATAATTAAATTCTCAATTGAACAGTCTTCGTTTCATTAGGATGGCATTCATGGACGTAGTTCGGGAGATATTCGGGTTTATGTGACTGACCCGTTATTTTTGGAACCGAGTGTAGTTTGGCTTAGGATCATAATCGATGTTGGCTGGTAACATATACCTACGAGTATACTAATGAGCTGCACAGCAAAAAAGAGTTATAATTCAACGAGGAAATGTTGCCAGTATTCGGAGAACGCTGTGTTTTGGAAGTTACGAGCTCCCCTCCCCGTGGGAACTTCATGATTCAATATAGTCTATGCTACTCCTGGATAAAGTTGCATTTTAATGGTGTAAGATTTTCGAAATTGTGTTCACCTATTTAATTCAAAACAGACAATTAAATCCTTCCTCTTTATTATATAATTATAAATATAGTTTTAGTTGTAGGTTATGAATGTTAATATTATTATTAGTTGTATGCACGTAAGATAGCTACTTATTATACTGTAGACCGTTAGTATACTACCTAATGTTTTTGTTATGTATAGGTAATAATGAAAAAGATAAGGGGTTCCACGTGGTTTTTACTGCGAAGCGCTAATTGCTAATTATACATCAGTCTAAAAATTTTATAAATTATATTTTGGTGTTTAAAAAATAAAATTTACGAAACAACTACATTATGCTTTTCATTTCCCTTCGGATTAGCGCTTCGCGAACTGAATAATTACTCAGTTCTGGTAACTGTCTTATACATATAGGGTGACTGGTAATTAGTGACCGATACCTAAACACATCATTGTGCTCATGATAACAAACAACTTTTGCTATGCCACCAAACCTGAAATCGCGAAAAAAAAATCAGCTGCTCCCTACCATGTTGACGAGTTATGTGAACATGAATGTATGGAACAGCTGATTTTTTTTTCGCGATTTCAGTGTTGGTGCCATAGTAAAAGTTGTTTGTTATCATGAACACAATCTTGTGTTTAGGTATCGGTCACTAATTACCAGTCACCCTATATACACTTAATACTATGATTTTCGTTAATTTTACGTAGGAATTCATTTTTGGTAAAATAGAAAAGAAATATGTAAAATATAATTTACCTACTGTATCACAGAAATTTCTTTAATAACGGAATAACTACACATTTTACCATCTACTGTTACAACTGTTATGTATCAGCCCGCTTACATCCACTTCTGGACGTGGGCCTATTCTTAACATACCTCGGCAAGCTAGGGTCGTCGAACGATATTACCATAATCACCACGCTTAGTAGGCGGAATGAAATTATGAAATAATGCATTTTATTCAGCACTTAGGTATTTACATACACTTGTACTTGTCAGAATTACAATGTAAGAAGATAAAATAATAAAAAATAAAAAACTATAACTAACAGATGATTCTTACTCTATAAGATATCCGACTAAGTAAACTAGTAAAGTAAATTGCAACTAAGTTGCAATTAACCAATTATTATAATTTTATGAAGAAATTAAAACCGCATCCAAATTCCAAGTGGTCACACTATATCTAAGTGGCACACACCTGAGGGATTATGGAGTTTAGGACCACGACCCAGGGTGCCACTGAAGTAAAAAGGTAGATATATAAAGAGGATGTGATCACCAGCACCGACTACAGGCGCTCAATCACAGGGCAGGGGTAGGGGCGCAACGCGGTCCTCGCCTGCGAGAATCCTACCCTAGCTAACCTGCAAGGGAATGGTGATTGCAGTAAGATGATGAGTATCTTAAAAGCCGATAGATGCTGCTGCTCATCCATGAGCTAAATGTCCCTTAGTACCCTTTTACGACACCCATGGGAAGACATGGGGTGGTTTATTCTAAGTCGGATACAACACAGCAAAGTCGGATACCACACACTGTTACAAGCATGACATATAATATCTTGAAAACACCTTGTATAAAAAAACATAAAGCTGGCTACTCACTTAGCACTGCTAAGTGAGTACCCAGCTTTATGTAACGTATCAGATACTGTATCAACCTGCAAGTTGATTTCGTGGCTCGTGCCTACGTACTCACTTGATACTGTATCTGATACATTACATGCTACACTGCTAAGTGAGTACGCAGCTTTACACTACGAAGTTTTTGCTAGTATTCAAACATTTCATATTTCACAGCTGGCTTCGTATATCCTGGCGTAGATATGCTGCCTTGCACGATAAATGTGCAATACAATTTAAAAAAACGGCATTCTTTGCGTACTTTTTAACAAATAAAAAAATACTACATTTCACCGAACCGCCCTCAATGAGCCACAATAACACTGAACAAAGTTAACGAAATTCAAAATAACGTGCGGCATTTATGTTCCCATTGCATCACACACATGTTATTTCCCACGGGCGTAAGTAAACATGCAGACCTGCCCTTATAGACGTACCGAGAACATGACAGAGGAGGGTAGTGCCAGGTATAAAACCTTTTTTTCTCTGAAGGACATTTATAGTAAGCCGAGAGGCTTTATGCTACTTGACCGGGCGCTATATCGTCCGGTGCAGCTTCAGTGCCAGATGCTTGTTGTTAATGCTACTTGACCGTGCTATATAGGTTAGCTTCAGAGCCAAATGCTATTTTCCCGTTAAAAATTTCCGTTTTGCCCCCCCTGAACTAAAAGCTGGGTACATCCTTGCCTACCCACGTAAATAAATATATCATTTTATTTAATTGCGCTTTTACATTTATACCACTTCAAACATGCAGATAAATTTATGGTAGAATTTTAACATTTACTCGGAAAACTTTAATATTAGTACTTAGTAACGGAATTGAGATAATTAAATCATTTGAGGATACTAGCCTCGAATAAAGAAGGGGCCTCATTTTGAATATTGAATAAAATATGAACTTTTAAAACCGATTTTTTGGATGTTTGTAAATGTTGAAATTCCAGAGCCTTTTTATACCGATACCGAAAGATTTACGTTTCCCATGGGAAAGATAAACATGTTGTCGCGGAAATGAAGGCACGACCAAAAGGAAGTTTTTTTTTTACATTTGCAATTATCATAACAAAACATTTCACGGTTTTTATTATACATATAATACTACGTACATTTTAAAATACTTACTATATTGATTGATTGGTAGTATAAACTACCAACTGTACCGCCCCGCGTATGTTACTAATCGATTACGTTACTTTCTTGGTAAAATATATTTTTTAATGGGCCCAGATGTTTTTGATTTCATTTATTACTATTAAAATATAAAGGTGTTCTCTTAAAAAAATAGAATAAAAAAAACCTTTTATGACAAATCACTTCGATTTTATCACAAACCACAGTCGCTTCCCGCTGTCTGTCTGTATCTATGTATGCTTAGATCTATAAACTACGCAGCGGATTTTGATGCGGTTTTTTTTAATAGTTTTGGAAGGTTTATATGTATAATACATCATTATTGCACCCCTGCGAAGCTTGGACAGGTTGCTAGTATATAATATGACACTATATCCGGATAATAAGCGGATTACCTACATATACATACAACGTTATTGTTTAGTCGTCGCAACCTAAAATAACGCAGCGAAATTATTTATTTTAGAGTTGTACCATCGATCTATTATCTACCTACGTATTCAATAGCAATACAGGTTTTAAGTAATTTTAATCCATAATTTGGACTAAAATTACTTAAAACCTGTATAACCTAGATTATCTCTTATTACAAAATTATTTTAAAGTTTTGTACTATTTTATTTTATTATTATTTTGCTATGTACAATTATCTTTGCCTTGTCCTTGACGGCAATGATAATTGTACCTTTTTTTTAACCTTTTTATTTCTATAAAAACATATTTCTATTTTATTTTTTTATGTTACGTTTCTGGAGTACTGATATAATTTCGTCCCCTCAATGATTAAAAACTATTAAAAATCACGGTGTAAAGATTCTTAGCTTCATCTACCTAAAATGACAAACGACATTTTCCTTCGAAAGTTCAACACTCAAAATTCACGCTTATACAACCAACTTGTGAAAAGTTTATTTTCATAATAATGTAAAAGTTCGTTGAGATATTTTTAAGTGCAATGTAGTCGACATTTCATTGACGTCTATGCATACTTTTTGTTACGATAACTGTCTGAACTACATTGTAGTTTGAATATTTGTTATTTTCAGAAACGTTTTATTAATGTTTGCTTACATAATTTGTTATGAAGCTTTTATAAATAATGGTAGTCTTTGCGATATCTGAATTTACGACAAAAATAAGGTTTTTTTTATTTTTTTATACATTAAGGAAAAGTTTACCGATTACAAAATTTCAAAATTCCTGTCGGTTTTATTCATTACAATTTTGAAATAAAAAAATAACCTTATTTATACTAACCACTCAAACGTCCGGGCGACTATAGTCGCCTACCCCTTGAACGTCCGAGCGCGAACCGCGAACCGAACCGCGTCGAGCGCTCGTGCCGTTACTGATTCAAAGTGTATTTACTAGCAAACTATTGCAGCTATAGCAAGGTAAAACCTACCAGTATCAAGCTGAATTATTAAGGAATCAAAATATGTACTAATTAAAGTTCAACAATTAATCTGCTATTCATAAAAAAATAATTAACTTAACAATACGGGTTAAATTTACGTAAAATATTTCTTTTAATAAGTTTTAACGAATCATTTTTTAATTATTCGCAATGTTTTTTAATAATAATTAAACTAGATTAAATAAGCTTTTTTTTGACACCAATATCTTATTACTTAAAATGAACAGTGTAGCCCATTAAACCAAAATAAAAAACGCGTTCCTGCAGTAATCTAGATCGACCTAGATTTCGTCTCCGATACCGAAATTACGGCAAGATGGCCGCCCGCCTAAGGATTTTACACACGACTTTAGGATTTGTTTTAAAATAAATTAGGTATTTTTATTCTAAATTTAGGTGATAGTCAATTATTGTAGGTATGTTTTATAATTCTTAAATATATTAATTTAAACTATCAATATCATCAAGGAAAAAGGCAATAATAATGTGCATGATGCATTAAAAATATCGGGGTCAGCAGCCAGTAACTTATAAAAAAACATGCACATTTTAATAGCAGCGTATCTTCAAGCAATACTAAGTATGCACATGGTATAATTATTACAATAATGACATCAATATTAAAAAAATAATATGCACGACACAAATAGGCGTAAAACCGTAAACCAAAATATTAGTGATTTTGATTAAATATGAGAATTAAATTGTTAAAACACCACAAGGGAAATAAAGTGAGGTGAAACCATCAAGCAAATTTAAAAATGATAGCAAAAGTCGACAATCATTAACAAACATAACATTATTATATCAAACAAACAAAGAATCACCACCACACATAGCGAAAAAAAATATTGCAAACATATTTTGCCGTTTGTACACATCCTTATTTTGAACCATTTTAGTTCCGTCCGTGGATAGCAATCTATCCATGCCTAAACACCTGAGGAACACAATGACATTTTTAAGGAATCTTCCGTGAATATTGTATATTTCAGTTTTTAAAGTGTATTATTATGTTTATGACGAACTATTACTCTTTGTTTAAACAATATTTTACTGAAAAACTACGTAAAAATAACTAAAATTGGATCAACAACAAGAATGGCCGCTCCTACGCCATTTTTTTCGAAACAGCTACACTTTGAATTCCAAATATGACTCGATTTTACTCTTAAAACTGTGATATGTATACTTAATTATAAAGCACAAATCATCTAGTTTATTTTTATGTATAATAATCTATGAACTAATAAATAAAACTAAAGTACTGACGACATAATCGCTGGAACTTAAAAAACACTTGTTCACTAAACACAAAGCGTAGAGTGGACTGCAGATAAACGTTTGTTTTTATTCGTTGAGGCTTCTTACACTGCCATCTCGTGATTTTTATTGTAAAGTAGTTCGTCAGCTATCGACTACACAACTTAAACACGCAAAAAGTAACGCATATTGTCGATAGATGACGGTTTTATAAAATATGTCGCTATGGATACTAAAGTATCCTTGGACGTACAACGCCCTTTTTTTTTTGGATACCAAAGTATCCCTGGACGTGTGAGTGGTTAAGGATACATTTAGTATGATGATGTTCAAGACACGTTTTAGTTTATTGTTTAAAAATACCCATTTCTAAAATTGCTGGTACAATTATATGAAAATTGTACAAAGATACGCAAGATACGTACCGTCAACCGTCAGCGTGTTTTACACACGGCGCTTTATTTTTATTTTTATTAACCTATATTGTCCCACTGCTGGGCAAAGGTCTCCCCCATAACCTTCCACTCTTCCCTTTGTGCAGCTTTCTCCGGCCAATCAATGCGTCTAGATCGTAACGCCAGCGTTTTCTAGGCCTCCCTCGGCTACGACGCCCATCCGGCACCTACTGCGTAACGACTCTGGCCCACCGATCCCTATGCATTCTATACACGTGGCCCGCCCAATCCCACTTCAACCTGGTAGTCTTATTACCCACATCAGCAATTCCAGTTTTGGAGCGTATTGTGGTATTTCGAATTCGATCGCTGAGCTTAATACCCAATACGCTACGCTCGATTGCTCTTTGGAAAACCTTGAGTTTGGACTTTTGCGACTCGGTCAGGGACCAGGTTTGAGCACCGTAGGTAAGAATAGGAAGAACGCACATGCCGATGAGTTTGCGCTTCAAGGATAGAGGCTGGTCACCCTTCATTAGCGACTTCATGGACCAGTAGCTCTTCCAGGCGTTTTCGACACACGGCGCTAATCTACGCAAATATAAAATCGAATTCTAGTCATATTCTACTCTTCAATAAATTATTTTTGTAATTCAATTCATTCAAAACAGTAGTATTTAAAACAGTGTAATTATGACTGTTTTTTTCTGACGTACATTTGTAGTTAGCTACGAGGCTTTTGCTACGTCACCGGACATAATGGCGAGCCTTAATCTACTTACGACTACTGGTACCATTTCGGTTTGAACATTTTATTTTATATTTAATAATTTATATAAAGTAAAAATCATAAAGGGGTCGATGCTTTTGGGGGAGGCTTGAGTTCATTAGCTATCAACCTTAGCGCCTCATTGTCCAATAGCCATACATAACGTACCTAGTAATATAAGATCATCACATTACGTTATGTGACTTATTGAATAAGTGTTAAAGCGTAATATAGACGTTTAGTCCGACGTTTATATAGGAAAAATTAAAAGTAGGATAAAGCCGGAGAGTTGGAAAAAGTCTCGAACTAACTTTTACAAATGAACTGCAAAACAAATGAAAAACTGCATTTCATTTTAGTAATACGAGTTGAGTCATAACAGAAGTCTAAATAAGCTCAATATTTCATAAGGCTGTAAATATTTTATGTAAGGAAAATATATGGCCCAATATCAAGTATTCAGTAGGTACCTATACAGATTTTGGTGATATATGAGCATTCATAAATACCTCGTACATGAAATATTGAAAGTTGAAGTAGAATGTTAAAAGCATTTCACAAACAACTGCCTTCAGTCCCCAGACAATTTAAATGTTAAAGTAGTATTTACCGGTTAAAAAATCTGGCGAACTCAAGATAAATTTCACAAAACTTTAAATGAAGTTGTGCAGATGAATTTTAATGGAAAAAAGGGAACGCTCGATTATTATTTAATAATATGTACCCGAATGACCAACATATCTTCTTGGCAGTGGCGTAGCTAGGTAACCAAGGGCCCTGGGGCAAATAAAAAATGGGGCCCACTGCTATCAAAACTGGTAAGGTTTTATGAAGTAAAATAATTAAATATACAAATACTTTAAAAATGCTAAGCAACTTTATCATCAGCTCTTTTTCGTGCATGGGCAGGTAATAAAACTATTAAACACTAACAACATAAATTACAATTATTTTAATACTTGGTTTAGGTATTGGGCAATAAAAAGGGTTTATTATATATTTGCCGTGGGGTGGCGGCATAGAATGGTACCTCCCCATTTCTACTCGTGGGTGTCGTAAAAGGCGACTAAGAGAAATTCCAGGGAACGGGCAGCAGCGTTTCCTGTGATGATCAGATCAAAAGAACTCCACTGCGCTCGCCAACCCGCCTGCCAAGCGTGGCGAGTATTGGCAAAACACCCCTCATGGTGACACATACCAGGATCAGGCCCCTAGTCCCCGGCCGCCCCGCTAGTCCTGGCCACGGTACCAGCCATGGTAACGGCGGGGCAGGGGGTGCTAAGAATCTCCGGAAGAGATCCGGGTACCACCCCACACGACAACTGGCCCTGGTAACACACAACACACGCACTCTGAGGACAGACGAGAAGATCGTAGAGCTGGAAGAGGAATCGGACAAGTTGCGCTGGGATATAGTGGGTTTGTCAGAAGTCCGAAGAGCGGGACAGGACACGATGACCCTGAATTCCGGCAACTTGTTCTTCTACCGGGAGGGCGAACAGCGGTCCCAAGGTGGTGTAGGGTTTATCGTCCGTAAGTCCCTCATTAACAATTTGGTGGCCGTCGACAGTGTGTCGAGCAGGGTAGCGTACCTTATACTCAGAATATCAAAAAGATATTCCATGAAGGTTATACAGGTTTACGCACCGACCTCAACACACTCAGACGAAGAAGTGGAAGCTATGTATGAGGATATTAGTAAAGCCATACATAGCTCCAAGACCCACTACACCGTTGTTATGGGGGATTTCAACGCTAAACTGGGTAAACGAGGCGATGATGAGATGAGAGTGGGGTTGCATGGATATGGGCAACGGAACCGAAGGGGTCAGAGGTTGGCTGATTTCCTGGAGAAAGAGGGACTCTATATGATGAACTCTTTCTTCCAGAAGCCACCTCACAGGAAATGGACCTGGATGGGCCCTGAAGGTTCCACAAAAAATGAGATTGACTTCATCATGACAACCAAAAGACAAATATTTAATGATGTCTCTGTGATTCACAGGGTTAAAACCGGAAGTGATCACCGAATAGTTAGAGGCACGTTAAATATTAATGTCAAATTGGAACGATCCCGTCTGACGAAGTCTACGCTCCGACCTTCAAACGCACACATCCAAAACCCCGAGAGCTTTCAGATCGAACTAAGTAATCGCTTCGAATGTCTAGACAGCTGCGAATCTGTGGACGATCTCAGCAGCGGGCTAGTAGACACTGTGCATACGGTGGGGCTTAAATATTTTAAACCCCACCCTAGAAATAGACCTCAGAAACTATCCACTAATACCCGGGACCTCATGGCTAAACGACGTACGATGATGCTCCAGACTCCAGACGATGCGGAGTCATTTAGGCAGCTCAATAGACATATCTTAACGTCATTGCGTCACGACATTCGCTCCTATAATACAAAATGTATTAAGGAGACGATAGAGCGAAACCAAGGCTCCAAAGTGTTCGCAAGAGACACCTCTATTGGGCAAAGCCAGTTGACAAAGCTGAAGAAGGATGATGGGGTAGTGACGTCGAGTAAGCCAGAGGTTTTACGGGAGATAGAGAGGTTCTATAATCAGCTGTATGCCTCAACAGTCAAGCCCGCTAACAGCCAAGCCAAAGACCCCAGAGCAAGGCTCACCCGACACAATACCGAAGATCTCCCGGACATCAGCCTATACGAGATTATGATGGCCCTTAAACAGCTTAAAAACAACAAGGCGCCAGGTGATGACGGAATCACATCTGAGCTTCTGAATGCGGGTGGAACACCGATACTTAAAGTCCTTCAGAAGCTCTTTAACTCCGTCTTACTCGAGGGACAAACGCCAGAATCATGGAGCAGAGGTGTGGTGGTTCTGTTCTTCAAAAAAGGTGACAAAACCATGTTGAAGAATTACAGACCCATCACATTGCTGAGCCATGTTTATAAGCTGTTCTCGAGGGTCGTCACAAATCGTCTCGAACACAGGCTCGATGACTTCCAGCCTCCCGAACAAGCCGGCTTCCGAAAAGGCTTTAGTACCATAGACCACATACATACGCTGCGGCAGATTATACAGAAGACCGAGGAGTATAATCAGCCCCTATGCTTGGCGTTTGTGGACTATGAAAAAGCCTTTGATTCGGTCGAAATTTGGGCGGTTCTAAGATCTCTTCAGCGGTGTCGTATCGACTATCGGTACATTGAAGTGCTGAAGTGCTTGTACAAAAACGCCACCATGTCGGTCCGAGTACAGGGCCAATGTACGAAGGCAATCCCGCTACGGAGAGGCGTAAGACAGGGAGATGTTATATCTCCCAAACTTTTTACGGCTGCTCTGGAGGACGCCTTCAAGCTCCTGGAATGGCAAGGACACGGAATCAACATAAATGGCGAGTACATCACTCACCTTCGATTTGCCGACGACATAGTGATCATGGCAGAATCGCTGGAGGACCTTGGACAGATGCTCAATGACCTCGATGGAGTTTCTCAACAAGTTGGGCTTAGAATGAACATGGGCAAGAAGACGAAAGTCATGCATAACGCCCATGTAGTGCCCAACTCTATAGCCGTTGGAAACTCCATTCTCGAAGTTGTGACCGAATACATATATCTAGGTCAAACGATCCAACTAGGTAGGACCAACTTAGAGAAAGAGGTCAATCGTCGAATCCGACTCGGCTGGGCAGCGTTTGGGAAGCTTCGAGAGATCTTCTCGTCCAAAATACCTCAGTGCCTGAAGACCAAAGTCTTCAATCAATGTGTGTTACCAGTGATGACATATGGATCTGAGACGTGGTCTCTTACTGTGTGCCTCATAAGAAAGCTCAAAGTCGCTCAGCGAGCTATGGAAAGAGCTATGCTCGGCGTTTCTCTGCGTGATCGAATCAGAAATGAAGAGATCCGCAGGAGAACGAAGGTCACTGACATAGCTCAACGGATAAGCAAGCTGAAGTGGCAATGGGCAGGACACATAGCTCGAAGAACTGACGGCCGATGGAGCAAAAAGGTTCTCGAGTGGAGACCACGTACTGGCAAGCGCAGCGTAGGACGACCGCCTGCACGATGGACCGACGACCTCATAAAGGTCGCAGGAAGTCGGTGGATGCAGGCCGCTAGCGATCGTTCCCGCTGGAAATCGATGGGGGAGGCCTATGTTCAGCAGTGGACTACAACAGGCTGGTGATGATGATTATATATTTATTTATTTATTTTATCATAGATACGTTGCACCAGCTTACAGTTATTTAACCTGTCGCCGATGCAAGCTATTTACAAAAATTATAATATTACGGTTATTTTATCTCTGCCAGTGTTACCACATTTGACGGTTAAAAAATGACAAAAAAACGTCACGTATAGAAAAAAGAGTAGAAAATCCGGGGGTCGCCACTGTGCTTTTATGTGGCCACCCGCTGTGGTACCAACCTATCATCTTGATACTTGATATTTTTTTATTAAAATCAATAACTATTATTTAATTGAACAAGAATTAATTCTATTCATGTTACTGCCTAAAAATAAATATGATATATTATGCAAGTAATCCTGTGTGTTTTTAGAATTTTCTGACAAGTCACACCTGACCAAAAAAAAAAGTCTAAATTTTTTTACATCAAGACAGAGCTAAAGTCTCCTAACAATTTTTTTTGTAGGTATCTCTTACGGATTTAGGTATCTATTGGCCAATTTAAAAGAAACCCTGTCTATGAAAACGTTAACTTGTATGTTAATAAATAATCAATGGATGAAAAAAAAAATAGTACATTTCTAATTCTACTGATATAACAAACATAATTATCGCCTTATAATCACATTCAACAATAAAGTTAAGTAGAAATCGTAAATAATAATATGCAGATATTGATATCCGACAAATTTATGAAAACGTTAATAACACTGTCAACCCACACAAATAATTTAGGGGAATTCTCTTTTTACAACTTTGGAATTCTCACAACTAAGTTGCCATGATTAAACTCGAGTTGCCACCTGTCATATTTATTTTGGAAATGGCAGAAATTTTCAAAAGTTGAGTTCGATTGAGTTTTTCTGGTAAGGATTCGAGGGCCCCCTGAGCTTGAGGGCCCCGGGGCACTGCCCCGCCTGGCCCCTTGGTAGCTACGCCACTGCTTCTTGGTAACGGAACTCTTTAACTTACAAGTTTTGCTATTGAGGTACATCATTATCAGCCCGTATAACGTCCAGTGCTGAACATGTGCCTCTACCCAAGGAAATGTTTTTGAGTTGGTAACACATAAGGATGTTATAACAATCAGGACCAACAGCTTATCGTGCTTCTCTAAACACGGACGCTAGAACTTCAACCAACCAGTCCCGGAAAGAAAACTTAAAATTTACACGACCGTCGAGGCTTAAAGCGAGACTTCCGTTCCGCTACAGAGGTTGTTAATTTCTCTTAATGATATGAAACAAAGCATTATTAGGTATGTTCAATATCTGCGCTAGCTTGGGTAAGTAAAGTATCGTCACATTGCTTGCATTTTCATTCGTCCCGAGTTTTAGTGTGTATTCAACCTTCTGATACTTTCGCAGACCGAACGTCCGAGAGGACCGTGAAATGTAAGTTGCACAAAAATTCACTAAAAATCTACCCACTAAGGCCAAGCCCCATTGTCATATGGGGGTGCCCTAAGAACTGGGTTTGTAGTTTTACCATTTAATACGACTAGAGCCTTGCTCGCCTTTATGCTGGCGGTGAAACAAAACCCTCTTGGCTAATTACATAATAATATAGGTATATATCTGTTCGAAAAAAAAACAGTTCCTTCCCTCTGCCACTAACATCAGGCAGATAAGGATAATTTGCCTACTTCTAAATAAAAAAAACCCTATCTAAGAGACTATATTTCCTTCCATCAACTTTATTATAATACAGATTCAGCATCCTTATTGTAACTTAAGCGCACCTATTTGCAACGCTAAACAGCTCTCCTCTGACGAAGTGAGGCGAATATTATACGGGACAGAATTGAAAATTTTATGACAAAAATTCAATTCTCTCCTACTCGTAGTGCATCTTCAATGGAATTGGCTTGGACTTGTCAGGAGCTGCAGATACGAAAATTTATATTCGTCCATGCATTTAATCTCATGGCAAAATTGCTTGGCAGTAGTTCAGCCCATTAAATATAACCTATTATTTTATATGTTGGCCATGTAAATTTAATTTATGTTGACTATACTGCTGATGCTATTTTTAGGGTTCCGTAGCCAAATGGCAAAAAACGGAACCCTTATAGATTCGTTATGTCTGTCTGTCCGTCCGTATGTCACAGCCACTTTTTTCCGAAACTATAAGAACTATAATGTTGAAACTTGGCAAGTAGATGTATGTTGTGAACCGCATTAAGATTTTCACACAAAAATAGAAAAAAAACAATAAATTTTGGGGTTCCCCATACATAGAACTGAAACTCAAAAAATTTTTTTTCATCGAACCCATACGTGTATCTATGAATAGGTCTTCAAAAATGATGTTGAGGTTTATAATGTAATTTTTTTCTAAACTGAATAGTTTGCGCGAGAGACACTTCCAAAGTGGTAAAATGTGTGTCCCCCCCCCCCTGTAACTTCTAAAATAAGAGAATGATAAATCTAAAAAAAATATATGATGTACATTACCATGTAAACTTCCACCGAAAATTGGTTTGAACGAGATCTTGTAAGTAGTTTTTTTTAATACGTCAAAAATCGTAAACCGCAATTTAGCTTTCATTCAATCAACTCGAATATAAAAATATAAAATAACTTTTCATTTCATAAACATACGCTTTTTTATTTATTCTTGATATCAAAAATAGGTACGCACTTGTAACTGAAACGGAACCCTTCGTGCGCGAGTCCGACTCGCACTTGGCCGGTTTTTGTTTTATTACTTCATAAATGTTATTTCTTAGAAAGATAATGAATAAACATGGATATTAGGTTCGTTAACTTTAAAATAATATATATGAAACACATACACATTATTTGAAACTGATCTGTAAGGATATGTTAAACAACTATTACTACTACCTGTAACGAATCGAACCTCTTTTTTATCAACGAATTTACTTTTTATTTGTCATTTTGTTATATGATTTGTAATGTCAGTTCTTTTTTTCCTATCAAAATATACATGTCATCACAATACTACCAAGACCAGCGCCTTTTCATTTTAATTTTAATGTAATTTATATCAGTACATAACAAAGTGGTCCTTCTCCCGGACGTTAAGAAAACTATCAAAATCGACTCGGAACGAAGTCAATCGCAGACTCCCACTGAAGTCGGTACCACAAGAGGGCAATAAGCAACAGACACATTTTAAGTCACAGCGACGCTCGACAGTCACCCGCTTCGCTCCAGGAGGGAGTCCGCCCATCGCAGAAAGCACAAACATACCATGATCCACCATCGGAAAGAGCTTTCCACATACATCATGCCATACCAACAAATACCAGTGCGTGTCTGGTAATCAAATACCAGTGCGTGTCTGGTAATCAAATACCAGTGCGTGTCTGGTAATCAAATACCAGTGCGTCTCTGGTAATCAAATACCAGTGCGTGTCTGGTAATCAAATACCAGCGCGTGACTGGTAACCAAATACCAGTGCGTGTCTGGTAATCAAATACCAGTACGTGTCTGGTAATCAAATACCAGTGCGTGTCTGGTAATCAAATACCAGCGCGTGACTGGTAACCAAATACCAGCCTAATAACGGAGCATGCCTGGGCCTTTCAAATTTCTCCCCCCGCTTTATTTTTTTGAATGATCGAGCATGTAACGAATCGTACCTCTTTTTTATCAACGAATTTACTTTTTATTTGTCATTTTGTTATATGATTTGTAATGTCAGTTCTTTTTTTCCTATCAAAATATACATGTCATCACAATACTACCAAGACCAGCGCCTTTTCATTTTAATTTTAATGTAATTTATATCAGTACATAACACTACCTACTATTACTAACTAATGTTTACAACAAGTCACCAAATTACTTCTGCTATGTTAATTCCCGAATGTGTCATCACATTAAACTTTTAAGGTAGCTACATCCTACATCCTGAGTTCTTGAAAGTTTAGGTTAAAGTAAACCTAAACTTTCAAGAATCACCATCATCTCGGGTCCATAACGACTTCTTAGAGGAATATTTTGATTGATTTCCTAGTAATGAAACAGTAGTAGGTATTTCATTCTAACAAAATTAACAATAGGTATATTAATCAGGTTTTCGATAGTTAGTTAAGATTTAATGTTGCCTTTATTTTAATGAAAGTTTTGATGCTAGTGAGTTAGTAGTTAGTAGAATTACAGGACTTGGCAGTGACGTTCCGTCCACAAATCTTCCTATTATTTAAATAGTATTTTAATGATAAAAAACTTATTTTGGTGTACATAGATTTTTTCATAACAGCCATAATCTTTATTAATTCCCTACAGTATTTGGTGTAGAATTAATTTACTCTTCAGGTTCACGCTTCCACATCGAGTCTATCGAAGACTTATTTATAGCTTGATTTTATAAAGATGATTCTATAGGCGATGGAGCAATTTAACTCCTTTTATAATTTTATGCATTAGCTCTTTAGCATGTCTTGAGAGAATTTTAAGATAAACTACACAATTTATTAACACTAGCATTACCGTGCAGTATGACTCGCGTAGCTCCGTTTTTGTGGGAAGGGTTCTCACAAAAACTGGAGTTACGCGAGTTTCTATATACATATAATAAAACAGGTAGAAATCAAATTCTATACATTGAATATATTCAGATTTTTTTGAAACTTTTCTTCTTTAAGTGCGATCACTACGAATATCTCTATAAAACTACCTACTGAATGGATTTTAATAAAACACGATCTTAAAAATATTTTATCCCGGATTTTTGTATAGGTCCCTAAGGAGAGTGGATGAATGACAAAAAGTTTTCATTGTTATGCCTTCGCTTAACGCGTGGTCATATTTTATTCATTATTTTATGTGAAAAATGATTATTTAGTAAAACCCTGTAGAACATACAGATTTGTTGATTTTGTTGTTTACTAATTCTTTAATTATTAATCTTGCTATTACTAACTATTTTACTTGTTGTCTTGCGCCACCTGTGCTGAAAGTTGGCTTGCCCGTATAATAACAAGACGAGATTCTGAAAAAATCACTGTCTAAAGCGATAGAACGGGGTTCCAATCTTTTGTATGGAAATCATATTCGGGGGCAACAGCTAGTAAAAATATTGCCTATATAACGAAAGACTGTAGATTTTCAGTAGTTTTTGAAAGTATAATATGAATAACAATGTAAAATCCATTAAAAAAAATTGTAATATTTGAGTAAAAAACATCAATATTGGTTAAAAATGTAAGTTTATAAGTTTTTTATATATTTTTATACACAAGTTACGAAAACAAATCAATGATATAAGTTAAAGCCCATCCCGCCAAACTTTTACGTTTATTGGATACGCCTTTATTAATTTACTCAAGTAAAAGCTATTTAAGCACATTATGTGTATTGTATGCTATGTTTGGTTTTTATTTTTGGATCCCAAATAAAAACGAATAAAATTTCCCTACAAGGAACCCTAAAAGTAGATAAGAGATGGAAACCCCTCGAAATCTCCAAACAACATGTGTTATTGGGTAACACGTAAGTAATATCGTTAGATGTTTGCCTTTCCACTGAGTACTTATAAGTAGATATGGACAGTAAACGGAAGGAAAATGGATCGCGTTAGGATTTTAATACAAACATTTAAAACTTTAAGTACCTTTATGTATATTTATTTAGGTAATTACCTCTTACTAGGTAAGAATACTATGAGAGTATTTAAAATCATTATCACCCTATAACGTCTACATCCGAACATGGACTTTCCTGCGAGGGAGTTTTGCAATAGCACTACATTTGCTGCTGGTGATCGCAGTAGGTAATATGCGTTATATATAGGTGCCTATTCATAGGCAGGTATACGTTTGACCAAGTTTTGTTGTTACCAACCAGACCAGGAAATTTGTTTTTTATTTTTGTCCGGCACAGGAACCGAGCAAAAACTTGCAGTGGAGGTTTCAGTGAAAAAATAATATGGAACACTAATTTCATACTGGTTCTATTTAGTAGCAAGCACAACAGAACATATTAATTATTTAATGCAATTAAAGAACGTTTTACATGACGGGTGCTACAATTTCTAAAGCGATAAAGAACTGGGTTTCCGAATACATCTCACAATTTTAATTAACAAAAACGATAAGCGAATCAAAACAAAAATGTGAAAGAGTATCAAATTTGATGCTTGGCATTCTATAACATTATAACATCTCCCTTTCTATTAAAATTCTCTTTATTCATCATGATTCCTGTATTATTTCTATCCGACCCGCCGAAGTAGAGCTTGCCTGCGATCGCGACGGCGCATCCCCCCTAGCTAGGCTGCTCCTAGAGCTAGGAACCTTTCTATGCCTTCGTAGACTCGAAGTCCGAGAGACCCGCGAACTGTAAAGCAGAGTTACAATTGGAAAAATCTCACCTAAAATCTAAAACTTATACATTGGTTTTACTTTACTTTTACGTTGGAGCACTGCTCACTTTAATGCCCGGGGGAAAGGAAAAAGTACTAGTAAGTAATTGTATATTTTTTCGGACTTCTCTGTCGATTTATATTATTTTTTTCAATACATTGATTAATTGTACACTCTGTAGATACAAAAACATCTAAATTATGATTAGATGTTTTTGTATCTACGTACCTACGTTCCATTGAATCAAATCCGTTTTCAAAGGAAATATCCCTTCTTTCCATTCTAATTACTTTTTAAATTTTTCCACTCACCGCCTAAACCGGCTAGGCGGCTCGGTCATAATGACGTCGGCTATAAACTGGCTTCCCTCCCTCACGATAATAATCAAGCAAATTTTAAACCCCTTACACAGCCGAAACGCGATATTGAATATTTTCAACAGAGTTTTTCATGATATACCTACGTATTTTTTTTATATTTACAAACTGGTTGCCTCTTCGTCTATGCTCAATGGATTACAGGGTAGATATCTTGAAGAACGGAGGTTTGGTATATTATCAAGTGTAGGTAGGTGCAAGTCTTGTACAAGAACTCGGTACAGGCATAATTAAAGCTGCAAATTACTGAGCAGAGTGTTTAATCACTGTAGCAGCAGTCATCAAACACTATTGCAAGGCTTTGCTTAACTCAAGACGTTTGAACTAGACGCTCGATTTAGCTACCCACTCGCTTTCCAATTAGACGACAAACTTGGATCTGCAGTATGGTAATTGGTTGGATTGTTAATATCTGTTGATCAAAGACCTTAGAATATGTAATATAGGGTATGGAAATTGAGGAGTTGATGGACGCTACTCAATTGCCTAAACCAACTGCACCGGTGGCTCACTGGTTACGATAGTTGCCTCTGAGACCTGGTGTTCTGGGTTCGATTCCCACCCGGGACAATTATTTGTGTGAACCATAAATAGTTGTTCTGAGTCTGGGTGTTCTTTGTGTCCGTGTAATGAATGTTTGTAAAGTCCCCCGCGACACAGGGATTTATTTCCCTAGTGCGGGAGTTGTCTTTTTAAAAGAAAGAAAAAAAGAAAGAAAGAACTACGCATGACGTGTTTGAGTGTTCAAATTGCCGTATTGTCAATCGTTTGTTATGTATATAATTACCATCATCCCTCTTTGGTTTCTTGTTTTTATTGTTATAAAGTATTTACTTGAACTTTTTGGATGTGGACGTGCAATTGTTTTGATTGATACTATTTTCAAAATAATTATATTACCTATACTGTATTCATCGAGGCGTGAGATTAAATGTAAACAAACCATAAAAAGGATACTTTAAGGGTCACGATTGATGAAGTGAATATATTTTATTACAGCTGTCAGTACAATCACGCCTATGAAGTTTTGAATTTAGCAGTATTGAAAGACAGTACCTGCCAATGTTATATTTTATGGGCATGGCGACCTAATAAGTGATGGGCAATGAATCATCGTGGCCATCGACTATAAACTATCGATATTTTTATATAAAACTTAATTAAAAATAAATTAATTATTAAATTTCATTATATATTTTAATATCATAATATAATGTACATATGTACGCGTACTTGATCTAAAATAATATTGAGTAAATAAAATCCAATTTATAAAAATAAACTTTGGATTTCAGAGGGTATAAATGTATCTTATATTAAAATATTTGTTTAATTTAGTAACGTTTGTAATTAAATTAATCCCAATTATTTGTTACATTATCGTCAATAATAGTAAGAAAAGTCGATAATTACTATCGACATTTGTTTAAATGTTAAAAACCCTATAAATGTCATCTTTTATGAAGTATAATGATTTATTAAATCGTTTACATGTAAAAACACCCAAAAAAGACTTGATTCCCAAACTTCGAATGCATTTTAATACGACTAAATTATAGACCACAGGTACTCCCGAACTTTTTACATAAAAATGTGACGTTTGGTTATCGGTCGTATTATATCCGCCATTTTTACTATAGATCAACTTGTTGATACGAGAGTTCTGCTTATTTATTACTAGCGGCCCGCCCCGGCTTCGCACGGGTGGACTTTTAACCCTACCCCTGCCCTACCCTACCCTACCCCTACCCTGCCCCTACCCTACCCCTACCCTACCCTACCCCTAACCTACCCTACCCTACCCTACCCCTACCCTACCCTACCCCTACCCAAAAGTATCCTATGTCCTTCTCCCAGTTCTTAGCTACCTCCCTACCAATTTTCAGCCAAATCGGTTCAGCCGTTCTTGAGTTATAAATAGTGTAACTAACACGACTTTTTTTTGTTTTTAAAATGTATTCTGCTATTCGGGACGGAAACAAATCCAACAAATCAAAAACCATGGCAATCGGTCCAGCCGTTCTCGAGTTATAAGTGTTGTAACAAACACGACTTTCTTTTATATACAGGGTGAAATTTTAATCACCAGCCAAATTTTGATATGTTAATCTTTAGTAAAAATCATTGAATACGTGTTTTTTCATTTAGTATCACTCAATACAAAAATATTGAGAAATCACGTCACAAAGGCCCGCGAAGGGGTGCGCGTGGCCGACTAGATCATAGGTAGTGCCGCTCAGGGGTAGTGGGGGCGGGGGTAACGACGTGCGCTCTCATTGATGTTCGCGCGGCACGTAGTATTATTAACATTTTACTTGGTGACCACGCAGAGCGGATAATTCCTTCGAGTAAATTATAAATTATGAAAATTTTAGGTATCGTTTTTTTTTCAAAATTGGTGTTAGTGAATGATACCTAATGCCTAGAAAAAATTTGGCTGGTGACTAACATTTCACCCTGTATATAGATTATAGATATTTTCGTTGAATTTATATCTTTTATGAAGTTCAAAGTCATTTGTTGGTTGTTTTGTTTTTGTTATATTTACGTTTTCGAGCTTAAAACATGAGTGCACCTGGACCAAGCAACGCTTGCACTTTTCTTCGCCAAAGAAAAAG
This sequence comes from Nycteola revayana, assembly GCA_947037095.2. Taxonomy (NCBI): domain Eukaryota; kingdom Metazoa; phylum Arthropoda; class Insecta; order Lepidoptera; family Nolidae; genus Nycteola; species Nycteola revayana. The sequence goes on along the minus strand of OX344845.2, from coordinate 9,135,096 downwards.
CGATCAAAGAAAACTCCAACGCATTCAACGGATAAGGTGGCTGTTATTAATGTGTTCAAACTCATAGAAGAAACGTGGTCGAAGGATTCGTATCCGTACAAAGGTATCAATTAAACCACTGAAATTATGGGAATATCGCAAGCCACTGTAAACAGGTTCTAAAAGGACATAGTGAATTAATCCTATTGAGTTAATATGGGCCCAAGTTAAAGGATTTATTGCTGAGAATAACAAAATCTTTAAGTTAAGTGAAGTTCAAAGGGGAATGCCCATCTCCCATACAAAAAAATGCCTGAAATAGACAAGAATGAAATCTACGCCAAATTATCCTTCAAATCGAACGAAACTCAATGACAATTTCAATAATTATCTAAAACTAGGGAGTACATTGTTTAGAATATTTTTGCTAAAAGATAGGTTATGTCTCAAGGTTACTAAAGGATTGAAAAAATAATTCAACACAAATCATTTTATTACTTTATTCATCATTTATACACTATTAAAGTCGTCGTAAAATATCATAAATATAAAACACAGTATCGTAATAACTCAACGTAACACAAACAAAACAATGAAATATAATGATGAAAAAATTAAACGTCATATCATTGTCACAAGGTTTTGTCAAACGGTAAAGGCAAAGGACACATCTCATACTGCCTAGGTTATTTTCTTTTTTGTAGTTTTAAAAAATAATTTGATTTTATGTATTTTGATTGGCATACTTAGATTGTGAGATTTATAAAATATGTTATTATAATTAATTATGAAGCTACTTTACGGTTTGCTGATTGATTGTTGATGGATGGTCTAACAAAGACCACAGACTAAATAGTGGTAATGTCAAATATGAGTGTTCTTGAATGTCATTGAAGAACTGTACGACGGAAATCGAAATAAATACTGAAATAATAATCACCTTTATACCCTACTTAAACGAACTGAAGAATAAATTGATGAGTTGTATTTTATTCGAAATAGAATTTATCACTATTGGGAATTGCTGTCCATTTTAGGCACTTTCCTGGCATTCCCCTTTACTAGCCGATGCAATTAAAAATATAACAGTAGAGGCTTGCCAAAAGTGCATTGACAATGTGAAAAAGAAGAGCAAAAGATGCTTAAAATTGATGGAATAATTGATACTTGAATATAGTTGACCGCTTCGTTATTCACAATAGCGACAGTTCTTGAGAATCCTCCCAATTCTCCGAATAATTAATTCAATAAGAGTGATTTATGATTTTATTATCTTCATAGTTAGGTACCTTATCTTAACCCGAGCTGCTAGACACACAAATGTGAAACCCTACATTAAATTAAATAGCAATAAAAAACATTGAAAAAAGTTTGAGAAACAATGTTTTCTTTGTTTACACTTTGTCTCAAGCCCCGATGAATAGGGTATAGTGCTATCGGTTCTCCATGATTTGTTTAACAAGAAATGAAGTAAGAAAACATGAACATTGACAGAATTGTACTAGTTTTGCCACCCGAGACAAGGTTACGGTGGAAAAATAACTAAATATAGATTTTCTGACCCCATTTATATCAACAAACAACTAGATATTGGTCAGAGAGAGAATACTAATAGTGAATTATTTGGTTTATAAGTTGTTTTTGATGGATGTGATCACTCTGAAAGGCTTTTATGATTCCATTTACCTTATTGTATTATAATTAGCAACATTCGCCATAAATACATAGATATATATTTTTATATGATTTCAGAGATTGAAACAGAGCGTAAACTTTAATTAAGACGGATAGTTTTTATAGCCATTTTACTCATTTTAGTTTAGTTTTCATATTAATTTTATAAATAACTGTCACTGAGTTTTCGGGACTTTGTGAAGTGACAAAGAAAATAGATACGAAGCTACAAAGGCTCAGAAGTTGAGAGTAGGAAGGTCGTCTCTACAACTACTAAATTGACATTTAGATAAATTCATTGTATGAAGATCAATATCTGGAAATGGACCCAAGTTTCGTGTGACACCTCTGTGGTGTTATCGACAGTTTATTGTTAAGAAAGCTGGCATTTTTGGTTTTATATGACGAACAAAGGACGGAAACGTATGTTCAATTTGAGGAATATGTATAGAAAAATGTTACGAATGATTAAAAGCTAACAAACCTTTTTAAAAATATGGTTGTGACTTCATATTTTACAACCAATTTCAGAAGGGCAATTCAGACAATATTTTTGGACTGTTCTTTATCCTCTGATACAGAAGAGTGTTATTTTCGGGAAAGTAGTTTATAACTCAGCAAACTTCCTGAGCATAAACTACTTTCTATTGGAAAATATATGTGGAGAAAATTGAAGTAATTTCTACACGTAACCAATCCATTAGAGACTAACACAGTAGGTACTCACTTAGTCTAGTACCTAGTAATAAAGTACTTGTACAATAAACTGAAAAGTTCTCAGCCAAATGCAGCAAACGCATTAACTCAAATAATAAACCCTAAAAACAGTTTCATTGCTCCATTGACTTAGTAGATAGCAAGCGCCTAACAACTAGTTTCAAGTGAAAATTGTAATTGGAAACTTACTGGCTTGTATTTTTCGAATGGCGAAGCAAACGGGATCTCCAGGGTGATGATAATTTTATTTCTTTGTCTTGAAGCGGAACACGTGTCGGTATTTTTTTTTCTAGCAAAGTTTACATCTGCAAAAACGTTCTGAACTTTCGCGAAGCTGAAGAGTCGAGTTTCCCGGAGTCATGGTTCGTATTGTAGACAATTGTAGTAGATGGTCCATTGTATGAATTCTCTACTTTCAAAGGAAGTTCGAATTGAATTCAAATTCTTACCGTTTTATTTTAAGAAGCCTTTTAATGAATTAAATTTGAATATGAAACCTTTTATTTTATAACTTAATTACATAATAAAAGCGAAATTACCAATACATGGTGTAGTAAAAATAATAAGGTTTAAAAATGTCTATTTCATATGGATTTTTTTTAGTTATAGACTATTTGATTAGTGTGGTACGTACTAAAAAAACTTCAAAAACAAAAGTTTATTATTATGAGAGAATATTTCTAGAAACACAACTTTTTGCTCGACTCGGTACTCACTCCCGGGGTCTTGTTAGTTACGGTCGAACTTTTCATTAGACCAACGATGAAGATATTATAGTTATACCTGTAGGGTATATAATGATAGGCGTGGGTCTCTTGTTGTTGGCGCTAGGTTTGGGTACCGGAGCACCGACGTTGGAGGCAGCCGTGGTAGTGGCAGGTGTTGGAGTGCTGTTAGCGAACCGCTCCAACAGCGGTAACGGAGGCGTCGTAGATCGCGTCATTGTTAACCTGAAAGCAAACGATCTTAGTTTAATACATACATACATTCACGCCTCTTTCCTATAGAGGTAGGCTGAGACCGTTTCCTTCCACTTGCTACGATTTAGACATACCACTTTCGCCCCTTCTACATTAATTAATCTCCTCATGCATGTCACTCTCCGTTTGAAGGTACTTTTAACCTAGCTTTTAATGCGAGCAGAAATACCATTAGGACACAGACAAAAAAGCCATTCTCTTTTATAATTAACTTTAAGCCGTTATGTCTGAAAGAAAACCTTACTATGACATTTTATTTCAAATTTAATTATAAATTATTACAATTGGCTGTAGTAATTTTTTAATATTTTTAGAAAAATACTAGCGCGAACAAAGTTATACTGAAAGAATTTTAATTAAAAGGATATTTTTAGATTCGGGTTGAATTTAGTTTGGGTAGCGTTTGGGTGGTTTGTCGAGTAAGTGGCGAGCACAAATGGCTTTTCGCCAATAATAAATTGAAAGAAGTGACAAAGGGACTGTGCTCTGTTAGAAAGACAATTTATGGCAGGTACCTTGTAAATTTATCTCCATGTCGAGCTTACAAAGAATGTAACTACCGTTGTACTAAGCCTTATATAATTTATGCAAATTTATGCTGAAAGTTTCAATTTGTACATTGCGTGACAAGTAAAAATATTGTTTTGGCAAATTTTGGGAACTCGTATTTTTATCTTGTAAATGAAGAAACATACACAATCGATCGAAGTTTTAAGTTAAGCTAGGTATGAATTCCTAATAAAGGAAGTAAATATTAATGTTAAAAGCGTATCACAGATCTACGCATCTATAAATATTGAAGTATAACCACAGTCCCATGAAACCATTAAATACTAAAAGTTTTAATAAAATAAACACATAAGTTACAGAACTATCTGAAACATATCAATAAAAGTCGGCCTTAAAACGTTTGGTCGAAAGGCGATAAGTTTCATCAGTTAGCAAGTGAACATTTGGCCTAGACTCACTTCATTGCGATTAATGAAATTCAGAGATTATTAACTCAACAGCTCTATAACGATATTGTTCTTCTGTTCATGAGTTAATGATTTACCGAAATGGACCGGCAAACTAATGGGCGGTACATTAATTATACTGGAAGAGATGTTTCAACTCGTAAGAGGAACTTCTGTAGCTAGCGTATAGGTTCCGTTCAGTTAACAAATTTCGTTATTAATAATGTTTTGTCATACTTTTGTTTAATTTAACTAATTATTTGTTTTCTAAACACTTTTTTTGACATTTGTAGATATAGAACTCAACTCAACAGATCACCAATCCGCCTGCCAAGTGAGGTGATTACGGTAAGTACCTTCATCGACTCTGGCTTGCCAAGGTCAGTTAAAGAGGATAAAGTAATATATAAAAATAATAAACATAAAATAAAAATATATTAAATAATATTAAATGTGTTTTCAGTAATTTATTTTATTTCTTCGGACCAAATTTACAACATCGTGGTCACGCTTCAAAACATTGTAGGTATAAAAGCAAAAATATTCTTAGTAAAGGGTTCCGAATAACAGTGTTCATGGTATAACATTTCGGCGTTTTCATTTCATCGTATCGTTCGATTTCCAGTGGCAAGTAAACGGAACCGATACCTAATTGAATTTTTTCCGACATAAAATCTCGACCCGAAAGCTACCCGATGTGGAAAGTGCGGCCGATAAAGGGGCGCCCTTAATTATATCGGAACTTAATGCTATCAACGGTGTAGGGTTAACTACAGACGGTATAGTAGCATCGTATTGCTTTGCTTTTCTCTCCCTTTGTAAGAAGGAGCCAAAGCCATTAATTACTTTTATTAGCAGAGACTCGAATGTGTTATATACTAATCCTGATATAGTCGGAAGGTTTTATACCACTTATAAAACCTTTTTCATGTAATATTCCAAGAATAATACAGGAAAAAGGTTAAGTGATTTTTTCAGTAAAAGTTTTTTCTTTCATCATGTAAATTTTTCTAAGATTTATATGTCGTTTTTTCTTAATTTTTATTTGTGAAAAAAAAAGTTAAATTTCAGAAAAATCAAGAAAAATCAATTCTTGAAAAACAAATTATTTTAGCAAATTTCGTGGACCTTAGTATATGATTCTACTGTAGGTACGTCTGTATGTCACTGAACTCCTCCTAAACGGCTGGACCGATTTGAATGTTTTTTTTGTATGTGTTTGGGTGGCGCCCTGGATGGTTAAGATTCACAAATCTATATAATAATATATATCATGCAGGACAACGTCTGTCGGGTCCTCTACTATAGGTATATATTAAGATTTAGTATCTTTGGTCTTCTGGTGGTACGTCGCAGGTAAACAAACGATTTTGGCCACGGCGGTAAATTTCAAAGGAGATTAGCCATTTCCATAGGAAATATTATAGTCTATAGAGCACAAGTGTGAGCGCAACTGTCCAATGTAAAATTCAGTCGTAGGACCGTCAACTTAATGTGCTCTCCGAGGCACGGACACCACTACCACGGTAATATTTATTACTAGGTCACTTCACACACCTTCCAGATTTCGGCTACATTTTTACAAATAAAAAAAAATAGTAGTTAGTGTACTACCTATCTACTATTTTTTTTTATTTGTAAAAATGTTTTTAATGTGTCAATACAATTTTAAGCCGAACACCCCAGTGTTCGAGTCGAGAATCGAGTCCAGAACCACGCTAATCAATAAAATTCGAGTCAAAAACGGTTAGGCCGAAACAAACAACAAAATTTTTGATTTTGATATTACTAACAACCGTAAAAAAAATCCAAGATATCAATATATTACTGAAATTTCCCGAGTTTAGATTCAAGTACATATTTAATATATCCGACGTTGAAAATACACCCGAGGATTTTCATTTCGTAAAACGGTATTATGCCGCGTCGGTAAACATAGAAATTTATATGATTGCCATTATTTTATTTTCGACTTTACAACGTACCTATGTAACGATATATTAAGCTAACTTAATATAGTTTCAAACGTATATATAACTTCAATTTTATGTTAAACACTTAAAATTATATTGGTGTAAATATTTTAACAGCTTTTGGTATTTATGAGACAATTTCCGAATGATTTTCATTACTATTTTAGTCTCTGTAAGTAGCTACCGATGTGCCAGAGCCAGGGCGCATATGATTTCATGAATCTGCAATTCCCTGTGTCCCCAGTTGGAGCAAACTTTGACACTGGAAGTGGTTTGACTAGCATATTATCGCTATGGAGACGGGAGTCCTACATAGTAGTACATAGCCCTTATGCATAGCCGAAACGATTAAATTGAAGCTACGCAATATCTAGTATCTAGTCCATTTAGTGCTAAATTTGAAGAGGTCAGGCACTGACACCGTTCTTCTCCTTTATCGGGACACTCTTGACAGAGTGGTCGTGGTCGTTGTTGTAGGTATTCCTTGTGTCATATTTGATGGTTCGCCTCCACTCCTCGCTGACGGTTGCTCGTCTAGCGTGTTGGCACTGACACCGACAATTTTTAAAAACAATCTGTTCCTTTGTTATTTAATGTTTTTATATTCCTGAATTATTACGTTTTTTTTTATGGATTCATTAGCTTGCAGTCCATCCATCCATTAGAATATTAATTTTAATTCCAAAACGTTCACGGTGCCATCATTGTATCCTTATTGTGTCGTTATAATTCCCATTAAATATATTTCGGAAATTAATTAAACTTGTTTGTTGTTGTTTATAGTCTCATTAATTTGTTTATGAGATTTGCACGTGCTTGTACTAGCATTACAATTTGCCTATTTTTGTACCGTTAGGTAATGACTCATTTAGGTACCTACTAACAAAATATTGTGTTTAATTAAAAACACGTAAAATCGTTTCTTAGCAGTTAGTTTTCTATTTTAAGTAAATGGATTAAATAATATAAAACACATTTAAAGATGAAAAATATGAAGATTTATATACACTACAATAATTTAATTTTTAATAATGTTAGTTGCATTGATGAATAAAACTCATTTTTAATTTAAAAATAAAGATAGCTATAAATGAATACATACAACAAATAGACTCAAAATTAGTATCCAACCGAAACTGGTTTTTCAGCCGAACTTTCGGCCTTGCTCTCATTTTTGGCCGAAACCAAAACTTCTTTAAAGATTTCTATAATATTCTGAAATCTAATGTATTTTTTACACATTTACTTGCATATTCATACGAACAGTAAAAAATAGTGTTAAAAACAATAAAAAGATAGTCATTTAAGTACGTAGTAACAAACTTATTTTTTATATAATGAAAAAAATATGTTAAAGTAAAGATTTACCCTTAGACTGCTTGCAACTGAGATACAAATGTTTAGATAGATATGCGGTACTTATCAAGAATCAATCGGATTCGAAATGAGTAGGTATATAAGAGGAAGTCTAAAAGTGGCGCCAGTGGTGAAAGGAAATTCGCTTAAAATGGTGCATGATATGCGTAGAGAGTGCTGAATATGAAGATGGATGGACTGTGTGAAAGATTGCATGTGTAAGAAACAATGAGAGGAGTGGAAGAGACGTTAGATGTGAGCTCTATTATAGATATATTATATAGATTATGTGGGCTCTATTATTATATAAGACGTATAATAGTGCATACATAATGGGAGCAGGGCAGGGAACACAAAAGACACTTGGAAGTAAAAAAAAACAACAACATTAATTTAGACTGAGGGCTGATTCTTTCAATCCCTAAATAAAAGTTAGCAGAGGAATAAATGTCAACTTTGACATAAATCTGGCACAATTTAAATTTATTCGTCTGATCTTTTTTATCTGAGGATTCAAAAGTTAGCCATTGGACATGTACTACATACCTACAGACTCTGAATTAAATATTTTAATAATTCATTTGTTAACAATATTTAAAATATTTAACTAGAACTCGTGCTCACCCGCCTCCAAGTTGGCTGAACAAGGCACAATAATTCAAGAACACTCGAGTTTCGGCGCGACCGAAAGTTTCGGCCATTTTTCGTCCGAAACGGAAACTAACGCTGAAACTACACTTTTGGTCGAAACTGCCTTTTTTCATTTCTACTACATTACGCTACTATTTCATAACATTACGCTTCTATCAGTAAGAGTGGAACTTTAAAACGTTTGGTTAAAATACTGGGTATTTTGCTGTGATGTTAGTTTAAAACTGCGATATCTGCTAAGATATTCATTGAAATTAAATGACTTAAAGGGCAATTTTGCTTTAAATTAAATATGAATTTTAAAACAAAATTAAAAAGCATCAAAGCATCGGATTTTTTTAGAACTGTTAAAGGGGACGAATTCTGTCATACATGATTTTTGCAAAACTTTAACCGTTTACGCAGCGCCCGCACCAAAAGCTCTCAAATCCTATTGAGAGAAGAAATCCTGACTTTTGAAAGTTTCTTCATTGGTGCTCCGGAGCACTAATTTCAAACAGACATACTCTTCAGTTTGATAATATAAGTATCGATAAGGTATTTCCTAAATATACGTTATGATATATTTTAGATTTTTAAACTCCAACAAGAAATATAAAGCCCTATAGTTTTTGTGTTTATTCTGCCTGTTTATCAAAACCCTTTTTTCTGTATCATACATTCCAATTACTAAGGTATAGTTGGAATGTATGATACCTAGTATCTACTAAGACAATGACCAATCAATAACTGTGTCGTGATGCACCTGATATGACCTCGAAACCCGCTGAGCGTGACGGACTTGCTGCAAAAATACAGATGAGTCTGAATTTCAGTCATAATTGGATTCGTATTCGTGCTATAGCTATATATATATGTTTACTCAATAAAAAGCCAATTTGACAACTTTTGGAATAATAAAAGGCTTATGTTTAACTTACCATCAGATATAGTAACATATAACAGAAAAAAATTGAAAATGATCACCAAAATTAAACCCGCATTTTAATGTAAAATGGTAACCAAAGTTTTAACATTTCGCTATCGTATTTAAGCAAAATGACTCCAAATAAATCATTGTTAATCCAAAAGTAGTAAATGATCACCAAAAGTAGTAAATGAACACCAAAAGTACCTAAATGTTTTACTAATTTACTATTCGGTTCTGGCACTCGCCGGCCGCTGCCGCGGCACCGCTCGCTTCGCTCGCTCGGCTCGTGCGTTGTATGGCCGCAGCTCTAACCTAACCTAACCGATTGTCATTTTTCATTGATTTTATTAAGGTAGAAATAGCGCAATAATTTGCTCGCTAAGATTTGGTGATCATTTACTACATTTGGTGTTCGAATACAATTTGAAGTGCAGTCGTGACTAAAATAGCTAGTACTATTATAATTTTAGACTTTATTTTTCTGGTGTCAAGTATATATTTTTGGTGGTCATTATATTTTATCCCATAATAAAACATGAATCTGAAATTTATTTTCATTGAATAGTTGCTGAATTGGCAACCTACGTGGCGGAGCTGCGTTGTGGTAAAACGGTCGTCTTAAATCTCGGAGGTCGTGGGTTCGATTTCCATTTCGGATAAAACAACTTAGTGTTATATCAATATTCCTTTCCGCATGTAATTTGGTTAGGGTCCTACCTTATATGCCTCGGATACTTTAAAGCTGTTGGTCACGATTGAGATTAAATCATCTAACTAAGACAATCGTATTAGGGCAGCAGCGTTTACCTGTACTGCCCTCCTAATTGTATTTGCAGTAATCGAAATTTCCCCTTTTTACCCCTACTCTAGACATAGCTAAAGAATGATTTATTCTTATTTTTTCGGTTCACTTTAAAAGTCATGTAATATATAAATTTCTTGCGAAATCGCGATTTGCAAGAACTGCGTTTGCATTAAGGAGGGCAGAGTATATATGATTAACACAATACTATTACTAACATTCTGATTTTAATATCCTTTAACCGTGGGGTGAGGACCTGGCGATCTGTAATATTGGTTTAGGCTTATCATAGACAACAGATCCTTATATACTTATTTAATGTATGGTACAACATTGTTACGCGAGGAGAAATAAATAAATGATTATTACAGTGCAACAATAACGATTTCCTCGATTAAACAAATTTTTCGTAATCCCCTTGAATTGTCCATAAGAGTCAATATAAAATATACCTTTACATTGCGAACATTTTTGCGAACATCCTCTTTATAACGAATTTTCAACTATCAAGAAAATATATAAATACCTCTAATTAACGAATTTTGTCAACCCAAAACCTTTATATAAAGTTCCCACCAATGTATGACTCTCAATCTCATAGTATGTGATTCATGTCGCGACATGTTTCGACACGCTTTTGTTCGTAAAACAATCATATTCCTCTTTATAACGAATTTTAGACCAACCTAACCTCAACATAACAAACCTCAGTTCAACAAATTACTTGATATAACGAATATTTTCTTGTTCCCCTCCGATTTGCTATATCGAGGTTGCACTGTATTAAATAATTATGATTACTATAGCAACACCCTCTTAGAGCAGTAGCTGTGAAAGTTATATGCTGTTGATAGTAATAGTAGGGATAGATATAGATGTCCCAAAAGGAGACCGTGGAGCGGGAGAGGGAAGAAGATCTCTCCGCCCACTCGCTCCGCAGATGGCGTGTTGGCCGTCGGTGGCGAGCCGAAGCCCGCCGCCTTCCGCCCTAGGCTTGGCCTGGGGCAAATGAGCCACTGTAAGTGTGGCCCAGGAGATCCCGCGGTGCCATATCAGCCGCGGGTACCATCGGGGGGCCGGATTGCTCATGCGTACCCGGCCTCCGCCAACGGCGGATCGGAGGAGTGTCCGGGGGGTTTTAGTGGTGTAGGGTTCTCACCTCGTGGTATGAGTTTAGCTTACCACGCTTTTTTGTAAAGAATAAGCTTTTGTAAAAAATTATTAGCTTCAAAGGATTCACCGAATGATCTATTTGGATTACATAGTATGACATTGTTTAAGTATAACATATTAATACGTAATACTCATAGTATTAGATATACATTATTTTAGTCTGTAATCTATACTAATATATAAAGTTTAAGAGTTTGTTGGTTTGGTGAACTAGTTTGCTTAAACGCGCTAAGCTCAGAAACTACTAGACCGATTTGAAAAATTATTTCAGTGTTAGGTACATATACATATATTTAAAAGCTATATCATATGTATCGACGAAGGCTATGGGCTATTTCCCATGTGAACGTGAGTTACGCGTAACGCGCGCGGTATCTTGTTATTAATACTTTTTTTTTTTTTATGAATACTCCCACACTATTGAAATAAATCCCTGTGTCGCGGGGGACTTTACAAATATTGATATCACGAATACAAAGAAAACCAAGACTCAGAAGCAACTACCGTAACCACTGAGCCACTGGTGCAGCCAAATATTATTAACATTACAAAATTTTACTTGGCTTATAGCATAACAATAGAATTAAAGTAGATTTCAACTATAATCTATAACTCCAATATTAAATACAGATTGTTAAACCCACATATTGTAATAATCTTCTGCATAATTTATGTATATAGGTATTACTATTCATATTGAACCAAAGTTAATCCCTAGAAATACTTTACTGAAATATTGTATTGAGAGAAATTTACAAATCATTTTTGACAGAGTATTTTTTATGTATTCAACCCCAAATGTAGGTTGGGTAAAGTAGTTGTTAAGTATGTATGGCACAGGTACTATGGTTTTTGTTACGTATATTTGGATAAATTCATCATCATCAGCCCGTATTACGTCCACTACTGAATGTGGGCTTCACCTCGAGGGAGGGTTTTTGTCATAGTCACTGCGCTTGGCAGGGTATTAAGCCGTGGGCCGGATTGCTTATGCGTACCCGGCCAATGGTTGATCGAAGGAGTATCCGGGGGGTTTTAGTGGTGTAGGGTCCTCTCCTCGTGGTATGAGTATAGCATACCACGGCGAATCCCACATATCTCACCGCCAGCGCGCGGATACGCTGCAGCGGCAGTGGAATTGCAACAATTCATTTCCCCCAGGACAACAAAAATAAAAAAACTAAAAAATTAAGGGTATTAAGCCGTTGGTCCCAATTGTTATAATATTTATAATTTATAGCAATTGTATACCATGGAACAGGCAGCAGCGTTTCTATGTTATTACATAATACTGCGGTCTTCTATTGCTATAATTTATATCATAACAATCGGGATCAATGGCTTAAAAAGATGCTCCAGAGATCCGACGGCTTGTGAGGGCCAGGTACTACCTACGTACTGTTCTAGTGCAACGAGGGTAGTTGCTCGACCAACCAGATCCGGGGTCTTTGATTTTACACAAAGATGACTTGTACAGCATGGATCCACGACGACAGAGATTTAAGAGCGAGACTTATACCGCTAGGCCATGAAGGAATTCCTATAAAATAAATAAATCGTTCGGTTCGGATCTTTTAGAAATGGCAGTGTTCGTAAAATTAAACCCGGATCGTTTCGCACGAATGGCTGACGTATTTCCACGGAATAGGCATGACAATAGTTGTCTGTGTATCCCTAGTGCTAGTACAGCTCTGATGCGCAGGAGTGTCTGTTGCATGGCACCGGTGATATATAATAAATAAAATACCAAGTTGTTGGAAGGACTATAAATTGTCATTTTTCAAAAAAAGGCTTAGACATTTTTTAGTTGACAAAGTTTATTATAGGGTTGAAGCTTTTTTATTGGAGAAAGAAGTTGTTTATAGATTTAAATAACTATTTGAATTTGTGATATTAATTTTATTATTGACTGATAATTTTTATTAATGAATTATGAATTAGAATATTATTATGCATGCCTTGTAATTAAACTCTATACTCTTGCATGCCTTGCAATTGGCAAAATATGGCTGTTTCTGTATTTATATTATGAACACCTTAACTAGTACCCGTATTTGCAAAATAAAATATCTTTATCTTTATATCTTGATCGATTTCAAGCCAATAAACTGAATATTGCCCCGAACGCCGATAAATATATGTATGTAAATGTTTCTTTTATTTGCGAATGGGTACAAAAACCTTTAAAACACTACTTTTATTGTATGAAATTGTGTATGATTTTATAATGATGCCATTTATCATTACCGTTTCTTTGAGGGAAAATATTTTTGTTATAAATATATGCCTATTTTAAAACTTTAATGTAACGTTTCGGTAGAAATACTAAGGACCTAGGCAAAATGCCACTACAGCGGAGCGATCGCTAGAATAAAACCGCTAACGCAAATGTTTAAAAAAATGACGGGCATTCATTTGTTGGTTCTTCATTGATACAATTGATTAGATCGTTCGGATTTAGGTTTCATAAACCTTGTAAAGGAGTGTGTTGTACAGGAGGGAGGAACAGGACCTGAAACACGGTATTCCTGTGTTTCAGGTCAGTATACTTAATTAAAGAATATTTTATTCAATTCTTTTTTATACAAAAATATACAGTTCACATAATATACTAATATCAATATGACCTTCGTACGTTAAGCCGTTGGTCCCGATTGTTATAACATCATCTATAATAATCGTATATATATGCCCATTCCTTGGGCAGCAGTGGTTCCTTGTATGGTACAACATATTACTGCGGTCACCAACCCGCCTGCCAAGCGTGGTGACTATGGCAAATATCCTCCCCGGGAGGAGGCCCATGTTCAGCAGTGGACCTTATACGGGCTGATGATGATGAAGATGAATATACTAATATTAAAAAGAGGTAAATTTTGTGAGTTGTAGGGGAAAACTCTGGATCTCTCTAGCCACATTATTTGTGAGTGTCAAAGGTTCTAAGACGTTCTAAGACGATGATCCCACGGAAACGGAATTCATGCTATATTTTGTGATTATTAAATATGGGTTTCTTTAAAATTAGAGTTGAGTTTGGTGAGATTGTACCTAATGTCTATGCATTCCTGTACCAACCTACGTTTTGTACCGAATACATACGTTTGACCTGGATATGCTAATGATACGGTCAGGGGGCCGATACGTATATTCATAATTTTGTTCTTAAGCTTGAGGTCAAATTTGAAAGGTTGATCCTTCCTGGCTCTTTTTTCTACTTAACGAACTTGAACTTCACTTTATAGTATGAGTAGAATGATTTTTATTATTTTACATTCGTCGATAAATAGGTACCTAAATAAAATATATAAATAAGCTAAGGTAAGAAAATAAAATCCGACTAGTTAAAGAATTTATCGCGTATAAACAAGGGAACCCTACCTATTTATTAAATGCAATTATTTTATTGAATTTGCATCAAAATTCAATAAAATATTTGCACTAGTACTCTTTTAACATAATATTTGCGGACCCGAAAGACGTTGTATTGCATGATGATGCATGATAATATATTAATATATAATTTGTATGATTTGTGAATATAGACCATACAGGACGCCACCCAAACGCATACAAAAAATTCATTTAAATCGGTCTAGCCTTTTAGTGCCAATAGCCAGTGACATACACACGTACAGTAGAATTATATATATAAAGATAAGTAACTAGCTAATATCCTCCGTCGGGAGGAGGCCCATGTTCAGCAGTAGACGTTATACGGAAAATATTAGTACCTATAGATTTTTAACATTACAGTTATCAGATTATCTGTTATCAGAATCGGACCCATATTCAATAGTTTATTTACTGTTGTCTAGTTAGATTCTAATATAATTTCACATCTCGTTGTAAACTTTCATTGAAGTACACAACAATGTATACCTACTTACAAATTTATAGTGAGTATGGACTACATATTTGGTTGGCGTTGTCTGAGTTATATTATAACCTATCGGAGTAATCATTTAGATAACATTGGTTGGATGTGATCTTTGGTATTGTTACCTTCGATAAAGATTTTCAGTATAATATCAATTATGTAAGTAGGTATACTTAACTAAGGGGACTATTAGTTGAAAATTATAATTATTTAGAACTGTACCTAAGCATTTTGGTGAATAAATAAAATAAAATAAATGTCACTTAATTGTACGGTCTTTTGATTTTAATTTCTTCATATTATGTAATCTAGAGTCGTGTAAAATTGCTGTTTATTCAAAACTCTTTGAGTTTCATGAACTCGACAAAGGCCCGCATGTTCTGCATCTGCTTTGATTATGCTAAATACGGAGCTATACAACTTATGGTAAGATAACTAGCGACAATCTGGGAAACATCACTTCATACATACATACATACATATAATCACGCCTTTCACATCACTTCAGTTTCGAATATATTATGATTAACATTTAACTGAATATCGTATAAAAATTAACACTTTGAGTCGATACCTACTCTTGATAAAGATACCTATTTTTCGTCGATCAAAATTTTGCGACGCGGTGACGTCCAAAATGAAATAGCTTTTCAATATTTGTAGTTGCTACATGTCGCGCTATACTGAAAATCAAAATGAAGAGTTTCAATATCAATTTCGCCATGAGATCTCTATAGACTAGTTTCTATATAAATTGCTAAAACTAAACACTGATATTTGAATATTCTTAGTCTAATCCTCGAAAAATATCGACAAATTGATTTGATCATTTAAGAAACCTCCGATGTCATTAGAATTTTCAAGTAAAAAATATTAAACGTTTCGGCAGATTACATTTTGATTTATTAATTTATTTGATAAATTTCGCAAACGTCCAAATACGACGTTATTTAGATATCAATATTATAAGCTTCTTTATTTCATTTCAATTTGCGAACAAACAATTCGTCTTAGATATTTTCTGATTGCTAATTTTAATTTCCCGTGAACATTTAGATGCCAAGATACCAAGTTTCGAAATTATACTTTGATTCTTTAATGATTATTATTTTCCTCTGCTAATTCAAAGAGTTATTGACTCTCTTCAAAATTGGATGTACCTTATACCGTTTACAATAATTAGCTTGTTCATAATTCAACATTTCACCCAGTTTCAGATTGGTCCTTTGAACTTCTCCTGTTAAGTTAGGTTCGGTTCGGTTAGATAAATCAGCAACTCAGTGTTTAGAGTCAGTCGGTTCAGTTTATTTCAAAGAAATTCTGGTGCTAAACTAGTTTCTATTCAATGCTGCACTAAACTGTAGTTTTTTTTATTTAGCTCAGTGGCTCTTTATACTAGAATGATTTAAATGTTAAACTAGTCATAGTTCTGCCTGCGTATTACCTTTATCGTGGGTAAAATCAAATCTAGTCCTATTTTTTTTATTTGCGTTAGCTACAGAGATGATCCTCAATCTCTGAACTAAGTGGCCTTTATAACTTAACTTTATTACAGATTCAAAATTCTGCACGGAAGCTGTTAACTGGTATTAAATCGTCGTTAAAGTCGCTTTTTGTTCTTATTTTATTAAAAAATCTAACTCCCGTTCTCGTGGGAATTTCATAATAAAATATAGACTATGTCACTAAGGGTGAATGTAGTTTTCCAAAGGTGAAAAATAATTTGGAATCGGCACGTTAGTTTTTGAGTTTATTCATTACAAACACACATACACACAAATACAAAAATACAAATCTTACCTTTTTAAAATATTACTATAGATATCCAATTTTCAACGATATCACAAAAGGTCGTCAAACAAAGAAAAATAAACAAATAAATTCTGTGAACAAACAGGGGTTCTCTTAAAGGGGTTGAAGTGTTTAGACTTTGCTTATTTATACTTAGGTATAAGCTAAAAGCGAAAGTAGCGACAAGACTCCAGTACAGACAGCTAATTTTAGATAAGTATTTTGTACCAAAACAATAAATTTTTTAACAAAATCTGTATAAATGTCAATTATTATCAGTAACAACCAAAGCCCTTGTCACTGTGCCTTAAACAGCCTTTGAAAGTTGGCCAAGCTAGGTTTCGTTATCATCCTTTGAGTACGAATCTGTAGAATTGTGGTTTATGCAATAAAAATGGTAGTGATTTATGTGAAGCTGCATATAATATGTGCAAGTAGGTAGGTACATACAAAATTATAATTTTTATGTATTTCCACTTACATATGACACTTACAGATTTTATTTATGTTCAATCTCTTTATAATATATACAAGAGGTCATTTAAATTTATTCTTTTCGGGTTAGATTAATTATTGTGGGAGTACAATTATTTAATTGCAGCGAAACATAATTTCAATAACTTCAGCACTACTATTTTAGGCAAATACGGAGGTATTTATTACATCCTTACCAACTTTCAGGATTGGTAAAAAATTTTAAACATTCTTTCCAATTATAATTTAAGTTTATCTTTCCTTTAGGCTTATTTTTTCGTTACCAACCAATTTGAGAGCTTTTATGTACCTCGTTTATTTATGTTTGTGTTTTTACTATCACTAAATATGATATACAACAAAAACATTCCAAACCGTCGATACGTCTGAACGCGGAAAATAAGTTTTGAAGGGACAAGATTTTTTTTTTTTTTGCGGTTTTTATTCACTTGAATGCATAAATATTGAAATATCAATAGGTAGGTAATTGATTTATTTACTCCTTGTATATTGTATGCAATATAATGATCATTACTTTATGGTTAGTAATTAAAGAAACAAAGGTCGACATACTTCAATCTTGAAAATACTGAGGTTTTCATTCATAATTAAACTGAACCGATTCATTAAGGTGGTAATGTAATAAATCAATTACTGTAATGCTAGGCAATTCTATTAACGATGCGAATGTCGACGGTTAATTGGTCCATTTTCATGCTACCGTATATAGGTATTTGGTGAACGACTAAAATTTAACAAATTACTTAATAAATTGTAACGGGAGGTAAGTGAAATGAAATAGTTAATTGGGAACGCAGATTACTGGAATCGTTACTGCAATACGTATTATTCAAGATAATTCAAATAAAATAAAACATAAAATAATGTTAATTAAAGGTAACTTTTTCAACCAAATTTACGTATATTCAAAGCTTAGCAATTATTACTACAGTCGAACTATATTTATAAGCGCAGTTTTATCACAATTATATGTGTATGTGTGTGTTAACATGTTAACATTGCAATTCAAATTGAAGATTTTCTGCCATTAAACACTTGATATTCCTAGATTCAATCTCTTCATACATAGACTTTTTTCTAAAGCTTCAAAATTGGAACTAAAAATCGTTTTCGAACGTCCGAAGTTTAATTTATTGAGAGCAAAGTTTAATGGTTCAAATAAGTGCAATCCATTATCCGCACTGACCATTTTACTAATGCCTAGGTAATTGAAACAATGTTCTAAGCCTAACTACTGAGCTGGATCACATGTCATTCTGCACTCACCGCAGCAGTTGCTATGCACTCATCGAAGCCATCCTATTGTCGAACACGGAAAACACTTTATTTAAAATATCTTATTAAGTTAAAGTCAGTCCGCGATGTTATATTTTCACGGGCATCGTTGTACGTATATATACATGTGACGGCGGGTTTCCGCGGAGTATTTTCGGGAGCGAACGGCAAGCGGGCGCTCTGGAGCACTCCCGCCGTTGGACTGGAATCCGAGCCCCAATGGAACTGAAACATTAGGGAGCCGCGGGTGCATTTGGTACGATGACCCGGTTCTTGGCTAGTGCTGAATCTAGACAATTCCTTTGATTCAAACAAAACATGCCTAAAGCAAAACTCTACGGTCACGCTAATGAAAGCTTTGTTCTGGAAAATTCATTATGTAAAAGTAAATAATGTTCGCTCAATTATACTATGATAAATATGAAGGCGCTAATGTGTTCTCACTTAAAAATTCATGGACGGTTTCAGCCATTAGTTACTTTCGAACGCTTACGGGAAAATAAACGTAATAAACATTTTCAACATAATTTTCTCAGAATACGGAACGGAAAGTTTAATTTAGTTTACATGAGAAATTAAATACCATTGTTATGAAGTATGAAGAATAAGTAAAGTAAAAGTCATAGAACTTACCTAGGTATAGGTATTTATTTACGAGAAGGCATAGGTACTACTGTTATTATGCGTATCTTGTTCATATACATGTATAAAGTAAGTTATCAAATTTGATTGAAGTTAGTGCAAATTTTAAAACCTTAAGCTCTTTAAAGTTTGTAATCAGATCGTAATCAGATGAATGAGTGTCTTCATTATAAAATATAATTATACCTACTTGAGGTGAGGCTCGTTGAGTAACACGCAAAAAAATTATGTAAAATTTAAGTTGTTTTTTTGTTACGGTTACTTAATACTAATAATAATTACGAAAAGCAGTAGATGTATAAAAAAATGTGCTATTTCAATCACATTCAAGATAACCTCCGGCGAAGCAATATACCTGAGTCTCGAAGGTCGTGGGTTCGATCCCCCAAGACATCGTTTACATGCAGGAAGGAAAAATAAAACGTGTCAAAATACAATCACCAGCCAAAGACCCATATGCTGTAATGCTATTTTTGCACCGCCCTCCCGCCCGATTTTTTTATTGTTATTTCGGAACTCACTTGTTTTTGGGAAATGGTTTTTTAAAACATGTCGCGTTGTTTTGTGTAACTAAGACATTGATAACAACAGACCGAATTACTTAATAAGAAAATGTCTAGTCATGTCATAAAAACTTTAACCAATCAAGCGGAACATTCAGCGTAGGTTATGCTACGCTGGATGTTCCGCTTCGAAATTATACTACAGAGACCAGGTAGCATGGCGATGACTCGACAGTTGCAAATAAGTTTCCCAAAAATCGATGACTCATCAATCCGCATCATCAGCGACCGTGCTCAGCTAAAGGAAGCAAGAAGAAGAGGCTTGCGCAGGTTGCTTAGTTTGTAGTTTTTAAGTCATTTGATTACGCTGGAGCCGTGCTCGCCTTTGTACTCAGTGAAGTAGCCAAACCTACGTGGCTAGCCTCATATGTCCATCCCCCAAAAAAAACGATGTTTCATGTCTGGTATAATTTTTTTTGGCTAATGTAATACATAATATGTATAATACTCTGTTAATTAATTGAGTATTGCCTATGGATGGATTTTGGATTTACTTTACCATATTCATTTAACTTGTTATATCTATCTAATCCAATGCGCAGATTAAATTATGAACCCGAGTATTATTGTTAATAATGTCTTGAAGAAGAAGATATAGTACTTATTGGTAATATTGCTGAATGTCTTAGAGTAACGAAATAATAACAAAGAAGAATACAACGTTCACAAAAAAAAAATCTCTCACACGCATTTCTTCTATGGTAACGTCCAAAGTTGTAAATAAACCTCATCAATCTATGAAGGCAGTTATGGCATGGTACTCTTTCCATGGTATATGAAGTTAAATATAAAAAAAAAAATACCATCCATGGATTCAGACTTACAAAAATTACTATGGCCCTTTATTAGATACTACCCTGCATATAATAAGGCGAATTAATAAAGCGAAACGAGCAGTTTCAGAAACATATATTAAAAATTGAACTTTGTATTATGTTCAGTTCTTTGTTGCTCTTGCTAGCGACACAAAGTTTGCTACTAAAATAAAGTCAGTGTAACCTATTCTTTCAAAGAGCTTAGTTTTAAATCCGATATTAGTAAGTGGCTGCAGCATTGTATAAGCCTTTCTTTGAGTAGACTGCAAAGCTTTATTATTCAATAAACATTCAATGACTGTAATAATATTTCAGACTTTGTTATTTTAATATATTTTGTGCAAGATATCAAATCTTGCAGTAAAGAAATTTTAAAATCTTTGCTTTGCGTGATGAATACAATCTTTATAAATGCATTCGTAGATTTTTATTTTTATTAATGCATGTATATTTTACGTATGAATCCTGAAGCGTGGCTATACCTAAGCTTAACCGGCTCGAGATAGGTGTAACTTACTCATCTTGCGATAAACCTAGGTGGGCGGTTACAAATGATTATAATGAAATTATCTAATACAGTTCGTGTACTTTTGTATTATGTGTAGGTAAAGAGATTATTATCGGATTATATCTGATTGAGCAACAAACAGAATTCAGCAGCCAATTTAGTTCGCTAAGCCATTGTTGTCACACAGGTATTATACATATATCGCTACTTGTAAATAGTCAATAGTCGGGGAAATGTAAATATTAGTCTATTGGTAGTTCAGAAAATATCTTACATATAGAGATGGCAGAGAATTGCCATGCTTGTTTATATTTTCATGAGATTTTTTTCTTGTATTCATTTTTATCTTTTGATTTGACTACGAGAATATGATCAATACGGCGTTCTGTGCATCATGTTTTGGAGTATTTTAATTATTGTAGGCATACCTGCTAGGTGGCGTTGTTGTCGAAGGCTGTATTATTAGCAGGCGTATTAAATAAACAATAATGTTTTAATTCTATAGCAGACAGATTTTATTCGTCTTTCAATATGCAGTCGTTATCTACTCTTTATTGACGTATCATTCACGTAGTATATATTTATTGAACATTAAAATCGTTTCATTGGTTTAAAGTGAAACAGGCAGACAGAGTTACTTTCGCATTTACAATTTTAAGTAGGGATTAAAATTAAGGTAAAAAATAACGATTGCAATTTTAAATAGTACATAAATATTTTATGGTGTTACTTAATACAGAACTCCGTATAATTTTTTTTACAAATTCCATTTTTTTTCCTATTAAAATTATTAAGAAATATTTAGATACTAGGAATTATTTAGAATTACTACATAGTATAAAACAAAGTCGCTTGCCGCTGTCTGTCCGTCCAAAGATCTAAGCGTACATAGATCTTTAAAACTACGCAACAGATTTTGATGCGGTTTTTTTTAATAGATAGAGTGATTCTAGAGGAAGGTTTATATAAGTATATGGTACATCGGCATTGCACCCGTGCGAAGCCGGGGCGGGTCGCTAGTAGGCTATAAAAATCCACCCGTGTGAAGCCAGAGCGGGCCGCTAGGTAATTATATAGTAGGTATTAGTGTATATTATACGATAATTTATCATATCAGTTAATCATAATTAGGATAATAAATTATTTTTTTCCGTAATATATGGTGTTCAATCACATGTTTCTTTTCTGTTATCCAGGAGGTATTGCCATAATTAGGGGCCGTCCATTAATCACGTGATCTATTTTTTAACCATTTTTTTACCCACCCTCCCCGTTGGTGATACATGGTGAGGTTTAAGACTACCCCCCCACCCCCCACTCAACATCACGTGTATTTTTAGTATCTACAATAAATCTTAAATATTTTAGAATATTATCTTAAATACAGGTATAAAGTATTATCTTATTTTATTCTGAAAATAAGGTCCGTGATAAAAATGTCTAGACGGAGAGGTTACAAGTTGTTTTTGATTGGCATAAAAATAATAATATCTAAACGAATGGTGCGTGAGGATGCGTGATGGACGAACATTGTGCATCTCTAGATTAGTTTACCAACAGTCAATTGGTCCATGGACCGTTGGTCAACATTATCTTTAAACCATCAACTTTTATTTATTTATTTAAATATTTAGCAAAAAACTGTACACAGGCGGACTTAATGCCAAACATTGGGTCTCCCATTCAACCATTGGGTGGTGCAGAGACAAAGAGGTAGGTGCACTGAAGTTGTAAGCAGTCGTAATGAAATAAATACCGTCAAGGTACTATTTAATTAACATACATAAAATATTTTACATACATGGAGACAATACTTTTCATCCAAAGGACTTTTCATCCACGAACGTTTTGCCAGCATAACTCTGAGCCCCGCTTAGCGATGCTCCTATTTCTGGTGGTATGAAAAATAATTACCACGAAGGCTATAAAATAATCAACGTAAAATGGTGATAAGATATAAATTCCGTGGCTGAGTTAGTAAGTTTTAGGTGGCAATGTATAAATAAGTAGGTAGTTTAGATCATTTTTGATCTTTACTTGACACTTTCTTTAGAATATTAAGTTGGCGTTATAATAAAGAATTAGTTTATTAGAGGCTATCTCATTTTCCCGTTGCTTAGTTATAAAATGAGAAGTTTGATCACGTGGCCAATAAAGAAATGTGTGGCTGTATTTCTAATTTCCCAAAAATAAATACACGTAATATCTTACTACACCCCCCTCTCCCCTTGTGACATTTCGTGATTTTTGTCAAACCCCTCCCCCCCTTTCAAGCCTCACGTGATTAATGGACGGCCCCTTATAATTGAAGGATACTTTGTCGAATTCAAACCGTAATAAATAAGTAACCTAAATGTTCAATTTAACGAACCAACCCTTAAGGGGTCATTCATTTATAAATATCAAAAGAGACATCTACTTTCCCGTTACACATTCTTCAATCCGTTCTATATATAACCCTAGTGATAGTGAACGAATGAGTAGGGAAAATAAATAATGTGAGAATGAGGGACCCTTATTGTACGAGTAACACGCGACTCGGACAAGCCGATTTATTAGATTCGCCGACGCTTCGCTCGTCTTCTTCTGTCGTGATTGACGTAAAACAGATTCCTTTTTGGAGACATTATCTTCATGTAGAGGTTGAAATTTCATCGGTTTTTTATACGTACCAGAAGCGATGATGTTATAGTAAAGAATAGGTAGAAGTTGAAATTTCATCGGTTTTTTATACGTACCAGAAGCGATGATGTTATGGTAAAATATAGGTAGATACGGTACCCGAGCTTCAAAAATGGCACCACGAAACTAAGCTAATTGGCACACTTGAACGTATATCTGTCTCCTTTCTGCACACGTTAATTATCGTGCTGTCAGAGAGCAAACACTCTAAAGTCAAATTTAGTATTAACAAAACATGAGCATGACGTATCTACCTCTTTTTAGGGAGCCGGAGTCCACAGGAACCCTTATAGTTTCGTCATGTCCGTCCGGGCTCGTACTCCGCCGTTACTGCTGATTGTCACGAAAATTGGTGGAGAGATGTATAATAAGGTCAACAACTTGGTTTTTAAAATTAAGGGTTTTTTGTTTTCATCACTTCACTTTTCTTTGTATGTATCATCATCATTACCATCGTGTAGCGAATTGATGGAAAGGTCTCTTGAAATGCAACAAAACTGCTTTGGAACTACATATGTTGATCAAACCCCCCCCAGTTTCGAGATAACCTAATACAAAGTTGAGATTAGAGCGTCCCCTCCCCTTAACTTTCTGAAAAGAATGTGATATATACCTCTAAGTAAGTACTTTCAACTAAAACTATAGTTGATAGTTATTTTTATACAACTCGACCAAATTATGTAGTTACAGTCGTCCTAACAAAATGTATAGAGTCGACCGCAAAATGAAATTTAATTTTATTGATTTAAAAATTGGCATTTAAGATATGCATGGCTACGGAACCCTTTAATGTGTGTGGCCGACACGCTCTTGGCCGGTAGTATTTATTCTTATCTATATATATTTACCAGAAGTATTTATTCTTAGTGACAAAACATCTAAAATACACTTTAAAGTATATTGTTTTTGTTTAGTTTAATTTATTGCAACGACAATATCAAATCGATTTATAAGTCATCATCATCATCAGCTTTTTTATTTGTCCTGAGAATATAGGATGTAATACGTTACATCCTATATTCTCAGGACAAATAAAAAAGTGATATTAAAAACTTTAATGATTTTAGTATCTCAACGTTCAATCTCCCGCTCTTGGGGAAAAAAAAATCTGTGTCGCGGGGGATTTTACAAACACATAATTCACGGACACAAAGCATACCCAGACCAGAACAAGTATTCGAGGTTCACACAAATAATCAAACCCAGAACACCAGGTCTCAGAAGTCATTGTCATACCCACTGAGCCACCGGTGCAATTCAATATGGGATTAACAAAAAATAAGATAATCCATTTATCGATTTTCACGGTAGAATGACATAATAACACAAAAGTCATGATTAAAGTGATTAATATGCGTCATTATAAGAAAAAAAAATATAATTGGTACAAACACAAGAAAAATAAGAACTATTCAGTCAGTCAGTTTTTTACTAACATATTTTCTAAAAATGAAAAACAAAGCAATTTATTTAAATATTTTATTAGAGCAGTGAACAATTGAATAGTGCATAAAGTAAATCAAAAGAAAAACAGGTTTTATAAAAATGAACCGTCATAGAAAAGTAAGATGTGCAAAACTTTAGATTGCTCTATATGCTCATAATGATATAAGTATTTATCCCCTGAATATAACATCATATTTAACTAAAAAGTTATTAATTTCCGCCCAGTTTGTGCCTCGCGACATCAATCCTTTTTAATTTAGGCTATAATTCAGTTCTTAAATGTGATTTTATTGATAGCTACCTCAAAAGATTATTTTCATTGTTTCTGGCACGTTCTGGTCTACCAAGACAATAATTTTACTGGTAATTACTCAAGTTGCTCTTTCCGCCCTTAATAGAGCTTTCAGTCTCTGGTTTATTATAGAATTTGGTTACATTATTGACATTAAGTACTTACTGTGTACTTTAATAAATCAATAGTAGCGTCAGATTCAACATCACTCTGGTGATGCTCCGTGAAATTGCGAAGCACGTATCTAGTCTTCGGTTGGTGTTTGTTATGTACTTTTTAGAATTTTTTTATCGGTGGGAGAGCGGTGCAATTAATGTATTTGAGCAATTAATGTATAGAGACATTTTTGACCGGTATTGACAGATATTTAGTCTTTTAAATTCAGATTAGTATGGATTTAAGAAACGCATATAACTTATTATAGTACAATCCATTTATTTAAAAACAATATCCAAAGAAGTGTATTTTAATAGGTTTATTGATAATTATTTTTATAATTAAAAGTATACGCGTGTCTCAATCGATTTTATGGCAAATCATTACCTTTTTAATAATCCGACGTTTCGACATGGGTTACACCAGTCGTGGTAACGGATTGACTGATGAGTGTCAGCAAGCAATTATTTTAATGTTAAGGTACTACTCTGTATTTACCAATGATTAACACATAGTCAAATGTATAGCCACCACAGTAATTAAATCTAAGTAGATATACCTACTAGCAGCATGTGCTGCGCAGTATCAACCCGTTTGCGCCCACTGCTGAACATGGCCTCTTCTTAACAGACCATGGCAAACAAGGGAGGTTTAGGGATATTGCCATAATTACCACGCTTGTCATGCAAATTGATGACTCTAGTAAGAGTACTACTACACTACTAAAACCCCCCGGATACTCCTTCGATCCGCCGTTGGCGGGGGCCGGGTATAAGCAATCCGGCCCATCGGTGTACACCTTATGTATCAATTAATGGCTGTAAATGTATTAATGTTAGTATGGTAGCCGGTAATTCTTTATGAGTGAGGAGTTCGCTTCTAGTTTTATACAAATACACATAACAATGAAATGAATCTTTCCATAAACGTGGACATACACGTCTCAAATGCGTTTCACAATATGTAAATTTTTGTTCAGTGGGTGGGTGGGTGTTAATCGCGTCATTACTCTTTTTATGAGTAATGACGCTTACCATGTTGACTGCATATCATTATATACTAGAAATAATAACGTAGGAATCATACAAAAGTTATAAAGAGCGTATGTTGGTTTGGAAGTTTGACAAACACTGATACTACTATGATACTAATTCAGAACTGGAGCTACAAAGGGTACACTAACTGGGACGGGTAGTGTAAATACTATGAGTTTATTCATTTTTCGTAGTGGGGACCTGCCAAAATAAGATTAAGTTCAACCTCTCAGGACCTATACAAATATTATTAAAGATGATAACAGCTCGGAATGATAAGAATTTCCCTTTACAATTCCACCATACTTCTATGTTGAAAACGTATTATAACGTTTCTAATGCGTCAATATTTTGTCAATTTACCTTCTTCAAAAAATGCGCATCTGTTATAAGTAGCTACAGTATTGAATTTCACTTGCATCCATAAATTGAACGCAAGGGTCCTTTGCATATATCACAATTTGGAACGTTGAAATTGATAATCGTGTATTCAGATTACCTAATCCAAATAATAAACATGCTTTGAAATTATCTTACTAATATGTTATGTCAGGCTGTTTAAGAAAAGTATATTTTTTAAATTACACGTTCAGTATGAATTTTGTATATCGAATGTTGTTACTTTTGTTTTGTATCATGACCCGATGTTATAGGGCGTAATAAGTCCTAGTTAGTGTAACAAATATTGATACGTCATGTCATCATATTAAAGTGAAGTTGCTGTATTTTTGAACTACGATATTGGTTTGGCAAGTTAGCTTTTTTTTGCAAGGTCATTTAATTTTCACAAAGTTAAAATATTATGCGATTCGATTTACATTAAATATTGTACTATCAAATACAACTTTTTATACGATTTCTCTCTTCAGCAATGGAATCGAGAAAAAGATCACCTAAAGAAAAAGTTCGTTTATAGAACTTGTTATTTGTAACTTGAGACGTTATTTTATCCTTGCTTATTATTTATATTTTGCAAAATAATTGTGTACAATGTTGTCTGTTATGCAATGAAATAATCCCATAATTATCTACTATGGGATTATTTTATTTAAAGTACATTCATCGTACCGTTACGTTGATAAAACACAAGGTCAAACATTGAATGTTGAATAATATGTCGAGTTGTCACTCTCAAAGTCCCGACTGACAAATGGGAAGTTGTTTAAAAAGTTGTCCCATTCGTGACTGGTGTCGATGTCAACAGCGACAACAACTGGGAATTACAGTTATTTTTAGTCCCGTTTGGCTTCAGTGTTGGCGTATGGGAACGATACATGTTTTTGTCCGCATCATCAGTTAGATACTATTAATATGGCTGTAGCACTGCTCGCCTTTTTGCCCGGTAAAGCAGCAACAGCCTCCGGGCTAAATAAATAGGTCCGTCCAAAGAAAAAAAAATACATGAAAAGTTTCATCATTTTATTCATAGATCTAGATTATAACACAAGTTTCTGCATAACTTCATTATGACTTATAACTCATAATGATGCTATGCAGGAATTTGCCATTGTGATAGTCAGTGTTAACTAAAAATGATATTGTATGAGTTTAAATCACCATTTGCAGTTCTGTCTTAGAAAAATCTTAATATTTTTGTGGTAAATCAGTCTTTTTAGATATGCCCGGTGAAGTAGCAAAAGCCTATTGGCTAACTACGTAAGTCCTTCCGAAAAAACAAGTCTTTTTAGAATGAAATTGTCAAACTTCATCTTGGAGAAACCTTGAAACAAGTTATTAAAATTCTCATCTGCATCTGCCGGTAAAACAGACGCAATACAATGTAAATAGCTACACTTTTTTATTTCGCGGAATAAAGTTAACTTTGCCTCCACTCTTAGGACTTAAGAAGACAGAGTATGGATCAGTTTCCATTACGTAAGGCTCTGCCGGCTTGAATTCGAAATATGGAACCATGTGAGCCATGGCTGCGCGCATCTGCATCATGCCTAAACGTTTACCTATAGAAAAAAATACATTTCGTTATTAATAATAATAATAATAATAAATCTTTATTACAGACTAAGTCCATAGAAATTATAATACATGCGAGTTATAAAATTTGCACACGAATAAATTCTTTCAGGATATTTGAGTCCTGTTTATGAGCAATGACCTGAAGGATGCTGTTAGTGCTACTCCGGACTCTGCTCAGTAAGGACGCGAGCCGCTTGCGCATAATGGCATGGAAGCCATCTACCCTAGCCTCCGCAAACATACCAGAGGCACTACAAAAGCGGGGCAACCCTAACAACATCCTAAATAAATTCGTTCATCATCCGTTATTGTATATGTCATTATTATTGTTACGTTCTGAAGACGTCGAATGCACTATAACTTAGAAGGTTTCCGAAATATATGCTATTCTTTTAACAGTACATCGTATGATGTGTAGAGATTATGTCAGTGAAGAAATTTCTTAGAAATTAAAAATTTTATTACACCTATTTTTTTGTGACTTAATATGAAATAACTTTAAAATTCTAACATAATACTACTCACTTCGCGATAGCACTTCGGCCAGCACAATTAATATGGGTGACAACTCTATTCAAACTAGTATTAAAATACCATTTTCTTCTTAGTATGGAAAAATTAATTCTATTTTTCCAAAAATTTCTTCACTAATGATATCAGTTAGTTAACCAATTAGTACCTTACGATAAAAAAACACGTTTTAGATAATGCTTACCTAATTCCATATGCCTGTCTATTAGCCATTATAATCTTAATTAAAAATTATTATCTTTGTAATCGTGCTCCTCATTTAAAATATACAAATATTTAATCCACCCAAAGACCGCACGTTTCAATAACAAAATTATAACTGAATAATCCACACAAAGACCACACGTTTCAATAACTGAACCAAAAAATGAAAGACCCCGCTTTGGATCTGCTATTGCCCCCCACAAAAATCTCTAGCACCCACTTGAGGGCGGTACCTTCCCCATTCGGAATGTGCTACAGGGATAGCATATATTTAGAGGCACCTTATATGTCTCCTTTTATGATATGCTAGTATTGTGTGTTCTGTGTTCTTTTGCAACTCGTTTCTCTTTTTCTTTCTTAATTGATACATTAGATAAAAAATACTTACCAATACAAAACCGTGGTCCTTCGCCAAACGGCAAAAATGTGTAGTCATTGTTACTGTTTTCTGTTGCGTTGATGAATCTCTCCGGCCGCCATTTCTCAGGCTCCGGGTAATATTCTTCGTTGTAGTGTAACGCCATCACGTTTATATAAACCGGCGTGCCTGCTTCTATTGTCACCTCCTCGTTCAGCTTGTAAGTATTTGAGCATTTTCGGTCTAAATATGCTTTCGGAGGATGCTTTCTGAGCGTCTCTGGAATATTAGTATTAGTTTTATCATTCATGGCACTGGCTCTTATCTAACTACTATATTTTTTAAGACTAAGAACAATTATTGCAGATTGGTGTATCAAACAAAATGGTTAAATATCGTATATGTTATTCAGCTTTATAACACTAGGTATTTATGATTTTGAAGAATTAACCTATACCTATATATATATAACCTATAGAGTTCTATAAATTTTCCGTGCCTTAGGCGAGAATCATATAGAAACGAAGCAGAAATTATGTTGCTTGAAGACTTTTTTATACAAAATGTTCGTAAGCTTTCAAGTTAAGCGTCGTAGCGAAGCCGTAGTGAAGACGTCCGTGCCTTAACCGCATCACGTCTCCGCTGCGTTTGATCCACGTCTTCGCATTACGTCGTCTCTGTATATTTCAAGCCCTACGTAGATACGTACCTAGTAAACAGGCTGTGAGGTATTTAAGTTCTAATAAGTCGTTATATTCCAAAACATCTTTTCCGGATTTTCTTCGTGCTTCTATGATTTCTTCATACAGCTTTTCCTGGAAAAATATTTTTTTACATCATTTCCTAATTTAGTTTTAGCTAATCATAGCAGCGTTTTTTCAACTTAAATTCGTGGAAGCAAAATAATAATGTAATATTAGCATTTTGTATAGCATGTAATTATATGATATTTCTTAGTACGTTAAGTAAATTATATAGTTATACTTGAATTTTTTAGACGAGGTATGACGTAATACATGCGCAGGTATATCTGACCAATGGCATGGTTTTTCAAGGTCTGCAACTGAAGATTATCTATTATATTATCCTAGCCAGTTCTATACCTGTTCGTCAGGGTGATGCGCCAACTCATGGAGGCAGTTAATAAGCGTGGTGGAAGATGTTTCAATTGATCCCAATATAAACACTGCGGCTTGGGCATACATTAAATCGTCAGCTAATTCTGGAAACATATTTTCCTTATTAATTATAAGATCTTTTTTTGGATCTAAAATATTCATGTAATTATTATTAGCCAGATAAAAAACTATTTCAAGAGTGAATAACTATGACTATATGAATACGGCTGCGAATCATGGGCATTGACAGACAAGCAAAGAGAATTAGACTAGCTAGTACACAAAGGGCAATGGAAAGGAGCATGCTGGGTGCCAGACTAAGTGAAAAAATCAGAAACTCATAAATAAGAAGAAAAACCAAAGTTACAGATATAATAAGTCGAATAGAGCATTTAAAATGGGGTTGGACTGGACATATGCTACGCTGCAAAACAAACAAATGGGGGCAAACAAGTAACCTTATGATACCCAAGAGAGGACACCAGAAGTAAGGGGCGCCCGAAAACAAGATGGAAAGACGATATCCACCTTACCTTGGGGCCTTACTGGACCAGAGTTGCAGAAGACAGAGCTCAGTGGAGAGAGCTGGAGAAGGCCTATGCCAGGAGGCACGCCGAATTGCGAGAGATACGATAGTGAACAGGACTGAAAAATACGTATTACAAAATCTGTAGCCAAACTTATAGCAAATTCGGAATAAAAGGACTTTATTATTATTAACAAACTATTTCTATAACTATTTTCTGTTTTAGCATAAATACAACTATGCTACAAACCATATTGGTTAATATTGTATGTTCGACTTCTTCTAAGTCTTAGTTTTCTTCAAAAATGGAAATCTTCAGATCAATGGAATGTCTACAGAATAAGAAGTGACTACTGAGTCTATCAAGAAATCTACTTCTGTAGCATTCCGATTCCCTTCT
The DNA here is from genome assembly GCA_947037095.2 of Nycteola revayana. Taxonomy (NCBI): domain Eukaryota; kingdom Metazoa; phylum Arthropoda; class Insecta; order Lepidoptera; family Nolidae; genus Nycteola; species Nycteola revayana. The sequence goes on along the minus strand of OX344845.2, from coordinate 9,103,238 downwards.
GGTAAACCCAACTCTTTACATACCTGGTTTCGAGTTAGCCGGTAGTTTTAGCCTTTTCTTTAATTTCAACAAATGGGTTACTAGATCCTTGTCATTACTCGTTTTTGTTTGTTTGCGTTCCTCGACGACGTCAATGAAAATTTTCTTAATATACTCGTTAGCGGGTTTGGAAAAAAAGTGGAAACTGAAATTGATTGTTTTTTTACGGGGTTGTAAAAGGAATTTCATTTGGTTGGTATAAATAAATATGCATCATGTATGATATTTAGAGTTAATTATATGTAAGTAAAAATGTTGTTCCCCTTTTTACGAAAATTTCGCGGGCGGAGGAGGATCAAATTTCGTACAATTATAGTTTATATAGAAAAGGAATGCAGAATGCTAAAAAAAAAATATGATCGTTTTTGACCACTGGGCGATCACTAGTTATAATAATAGCTCAAGATGATTAAGAACTTCATTCGTTCATTGTGATATCAGTAACAATGGCATATAACAATTAAGGGTTCTAACAACTTGGCCCATTATTGTAAAGTGGCTAGTAGGTATAATAGAGAATTAACTAGATGAAATGTTCGTCCTTATAACGAATTATAAAGTCTCATTGAAATCAAGTTCTCAGGTTTTAATTAACTTATCTTTTTTATATGTTTGTTATAACTGTTTTACGTGCCCACTTTACATTTTGAAATATGAGGATATATAAATAGTTAGAAAACTTATCTTACTTTAAAAATTTGCCTAACACAGGTACGAAGAAAATTATTAAGAATTCAAGTCCTCTCCAAAAAGTCCACTTCACCATGTGCTGAGTGATATACCAAAGTGGAGATGTAAAGTCCTTCAGAACACTCACTCTTAACCCAAAAACTGTGTATCCGACTGTATCGGAGGTATACATTGAAAATAATTCCTGTAAACAATCAAGCATCCATGTCCTTTATAAAATAGATTCAATGAATATTAATATCTAATAGAACATTATAAATACTAATGATTATAAACAACTTTCACTATGGGACCAACCTTGAAATCGCGAAAAAAAAATCAGCTGTTCCAAACATTTATGTTCGCTTACCTCGACTACCTTTATAATCATCAGTACTTTCACCCCCTGAAAGGTTGTTGGTGTTTTAAAAATAACCCTGTATATATTTTGGCCCTCAAATCCTGGCGAGGCGGAATTTAATGTGGTTTCATTCCAGATGTAAATGTTACGCATATTCATAATAATGTGCACTACTATTACATATTAATTTTATTGTGCCCACACTGCTGTTAAAAATGTTTACAAAACATTTTTTAACAGTTACACTTACTAACAAATATTAGACATTGTCACATGCTGTTATGGATTGCTAAATGTTTTGCGATATTACTGCGATACCATGATATCGGCTCCTCACTGCGCAGGATTTGTACAAAATGTTTGCTGTCAGGTAGAAAGCCTCCCCAAGAAGTTTTGATACAATACTCATCTGGGGCTCGTTACGCCATGACTCATCTACTCCCTAAAGAGCTTACCCATTGGCGTTTATTTTTAAAAGAAAAATATACTAACCTTAAGATTGACGGTCTTTTTATCTTCGACGTGGTCTCTCTGTATCCTGTTCACCAGCTCTCCTGAGTTAATGTTCATCAGCTCTGTCAGGCCTTTTAGACGTGAACTTGTGAACATTGGTGATAATTCAGCCCTCATTTGAGTCCAAAGTGGATTCTAAAAATTGATAAGACATGTTGGTATATGATTATGTATTACCTAGCTTACCGATCACCTGCGTTATTCCCGTTTCCGTAAGAATTTTATTCAATTAAATAGCTGTCCTCGATATATGGGCCATCTAACACTGAAATATTTTTTTAAATAGCGGCCCCGTAGTTTCTTTGATTAGCGCGTTCAAGCAAACAAACTAAATCTTTAGCTTTATCTACTTATTAGTATAGATTTGAAAAGAAGATACCTACTAAACTGACTGATAGCATAGATATTATACTTTATTAGGGAGGTCCGAAACTCAAATAGCTCCTAATATGCCATAATGAAACTAAATCTACCTAACTGAAAGCTACACTGTTATTACCGCATAGAACATCATTTATTGTTAGAAGATTGTGAATCAATACTGATAATCGGAAAACCACTAACTGCGGTGCCTAATGTGTAGCTAATTGACCGATACGAGCTTCGAATGAATCTCTTAATACATGAGTTATATTACTCTTCTCCCATTATCTGTATTCACTATAATGGTTTTAAAATACCCACTATTTGAAAAACGATAACATGGTTTTATGGGACATACCATAGTACCTACCTATCTTAAATATTTGTTTGTTGGTAAATAAATAAATAAACCATGTGTACACCACCACCTTTGTATCCTGGTACGAGTAGTTTTAACATTGGGTGTTTGTCGGTGCGATATTAATATTTAGTATCAAATTCATTTTCTTGACGAAGGGTTCAAATTTTACGTCAAATGAATATTTATTAACATACTAATTAAAATGGACTCGTAATTAGAATCTTTCAGTTGGCTTCCACTGGGAATATTCCTAAGTACCTAGATAGCAAACTCTTGGAAACGTGAAGCTTGTTAAGGTATTCCCCATTTATTATTTTTTTACTTTGGAAATGTACCTACTGAGAGGATAATAATATCTTTCAAAGGTAATATACATAATGTTTTATTTTTATTAAAATCGATCACATTTAAAGTAGCAAAAAAAAATCTTTTAAATTACGCACAAAACTTTATTTCGCTCTGCACATTAGTCAATCGTATTCAAATTATACGTATTCGAGTTGAATTTTAATGCAATTAAAAAACAATTGTTTCAAGTTTAACTCTAATGTGTAAATTTTTACACTAATATTGTTTTCTCGCTGCAGAATCTGAAACATCATATACAGTATTTCCCTAAATTAAACTATTTAGGTACGTTCCTTACTTATCTTCCCGTGACAAATATTACCGAAAACGATATGGGTACCAAAAAAATCTCGAGTTTTTGTCAGAATCTGAAGCCTAATACTGTACTACTACTAGTCTTATTGAAAGTTTTTGCTATTCATTTAGTTTTTGGTAATATTTCCTATACTTATATTATTGAGTGGCAAATGTTACCTATATTTGCCACAGGTAAGAGTAAGTAATGTAATTTGGTTGAATATAACCTTCATTATAATAATAATCTCGGACCAATCTCGTTTAGGATGAGTAAAAAAATAGGATGAAATATCGTATGATGAATATGGAACAACCCGAAACAGATGAAGTTGGTTGAGCATTTTAAACATAATAATTAAGTAAATGTCAATTGTAAGTATCGTAGTAGAAAATTAATAAAAAGAAAAAAACACATACCGGTATCATAAACAAATTTAAGGATCCCATTGGATCTTTCTCCAAATTAGCAAATATATGCCTGTCTAAAAAGTTATCACTGTTTTTCACTAGTATTTGTTTAGCCAATTCCTTTGAGTGTATCAACAGAGTAGGCTTCCACGCCAGAAAGATTCCTACATAGTCACATTTCTTGTATTTCTTTTGTATGTCATAAAAGAAATCCCAATTACTTTTCCTCATCGCAAACGTAAGGTTGCCGACGAGAAATGAAGGTTTCTCATAAGGGATCCCACGTTGCTTCCAATAGCCATAGTTTCGAGTGGTGAATATAAAACATATGAATAAACAAGATAGTACAAATAGGAGTAACAACAACATGATTTCACCAAACATGTTTTACGAGCGTTCTATTTGCAACGTTATCGCAAATAACATAAAATATCATTTGCAGGTTCCTTTATACATTGTGGTTATAATTCAATATTAGTGTTGCCAGATGGTGTGTGCGCACCTCAAAATTGATTTGAAATTTTGCATTTTTTTTTTTTGCATTATTTAAACTTCATATAACTAGTAATCGGTAACGTAATGGTTTAGGCACATGATGTGCTTTCAAAACACATGCATTCAATATAATTATATTTTGGTTTGATATACTATAGACATTAAAATTTGTTCACTATTCGTTACTGAAGAAATTTCTGTAACTTTTTTTTTAATGATTACTAGCAGAGGTTTTGCAGTTTACTAGTATTCTTATTAACCCCTCGTGCTAAGCTAAAATGCTTGAGTTACGAGTAGGTTCACGTCGGTAGTGCAATGGGTGAGGGTCGAACCAGCGACCCCAAGATCACAAGTCCGCAGAACGTAGCCATTGGGCTACGGCCGCTTCTAAAAATAATCACTGTAGGTACACCTAATTCGGGGGGCCGGATTGCTTATGTGTACCCGGCCCCCGCCAACGGCGGATCGAAGGAGTGTCCGGGGGGTTTTAGTAGTAGTAGGGTCCTCTCCTCATGGTATGAGTTTAGCATACCACGCTATGGAGAGGGCGAGCCCCACATATCCCACCGCCAGCGCGCGAATAGGCTTCAGCGGCGGTGGGAACGCGTAAAGGCATTTCGACTGACTTGGTTGAAATTGTAGGTGAAACTGGACAGCGAGTTCGTTTTACTCATTAGTGTTAGTGAGATGGAACATTCTCATGTTTTACGGTATAAAACTTTTAAGTTTTATTTACGGTAAGTATTAAATTGCTAAAAAAAGTATGTTTGGAAGGAATATTTTTTTAAGTTTTTAAATAGCCATAAACCATAAATTTTATTGCATTTCAGTTGGCAACACGGATATAACAAAAAGGCTTATCAGTAATTATTTCACTTATTTACTTTAATTTATCTGTTATGATAATACCATTTTATTTTAATCTAGTGGATAGTCTGTATGTTTTTATCTGTAAAATTAGATATTATGATTTAGTAAGGGGTTCAAAAGCATTACAAGTTAAACGGAACAATTTCAGAATATTGTACAATAAGGGGGTCCAGCAAGACCGAAATCAATTAATGATAATGTTATAAATAAAAAGAAGAGAATATATATGTTGCAGTCAAAACTCTTAACCAGTCAAAAGTACTTTTAACTAGCAAAATCAGTAAAAAGTAGTTTTAGGTTAGGTTAGTTTTGACTGATTTGATTGCAACATAATATATTTAGGTTGTATAAATATTGACTGAGTAATACTTACTAAGAATTTAAAATATATTTTGTTAAACTTTTTAATAAACTTGTAATGAACTTATGTAAACTTCTAAAACTTGAATCTCTCGTTTTCAATAGCAAACTTTTAAGAGTTACTTTATTATTATTTCATCATATCGGAGTGGTATGCAACCTTCGGATGCCTTCGTAGACCGAAATCCGAGAGGCTCGCGAGCTGTAATGGAGAGTGGAACATGCACAAAGCACCCTTAAATAACTGATAGTCTTAATTCCTCAATCACCCTGCCAGCGACCATACCCGTTAGAGCCGAGGTCCTAGCTAGTCCCACAGGGGGCGCCCTCTTGCGCAGCTTGCGTTGTTTGTTGTCAACGCACGAGCCGAGCGACCGAAGCGAGCGCTTTTGTAAAAAGAAACAGTTACTTCGCTTAATGACGTTCAGTCAAGACGTTGAACGTTACATTCAACGACTTGACAAGTTGTCCTTTAGTCATACAAATAAACGTCGTCATTCAATAAACGCGCTAGTCAATCAATCAAATAGCAGTTTCAATCAGATGACTGCGACATATATACTGTGGCAATACTAGAATTTCATTCTATTACTTTTTATAAAATACTAGCTTCTCGCGTGGTTTCACCCGCGACGTTCCTGTTCCCGTGTAAACCTTAACTTTAAATATAGCTTACTAGCGGCCTGCCCCGGCTTCGCACGGGTGGACTTTTATTGCATTTGTTACTCAGGGATAACGTAGCCTTAAAATCCAAAAATACAAACTTTTCCTTTTTATAATTTGTGGCATTCTTTTGGTAAAAAAATTGCGAAATCGGTTTAGTAGATTCAGGATTTACAAACAATTCACAAACTTTACCTCTCTATAATATGACTATAAATATGCGTATATGGTATGTTATGTTTTCACTAATTAACTACAAGTAGAAAAAGTCATCTCACAATGCATAAATAAGTAGGTATCATAGGAATGCGATGCTAAAGGCCGAAACACATTATTAAAACGCGACGCGACGCAATGTGTCGACGTCACCCGATATGCACCCACATGCCGTCGCGTCGGATGTTCATAGTGAGATTCTGGTCTATAGAAAACAATACATTTGATTCGACTCAACACGCGTCACGTTTCATCGGGTCGCGTCGCTTTTTAATAATGTGTTTTGTGTGTGCCTTAAATTATAAATCTTATTGTACCTGACATTACAAAAAAATATTAATTCAATATCGCTGTGATATGAATTGTTTTACCTATTGTTCAGTTATAGTTTTTGCAAGTATAATTAGGAATATATAATCGTTACAAAACTGTTATAACGATGGTTGATTCTTTTATATTCCGATCATGTACTTAGTATCAAATAAACCAAATACCTACGAGTATCTGTAGGTACAGCTTTCCATTTAACTTTATTACGTATTATACTATTATGTGCGTTCTCGTAGTTAGAAATTGCGTTGTAATGTAGCTAATATCACACATGTATGCATATGTAGCATTCCATCTCGAAGCAAATGTAACACGCGTAATCGAACTAGTTGTACGTGCGTAGTATATAATATATATTGTTATTATGGGGTGGCAAAACTATTGAGCGCGTAGAACACGTACGGATAATTCATTGGATTCAACGATTGCAAAATAAAAAGCAATATTTTTCAATGGATTCTGGATTATTATAACGTCGATCATACCGCGTAAGTGACAGTAGTTAATAAGGTTGATAATCAATTGTAGCAAATTGCTTTTCTATAGGTATAATAATAATAATAAGCCTTTATTTTTCCTTGACTTAATCCTAACATAACAAAATACAATAAAATTTAAAGAATATGTAAAAAAAGCTTCTAAATTATAATAGTAATATTAAGTCATGGCCCCTCTCGGGTGTAGGCCTCCTCCAACTGTCGCCATTGTGCTCTATCTTCTGCTGTCTCCATCCAATTGTCTCCTGCTACCTTTCGTAGGTCATCAGTCCATCGGTCTATAGGTCTACCCCTGAGTCTCTTACCCTGTGGACCTTTCCATGTTGTGACCAGTTTCGTCCATCGTTTATCCGTCGTTCGTATCATGTGGCCAGCCCATTTCCACTTCAACCGCTGTGCATGCTTTACGGCATTGATGACTTTAGTCCTTTGTCTTATATCGCTGCTTTTTTGTTTATCTTTGAGCTTTAGGCCTAGAATGCTTCTCTCCATAGAACGCTGGCATGTCCGTATTTTTGTTTTTGTGTATTTATTGTAGATCCAAGTTTGTGCACCGTATGTCAGGCATGGTAGTATACACGAATCCATTACTTTTTTCTTTAGATTTAATGGAAGTTTTGATTTTAATGTTTCTTTTAAGCTCCAGAATTTTTTCCAAGACATATTAATTCTTCTGTCTAGTTCATCTTTGTGTCTTGTTTTTTTAAATGAAATTAATTTTCCAAGATATATATAATTGTCTACATATTCGATTGGCGTTTGATTTACTATAATAGGGGTTGGTTTACTGTTTGTGGTTACTTTGGTCTTAGAGGTGTTTAGTTGTAATCCAATGGTGTTGCTAGAGTCACTTAAGTCTGTAAGCATTTCTTGAAGTTGTTTTGATGACGTCGAGAAGAGAATAATATCGTCGGCAAATCTTAAGTTGCTTTCTATAGGTACTTTTATACTAATATTATAAAGAAGAGGAAAGATTTGATTGTTTGTTTGAAACTACTGAACCGATTTGAAAAATTCTTTCACAATTGGAAAGCTACACTATCCCCGGATGACATAGGCTATATTTAATTATGAAGTTCCCACGGGAACGGGAGTTGCGCTGGTATAACCGCGCGCGGGGAGCTAGTAAAACATAAAAAGATAGGTACGGCCGTGCACCTTTTTTTGAATATGGCCCAGATTTGAATGAAAATATATCGTGACAAATGAAACTTCAGCTTATTAGCAACTGTCATTTACGCGGTATTGCAGAATCACAGATAATAGCTGGTGATCTAACAATTGATTTGACATAAATAAACAGTTTATAGAGTCGTCCAAGTAAATTTGGACAAATTATATGACTTGAGAGTAAAAAGGGCCTAAGATCATTTGTGCAGTATCAGATTACTGTGACTTAAGTACAAAAACTGACTTTGGCCTACTAGACTTTGGCTTACTAGGTACTAGACAACTGCTTAATGTATTTTTTCTTACGGACTAATGTAGTCAGCCAGAAGGCTATTACTATACTTCACTGAGCATCAATGCAAGCAGGGCTCCAGCCCCATGGGCCGAATGGCTCATGCGTACCCGGCCTCCGCCAACGGCGGATCGAAGGAGTGTCCGGGGGGTTTTAGAGGTGTAGGGTCCTCTCCTCGTGGTATGAGTTTAGCATACCACGCTATGGAGAGGGCGAGTCCCACATATCTCGTCGCCAGCGCGCGAAAACGCTGCAGCGGCGCGGCGCGCGGCGGGAATGCGTAAATGAATTACCTCGCGGGCAAAAAAAAAAGCCTCCAGCCCTATAATTAGACGACAGCGTAATAACAAAGTTCTTTGAAAACTTTGAATATACGAAAAATTTACTTATGACTAAGACATCTCATACTGGTGGGTTCCGAACTTACTTTAATTGTATCGTAAAAATAAATCAAACAAAACTAGGCCAATATGTACACGTATACGTATATTATACATTTTGTAAACTATTAGGCAAAGGGTAGGTCCCTAATGCAAATTATATTGTGTTTATTGTTCATAAGGCGCTTGGGGTGCCTTATCGCATTCGGAATGAAAGAGACAAAGCAAAGGGTTGCTACAACGATATAATTCCAGATTAATTAAATTATAGTTTGCATTTGAATTTGTGTTGGTTTGTTGGTTTTATCAGTTAGCCACAAATGTGGGTGTTATAAAAATGATTTGCCGTTTTGTTTCAGATATTAAAGAAATAAGCATATTCGTTACTTTACAATCTGAGTAAAACAAATATATATTATTCAAATATATACCTATAATAATTAATGTATATATGAACTTATAGTAGCGGAATTAATGACAAATGGAAAGACGGAGTATATTGTCTGTAATATCCTACAATTAGCTGTACTCACAGGTTGCACTTGCTAGTTATAGTAACTTAGTAGTTTTATTCATAGAATAAGAAACCTATTAATTACAGTTTTTTTTCATTGTGATTTTGACAAGTGTATGTAAATAACTAAGTGCTGAATAAATTCATTATTTTATTATTAAATGTCATCAGCCCGTTTACGTCTCTGAACATGGACCTCATCTTTACAGACCCTGGCAAGCCAGGGTTGTTGAGGGATATTACCATAATCACCACGCTTGGCAGGTGGATTGGTGAACGCAGTGGATGTGGAAGATAGATGCTGCTGCCCATCCATCAGCTTCATCCCTTAGTCATCTCCTACGATACCAACGGGAAGAAATGGTGTGGTATATTTTAAGCCGGAAACCACACGGCTATATTATTAAATATACAGGGTTATTTGTAAAACACCGGTAACCTCTCAGGACTACGTTACTAACAACATAATCAACAACTTTTGTTCTATGACTTTTAAAAATTCATCATATTTTAATTCATCAGATTTACACACAAAAATAAAAATATTTAAATTCAACGCTCTAAATGTTACGAAGTCTATGCGAAGCAAAAGAAAGCAGACAGTGCGCGGCAATGTATGTAGGTACAGCAAAATACAGAGTTGAAATGTGTTAGATAAGACAACGAAATATTGAAGGTTTGTTTTTGGTAAATGTATTATGTTTTGTAAAAAGTCGTAGAACAAAAGTTGTTGTTTATGATGTTAGTATAATAGTCCTGAGAGGTTACCGGTGTTTTACAAATAACCCTGTATATTATTATATTAACATGGTTTCGTCTTCCGAACAAAGTTTGCCTTACACTGCTTTAATGTATAACTTATTTTGTTGTAAAAAAAATAATGCAAAGACCTGTGAGGCAAACAGACGATTAGTCTCATGAAATGTAAATATTAGAAGTAACTAAAAGTAGGACGTAGTAATTTTACAAATATAATCTGATATAGTTAGAATTTTTTTTATTGATTTTGAATATTATTCAAATAAAAAAAAGTTGTATAGCCAGGTTATATTAAGTTTAAAGTGATTTTTCGGTCAAGTTAACAACATATTATATTTACCGAAATTATAATAATTTTGTTTTGAATATTTCTATGTTTTCGTCAAGTTACATACCTATAACAACTGCAACTAAAAGTAACTAATTAAAAATAAAACTAACTTATATACTACTATTCTAAATCTATTCTACTTGGCATGGTTCCCAGAATGCTGGCAGCATTACCACGTTGAATGGCAATGCTTACCTGCTGTGCAAAGTAGAAACCAGCACTCGGAGAACATGCCGCACTTAAGAGGGCCGCTGCGAGGTATTTATAAATTAATTTGGCTCCCGGTCCCCACGGCCCCAATGTTTCGACACCAAAAGGAACAAATACATAACCACTATCAAGGGTTATTTTCTGCTATATTTGTTTTCTATATGGAACCAAACGCCAATAGAAATAATATGATTTACTCAATTTTATTTTTAAATTATGCAATGTCAATTTGTACAATTGATCTTCATTGCCGTTTTGAAATCGTACATCTATCTATATGCATTCCATTAAAGTAGGACATCAACATCGAATTTATTTTAAAGAACGTGGGAGCTTTTAAGAAGAGCTTAGATAAGGCTGAATGCTTTCCTCGCCGCATTGATATCAGTTTAAATAAATCTCTTGGGCAAAAATGAGCTGTATTATCTGTTTTCTTTTACTTCCTTGGATAGGTATAAACTCAATAAATATCGTTTTACGCTTGAAAGAAAAGCGTAAAACGATATTTATTGAGTTTATCATATAAATATTTAGTTACTAGATGTCCGCGCGCGGTTTCACTCGTGTTACTCCTGTTCCTGTGGGAAAGTCATAATTAAATATTTAGTTTTTTCAAATTGGTCCAGTAGCTTCTGATATAAGCGCGTTCAAGCCAACTCTACAGCTTATACTCGTATAAGATTCAGATATATGTATATATATATATATATATATATATATCTACAGATTAAAGCGTTAAACCAAATAGGTAGTGGCGGTGGCTAAAAAACATAACTTTTAATTTAGCACATGCAACATTCATGTTTTTGCGGACTGCATGAGGAATATGCATCAAATCTTCATGCAAAATATATTTTCCTTTTAACTCATATTGCTGTGTTCGGCATACTTTTTATCTGTACCGTTAATTACGATGCTACAATACGACGTATACGACAATAGTTAATAAGGTTGAATATTAAATGTAGCAAATTAAAAGTTTGCCCTTTGCAACGCAAACAACTAAATTATTTTTGGACAGATGAAACTATGCCTTATTAGCAACTGTTAGTTACGAGATACTGTAATATCACCGACGATATTTTGTTTATCGTCTCTAAAGCAGAGTAGATAAGTTCATTCTGATAGTGTGATATACTCAATAAATCATACGATGCGAGGCAGTGAAACTGAGTTATGTGGTTAGCTGGTTCTAATGACATAGGTAAGTCATTACACACGCACAGGACTAAACGGATAATTTAAGGATGACATGTAATATAATAACACTATGTTAAACTGATTTATTGGATAATAGTCTACGTACTTTAGACAGTGCTCCGTGTTTAATAGGCCTGGTTGAGTGATGGATCGTTTGTCATGTACTTTATTTGATAGATAGGTAATTTACACCAGCTATTTGGTAAAACTATTACTTATTTGCTAAGCGTATAGTTGTTTTAATGTTGATTGTTTTATCATGCAGTTTATTTAAATTGAATAACACGGAACAGTTGGACGCGTATACAAAGTGATTTTAATTTTTAACTGCTAAACGTGCGTTCCGAAGCTCGGTGGGCAGTCCCTAAGCCAACCAGACCCGAAGAGAAATTTTAGATTATAAACATTTTATACGGCTACGCCGCAGAGGTAAAAATATGTCTATTTTATAATCGTAATCTTCATTTTGATAGTAATACTGATAGTAGATCGTTCTGCCAATTATGAGCAGGTAACCATTGAAAAACCAAGACGTATAACTATGTGCACTCAAAATGCAACTCCAACTTATATTAAAGTAAAGTGAAGTCGTCTACGGTAACACACATACTAATAACACATAAAACTTCTTAGTCTTCTTCATCTTCTTCAGCAAATTTTCTTTGTTAAGAAAATGACGAGCTAAAATACAGGGTGAAATGTTAGTCACCAGCCAAATTTTTTCTAGGCATTAGGTATCATTCACTAACACCAATTTTGAAAAAAAAACGATACCTAAAATTTTCATAATTTATAATTTACTCGAAGGAATTATCCGCTCTGCGTGGTCACCAAGTAAAATTTTAATAATACTACGTGCCGCGCGAACATCAATGAGAGCGCACGTCGTTACCCCCGCCCCCACTACCCCTGAGCGGCACTACCTATGATCTAGTCGGCCACGCGCACCCCTTCGCGGGCCTTTGTGACGTGATTTCTCAATATTTTTGTATTGAGTGATACTAAATGAAAAAACACGTATTCAATGATTTTTACTAAAGATTAACATATCAAAATTTGGCTGGTGATTAAAATTTCACCCTGTATACGAAAATAAAACGTGGGAGTTTGTTCGACAATAAACACGTAGCGATATTGATGCTCAGCGGGTTCTGCCTTGCCACTCGAACCGTAAAATGGGGTTGCCGCCGTGCCACCAAAACAGCTCCGATATTTCATTGTCTAGCTGAGCAGAATCCACAACTGCAAAGGATTAACTTACGTAAATGTTAGCAGTATTTCTTTGTCTGTATTTAATTTGCCTTTAGAACATAACTCCCTTTGCAGAACCTCAGTAAGGTGTAAATGCAATTTTATCGAGGTCGATGTCTAAAGGTCTCCAGTGAGGTATTAAAATCCTTTGTGCTTTACCTTTGTGTTTGTATTTTACATTTTGGCTGCTCATTTTCTACTGAAGTAAATTGGTTTAACGTTCTTAATACTTTTTCCGTAAAATAGGCTTGATAAAATTACCAAAAGGCCAGTTTGGGTTTTAGTGGCCAGTTAAAGTTAAAGGTACTCTTAACATAATCTTTTTCTAAAATATTTCCTCAATTTGCGCTGACGAAAAATGATCTAAGTTATATTAAAAAAAGAAAAAGTTGGGGAAATAAGTAAAAATATAAAAGCATTTTTGTCGTTATCAAACCCTTGTGGTTTTTATTAGACAACATTGGTCATAGTCATGACCCACATGACTCCCTGACCCCTTCCTAGCTTCCCTGGGGCCGCCACTGTTCCTATGATAGCCAATAGGTCCAACTGCATAAATATACAACTCGAATCCATGATATTCGATTAGTTGCGAGTGCAGTAGTCGCATCTCGAATTTCCAATGCAATTTCCACATGACTTGATCATGCTATAAAACGTCACATTCGACTCTCTCAGATCCACTTGCGCGGAATACGATTTGAAAACATGAATGTAGAATGGTGTGGATTCACAATTGTCACATGTCAAGCTCCCGTGCTCAGTGCAACGAATGCCACTTGTAATTTAATCAGACAGCTCGTTGTTGTAGCTAAAATTGGCATTTTAATTTCCTGCTGCATCGAGCCAATTTTCTTTGTACATTTTCAATCGCATTTCAGATACAATAATAATAAATTATGTTTCTACTTAACGGCTAGGACGACGTTTACTATAAATCTTTCTTGTAGTGTCTACAACATTTTCCGATGTCAATTTGTCGTCTTGCAATTCTTTTCTTGGTTTCTCTGCTTTAGTTTTTAGGTATGAAGTAATAAAAAATTAAAAAATGGAATAATTGTTTTATCGCTGATACTTTCTAATTTTCTTTCCGCTAAGCAGTTGGAGTCATGTTACATATTCTACCTACTATCTATATTACTAACATTAAACAATGTTTTTATTTAAAAGTTTGGGTGTTGATAGTAACTTTATTAGTGGCATTTCTTAGTTTACATTTAAAGGGTTCCGTAACCAAAGTAGTGTCTTCCCATGGGTGTCGTAAAAGGCGACTAAGGGACATATGGCTGATGGATGGGCAGCAGCATCTATTAGCTCAACATTTGCATCTTACTGCGATCACCAATCCGTCTGCCAAGCGTGGTGATTATGGCAATATCCCTCTACGATCCTGGCTTGCCAAGGTCTGTTAAGAGGAGGCCCATGTTCAGCAGTGGACGTCAACGGGCTGTTGATGATGATGATGATTAACTACAAAATATTGAATCGTAAATTCACTACAAAAATAAATACCTAAGCATAAAATAAATATTTACGGGGGGCTGATTTTGTAATTTTAATAGAAATCCATGCCAGATAATTTATATTTTAATAAAAACCAGGCAAGTGTGAGTTGGACTCGCGCACGTAACTTTATCTGTACATATACCGATAATAATTAGTTTTAGTATTTATAATATAGCGCCGAAGATAATGGTACGGAACTCTTCGTATAGTCCGGTTTTGACCTTACATTCGATATCTTAGTTTACTTAATTTATCACGTCGCCGCGTCGTGAGCGGAACGTTCGTAAATATGTTTGGTGCTATTATATTGTTGTTATTCATATTTGTTATAGCTTTTTTGTATATATTTTGTATATTCGGGATTAGACACTACGACTATTGGAAGCAACGTGGGATTCCATATGAGAAACCGTCGTTACTCTTTGGCAATCTTAAATTTGTGATGAGGAAAAGTAACTGGGATTTCTTTTTCGATATACAGAAGAAGTACAAGGAACAGGACTATATCGGAATATTTCTAGCATACAAGCCGACACTGTTGATACAGTCAAACGATTTGGCCAAACAAATACTAGTAAAGGATAGTGCAAATTTTATAGACAGACATGTATTTACGAGTTTGAAAAAAGATCCATTGGGAGCGTTGAATTTGTTTGTACTTAAGGTTTGTATTTATATATATAAACATGTATTATGCTATATAATATTATATTCATTTGCATATCAACATGCAATATTAATATGATTGTGTTAAATTTATACTTATATTTGGAATAAATAAAATATTGATATGAATAAAAATAGGATTTAGGTGATTCACTATTCATATAAGTATATATCGCAGGATTTTATCTATATCTATATTTTATGCACCGCACCGTAATGAATAACTGCTGGCAAATAAAAACTTATTTAGTGTAGAGTAGAAGGCTTAATACAAAACTTTATTTAAATATTCTTATATATTGCATGGTCAACTAATCTTTATACTGGGTGACTTCCTTTACCGCGTTGATGATTAATTTAATTCTTACACTATACGATTTCATTCTTTAATTTCTAAAATTAAGATGGTTTTTAGAGTCCGCTTTGGAATCAACTGAGGTCTGAATTATCACCTATGTTTACTAGTACTCGCCTAAAATCGATGTCAAAGTTGGTAAATATTAACTCTGCAGAGCTAGTGGACAGGATAAGAAGCGACCATGTAGAGGATCATAAAACCGTCAATCTGAAGGTTGGTATTAATTTTACTTGCAGACGGTTAGGGATTGAGATTTTATGGAATACGCGTGCAGGATTTTACAAATATATCTTTTGTGATACAAAATACATCTAGACAAATAAGTAATAATTATAATCTTGTAATTACAAGAAAATAATTATCTTCCTATTTTAAGAAAATAATCAAACTTTAGTATGAAGAGAAGTAGGTATAACATTAATAAAAAGTAGACTGCTAATAACGGGGTACAAAATAATATTTTTTTTATATAAAACTAACTGTAAGAACAGCATTTTATAAAGTGACTTACATTCCTAGTTTTCACGGCCTTAGTATATACTTACATACAACATATTATAATACTCGGAACTTTGATTTTTTTATAAGGGCCGTGTTTAATCTACAATTTATATTTATTATTTAAATATAAAATACTATAAAGCATTTCTTAGAGCGTACCTACTGAGGAGCGTTACTTGTTAATGTTACACTCTATGGATTGATAAAACAGACTACAATATTGCGCTACCAGTCATATCCTTTTTTGACGAATATTGCATCTTTTTTAATGTTATACTTTAGTTTTATTGGGGTTGGTTTGTTTGCAAAGCAAGTATAAACTTGAGCCGTTAAATTATCTCGAAGAACAGCTTGTGTCACATCATTTGCCACTGAAGAGTTAATTATTTATTATTTTTGATGATTCCAAATGTTTTATAAACACGGCGATAGCGCTATTATGATTCGATATTAATGTTGAAATGTTATTGCTGATTCAATTGCATCCGAGACGCTACAACAACGAGATTATGCTGCAGTTAAGTATGTTAAAGATAGAGAAGGCGATAAACTCGTAGGAAGAGCGGATAGGGTCCGGTCGTGCTCACGAGGCGAGGCTCGAGACGACGCGTTCTATGCTTCAGATCCTATCCCAGCCCGCGCTGGTTGTTTTTAATTATATTTATGATACGCGACATTATAAAATTATAATTGATGTAAAAAGCTTTAATTTGATAGAACAACTCAAACCTACGTGATTATGTATTTCAGGAGTTGTTTTCAATGTACACGTCTGACACAATCGGTTACACTGTCTTTGGGTTAAGAGTGAGTGTTCTAAATGATTTAACCTCGCCAATTTGGAATATCACTCAGCACATGGTAAAATGGACGTTTTGGAGAGGACTAGAATTCATTATAATCATCTTTGCACCCAATGTAGGCAAATTGTTAAAGTAAGAGACTGTTGTAATTATTTTTATTTATATTGGTGTTTTCTGAACTCTTTTGTTTTTTTCTTATTTTGAGCCGTTTTTTCGACCATATCGAGAGTT
Source organism: Nycteola revayana (assembly GCA_947037095.2). Classification (NCBI taxonomy): domain Eukaryota; kingdom Metazoa; phylum Arthropoda; class Insecta; order Lepidoptera; family Nolidae; genus Nycteola; species Nycteola revayana. Next base: position 9,086,276 of record OX344845.2, on the reverse strand, counting down.
ATATAAGTATAATTTCTACAAATTTTTAGACCACAATATGTTCAATTTTGAAATCCTGAAAAACAATGGTAACTGAGTTTGTTTTATTTTTTTAGTATTAGCTTTTTCTCCAAAACAGCTTCAGAGAATGTCAAGAAAATTTTCATTGACGTCGTTGAGGAGCGCAAGCAAACCAACACAATTTGTGATAACGATCTCGTAACTCAATTAATGAAGTTAAAGGATAGACTGATATTACCAACTAGCTTGAAACCAGGTATGCGAGTTGTGGGAGAGTGAGATATTGTTACAATAATCGAATTCGGGTAGGTAGGTATGCGTGTCATAGGTCAGTGAGATATTTTAGGGATGTGATAACCTGCGGTAGACCGCAGGCTCTATATAGGATCGCTTAGAAACGACGATATTTGATTATTTCTAAAATATTTGGTTCTATAATTAAAGATCTTATAGAACTATTTTTACATATTTTATAGTGCTTCAAGATGAAGTTATAGTCTACATTTAATATTTCCTTTTCCGGTTTGTAAGAAAGTGACATAACATTGCTAGTTTTCACGGCCTTAGTAGTAGTAAACTACATGCTAAAAACTAAGTTACTAAGCATAATTTAGACAAACGATGAAATTTCAAAATTAGTTTAGAATTGTTGTACTTACTAAAATTGTGTAAATTAGGAAAAGTTCAACCTGATTATAATAAATAAAACGCCATATGTAATTGTCAGAACTTTTGATTTTTTTGTTATAATCTTATTAAATCTTTAATTTGTATTTATCGTTTAAACAAAATACTGAAGCATTCCTAAGAGCGTAACGTCTCACTGTGACCCTCTATGGAATTTATGGAATGATAAAACAGTCTACAATATTAAGATACCAGTCACTTCCATTTCTGACAAATAATGAAAACATATTTTAAATTATTTTTGGCTTTAATTTTATTGGCGCATTTTTATACTAGCAATAAAACGAAAGTATTATTCATTCATTATTTCCAGAATTAGCTGAAGATCTAATGTATGCCCAAGCAGCTGTGTTTATGTTTGCGTCAATCGAAACAACATCCACCACTCTTACAAACTGTCTCCACGAGTTGGCACATCATCCTGAGGAGCAGGTATATAAATGTGTCTGGTGTTTTGGCCTCATTAATTGGCCTCCCCTATCGATTTTCAGCGGGAACGATTGCCAGCAGCCTGCATTCACTGACTCCTGCGACCTTTATGAGGTCGTCGGTTAATCGTGCAGGCGGTCGTCTCACGCTGTGCTTGCTAGTTCGTGGTTTCCACTCGGGAACCTTTCTGCTCCATCAGCCGTCAGTTCTTCGAGTTATGTGTTCGGCCCATTGCCACATCAGTTTGCAAATCCGATGAGCTGTGTCAGCGACCGAGCCGAGCATAACTCTTTCCATAGCTCGCTGAGCGACTTTGAGCTTTCTTATGTGGCAAACAGTAAGAGACCATGTCTCAGATCCATATGACATCACTGATAACACATATTGATTGAAGACTCTTGTCTTCAGGCACTGAGGTATTTTGGACGAGAAGATCTCTCGAAGCTTCCCAAACGCTGCCCAGCCGAGTCAGATTCGACGATTTACCTCTTTCTCTAAGTTGGTCCTACCTAGTTGGATCGTTTGACCAAGGTATACGTATTCGGTCACAACTTCGAGAATGGAGTACCCAACGGCTATAGAGTTGGGCACTATATGGGCTTTATACAATTTATACGATTTGAAAATGTATAGATCCGATGATGACTTTTTAGAGCATGTAAGAAAGTATTCTAAAACTTTTAAAATAGTTTGTAGCATTGCTAGAGCCAATCATATTAGACATAAGATAGAAAACTCCAGTAACAAAATAAAAACCACCTGGGGAATAATAAATAAAGAAAGTGGCAAGACTTTTAACCGGGATAATCTGTTAGAAATAAAAGTCGATGATAAACTTACTAGTAATAAATCTGACGTGGCTCATGCATTTAATACTTTTTTCTCTGACATACCAATAGCCACTACGCGTTCTTTAAATTCATCAGCCAGTGAGGCTGAGCTACTTTTATGCAGTAGCGTACCGGGATGTAATTCTTTATTCAAATTCAAGCATGTTACTGTAACGGAAGTGATAAACGTAGTCAAGGCTTTTGATTCAAAAAATACAGGTGATTTATGGGGTATTTCAGTTAAAATCCTGAAAGAAATAATTGATATAGTAGCGCCTTATCTAATGATTATTTTTAATGAATGTGTAGATACTGGTACATTTCCTGACAAAATGAAGTACAGTAAAATCATACCCTTATTGAAATCAGGTTCGAAAGACGACCCAGCCAATTATAGACCAATCTCAATATTACCAGTGTTTAGTAAAATCTTTGAAAAAATAATACTTAATCAGCTCCTCAAGCATTTCAATTTTAAAAACCTCTTGCACGCGAATCAGTTTGGTTTTACTAAAGGTCGCTCAACTTTAGATGCTGGAGTCGCTCTTATTAAATCTATATATGATGCGTGGGAGCAGTCGCAAAATGCCATCGGTGTATTCTGTGATCTTTCAAAGGCCTTCGATTGCGTTCGGCACGACTCGCTCTTATTAAAATTACGTCACTATGGTATTAAGGACGATGCACTGGATATGATGTCTTCATACCTTTCTCAGAGAGTTCAGTGCGTTGATGTAGGTGGTGTAGTCTCGGAATCCTTACCTGTTAAGTTAGGTGTGCCACAAGGTTCCATTCTGGGTCCTTTTTTATTCCTGGTATATATTAATGATTTGCCGTATTATTTGGAGAAATTGTGTGATGTTGTACTCTTTGCTGACGACACTTCACTTATTTTTAAAGTGAAACGTAATATTGACGATTTCGATTTTATTAATTGTGCACTCACACATATAACTCATTGGTTTACTGTAAATAACTTGGTGCTAAACGCAAAAATAACTAAGTGTATAAAATTCACTACGCCCAATGTGAAAAATACTGGACCTAATTTAATTCTCAATAATGAAGTGCTGGAAACTGTTAGCTCCACAGTGTTCTTAGGTATAACGCTGGATACACATTTAAAATGGAATGCTCATGTGTCGAACTTGGCCAAAAAGTTGACCTCTGCTGCTTACGCTGTTAGGAAAGTTAGACAACTGACCAACGTAGAAACTGCACGTATGGTCTATTTTAGTTATTTCCACAGCATTTTATCATATGGAATTCTACTTTGGGGCAAATCTGCCGATATCCAAAGTATATTTATTTTACAGAAACGGGCGATTCGATCTATTTACCAACTAAGTGCCCGAACTTCCCTAAGAGATTTGTTTAAAAATATTAATATATTAACGGTTGCTTCTCAATACATTTATGAAAATTTAATTCATATTAGACAAAATTTAAATCAATATCAAAAGAGAAGCGACATGCACACAAAAAATACAAGAAATAAACACAAATTGTGTGCTGATTACCACCGTCTGCAGAGAGTCCATTCTTCGTTTGTAGGGCTTAGTTTGCGTATGTATAACAAACTACCGGAATTAGTGCAAGAGTTACCACTCAATAAATTTAAAACTCATGTAAAGACTACCTTAATGAAAAAAGGTTATTACACAATAAATGAATATATTAATGATAAAACTGCATGGTGCTAGCGGTGTAACACACTCAAACTTACATTATTGGATGTTTTGTATTTTTTATTATTTTATTGCCAATGTTGTTATTGTATACTCTGATGTACTTCGGAACATGCTATGCTGAGTCTAACTTTTGCCTCTCCTTTTAAACGTGATTCCTCAAATGTTGCTATCAGTGTGCTCGTCATGCTCCCATTGTTTGTCATTGCTTGCGGTGGCGATGTGAGTCGGGTCGCCTCCTTCCCTCTAATATGGCGAGGGAGACGATGGCTGTGTGCTCACACGTCATACTCGTGAACGGGTGCTGCTTGCGGTGGCTGGTCGGCTTGCTGGTGGTTGTATTTGAGATGGTTGTTAAAACATGAGTGTGTGACCGCTTAAGACGATAATTTTCTCACATGGCTTGTTCTTTGGTAATGTGTGTGGATGCGCCCTCCGTTTTCAAGTGCTAGAGGTTTATGAGGCTCTTACTTACTTTTTGCTTGAGGATTTTTAATCACTATTTAGCTATATCTATGAAAACGTCTAGAGCGTGCATTAGCGCACATGCTTCATATTATACTTTAAATGAAATATTGTAAAGAAAACATATATTTAAAAAAAATGGACACACTGTGATAAAAAAGATGACGAAAAAAAAAATCCCGGAGTTTCTTTCTCCCTTTCTTCTCCGGGTCGTCCACCTAGGTAGCTAGTGAAAGGTTGCAGGTTAGCTAGGGTAGGATTCTCGCCGGCGAGGACCGCGTTGTACCCCTACCCCTGCCCTGTGATCCAGCGCCTGTAGGCCGTGCCAGCGATCACTTCCTCTTATATCCACAAATCTGACTTTAATATCAGTGGCACCTCTGGGTTGTGGTCCTAACCCCATAAGGGTGCCCCCAAGTGTGTGTCACTTAATTGTATGCTTTCAAATTTTTTTAATGTAAATATTAACTAATTATGAGTAGAGGAATTAATGACACACGGACAGACGGAGTAAATTGTCTGTAATGTCCTACAATTAGCAGCACTCACAGGTTGCATTTGTTAGTTATAGTTACCTAAGTAGTTCTATTCATAGAATAAGAATAATAACCTATTAATTATATTTCTTTGTTATTGTGATTTTGACAAGTACAAGTGTATGTAAATACCTAAGTGCTGAATAAATTCATTATTTCATTATTTCATTATTATTTCATTTATTACATGACTTTCGTCTTGCCCATGTTCATTCTAAGCCCAACTTGTTGGGTAACTCCATCGAGGTCACTGAGCATCTGTCCAAGGTCATCCAGCGATTTTGCCATGATCACTATGCCGTCGGCAAATCGAAGATGAGTGATGTACTCACCATTTATGTTGATGCCGTGTCCTTGCCATTCCAGGAGCGTGAAGGCCTCTTCCAGAGCAGCCGTAAAAAGTTTGGGAGATACCTACTTTATACTTACGCCTCTCCGTAATGGGATTGCCTTCGTACATTGGCCCTGTACTCGGGCCGACATTGTGGCGTTTATGTACTATAGCACTTCAATGTACCGATAGTCGATACGACACCGCAAAAAGAGATCGAAAACCGCCCAAATTTCGACCGAATCAAAGGCTTTCTCATAGTTCACAAACGCCAAGCATAAGGGCTGATACTCTTCGGTCTTCTGTATAATCTGTCGCAGCGTATGTATGTGGTCTATGGTACTAAAGGCTTTTCGGAAGCCGGCTTTTTTTTGTGTTCGAGACGGTTTGTGACGACTCTCGAGAACGGCTTATAAACATGGCTCAGCAATGTGATGGGTCTATAATTTTTCAGCATGGTTTTGTCACCGTTTTTAAAGAACATAGCGCCTCTGCTCCACGATTCTGACGTGGGAGCTACGCAGGTGAATCGCGCGAGAAAAGCTAGTAAAACATATAAATACGGAGTTATGGCAGTCTTGAATTAAGAAAAATCTACATATGCATACACACACATAAACTTCTTGCTATTCTTGGTAAATAATTCATATTGTATGTGAGATGTTTAACTGATACCTTCGTGACGTCTCAATAAATTCCTTCTCACAGGTATTGGAATAGAGATCTTTAAGGTGCCCCCCGGCCGGTGGTCTAAATTTATTAATCTCAATTTTTAAATGAAGATCTTTTAGGTTTTGGTAATAATAATAATAATAATAATAAATCATTTATTTTCTCACTACAATATACAGGTATTAACATACAGTTTATAGGTATACATAATTCTGGTAAGTACATATATATTGTAGGAGACTGGTGCCTAAGCTAGGCTCTAGGCCTGTGTTTCAGGACACCAGGATCCCACCCCTTTTTATATTTTTAAGATTATGTATTTTATAGCGTATATATGATTAGCGTAGTAAGATACACAAACAACTTATATCAATACGAGAATTACAACTTAAATTAAGAGAAGAAAGGTACTGTTAGTAAAGTATGTAGAAGGTGTGTGTATTTGTATATGTCGTGGTGGGTGGTGTATATGTGTGTGTTACTGTCAAGGTTTAATTATTATAGTGGGGCTAATACTTCTGTAGGAAATATACTCAAACTAGCTTCCCGAGCGCGGTTTCACCCGCGTAATTCCCGTAGTCGTAGGACCTTTATAATTAAATACCCTCCTTTTTATGCCCTTAGGGGTTGAATTTTACAAAATCCTTTCTTAGTGGTCTTACGTCACAAAAGAGTTAGTACTTTTGGCTCGGCGTTGATGAATCAGTAAGTACGGACACGTTAATTTATATATTTAGATAGATATATTTCAAGGCGTATAAGCCTACTACCGTTATTTCATTCTTATTTATTTTCTAGGGAAAGTTGTATGAAGAAATCACTAAAGCAAGAAGAGCAACGGGCAAAGACATTCTAGAATATAGCGATCTACTGGAACTTAAATACTTAACTGCCTGTATACTTGGTACGTACATGCCTATCTACTAATATCAATTAATTCTTTCTGATAAGCGTGTCTTAGAGTTTAACAACCAGAAAAGAATTCAATGTAAGCTCATTGCAGCAAGTTGCAATGGGATGGCCGATCTCTATACTTGGAAAAATATTCAGACCTCTAGGCGATCAATATAGTTTAAAAGAAACCCCAAGAATATTACAATAGATTATATTATATTAAATGGATTTGTAAAAACAGGTGTATTTCAGCTTAGTATAAACAATGTAGACTTTGAATTGTGTTTTGCTTGAAACAAAAACTGTGTAACTTATATTGTAACACTTTATTATTGAAATAAAATATATTATGATATTTTAGAAACGTTAAGAAAGCATCCTGTCACAGCATACTTAGAACGACAATGCTCAAATACTTACAAGCTAAACGAGGAGGTGACAATAGAAGCCGGCACGCCGGTTTATATAAACGTGATGGCGTTACACTACAACGAAGAATATTACCCGGAGCCTGAGAACTGGCGGCCGGAGAGATTCATCAACGCAACAGAAAACAGTAACAATGACTACACATTTTTGCCGTTTGGTGAAGGGCCACGGGTTTGTATAGGTATATTTTCTTATTTAAAACGTGATGCCGTTAAACAAGAAATATTAAGTTAAGTGCCAAAATATCATTGTAAAAAACAACTTATTTCTCATTGCAGGTAAAAGATTAGCTATGTTGCAAATACGAGCAGCTATAGCCCACATGGTACCCTGTTTCAAGTTCGGTCCCGTGGAGCCGTATGTTTTGGAAACTGACCCATACTCAGTCCTCTTGTCTCCAAAATGTGGCGGCAAAGTTCATTTTATTCCTCGGTAAAAGTGAAGCTTAATGAATCGACTGTTACAGAATAAAACACTTTAAAATGTCTTCGAAAGTTTGTCCTAAACATGAATGCATGATGTTGTCGGCTTTTAGCTATTAACACACATAACATAAATAAACGACGTCATTATAACGATTAATATAAGATGGTTTATAAGCAATTATTGAGATATTTAGTTGTCTTATTAGTAAATTGCATTACATTATAATTAGAAAAATACCTATATTAATAAATGCCAAAACCGTTTCATTTGTATTAAATCGTACATTGACAACATAACTAAAACAAACTTGCGTAATACTGGCACATTATCAATTGTCACGTTCTTCTACATTGACCTCAAGATAGACCAAGATAGGAGATTATTTGATCCCTTGTTTACAGAATATGTATCAAATGCATTAATTAATTGTATGTTATTGTGTGTGTTATTGTGATTTATTTAGTAAACTAAAAGATGAATGTACTGAGGCCATTACCATACCATAATTATTAAAAACATATTCTGCGTAATAACTTTTACTTTACTTGTCGCAGAGTTCTGCGACAAGTAAAAGTTATTACGCAAATTCATAGTTTTAAATGACGTAATCTATCGTTCAAAAAGTCCTACATAGTTGACTTTTTTTTTTTTTTTTCGTACGGACATATGTCGTTAACCCTGAAGCTTTTGCTTCTTCACCGGGCATAAAGACGAGCAGAGCTCCAGCCTAGATAAATGGTTTAAACACTACAAACTAAGCAACCTGCGCAAGAGGGCGTCCCCTGTGGAACTTGGACCTCGGCTAAGGGCGGTCGCTGACGGGGAGATTGAGGGATTATGGCTTTTAGTTTCTTTAGGGGAGTTTTGTGCAACTGTCGCTCTACTTTACAGTTCGCGGGCCTCTCGGACTTCGGGTCTACGAGGACATCGGAAGGTTCTTAGCAAACTAAGGGTCGGGAGGGCGAGGGGGGACGCGTCGCGTTCGCGGGCGCACTCTTCTCCGGCGGGTCGGATAGCATGGTCTCTGTGTAGTGGTACCAGTTTCTTGCAGTCTCTGTACTGCTAGTTGGTAAGTTGTGATCTCGTCGTCCGGGTCGTCTAGGACGCCCCGAGGCCGACGGTGTTTACGACGCTTTGTAGGCAAAGGCCTGTAGTCGGACGCTGCAACAACCAACGGGTTTGGGTGTTGAGCCGCGGATTCAAAGAAGCGTTCTGACGCCTCTTTCAAAGGTTGAGTTCGAAGGTTGCGATTACAAATGAACCACGGTGTCCCGGTGGCACGTCGAGTGAATCTATTTTGGACAGTTTGTAAGCGGTACAAACTGCTAGACGCTGTATGAGCGAATACAGTGCTCGCGTACGTCATAATCGGCCGTATACACGTGGTATAAATCCTAACCTTGTTATCAAGTGATAGTTTACTGCGTGAATTTAAGAGACAGTGTAGTCGACTGAGCGTAGAAGAAGCCCGTGCACGAACGGTTTCTACATGCTCTCTAAAGTTTAGCTTTCGGTCAAGGATTACGCCTAAGTACTTGGCTTGCCGTTCCCAAGGGATTGGTTCGCCAAACATCTTGACCGGTGGAATGACCGGAGGGCTGTTGAATCTCGAGAAGAGTACTTACAGCGGCACTCTTTGTCGGATTGACTTCGATTCTCCACTTTCTGAACCATTTGCCTAAGGCATTTGATGCGGATTGTAGAGCGTCCTGAATTGAAGTAGGACTGCGGCCCGAGTAGTATAAAGCGGTATCGTCCGCGAAGAGTGCCAGATGGGCCTACTTAGTTGACTATTAAGATTAAAATCAAGCTGGAATCCATCAAGCCGTTCAGGCTGCAGAGCGTGCCAAACAATATACATACATACTCTCGAAAAACATAACCACACTTCTGGCGCAGTCGGGTTAAATTGAAACTTAACCTAACCGCAAATAAACGAATAAAAGCATTGAAACAAACACCATTAGGAAAACACGAAACATAATGAACGCATTTAACAGATTGTCTGTAAAGTGTGATAAACTATGAGGCAATTATCCTTATCTGGAAAACTCCAGCTCCTTTTGTCCGACCACGCCGAGGGGTATTTAAGTTGTCGCAAACTATGAGATAAGCAATTTGCAACTCCCAGATGTTACTGCATTGTTGAAAGCCGGGCGGAAATAAAATATACTCTTCTTTTTTCCCCGTTATTAGCTGTGGCGTCCGCGTTGGAAGATTAAGTATAATGGAATTTTGTCTTGGAATTTAATGAAAATACTTACTTTAAATGATGCGAAATATCCGCAAGTTTTCTAGATTGAAGTTCATGATACACATTCGCGTACCTGCACATGCATGTTCTATGTGCCTGAAAGTGTTAATGTTATGTATTATGTGTACACATACAATTTACTTAAACACAAAATTAGCGACATAAGGCAATTACTTCCAGTTCAAGAGCTCTTACATGAATCCAGAAATAGCACCATTAAAACGAAAATGTACAATTAGTCCAAGTAAATTAATTACTAGTATGGATGTTTCTAGAAATCAAATTATGTAAAGATGGTTGTCTTTTGTAACGATTACAGTGTTAGTTAAATAATAGCAGCATAGATAGAATTTTTTTTAAGTGTTAAAGTGGTCTTTTAGACAATAATAGTTATTTTTATACACTGGATTACTACACTCTTAAACACAATGTAGGTTAGTGTTATTTTAGCTCTAGTCAAAATTAATATTAGTACATATTTTTACTAACTTTTACTTACAACTGCTGAATATGGGCCTCCTCGGTCTTAACTCTTAACAGACCTTGGCATCCCAGCGTCCTTGCAGGTGAATTGGTGATCGCAGTAAGATGGTAAGTATCCTTCAGTTGGTAGCCATATATAACGTTTGCTGCTGCCCTTCAAACATTTTTTTTTCTTTTTTTTTAATTATACTAGCAGAGTTTTGCATTCTACTAGTATTCTTGTTAACCCCTCGTGCTTAGCTAAAATGCTTGTGTTACGAGTGGGTTCACGTCGGTAATGCAATGGGTGGGGATCGAACCGGTGACCACAAGATCACAAGTCCGACGTCCTAGCCATTGGGCAACAGCCGCTTGTATAGGGCAACTATAGCTGCCTCTTGCGACACCCGTTGAAAGGTTTTCTATTCTAAGCCAGGAACCAGACTATACGTTGTCACTATAGAAAACGAATAAAAAATATATAAATAAGTTTAACATGTCTACAGTAACGAGGTGGTTCCAGTCGTTTAGTCATTAAAACTACTTGAATTTAATACAAGAAGGATCGTGTATTATACGAGGTTTTAGATGCTAGGGACGGTACCCTAGCGGCTAACAAAGAGTTTATATCTATCCATTATAGGCCTACAGTTGTTATAGTTTACGATGACCTGACGACCCTCATTCAAACTTTTAACTAGGTTTCATGTAAAATGTAGCTTTAAAGCAAAGTGACATTTAGTTTATAACCACATGTAGGTGCTGAAATACCATCTCGCGGGTTTGAAACAATTCGATTGGATGGTTTCAATATTATCAAGCATTTTTTTGTTAAAACAAACATTAATATTGTTCGTGGTAGAAACTCTACAGCTCGATTGTAATGCATGCAATAAATATTTTTAATTTGCCAATTTATTGATGAAAAATAGCTTACTTTGCTAACAATAACAAAGCGGCCGTAGTCCAATGGCTAGGGATCGGACTTGCGATCTTGTGACCGCCGGTTCGATTCCCACCCATTGCACTATCGACGGTACACGACCGGTTAACAAGAAATGGTGTATGAAAGTAGCCCTAGAGTCAAGGAGACATTTTTATCTTAGTCTTATTGTTCCATAACCACTTGACCAAAACAATTTTATATATTATTCTAACGAAGTAGTGCTTAAAACGTGATATTTACAATTGCATCTGTAGTGATTCTCAGTAGCAACCAAAAAGTGGGTCACTCCTCACGTGTCACCGTATCATGTGGCTACTAGACATTTCGTACAATAGCAATTTCCCGGCAAATTGCACGCCTGCAGGCCAGTGATAAAGTACGCTATTTGTCGTCATTGGCGGCGAAACACTTAAAGACGCTCCTCGTATCTACTAGAACTTGGGATATACGTTATATTTGACACTTGTTCAATTCTTTTTTAAATGACTAACCGACAAAACCGTGATGGTAACTAAGTAACCTAAAAGTTGATATTTATAAAAAAAATATTAGGGTGAGTCAAATCTATCAATATTATATTTCTTTATCTATCTGCAAGTTACAACTTGAGTAGGTATAATTAAATGAACAAATACCTATTTTATATTGAATTTTAACATCGTTTAACAAGCGGGTCCCTCAACTAACCAGGCCCTAAAATAAATCTTTGGTATTACATAAAACTTCTTGTCCGGCGCTGGGATCAAACCCACGGACTCCGAATTTTAAATATACCAGAATACCATATACCTATCGACAGCTTATTGTGATGCCTTTAACGCATTTTAGGGATGCTGCGCTTATAATCATTACATGATGTGGTCACAATATACCTAGTTCGTAAGGTTCTTTACATTTTTTAAACAATATATAACTGAGTAAAACTATACAAGAACAATACGAGCTACTGATGTTCACTGCCTACTTTTTACCCTCTCGAGGGAAATTTATCGGACGGAATTTAGTTTTAATAAAACTCAGAGATTTTACGTCTACTACGTTGGAAGGAGTTGAACATTCCACTGTTTTTGTTTAAAAGGCGATTGTACAACATGGCTCTAAAAGTTTAATGATACGATGACCAACCAGTTCCTACCGTACCAAGTTATTAAGTTTATATTCTTGAACGTGTGTAAAGGATAATTGGAATATAAATAGTTATTGCGGCAATGTAAATGAATTAATGTTTATATTATATTATTTATTTTATTAGCTAGTATGATTGCAAATACTTTGACTGTTTTATATCCTTAAGAGGTGCAACGAGCGACCAATGTTTGCATGAAGAAAATTTTCACCAAGGCGGGAAAACTGTTTTTAATAAGTAACTGTATCAAATTTTAGTTTAACGGTACTTTATCATTATAAATATTTCAAATACCTATACTAGTTAATCGTCGTCAATAACATACAAGACGGCGCAAAAGATTGGGGAGACTTGGAGCGAGATGAAACGTGAGCTTGAGGACCGGTCGGGTCGGGAAGAGGCAATCCGTATGATAAGGCAGACATTCTCTGCCTTATCACGAAGACCATAAGTAACAATTACCAGCTAATAAATATACGTGTTTTTCAAACTTGAAAGTAACATGTATTTAAAAAAATCAAATAAAAAGGAAACTTCTATTTGAGCAATAGATACTATTGTGTTTTGTCACCGTTAATAATTTAACCTCTATCATTGTTTTTAAGTAGAAATTTGTGGCTTGAAATACTGTCTCAGTAGTTATACTTTATATAAGTAGCTCAGCACTTCGGTGGAGTGATGTTTGCAATACTACATGTCTTGGAACGGTATTGGTTGCTCTGTCGAGAGGGCTTACAAGACATAATCCGTTCACTCCACCATTCGTGCTCTCTTGTTATAGTGTCTATTCAATTGATATACGACGTGGAATTAGGTAGAAATCGTAGAATGGATTAATATTTGTCTATTATCTTTCAATAATGTGTTTAATTAAAATGTATTTATTTACGCTAACACATTTATAACAGGCACTTACAAATAGTCAGACATAAATTGAATAATTTAATAATCATTAGTATTTAATTAAATGTTATTATTTATGTACACATACACACAGAAGATATAAATACAACAAGACAGACAAACAGCAATGTACAAAGGTACTACTTATTTCTTTTTGGCTTATGTTTAACTTACCATCAGATATAGTAACATATAACAGAAAAAAATTGAAAATGATCACCAAAATTAAACCCGCATTTTAATGTAAAATTGTAACCAATGTTTTAACATTTCGCTATCGTATTTAAGCAAAATGACTCCAAATAAATCATTGTTAACCCAAAAGTAGTAAATGATCACCAAAAGTACCTAAATGTTTTACTAATTTACTATTCGGTTCTGGCACTCGCCGGCCGCTGCCGCGGCACCGCTCGCTTCGCTCGCTCGGCTCGTGCGTTGTATGGCCGCAGCTCTAACCTAACCTAACCAATTGTCATTTTTCATTGATTTTATTAAGTTAGAAATAGCGCAATAATTTGCTCGCTAAGATTTGGTGATCATTAACTACATTTGGTGTTCGAATATAATTTGAAGTGCAGTCGTGACTAAAATAGCTAGGTACTATTATAATTTTAGACTTTATTTTTCTGGTGTCAAGTATATATTTTTGGTGGTCATTATATTTTATCCCTTTCTTTTTAACACCGTTGCTCGTAAAGCTTATATAATTCCACCGGTTTTAAATATGTAAAGCGGGTCATAAAAACGCGTGTGTTACCAAAGCAAATAGTTAAGTTATAGTCCATACAAATTCCATAACAGTATTATTTGCCATTTCGCGCGCTGTTGTTAATCAAATTTCGAACTAATCGCCGCGCGGCGCCAGTCAGTAGGCAGCGCTAGCGCGCTGTTAAAATGGCGGGAAAACAACAGTGTGCATTCACAGATTCAGTTTATTTAAAATAAAAAAAATCAGTTTATTCGGTAATTTATAAACTTGGCTGCATGCTCTAACGTCTTTGCCAACATTTTCACGCAGCTACGGCAGAAAATAATCCTCGCGCCATTTTTCTCAAATTTTCTTTTCTTTGTACTTGTATTGTGAAAAATGATTTTTTTTCTGTTTTCTCGCAAATATGTAAAAAACGTCGTTCGATATACGTGCGTATTGGTTATAACATGCTCGGCTCAATTACGCCCTCGCCTTCGGCTCGGGCTGAAATTCCGCCTCGCATGTTATAACCATCATAACGCACTTATATCGTAATGTACTATAAGACCTGCGAGACGAGAAGTCAGAAGTAGAAAAATTTAAAAGCGTGTAGGTAGATACACAAACATACCATTACTACATTATACATCATTATCATCATCAGCCCGTATAACGTCCACTGCTGAACATGGGCCTCCTCTCGAGGGAGGGTCTTTACCACGCTTGGCAGGCGGATTGGTGAATAGAATAGAATAGATCATTTATTTGCAATGAATGTAGGTACAAGATATTAGGTGTTACATATTGAATAAGTTCCAGTACATTTTACCTTAACACGGCATGCAAATATTTACAATATTATAAAAACTAGGTATTATAACTTATCAGCTAAGAACTCCTGCACAGAGTAGTAGCATTTATTTAACAAAAGTTCTGTAACATATTTTTTAAACATTGGTAATGGCTTTTCTTTAATGGTGTCAGGTAATTTGTTATAGATAGCTGGTGCCATACAGATAACCGCAGTGTTGTGTTGTAATAGGGATAAAATATAATGACCACCAAAAATATATACTTGACACCAGAATAATAAAGTCTAAAATTATAATAGTACTAGCTATTTTAGTCACGACTGCACTTCAAATTGTATTCGAACACCAAATGTAGTTAATGATCACCAAATCTTAGCGAGCAAATTATTGCGCTATTTCTACCTTAATAAAATCAATGAAAAATGACAATCGGTTAGGTTAGGTTAGAGCTGCGGCCATACAACGCACGAGCCGAGCGAGCGAAGCGAGCGGTGCCGCGGCAGCGACCGGCGAGTGCCAGAACCGAATAGTAAATTAGTAAAACATTTAGGTACTTTTGGTGATCATTTACTACTTTTGGGTTAACAATGATTTATTTGGAGTCATTTTGCTTAAATACGATAGCGAAATGTTAAAACTTTAGTTACAATTTTACATTAAAATGCGGGTTTAATTTTGGTGATCATTTTTACTATATCTGATGGTAAGTTAAACATAAGCCTATACACAGGGGAAACGCTGCTGCCCGTTCCCTGGTTCGTTTGTTATAGATGAAGTTATAACAATCGGGACCAACGGCTTAACGTGCTTTCCGAGGCACGGAGGGTAGTCCCTCAACCAACCAGACCCGGAAAGAAATCTTAGAATTTACACAAAGATTTCTTGTCCGGTGTGGGAATCGAACCCAAGACATACGAGATTTAAAGCGAGCCAATTACCGCTACTCTACGGATGTTGTCATACATATACATGTATACATATTTGCTTCATTTCTTAATTTGAAAAGTTTTTAATGCGTGAGTACCAAAAAAACAATAGCTGCTACTAACCGCGATAGCCTATGAAATTTAACACAGATTTCTAGGTTCCTGTCATACTCTACCAATTTTTTACTAAACCAAAAAATCATCTATCAATGCAAACTTTATTCTTCAGAATGCTTTTAAAGTTAAAATATAGATGTACATGATACCCATTTCGCACATTAAACACTGATCAAAAAGCAGATGCAGTCAATGAAAATAAATTTGAAAATCAATTCTATATCAATTCGGAGATAAGAATGAATGGTTATATGTAGGTATTCAGGAATCTGAATTTGTGATGAGAAATGTTGGAAATCGAACACGAAATCTGGATGGTTGCCAGATCTATTACAGATGTGCGACATCATCATGCTTCGGGGAATAAGGTAGGTACTTAACCACAAACATTCATTTCTAGTGTTATTGACGTTTGCGATGAAATATTTAAACCCAACAATGAAACTTACAATTTTTAAATAATTCCGTTCATGTCAATTGGTTTTATAGTGATTTCTTTTTGAGAGCCATTTAGGTTCCTATTGCTAACAATTTGCCACCAACGTTCGTTGGTGGTTTTAGTTTTAATTTCTAAAATGCACTTCCAAATCTAGTACTATATGTATTAAGAAGAATAGTTTAATATCACTATCAATAATATAGTTTCTGTGATAAAGCAACAATATACCTATTCCCATCTAGATAATATGTTATATGACTGATGCAAGTCATATATCACGTTGTCTCTGTGAAACAATAAGTATCGTTTACGAGCATGGAAAAGTGATTTAGATAAGGCCCGCCTATAGAATATTTGATTTATACGGTCCACTGGAACGGTAAATATACGGTGAAGCTTGCAAAATATCGTTGACTGAGAATCAGAAGGGTGCGTTGAAAAATAGCCCCATGGGTGACTGGCGTCAAGCATGGATTACAAAGTGACTGTCATATACAGTAATGATGACCAGTTGGTAAACGACGTATAAAACGAATGACACATTTACAAAATTCTGAGTATAGGTGAGATAAGTTTTAAGTAAATGTACAATGTAATCTAATCAAATAAGAAATAATAATTTGCCAAAATAAAAAATATAAAAATGTTTTTATAGATCTAAAATATGAACATACCATTCAAGCAATGTTTTATATTTATAGACCTTCGATTCAAAAGTGCCAGTTTACGATAAAGGCATAACATACCTACGACGAATGTTTCTGACGTATATTGGCACATACGACCTTTTGCTTCTAGGCTGTAGATTTTATAAACCATATTTGACGGACTGTCAAAAAAGCTGGTCAAAATTCAATTTAATTAAGTAGGTAACCACTATAACGTTTGTCGTGTGTATGTAAAAACCGTATATCTAAGTTGGAATCAAATTTATAACAACAGCAATTTAGCCAGTGCACAACAGTGTCATTCAATTATAATATGTCCATATTAATGGTAGTGTAGTTATAATATTTGATTGTGGATTTTGAGGATTGCTCTTATATTTCGATGGAATAAGATTTTATTTTTAGGAGAATTACTTTATTGAACGTCAGCTTAGCAACGGAGCCTCAAGTCAATTTGATTGCTGCTCGCCAGAACCCGCAGGTAAGATTTAAGGCAAGAGCACACCGGATGCGCCTACGTTACGCAAGCAGTGTGTCCTCCTGTCTCATACGGTTCCATACATAACAACTCAGTGGTACCTGCACGTCTACGCTTACGTCTACGCATAAGCATCCGGTCTCGGCTCGATCCTTAAGTATATTTTTTACTGTGTAAAATACACACTCACTCGTACTTTAAAATTTATCAACAGAAAGAAAATACTTTTAATAGCACAACGCCGCAATTTTAATTAACTGCTTCTGAGTAGTTGCAGCTAAAGACTTTGGAGAGAAAAACCAGATTATTTATTTTATTTATTTATGTACACACATAACACATACAAACAACGAAAATATATAAAAAGAACATATGACACAAAGGTACAGCTTATTTCAATACAGAAATTTCTTCCAGCAGACCCGCAGAAGGAGAAATAGCAAAATTAAAACTGGTCAACAATAAACTTACATACCAATATTTACATAAATACTTATTTACAGATATATGTATATATATATATATATAAGTCTGTATGTATTTTATTTCAAATTATGAAGGTGAATCAAACAAATGTGTTGCTCTGAAATCAAAGATTTTTATTGTAATTGATATGATAACTAAACTAAAACAAAATAAACAATATAATCCTATAACAATATGTAAAAGTCATACCTGAAATCAAAGAAACGACATTAAATGTTTATTATCCGTTCCTTCACAATTTTGTTAAGATTATTTTATATTTTTATAATTAACAAATTAAACATGAATGTGAAAATTAATATTTGACATCTTTATGTCAACCACAAAAAAAGCAACTAAAGTATCATAGACAGCGCTATGCGCGAAATATAAGCTTAAAGAAAAACTACAATCTTTTTCTTTACATCTCCCCCCTTTGGGAAAGAAAATATACAGAAGTAAATTTTCTTTAATAGAGCAGCTCCCCTTCTTCTATTTCGTTATCACTTGCATATTCTGTATGTGTCATTGGTACTGGAATTAATTTCGTTATATGAAAGAGATTTGACTCTATCTTTTTGTGTCCTGTGTTGATTCTGTATATTGATTTTGAAACTTTCTCAACAATCTGAAATGGTCCAATTTTTAATTCTTCCAGTTTTTTCCTGTTTAGTTTATTGCCATTTTCCACATACACCATATCACCGACATTAAATTCATGGTTTTTTCTATTTTTGTCAAATAATGTTTTGTTGTAATTATGTGATTTAATTGTATTCTGAAGTGCTGTAGTCCTATCTCTGATCCAATCATTATGTGTGTTCTCTTGTATTAATTCCTTGGGTAAAACCGTGACATCTGTACCATACAAAAGATAACTTGGTGAGAAGCCAGTTACTGAGTGAATAGTTTGATTATACTTATTCACACATTCATGAGCTACTGTTGTCCAGGCTTTCTTATTTCCATCTTCATTCATTTTGCATCTCATTTTGTTAACTAGTGTCTGATTTAGTCTCTCATTTAGACCATTTGAGAATGGTGCATTTACCGCCGTAAATACCATGGTTATCTGTTTGTGTTTTAAAAAGTCCTTGAATTCTTTCGAATTTATACCTGGATATTGATCCGTCAGCAGCATATTAACGTCTTCTGTTTCTATTACATTAGTGACTAGTTTTATGAAGTCATTTGCACTCTGATTTTTCGAAGTCAAGATAAAAGCGTATCTAGTAAAGTGATCCACTAACAAGTGCAAATATTTTTTTGTAGATCTTGAACCTCCGAAGCCTCCTATTGTATCAATAGAAATTATTTCAAATGGCCTTGTAGCTGGACCTAGATGAGACATAAATCCAAATTTGTGTTGTCCTCTTGATTTATTTCTAATACAGATCTTACACTCTCTACATATCTTTTTAATATTTTTCGTTAGATTTCTTGCTATGTACAACGGACTTATTGTCTTCTGCATTTGGTTTGTCCCAATGTGGCAAAGATTCTCATGTATATTTCTTAATAGTTTAATACTGAATTCTTCAGACAAAATTATTTTTTCTTTCTCTCTAACTTTTTTATAATATATGTTTTGTTTGTATGTAATATTTTCCTTATGCTTTTGTATTTCTTCATTCTTATTCTGATCTAATATAATATCTTCCAGATTAACCAAGTTCACAATCTTAAGTTGTTCGTCTGCGTTTTCATTTGATTCTAATACAGGGTTTCTACTAAGGCAATCTGCTTCTAAATTTTGTTTTCCCGGGGCATATTTTATATTAAAATCGTATTGTGATAAGTAGTATGTTAGGTCACCTAGTTCTTCATCAGTCCTCGATTTTAAGTTCATGTTTTCCAGCGGCTTATGATCAGAATAAACTGTAAATGACTTACCTATTAGCCAATACTGCCAGTATCGTAATGCTTCCTTAATGGCTAAGCACTCCAAATATATCGCTTTTTTCTTCTTTTGGGTCCCATTTAGTTTCTTAGAAAAGTAAGCTACTGGTTTTTCTTTTCCATCTGGCTGCGTCTGTTTCAAGATAGCACCAACACCCTCTAAAGAAGCATCTGTGTAGATTGTTATCGGTAAATCTTTATCAAAAATTTCTAACACTGGTTGAGAGCACAAAAGGTTTTTTATTTTTTCAAATGCTTTTTGACATTGTTCAGACCAGAAGAATGGTTGATTTTTCCTCAGTAAATTATGTAACGGATCCAATATTATCGCACTTCTTGGTATGTACTCATTATAAAAGTTGATCTTACCTAGAAACTGTCTTACATTTTTCTGTGTTTTTGGAATTGGGAAGTTTTTTATCGAAATTAAATTATCTTTCAGCGGTTTAACTGAATTATTTTGAATTATATGACCCAGATATTTAACAGAGGCTGAGGCAAATGTGCATTTCTGAAATTTCAATCTAAATCCCTCTGTTTTAATTGCTTCCAATAATCGTGTTAAGTGCTGAATATGTTCGTCAAAAGATTTCGAGAATATTAAGATGTCATCTATATAATTTACAGCAAAATCTGTAAGTTTGTACTTTCTTAGTATGTTACTTAATATCCTCTGAAAAATCGCCGGTGCTGTTTTAAGTCCAAACGGTAAACAGGTCCATTGAAAATGTCCATCTTGTGTTACAAATCCAGTCTTCTTTCTGTCTTCTATTCGTAATGGAATTGACCAAAAAGCAGAATTTATATCTAGAGTTGTATAAAATTTGCAATTTCTTGTTTTAGTTACTAAATCCTCAATTAACGGGAATGGTTGGGCTTCTGGTACTACTATTTTATTCAAATCTCTGAAGTCTATGCATAATCTTGATTTTTTATTTTCTTCTTTTTTAAAGGCCAGTGTGACAGGTGCAGCAAAGGGACTATAGGATTCTTCTATAAGTTTATTATCCAACAATTTTCCTATTTGTTCTTCTATTTCTTTTTTATCCTCCATAGTGCATCTATATGGTCGTTTACTGCAATATTTATCTAAAAGTAAATCTATCCTAGCTTCATATCCATTAACAGTTCCAACATCATATTTGTTCTTTGCAAAAACAGCATTATATCTATTCATTAGATTATTTATTTTTGACTTTTGAAATTCATTTAAATGGCTTATATTTAATTCGAAATCTTCTTCTTTAACATGTTCGTTAAAATTAATTCTGTATTCGTTTATAATTTTCTTTTTATCATTAACTTCTTGCTCTTTCTTTAGCTTTTCATCGTTCTTGTTTGTATTTTCTATTATTTCTTCTTTAGCATTAGCCTTTATAATAATTTTAGTACTTTCTTCTACTTTTTCTTTATTTAAGTTCTGTTTTTGAGTGATTTTTAAGTTCTCATCCTGTATTAATTTGAACTTTGTTATTATGTCTAATCCAATCAAAAAATCATATTTGAAATTTTGTTCATCTATAATATACACTTCAACATTTTCTTCTATGTTAAAAATTTTAATTTTTAGGTTCGTCAAACCACTTGTCTTTTTGACACCATTAATCGTCACTAAACTGGCTTTATTCATAATGTTCCCTTTGCCTTTTAGTTTTAATAACTTCGAATTAATCAGAGAAACATTTGAACCTGAATCATAAACTCCATAAATTTCTAGTGTATTATTTATTAGAAGTTTGACATTGATTAATGGTGTCACTTTTAGTTTTTTTGTTCGGTTTCATGTAACTCGGCCTCTATCGTAGAATTGTTGACATGTTTAATGCTTTTCTCTTTTGACTTATCATTTTCTTTTGGTTTAAACCAACAAGCAGATTCAGGGTGGTAGCGAATTCCTTTATTTATTTTTTCACAGGTCTTGCAAGGGATTTTATCTTCATTCCTATTGTTGCCTCTTGGACTTTCATATTTTCGATAGTTTAAATTATTCTTCTTGTTTACCAAATGTTCAAATTTTCTCACTTCATTAAAAAGATCTACTGTATCTTTTAATGCCTCTCTATCAATCATGTTGAGTACATGTTTTGGCAAACCCATTGCAATAAGATCTATCATAGTACCTGTATCCATTGTGTTTCTCATGTCTAGTAATAGTTTTTCCTTCTTTATGGCATAATCCACCAATAATCCGTCTCTGTATTTGAAGAATAAAGCATATGTTATTTGGTTCCAGCCTTTGTTCGCAAATGACTCGCAGAATTTGGTTTTCCATGACGACCACTTGGAATCCATAGTCAATTTTATCACCATAGAGCTGTACCAATCAACACAACTCCTATCCATGAATAACCTCAGTAATTCAATCATTTTTCCATCTTCGGTTACACTGAAGCGTGAGCATTCTTTTTCAAAGGTCTCAATCCATTGATTTGCATTTGAATTTCTGCTGGAAAATTTTTCCATTACAAACTTTTCTGCAATGTGCATCAAATTTTGTTTAGATTCCTGCGTTTGAACCAGTTTATCAAATATTTTTTCTAATACACTTGTATCTTCAGTTTTTTCAACTCCTGTTTTTGTTTTTGTTATTTCTTCTAAGTATTGATCTTTAAATTGTATATTATCGTCCTCATCTAAGTAAGTTTGCTTGAGTCCTTCTGTCAACGTTATCCAAACTCGTCGCGTCTGATATCTTTTCCTCAAGCTGTTTTTTACCTTGCTATAAGCGGTTGTTTTTAACAGTTCGTCGTGATGGCCAGCAGGTTGAAACTCTTCCGGTACAGCGTACACTTTGTCCTCACTAGTAGCTATTGAGGTTACAGCAAAGATGTTTGACTTTCCGTCAGTTCCCGGAAGTATAGTGAATTCAAAACGAAGCTTCTCCATTTTGGGTGGTTATTCAAAATTTCAATAAACGAGAATGTCGTTTTATAAGTCTGTATGTATTTTATTTCAAATTATGAAGGTGAATCAAACAAATGTGTTGCTCTGAAATCAAAGATTTTTATTGTAATTGATATGATAACTAAACTAAAACAAAATAAACAATATAATCCTATAACAATATGTAAAAGTCATACCTGAAATCAAAGAAACGACATTAAATGTTTATTATCCGTTCCTTCACAATTTTGTTAAGATTATTTTATATTTTTATAATTAACAAATTAAACATGAATGTGAAAATTAATATTTGACATCTTTATGTCAACCACAAAAAAAGCAACTAAAGTATCATAGACAGCGCTATGCGCGAAATATAAGCTTAAAGAAAAACTACAATCTTTTTCTTTACATATATATATATATATATATATATATATATATATATCAACTAGAACCTAACTATAATATACTACATATCAATAAATACATTTAGGATGATAAAGAAAGGTAATGTTCTTTGACTCGTTTTTTAAATGTGAAAATTGTGTCACATTTATGGATATCAGGCGGAAGAGCGTTCCATAATCTGGCTGCGTGAACAGTAAAGGAATGGGTATAAAAATCGGTTTTATGGGGGGGGAGCTTTAAAAGGAGTTTTAGATGAGATCTGCACAGAGCATCAGATGGAAATTTAAAGGAGAATCGCTCTTGCAAATAGGATGGAGTAAGAGGATTATGGAGGATATTGTATAGGAGACACAATATGCGAGTATTCCTGCGAAGACGGATTGGGAGCCACTTGAGGTCTTTCCGAAAACTGGAGACATGATCATATTTTTTGAGCCCAAATATAAAACGGATGCAAAGGTTTTGTAGACGCTCAAGTTTATTAAGAAGCTCCTCAGTAGCATCCAAATAGCAACAGTCAGCGTAGTCCAATATGGGTTGAATCAAGGTCTGAGCAAGTGAGATTTTCGTTTTCAAGGGTAAAAAATTCTGGAGTCGTCTCAGCGAGTGGAAAGTAAAATGTACTTTCTTGCTGACTTCTGCAACCTGAGGTTTCCAAGTAAGATTGGAGTCAATAATAACACCTAGATATTTCGCAGAGTCAGCAAAAGGGATAGGAACACCGTTGAGGCTAACCACAGGGAGAGACGTCGTGTTAAGCGCACTACGCATGGCTCTACTGCCTATAATTAGGGCTTGGGATTTGGTAGGGTTAATCTGTAGGCCATATGACGTTACCCAGCGGTTGATCTTTTCCAAGTCACGGTTTATGTCAGAAATCGCTGTATCTACGTCGTCACGAGCAAAAGAACGATAGATTTGCAAATCGTCTGCGTACAGATGGAAACTGGAGGAGATATCTCTAGTGACAGAGTTGATAAAAATGGAAAAAAGCAATGGAGAAAGAACGCCACCCTGGGGCACGCCTGCATCGAGCTGACACCAATCAGAGAAGGCCTCATCGAGGTGTACACGCTGCGAACGTCCCCGAAGATAAGAAGAAATCCAGGAAAGAGTAGAAGAGGAAAGGTTGATAGAGGATAGGATACCGATCAGAATGTCAAAATCAACAGTATTAAACGCACTACTGAAATCAAGGAGGACGAGAACCGTGAGGGATTTGTTTTCCATAGCCCAGCGAATATCTTCAGTTACTTTGATAAGTGCAGTAACTGTGCTATGGCCTGGACGAAATCCCGACTGGAAGGGAGAAAGGATAAGATTGCGGGAAAGGTATGAGGATAACTGGTGATGGACTAAATGCTCCAAAACTTTGGAAAGAAATGGGAGAATGGATATGGGGCGGAACTGGCTAAACGTGGAAGGATTAGAGACTTTAGGCAACGGGATGATATGTGCTTGCTTCCAAGCTGTTGGAAAGTGTGACGTAAAAAGGGAATAATTGAAAATATGAGTGAGGATAGGTAGTAGAATTGGTAGGATGGGGATAATCATTTTGGAGCAAATATTGTCATGCCCAGTAGCCGTAGAGGAAATGGATAACAGTGATTTTTTGACATCCTGTTCGGTCAACGGACTAAAGTTGAAGGGAGAGCAAGAAGGTACTGCGAGAAGCGCTAGCTCTTTGAGCGTATCAGATTTCACGCTCGGATTAAGGAAAACAGGAGAGTTGGAAAAGTGTTGGTTAAGAGCATTGATATCCACATGGTTACAATCCAAAGTGGGGGATTTACCAATGCCGTTGGACTTAAGAAATTTCCACACGGAAGTAGGATTGCGGTTATCGAGAGATTGATGGAAATGGCGCTTTTTTGCATCACGACACAGACGATTGCATAGGTTCCGCAGGGCTTTGTAAGAGTTAAGGCATACCTCTGTGCGATACCGTGTGTACCTTCTTTTTGCCTTATCCCTACGGGCCATCATAAGCTTAATACTATCAGTGATCCACGGGGCTGGGTTCCGCTTAATCCTCACTTTACGTTTGGGAGCATGACAATCATAAAATGACAGAATATTATTGTTCAAAATGCCCACCTTGTCGTCTATGCTGATGGCATTGTAGAGGCTAGACCAGTCAATATTGTTTGTATCACGCTGAAGCGCATCCAGATCAATACCCTTGAAGTGACGAAGAAAGTGAAATTGAGTTTTACGTTTGGGGGCACGAATTTTGTAAGAAAGGTAAATTAGATCATGATATGAAAAAGAAGCCGTCAGTTGTCCGTGAGTTGCAATGTGGTCAGTAGAAGAAACTATCATGAGATCTAGTAGAGATGGAGTACAGTTAGGGGCATGGTGAGTTTCAGTAAGAGGTAGAATATGAAGGTTAATGGAGGATAAGAGAGAAAGAAGTTTGAGAGAGCGACTGTCATTTTTGACGAGACAAGTATTAAAGTCTCCCATAAGAACTACGTGATCATAATTAGGGCACAAGTTGTTCAGAACAAGGTCCAGAGAATCAAAGTAGTCGACACGCAGGTTCGGATGTTATCATTTTAAAAGATAATAACTGGGTTTGTGTCTACAACAAGACTTAATCGTTTCCTCAAATTTTAATATTCCCAAATTGTTAATGTCAAACAATTTATTCAGATCAACAAGTATGTGTAATCAAAACCCAAAAGTATGCTAATAATGTGACCTCTGCAAGGAATTTGTGAGTGTATGTTTCTAAAGCAATAAGTCGCACGTATTAACTTCGATCGCTGGGTTGTATGAGACTGGACAAACAGAACACGTCCTAAACCAACAATCTACCATGAGATTCATTAAATATCAAAGACTGAATAGCGAATAGTTTTAAATTTTTTTGCTTAATCATATCTCAAAGTAATATTATAAATTTAATGAATAATAATTATAATTTGGTTGTTACGTTTTCGCGCGACCACTACTAAACCGATCATGAAACTTTGTACACATACTCGTATTCTTGGAGGAATTAGGAGTAACATAAGGACGTTGGCTTCAATGCGAGGAAGAGCGAAGGCGCGGGTAAAAGTTGGTAAATAATATTTTGAAGGCAAACTATTAAGGAGTATATAGAATATAAAGATATTAATATATCTTATTTGTATAAATGCCGCTGTAATATATTTCATAAATTCTATGGGACTTTCCTTTATTAACTAAATATCTATAATATAATGTAAGCTTTTTAATAATGACAGAATATGAATAATCAGTTTAGTTATTTTTTAGGTATGTACATCCTGAAATCCTTCCTTTTTAATTATTGGCGACCAATTATAGACTCCTATATTTCCAATACATTTGAAGAACCTACTTATAATTTACCTGCCATTCATTTATCGTTTCAAATATCATAAAATTGTTAGTAATCTTTGCACATCGCCGTTACGTACATACATTTAGAATTGAGACTAAATTTCACATAACTATGTCATTATAAATATTGGTATCCGCTGCCTATAAGACGGAACCAAATATCTTTGGTCATCAGCACGCGCCGAGGGAAATCTTTAGTTAGAATCAAATATTTTGTGGTCCGCT
This sequence comes from Nycteola revayana, assembly GCA_947037095.2. Taxonomy (NCBI): domain Eukaryota; kingdom Metazoa; phylum Arthropoda; class Insecta; order Lepidoptera; family Nolidae; genus Nycteola; species Nycteola revayana. The sequence goes on along the minus strand of OX344845.2, from coordinate 9,059,833 downwards.
AATGATGATGAAAATGTTATTTTATTGTCAGTTTGAACCCCGTTGTGTGTGTTTTATAATACCTATGACGATAACCATGTGCTGTAATTAGGTTAAATATGATTGAAACCATTATAAAATGCGTGTGTGTATGTATATTGGGGAGACACAATAAATTTAAAAAAGAAACTTGTATTATTTTGTAGTAGATGAAATAATTTAGTAGGTTAAATATTGGGATTTGTGGTATAGTATATAAAAAGTAATATCAATTTAATAATGTAAATGTAATGAAATGTAAATTGGTCCTCAATCTGAACGTCTGAACCGAGGAACCATTTGGTAACTCTAAAAATATGCAATGAATATTGATGAATATTTGGAATAAATTATAAATATTCATCAAACAAATCGCAATTATCTCCGTGGCCTAGCAAAATAAGTTACGCTTTAAGTCTCGGAGTTCGTAAACACGATGTCCACCACATACAAGAAATCTTTGTGTAAAATTGAAGGCCCGTGTCTGATTGGATGCAGTACCCTCCGTGCCTCGGAAAGCACTTTAAGCTATGGTCCCGATTGTTATAACATAATCTATAACTACTATAGGAATATAAGGAAACGGGCACTAGCGTTTCCCTCTGCGTTAAAACGTATTCACAAATGCGATCGCCAACCCGCCTGCCAAATGTGGTTATGATGGCCAAAACCCGTATACATTACACGAATGTATGATGAATTGCAATATTTAGCCTACTAAATTATTTAATCTAGTAATAAGTTCAGATTTAAATCTGATGTGGCTCCTCAATTCATAAATACACTAAATGCGTATCCATACACCCTAAAGGAGAAATATTTATGCAATATTTATGTAGTATATTTGCGAATACTTTACTGAGATATGAATTAATGGAATATGTCTATCTCTTTTTGATTAATATATTGCTGAGTAAGGCAGTGAGTCTGGTTACTTACAATAACATATATAAATATTTCAATTGAATTTCAAATGTTAGTAGAGAGTGCAGTATTTATATTTTTACCACTTTTGTTTTGGAAGCTGTAATGAGATGGTAGTGTAAATACATATCTTATGATAATTTTGTTGATGATGCATGGTGCTTTGTGTCACATAACTTCTAAAATAAGGGACGTATTAGATCAACTATGTAATACCAGCTAACTTATCGAACAGTCTAACAAGTCACGACGCAATAATTTCAGAACGCAATAATAGACAAATATGAATAAACTAATTTTAATTTCATTCCACACGATACATTTAGCCAAACAATGCTTTATACGACTAATGTACAAAACAAATATAATTAACCTTAAAAAATAAACCATTTTCGAGTTAAACTTGAATAATAATTGGATAGAATGAAGATGCTCTATTTTACACCGTTTTTGTTTTTTTTTCGGACGGACATACGTAGTTAGCCTCGAGGCTTTTGCTACTTCACCGGGCATAAAGACGAGTAGAGCGCCAGCCTTAATAAATGGTTTAAAAACTACAAACTAAGCAAACTGCGCAAGAGGGCTTGGACCTCGGCTCAAGGCGGTCGCTCGCGATGAGGTTGAGGGACAGCGGTGGATTTATACTAGGGGCAGACGGGGCTAGTGCCCGGGGCGGCAAATTTTCTAGGGCGGCAAAATTTGGAAAGTGTAAAAAAATATTTCCAGTCTTATCAAGATTTTTCAATATTATATATTTTTTTTAATTAATCATTTTTCATCAATTCAATATTCATGACACTAGCTGTAACAAACTATAGCGCAGAAAGATCGTTTTCATGTTTGAAAAGAGTTAAAAACTTCTTACGTTCTTCAATTAATTTGCACTACAAATAGACTCAATAGCTTAGCTATTCTACGCATCGAATCAGACGTACTTCAACGTTTAGATTGCGAAGGTTTAATCGTCCAATTTGCAATTTAAAAAGTCAGGCGTGTCTGCCTGTGAAAAAATTAATGTAAAACAATTATGAGTCACCCTTAGTGCAAAATTTATAATTCGTAGAAAAAAAATACAAATATTTTTTTATAATTTTGAAGTACATAATAAATAATAAATTTTCGGCGGTAAATAAGTTATTTTAATTAAAAAAAAGTTGTATAAACTATAAGTTTGAGTAAAATTTCAGTAATGAAGCGGCATTTTTTCTGGTGCCCAGGGGCGGCATAAGTTTAAATCCGGCCCTGTTGAGGGATTATGACTTTTAGTATTTTAGGGGGTGGTGTGCAACTGTCGCTCTACTTAACAATTCGCGGACCCAAAGTCCGATTCCGAGGACTTAGGGTCTACGAGGGCATCTCTATTTTACACCGTAATTGAAAAGTACAACAGAACATTGTGGCCACACGCTCTCAGTATTAATTTCGCACCAGTAGGTATACCTATATCAACGATCGCTAATGAGGGTTTAAAACAAACATTGTTACGCGCCCGGATGTTTAATTACAGCCATGGCTTTAATAAACAAACTCGTCCCAGCGAATTTTCTTTATAAACTCGCGTAAAAAAAATGTTTTTTCCCTTACTCAATAGCCCATTTACGTCCACTACTGAGCATGGGCCTTCTCTTAAAAGACTTTGGAAAGCCGGGTTGTTAAGCGATATTGCCATAATAAGCACGCTTGGCAGGTGATCGCATTAAGTTGGTAAATAACCTTGAGCTGATAGTTGCTGCTGCCCATCCATCAGCTGTATGTCCCAAAGTCGCTTCTTACGACACCCATGTAAAGATATGGGGTGTTCTATTTTAAGCCGGAAACCACACGGCAAATTGTTTATTTAATCCACAAGAATTTTAAATATTTCAAGGATAAAAAAGCCTTGAAGCATTGAAGTATAGATACAAAAATTAGTCCTGGCGTTTCAAGTTCATCATCTTTTGATTACTTGTATGCCACGGGCTTTTTTTATAATTATTAATTTTTTGAAATAAAATTCAGAATATTGTTTAAAAATGCAATTATTACAATTTGCATTTTTTAAAATATAATAAGGGTAATAACATTTATTATGAAGGAAGTTAAAATAATAATTAACTATCTATGCTACTTTATATTACTTAATAATAAAGTAATGATTGATACATCCGAATACTTATGATTAAATATAGAATATTGTTAGCAACTCTTAGTGGAAATGCTGCTTACATTAAAGTGTGAAATACAACATTTATGAGCATCCTCGGCGTCCGCTTTGCGTTAGTCTGCCAAACCCATTAATCATGCTAATTACGGTAGAATTTTGGGGAAAAGTACGAGTATTCGTCTTCGATTCTCTACCATAGGTGTAGGATAACTAACTGGTTTGGCAATCCAGTAGGAACCTATTTTTGAAATAGGTTCCTACTGGATTGGCTATGACTAAACAGCTACCTCGTACCTCATTGTGATAATTCATATATCTTATTTCCTAAACATGTTTATTACGGACGGACAAATGAAGTTAACTTATTGAATGGCTTTTACTACCTTGGGCCGAATAGCTTCGTGCGTACCCGGCCCCCGCCAACGGCGGATCGAAGGAGTGTCCGGGGGATTTTATTGGTGTAGGGTCCTCTCCTTCTGGCATGAGTTAGCATACCACGCTATGGAGATGGTGAGTCCCACTTATCCAAACAGCCAGCGAGCGATTTCGCTGCAGCGGCGGTGGGAATGCGTAAATGCATTTCCCCCCATACTTGATTCTTATTAAATGTTTAAAAAACTACAAACTAAGCAACCTGCGCAAGAGTGTTCCCTGTGGGACTTAGAACTCAGCTTAAGACGGTCGCGGGCTTTTATATTTTTAGGAGAGTTTCGTGCAACTCTGTTGTGCAGTTCGTGTGCCTCTCGACTTCGTGTGTACGAGGGTATCTGAAGGTTTTTTGCAAACTAATGGTTGGGTGGGTGAAGTCTTTCTAAATCTTTGTCATGTAAACATATTTTACCAATACACATATTTTACGTTACTTTGTAATCATGCTGTCAATCAGTATCTAACTATTATATATACTATCACTAATGAGACAGCTAGTAAATTTATAAAATGTAAAGAAGAGTAAGAAAACCAATCAAATTAGCTTGAGAATGTCACACGCTGGAAAAAGTCGGATCCAGGATTTATTTCGCATTAATCATAAAAATCCAGAGCTTTACGATACGTTATTTGACATTGATATGTATATCCATGGTTGGAGACCAATATCTTTTCGTTTCTGTCCGCAGTGGTCCAGTTTTCATTATATTAAGGGTTTGATGGTCCAATTAAGAGAATAATATCGCGGCATCAGCTATTGGATCTAAATAACATGCTTATTGTTTCGTTTCAGTTTTAGTTGTCATCCGGGTGACTTAGATTTGATATTGTTAGGTAATAGTACATTACGATATTAGACCGTTATGATGGTTATAACATGCGAGGCGGAATTTCAGCCCGATCCGAAGGCGAGGGCGTAATTGAGCCGAGCATGTTATAACCAATACGCACGTATATCGTACGACGTTTTTTAACACATTTGCGAGGAAACAGAAAAAAAAAACATTTTTCACAATACAAGTACAAAGAAAAGAAAATTTGAGAAAAATGGCGCGAGGATTATTTTCTGCCGTAGCTGCGTGAAAATGTTGGCAAAGACGTTAGAGCATGCAGCCAAGTTTTTAAATTACCGAATAAACTGATTTTTTTTATTTTTAATAAACTGAATCTGTGAATGCACACTGTTGCTTTCCCGCCATTTTAACAGCGCGCTAGCGCTGCCTACTGACTGGCGCCGCGCGGCGATTACTTCGAAATTTTAATAGCAACAGCGCGCGAAATGGCAAATAATACTGTTATGGAATTTGTATGGACTATAACTTAACTATTTGCTTTGGTAACACACGCGTTTTTTATGACCCGCTTTACATATTTAAAACCGGTGGAATTACATCAGCTTTACGAGCAACAGTGTTAAAAACATTTTAGGCAACAATTAGTTTTTGTTGGTTAGTTGCTAAACTACTACTAGTTTCCCACGCACAGCTTCACCCGCGTAGCTCTCGTCCCCGTAGGATCTTCATAATTAAATATTGTAATAGTGAAAGAACTTTTTAAATCGGTTCAGTAGTTTTGGTGTCTATTCAATGAAAACAAATAGTCCAATCTTTCTTCTTTATAACACAAGGACAGATCTAATAATGAAAGTCCCGTGCTATCATCATCATGAGCCCGTATATACATACACGGAGGTTAGTCCCGCAACCAATCAGACCCGGAAATAAATCTTACACTCAATACAAAGATTTCTTGCGTTGTGATTAAACCCACTACCTTTTAGATTTACCGCTATGCAACGGCAGCTAAATAATTCTACCGCTGTTACAGTAGAGTAGACTTTATTGAATATAACACTACTAATTTAAATATTTGCCTCTGGTGGTTTGAATTGTCGGGCTGAATCTAAAGGACCGCAACCGGCGTGGTCCGTTGGGATATCTACCACACCAATATCAATTATTAACAGATTTCTGTAGCCGCAGCTCATATTAGAATTTACAATTGACTCGATCCCAACGGGGAATATGGTTTAAAATGAGTTAATATGAGTTAGGACTAGTTTGGTGTGTGCAAGAAGTTGAAGATCAAGAATTCAATATAGCCGATGAATGAATTATGAAATAACGAAATTTATTCCGCACTTAGGTATTTACAAACACTTGTACAAACTAGTCAGTTTTTTTTTATAGAAAGTGGCTAAAATCAATGTTTATATTATTTGATCTTACAAATTTTATAATCCGCCTGTCCGTCTGTCGTGCGATACATGACACATTCGAATTGTTCTTGATTAACTATAACATACTTACCGTGTGGTACATATACTACCCGTGTGGTAACGGCTTAGAATTGATCACCCCACATCTTCCCATCGGTGTCGTAAGAGGCGACTAAGGGACATACAGCTGATGGATGGGCAGCAGGACCTATCAACTTAAGGTTACTTTACTACATTTTACTGCGAACACCAATCCAACTGCCAAGCTTGGTGATTATATTATCTTAAACGACGATGACTAGCCGAGGTATGTCAAGAGGAGGCGCATGTAAAGCAGTGGACGAAAAATATTTACAATTTGGATTACAAATAAATATGTAAAAAAAGTGATTATGCTTGAGCCTGAAGCACACACTGATAAAAATAATGATTTTTTACCAAATACGCCATGTATTTAGCCTGTACGTATTTGGGTCAATTGAAAGTCGATTGAGTCAAAAAGACAGTATTCGAGACAATTACATTGAAAAATTTGAGCAGAGGTAGGTACGAGGGTCAGTTTAGGGTAGAAATATTTTAGTCAAAAACCGTGTTTTTGAATGTAAGAAATCTAAGGTGCGTTCAGGCAAATAAGAGATGGTGCTAAGTACGTCCATGTATTTATCAGAAAAAAATATAAACTTTAATATAAATACTATATTAAGTTGATGTAAGTAAACATGTCTGTATTTTTCAATTGAATTGAATTGTTGTTGTGAGAAAAATATAAGTAAGCACGACAAATCTTTTTTATATTAACTCAATCAGGTATATTGTGTTGACTTAGTTGCATAAGAAGTTTCGTTAAATACTAACTCAATCATTGTAAGTACACCGTGTATTTGAGAGAACGATTCCCTTCAAGTACGTGCGGTACCTAAACCTAAGTCGTAACGTACTTCGCCGTATTTAAATACGTGGCGTATTTGACATAACTGAAACCAAGTTGAGGTAAAGTTTTCTTTTTATCAGTGCAGGAATAGATATTCCTGTTTACGTAGCCTGTGTTTCAGGCTACGTAAATAGGCTGTTAAAATAAAAAGTTCAGGTTATACGCTATTAGGTCGATAATGTCTCAAGATAAATCGCTATACAGCGATTTCGTACGGAGACATTTTGAATGACGTAGTTTTATACCTATGTATTACCGGCGCGCGGCGGCGCCTTTATCACATGAATAGTATTAAGTTTTAAATTAACTATTCACTGCTAGTAATTTTGTTGAGGCTCATAAATTCTTTTAAAATTAATTAAAAGTTTTACACTTTATAGCGTTTTATTCGACCTTCAGACCTTACAGCGTTGTTTTCGCTAAGACGAAATAATAACATAACAACCTCATTAGTGTTGCCTATCGATAGTCGACTATCGATATACTATCGGTAGTCTATCGATAGTTGACGTCATATCAATAGTATCGATAGTTTTACAAACTATTGATAGTATTGATAGTTTTAATCATTTAATGCAACGGTACTATTGATAATATCGATAGTATTACTTTAAAAATATCGATACTATCGATAGTATTATAATGTAATAGTATCGATACTATCGATACTATTGCTTCCAATCAAGAAAACTAAGTGTGTTAAGTTTACGACGCCGAATATCAGGAATAAGGGACCCGAAATAATAATAAACAACGAGGTTTTAGAGACCGTCAAATATACAGTCTTTCTGGGTATAACGCTAGACGAGAAATTACAATGGGGCTCCCATATATCGAGCTTAACTGGTAAATAAAGCTCCGCTGCCTACGCTGTCAGAAAAGTAAGGCAGCTGACCAATGTGGAAACTGCTCGTCTAGTTTACTTCAGCTATTTCCACAGTGTCATGTCTTACGGAATCCTGCTCTGGGGTAGGGCGGCTGACTTTAAAAGTATATTTATTTTACAAAAACGAGCGATTCGATCAATTTATCAGTTAAGTGCGAGGTTTTCCCTTAGAGAATTGTTTAAAGATTTAGATATATTAACAGTCGCTGCCCAATACATATACTCTTGTATTCTTTATGTTAGACAAAACATAAACTCATTTAAAAAAAGAAGCGACGTGCATAATTTAAACACTAGAAATAATCATAAATTATGTGCCGAATATCATCGTTTACAAAGAGTGCATTCTTCTTTTGTGGGTCTGGCTATTCGCATTTACAATAAAATACCGAAAAACTTACAAGACCTTTCATTTGTTAAATTTAAATTGGAAATTAAGAAAATTTTAATGAGAAAGGCTTATTACGCTCTGAATGACTATTTAAATGATAATAACGCTTGGTCGCTTGGCTAACCAGGAAAACGTAAAAATGTATTGAAGTCTTTAAGAATAAACGCTTGTATGACATTTTAATGTACCTATCGTATTTTGTATGATTATATCTATCATAACATTTAATGAAATGATTCATTTTGTATTTGACATTGCATATTATTTTTTATATATTTTACTGAAACATTCTACACAATGGTCAATCCAGATGTTACATACTAGATTCTGATACTCAAAACTGTAAGATCGTCATGCTCACAATAAAAGTCATTTCTTGCGGCGGCGATGTGGGACGGGTCGCCTCCTTCCCTCTGATATGGCGAGGGAGCCGATGGCTGTGTCACACGTCATACTCGTGAACGGGTGGTGCTTGCGGTGGCTGGTCGGCTTGCAGTTGAGGGTATTTACTTGTTATAACTAATTAATAGTCTTGTTGTCACATTGATAGTGTCTGGGTTGACATTGTTTAGGTTTGTTTATTTTAACTGTAAATGTGGATGGGGTGCAACCGACGTTATTTTATTATTTTCCTAATGTGCAAGAGTTTTCATCCGCTTGAGTAGAACAATTATCTTTTTTGTTTATTATTCTATGAAATAACTGTAAGGGGCGTGCCCCAGCCCACATACTGTGCAAACTGTATTAAAAATAATTATACATTAAAAAAAAAAAAGATACAGAAAAAAAGAAGACGGAAAAGAATAAACCGGAGTTTCTTTCTGAGTTTCTTCTCCGGGCCGTCCACTTAGGTAGCTAGAGAAACCTGCAGGTTAGCTAGGCTAGGATCCTCGCCGGACAGACCGAGGACCGCGTTAACCCTTGCCCCTGTCGTGTGATCCAGTGCCTGTAGTCCGTGCCAGTGATCACGTCCTCTATATTTCTCTTTACTTCTTGCTTGACCGGTCATTGCACTCTAAAATGTGTTATAATATTTTATATATATATTTTTTTTTTATTCATAAAATGTTTGAATAAAATAAATATAGTAAATAGATATTAACGTTAATATTAAGAGCTTGTTTACTAACACAAGACTGACAGATTTCTAGCACACCTGAAGTAAATTAAACATAATTTAATAGTAAATGTTACCTATTTATAATTAATTTTATATGCATTGTAAATTTTCTTGACAAGTACAAGTGTATGTAAATACCTAAGTGCTGAATAAAAATCGTTTATTTCGTTTATTTCGTTATTTCGTTTATAGTGTATTCTTGGACACGATGTTTTGGGTTCGATTCCCACCCAGAATAACCTTTTGTGATAGTTACAATAACAAAACATAGCTACAGATAGGTGTTCTGTGTCTGGGTGTCCTTTCTTTATGTCCGTGAATTATTTGTTTGTAAACTCCTTCCACGGCCCGAAATTTAGGTAAATAGGGCAAGACTTAAAAAAAAATGTAGTGACGATTAACGACCAAGCCGGCCTGTTCTGGGTGGGTAGTTGGGTACTAGTGGAGTCAAAGAAAACACTGTGTACTGTTCTTGTGCTGGTTATTCCCAACAGTTTGTTAAAATATATCCATCGACCCTATAAACGATGTGAACACAACGCTTGTGACTTATAACTTATTAATTACAACGTCATCTATCGAGTAATACAAAAACTAATATTATCAGAACAGTTTTTGAACTTTGGCCGTGAACAGTCGACCAATTTATCTAACAAGACGTTTCATAACATAGATTACCTACTTTTTTTAAAACGTTGGAAATCTCCTTAAGGTTCTCAGGCGTTAAGAGGCCGTGAATCGGGTATTTGTACACTTTGTCGAGGACTTTTCAAAGCGGTAGGCAGGGAGAATTCGCCTCCTTTATCTATCTCCTTTGCGCAAGAAACGCAGCATGATAAAGTTATATAGTATCTAAAGACAACATTCCTACGGGAACGGAAGCAATGCGGGTGAAGCTAGGGAGTTAATAGATTATAATTTACTACCCTTGGATTAGGTACAAACTTATTATGGTACCGTGCATATATTTTTAGATACCTACCTAAAAATATATGCACGGTACCATAACAAGTTTAGGTCTTATTTTCCAATAAAGCTCTTGGACCTAAAAAATAAGTGAAGCGCAATGTATGACCTCGTTTTTAAGTAACTTAATCGGGCATAATATGGGTACCTAAACTTCAAGCTCTGCACCACCGTTCTTTGACTTTGAGTTTAAAAAATCCGAACGCCGAACGCCACTCGGAAAACGTTTTTGGTCTTGTTAGTTTACGTTTACTTGTTAGTCTTTTGAATATCATTATTTTGAAGATTTGCAAAAGCCCTTTCGTACATGGTAGATGTACGAAAAGAAATTTAGTGCCCGTAAGATATAGTTTAAAAAGGCTAAAATGGTACATGCTATTATAATAAACAGAAAAAGCTTGTGCTTTTGTATGTTTATTTCGAATAAACTCAAGAACTACTGGACGGATTTCGATTATTCTTCCATCATTAGAATGCTACATTATCCCTGAGTAACATAGGATATTTATTTTTTACTAGAAATCCGCTCCGGGCCGCTAGAATATAATAAAATGCTTACCTCCGTGGCGTAGCGATGTACGTCTTGCTTTAAAGAGGTCGTGGGTTTGATTACTACGTTTGACAAGAAATTAAACTTTTTCGACTTCTTTTCGGGTATTGTGGTCCTCTTTCGGACGGCGGGAAAACAGGTTGAGGCGTTGGTCCCAATCGTTATCATTACGTATAACAATCATAAGGGAATGGGCAGCATCGTGTTCCCTGTTTGTCACATAACACTGCGGTCACACACTCGCCTGCCTAGCGTGGTGTCTGGCAAAAACTCTCTGTCGACAGAAGGCGCTTGTTCCGCAGAGGACGCTATACGGGATGATTATGATTATAAAAAACAAGTCAATCAAACCTCCAACTGCCAAAAGTTTAAGAACAATTATTGATGAACTAGTTTCCCGCGCGCGGTTTCACCCGCGTAACTCCCGTTCCCGTAGAAACTTTATAATAAAATATAGCTTATAGCTTTCCTCGATAAATGGGCTATCTAACACTGAAATATTTTTTTAAATCGGACCAGTAGTTCCTGTGATTAGCGCGTTCATGAAAACAAACTCTGCAGCTTTATAATATTAGTATAGATATACTCTTTGGAATATACCAAAAGGTCACAAGAACTAAAGATCACACATATCACACATATACATAGACACAGAAGAATCCTTGCATGTATTGTAACAATAAATAATGTTATGGATGGATTAAGTAATTCTTTATTTATTTATTAACAATAATTATAATATTTGATTAGGTATATAAAATCGGTATTCAATAATCAAATTCACCTTTTACGTGGTTTATTATCTGAAGGTTCGTTTAAACGAAGCGTTGTATTTGTCATAAAAAACCTGAGCTAATTTTAGCGAGTGTCCGGGATAGGAAGGGTCTAGTAACGAGGGATCATCAGATAAACGCCTCAGTGGCCACCCTGCCGTTGTACCTGCCCTCTGTTCACACATGCTCTGAGTTTGCTTAGTTACCCGTGTAGAGATTGTAGCAGCCATACAAGCTTAACTTCGGGATGTGACCCTCTTTTTAGTAAACAATAGGCAGTATAGATAGTGTGATAGTTATCAGCCCAATTAAAAGATAAAGGCGTAATAAGGCCTAGCTTCTGTTAGTAAAATTGTCTTTTGATTTACTGCTAACTTTGGACTTGGAACAAAAGGCTTTGGACTTATATTTTTACTAACTTCCCCGCGTTCCGATCACCCGCGTAGCTCCTGTTCCCGCAGTAGCTTTTATTTTCATTTTATTTGTTTTTTTTAAGACTACCGCACTAGGAAAATTAATCCCTGTGTTGCGGGAAACTTTACAAACATTCAATTCACGAACACAAATTAGACAGACTCAGAACAACCATCTGTGGTTCACACAAATAATTGTCCCGGCCTAACCCAGAAAACCTGGTGTCGGAAACAACTTTCACTCCCTTATGAGTTGAATTTTACTAAATCCTTTCTTAGTGGATCTCTACGTCACACAAGGAATCAACGGTCCAAATATCACGTGTCAGTCAAGAGTCAAGACATGTTACAGTAAATTTACAATCTATATCTATAAATATATAGATTGTTAATTCACTTTTCACATCTATAATAGACACATGATCATTTTTTAATATAAAAAATATACTAGCAATTTTGAACTGTTGTTGGTATAATGCTTATCAATTTACTGAAGTTCTACAAACATTTCTTGTTCAACAAATCCTATAGATATAAATTGGTGCAATCTTATTAAGTTTCTACGAAATTACTCAAATCTACCATAAACAGAGGGCGGCCGTGTTTTATTGGTCTAATAATATTTTTTCAGGCGCTTGCCGTTTTCATCTCTTCTCCGCAGAATAATATTAAACGCTTAAAGCGTCATAAAATATGAAAAAGCCGTGGCGGAAATCATAAAGCCCACAGTTGTGGGATTTTGTAAGATTATTGACACGCTAAAATTTTTGAACTTACATAAAGTAAGTAAATATAACATTCATAAATTACACAGCAATTAAACTTATTTCAGTTTAACCTTATCGGAAGGAAAAAGTTATGGCACGTTTATGGGAATTTTATAAAAGTTTACTTGAATTCCTTTAAACAAAAATCTATTATCAAAGGGAAATAAATAACATCCGAAGAAAGCATTGTTGTTTTTATTATTTATCCCAAAACAATTTTGCAATGGGATTTGTACTATGTGGCACTACTACATATTTAGTCTTTGTTGCAAATTTTGTGTATAAATCAATGCTTCTGTAAAAAATGTTTGTGAGGATTTTTGGTGTCGACACCATTCGCCCTCTTCAGGTCGAATAAAATGATAATATTTTTTTGTGAAGATCAAGGTCCATGGGGCAAATGGTGCTGAGACCTAATTTTTAACGTCACTTATTCTCTGGAAAGTCAAAAATACGATCCAATTATTTACAATCAAAATCGTGCATAAGCTTCCGCAGACAATGTCGTTATTAAGTAAAATCAAATTACTTATATAGAAAGATTTTAGTACCTACCTACTACCTAGAATTAACTCTCACCTAGTAGGTAAATCAAAATTGTTGACAAAAAATATATATAATTAAAGGTTCCTACGGGGATACGCGGTAAAAAATATTTTTTTGCGAAATGCTGAAGTAATAAAATTGCCCTACTTATAATAAAAAATAAAAGTCATTTTAGCGATGAATCTACCGAATCCGATATTTTGACGTTGCGCTGAATAATTTATGATGGAAAAGTAAATTGTTTTTTTTTATCGCTGAACGAACCAGAATGTGATAAGGTAATTTGAGAAGTTTTGTTCTTTAACAAAACTTCTCAAATTACCTAAAAATATAAAAATAAAGATAGAGAGTAGAGAACCTATCCATTGGTAAGCAGTGGGTAGGTATCTACTGACGCGGACAGTTTTTCTTTGGAATAAAAACATACCTAATGTCAGAGTTACAGTTAATAATATTTGGAGCCAGTGGAGTCAACTGTCTTTTTGGGAATAACTATTGACTCCAAATTGCAATGGGGCCCACATATTGAGAAACTATCAGGAAAACTTAGCTCTGCGGCCTATGCTGTTAAAACTATGAGACGACTCACTGATTTGGATACTACTAGAATGGTTTACTTTAGTTATTTTCATAGCGTAATGTCTTATGGAATTCTTCTGTGGGGAAACTGTGCGGACATTGACACCATTTTTGTACTACAGAAACGAGCTGTAAGGTCTATATATAAACTTGGTCCGCGGGTTTCCCTACGGGAGAAATTCAAAGAGACTAATATTCTTACAGTCGCATCACAATATGTCTATGAAAACCTTTTATATGTTCATAAGAATAAAGATAGTTTTAAGAAAAAAAGCGACACTCATAATGTTAATACTAGATCTAAGTATAATCTCGTTTTACATGCTACACGTCTCCACAAAATTAGCAATTCTTTTATGGGGCAATGTATACGCTTCTACAACTAACTTCCTAATAATGTTAGAGATCTTTCAACAAACAAGTTTAAACGATATATCAAAGATAAATTATGTAAAAAGGCTTATTATAAAATGGGATAAAATATAATGACCACCAAAAATATATACTTGACACCAGAAAAATAAAGTCTAAAATTATAATAGTACTAGCTATTTTAGTCACGACTGCACTTCAAATTGTATTCGAACACCAAATGTAGTAAATGATCACCAAATGTAGTAAATGATCACCAAATCTTAGCGAGCAAATGATTGCGCTATTCTACCTTAATAAAATCAATGAAAAATGACAATCGGTTAGGTTAGGTTAGAACTGCGGCCATACAACGCACGAGCCGAGCGAGCGAAGCGAGCGGTGCCGCGGTAGCGGCCGGCGAGTGCCAGAACCGAATAGTAAATTAGTAAAACATTTAGGTACTTTTGGTGATCATTTACTACTTTTGGTGATCATTTACTACTTTTGGGTTAACAATGATTTATTTGGAGTCATTTTGCTTAAATACGATAGCGAAATGTTAAAACTTTGGTTACCATTTTACATTAAAATGCGGGTTTAATTTTGGTGATCATTTTTACTATATCTGATGGTAAGTTAAACATAAGCCTTATAAAATTTCTGATTATGTTAATGACAAAACTGCTTGGGAGTGAGTTGCTCTGAAACAATACTGCTTTATTAATCATTGTAAAATATAATTTATTTAAAAAAAAGGATTCCTCTGAGTTTCTTGCCAGTTCTTCTCAGAGTTGCCACGTCCAGAACTGGTGGTAGTAAAAGAATGGGACGCATCATAAGAACATGATTTAAAATATTTTAAATGTGTCTATTTGAATAAAGAATTTTTGACTTTGACTTTGAAATACGTATAATAATTTTAACTCAAATCTATAAGACCACGACTTCGTTTGAAAAGTGATCACGAACTTACATACCAACTTTCATCCTCCATTTTAACCCCTCAAGACTTTTTAAAACCAATTAAAGGTAACCTTTGTACTTCCCTAATGTCCAGTCTAGCTTTATACCAAATTACATTAAAATCGTTGAGTTGTTTAGACGTAAATACATAACTGTCAGATTTATAATGTTAGTAAGGATTACGTCCGCATATATGCGTTTAACTTTTCTAAAATATTAACTGCCCCTTGACAACTCGTCGGTATATTTTCCAAGTTAATTATTACTATTCCCCGTGGCTATGTTCACTACTCCACTTAGGTTTCCTTAACTAACTACTCGGGAACCGCCACAGACATTGTACCTATATGTTGTTTCTACCTGACTAATCTAGGGTTGTATAGGATTTTATGTATTATGTTCTTGTTCAGGGTGAAATTGATGAGTTTCTTTCAATGTTTTCATTAAAATACTCTTACCAATTTGTAGGTAAATATTCTGCTAAATGAGTTGCTCTCCTAATCCATGCATTCTACATTCGATGTTCTTCTAATCTACACAGGCTCAAAAAACAGTTTGTAGTATTCATACATTATTTGCATGTAAATACAAATTTACTCGGTGTAACGTATTTCTGAACTGTTCTTGCCTTTGCCTTTGTTTATTTTTAATTAAGGTGTGGTTTCGGGCTATCCGCTTCCGCTAAGCCGGTAAGCGCTGCACATAATCATAAAACAAAGTAAGAGGACTCAATTCTGTTAATCTCATTCAACGGCAAATAGAAACGGAAGCTAGTTTGCTTTCAAGGTGTCACTTCTTACGATGTACTTACATATATTTTCTAATGAACCAGGCATGTTAATGCGTCGACAAAGAGAACAAAGCATACTTCATATCGTAAATTCAATAAATTATATGAATACGACTCTGTTCCATTACAATTTCCGGCAGAAACTCGGAACTTATTACATTTCGTATTGTTACAATGTCTTCCCTTTACTAAGCTCGCTTTATTTTGTTATTCAACAAATGTTATTGTGCTTAACTTTAAATACCCCCCGGCAGCGACCACCCTGAGTTGAGGTCCAAATACCACTGGGAGCACCCTCTTGCACAGTAGTTGGCAGTTTATAACCATTTAATTAGGCTGCTTACAGCCTGGTGAAAAAAAAAAAATTCTTCGGTCTTCAATATCCGGTAGAGATAATGGTAAAAAAAATATTAATTAGATTTCCACAAATATTATTGTACAAATAGGAAAAGTAAATGGAATAAATATTCCGCATGTTTTGGCTCGGTTGTGCGTCAGACCCATTTGTACCAAAGCTACGTGACTTCTGAATTGGTATTTATGGTTTTAGTTAATTTGAACACATTATTCATTAAACCAATGGACATTATCTGGAAAATTGTAAAGGATTTGTTTAATATTGGGTACCTTCAAATACGTTTTTATTATTTTGCTGGACGGCTGTCGGAACACATGAAAGGCAAAATGATTATTTTGCCCGAGGCAAGGAAAAATTGAACGTCTGAATATTACGCTTGTGTTCAAGGCTGAATGAGCACATTAAATATTTAGAAGTTGGGTAAAGCGAGTATTGGAATGATTAACGTTCTGTCCAATATGTATGTAAATAGTTCCAACAATTTGGTTGATGTGAAAATAGCAAACATTTGTTTTGGCTCGATATATTATTGTATATTAATTTGAAACTGTTGTTTAAATATTTCCAACATAACGTTCGATGTGTTTATTTATTGAACTGTTTACTTTTGTGATCGACGCTAAATATAGGTTGTAAGTATAAATAAGGCTTATAATTTATAAACCTTAAACATTAGTTTTAAATGTGCTTTGCTTAATTTTAAATGAACAAAATCTGGTAAGGTGATTCGCTCAAGAAACTACTAAAGTGAGGTAATTTCCTTACACAAATTTTGTTAGGAAATTAACTTCATGTTAAGTTTCGAAAACACACGCCAAGTATTCAGCGCAGATGGGAACTACTATTTAGCCAACATCAACATTCTGTGAACTCAGACCCGAATCTGAATATTTGATAAATTGTTAAGATAACGATATTGTTAACAATATTGCCCATAATCTTTAACGCTTTGCACTACTTTATAGTAAGAATAAAATTGTCACTAAGTTTAATTATGGAACACCTACTTCTAGGGAGCTAAGTGTTAATTACAAAAAATAATGTATTATAAGTCTGGTGAGTAGCCGGGCCATTCGAAAGGCGCTCTGGTAAATGCACCGAGCTTGGATTCTGTAATGAAAAGACTTCGCTCCCATTAAGAGGTGAAAAAATGTCTTTAATTAACAGTCAAGCCAGTTTTATTTTCTGTAGAAGGCATCAAAGCAATTAGCAGAACCTTGGAGTAAGAATGAGAAGAAAATCAAACAAAGCACATTAACAAAAATACTTTAACTCTTTACGAAAAATGTTTGAAATTGTTACGGAATTCAGAAAAAATGTTCCCTTTTTAAACCTTGATTGTCATAAATATGCCTTTGTATTCATTACATATTTTTTAATAAAAGGAATTGTTAACTTATTTCTTGGTAATATGTATTTAAAAAGGGTTCGTTTAACAATTGAAAAATAAAACATGAAAATGGTAATTAAGTTGTTAATTTACAATACTTTAGATTTTTGACTACAGATTTCGTTGAGAGCAAAAATAAAGGAGTTTCATTAAAAAAAACCTGTTAAGTATGTTACGCAAAAAATAAACTTCTCAGAGTCAGGCTTTGTTAAATATTTTAAAACTTTGCAGCTTAAAATCAATTTAGACATATAACTAAGTAATTGATAAATTTTGTAGGATATTATTTTACATAAATGAATAAAATACATGAATAGACCAATTTCGCTAATTCGTTTTTTTATGTGTTTATGTACCAAGAGATGCTTCTTATAAATGTAAAAAATAAATAAAATTAGATAATTTAAACTCCATATAAAAATTTCTAATATAAACTTAGCACTTTCGACAATATAAACTTGTAAATATAATGTTATGGCGTGTGACATTGACCGAATGAGTGCTGCTCTCGGTGCAAATCACGGTAAGTTCAGAGATATTACTCCTAAAATTAAAAGTTCAATTTAATTTAGAGTTTTAGTTAACACAGGATAACGTCTGTCGGGTCAGCTAGTTTAAAATAAAAATACTACTATTCTAAATCTATACTATTTGGCAAGGTTCCCAAAATGAGCAGCATTACCCCGTTGAATGGCAATGCTTACCTGCTGTGTAAAATAAAATAATAATATAGAATTCTTTAGAATTCAAATGATTATTTTAAAAGTTCTAAAGAATCATTCAATCAGAGAATTTGATTGAATGATTCTTCAAAGCCATTTAAAATCTCACTTTTCTAATATTACTCAATTCACTGATTTCGGTTTCATCCAACTCCAATTTTATGTATCTATTTTTTTTTCAATTTGTTTTCAGCTCATTACATTAATGCGGATTTCACATTACCTAAATAAATTTACTGTGGCACGTTCTTTACATACATTCTCGATAGGCGATGCCAAAATTTGCCGTCGAAAAGTCGTTTATTTTTTTTCCAATCGACATTTATATTTCGTAATCTCGTTTATTTAGTTATTTATACGTGATGAATACTACAACCCAATAATGATAATTATAATTCAAAGAGATCATATCGCTACTAGTGACATGATCTTATTAAAATTGTCACAAATTTGGAGTTATGTACTCCTAATTTGTGTCAATTATATTTCTGTGTACCTAATAAGGAAGATGGGTATTTCCAGTATTAAGAATAGACACTTCAGTTGTATATACTTACTTTGTATTTTATTGCACACATTCAAACATATTTCTAGAGCTCAGAAGCATAAGATTGGATGTGCCATTACACTTCAGAAACATTCGCCGTATGTGCCTTTATCGTAAACTGGCACTTACGACCAAATGCTTCTAAAGTTTTCTAGTACATTCGACCTGAGTTGTTGACGCATATGTACCTAGGACAGACAGTCCAATTAGGTAGGTCCAACTTCGAGAAGGAGGTCAATCGCCGAATTCAACTCGGATGGGCAGCGTTCGGGAAACTTCGCAACGTCTTTTCCTCCAATATACCTCAGTGCCTGAAGACGAAAGTCTTCAACCAGTGCGTGTTGCCAGTGATGACCTATGGATCCGAAACGTGGTCCTTTACTATAGGTCTTATGAACAGGCTCGGAGTCGCTCAACGAGCTATGGAGAGGGCTATGCTCGGGGTTTCTCTACGAGATCGAATCAGAAATGAGGAGATATGTAGAAGAACGCGGGTTACCGACATAGCCCAACGGATTAGTTCGTTGAAGTGGCAATGGGCAGGCCATATAGCACGGAGAACAGATGGCCGTTGGGGCCGAAAAGTTCTCCGAAAAGTTAAGTAGGACGTCCACCTACTAGATGGACGGATGATCTGGTTAAGGTCGCGGGATCACGGTGGATGCAGGCCGCTTCTAACCGCAACAACTGGAGATCTATGAGGGAGGCCTATGTCCAGCAGTGGACGTCCTACGGCTGAAATGATGATGACATTCGACCTTATGCTTCTGCGGTCTAGATTTATAGGACTTTACAAACTGCGCGCGGAACTATTGTCCGTTTTGTGTGAACATTCCTCTGGAGACCTTAAAAAAAAATATAAACATGGATAGAGAGTTAAAGAATGAAAGAAAAAAACACATTACAATTAAATAATGTTTTAATAATATCTTCTATTTACACATGTAATATATGTAATGTAGATGATTATATTTACAAATTATTTTCCACTACTTCGCGGTCTTTGATCATATAATTCGTTACAATAAAAAATATTATCTAATATAAGAGTTTCCATTTTAATTTTTTGTATAACATTTCGTATGGGTAATGTATATTTTAATTTCAAGAGTAGGTCAAAAAAATCAAAATCATATATCAAAGACCTTGAGATACGCAATGAAATATCACATGTTAAAAATATTTTCATCGTAAAAATAACTTAACGCTAAATCTTCATTGCTAACTATTGATAAGAAATACGTATATTAAGATGATTGTACTACCTTACCAATGAAAGCAAAGTTGCCTTTGGACCTAACCCTACGCTACCGTCAAATAAGGGTTTACTGAATTTAAATCACTTTAAGTACTTATAAGAGGTAGAATTTATTAAATAGGCCCTCGAAATATTCTTAACATTTAAGATTCTGTTCACATCAGGATTATTATAAAAAGTAGATAATGTTATTCGGTTACATGGCATTGCCACATTTAAATGAATCAAATTGATGAAACAAGTCCTGAATCGCGCAAACGAGTTTATCACCTACGTAGCAAATTGTAAGTACTACTTCTTAACAAAAGTTATAGTAGGTAAAGCTAGGATATGATTATATCCTAGCTGTCTCCAACATATTGAGCTTGCCTATCATATAAAATCACATTGATAGCTAATTTATTGCGTTTCATTAATAATTATCTCATATTCATAGAATAGTGGCAAGAACATTATTCGAATATCGGAATGAAATCTTAGTGTTCGTGAATATTTATTACCAAGGCCACTTTATGTATATGAACAAACCAGGTATCCCGATTACGTTATACAATTACATTCTAATTATAAAGGCTGATAAAATATCAATGAGGAACGGTTTCCAGTATCTACATACAAAAGATAGTGTAGATAGATTCATTGTTTCTCTACAAATTGATAATTTTAATATTCGAATATTTTATATGACATTTAAAAAAAAAACATACTGAAGTGGATATCTTGAAAATAGTAAATTTTACTATAGATCACGAATTGGAAAGGGACATTATTTTATCACGCCGGATCTGGCGGATATATTTAATAAATTGCGGGCCACTGTCTTTTAAGGGATGAAACGCAGTAGTTTATTGAAAGTTCTTTACAGTAAATGTATCGAGGGTGATACAGTAAAATCGAGTAAGTAACAGTTGCTATACGTGGTATTACCACGTTATTTCATCTGTCAAAAATATTTTCGTTAAACAAATTTTGTACATTTGATTTTCAACCTTATTGGCTATTGTCATTACGCGGTATTGCATTATCACCAACGATATGTATGAAGTGATTTAATCAAATCACGATAAGGTGCCATCCATAAAGTACGCCACAAGAAATTCATGATTTTTTGATCCCTCCTCCTTATTGTAGCTAGTCACATTTGTAAGACTCCCTTATGTTTCATCTCATGTTTAGCAATTTTAGATCTTAAAATTGTTCTTAAATTAAAATCAAAGGCTGTCGGCGCATGACACTAATAGAGCAAGCATGAACACATAACAATACATATACTAACGTACATAGCAATTTTAACAGTAGATATGTTACATAGAGTAGAAAATATTTTAATGTTTTTCATTGATAGGTTAAATCTCGTGATGTTTTAATAACTAGATATTAGTACATATATTATATTTTTAACTTTGATGTCACGAAACTCAGGACTCCTCCCACCCCATTTCACACAATGTTACACTACACTAACCTCCTCTTCCCCCTTTATATGTGTGACGGACTTAATGGATGGTCCCTAATGTGGTTTGCGGATGTAGACAGATGATTGATACATGTCATGAGTGAAGCATGAGGATAGTGGGAATGAGACGCCACTGATAGATCCAACTAATGGGATTTAATTATTAAATGACAGAACTATAAACGTATGCAATCTGTATCATGATGTATTGTTAAAAAGCGTCAATTACTTTCCCACGAGGCATTCCGATGTCAAGTAGCTTGTATTTAACGTTAAATTCCAATTTATAAATTATCTTTTACCTTTTTCTATCTGTTTTCATGATCTAATTTAGCAGAGAGAAGGTTTAAAAAAGAATTAATATACATTTTTAGATACTTTTGTTATTATTTAGGTAAAGCGACATTTAATCAATAGACAATTATCGTGTTTACGATTAAACATAGAGTTTGTATGCTCGCCGTTCGGAGTAAATACGGTAGAAAATAACAGGATGGTGCAATTATCCGTTCGCATAGATTCAGCTCGCTCAGCAAACATTCAATACGTATATCTGTTGCCAAATCCAAGTGATATCGGAACTCCGTCTACTTTGCAAGTGGGTTAACGACCCTACAATGACTCGCGTATGTGACAAACTCCAATCTCCGCTTTAAACAAAGCAATAACATTACCCGAACAACTCAGTACTCGAGAATAGGAGGCAAGTACGAAGTACACAGTCATTTATTATAACTTCGCGATAAAATCTGCGAACAATGACGTCAATTTACAACTTATTACAATGCGGCCATTTCGAAATGATATACACACAACCTTACACTTTACATAGCGTTAAAGCTCAGAGTAAATTGTCCTTACTTACATATTCGATTCAGGGTGTGTTTACATATTATTATTTATTGATTATAAGGTCATGGTAACTATGAAATCGTTTAATTTTGGTGTTTTAACTTATACTTAGGTACCTACCTATTATTTAAATCTAAATAAAGCTTATAAGGAGCGCATTTTATCAAATGTACAATTTTAATTTAAGTAAATAAAATATTTTTTAATGTGGGGCAATGAGTATCTATGGAACATAGAAATGGGAAGAAATTTTTCTTGAACATTTTTAAATATAAAGACGCTTACCAGGTAAATTTGAATATTGCTGTTGTCTTAAAGTTTAATTTAGGTAATTTAAAGAGAATTTAATTTTTTAAATATACTACGGTATCTACGTAGTCAGTATAAAAAATGGATGGAATACCTAATATAGTAATTTTAATACGCATTGAGCAAATGTTACAAAATTACAATGTACAATCGCGTACACATTTCGATATCATTTATAGTCTTGTTAACCGCCACTATGTGAAAAGTACAGCTGTTAAATTACTAGGGGCGTTCTTTGAGCAAAATGCCCGATTCTTTTGTAAGATTAGCCGCTGGGAGTTGTGAATAATCAATGTGATTTCTGGCGTCGTGTAGATCCGCTGATAATCTTGAGGAGTTTTACCGCAGGAGCTTCGAACGCTAGCGAGATCACGAAGGACGCGAGGAACGCCATCACCGCGTAGCCTGCGTATATCGCCAGCTGTAACGGAAAATGTTAGGTTTACATTCTGCGGAACACTTTTATGTAATATATGTATGAGACGATGTGACAAGATTTTTTCAATTTATTTTAGTACCAATTGTCTCCGAAAGTACCTATGTGGTTTCAGTTAGTCTTAATCTCACAGCACAATAACGGTAAAGATGCAATAATATGTACCTATATAGTATCAATACTAAACTTTTCATTTTCATTTAATTATCCAATATTTATATGTTTTTACCCTATTTAATTATTTAAAAAAATTGTATATAAATAGAGTGTTATATAACAGGAGGCAATAATATTTATTATCTGAGAATCTGTAATAGATGTTATTGCTTCGGGAAAATTAAGGCTAACAAAATAAAAGCTATCTATTTACTTCTGTATACTCAATGAGACATACAATTTGCATGGACATGTATAATGTGTCTAGAGACATAAAAAATGTCAATTAAAATTGTTTGTGTTGTGTATTTTAAATAATTTGTTAATATTATGTCTATTTAAATAAAATAATGCCAAAATACTATTTAAGCCTTGCAATTTAATTGATCACAAAATTGCAAAAGTATTTAGGTACTGTGTGTGTTAGCAACACAACTGCAGAACGACGAAGAACACAAAAAGTTTAAAAGAAATCAAATCATGGCAGAACACAGCAGTTTCAGACCCTTCAACGTACAAAGTTGAGAAGATATCAAAGTATAAAAAGTTTAAATTTGATTCTGGAGTCGCTAAAGAGACACATGGGACCGTTTTGTTTTTACTAGACGCTATTAATATTTCGACGAGTTGAGAAATAAAGTTAAATAAATAAATTTATGAGAAACTACAAAAAATTGAGTGCACATAAATAGCATTAATGAAATCTAACTGAGTATTAACTTCATATATATACATATCGTGCCTTTCATTTATTTTAGCAAAGAGCTGAGAGCTCCTTTGTTTCAGATTTCCTCGTTAATTAAGCTTCTTCTTACTCCTAGTAAATGTATTTCTTTGCTTAAGATGTTCGCACTGTTACTACATATTTAGCGAAGAATTAGTCGATATTCGTAGATAATTTTTAACTGTTAAGTTGATAATTTTCATTTTTCGAATGAAAGAAGCAATAAAGCTTAAATGTTTTAAAGAAATATGTATACTATATAGTTATAACTTAATAATCTTGACTAAATGCTGGAAAAGTGCTAGTTTATGAAACGTCAAAATTTCTTAGAACTTTCAAGGCATTTTTTGATCTTTTACAAATTACTTTCATGATATAATAAGAACTTGGTTATAACGAACCATTGTTCATGTTGTATATGGAAATGTCATGAAGGGATAACAAGATTTTCATAGTTTATTAGACTACATAGGTTCAGAGTACTTTCTACTTTACATAAAGTTTTTAATATTATTTAAATATTAGTTTATTATGTTAGATATGCTAATTTTATAAAAGATGTTAGGTTACCTACTGAGCTGGTAAGAGAGGTGAGAGATGTGAAGGTCACACAAAATCGTTTTGATTTCTTACATCTTTCAGCGATTTTGTGATTATAATGTACAATTTAATGTTAAATGTGGTTAACAGTGTTCAAAAAGTGTAATTGGTGTCCAGATTTCTGTCTAGCTGCCTAGAGAGATTTTACATTGTTACCCTCCCACGCGCGGTTTCACCTACGTGGTTCCCGTTGCCCTGTAGCCTTATTCAATAAATGGGCTATATAACACTAAAAGATTTTCAAATCGGACCAGTAGTTCCTGCGATTAGCGCGTACAACCATATTGATTGAAAAATGTTTTCATTACTGTATATAATTCCTCAGTACCAAAGACTTGTCTATCGAGTCATAGTCATGTCGTTACGTAAATACCCCCTATACTTTAGTCGTCTTTCATACGGTTCTATCTTATGAAACATATCATCAATGGATCTATTTTTCTTTGCTTGTTTATTCAACGTACATTTTATTTGCTAAAATAAAATTGAGCCAATGTAAATCTTGAGAACATCTAAGACCACTTAAATACCTTAAAATAAGCGATGGTGCTTTTAATTTAAGCGTTAATTAAATACTACGAATTATAATTAAATTACAAAAAGCACCATTTAGCACCACCGTTTCAGAAAGTTTAAATATGTTTTTAAAGATTCAAACAGCTGTAATACGAGTACACAAATTGACAGGTTACGCACGAAAGGCTCGAAAAGCACAAAAACGGTTACAATTTATGTACCTTACTCTTACTCATATTTCACAGAAATTAAATCCAGTGTTTTAGACTGATGCCATATTGGGCCTTCGATTTTCTAGAGATTTTCTAACAACGTAATTACTGTTATTCATCTATAAAAGGTCTACCACAGGACATGATTTTTATATAGGCAACACATTTCTTTTTCGGTTTCGCTGTATCATGATGAAAGTTAAACGATGAGTCATATATGATTTTATTTCAAATGCCGGCTCAATGTACCTTGGGCGGCTCGATAATCCGTTAACCAACAAGACTTGGAAGTATTCTATATAGTCGATTGTTGTACAAAGATTGCAACTCGGCAAATGTGGGAAATTATATTAATGATTTTCGACATTTTAGGGGACACAACCTTCAGCTTAATTAAGATTATCATTAATATTGCTCCTACTTTTAATTAAATTACTTATATATAATGTATTCAATATACTTGTACAAATATCTGTGGAAGCAGACAAAAATAATGCTGAGCTTTAGAGTGAAATCGAAATATTATTTAATTGCATTCAATGGGAAAACCTTAATAGGTTTGAATGAATGAAAACTAATTCTCCAATGCTACATTAGCTAAAATGTTATTTATCGATGAAAAACATTGGCACAAATTGATGCGGTAATGCATTGAATTCACGGAACAACCAGAGCGCAATTTGAAATTCAAATAAATCATATACAGATTGAAAATTGAATAGCTATGTTCCCGCGGCAAAATGAGTTACTATCAAAACA
This sequence comes from Nycteola revayana, assembly GCA_947037095.2. Classification (NCBI taxonomy): domain Eukaryota; kingdom Metazoa; phylum Arthropoda; class Insecta; order Lepidoptera; family Nolidae; genus Nycteola; species Nycteola revayana. The sequence continues at coordinate 9,033,777 of OX344845.2, read as the reverse complement.
TGATAGTTCAAGGTTTGCGAAGTGCTCAGAGGATATAAAAAAAAAAAATCTCTTTAGCAACCTATGAGCCAAAGCACAAATCTTACAATGCCTTCCGCATCCAGTATAATAATGATTTCACGTTGTTGATGGGCTGCCACGTTATTGTAGTGCGTTAGGAATGTTTGCGCGAGTAGATTGTGGGGTTAGGGAAAGTTTTAACAGCGCGTCCTGACAAAGATTGCAGACAGACTAGATTGCATATATGTATGTGAATCGCTGCTGCACAATCTCACACGATTTGTAGCAGTGAGGATTGGCAAATATCATTTGTCTATTATTTTTTATCATGATTAAATAAAAGCAGTTCGGTATACTTCTAAACTGAAACTTCTGAAAATGAAAATGAAAACGTTTATTGATAATGTAGACGAATCGATCGTACTTATTATAAGTGAAAAACAATAATAATGAAAAAAAAAATTCTTAACTAATAAATTAGTTTACATTTCAACAATAATGTTATTAAATAAAATTTATTAATATTGTTATGGCATGTTCGTAATTAATCGCTTATTATAAAATATAATTAAGATCAACCAGCGCGGGCTGGGATCGGGTCTGAAGCATAGAACGCGTCGCGAGCCTCGCCTTGCGAGGACGACCGGACCCTATCCTAGCTTCCTACGAGTCTTTCTCTTGTATGTCTTAATTCTACATTAAAATAACTCAATGTTTTTATAGTGTAAAATAAATTGATTTTGCTGAGGGATGATCACAATTATTTTAGGCTATATATGTACCTAGTAGTTGGTAATGCCATTTTATATACTTTAAAGAAAAATATTTACTTTATAATAATCTGCGACTTGCCATCCACCTGGCATTTGGATTCTTTTATCCAGAAGTTGATAATATAACTTTTGACGATGTAAGAGGAATCTTAAAGTTAAGTTTTAACCAAGCAAATGTGTTAACATTGGTCATCTCAATAATATTTGAGATTCAACATAATTACGGGACATTTCACCCGACCCGTTTGATTAACGAGCGCAGCTAAAAATATTTCGTGGGCTATATGTTTATGTGAGCGGAACATCCATTAACGAAGTTTAATGGCCCGCGTTTTGCTTTGACATTCACTGTATACACATAAATGTATATTGCGTTGACTTAATTGCTGCAAAGTTCCTTGAAATGGCTGCACTGAGAGATGTTGCGGTACCCTAAGTTCAAAATTTAATGCAATAGCTAAAACTGACAACTCTCTCTACGCCAATTCTGGGTAACATTGACTATGTAATGTGTTATGTGTTGTTGTGAATCTTTGAATAATTTATACCAAGATTTCGAGTGCATTACCTTCGTAAACACTGAAGAAAATAAGATCCATTAAATTTTTTTACATTTATGTGGCATTAATAAGGAGTGTATGGGTTCTTATTGTTGTTTGGGAGTTAGAATTGTTATAACAGTTTACAACATTTTGGTTTAGATGATTACGTAATCAAGGACATATTTTTGTTCTATTAAAGTAAAGAAACGGTAGGAAAGAACACTATGTTATTATAACTAGACGAGCGTGTGTACGGTGAAAAAATCCATAAATGAATTTAATGATATTTATTCAGCACTTATGTATTTACAAAGGTACACTTGTACTTGTCAATTATATACAATGAAATAATATTAATATAATTAAATACAAAATATGGCAACTAAAATCTATTGCGGATTAGCTAATGATCTGTCTATCAATATCACGTCATAGCAATTATTAATTCTACAATTAAAATCTTAATATAATTTAGCTCTATAGAAAGGAGTCCTTTACGTATAAGCGTCACACGCCTGAGGGGACCCTTATTGGGCTAGGACCATTGTTCAGGGCTAAAGCTATGAGAAATATTACTGTTACAATATTTATATAAAAAAAGAAAGAAGAAGATATACATACTTACCTAAATATAGTCTATCTTACATGTAGAATAACAAATGTTACTTAAGACACCTACCTACTATACATACATAACATATCTAACCTAATTTCAAATTATTAATAATAATAATCCTTCCATGCCGGTTTCGGCTACGGCGACCGTTTCACCGTCAACCTACTGGCGTCTATCATAGGCTCTCATGTGACTAGAAAAAGCACCTTTGTTTACAAATATTCTTGCACAAAGTGGACACGTGAGAGCACCATTAGTATAATTGTAATTGATTGATTGTCGCTGGTGGTCGGGCTTTAAGTTCGTCACTCTAAGAATCCAATTTAAAATTATTATGATCATACTAAAACATAGAAAGGGCAAATGAAAATGTGTCGATGATTTCAAACATTTGTTTTTCTAATATAGAAAATTGAGGTCGAGTATTTCAACGTTCTATCTACCTGATGTTCGCTGTTGTTTAAACGTTATTTTAATCGGTAATACGGTATTTACTTTATTTTTCCTTTTTGTTTCCAAGTTGAAGTATAGATCCGTTCAATTCTTTAGTAACATAAAAATACATAATATAGAACGATAAAAGTTTGTAAAGAATAAAAGATAGTAAGTGTTCATAGTTTTTTTTTATGGGTCAAACCAGTGGGGCGCATAAAAAGAAATATAGCGGGCTATGAAATAGTTACAAGACAATTCAGTTTTACACATAATATCGAAGTACTTTCATCATCATCATCATTAGCCGGTACAACGTCAACTGCTGAACATGGGCCTCCTCCAAAGGGAGGGCTTTTGCCATAGTCACCCCACTTGGCAGGCGGGTTGGTGACGGCAGTATTATGTTGTAACACACCAGGAAACGCTGCTGCCCGTTGTTATAGATGATATTATAATAATCGGGACCAACGGCTTAACGTGCTTTCCGAGGCATAAACTTAGTCACTTAGTCCCTCAAACATCCAAACCCGGAAAAAAATCTTAGAATTTACACAAAGATTTCTTGTGTCAATACTCAATCATTTCAATATCTGGTGTGGGTATCGAACCCATGACCCCCGAGATTTAAAGCGAGCCAAATAACGCAACGCAAATATTCAATTGACACATGACAGACGTTTTTTTCTTTTAGGTAATATTCGAAAAACATCGTAATAATGGTGTCTTCCCATCACAATTCATATATGCCAATTACTTGACAACCAAGGCGAAGCTTGTTGTTGATTCTTTTATACAAAAACCGACCAAGAGCGTGGGGCACGCACATGAAAGGGTTCTGTAGTCATGCATACCTAAAATGCCTATTTTTAAATTAATAAAGTTAAATTTCATTTTGCAGTCGACTCCATACATTTATTTAGGACAACCGTAACTACATAAGTTGGTCAAGTTGTATAAAAATAACGATCTATGATACCGAGTCCGCTATAGTTTTAGTTGAAAGTACTTAGAGATATATATCACATTTTTTTCCGAATTATTTTAGTAAATTTAAAAGTTAAGGGTCCTAATGTAAACTTTGTATTAGGTTATCTCGAGACTAGGGGGTTTGTTGCAGTTTTTGTTGCATTTCAAGAGAACTTTCCAACGATACCCTACACGATGGTGTTAGTCGAATTATTATTTTTTAATTCACTTTTCGTTGTATGGGCTGTATGGCCGAAATAAATATATTTTTCCATAATTTTAAAAACCAAGTTTTGAATCTTCAATATACATCTCTCCACCAATCATGACAATCGGTGCACTAACGGTGGAGTACGAGCTCGGATGGACAGACGGACAGACATGACGAAACTATAAGGGTTCTACGGAGCCCTAAAGAGAAAAGAATCGTACGAGATGAAAATGATGAAAAAGAAAATCGTGTCGTGTCAGTAAATCCGTGGGGACGGTTCTACTGACACGACCGGTGAGACATCAAGTGCAAGACCCGCTTACAAGCTTTGTGAGTAACGAGTAAATCACCTAACCCACCTGCCCTTTTTTCTAGAAAAATTTTAGTTACACAGTTTTTTGCCCGACTCATGGATCGAACATGGAACCTCTCTAATTACGCTCGAACATAACAGAATTTCTCAGTATTTAAAAAAGTACACTTTTACAGAAATCAGTAACGATCTAAGAGAGTTAACGTACTTCTCAAGTACGACATCTTCAAACTTGCTCAAGCACGTCCAATTATTGCTGTGGCTTTTTTATAACAATCGTTGCAAAAATATGAAGTAGGTACTTCTTCTATATTTTCTTCGAACTAAATTTGAAAATTTATATGCCAATTAAAGTTCTCATAAAATAAGTTATTACTGAGAACATACATCGTTATATAATACCTTACAGTACAGTTTAGGAGAGGTAAAGCATAGCGTTAGTACCCTCAATTAGTTACTCAACTGGGGAGATCCCTTCACCTTATTGAAAACCAGCCAAAATAACATTATTGATTAATGTTGTGTTAAAGCTCACGAAGAGGAAGAGGAAAGGGCCTGTAGAAAAATAATAGATATGCTGTACAATTGTACATATCAACTGTATTGGCACTATCCTTGTATTTGGACCAAAACTCTTATGGCACTTAATATCAGGTGGATACACCATAAGTTAAGCGACATACCCAGGGGTTATTTTGTTTTGAATAAAAAAGTAAGAAGTCACCACAAAATTTAAAATTGGACAGAATTATACTCAATCTATTTTTTAAATAAATAACTTTTTTTATTATTTATCCTTTATTTTACTAGATAATAGTTAAAAACTGCTCTTTATGTACCTATATCGCAATACTACATCTAGTAAAACATTCAAATAACAAAAAGGACAATGTAATGCATAAATTTTAAGTATTAAAAGGGTCTATTGCCTCGGATTTATAGGCGTGTGATACTAAATGTTTCAAGCGGGACTACGCTATCTCATTGTCTTTGTTGTTTTATTACACTTCGCTATATGACCTTCAATTATTCATTTGAATAAAACGTACATATTTCACAAAAGCTTTTATAGTGACTCTGACACGAATAGACACGTAACATGTATAGTATTGAAACGAATAGACCGTAGGCATCTCTCTCATATATTCGAAACAAAATAGTCACACAAAATTAATTACTGTCACCGTATATAAATCTAATAAAATAGTAACACGCAGAAGGGCTGACGTTTCTTCGACAACTACTAATTATCACTACCTCTGAATAAACGAACTATATTAATCATGAAAATTCGCAACAAAAACACTTCTAAAATCTGGCCGGTTGGTGACACGAAATATATCTTGGACCTTACAGAGGGATCACAAGTTTTTGTTCACATTTGGAGGGTCCTTTCACGTGCCAACGTTTGAATAGATGTCGAGAGGGTGGTATAAATCTGCGCCTCTCATATCTGCTCTTCGCGATATGAGTGTATTGAAGCTTTTAGTCTATATACTTTATGACACACTTTACGAGTATGTTTGGAGACGTAATCAATGAAATGTTTATTGTTCATTTACGTGTTGTTTTTACACTGTTGTGATGAAATATTGTTTTTAGTTGTATACATTAGTACTGTTTTAGTGAAATTGCCGCCACTAACATTAAATTTATAGTGACAGTAAGATACGGTTGCAATTTAATCTCGCCATCCAAAATTCCTTCACGGCACTTTGTTATTCGTATAACAGTGCTTAGTTTATACTAACGGATGTACATTCCTTTTTTATTAGGAAACTCTAAATTCGTAACCAAAATTTGATCTGTCAAAGTGATAAAATGTTGAAGATGTTATTATGTATATTTGTATGTAAACAAAATAGAAACAATCTTCTATTAAGAAAAAAGGGTTGCATACCAACATTGTAAAAGTTTGCTAAATTCCTATAGACAAAAAAAATAGAAAAAGAGATTCTTATAAGACTTAGAAGGAAAATCATTTAAATACTTACAACTGTAGAATTCTGCATATGATAAGGTCCGTCCAATAGGAATGACGTGTACATCATGATCGTAGGATGCACCAGGTAGGCGCAGTACGTGAGCCGGCTCAGCGGCAGTAGACCGCGATACGACAGTGCTGAGTTCACTAAGCCTCCGTATCCACTGCAGCAAGATATTGCTACCCATGCTACTGCTACTCCCCATGCTAGAAGGGAAATTTTTAGTGTATTTGAGCGATGCCGTTTGGATTACGAAATGCGCCTGCAATGTTTGTATGATAAAAAAATTGTAACTGTTGAAGAATGTATCAGAGTAACCGTTAAGGTACTCGAACTGCAATATGCCTAATGTTATATAAACTTAATAAGGGCTGATAGCTTTCCCTTTAATTGGGCAATATGCTAGTTGACATTTTTTTATAGTTATATAATTTCTTTCTTCCTTCTCTAAAAGCGAATTTCTGTTATAACATATTCAAAAGTACCTACATACTGTCAAATTTATATCATCAATGACAAGTTGATTCTTAATACAATAAAAAATACTAACCCTGATAATGTAATGAAGTCACTAACGATTAATTACGTGACACATGAAAACAATCCATTGTCATTTTATGAGGGATATAAAACTTTACTATAGTCACGATAGCAACAAACCCTTAAAATGTTGGTTCATCTCATTTTTACCACGACAAAGCGCGTTATCGCGATAGACCCGAACATTATGTTATCGCCTAGCTTTCAAAGTAACCTTATCTTTTATGCCACCATTTTGGTAGTATACGAAGAGGTTTGCAAACTGTTTTATTTGATGCCTTAGTATTTCGCTTCTCACACAACAGGCTTGGATATATACTTACTACTTTTCTCATTCCAAAAAACGTTCCTATAAGTTTGTAGTAGTTAAACTTAACAACTAGTGAATCGGATGTTTCGGAAACCTCATAAGTCAAGCAAACTTAATTATCCTGGTTTTTGTTTGTCACATGAAGTTATGTTAAAAAAGCCCAGAAATATAACTTATGGGGTTTCTGAAATATACATCATACACATTAAATATACATGTATGTATACTATTTAAATTAATAAAAGTACATTAAGTAAGACATTTTCACAGATGAGTTTACCTGTATGTCCAATACTGATGTAGAATGCTGTGGGCCATACGTCAAAGTAGCCATCAACCATGCTGAAGATAAGGCTTCCGATGATAGCGAGAGCTACGGGCCATCCCAGCACCACCACCCAATAGGGGAGCTTTGCTTGACATTTGGTTTTGTGTAGGAACCAACCTACTATCATTCCTGTAAGAAAAAATGTAAATGAACATTGATTTTATATGGGGCTTAAAAATGCAATGATTATTTACGAGTATAACAATTGCAATAGCATGTGAATTTGGATACATATTATTTATAGAGATCTAGCAAATGCTAATTTAAGAGAGGTTAATTACTAAGTAAATAATAAAAGATAATAAAAACTCGACACAAATAAAATCAGCTAAACTCTAAACTCGCATCTAACAAAATACTTGATTACCTCGCAACACCTGGACAGATCTTCATATATAGGTATTTAGGATTTCAATTATAGGAAAAATCTAAAAAAGGTTATACCAATAAAAATTAAATTAATGTTGTCTATTTAGTTCTAAGTTTGTTCTAAATAAAAATGTATAAGTACCTATATTATTCGTTTAGAAGCTACGATGGCACAGATAGTCACACAGATAAGTCAATCTAATGAAACCCTTTTTATTTTGCGTCGAGGATACAAAATTATATTAACTCAGATGCAAGTACTTAACTCAGATGCAAATCCCAAAAAGCAATACCTAATAACTACCTACATTCAAATCAGGCTATTTCAATGTATAAAATTATGTTCACTACCTGTAGCAGAACATTAGCCTCGATACTAAGCGAATGTTCTGAAACATTGACCCAAAAAAACACAGAACCAATCCAATATGTTAACTGTTTGACTTGTATAGCATTGTCATTCAATTTATGTCAAAACATAAATAAATGTACAACCGCTTTCAGAATCATCAATCACTGATGTTCACGATTAATTATGACGTAGATTAGTATTTGGGTAAATACTCATTAACGTCACAGGTTTGTACGCTGAATGTTATAGATATGAAAGTCATTAAAATATTCGCTCCGTTAGTGCGTTGTTTAAAATTATTTTAAGGTAAATTTTCAATCTTTCAACATTAACATTGTTTTATGTCTATGGATATGTAGGAAATTATGTATGGACTGGTATTTCAAGTACTTTTTATATATATTATATTGTTGCGAATTTTGAGATAGATGTACGGAGTAACAATAATGGATCGGTTTCGAATTGAGTATAAGAGGAAGTCTGAAAGTGGCGATAATGACAGAGATATTGCTTAGAATGGTATAGGCACGTTATGCGTAGGGATGACATGCTTGTGACGAAAATAATGCTGAATATGAAGATGGATGACGTTGAAAGAGGAAGGCCAAAAAAAGATGGATGGACTGTGTGAAAGATGACATGTGTAAGAAAAGTATGGAAGAGACGTCTAATAAGGAAAAATGGAAGAGGATGACATATTGCGTAGACCCCAAATAGTGGGTGCAGGGCAGGAAGATGATGATATTGTGATGTTGCGGTTATTGTATATGTGAACTGGTACACGGACGTTTGAATTTCATTCGGTAATAAAACAGATTTTGCTAGAAATAGAACCTAGTTTCTACTTATTTCGTCCCAATTCGTCGTAATCGTTAATGCGTCGGTATGATAGTTAATGACTTACATTAAAAATATTTATAATACATAATTTATAAGAATTGCTCGTAAAGAAAGCAATTAGATTTTATTTATTAGTAGGATATTATGTTTTGCAATAAGAACATTAAATATTCTTTATGAATCGTTAGGAGTACCTACTTATAATACTGAAAAAACAAACCTAAACCAACGAAATTATCATGCCTACGTAACATAATAATATGTATGTAAAATAACATTGTGTTCTTTTTACAATTTGAACGAGTTTTCAAATATAATAGAACACATACTACACTAACCCAAATATTATCATCTATAGTATTGTAACGCAAAATTTTAAAATATTAATTAAATGAAACAAGTTTTATTAATCAACATGTACTGAAAATCCGCGTGGATTGAAGTAACAACTAGAATAGACTAATAGGTGGATGTGAGAAAATTTGCTCTAAGTGCGTCCTTATAAAATGTTACCTTATCACGTTTTATGTTAAAGTTAGAAACTTAATCTTTTGACCTCGGTGTTGACGCGTTCCACGTGTCATATTTTAAATTACATTTCAGAACACTTCACCTGGGACATGATACGAGTATTTTCTAGTGATCTTACACCGAGCAATTACTTTTGACAAGATATAAAACCTTTTTAATAGATACCGGAGACCGAGCTTCATTTATAGTCTTACAGTTACTACTACATGTATCTATTACGTTTTATGTAAACCGAAATGCAATATCAGTTATTTGAAAAGAATAGTTGGCAAATTGCCGCCTCCCAAAGTGTATTCGGATAACTATTACCATTGATAAAATACAATGTTGAAATTGGGTAGAACAAGCGGACCGACTTATCGGGTCGTTTAGCCCACCATTTACTCTTTGATGAAAGACTTTACGAGACTGACCGACGAATTGTAGCCCCGAATGTGTGCAGCTATATCTATAGCATTTTCGCAAGACAGATAAAATTTAAGTAAAAGGACTCATTTTCCGGGATTAGGCGTGGATCCCAAATCCGAAGGGTTCTAAAAAGTTCGCTGAGACGCGACCACGCCGCACAGTTATATTGACTTACAGTTAAGTCGACTTACAGATTAACCAACAAAAGCAGTAGATTAATTAACTACTTACTAATGGCTGACTTGATAAAATCCTCTTAGGAACTGTCATTAAATTCGTTATTATTTTTAATGTTTGAACTGAATACATTTGGCAATGTAAAACTGGACTAAATTAATATGACAAATTTGAGTGCTCAAAAAGCTTTAATTATGTAAATTTTTGTCTTGTAATTTATAAAACTGTCCTCGTATTTTTATAAAAATATAATGCGTACACGGTTTGCGTACCTAATTAGGTGATCATCCCTGAAATTTCGGACTCAGATCGTTGTTTGATCGCATTAAAATATTAGAAAATTATGGAGGTGACGCATAAAACCGCTTCAAATACTTATTTAACACTGATGTAAATGCTTATGTACGAAACCTTTTCAACCTATTTGACTGATTACATTTTTTATTGCGTTCGTAATTATGAATAGAAGGCTACAAACCTCATATTAAACGAAATTTTGGAAACACTTCGGGAAATATGAAAATTTAATGACGGTTTATTATTTGTATGTTCTATATACATTTGTCATCGTTCTACTACAAGTATGTAGTATAAAAATCTAATAAAATAAATATCAGTTCGGAATAAAGATACTTTCTTTGTTGATTACTACCTAAGTATACTGTTTGTTAAGGCAATGAATATTGAAAGGTTGTATGTAATTTTAATTCAGTTGCAGCGGAATATTGTCACTTTAAACATTGACGTGCCGCCTCTTTGTTTCTTTGTAGCTGAGAGAACGTTGATACAGTTAAAAAGATTAGTAATGGAATATTGTAAGGAAACATAGTAAACGTTGTAATATTTTTCATTAAATTTAATTTGTCACAAGTGCCAAGCTTAATTGTGTGGTGTTACTAAGAAAATGAAGATTCTCATTGCCGGTCGAGGAGGCATGACAGCGTCCGATAGCCGTGACCTATATGTTCGAATTGGTTTACGAAATTGTATTGCGCGATATAGGTATGTTGGCATCTAGGGTTTAGATGGCACTGCTAGACTTCTTATAGTTTTGTCGGCTACTGTAGGCGATGGCGCTACAGAATAATTACGTGATTTTTCATATACCTACTTATCTTTATCTATATAATTAAAAATGAATCGCCAAAATGTATGTAGGTAGGCGCATAACTTGAAAATGACTTGGTCAATTGCACAGATGATTTTTATTGTTTTCAGTAATATTAGGACAAATTTGTATAAAGTAAAAAATTGAAAAATGCACGGGAAATGACAGATAATATCTTATGACGGGCAACGCCGGGCACTAACAGCTAGTAAATAATAATTTCTCAATCCTGAATCATTATTTTGCCAAAGTCACTGATTCAATTTTCAATCTCATCATTCAATTCTTATCTTTCGTCAAACTTTAGTAATACGTACTAAGACATCATCTAGGGACTATATACTAAGAGACATTAAAAACTTTGTTAGCGACAAGAAAACTTATTGAATTAGTGAGTAATTTCTTGAAGCTTTGGAACTTCATCGATCAAAATCTATTTATAATTTGGAGCAAGTTTTACAAAGATCGATGAGCAACCGCTAAGTTTGAAGGTTGTTCGGTGAATACCAACAAAAATATATCTCTAAATACGACTCAAACTAAGATGCTGTTAATGAATTAGTAGGTAGTAAATAAGTAGTAACATATATACTTATATTTTTTTTTTGAATAATGATCTGCTTCGATTTTAAAATATTATACAGGAAATAAGTCATACGGAAATAAGTCCTTTTGAAATGATAAAGTTGATTGTTTTAACTTCGTTTCGTCACCCGGCCGTTTTGTATTTTTTTTTCATTTATCTTTGTTACTTGATGTATGATGTATTATACATTCTGTATGTATTATTCTGTCTTTATTTCTGTGCTTAATTATTATTTTAGATTTTTACTGTTTTATTATTTTTCATGTGTGTTCCGTAATAATCAAATCTAAAAATGTTTGATGCGTACCTACTAAATATGCATACTTAGTATGTAGCGCAACTGCGAGGAACACATTTAGCATTCTAAATTATAAAAAAAAGTCAATGTATTGGTAAATATGAATCTTATATCTAAAATTGACATAACCCCAAAGAAAAACTGCCTTGCAACTTCAACCCTTAGAAATAAGCTGTATGTCGTCAAAAATGTTTGACATCAAAAGCCCTTCTTAAATATTCATCATAATAAAAAGTAATATCTAACATCTGAATACGTGAAGGAGCTTAGAAACTTCTCTTTGTCGTAAAAGTCCCAAAAGATCGTAGGAGACATGAGTCAACTTTGCTTTTAGGATAAAGAAAATTTGGGTAAAGCATATTATCTTTTTTGTGTATGTATATTTCTTCGTAGTTATAAACCTTTTGTCGGGTTGAAAATATACATACATTGAATTTGGTTTTATTTTGTTAAATAATACTGCAGAGTAAAACAATTATAAAATAAATGGCATGAGTGGGATGTCTTATTTAAAAAATATGTACCTATGTGTGGATTCCTAGCGCCAAATTTATTTATTAGGTTACCGTAATTTTTATATTGCAATTATCATTTCTTTCATTTGTGTACGAAACAAAACGAAAACGTGGAAGTTAATCTATAAGTTATAGACATCAAGATACAAAAAGTCCAAATAGGAAATATTGGTCACACTTACCTACTAAATAAGGTCCGATTCTGGACCAGGGCTTGTCGTAGAGCGGGTCGAACATCTCGAAGGGCTCTTGAATGCGCGCCTTGTACTGATGCCACACAGAAATGTAGATAGTGGTGGCCCATGAGCTCACGAGGATCAGCCCTAGTGACACCATTGCAAACTTGCGATGCCTAAAAAACATTACTTAAATAATTTTATGAAGTCTTTACTTATAAAAGAAAAGTAATATTTGCTTTTTCCCATAGTATTTCACCAACAAAAGTAAATATCGATCTTGATGGTCAAAGTGGTTAGGAAAAAGTACCATCATACTAAAAAGAAAACCTATTCAACAATAGTTGTAAAGCTTTCATGTAAAATTCAAAACTTAGTGGCGAAATATTTTCATCATCAAATTAACTGGTGATACAGAGACAAGCAGTGTAATTAAAACAAAAAAATCTTTATAATAAGGACTAACCTAAAACCTACGCTTAAAAGAACCGCATAAAGTTTATAATTAGTTTACTAAAAAGTGCGATTTCAGAATTATTTCACATCAACAAAAAATATATAATTAAATTGTTTACGTATAAACATACGATAGGTACTTAAGTACTCGTAATCCCAGGCTTTGCGTTAAATTGTATCTCGTTTGCAAGCAAAATGTTTCACACTGCGCCGACTCACGTACTCAACACGAATTTATAACATAAATCTGACTTAATAGTGTTTCCGATGACGTTCAAGTCGGAAACAAACAAACTTTTCCACTTAGGGACTCTTCCTAGAAAAGTTAAATCGGTTTTTGGACGTTTTATCCTAGGACATAACCAGGTATAACCAGTAAAACGCTGTAGGTATATAACCAGGTATAACCAGTAAAACGCTGTTTAAAAAATAAAATAAATCCTTTGAATTCCGTAAACTCTGCTATTTGCGGATTCACCAGCTGGTGAACGGGAACTGGTGCTATACCAGTTCCCGTGAGACCTTAATTCCTAAATATAGCTTATATGACTCCTAAATATCGTAGCTTTCCAATAATGAAAGAATAATTTAAAACGTTCCTGTAATTTTTCAATTATCTGTAGCAAAAAGAAAATACAATACATCCTTATGGATTGATATATGGAGACTTCATCATTTATTTAAAACACCTAAAATTGCCATATTAATCAAGTATGGATATTAAAATATTATAATATTAGTGAAACAACGCCTGGCGCAAATCACTGTGACTGTTCGTGATACCTATAGTACGAAAATAGATGCAATTTTGTCATAAGTGCATATAAGCAAGAGAATATCCTACACGTTATAGAAGCTTTGCACCCGCATTATGATACCTATTAGATAGCCACATGTGTGCACTACGTTTACAATGTACCTACTCTTTAATAGGTTCCACAGGCGTAAACCTAGGTATAAACCTACACTCGGATACACAGAGAACCATTATTGTAAGTGTGAAATAGAGTATACAAGTATGCATAAGACTATTCACTGTATATGTTAAGGAAAATGATGACAATTAAGGATTTAAAGCAGTACTGTTAAATATTTTCTAGCTGTTAAATAAACTAAGTTATGATCTAAGTATAAAAACATCCATTTCATCTCAGTATGAAAATCGAAAGATTATTATCACAAAATTAATGAGTTCTTGTTTTGTTTAATAATTCAGATGTAAAACTTAGACAGTTTGGCAGCTTAGTTAAAATTTTCACTTTGTGGAAGGAGAATCTCAAATTAATAACTATTAATAATTAGCTAATTGATTCGTTTAACTGAGAACTTTAATTAATAAAATCTAGTGTATAATATCTAGTAAAATTTAACTATTATGTAGGTACTATCATCATAAAATAATACTTACTTGATAGAAATTAACAGTAGTATGATACCAACAACATAAAACTGGGTATCATTCGCCATGTACCAGGACCAGACCATGCACATCTCCCGCTGAGGGTACAAGTTGTTGATGTACAGGAGATTCCTCCACCAATATTGATCGCAAGTGATGTGGTCAAATATCGCCGGCTCAAACACAGACCGATCGTGGGTATATCTCAGAGCAATTTCATTCAGCCCAATGACGAAACCGTATGCAGGTGTTAGTCGAACCAAACGGTATGAAAATAAAATGAAAAAGGACTTGACAATCTCCAACAATTCTTTCATACTGTATGTGCTAGGCTTTGGCCTGTCTAATAAGTCTTCTTTGAATGATTGTTGGCTAATCACAGATATTGAAAGTGCAGGGTTACTGAAGCCGTTTAAGTTCTTGTTGATATCTTGCTTGTCTAGCTGTTCGGATTTCTTTTCGACCTTCTTTTCTTCCGTACGTAGAAAGAGAACTGTGACGAGGATACCGCTGAAATAAATATAAAATATTATTATGTAAAAGTGACTTTATATTAAACGTTATATGTAACGTGTTACATTTAATATTGTTTGCATAGAATATTGGAAATACTGATTTCAAAATAGCACTCAATTTTTGAGTGACAAAAAACCGGTCGGCATTGTTTTTTGATATTAAAAATTTTATATTTTCTTAACTCTTAGCTATGACGAAATGGAATTAAATTCTGTGTCAGTTTTGAAATGTTATACGCAAATAAAATTATAAAAATATGGAGTTGTTTTTATTCTGACCAAATGTAACTGTAGAACTTTTTGATATTTAATAGGTACACTAACTAAAAGTGTCTGCGTTATTTGATAACCATTGGCAAGATTGGATTGAAAATGTCGGAAGACCTTTTACGATTGTGTTTAATAAAAATAAATAGCGGTATAGATATGATTACATGATTTAACGGACATCTTATACATCAAATAAAGAATCTTCTTTAGAAATAATACACAATAATAGGATAGTTCAGAAGACTATTGTGAATGTATAAAAATAATAATGGACATTAACGTTGAAACATAAATCTGACAAATACAAAGTCAGTTTTTCGTGTCCATAAAAATGTAATGTAATTTGACATTCCCGCCACGTGGCATGTCAATTTACCCTGTGGGTGGACAAGGAGGAAAACCGTATAATTATTACAGTAACATTTGATAGCTGTGACACTCATACTAAATTCCGGGTAAGAGACATTTTAGTACGATAATATTCAGCACTCAAATTTTCTTTTTACTCATATCGATTTATTGTAATATTTTATTTCGCAACAATCTAAATATTCTATCCAGTAAAATAGAACCCAAAGCCAGATTAGCCATCGCTATTGTTTATTTTAAAAAACACTTAATATTTTTAATACTATATTCAACTATGTCAGTTAGGTATATGAGGGTTTCTTTAATGTACTTAATTGTTGAAAGCTTTCAATAAAATACTACGTATTTGCGTACAATCTTTTAAGATAATTCAATTAGACGGACGAACAAATTAATGGATATCAAAGTAGATAAGGGTCCATCGAAAGTTTGGAGAAAGCCTCTATTAATAGCCGATCAATTGTTCATTTGGACAATATTACTTTTGGGAGTGATTGACTGTGACGGCTAGTAAAATCGAAATCAAATATTAATTAATTTTAGCAGAATAATCGGCTTATGCTATACTATTTTTTTTATTTTTTTCATTTATGTACACACATCACATTAAAAATTATTTTATTATTTCTAAAGAAATGTATTCCAGCAGACAGCAGACAGCCATAGGCAAAAAACATTCGACCATTCGAAACATTCGGTCGCGAAATTAATCATTTATAAATTTCTAATCCGGAAATGTGTGAAATAAGATTTTAAACACATTTCCCTAGAAATGTATACATTTCATAATTACCATTCGGCAATGTATAACATTCTAGTTATTCATTATAAGTTGGTCTAATAATAGCCCTTTCTATCGTTTCTTGGCTTTGAAACTACTACGAGTATAGTTTGCAAACAGATGCATGGGAACTCAACCGAATTGTCTATTTTATTTCATTAATATACATATATATTTTTTTAATAAGGGGATAACCTTGAATTATTTGTTAAGTTAAGATATTTGCGTGAACAAATGCGTACATGTAATAAATGAATGGTATAGATACATATATAACAATATAGCACACGTAACACAATATTAGCTTCTTGCGTGTCTGAATTACAGTAAAGTTTATTCTCTGAGGCAATAAAGAAAGTTCTGGCAATAATTGTTTGGTCAAGTTTTTGGTGAGATTTCGTATGTTATGTGTGTTCCGACTGTTTCGCTATTACATTTATTTTGTGGCCGTTTTATTGGTCACATTAGGGTTGTATTTGTGTGTTCTATGTAAGTCAGCGTTCACTTGTTACGAGTACCTTTAGATCAGGTAGATATTCTTAACAGGTTTCAAGATGGCTACATATTACCAATTCAATACTAGAGATATTTACGTCTATGTTGCATCATGTGGTCATCATCATGGTCACAGGTCAATAGCACTCACAGTTTTAGTTGTATTGATAGAGTAATAGTTTTATTTGATCAAATAATGACCTACAAAAGTTCATGTTCCGAGTAAAAATAGATTTTGTTCTGAAGGTATTAGTGGGAGTCAGACTTGTATAATGGAAAAATAAACAGTGAGATTAAGACACTAAATATGATACACTCTTCAATAGGAGCAATAATATCGCTTATTTATTCGCAAGTATTTTAAACTCAATCCAGAAATATCAAGGTAAGTGACATGAATTCTTTATAACGCATGTATCTTAAATACATCGCAACACAAGTAGCATATAGTAATGATCATAAAAGTCGAGATTGCCATTTATCTTGTATGAAATATTACGAAGGTACGAAGAGGAAATTACGTGTAGGTATAGAGTAGGTATGTTATTATATATACAGACCTAATAACGAAGAAAGTGTCGACACAATATGAGGCGTTGCCGACGGATTGATACCAGAAATTGCGTTCAGTGATGACTCTCATCACCTTGTTGTCGGCCACGTAGAATATCGTGAGGTAGGTGTGCACCATTATCACCCATATTACTGACATGAACCTGGGGAAAAACATTAGTTTAATTAATTATTTTACTATAAGTTAGTAGATATATTAACTAAAAATTAATAGGAAACATGTTTCACTGAACAAATAGATGGATAGCATAATCTAACTAAACAATTATCAATTTACTTTTATTTATATGAAAGTCCTACTACCTAGACCTATGAGTTATCGCCAACGACTTCATCCGGGTATATATTTTGATTTCTCCATATAAACTTTGAAAACCTTGTCATCCATCGAGAGGACTATTTTTTGAAGAATCATGTCGAAGCCGTTAGACTACGTTACAACAACTGACTGCGTACTACATTTCAGCGCAATCGCAAACGCGCCGATTTTTTATTAAGTTTTCCCGTGACTACCCTTGGTAGGTATATTAATCCCCTGATTATAAATACAATATACCAATGCATTTGACTCAAAATTTACTAAGTACTTCAACTGCCAGAAGGTAATCGGCCATGTCATAAATAAACAAAAGCCGGATTAATTAAAATAGTTGTTCACAACTATTGACGCAAGTCAGAAGCAGTACTCGGTTAAACTTCAGAAGCTTTATCAAAACAACTTGCGGTTACAGTTCAACTATGAGTGCTCTGATTAAGTTGTTAAATAAAGATTTAGCTTTGATAATGTCTTAAGAGAAATAAATAAGTAATATATTAGTAAAATATCCATCAGATAAGACCCCAGTTATCAGATAAATTAAACAAAGATATAATAACAAGTGTACTTTCGTTTAACTAACAAGAACAAACAGATTGGGTCCAAGAGCAATTTTCTTAAAGTTTATTCAGGTCTTATGGAGAAAAGACGTGAACCGAAAACTTGTGAAATAAAATTATCGGAGTAACCTACGTTTGTTCTAGTTCTGCAAAGCTGTGTTTTGTTTGCTTAACAATACGGAGATTTGTTAAGGAATATAATGCTAGCTTCTTGCGCGGGGCGATAAGTGCTTTTAACCTAGAACTGACACTTTGTGTATAAGAACTATTACTGTTATTAAAAATCTCCGTAACACTTAGTTGTAAAAAATAAAAATAGCCAATTGTAAATAGCATTTATATTTAAAACTTATTTATTGCCACGAGACTGACATACTTCTAGCATATCTGCAATAAATATAAATATAATTTCACAATAAATGTTTCCTATTTCTAATTAAGTTTGATACCTACATTGTGATTTTTTACAAGTACGTACAAGTGTATACTGGTTGAATTTTCACCATCTTGACAGTAATAGGGCGTGATATGTATATGAAAAAGATGCCTAAGGCATCATCAGGCAAGGTTACTTCGGAACTGCCAGTTACCGCCTAAGGTGTTCTTACTTGGAATTCTACGCAGATGAAGTCATATGCAGGTTGAAATCTACTGCAAGGGACTTATACCCTCTAATTGGCATAATATTAATCTAATAGAGTAAAATATTGAAACATGTTATCTGACGGGAAAAAATGATTGAAACATGTTATCTGACGGATTTAAATATCCATAATTTAAGTAGTAAAAAATCTTTTACACTAGATGTACTCAACGTGTTAAGGAAATAAATTAGTTTATTGACATTTTAGGCGTACCTCATTCCATGAAGACAAGTGAGAGCTCCGTCGTTGGGTGCGTCCGTGCTGAGGATCGTCCGACCGTTTGACAAGATCGAGAAGGACAACAGCACTTCTGACCATACTCCTGATGACAAAAGGAAACATTTAAGTAACATTTTTTGAATATTTACAATTATTTCTTCTTTAAAATTATTATATCTAGAACTTAGAAGCATAAGGTCGGATGTGCCAGTCATTCGTCGTACTTATGTGACCTTATCGTAAACTAGCACTTACGACC
The DNA here is from genome assembly GCA_947037095.2 of Nycteola revayana. Classification (NCBI taxonomy): domain Eukaryota; kingdom Metazoa; phylum Arthropoda; class Insecta; order Lepidoptera; family Nolidae; genus Nycteola; species Nycteola revayana. The sequence goes on along the minus strand of OX344845.2, from coordinate 9,014,542 downwards.
AAATGGTTCTGAAGTATGATAGTATATCGATTAGGCTCTAGAACTACTGAACTGATTTCAAACATTCTTTCACTATTGGCAAGCTCTGTTATGAAAAAATCGCTATATTTACCTCTTATTATGAAGTTCCTACAAGAACGGAAGCTACGCGGGTTTTAATTCCTGCGGGAAGCTAATTATTAATGATATTGTTAACAATCAAATTGAAATCAGAAGGTATCAAGTTAAGCATGGTAATCTTATATATAAAATTCTCCTGTCACAATGTTCGTTCCCGTACTCTTCCGAAACGGCTTGACCGATTCTCATGAAATTTTGTGAGCATATTGAGTAGGTCTGAGAATCAGCCAACATCTATTTGCCGGGTCAGCTAGTATTATAAAATATTATTGTGTTAAGTTATATCTTATTTTTTTTATTGATATGAGTTGTATTACCATGTACGTATAATTCGACTTCAATCAAATAAAAATACCTATTATGTTGTTAATATTGCTTTTGCTAACTATACTATAATAATATTATATACAAGTGTAACATTAAGAAGAATTATGAGAAGTACTCTAATATTTTCAGCAACAAACATTTCACAATGTTGTTTTCTGAAAAGTTTTCATACCAACAACAGATTGCGGATTTATAGAACAAAACGATGTTTCAAATACAATGTTATCTTTAATACTATAAATCGCTAAAGCTACTGAAAATTGGTAAATAGACCATTATAGCATTTGGCCATAAAACACATACGAACACTGCACAGTGTTGTGTACTCGAAAAGTTTTAAATGTGATGAATAAGTGGATATTATCCGTTCGCTTCCTCGGCTAACTTCGATATAATTTTATCCGCCCCTGCACTTGTGACACAAATGAATATTTGTCATTAGCTAAAATTCAGACAAGAGACTATTCAGATATACCTACGTTTAATAGCGGAGTGGAATGGAATATTAATTGAAATGGTCAGCTTAATTCTCTCGTTTACTTTACATACATTTGTAATGCTTTCGTGCCATTACATAATTTTTAGAAAAGACTATATATAATAACTAGATCCTTAAAATGTTATAGGAACTAAAGTGATTAAGTGATATAAATAATACGGGCTATCTACACTGTCAATGCTTTGTTATGTTTAAAAGTATAATCATATATATTGTGGCAAAACAAAATGATTATCAGGTATAAAATATAAACAAAGTCGACTGCCTGTATCCTAACGATCTCTCAGGGATATACACGGTCAGCCAAATCATTTAAAAAAAATATATTGTTGACTCATACATAGTGATACGCCCTGAGCGTTAAATCCAGGCGTGGCTGCGGTTTAACATATATTAATTTATGAGGAACCGCAAATTGGATTAACGAAAACCTTACGTAATCGGGTCAGCTGTCCATTTTCATTTCCCAAAAAATAAATTGTATATTATAATAATTAGCTTTGAAATATATTGAAAAATAAGTGCTCTATAATTTTTAAAGCACAAACGGCTTCTATAGTAGATTGCAATGAAAATAAAAGGTCGCCTTTATCAGATTTAATATAGGATGATGAATTGTTTGAGTGAAACATCAAAGCACGGTTATTCAATTTTTAAAGTAAAATATTCTTTCATGCGACTATAGTAATCTTATTTGTACGACAAAATTGGAGATAAAAAACAACGATGGTGAAGCGTAACAGGGGGATTGCCACGTATTGACGCAACTTCAAGGATTCTTTTTTCATCCATGTAATATTCAAAATGAGAGAAATATTTACAATCGTTTATTAAAATAAAAAAAACAATGGAAAATAAACTTAGGTTTAGCCCTTACTAAACGAAATGTAGAGATTTATATTCAACACTTAAAACAAAGAGGATTTGCGTGTTTGACATGAAAGTTCACTAGTAGAGTTTAATGTATCTGCAGTAAACGGGCCGTAGCAGAGCGGAGGAAACCTGAGTTTATTAGTTTCACGATCTTGGTCTCGATTTACGTAATGTTTTATTGCTTTCGTTGTGTTTCCGAGTAAAGATTTGTCTACGGTGGAATACTGGAAGTTTTCATCGTTAAACCTTGATAAACATCACAGCGTAGCATTAAACTACTACGGCGTAGTATGATAAAAGTATTCATTCAGTAAAGAATTCATTTCTTTCTCACTAATACAGTTAAACAAAGTTCAGTAAAAATATAATAAATGCACCATCATAGCCATCTGATACCGACACAAACAAATCATTATGTATTTAGGCTTTGATTTACCTCTTAAAAGCAGTAGCTCTGCCGTTATCGTTTGTTATACTTGACCCACCTCGAAATTAAATGGCTTCAAACTTATCCTAATTGTTGGCTTATGAACAAACTTTAGCAGCGAAGAAATCAGATTTTCAATATCAGAACAAAGTAGAAAGTTTTAGCCTCTTAAATGTTTTTGCTTTCACTGAAATTATTGTAGTTTGTTGACAGGTAATGAGCAGAGTAGGTAGGTTAACCTACCAATATTTTACTCACGATAATAACAAATCCAAGTTCCTAAGCCATTAGTGTCTTTTTTTTAAGCCAAACTTCTTAATGAGTTTTGCACAAAAGTAATGGTCAATCTTAAAAAACACAAGTGGTTGTATTCAAATTATATTAATTAATGTCTTAGGCCATGATTAATGATTATTTATTAGCGACCCGCCCCGGTATCATACGGATAAGAAATTATACCTATATGGCTATATTAAACCTTATTTTTTAATGGGATAAAATATAATGACCACCAAAAATATATACTTGACACCAGAAAAATAAAGTCTAAAATTATAATAGTACTAGCTATTTTAGTCACGACTGCACTTCAAATTGTATTCGAACACCAAATGTAGTAAATGATCACCAAATGTAGTAAATGATCACCAAATCTTAGCGGGCAAATGATTGCGCTATTCTACCTTAATAAAATCAATGAAAAATTACAATCGGTTAGGTTAGGTTAGAGCTGCGGCCATACAACGCACGAGCCGAGCGAGCGAAGCGAGCGGTGCCGCGGTAGCGGCCGGCGAGTGCCAGAACCGAATAGTAAATTAGTAAAACATTTAGGTACTTTTGGTGATCATTTACTACTTTTGGTGATCATTTACTACTTTTGGGTTAACAATGATTTATTTGGAGTCATTTTGCTTAAATACGATAGCGAAATGTTAAAACTTTGGTTACCATTTTACATTAAAATGCGGGTTTAATTTTGGTGATCATTTTTACTATATCTGATGGTAAGTTAAACATAAGCCTTTTTTAATTATTCCGGCACCTGATGAAATCATTAATATGTAAATTAATTCGGCAGTTTTTAATTTTTTTACGTTCAAACCGACAGACTGGCTGAATGATGCGGTGGTAATATATTGTATTGTATTAAACAAAATACTACCACCGCATCATTTAATAAACTTCGATGGCGTAGCGGTTCAAATCTCGCTTTTAGTCTCGGAGGTTCGTGGGTTCGATCCCCACGCTAGACAAGAAATCTTCGTGTAAATCTAAAGTTTCTTTCTGAATTTGGTTGGTTACTTTAGAAAGCACGTTGAGCCGTGGGTACCGATTGTTATAACATCATCTTCATGTACGAGGGAACGGACAACAGCGTTTCCTTGTGACTGTTATTAAATAATAATGCGGTCACCAACCCGCCTACTAAACGAGGTGACTTTGGCAATAACCCTCCCTCGGGACGAGATCCATGTGCAACACTGGACGTCATACGGTCTGATAATTAATGTTTTTGCTGTTATTATTTTGACATCCGCGACCTATTTAGTAAGGTTCGCTTAAAATGGAGCGATAGTCAGATTAGTAACTCCATGATTTTTCCCTCTCACGGACTAACGTCAGATTTTGCTATCGCTACATGATTTATGATACTAAAAACGTTCAGTGCACGTGTTGAAAACTTTGGTGTGACGTCATTTTGTGAATGCAAGTTCAGTGGAGTGATATCTTTATCATTCTCGTGTCTAAAGTGAAAACATTTGTTTTGGATGAATATGAATATTCTATGTAACTTTTATATGTAACAATATAATAAGATAGGTACTGAGTGAGCTCAGTGATAACTGAAAATTCTGCTGGTCAAAAGATGTTTGAAATGGAATGGATAATTTCGAAAATTAACTTACCTATTTATTATATTGGTATATATTAAAATATATAGCAATATAATAAATAGGAAGTAAGATTCAATGCAGGATATTTAATCTTACACAACTCGTCTATTTATTTTATTGGTCTCTATTAAAGTAAGGGTCTTAAATAAAATTTACGTAAAAATTAATATAAAATCCAAAATTGAGGGATTTTTAAATTGCTAGGTATGTCTTAACTTTGCAATCACAATTTTAAAGTAAATAAATACTTGATGCGAGAAATAAGATTACTAACTACTGTCAACTATTAGCTTATTAATGTCACAGATAGAAAATACTGGAATGAAGCTCTTACGTCATTCGCAATACGAAATGCCAATAAAAGGCCAAGGAATGTCTAGACAGTCTAACTGCCTGAAATTTAGACTGGAAATGCATTCTCAACGACCTAGTTTTGTACACTTGTTGTACCTAAATCAATAATAAAATGAAACAACATTTGATCAGCATAACGTTGCTTTAGTTGAACACATCACGCAAGTCATTATTGGCGGTTTTGATATTTTGATGTTAAGCTCTAGCTTAACATCAAAATATCAAAACCAAATATACGTGAGTACGAGTACGAATACGTGAGTTGTTAGGTAAATTTGAATATATCATCCAAGAGAAAGTCGTAAAATAAAGTTAAAAGTAAACTGGTATTGTTCTGGTGTCTTATTAAAATTCGATAGTCATTTCACTCTCTTGAAAAGTTACTATTTGTGACGAACATATGTCTTATGTTATTTGATCTTAGATTATCAATACGATAGTTTGGTTTTGTTCTGGTCCCGTTTTTAATGTGTATATGTTACGGCTAATAGCCGAAGTGCGGCTACACCTAGTTTTAGCCGGCTACAACTAGATGCAGCCGACCACATGCGGTTAAACTTAGATCAACTAGACTAGACTAGAACTAGGTTTTAATTAAATTAAACAATACCTATGCACGAAACCTAGACCAATGGAGTTGAACAGGGACTTATTGAGGTTGATCTAAGTTTAATTGCATGTGGTCGGCTGCACCTAGTTGTAGCCGGCTAAAGCTAGGTGTAGCCGCACTTCGGCTATTAGCCGTAACATATACATATTATTATATAACAAGCTTCCGCGCGCACTCTCACCCGCGTAATTCTCGTCCCCGTAGGACCTTCATAATTTAATAGCCTATAGCCTTCCTTGATATATGGGCTATTTAACACTGAAAAATTCCTGAGATTAGCGCGTTGAAGCAAACCAAATCTTCATCTTTATATGTTTGTATGGAAGTATAGGTATGTGGAACAAGTTATTATTTTACTAATATATTCAACTTATTGAATCGAATGAATAATATATTACATATGATCAGGTGTCACTTTAGTCATCAGCTTGGAAAGGCGGGTTGGTGGCCGCAGTATTATGTAGCATATACACAGCTAAACGCTGCTGCCCGTTCGTTACCTTATACAACATAATGACCAGCTTTCGTGATATAGTAAAGGTAAAAAAATGAAAAGTCTTTTACCGAGATATTGTCTTTTTACTATAACAAATGTTATCAAAATAAGTGAGTTCAGTGAGTAAAAACAGGAGAGTTACTTTCGCGTTTAGAATATAAGACTAAGTCAAGTAAATAAAATAAAAAAAATATTTAGAATATTATTAGATAAATGATAACTCACCATAAGTCTCCCGACGAATATTTTTATCACCAATGGCCGTCGGCTTCCCGTCGAACGGAAGAACATTGTTGTTTGTCTGCAAATAACAATAACATTGTATCTATTCGTTGTCTAAAATAATGCAAGAACATGCTACATCGCCAGGCTTAAGGAAGAACATGGCTCTAGCCTAATATAATGGTTTAAAACTACAAACTAAGTAACCTGCGCCAGAGGACACGGAGTTCTAGACCCATAGTGGGCTGGAACTTTGACTCAGAACAGTCGCTGTCAAGGACGTAGCTTAGGCATTCAGTATGATATTGTTGAGTAGAACATGCATGAATCTTAATAGTGTTTCTACATTCAATAATATGATAAGCTGACAATCTTATCTGACTGTCACATTATTTTACAAAATCCAACATGGGCTACAGTTACCGCTTACCATTAGTCCGACTTAGGTATGGAGACATGTCGTGATAAAATTGTAAGTTTTTTTTAATGGAACCTGTGCAGTAGAAATCGTTATTAGATATATTATATGTATTGCTGATTAAAAAATAACCGGTTGTTAATAAATAAATAAGTAAAAATAGATAGAATAAAGAATGTGAATCAATATTGTTATCCTACAACTTCTTTCAATGCAGTTTTTCTATCCATAGTAATGAATTGTGATTATTTACTTATTTATTAAGGCACATCAACTACATAAACACATACATTGACAAATATTAGAAATGCAAATTAGAGATAGGTTTACATCAATAACGAAATGCACAACATCTATAATCTCACTGCTAGAATTCTTAAATGCAATACAGCTACAGCAATAAAAAGTTGATCAAGGTAATGTACTTACAGATATCTACATACAGGTATTCCTACTTGAATTCTACAGAGGACACTTACAGGTGTGATCAGATGTGCCTTTATAAAATTCACGCTACACTAGTAAGGTAGCAAATGGGACATAGCGTCACATTCTTGTCGTTAATGGCTGGAGCCTTGCTCACCTTTACGACCAGTGAAGTAGCAAAAGCCACGTGGCTTGAGGAGGTTACCGAATGAAATAATGGAATTTATTTAGCACTTAGCTACACTTGTAGTGGTCGGAATTACAATGTATAAGACTAAATCTAACAAAATTATATTTGTTAGAAAGCACGTTAAGCCTTTGTTCCCGACATGATCCCTTGATTTCGAAGGTCAGTATTTATTTTATTAAAATACTAACATAACTATCTTTCTTTTTTAATTTAAATTATCGACAGATATTAATGCATTTATTCAGTACAATTTCATAATTAAACAGGTGCGTCGCGGTAATTGTATTAAATTAACTGAATGAAGTAATACGAGCATTGTATGTATTAATTAGCAACAGCATGGATTCATATCGTTGATTATTTAAAATTTGCATGAGAGTAATTTACATGAATCGATTTGATTTCAACATTTCTACGGTGAGAACACAATTTATCTATCTTAATTCTTTCGTCATTTAACATCTATTTTTAAGAAAAATATAAACCATAGCGGCATTTTTTTTCATTAATATTCCTACCTTACCTACCACACCTACCGTACCTACCACATTTACTCAGCATCAAAATTAAAATGAGATAACGCCTCAAGACCACCATGTACTATCACAGTACTAAAGTTAATTAAATAAGAACTACTTTTAGAGCGACATATTTTTATTATGTAGTGTATAATGTAAATATGCTTTGATTATACAAAAAGAACTGAATTAGTTTTAGAACTCTTTTTCTTTAAATATAGAATGTTTACATCTAACAACCCATTTTACCTTCATGGGTCAAACTGAAGTGACTCGTAAATAAATATTATATCTCCGAAATGAACATTATTTGACAAGGGTACAAATTTAACAGCCCAATCCTTATCCTTCGTTTCGTTTCATAAACGGTTCATTCATATTTTATACGAAAAGCTTTTAAATGTAATTTTCTTTTATTTAATGCAAAATACTAAAAGACTACATCTATGCCAATAAAAATAACAAAGCTACTAAAATAGTTCACACAGTTTTATATTTCGAAAAATAGTTTTTTTTTTTTTTTTTTTTACTTCATATAGGCTTACGTTTGACCATAATCTCGCTTGATGGAAGGCAAAGATAAGGCCTAAGATGATACACGCTTGCCTAGAAAGATAATGTTAATTTTTATATAGCAACTTTAGCGTGCTACGCTAATGCGAGGCGCCCTTATATCAGACATCATTTACAGCCTGTTCACCACGCCCACTTCCGTACCTACCCGTGTATTGACTACCTTAGTGACCTACCCTCCATTAAGAGATAAGTAACTATTTTTATAGTAATATATCACCATTTGCGTGAGTAAATGATCCATTTAAAATGTAGGGTAACTAATTCTTAGATTATTAAAAACCCTATTCTACGGACGGAAATATATATAGTTAGTAGTTAGCCACGAGGGTTTTGCTACTTCACCAGGCATATAGGCGAAGACGGCTCCAGCCTTATTAAATGGTTTAAGAACTAGAAACAAAGCAGCCGATGTGCTGTCAAAAGGATTGAAGAATCATGACTCTTATTTTTTTAAGGGATTGTGCTACTGTCGCTCTACTTTACAGTTCGCGGGCCTCTCGGACTTGATTTTGTTATCTTATCTGGCGGGTAGGATAGAGTGGCGCCCTTTTTTAAAACCCTAATTTGCTTGTTGTATTTTGTTAGTACCCGACCACGTTGTTTTAGTAGTATTTTGTTACAGTTATTAGGGCTACCTATGCCATCCATAAATAAAAAGGTATCTAGTATCAACATACAATATAACTCTAATATATATTGCTGTCGGTAGAAAATGCAACGAGTGTAGTAATGCTCGGCTTTTTTGAATATTTGGGTTGAATGAACACATCGATACGAATAAATATTGGGTGAAATAGTGAATGTAGTTAACCGTTTCGCCACAGCACATGGAGCGCGTTAACTGCGAATGCGTACACGATATGAATTGAAAAATGCGACGAACCATTGTATTGCACAAAAGCTCAGTTTACTAGTTGATTCGTTGCCCTGTTTAACGGGTCGGTGATTTTTGACGCAAACATTCGCATCGGACGATTGTGTGGTCATGCGGGTTCCCTCAATGCTTGATTAGCTGTTTCTTTTTGCCGACAACGGCAAAGTAAAAAGGAGACATTTGCGTACCTATATTCTATAGTAGCACCTAAACTAAGCATTTGGAATAAAGTGTCAATCAATTACTAATTAATTATGAGCCGAGTTACTTAACATACACTTTGACAGACTACGAAAAAAATGGAGTCGATTCTACATCGAGAAACCTGATTCCAAATTATATTTATACGTTTTTGTTACAATTCTTTAAGCTGTTCTACTTGTCTTACTATACAGGCGCAGTTAGGTATATAACATAAAATGTTATAATGGGCGTGCCTGGCCCGTTTTAATTACCAAATGTAATAAAGTTTAAATATTCCAAGCTCCCGAGGGAGATTTTGCATTGTCACTATGCCGTGCAAATGGTAAATTATCGCAGTTCAGTATAGTTAACTAAATTACACAAGTACCTATGTGATAATAGATTAAGTTTTAAAAAAACTAAAACTATTGTCCTTCCTAAGGTATTCCATTAATCATCATCATCATCAGCCCTTACAACGTCCACTGCTGAACATGGGCCTCCTCCCGAGGGAGGGTTTTTGCCATTGTCACCACGCTTGGCAGGCGGGTTGGTGACCGCAGTATTATGTTGTATCATACAATACAAGGAAACGCTGCTACCCGTTCCCTGGTATACAATTGTTAGAGATGATGTTATAACAATCGGGACCAACGGCTTAACGAGCTTTCCGAGGCACGGAGGGTAGTCTCTCAGCCAACCAGACCCGGAAAGAAATCTTAGAATCTACACAGAGCTTTCTTGTCCGGAGTGGGGATCGAACCCATGACCTCCGAGATTAAATCGAGTCGAATACCGCTACGCTACGGAGGTTGTCTACGGAGGTTCCATTAATCTACCAGACTTTATTTTTAGTGTGAAAAATTATAATTTTAAGCCTCCTTTATATATAAAATACTCCTTTTTTTACAGGGGTAAGATCGCATTAGGTATCTCCTCCCCACTGCTGCAGCCGATAGATATGTAGGTACTGCGCTCTCCATACGATGAGACTAATGTACTATTTATACTACGAGAAGAGCGTCTTTCCACTAAAACTGGGTGCTCCTCCGGCAGTCAAGAGGACACCGGGAACTGCAGATGCATGACATCCGGTGCCCAGAATTGAACAAACCGTCTTAGTTTTCTAACTTTTCTCATTATGTCACTAGAACTTGCCTACGTTCAACTACAGAGCAATTTAATTGCAAACTAAAAAGTAACCAACTCATTTTATTTCGAAAAAAAAATATGTAAAAAGTGCTCATTAACATCCAAAGAATTCTGTTTAAGCGTCCGTGATATTAAAAATTCAGGCATGGAATGTTATCAAATTATAAAATGTCATCCTTTTTTGGAATACGAAGAAGAACGCGGGTTACCGACATTGTCTAACGGATTAGTTCGTTGAAGTGGCAATGAGCAGTAGTCTTGTGCCTGCTCGGTCATTTTCAAGATCGCTCCGTACTAGTTCATTTCGGACAGTGAACTAGTTCATTCTATAAGCTCTAACAGCTCTATTCGGTCTTTGCGCTCGGTCAGCATTTCCATATAGGACAGCGCGGACCAAAGAGTAAATACGTTCTCTAGGAACATTGTTAAGTACTTAGAGCGTATTTGCGGACCTCAGAGCAGCCACCAAATCACCACGGTGACCAAATTATGGTTACTATTGTAATAATTTAACATATTTGATTTTCCTTCATACTTGAACAGGCTTAGGACTCAAGGACTGTCATTCTGATCAACCGCCTACATTATTATGAATGAGTTCGTATGACGTACTTGTCAAAAACAATCAGTCAGTTTCATTATTCGTTCTCGCTCGCACTTATACGATCTCGCAGTTTACAATGTACGAAGTACGAAAAGAGCTATTTGACCTATTAGACCGATTACAAATCAGCGTTCGGAAACGTTTCTTCTAGTACAGTACGAAGATACGGCTCCTATTCGTTCATCGTTCACGAACTACACAAGACTAATGAGCAGGCCATATAACACGGAGACCAGACAACTACTGGTTAAGACCGCGGCATCGGTGGATGCAGGCCGCTTCTAACCGCAACAACTGGAGATCTGTGAGGATGGCCTATTTCCAACATAGGACGTCCTACATTGATTGGATGTTACCAGGGCCGGATTTAAGGGAGGGCAACTGCCCCGGGGCCTCCACAACAGAGGGGCCCCCACAATAGAGATTTAAAATCTTTCAAATTCTGACGAGTAAACTCTACAACTTTTCTTTCATACATTTTTTCGGTGTTGTACCTTTACATACAGTACTTTGTAGAATCATGATTAATGTAATAGTTCTGAAATATGATAGTAACGGTTATTCATCTATACTTGTTCACTTCATTAGACAATCAGTAAAATATCAGAATTCAAATCGCCTCGAAAAGTTGGTACATACTTCTACACATTTAGAGGGAAACTAATTTGTGGCCAGGCCTCTTCTCCTTTGTTGCCCCGGGGCCTCCGGACTTCTAAATCCGGCCCTGGATGTTACAGTGGATTCATTGGATATTCGATTTTTATCCGGGTGTTCATTAGCAAAATAATTATTTTATTGTTATTATAACTGATACTTATAGACTCCTAGTAGTCTGAACATGTTCATGCAAAGATTTCAAATTGTTGGTAGTCCCAATTGTTCCTGTTTTTATATTTTGATTACTCTCAATATTTTACGTACTAAAATTACTTACACTTTTGAATACTAAGTAGGTATTCGATCATCGTTAAAATCTATCTTGTCGATATTTGAATTAGAAAATTTGTTTGTATTTCATTTCAAATGAAATCGAAACGAACGGTAAGCTCTTTCAACGTAAGTATATCGATAGCTTAATAAAACCAATATATTATACTTGTTCAACTTATGACTGGTTTGAATTGTTTTCCCTTATCGCGACCGCCACGCTGTTTATATTAATTTATTTTCTACTTTGGAATTAAGTGTTTATGTTGTCCTGAGTTTATTGTATATTTTAGACAGTAAAATGATCAGTAAAAATGGTTTCAAGTAATTGGAGCAAAAGTTTTTGAAATAAAATATTAAAAAGGAACATTTAAATCATCCTTCTCATTCATTACTTCTAATAATAATGCAAGGCTTGGGTACCTATGCTTAGCAATTAACCAACTTGGTGATCTTAACCAAATAAGCGATTTTCAAATATACAAATAAATACTAATTAGCGAATGCAACTGACTAAGGCTGACAATATAAATACGGCCGTAAGAGTGTCCCTAGATACTTTTTTGTAACTGAAACCTGTAAAATAATATTATAAACGAAAGTACCAACAGGTTGCTTATGGTTTTCATTGGCTACTTCCAGGTCGCGTTGCTTGGCGAGCCGATACTTGCGCTCCAGATAACCCTCGTAGAGAGACGCGAAGAACATGAGAATTCCCACCACTATTGACACGGTTCTGTAACAATAAAAGTTGCTATGAGTAACGGTGTTACGAGTAAATATAAAACTATAGAATGCGGTTATCGCGCTACGCTCCGTTGTTTTTATTGTGAGCAGGTTTAAAGTATAGCATGGTGCTTATATAGTGAAATAAGTTTCTTTATTTATTTATTTCGGTTCCGCGAATAATTTTTGCGACTGTAGATTTCATAATAATTATCATAAAATAAAGGTTGCCGACTTAATGTAACGAGTTTTTTTTTGTGGACATCATGGTGTTGTACATACCCGTGGCGCTAGTGCATACTCTATACTCTACGTGAAGTCTCTTTAGGCAGATATCTACAGGCAAAAATGGTTTACTCTAGTCGGTATGGATAATAATTCATAGGAGATTTTCACAAAGTCAGTCGGCATATAGTTATGTTTATAAAGACTTTCAGAATAATTGCCATAAAACGGGACAAGTAGCTGAAATTTAAAAGGTTTCAAAGCTTAGCAATATATAGCTCATTAGTTTAAAAAGCAAACCAAAAAACGGAGTCTTTATAGAATTTCAAATGAACTGATCAGCATATTTTAAAGGCAAGCGATACAATAGTTTTTTGTGTAACAAAGAAGAATTTTTACCGTCTGTGTTGAATTTGGAGCTAGAGCCATAAATGGTTTGTAAAATTGATTAAAAATTAAATCCTAGTCGGCAATGAGAATTCCATATCTCACAGAATTGAAAGTTCGAAATAATTCTAAAGTAAGAGAAATTTGTTTGTCACAAATAGATATTAAATAATTGTATAATTATTGAATGTGTATTAAGGAAGTGTATTAGTTATATTAAAAAGTCATTTAAATGAAAATTCGGTGTATATAATGTCAAAAGCATTTTGAATTTCTGGATTGTATATTCTGAGATTTTTGAAAGGTTTTGTAATGTTCAGCCTTACAAATAATTTATTGGTTCCATTAACGCCGTCATCATATATCATGTTATAACTTATATCAGAGTCTCAGAACATAACTCTCGGTTATCTACGTATGGTTATCTTTAATAATCTGCTTCTTAACATACTAATAACAAATAAAAAGTAAAAATGAAGCGCTGCAAGTAACGCACTGACGCCGGTAAAACTCTGCCTTACCCTGTCTGTCGATCTGTCGCAGCGTCAGGTGATTTATGTCACAACAAACTTCATTATTCGTAAAAAAAGAATGATTTGTGTCGTGAAAGGGTACACAAATCGAAACTCAAAAATGAACAAACTCAAATGTATATTACTGTGAAAAATCATAGTAGTGTTACTATGATTAACTCACACTATTGAACAAAAACAAGGGCCTAAGTGACCATCCGACTGTCTTTACTTTTTGTTAGGTTGACCATAATCTCGCTTGATGGAAGGCGAAGATAAGGCCTAAGATGATACACGCTTGCCTAGAAAGTGTCTGTCTGAGAGTAATAATATTTATATCTGATATTTTCATTTCTATAATGTGTTATCACATTATATAATTAAATCGTTTTATATAATAAAACACCCAATAACATTGTTAGCATTAACGGCACTATTTACATTGTGGAACGCATCCAAGCACTTGTTAACATGGGAAACTACCAAGAAATCCTTTAAATAAGACAGTTGGCACAAACTCAGAAATCTGTTTAACGACTGCGGCCTGGCAAACTAACACTTCAGTTCCATTTTTGTTTCAAGTTCCAAGTAGAATGCTGGCCAGTGTTGCCCAACTACAATTACGAATAGGTTATGGATTGCACCAGTAAAAAATATACATCTAATACATCCATGTATAAGATGTATATTTTTTTAAACTGTCGCCAAAGCAATGTAAAAGATAAAGAAAATAATTTTAGTATGCATTTCTTTTTATCAAGTACAAAATAGATTTCCTTTCTCCTAAATATAATATAAGTATTGATTACTACATATAATATTGGTATATAATTTGTATATTAAGCTAAGAATCTTTAACTGTGTTACTACTTTGCTCTGTCGAGTCATCTGCGTCAACAATTCGGTTCATTTAGTAGGTAAATATTCTTTTCCAGAAATACTAGTTTTTAATCACTTCATTAAGTACCTCTATTAATAGGGATTATGGACCTAGCCATATAATATAGTTAGAAAATATTTTGTATTTGAACACTTAGTTACCATTTCCAATATTAGCTCACTACATTTTGACTTAAGCTTCAAATTTTACAAACAGTTGAACCCTAAACCACGAAAAGTTTAAGCGAGGTATTGATGCTTGTTAAATTGGTGTTATTAAATGAAATAAGTTATTTCGTTACAAAATTACCATCAATATAAAGTATTAACTATGATTATCGTTGTAGTATTTTAAATGACAAGGATACGTTTATTTTAAGGACACAATTATTGTGAAGGTGACTGTGTCCTATTTTACATAAATTGCTATTCAACTTTGTTATATTAGATTTATTATATAAGATTTAGTAGTAAAGTTTTACCAAAACGATTTTGGTATTAGAGATTCAGTTGCTTCCTTTAAAGGTATTTTAGATATTCAATGATTTTACAGTTTGAAGAGGTGTACGGATTTTTATCATATAAAAACTGAGTACGAGTAAAATACACACATCAGGATACACAGAACAAATTTTAATAATGTGCTTTGCATATGAGATGAGAAACTCTATATATAGCGTGTATTACTTATATAGGTAATACACGAATACTATAAATAAACTACGTATTCAACTTCGTAAACTCGCAAAATTGGCTACAACATTTCCCTGTATTTATGAGGTAACTTTTAGGCGCATCCAAGTTTTTGGGTCGTCAGGTATCTACGTATCCATTTGGACTACAAACTCATAAACTTTGATTTGCATATTGTGAGATTTTTTCGCACGCAGAAGAAAACAAGAGACTTGAAGAGACCGTAAAAATAAAGAAAAAAATATATACAATATGTCACAATATTGTAACTTAACACAATCTTTCTTTATTGCTTCATTAAATACTACAAGTACTAAAATATTATAGCCTAGGCAAACTTAACCTAACACAAGTGAAGTTGATTGTAATTATTATGATTGTAGCAGAAATTCCTTTATATAACACCACAACACAGCAGTGCCGTAGCTAGGTGGGCAAGGGCCCCGGTGCATAGCGTCAAGAGCTAGCGAGTTCGCAGACCCGCTCTTTTCAAAGCTTAGGTTTGAGGGCCTCCTGAGGTCCGGGGCCCTGGTGCACTGCACCACCTGGCCCTACGATAGCTACGCTACTGCAAAACAGTTGCCGTCTGATGTCCGGGGGGAAATGCATTTACGCATTCCCACCGCCGCTGCAGCGTATTCGTGGGATATGTGGGACTCGCCCTTTCCATAGCGTGGTATGCTAAACTCATATCACGAGGGGAGGACCCTACACCACTAAAACCCCCCGGACACTCCTTTGATCCGCCGTTGGCGGGGGCCGGGTACGCATGAGCAATCCGGCCCCGCCGTCTGATACATAAACTACAAACATGGCAAATTTTGTCTGCAGGACACTGATATTCTTAGATCGTATAAATAAGACTAACAAGAGAAAACTCGAGCATTATTATCTACATTAAATTATTTCGATTTTTTAATACTTAGATATTTTGAATGATTTACTAAGTAGAATGCTAATACAATGAGATCCGTCTGGGTCTATACTTTAATAGTGTCAAACACAACCAACATCCAACCAAGTTCAGAGTAAAGAAAAATTTATAGAATTAAATGGAATTTCAATTAAATCTTGGCAGCAATTGCTGTCCGGCAGCATCCAGCCACGTATCTGATAAAATAAAACCCCGCTAGAATAAAATACGAGTACATATAACTAGTTTTACAAAATGTCCCAATGAAATAAAGATATTTAGCGGTTCCACTACATTTAAGTTTTAGTTTTACCATTGAAGATTGAATTTCCTTTGACAAAAGCTTCTCACAAAGTCCTTATCTCTTTCTCTTGCAATTTTAATTTATAGTGGTCCGGCAACTCTTCCTATCATGTAATTTATTGTCAAACAGAACCAAAATATATTTACTGCAAATTTACTCAAAGGTTTTTTTATATTTAACTGGTAGTTGTTATGAGCAAGTAAATCTCATAATTAATTTGCTTATTATCATCATTTTAGTACGGATTACGTACATTATAAGTTAGATTCGCGCGCGCGTTTTCACTCGCGTATCTGCCGTTCCCGTAGGTGAAATCAGACCAGTAGTTGCTGAGACTAGCGCGTTCAAGCAAAGTAACAAACTCTTTAGTGTTATATATAAGTATGGATTATACTGTTTATATTATGTTCTTATGTATTTTGTGCAACGTATTGGTTTTCTATCACTGATGTAAGACGCTGAGTGGTAGGATTTCTAAATTTTATGCAATAACAATGACATTCATATTATAATCAAATATTTAGTTACCACTAGCTCTAATGTATGTCAAGAACTA
Organism: Nycteola revayana; assembly: GCA_947037095.2. NCBI lineage: Eukaryota > Metazoa > Arthropoda > Insecta > Lepidoptera > Nolidae > Nycteola > Nycteola revayana. The sequence goes on along the minus strand of OX344845.2, from coordinate 8,997,656 downwards.
ATATTTTAATAAAGGAGTGGATAATTATTATTTTGCTCTAAATATTGCATTGTCATTATGTTGTAGAAGCGTCAATCTTAATAAATTAACTCTCATTGAATAAGGACTTTTTTATCTTCTTTTGTTAAAACACTATTCTTTATTTAATAATGTTACCACTACTACTCGTTCTGCCATCGAAAAACAACAGACTAACGGTAACAGAACTGTAAAATACTTAACTATAAAAATAGGTACATCATCGCCATTGAAAAATATATCACGACTGCCATAAGTAAACCTGTCTCCACAAATGTACCGGATTTGTCTGCACACTGCTTCTATTACAAATGGATTTGTCGTTATTCACATCGCAACAGCCAGCTCATTCCTTTGCAATTTCCCAACCTAATTCCTTTCAAATGGCGAACTGAAATTGTAAATGTAACGTTGAAGGTTAATTCAGAAAATATTTTGTTTGGACATGACGTTAAGACATAGTAAGTAGATATGTATAACATCGCTTTTTATGCCATTTGAAAACAGATTTTTACATAGTCCGCGTTGTAATAAATGTATTTTCTTTCTTTCTTGTATAATTATAGCTTTCCTTGATTTCCAAAGTAGATATAATCTTAATTAACAAAAACAGTGTAGGTACTATTTTGAAAATCGGACTTTCATATCACGATGTTTCCTTATATTCTAAGAGATAAAAGTTAAATGAAACACACATGATAAAAAAGTATATTATCATAAAATAATCCTCGACAGTGTAAATGAAAACTGTAGGGAGATGCTTGCTGTAGGAAGATGAAACCATTAAAGAGTATGTTTGCTTACTTGAACGCCCTAATCCTAGGAACTAAAGATCCGATTTCAAAAAAATCTTTCGTTGTTAGATTTCCCATTTATTGAGGGAGCATAGGTATTTATGCTATTTTTACTAATGAAGTTCTTACAGGGACGGAAGGTACGCGGGAGAAATTGCGCGTGGAACTAGTCTATTAATACAAAACATTTACTTCCAATAAGCATTGCACTTAATTTTCACACACAGATTCGGTGGTATAATAATAAAAGAACACGTAATACATAATTTAAACATTTTTTTTAAATATGCATAAAGTATATTAAAATATGAATTGAATACAACAGTCTGTTAGAAAGGCACTAGAATTACAAAAAAGAACCTTGTACCTACTCTAAAAAAAATAAAAAAAATATATGTTTACATTCATTTTATTAAATTGTTAATTTTGCATAAATATATTTTAGAGACGGCCATGACACGCTTATGCTTTGATTACGTCTATCTATTTTATGTAACGATCTTAACACCACAACATGTAACATAACGTTAATTCATACTACGAGTCGCGAATATGTTTTTTTTCTTTTACTTGCTTTTAAATCTACAAGCCACTATTTTTCGTGATAAGAATGACGATAAGACTTTCAGGAATTGTGGAGAAGAAAATGTATCTTTCCATTCTTTCCTGTACCTGTTTGGAACCAAAAGGCATAAAAACCCTCCATATAAAAAGTCATTTGCAAAAATTATCGTTAGAGATACTACTAACCATAGAAGAATAAATGGAACCGGCATATAAGATAAAAATAATAGGTCAAAGAATCTGTACAATGGTACGCCACACTAGTTAAGGATCATCATCATCAGCCCGTATTAACTTCCATTACTGAACATAGGCTCCTCTCAAGGAAGGGTTTACCATAGTCACCACGATTGGCATGCGGGTTTGTGACCACAGTATTATGTTGTTACCCACAAAGAAACGCTGCTGCCCGACTGCGACGTAACGTGCTTTCTGAGGCACGAGGGGTATACCTCCTCAACCAACCAGACCCGGAAATAAATTTTAGAATTTACATAAAGATTGCTTGTCTGGCGTGGGGATCAAACCTATGACCTTCGTGACTTAATAGCGACACTTATACCGCTACGCCACGGAGGTTGTCGGATAGGATATAGATATATAAATAATATTAATACACATATGAATAACAAGGTAAACCTTCTTATAGATCGCGTTTCACTTAGTAAACCACATACAGACACACACACACCCTTGGGTAAGTAGATGCCCACGCCCAGTGCCCTTCACCCGTGCTGGGCGTGAGGACCTATTTTTGCACCCACGGACACACAACAGTCCCCAAAAACACACGTAGCATATCTCCTTTTGTTTTGTTATAAAATTATATAACCCTCTTCCTCTCAATACTTGGAGCTTTTTATTGTTAAAGTACGTAAGCGCAAGTATTTACTCAGTAAGTAATGTAGTGTAATTTTAAAAGGTGTGAGCCTGGTGGTCTGTCATACAGGTCCCGAACCCAGTATAGACTCCAGCTCTCACAAATGTTTGAATTTGCTTGTAAACCAGATATTTCTCTCAAAATGTACCTTTTTGTGAGAAATAAAATCTTATTCTATTCTAAGGTATGTACAGCTATACTTCACTTCTAAACTTGTACGGTATCTCAAGTTCTCGAATGTCGGAAAATTCTCTACATTGTAACTATAAGCTATTAACCAATTACACTGAAGCTTAGTGTAACAGTAGCCGCATGGAGTCAGAAGTTGCTAAATTGTTGTGGATTAGCTTCACATATTGGGTGTAGTAACTATTCAGCCCTCCCTATAATATCACGTAAGTTATCGAATTTGAAGTGTTACTGTATTACTAAATTGGATGGAATGTTAATTAAACTAATATTAGACTTCCTTTTTTTTCCATTGAACGGTCTACTTACCAAACTATTGGTCTGGTTTAGTGGTGAGCCGTCTAGTCTTGTATTTTTCTTTCGGCATTCGATTGCCTTAAATATATTAGAGGTATATTTTTTTTATCGGTTTCGATCAATGGAATTATTTATTTATGGAAAACTTACAGTTTAAAACAATGCTTGAAGAATAGTTTAGAAACAGTAAGCCAGTCTTCATTTTTAGACATATTATACAAGTGAACAACCAAAATGTATACTTGTTTTATCCGTGTGTAAATTAGGTGTATTAGTTAGATTCCAAGAAACAATAAATAATTGTTTTGTATCGGCTTCATCATCATCAACCCGAATAAAGTTCACTCCATATTGAACATAGGTCTTCCCCAAAAAGGGTTTTGCTATCAACACGCTTGGCAAGCGGGTTGGTGATCGCAATTGTGGTAACGTTGTTACACACAGGGAAACACTGTTGCTTGCTTCCCAGACATACGATTGTTAGAGATGATGTTATTACAATCGGGACCAACGGCTTAACAGGCTTTCAAAGGCATTGTGAAATTTCGAAATTTTACACAAAGTTATCTTGTCCGGCGCAGGATTTCAATCCACGACCACTCTCTGAGATTTAAAACGGGTCTTTTATCGGTACGCCACGGATGTTGCAATTGGCATTTCGTATACTATAACTATGTATTATAAAAGTACTAAATTGAGAAAAACGACCATTTATATTTTATCAATTACCAAAAAGTAGGAACCGAAATTATTATTGTACGATGATAGCTCATTTATTTTTCCATTAATATTCTTCATCATTATACAATAGAAGATGGTCTTTCGGGTAAAACAAGTCCTTTGAAAATGAAGAGATAACACGAATAATTTGAATAAGACCAGGAGAAAATTAAAATTTACATAGAGATTGTAATTTCGGGGTTCTTGTTCCCTTGTTTACTGTCTTGTAAATCTCAATTTTTATACCTACGTATCGCGTCATTATTATAAGGTACCCAACAAATTAAACTCATTAGCTGTATATATATGTAGAGACATAAAACGGTACTACGATAGAGTGACCCACTGATTGGCAGATAATGCACAGCTTTGCCTCGAAAGTCATTAAAACGTGTTGAACTATTAAAAAGGTGGGAAGGGGGATAAAATTTTGTATGGAGAAATCGGACTCACAAATAACTAGAAGCTTTTAGAAATGAAGCCTGTTTCAAAAAGCCTCTAATTAATGGGGTAAACGTCTTTACGACAGTACCTACACTTCTCCAGAAAATAGACTGTAGGAAAGTGCACCATTTATTTTAGACACCGTTATTAATACCACCTAATCACTACATAGTATGAAACAAAGTCGCTTTCTCTGTCCCTATATCCCTATGTATGCTTAAATCTTTAAAACTACGCAACGGATTCTGATGCGGTTTTTTTTTAATAGATAGAGTGATTCAAGAGGAAGTTTTATATGTATAATACATCAGCATTGCGCCCGTGCGGAGCCGGGGCGGGTCACTAGTAAACTAATAAAGCGTTGGTTACGTTGTTTACAGTCACTCAAAACATCACCTAACTATATTTGAGACTCAATAATAATTATTGTTAATAGGTAGGTATACCTTATTTAATGTACTGGTGCCGTTTTGATTAATATGCTTGAATTATTAATTGAACAGTATGATTAATTGAAAATATATTAGCAATTCAATTTTAAACATTCTCATTACAATATTAGGTAGGTCCTACACAAGTCTTAATAAAACTATTTGATTTAATTATTTACACTTACATTACACAATACAAAATTTAAGTGTAAATTTATTACATATATTTTGACATATACCAAATGCGTAAGTACCTACAAATTCTAATTTAATTTAAAACTTTAATAACTTATTTATTTCATCGGTTTGTTTGCAATACCGGAAAATTACTTGCGTGACCTGTAAACCTGGTTTTGCAAATTGACAGATAATAAATTATAATAGTAAAATTCTAAATGCATGATTGTTTGCCGGATTTGAGAACCAATTACCAAAACGGATTATTGCAATAACAAAAATCGAAATAGGTACTCAACCTAATCCCTGAACATACCTGCTATATGTAGACGGACGTATACAGATTCATATACTCTTTTGGCATTGTTTTATATTTTTAATTGTAGTGACGTTGCGATTTTGATATTCTTAATGACGTTTAATTTAATTATAAGCTATTGCTAAACCAGTGTTTTATTATTAAATTATTAACCATACCATTGACAATTGACTAAAACCACAGAGCAAAATCTCAAACACGCAATTTACCTAAATCATAATTAAACAAGCGAACTCAAGAGATATTCAATAATTTAGTACTCACCCGAGTATATGCAATTTAGGGTCCGCAAACAAGTCATAGTCCCCTGGCACGGGGCGCACATTGACCGTGGTGAAGGAGGCGTCGAAGCCAGCGGAGGCAGCCTGCGCCGCCGCTGCGCCCTCCGCGGCGCCCATCAGCAAAGACAACGAGTGAGCATCGCATGACGCCGGCACGCATTCCCCGACCAGGATCAACCTGCTCTGATGACGGAAAACAAATAAAATTAATATTAACGTCTAGCTAAATATTATTCGTAGCTTCCTACAAACACACATCTATACTAATATTATAAAGAGGTAAAGTTTGTGAGGTTGTAGGATTTAATCTTTAGATCTACTGAACCGACTTAGCAAATTGTTTTACCAATAGAACGCCACATTATTCGTATATTGGCTATATTTTAAGTCAAGGTTTCCTAGAGACGAGATCTACGCGGGTGTTACCACGCGGGACAGCTAGTATAAAATATTTTGTAAATTATACCTACTTTTAAGACGCGTATACGTTATTTTACCAATAGTGAGCATGGAAACTCTTAGAAGAGCTATTTGTAATTACATAAAGATATAACTATAACTTCGATATATATGTATTATTTAAGATTTATTCGCTATGTTTTTGTTCATGTATTGTAGCTATGCTAACTTAACAAATTGTTATATTTCAATATTTATTGCTTGCATATGCATAACTCTGAGTAGCAGACATTTTTATCGAAATCATTGTAATATCGTAACATGATTTAACATCCTGATAAGAAAACAGCAGACTAGTGTTAATATAAAGAGGGGAATATAACGTTATGTGGAGTTTATTTTATGATTTTATTAAGATTATTTTGGATAGAAAATATACCACACCTACCTGTTTACTAGATTTAGCAAGTATCAACAAAATTTTGCCTCAAATATTTATATGTTTACCTAAAAACTCGTTATGCAAACAAAAATGTTTCATACTAAGTATTAATTGCTGTGTCATTTCTATCTATTCGAATCCAATTTATTTTCAAAACATTAAATCTACTAACAATACTGCACAACGAATTGGTGTCGAACTGGCAATCACGTAGGTAATTAAATCAGCACTATAAAATCATTATTCTGTTAATAAATAAGGTAATATAATAATATGAATGCTTCAAATTGATAAACGAAATAATCATTAAATGTCACATTTAATTATTATTTAGAACTCAATTAAACCAAGCCACGAAGCAGCTTTGATGCAAGCGACAGTTTTTAATTTTTGTCTGTATTCCTGCACATTTACTAGAATATTACAATCTCATCTTCATTGAAAAAAAATGCAATCCCTAGGTACATGTATTAAATCAAAAGGTATAATTAATTATTTGCTATTTCCTTCCTTGTGTACATAGGTAAGCACAGTATGTTGACACAAAGGAAAACATAAATTTGTGTGTATATTGCAGAAAGATTCTTATACTATTATATTATTGTACATGCTCAAGGTTTAACTGGATAAAACTTCCATAAGTATTTACCTATACTCGTAGTTTAAAGATCATAAACTGTCACAGGTTATTAACCAACTGTTCTTATATATCGTGGCTTCACCCGCACTCTTCTTTATCTTTATTTTTTCTAACATTAAAATTAGTCAGTAGCTTACTTTTTATTTTGACTCGAATTATGCACAAGTAACTATAGTGGCATACCGGAATGGGACCGTTACGGGTACACGCATCAAACTACGCAAAACTACAGAATTAAGTAAGCATCTTAACTTTATTAACCCACGCTAAAAAAATCCCTAATTGTGTAAATAATGGCAGACTATTCGTATTCGTTCCTTAAGGTGCACCTAGGGAATCATACTCTCCATAGTATTGTAATCAACACTCCTGAACATTTCCGGTAAAAAACTCTCAAAACGAAGATATTGAGCTGGTTTGATACTGCAACATTAGCATTGAATAACAGAGTCGATGTTATCGCGCGACCTTTACGTAACGAATCTTATGTATAGTTGACGTAACGATATACCATGTATTAAGTATACTGCCATGGTTCAAGCTCATTGTGTCATTATACCGGCGGGTATGCACTACGATGTTTTCTTTTTAAATACTTCACCCGCCTATTTGATTACTTACGGTGGGATGAGATAAAAGGTGATTAGTGACGTATAACTGCACTAGCATTAGCTGTTCATGTAATTGGACCCTCGTCTACCTAACATCAGAGGGTCGTGACAAAATGCCACTACAGTGGAATGGTCGCTAGCATACAGTCTCTAACGCAAATGTATGATAGGTACTTAACATTAGTCACGTAATCGAGCGATTCTTTAAAAAAAAATATACGCATTCATTAGTTGATTCATCTTTGAAAAGAGCGATTCGATCTTGAGGATTTCAGTTTCATAAACCTTGGTGGTGGAAAGGGGTAATTTGTTTAAAAAAATAGTATACGCTTTTAGACTTTTACCACAGAAAACACATACAGTATTACTAGATTGTACAGTAGAGTCCCCTAATACATATATGGGTTTTTGCTGAGTGTCATGGTATAATGTTTACATTTACCGGTCTAAATAATAAAACTAAACTGTATACTTCTCTAGTAAATGAATTAATGCTAGTTGCCTGGTATGCGATTGACACAGTTGATGTTATGAAAATAGGATCACGACAACGGCTTAACGTGCTTTCCGAGGCACGGGCCCTAGTTCGTCAACCAACTAGACTCGGAGAAAATCTTTGATTTTATAATCGAACCCATTACCTCCGACATTTAAGGCGAGAAATATACCGCAACGCCCGACACGAAAGTTGTCTTGGCGTTATGTATTAGAAATATATTATTTACTATGGCGGATTTATTATATTATTAGGTACATACATTACTGCCTAATTGCCACTATTCAGTAGTACGTAGTACGATCGTAAGCAGTAATAATAGATTAGTGTCCATCCACAAGTATTGATTACTTACTAGTCGCCTTCGACTCTAGTCTATACTATCTATACTAATATAATAAAGAGAAAAGATTTGTATTTTCGTGTGTGTGTATGCTTGTAATGAATAAATTCAAAAACTACTTTGCCGATTTCAAAAATTCTTTCACCATTGGAAAGCTACATTCACCTTGAGTGACATAGGCTATATTTAATTATAAAGTTCCCACGGGAACGGGAGTTACGCGGGTGAAACCGCGCGCGGGAAGCTAGTATAATATAAAATAATGTATCCTTCTTTTAAGCCACTTACGATAAAATGTATCAGTACCTACCTCCACAAAATAGAATAAAGAAGGTTAAGCGTCTAAGATTCATTGATTATTTCGCAGCCTCACTCCGGGGATTAAAAGTTTTTGCCCGTCATAGATAAGGATAATATATTTACTATCTGTAGGCCCAAAGTTGTCGGGTCTGTACTTCGGATAGATTACTCATACTTTACCTTTTCATAGAGTAGGCTTTTGAAACTATATCCACTAGCAACTAAGTAGTACCATTCATACTTAAGTACTTAAGTAAAATGCGGATGTCGACATTTGAGCCTATAAACTCTATGTGTACTTTTACTTACAAAGGCTAAAATATCTATTTAATGTAAATAACTAAAGTAACTAATAATTTAAGAGTATACCTTATATACTCTCTTTAACTATGTTTCATAGTCAAGTCAATAAATCGTATTGAATTTTAAAATAATTGCACTTTTGTTATTGTTATATCTCATTTACATATTTTTATGTAAATATTTACTACCAGTGTTGTATGTATATGCGGCAGTACTAAATAAATTAATAAAACAATTATATTATGAATCCCGCGTAATTAATGGCCTAACTTTTGTTCGTAATTTTTTTATTTACATTATTCACAATCAAGTAAGATAGCAATAAAAATAATACTGACCGGAAGAAAGAGAGCATAAACCGGTACTCTTTATTAAGATATCTTTCTTAGTATAAAATATTCAAAAGGCTTTTAAGAACACGTTCGCTGTATGTTGTAGTAAGGTAATATACATTCCAATAAACGCGATTAAACATATTGAACGTGTTATCATATATCTTTAGGTAAATGTTTATTGTATAGGTAGCTATAATACGTTAATTATAATAATTAAATCATTAACAAACTTTTTTTTTATTCAACGTGAGTGTAAATTCTTGAGAAGATCACTGAATTAAATATCTACACCTACCAATGTATAAAGCTGAAGAGTTTGTTAGCTTCAACGCGTTAAACCCAGAAACTATTAAATCGACTTGAAAAAATATTTCAGTGTTACATATCCCATTTATCGAGGCAGTGCTTACGGGAACGGGACGGGAACTAGTTTAAATTTATCGAAAGTAAATATAGTAGCTAACAAAAAAACATATTAATAATTCATGTCATGGTCTCAAGAGCCGTCCCTGTAATTTACAAAGGCGAGACCGTAAAAGTCAAAAGTCAGTATTTCAGTTAGCTGTCCATTGCCCTACTTAGTAAAAACCTACTTTTTTACTCTGTATTAGTCTCACATGAGCTACACAGGAAATATTATATCCTGGACTTTACTGAACAGGGAAAAAGTAAGTGTATTTTCAAAGAACTAATGGGAATAAAGCGTACCCAATTAAGAAGGCTCTATCGAGTAAAAGTTTGAACTTCGAAGTAGACTAGCAGAAATGTAGTATTAAACTATCCTAACGTAAAAGAAAATACGCTATTTTATCTTTACATACAGCATTCCCTTAGTGCTTTGCAAATTATGTAACTGAGATAAAGCCTTTGCTTATTTTTTCTATAAATTATTTCTTTTAATCAGGCTAAAGCTTTCTTGGTAATTGTCTATTATTTTCAAATTCATAAACGGATAAATACCTTTAACAATTATCATCATCAGCATCCCGTATAACGTCCACTACTGAACATGGGCCCCCTCACGAGGGAGCGTATTTGCCAGAGTCACCACGGCAGGCGGGTTGGTAACCGCAGTATTATGTTGTACCACACAAGGAAACGCTGCTGCCCGTTCCTTGATATAGATTACTATAGATGATGTTATAATATAACAGTCGGGACCAACGTCTTAACATGCTTTCCGAGGCACGGAGGGTAGTCCCTAAACCAACCAGACCCGGAAAGAAATCTTAAAATTTACACAAATATTTCCTGTCCGGCGCCGCGACGAGAGGATCGAACCCTCGACCTCCGAGATTTAAATATCCGAGATTTATACCACTACCGTTGTCTACATAACCTCCGTAGCGTAGAGGTTGTCCTTTTACAAATATGAAAGTAATTTATGTAGGTATAAAATTACTTTTTTTGTATAAAACATACCTACATCTATTTTAAAATGAATCGTCGTTGTTCGTAATTTAACAGTGAATTTCAATTTTTATAAAAGATAAAAAAATCACAGTGTTGAAACATTAGAAATTATAAAAAGGTATCGGGGTAAATCCGTGACGGGGGTGATGTTTAATTTAACTTAGGTACAGCTACTTACGCTACACATAACATGTTCCTGAAAATTTGACGATTTTATACTATGTACAAAATAGTAACTTAAAGTAAGGATAGTTTTTTAATCATTTTAACTACTTATACGGTTTTACCACTGGCACGGATTTATCCCAGTACTCTTACTAAACATATTTCAGACGTTTTATTTCGAAATTTTTGCCTGAAACAACCCGCCTTTGTCGTCGTCTTATTATGCTTCCGAGGGCATATTAAGCTGACGCAGACGTTTTAAGTATTCAGAAACTTAATATAACCTGACACCTGCTTTTAACTCTTTAACATGTTGTTATCTAATTGAATTATGAATATGGAATGGAAGCACTATAATAATATGAGACGTGTACTGCATTTTCAGTTAACCAAAATTTCATACCTCTCTTATTGAACAATTTGTTAGACAGAATTAATTAGAGCAAATGCACATGCGTAATATAAATATATAAACGTTGCCGATAAAAAATAGGAAGGGAAATTCTAGGCAGCTAATACTAATGATCTCGGAGTTTCTTATAGTCTTTCTTCTCCGGGTGTCACAACGTAGGTAGATAGAGAAAGACTCGTAGGAAGCTAGGATAGGGTCCGGTCGACCTTGCAAGGCGAGGCTCGCGACGCGTTCTATGCTTCTGACCGAATCCCAGCCCACGCTGGTTGATTCTAATTATATTTATAGTACGCGACTATCACATGCCACATTGGTAGATTTAAATTATATTTAATAACATGACTGTTGAAATGTATACTAATGAATTAGTCAAGATTTTTTTTTTTTTCCTCTTTTTATATTTGTATCATTGTATTTGACTTATAATAAGTACGATCGATTCGTCTACATTATCAATAAACGTTTTCATTTTCATTTCATTTTCATTCATAATACTACAACCATATAACCCGTAGCGTATAATTAAGCTACCCTACGGATTGTACGGTTGAAGTAGTCGTGGGTCCGATAGGTCTGGGTCTAGTTGGTTAGGTACTACCCTTCGTGTCTTAGAAAATCACGCAAAGCCGTTCGTCCAGATTGTTATCACATCATCTATAACGATCGTGTACCAGGTAACGGGCAGCAGCGTTTACCTGAACTAAATACTACGGCCACCAATCCGCCTGCCAAGCGTGGTAACTATGGCCACACTCCCTTCAAGGTAGGTCCATGTTCGGTAGTCGACGTTATACGGGCTGATGATGAATAATACCTAGTCTCATGGGTTGTCACTTATATCCTTTCAGTCTTCATATCCATTAATTAATCAGTAAAATATGAATAGTAAAAAACAGATTAGACTTACTTGAGGCAGATGGTTATTGTCGATAGTAAGGTTGATCTTAGCGACGTAGAAGGTGGTGGTAAAAGGCGGCGTCTGCGCATAGTATTCAGTGAGCTGCAGATCTTTGCAAGCGTTGAGTGAACCCAGCCAGTACTCGTTGCCGAATAACACGTTCGGTGTGTACTGACCCGATGCATCGAATACTGGAAAGAGATAATTATAGTTAATTGTAAAAAATGTTTATAAACATTCCAAATACTAAACCTTTTCTTTGATTATCTAGTATTTGTACTGGTGACTACCTATACTAATATTATTTAAGAGAGCAGATTTCTAAATATATTTAATTGTTATTAAACTTAAAACTATTATTGTTCTGATTTTAAAAATACTTTCACAATTATAAAACTTCTTTTACCAGAAGTTAATCCGTCATATTGTATAAAGGTTAGTTTTAAACCAAACCCAGTAAGGTTAGTTTAAAATATACTTTTTAATTGAAAGGCAATAATCATGACACAATTTAATTAGTATTATCAACGCATTCTTACAAATACATGTATTTAAGGTTTAAGCTTAGATACATGATGGATATTGCGATCTCGCGCTAAAATTTTAGTGCTGTCTACTTTTCATGAAACTACAATGTAGTGTGATTACAACCAGAAAAAAAATCTTATTATCAATTTCAAGCAAATTGATAGTAAGTTAATTGGCTTGAAATGAAAAAACTCCAATGTTAAAAGCGTTTATTTGATGAGTAATATGTTTTAAGTTCATAGTTTAATTTCATTTTAAACGCAACGATTAAATTTAAAAATTTACATTCCTAAATGTATATTTTACGAATTCTGATAGCATTAGCGCTCGGTTCATTAAATCCTAAAGAGATTAAGCAAACAATTTAAAATTGTCTAACATTGAACAAGCAAAGGTTAATGAGTTTTGGGTTTAATTAGAACAGTTAATTTCTTTATCGCTACAGCAACGGCATAAATTTATACGCAAAAAAATAATCAGTTAAGGCGAGGTGATTCAGCGAAGATAGATATTCTTCTATATTTGGAATTAATAAAAATTTGTAAAACATAGAATACGAAATCGTATCTAAAATTTAAAAATCATTTTTTCAGTCATCGTAACGGTATTTTTCAACAACAAATATATTTTTTAAGTCAAAATAAAACAGTGAAAAAGGCCCTTCTATTTTTTCCTTTTGCTTGATGTCATACATATTTATGTATGAGATATTATGGATCTAAATCTTAATTAAAGGGTAGCTACTGATTTAATTTTGATTGAGTCAAATTATTTCAATTAAATCATGATTTTATTTTATTTTTATTTTTATTTTTATTTTTATTTTTATTTTTATTTTTATTTTTATTTTTATTATTTGGATTGCCAACAAATGATACACAAATCTATTAAGTTAACGATTACAAAAAAAAAACATGCCTTGTGCTCATTCAATTATAGGCAACCACATCTTACACGGACATAACTAGTACCGTTTTAAACATTATTTAAAACATCAACAAAAACATAAACATTAACATAAACATTTACAATTAAAGAAAATCTAAATAAATTTTACAAAGATATGGAATAGACTACCCAACTTCAAACCTCTTCTAGCTTAGATCTGAAATAATCTGAAACTTTCTTCTTAAGTACTAACTTACTGTCGCTAAAAATGTCTAATTTTAATAATCGAGAGAGATCGTTATATAACTTAGCCATCCTTGTCAAAGGTGCGTTAAGACCTAAGTTAGTTTTATATCTATGTAAACTGAACAGCTTGTAGACACTTGGGCGCGGTAATTTGCTTGGGGCTGAGATATGGATTCTTGCGATTAACTCAGGACAATCTATATTATTATTCATAATGTTATATAAAAATAATAGGTCCAAAAGCTTACGTCTATCGCTTAGCGAAATTAATTGGAAATGTCTAAGACGAGCATTGTACGAATTCAGCGAACGATGTAATTTCATATTATATGCAAGATGATTAAGGAATCTCTTTTGAATTCTTTCCAGTCGTTTTTTTTGCACCTCATAATGTGGAGACCAAACTTGTGAGCAATATTCTAATATACTGCGAACTAATGAATTAAACAAAATAATTTTAGTTTTTGGATTTAGAAACTGTCTACTATTTCTAGCTATAAAGCCACATATTTTGCACGCATTAACTATAATTTTATCTAGATGTGCATTGTAGGATAGTCCACTGTCCATTATAACTCCTAAATCGCGTGCACATCCGACTCGATTAAGTGTGCGACCATTTATGGTATAAGATGTTTGGATTTTTATTTTTTTTCTGGTGAAAGATAAATGATAACATTTGTCGGCGTTTAAAAACATTTTATTAAGCTCGCACCATCTAATCAGTCGATTGATATCATCTTGAACTAGTTGACTATCCTCCAAGTTTTTAATAGGTTTCAGAATTTTAAGGTCATCGGCAAACAAATAAAAAGACGTATGATGGAAGCATTCGGAGATGGAATTTATAAGAATAAGAAACAAAAGTGGCCCCAAGTGCGAGCCCTGCGGGACGCCTGAAGTAACAACAAATGAAGAAGATTGAGCACCATTCACTACGACGTAAGATCTACGATTGTTGAGATACGATTCAAGCCATTCCAACATGGATCCTCCGACTCCTAGACTAGCAAGTTTTAACAACAATGTAGCATGGTCTACCTTATCGAAGGCCTTGCTAAAGTCTGTATATATGACATCTATTTGAGTGCCCTGATCAAGATGGCAAGATACAGTATCTGTAAAGGCTATAAGATTAGTGGCTGTGGATTTTTTTTGGATAAAACCGTGTTGTTGTTCAATTAGATGCGATTTTGCCAAATTGTATAAATGAGGATAAATCAATGACTCAAATATCTTCGGTATTATAGATAGTATCGATATAGGTCTGTAGTTTTTAATCATATTTTTGGGGCCGTCTTTATGAATAGGGACTATTTTAGCCGTTTTCCAATATTTAGGGAATTGTCCTGTACAGAGGGATTTGTTAAATATCATTGATAATGGAAAAGATAATTGCTTAGCACATCTAGTCAAAAATAAAGGTGGCAGACCATCCGGACCAGGACCTTTATTGAGGTCAATTTTTTTTAATTTTTGACTAATATCTGACTCTTGTAAAATTAAGGTATTGAAAAAGAGAGAGCTGTTAACAGAAACGCTATTTGTTGAGGTAGCAGCGGTCTGTAAGTCTGCGCTTTTATTATAAACGGACGAAATTTGTTTCGCAAAAAGGTTACTAACTTGGATAGCATCAATAGCTTTTTCATCGTTGAGATACATAGTGGATGGAATGCTACCTCTACAGTTGCGTTTATGTTTTATAAAAGCCCAGAAATATTTTGGGTTCTTAGTAATATTTCTTTCGAGATTTTCACAATAATTTTTGTAACATTGGTGCATCTGCTGCTCTGTTCTGCTTTTTAATAAATCAAGGGTGACTTTATCCATAGGGTTTTTATATTTCTTAAAACGAGTTCTCACTCGGTTTTTTTCTTTAAGGCTCCTAATTAGGCCACCGGAATACCAAATGGGGTATTTGTGACTTTTATGTACTGTCATTGGTACGGACTTATCTATTATAGCTCGCAGAATGTTATAAAATTGTGTTACCATTTCGTCAACATTATTACATGTTTTAAATACATCCATCCAATCAATTTCACTTAAGTCATTAACAAGCATCTCGTAGTCCGCCTTGTAAAAATTATATCTAGGTGAATTGCATGACTTGAGATTATTGTCTGAGTTGATTGTGAATTCAACTTCTAAGGGAGGGTGGTAACTATCTATTGGAGTTAAAATATCCTCAGCTTCAGTGACCAGTACCTTAGATTCTGATGAAAGAACTAAGTCCAAAATTTTATATTTTATATGATGTTTAAAATCGTTTAGGCTTATCGTTATTTTTTTAATAGCTTCAAATTTGCAATTAAATTCTCACTAGGTACGCATTGCGAGAACCCCGCTTTAAGTTAATTTACAATTTCAGAACCACTACAACATGATAATTAAAAGTAAAACAAATATAAGAACCAGATAAGATAAATTACTAATTTAGTTCTAACAGTGATGTACAATAATTACAATATAATATACAATAAGTAACCAAATAATAAGTGAGTATAAAGTCGGCAAAATAAGTTTGCCATAGTAACAATAAGAAATCCGTGGACTTTAATTGCACTTTTGAAAAACAGGAGTTTAACTAAAATTAGATTTACTACATAGGTAATGCGAAATAATATATACGTTTAAATATCGCAAATTATTTTTTGTAGGTTTACTTCATACATGTTTAATTCGGTTTTGACCTACAATTCAAATTTGCCGATGGTAAACATGATAATACCAATTTTCTTTCTTTCTTTTCATCTCATTTACATGTAAATAAATAGGGGGTGGAAATTCAATTTACATAAAAGAAGGTCTTTTCGCATATTTAATCGGCTGTCTCTTATTTGTTAAAAGCAATCAGCCGAAATTGGACAAAATATTTAAGTACGAGTTTTCTATTATTGCCAAGATATTAGATTATGTTTCAGAGGATTACTTTTTGAATAAAGCGTCAATAAAAATAAATTTGATATTTAAATATAATTAAAATATTAATCTTTAGTCTAGTTATTTAATTTAAGTATATTTTTTAACTGTTGTTTTTATTTTCGTATTATATTTTATGTCATAATTATATTTATTATTGTTTTGTAAAATTAAATAAATACTAAATAAGCATGCGGTGTTCACATAATTATAATTGTAAGTGCAATTAGTTTAAGAATTATCGTAAAAACTGTTTATGTAAATGAAATAAAATATTGCAATTTCAAAGGACCTTATAATAAAAAAAATCATACATACAGTGCAGTGTACAATGCAATATACCTATAGGTAATAGGTATATTGCATTGTACACTGCACTGTATTGTTTAGTAAAGTGTATTCCGTAGATATTATGATCATGAATTATTTAGAAGCTTTTTCCAGCTTAATTGAAAAAAATCATTGCTACATTCATAATTGCAATGTTAATATTACAATTTTTATATTTTTTAATCATGAAACAACTGAAACCGCAAACAATTATCTCCTCGAATTCTTAAAAATTCACTAGGTCATTTAATACCTTCTTGGGGATTAAAACCTTAACCGAAACGAAACAAGGTAATCCTCTTGTCTTAGATATTATTCAAACGGTGTAATTCCGATGGTAATTTATGGCAATGGGGTAAGAGATCTTTCTCTTATAAATTTCTTATTAAATGATTACCCATGTAACGGGAATTTATAATGTAACCATTATAAATTCCCGTTTAGAACGATTATCTACCTAAAACCTACTACTGCGTATTTTAGGAAATTACTGGATTGTTATAAAAATTAAAATAAATATTCGCGATGTTAATAAGAAAAGATTTTGAACTTCTTTACCATACTAAAGATACCAAATTCATACCAGGATAGTCGGCACATTTATAATTTTAAATTTAAAAAACGGTAAACTCAACAGTTGTGCAACTTATTATATATCTTAGCACCGCAACAATCCCGAGATTTTAGCCCACGTGTAGTGGCGTACACTCCCTGATTTATGACTTCGTTCACTTAATAGTTAAGTGAAATATTATCTACTTTAGTTACAGCCTTTGTACTGAACACCTCACAGAATTAAACATTCTTCTTGATGGCAAGTTTTATTATAATAATGGACCCATGTTATTTGTGAAACATAAAATTAATTCGTTTACGTCCTTGCTGTTTAAGTCCCGATCTTTCTACGCGTGCACATACTACGTCAATGTCACGGCGTTCTACGGCGGCTGCTACGACAATCTGCGATAATGTATTAATTGTCACAATATTTAAAGAATATATAGATTATTTCTTGCTTGAAATGCAATAAATTATTGTAGTATATATAGCATTCGAAAAAGAAATGAGTGGAGTAGATTTAAAATAATAAATACCTCTGGTATAAAATACCTTTCAAAATATCCACTGTTTATATACGGTATAGAAGGCGGTCATAAAGAATTTACTTTGACTATAAAAAAAACTGAACTATAGAAAAAATAACTGAAAATTGTGACGCACTATGCGATGGCTCATTCATATTACACACGAGAATGGATGATGTGTTCATCTACTGAAAGTAAGTTGGCATTATATATTTTTAAATTGATCCTGACACAACAAGATAGATATACAGTACAATTGTGATTTAATATATTATGTTGCTTTGTCACGGAGTAAAGTAACATCCAATTTACTTATTCAAAAAAAAACACATTGAAATTTGTAACTACGTTTTTAATGTATTTTATTGAAATACATTCCTGAATCTACGACTCAATCGCTGAAATAAATGATCCAAGTTCGATATCCAATAAATATCCGGAAACATACGACATATTTGGGACATATTGAATATCCTATCGTCGAAAACCATAAAGTAACGCAACATTACATTGATCCCTCAAAACCATCTGTTCTTGTTACGTTCTGACATAAAAGAATTATTTTGTTTATTTTATATGCGAAATTTATGATTCCCATTTGGAGTTTGTTGCGGTTTGTAGCGTCAGGTGCGGAACGTTATCAATGTATGTACTATACCGTATTGTTTACGTTTCTGTAGGACAATTGTTGAGTATTGTTGATTTTGTAATACTTTTTCGTCTTAAAGCGAAGAGATCACGTTAAGCATCTAAGGACATTTGCGGTCCCACGCTTCATTTCTCCGCTTGTGTTCAATAGCAATCCCGTCAGATCAGAGAATGAGCGATGACTCGTGTATTGATTAAAATGCATTGGTGCTTCCAATACCATACACCAGACACTATGATATGGCTAGCCTAATCGCTTTTGTAGGCATTTCCTTTACCTCCGTACCGTGTATCCCATATTGGTTGGATATTAAATGATCACTAAACAATCTGTTTATTTGAATCAAAACTAGCTTAGTATTTAGAGTTACTTTCTTATTTTTTAATAACATTTCCTGCTTTGTACATATTAAGCAGATCTTTCGTTTCCTTTATACAGTCCTTTTTCTGGTTCGTTAATTTTCGCATTATTTGCGGTTCCTTCACAATTGCAAATAAATAACTGTATGTTGACGTCAGAATTATTTTTCAATCAAAAAAGCATTAAGTGCCTGGTTGATGAAGTACTTAATGTTTTTACTGTTTAATTTCACTATACACCGTGAAGAGGTAATGTCGTGGTTTACCTACGTGGTCTTAGTACATTTTAAAAGTTAATTATTGCAGAAACTGTATAAAAAAAGCATAATGCTATGATAAATCGCCTGTATCATGTTTTAATTATGAGCAAATTGGATTAACCAAATCCCGATGTGGTTAATAAATATGAAATGAGTTTTGATAGTCTTAGTAAATAATAATTGATCGTTATTCAGTGAATTTTAGAAATTCCTAAATATCTGGATTAAAATATATAAGTATTTTGTCATACACCCTTGGGTCATAAATTGTTTCAATATACCTATATCCGATTGTGGACGCTACCAACCGATCGTACGTGCAACTAATTTTTTTTCGGTTTGACATACGTAGGTAGCCATGAGGCTTTTGCTACTTCACCGGGCATATGTACGTGCAACAACTTCTTGTAGGTGACAAGAAATTGTTTCGCGCAGGATTTATCTAATGACTTATGACTTAGCTTTGATGTTAAGTATGAGAAAATAAATATAAATATATTATAACACAAAAAACGTAACAAAACTGGATAAAAACATACATTTATATAGAGACAATTCGATTCTCTTACAATCCAATCAAATGTATTTCCGTTGCGCTACTGATAAATCAGTAATGCGACAGTAGCAACAAAAAAAAATTGTTTGACGAACACGAACTTTTCATTACGAGTAAACACAATAACCAAATTTCGTTTACCGTTATCGAAAAGTCTACTAATGCAATGAGAATCAATATAGAGCTTTTCAGCATTGACACTGATCACCTGAATATCGGTACACAGTTCTGATTACTTAACATAATTAGAAACCGCCTTGTCATTCAATAGGCGGCCTAACCCTGAAACATAATTACATCTTTCTAGTAAGTAATTGATATTTATTAGACTATCAATAACAAATGACCAAGTCATTCGATATTCGTAGTTCTAGATCAAATGTGCGATAGATATCCGCGGGCTGACACAAATAGTCGACACGCTTAGAAGCTAATACTCAAGCTCAAACCTAATCTAATATTTGATATCGTGAATGGAGTAATCTAATATCAGAAGCAAGCTCTATATATACAAGTACATTGCACATATAGATATTAATAGGTGGCTTCTTCGCTTTATTGCTACCATAAAATCCAATTATAGAAGTAGGTTCCATCGTCTTATAGTATCCATTATGAGACGATAGTACCTACTAAAGGCAACTGACAAATTGTCACTACAAACTATACCTAGTATATTTGAGCGAGTCAAACCTTAGAGAATAGTTACTTATATTATATATATATATATATAGTGAGTTATAGCTATAGTGTTGAAACATCTCAAAGATCATTCGTTCACTACAAACCTATCTGGCGTATGTCAGTCTTTTTAGAATATTTTTACTAAAAGGAATTTCCTTTGAACCCTTTGAAGTAAGAACGAGCCACACTGCAAACGGCATGAACTTTACGTTTAAATAGAAAATGGCATGAATATCTTTTTGCGCGAATTCTTTAAATGCCACAGAACCTTTTTGCTTGTAGCTTTTATGAGGTCTATTTGGTATATTGGTAAATCATGGAAGGGTACGCATTGAGCTCATAAAAATACCAAATGTTAGTAAGTACACATACGTTTTATACCCACGTCAACGTCGGATACATAAGTAAGTTTAAATAATCGCTAAGCCAAACATGCGTTTCGAAATAAACTGGGAATACTGTATTAATTAAAAACATATTTATTTACTGTTAACGTTAAATATAGTTTCTTCGGGATCGTAAGGATCATCAGCACCACACAAATCAAATAGTGAAAGCACATCGTTCAAATAAATAAATCATTAAAAAACATCCCTTGCCTCACGTTCAGAACTTGCACAAGGCTATGCTATAAGAGCCCCAGCACGAATGTTATAAGAGTTTTCCTGAACTGAAAGAGAAGGCATATAGGTAGAAGCACAGATGCACAATAATCCTTCGCAAGGATTCCAAAATATTGGCAGCACTGCCCAATTGAATGGCAATGCTTATCTGAGTGAAAAGTAATTTTTAAAACAAAGTAGTGGTGTCGACCGTCACCATGTTGTGTCGACGCGGTAGTCACGGTCGGCCAGCGTCCCACTTTGCGGTCATTTATACACTCACTCGAATATTTTTCTCATGTTTATTATATAAGTATCTAAACCTTGCAACTTATTTAATAGCTATTCCTAATCTATACTAATATTATAAAAAAAACCGGTCAAGTGCGAGTCGGACTCGCGCACGAAGGGTTCCGTACTAGTTGTAAGTGTCTACCTATTTTTGATATCAAGAATACAACAAGTAACATAGTATAAAAGTTCTTGTAGTTCGTTGTAACTTTGATCGATGTTAATAATAGTTGATTGAATGAAAGGTAAATTGCGGTTAACGGTTTATGACGTATTAAAAAAAAACGACTTACTTGATCTCGTTCAAACCAATTTTCGGTGGAAGTTTGCATGGTTATGTACATCATATAATTTTTTTAGTTTTATCATTCTCTTATTTTAGAAGTTACAGGGGGGGGGGACACACATTTCACCACTTTGGAAGTGTCTCTCGCGCAAACTATTCAGTTAAGAAAAAATTACATTAGAAACCTCACCATAATTTTTGAAGACCTATTCATAGATGTATCACAAGTATGGGTTCGATGAAAAAAATTTTTTTGAGTTTCAGTTCTATACATATCTGGGGAACCCCAAAATTTATTGTGTTCTTTCTATTTTTGTGTGAAAATCTTAATGCGGTTCACAAAATACATCTACTTACCAAGTTTCAACATTATAGTTCTTATAGTTTCGGAATAAAGTGGCTGTGACATACGGACGGACAGACAGACAGACAGACAGACAGACAGACAGACTTGACGAATCTATAAGGGTTCCGTTTTTTGCCATTTGGCTACGGAACCCTAAAAAGGAAGATTTGTATTGACAATTCTTTTGCCATTAAAATGCTTATCCCTGAGTAGCATGGGCTATATTTAATTATGAAGTCCCCACGGGGACGGGAGGAACGCGGGTGACACCGCGCGCGCACATAAGCTAGTGTCTATTCTAAAGGTTTTTTTTTACCTTTTTCACCAATAGGTTAGGTACTGTATTCGCATATTACTTTACATAAACTAAAGACGCATTCAAAAAACATGTTAGTAATATATTATTATTATATAGATACACACTATGTTTTAAATGTATGCATAAACTTGATAAAAGCTCAGTAAATTTCATTGATCCATAATAAAACCTCGTGAAATAAATCGTATGGGAATACTATTCGTCTGAGACAAAGGCAATTTTATCTCCAAAAGAAAAAGGTATCTTTATTTATTTTGGTTCAAATTTTTTGTAAGCTAGAAAACTAAAAAACAACAATTTATTATTGTTACATAAAATAGCCTACTTGAAAGTGGAAGAGAGCAATGTACTGTAAAAGTTTTAAACCAAATCACAAGTTGGTAACTTCCGAGTAATCTCTCAAAATGGCTCAACAGATTTTGTTGGGAATCGCACTGGCTTTTAGAACTAGCTAACTCAACCTAGACTCGGGGACGAGATGAGATGGACATTTTACTCATTCTTAAAATGAATGTATAAAAAACGTAACAAATGACAATACGAGTACTCATAAAACGGAAAAAGCGTCGCTTTTATTAGCTTTGCATTGATTAGATTTACGCATTTACGATGAACATTCGTAAAATGTTGACAGCTCTGTGAAATTACCTAAACGAAATTGATTAATATTTTTTTAACACAACATTTTAGCACATAAGGCTCGCCTTTATGCTCAGTAAAGTAGCAATAGCCTCATAGCTAACTGCATACACAATATGCAAAAATTACTGAATGGATTTGAATGACATTTGACACAGATATCGTTAAAACATAATATTAACATAGGTTATAAAACTATTAAATTTATTACTGTTGAATGTATACCAGGTAAAACTACCAGTTAATATATTTTCGTCAATAAATAAGTAGATAGTAGTATACTTTCAATAGGCGTACGTCTTCCATTATCCCTTAAGTGCATTCGATATACGCATCTCTCAAAATAACCTTCTTCGTATGTCTGAGAGAAAATTCTTAACAACACTTCCACTTCACCTACTTACTAGCTATAAACACCACTTTAGAAGGTCTTTTAACCTTCAGCCTTCCAATACTCAAACGTGGCTGTGATTTAATAGCTATATGTAAATAATAATTATGACTAATTTAGCCGTGAGAGCCGCGTTAGGCAACCATCCCAATCATTCTCGGAACATACCTCCGAACATCATAACCAATACATCCGTTCCACTTGCCGACGCGACGGTCATTATATTTCATTACAAAGGATTGACGTTTATATGTTGTGAAATGTTGAGCAAATTCCTGTTAATTGATTGGCTTACACCATTCGGAGCGGAGTCACTGTGTCGAAACGCCGGCAACACAACACAAGTTGCAATGTGTTTGATGCACTTGGTGAATTCGTGTCAACGTCTTTACTATACGAATATTCATACAGGGATTGCTCAGGTGGTTCTGTCTAGATGAAATCAACAATAACCCATTGACGAAAGAGATGGCATCTGTAGTTCTATTTCGTAACACAAACGTGTTTATTGTCCGCTGTGTCATCTCAGATTGTGTCTGGTATTTACTTTCACAATTTGAATGTCGATTTCGTTTGTAAATAAACTCTTGCCTATTCACAAAAACCTACGAAGTGATTTCCTATTTTAAATTTACAGTTATTTTTTATGATGGAGTTTTTGTAGTCATAACAACACGTTTTCGCAAAATTTATCTAAATTACAACATCACTATTTTACTATTAAATTGTGGGTTCAGTTAGTGAATGTGGCATTTCATTTTAGTCAAGTTGAATATAACTAACACTAACAGAGCAACAGCAAAATATACATCAAAACGCAACTAGCGAAAATATTGGTGCGTCGGTAAACTTTGTCCTGAATATCCAATATATCCACAAAATACTCTAATTTAGTCAACAACGTTGTGGTAAGCTGGAGCTGCTTCGATTTGTTGGTCATTTATAATACAGGCACTTGTTAGATTAAATTAAATCATGCCACTAGTAGGCTAGCATAATTTAATTGGATCCATAATATTTTTGAATTACGATAGCATTTACGGGCTTATTATGTACAATTATGTAATGACACCAATATAAGCACGACATTTAAATACTATAGATAAATTTAGGTTAGGTTCGTATCGAAGGCATATAATTATGTAGGTATCATCATCATCAGCCCGTACAACGTCCACTGCTGAACATGGGCCTCCTCCCGAGGGATAGTATTAGTACCATAGTCACTACGCTTGGCAGGCGGATTGGTGACCGCAGTATTACGTTGTAATACACAGGGAAACGCTGCTGCCCGTTCCCTGGTATACGCTTGTTATAGATGATATTTTATATAAAGTCCGGTTTGACTCACGTTTGTAGAATTCTGGCGATTTCTCGACCACGGTTTCGGCTCCAACCGAGAGCCTTCTTCAAGGAGCGAGCTGTTTGCGCCTCGGTGTCGCGCGGGTCACTCAAAATCTACAAACGTGAGTCAAACCTGACTTTATATAAAATATGAACAATACTCACGAAAGTTATTGTTATAGATAATGTTATAACAATCGGGACCAACGGCTTAACGAGCTTTCCGAGGCACGGAGGGTAGTCCCTCAAGCAACCACACCCGGAAAGACATCTAAGAATTTACACAAAGATTTCTTGTGTGGGGATCGAACCCACGACCTCCGAGACTCAAAGCGAGACTTATACCACTACGGCACGGAGTTTGTCATAAATGTAGGAATAGTAAACAAATAAAAAGTGAAGTAGTAGAACCCCTTAAATGGCGTACCAATTCAGTGGATACAGACAACTTACTAACTGCTTTTTATACGTTAAAATTAACATAACCATAGTCACAGTATTCAAACATATTAGAACTATGTATCATGTTTTTTATTTATAGGAAAACGTTGGAGTTTCGGCTATAACAGAATCATTAGCCTACTGCGCTAACTTACAGCGCTCTCATTGTGAGTTTTTTCTTTGTTTTTTTTTTGGACGGACATGTCTTTCTCTCCCCGTAGCTTTTGCTACTTCACCGGGCATAAAGGCGAGCAGAGCTCCAGCCTAGATAAATGGTTTAAACACTACAAACTAAGCAACCAGCGCAAGAGGGCATCCCCTGTGGGACTTAGACCTCGGCTCAGGGCGGCCGCTGACGGGGAGATTGAGGGATTAAGGCTTTTAATTTTTTTAAGGGAAGTTTTGTGCAACTGTCGCTCTCCTTTATAGTTCGCGGGCCTCTCGGACCTCGGGTCTACGAGGTCATCGGAAGGTTCGTTGCAAACTAAGGGTCGGGAGGATTTATCTTTGTTCTTGAGCTCGAATATTATAGAAAAAATATAATTTACCAATACCATAAAAGCAATGTATAGTCTTCATTTCTAAATCTAATATATTATAAACAACAGTGTTTGCTGCGTCCCTTACAAAGACCTCAATATTTTTTTAGTTTTGGTATCGCATTTTACATCACATTTAAGGTAAAGCCTGACACAAACTAATATATTAAGTTTGTGTTTTTTTAAATTTTACATGCTGAAATTTCCAAATTTGAGAATAATTTAAAAACTTCGTTATGTTTAAGGCCCTATTTATTAAGTTGTAGTCTAGAGCATGCATAATTAATCATTGTTAGAGTGGCCCAGGTTTTACTTAACACAAATTTCCATATCGGATTTCAGGCAATTTCATTATGAAATAATATTGTTCGACATTTTCCTTATACTAACAGGTAATTTGATTCAGCTGTTGTACGTTAACGAACTAGCTCCACCTCTAACTTACATCAGTAGGGGGCATTAAATAGCTTAGTAAATTAACCATGAAATCCATGAAATTTTAAATACACCGAAAGAAATAAAATGAGCCAATTTCAAGTAGTTATTCATTCTATTGCGTAAAGTACGTAACCTAAACTACCTACCAACTAACAGTTGCGTGAGTACTTATTTTAATTATATTTTAGCAATGAAACGCAAGAAGTCTTAGTAATAAGTTGCGTATTAAATAATATTTAATACATAATTAATATAATTTTTAATTTTATTTATACCGCTACTTAGATAAAGAGCACAGTCCACGTGTCGGTGTAAGATTTACTCAGATTATATCACCGCACTGGCGCGGCTAGTTCAACAAGAAATGTCGATACACCGCTGCGGTGCGTGTGAGTGAAATGAATCGCGTACTTTCACGGGTTACTTATGAAATTTGCGATTTACACGTTATGAGTCGTAGTTTGCGCAAGAGTGTGGCAGGCCCGCTTACGTCACTAACCGCTGCGCACATGTTTCTCAACGCCCGTTAAGATTCGTCTCTATAATAAAGAATTTTGGACTGTTAATTAAATAGTTTCATAATATAACTTTTCCAACTAGTGCAGCTAGATGTGTAGTAATTTTAATTTTACATCCGCAATAAATAGAGTAATTTAATAAGCATTGTAATCGACTCCCATGGTATTAAACGTTACTTTTAATCGGTGATTGCGTTAATGCGGATTTTTATATGTGTTGGTTTACACAAACATGTTCCCACATTTCCTTTCTCCTCGATTATTATTGAGGATGTTCATAAGAGATGATGAGAGAATATAATGAAAAGAGTAGAGATAATGGATAAAAGGAGACTAAGAATAAGAATTTATGGGACGAATGTTGAGGATGTGAAAGTGGTATGTCAAGAACGTAGCAAGTGGAGGTTTTTTTGCTACTTTACCGACGCACTATACTATAGCAACGCTCGATCCTAGCAAGTGGAGGAAAGGAGGGTGGTCTCTGCCTAAAGGAAAAAGCCGAGAATATATGTATGTACCAACATAACAAAAAACCCCTTGTAAGCAAAATACAACTTTTAGTGGTCTTCTTCTACATAGTAAGCCAGTATTTAGGCAATTGGTCATCATTCCCCGACGCCTCGTGTATCTATGCAACAATATATCTGCCTTAACATGTGTTTGTAATTACACAGGTGTCCGGGCTAGTGATTCTTAACTAAGCGGCCAATAACTAACGGTTAAGAAACACTTTTTCAGCTCATTATATACTAAAACTGCTAATGTTTCAGTAACTTTATTTCCAGTTTAACCTGTTTGTAAAATATTTGTAAATCTAGATTAGTGGTATCAGTACATTCATATTACCATTATATAGATTGTTCGTGAACTAAACCAGTTCGGTTACAACACGCAACTTGAACCAAAACATTCGTGCAAGTAACAGCTGACTAGTCTCTGTAATGTAATAACTTAGACTTGCACTGGCTTTTTATTTTCCATAGAAATATTGCGACGTTACCGATAGATACAGTTGAATTTATTCCCCAATGAGTAGAACGGTATACCTATCTTAAATTAAAAGTGCTACGGTTGTGGTATACGTAATAAGTATAGGTTCGTATATGAGAATATATTGCTATCCGATATTGTTTTTGTACATAA
Organism: Nycteola revayana; assembly: GCA_947037095.2. Lineage (NCBI taxonomy): Eukaryota > Metazoa > Arthropoda > Insecta > Lepidoptera > Nolidae > Nycteola > Nycteola revayana. The sequence continues at coordinate 8,969,981 of OX344845.2, read as the reverse complement.
ATTAGTTGAGCTTGACTTATCCAAATCCAAACTTTGCTAACAAGGTAATTGGAAATTAAAACAGTAGTACCTATATTCATAAATTCAACTGCTCTATTATTCATATTTGTTTTTGAAATCCCTTGGTAATGTGCATGAATTTTCACAGAGAGTTTTCAAAAGCGCACTTACTCCATTGTTTACCGAATCCAAAAACATAAAAAACGCAGCTTCCTGTATAGCAGATTACTCGTAGTGGAAGATCTCATCTCGCTAGTTCTCTATCGTAAAAAAATGAAAGAAATCTACGCAAAGAATGAAGATATTAAACGAACTATCTAGTAAACAAAGAGGCGGGAGCATGATGGAACAGTTTGCATTATTCAGGCATTAACCGTCTCGTTTGAGATGTTCCTATTGTGCCTAGCCGACTAACTCAACTTCTAGGAAATTTAAAATTCCAACAACCCTTTGTTCGATGTGAATGTTTATGAATGTCTTCAATTTATTATACCGTGTGACATTCTACGTTGCATAAACATTATGTGGGGACAATGCGTTGTTAAATCTAATGGTGAGTGCATTAGGTACTTTCCAATAGAGTCCAACGATAAGTAATGTATAGATTTACGCAAAATAAGCATTATTTCAACCGAACGAAAAAAAATCATTATAACCTTTTGTTAAAGATAAATTCCTTTCGCTTTGCTAAATTCTAATGGAATCAATGTAAGTTTTCGTATATATTGTCTCCTGAGCGCTATCCAGCGACCGCCCTTTGCCGAAGACCGAGCCTCACAGGCAGAAGAGGCGTCTTTCGCAGGTTGCTTAGTTTGTTGTTCCTTCTCATTTTTCTAAAGACGAAACTGTCCTCCTTTATGCCTTGTGAAGAAGCACAACCGCTTTATGTCCGTCCGAAAAAAGTGTGTAGTTTTGAGCTGCGATAGAACACCACTTTATAAACTAACATATCTAGCAAGCTTAATAAAAAACGAAATACTACATTTCGTTGATTAATACTTCGTAAGCTGTTCATGTTTATAGACACAATGAGCTCCTTACTTACCTAAACGGTAAACTTTATTTTTGAAATAGATTATAAACTTTAAAATGAGGTTGGCACTGTGCGGAACAAAACTGGAAATTGAGTCGTCTAGGAGGTGCAGGAGCACGCAACGCAGCCTCGCCACATCACACAAACATAATCAACTCGACGAAATATGCGCCAAGTAGGCCGCTATTATAATTTCATTCACAACTAGATAGGCAGGGAGATAAACTAGTTCTAGCATTATGCAATCGTAGGTCTAACGTTATTTGGAAAGCGCTTTAGAAATTCATTCTCATTATTTACGTAAATTAGTAAGTTTATATACGCTGTTGGGAAATCGTATTTTCGCGCCTCCGTATGTATGTATGTGTAGTTCTTACATCTATAAGATAATATTTTTGAAATGTTTACTGCTCAAAACTGATACAAATTTTAATACTAATAATGTTCGAAGACAGACTTACATCAGATGTAATTCCAGGCTTTTAAGACTATCTGACGATGGAGCCATCGAGAAAACCACAAATCTTTTTAATGATTTTTACAATATAGGTTATTTCAAGCCTTGTATAATAATATACTAATGTTCATAATGTGGAGCATTAAAGTAAGTAAATAGATAACTACCATTGGGACGAGCTGACGTGCTGGATGTATCAGATAAAAGCTGAATTATGCCATAAAAATAATGGATACTGTGTTAAGTGGAAAGCATTGACTGAAAAAGCCACCGCCGTCTTCCAGTGATATATAAGATAAACGAAAAGTGTGTCGAAGAAGACAAGGAAAGCATTATACATGAATCATACGCAGCATAATTATCCGAAAACCACTTTCGCTGAATGTCTCATCAAAATCGCCATTCCGCGACTTGCGTTCCATAGGCGTGACGAAATTATGACGTAGTTTTTCTTTACCCCACTCATAGATGAAATAAAGTAGGTAATCGTTACGTAGATGTATTTTGATTCGGTTAGGGTCAGCTTACGGAACGTTCCGGTCCGACGCGTACTATGATTACCGTTACGGTAAAAGAGTTATCTTAATTATTCACACGGATACTTATTATATAAAGTATTACTTTTTTGACGTGTTAATTAAATATTGTTATTTTCTTTTTTTTTTAAAGACAACTCACGCACTTTTGTTATTAATTTCTTTACAAACCTTCAATTCACGGGCACTAACCACCCAGACTTAGAACAACTATCTGTGGTTCACAGAAATAATTTCCCGGGTGGGAATCGAACCCAGAACACCAGGTCTTAAATGTCTCTATAGCAGCAAACGTAACCACTGAGCCACCGGTGCCGTCGAAGTATTTTCATTACAAAATCATTTTTAATCAAGGCGTAGCGTCAATAGTCAACCAAAAATGCTCAATAAATTAAGCTAATTAAAATCTTTGTCCAAGTTTGTGGCAAATACCATTAAAACTTTAATTTAAAAAATCCATAATAAATATTCCTAATAATATATTAAGCTGAAGAGTTTGTATGCTTAAAGCGCTATTTGCAGAAACTCAGGAGAATAAGAATCTGAGGAACTACTAATCCGATTTTAAAATTAGATTTTGATAAAGCTACGTCATTCAGGAGTAACACAGGCTATATTTAAAGTTCCTTCGGGGACGGGAGTTACGCGGGTGAAACCGCGCACGGGACGCTAAATACGTGATTTTGAAGGATAAATAAATAATTCACAACTTAACATTTATTTTTCATTCACGTCCCTCCTATTACTCATGTGTACTAAATAAATAAAGGCTGGGCCGTGACCGACAAGATGGGTTACGACATGACACGACAAAGGTCACCCGTAAATAAATTGCACGAAGTTACATTACTGGCTTTTTACTGGCTGGTTACTGGCAACCACAAGAGGTTCTACCTGCAAAACTTTATCCTACAAACACCTTTAGTAAATCTCTTCCTTTAGATATTATATAACTACTATTTACTATTATATACATAAACTACGTTTAATTAAAATGTATGAAATAAATGTCATGCTATACTTTGGCGGCTACATTATTTCTGCGAAGAAAGCTTGCTTTATTTTTTCACAACATCTACGCGGTTAGCAGTAGGTATACTTTTTTTTTGGCCTGACACATGTAGTTAGCCGTGATACATTTTATACTTCACCAGGCTCTAGTTAATTAAATGGATTCAAACTATCACCTGCGCAAGAAGACGCCTTCAGTGGAACTTGAACCTTGGCTCAGGGTGGTTGCTGGCAGGAGGATTATGCAATTATGACTTTTACTTTTTAGGGGAATTGTGTACAACTGTCGCTCTACTCTACATTTCCCAGGCCTCTCGCACTTCGGGTCTACGAGGGTATCAAAACATCGTGATGTCTATAATATATTTGTGTAAAATTCATTATGTCTGCTGACGACGGTGAGATTGGATTCACGACCTGCCCAATTATTCTCTGCACATTGATTTGATCTGAATATTGCTTAAGAGTATAATAATTTTAAACCTACTAGTATCAATTGTGCGTACAATTGATACCGTTTCTAATATTCTTTTTCTCCATCTCCCCGATTTCCAGTGAATTGATTTTACGCGAGTGTAATTCTGCCAACATAATACTTTCAGTTCCAAATTCGATCCAACTAAAATGACAAACCTCTAAAAATATATTCCTTATTTTATGACAGTTGCATTCTTCATTTCGCATACGATAGTAGGCACTCGTAGATTGTCTACCTACGCAATGTTTGGGTCGCGATGAAGCAACTATGTATGTTTCTCAGTTTGTATATAGGTACTAGAAATTCTTTGTTGTAAACATTGTTTTACTAGCCCAGCACTCACAACGACAAGATTTTACTTCTAAGGGTAGTATTTGGAAAATAATTCTTCCGTATACATTTACACTAATGTTTACGTTTAGTGATTTCAACAGTTGGCCCGCTTTCATAAAATTCTCATAGCATATTGCAGCGCTTATCCGTTTTACTGTGTTCCGTCAGTGTACGTCACTTCCATGAAAGCAAAGTAAGCAAAGACTAGCAAACCTGTTTTCACTGCTGAAAGCAGATTTGCTAGTCATACAAGAGGTTTAGTGAGATGTACCTTTTTTTTTTTTTTTTTTTCGGACGGTCATATGTAGTTAGCCAGGAGGCTTTTGCTACTTCACCGGACATAAAGGCGAGCAGAGCTCCAGCCTAGATAAATGGTTTAAACACTACAAACTAAGCAACCTGCGCAAGAGGGCGTCCCCTGTGGGACTTGGACCTCGGCTCAGGGCGGTCGCTGACGGGGAGATTGAGGGATTATGGCTTTTAGTTTATTTAGGGGAGTTTTGTGCAACTGTCGCTCTACTTTACAGTTCGCGGGCCTCTCGGACTTCGGGTCTACGAGGGCATCGGAAGGTTCTTAGCAAACTAAGGGTCGGGAGGGCGAGGGGGGACGCGTCGCGTTCGCGGGCGCACTCTTCTCCGGCGGGTCGGATAGAGTGGTCTCTGTGTAGTGGTGCTAGTTTCTTGCAGTCTCTGTACTGCTAGTTGGTAAGTTGTGATCTCGTCGTCCGGGTCGTCTAGGACGCCCCGAGGCCGACGGTGTTTACGACGCTTTGTAGGCAAAGGCCTGTAGTCGGATGCTGCAACAACCAACGGGTTTGGGTGTTGAGCCGCGGATTCAAAGAAGCGTTCCGACGCCTCTTTCATCCACTGCTTGATGGAAGGCAGTTGGAGATCAGAATGCAGGTTGCGATTACGAATGAACCACGGTGCCCCGGTGGCACGTCGAGTGAATCTACTTTGAACAGTTTGTAAGCGGTACAAACTGCTAGACGCTGTATGAGCGAATACAGTGCTCGCGTACGTCATAATCGGCCGTATACACGTGGTATAAATCCTAACCTTGTTATCAAGTGATAGTTTACTGCGTGAATTTAAGAGACAGTGTAGTCGACTAAGCGTAAGTGAAGCCCGTGCACGAACGGTTTCGACATGCGCTCTAAAGTTTAGCTTTCGGTCAAGGATTACGCCTAAGTACTTGGCTTGCCGTTCCCAAGGGATTGGTTCGCCAAACATCTTGACCGGTGGAATGACCGGTGGGCTGTTGAATCTCGAGAAGAGTACAGCGGCACTCTTTGTCGGATTGACTTCGATTCTCCACTTTCTGAACCATTTGCCTAAGGCATTTGATGCGGATTGTAGAGCGTCGTGAATTGCAGTAGGACTGCGGCCCGAGTAGTATAAAGCGGTATCGTCCGCGAAGAGTGCCAGATGGGCCTTCTTGGGTTTCGGGATGTCACTTGTGTAAAGCGAGAACAGGAGTGGCGAAAGTACTGAGCCTTGTGGCACCCCTGCTTGGATCGGGTGAGGAGAAGAGTAATCTCCTTCTACACGATACCTAAAGGTCCTCCCCTTATGCGCTCGTAAAGTTTTCCCAATGATTTGAGAAGACTTATAGGGCGATAAGAAGTGGGATCCTGCTTTGGCTTGCCAGGCTTCGGAATACCAATCACGGTGGCTGCTTTCCACTGGTGTGGAAATATGTTATTTGCTAGAGCCGCATTAAAAATTGCGGTCAAGAGGCACAACAGAGTGATCGAAAATTGCTTAAGCACTCGATTGGTAATCCCGTCGGGACCTGGGGCCTTTCTAGGATGTAAGTCCTTGATCAAAGATTTCACTTCGTCTACGGTAACTGCCGGTAGCACGTCATTGTCGTCGTCCTCCCCATTTGCAGGGGGGCCGTCGGCGGAACGGACGGGTATCGCGGGTAAGGGAATTGCTGATCTACGTTCAACCTCGGCGTCGACCTCTGCGAGGTGGACTGGGTCTACAGGTAGAGTACTAGGCGTACATTGGGTTTCTAGACTATTAGCTAGGCATTCGGCCTTCTCATCGTCGTCAAACGCGGGGCGTTGATTTGGGCGATTGAGAGGGGGCATGGAGGAACAGGTAATGGATTTGAGCTTCTTACAAAGATCCCAAAAGGCCAAATGTGACGGTTTAAGGTCATTCAACATTGTATCCCATCTGGAGTTTCGCATTTCGTTGATACGATCTCTTACAGCGCGCTGAAGAGATCGCATGCGCAAGCGGTTTTCCTCGGTGTGATACGAGTCGTAGGCTCTGATGGCCGCATTCTTCTCGGTCATCAGCGCACGCACATCATCATCAACGAGATCAGCGAGCTCCATAATGGCGTCGATATCGATAGAGGCTATATAATTAGCAATGATATCGATTTTAGGAAAAGCGGTACCTGATTTGAGCGAAAGCTGTTTGGGCTTTGGGGCCCGGACCATCATAGGTTGGGCCTGGGGTGATTGTACGGCCTGAGGGGCCCTAGGTTTTTGGGACTGAGGGGTCCTGGCCTTTTAAGCCTGAGGGGCCTGAGTGACCTGACGGGTCTTGGCCTTTTGGGCCTGGGGGGCCTGCGAGGCTTGAGAGACCTGAGTTATGGAAGCGGCAGTTCTCACTGGGGCCACCACCTGCGATGTCATAGTGACTTCGTTGGTGGATTTTGACTTATGCCATATAGGGAGCGGCCACACCGGTCCTAGGCTGTTACCCCGGACTTGGGTGGAGTCGATATGAGGTATGTTAGGGTTGGTTTCGGGAACTGGGACGGAAACAGCGGGATTCCGAGCGACCTTGGACCTGCCTCGTGTGCTCCTGGATCCCCTTTTACTGTGACGTCCTTTGTTCGGGGCTTTAGGACACCCCCGATAGTTGGCTGGGTGACCTATTTCCTGGCAGTTTACACAGCCAGGCGGATCAAAACTATCGTTTCGGTCCTTGGGCCGACTACATTCAGACGTATGGTGACCGGGGGCGAGGCATTTCACGCACCTCGGTTCGATATGGCAATATCTAAATGAGTGCCCAAATTGCTGACAATTGTGACACTGTCCTATCGTAGCGTTGCGCCTGGGAGGTTCAACGATCAGTCCATCTAAATCACAGATGGATTTGATAGCGAAGATCTTTTGACCCTCCGCAGATTTGTCGAGATGGACAAGAATCATGTCGAATGATTCCCCATTTGCTTTGCGCATACGGTGCACTTCGCGCACAGGGAATCCCTGGTTAAAGATCGATGCCTTAATATCATCAATCTCGAGGTGACGTGGTACACGGCGAATAACTACACGTAAGGGTTGCTCGCCCGGGAGTCCGTAAGTAAAGTATTTCACTTTTTCGTTGTCTAAAAGCGAAGTTATTGAGCGAAAATGACGTGATGATTTAAGCTGGAGGCGGATTACGCCCTGTCTTTGAATAGACGTCGCCCTAAAATCATCAACGGTTAAGCCCTTAGCCGGAAAGTATGATTTAATTTGCATCCATCTCGGGATGTCTTGGATCATAATCGGTGGCGGTCTTTTCTCTTTGATCAAAGACGATTCAGGGCGAACTTGCGAGTTTGTCGATGCACCTGGTAGAGGGGAAGGTGATTTAGCTTCTGAGGCGAGAAGCTTTTTTGGCTGAGGAGATCTTGACTCCAAATCCGAACCGGACTCAGATTTCCTCTTTGCCTTTCCCCCTTTACCTGCCACTTGCCGTGGAGCTCCCGTACCATTGTCATCCGAGTCTGAAAACTCAGACGGCCGAGAGCTTCCTCCGCAAGGGAGTTCGTCCGTTGACATAACGGACGAAGCGGAAGGTGAGGGTGACCGCGAATACGTTTTTCGCGTTTTCGGCGAGCGATCGCGGTCACTACCTGATGTCGGCCGCGATTGGACCCGTTTGGCGGATTTACGCGCGGCTTTTGTCCTCGCGGTCTCTTTGTACCTAATTAATTTGGCGGCGGTCATTCGTGAACAAAGGGATTTAGCCCCATTGTTCGTTTTACTACTTGTAGGTGCAAGTGACGAACAATGGTTGTCGGAATTAGTATTGTTCATTTCCTTATCAGGCAATGAACAAAGGGCCGTATTTACTGTGCCGAGCCTTTCATCGGAGGACAAAGTGTAGTCACTTTCCCCTGGTTTCGGCAATCCGTACTTCTCACATAGTTCCAGCCAAAGTGTTGGATCTCGCGATCCAATAATTTGGCCTGCACGTGAGAAGTAGTCTACCGACCCTTGGGTGGAGTGCTCCAACATCTTTGACGTCCAATGTCAGGTTGACTACGACGAACTTACGAGGGTTCCTCGCGTAGCGTTCCGAGAAGAAGAACCCACAACAAACTTCTCGGCTGTCGCTCCTATCTTATTATGTTGCCTAGTCCCCGAGTTGGATGGGCCCGGGGATGAGTAAGAATGTGTAACCCTCCTCGCCGGGTATAAGCGAGGAGGTTTGAGTGCCTATGGGTGAGCCCTAAGCTTGTAATCCCTTCGCCAATCTTAATGTGCTAAGGGTTCCTATCGGCTTAAGTGCAGAGGGTGATATGGGCCGAAGCCGTCAGCACCCAAACGACACTTAAGGATGGGATTTATAGGGAAAGGGTAGGGTGGGAATGAGGAGATAACTAGCGTCGACTAGGGGAGCCCCCAAGGCCGGTGGTTGTAGTCCCTTCCAATTTACTGCTTTGTCCTGATGGGACAAAGCCGGATGTATCGGTTCAACACCCCACTTGGCTTCGTTGGCACGGTTACGTTTCCACCAAGGACCGCAAAGTGGCTTTTCCCTGAAGGGGCAAAGAGTCTAGAAACAGAATTATCAGAGAGATGCTGTCTTTAAAAAGACGCCACCCCTCTGATGTAATGATAGTCGCAAGCGACTGGAACGCACGGCAAGCGTACGTAAGCTTGTAAATTGGCGAAGCGCACACGGAACACGTCCGCACGCGCCGAGGGCCAAAATGCAAGTGTGAGATGTACCAAAAAGATAGCCTCTCTTGCAAAATGCATGTTTGTATGAGGACTTGAATACTAATTTTAATTACCATTTTGTGTATAAATACAGCAGTGGTTTTTACTTCTTGAACATTTTACGGATATTTTAAGCGCAAACTAAATTTAACTAAATTGGTATTAATAATGCCTTGAGCACACCGGATGCGTATGCGTAGACGTAAGCGTAGACGTACACGTACCGCTGAGTTGTAATGTATGGAACCGTATGAGACAGGACACACCGCTTGCGTAACGTAGACGTGCGCGTAGACGTAATGCGTAGCCCTACGCAATGCAGCTCCCAAGGCACAAACTGACTGCGTGACCTACGCCGTACCTTACGCAGAGCAGAGCGGCAACGTTGCATGATGACGTTGTATTCAATGGCGCGCCTTATTGGACGTCACACCGAGCAGCAAAAGTACGTGCGTGTACACGCACGTACCTTTGCTGTGCGTAGCCCTACGCGCGTAACTTGCAGTCAGTTGTATTTTTTTACAAATATACTGGCACGTAGTGGTGTTTTGTATTGTTTTTATAATGAATAGAAAAACTTATTGTAATTGTGCGTATTTATGAATGTATCTACAATCCAAAAAGTAAATTCTACAAAAATGCATAGTATAAATATATATATTCCGCAGGATTATTCTGGCACAATAGTATTAATATTGCTTCTTCCTCGTCATGTCAGACATCGTGCACAACACAACCTTCGAAAACAGAATAAAATATGGCTGCCGCAGCTGGGTACGCAATAGGCCATGTGCGTTGCGTACTCGGCTCGGATGCGTAAGCGTATGCGTAACCCGGTGTGACATCGGGTTACGCCGTAACTACGCGCGTGTCTACGGCGTGATTACGCCGTAGTAACGCATACGCATTCGGTGTGCTCGAGCCTTAAATCGCAGCTTTAATGTGATAGTGACATAAAATTATGATTATGATTCAACCCAAATTGATTTTAAATCATGTGCATAAAACTCATTATAGTAAAGTTACACATTTGGTTGTGTGTAACTTTACTATAATGCAGCGAAATGTAGACCACCGGAACTCGAATCTGCATCTTAGGTGAAGCAGCCCTAGGAGTATAATATAATATATAGGTACCTACTCTAAATAGAGTGCATCTTACAGAGTATCAACAGGTGGTATGGGTATGAACCACACCGCGGTGTCTTGACCAAAAAAATATTTGTTATATGAAGTCGGCAGTTTGATATTAATTATGATGAAATTTAAAGTAGGTACCAAGTGAAAAAGTGATTCGTGAAATCAAAATAAAATAAATATAAATATTTATTTACACTATAAAACATCATAATATAGATAACACCAGCTCACATTCACCGCAACAGATTACAGCGATATCCGCGCTCTATAGCCCCTAAACTATATACTAATTTGTTTGCTTAAAGGCGCTTTTCTCAGGAACTACTGGTCCGATTTGAAAAATATGTCAAGTTAGAAAGCCAATTTATCGAGGAAGACAATATATTGAATTATGAAGTTGCTACGGGAACGGGAGTTACGCAGATGAAACTGCGCGTAGGAATAGCTAGTATATTTTATATATTCAAAGGTTGAAATTAACAAATCTTTTTTAATGCGTTTCTAAAAAGGGACCAAGGTTAAAAAATTTGTTTAAAAAAATATTCAATAATAATAACAAAAAAATATTACTAAGCGTGAAATGTATCTAATAATAAATGGTGATACAAAGTTAATCCCCATTTGTAATATAGGTTGGTATAGATTTATGAAGAACATAGTGTACGCCATTCATATCTAAGTTCGCATGATTGGTCTCCAAAAAGATTGTTATATCAAAGGTTCAGGTGAGTCGAGTTAACTTCACAATAAGTCAACTCTCATGATTTATGGACCGATCCTTAGAGTTTTAGGAACCCGGTTTGTTTTGTTTTCCTCTGAATTATTTAGGCGTGTTGCTTGTACACTTTTGTCACGAAATAAATACGACTCAAAAGGACCCGTTGTTTATCTAAATTGATGTTTATTAGGAGTGTTGTCAAGTGTTTACAGGAATATTTAATCGATTCAATGAAGCAGTAACTTTAAAGTTTCCATCATAGGACAGGCAAAGAAGATCTTCATTTTTTGTGGATTACTATTCTAAATCTATACTACTTCTTTCCCTGAAGGGACAATGCGGCCAGCATTGAATGGCAATGCTTATCTGCTATGCAAAGTAAATACCAGCTAATACTTAAAATAAGATAAGGTTTTCTTATGAGTTTATTTAAGAAATTAAGATTACATATTACCAAGAATCTCAATACTCAATCATTTATTGCATTTCACAGTATTTTTAGGTGGTATTATTACAAATTCTGTTCAATGTGGTCAGGGCACAGCAAAGTAAAGGTAGGAGAGACGGAGACTTTTAATTAAATAACATTAAAACAATTGAAATTATTAAATATGTTTACAATCTTAATATTTTATGTATAGTATTCATTATTTTATTATAGTAGTTAAAAATTAATAAATTTAATTTAATAATTATTTTAACTTAAAATCTGTCATACATGAAATCGTAAAAGAGGTAAAAAGGTAAAATTTACAGTCATAAATCCTTAGAATAATTTATTTTTAGAACCAACATGCTCGCGAAATGTCAACAAAGGTTAGTTTAGTAAGTCTTTGTAAGATTTCCTATTAAAAACCGGATCTATGCTGACGCCATACCAGCTTAAACCAACTTTCCTTTAAGCATTGTAACCAAATCCTCACATTCCTTATAACGTATAAACAAGATACTTATAAAAAACAAGTCTTTTGTTAAAGGGATATATCATTATGTCGGTTGTTTCCTATTTTGCCTCACTTGTCTGTTGAAGTTCCACATTCAAAATGTAAAGAATAAGAAAATACTTTTCTGACAATGTCACGTCTGTCTGTTACAGTCACATGTCTACTGAATTTATATTCTCTAAAGAAACTTGTAACCATACTTTAAAAAAATTGTTTAAATAAATAAGAAAGCAAAATAAAGGCTTCAATTAAAAAATAATTGTTTCGCGTCCGATGCGTTTCGCGTTTTGTGTTCGCGCCCGATGTCGCTCGTTCGTCGCGCTAATATTTCGCGTGGATTTTCAAATTTTTTTTTGATGCAAACCATCATTACGGATACCTACAATAAAACAATAAACACATTGGTCAGGTTATTAAATAATGGTTAATATATTATATTCGTATTAATTAATAATAATACGAATATAATAGACATCCGTCTTTATCTGTGACCAACCTGATCTAAATGATTTGGCTTTGCTTAAGCTATTTTCGCTTTCTCTTAGCTTTTTTTTTTTTTGATAGGTCGACTTCGTCTACGTAACGCCGTGCTACTTGACAAATACGGCAAAAAATATTATGCCGATATCGGCGAACCCGAGCCAGTCATGGTCTGTGCAAGGAATACGTGTCGGGAATTTAATTATTTTTTGGTTATAATCGAAGTAATATACCATATTGCGTAGTAAACTGTGCAAAAATAACACTACAAGAAAAAAGAAAGACGATCACATACCATCGGTACAATGTTTTATACACACTATATTATTGATTGCCGCATTTACCGATTAATTAATACGGTTTTAAGGTAGTACTGTATCTAGTCAAGAGCGCGACACAAACATTAACGTAGGTAGGTATAAAAAATATTAGGCTTTTTACCTTGACTAAAACTATAACATATTAATTTATGCGAGTACATTGGCAATTCGTTTTTATTTTCATTTCCCACATTTATAATCACTGGGCAAGGATCTCCCTTATTTCATGTTTTTCTGTCAATATAATCATTTTATTCAATTATTATCACAAGAAAACAGTCTATGATAATATAATTTAAACTATTATATAAAGCTGAAAAGTTTGTGTGTTTGCTTGAACGCTTTAACCTCAAAAAATACTGGCCAATTTCAGTAACTATTTCAGTATTAAATAGCTATTTATGGAGGATGTATTTAATTTTGAAGTTCCCATGGGAACGGAAGTTACGCGGGTGAAACCGCGATCTTTTCTTCATTTTTTATGATTTTTTTACATAATATTTCAAGTCCACGTGAATATGGTAGGTATCTCTGTCTGTTTGTAATGTATTTTACTAAATTCATATGAATGATAAGGTACTAATAACAATAACACAATAAAAATACGAAAAATGTCTGTATACTATCCGTGTTTCCGCCTAATCTCTGAAATGGTAGTACCTACCGATGTAGGGACTTCCATTGTTACGTAGCTTATAAAATCTTTATTTTCTTACGCATACAAGGTCACAGATAGCAGCTAGTTGGTAATAAAATTATTTGAACTTCAACCCACGGATGGCTAAACACCATCACCTCGGCTATTCATTACTCTAAGAATGCTCATTTAGCATCGTACACCTTGACCCAATTCCCAGAAATCTTTTCACGTTTAATTGTTACCATATACATTTCCTTGCTCCCTCTTTAATTAACAAATGAACAACTGCACGATGTGTAAACTTTAGTACCCTTTCAACAGATTCCTTAGAAATTAGGGGTGGAATTAATTAATACTGAGAGAACACGTTTCACGATTCAATCTTCTTACTTGCTTATTGTAAATGTGAAAATTCACCAAGAGCGAATAATGTTGGCGTATGTTCGTTTTGTTAAACATATTAAATCTATACTAATTAAAACTAATATAATAAGTATATAAAATACTAGCGACCCGCCCCGGCTTCGCACGGGTACAATACTGATAATTATACTACAGAATGTCTTTAAACCTCTAACAAACGGGCGAAATTTGGTCAAAACAAACAGAAACAAATTAATATAGGTACCTACTAAAACTCAGTGAAATAAGTAGGTGGGTATACTTTTATCGTATGAAATACCTATACTCTTCAGGACTAACAATACAACAAACACTAAATAAATAGGTATTCAAGTATCTATCCATCATAGTTACAACGAACACAAAACAAAAAATTTGCCCAATAATTCTTAAGGATCGAGCGCGCATGATGATGCGCGTTCGATCCTTCGGGCATCATCCTTCAGGCATTCGGCCTAAATCACTCGCTGCGCTGCGAAAACACGCGCTGTAATTTTGCGATAACTTCTAAGTTATTCATTTAAAGTATATATTGTAGGGTTAAAATAATCTGCATGAAATGCTTAAGAATATTAACTCATTTAAAATGATAAGGATAAATACCACAGATATAAGAAAGAAGATAAATACTGAATCCGTCTGATTAGCTTTACAATTGCCGCATTAGAAATGATCATTTTTCTAAAATATATAACGGATATTGCAAGTTAACCTTGAAAGATAGACATATGCTATTGTAGAATTTTTTGTAGATCTAAAAGAGAAGAATATTTCCGCCATACATTGTTTTGTTATATCTCATAGGGTTTAGGCAGCGTTTTCGTAGAAAGCTCCCAAATGGCTTAATTTTTTCCGACACCTCTGACAAATATCAATATATTTATTAGACAAATGTACGAAAATTATTAGACTTCGCAACGGGCCGTGCAGCAGAAATCATAATATTTTAATTTCGCCATAACTTCAAAACCAAACGTCCAATTTTGACCATTCACCAAACATTATCTACATAAACTGTTCTTAGTGATGAAATAATTTATTTTGACAAGGATTAATAGCATGAGTAAAATAAAGGCGTTTAAATGTAGTCCAAAAAAAATCAAGATTTCTAAATAAAAAAATGGTTGTTGTGCCTCACTCGACATAGATAGGTGTAGTGTGTCCTGGACTTTTTTGTAGATATTTATAAGATCTACAATTAATTAGAACATTTTATGGTTCTATCTTTTATAGTTTAGGCAGCGTACGCAAAATAAGTAACTTTTCTGATTGATTTTTTACACCTTGTGTCCGAAAAACCCAAATATATTACGGAACTCTATTTTTTTCCAAAATTAAATTTATCCTATGCTACTCGTGGATAATGTAGCTTTCGAATGGTGAAAGAATTTTTCGAATGGGAAGGAATCCTTACTTATATTATAACGCGAAAGTTTGTGAGTATGGATGGATGGATGGATGTTTGTTACTCTTTCACGCAAAAACTACTAAATGTATTTGGCTGAAACTTTGCACGGGGATAGTTATTAAGCTCGATTAACATATAGGCTACAAAAAATCACGCTTCGACCCAATGGAGCAGAGTAACGCGGGGAAAAGCGCGGGGCGCAGATAGTAATTAAAAAATGATAGTTTTATTTACACGTAACTCCCGTTCCCGTAAGAACTTCATAATTTAATATGTTACTTCTGGATAACGTAGATTTATAGTGGTTAAATAACTTAAAAAATGTTTTTTTCTGAAATATATTCTGTATATAGGTATATAGGATAGTAATTACAACTTCTAATGTGACCCACAGAATTCATTTTTTTTTTCAAGTAGGTTATTCAAATTTAAAGTTAGTGTGTTAAAAATAGAAGCGGCCGTAGCCCAGTGGCTCGGACTTGTGATGTTGAGGTCGCCGGTTCGAAACCCACTCATTGTTTAACTCAAATAACCCACTCGTAACACAAGCATTTAAGCTTAGCTCGAGGGGTTAGCAAGAATACTAGTAGACAGCAAAACTCTGCTAGTAATCTTAAAAAAACTGAATAGTAACCCATTTTCTCATCCAAAACGATCTAAGCCTTTTTTTTATAGATAACATTGGATTCTTCTTTAATAACAATTGCATACTTAATTGTTTCGTCGACAGTTTCGAATTTGGTTAGATTCAGTGGCAGCTTTAACAATCTTCACTCAATCTCTTCGTGTTAATTAGTAAAATAAAAAACCCTTTTAGGTTTTATTTTAATACAGTTACAATACTATTATATATTATTGTATTCATATTTCACTTAAATCTAGCCTCAAAGTAACTCAACAGTTTTGTGTATATAATAAATCACTGAAATAATTTAGCTTTGGACTCTGAATTTACACAATGTATTTAAAGCTACCTAAAATAATAATTAGCTTGTATGTAATTGTAAAGAGATTTTTTTTAAGTTTTACGCCACGACCTTGCACTCAGTATTTTCGGAGCGTCAGCGATGCAGCCTGTGTTTGACAGCGCCTTTCGAGCAATACCCACCAACCAAACATTTATATTCTCATATACAAATCTACTATCTAAATCTAGCTTCTGTCGAACTAAATGCACTGTTTGAAAGATCTCGTAGACGATGTCACGCATTCTGGTTTGTAGCAAGAACAAATGAACGAACGTACCGCTACGACTAATTTGATGCTGTTACTTAACTTATATAGCTAACTTTTGCGATAATTATTATACTGTTTAGAACTTTTAGAACAGAATAATAAACACTTTATAAGTTAAACACATATTTTCAAATATAAGCTCTATAAACAACTACCAAGCAAGTCAAAACATTGTTCCATGTGAATTTTAAAAGGCATTCCGAAAATGATGATTCATTAACAACCAAAGGGAAAGTTAATGCTCCATTGCCTGCCATTGAGCTACTAGATAGATGACCGTTGTTAAGGTACCATCAAAAGTGAATGTGAAACTATGAAGCTGTGATGAATGAAAATAATATTGGAATTAAACAGCGACCGCGGGGCTATCACGAAAACACATTATTCTCATTGCGATCACGTACTGAAACGAGTGAAGATTCAAGAGGTCGGGGGATATTTACGACTAGCAAAGGGTGACTGGCAATGGCACCCCAGGATATATTAGCACATAACTTTAGAGACGTCATAGATTTATAAAAAGTTGAAGTTTCTACATGTATATTATTTAAAAGGTAGTGTAAACCGTTGACGTATCTGTCATGTATTCAGGTAAGACTGATCCGGGGTTCAAATTTCGAATCAGGCCAAAATAAAGTAGCCTAAAGACAAGTTGGCTCATTACCCATATCTAGGGATGTAAGCTACGAAGGCCTGTTGGTTAGACTCCTCGCACTGATCGTATTAAC
This sequence comes from Nycteola revayana, assembly GCA_947037095.2. Lineage (NCBI taxonomy): Eukaryota > Metazoa > Arthropoda > Insecta > Lepidoptera > Nolidae > Nycteola > Nycteola revayana. The sequence goes on along the minus strand of OX344845.2, from coordinate 8,953,150 downwards.
GTCACATCGTATTATGAGAATAACATAAGACTGCACTATATTTGTGCTTTTATATGTTTGATGAACATCATCTTATATGTCTGAATAGATTTTGGTTTGGCCTTCACGACCGAAATTTAGTTAGGAGAGCATCACCACCGCTTTATAAACCTAAATTACATTATGTTTCGTGTAGCTACCACGAAACGTAACGTCATTTAGGCAGACGTTCCCTATGACAAATTTCATTATAATTGGAGATGAATAAAAGAATTTCCATCACGAGATCCATAAACATTTCTTTGTGTTTAATATTAATATATTTCATCATCCATTCGGGAATTTTTATGTACAATGGTAAATAAACGAGATGCGGAATTGATGAGTTGTGGTACGAATGATAAATTTCATGCCAGTTTGGAATCAAGAGTATATGGTAATAAGAATGAGTAGTTTTTCGGAAGGACATATCGCTGCTTTAATTTGATAATGGCGCAAAAAAAGTTGTGTTTCAAAGCAAAGTGATCTATAATAAATACTAGGTGCCTAAAACTGATTATTGAAGAGTGATACATTTTGATTAGTGTCATTGTCAAATTGTAGCAGCGATATGTAGTTAGTCACGAGGCTTTTGCTATTTCATCGGGTTCATAGGCGAGCAGGGCTCCAACCCTATTAACTAGTTTAAAAACTACAAACTGAGCAACCTTCGAGACAACTTTAAGGGTAACTACTATTGTGTCTGTTAGTACAAAATTTTATTTAAGATACTTACGTCCCACTTTTCGTTTTCCGAGGATACCTAATAGGGGAAGCTTAGGTTGCAAAATATAATGAGTTTATAACATTGAAGTTGTCCTCATTTAAATATATATAAATAAATGTAATGTCGTTCAACTAATCTATTAAATATACAAAAATAAATGTAATGTCGTCAAAGTAAAATATATACCTACAGAATTATTTTTAAAACACCAATAACCTTTTAGAGGGTGAAAGTACTGATGATTGTAAACAACTTTTACTATGGGACCAACCCTGAAATCGCGAAAATAAAATCAGCTGTTCCATACATTTTGTCGAGGTAAGTAAACATAAATGTATGGAACAGCTGATTTTTTTGTAAAAGTTGTTCATAATCATGAGTACTTCTATTCCCCAAAAGGTTGTTGGTGTTTTAAAAATAACCCTGTATAATAAAAATGAATAGCCGAATGTACCTGCATGCATATGCCCGCATCGCTTGAAAACAATTAATCCGATCAAACCGGATTCTTTGTTTGTGTCCTGGATTCTCAGGACAAGATTTTAAACGAAAAATCCAGGGGAAAAGTCACTTAACTTGTCTGGCAATGCCGATAATCATTAAACTAATTTTAAAGTATACTAAACAACTTCTAAATACCTATGTATTTAGAAGCTGCTTAGTGTCGATTTCTGACTTTTCCCCTGGATTTTTCATTTTAAATCTTTTCCTGACAATTTTTTTATTTGAAACCTTATCCGGAGAATCCAGAACTCAAAAACAGATGTTTACACATCTGTTTTTGTGTTGTACAACAACTGAATTAAATACCAACTCTAATTTAGCTAATATACGATACATTTGTGCACGCCACGTGATTCGTCGTATTCGCCGAGGCGACCTACTTGCTGCAGAATGCCACCGCGCCGCCGCCACCTGCTTTCTTTATAACTCTTATCTTACCGCACTTACGTAACTTACGCAAAGAGCCGTAAGAATACCGCAACTATTATAAAACTGGTAAACACTTGATATTTACGTTGATAATCCTACTAATATAATAAATCCGTACGACTTTGTAAGGCTGTATGGTTGTTCGTTACTCTGGCACGCAACGTCTACTGGATGGATTTTGCTGATATTTTGCACAGACATATTTTATATGCTGGATTAACAATCGTATATAATTCTCGTTCCCGGAGGAACTTCATAATTATATGTAGCCTAAAGCCTTTCTCGATAAATGGGCTATTTAACACTGACATTTTTCAAATTGTTCCAGTTGTTCCTGAGGTTCCAGCAAACAAACAAACTCAGCTTTATATATATATTAGTACCTATAGGAGTATAGATATAAGAGTCCGTCAAATTGAACGTACTTACGTACTTATCATCAATATAAAGTTAACAATATCTTATAATAATAAGACATGATGACAGTGCGCTTGCCTAATTCTGTTTGAACTATAAGTTTTGTAATCATATACTTAGTTTAATGCTGATGCGACTTTTTGCTGATTTAGTTGATTGGACTTAGAATTGCAGACAAATCTCTGTAGCTTAGTTGGTATTTATTTCTGAATGTTCATACTTATTTATTTATAACAGGTTATAGGCATGAAAACTAAAAAATCTACACGTTTTTTTTTCGTTCCTAAAACAAAAAAATGACGAAGACACGCTGTTGAAGTTTTATGCAACAGGCCTACCATACCTAGTAGTGACGTCAAAAGCCCCCCTCTCCTGAACTTTAAAGTTTATTGTTGCTCTGTATCTTTGTCAATGTTTATTGATTTGATAGATAAAAAAATACGTGTACAATATTTTTTGGTAATTTTACTGACGGAGCAGTTAAACAGTTTTTTAGACTTAATGCCTATTCCAGTTATATTATCAGTGTAATTTACTGAGGTCATGGTCAGGGTCATGGGAGGTCATACATCAAATTACAAGAGGTCATGTAATACAAACAATAAAATTCAAACATTGTGTGGTGTGTAATACTTATTTTCATAATAATGAAAATAGAAACTCACTTTTGGAAGCCCACAGTTGGCCATCGTTGAGTCCGTGCAAGTAGGTGGTTAAATCCTTTTTGCACTGGTGTGGTAGAGTGAGGCTGGTGTTGATGTAGTCTGCCCAGTTATGGTGATCGAGGAGTGACTTCATCCAAGCCATCCGAGAAGCTCCTCGGAATACATCGGTATTGTTCACGTCAGCACCCACTACACTCACTAATACTAGTATCGAAGCGAAAAACATTGTTCTGAAGCTAAACATATTCGCGCACATTGTTCTAAACACAAACATTCTTGGTGTACACTATTAATAAATTATTATCATTCACTCGTTCACCATTCTGAAGTACCTGAAAACAAAGAAATAACCATTTAAGTACAAAAATTATACCACGGAATAGCGAATTATATTTTAATTTAAGTTTCGTTATTTTCTTTTCAGCTAAGTATATATTAAACCATATTAATATGTTGGTATGAAACTGAACTGCATTTCTTTGCTGTTACAAAACTCTAAACTTAGCTCTGTGATAAACTTATTATATCTATAGCAAAGATTAATTGCTTAATAACAAGCGATTTTACTGACATAAATCCATAGTGTATTCCTAAAGTAGTTCATCCTAATAATATAAACAGCAAAATACTTATATGACATCAAAGAACGCCATCATAACAAAAAACTCAAGATAAGTGAGCGTATTTTCTGAAGACTTCTTTTGAGACTGAATGTGAATGAAAATAATATTTTTAAATAGAAAAACAAAACATTATCGAAATTCGAAAACATGCTTCATTTCACCTTTCAATTGAAAGTCATAACATCATAAAATATTTTGGTTCCAAATGTTTATTTTTTATCTGACATAAGTTTCTTCGGGAACGATATTAAATATTACGAACACAATTTTGCAATATAAGCGGCCACAGCCAATAGCTAGGGGCGTCAGAATTGTAATCTTGTGATCGATCCCCACCCTTTGCACTGCCGACATGAACCCAATCATTTTACACACAAGCATTTTAGCCTGGAGACTGCAAAACTTAGCCAGGAATCTTCTAAAGAAATATATATGACTACACATTAATTTTACACCCAGCATATTACATGGATGTTATTACCTTCCTAACAAAGCTTTTCACATCTAACGAAACGTAATTGAAACACAGACAATCCCCACATCACATGGCTACGGCTCCGTTGTTTTGATCCTAATGAGAATTATAATTTTTTTTGACGTTTTGATTAAAATTTGGTAAAACAATCTTATTGAATTCGTACAAATTGGTAGCCTGTTTTATAAGATTGTGTGCTTTGGTTTGTCTTTTTGCCTGAATGGGATCATAGCAATGACAACGTAGGTTGAACTAAATTATATCATTTTAGAAATGTAATTGTGTAAGTGCGTAAAAGTGACCGTAAAATACAAAAAATGAGAATATTGATTTTATCTGCGTCGAATAATCCTAACCTTAACCTACATTAGTTTCTTTGTATTTTCAGAATGTAATTATTATTAGTATTTTTTTGTAATAGTAAACATTATTACAAAAAATGTTACCCCAATAAATCATTACAATGATCGATAGAAAATCTATATCTGTAATAATATACAAAGCTGAAAAGTTCGTTTGTTTGTTTGCTTGAACGCGCTAACCTTAGTAAGTAGGTTGGATTTAAAAAAAGTTTCAGTGTTAGATTGCCTATTTATCAAGGACAGTTATAGGCTTTATTTCAATAATAAAGTTCTTACGGGGACGGAGCTACGCGGGTAAAACTGCGATGCAAACTAGTGGTTAAATTAAATTCAAGTTATGTAAATATAGTAAAACAAATACAAAGGTAAATCGTAGGCACTAATCTTATATTGGCATTATAATACTGCCAAGAACACGGATATTAAGTCTCAAAAACAAAAAGGATACTTGGCCACTTGATATTTGTTTTCACGTAACGTCCGGAAATGACTAGCCATTATTGTAGTGTACAGTGACTTTATAAATATAGCCATTTTTAAATTATGTATGACATTAAAACTCTACGATATAATCAATGAAATTCACTGTTATTTTGAAAATTGCTTTTTAATTCAGTCTGGCGGCTTCCTGGTTTTTTATTTTCATACAATAATAAGAAGTACCTAGGTTAACACGATGCAGTCGGCAGAAATAGTTTAAGTTAGTGAAGCAATACGTAAAGCAAAAACTCTGTCCCCTTTTAACGAAAGGGGTATGACAAATCTCACACTTATATTTTATATACCTACTAGCTTCCCGCGCGCGGTTTCACCCACGTAACTCCCGTTCCCGTGAAAACTTCATAATTAAATATAGCCTATATTAATTAGTGATAATGTAGCATTAAAATGGTGAAAGAATTTTTAAAATCGGTCCAGTATTTTTTGAGCCAATTCGTTACAAACATACATAACACAATTTTTTCCTCTTTATAATATTAGTATAGATAGAGTGCAGAATTCTAAATGCAGAATCCTAATATATTTTTAATTACGGTCGCATTTCGATCACTGGGCGACCACTAGTACCTACATATAAAATTTGTACACTCGTTGAAGCTATAATTGGTTCATAGCCGTTGTAATTCCCGTAAGTTCAATTATGTTTAAATAATTGAACTTAACCAGTGAAATAAACTTACCATATTTCATTGCGGTTAATTCGTAACTGAGAGTAAGTATTTATTTTTTTAATAAATATCTATTATCCAAAACACATATGTGTGATAAGGGAATAAACTCTTAAAAAATGTAGTACTTGAAATTATCTCGAGAGTGAAAATTTAAGTAGGTATCTCCCCGAAGTCAGGCGAGTGGTGGTGTTTCACTCTTACCTCAAAAGCATAATGTAGATTTCAAGTCTTAATTATGATCACCAACGTTGAAATAATACTAAATACATTATAAGTATTTTATTTCATCGGGTTTTCCAAAGAATTGAACATGGCCCAGCATCTAAAGCTCTCGAGTTGCCCTCATTACCAGTAATATATAGCTCTTATATTCCGTCAAGGTGAAACGTTCACTCTTAAGTTAATTAATATGGCTTTTTTAATATTTTAAATTTATATTTTATTTATTTTTTTAATGTAAAATGCAATAGACCAATGTTTAGTCATCATCATGTGAAACACTTAAGAAAGGCTTTGTGAATATCCCCCGTCAAAATTGTATACTTTTAAAGATGTATTGAAATTCATTGATATACTGCAGTCAACTTTTAGATTAATACCAATTTAAATTCGCAACAAAAAACAATCTATTAATATAAAAGTAAAAAAAACGCAATTTAGTTTGAAATTTAATATTTCGTTGAATACCTAAAGTGCGACCGTTGCACCATAACGAGGAAGGAATTAAGTGCAATTGGCAATAGCGACTGCCAGGACAAAATAATAAGGAAAGTGAGACTAAAAATGTAATTACAGAAAGGCAAAATTACGACCATTTCATTAAAAACCCTTCAGAGGGATATTTTTAGGGAAAAATGAGAGGGATATTTTTTAGGTAAAATGTCGTAATAAAGCTTGGAGCGAGTACGCAGTGAAACATAATAGGTCTAGAACCGGGTTTCTCAAACTTATTGCTTTACTTACCCCTTTAAAGTTACTTTAAAGACGGTGAACTTCCGGACTCTCCTCCACCTCTCCTTAGAATATAACAAATTTGTTTTTTTTTTTAAATAAACAAGGGTTATAAAAAAAGCGGTTAAGCTCAATAATAATAAAATAAAATAATGAATTTATTCAGCTTACATTTGTACTTGTCAGAATCACAATGTAAAAAAACTTTAATTAATAGGTTATTATTCTTATTCTATGAATTATTTAGGTAGCTAACAGGTGCTGTGCTACCTATAAGTAGTATAAATTGTAGGATATTACAGACAATGTGCTCTGTCCGTTCGTTTGTCATTAATTCCTCTACTCATAAAAAGTTTATATTTAAATAGCTGGTATATATTGAAAATATCGAACAGCTTAGGAGCGCGCGTTCACAAGCCTGACAGTAATTTAGTCCTAAATATTTTATCATAGAATGGCAAACCCTAGGGGTCTGCGTAGCCCTCTTTGAGCAACGCTGGTCTAGAGAACAATCACACTGCGTTGATTAACAGCACAAAAGCGACCGTAACCAAAAGACAATTAGAAGCAATTGAAGATGTGTTTTGACTTTCGGTTATGAATACCAAACCATTAGATCGCGATGCGATGTTACGCTGTTTGTAAATAAATAACTGATTGAGGGACTTTATTTAGACAACTGTATAGACTACTAATATATTTTGAAATAGCAGTATAAAAATAAAATAAATAGTAATAGTATAAATAGTAGCTATAGTAAAATGATTATCCTTACTAATATTATAAATATGAAAGTTATTATGTCTGCCTGTCTGTCTATCTGTCGGCCTTTCACGCTAAAACCACTAAACCGATTTAAATGAAATTTGGTACACAGATAGTTTAAAGCCTGAGAAAAGACATGGGCTACACAGGAAAGGACATTTTTATAGCGAATACAGGGTTGAAGGGGGTGGATAAAAATAATTAAAAATGCTACTCAAAGTCACTTTTCCACGCGGACGACATCGCGGGTGCAGCTAGTAACATATAATACTATACACAAACAATAAAAGGTGTATTACAAATAGAGAAACGCTGTTGCCCGTTCTCTGGTATACGATTGTTAAAGTATATATGATGTTATAACAATCGAGACCACGGCTTATCGTTCTTTCCGATTAACGGAGGTTAGTCTCACAACTAATCAGTTCCGGAAATAAATCTAAGACTCTATACAATGATTTCTTGTCCGGTGTAGAAATCGAAACCACGAGCTCCGAGACTGAAATCGAGACTACGCCACGAAGGTTGTACAGTAGTGGCTGGAGTCGTGCTCGCCTTTATGGACATAAAGGCGAGCAGGACTCCAGCCACAACGGATGAAGCAAAAGCTAAAAAAAACAGACTAACAGAAATGTCCGTCCGAAAAAAAATGTTTCTTCCTACAGTTGTTCAGTTATACGCTTATGTATTACACACAAGCGTATCCATCATAAGCACATTACATCTGGCTTTTTAGGGTTCCGTAACCGAAGGGTAAAAACGGGACCCTATTACTAAGGCTTAGCTGTCTGTCTGTCTGTCTGTCACCAGGCTGTATCTCAAGAATCGCGCTAGCTAGACAGTTGAAATTTTCACAGGTGATGTATTTCTATTGCCGCGATAACAACAAAAAATAATAAAACAAAATAAATATTTAAGAGGGGCTCCCATACAACAAACTTTCTTTTTGCCCTTTTTTGCCCTCTATCAATTACGGCAACAGCGCTTGAAAATGGTACGGAACCCTTCGTCCGACTCGCACTTGATCAGTTTTATATCGTTTAAATTAAATCTATCGTCGTAATAAAGAGTAGTAAACATATAAATGAATTGAAGCATCGAATTCAATGTGTAATTTTATATCGAACAATTATGTCAGTTCACTAAGCATGTCTGCTCGCTTAGTAATAATTACTTGTTTATGTAATTGTATTGTATAATATCAAAAGTAAAACGATCAGTATATGATGAATTTAGTTTCTCCGACGTGTATTTATGATAGACGGAATGTTCATTCATTTTAGCTTGTACCATCAGTGATGACTGATGACTCATTTTTTCGTGAAGTTTTTAAGTACATAATATGTATGTTTTAAGTACATAATATAAAAATGAATCGCTGAATGTCTTGCTAAGCGCAAATGTCGAAACCAGCTCAACCAATTTCGCTAGTTCTTTTTTGTTTTGTTTGATATTGTCAGGAAAAGGTCCTTATGAAAGAAAAAAATAAGAAAATTGAGTGGAAAATTAGAAAATTTAAGAAAACTAAACATGTATATTATTATACAAGTTTCTAATCTTAGCGCTTTTGACAATATAAACCTTTTTTAATGTGACCTAATGGCGCTTGACATAACATTGACAGAATGCTTGCTGCAAATATCGTCATCAGTTCAGAGCTGTCACGCCTAATATTAATAAAAGTTCAATTGAATATAGAGTTTCAGTTAAGACTGGACAACGTCTGTCGGGTCAGCTAGTTATTTAATATAAATACATGTACATATTTTTTCCTGGAGAATTCCTATGTATGTTATGCATCCCCTCCGTTACGGCATTCATCATTCAACATAAACTGTTAAACTTTTCTAACAAAAGCGTCGATCAGTCGCTCAATTTCTAAGCATTGCCAAAGTTTGTGAGTTGCTTTGATTACGGGATTTGTGTTCATTTTAAATGAGAGTTGGTCTTCCAAACATAAAACTAAGCTTTAAACACCCCAACTCGTGGAATCCCGGCGCGTGTAATAAAATGAAACAGAGTAACATATGAATTACAGTTATTTACATTTCATGATGACACCACGGTACACAGTTATTATTGTTTTGTAGTACGCTAGCTTCCCGTAGGTAACTTGTCTTAAAATATATTCTATGAAACTAACAATAATGTGGCTTTCTATTCGTAAAAGAATGTTAAAATCACTACATAGTATAAAACAAAGTCGCTTTCTCTGTCCCTATAACCCTATGTATGCTTAAATCTTTAAAACTACGCAACGGATTTTGATGCGGTTTTTTTTAAATAGATAGAGTGATTCAAGAGGAAGGTTTATATGTATAATACAACAGCATAGGCCCGTGCGGAGCCGGGGCGGGTTGCTAGTAAACTATAAACTTTACTCTTAAAATGCCTTAATTATTAAAAAATGTTTTCTAAGTTTTAATTTTTAAATTTAATTATTAAATATTAATTTAAACATGCGAAGGCAAACTTAACAAATGATATAAACTATTTTTTTTACTAGTTTGTCAAGCGTGAGTGACTTTACCATTTCTAAGACTGAATTTTTCTATTGAAATTTTCATACATAGGGATATAGGGTACGAATTTTTCTGGAAGTAAGCAATTTTTGTAAAGTTATAAGACTATATTAGAAATTTAAAACAATTTTATATTTACTGGTTTTATATTTAATTTCAAAGGTCGTTTCTTTCTTACATAAGTAGGTCCCCACATTATTTTAGTCATAGTTTACAAAACAATGCAATTACCTTAGCGCCACAAACCAAAGTAGAAAAAGGGCAACACATTAGTTAAAAAAAAAACAAGCCTGAGGCAATCCATCTTAACATAATGGCCAATGGTCTAACCATTGACGTAATAGCAATCCGTAGCAAGTTAGTAGGTAAGTATTACATGCACCTACTTATCTGCTACTTACATAGTTACATAAATACATATAATAGAAGTGGGTAACTTTAAGCAGGTTTACCAATTTAGTTTATTATAACTGTGGGAACATAAATAATCTTGTGGTCATGCGTTTATCGCAGTAGCATAATAGTCAGTGCTGGTGAAGCCTCATGGATGACCTAAATCGTCGTGTGACATGTTTTCCGCGTCCGACGGTTGACAATAGGTCAAATAGTGGACAATAGCCACAGAAGTCACCACAACATCGTACATTGCTGTGCTAATTCGATAGTGTATGGAACTATACAGAGCAAATTGTTCAATGCATTCCACGTTCCACGGTGTGTGGGATTAAAAGTTGTTTAGCTATAGCGTTTTTATGCTTTGTGTTCACTTGCTATATTTGTTAAAACCTACGTTAAAGTGATTTAGGTTTGAACGCTTTAGATATTTAATACCTGCCGTTATCATCTCTATCTTTAGTTTGCATATGATAAGTTTGTAGTTTACCTTAAATATCAAAAGCAGTTAAATATAGATACATGAAGTAAAGGTTATCGGTAGGTACCCATAACAAATAAGACCGAGCTCAATTTCAATTTTATTTATATTTTCCAGATTATGACAAATCTTTTTTGTTATTCGTCACACAAAACTTGAAAAACGGACTTATTAAAACCATATCGTATATGGCATAACATATAATATCAAGTAAGTAGAATTGCAATTTGAATTTAATAAAGCTGTGGTATTATTTTTCTTTAAAAAAATTGAGCTTACCTACTGCCTAATGCAGTTATTTTAGGACACCTACTATCATATGCTATCATAATCATTGTCTCTGCTCCATCTAAAGGTTGACTGGTAGAGAAAGCCTTTGGCATTAAGTCCGCCCACGAACAGAAATTTATTGTACAGAAGTTAATAAATAAAAAATAAAAAAACGTACAAAAAACTTGGTGCAATGAGTGAGATGTTCGTCACATTTAACAACGACGTTGACAGATAACACTCGTATAACACACAAAGTAAATGACTCACTACTGTTTTGAGGCTTTACTTTTACTCATTAGATCTTCGAAATTGAGATTAATAAATTTAGACTATTGCCAGGATTCGAACCCGCATCTTAGGTATAGCATCTAATAACTATATCATTCGGCCACGGTGGATCCCAACCGGTAGTCTGTATTTATCAATCTTTAGAGACGTGTTTTAGGTTTCTAAGGGAAAATTAATCTCAATTATAAAGCTTTGTCGTAAACTGTTCGAAATTTAAAAAAAAAGATTACGATAATTGTTTTTAAATAATAAAAATACTAGCAATTTAAAGTTAAAAAAGCATATTATTTATTTAGGGATAAACAATCATTACAACATTATACAAACATGTTTGATGTCTTATCTTCTGGCAATGTTGCAACCCACAGCATTATCCACTTGTAAATCTGTTTCTAAACATTAAATAATAAAGGTTTAAGACTAGTTGTATTTTAATGATTATGCAATTTCGAAAAGGTAACTTAACTCAAATAGACAAGCGATATGAGATATAACTCATATCGCTTGACTATTTGAGTTGTACTCTTTTTAAAATTAAATATTCAATTGCACTTAATGACATTAAGTGCAATTAAAATACAATTCAAATGATACATTTCAATTCTCTTTCTTGCTATTTAAAATTAATTAAATTATATTTTTATGATAAATAATAATAGTATATTACGTTATTGATTACATTTTGGTAATTATTTAGAACTTTCATCGAGCATTTTAATAAATTTAAGCGGATAATTTGAAAGCAATGTTGGTAGATTTCGGCTAAGAATTGTATTAATTTCATAAACGCTTTACATTTGGTAACCTTTGCCTTTTACTTAATTTACCGAAATAGATCGGAATATACCAATTCAAATTATCTTATTAATAATTTAAATCCGTTTCGTGATGGATACTTTTACTAAGAAAGGTATATAAATAGATTCTACAAATATAACAAATTCGGAAGTTTGTATTAAGTAATTCTTGACTGTTAGGTTGAACCCACATGGGGTGTGCGTGTTCCTTATGCATGTGATCGATGCGAGCGACCAGCTCTAGTCCTCGTCATCCGCTATCCCCACTGACAGCCTTAGCTAGCCTAAAACTAAGGAACCGATTTGAATGAAATTCGGCCTAGAGACTATTTTATGACCTAGATTAAGGAGTCACTATGCATGCAAAAAATATTTTACATTATGTCAATTTATTAAGTTAATGTAACTTCAATAATACAGCAACAATAACAGAAAATCCATTACAATAACCCTACAGTAATGAGATATTTTTCATAGTCATAACGTACCGTGCGATTAGCCTCCAGATTATAGTAGGACATTTATTAAAAGGTCTCTTAGTTATATGCCAACAAAGGCATCATCGTTCGACAATCTACACGACATCTACAAGCTTTATGGTACAGGCCTGTACACAAGGCGGACTTAATTCTAAGAGTCATTATATCCCAGTCAACCTTTGGGTTAAAATGAAAAGTTTAAGCGGTGCAAACAAAGACTTAGATATAAAATTCAGAGTGTTAGAATCTATACCAATATTATAAAGAAGAAAAGTTTGTATATTTATATTTGTATGTTTGTTTCGAGTAAACTCAAAATTTAACTAAATGGAATACGATTATTCATTATGTAACTATTAGAATGCATTATCCCTGAGTAACATAGGCTATACTTACAAGAAATGAGCACCCGTACGGAGCCGAGACGAGCTGCTAGTTTATTTATATTTATTAACCTTGAACATAAGAGATGAAACGGTATAATTTCATACACTATACCTCTTATCGTACAACAATAGATATACGAAAAGAAACCTAAGACAACACAACTTTCCACGCTTAATGATAATTGCTCAAATTGTCGGTGATACTGCAATACCGCGTAAGTGACAGTTGCTAATAAGGTGCAGTTTCATTCGTCAAGAAATATTTTCTTTGTAGGTGTTGTCAAGGGCAAAAAACAATTTGCTACATTTGATTTTGAACCTTATCAGCTATTGTCACTTACTTAATTGCGGTATAACCGGCGAAATGTGATTATAACATAACGATATATTATTAAGCATCTATCGGTATAATATCTCTAACACAAAATAATTACGTGCATCATAAAATAACAGTTCAACATGCATGGTAAAATTATTCTGATTGAATAAAAATACCTAATACTGCTTTGTCATAATATTGGCGTTCGTAATTAACAATTTCACAAAGTTATATCGATATTATGTCACGTTCGTTAAACTCGTGTTTGGTTTTCATCGTTCGAAACAACATTAATAAATCAATCAGAGCCGTACGTTAGAAATGTTGTTTTATTGTAGCCCAATTTTATGTTAAGACTAGTTTACGGCGCGCGGTTTCACCCGCTTAATTCCTATTACCATAAGAACTTCAAACTTAAATATAGCCTATAGTATTCCTCGATAAATGGGCTATCCAACACTAAATTACGTTTTCAAATCGGACCAGCAGTTCCTGTGATTAGCGCGTTCAAGCAAACATACAAACTCTTCAGCTTTTTTTATTAGTACCTATAGGCATTTAACGAATAGAATTCTATGAGCATTGAGTAAACCAAAGCAAAGGAACCATTTGCCCCTATCATCAACCTTATCTTATGAATACTTTTTGCTTCGTACATCTCATTGTTGACATTACCTATCACGTAAGGGCCAGAACCGAACACCTACATTCTATAATTAGATACTTAAGAAAAGAAAGCGATAATTTGAACAACGATGTTGTCACACGAAATGGGCTCGGAAAGGTCTCTCCCTACTACGGGTGCGTTCCCCAAACGTGACTTATTTTCAAACCAGCAAAGGGCGTTATCTAGTTACAAAATAAATGAGTAGATACATAGTAAAACCATTAAGGTTCAAATACTCACTTAAGTATATGGCTCGAGTAGAATTGCGGTCGGCGTTAAGCCTATAAGACGTATTATAACTACTTAGTGCATAAATGTTTTGTAAAGGTATACTCTTCGGTCCCTTTCACAAATTCTCTATTGAGTTTTAATGTGGTACGACCGAAAAAAAGATTAGAGTGCTTTGTTTAAATCGGCAATAAATAAAAATCAATCAAAGTTATTATTTATCATAAGTACCATAGTAAATGTAGCAAAACGTAACAAAACGAATCTTATTTCTGTTAATTTAAGTGAGGGTTTAATCTTTTATATAGACTGCCAAATTATACTAATACGAGCTTCCCCCGCGTGGTTTCACCTGATTAGCTCCCGTTCCCGTAAAAAAATCATCATATAAATGTAGGCTATGTTACTCTTGCATAACGTAGCTTTCTAATAGTGAAAGATTTTTTGTAATCGGTCCAGCAGTTCCAGAACCTATTCAATGCAAATAAACAAACAGTAGTTCCATCATGGAACTGTTAATGGTACTAGTGACGACGAACCATAAAATCGCTCCTATTAAGACACCGGACCATCAGTAATATTTAAAATTTGTAGTGTTTAAATTGTGATGCTATTTAAATTAACTAGGACCAACAGAACACAAGCATTTATCATTTAACTTTATATTTCGTATGAACCAATATAAATAAGAATTAATTTAGAATAATAAAAAAATACCAATTTAAAAAAATTGGAATGCGCAATAGCAGTTAATTTCAATATCAAATCTCAAAACCTATCCATAAAATGTCATTATAAAAGGGCCGGTGGCTTAGAGAAACTAAAGCCGGCTCTTAAGTCCAAATAACCTTTTGAATAATAAATATTTAAGATTCATTATTTTTCATACTGTTTTGCTTATTTATATATATTTACTTTAAAATTTAATTGTAACAATTTTATGGGATTGCTATTATTTAAATAAGAAATGTTGCAACTATTTAAATAAGAAAGGTTACGATCCTTTAATAATTAGCTTGAATCGCTAGTTTGTTGACATAAAAACTGCAACGATATTGAGGCGAAGAATAGAAATCAGAGTATGAAGGTACAACTACGTAATCATTTTTACTTACATCAATTAAGGATTATTATTAATATTAAGATTATTATTACCCTCTGCAATAAGTTTAGTTTTATTTAAAATGAATGAGTAGGTACATCAAAATTATACAAAATACTACACAAATATACAGTGAGACATCTAATTCATATCCATCGGCCATCGTGTATCGTCACGCTGAAACGAATTAATGGTTTTAGTTAAACTTGCTTATACTGGTA
Organism: Nycteola revayana; assembly: GCA_947037095.2. NCBI lineage: Eukaryota > Metazoa > Arthropoda > Insecta > Lepidoptera > Nolidae > Nycteola > Nycteola revayana. The sequence goes on along the minus strand of OX344845.2, from coordinate 8,937,886 downwards.
AACTGAAACTGGTACGATTATGGTAAATATTTGGCACTTTTATATATTATACACTATAATATATGGTAAAAAAACTTTATCACGGATTTTAACAAAGTTCCCTTGGTAAAGAGGATGAAAGCCTAGATATCTATCGTCCGTTTTCATTAATAATTATTTCGCATAGAAAAAGGTAATAAAAGAATCGAAATTTGTAACTTTCATCGTGGTGGACATTTTGAAATATAATTTTTCCAAACCTTACTTTTTAATACAAAAAAACTGAATCATTGCCAAAATTTTTGATTTAATTTTATTAACAAAACAAAGTTATTTTTGGAAAACCCTATTTGATTTAAAAATAATAAGGAACAGAAATAAATACATACCAAAATAAGCGCATATATCCAACATCACGAATAAATAACCAGCGCGGATACGGAAAACGAAGAGCGATCCACATCAAAAATTGATTACAAACCTATTGGTGAAGTTAATGAAGCCTGTGATAGGCAATCATTGTTTAATTTGAATTAATTCCAGTGATCAAACAACGTTATGTGCGATCGTTGTAATTTGTACGAGCTTTATATTTCACGTTAAAGTAATTACGAAACAAAAAAAATACGGTACAGTTTAATGTTCTCAATTTAATAACGTATGAAGGAAAACAGAATCCTATTTATATTATATTTTTGGGAATTTCATGGAAAATGCGGTCATTTTCCGGGAATGTATCCTCTGGATTATCCCTTCCGGCTCCCATGTCAAAATTAAATTGTAACATGACAGTCAATATAGGGTACTTACATATTATATGAAAAAAAAATAGAATTCGAAAAACATTATTCAAAATATACCTCACTCGCTTCCCGCTCGCGGTGTCACCCGCGTAGCATGTGTTTCCGTGGCAACTTTTTAATTAAATATATCTTATGTTACTCAGGGATAATGTAGCATTCTAATGGTGAAATAATTATTGAAATCCGTCCAGTAGTTTTTGAGTTTATTCGATACTAAAATACAAACTTTTCCTCTTTATATTATTATTATTATTAGTATTAAAGTATAGATATAGGTAACGGATAATCCGTTAGAAATTAAACTTATTTCTACACAAATTAGTACCATAGATAAAATTAAGTTTTATTTATTTTTTAAAGTAATACCTAAATATTTAATAAAATCACTTGAAATCTAGTTATTACACAATAGTGCAGATTCCATCGATAATTTTATGTGCTGTACGAAATATTTTTATGGGCACTAAAACCAGTAACCAATAGTAACACAAGGATGGTCGTAAATAATCAAATGAGTGAGCCAATGACCCTACTTCATCTGTGGCACAGTTCATAGGCAAAAATATATGTAGAAGCCTTGACCAATGAAGTTAAAACAACGTTCTATGGTGTCAATAAGACTAATCTATACGACATCATTGGCCAAAATTTGCAAAGTATGTAATTAAAAATCTATCTGTCATATATTGGGTTATATATGACAGATATATAACCCTTTATACCATATATAATCTGCCATTTGGGTTAGCATGCCGATGCAGAATTAAAATAATAAAGTTATAGCATGTTATAGCATCACCAAGAATTTTTATTTTATTTTTCAGACGGACGTATTATTATGTAGTTAGCCACTAAGCTTTTGCAACTTCACTGGGCTTATAGACGAGGGCTTCAGCCTTTTAAATGCTTTAAAAACTACAAATAAAGTAACATGCACACGAGGTCACCTCCCGTGAGGGGTTAGGGTTGGACCTCGGCTCAGGGCGGATTTTATTAGGAAAAAGCGTTGTCATAAATTTACGTTACATACTGAAACTGATATTTTATTGGAAAAGATGAACTCATACTGTGAAAATAGCTATTGCTGATGTCGACTATTTTGTCTACCGGTCCTCAATCTATAGTATACTCTATCTATACTTTTTTAATGTTTGCTTGAACACGCTAATCTAAGAAACTACTGGACTGATTTGAAAAATTGTATCAGTGTTAGATAGCTCATTTATCGAAAAAGGCTAAAGACTATATTTAGTTATGAAGTTCTTACGGAGACTTGAGTTAGGCGGATCGACATTGAAAACCGCGCTCTGGAAGCTACTCTGTCGTCAACCTATAAGAAAAACTCAACTTCTATACGGCTTGTAATAAAAATTACACCGTATTTAATCATTTGATTAAATAATCAAATATTCCCTTCTTCAATGAACATAATATTATAGCATCGTTAGATAATCCTTTCGTTTGAAGACGCTCCAGTCCACGCTCTATGTAAAACATTACGTATGCGTGTGTAATATAGCGTGACTAAAGCTAATTATAATCACAGTATAATTAAAGATACAAACATTATTATTAATATCAAAAGCACGGGCTTAAACTGACTGAAATTTATGAAATCCTCTTGAGTACGGTAAAATGTTTTATCTAGTTGCTCACAATATTAAGCTGAAACTAACAACTTTGCGTTTTAAATATGCCCAGGAACCGACATATTAAAAAGTATTCATGCGACAGGTTCGCTGGTAATTGTTAATAAAAATAGTTTGATGGAAGTAGAAAGCACATTTCCTGTATGTGTTGAATTTGAACAAACAAACGAAACGTCTACAATTATTGTATCTCAAGCATACCTAGCGAACTAATCATTCTTAGTTATCATCCTAAAATTAAGACTTAAAAAAATGGAAATACTGCTTATAGCTTATATCTTATCATAAAGAACGAGAAAACATATATAACAAACAATTATTTTTAAATTCTCTATTACATTTTATAATAATTTAAATTGATGCCTAGAAGAAAATGTGCTTAAAGAAATTCAATCAGACTTCCACATAAAAAGAAACTGACACGGCGATAAATAGTACCTACACTCTTGTTTGAGAGACCTTCTACTAAATTTACGAGAAAAGATAGCTTGACCGATTAGAACTCAATTAAAGTTACTTAGTATTAGTAACAGTTCTATAAAATTTTAAGTTGAATCCAATGCACAAGTATTTAATTTCATAGTGAACATTTTTCTATAATAATATTATAAAGAGGTAAAGTTTGTGAATTGTGTGTGAGATTGTAAAGGGATCTACTGAACCGATTTTCCAAGTTCTTTTACCAAGTTTTGTCATAGGCTATATTTTAAGTCAAGGTTTCCACGGGAACGGGAACTACGTGGGAAAACCGCGTGGGACAGCGAGTTACATACATAGTATAAAACAAAGTCGCTTTCTCTATATCCCTTTGTATGCTTAAATCTTTAAAACTATGCAACGGATTTTGATGCGGCTTTTTTTAATAGATAGAGTGATTGAAGAGGAAGGTTTATATGTATGATACATCCGCATTGCACTCGTGCGAAGCCGGGGCGGGTCGCTAGTATATTTATAATCTAAATAAATACGAATGACTTACACACACTTAGGTAGTTTCACTAACTTAGAATAGGTACTTACTATACCTATAAGAGCTAGAAATACGTATCAATCCATTTATAACTATTTTTCTCTTAACGACTTTACTACATACAGATAACTCGATCAAACGATTTAATTATTAATATGCGAACGTGCCATTTTAGATTAGAGCTCATTTTTATAAAAAATAAAACCCCGCCCGATATAATATGTTTATCTTGTCACCATTATAATATATAATTGAATGTTGTTTAACCAAAACCAAAATTCACACAGGAATGAGGTCGGGTTTTGTTATACCCGAGAAATTTTCAAAGTCTATGTTTTAGTGTTATTGTTAATCAATAGCTGAAAGTTGAAGGTTTTAAAAAGAAAGGGGCTAGGTGATTTTTCGTTGGTGGCAAGATAACTGTTCTGTACTGCTCACTGCTAAACATGGGCCTCCTCTTACCGTCGTTCGTAGAGGGCTATTGCCCTAATCACCGCATTGGCAAGTGGATTGGTCATAGCAGCAAGATGGTAAAAATCTTTGAGCTCATAGTTGCTGCTGGTGATGCCCCCGTAGACCCGAAGTCCGAGATGCCCGCGAACTGTAAAGCAGAGCGACACTTGCACAAAACTCCCCTAAACTAAAAGCCACAATCCCTCAATCTCCCCGTCAGCGACCGCCCTGAGCCGAGGTCCAAGTCCCACAGGGGACGCCCTCTTGCGCAGGTTGCTTTGTTTGTAGTGTTTGAACCATTTATGTAGGCTGGAGCTCTGCTCGTCTTTATGCCCGGTGAAGTAGCAAAAGCCTCGGAGCTAAGTACATATGATGAAAAAAAAAAGTTTCTGCTGGCCATTCATCAGCTGTATGTCCCTTAGTCGCCTCTTACGACATGACATGAAGACGTGGGGTGGTCCACCCTAGACACGAAGACATCGTGATATAAAAAGAAATATTTATCGGCAGGTACTTACAGAACACTACGAATATTACCCATTTTAGAGAAAAATCAAGATTTATATATTTTTTTTAGTGAAAAACTCGTTTATCTACCTGCAACGAGACAAAACAAACAATTTGCGCAACATCTTTTTTCGAATACACATATAATTGAACTCAATAAAAAAAAAGTAAATCAACATTTAACCACAACAACGATTAAAAATTCCTGGCTCATTGGCAATATCTATAACAATTTTTTTTACCTCATTTCCTCCGAGTTTCGTTGCGAACGATAAATTTACTCATAAAGCCAAGTTTGCTCTAGTTAAGTAGGTTTTAATATAAAACCGAAAGTACTAATATTGGCAGAATATGTTTTACAAAGATAAATCTTCTATCTTCATATAAATGTTATTGCACTATTTAAGTTTATATAAAATTAACGGATTAAGCTATTTCCCGTGTTAAAATTGAACAATACAAAAGCTAACATTTAATTAAAACCACATGTCTATTAAGCTTACCGTTGAAATAAGTTTTGATCCGTTCGGTAGACAGATGGGATACCGCAAGCCGCTTCACTCATGCTCTGACGTATGTTTAAAAAATTAATCCTTAGCCAACATTTGAATTTCAAAACGAATGAAATGCTTTAAAATTGTTCTGATACCATGAATAATGTGAAATGATTCTTAGAATCAATTGCAGAGTATTTAAGGTAGTATAAGATAGTATACGATAGGTTAAGCCAGTGACAGTGGTACCACTGGGTCGTGGTCCTACCCCGACACCCCTTAAGGGTGCCCCCAGGTGTGTGTCACTTTATTGTATGATTTTACCAAACTTCTTAATTGATCCACTAAAACCTATAATAATTAATGTGAACTCAAACTTATTATGAGTAAACGAATTAATGACAAGCTGACGGACGGACTACTTTGTCTGTAATATCCTACAATTTGCTACCTGTTAAGTAAGTATCTAGTTTAATTCATAGAATAAAAATAATTGTGTAACATTGTGATTCTGACAAGTACAAGTGTATGTTAATACCTAAGTGCTGAATAAATTCATTATTTCATTAAGTCTGTCTTGTTAGAGGCCGTAAATGTGTGAAATTCTATTATAGAGAAAAGGTTTTCTATAGACCTCTGTCAAGAAAAAGAGTGTTATAAATGCCGGGATTGCCATCTCTGAATTGTTGTTTTTAAAATATACATTACAATGGAAAATCGATCAACAGTGCTCTATTGAGGCGCAAACTATTACACAGGCAGTGTTCTGGTTTTCGCATCAAAAGAGCACTAACCCGTCTATCTCGTCACCTCTAAATTTACCATTCAAAACGTTATCTAGAAATTTAGAATAGCATTTTATTATTACAAAATAATATTCAAAAAAAAAAACCGGCCAAGTGCGAGTCGGACTCTCGCACGAAGGGTTCCGTACCTACTAGTTGCAAGTGCCTACCTATTTTTGATATCAAGAATACAACAAGTAACATAGTATAAACGTTCTTGTAGCTCGTTGTAACTCTGATCGATGTTAATAATAGTTGATTGAATGAAAGGTAAATTGCGGTTTACGGTTTATGACGTATTAAAAAAAACTACTTACTTGATCTCGTTCAAACCAATTTTCGGTAGAAGTTTGCATGGTTATGTACATCATATATTTTTTTTAGATTTATCATTCTCTTATTTTAGAAGATACAGGGGGGGGGGACACATTTTACCACTTTGGAAGTGTCTCTCGCGCAAACTATTCAGTTTAGAAAAAAATGACATTAGAAACCTCAACATCATTTTTGAAGACCTATTAATAGATAAACGTATGGGTTCGATGAAAAAAAATTTTCTGAATTTTATTCTATGTATGGGGAACCCCAAAATTTATTGTTTTTTTTCTATTTTTGTGTGAAAATCTTAATGCGGTTCACAAAATACATCTTACTAACCAAGTTTCACCATTATAGTTCTTATTGTTTCGGAAAAAAGTGGCTGTGACATACGGACGGACAGACAGACAGACAGACAGACAGACAGACAGACAGACAGACATGACGAATCTATAAGGGTTCCGTTTTTTGCCATTTGGCTATGGAACCCTAAAAACAACAAATAAGTTGCTATAACTCCGATAGACGTTCGTAAAGCCAACATTCTTCTTTATTTCTCTTTTTAAAGTTATGTTGAATTATGAGAAAACATGTATTCGTTAATCATTATCTCACTGAAAAAGCTGATTGATGTTGCAGTAAAATATAAATGCATATTTATATTTAACTATTACAAAATAGCCGTCATCTTTTTGGGTGACAGTCAATTTTTGCTTTTTTATTTTTTTAATGTTAATTGTAGAGAGCTCTGCAATTTACGGCGTTTACGACTTTCAACTGGAGTAGGTTAAGTTCCACCCTGTATATTTTTGTAATTGGTCATGTAATCATAGTTACGTTTATTAATATTAAGATGTAGTTACGCTAGCAATAAGTGGAACTGTTTACATGTCTGTTGTAAATATACACTTTCTATTTCTTAACAGTGCATTGTACGAGTACCGATAAAAACGTGTTTTTTCTCAAACAAAAATACAAACCACTTATCCCTATTGCTGTTGATGCTACTCTTTATTTACATATTTTATTCAATATTACGACTTAATAGATGTGGGGATTGAAATAACTTTTTATGAAACAGAAATTAAACTGATTATTATCGTGATTCAAAGTTAATGACTTAGGTAATTGTTATGTATGCATTATCCATCTATAGAGGATATTTATTGTTGCAACGAATATAATAGTTAACTACCGCACTACCTGATCGATTTATTAAATTGCGAGCGTGAGCTCCCAGTTTTATCAGTGTTACTCCCGTTCCCGTAGAAACTTCAAAATTAAACATAGTCTATGAAACTCCTGGATTGTGTAGATTCCTAATGGCGGACGATGTTTTTCAAATCAGACCTGTAGACCCTGAAATTAACGCGTTAATGCAACCTAACTAACTCTCCAGCTTTATAATATTAGTATAGATTTCACGGTTCAATAACTTTGTTATCCAGGAGCTTTACTTTATGAAAGATTTACATTAATATGAAAATTTTACACATACACAAAGAGGAATTTACGCGGGTAAAATCGCCCGGAAACTGGTTTATAATCTAATCAATATACTCAACATTTTATAGTATGGCGTCCAAATTTCTTCCTGCAAAATGACATAATAACAACATGTGGTAATTAGAACCTAGTAGCAATAAACCGTTTACTGTAGTTTGAAATATTTTATGTTGTAAACTACAAAAGTTTTTATTGTTAGATATATTTAGTACCCACAAAACATATAAAATTACACTATTTTTATATTGTTATGATATTCTTCATGATATTTTAAAGTTGAATTTCAACTTTTAAAACAAACAGTGGCTTGTAATTCGTAGCTTTTATTTCAAGAAATATCATCAAAAATAAAATATCATAAAAATCATCAACATCAGCCTCTCTCGAAGAGAGTGTTGTCAAAGTCATCACGCTTGGTATGCGGGCTAGTGACCGCAGTTAATACTGCGGTTGCTGTTACCTGGTATACGATTGTCATAGCTGATGTGATGATAATCGGGAGAAATGACTTGACGGTGCTATCCGAGGTTCAGAAGGTAGTCAATCAATCAGACCCGGAAAGAAATATTTGATTTTAGTAAAAAACAAATGTCCTGAGTAGGACTTTGAGCATCAGCCTCCATGATTTAAGGCGTGACTTATACTGCTACGCCACGGAGGTTATTGAAACAATTTTTAAATATGAAAATATAATTATGTATTTAATATCCCATATTTTACTGGTTTCTTATTAATGAATAACGTGTCGCGTGAATGCGTTTAATCTACTGCTGCTCAAATGTTCAAAATAAAGATAAAGCACAATCGTGGAAGGCACTAAGCCAATAGTCCTTATTCCTTAGTCCAAAAATTGACCTAAGGCTGACTCCATATTGGCCGTGACATACCTCAGGCGTGTTATCGACACGTACGCCGATCTCCCGACCTTGTCACCCGCTACCCCAGACGTCGCTCGCATGGTGGGATCTGCTAAGTCTATTTGGCCACCACGCCGTGACTAGTATCTAGGTATAGTTCTCGGCGAAGATTATTCCTGCTTCAGTCAATTACAAAAAATAGTCACCGCAGTATGGTGCTTTTTGAAACCAATGATTAAATCTTAGATTTTAAGCGAAAAAATAAAACCTTTACGGGTAACCTTCTTTTTTTTCGGCCGGACATATGTAGTTAGCCCCGAGGCTTTTGCTACTTCACCGGGCACAAACGTGTAACCGTAAAGGTTTCTGACTACCGTATGGCAGTGGTTTTATTTGAAAAGATTAGTCAGATTAATGAATATGCTCGTTATTTATCTGTATAGAAAGTGGGTACCACATAACTGTTCAAATCGAATAACCAACGAAGTTGCCTAACAACACTAACATTGCATTAACATTAGATTATGAAACCGAGTTTCAACTTAAGGAGTTGAATTCATAAATAAATAACACTTGAGCTTATTGACTATTCATTTAACTATAGTTAATCAGTTCCTAAATATTGATAAAAGATTTACTTATATCGGACTGGCCTTCATTTATAATCATTCTAGTCATTATATTCCCGTATAAAGTCCACTCTGAGCATGGGCCTCCCCCGAGGAAAGTTTTGCCATAGTCACCACGCTTGCAGTCTGGTTTGTGACCGCAGTCGTGATTATGTCCTACCCGTTATCTGTTATATGATTATTATTTATTGATTCACCGGGCATAAAGGCGAGCAGAGTTCCAGCCTCGATAAACGGTTTAAACACTACAAACTTAGCAACCTGAGCAAGAGGGCGTCCCTGTGGGACTTGGACCTCGGCTCAGGGCGCTCGCTGACGGGGAGATTGAGGGATTATTGCGTTAAGTTTTTTTTAGGACAGTTTTGTGCAACTGTCGTTGGCTCCCGTAGTCAGAGTCCCTCAATGAACCAAATCTTACATATTACACAAAGTTTTATGCCCGGCGACGCTTAGCGGAGATCGATCCCACGACCATTTAATAAGAGGAAAATAATGACCATAGATTATTGTATGACTTTATTTTTATTTAATACCAAATAAGTTGTACTCTTAAATAACTTCTAGCTAAATATTTATTGAAATCTACCTGTAGATTTAATTTTATAAAACAATAAAAGTATATATTCGGATGTAGTATATATACTACATCCGAAAATTACATTCATATAATATTTTTGTACATAATTCCCATATGGACAAAAAACAATTGCGTAGTGCTTAGATAGACTCACAGATTAATTTTCTCTTTGATTATAAATTAATAATTTTCATCAATATTTTAATCAAATTTAAAATAAATCCCAAACAACAAACGTATAAAACTCATAAGCTTAATATTACAGGTCTGTTCGTTGAGCTCCGTATTTTTTTAAATTTTATTTAAAAAATACGGAGCTTAACGAACAGTTTAATAAAGAAAACTCCAAGTTGTTTTATTTTGAAGTCGGTTGTAAAGAGGTATCGTGTGAAAACAACATTGCGACTCGACGCGACGAAATTGCATAGCATACTATGCAATTACGTCGCGTCGTCGGCGTCGACGTTTCACGGCTATATTAGTTAGTTACACGATTCGTTTTTTTTTATGTTTTTTCTATATTAATAAATCCATTGGCAAAGTTGAGATGAAACAGGACCAACGTGTAAATAGCATAATAGTGTAACGATGTGACTTTATATTATATGTCCCGACCCCAAATTAGATATAAGTTTACACTAGTGATTCCAAAAGTGGACCAGGTGAACCTCCAGACATCCACTGGAGACTCGACAAGGGTCTACGTAGGCGTGAAAAAAACGGTATTTACAAGTTTTTAGTGTACAATATTATTGGTTGGAGAGGGAGTTCATTAAAAACAATACAGTTTTAAAACTACTGGAAACTACGATAAAAAACTTTTTGAGAATCTCAGGCCTACACGATTTAATATTAAATGGAAACTACAAAATCAAAAATGGCATAACTAATACAGAGACCAAAGGGAATATGAGTCGTAAAATATGAAAATGGACATCGCTTTGTTATGTTACGTACAGTTTACACGTCAGTTTTTTCATAACAGTGAAAAATGTAGAAAATGACATATATTTACTCCACTGGGAACTGCTGACTGACACCGGTGCTGAAGAGCTCAACAGCTTATGAACTCATTTTTGCATACTTCCTTGATATTACAACATTGTCATATTATGTTCTAGGATATACAGAATATTTCTAAAATAAAACTTGGCAGTAAGTTTCTGATTTTTTACAATAAGTAATCGTGTCTTAGTGTGTATATTATTTATTGTTTCAGGGGATATTGGCTTAGCTACTTATTCATATATCTGAATACCTATTTACTAATATAAAACCGCGGGGAAAAAAAAGAGCATCATTCAGTATATTTTGTCTTTTTCTTGTACACAACTGCCAATACTTATAAATTATCTGTACATGTAAATGTCTGACATTGCATAAATTTATGAACATGAGTAGTGCTTTAGTTTCCGAATTTTTACCCCTTTTAGCTCCGTAGCGTAGTGGTATACATCTTGCGTTGAGTCTCGAAGGTCGTGGGTTCGATTCTCATCTTTATATAAATTCGAAGATTTCTTTCCGGATCTGGTTATTTGACATACTACCCTCAGTGCACACACATTTTGCCATTGTTCCGGATAATTATAAGATAATCTCTAACAATCGGAACGAGCAGCAGCATTTCCTTTTAACAAAATACTGCGGTGACCAACGCGCCTACGTGGTGACAATGCGAAACCCTCCCTCAGGCGACTCATGATTAGCAGTGGACGTTATACGGCCTGATGATGATGATGAGCCAATTTTTCTGTATCATTATATACCTATCGATGTAATTCTTCGTATTGATGATGGGAAGTTCAAAGCTCCGGTAGGATAAAAATCATATTTAAATGACAACAGTATACGGTTGGTAATTGCGACTATGCGGTAAACACATAAAAAACCAAGTAATTAAAACACAAACATAGGCCATAAATAGGTACCTACTGAATGAAACAAATAGAAAAAGAGCCACTTGTGTCCACGCCTTCCAACGTATTTTTATATTGTCCATGCACATTTCGGGCTGCACATAAATATGTCAGATAACTAACACCCATGTATCCCGAACCTTTCAGCAGTATGTACGAGAATAAATCTTTGTAGGATCCTTTCTTTTTAATAGAAACAATGAAAGCGGGATCAGCTTGAAAGTTTTATAAGATAGTAGGACAAAAAGATATCGGGATCCCAGATACGTATAGTATTGGAGTTTGTTTGGAAGGAAATTGTTAGTTCTATTTACATTTCTTTGTACAAGCAGATACTCGTATCATGGCTACGTGACCTGAGAGCTTATTGAAAATTAGGGCATATGTGGTTAAAAGTTCAGAAGATTTGTGTAGATTCCCACTCAAGTTTTGATGACGGCATAACAGTAATTAAACCACTTAAACTATAAATACGAGCTATACCTAAACATTGTTAAGTTATTGTTTTATCCCTCTCGCTCTCCCGACTCTTAGCAAAGTACCTTTCCATACTCTTGTAGACCCGAAGTCCGAGAGGCACTTTTTTCAGACGGACATTATGTAGCCATTATGGCTTTTGTTACTTCACCGGGCAACGCCCCGAAGGCTTCCAAGAAGCCCGCGAACTGTAAAGTAGAGCAACAGTTGCACGAAAACACGTAAGTTTCAAGCAGAGGTTCAAGTCCCACAGAAGGCGACGTCTTGCGCAGGTTGCTTAGTTTGTAGGTTTTGAACCATTTATTACCGTTTTATAACTGCCTCGAAATAAGTAAGTTCGGTATCTAAATAAATAAAAGTCGTCTATTTTAAAGGTTTCAAGAAACTTGTAATTATATAAGTGGCTTTTCATAAATAAGTTTAAAACAACTATTGAGTCCAAATTGTGAAGCCGAGCATATAACAAAGTTTCTGTTTTAAGCACTATCAAATACAACGCAAAATAAAATTGCACAAGCCAAGTTTCATTAAATGAGTTTTTCAATACGTACTTAGAAATAATACAAAGCGCTGCATGATAAAACGAAAACAATGATGAATAAACGTGTACTACAGACAGTTACTGGGGTACCATTTTCTTGGTGATCTATACAAAGGGTGGCAATGAAACCCTATTACTAAGCGGCTTCACTGTCCATAAATCAGTGACAGAACTGCGACTGCTATGTTTGGATTCATAATTGGCTTACATTTGTATTTTATAGTGTGTATCCTTGTATATCTCTCTTCTATGGCCACCTAAGTAGAAAAAAAATAGTTAGAATTTAAGGGTGAGTTGATATATATGCCGACCGTGTTCCGCAATCCTACTTATAGATTACTAGATTATTTTTTAAGTTTATTATTAGCTTTTTATATTGATATGTTTTAGTGGGTCGAACAAACAAGCAAGTCTAACTTCCTTTGCCTAGCTCTTCAATTTTGTATTGTATCAGTTCATACATTGTATATAAGCCTAAGGTTTGCACTAGTATGTTGTAACCACTCTCTGTATATTATATTATAAATAATTATGATAATGTTCGTAAATATTATGTTAATGCATTGTAAATGACGTATACCACGAGCGAATTATTGGATTTATTCGTCTACGTTGCTAATACACTGTTTTATTTCCCACGTAACCTATTTTTTTTTCCTTTTCAAAAATTCAAGAAGGAATTCATTTTTGAATTAGGCTCGCCTTTGTACTTGTTGTTAAATACACTTTATGTGACGTTGTTACTGGGATGCAAAAAATCCTACTAATATTATAAATACGAAAGTTTGTATGTATAGGTATTTGTTACTCTTTCACGCAAAAACTACTGAATGGCTTTGGCTGAATGTTTGCACGCGGATAGTTTAAACTGGATTAACATATATAGGCTACAAATTTCACGCTCCGACCCACTGTTGCAGAGTGACGCGGGAAAAACTGCGGGGTGCAGTTAGTAAAAAAATAAATAAAGGTACACGATATGCACACATACCTACTAGTCGAATGCTATACGATATATTAGAAGAAATGTAGGTACTCTACGACAACCTCCGTAGCGTAGCGGTATTAGGCTCGCTTTAAATCTCGGAGATCGTGGGTTCGATCCCCACGCCGGATAGTAAATCTTTGTGTAAATTCTAAGATATTTTTCCGGGTCTGGTTGGTTGAGGGACTACCCTCCGAGCCTCGGAAAGCACGTTAAGCCGTTGGTCCCAATTATTATAAAATCATCTATAATAATCGTATATCAAGGAACGGGCAGCAGCGTTTCCTTGTGCGGTACAACATATTACTGCGGTCACCAACCCGCCTGCTAAGCGTGGTGACTATGGCAAATACCCTCCCTCGGGAGGAGGCCCATGTTCAGCAGTGGATGTTATACGGGCTAATGATGATGATCACTCTACGACTATATTATTATAGATTATCCGTATTTTCGTTCCCTTATTCGGTGACCATATACTACCGCAAACAATACCTATCACAATCTTGTGCTTATATCATATTTTTGTCGTCTACTTCTGCTTTTTATTCTCCCAGAACACAGTATAATAGACCGTCAAATAAAACAGCAAAATAATGCGACGAGCTCCTCGACTCGATAACAAGTGGATAGCATTGTTACTTCTTTGAGTATACAGTACTATCAACCTACATACTACAAGAACCATAGTTATTTATAGTGTTGAGTGGTCCAAATATTTGGTTTTTCTCTTAACCTATATATGAATGTAGTTTCTATAAACACAACACTTCAAAAGCCTAAGTTAAGGGATATTTTCATATTCACCACGCTTGGCAGGCGGATTGGTGATCGCAATAAGATGGTAGTTAACCTTGAGCTAACTAATGCCCACCACATTAATGATTAATAAATATAAGTGCTCAATATTATGTTAATTACGCTATGTAAACCTGTAGAATACTAGTTTTAAAACTTACTTAAGTAAATCCTACTAATATTATAAATACGAAAGTTTGTATGTGTGGATGTATGTATGTTTGTTATTCTTTCACGCAAAAACTACTTAATGTATCTTTATAATGTGTCTTTATAAGCTGGATTCACATATAGGCTACAAAATATCACGCTCCGACCCACTGGAGCAGAGTGTCGCAGGTAAAACCGCGGGGCGCGCCTTCTTACAATAACCCTATGCATGAAGAAAAAGCCACAAAGTCTAACTTCTACTAGGTATCGACTTTATTATGTATTGTATGAAATGTGTGAACCGTGGGACACACGGTTATTGCCTACATACTATTGTGCAACAAGAAAATTACATTATTAAAAATAAGTACAAAATCTATACGTTCATTATAATAATTACAACATAAGCATGGATACGCTTTTATTGACTATTAAAACGGGAAGGTAATTGAGTACTTCTCAATTTAACGACAATCTGTGGGTGCAATTAATATTTCCCGTTTTTTTAATGGTACTTATGCACATTTTATAATATTACATAATCTATACTAATATATAAAACTGAAGATTTTGATTGTTTGCTTGAGGAAGTATTAGTCCGATTTAAAAAAAATATTTTAGTAGTGTTAGATAGCCCATTTATCGAGAAAGGCTATTTAATTGATGAAGTTCTTAAGGAAATGGCAGTTACGCGAGGGAAGCTGGTAATAAATATATACTTTTATAATATTTTATGTGAAAACCTCCGTGACGTAGCAGTATTAGCTCCGTCACGGCTCCATGTGTTTTATAATAAACATATGGAGCCGTGACGGAGCTTATACCGCTGCGCTTTGTAATTATGGGGACCAGGTATGTACCTATGAGAGAAAATTAATAAAATATCCACGGGAAATGTCAATACCACCAACGGGCTCGAGCGACGCCGGGCATGAACAGCTGGTATATAATATTCCTAACAACATTAAATGCCATTCATTAGACCCCACGAATATTTCCAACACTGAATATTCATCAGGGACACTGGTAGTAGGCCTCAAACTTAAAGCTTAACTATAACTACGTTAAGAATAAACGGGGCGAATAAACACAAAGTTTGTTTATCATCAGAAAACAGTGAAAGTGAGTAGGGTACATTGCGGCATGCGATAACGAGCCGCTATGAAATAAGACGATTATACACAGCCGTTTGCTCCTCCGGACGGCTATCCGACACGGATTATTAATCTGAGAAAATACAGCAAATTGACCGTTGTTTTTGTAGTGTCCGTTGACTCTGAAAATGGGCAACAGGGATGTATATCTTTTTATACATAATACTAATATTATAAACGCGAAAGTTTGTAAGTTTGGATTGATGGATGTTTGTTAGGTACTCTTTCACGCCAAAACTACTGAACGGAATTGGCTGATTGGTTATACGCTGGATTAACATATAGGTTAGAAAACACCACGCTCCGACCCACTTGAGCAAAGTAACGCGGGTAAAACCACGGGTGCAGCTATTTATTTATATAACTTTTCAGGTTTTACCTAACAGTATTTATTATATTACTAGCTGATGCCCGCGACTTCGTCCGCGTGGTGTTTGTTATTCCTTCGATAAACATTTTTACTTAGGTCAGGTACAAACATA
The DNA here is from genome assembly GCA_947037095.2 of Nycteola revayana. Lineage (NCBI taxonomy): Eukaryota > Metazoa > Arthropoda > Insecta > Lepidoptera > Nolidae > Nycteola > Nycteola revayana. Next base: position 8,921,859 of record OX344845.2, on the reverse strand, counting down.
AATTCTGTGATTAAAAGTATTTAAAATTAAAAATAAAAGTATTTACAATGTTGACCGGAGATGTAAGGTACCACTATGCAGAATTTCATTTAAATCGGTCCAGCACTTTCAGATAAATCCGCACAAACAAGCAAACAGACAGAGAAACAAAAACAAAATTAAAAATCTGCATGTCTTATGTTGTACTTCTAATATCCCCATGACTCGGTTTATTTCCTTTCTATGTACAGACATTCGACCTCTACAGTTTTATTATATGTATAGTTAAAGATGACTACCGAAGGAAGAAGCACTACTGGCTCTTAACATATGCCCGTCCGAAAAAGAATAGTATAATAAATAGAATCAGGTGTTACTATGCAGAAATCTGCACTAATCGAATTGCTAGGATACACTGTTTCATCCCCCATCTCCGCGCACGTTGTGCCAGTACAGACTTTTTTTACACTACTATTTGCTAAAATCAAGTAAATATTAGATAAGCTTTGATAGAATCATCATCATCATCATCATCAACAGCCCGTTTACGTCCACTGCTGAACATGGGCCTCCTCTTAACAGACCTTGGCAAGCCAGGATCGTTGAGGGATATTTATTATTTTATTTTATTTTATTTTATTTTATTTTAAAATTTAGAAAACTTACAGCTACATATACAACAATGACAATGTAAGATGATGATAAAGTTAAGGCCAATTACAAGTTTTCACTTTTATGCATAGTTCTAATTAACTATGCATAAAAGTGAAAACTTGTAATTGGCCTTAACTTTATCATCATCTTACACACATTATTGTAAAGTACATAAGTATGTTTACACAAAAAATTCGTTACACATAATCTTTTTTAATTTAGATGCACTCACGTTAAACGGGTCAATGTCAAATCTCTGGCACGCTGTATTGTACGCATGGCAAGCTCTGATCATAAATGAGTTCTGCCTGTAGGCATATTGCCATAATCACCACGCTTGGCAGACGGATTGGTGATCGCAGTAAGATGTAAACCTTGAGATAATAGATGCTGCTGCCCATCCATCAGCAATATGTCCCTTAGTCGCCTTTTACGACACCCATGGGAGGACATGGGGTGGTCTATTCTAAGCCGGAAACCACACGGCAAATTTTAAAATAAAACTAAAAAAAAAAAAATTTTTTTGATATAATATATAATTAATTTAAAGTCGCTATTATTATACCAAAAAATCAAAAATTGTCCCATTATCATATAAGTATCATAGTTATTTTTGTTGATTGTAGTAAATTGAACTTCACAACTGTATTATTGTAGGTACTCGGAACATTATTAAAGTATCTCGCACAATCATTTGTCTTGCCAACGAATGCTAATCTTATTCGTGCATTGATTTAAAGTCCCATCCTCTTTCATGTATGTACCAAAAAACCTCATTTGAAAGTCGAGTATGGTTGTATCAATTATATTATTTATTCAAAGAATTCGGGTGGAAAGGCAATTTAGAGGGAAATGAACATTTGAACGTTGGTTGAGAAACTTGATTTATTTATTTTCATACCAAAATGTCTTCCCGCAAATCCCACTAATATTAAGTTCTATATTGATGAGTAAAAATGTGGAAAGACCTCTGATACAACTCCACAAATGCGAGATCTAAGTAGCAATCCTTTTTAAAAATTTACATGACTGACTCGCTACCCAAATCAAATATTAAACGGAATACCTTGGCACAAAAAAGTAATCTTCAAAATTGTACCCCACAAGCAAAAAATATAAGAAGGTACTATGGGACCCAATAACGATGGCTGGGTCAGATTTCCCCAAGTAAGTATGAATTTGTGACCGTCCCTAATGAGCAATAAAAATAAATTCTAAATTAAAATTCCAACGCGACGACATTTTTGACTATCAAAAATGTATTAAACGGTAGGTCAACCGCCTAACGGTCGAGTTAAATGTTTTACTCATACCTACTTTGTAACCAAATAAACTTCAAATATTAAACGAACCAAAATCTAAAGAAATATAAATTTAAATTCTAATCAGTCTTGATTAGTCTTGAGTACAAAACCAAAAGAGGTAACAAAATTGGAGCCAAACTGCATTTGTCCCCCAAGCTCTCTGATGAGCTCTAAGAAGGAGCTTAACATTTGAAGTAAGTCGCTTTCCTTTACTAGCAAATCTGTTTTTAATGGTGATTTTTCATGAGGTAACTACTAGGTAATAAATATCCAATGCACACATACAGCTGTATAAGACTTCTGTTTAAAAACAAGTACCTACTTACCTACACAGTTTAAAAAATAAAAAAAACTATTAAAATACTCAAGCGGCAAAATCAGTTACAAAAGAACAAGATTAAATAAACCCATTACATGGCTTATCACAATCTCAGTGATTCTGCTTTTTTACATTAAATTTAAATACAAAAACATACGAAATAAAGAAAGTTCGGTTGCCAGACAGATTTGCTATCTCACTGTGTCATGTTTATGTAAATTTAATCTTCTTATACTTAGCTTGGCGAATGTGTAAGCAAGTTTAAGTGGGAGTCATCATTTTTGGTGGGCTGGGTTGCTGAATAGTGTGTTAAGTTGCGATCAGCAGGAACTAGCACACGGAACGTGATTCATTGCAAGGGTCGGGAAACCGCACCAAATGGGGTCAATCGTTCAACCAAAACGATCTCACTCCTCTTCAATATTAACTGACCACGGACACGAACCATAACTTTCGTAAATGGCTAATATTAATTAAAACTCAAGGGAGCCTAAAAGGTTTTTTGCATAGGATTTTTGGAACGAAGTTCCTTACGGCTTGGAGGAGATAGGGATTTTGCTGCGCGACCGAACTGAACAAAATGTGATAGTAAAACCGTAAGAAAAAGTCCGTGGAATAAAACCGTTAAATGAGACCTGCGCATGCGCGACAGTCGTATACACAAGCTAGTAGTGTATAATACCTTTCTCTAAATTAGCCGAAGGAACTTCTTTCCTACCTGGTGTCCCGCGACACCACCATAGTTTTTTTTTTTGCATAGTAAACACTCAGTAGCGAAGACATTTATATCGAAGTCATAGTAATATATTACACACTTTGTATGTTTGTAAAGTCCAGACTCAGAACAACCATTCATGATTCACACAAATAATTGCCCCGGGTCGGAATCGAACCCAGAATACCACCAGGTCTCAGAAGCCACTGTTGTAACCATTGCGCCACCGACGCTGTCACACAATTTTTTCATTGTGTTTATATTTTTATCAAACCAATTCATATACTGTCCACTCAAACTTTCATTGTAGGTATTCTAATAACTTCAAAAGAATTAAAACAAAAAAAATTACGAAAAAGAACACTAATATGTAGAGTTATTTTATCAAAAATAGTTTATTTGTCTTATACTTTTTTAACTCTTCATTCTGCAATACTAAAAATTCTTCCAAACCACAAGGTATAAATAATAAAATTAACTCAACTTTTTTACACAATAAATAACTTATTTGAGACGCAGTAATTAAAACTATTACTTACATTTACAGACAGTTTTTGACACTTATTTTACACTTTCATTTAAGAAAAGCAGAACTTTTAATGAAACGTAGGAGACAACTAATTTATTAGAAAGAATAACCTTCTAAGCCACAATGAATATAAATACTTTTATATTATGAAGTACAGTATTTTGCTTTAAAACGAGCTTTTAATGCTAGCTTGTACCGCAGCGCGGCAATTAGTCTAATTTCTCGGTGAAATGTCGTCAAATTTTTGTACGTGCATAGCTTGAGAACAACACAATAAAAACTATTCTTTTTTATTGTATTGGTAATTCTGAGGACAAGGTTTATATAAAATAAAAATTTAAAAAAACTACGGCAAATGTCAGAATTATTGACGGGTATACCCGGGCACATTAATCTTAATTATCACTAGTAATAATAAAATGTTCGAGTCGGAACCACGCATAGGTACTATTGCAAAAAATACGAATAAGGTCGTTGTATACGACCCCCACTTAAATATTAATTTTATTATTATATTATGTTTCTAGTATTTCTTATTATAGCGGCAACAGAAATACACCTTTGAAAATTTTACCTGTTTAGCTATCACGCTTCATGAAATACAACCTGTGACGGAGAGGCGTACAATCGAACCCGTTTTCACCTTTTGATGGCCTAAAATGTGAGTACTTGTAGATACCAGGCAGTATACTAAATGTAGTTAAAACTCTTAGATAAATATTAGCATGGCTGGTTAGTGACATATATGTGACGCAACTTGACATCTCAGTCGGAGGAGCAAACTGACAATCGGTGAAAGTTCAGTCGTAGATCCGCGACGCCAATGCTACGTACCTACATAAGATTTTGAGTCCTGAGAGCTGATTGTGAGATAAGACAGGTTAAGTCAGAGGTTACTTTTTTGTTAATGATGTAAATAGTAAGCATAGAAATAGCAATGCTATTTCAATGTTTGGTTTAAAAAATTTAAAAAAATTCAATGTTTGGTTATACAATGTTTTACGCTTACTATGCCACAGTAAGCGTAAAACATTGTATAACCAAACATTGAAATTTTTATTTTAAAAATGTTGGTAAAGTAACCGTAACTTTGGTGGTAATCAAGCTTATTAATAGAATATTTTTCTTTAACTTACCCATGAGCCAGGTGTGCTAAATATATTCTTATTAAAAAATTTGCTTCCCGCACGAAGTTTCACCTGCGTAACTCCCTTTACCGTGGGAATTACTTAATTAGGTAAATAAAGGCCTCCTCGAGAAATGGGCTATGTAACACTAAAATAATGTTCTAATCGGACCTGTAGTTCCTGAGATTAGCGTGTTCAAACAAACAAATAAACTCTTCAGTTTTATATATTACAAACATAGATATAGATATACTACTTATTTCGCAATTTTCAATCATTGTTCGTTGAAATTTATCTATGTATTATATACGAAGCATTATCATGTTAAGATTTGTTTAAAAATCTTCCTGACATGTTAATAAAACGCGGATATTAATTTAGAGCGTCGTCTATTTCGCTGAGTATTTGATGTTCCTTTTTTGCACTTGCTTTCAGCTTTTAGTGGCAGAATATTTTGGCAATTGCGTACGGCTCGTGTGTCACAAAGTTAAACGACACGTCACGCCGCCGCACACCGCCATATTGACGAAACCATACACCGATCACTACAAACGAAATATGTTCCGATGTTTTCAATTTTTATCGTGACTGTAAATCGTCTGAAATGGAGCGGCAACTTAGGACTGGTTCTTTTCATTCCATTTTACGCAAGTGGTCGATGCAATACATACAAGTATTGCCTGAATTTCTCGGTGATGATTAACGCGGTTATGATAAATAGGTATGCGTTGTTTTTAATGCGTGCGCGCATTATAATTAATCGGATTCCGAAATAGCTAAAATATAATGTGATTAAAGTGTGATGTTGAAACTGCTGTTTTACGGTTTAATGATAATTTGCAACCGCAGTAAATGAATGTTGAATACAATTTAAAACGCTATGAGGCTAAATGTGCTGAGGTCAAAAAAATTATGGAGTGTGAACATAATTTTAATAAGCTTGAAGTTGAATTTGACTGACATCGGAAATATGAAATTGGGTGTACTTAGAAATGAAAATCAGCTTAAATTTAATTTGAGAGCATAATAGTAATATTTCTTACGTATAAAAAAGAAATAAATAAAAACGTACTGAAACTAATAAAATAGTTACTTATAAATAAGAGTAGGTACTTAGGGGTATATTTATATCTCTAGCAATTACCAAGATATTAGAAAATTCAAGCAGTCATTCATTTCATTGGCCCTACGATAGAAATGAATTAGGTGACGTAGATACCTATTATGATACTGATTGTACGACTAAATCAAGTCTTTGAACCTCACGTGTGTCAAAAACTTTATAAAAATCGAATAGGTAGTAAAATAATAATAGAACTAAGATAGATACATTTATTCGAATCATAGGTAGCGAAACATAATCTAGTGAAATAACAATTGAGGATATATTTCATTGTGTCTAGATTACCAGCTAGGTTTTTATGGATGTTTTGATGGATAAACCTTTTGGATTTAAATAATTCACTTTATTTCTAGTTGTAAACAATTAGGTATAATGAGGTGGTAACAGTTATTGACGATCGACTCTCTGGCTAAATTATAACAATATAAATGGCTAAATATAAATTAGGTCTTGACAAAAACTAAGTAAAAACATCTAACACCTTTCCAACATCGAAATCCGTATTTAGTAAGTACTTTTGCAAAAAAAAGCTATCACAAGACACTTAATTTACCCATTTTATAGTAGATTGAAATACTACTCACATATTTGTTCCAACAAAGGTAGCTCTTTAATCCATTGCTCTCGCAGTCCAGAGGGAGATCATGGGTATTACAGTATTACAGACACACTACACGTTTTCAGCTCGCAATAACGGGCTTCTAACAATATTAGTATCTTACAGAGCACTTTTCCTAACAGAAAAACTTATAACAATCCGTGACCACGCTCAATACGAAATGTCGAAAAAAAAACATGAATATAGCCACGTTTATATTACATAAACGTGTATTAAACCTGTTTATGTTGAAATATAAACGCAATATGAATGTCCGATCCGGGAATCAAATCTGGGATCTCTATCGGGTCCGTAATATGAATATCCTTAACCTTAATTACATCAATCGATCTACATTGACTACTAGAAAGAACCTACAAATTAAAAAAAGTGATTCGATGTCTCAAATCTCTAATAATCATCTCTAATAAATGTAAATACACTTTTCTAGACTAAGCTCTTCATACAAAAGATGTCGGCCAAAATCGCAATATCACTTATTTTTCTTATGAACAAGTAGGTAACATAATAAATCAACCGCGACTTTTTCGTTCAAACCGGTAAGGCAAAAGAAGAGAAGAGCTTATTTCCGAATGACGAATATATCGATATAAAATACGTTTCAGTTTTTTCAATCTCTATACCCGGCCTTGTTATAATAGCTATTCCCCGCACTGTTTACGTATTCAGGAAGCTTTCAGTATCTGTTCCAAGGAAATTGTTTTGCTATCCTTACTTTGTGCTTGCATTTGAAGTTTGTTTCAGCTCCTCTGTATAATGACATTAAAACTTGAAAGCGATAGCATTCACCGGCTTGGGCTTAGTTGTTTATCTTTGGAATATTAATTTCAATCGTACATCAGTATAACTAATAAACAGATTTAACATCAGCATGCTAATGTATAAAGAGTGAAATAAAGAAAACCTCCGGGGTGTAGCGGTATAAATCTTGATTTAAGTCTCGGCGGTCGTGGGTTCGATCCCTACGCTGGGCATCTATGTATAAAATCTATGATTTCTTCCGGATCTAGTTCATGCTCCAGAAACAATGTTAAGCCGTTAATCCAGATTGTTATAACATCATCAAGCGTCTTAACTATGCCAAAAGCCCTCCCTCGAGAATAGGCCCATGTTAAGCAGAGGATATTATACGGGCTGAAGATGATGATTATGATGCGAAAGTTAACATCTTTGTGTTGCAGCAGTATTTGGTGGACTTTTATCGAGATGAACTTTTGCCTTAATCAAAATAGGTTGTAGGTATGCAGACTGGTGAAAGCAGTATAGTACTGTACTGAGAAGTTGAGGTTGCATAACTCACAGGCAACCGAAAAGCTTGAAATTACTGTATTAATCACTCGGCATAATACTGCGGTCACCAACCCGCCTGCCAAGCGTGGTGTCTATAGCAAATACCCTCCCTCGGGAGGAGGCCCATGTTCAGCAATTATACGAGCTGATGATGAAGATGATGAATCACACGGTACCGGAATTACAGTACATAAAGTAAAACACTTCTACTTAGAAGTGTTTCACGTACTAGGAAAGCACTTGCTTTTCTAGGGACGGAGCGTAAAGAAGTACAGAAATTAGATTATAAAAATAATTCCAGGGGCCCGTTATGGTATTCGTGACCTCCCAAAGTCTGTAAATAGACTAACAAATGAAGTTACACTGGCGTAGGATATTAACATAATGCATAGCACAATGTCACACGTATAACAACCAACTATTGTATCCTTGTCTGCTTTTTAAAGTCCAAAAATAAGAAGCTTTGTACTCAAGTAATGGTTGCAATATACAAGATGTTACTGCCGATCCAAATCTGGCAGAATAAGCTAAGGTCGAAGAAATAACTTGTTACTTGGCCTTGTACTTACAAATACGTGTAAATACTTGAATTCCCTTTCTAAGATAAAACATGAAACGTTGCCTAATCTAACCATTTACGCTATTCAGGAGAACAACTTACAAAATGTGTAAGCACTTTGTTGGAAGAAATGCCAAATGAAGGAATAAATATAATGTTACTTACAGCGCTTAATATGCCGTAAGTAATACATATAGACATTATTTTGTGACATTGAACTCGTATTAAAATCTAAAAAGTCACTCCGCAATCCTCCCGCTAGCTACTGCCCTGAACCGAAGTCTAAGATCCAATGGGAGCACCCTCTAGCGCAGGTTGCTTTGATTGTAGTTCCTAAACTCATAAGCCAGAAACTCTTCTCTGTTTTAAGACTATAGTTTAATAGCAAAAGCCTCAAGACAACATAATAATATTAGTATGTATAAAGATGGGAAAAAAATAATTGATTAAGTTTGTTCTCAGCAGATTTCATTGAACGGTATTCAATTACATTAAGATCTGTTTATTATAAATTTCTTATTTTAGCGAGGGATTAAGATGGATCTCGTCCGGTGAACATTGATTAATTGTTACATAGGTTGTGAGACAGACTGTTTTTATTTTCGTTTCGTTCGCCATCCATTATCGGCTCTTCAAAATAAAGTAATTATTTTCTTTTAGTATTATCTCCTAAAGTCTTAAACAATGTTTAATTTCAATTTAGAAAATGTCCATTGTCATAAATCTACTTGTTTTAAATAACCTTAACCCATTTCAAATACATATTTCTCAATTTCTCCATACAAACTTAAACAAAAGAATAATCCTTCATTACCATGTTTTGGTTATCTAAAGATTATATTGCTGAAATGTCAGGTTTCAATACAATAATATTTTATTTATAAGTATAATACTATTTACTATACTAATATATTATTAAACGGAATTGTGTGAATAAAAAATATGTAATTATTACTTTTGTAAAAGCTTCCGAGGTACGTTTAATTTTCGAGGATTGTCAAAGTAGTCACTATTTTATAATTACCACACCTTTAGGAAGCGTATTTATCCTCTAAGTACCAGTCCTCCGTGTTTTCACGTAACTCATCAAAATAATTCAAGTGAAATTCAAATGATCTATATTTGAAAATAAAATTGTTATTACTGAATTCCGCGTAGCACAGCGATTTTATAGAGAACGAGAGAGATTTAAATAACTACACAATTTAGTCATGTTTCGTAAGATAAAACTATAGTCTAAAGTAGTCTGAACTAATCTAAAGTCCTAAAATGTAGCGAGGTAATACAAACGCTAAAACGACATTCCAATGCCATAACTATTCATTGCGAATTAGAGGCAAGCTGGCAAACTTACTTATTTTGTTTGGATTATACTCTATCTACAAAAAAAATGTTGTTTAGCTTATAATATTTGTACCTACTTATGATAAGTATTTGTGTACCAAGTTAATTAAATTGTACCAAGCTTTGAAAAAGCTATTTTATTTTTTTGTAAGCCAGTAACTATTGCAGAAAAATTGTAAAAATATCAAAAAGTTGACGGATACGGTTTTGGTTTACGTTTGCTTTTATCGTAAAACGACACTTTGTAGTCGCTATGGCTACCATTCAATATATTGTCCAACCAGTCGATCGACCGGTCCATCCATTCTGATTCATCATCATCATCCATTTAGTCGATTATATAATATATCGATTTTATTTATGATATAGTAAACTAAAGTGAAGGATGGATACAAATATATTTTTTATTCTGTTAAATACAAATACGTTGGGTTGTTAGACCATATTAGATTTTTGTTGAATTATATGTCTTTTCTAATGAGACAGCCGACGCCACATCTACCACGATGATGATGTTTTTTTTATGTATTAAATGTAATTACTTTTAGCAATCCAAATAAAAACATAAATATGATGCCTTTTTAGCCTCTCTACCATCGCTGACGTATCCAACAGGTCCGCAACTAGCGGATTTTTGTGTAAGGTCAGGATGAGTAAATTACAGAAATATATTATTATACCCTGAAACAGCTCATTTGCTACACGAGCGTATAACCGCAACCATATTATAATTTAATACATGCGCAATTAATAACACTAATTTATGTTAAGTTTACGAAGAGGTATTTATATAATTGTTGGATCACACTCGGTTTAGTTAGGAAACGGTTAGAACTTGAGCCGTATTAAGTTGGCCACTCTTGTAATTTACATTATTTTAGAATTTATAAATCATAGTATTTTTTTTTACAACTGTCAAAATTTATAAAATAGAAACTATTCCATCATTATAATTTTATTACTTTCAGTTGTATGTATAATTGAGTTGTTTTATTCTTCCCAGTCAAATTAGATATACCTATTACCTACAAACCTACCTTCGTTAATGTAGATGCAACATTAACTGATAAGAACTTTCGACGTCACAATATTACTGATGAAATATATAGACGAATTTTGTCTCTGCGTATATATAGTTTCACTTTCCACATACCTACAGTAAGGCTGGCAGGTATGGATAAAAAAGTGAAATCTTTTTTTACAGATTTGCAAACTGACATTGAACAGGTCCCTATGTTTTTTGGCAGATTGGAGATACAAAGGTTGAATGAGAATTAAAATGTTAGCTGTAACGCTATCCTTGCCTTTTGTATTGTAATTTTATAAGGAAAATGTTTCAAATTGAGGTTGAATTATAATTATTCAAACTTATTTCTCTGAAATGTTTTTTTTTTTTAACCAAGTAGATCAAGGCTTGGAATATTAAGTATAATATAGCATGGAAGCATTCGTTCACAGTAGGTAACATAGCTTATAAGTAGGTACATTCATTGTTAAATATGTATGTAATTATAAAAACATTAAGTCAACAAGGAGTTTGTTTACGATTTTGTTTATTAAGGTTTTGATCAACCTTTTTTCGTCAAACCTAGTCGTAGAAAATTTACTGAAGTATCCAAAATTTTCTCAAAATGTAGATATGGTTGCTAATGTATTAGATATGCTTTCTGATAAATTAATATGGTTTTCATGAAAAAAATAATCGCGTATAATTAAAAAAAAAATGCTTTAATTTTGGTTGTCCAATGGACACAAGTATATTTTGACTGCACCGGTGGTGGCTCGGTGGTTAGGTTAGATGCTTCTGAGACCTGGTGTTCTGGATTCGATTCAAACCCGAGACAATTATTTGTGTGAACAACAGATAATTGTTCTGAGTATTAGCGTGCATTTTGTCTGGAAAATGTATATATGTACAGTCGCCACGTTGCGAGAGGTGTTATAAAAAAAAAGTTTCATTTAATTGTACAACTATCTCGCTCGATCACTCACAAAGAAAAAACGAAATGCAATTTATTTTAAAGGGTATCACATAGAAAAATGTTTTCTGCCATATTAAACCTTATTACGTAGTGCTTTAAACCTTGACCTATTTTAGTGACCCAATATTGACAAAGCCTTTGCCAAGGAGAGTTACAGCGAAGGATAGCAAAAAAAAAATATATATATATCTCATTGTTCTTTTTTACTAGGTCTATGGACAACCGCAAAAAAAAAATGTTTAACATAAATGGCTTAATAATAATAAAGTTATAGCTAAAAAATGAATGCAATTAGGAAGGAATTTTCTGTCAGCTAATATTATTGAATACCTACATAAAAAGGTTTTACAGGACTGAAGATAACATACAGGAAAAAACTTTGATCGACCTAATAGCGATATATATTATTTTTTCCATATAAAATTATGGTACAAAATGTTTATGGTCCTAAGTGGACCATAAACATTTTGTACCATAATTTTAAAACACAAATGGAGTTTAAGATATTTTTTTTAAAGAGATATTCCCTGGATTGGTGATCTTTTGAATATACTTAACAGCCAACTTGAATAAATACTGTAAAGTTACCATAGAACCTAGATCCTGTGCACACTTATTGAGCGGTTACATTCCAATCCACGATTACTTAATACAACTATGACATAATTTTCATAACATCTACATAAAAGTTTATCCACTGTCATTTGAATCTACCGTAATTTTTTAACTATTTAATGCGTTTCCATTTTATAATTCAACTTAATAAATACGCAACTATTGTCTCCACAAAACAAAGCATTAAAAAAAACAAAAAAAAAATGTACATACCTTCAATAGAGAATAAAATATCCTGTCATGAATTGTAAACCACTCTTTTATTCACTGTTGAATAATAAAAAGCAATAAAGTAAACGCTAATTGGTTACGGTAAGGTGCGCGATGGCTCAGCGGTGAGCGGCGATGGCGCTGCGAGGTGCTGCGCCGGAGTCGACGGTCGTGCGGACACTGCGCGACCAACACCCGCGGACCGGTATGAAAGTGTGTTACATCAAATTAATATCACTTACATTGGATTGCCTTAACATTTGCCACTTGCAACCTTTAGTGTTTTGGCGATATACTACGTTGACCATAATAGTCATCGCATCTTTACTAAAGCTCACTCTACAATAAAACTAACTTTACCTACTCATATCTAGATTCCCGCGCGCGTAGCTCTCGTGTAAAAACTGCATTGTTAAATATAGCGTAAGTTACTCCTGGATAACGTAGTTTTCTAATGGTGAAATATTTTTTTAAATTGGTCCTATAGTTTCCTGCAAGCCCTAAACAAACAATTAAATGTTTGCTCTTTATAATGTTAGTATAGATACTACTTAGATATTCAGGATAATATTTAAAGGAAAATTATTTGAAGGATAAAATTTTATTTCGCTAGTATAAGTTATGCCTGGGCTGATGACGCCAACGGCATTTAGGAGCTAATATATTACCCCTCCATTCATTACGGTAAGTCACATTACCGTTCTCTCGGGAGGTCTCATTAACTACAGGGAACATGTCACTAACGGGTCTACCCACAACATACCTACTAAGACAGTAAATTTATACCTGATAATTCTATTCTCGACGGAACAAGTATTTTCGACATATTTGTTTACACAAGTAGGTTACCTCGATAACAGTGGATTTCTCAATCAAAGGATCCAAATTATTTTCGTGTTGATTTAATTTCATTTCGAAAGGTTCCAACACTCCTAATCTATTCCAGAATTTGCGGTTACGGAATAGGGGGATAAAATATTCAATGAATGCCGCGTTATACCGAATATTCGGTTTTAATATTCTATTTCTATTTGCGGATTGATTTATGGTGTGATTTTGGACCAATGTTTATGTAGAGCAGCGTTAACTCCCGTTGTTTTGTTTACCGATGTTTGTAGGTGTGTGCAAAAGTAACAGTAGGTGATATCTCCAAGGCAAATACATCATAAGTGATGTGAAAGTTGTTGCGAATGGATGATATATGTTTAAACTATTGAACTATTTCGCAAGGTAGATAACCTGAATGAATTCGAGGATAGAACCTTCGGAAGTAAGAATCTCTTTAAGTCTTAAAATCGTGGGATCGATTCTAAAATCAAAATATTACTGGGTAATAACTTCGTACAATTCGTAGCATCATTATTCTGTCGTTTGTTAGTGTGATCTAGATCCCACCAAAAACATAAATGTAAAAAAGGAAAGCCAAGTTCACTACAAAAATTAAGCTTGGCTGTGGGCTTTGCCGCAAAAAGAATGAAGATCTGAATGAGTGCCAAGTTCTATCCAAAATCGAAATATGTATTTATAGGAACATAATAACATTATGAACAAGTATTAAACTCTAATTCTTTGCTTTAATGGATACCTATAACAATTGCTGTTATTTAAAAATGTGAGATCTTAAAGTAGGTAAGATTTGAATTGGCCAGTTTTCATTACATCAGTCATTTTATAAAGTTATTCATCATTTGAATACTGATAAAAACAGGCCAAGTCAGATCTAACCTACTTTAAGATCTCACATTTTTAAATAACAGCAATTGTTATAGGTATCCATTAAAGCAAAGTATTAGAGTTTAATACTTGTTCATAATGTTATTATGTTCCTATAAATACATATTTCGATTTTGGATAGAACTTGGCACTCATTCAGATCTTCATTCTTTTTGCGGCGAAGCCCACAGCCAAGCTTAATTTTTGTAGTGAACTTGGCTTTCCTTTTTTACATTTATGTTTTTGGTGGGATATCATTACTTTTTGTAAAGAAAACAAGGCAGGTATTGAGATTTAATGTGTTAGTCAAATAAATTTAGTCGCAAGACTCAGCATAAAACGCAATCTAATAGGTGGGTTTCCGCTAAACAACGGGGCATAACGATGACGCTGGCGCGAATGAGCGCCGCCGCCGCTAACAGCATACTTTGGTTTGTTCGCATTTTAAGTCGTATAGCGCTTGTGAGCCTCGCGGGCATCGGGCGCGCGTACAAGTGCAAGGCGCGAGCGAGTTCAACCAGCATTCTTAAATTAGTCTATTCATACATACCTATATCGGTAACAATAAGACATCGCTATTGCCTTGACCTTGGTATACATACACATTGGACTTTCTTTTAAGTTACAAAGAGTTCGAACTAACAAATTTATACCTTAAAATATTATTTATTAAATATTAAAAAATATTATATATTAAATATTATATGACGTCAGTATAGCGTTTTCTCACTGGAACTAGAACTGAGTGAGTGAGACAACGCTAAACGCGTGACAGTTGACAGCGGCAAACTTATAGCGAACGGGTTGTAGGTATAAATAAAGTATTTATTTATTCATTGAATCTCATCTATGTACTCTTTTATACTGTTATTGGTTTAGGCACGAAGAACGTTTGTGGTTATAGTATGACAATCATTTCATTCACCGTTGAGAAAGAAGCAGGATGAACATAAATGTAATAAAACAATAAATAACTAAATCGGTATTCGTAAGCGATGCCTATGTTTATGTGTTGCTCGGGAGCTCTTTTATGTAGATTTACTTCTGTTCTATGTTTAATTATGTGGTGCCGCGCGCCGCCGACGACACACAGTTGGTCGGTTTTACAGAGCGAATTAAAAGTTTTTTCTATGGGGACAACATTTTTTTTTTTTTGACTTTTTTTGATTTTTTGATTTTTTCCTGGGCTTACACACAATTACTGAGCGGGATTCCAAATTTCATCCTTCTAGGTCATCTGGAAGTAGGTTACAATTAGGTACTATATGTCAGTCAGTCAGTCAGTGCTAAAATTTACGACTTTTTGACCTTCATATCTTTATAACCGTTTGAGCTAGCTTCATGAAATTTGGGCTTCTACATGTCCTTATGGATATAATTAAACACACGTAGTTTTATTTGTTTACGTTAAAGAAGTTTTGAGTTATAGAAGGGTCAAAAGTGGCACCAAGTGGTTCGTGTAATATTACACTTGGCGCTGGCTAGCCAGTTCTTTGCTTGAACTTGGCTTTGACACGCTGCCGCGTGTCTAGATCATTAATAATATAAGAAATTTAAAAAATGAACAAATCGAGGCAATGTTACGACCATCAAAAACAATTATTAAAAATCTGCTTTCAAATTAATCTATTAAAAGGTTTTCCATTCAAAACCCAACGAGCACAAAAGATTTTCTTCGAACGTTCTGTAGACAAAACAATTGAAAAGAATAATGTTTTAAGCTTTTAATAAACCGATTCAAGTACCTACAAATTATCAATTAGACGCATCTGGAAATGAGAAAATGTTGAAATGATAAGAGCATAAACCTAAAATTTTTTAGAGTTTTATGGACAACAAGATCTTCTCAAAGTCTTGTCGTATGCGTTTGATTGATTGTCTGTCAGTAGTTTAGAGACCCCCAGTAGGTATAAACCTATAAATTGGTGGTATGATAATAAGTCCTGAGAACCGATTCCTGACGATAACGACGATTCTATACCAATTAATTATATTATATCTATACTAATATTATAAAGAGGAAAAGTTTGTATGTTTGTTTCGAATGAACTCAAAAACTACTGAACGGATTTCGATCATTCTTTCACCATTAGAATGCAACATTATCCCTGAGTAACAATGGCTATATGCATATTTTTACACAAAATGTGCACCCGTGCTGAGCCGGGACGGGCCGCTAGTTATGTACATGCAGTTGAAAGGATATTGTGTTTTGCACATTTACTATTGTGACTCTGACTGCATAATAATCTTATATTCATGCCAACAAACCCTAATTGACTTGTGACGTATTATCTTAACGCGCGTAAAAAAGGAAATCGTCAAATTCAAGTCATTAATTCATGAGCGACTTCGTACTCCAACTTGCACACCGATTTTTGAGGGTCGCTTGCGCGCTTGAAACCGCTTGTTAAACAGTAGCTGGTATAAATCAGTCGATGGCTTAAGACCAGTCGATCGATACAAGTAGACCGTATGAAAGAAAAATGCCAAGTCTAACATAGTTGACGTAGAAAATGGCACTTGTCAATATCATCAGCCCGTATAAGTGTCACTGCTAAGTTTGCTCCCTTAGGAAACTAACTTGCGTAAACCTCTCTTGAGGGAGAGGGTCCCTCAAGAGAGGTTCACGATAGTCGCCACATTTGCGTCATCTAGTGACACGAGGTTTATTAAAAGTGCCAACGATATTTAAAAAGTTTTCTTTCAAAAAACATTTATCTGATATATTGAGCGAATATTAAGGCACGATTTGCATAAATTAGGCGCCACGTAGCTTTATCAGCGATACGTGCCGTCTCCGCTCCACTGTTAATTTAGGCTATAAACATTCTGTGTGCCAAAGATCATTCTGATCTGTTTAATAATTTAGCACTATCTTGAGTCGTGTAAGGACATCAGAAGAATTATAGGTAGCAGGTGCTCATTTGTACTTGCCTTTACTAAGGTTTCGCACAATAAGACATGAAGCAATAAAGAACCTGCAATAAACGAAGGCCATTTAATGGATATGTTTTAGAGTTCTGTGTGTAAAAGACATAGTGGAGCCCTACTGTTTTTCGTAAATAAGCGACGAAAGAGTCATACTTAGCTGGTATGGAAGATATAGTCCCAACAAGTTCCTTTAAACTTTTGCCATATCCGACTGTCTGTACGGCCATCTGTAGTCCACAGGGGACTTTGCGCAAGTTGCTTACTTCATAGCTTATAAGCCTTTTACTAAGGCTGGAGCTCACCTTTAAGCACGGTGAAGTAGCAAAAGCTTAATAAATAAATGTCCATCCGAAAAAAAAAAACAACCTTCGCTAAGCTGAGAGGCTACCCTATCTTATCTAGGTCGTGTGTACCTACTGTCGTGCAGGCACTTCAACACAACTTTCGGGATATTTAGAGCCAATCCGGGTGTACTTTTCTGTCTGACCAGGCAAATGGCTCCTACCCAACTTATCTTAAGTAGCATAGGGCCCAAATGCAAGGGCAACTATATATTCCTGGCGTATGGCGATGGAGAGTAGATTCCCGTACTCCCTAACAAATAGCCGTACCTACCTATTTTATCGTAGTCACGTGTAACGTATGTATGTAGATATTTTGAGCAGTTTCTTAAAACATAGCTGTATTATTTAAAAGTATCTACGACATTTCACTAGTAATATAAAGAAAACCTGTCGGCGTAGTTTAACAGATGGAGGTGTTACATAATAAGTATTAGTATTTACTTTGACACGCTGGCTGTTTGATTTTAACTTTTTAACTGAGCACCATTAGGTCATCACTAATCCATTAAGCATTCATTGTAGTACACAAATATTTAACTAAAATAAACCATTAATTAAGTAAAGCAAGAGAGTTTAAACAAAAAAATATTAATTCTACTTTCATATAGCAGTAAAACAGCTATAAAGAAAGTGTCCTCCGAAAAAATAGGAACTGATCGTAATGAAAAAAAATACTAAAGGAGTAATGTAAAGGCCAAAAAAAAAAAATATCCCTATGATAGATGAATATTTGAAAGACAACTTAAAATAGGTAGTAAATTTTTCTTAAAATACAAAAAAGAATACCTTCCTCTGTCCTATTTTGCTTCATTTTGCTTTGGTCCATGTGAACCTTATATATTAACATATTAAGACCTAATGTACATACACTACCATGGAAGCAATAAAGATTTGAATTTGAATTTAACTCTTTACAGTAAATTAAATATGTATTCTATTTGTAACTGTAGACAGATTTTAACTAAAATATTATTCTAAAAGATTCACCTAACAAAGTCTGTTACAGACTAAAGTACCTAAACAAAACACGCTCACATCCTCTAAGCTTACACCTACGCTTTGTTAACTTAGTAACGTTATAAAATGAAATCTCAAACGCGCAGTTTAATTGACGTACGTCAGTTTTGTATGTAGTAGTACCTATTATTAATGTACAATCGACCAAGGAGATAGGTTTACACATTGTGAAATGCATTATCTTATACTAATATATAAAGCTGAAGAGTTTATGTTTGCTTGAACGCGCTAATCTAAGGAATACTAGACTATTTGTATTTGTACAAAACTTGTACAAGCAGAAAACTCTTAACCCATTAGGAATGACCGGCTTTTTGATACAGAAGCTATAAATTTATATTCTTCGTCGACTGTACACTGCATATTTGTTGCTCTACAAAATTTAAACGCACAGTTTTTTTTTGTTGCAAATGGGATTTCCCGAGACTCTACCTAAATAGTTACAATTTTGCTATTGCAGGATTGCCGTTATATAACATCCCCTTCCATTCCAGCCATGTAGCCAACCATTTAAATATTTGCACAATCCCCGACCTCGGGATGCTGTGTTAGACCCGGTCTATAAGACTAGTTAAGCGTAGGACTTTAAATGGCCCTCCTCGAAAGTAGTTTTACTATGAAAATACTATACATTGGTACACTAACACAGTTATATTTTAACCAGGGGCTTATATAGTTAGCAATGGATATCTAATGCGTGTAAAAGTCAGTTGGTTAGCGAATCTAATTATGTAATCATTGCGTGGCGAGACACGGAAGGCGGTGCACTCGGCCATTGGAGCAACGAGTAGGTACAGTGTAAGCGCCTCGTCTTTCATGCGAACATATGCGATGAGGGAAGTTATTTTTGCTAATTAAAATTACCTAATTAATTTGACATGCAATAATTACATCAGTGGATTTTACGTCAAAAAGCGATGCAATATGATTGAACTTTAAATTCGTTTAAAGAAACCTAGATAATATTGATTAGGTATACCTACATATTTCAACAAAAAGTGGTTAAGCGTATTTAATGCTAGAAAATATTAAAAGATTGCCATGGTGATACATGGCAATCTTAAGTCATAGTTATATAGGTAATTTTTTAAATCGGTTGATACGTATCGTTGGATTATTTAAACGCCCTGCAAACTTGCGCGACGATTATGTCATTGAACAGGTTCAAATGAAAATGTGTGTCAAATAGCCAGATCCTAGTTTGTAATTACCTAGTGTATTGGCAACTAGGTACAGTAGGTAGAGTGCTAACAAGATAGTAAATAATGATCAAATAACTATTACACTGTAATGACTAAACTTAAGAAAACTTAAACTGCGACCAGATAAAGCCGGACATAGTTAAGCTTCTTGGTTGGTGTCCGGCTTGTCCGGCTTTTGTTAGGCTTTTTACATTTCGCAAACGACGCTCGTAAATGTTTATTTAGAATTTACTTTTGACTGATGACTTTATTTGACTGATAAATAATAAAGTTCTTAGACTGATTTGGTATTCGATTTTATTTTATTAAAATTTAACGAGATTTATGGTATGCAAAAAAAAAACTTGTTTCTACATAGATACATTTTTTTATTGTACGGGTAATAATTATTATACATTTAATTTAATTGAAAGGTGCTAGTTTACGAATGACTATTGTTAGGTATATTTTAATACCAAAAAACTGACAATACATCAATCATACCAAAAAATTGCAATAAAAAATAAAAATGTTACTAAAAAAGAGGTTCGATTCGTGTGTTGTCGTACCTATTAATACTTTACAAAATCGTCAATAATGTGGGATGTCCGGCCTTTTTACCCAAAAGTCCGGCCAAAGTGGCTGATCTGTCCGGCTATTAGGTTTGGCGACCTAGCCACCATAGGCACAGGCCAACGAACTTACAAAAGTTTTCGTCCTTTACCGAACATGGAGAGCAAAATTTATCACTTTAACCACAAGTAGCTATAGGTAGACGTTGAAAAACTGGAAGTGCTTACGATATAAGCATGTGGTCAAATTAATAATAATATATTGTAAGAAATATATAGCCCCAAGGCCATTGTATATCCAATTAGAAAGGAAATCCGTGGACGGTGCATGTTCCTAAGTTAACGTGCATCTTACGCCATCATTCGACCTAAATGCGTATTTACTTAGCTTGTCCATATATTATTAGTACTTGAGACGACTTGAATTAACTTAATTTCATGGCTAATCCAATAAGCTTTCGATGTGAATGATAATGCTAAACATTTTAAGTTCAGTCAATATGAAATTTCAGAACGCAAATTTTATTCACAACATGCTCCTACAACACAAATATTATGGGTTGAAGTATTTTTTTTTTGTATTTTATCTCGGGAGATAAAGATAGCATCTAGAACCATTTCGCGTATTTTAAAAGATGACTTAGGACTTGCAGCCTACAAGAAACGCACTGGTCATTTCTAAACTGATTATTAAAAAAAATAGGATGGTTAAATAAAAGTGACAACAGTATTTTGAGGACAGTGGTGGAGAACATCTACTCTCCTATTCTGAGACGTTTTGTGGGGGTGATGAACGAGTGAAGTCGTTTACTTTCGCTTGTGTGTCGCCCACATGAAGCGATCTCAAGTAAACATGTTGTTATTGGAACGAAGTTCCTTACGGCAGGCTTGGAGGAGATAGGGATTTTGCTGCGCGACCGAACTGAAAAAAATGTGATAGTAAAACCGTAAGAAAAAATCCGTGGAATAAAACCGTTAAATGTTTGTTTGAACGCGCAAATCTCAGGAACTATTGGTCCGATTTCAAAAATTATTTCAGTGTTGGATAGTCCATTTATCGAGGAAGGTTACAAGCGAAGATTTTATTTTCAAAAAATTTGGGATCCGTAAGAAAATTGCGATTTTGTCACCCAAGGTGTAAAAGCGAAAACCTATTTATGCGTGCGCTGCAAAAACTATTGACAATAGAACAAAATGATGTACTACGGGTTTGTAGGTCTTATTAAGATCTACAAAAAAGTCCGCGAGAGCATATATCTAACTATCATAGTTTAGTCACAATAACCGCTTTTATGTTCATAAAAAAATATTAAATCGTCTGAAGAACGTTAAATGTATATCATAATATTAATCCTTATCCAAATTAAGCATTATGTTATCAAGGGTATTTATGTAGAAGTAAAATAATTTTTGTTTTATTCCAATCGGACATTTCGTTGAGAAATTATCACGAGTATAAAAAGAATTGGTACCTAATGATTGATGATGAGTTATTGGCCTTAATAGATAAAGCTGAAGTTTGTTTACTTGAACGCGCTAATCTCAGCAACTACTGGTCCGATTTGAAAAATTATTTCAATGTTAGATAGCCCATTTATCGAAAAAGGTTATAAGCTATATTTTATTATAAAGTTTCAACGGGAACGGGAGTTACGCGGGTGAAACCGCGCGCGGAATCCTAGTATTAAGGGGCACAATCGTGTTTACAAACAAATACTTTCATGCGAAATTGTATCGTAGCGAGACCTGCCCGGCCGCCCGAACGTGGCCGAACCTTCCCGAGGCGGGCCGACGTACGCGCGACGGCGAGCGAGACTCGGTCGAGTGTCGAGCCCCGACAGAGCGCGTGCGAGTAGCCGTATAAAATACTTTAAAGACCATTTTTTGTAATTTTATGTTGTCAAACAAAAATAAAGAGACATATTTTGTTATTTTAGTTTATAATTTGAATTACTTTACTTTACTAATTTTTTATTTTATTTTACGTAATTTATTATTTTCTAAAATACTGAATTTCCTAACTACTTTCCTGTACTTAAATAAAAACTAATCAGCAAAATTTTAGAGAAAAATCAAGAAAACCTACATAGAATTGAGCACGATTTTTCTTTTGCAAATTGTGTCGATTCTACATTAGCCGAAGGAACTTCGTTCCTACCTGGTGTCCCACGACACCATTAAGTTTTTTATTATTATAATTACTTTACTAACATTAGTTATAAGAAATTTACTAACACAGTGGATCTTATGTTGTCCGAAATAAAGCAATTATTATTATTATAATATTATTAAATCGTAACAACTAATTACCTAAGCGGTACGCAAAAGGAGGTCACAGAAAAATTTTGTTTATGGAGGATATTTTTTTTTACAATCGAGCAATATTTTAACAAACAAAAGACCTTCTTCTTGCTCACAGCTCTAAAGAAGCTTCCTAATTAGTCACACGACTTCAGTGATGGTTTGTTGGGGTGAAGCTATGAAGGAGTGACTTAACCATATTTTTGTGAAAACGGTATCATATCATCGGCACAAGTGTATCAAGATACCGTTCTTGAGAGAGTAGTTAAGCCCCTTAACAACACCATGTTCAATAACCAAGAATGGTCCTTTCAGCAAGACTCAGCGCCGGGTCATAAACCTCGATCCACTCAACCTTGGTTAGAAACGAACGTTCCGGACTTTATCAGAGCTGAAGACTGGCAGTCATCTAGTCCCGATCTTAATCCGCGGATTATGATTTATGGTCAGTTTTAGAGAGTATGGCTTGCTCTAAACGCCATGATAATTTGGAGTCCCTTAAACTATCCATACGATTGGCAGTGAAGAATTTCCCCATGGAAAATTGCGTGGTTCTATTTATAACTGGCCTCAACGTTTAAAGGACTGTATTGCAACCAATGGAGACCACTTCGAATAACCTTTATATATTTTTAATAATTTTACTTATATATTAATATAAAATTATTAAACTAATACACTTTAATAATAATAAATACATACATACATAAGGTCACGCCTGTTTCCCAGCGGGGTAGGCAGAGACAAGCTACCTCCACTTGCTACGATCCCTACACACATCTTTCGCTTCATTCACTCTCATAATATTCTTCATACAAGCACGTCGGTTTAGGGTGGATCTTATTTGACCTTTTGCGAGGATGTCTCCGATGTGGTCAGAGAACAGAGAACGTTCGTCGAGGTCTTCCCCTTCCGACTGTGCCACTCACACTTGCCAATTATACCTGTTTTTTCAATCTTTCTTCATCCATTCTTTCCACGTGACCAAACCATGTCAAAATTCCATTCTCTATCTTTGTAATCACGTCCTCTTTCACTCCACATCGTTCTCTTATCACGCTATTCCTTATTCTGTAATTCAATGTTGACCCACACATACTTCTCAAAGCTCTCATTTCCACTGCATTAATTTTACTTTGACCCTTCTTCTGCCATACCCAACTAGTAATAAATGTTACGTACAATACTAATTTTTTTTTATGCTTTTCGAAAAAAGCGAATCAGAGTTCCAAGGTAGCGGGTGGCTCGGTTTATTTGCTGTCCAGTGTATATGTTACGGCTAATAGCCGAAGTGCGGCTACAACTAGGTGCAGCCGACAACTTGCGGTTAAACTTAGGTCAACCTTAATAAGTTCCTATAAGTTGCTCTAAGTTAACTCTAAATTAAACAATACCTATGCAAGGGACAAAAAGGTGTAGGGATGGTTAAAAAAAAATAACCTAAACCTAAACCAATGGAGTCGAACAGGGACTTATAAACGCATGTGGCCGACTGCACCTAGTTGTAGCCGGCTAAAACTAGGTGTAGCCGCACTTCGGCTATTAGCCGTAACATATATACTATTTTGAAGAAAAGCAACCAGCAACTCTACTGTGGAATAAGCTAAATAAATCAGATGAAAACTTATAGAAATATATACAGAGTTATTTTTAAAACACCAATAAACTTTTAGAGGGTGATTTTAAACAACTTTTACTATGGGACCAACCCTGAAATCGCGAAAATAAAATCAGCTGTTCCATACATTTTGTCGATGTAAGTAAACATAAATGTATGGAACAGCTGTTTTTTTTTCGCGATTTCAGGGTTGGTCCCATAGGATAAGTTGTTCATAATCATGAGTACTTCTATTCCCCAAAAGGTTGTTGGTGTTTTAAAAATAACCCTGTATAATAATATTATATATATAAAAAGGTTACAAAGCCAAAGGATTTTTGCTAAATATAAATCAAACAACGTTATAATTGTCGCAATAATTTTATATTTGTAGAAAAATTGTATGCTTCACTCTCATACATCATCGCACCTTAATATAAATACATGAACTATATATAAGGTTCCGCAAACAGCGTATATTCAGAAAATAACATTGGCTAATCGTGACTTTTAGCTAGCTGTATTAGATAATATCTTATATAAAATTCAATTAAAGTAAGAATTTATTTATACATTACATCGCGTGTGACGACACAGGATTCCATATTACTGTAACTTATTATAATTTTAATATGTCTATATTATTCGCAATTAATTCTAAGTTTACATATTTTACACATCTTCATAACACCTATGCTTTTATCTATTTTTGCTATAATTTCAAATACTCAATGGCAAATAATATAAAAGCAAGATTACAACTATCATAAGTACGAAATATAAACTTATTACGTAAACAGCTGGCACAATGAAGATCTAGATGAGTTACACCACATTACAATAACAATTAACATTACACTATGACGGTACAGTTCATACATGAAAATATGTATGTCATATAACCAACAATATACACAATAAATAAGATCATGGAATGTTTCCTTTTTGTTCATTGGTGTCCTACGCCAGGATAACAATCGGAATAGAAAGTACACGGTAAAAAAATAATGCGAACATTTTCATTACGATAAATTATAGCAAAAATACTCGTTAGTATATAGGCCACAAAACATTTGATATAATATTCGCGTGCGTAGGGCAATGACCGGCCACCGCAAAGCGTGGGACAGCTGTGTCGACCTCACGGGCCCACATGTCCGCGGTCATATCTGAAAACATAGCGATTTACATGTTATTACAACATAATCAGGTGTTACTTTGAGGAAATCCATAATAATACAGATTAGAATTCCAAAATATCTAGTGTTGATTCCGCAAATTATTTCTAAATAAATGCTGGGAGATACTTTAGCACGTATTTGTATATTTGCATTTTATTGCTCTTCTGCATAATACCTATGTATAAGTTTTGAGGGAGGCCGGTGCAAAAGTTCATCTCAACAGCATTTTCACAATTTAGCGGAATGACTACTAGATATTATTACAACATTATGCTTTGTTGGGGTTCCGTACCCGAAGGTCAAAAACGGGACCCAATTACTAAGACTTCGCTGTCTGTCTGTATGTCTGTCACCAGGCTGTATCTCAAGAACCGCGATAGCTACAGTTTTCACAGATTATGTATTTCTATTGCCACTATGACAACAAATACTAAAAATAAAATAAAAATTTAAGGGGGTCTCCCATACAACAATTTTTTTTTATGCCCTTCTTGCTCGATATCAATAACGGCAACAAGTAGACGCTTGAAAATCGTACGGAACCGTGAGTCCGACTCGCACCATTTAATTTTTATATAGGTACTATGTATTGTAGTCTAGAAGTAAAGTCGTTCGGTGTCAGTTAACGCTTATCTCAGCGTTCCTTTACACACGTAAACAACCATTTACAACAAATTTTAGGTTCCCCAAAAAAAGCAGTTGTGCCAGCTATGAAATGACGTTTAATATTTATGAAAATGATTAATTTCAAGCTTCTGTTAATTATAATATGCGTAACTTAAGTCGTTGGTAATTTTATGATCGCAATTTAATGACTCAAGCATATGTCATTTCTTGCGCATTAAAGGAGAATTGGGCTAATCTATATAATTTTCAACCAACTTCAACAGGGTAAACCGATTTCGATGATTCCTTTTTTATTTGAAAGCCAGTGATTCACGTATATCCCACATGAATTTGGCCTAGTTCTGATAATAGCATCTATGAGAAATCTAATAAGTCTTAATTTTGCATTAAAATAAGTATGTGCGCCACAAATGGACGAATAGATCAATATCAAGAGAACCGATTTCGATAATTATTTTAATATTAAGGACTATACTTCGAAGGTAATTTTAGCTTGTGTTTTTTACTTTTTAGTGCATATTAATTTGTTTTGGAATAGCTTTATTCTTTGAAGTCGTTTTTTTACGTTAAAATATTATTATTATTGAAATGATTGTACAACATGCAAATAAATGTAATAGTATGTGAGGGTACCGGCTAGTGCGCGTCTGCGTAGAGCGTGGTGGCGATGTACGTGGTGGGCACGAAGCCCTCCTCGCGCGTGAGCTGGCGCCGCACGCGCGTCCAGCCGTCGCCCGCGTCCGTCTCCAGCACCAGCAGCCGCTCGCCCATCTCCATCTTCATCGTGGACCCGCTGCCGATACCTGCAATTGGGGTACACGTCCAATTATTGGCACTATAAGCGACATCGGTTAAAAGAAATATTGTTTATTGTATATTGTGTATAGTGTATATTGTGAAAATTATACGCTTTAATTGTACAATTATTTTTTTCCAATATTATACAAGGTGTAACGGAAAGGGTATATACATAGAAAGAGCAAGGCTTCTTTGGATCATAACAACAAC
Source organism: Nycteola revayana (assembly GCA_947037095.2). Taxonomy (NCBI): domain Eukaryota; kingdom Metazoa; phylum Arthropoda; class Insecta; order Lepidoptera; family Nolidae; genus Nycteola; species Nycteola revayana. The sequence goes on along the minus strand of OX344845.2, from coordinate 8,895,015 downwards.
AACACGTTACAACTAAGCGTACAGTGGCGGACTTAATGCCAAAGGCATTTTCTACGAGTCAACCTTAGGGTGGTGCAGAGAAAAGAAGAATAGTAGGTGCACATTTATTCAAGACAATTTTCAATAAACCTACAAATAATATACACAAATATACATACTATACATAAATAATAAATATATAGCCTATTAAATATTTATTATGATTTGATTTTTTTAAATTCATAGATACTAGAAAACAAGGTTTGTCCAAATATCGCTACCATTATATTTAGATATCACTTCAAATGTTTCCATTTTAAAAAGAAAAGTCTATACATTTTATAGATAAAATAATTGATGGTTGTGAGTTCTTTTTTTTTACATTTAACGAAGCTGTGCCAATAATTGGTAGGGTGTCAAGAATAGGTAGTACTACTCTAAACGTTTTTATTTTTTATGTCCATTGCTGAACTTATTCACGCAGAAGAACACAACAGCAATCAATAATATTATTTGGTTGTGGTATTCTGTGAGTAAGAGGTACTTCCATGGCCGAGCAGCTCATTGAGAATTTGATTGAATGAATTGTAACAACATTATAATTCCAGGGTTGGGAAAAATCATTGTCAAAAGTCCTGCATCCAGTTGCTAATGGGATTCGACGTGAGATACTGATATAGTTTTTTAAAATGAGTGCGACACATTCATGTCTACGGCATGGTCCAGATGGTAATACTTTTAGCAGTTTTTATATATAGGTATTTGGATGTTTTTTTTCTGTAATTCAACCTATTCCACAGACTCAATAATAATCATAGTTTGGTTTTATTTTGCAAATTCTTCTTGATACTCTAGAGCAAGGCTGCTGAACCCTAGGCCCGCGAAAGAATTTTAAGTGGCCCGCGTAAGTATGGTTTAAAAATACGCACCAAATTCAAAATTACCGCCGCGCACTGTACATCCCGATTCTAACTTTATGACCTCTTTGAAGACAATTGACAATGGCAGAAATCACATTGATTGTATAAACAAATTACCCTAGATTTAAGTTCAATTTTGTTTATTTCGATTTTAGAATAAGATACTCTTTGTTCCTAATAAACAATAATTCAATTTTATTTTCTTAATAATTGAGTTTTTATTGCGCTTGTCCTGAGAGTAACTGAAACAGGAAATGTAAGTGGCCCGTCGTTAACGACTGAATCCACCGTTTGGCCCGGTTCTTCAAAAGGTTGAGCAGCCTTGCTCTAGAGTATTAGATAATAAAATATTATGATGAAAAACGATAATATTACAAAACCCAGCACGTCATCCATTTAGGCAGCAAACATATATATGTACTAATAAACTTAATAATATTTTATGTATTAATAGGTACTAAAATGATAGTCACCTTCAAAAGCATACAGCGCTTTACAATGTCCAACAGGTTGCAAGTCCGGTTCGCAATAGTAATAATCGAAGTCAGACTCGTGGTCGTTGTCGTGGTCGTCATGGTCGTGGTCGTGGTCGCCGTTAGCGTGGTCGCCGTGAGCGGCCGCCATGTCCCCGCCGAGACCCGACTCAGGCGACCCGCCCGCCGGCCGGGCTACGGGAGCGTTGGTGCCCGTACCGGTCGACACTGATGATTCAGACGCTGACCGTGAGAGAGACTCGCTGTTTGATCCAATACTGGAAAAAATAAAGTATGCAATAAACTATCACTGCCCTCAATATCGCTTATGTGGCCAAAAACAACTTCGACGAAAAGACCAACTAAAACAAACTTTAGTAGTCGATCACCTTGACAGTATGTAAACAAGCTTTGTAGACTAAACGAAACTTCAACAACAAACGTCCGTAAAACAATTAATGGATTATTCGTAAATTGTATTTCGAGCTAGCTAAAAAATTGCTATAATATTTACAAATAGTTTAATTAGAAGTTAACTAGGTATGTATCATTACGACATTCGTCTGTAATATACCAATGCTTTTAGGACATCTATTATCGAAAATTAACAAACTATAAATTTATCGCTGTTTACCCACTATGGTTAAATATCGTATTGCAAAGTTCGTGATCGTTTGTTTATTATCACTTAAAGTCTTGGCTTTAAATACACAAGGTGTGTCTGTATTTTTTTTTTCTTGCGGCAAAATCTTCAATCCTCGGATAAAAATATAAGAGGAATAAATTTGTATATTGACTGAAGTTCCATACAAAATCATTAAAATGTCAAATTTATTCCTTTGATATTTTTTATCTGACGATTGAAAGTATCCCTTAGTCAAGTGAAACTCGAAACATAAAATGGCAAGTGTAACGTCCTAAAACAATTTATGGATTATTTGTAACTTGCATTTCGAGCTAGCTAAAAAATAGCTATAATATTTACAAATAGATTAATTACAAGATAACTAGGTGTGTCTCATTCTGACATTAGTCTCTAATATACCAACGCACTTAGGACATCTATTATCGAAAATAAACAAACTATAAACTTGTCGCTGGTTACCCACTATGGTCAAATATCGCATTTCAAAGTAAGTGATCTGGCTTCTTATGAACAATGTTGTATTATCACTTAATGTCTTTGTTTTGAAATACACAAGGTGTGTCTGTATTTTTTTTTTACTTGGGGCAATATGTTCAATCCTTGGATAGAAATATAAGAGGAATAAATTTGTATATTGACTGAAGTTCCATACAAAATCATTCAAATGTTAAATTTATTGCTCTGATATTTTTTATCTGACGATTGATAGTAAACCTTAGTCAAGTGAAACTCGAAACATAAAATGGCAAGTGTACCTAGTAGCTTGCGTGCTGGCTGGCTGTCCGTTCGTCCTCGCAGTGGGGTGTATAGGCGGCGCGCCCACTTGGTTATTAGCTTCAGCCAACAACTCTTCAAACTTGGTCAGTTGCGCGCGAAGCTTCTTTAACTTGTCGCAGCACTCGTTTAATTGACCTGCGACAGAATAAAAAGTATGAGATAAGTTATTAATAAAATCTTGCTCCTGTAACAGTGTTCTCCGACCGATCGACGTCACAAGAAGATCGATCAATTGGTCTAAGTAACGACCCTAATGGTCTCCTTCACAAGTTGCAAATGGTGTTCAATATTGATAAAAAAATCGTATTGGATTCGAAATAACCGCCTAGAAAAAAATAATAATTTTAATGTTCTTTAAGGAACTAGATTCCCCATAGAAAAAGCATACAAAAGTATTTTTTTTCAACCATTTAACTTCAATGTTTTATTTATTCATTTAATTTAAAGGTTTTTAACATTTAAATAAACATGGAACATAAAAGTAAGCTTATAAATATAAAGACTACATTATAAAAGTTTATTGTTTTGCCTATAAAGTGCTAAAATTACATTTTGAATTTTATTCAGTTTTTCGTTAACAAAATTGTTTCTAATAGAACTGTTTAGTTTTGAGATTAAATGAGAGATTGCCCTCCGTGACTCGGATTGTACTTAAAGTCCATTGGCCCGTTTGTAACAACATAACATATGCACGATATATTCTTCTTCATTTCAATGTTTCCTATCGCGGGTCAGCTGGAAGCAATTTCTATTGAAATAAGCTGTACCTTCGTGCAATTGTATACTTATTTATCATTCTCATATTGTCTGTGAGTACATAAATTAAAAAAAAAAAAAAATGATAAATCATTTACATGGGAAAGGGAAAACAGTGTTTCCCTGTTTATTAGAATATGGTAGTGCCGTCATGAAACCGCCTGCCGAGCATGAAACTTCCTAGAAAGCCTATGGCTAACTGTGGACCTTTTGCAGGCTGATAATACTTACCTTCTACAGTCATGGGGTCGCCTAATGCGGGGCTCGTTTCATACACTCCCTTCATTTTCATTAGACCTTCCATCGCAGCTTGCTCTTGGGCCACCTGGAATATTTTTTGCATTGCAACAAATATTATAGACATCATTCATAAACGTTCTTCAACTGCTATATAGGATAACGCAACGTGATTAGACTGTGCAAATAATAATAATGGTGACATCATTACTAACGTTCGTGTTTCGAATTCAAGCTCTGGTCAACGCCTTATATTAATCTAGCTTCCCGCGCGCGGTTACACCCCATATTATTCCCGTTACCATAAGAACTTCGTCAAATCGGACCAGTAGTTCCTTAGATTAGCGCGTTCGAGCAAACAACTCCTCGGCTTTATATATTAGTTAGGCCCGCGCTAAGTGTATCATTTTTGCGATTGGAACATTTGCATCTGAATCACTAAACTGTTCCGGAACACTGATATGTTTCATTTGGAACACCGGCACCGGCTCAAAAGATGCAATTGAATAAACATGCAATTCAAACAATATCATAAAACAACTGATCGTGTATGTTTAAATTTGCGCAAACATAAACATTCAAATTCAAAAAGCTTTGTCAAAGTAAAATGATACCTAGTCTTCTATTTCATACAAGAAACAACCTAATAGTATTTGATATGTAAGCACCATAATGGTTATTATTACGTGCATTGAATCAAGAGCCGCTGTCCGAGAGCTAGCGAGCGAGCGTATATGTATCCCGCTCACCGCTCAGCATTTTGTGTCTCACTCAAATCTCTCACTCGCTCGCAACTCGCAAGCGACGTCGTTCACGGTCCGGTCGCGTCGGTCCGCAAAGTAGTGTTTCAGATTCAGTGTTCCAAATGATGCATTTAAAACATTACTGACGTTCCAATCTTTCGAAACACTAAGATGTTTCGGAACAGTGAGTCGGTTCAGTAAAGAGTTACACACCTCTAATATTAGTATAGATATTGCTTTTTTTTTGTCCGTGGGGAAATGCTTTAACGTCTCGCATTCCCACCGCCGCTGCGGCGTTCCCGCGCTGGCGCAGGAGAATGTGGGACTCGTCCTCTCCGTAGCGGTGGTATGCTAGTCATACCACGAGGAGAGGACCCACTAAACCCCTGAGTACTCATCCGTCCGCCGTTGGTGAGGGGCCAATGAACCAATGGCTTTCTGGGACACCCTCCGGCAGCCAGATTCGCTCTACAGGGCCACACTAGTGGTTCATTTAGCCAGTTACAGGAGTATAGATATAGCCTTTGTTACTTCTGACTATCGTAGCTTTTAATCTATACTAATATTATAGAGGAAAGATATGATTGTTTGTTTGTATTAAATAGGCTCCGAAACTACTGGACCGATTTGAAAAATTCTTTCACCATTGGACAGCTAGACTATCCTCGGATGACATAGGCTATATTTAATTATGAAGTTCCCACGGGAACGGGAGTTACGCAGGTGAGACCGAGCGCGGAAAGCTAATGGGGAAATAATTTTAAAAATCGGACCAGTAGTTCCGGATCTTATTCAATGCGAATAAACCATCAAATCTTTCCTCTTTATAGTATTAGTATACGATGCAATTTATTTTACTCTTTTCCATTATAAATATAAAAATCAATGGACCATTGATCAGCAAAACAGCTTAATATTGTTTTTAAAATGATCAACACACCATGATCTATTATATAAGCCTTCAATCGGTATTCCTAAATAAAAATATTATCACTTTACAAAACTGCCGGTTTTGGCTGAGAGCAATAATTTAGCAGATTCTAAAATAAGCTAAAATGCTAAACAAAATTTCGTTGACATAGCAATTAATGTTGATTTGGTTGCTAAGACAACGTAAAAATACAAATCCAAATATTTTATTGGAACAAAAAACAGTTTACAAAAAATTTTAGTTCGCTAACAACCGCATTAGTATTGAATATAGCGCCCACCTCCAAGAGGGGAGACGACAGCGTTCCAAATATAAAAGGATATAAATCAAAATGTTGCGTTGCTATGACAATGCGCCATTTTTTGGCGTTTTGCTATTAATCTGGACAGTTTGTGCTTATGATAATAATAATCATTTTATGCTTACTAGTTAATAATATTGCACTACGACTCTGAGAATAAAAAATGATAGTCACCTGTTTGCTCAGCTCTTGCACTTTCGCTTGCAGTTTCTTTTTCTTCTGGTTTGGTGGCAAGTCTGAATAGTCCTCCTTTCCATCCATAGACATGTTGTTCTGTAATACAAAACAATATTTTAACTTACTGTATTTTCTACTTCACGCCAACATGGGGATCAATTCAATCGTAATACTTATCAATATAATGAATTTCTAGCGCGATTCAGCCTAATGATTTAGCGCCATCTAGTGAACAAAACCATCATGGATGTTTTGTTCTGCCAAGTGTCCTTTTTTAAATACCAACGCTTCATCTAAATTATTATTATCAATCTTGCTTTGATGATCAGTCATTGTGTTACATAAATATCTAAGTATTACAATTGTATAGTTCAAAGTCCCAGTCAGCTGTTTTGACCGTGCACTGTGCAACTTCAACCAAATACCAAAAACTTTGAATACCAACATCATCCCACTCTATATACTCTGTAGATGTTGCAAAAGTTTTACTCACACGATAATTTATTATCGATTAAAACCACTCGATATCCAATAACTTTAATTTTACATGTAAATTGCTAGTATGCAAGAGCAACACTTGAGACTATCGAGTTTACTTGGGAATGTCAGGTGTTACTTTTATCATTTCTATTACCAAAGCAATAGATAATATGACAGTGTGATACTTCATACTCAAGTGAATACTAGCTAAGTATTGTTCTTGAATACCGCTGTCAATCTTCTTGCATCTATACATTTAATTTCTTAATATCTACAAAAACTTACATACTATAAGAAATAACTATAAAACACTGGAAAACTTGCAATGAAAACATAGTGCGCTGAAAACAATGAAACGTGCATTGTAAGTAAGAAGCCAAAGACAAGCACCCACTGTACAAGAAAAGCTTATTGGTCGCAATCATTCTTGGACACTTCACACTTTTAGTAGATTTTTTTTTATGTTACGTCATAAGCCGCCATGATATTATTTTGGGCTTTAACAATTTAAATATCTAGCTTATTTGCTTGTCGCTCTGATTTGCAGATATCGTACAAAATCGAGATTGGAAACATCAATGCTTATATTTAAGTTAACAAGTGTAATAACTGTTTTATGCGAAATTTTAGTGCAGTCTGTAGGAAGCATAAAAATTTATTTTTGATAAACATAAACAATATTGATGCACCAGGACAAGTTAGTTCAACTTGTCCTCAACAGATTGTGAAACAGAACTTGTGAAACAGATTCCTTATAAGGATGATTAAATTATTATTTCTGTAAGATAAATTTATGTAAGATAAGATACACACAAAAATATCATGCATTACATTAAAAATCATTGTTTTTATGTCGTAAAATGATTCCGTTGGTTAAAGCCAATATATGATCAAATATATCTATGGGAACCAGCTTCAAGGGTTCAGGACCGCCGATGTCGTCTACATGTGTCACATGCTTGCCCAAGTTTGGGTCATTTTCGGGCGTGCGAGTTCAAATTTTTATTTTTAAATCAAGTGTTCCTAGACTATTTCAGTTGACTTTCAGCGGTTATTTCACAATGTCCAAGGTTTTCATTGTGGCTTTCGACGAGCAAAGGCTACAAAATTGTAACATAGTTACCTAAATACAAGTACTATGTATCTAGCTTGTGTACTGTTTAATAAAAAATGTTCACGTCGTTCACGCGCTCGAGTAATGCACACACTCAATGTGGAGTTAGCCTAAAGTGAACCATTCTGGTACCGGTACAATTATTGCGTTAGCTGCTACAGATACATTTTAAACACTAGCTTCCCGCGCGCAGCTTTACCTTCGTAACTCCCGTTCTTGAACGGACTTCATTAAATATAGCCTGGATAAATGAGCTATTTAATTTTTCTAATCGAATTTCTGTAGTTGCTGAGATTAGCGTGTTGCAAACAAACAAACTCTTCAGCTTGATATATTAGTATATAGATAGATAACTGCGACAACCAACCAAAACTCTAACTATCCTTTTACCAAACTAGTAGGAACTATTGCACACCAATAAACACCTTCACACAGAACTCGTAGTGCTACTAAAATTTCAGCAGACCAATAAGCACCCTCGCACACACACTGTGAGCACAAACGACTGACCTTGATCGAGTTGCACGCCTCGACAATCTTCTGTAGCCAAGCGTTAGCCGCGCGGTCGGGAGGCAAACAAACAACATTAAAATAGGGAATCACTTCACCGCCCACCGCACCAACATTGACAGAATGATAGAACAAGAACGCAACGTAAAAGTAAATGGTGGACAGCGGAATGTGGGCGAGACGTGTGGAAGTTGGAAACGTTATTAAATTATATGTATTTTATAATATATTTTAAAATGTAGGTATTTTAATAAAATTACGGCCTTTCCAAATAAACTGTAAGATTTCGACTGATAAATAAAATTACGTATAATAAGCGTTTTATTTAAAAATATAAAAGTTGAACTTTTCTAATAACTGGAATTATTCGAATGAATGTCGGAATTATTTATATACTGGCGGTCAATAAAATAAGCAACCCCTATTTGTATGCTTCATTAATTAATTTCGTTCTATTCAAAATGAAAATAAATAATACTTTTTTTTATGTTCCTTCATAATCGGTATTGTGCAATAAAGGGTATATTGATAAAATTATCAAGTGTAAATGTATAGTATATCTTCATTTCATCATCACAAAGGTTTTATATCGCGACAACATTTGGATTTGATTTGATTTAAAACATGTTTGATAGGTTATTTTATTATACGACAATTTCAAAAAATCTCATTAATACACATTCGTATTTTAATACCGCTTCCAACTTCAACAACAAATAAATAAAAAACAGTTTTAAAAATAAATAAGAAAATATTAACATTGTATGTAAAAATTGTGTTATTCATAATTGCTTGATAACAATATTACTTATCAAATAACAGAAGCTAGTGAGTCATGCTTATTGAATAGATCCCACACCATTTGGTTACTTACTTTTTCCATTATGGCAATGCACCGACGCCGCCAGCCAATAATATCAATTGGATGTTATAAACCCATGTTAGGTAGGGACCGAACAGGATTGAAAGATAAAAATAAATTAGTACCTCCAAATTACACATAATAAAATAAATAAATAATAACATCTGGCGTTTAGTCAACGTGTTTACATTGCGTAAAAGATTTCGTTATAATTAATTGACAATACATGACCATACACCAGTTGTGTAAATAAAGAAGAACAAATGTAATAAAATTATATAACGTAGAATCGTAAAATAAAGTAAATATTATAAAACGTGCAGATACTTCTGTAACATTTATATATTTATAACATATAAACTTTATAAGCTGATACCAAGCCCATACAAAATTTAAAGCACACAGGCCCATAACCAACATAAAATATTGTTCACATTCTCATATAAAAAGTTTAAACTAAAATAAAATTCTATAAATATAGAATAATAATGATAACTACATCATAAAACCAGTATTAGTAGCACATATGTTGTATAAATTATTATTACTAACATAATACGCCATACACTATGGTACAAATTGAGGATAAAAATATAGGTACTAACTAACACTGGTTCGTTAAAAAAGAATAATAATAAAGTAATACTTGTAATACATTACCAATCCCCAACGTATGACTATGAAGTCAATATAAGATGTCCTTGTTACACATTTGTATGCTATATATTGTTTTCTCACCTTATTGGAGCTGAATATGGACAGTAAGCCACCTCTCTTCTTGATCTTGTTCCCTGAGACGGTGCCCCGGGCCGCTGTAAGGTGGTTGTGTATGTTGTGATGCGTGTTTGATGAGTCGGTGGTATCGGCACCTGATGCCGTTTCGAACTGGAAGTCTTCGGGTGGAACGAACCCGGATTTATACCTGTCTATGACTAATTTTGTGTCCTGGAAAATAAATAAATATTATAAAGATTATTTTTTTTCTGACAGTAATAACAACAAATATTATGTAATACGGTCCGCCCCGGCTTCGCACGGGTAGACTTTTATAGCCTATGATACTCATGGATAATGTAGCATTCTAATAGTGAAAGAATTATCGAAATCCGTTCAGTAGTTTTTGAGTTTATTCGAAACAACCATACAAAAATACAATCTTTTCCTCTTTATACTATTAGTATAGATAGTATAGATAATCTAATATCTAATGTAATTTCTTATATCCTTTATAATATTAATATAGTATTAGTATAGATATAATCTCAGGAGCTATTAGTTCGATTTAAAAAAATAACGGAGTTATATAGCCCATTTATTGAGGAAGGTCAAAGTCTATAATATTATACTACGCGCACGAAGACGCGAGCACAAGCTAGTTTATTGATATAAATAGATAAATCGTTTCTAATATTGACGTTTGTTACACTTTCACGCAAAAACGACTGAAAGGAATAGGCTGTAAGTTTGCACCGGGATATTTTATAGCTGGATTAACATATAGGCTACAAAACATCAGATTCTGGCCCACTGGAGAGTAACGCGGGTAAAATCGCGGCGCGCGTAGATTATAAAAAATATTTTACTATTCGTTTCAAGTGGATGAGGACGTGGTAGAACACAATACTTCCTTACCGCATACATACTGGGAAAACCGCACGTTGTAAAAGTCAAGGCAAGAATTGCGCGTTTGTGTGCGTTCCAAGTATCTATGATCTATTCCGTTGTGTTATGGATTGAATTTAATTAAACTAACTTTCGAACTAAATATAAATTTAAACTGTACATCGTAACAGTGCAGTAGTTGGCTACCTTTCTTCTTTATATTTTTCTATAAACCGATTCGTTTATAGAGTAGTTACTTGTCAACAGCAGGAGTAGTAGAAATGAAAGTCAAGATAAATCAACGCTATATTTTTTATGGCTAATATGGCTATAAATGGCTAATATTTTTTGGTAATCTAACTGACGGACCAAATCGATATTTTTTGTCGTCATCCCTATTCCATAAAATTTAATCGTACCCAAGATATCTTCGAACAATATTTGTGTATAGTTAATTAAATGTATACTCTTTTGAACGTCGAAATAGCTAGTTCACGTTTATTTATTTATCTCAGCACAATAATAACATTATCTACTACTAGATCTATACCTCAAGGGGATAGTTATCAAGATAAACAATCGACAAACACGTGGCGAACAACTGACGTTCAACATAACGCATAATATTATTATTAGCAATGCGTAGAAAGAAGCTAGCTAAAAAGATGTCACAAGTTCAGGTGAATTAAAATTCATTACAAATAGTGTACATTCATTTTCCCAAATAGTGTCGTTTATGCAACGGGTAGATACAAGTCCATAGCTAGCTTGTTAGCTATAATATCACTGCAAAACAAACCACATCCCTAATATGTATATTATAATATTATAATCGCGCACGTTTGTGAGTATTGAGGGATTTTTAGTCATTCACGCAAAAACTACTGAAGCGATTTGCCTGTTACTGAGAAAATTTGCACTCGGATAGTTTTTAAGCTGGATTGACATATAGGCTACAAAATCATCACGCTCCGACCCACATGAGTAAAATAACGCGGGTAAAACCGCAGAGCGCAGTGCCATATAAATAACACATTACTAAATTAATTAATTCTAAAGATTTGATTTGTGATTTAACTTTTTCGTGTACGGCATGTTAATTTGTATTAACATGCCGTCATAGTATCATTTTCGTTTTCGTGTACAACCGAAAATCTAAAAATAAAATGATATGTTGGAAGTTGTATCTCACCTCTTTTTCATTAATACTATTCGCCCCTTGTTCCATACCGTCGAGACATTTCATTATAATCGGAAACACCTTTCTTTCCACGTCCACTGAACTCAACATGAAGTTTTTTATATTCTTTATTCGTTTCTCGTCTAAATCCTGCAAACAATTATAAAATAATACATTAGACACTTATAATTACTTTATTTATATATGTGCTTAAATATAAAGCCGAAAAGTTTGTTTGGACGGGCTAATCTCAGGAACTACTGGTCCGATTTGAAAAATTATTTCCGTGTTAGATAGCCCATTTATCGAGGAAGGCAATAGGCTATATGTTTTATGACTATATGAAGTTCCCACGGGAACGGGAGCTAAGCGGATGAAACCTCGCGCGGGAAGCTAGTTTATACATATAGCCACTATCAAACGTTTTAATAACCTTTAGCCTTTATTAAAACGAACACCTAAAAAAGTATTACCTACTATAATTTCCTTCGAAGAACTATGAATAATAGAACTCCTAATGGATTAGCTTATAACTGGGACGGAAGAGCATGTGCAACGCCAACTCAACACCACGAATTCTGTTAAATCCTACTAATATTACAAACGCGGAAGTTAAAAGTAAATATGAATTTTGGTTACGCTGTTCGACGAAAACCACTTAACTACTTTTATGCTGTCGTTGCCTGGTGATGATTGGATCTGAAATGGTTTATTTATCGTTTGCTCTTACTAGAAACGATACCGAGAGTTTAAAACAATCTAACACACGAGTCCAAGAACGCCCAAGAACTGCCTGATAAACTACTCCTACCTACAGACTTAGTATTGAGCTTTTAAGTATATAAATCGAAGAATGCGACTAACAATGCAGGATTTATATCACAATAATAAAGCCTTTAATCTTTCTACTTTCATAATTATCAGCATTCATAAATTACACGCTTCTCCAGCTAAGCAGCCTCAAAAGATGAAGAGAAATGATTATCTCACTTTTGCTTTGGAATGTAAACTGCATAGAAAAGAAAACAAACATTGTAAAATAAAAATAAAAACATGTTTTGGTGTTCAAAATAAAATAGTTATGTTCTATGTATGTCTCCCAGTTGACCCAGTTGGCTTAGCGCCAGACCATACAAAGTAGATGCACAATTAGATGCAATATTTTCCCGAATTCTCACAAGCCGCTGTGACTCATGTTTACATTGCGGAGAAAGTTTACGATTCATAATTCAAAGAACATTTTATAATAGTATTAACCGGACATAGTGTTAACATCGTAATTTGTACGTAACAGGTCATTTTGTCATATATCATAATGTCTTAACATTATCATGACATATTAGTAATAATTACCAATACTAGCTTCTATTCATAATATAAATGATTTTCTCGCTATTATGTAGGATCAGTTTATTAATACCATATATTATTTAAATGCAGTATATTATCATATGTGACAGTAAAATCATTAGTAATGTTATTAATTACATGCGGCGACGGATTCATTTCTCAAAGAACTTATTTTTAGGCTGAATGGGTGTCGCGGATTTAACCCCAACGCCATTCGTCATTTCGAACCAAATTTAGAGAGAAAATTAAGACAGAATATAAATTTACTCGTGTTTAAATAAGATTCAACTTCTTGACTAAAGAGTGATGTAGAGCAGAGCAATTACCATGTTAGTTTAATGTTCAGTTGTCACTCAGTACTTTTATTGAAAACAATACCAAAATTTAAACTATCACAGAACCATACACGATGGCTAAAGTAGCTTTGGACCTTCAGAACAATGGCACAATGCACTTTTTTCTTTAATACCTGTAATTGTTTGAAGACATGTGGCAGCCTCTGTTCGTAGTGTTGTCGTTGAGCTTCATTTGTTTTCCTTAGTTGATCCATATACTCTTGTTTCGCATCCTCGCACGCTTGACTCCGTAATTTCATATTTGCTTTCTGTTTCTCTACCTCCGCTCGACTGAAACGAATTATGACAATATTAACTTCTGATGATTTTATGTGATGTAAATACTGTATTAATATAAAAATATGATTGGACAACTATAAATCATCTTAATGTAATAAAGCGAAATCCAAGAACTAAAATATTATTTAAACTGTTTAATGACATTAATTCCTTCTATATTTTTTTTCTCATCATGATAACTTTTAACAACAGGAGAGATTATCAATTCACGTCGCGATAGTCATAAAGATCGATTCAGTCCAATGTTAGTTCAATGCAGTATATTACGTCCATATACAAGTCTATCACGGTATAGTTAAGCTATTGTGCATGTAACTGAGCATTGAACGTCTGCCAGCCCATTGTCTATGAGGTCAACTGTATATAGTTCCACGGAGACAGCTTGCTATTACAGATACACTTAAGCAATATTTATATTCCCAAAGCAAAATAACATAAATATCGTATAATAAATAACTTAATCACGTTAATCAATGTTAACATTGACATTTTACAACCATTAAATTCAAGTATTAAAGCGTTAAAAATTAGATTTAACGCACTGTTTGATCAGGTGTAAATTTAGTGGGTCAAGCCAGTATTATCGGTGAAGCGGTCTATTAGATAATCACCTCAGATTAAGGTCGGCGTCTGCCTTTTGGAAGGTCTCAAGTGCCCGTTCGGACTCCCTGGCCGCGCGCTCATACGCCCGCCTCGCTCTCTCCAACGCTCCTATGGATGAGTTCAAAACGCCCATTTGTTTGGCGCCTTCGTTTAAATGTTGCTGCAATTAACACACAATTCTATTAACAAAATCACGTTTAATATTTCTTCTTTTGTAATTTGGATGAGCTTTTGAATCGTCCGCGTCCGATTTTGAATTATAAGCGCCTTAATGCTGTCATGTTTATTTTAAGAACAGCCTGGGATTTATCGCATGCCATCGTTTAAATATGTACCTCAGTGAACATGCAGAATTTGAAGAATTATCATGACTTTCCATCGCTAACGGTTGGCATTTGGGATCGAAATTAAAGAGTCTAAATATAAAGATTTCTGCAAAATCAGTGTGGGTTAATCTTATTCATTCCGCAAAAATACAGCACTTGAATGACTAATACAATAGTGCAGGACGCAGAAAAGTTCTTTTAGTTGTTTAGCAACGTTTGTTATCGCAGTTACAATGCTAATATTTTCCCTATTAACCAGTATTTAGATTACAGGCACGTCTTACATAGGAACTTAGTTAACTAGCACCTGTTATTCTTATATATATAATATAATAATATGTAATCGAATGAATATTTTTATTGATAACAACAAAGTTTCATATATATTGTAATAAGGTATTTTTCGTATATTTTATATAGAGGAATTCATGACGCACATTTTAGGCGTATAATGATAGAGAGGCGCGCGTGAAACTGCAAAGGACGGATGGTTTTTGGTGGTGGTAGTGGTTTGGTTGGTTTCTTAATAGAAAAAGAAAAATAGTGGGGTTTACCAAAAAAAAAACTCAGATACTATATAGCTTTATGATGAGTCTTAGCTTAAATGTGAGCTATATTTGGTTTTGTAAATTACAAATATTTGTATAGTCAAGAAGTCTATACGAATACAATGCAGCGTAAGTTTGTTTGCATATTTCGGGAAAAACCAGACGGATTTGTAAAATCAATCAGTATCCGATAGATCGTTTTTTTGAGCTCAATGGTGGTCCAGACTGTATAATACAGCGAGCTCAGCTAATATTACATAAAAACAAAGTATCGTTTCGGAATTTCAAAAGGTTCAGTGCCTTGGGGAGTACATTAAGCCGTAAGTCGTTCTGTATCTCACGAGAATATTCAGTTTCCGCTCATTATTTTCTTTCTTGCCCAATAAAGAAAAGTAGTAATGCGATTATTAACGGGCATTACAGAAAATTTGTAACATAAAGTGTGAGATAAGAGACTTCCTTTATTAAAATAGAAATACTTTAATATTTCGAATTCAAAGAGTCTCATTTGTAGTTCCTTTAGCAAACCCGCCATTACCAACACAATACATCTGCAAAAATTCAAGAGAAATATGAAAAATCCTTTGAAATTTAAAATCTCTTACCTTCCTTTCTTCTCGCAACTCTTTGGCGAGTAGATGTAACTCTCGTACTACATTTGACTGTAAGTTTTCTGCCACCACTTCTCTTTGTCCCGCGAAATCGTTCAACTCTTGAAGTAATTGTTTAAATGCTTTACATGGTGTGTATCTAAAACAAAAAAAATAACACAACGTAATGGTAAGTTAATTAATGATCTTAAGTCGCGTTTTTGTGCTTTTAGTAACATGTTATCTATAGGTACTAATATTATAAAAAAATAAAGATTTGATAGTTTGTTTGCATTGACCAACAATCACCATTAGAAAGCTACCTTATCCAGGAGTAGGCTTAGGCGATGTATAATAATTATTATGAAGTACCAACGGGAACGTGCGGAATACATAAGCACAATAGAAAATCACTTTCGTATATATTGTTACGTTATTGTTAATAAAAATAAAAGATTCGCGCGTTCTAACTCATCGATTATGTTTTGTGCATTTAAAATTGTACCAAATCAATCTCGCCATCTGCGGGAAAAATCAAAACAACGCGTCGAAGCATCTGTATTTTTAAACCAGCAAATTTAAATAATACTTACTGGTATTCATCTTCTTCTTTTCTTTTGGGTTGATAATTTTTTACAAGCCTCCTGCAAATAATAACATACATTTCAATAAATCTGATCCACATAAATTAAATAACTATATAGTACAGTTAGTTCTGGTTTTACTTTATAATATTTCTCAAAAAAATATTTTAGGTTCATAAATAAACAACTTGGCAACATCTTAGCTTCACGACTACAACTTTCTCAATTTCTAACTTTATGCCGTTAATAACACATAATTATAGTCATTATAACAACATGTCAGTTGTATCTTTCGTGGACTTAACATAGAAAACCAGTATAATAATGAGACCATTCACCTGAGTTTTCCTGCATATTCTAATTCTATAGCACACCTATCCTTTACAAAGTTTCCATATTTATCTAAAAAATCAATTCCTTTATGTGTGTGGGCGGCTAAGTTATCATATTGATCCTGAAACAAAGAGAAACAATTGTTATTGCATTATTATATTCATATTATACTTAGTAGTTAACGTTTAAGGTCATACATGTCATGCTAGTCATAGCTTAATATAATAATAGTAGAAATATTATTTAACTTTAAAGTAATGCGCAACAACACAGTGTAGTGCATAATGATTTAATCATTATAAAAGTCAGAGGAAACGGCCGCAGATAGCAGGTCACCCCAGCGGGAAACTGACGAGTAACCAACACATTGATAACTGCTACTATTCGTCATAAACTTTCAATCTCAATGTAAGTGGTCAAATTACGCTGTATTTGTATCCGTAAACGTATGTAATAACTCATCCAGACGATTTTATTATGAACTTTGCATAAAGACCTTCCCGTTCCCACAGAGGGTTAGCCAGGTATAGGAAAACGGTGATTGCGTGTTGCGATGCGCACGCGAATGCACTTCTCATCGCCCTTGACTGTCGGACGTGTGCACACAGTGCAACGACTCCCATTTTAAACACCTTCAAATTAAATCTTATTCCCGACCTCATCAACATTACATTATTTCTTGTGTACAGCTATACTAACGTATTGACGTTCATACAAAACGGACGTGATAATATTTGGCGTCTAATGGCATTAATTAAATGCGTGTCGACATGCGACACTAGTTGACTGCAATGAGCGTTTTGTATCCACGCGTACATTTCGTAGTACAAAGTGAATAAAATATTTTTAGCTATGACACTGCCTCGCAACGATTCATATCAAAAAAGTTCTACTAAAACAGTAATGTAGACTGGAGATGGCAAATATCTCAACCTCAGACGGAGAGAGCAAATAATAAGTTGAATGAGTATTCTAGTCTTAGTCTGAGCAATTAAGAACTAGACGAGCAACGGCTTATTGTACATTTCAATTAAGGTGGGACTAGCTTTAATGGATATAAATTAATATGGCGTGGCCGACTTCAAATATTTTGAATGAGTCGTAATTTTCTTAGAATATGAATGAATTCGAAAACTAAATAGTCGAGAACCAGTTTGTACATCTTCATTCGTACCTTTTCTTCAAATGAGAATAGTATGATATAGAGGCTTAAACAAAGGCACAACTTTCGACGATACCGAGACCTACTAATAAAGGTACCGTTGTGTCTAAAAACCTGTGAGCCGGTATAAGTTATTGTAAGAAAATAACTGACAAATGGTAAATAATTCACGAGGTTCCATAATTATTAATTAGTTTCTTCCGTACATATTTAATAGATATCTTATCAATCATTGGCTGTTGAACTTGTACTATTTATCAATTTGATTGTAATAGACGCAAGGTGTGCCTACAAGTCATTATTATTATTATGAATAGTTTACAGTTAAAAAAAGTGTGTCATATAAAATAGCCGAGTAAAAAAGTTACAATAGGTAACGTAGAGTCAGAATAGCAAACTCGCTTATACTGTGATGTTACTTGGTCGTTCACCCTGAAGGTTGTACAACATCCTCTTCAAATACTTTGACATAACGTGGGAGAACTTGATATATGTCTCACCCTGTAGTTTTAAAGTAGCTCCATGATACAATTAACGCAAAAACGCAGTGCAACTTATTAATGACTCAAGATCTTGGCTCATTTACTTAATTATTTGAATAAGTTTCAACTGACCGAATGCGGTTAATATCTTAGCACTGTCGCAAAGAGCACGCAAAAATAAAACAAAGAAAAAGACTTATGTGTACTACATACTAGTAATACTATAAATCATCATAATTATTCCATTTGTTTATATTATCCATGTACTTGTGAAATCTAGGCCTTTGCAGCGACTTGCAAAATATGTACACTTACAATTAATGTGGTTCGATATGAATGAGATTCGAAAAGGCGGTTGGTGGGCGGCGGCGCTTCGCAAAGGAATGCGCACACAATGTTCAACCCATGATCGTCATCAGTATTCAAGACACTTTCCATGCGGTAACCAACACGTGTACTCACGAACAACCTTAGCTAATTACCATGATTCAAATTCATATTTGACATATGAAACGTGACTATTTGCTAAGCTGACCAACCGATACGTAAAACTACATTTGAATGATGGATGTCTTATAGAGAAGAACTGGTATATTTAAGTATGTATTTTTCAATTAGGATTATCCTAAAGTTGTTAAAAGCAGTTTCGTGAATATAATCCATAAAAACCATGAATTAATTATTCTATTATATTGTACTCTAACTAAAAGATAAATCATTACTTAGTAATTAATTTAATACCAATCAATAAAACTGACTGACTGCTTTTTACAGAATTACTTATAAAGGTAAATCAATAATAATTAGATATCAAGATATCTAAAAAGTATGAATATAAGTATTTCAATTCTCAAGATAATTAAAGGTAGTACAGCAGCAGCTTAGTAGCAACCGCATTTTATGTGAACAATAATATAAAAAATGTGTGTACATAAATTAGTTTTAATTATATTTTTCCACAATAACTGATTAAATTATTTTTTCTTACATGTTAAAATTTAATTTATGCTGAGTATAACATAAAAAAATAGTTGAACTTATTTTAATAAGAGTTTGTACACGGTCTATATATTTGTTCGTGTTACTAACTAGATTCATTACTTACACGTAATACTAGAATAATAGTAACGTAATTGTAATTGTCACGTGTCATATTTGACAATGGAGTCGGGTGTGTCAATGAACTTTTCACGGTGTTTATGCAACAATGCCGGCCACCGGTCAGCTGCATCGCCAATAGCCGGTAATTGGCAAATGGCCGTAACCATTACATTATAAACAAATATTATAAGACTAAGTAGCATAGTAACACACCTTTAGTAGACTAAATTCAAATATTGACCCAGATTTCGCGACATTTCTCTATCTTAAAAAATGCCGCTTCATTTAACTAAGATTAACAAGATTTTTGCAAGAATTTTAGAGAGCCCGATGCCTATTCAAGGAATTTCATTAATTTTAATATACAATACAAAAACGGCCGTATCAATTTCTCTCAGCCTATTAATTTAATTATTTCAATCAATAGAAATAAGCTGTGAGTGCCAATCGCCACATCGTTAACGATATAATTACAATACTAACGGGTATGGCAAATGACCTTGCGTTCTAGGTATCTGAACGTCTCACCTGAATGCCAATGTCACACACCACGACAAGTGTATCGTATAACACTACCAATGATTTACGAGATTTTATTATTCCTACATAAACACAGAAAATACATAGGTAATGCAAATATACCCAGATGCCTAGACATTATTGTGTACACTACGAACACGGCAATGAGCTAATGCATTTTTAAGCAGAACCAAAGTATTTTGTAGTTAGTTTATTTTTTACAAGTATATGATAAAACACATATATGTTTAGCCGTACAAAAAGTTAGTTAAAACTTTTGAACTGATGCAATGTCCTTTCCAAGTTTTAAGCATAATAATATGATTACACAAGTTGAGGAATCTTATTGTAGCATGGAATCATGTTGCGCCATTACAAAAATATGATATTATTATAACAATAAAATAATATAAATATATGATCTCTGTATCGCCATAATGGATGTTAACGATTGATGCACCGAGATTGTATTAAAATGCTTCTCATGCATTTCGCACAATATTCATTTCCTTTATGCGTCGTGAACATTACTGGCTTCATCAGCGTTGTTTATTGGAACCTTGTCCGGGACAGTCATACCGGAACACGGTCTGGTGCAGATTTGTTTGATCGACTTGTCGTTTGCCGATGAGTCACCGAAGAGGAACGCCCTGGCCCCGTCCTTTACTGATTAGCACTGATTAGTGATTACTCATCGTTACTTAATCAGACAACAATGACCGGACTCGGTAGATAAGTTTGCGTGACAATATTGAATCGTTTAATTAATAACATTGTTATTACACTAATTAATGTTATGTAAATACGAATATTCGTGCATGTACATTTCCTGTTGAATGATTTTATAAAACTAGTGGCTTCGTAAAACGGAAATGTATTAATTCCAAAAGGTTTTCATGCAACGTTACTTTGATCTAAACCGTTATTATTTGTTGGCACAAGCCCATGGTTAACACGCATGTTAGTTATAAATAGTTAGGTTTTGTAAAGATAGCACCGTAAGTGTTCCAAATAGGTAAATGCGAGCATTAAAATGAACTAACAATCAGGAAATATAAGTATAGATAGATAGATTTCCTGATGGTTAAGGAACTTGCCTATCTACAGTCTTATTTACATTTCGACTTGATTTATATAATTAGCGTTTACGCTGCGTAATATTGGTTTACTTATGCAGTTAAAATAAAGCGAGGAAACATTTATTTATAATTACGTATGCAATGTGAAATCATCCACAATCCAATGAGTCTATGAAGGCCTTTATATATAATCTATAGAATTATAGACATTCAGAATCAACTGAGAATAAAGGAGTAAATCATTGAAATGCAACATAATTTTGAAGCATTTCTGTTGTACAAAAGGAATAAAATGTAATTTATTTTTGTAAAATGAAAAATATGCATGGTGATATAAAGGGAATAGTGTTGGTGAAATAAGAATTGGTGATACTATTTTAGGTAATACAACGGGATTGCTTCATTATTTTGTCCAACAAATGATTGATAATATCATAAAGAGGAAATATTTGATTATTTGTATTGAATAGGCTTCAAAACTGCTGGACCGATTTGAAAAATTCTTACACCGTTGGAAAGCTACCCGATGATATAGGTACGCTATATTTATTTATGAATTTCCCAAGGGAACTAGAGCTACGTGGGTGAAACCGCGCGCGTGATGTAAGTTATTTATAGGTGCACAAGCTAGTTGATTCCCAATTCAAGGTTTGGTAATTAGTCCTCAAAATTTATTATCTGACATAGATTAACCTCAGCGCCAGTATTCGTAAATAAATCAAATAGATCGGCTTCAGTGAATGATTCAGTTAATGATATTACTCCCTTTTACAATTCTAGATAACACGTGACTATCGCGTCGCTATCATTACTTATTACAATAATAGGCATAAGGGTGAAAAATATAACAACCAGGGTATAACTCCTACTGGGTAAATCGGTCAATATAGGGCGTTTAAAATAAACTTGCCGAAGTAATCAAAGTTAACAAAGAAGTCTACAAATAAAACGGGGGATTTCGATAAAACTAAACAGGCAAATAGATTACATCCTAAGGCCTTCCTTTAGGCGTTCGATATTTTAACAACCCTAAGAATACCCTATACTTTATACTTTTTTATATTGACTCTATTAAAAAAAACTGCCAGCATTCTGGAAACGTTGCCCAGTAGCATTTATATTAAAATAGTTAGTAGGTATTTATACTTAGTATTAGTTTAAATTAGCTACTTTTGGTTGTATATAACAGTAACCCATCGTGATACCATTACAAAGCGGTAAAGTCTCGGATGTGGTAGGTTCGATATCGACGCCGGGCAATAAATCTTTGTGTAAATTCTAAGATCTTTTTTCCGGGTCTGGTTGGTTGAGGGACAACCCGCCGTGCATCCGAAAACACGTTAAGCCGTTGGTCCCGATAATTATAACGTCACCTATAACAATCGAATGTCGGGGAACGAGCAGCAGCGTTTCTTTGTGCGTTACAACATAATACTGCGGACACCAACACCAACCGCCTGCCAACCACGCTTGGTATGACTATGGCAAATACCCTTCCTCGGGAGGAGGACGCTCATGTTCAGTAGTGTACTTTATAACTTATGACGTCTAGGAATATAAGTCCGAAAAAGACAATAGATCTAATTAAAAAAGTCCTAAGTCCTAAAAGTAGGTACTAAGCAAATAAATCCCTGAGTCGCAGGGGTCTTTAAAACCACATAATTCACAGCATCACAGACACATACGATCACGATAATGTGCCAATTAAAAATTACAAGGCATGCCGCCGCCTTACTTACTGCGAGATACTACGGGCCAATACATTTATAATCATAAACCTATATTTAAAATACACGCGAAACCTGAAACATAATAATTTATATTATCTAAAACAAAATCACTACTTGCGATTAAATTTATGTATTGGCGGCAAATGCAATATTAGCTGGTTTCACTTTTAAGTGTACAGTATATTTAAATATTCGAGTAGATATAACTTTCTAGCGTAATAAAAATTGTTTATTAACTTTCCCAATAGCTTTGTTTACAACACAACATCATCGCAATTCCTAAAGGCAGATCAAATTATAAGCTGATACAAAATATGGAGCATACTATATTGTAGTAATGTGAGTGGCAATTACAAAACTTTTTTGCGCTACTGACGCTCATCAAGTTTTTGTCAATTGATATCTACATGTAATCGGATACGTTTCGGGCTCCACCCGGTATAGTTTGTTTTTAAATAAGTGAGCGATATAAAGATGCCTGCTTACTAATTAAGTAAACAGTACAGTCATATTCGAACATAACATGAATGAAAATATTCCTATAACCAGACGAGTATTGCAGTGAGCGGACTTGTAAGTGTACAACATTCTACCGGTAAGTAGGTACAGGATTAAGTATTATGGTGCAACAGTTTCACAAACTAAGACACCAGTAAGAGCAGATACGTAGAAATATCGACTGTCTATAGTGATCACTGATCAGTGTTTGACGTTCTAAACAATGAAAATAGTGAATACTCTGTAGGTACATCGAATTGCCAAATTATACAATATATAGTCTATTGTTCACCAGAAAACAATACAAAAATCGTACATCAAAGCAATAATGTACAACGGGCGGTCTTATTGTAACATAATATATACTAATATAATAAAGAGGTAAAGTTTGTGACGGTGTAGGGGGTAATCTCTGGATCTGCGGCACCTATTTTGAAAATTATTTAACCAAAAGAAAGCCACTTCATTTGTGATATATTTTTAGTTAAAGTTTCCACGGGAACGGGATCTACGCGGATGAAACCGCGCGGGACAGCTAGTATTTATAGAATTACTAGCGGCCCGCCCCGGCTTCGCACGGGTGGACTTTTATACCCTACCCCTGCCCTACCCTACCCCTGCCCTACCCTACCCCTACCCTAACCCTACCCCTACCCTACCCCTGCCCTACCCCTACCCTACCCTTACCCCTACCCTACCCCTACCCTACCCCTACCCTACCCCTACCCTACCCTACCCCTACCCTACCCCTACCATACCCCTACCCTACCCCTACCCTACCCTACCCCTACCCTACCCCTACCCTACCCCTACCCTACCCTACCCTACCCTACCCTACCCCTACCCGAAAGTATCCTATGTCCTTCTCCCAGTTCTTAGCTACCTCCCTACCAATTTTCAGCCAAATCGGTTCAGCCGTTCTTGAGTTATAAATAGTGTAACTAACACGACTTTCTTTTGTTTTTAAAATGTATTCTGCTATTCGGTACGGAAACAAATCAAAAACCATGGCAATCGGTCCAGCCGTTCTCGAGTTATAAGTGTTGTAACAAATACGACTTTCTTTTATATATATAGATAAACAGTAAACATTAAGAATACAAAATACTTGTGAACGACGACTCAATGAAGGTCTTCTTTAATGTCGTCATTCTTCAGGTAGTCCGGTTAATCTCGCAGATATCATATTGTCAACTGGGGATTATAAATATCTATACTAGAGAAACTTAATGGATTACCAGTGCGTAACTCATAAATAATATACTCACTAAAATATAATATTAAATGATAATGACGTGACAATAAATCAATTATGATAATTTACTACAACATATAGGCAATTAGACTTAGACACACGCCATGGATTTCCTAAATGAACCCACGAGCGGTCCTTTGAAGAACCCACAGACCACCATTTGCTTTATGTAAGCCTGGCAGTTGCTTAACACTGCAGCAGGTGGCATAATTTATACTATAACGATATAAATGTCACTCGGCCCTTTTCGGAATCTACTTTCCAATACCAGTCAGTATTCAGTCCAGGTCAACGGTTACCTTATAGAATTCCTGAATAAATGAGATGTTCTAACAGGTTCACCTTATCACCATAACATTATGCGAATGTTAATTCTCATACTATTAAAAATTTAAAATCAAGTTTTTTTAAAGACTATACTGGGTACATCTTATATTATACTTTAAGATATATAGAGAGAGAGAGTGGCCATCAGTGATTACTGTGAGTTTAGCCATATGATTTTTTTGTTACCCAAAGATAATTTGTTCGGAATTTGAGTTTATTGTGTATCTGTGAATTTAGTATTTGTAAAGTCCCCAGCGAAACAGGGAAGAAAGAGAACAGTTTCCCTAGTGTGGGAATTGTCTCTTCAAATAAAAAAAATAAAAAGAAAGTGACAGATTTCATACAAATATTTCCTTTGTGGCTTGTAATTATCATAGGACAAATATGAATATGTAGGTAGTTCTGAGAAAACATTACAGTATTTGATCATGTTAGGCTAGTATATGACTATTGACGCACTTGTGGGTAAAATTCGCGCAAACACTTACATTTCTGATATTACTACTATAGTTGTGGTTAGAATACAGTTGCAATTTACCAAACAAATGTAATGAATCATTTACGACTATGTATTAAACTGTAAAAACAATCGTTAGGGAGTTTCCGTGAAAGTATGTAATATTATTATGTCCAAGCTAATTCATGCTCTGACTATTTTTTATGTTCAAAAATAACATAACATTACTTTTTACCTTTAAATATGGTAATTGATATCTTTGTCTAATATAACCGAACTGTGTAACTAATTTTCTAACCTTGAGAGTCTGCTCTATTAGTCTTATAAACTCAAACAAAAACATTATCACAATAGATTATTACTGTTATTAGAAAAAACTAATAAAATAATTAACTGTTTACAGAAGTGACTCTAAATGTTAAGGGCGGTAATTACCTCATTAGATAGGTATGTAACTAAGGATATTTTGAACGTGCCTTAACTATTGTAATGATGTTTATCACTGCCAGTTCTTAGTCAAATCTAAAACTAATTTGTGTCTAAAGAATGTTAACGAGCCATGACGTATAGGAGACATATGTTTTTAACTGTTACTACTAACAGCATTTTGGAACCAAATTTCATATTAATTTATGCGCATGACATTTATTTTAAAAAATCGGAATAGAGTAGAATTAATAAGGTTTTTAGAAAGCTACATCGCTTAAGGTGAATTAATATATGGCCTTGATATCGAATCAATACAAGGTTGGTCCTACATTTAAATATAAATATATGTATACATATTAAATGTCAAGATCAATGTTATACGATAAATCTGAGTTTCAAATACAGAGAGGGTGAAATTACAATAAAACTGCACGACTTCCTTTCAAGATATTTCACATTTCATTTAGAGTCTAAATTCAGATCGCTCGAAGCGAGGTCGTGCCTATATTGGAGGTGTGAGTCACGTTGTGATGACGTCACGGGGTGTCGGGGCGCGCACCCCAACCTGGCGTCACCCTGCGTGACTCAATGTCGCGACCCTGCCACCCCGCCCAGACACAATAAATATAAATTGATAACGTACGAGACACCTTACCAAAATAGAATGTATTTTGGCATATAGGTAAGTTATGACATTCTTATCAAGTACAACAAAATAAACAAATATTGGCTAAAATGTAATCGTTATCACTGGGTTCATAATATGATTTCACACAAGTTATCTCTATATTTTCGGACAGCTTCCGTCATCGTTTATCTAAATAGGTTGAGTTGTATCATACTTTTATTCAATAGTAATTACAAAAACGTTAAAAACATTGCTACTTTTGTGTCATTAGTAAAAAGAAACTTGCCAAATGCATAAAATAAGTACCATTATTTTAAACGTCCGGGGCGCCTATAGCATTTAATAGAATCAGTAAACTACATTTGCAATTTTTATCGATTTATATTTCCTCGACTTTTATAAAATACCTTTAGTAAGAAATTAAAGTTGATTCGCTGTTTGAACGAAGTCGCTTACTGAGTCTGTATCTATCCCTCTGCATTGTTAGATCGTCAAAACTTCGCACGGTTTTGATGCTTCAGAGACATTATCCCGAAAGGAAATAAAATAACAATAATATATTGATTTCAATAATTAGTATGACTACTAATATTCTGTCGTGAGGTCCAGGCTTGTTCGCCAAGGATAAAGTCTGCAGGACAACTTATTTCCATATTTTACCGTGGCTACATGCTGTTGGTGTCCTTTTATTACGTAAATGTCAACGTAATAAGAGTACACAAAGAGCATATTAATGAAATAAACAAACAGAGGACTATTTTTTAACTCTCTACTCTCTATTCGAGGCACGTCCAAAAGCACTTGCAATTTTACTAACATAACCATTTCACTTTCTTCTTCGCAAACAAAATATAAATTAACTTACACAACATATTACAAAACAATGACCATTAAAAATAATTTAAATAAAAAAGTGTTTCGGTATTGCTTCATAAATATTATTGACATGTTAAATAACTTCCAAACAATAAATTTAGTCAATAAAATTTCGCAGCCAACGTTTTTTTATTGTTGGATATTTAAATTAAACAAACTACCTATACGGATGGCATATTCTCCATGCAAGTGGCCAACACAATGAACTCTTCGTGAGCAAATATTTTAACGTGATAATGCTTAAAATAAACTTGACAGTATTAAGTTTAGCAAGTAAGTTTCGATGTCTGACCTAGTGATAAACTGGTACAGAAAGGGGTGTTAATAATAGAAAATAATTTAAAGAGCACACAGCAACAGTTTAACTATATTATTATGTGCTGTCTATATGTAATATCTAAATATCTAAACCTCAAAGATAAAAAACGTATGTTCTGTGTCTGTAAATTCTTGTGAATATCAGTACATACTTTAAGGTTTAATTTACAATGTGATATGGTATATCGAGAACACCGTGCCGAAATCGTAGCGTCGCAATAATTTAATACTAGAAAAAGTTATCAATTATTATGTTATTGCCTATTTTAATAAAAGCAAAACCAACAATTCGTACTGATACTGAATATCATATACGATTTTTTTGGCACTTTCTACACTTGGTAAACTTATCTGCACATATTCTTGCTTATGCAATTTAAAAGACAGGAATAAAATTAATATTATCAATTCTGTTCAGCTAAAGAGAAAACTTTATTATTACGTCATTTAAATACATGAGACATGTTTTAATCATGAGTGAAATAAGTAATCATGGTGCAATAAAAACCGCATTGAGAATACTGAACAAGCCAACGGACTTTCATTTAAAATTTATGTTATATATCGTTATGCTCTCTAGATAAACGATCCATTTGTATGATGGAATCTGCACAATAGAATAAATAGTGAATACACTTGGTAGCAATTACTTAGGCAAAATAAGTAAGAATTTGTGTGACAACAGAAAGTAACATAGTTGCCTATCTGTTAAGGAACATGCACTTATCTAATAATGTTGACTAATTTATATTATAATTTAGTAGTACAAGTAAAAATATCTTAGCTGAAACATAAAGGAACAGATAGGTACAACTACTACTATATTTATATACTATTACTATTCTCTATTAGGGGCCATCCATAAAGTACGTCACATTTAAAGGGGGGGGGGGGGGTATAAAGGGGGGTCCTAAGTTTTGTGACATCACATTTCAAATTAAAAAAAATTGAATCGCGAAATTTGAAATATTAATTAAAACTAAAATATAATTTCAACTCTTCTCTATATGAATATACGGTTTGAATTGTTTTGTTGACAAGTTCATACCCGCTCTAGTGACAGGCCGCACGTGCCGACTATGAGTCCTTTGACTAATGCCGCCAAACGCACCGCACCTCGCGTGATTTTATGATTTTCGACGACTTTCGCCGAGTGAACGACGTCGTTTTTTTAGTTCTGCTATTTTGCCGATACAGATACTTTTTTACAACTTATTTTAATTAAACAAGTTCAAAATGAACAAGCAGATAGTTCTAATCTTTACCGTAAACTGTATGAAACTTACAGTGCAACTTATGCTGATAAAAAAACAGCATATACAAGAAGTTAATTCATTAATTCCTTATGGAAAATTTTGAAAAGTAGTGAAAATATTGAAGGTCAAGTGGAATCTAAAATCAAAGAGCTGCTTTTTTTCGTCAATGATAGTTACTACCCCAGCGTCGAGGGATACTTGTGTAAGCGAACTTGTGGCATCTGTGGTCTTTATTTTGCATCACATAAAGTCAATAATCAACCCAAACAACTACATAAGAAGCAGCAAGTTTTACCCATTGCAAAGATTCGTCCTCAAAGAATAGCAGCTAGACGTGCCAGAAAAATTCTTTGTTTGGATGACATAAATGATGATGCCATGTGGTTGGATGAAGAAGATGTAGACACCACAAATATTCCTACCTAACGTTAACAACGCCAATGAGAACTAACTGACTTCTATGCCAATTATAAATAATTTAAAGGAATGGATTCAGAGTCCATGGACTGAAGACAACTAAGTTGCTTTTTTTTTTAATTAATATTTTATTGATTTGTTATTTTTTCAAATATTTGATTTTGATTTCATAAAAAAAAGTAATTTAAATGGAAATAAAACTATTTGTGGAACTGCTGTTTTAATTTAAAAATTTTAGATGTAAAATTGCAAATTTGTGACGTCACACTAGGGAGGGGGGGTTTTCACAAATGTGACCACCTGTGACAAGGAGGGGGAGGGGGTCTCAAAATCATGAAATACGTGTGACGTACTTTATGGATGGCCCCGTTAGCTATAAGTAGATTTCGCAAAAGACGTTTATTTTATCGAAAACAAATGTAGTGCTGATGCCAACGACATTTCATAAACTCAATCTCTAGAATCTTGATAATTTTTTTGGAATGTGTTCACACGAATACCTAGTTGTTATTTATGTAGAGGTAGGGATTATCCACGGCACGTGGCGGTGGAATAGTATAGTAAGGAAGGGTTTCCTTTAACCCCTGTTATTTATAACTCAAGATCTCAAAAGAGGAAAACTCGTACATTATTTACAAAAAAAAAACTTGCGAATAAACGTTTACTGGCAAATCGTTCACGGTGCATGCACGGACAAGGCCTTCATAACATATACAAACTGTTAAATTGTGAAAGTCGCACACGAGATCTACAAGGTGCAACGACTCTGGGTAAAACTATGCCAATCACAGATATTACATAAGAAATGATCGATTTGTTGCCAAATTGAAGCATAAACTTTGTAATTAGATTTAACAGGTCAAATTTCATTACAGTCATTACATACATTACCAGATGATTTTATACAACAGTTGTATGAAGTCATAATTTGAGGCGTAGATCAATAAGTGAGCTTTTATAACGGCATGTATTTGAATTTATTCAGTCAGTATAACGTATTGAGATGTTATGATGACGATGACTAGAGAAAATAAACTTTTAGCTTTATAAACTATTGCAATAAATACTTTTTAAAATAATTTGCGTCTGCAATTTTGTAGGCACACCACATCCAAACTCGTGAAAAGTTGAACAACTAGTGTAGTACAGTTGCGCCAGACTGAGCGAAAAAGCTATTGAAAAAGTTGCAATCGCAGAATATTCGCTAGCCATAAAACTATTAACAACTGTAGTTTAATCTGTTTGCTTCGATCTTCTGAATGGGTTTGGAATTTTCGGAAGGATTTAAACGAACGTACTTTAAAATTGAAATAGTTATTTGTTAAGGGTGAGTTCATATATTTCTTAGAAATTTATTTTAAAACCTTTTGCCTGATGATTACACTAGGAAATTCCCAGCAGTAGAGTCCGTGAGGAATACGCACTAGGTACGTGGGAAGGCGGACGAAGACAGACGCGGGCGCATTGTGCCAGGCCTGGATACTAAAAAAGTTTTTTGTCATTCTATTGCTCATTGTTAAAACACAAAGGGCTTGTTTCCTGCTATTAAGTTCATACTCCGCACATTACAATAGAGTAAATAGAAGTAAAAAAGCGGTTATAGTTTATTTTCAAATACAACATTTCGAATCATAAGTCAAATTGATATTTTCTAATTGTGCCTGTACCAGTGCCAATTGTGCCAAAGCCAATAATCAATAAAAAAAATGCTTATCGATTATCAATATGTTTTATTACTATTTTTGACAAGAAGTAGGTGTCTTACAGATTATATGTGCGTTATAACATTAAATATTTTACGAGTATGTTATTACCATAAATAATATTAAGAGTCTAAACTTTATTGCAAATGACCGGGTAATATTTTCGAAAATTTAGCCTCATTTTTGAATGAATTTGAATAATAATCTGAACCTAACGGTATAAACACCGTGGGACCCCATTTTTTTAACTAATCGTAATATCAGCCCAATAGAACTTGCTTTAGCTAGACATACATCGTAAGTATCTCGTTAACTTCGATTCCATACCCTTGCGAGAGGGACGCATGATTGGATTAGGGGCCCTAAGATTTTCTACCCCTATGAAGTATCATGGGGAGAATGTAGGAATATTTAATGCAAGTAAAATCGAAATGCCTACCTAAATACTACGACGCACTTCATATTAGATTTAATGTTTTGTACCCACGTCAGTGATTGTTATGTTTACGCAGTCAAAACCTCTAACAGCCGGGTCTGTAACGCGTGTTTATTTAGAATTCTCCGCTATTTCAATAAACTATATTCCCATAACGATCCCCTTCGTCATTGGTAATATTGGTACCTGCTTGCCATGAGTTACCATTGATAGTTCTTAGAACAACACACAGTACGTATGGTCGCAGAATGTGGTTCAAGCACGAGCCCCGGGCCATTGTTAATACACGCTTGTTTCCGCTTTTTCGTGGAAAAATGCAAGCGCATTGTTGGAAAGTAAACGTAAGCATACACGGTGATTTTAAGAACAACGAGCATAACAAAATATTCCATTAAAAATAATATAATTGCTCGTTACACTGTAAAACATTGAAATGTTTATGTACTTATTTCGACGGAATATGAGTGGAGGACGGGTGTTGTCAATAATGACCGTCAGACTGGCGCCGCCACCGGCCGGTTGGCTGTCCACAAGGGCCCCACTGTTCTTAAGGATTCAGCGTGAGTAGTGTAATTACTCTAACGCGTATTTACCCGACCTCCCGCAGGCACATTCAGCTATTAAACTTATATGATAACTATACATATTATAGGTACAAAAAGCTTGAACGTATAGGAACGAATCTAAATAAAAAAACTTTTTACGACTATGTCATTGATTGGTCCATCCATTATTAAGAAATTAAATAGTTTTCTTCGAATACGGATATTATTCCAGTGATAATTATTATTTATATTTAAGGCTTTTAATTTCCTATCACAAATTATAAATAAAATTATAAGAGAAGATATAAGAAATATATTTTAAATAAACACGTAAAGTTGTGAGAATAGAAACCAAGAATGCATACCCGTATATCAGATACAATACTAGGTATTGTGGCAGATGTGCATAATTTCACAGTAGAGCGGACGCGGGTCCGGTCAGAAGGGTCGGACAACCGCAGCAGGTGTAATGACATCGTACGCCGATTATAGGCCCTACCTTACCCACTATAACATAGCAACATTATCATAAAATAAAATATAGCGTAGAATTCATGCAAGAATAATGTAAAGTACGTACCCAATTTAATAAAAAATCCTTACAGTTAATATTATAAACACGAAAGTTTACGAGTATGTGTGGATATATGTTTGTTATTCTTTCACGAAAAAACTACAGAACGGATGTGACTAAAAGTTTTCATTTGGATAGTTCATAAGCTGGATTAACATATGGGCTACAAAACAGTACGCTCCAACCCACTGGAGCAGTGTAACTAGTGATGTATAAGACAGTATTCCTACCTATACAGGAAGGTATACATTCTTAAAAAAATGTTTCCAACACTATCCAAATGGCCCCTCTGTGACGTCAACACTGCCGAAAACTACTGAGCTATTTCGGGTTTAGAGGCGCTTATATTATGATGACTGAACTGGCAAAAACGTGTGGCATTTCAAGTGGTCCAAATAACGCTATTAGCGAACGATCAATGCTAAAATTACACACAAGCACAAGAATCATAAACATCGAATGCCTCATTAATACCTATGGAAACCAACGACGATACCTCTTGTGTGATTTATTTTTTCTATATTGGTTTGTGTTAATATTTCCCACGAGACGACATTCAGATGATGGTCCCATGTTACACTACCAGTCATTGATAGCGACATACAATGCGATCTTTGATACAAACTATGCTTCCTACCATAATGTTACATTTACAGTGTAGCACTTCAAACTTGAGTTACTTATAAGTAAATTAAAGAAATATCACATATCAATTGTAAACAAAATATAAATAGTGTTGAAAGCGCAAGTTAAAAATAACATTCAAGATACTTAATGAAATCTACCCGGAAGAATATACAACGGATCGGATGAGCAAGAGTGCATTAACCCAACCAATGGTGTTACTCACAATTAACAAACTAAATATGTAACACGCAGGTTCCCTGCTACTGAAAGATATGTGAGTAAACAAACTCATTTAAAAAACCTTGATAAAGTTATTTAAAAATATACGCGGTTACTGACACTTATATATATGCTTACTAAAGCTGTTTGTAAAAACAAAAAAATATGTTGCCACTTATCTGTTAATTTTTATATGTACATCTTATTTACTTTCTTAATGTGATCAAGATTGATCAACCACGATAAGTAAAATATAAATCAGTGATACTATGTTATATCTACGATGTAAGCTCCCTCCATTGTGTATCGATTTTATTAGTATATAAACTATCCGATTGTTAATCAACTACAAAACTAACTGCTAACTAAATGCATGATTTATTTTTATTACTGCACAATGACCATAAATAGTTGTGAGTAGTGTTACCTGTATATACATAAAAGAGTGGCTCAGGCGCAAAACGTCTCTTTCGCAAAATGTCCCCTGGGCGTAAAACGTCTCTTTCGCAGAATGTCTCTTTCGTAGAATGTCTCTTTCGTAAAATGTCTCTTTCGCAGAATGACTCTTTCGCAAAATGTCGCGCCAGGGACTTAAGAATAACATTTTGATTTTCAAAACAAAAAATAATTTATTAAAATTATAGTGCAGTTATGATGTTAAAATGTTGGTACTTAAATTAACTTAAGAATGTATTCCAAATAAAAACATTTTGCGAAAGAGACGTTTTGCGCCTGAGCCAAAAGAGTTCTTCGTTTATTAATATTTAATCTTTAATTTCATGTAAATATAAGTAATTAGAATTAAATGATAGTTACAGATAGAGATAGTAGATTTAGTAGAGAAATAGTGGTGACATACATAGTCATGGTCCATGGTTTTCAAGTAAAACCTTATTGCTTTAATAAATTATAGTCTATACTCTATGCATTTATATCTTCTTTCTGGCACTTAATCTCAACATCAAGTAGCATCAAAACAAGTGACGCATACAATGCTTTCATTGCTATGTGAGAGTACGATTAGGGTATTATAGATGTAAACAAACGATCAAAAAAAGGCAACATAATACATTGATAAGCAAGCCGAGTTAGTTTTTCCAAACAATTTTTGAGACAAATCGGTTTCTTAGCTGACGTACATTCCTTTCACAATTGAACCTTGAAATGTAATGGCGGTAAGCAGCTGCACATAGTTCAGATAGGTGTACGTTGTAAAGACCACTACATCACTTGAAGGTAAATTCTCACGCGGAATGCGCGCGCTATACTACCAACGATACCGTCGAAAGAAAACAGATGACGCCTCGACTATTGTTTGAACGATCACATGGAACCTTCTGCTCCTCAATTACGTATGGATGGTATACGTAACTTCAAACTACCAAGAATTTGAAGATATAGTACGTAACGCTAACTTTAATCTGCTTTTGTATTTATATTAAATACTACCCGTATTACCGTTGAACCATGCTTTGTACAATAGACAGTTCCAGGTAGGCGTGATGGGAACAACAACATTTAATAACGTTCACCTGCACCGCACTGTGGAATGTGAATGAATGGACATAGTCGTAATGTGATGAACTTACAGACGATAATTCGGTGTGATCTTAGGAATCGTTGCCGCGTCGTCAGTACCTTTCACTACAACCGCCAAGACGTAAATGTGTTCGGTACTCGGCATTCGGTACTCATAAATAAATTTCTAGAAATATCACAGCTAACAATGCGTGGCCAGTAAATTAAGGTAAATAGCTAATCTCGGTTTGATATCACGGCCACGTTAGCCATCATAAGCATGAGAAATTGTATGAAAGCGAGTCAAGTGCGACGGTTGCGAGTGGAGGTGGAGCGCGACACATCAC
Source organism: Nycteola revayana (assembly GCA_947037095.2). Lineage (NCBI taxonomy): Eukaryota > Metazoa > Arthropoda > Insecta > Lepidoptera > Nolidae > Nycteola > Nycteola revayana. The sequence continues at coordinate 8,859,855 of OX344845.2, read as the reverse complement.
CCACTTGCTGCGAGGGAGGTCCGGTCCGCTCCACCTCGCCACTTTCGCCCATAACACGACCATCATAATTGACAACAGATGTTAATTATGCTGCCTATTCGTAAATTCGTTACAAGTATTACCAATAAATTAATTTCATACTATGTACTTACTTCAATATGATTTTAACACTTGATTAACGTGATACAATAATATTATCATTCCATCAATTATACATTTAAATGTTGACCAGTGACAAAAAATTAGATATCTTCGACTCCTTAAGAACTTCATAACTTAACAAGACATAATCACATAACGCCATAACTAAACACGTTCACTGCAAGAAAACCCAAAGAAGTTAACATAAAAGTTGGTCACAAGATATCCCGTACGCAATATGACGTTGGAAAAGATCGACGTACTCAAAGGCATTCGTTATAACGATAATATCTTTATAGCAGCCAGTGTTGCGAATACGTATATGTATAAGAATCAAGTGCTATAGATATAATACACAGAGTAATATTCATATGGCCTTGTATGAACAGTGGAATATTCTGTTATGATTGTAACCAGCGGCAGCAGAGGAAACAATTTGAATATACAACCCTAAATCGTCACTGAAGAAATCAAAATTGAGATGATGTCACGAATGCAATTTCAATTTGAATTCAATATCTATGCGCATCTTCATGCTTAACAACTGCGCAACGATAGACTATGCTAAACCGGTCGTCTATCTTTAACCTCTTACAACATCGTAAATAATATGGAGAAATACTCAGACGAAGCATTTACACTGACTATACGATGAAGTAACAATATACATAAATGGAAAATCAACAAATAACATTAAGTCGTCGCAACGATGCATTCGACTGTAAGTTTTTATCTTATCAGCAAAATGTGGTTTATCTTTGAACATTCTCACGATTGACTTGAGATTTTGAAACCAGAACGTGCTATTATTATAGTTCTAAGTTAGAAGATAGCAGGATGATAAATGGATTGGCGATATAACTTACCTGTTGGTTCATCTGCACAGAGTTCATGGTATTATTATGTCCATTCCTTCGCAACTGCCTGCCTCCGTTCCAGTTAGATTGAAGCTACAGGAAATGGATCCAATACCAACTAATGGTTTTGTAAACACGAGTAATGGGCCCAGGACGGTCCCTTCGTGTAGAGTTTCAATCGATAACACAGCCATTACTCATTTAACTGATATCATTTTAAATACCCTGCTTTAACGTAGCGGCAGAAGGTACGTAAAAAAATGAAAAATTTCTATGTATGATTTCATCAATTTATATCGTTTGACTGATTATTATAAAATCGTTATCTATCGGAATAAACAATACCCATAACAATAAGTTGATACCTCGCGAATTTAACAAATATAATCTTATCATTTTTGATTAACGTACTGGCAATTTGTAAATTATGCTAAAAACGATCCGTTAAAAGAGTAACTAACGTGCTATAAATTTTGCGTAACAATTACGCAGTCCATTGATAGAACGAAAACAAATGATAATTAGTACGTCTATGTTTATGCAGAGTCTAATTGGTTGCGGAAAACTAGTCTTCAATTCTGCGTCAGATGATTTCCGCAATTTGTCAGTATGATCATATAGACCTTCATAATAATTTGAACTTTTAGTTACACCGTAACTTGCTGCAAAAATTGCAGATTTTCACAGATTTTACACCAGAAAATAATAAATACGTAGTATTTAAGGAATTTTTGGTGTCCCATCAACATCTTTGTGCAAAGAAGACAATACGGTTATGAAAAACTATGCCATGTTACATTTTTAAAAGTCCTAAGTGTGAATGATGAGAATGTAATTTTTAGTCACGGCGTCGTAAAGTGAATAACCTCGAACTTGAACGGGGAAACAGTTGCCACATGTAAACATAGGCAGCAGCAGATGAAACTATTGACGAAAGGTGCAGCCCGCAGAGCACGTGCCACGCGGAGAAATCAAACCCGAAACAAACTCAAACATATGGAGCTAATGCCTATTTCTATTTACATTGAACAACCACAGTTTATATTATTCTCCTATTAATGCATATTGCTCGTTTAGTTTTATGCTAGGTACGCTTATAAACTGTAAAAATATTAATTACTCCACTGTTGGATGTATGTAACTTAAATAAGATGAAGCTCATCGAACACAGGAAAGCAACCCGATCTGTCTTGCAAGATGACAGGATTGCAACGCAGATAACCTGAAGTAATATTAACTAGTACGATTAACACACCTTGTTAGTTCACGTGTTTCAAACTTCCTGGACAAGCTTACTAAGTAATGCGTCACTAATGGTTTTGCAAGAACTGCTTTTCTTTACTGCGTAATGACAACATTCCTTTACCTACAAAATAATAAGATAATTCCTTGAAAGCAACTCCTTAGTTTCATTTCGACCGAAATACGCAAATCGTAAACACAAAATGTATGTGTCTCAAGTAAGTTGAATATGTTGTTATTTGTTTAGATTAAGCTATCCATCAACTATAAAGATACAAAAAACAAGCAACTTGTGTTTTGTTGACAAGATGTATTTACACGTCAAGTCAGTCAGGGCAAGTCAAAGTCAAGGTACCTATTTCTGACACTTTAAATTATAAGAAAATGATTTGGAATTGTAACCGGAAGTTGGATATAAATGATTATATTTAAATCAATACTCCTAATATCAATACACGTTCAAAACATTTTAAAATATGGGTAAGTTTATACCCCTAAGTGAAAATTGGTACGGTCTCTATTTCATATACATAAACCCATGGTAAAAATAAACGCAGTAAAAGTCGGTTCAGGAAACTAGTGATAAAGAAATTCAAACATTTATTATGTATGAACTCACTCACTCCCAAGACTTACGAGTGAAAAGCAAAACTTTCACACCTCACGACGACGAATTTATGAATAGGAAGATAATATTTTGTATCAGATTATGCAAGCTTGCAATTATTCTAAAACTTAGTATGTAAAGCTATAACTAAATTATGATAATTATAGGCAGATTTCATATTCATACTTCATAGTCCACTTCATGTATGAATGCTCTAGAGTGCACAAGAGTTTCCAAGCCGCATTTAGCAATCCAGCGTGCGTCAGATCAGAAGTACCAATCTAATCGCTCCATAGCTTTTTGATTGTTCACATCCATCAGAACTCATACATACATACGATTACAAGGTTTACATTGTTTTCACATGGGCTCTCTAAGTTGCTTGACTCTGATTGGTAAATACTCTTTAGGAGCGTTGTTCTCTTCCCACTTTGTGAGAAAAAATTAAATCTTGCGTCATGTTTCGTACGTAATTCCATTTACGAAAGCTGTTTTAAATACATTTGTAATGGTAAAAAAAACTTGAACTTTTCACTATATATCTTTTGGTAATACAATCCATGTTTGCAATGCAAGTTCATATTGAATATGCATGTATGTGTTTTAGAAGATTTGAATAAAACAGAACAATCCTATAAAGGTCAACATGTCCATAACAAAGAATTCAGTTGGTGTTCATCTTGATTTAATTAAAACCCAAGATTCGACCAATAGTAAAAGATTAAGAACAAATTGAAACTTTTCTCTGATAAAAGCTAGGCATGATTTATCTAGGTATTTAGTTATTAGCAAAAAATATCTGATGACAGACCCAATGCATGTCATTTAATAATAATATTATTTTTATGACATATCGTTACGAATATACTAGCAATGAGTAGCAGATATACTCAAACGTGTGGGATAAGAATAATACAATTCGCAAGATGCTTAAAACAACTGGACAGCAGTTGGACGTATTAAGTTTAACTATATGAACCTTATAACGACATGAATAAATTTGCTTTTAGCATGGCTTTGTTAACGTTATACTTACCCATTATTTGGCGCGGTCCTGCTTATTCTGGTCGAACCGGTTCCACGCCTGGTTCTGTGACTGGACCTGCTACCACTCGCCAAATGAGTCGTGCGCGCGCCTACGTCGCAAGTCGCAAATATGTTATGGCAACGTGGATTCGAACAAACAGAAACTTAACAATTTTCGACCAAAGGTTACCTAAAATGCTTTGTTAACTAAAGAAACAAAAGTTAAAATGCAAAGGACCTTGAAAGTAGTGATATCGACTAACGGCGCAGGTGTGGCTGCCATCAATATTGAGGGTGAGACCTTGAGGTCGCACCTAGAATCATTTACAACTGTATTCAATTTAGAGTGCCCAGATTGTTTTGTGGGATTGTATGTCTCACATTAAATAAATTGCAAAGCAACAAGTTTTGATAATCGTTTCAATATCTGTTTATAACGTCTTTTTTCTAATTAAAAGGCTAGACGGCTTCCAAAAAGATTATAGCTACCCATTTTATGTCTTCCTACTCATCAAATAAATTGCTTAGATTTAATCGGTTTCACTTTCGGCTATTTATTAAACTACTATAGCTATTATCAACTTTTATGATTCATATAAACAATAATCATAGGGAATATAAAATGATTCGATATAGGAAAATGGAATTTAATTTGAGAAACTTTAGGTTCAGTTAAACACTATTTACTTAGAAATAGTAACTGAAGTGATAAAAGGAGACATTAATAAGCATGTATGCGGCTATGCGGACGAAGCTATTTTATTTGTTGTTAACTATACAGCCTCAACGCTAACTGTACCTTTTCCATATATGTAAGTAAAATTAAATTATTTGGTTTTACTCAAAGACTTGAACCGGCGCGGAAATTGAATCAAGCCCAGCTTATACCGCGAGGCTACGGAGGCGTACTAAAACGATACGTTCGATGATAAATGAGTATTACAAATATTACAATAGTATGATACCTATGCTATGTTATGTAGTGTGTATAAGATACATAATTCTTTTTTTTAATTGAAAACAAAGTTAGAGTCCTATTCTTTGACACAATGTTCGTTCATTGTTTAAGGCGCGGGCCCACCGCGGTGCACGGAGAGGCTACGCACGTGTATTAAGCTTCGCTTTGGAAGAAAATGTATGTGGTTGTGTCCACTGCAACCCACGGAGAGGCTACGCATGAATTGACGTTTTTCATACTAATTAATACACGCAGCTAAAATGGGTCGCGCGCCCGTGCACAGCATGCACCGCGGTGGGGCCGCGCCTTTACAATGAAAAACATTTTGATGGTGAGATCATCGTCAATCGGGTATCCGTAATAGGTTGCCACCTTTTTACCATTCCAACAACCCACAAGTTGATTTGATTTACAATTTATCAGAATAAAGAAAGAAATGCGGAAGTGGCACTAAATAACTAGGTGTAGAAATAGTATCTTATTAAAAAACAACCAAACTCACTATTGAACAATCTGAACAGATATACTCCACAATCTCGTAACCTAGACGAAATATTGCTTTTTTATATTCTTTTATTAATTTAAAAGCGAGTCGACCTTTTGGAATTCGGTCAGATATAGGTGTACCTGTACAACCAATATATAAATTTCAATTTTAAAGTTTATGGTTTACTTATAAATTGCCGCTAGATTTCAGACTCAAGATTTTTCTGGTTTATGAACTATATCCTGAGTTTAGCAGTTTAGTAATGACTTAAATTGGTTTCTTTGTCTAAAAAAGCTTAACTTCTCTAAAAGCTAATCTTAGGTATAAATTTTATATAGGTACGTCAAAATAAGTTATTGCTTAGTTTGTATTAGCCAACTGCTAACTACATTGAGGTAAATTCTGATATTATTGTAAAACATACTTAAATGATATTTCCAGTAAGTCCATCATTCTTACCAATGCACCTAATAAAATACACTTGTTATGGATCTCATAACTAGTGTATTTTATTAGTAGTATTTTAGTTGTAAGTCGATGAACAACCAGCAAGTTGATAAAGGACAGTTCGTTACTATGAACATTTCAACTGATATTTTTCAGCTTTCAGATAAAATTAAACGATATATGAATGATTGACAGTTTTGCTGGAATAGGACGTATCCTTATTTGACATCAGGCTCGCACGAGTCCGTCTGCCAGACTAAGGCCTACAATATGCTGGAAATTGAGCATTTTAGTCCACAGTAACATTTACTTGATATCTTATGAAGCCAGTTTCTTATTACAACCTATTGCCCTAGTGACTTGGTGGTGTCAGCTGAAGCCAATAAAGCGCACACGTCATACCGAATACCGATGACTGTATACCTAATACAAAATTATCGTTACAAAGGTGCTTATTAATAAGTATTCTGCCAATAAAATATTTCACTTTCATGACTTATTCAAAGATGAACCTTCCCACACTAAATTGTAGTCATTCCATTCAATACTTAATATGTGTAAATTATACTGTATAACTAAATAACCAATGAATGAATATGAATCTACTTTATAATGATGATTATATGTACAAAACTACAAACAAATATATGTTTCGACACGTGTAAAAAATGTAGGTTTACTACACACATAAGGCAGCATCAAAGCAATCAATGTAACAGTAAAAATGTTCAAAGTTTAGGGGCAGGTTGTAAACGGCCATCCAACTGTTTAATGTTCGTGGTCGTAAACATTAATTAAACAAACCAATAATTAGTTATGATAGATAACCTTTGCCGTTTGTACTATTTAAGCCGGTGGTAATGCAATTCAGATTATTTACACTTTTTTGTGTAAGATTTAAGACTTGCCTACATCTATTAAGTAAATAGTCTCATACATATGTTATATCTTCAGGCTAGTGTCGCTATCTGTCTAGAAGCTATTTCTTAAGAATATTCTATATCTATACTAAAATTATATTACATAAAGAGTAAAGATTTTTGTATGTAAATTTCTTACAAATAAACTTCAAAACGGACGGAATTCGGCGAAAACATAGGCTATTTTTAATTATGAAATTCCCACGGGATCGGAAGCTACGCGGGTGAAATCGCGCGCGTTTAGTAGTATAATAGAAATGTGAGAGCCGGTATGAAACGAAACTACGGGATCATATGTTGACTGTTAGAAGTTAATTAAAAGGTTGCTGTACTATCTTTTAATTCACCAGATTTAGTAAAGAAGCCATTTTAAGAAGTACCTTAATATGTTTTTATTCCTCTCCATCTATTACTATAAAAATCATATTATAGGTATATTTTTTTATAGTTTTAAGAATGAAACTTGAACCTTATAATAGTATAATCTAATGATTTTCGTGTAGGCACATAGTGTCTTAGTAATTGGAGCCCAACACGGATCAATTACTCTTAACAAATGATGATATAACAGCCGTTTGATTGAATCTGAAGACTTCTCTTGGTTGTTTGCGTTGTACGTACGAATTTTAGAATTCGTTACCGTCACTTGGAAATACGTATGAGACACGCATTTAAAAAGAAATTCTATAAAAATTTTAGTTCGGAAACAATTTCAAACATTACACATTGTAAATGAATACATAATATAGGTAGTAGATTAGCTCAGTTCTCCGTATTCGGAAATCGAATCAGGTAACCGTACGAATGCGTCCGGTCTAAAGATTGAATTGCTGCTGATTTGATTTCGGTAACATATTACCACATAACAGTAAAAAAAAAACAAATAAATAAATAAATAAATAAATAAAATCTTTATTGGCATAAAAACACGTTACAGAAAAATGTGAGACCCTGGCTCCAGAGCTAGGTTAGAGTACCTGTATTTCAGGAGCCAGTGACTTCTTCCGTTTAGGTTACAATTGAGCAAGTTTTATGCATTAAAAGGTGACAAAATAGTTTTATATATCTTAAATTAAGTTCAATAGTTATTATTAAACATTTACTACTTAGGCACAAAAAATATAATTAGAAAATAAAATTAGAATAAAGATTAAAATTTAGATTAATAACTGAAATTAAAACAAAAATTAATTTTATAAATAAAAAATATAGTAGTACAAAAATAAAAGTATATAATAAAATTTGAATAAATTGCAATTCAGCTAGGGTGAACAAAGTAATATTAAAATTAAGGGTGCAGGTATGTTATGTGTATGTGGGCGTGGATGTGAGTGGGTGTGTGTACGTGTGTGTGTGTGTATTGGGGGTGTGTGTGTGTATGTGTATGTGTGTGAATACCATTTTTTTTTGTGTTCTTATATATTTATATTGATTGCAGTAAATTTTCAGTTGCGTTGTAGTCCTGTGTCAGTAGCCAGATTTTTACTCTCTTTTTTGTTTCACGAGTCGTAAGGGGATTTATGTTTAGGATTTTGTTTACTTTATTATATAGAAAAGCGGCAAGATAAACCCGCTGTCGCCCAGCGGACGCCGTGTGACAACGTAAAGGTAAACAAACGTTTTTTATAGTGCGCTTCTTATTACTCTGTGCATTATAAGGGGTAATACTGTGCTGCCTATAAACTACTTGCAGAATATAATTCTGTCTTACTGTGAGTACTTCACACTTCTCGTATAAGACTTTGGTGGGAAATCTAAAGGGTCTGAAAGTCATGACTTTAAGCAGAGATCTTTGGGCACGTTCCAGGTGAATCATAAAATTCTTGCACCCACCACCCCAAACAGTAACGATACGACCAATAAATAAATATATAATATAGGTAGGTACTAAGTATCATTCTTCTTAGCAAAAAAATACATCAGCATATTAAGCCCCCTTCTATTTATTTTATTACCTACAGAAGCTAGAAAGAATTCCGATACCGTGGTTATTATAACAATGTTTGACGAAGATTTTTGATAAACTTCGATTTTATGCTTGTAAAAAATGTGTATATATTAGCTAGGATCTATTTAATTACTTAAAGGTGGATTTCAATTCTGGCTAAATTTTTAGCACCACGAACTTATTGTGGTGCTAAAAATCCCATAAGCTCTGTTTATACTGCACTATGTTCGGTGTCTGACTGTGGCCGCTATCCAGGTCGCGTTACAAAACGCTTAGCGAACTAGTTCAGGGACAACGTGGTAATTGAATTGTATGCTTGCTGCACTAATGTCAATTTGTCGCTATTTTACTATATTTTTTCTTCAGCTATAGTGACCACGACAAAAACAGGCTATTTTGCAAACAGATGGCAATCAAGATAACTACCTAGCAAAAGGTCACCAGAAATCTATTCATGCAAATATTTATGTAAACACATGCAAACTTACGAAACTTTCACTAAGAAAATGTATATTAAAGCAATATAGTTATAAGTAACATAATTAGCGACAACCTTGCAAGGTGATTGGTTCGGTGCATTTTGTTTGAATTTCGCGAACCGAGTTACGTAATGATTTCGTTTTCTTATAAATAATATGTATCAATATATCCTAACGCAAAATTAAGATATTTTGGACAGTGTCATATCGTCTAACTTTAGAGAACACCTTTTAGTGTGAATTTGCAGACTTGAACGATTAGCAGACCATATCAAATAGGTCTCGAATCAACTAGGTATACCCATGAAGTCGCATAAATTTGACATTCTTCAAAGAGAGTCTGTATACTTAGAGAGTTCCACGTCTACTCTTGGTATGCCAGCTCCTCAGAGGAATCTTTCGGAGAGCACCAACATAATGATACATCAAATGGACCATTTCACAACTAGGCAGCAAGTGGAGCGGAATGCGGCCCGCCACCGGCCTTGCCGCTTGCCAACACTGACCACTCTCGCACACTTACAGCCAAATAGATACATACAGTATTATCGACGATAAAGAGATCGTTTTCTGTACGCGCATCGAGTGCGATGACCCTAATGTCAATCATAGCTATTTATTAGCAAAGCAAACTAGTCGGCCGTCTTAAGCGTCAAAACCCTAATAAAGAGAAATTTCAAAACGAATGGTGGCCAGGCCACTTAATGTAGGTAAAAAAAAGGTGCAGTCCTTATACTTTCATATTTTGATTTGGAATTTAAAAATTTGCATTTTTGAGAATTGGTTGCCTAGTAACCCAGTTATATTCTACCATGTTATAAACATTGTGAATGAATAGAATTCTATTAGGCAGAATTATTAGAAGGACACCATCAATAAATTAAATTCTTTCTGATTGATTTCAATTGAGAACAGCATTTTTGCTCAGTGCTTTGTCGGTAGTGCAATGGGTAGGGATCGAACGGGCGACCACATTTTCGCTAGTATGACGTCCTAATCATTGGGCTATGGCCGCTTCTGTAGTTATGATGATTCAAAAATATGTATTACAGCATTTAACAAATTAACAAATTAAATTAGCACAAAAACCAAATCACTAAAAGATATAAATATGAATAATATAATAAACCCTTAAAACAGCAATCTTCACACTAGGGAAGCCCTTATTGTATACATCAACTCAATAACAAAACATAAGCAAACATTAATTAACAATTAAATCATAGCATTTTACACCTTTAGGAGGAAGGATAATTTTTTTATTTTATTTATCACTTAACAAAGTAATGCAAAATACTAAGTGAGCATTTAAAAATCTAAACGGAATCACCAATTCTAAGTGCATTAGAATTACATATTTTTATAGGTACAATGTTGTTATTAAACTAATAAATTAAAAAAAAACATTTGAAATTTATGCCTGCTATTCATGTATGACCATCATATACTTGTAGAACCCAGGATGTAAGTCTATCATGTAAGGTCCACCAGATTAGCACACAATACTTGAAAACATAAGTACCTATTCAAAGCACCAGCTATTGTTAGCATGGAGTATTTAGGTCAACTATAGTTATCTATACCAATATTATAAAGCTGCAAAGTTTGTTTGTTTGAACGCGCAAATCTCAGGAACTACTGGTTCGATTTCAAAAATTCTTTCAGTGTTGGATAGTCCATTTATCGAGGAAAGTTATAGTCTATATTTTATTTTCAAAAAAATTAGGGATCCGTAAGAAAATTGAGATTTTGTAACCCAAGGTGTATAATCGAAAACCTATTTATGCATGCACTGCAAAAACTAATGAAAATAGAACAAAATTATGTACTACGGGTTTGTAGGTCAAAAAAGTCATCATAGTTTAGCCACAATAACCGCTTTTATGTTCATAAAAAAATATTAAATCATCTGAAGAAAGAAACTATGTTAAATGTGTATCATAATATTAATCCTTATCCAAATTAAGCATTATGTTATCAAGGGTATTTATGTAGAAGTAAAATACTTTTTGTTTTATTCTAATCGGACATTTTGTTGAGAAATTATCATGAGTATAAAAACGCAAAGAATTGGTACCTAATAATGAGTTATTTGCTACTAGCGACTCGCCCCGGCTCCGCACGGGTACAATGCTGATGTATTACATATTACAAGGTTTATACATATGTATAAGCCTTCCTCTTAAATGCCTCTATCTATAAAAAAAAACTGCGTCAAAATCCATTACGTAGTTTAAAAGATTTAAGGCTCGAGCACACCAAATGCGTATGCGTTACTACGGCGTAATCACGCCGTAGACACGCGCGTAGCTACGGTGTAACCCGACGTCACACCGGGTTACGCATACGCTTACGCATCCGAGCCGAGTACGCAACGCACATGGCCTATTGCGTACCCGGCTGCGGCAGCCATATTTTATTCTGTTTTCGAAGGTTGTGTTGTGCGCGATGTCTGACATGACGAGGAAGAAGCAATATTAATACTATTGTGCCAGAATAATCCTGCGGAATATATATATTTATACGATGCATTTTTGTAGAATTTACTTTTTGGATTGTAGATACATTCATAAATACGCACAATTTCAATAAGTTTTTCTATTCATTATAAAAACAATACAAAACACCACTACGTGCCAGTATATTTGTAAAAAAATACAACTGACTGCAAGTTACGCGCGTAGGGCTACGCACAGCAAAGGTACGTGCGTGTACACGCACGTACCTTTGCTGCTCGGTGTGACGTCCAATAAGGCGCGCCATTGAATACAATGTCATCATGCAACGTTGCCGCTCTGCTCTGCGCAAGGTACGGCGTAGGTCACGCAGTCAGTTTGTGCCTTGGGAGCTGCATTGCGTAGGGCTACGCATTACGTCTACGCGCACGTCTACGTTACGCAAGCGGTGTGTCCTGTCTCATGCGGTTCCATACATTACAACTCAGCGGTACGTGCACGTCTACGCTTACGTCTACGCATACGCATCCGGTGTGCTCAAGGCATTGAAGGCTCGAGCACACCAAATGCGTATGCGTGACTACGGCGTAATCACGCCGTAGACACGCGCGTAGTTAGGGGCCGTTCAAGTATTACGTAAGCAGATTTATTACAATTATTTACCCCCCCATCCCCCTTGTCAGCAAAAGTAAGCAAAGCTCTTACCCCCTCCCCCATGCTTACGTAAACATTTTTCAATTAACTAACTTTTGTACATTTTGTACTTTCGTACTTGTATGAGATTTTTTAAAACTTTCAAACAGTTTTTGGTATAACTTGGATTTGTCTATTTGAAACGACATCTTATTTAAACATTAAACTTTGGCTAATGGAATCAACGGTAACACAAATGTTAACTTGCTTTGCTATGCTTACAATACGTCTACTCGCTATAGTATCCAAACGAAAAATACAGATACTGTCAGTACAGAGGAAATTTAGACAAGTGAATAACGCGCGGTAATTCCCCTACTCGGTTCTAAAGCGAGTGCCTAAACGTATGCATTATTTGCGGGAATCCCCGAAAATGCGTTTCGTTTTCAAGCAAATACAATGTGAGGGTTGCCATTCGTGTAAAAAAGTAAATAACTACCGATGACGTAATCATCATCTAGACTCCCCTACCCCCCATGTCATCCAAAATAAGCAAAGCAAAGACCCCCCCGCCCCCCCATAGTGCTTACGTAATACTTGAACGGCCCCTTACGGCGTAACCCGATGTCACACCGGGCTACGCATACGCTTACGCATCCGAGCCGAGTACGCAACGCACATGGCCTATTGCGTACCCGGCTGCGGCAGCCATATTTTATTCTGTTTTCGAAGGTTGTGTTGTGCACGATGTCTGAAATGACGAGGAAGAAGCAATATTAATACTATTGTGCCAGAATAATCCTGCGGAATATATATATTTATACGATGCATTTTTGTAGAATTTACTTTTTGGATTGTAGATACATTCATAAATACGCACAATTTCAATACGTTTTTCTTTCTTATCTCTATTCATTACAAAAACAATACAAAACATCACTACGTGCCAGTATATCTGTAAAAATATACAACTGACTGCAAGTTACGTGCATAGGGCTACGCACAGCAAAGGTACGTGCGTGTACAAAATTGTTCGGTGTGACGTCTAATAAGGCGCGCCATTGAATACAACGTCATCATGCAACGTTGCCGTTCTGCTCTGCGTCAGGTACGGCGTAAGTCACGCAGTCAGTTTGTGCCTTGGGAGCTGCATTGCGTAGGGCTACGCATTACGTCTACGCGCACGTCTACGTTACGCAAGCGGTGTGACCTGTCTCATACGGTTCCATACATTACAACTCAGTGGTACGTGCACGTCTACGCTTACGTCTACGCATACGCATCCGGTGTGCTCAAGGCATTAAGCATACATAGGGACATAGGGATATAAGGACAGAGAAAGCGACTTTGTTTTATACTATGTAGTGATAATAGATAAAGCTGAAGAGTTTGTTTGCTTGAACGCGCTAATCTCAGCAACTAATGGTCCAATTAAAAAAAATATTTCAATATTAGATAGCCTATTTAATGAGGAAGGCTATAAGCTATATTTTATTATAAAATTTATACGGGAAGAGAGTTATGCGGGTGAAACCGCGCGCAGGAAGCTAGTAATATATATATGTAACTTGATTAATGTGACTTTGGAATCAAATAATTTGTACTTTAATATGATTATTGAGTAAATTTTTTTGATGTAAGTATACCCAGTGTTGCCATATCTTAAACCTCAAAATCTGAATCGCTATGTCTGAAAATCTGTATTCTATCTGTATACGATGAAAAAGCTAAAATCTGCATAAAATCTGTATTACTTAAGTAATTAAAATTTTGACAAGTGAAAAACATATTTATTATTGATACATACTTTTATTCATTTTATTAATCATATTTTACTAACATTTAGCTTGAAACCTGGCTCGTTTTTTAATAATTGTTTTTCCTACCTTGCCTGTACCTAAATAGTTGCGAGTTTTCGTTTTTATCAAATTAATTGAAGAAAATATTCTTTATTAAGAAATTGGTCCAGTAATATAGTAATATGTATCAATTGGTTTGTCATAGCAAAAGTAATTGTAGCATCTAGTTTAGAGGACAAATAAATCTTTAGGACCAAAATGTATTAATTTTTGAGCCGTTTACTTATATTATTTCTTGTATTCTCACATGAAAATTTGAATTTAAAAAATCTGTATAAACCTCAAGTGAAATCTGTCATCTGTATCAGGAGCTAAAAATCTGTACCAATACAGATAAATCTGTATATATGGCAACACTGAGTATACCTTTAAAAAAAAGCAGTAATGGTGGAGGAAAACCTGTTTTATAAGTTCTTTTTAAATATATTAAATCTAAATAAGCACCTAAAATGTCTTTTATAAGTATGCTAGCTTGTGCCCGTGACTTTGTCCACATAAAAACATTCTTCATTGGTCCGCTCCACTTCTATTGGTCATAGTATGGTGATATATATCCTACCTTGATAAATGGGCTATATAACAATTGAACTAATTTTTCAACTCAGGCCAGTAGTTCCTGAGATTAGCGTGTTCAAGCACCAAAGAAATTAACTTTTCAGCTTTATATAAGTTAGTATAGATTATTTTTTAAGCTTTTAAATTGTTTAAAATATTTTCAAAAGACAGGCTCATATAACATCCACTGCCAGACACGGGCCTGCTTTTGTGGGAAGGTTTTGCCATAGTCACCACACTTGGCAGGTGAGTTAGTGACCACAGTATTATGTTGCAACACACAAGGACACACTACTGCTGTTCCCTAGTATACATTTGTTATAGATGATGTTATAACAATCAGGATCAATGGCATAACATGCTTTTCGAGGCAGAGAGGATAATCCCTCAACCAACTAGATCTATTGAAATAAATGTATTTTCTTTCTTTCTTTCAGATCTAGAAAGAAATCTTAGATTTTACACAACAATCTCTTGTCAAAGACAGACTAATCAAATATCATTGACAATACTGCTTACCAAAGTAATTAGGATTCAAAACATGAATTATAGCTGGTATGACATTTTGGCACATAATATGAGCACTGACCCAGTTATCAATACAGAATACCAATCCAACATTCCTTCAACAAATGTATGATAAATTAAATACCCAATAAGAAACTATGAATCATAATTAAATGATTTTTGTCTAATGTGCATGATTTCATACAAACAAATGGAATTTTAGGTTTTATGAGTCATTATAATGACTTTGTGGTTTCTTAGTAGCTTGATATTACAATGTTATGTTATGAAATAACTTGCTACATATATAAATATGTAATATATACTTAAACATATGGTTTAGTTTAAAGCAGTGTTTCCTAAACATTGTTCTGCCATGCAAGCAATTTTTCTCACTGCCTCTTTGTGACTGATTTAATACTTTTAATCTATACTTTCTATTTTATTATTAAAATAAGACTGGAAATTTGATGGCCCAGAACCAGATTGCAACCTAGCAAATGAGAAACACAGGTTTAGAATACTGTAAATTAAGTAATAGGGAAACATGTTGCAAAAATTGTTTCTGGTAAAGGTCAATAATTCTGGTAAGGATTAGGCATTCCAAATCTTACCAAAGGCAAAACAATTGAATAAATAATTATAATATAATATATTGTCATATAAATAAAAGTTTTTCTGAAATTTTAACTCAATTGGCATAACTGATTTTAATCCGTAGATTATAAAATATACAGTTGCAGGTTTTAAATGAAATAATGATTGCAAATGAACAAAAGCCTGTTTAGAAGATTCTCCTTCAAATAAGATAGAAACTAGAATGGCAGAAATTGTTATCATTATATAAAATAATTTACTTAACAATTCTCTATAACATTTTTCATTTTCTATACAGAGTATGAATAGATAAAATGAGATTATAGTTTATTTAAACAGAATATGCAATTATCAACAACATTTAGAATTAATACTTAAGACAACTAGATAGTTAATATTGAATAATATATAAATACAGCAACCAACAAATGTGTTGAACAAAATTAAATAGTGGTGCCCAGTTTACTTAGAACTTTCATGCATTTTTACTATAGTTTCTATATATATTTAAATCATATTTAAAGACAAAAATTTCAAATACTTTACTACCACAAGTTTTTGCCTTTTGTATGTTTGCCAATATACTAAAACACAAGGTAAATAAAGCAGTTATAAAAAAACATTACCATCTATTAAGTATGTGAGTGAGAAAAATAATTTGATAAATTAAGTATTACTTAATTGACCAAACCAAAATTTAATATTTATACATATTTATATTTGGAAATCTAGTTCCACTTTGATATTTGAAATATTTATTTAATAAGTGGCTTGTTGTTGTATTTTAAATTTAGTTTAAGGTATAAGTTTTAGAACAACATTCAAGTTAGCTATACTTAAAACTATGGATAACTTTAATTGAAAAAGTTTTATACTATTTAGATTATTACCTGACCTGATTAATATCTTATAAAGTTGATACAATTACAAACACCTAAAGATAACCAATTTTCTTTCAGCTCTACAAAAATTCACAGGTATAAATTAATTATAATATTACTCACATGACTAAAACTGACTAAATTAATAAATTACTATATCATGTCGAATAAAATGCCAATTTCAATAGAGGAAATGCTATAACTGATTTTTTATTTAATTATTTGAACCACGAATGCGTTCACGACTGACTACACACATTCAAAGATGTGACTGCAATCAAATTTGCGGAAAACAGCTGAATAAGATTATTGTTATGTATTCATGCGGATAAACTACTTCAGCTTTTTTTGCAGGTTCATACCAGCATTTATATGAAAAAAATTTTTTTTTTTCAGTCTATCAAAACTACAACTTTCTAGTTCTAGTTTAAACCGTTTAAATAATTATTTTGTAAAGTACGTCATTTAACTTTAAGATGTTTCGATGAAAGAGTTGTCTATAAACTTACAACCGTTTCAGCATCTGGTTCCATACGTTTACATAAAACAGCAACTATACAATTTACAATTTGCTAACCGACACGGAATCATAAACGTCGTAGTCACTTACCCAAAGCTCAATACCCCAATTCATTTTTACGGCGGTAGAATCCTCACTTACACAAAAAACACATTGAATATTCACTAAAACACTATAGTTGTTAACAAATAATATTACGAAAATATTTTCACTATTATGTTGTTTTTTATCACTACCACCATTTCAAAACACATTCCATAGAAATAAACATGGCTGACTGACCTGACATTTCGAAAGACTGGCTTGCGGCCTGATTTTGACAGCAGAGCGGAAGTTGGAAAACTAAATGTGAGGTTCTTTATGAATAATGTTGCCAAGTAACCGACTTTTCCCTACATATAGAGTATTTTAAATAAAACACGAGTAATGTTGTGCCTTACTATATTAATTATGTATTGTTAGTGTCAGTACAAAATAAACTAAAATAAAAACACACAAATTTAATCTTAATGATTAAAAAATAAATAAATTATGAAATAAATATCTTAATGTGTCTTTGAGAATTATCAGCACTTCGTGGTTGCAGCAATGTTCCATCAGATCCTCTACGAACTAGAGCAGTTCGCCGAATTTCCTGAAAGAAAATGTCTCTAATTAGTTAAAAAAAACATTGATTATATTTTAGAACACGCTTTTTAGCGGTATAAAAATGGAAATCAACTTTGCTGTTAATATGAATGTTAAATTACTTTTACGGGTTCCAAAATGGCATGGTGGCTTGATCTGCGTGATGTAGGTGGGCCAGTGATCGATGAAGCACGAGAAGATGGTAGTGGACTCTGTGGAAAGAAATATGTCAGTAAAACTTTACCACATTGAGATATTATTTATCTCAACTTTATATTCCATCTTATATATATAAAAGAAAGTCGTGTTTGTAACAACACTTATAACTCGAGAACGGCTGGACCGATTGCCATGGTTTTTGATTTGTTGGATTTGTTTCCGTCCCGAATAGCAGAATACAATTTAAAAACAAAAGAAAGTCGTGTTAGTTACACTATTTATAACTCAAGAACGGCTGAACCGATTTGGCTGAAAATTGGTAGGGAGGTACTTTTGGGTAGGGTAGGGTAGGGTAGGGTAGGGTAGGGTAGGGTAGGGGTAGGGTAGGGGTAGGGTAGGGGTAGGGTAGGGCAGGGGTAGGGTAGGGTAGGGGTAGGGTAGGGTAGGGGTAGGGTAGGGGTAGGGGTAGGGTAGGGTAGGGGTATGGTAGGGTAGGGGTAGGGTAGGAGTAGGGTAGGGTTAGGGTAGGGGTAGGGTAGGGCAGGGGTAGGGGTAGGGTAGGGCAGGGGTAGGGTATAAAAGTCCACCCGTGCGAAGCCGGGGCGGGCCGCTAGTTATTAAATAAAGTAAACAATTACCTTTAACGCAGGCACAAAACTAAAGTCTGATGGTAAAGGTTGTGTTTGAACATTAAACGATCCCTCTTCCGATGCAACCGATACTATTGAAGGTCGAGCAGATAATTGTACTGCGAGAAGTAGAGGGTCCGTATCTAAAAATAAATGAGTAGCAGAAAAGCAATAGTAATTATTGTAAAAATTTTCATAAGCATAAATAGTTTGTTAACCAATCTTAACACAATTCTTACCTATATTCATGCCTTTAGCAACCCTTTGTGCTTGTACAAGTCGCCCTGCGCTCCTCTTGAACCGTATTCCCTTTTCAGCTTCTCTTTTTAATCTTTGAGCAGCAGCAGCTGATTCTGCAATCGCTTTCGCCATTGAACCCATACCAGAACGTTTTAAGTTTAAATCAACTATATAGCTTAAACAAATAGCGTTGGATAAAGTGTAGTCACATGGCTGAAAAAAAAAACAAAATATTGCATAACATTTTTAGATCTAATCTTCTAGGATTCATTGAGTTTTATTCCAAGTGTGACTCCAGTAATTAGTTTAACTGCGGAGTATAGGTCTCTATGGAAAGGATGACTGATAGTAACCACGAGTGCAAGATTGGCAAGAATATAAGGACAAAAGCAGATAAATATCCATGTTGTGACAAAATCGTAGCAACTTGCAAATGAAAGTATGAGAGTTAAATTCCTCCGCCCCTTCTCTGCTGTTACAAAACAACCATCTTTGGCGTAAGTAACGAAATTGTATAGAAACATCATCAATCAATTTACCTATAGCTGTCGGCTAACTCAGATCACTCTCAGATTGGGTAAACAAGAAAATTTGCCTCAAAATATACGTAATTTTATAACTTTTAGGTCAGCAAAACACACGTTTATTTCTCATTATTCAAGCTAAAACTATCAAAAGGATTTTGTGATATTTTTGGCGGAGAATTTCTATTCATTTAGTAATAACATTTACGAGTCATAGAACAGTTCTCAAAAAAATCTACATAGACAAATAAAATATACAAGAAAATTTTATTGGTTTCCTAAAACGGCTACAAAATGGCTGCACTACTGCTCCACTACACGTGGAACACTAAGACACAATACACAATGGACAGTCCTATAGGATATCTAAAACGTTTTCTTTCTTACAGCCTTTGATTTGATCAAAACACTAAATGTATTTTTTTACAGTTAGGTAATGAATGAATATATATAGTACACAGTATTTAATAATAATTTATACTTACTGATCCAATATTATTTACGCTTAAATCTAATGATCGCAAAGGAGTTTTTACTAATCCGATAGCTCTCGCTAGTAAATCTCCACAGGTTGGAGGATTTTCTGCACTTGTCATTGACCAGACTCCAGCAGGAGGTTTCGATAAAGGCCCAGGTGTTATACCACAACCTGAAATGTTTAAACTATCAACATATAAGTTAAACTGGTTCTGTTCGTCCAAATGGAATAGTTATTATTTTACTTCATTAATCTTCCACAGTCTGTTAAAAAATCATAAATATATGTGTTTCTTTCTTACCTGGTTAAATTACAACCTCTTGCTAATGCAACGGCTATATGCGCTATGCCTTCAGAACCTAGTCTGGTATTTAATCTTAAGTCAAGTGTACGGATACCACAACAAGAATGATTAAGAGCATGTGATATACTTTCAACACCATCAGGACCTACGGAATAAATATTTACTATTATTGCTGTGCCTTAGTATTTAGGCCAACAAAATGTGAACAATCAATGTATGGTACAACTTCTTCTGTTTTAATCAATTATTATATACTTGCCGAAAATATTATCTGCCAAAGTGAGATTTCGCAAGGCATCGCGCCTCATAATAAATTTCGCAATAGAAGAAGCACCTTCATTACCAATTTTGCAATGACTAAAGTCTAGTACTTCTAGCTTAACATTGTCAGAAATACCACGTAAAATATATTTAACCCTTTGACAATTCATATCACTCCTCGTGATTCTGTAACAAAAAAAGTTGTTAGAGTTCACAGCAAAATTATAACGAAATATATATCTATCAAATGGAAAAGTGTTTGTTTGTAATAACAAAATACCTTTATCACAGACGCAGGTTCGAATTCTGCCGGTGGCCAAAATTGAATAACCTCATTTGTTTCAAAAATATGTTTTAAATCTAAGTTAGTAGGTAGGTACAATTGTTTCGGATTATGAACATGGCCAATGACTGACATGATATACTACATCTCTATTTATTTAATATTTAAAGAGAAGACAAATCCTGACGCGAAATAAAGCGCGCGGAACAGTTTATATAAATTTATTAAAACAGTAAATTTTGATTTTGCATAATTATCTAACCTAAGAATTTTCAATCGCTGTAGTTTTTCTAATCCACGGCCCAAATGTTTTGCATCATTATTTGTAAATTGAAATTGGTCTCTTCTGTAATCTACACCAATGTTTTTAAGTTGATAAGTAATATGCAATTCAACCAAATTAGTTAAACTTCCTAACGCAGCGTGTAGAGAAATATGATCTGAAAGAAGTAATACTTAGTAATAATTAGTAATTACAATTATTGTATTATACCATAATCGACGCTAATAAGTACGTACACTAACATTAGTAAAAGTAACAAGGCAGTTAAATATGGCAAGGTTGTGCTCCCAGAAGCAATAAGGCAAAAATACAATGGTACTATTTCTTTTATATAATCAACTTTTTTACTAGAGAATGTTTTGCATTAACCAAAGTCGGTGTTTTAACACAGGAAACCATCATCAATTACTTCTTCAAAGTTTTTAATAAAAACTTGTGCATTTGTTAATAAAATACAGCACGGTTTAATTACCTCTAGTTATGACTTCATTCTTAGATTCTGATTTTATGTCAGGTTCCCTTTGAGTAGAAACTAGATGAGCCAGTTCTGGGGATGCTGTTCTTTGCACTGGAATATCTGTAGGTACTAAGCTACGAATAGATAACGTTTGTATGTAAGGCCCACAGAGTTTAACTAATGTTGTCACCTGAAAAGTGTAATAAAATATACATTTTAACACATAATTTAATTGGTTAGTACTGCTTTGTGCTGTAAATAGTGGTTACCTTCTCCGGATCGTAGTGACGAGGATTCATATTTTCCAAAATTTCAGCAAAGTGCCGTTCCATGAAAACATTAATCCATTTTTTGTCATCAGCTACAATTGGTGAATCAGAAAACTTTGCTTTATAACATCTTTTCCAAAAAATATCACTTTTGATATTATCTACCAAAACTTGAAGTGGAACGTTTGTGTCTAATATTTGTAGGAAAAGCTCACGATCTTTAGCAACTAAATTCTTCAGTTTTGGTTTACCTGTAAATATACGTAGCCCGTAGAGATTAACATACTTTTAACAATTTGAAATCTTGTTGTAGTTTTACTCTAGGCTAATAGAAATTAAGTTATGTAAAAACATTTTATAACGGAATAGCCATGTGTTTTTACCTCTCCATTGTTCAGACAATTTTTCGATGCAAATGGAGACGAGAGATTTTGGAATGTTCTTATCCCAATCAAATAACTCTGATTTCACTTTTCTATTTGCTTCTAAATTATCGTTAGGCTTATATGCTAAATACGTGGTGTACTTTACGTTTTCAGGAAATTTCATTTTTGTGATCGTGTGAATGAGAATCTTGTAAGCTTTTATAGAAACTTATAAAACCTCAAATTCCTAACTTTTTCACGTTATCGATATAATAAATAACTTCACCTAGCAACTTCATTGTATCAAAACATGTTTGAAAAGTAAAACGGAAGT
Organism: Nycteola revayana; assembly: GCA_947037095.2. NCBI lineage: Eukaryota > Metazoa > Arthropoda > Insecta > Lepidoptera > Nolidae > Nycteola > Nycteola revayana. The sequence goes on along the minus strand of OX344845.2, from coordinate 8,837,522 downwards.
GTCATATCATAGACACTTGGGGAATTGTTAGTTATCTTGGCAACACAAATATTATATTTATTTAGATATATTGTTAGCAAAATAACTTGATGAAAATAAATCACTTACTTTCATATGAATTAAGTTATTTTTTTATAGAAATTTTGTTATTTTCTTGGCATAATTAAGTTATTTATGCTAAATAACTTCGTCAAAATGGCTTTTCTGAAGTTATCTGTGAATTTTATTTGTTCAATGTGACGTTTGTTTGATTGTTAATTTGACATCTGTCTTTCTGATTATATGTGTCATATTTTGATAAATTAATGTTTGGAAAAGGCAGACTAAATAAAGTTAGTTATCGACATATATTCTCCTAAAACAACTTACGGCGACAAATATGGATAAACATAACAGTTCCGAGTTGTTAAACTCAGACATTTCGCTATCAAAAAATGCCAGTTCCGATTCATTGGATTCAGATTCCAAATCGAGTTCATTGAATTCTAAACACGGACAAGACTCCGTAAGTTTCCTAAAAGGATTAATTTATTCTTGAATGTATTATTGTCAGTTCCTTGCTTCCTCCCTTCGTGTATTAGTTATAACTTGCGAAGTGATTACCCAGTGCTCTGCCTTGTTTAGTTTCATTGTAGAAGTGATTGGGGTTCTCTGTTGCAATGAGTAAAACTAGGACTATTCATATTTGTTTATTTATTAACTGCATTCATAATCACAGACAACAAGAGTTATCTAAGGTGGTAAAAATGTAATTGCTTAGGGCAATGTAAACATACATTTTATAAATTCAAATAATCTTATGTCTCTCATTCTATCAGGAAAATACCTCTGTAAAGTTAATATTGTTGTTATTGACTATGATTTTATAATACTAATTTGTATGATTTTATTTTCAGCCACATGTTCTTGGAGATATACAACTGCTAGATGGGGAAAAAGTGTCCAACATAGCACGGGATGTGACTTATTTGTGTCCATACAGTGGTCCATCAAGAGGCATCCTGAAAGTCACTAATTATCAGTTACACTTCAGGCCAACAGATTCTGCCGCTTTACAGAGTTCTCTTAGTGTGCCACTTGGTGTTGTAAGTTTGAAATAATTATTTTTTATCATAATAATATTTTAGAATTAATACTTTCGTGAGTGATAGACATATTTTATATTAATTCCGATTGTACTCACTGTTCGTCATCAATGGATATGTCCAAGGAGAAGTTGACTCGACAGTGCGGTGCCGGCAAGTAACTAGTCAGACATGTCTGATGATGACAAACTGTGAGTACAATCAGATAGTTAATATAACATATTAATATTTTCATGAATAGTGTTCAAAATTCAGAAAATTTGGTGTTCTATAATATTTTATACTTTTATACTGACTACATATTTGAAAGTTTAAATGAATGACATCATATTAAATTTGAAACCATAATTTCAAATTTTGTATGCTAATAATCTTTTAGCCATCAATCCACCAATGAAACCAATAAAAAAATATGTTTGGCAAAATTTTTGATGATTGTAATCAAAATTTTGTTTTGTATATTCAATCACATATGAATAATAAGATAAGCAGTGTAATTTTAATGCTACTTACACAAAATAAACTTGAACTATAATATATACACAAGTCGTAACAAAAAATGTTCTAATCAACAAATGGTTCAGGTTATTTTGAAGTAAGATTATCATTCTGATTGTAGGGATTGTTGGTGCCAATATTTTTGCAGCAGTCATTAGTTCTCCAACACTATTCAATTGAATCAAGTCTTTAAATTGGTGTTTCTTCATTTTTAATGATGATTCGGCAAAATATTTTAGATGTCTTCCTGTAGTTAGATTGAACAAAGAATTAGATGTCCTATCATTACAAACCACATTCTATTCTTTTTAATAATTTTTTCATTGAAATTTTTGATAAGATTCCTGACTCCTTAATATCTAAAAAAAGAAAAAGCTCATCCTCAGATCGCCCATAATTTATTTTTACTTTCATTTTAGTGGTATTCCCTTCCTTTTCCAATAGGTTTCATCATACTATATTTTAACCATGGTTTATTTTACATACATGCCACTTCAATTGCATTTTACTTTCCTTAATGAGTTTATATTAGACAATGTGTTTTTAATTGATAGAAATAATGTGACTCCTGATGACCTATGTGGTGTTAGAACTACAGTGTACAGAACAGTAAATGATTTTTGCAGGTCTCTCGCATAGAAAAAGTTGGTGGAGCATCATCAAAAGGGGAAAACTCTTATGGCATTGAAATATTTTGTAAGGTAATGTGGAATTCCCTCTCTGTGTGGTTTCCGGCTTAGAATAGACCACCCCGTGTCTACCCATGGGTGTCGTAAAAGGCGACTAAGGGACATATGGCTGATGGATGGGCAGCAGCATCTATTAGCCCAAGGTTAACATCTTACTGCAATTACCAATCCGTCTGCCAAGCATGGTGATTATGGCAATATCCCTCAACGGTCCTGGCTTGCCAAGGTCTGTTAAAGAAGAGACCCATATTAAGCAGTGGAAGTAAATGGGCTGATAACGTTACATAACATTTAAAATAATAATTATTCAAATTCAAATTCAAATTCAATTCAAATTCAAATTCAAATTCAAAATTCATTTATTCCGTAAAAATGGTTACATTTGTTTGGAATCGTCATATTTTTTCCCTACCGTGCAGTGTGTGACGTGGCGACTACTGAGAAACACTGCCAAAAAACTCAGTAGAACCCTCTTTTTTTAAAAAATTATATCACAATATTTTATTAACCTAATTACAATATACTTTATTTTACATTGAGATTAGAGCGATTTAATCCCAAGCATTTTTGTCACAAAGATAATCAGAAAGTTTATAATAAGCCCTGCTGCACAATTTGGCTTTAATAGTCATTTTAAACTTATTTATAGACAATTCTCTTATACTATTGGGAAGTTTGTTGTAGAACCGTATACATTGCCCCATAAAAGAGTTACTTATTTTGCGGAGACGGCTAGCATGAGCCACAAGATTATGCTTATATCTAGTATTTACACTATGTGTGTCGCTTTTTTTACAAAATGAGTCAATATTTTTATGTACATATAACACATTCTCATATATATATTGTGATGCAACGGTTAGAATATTTATTTCTTTAAATTTTTCTCTCAAGCTTTCTCGGGGACCCAGTTTGTAAATAGCCCTTACGGCTCTTTTTTGCAATATGAAAATGCTATTTATATCCGCGCAGTTACCCCAAAGAAGAATCCCGTACGACATAATGCTGTGAAAGTAACTGAAATAAACTATTCTAGCCGTATCAACATCAGTGAGCCGTCTAATTGTTTTTACAGCATATGCTGCAGAACTTAATTTTCCTGACATTTTCTCAATGTGTGGTCCCCATTGCAGTTTGGAGTCAATGGTGATACCTAAGAACACAGTGGTTTCCACAGGGTCCAAGCCATTTCCATTAATATTTACATTGGTGGAAACCTGTCTAACATTGGGTGTTGAAAACTTGATTACTTTAGTTTTCTTATCATTTAAACAGAGATTATTAACATGAAACCAATGAACTACTTTAGAGAGTGCATCGTTAACTTCGTCATAATCATGTACTTTTCTATTAATTTTGAATGTCAAGGAAGTGTCATCCGCGAACAATACAATCTCATGTTTATCCCTTACGTAGTAAGGTAAGTCATTTACGTATATTAAAAACAGAAATGGACCCAGGATTGATCCCTGTGGAACTCCCATTACAACTGGTGATCCCGGAGATAGTTTGCCATTAATATCGACCTTCTGAATTCTATTACCCAGATATGAAGCCAGAAGTTCGAGAGCCTTATTTCTAACGCCATAGTGGTGTAGTTTCCTGACAAGAGTCTCATGGTGCACGCAATCGAATGCTTTGGACAAGTCGCAAAATATTCCTAAGGCATCTTGCGAATCCTCCCAAGCCGCGAATATACTTTTCAGTAAATGTATTCCTGCATCCACAGTTGAGAAACCTCTGGTAAATCCAAACTGCTTTCTGTGAAGTAAATTATGTCTATTAAAATGACTGAGCAACTGGCTAAGCATTATCTTTTCAAATATTTTACTAAGAGTGGGCAGTACTGAAACAGGTCGATAGTTCGAAGGGTCAGAACTATCTCCAGCTTTAAATAACGGTATGATTTTACTATATTTCATCAAGTCAGGAAACTCACCAGATGCGACACAACAATTGAATATGATAGCTAGATGTGGAGCTATAGCAGTAATTATTGAGGATATCGTTTTAACAGATATACCCCATAGATCCTTAGTGTTTTTCATATTTATGGATTTAAAGGCGTTCAAAATATCTTTGGGGCTGACTGTAGAGAATTCAAAAATTGTGCCGCATTCTACTACACTCTGCTTGAGGAGCAGCTCAGCAGATACCGAAGAAGACGACAGAGTCTTTGTAGCTATAATCGGAATGTTAGAAAAATATAATTCAAACTCAGTCGCCACCTCTATATCTTTTTTAATGTCTACATTGTTTATTTTTAAGTGAAAGTCACGACTACGTACTTTTGTTCTACCAGTCTCACTATTAATCATATTCCAAGTGGCTTTGATAATATTACTTGAATTTTTTATTTTATTTTTTATGTAAGTAGACCTAGCATCGGAACAGGCTTCTTTAAATAATTTTGAGAATTTTTTGACATACTCTTGAAAAATCGGACAATGGTTATAAGTCTTTTCTTCATAAAGTTCATACAATTTATTCCGACTTTTATAAATATCAGGAGTTGCCCAGTCACTAAACGACACACGGTAACTTATAGATAGAATTTTGGGCGTGAAAATGGATCTAAACTCACTACTAATTAAATTGAATAAAGAGTTGTACATGTGATCCGCAGTGCTATGATGGGGCAAGAAATCTATTTTTCCTAATATATTCGTTTTAAACCTTTCTAAACGGCTTTCAGAAAATGGTATATAATGTATACTTTTTTTTTGTGTCGCTACTGAATTTGGAAAAGAGACGAACTGACCAGAGTGATCTGACCGAATCTTATTAATTATAGATTGCTGGAAGGGTTTTATAGTGCTAAAGATATTATCAATACAAGTAGCACTTGTAGCTGTAACTCTAGTGGGTTCAGTAAAGATATTATGTAAATTATATGACTTAAACAAATTTAAAAAATTATAACTTATTGAGTTTTTTTCTAATATATTGATGTTAAAGTCTCCACAAATTATAACAGTTTTATGGTTATTGGATAATTTATTCAAGGCATCCTCCATTATATCTGAAAATGCCTCAAATGGCGCGCAAGGAGGTTTGTATAGGCACACAACAATGAATCGCTCCAACTCAATGCATGAAATCTCGACTACTCGCTCAACAGAGAGGCTCACAATGTCATTTCTTATCTTAAATTTCAAATTATTATTTATTAATATTAAAGAGCCACCATGTATATGCTTTTCCCTGATGAACGAGCTTGCAACCTGGTGATTATTGAAGCTGAAAATGAACTGATGGCGCTTTAGCCAGTGCTCAGTTAAACATAAAATATCAATATCACTACAATTCAAGAACAACTCCAATTCTAACTTTTTTCCCATCAAACCTTGAATATTTTGATGCACCAGGTTGATACATTTTTTTGTTACCTTATTTGTAAAATTTATGTTTGATGGGTTTACATTTTTTTCCATACTTTTCTGTACATTATATGGTATATTATTATTAATTATTTGATTGTTCGACACACTTGTAATATTTTTCATAATGCAAGAGAAGTCCTCTATTGTCGTATTATTTAATTTAAATATTTATTTACAGAAAATTCATTCATTACAGAATTACTTTTATTAATGTCAATATCAGTAGATATGTTACTGATGTTACTTATGTCAATATTACATTGCTCAATAGAAGCAATTTGTTTAGCCAAGTTCTTGGCTGACATGCAAAAAAAATAGGATAGCGAATGCGCTATCTGTCCTTTAATATATTTAGGAAGATAATAATAATTATCTTTGGTCAAATTACAAGTTTTACTAACAAGGTTGTTAGTGTCAATAATATGGAACTTCTCCTTATTATGAGCACAAATAGTGTGCAAGTTCAAATTTAATTTATACCGTCTATTGTTTTCCTCCTGTGACAAGCTATTGCTATAAGGGAATGTGAACAGTACAATTTTTCCTATATTTAAACAATTAAGGCTATTCATATATTCAATTAACAGTTTTTTGTTCATATTACCCCTATTTCCAATAAAAAGTACTAAAGAACTATTTTTATTGTATTTAAAATCAATAGCTTTTTTTATAATGTGGCAGTGGGAAGCACCAGGCATACAAAAGTTGATGTTTGAATGTCCCATTGAATTTAATAAAGACCCTAAGTTTTTACCAATCTCATCACTGAATATTACAATTTGTGACTTAATATTTAATTTCTCAGATGTGTTGCATTTATTATTAGTTTTTTGAGTATGGTTTACAGTTGTAGATTTATTAGGCTCAATACATTTATTGATTTTACATTCATTTAAAGAAGTTACATTTTCTAGCGAGGAACGGTCAAGAGAATGATTACATGATATGCAAGTGTTATTATTTGTAAATGAATTGAAACGTTCGTTATTATAATTGCCTATGTCAATTAGCTTATCCATTGCTAAAATATACTCTTTAATTTGTTTTTCTGACAATTTATATTTGTTTGATAGTGAACGGAGAGAATCTTGCAGCCGGTCTATTTCACATTGTTGAGTTTCCAATTCAGTTTTATGTTTCAAAGATGTGTTTTTGAATTTAATAGAATATGCTATGAATATTATATATTATGAATATTAGATATCGTTAATCATTTATTTCTCATTTTTCAGGATATGCGAAACTTGCGTTTTGCTCACAAACAGGAAAATCATTCGCGCCGTGGAATATTTGAGAGATTGCAACAATTGGCATTTCCATTGTCTCATAGACTTACATTGTTTGCATTTAGTTATTCCGAGAAGTTTCCAGAAGATGGCTGGCATGTTTATGAACCTATTGCTGAACTACGTAGAATGGTAACTGTCATTTTTATCTCGATAAATATTGATAATTTTTTGCATCTCATATGATCCTTGTATGCCGATAATATAAAACAGTGAATAATCAATTTATATAACAAAAAATATAAACAAACTAACTAATTCAAATGAACTAAAAACTTGGGTCAGAAAAGACTTGTATACCCATAAAAAAACATAGATAAATTTTTTTGTTAAATCATTATATCACTGAAAATTTCATAATTGCCTCAGTTATTCATCAGTCAGACAAGCCATAACTAGAGATTTTAAGTCTAGTAATTTGAGCCATAATGTCTGAGTAAAGATTTTCTTAATTAAATAGAAATTCATCTTCAAAATTTCCTTTCCCAGGGTGTAAACAACGACATGTGGCGTATCACCCGTATCAACGATAAATACGAAGTGTGTGACAGCTACCCGTCAGTGTGGGCCGTACCCGCTGCGGCTAACGATGACCTCCTGCGAGCAGTAGCAACGTTTCGGTCCAGAGGACGTATACCAGTGCTATCGTGGATACATCCCAGTTCTCAAGCCACTATTACAAGATGTAGTCAGCCGTTAGTTGGGGTGAGTACTACTAAGTCTACCCATAAGTTTGGAGGGTATCCACTGAGGATAACTACTTATCTCCTATGGGCAATGTCTATGTTCTAGTCCAAAGTACCTGCAACAGTGCTGTAGTGAATATATCCTAGTTTGCAGATCTATATATGCTCTATCCGCAAGATATACCAGTTATCGTATGAAATTTGGTTTATGTAGAGTCACATATTATATTTATATATAGCTATATATTTATATAGACCTTGACGAACGTTCTCTTTACCAAATCTGAGACATCCTCGCAAAAGGTCAAATAAGATCCACCCTAAACCGACGTGCTTATATGAAGAATAGTTATGAGAGTGAATGAAGCGAAAGGTGTGTAGGGATCGTAGCAAGTGGAGGTCCATTGTCTCTGCCTACCCCGCTGGGAAACAGGCGTGAGCTTATGTATGTATGTATGTAGGTATATATTTGGGTAAAGTAAGTTGCTAAGTACTACTGAGTATTACCCTATGCTTTAATCTTAGACTTAGAACATAACAAAATCTAGAATCTGAGAAGGGAAATCGTAATTAGTATACTTAAGTGTTTCTATCCGATGTAAACAAATTCGAACAATTCACAAAGCAGGAAACACTGATTTATAAGGTAAATCTGATAAGGAATGCGTTGTATCATGTCTCATTTACGCCTTTGAGATTTTAGTGTGTCATTGTATTCATCATCACGGCTTACAGTATCTAGTTCTCTCAAATTTTAAGCCATGCATGCGTCTTTTTTCTGCTCACTAACTGGCTATGACCTCGTGTAGCAATAGGACCAATCCTCTGACGTATAAAATGACCAAAAAATGACGTCATAGACAGTCACGTCAACGACAGCAAGATTTTTCTATTATTCATGAAATAATGATTAAAACGAAAGATATTTACCTTCGTTACCACATATTTCAAAGAACGGGTTACGTTGTGGTAAAATGCAGATAAATATTAAGGTCATTTTAGTCATGGGAAAAAATGTAGGTACTCAGTTTTCCTGGAATTAAAAGTGAGGTTTTTACAAAAGGACTTTATTTCTAGGTCAGCGGTAAACGGAGTCGCGAAGATGAACGCTACATACAATTGATAATGGACGCGAATGCCCAAGCGCACAAGCTGTTCATAATGGACGCGCGGCCTACAGCGAATGCGGTCGCCAACAAAGCTAAAGGCGGAGGGTAAGTTGTTAATGTCACTGACTTTAACTGTGCCACACTTTGTGTAGAGCCATAGTAGGAATTGTTCCTCCACAAAAAAAAAAAGATATATGCCGATCGAGGCATTGCTCCGAACATGTTTTTTTTTTTTTTAGAAGTCAACTCCCGCTGTATTTAAATTTGTCCCTGTGTCGCGGGGGACTTTACAAACACTCAATTCACGGACACGCAGCTCACATAGAATCAGAAGAACTATTTGTAGTTCACATCAATAATCTCCGGCTGGTAATCGAACCTAGAACACCAGATCTCAGAAGCAAGTACCACTGAGCCACTGGTGCAGTCAATTGGCGCGCAAACTGTTATTGCGCGATGTAGGATACGCGAAAGTTGTAGATGGCGCTACTAATCTTCTAATTTATCTATTGTTTCTTATGCAGCTTCTGTAGATGGTATATATTACTTTAGTCCTCTGTGTGTTATACAAAAAAAAATACTGCCAATAGTTAGTCAAAACATGCACACAGTGAGTTCCGTACGAAGAAAATATGTTCGTTGTATGGGGATCCTCTTTAGTTTTTAATTTACTAATGTTTATACATATTCTGTAAAAAAAATAATGTCTAGCGATTGTAGGTCCGGTATAAATTCAGATATAAAATCGCCCCAAAACATTCTTCGTTTAGTTCGGTGTTCTTTAAACTTTAGGCACGGAATAATAATAAACATTGCACGTTATTAACCTACTTAAAAATGAATTTTATCAGACGCTTTCAAACATCCTGTTTAATTCATTCCTCTCATATTAATCAACCTTCAACATTGTTTAGATATCTGTTGAAAATTACACAGACGGAAATGGTTCAAAACCATGAGTCATTATATCTCAAGTTTATTTTTTGTAACATATTTCCTCCAGATTGATTGATTAGCAGATGCACCAATTTATACTAATATTATAAAGAGGAAAAGTTTGTATTTATATTTTTGTATGTTCGAATAAACTTAAAAACTACCGAACGGATTTTGATAATTCTTATACAAATCGAGCGACATTATCCCTGAGTAACATAGGCTATAAAAGCCCCCGGCCAACGGCGGATCGAAGGAGTGTCCGGGAGGTTATAGTGGTGTAGGGTCCTCTCCTCGTGGTATGAGTATAGCATACCACGCTATGGAGAGGGCGAGACCCACATATCCCACCGCCAGCGCGTGAATACGCTGCAGCGGCGGTGGGAATGCGTAAATGCATTTAAAAAAAAATAAGGCTATAAATGTCCACCCGTGCGAAGCCGGGGCGGGCCGCAAGTCCATATATAAAAAGATTTATCTATACTTATATTGTAAAGAGGAAATATTTTAGTGTTTGTTTGCATTGAATTGGCTCTAGAACTATTGGACCGATTACTAAAATTCTTACAACATCAGGAAGCTACTTTATGTAGGAGTAATATAAGCCAGTGTTTCCCAAACACTGTTTTGCTATGGCCCGGTAATTTGTAACCTTCCGATGCCCTCGTAGACTCGAAGTCCGAGAGGCCCGCGAACTGTAAAGTAGAGCGACAGTTGCACAAAACTCCCTTAAATAAACTAAATGCCATAATTCCTCAATCTCCCCGTCAGCGACCGCCCTGAGCCGAGGTCCAAGTCCCACAGGGGACGCCCTCTTGCGCAGGTTGCTTAGTTTGTAGTGTTTAAACCATTTATCTAGGCTGCAGCTCTGCTCGCCTTTATGCCCGGTGAAGTAGCAAAAGCCTCCAGGCTAACTACATATGTCCGTCCGAAAAAAAAAAAAAACCCCGGTAATTTGCACACTGCTACTTCGTGACACATTTAAATCCAACCATTAGGTATAAGACAAATTTATTAATAGTAACAGCGGTTTCGCACTACGTCCGATCCGAATCCGATCTGGACCCGTGAAAATATGGTCCGTAGTAGCGGTAGAACTATTTCTATGGTAATTTACGCACTAGATCCGATCTCCGTCATCTGATTTCTTTCCAAATTTCTAGACCAATATTTTCACGGGTTCGGATCGGACATAGTGCGAAACCGCTCTAACAATGTTTTATATACGATGCATCGATCTCTGATAGGTATAATTTAAAAAAAAAGCAGGAATTTAATTTCAAAGTCCCGGTAACTGTTCGCAGTCTGGCAAATGAGAAACGCTGACATAGGCTATTATTCTAGAGCTTCTAGAACGGATGTCTATTATACTTCAGAAGCATTTGGTCGTATTTTTTTTTCCGGACGGACATATCTATTTATCCTAGAGGCTTTTACTACTTCACCGGGCATAAAGGCGAGCAGAGCTCCAGCCTAGATAAATGGTTTAAACTGTGGGACTTGGACCTCGGCTCAGGGCGGTCGCTGACGGGGATATTGAGGGATTATGGTTTTAATTTATGGCCTTTTTTAGGGGAGTTTTGTGCAACTGTCGCTCTAATTTATAGTTCGGGCTTCGGGTTTACGAGGACATCGGAAAGTTCTTAGCAAACTTAGGGTCGGGAGGGCGAGGGGGAAGATTTGGTCGTAAGTGTCAGTTTACGATAAAGGCATATATGATGTGAATGTTTCTGATGTATAATGGCACAACTGATCTTATGTTTCTTAGCACTAGTTTTAATAATGGGAAACCGGCGAAAATGCACGCGGGAAGCGAGTATACGTATATATTTTATAATAGGCACATTTAATTTTATTTATATATTTGTTCCAGCTACGAATCGGAGGACGCGTACCAGAACGCCGACCTGGTGTTCCTAGACATACACAACATACACGTGATGCGGGAGAGCTTGCGCAAGCTGAAGGAGCTATGTTTCCCACAAATAGACCAGACCAAGTCAGTGACCTGTTTGTTTTTGTTACGATATTTTTGTTAGACAGATTTATGTTGAAGTTTTATTGGAAGTATATTTAATAGTAATTGATATAGGTGTACTTATATTGATGGTCCACATATAATACGTATCCTCTATTGTGGTCCGTGACTGTAGAACATCGTTTCCACCGTCCGATCTTTTCGGGATACGGTATAGAATTCAGAGTGGCCCGAATATGCGTAGAGTTTACCGGCAGGCCAATTACGTAATAAATGCGACAGCGATAATTTTGGGCATTAATTGCAAAAATCAAAAACATGACGCATTTTTATACGTTTTGATAGTCACTAGCAATATATATCGTAGCTATGGTTGACAACTAGCCCCTAATTGCTTTTAATATGCTAAATTATAGAAAAATCTCTATAATTTAGCAGATTATCTCCTTTGACAAGATACATAATTGACATGCAAGGGATTCTTGGGCGTAGTACACACACTTGGGTAAAATTGAAGCGGTGAGATTTAACATTTAGCTTCTAAACTTAAAAAATGTGGGCCTGTCTGGAAGTCATGTAGAATTTAAATGTTGTTAGGGCTATTGCGGCCTAAGTAACAAAATATATCATCACAAAGACAATACTATACAAAAAAGGGAACTTATAATACTGAATTTACTTATGTGTCGTTCATTGTAATGGTGAATTATCTCCTTATCTCCTTGTAATTAAGTTTGAAAAACTAAATGTTTTGTTAATTAACGTATAGAAAAAAAAACACAAATAGTAATTCAATGTTCTACATTTTTAATTGTTGATGACAAATAAAACATTATGTTATTACAAAGTACAGTACAGTAGAGACAACATTAAACGAAATATATATTTTTAAATTATGGAGTTACACCACTTTTACAATGACCGGCACATATCTCAAAATGTTCAGTATTCTGTAAATTGTAATGCTACCTTTTTACTTCCATTGGATTTATTTATCTTGTTATGTTTTTTATAGATGGTTCAGTGGAATAGAAGCTACTTGCTGGCTGAAACATATAAAATGTATTTTGGCCGGCGCAGTACGAATTGTTGATAAGGTACTTACATAATCCATTGTATTTTACTTTTCCTTTTTTATAAAGCATTTTCCCGCACAAAGGCGAGCAGGACTCCAGCCTTATTAAATGGTTTATTAAGTACAAACTAAAGCAAGAGGGAGAACCGCTTCTTGGCTCAGGGCGGTGGCTGGCGGTGCGCAATACTCTCCTAAAAAACTAATAGTTATAATTCCTTAATCCCACCAGAGCCACCTCGGCCGTGGTCCGGGTTCCTCAAGGGACGCCCTCTTGCGCATGTTGCTTAGTTTGTAGTTTATAAACCATTTAATTTGCGTTTACCTGTGTATTACAACATAATACTGCGGTCACCAATCCGCCTGCCAAGCGTGGTGACTATGGCAAATACTCTCCCTCGGGAGGAGGCCCATGTTCAGCAGTGGACGTTGTACGGGCTGCTGATGAAACCATTTAATAAAGCTGGAATCCTGCTCGCCTTTATTCTCGATGAAATAGCCCGAAAAAAAACTGCACGGTAGGTAGAAAATATGGCAAATAAATGTAACCTATTTTTACGGAATAAATTATATTGAACCAACTATTTCAGCATTCCTTTCTACCTTCCCTGTTATGCATAATACTCCTTCATTAATTACGAACAGTTGATAATTCATACTTATGCTGTACCCAGGTGGAGAACCACAAGACATCAGTGCTGGTTCACTGTTCAGACGGCTGGGATCGTACAGCGCAACTGACGGCACTAGCGATGTTAATGCTGGACCCCTACTACAGAACGCTGAGAGGATTCGAAGTGCTGATCGAGAAGGAGTGGCTGTCTTTCGGACATAAGTTTCAATTGGTAATAATCATATTGAACCTGTGTTAAGATTGTCTCTACATTTTGCTAGTTTCCTGCGCGCGGTATTCCCGCGTTACTATCGTTCCATTAGGAACTTTATCATTTAATTACTTATAATTATTTACTGTCCAAGCTAACAAACAGGCACTTCAGCTTTATAATATTAGAATAGATTTGTGTAAAATTTAAATTGCGTAAATCTATAATAGTCACCAAAATAACGCAGTTTACATTTTAATATATTTATATGTTGTTGTTATTTACTTTGGAAATGTTCAACAATTTAACAGATTTTTTTATTTACATAAAATATGATTTCCTATATGATTAATAATGATGCCTTTATGTACCAAAATTCCCAATATTTGTTAGAAACGGTTAATACTGTTTTTAATTGTTGAAAGAGAAATTACAGTTATACGACAACTTGCAGTTTAAAGGAGCATATTATTATGAGCTTTACTTAATTACAATTTCTATTGAAATTATTAACTTAAGTCTATTAGTTTAACATATTCTAAAGTAAACTAAGCTAAATTTAAAAAAGCGGTCGTCCAAATTTATAACTACCAGTTGGGCTCCTAGATGCTCCTGGGGTTATACCTAAGATGCAGGTTCAATCCTGCCGATAGTCTATCAAATAAACTTTCCCGTTCCAAAAATTAAAACATATTATATTATATTTGTAGCGTATCGGTCACGGTGACGAGCGTCACTCAGACGCGGACCGTTCTCCAGTCTTCGTACAATGGGTTGACTGCGTGTGGCAACTACAGCAACAGTTCCCCACCGCCTTCGAGTTCACGGAGCGACTGCTCATAACAGTGGTGGATCATCTCTACTCGTGTCGGTTCGGCACTTTCCTCTTTAATACTGAAAGAGAGAGGGTTAAAGAAGGTAGGCTTAATATATATTTTCACATAAGATTTTTATTCCAAAGTATTGCGCACGCGGAAGACTGTCAAATTTGGCGCATACACATTTTATATGCAGATAGCAAAAGTGCAGATTTCTAAAATCATCTGTACAAAGGTAAACTTAAAAAAAAATATAGCGTGTCATGCAGAACTGCAAAACACTAACTAAGCTATTGGAAAACCGTCAAATTTTGCCATCGGACTTGACCACTAATAAACTTTAACCGGTCGCTATCTTCGTATAATTGTTAGACTGTATTTTTCCGACCGCCATATAGTTCACGGAGCGTGTGCCATAACTGTGGTATACCATCTGTGCCTTCCTGTTTAATTAAAAGAGCAGGTTATAGTACTTTAGTAAATATAGATTTTTTGTTTGTATAGAGAAAAAGTGAAAAACGCTTTACTCAAAATTCTTCTGTTCTAATACGGTCAAACACTGTGTTGAAACGAAATCGGTCAAAGATTCAGAAATACGAGAAAATAAAAAGTTCATAAATATATTTAATAATAAACATTTACTTACAGAAGTGAAAACCAAGTCTGTATCCCTATGGTCATACATCAACAGTCATCAGGACCTCTACTTGAACCCTCTGTACTGGGGCCCTTCATCTTTCGGGACCAGTTCACCGCCTTCGCCGTGTTCCAGACCTCAAGTCGTTTTAGTACCTGTAGCATCGTTAAGGGTCATTAAGCTGTGGAAGGCGTTGTACTGTCGGTGGAACCCGACAATGAGGCAGCAGGTCTGTATAACGTAAAAAATATAATAATATGTTGAGCGGTTTTATCTCCAATAGTAGGGGAGCCCATGCGGGGATTTCGGGATTTACTAAAGCGCGGCAGATTAATATACAGGGGGATACCTTGTACCCGGTTAAGTACCTCCACAAAACATGAGGCCCATATATAAGGCCGCCCGTGAAGGATACAGGATCAGATTAGTAAAAAAAAATTGACCATCAGAAATTCTCGAGCGCGTCAGATTAAGGTAGGGTGAGTTAATTACATCCTAAAAAGTGTATATTCCACTAATCTGACAATTTGAGAGTGACGTAAAAAAAGGGGAGGGTAACAAAGTTGTAAAAGAAAACGTCATCTCGACATTCTCGAGCGTAGCTAAATTTTTTTTTATTTTGAAGGAAATAATTCAAGAATAATGAAAAATATATAATCTGACGATTTCCGCAAGCCGAAATAACAAAAATTCGTCGATAAAGTTAAATGCGTGCAGCTGCGTTATGCCTACATTTCCTTCTCCGCGTTTCTATTCCTCTCTCACTCTTTCTCTATCTATTACTCTCTCACTCCGTCCCCACTCTGGTTTCTGTTGCCATGACTCCATCACAGCTGATCATAAAGACTCGTTCGTGGCATACTGTTTACAACGTGTTTCCAACGTTTTGGCTTTTAAAATAATGTAAAATAATGAATTTATTCAGCACTTAGGTATTTACATACACTTGTACTTGTCAGAATCACAATGTTACACAATTATTCTTATTATATTAATTAAACTAGATACTTAATTAACCGGTAGCAAATTGTAGGATATTACAGACAAAGTAGTCCGTCCGTCAGCTGGTCATTAATTTCTCTACTCATAATAAGTTTAAGTTCATATTAATTATTTTAGACTTTAATGGATCAATATAGAAAAAATTGGAAAAAAAAAACATACAATTAAGTGGCACACACCTGGGGTCACCCTTAAGGGGTTAGGACCACGACCCAGTGGTACCACTGATACTGATGATTTTTTTGCTATTTTAATATTATTTGTGTGAATTAAAGTTTATAAATATTTAATATGAGTGACATTAATTTGAAATGTGTATTTTATGGTGAAAGTACCTTACAAAAAACAATTAAGTTTACGGTAGAAACATTAAAAAAATGTGTAAATATTTTGGAATATCGAATGCCGCCAACCGCGCGAAAATTGCTTGATCCATTCAAAAGTTATTGCGGTTTGAAAATTCCAAAAATAGTGTTCTATGAAACTTCTATCAGACTTTCGAGCTGGGAGAGCTCAAATGCATAGAAATATTATTTCTTTGAACTCAGCGAGCTCAAAATATCACATAAATTATATTTTGAGCTCAAAAATGTCATAAGTACAATTTTAAGCGCCCAGGAATGGAATTAGCGGGAAGTTGCAGGGATGGCCTTTAAGGTGAACCGTTTTTCTAATTTTTTTTTTGTCAGATCAGGCGAATCCCTCTAGTTAATCGTCAGATTATGAGACAGTACGTTTAGAACATAAAGATGAACCATATACAGGGTGAAATTTTAATCACCAGCCAAATTTTGATATGTTAATCTTTAGTAAAAATCATTGAATACGTGTTTTTTCATTTAGTATCACTCAATACAAAAATATTGAGAAATCACGTCACAAAGGCCCGCGAAGGGGTGCGCGTGGCCGACTAGATCATAGGTAGTGCCGCTCAGGGGTAGTGGGGGCGGGGGTAACGACGTGCGCTCTCATTGATGTTCGCGCGGCACGTAGTATTATTAACATTTTACTTGGTGACCACGCAGAGCGGATAATTCCTTCGAGTAAATTATAAATTATGAAAATTTTAGGTATCGTTTTTTTTTCAAAATTGGTGTTAGTGAATGATACCTAATGCCTAGAAAAAATTTGGCTGGTGACTAACATTTCACCCTGTATATCTTAATCTGACACGCTTGAGTATTTCAAAATGGCGAATTTTTTTTGCACATTATGAAAATGGCCGCGAGTTTGCGTCCCATCGAAATCGTCAGATTAGTGAATGAGAGCTTTTTTTTGGTGTACTTAACACTCCCTTAGAAAATCTGACGCGCTCGATTAAATTTTTTTTTTTTCATTTTCAACCCTTAAATACAACCACCCGCATCATGCAAACGATCAGATTAACATACGTACATTATTAAAAATACGTAGGTCATTGATGCTATCAATATCTGACGCGCTCGAGGATGTCCATGCAACAGTTTTTTTTACATATTTAAAAATCTATAGCCGCTTCCCCCACCGATGTAAAGGTATATATCATATAACATTTTTTTCTTCATATCATCTAAGCTTTGCATCCCAATAGGTCTCTACGACGCTCGAGTAAATCCCCATTTAGCCTCGTCGGCTCCCTTACTACAATAACTGGTATCAACTGGTTAGTGGTTAACCATTTAAAAACGGGCATATGTTGCTTGCAAGTTGCCCTAAAAGAGACGGCATGGCAAAATGAGCTCTAATGAATTACAAAAAAAGAAATTAGGTTGTACAAACACTGCAGCACTGGTTCGAAGTCATTTTTATCTGTATATTTTTAATACTACCGATAAAGAATAAATATTGTACTTACAAAAATAAATCATTTCGCTTATTATTATCGCAACGATAACAAAATCACGATGTATAACTATACCCTATTCATCGGGGCTTGAGACAAAGTGTAAACAAAGAAAACATTGTTTCTCAAACTTTTTTCAATGTTTTTTATTGCTATTTAATTTAATATAGGGTTTCCCATTTGTGTGTCTAGCAGCTCGGGTTAAGATAAGGTACTTAACTATGAAGATAATAAAATCATCAATCACTCTTATTGAATTAATTATTCGGAGAATTAGGAGGATTCTGAAGAACTGTCGCCATCGTGAATAACGAAGCGGTCAACTATATTCAACTATCAATTATTCCATTAATTTTAAGCGTCTTTTGCTGTTCTTTTTCACATTGTCAATGTACTTTTGTCAAGCCTCTACTGTTATATTTTTAATTGCATCGGCTAGTAAAATTTGAACTTCACTTAACTTAAAGCTTTTGTTATTCTCAGCAATAAATCCTTTAACTTGGGCCCATATTAACTCAATAGGATTTAATTCACTATGTCCTTTTAGAACCTGTTTACAGTGGCTTGCGATATTCCCATAATTTCAGTGGTTTAATTGATACCTTTGTACGGATACGAATCCTTCGACCACGTTTCTTTTATGAGTTTGAACACATTAATAACAGCCACCTTTTCCGTTGAATGCGTTGGAGTTTTCTTTGATCGCTTTTTCTTTGGCGAAGAAAAAGTGCAAGCGTTGCTTGGTCCAGGTGCACTCATGTTTTAAGCTCGAAAACATAAATATAACAAAAACAAAACAACCAACAAATAACTTTAAACTTCATAAAAGATATAAATTTAACGAAAATATTTATAATAATAAATAAGCAGAACTCTCGTATCAACAAGTTGATCTATAGTAAAAATGCCGGTTATAATCCGACCGATAACCAAACGTCACATTTTTATGTAAAATGTTCGGGAATACCTGTGGTCTATAATTTAGTCGTATTAAAATGCATTCGAAGTTTGGGAATCAAGTCTTTTTTGGGTGTTTTTACATGTAAATGATTTAATAAATCATTATACTTCATAAAAGATGACATTCCTAGGGTTGTTAAGATTTAAACAAATGTCGATAGTAATTATCGACTTTTCTTACTATTATTGACGATAATGTAACAAATAATTGGGATTAATTTAATTACAAACGTTGCTAAATTAAACAAATATTTTAATATAAGAGATATTTATACTCTCTGAAATCCAAAGTTTATTTTTAGAAATAGGATTTTATTTACTCACTATTATTTTAGATCAAGTACGCGTACATATGTAAATTATATTATGATACTAAAATATATAATAAAATTTAATAATTTATTTATTTTAAGTTTTATATAAAAATATCGATAGTTTATAGTCGATGGCCACGATGATTCATTGCCCATCACTTATTAGGTCGCCATGCCCATAAAATATAACATTGGCAGGTACTGTCTGTCAGTACTACTAAATTCAAAACTTCATAGGCGTGATGGTACTGACAGATGAAATAAAATATATTCACTTCATCAATCGTGACCCTTAAAGTACTCTTTTTATGGTTTGTTTACATTTAATCTCACGCCTCGATGAATACGGTATAGTGTCCACGGGTTATGTCCTAGAGAAGTAGAGTTTTAGCCTATAAAATATTTGAGTATACTCATATTTAATTTGTTTACAGGACCCTATCTACCAGCGAACTCGAGAACTAGTAGCACTTCGAGCTCAACTAGAAGCAGCTGCAGCTACCGCAGCTGGAGACCACGCGGCGCGACAACACCGCCTCGGTCTGACTCCACCACGAGTCGCCAGCCCCCACCACGTGTGAGATGAACTTCACCTGTGCACAGACTTCTGGTTCAAAAGGGATCATTTTTGAATGCTGGCTCCGTACAAGCCGTACATATTAACGTTCGGTCTATAATTGTAATATTGTGTGAAGAACGGTTAATTAGCGACAACACCGTACCAATGTTGTTCTGAATCGCCAGCCCCCACCACTTGTAACACGAACTTCACCTGTGCACAGACTTCTTGTTCAAAAGGGAAGACTTGAACATTGATTCCATACATGTTTACGTTTTAGTTTGTGTATAGTTGTAATATTGTGTAAACAATAGTTAAGTAGTCACAACACCACCTCGGTCTGGCTCTGTCGCGAGTCGCCGACCCCACAGTCGAGTTTCACTTGTGCACAGACTTCTTGTTCAAAAGAGAACACTTTTGAACATTGATTCCATACATGTTTACGTTCAAGTTTGTGTATAATGTTAATAGTGTTTGAACAAAGGTTAAATAGCAACAATACCGCCTCGGTCTGACTCCTCCGCAAGACATTAGCCTCCACCACGTGTGACACAAGCTTCACTTGTGCACATACTTCTTGTTAAATACATACTCTCTGAAAAAAGGCTACAAACTTCGGTTTAACACATTTTTTTTTGTTCTGGAACAGACTATCTATACCTAAAAGCTTATCCGGAACTTCGGTGCGCTAGTTAATCTCGCATGCCGTTTGGTTAACATTATAATTATATTACATATAATCAAACCATAAAAGATTATCATGCTCGTTATAATAACTACGGTTAATGAGCTTTAGCTTTCTATAAAGCAATTTAGACAAATAAATCTTATTTATTTGTAACACTTAATTACTAAACGATATCTTATTGACGTCATTTAAGTAAGACCATTGTGGAAACAATATTTTTGTTATTTATTAACAAAAACACGTGAAAATATTTAAACTGATATTCATTGTGCATGATTATAAATTTTCGTGTACAAGAAGCTAAATTGTATAATCATATTTCTTGAGATTAGAAGCAAAAGGTCGGATGTGCCATTATACGTCAGAAACATTCGTCGTATGTGCCTTTACCGTAAACTGGCACTTACGACCAAATGCTTCTGAAGTATAATAATAGTAGATTTATAATACAATATACCCAGATAATACATATTATTATAAGAATGAGCACAACTTGCCCTTTCATATTTTATACTTTGGACTTGCATATTATTATATTCGATTTACAATTAGCAGTTGCAACATAACATAAAGTTCATAAGCTATAAATAATCGCTTTTACAGTACTATAGTGTGTCAGTAGATAATAAAGCTAATTTCTAATCTCGTAGCGTGAGATGAGATTATTTATACTGTAAATGAGAGTTCTGGACACTTTTTGTGTTCAAGATACATCCAAGTACAAGATACAAGAACATACCATAACTACATATAGCAATCTGAATCAAATCTTCAAACTATGGATGTCTTAAATGGAAGGCACATTTGACTTGACATATCGTCGCTTCATCAAATCTACTTATAGTTGAAACTGAATTTTGATAAAAAAAAGGAAAGCAATTAAGAAGATACATCCAGCAAAATAAACTTTTTCGGAGGTACACAAACACTTGTATTGTAGAACGCGATATTAGAACGCTAGATTGTAGGAACTTCCATGTAATATGCATGTTTATATTCAATTAATTATATAAAACATATGAATGTAAATTTACCTACCATAAGCTTATAAAGCATTTAAATATTGAACTGATTTATATGTATGTATTAATGTTTAATCTATCGTATTTTTATACTATGCCGTAAGATTTATAAATATTGACAAAGTTATCAGTGTTTACAAGTAGTTACTACTATATTTACAGCTGTAATTAAACTGATGTAATATACACTTTAATTAGATGGACAACTTAAATGTTTTTATACTTTTTTTGTATTGGCTAATTAAAATTTCGTTGCTTTGATTGTTAAATACCGTCTATAACAACAGTCGCTGATATAAATGAATGTATTACGCCTTTTATCGGCTTTTAAGACTCTTGTTGCACAGATTAAACAAGCTAAACTGTGGTGTTCTACAATCTAAAAATGCTAGACTGTGGTGTTCCACAGTCTAAAAAAGCTAGACTGCTGTTTGAAAGTCTTAAAAGCTGACAAAAGGCATGATTGATTGCATGTTAGTACAAAACAGTCGTAAATGACGGCTGCTTTTTATATAATAGTCTAATTTAAACTGTCTTTAATGTATTATTCTAACTTTCAACTTTGATATTTTTGTATTTAATATTTTTCAGCTATTTACTCATATATCATGGCGGTTATAGGTGGTTAGATAAAGTAATACTTGTATTCTAATGATTCAGCTTTTTAAACTTATTCAATGTATACGGTAAGTCTATAATGACGTTCAATGAAAAACATTAAATTTAATCGTAGTTTGTGAGACATATTTCTAATTATAGCAAGATGGTCATTATCGGTAGAATTCATTTCAAACATACACCGTGATTTTTGGTTTTGTTTCTCACATTTTGTTAGTCACATAATTTAAATTTGAAGTAAATCGAAGTTAAAGTTTCACTTTTATTTTTTGAGATAAGTCGCTACAATACTAATGTTTATATTAAACTATGAGGCCAAGTTGTGTAAATAGCCTGAAATATTAATGGTATGAAAGCAACCAAACAAATTTATATTCTTTATTATTTAATTGGAAAAAAAATCTTGACATAACTCCTTTTTTCATAAACAAAAGTAAACATTTCTGTAAGTTTTTATATTGAAAATATATAGCTTAGATGAATATAGTGGTCTCTTAAAGCCTTAAATGGACGGTTTAAGATATGTAGTGGTATTGTATTGACATATCACCTTCATCCACTCACGTCTTAAATTGTCAGGAAGACTTGACACCAATATAACTATTCTATCGTAAGTTTAAAATACAGTGTTACATATGTTTTTACCTATGTATTTACAACAAAGTTTCCCTTAAGGAAACGGCAATGATAAAATGTACATGGCAAAATGAGCTCTAGTGCCTTGCAATACGATATAATCTAGTTTGTATAAACGCAGGTTTTAAGTCCATCTGTAATTTTTAATAACTATTCAAAAAGTTTACACATAAATCGATTGTACTAGGAAAAATAAATGATTTCTCTGAGTATAAGCAACGATTAAAAATCACAACGTATATTAGAGAAAAAAACATTTTATGTTTTTTTGCGTAAGTGCAATTTTGTTCTAGACTTACTGTACTAATACTTGCTTTGTTAAATGGATAAATGTGTATTATAGCCAAATAATAAACTAGGTTATTAATAATATCGTGTTATTTTAAGACATAGAACTAATAATATTGTAAATATTATTATAGTTTTTATTAAATAAATGTTTACTAAAGTAATATTTAGTTATGTTTATTCAGCGGTTGCCTTTTTAATAATAAAGTAATTTAAGCGTCTATTTCCATTGAAGCGGAGCGGTGCCAAATTGAACACGAAAATGCTAATGGCAGTGGCGAGTATCGTCCTTCCAACCCTTAGTTTGCAAAGAACCATCCGATGCCCTCGTTGACCCGAAGTCCGAAAGGCCCGCGAACTGTAAAGTAGAGCGACAGCTGCACAAATCCCCCTAAAATACTAAGTCATAATCCCTCGAATCTCATCGCCAACGACCGCCCTGAGCTTGGACCTCAGTTCCAAGCCTCACGGGGGGCGATTACTTCTATTATATTTGTATACGGAGGCGATCTTTGCGATGATAAGAGACGTTTTGAAATGAAATAGCTACTCACTTATGTCTTTTTGTTTGAATAGTAAGATGAACAAACGAATGTTGAACAGAAGATAAAGATGAATATGAGTGCCTAAGCCGAGGTTCAAGACCCACAGGGCGCACTCTCTTGCGCAGATTGCTTAGTTTGGAGGTTTTAAACCAGAGGCTCCCAATCTTTTATGGACTACCGGCCCCTTTACAATGAAAATATCCAACACCTACTTTTAAGTAGCTGTTAATTACTTATACTAATTTTAGGTGTCTGTCTATTATCTATTAAAAATAATTCTCAGTCTTTCTATAATGGTGCTCCTCGTGGTCGTGACTTATTAACTAAATTATAACTCAACCAAGAAATGCAAATTAATTCTTTGGACTTTCCTCCCGCCCCTTTCGAAAAGTTCTAGCGCTTATGTATGGTTGTTTAGTTTGTAGTTTTAAACTATTTAATGAGGCTCGCGTATATTTACAAATACGTGTGTCCGTCCGAAAAGAAAAGGTAGTTAGCCGCGAGGCCCTTGCTACTTTACCAGGCATGTAGGTGTGCAAGTCTCCGACCTTAAAAAAAGGTTTAATAACTGCGGTCGCGGGCAGTTAGATTTAGGAATTATGACTTTGTTTTTAGATGAGTTTTGTGCAACTTTAGTTCTACTTTACAGTTCGTGGGCCTTTCGGACTTCGGTTCTACGAGAGCATCGGAAGGTTATTTCTAAACTAAGAGTTGGGAGGAATGTATCCAATTGATAAAAAAGTTACACAAGAAAATTCATCTTTGCTTCGCTTTATGACCACTATTTCATTGAAAGGGAGCGAAGATTTCAAAAATTGTGCTAATTTATTCTTACTTTGCCCAGCTCTTCTTCGACTCCGAAACATGCCCTATAAAATACACAGTCAAAAATAGTTGATAACTGGAAATAACAGTTTGAACTCTGACAGATAACTTTAAGATAAAGACCGAAAGCTGCTTATCATGTTTACTCAAGCATTCGCTAATAGACTGGACAATAGGTAACATCTCTGTATTATTATAATAAATAAAATGTTCAAAGTTATTAGAGATAGAACGATTAGGAGTAAAGCTACGAATTATTTGAAGAGTTTTAGAAATGAGAAGCGTCATGTGGCGACTCAACAAGAAGTGGTACCTTCGGCTGATGTCGTTATTATTGGTAAGTTATTTTTTTTATAACATCGTAAGGTTTCAATGTTAACTAAGAATAATGGAAAAATATTTGTAAGTATTTAACTAGCTGCGCCCCGCGGTTTTACCCGCGTTACTCTGCTTCAGTGGTTTGGAGCCTGATGTTTTATAGCCTATATGTAATCCAGCTTATAAACTATATGCGTGCAAGCTTTCTACCAAATCCGTTTAGTAGTTTCTGTGTGAAAGAGTAACAAACATACATACATCCACACATACAAATTTTCACATTTATAATATTAGTATTATGTTCTTAACTATTATTGTTTTGCTCAAACAAAGAAGAATGCACTTTCATACAATTAATGGACGCCTTGTTAAAGGGGTATACCTACCCTTATACTGCTTTAAATCTGTTAAAAATAATTAAGTTATGAAATAGATAATCCATGGAATCCAAGTTTTTTTTTGTTGCTTATTAGAAACTCTTATCTTCTTTCATGGCAACTGGCATTCTGCATAAAATTTTGTTTCTCGTAATACTTATTGTATTTTTGAATGATTCCTATATACATGTATCTATGATTGTAGGAGGAGGTATAGCAGGATGTAACACACTTTATCAATTGTCTAAGAGAGGAGTGAACGCCGTTTTACTAGAAAGAGCGAAATTGACCAGTGGAACGACATGGCATACTGCCGGTAAATATACTGCATATGTTTACTTTGTTTAATTTTTTTTAATTGTATCAATATGTAAACATACCCATCTATGGATTGTAAGGAGGAAAAATAAGTAGTTAGGTCGTTGTTTTATGATTAGAAGTAAATTTGCATTTTTTACCAACATTCGCTGCCAACTGGCTTCCGGTTAATATCAATACAATATGTAAGTATTTATAGACACCCCTAATATATTTCAGCTGGAGTTCAAACTCGCTCATAAACAATCATGACTCTTGCGCATCAGACTTTTTTTTGCGCATCAGAACTAGACGTCTCATCTTTATTAGGGTTGTGTATCCGCCCTTGTAAGAAACCGCTTTATATTTACTGTTTTAACATTAATTTATATTTTTTTAGGATTGGTGTGGTCATTAAGGCCTTGCGATTTAGAAATAAAATTGCTAAAAGACTCACGAACTGTATACGATACTTTGGAACAAGAGTGCGGCGATTATGCCGGCTGGATCAACAATGGCGGCATGTTCATATCAAGGAGCAAGGTTCATTTTTATTTTTTCTTTGTTTCCTTCTCTTTTATAAAAACAAAACCCCTTACAGTATCACTATATTGGTTCGTACCTAATAGCTACAATTTTTCATTCTATACTGTACTCTATTTCTTTTAGTTATGGCTTTAGAACATCCTTTTTTACTATCAAAATCCTGTTTACGTCCACTGCTAAACATGGGCCTCCTCTTAACAGATCTTGACAAGCCAGGGTTGTTGAGGGTTATTGCACCACGCTTGGCAGGCGGACTGATGATCGTGTTGATCGGTGCTGCTGCCCATCCATCATCTGTATGTCCCTTAGTGGCGTCTTAACACCCATGGGAAGATATGTGGCGGTCTACTCTTAGCCGGAAACCACACGGCGCTTTAGAACATGTTATTAGTGCTTTTTCTTGTTAATTCAGGTTCGGACACAGGAATATATGCGACTCCACACTTTGGGTAATGCCATGGGTATACCGAGCGAAGTATTATCCCCACAAGACGCACAGAAAAAGTTCCCACTGCTAGACCCATCAGTATTCCAAATGGCTTTATTCGCGTCTGAAGATGGCACTATCGACCCCACTATGGCGTGCAATGCACTTGTTAAAGTAGCCACCAAAAATGGAGGGAAGGTAAGAAAAAGTAACTGTTAAATTATATTGATTTATGGGAAAATAATTGGTCGAGGTATAGTATACGAATCCGCTCTTATAACGGAAATGCAGGCGCGGCTACGCTTGGATAACGCCTCCTTATGTTGTGCAACTTGCTTCAAGCGAGCCCTTCGGTTACAGCTAAGGAACTGCTTCGCTTAAAGCTTGAGGCAAGCATGCTGTATGTAATTTACATAGGTACATCATATTTATTTACATTATTTGATACCAGTGTAAACCTCTAATCTCTTTTGTTTGTAAATAAAAATTTCAGATCTACGAAGATTGCCCTGTTCTTGATATTCACTATAAGCACAATTTGCTCGGAAACAAAGAAGTGACTGCGGTGCATACCGACAGAGGCATCATTAAAACAAAATGTGTAGTAAATTGCGGAGGTAAATATTTTGTAATATATTTAGTATTTTTATAGGTAGTAAATGTTGATTTGTTGACATTTCAATTATGAATCGGTTGGTAAACAAAATGCTAAAAATTCTGCACGTAAATTTGAGTCGAATAGAGATAGGTATCATTATCTCCGGTATCTCTATCGACTCGGCTCGATATCTCTATTCGACTTAAATTGATGATCAAAGTGGTGTGCAGTTATATGAACACCACAAATATACAAATGAAATAGAGACTATTTTATTGTCAATTTAATATAATGATTATGGGAATAATAATATTTATAGTCTGGGGTCTGGGGGTCATCTCTTACCTCTCATCCTTTTGAAATAGGCTTTTGTAATGTGCCATAAAATAATCGAGGATGCACGGATTTTTCCCAACATTAAATGATATTAGGAAGAGGAAGTTTCTTTTCTCGGAATGCGGGAGATTAAGACATGACGCTTTATCAATAAAAACACTGGACTTAAACATTATGACGGAGACTCATTTCAAATGTTGGACAACAACTACAAGGTTAATGGTTTTCATAAATTTTCCCGATTTGTAGATATACATAATTTATAGTAGACACGGCTCTCAATCGCTTCATAAACCGTCGGTTTAATAAAAAAGGCAATGATTTGCTTTAAAATCTCCCGCGATTGATTGCCGTGTCTACTATAAAATAACAAGGTTTAAGGAATTGTTTGACGAATCGTCCTTTGTCTACAGGAGCCTGGGGTCCTCGTGTTGCCAGATTCGCCGGTGTCCCATCTCTCCCCCTTGTCCCGTTCAAGCACGCCTACGTAGTGTGTGACGCAACGCCCGAAGTGCGCAACTGTCCCAACATTCGGGACCACGATGTTAATCTGTACATAAAGATACAGGGAGAGTCGTGCCACGTCGGAGGATATGAGCCCAACCCGCATTTGCTTGATCAGGTAATTTATTTGATGATAGTCTTACTGGGTATTTCAATAGCCATATTACTCCACATTAATATCACTGTATCTACAAATATTTACCGTTGAATGAACACATATTCAATTATTACATATGCTTGCTTGATATACTTACTTAATTAATTTTTGCGAAGTCCTATAATTATAATGAAGTTAAATTTATTTTTCTCAATCAATACATAGTTTTCAAACAAATCAGAATTTCTCAGTCCTAAAACCTTTTTTAAAAGCTGTGGATATCCCGACCTTAACGCGACTAAACTCCCCTAAAATGTAAAAGTGTTCAAAATTCCTCAAAGTCCCACTAGGGGCTGTTAATAATTTTCAGCCATTTATTAAGGTTGGGGTCTCCTTTATGCCCGACAAAGTAGCAATACCCGCCTTTAGGCTTTTTCTAAATATGTCAATAAACGAAATCCCGACCAATGGTAATCAATCAAAAAAACTAATTTTAAATTCCTCTTCACAAGGTGTCCGACCACCAACAATTCCACCTATACGAGCTAGACTGGGACGTGTTCGGTGTCCACATGACAAGCGCTGCGTCGCTATGCCCGAAGTTGGGCTCTGTGGGCATCAAGAGCACAGTCTGCGGTCCTGAGTCCTTCACACCTGACCACAAGCCGCTATTAGGAGAGGATCCTAACGTTTTTGGTAAGAATAGGCATATAACATGGAAATGATAAGCTGCGTTGTTTAGCCTGAATCTCGTTTTTGGTTTGCGATATCTGTTTTTTTTTATCACCGAGGACAGTTGCACATAACCTCCCTAAAAATCCCACCCCTAAAAACCTTAATTCCTTAACCAACATATTATAAAGCTGAAGAGTTTGTTTCATCATCATGATCAGCCCATATATCATCGACTGCTGAACATGGGCCTCCGACCGAGGGAAGGTACTTGCCATAGTCACCACGATTGGCAGGCGGGTTGATGACCGCAGTATTATGTTGTACCACACAAGGAAACGCTGCTGCCTCTTCCTTGATAAACGATTATTATAGATGATGTTATAACATTCAGGACCCACGGCTTAACGAGCTTTCCGAGGCACAGAGGTCCCTCAACCAACCAGACCCAGAAAGAAATGTTATTATTTACACAAAGATTTTCTATCCGGCGTGGGGATCTAAGTGATCTAACCCACGACCTCCGACATTTAAAGACATCCAAATACCGCTACGCTACGGAGGTTGTCTAAGAAGTTAAAGTTGAAGAGTTTGTTTATTTGTTTGCTGAGGAACTGCAGAACTGCTCCTTTTAAAAGAATATTGCGCCATTAGAAAGCTACTTTATCCACGAGTAACATAGGCAATATTTTACCGTCAACGTGACTTTGATGATGCCAGGAAATTTGAAGAGAACATTCCTGGATGACAAAGTAACCACGGTTTACATATTATAGACTCTCCTTAATAATTACTTATCAATATAGGTTAATGTTCTACCTACATATAATTAAACAGATTCTATTATATACATAATTTGTTTGTTTATCACATTTGCAACATTTGATAGAGCATTCGGAAGATAACCTTCGTATAATTCTAATAAAATTAAATAATTTAATCATACACGGGTATTTGAACTCTTATTAACAAGGTCACGCTTCATGAAAAGCGTTATAATCGAGTACCTAAACGTTTTTTTTAATCGGATTGTAATGGATTATGACTGCAATACGATTAATTTATATACAGTAAAAGCTCTCTATTCGCGGGGTATACGTTCCGTAAATATACCGCGAATACAGAAACCGTGAATATGGAATGGTAATTTATATGGGATTATAGGGGATACGTTCCTAGGAGACAGTAGATGGATCAATTTTCATTAAAAAATGTCACGTTTCCAGTGTTTGTTCCACATGCACTGGAAACGTGACTTTCCAAAGCGTAAATGATCAAAGCATATCTATTTCCACTTAAAGCTGTAATACAGATATTTTTCGTGTCGAAACACTTATTTTTAGTCGACATTATAAAGCACAGTACATCTAATATGTGGCAGCCTTAAACAAAAACTTAAGGCGTAGTCGTAATATCACTATAATCTTCATTTCTTAGTCCAATTACCGACACGTTTATAAAGGAACCCGAATCCTTTCTATTAATATATGTATGTATGTAGTGATGTACCGATTAGTTCCGCGAATATGGGATTTTTTTGCCGCGAATACAGGAATTCGGTCGCAATTTTTTTATCCGCGAATAGTGAAAACGCGAATGAAGGTAGCGCGAATAAGGAGCTTTTACTGTAATTAATTGCTATCACTTATACATGAACGTCCCAATGGCTGGTCACTATTTAATAAGGCTGGAGCACTGCTTGATAATTATACGGAAGTAATTTTTTTTTTGACTTTACATAGTTTTCAACCAAATCAGAATTTCTCTGACCTAAAATCTTTTCTAAAAGGTGTGGGTATCCCGACCGTAACGCGACTAAACTCCCCTAAAATGTAAAAGTGTTCAAAATTTCTCCATCGAGGTCTAAGTCCCACACGGGGCAGTTATTAGTTTTCAACCATTTATTAAAATTGGGGTCTCCTTTATGCCCGCTGAGGTAGCAAAACCTTCGTGGCTGACTACATAAATGTCCATCCGAAAAAAAGGCCGGACTGACTTTTCATGTTATGCTACTATATCTTATGGCTGGTTTTTATACTTACGTTTTCTAAAGAGATTTCGTCTTATGTGGTAAATTTTCAGGTCTGTATCACAATTGTGGGTACAACTCTGCTGGAATGATGTTCTCGGCTGGTTGCGGCATACAGATGGCGGAGTGGATAGTTACTGGAAGGTAAGGCCTAAGGTGGAACAATGGGCAAAATATTTCAAAAAAACTATACAATTAATTAAACACTATGCCATAATAAAATTGATTGATATTTGATTGCTTAAAATAGCAAGTCTCATAGCTACCAAAATTAGCTGAGTTAATTTTGTCTTCATCTAAATTAAATGACATTTTGGTAGATGTTCCGGTACTTGACAAACATAAAATAATTGCAAATAAAAATGATTTAATTATTTGAATACTATTTGATTTTTATTGTATTTATTACATAAGTATAAAAAACTTACATTTTCTAAAGCATTTTTTAAAGCAGTACGATCTAGTAAGTAAAGTGGTAATAATCACAACATTGGGTTATCAAGTTCATTCATATTGAGCAGTTATGACGACAATAGTAAAATTATATTTGTTTTTGTTTATATGTTAAATATTTTTGCGATAAATCCGGCTGATTCAATATATGGTTTGACCCATTAATTATTATTCAAAAATAGATAGGTATAATCCATAACATTAAAATATACTTATATTTCTTAGTTCCCAATTTTAATATCCGATCTTTTTGAATTATTTTATTTATTCAATGGTAATTTACTTTTTTAATATTTAAGACAATTTAACTAACTAATAATCACCTTTCCAGGCCGAAATACAACATGTTTTCCTTCGACATTCGTCGTTTCACGCCGGGTCAAATGTCCCGCCCTCACTGGACGCGGGAGAGTTCGCACGAGGCGTACGCTCGGAACTATAACATTGTGTTCCCTCACGACGAGCCGCTAGCGGGGAGAGACGCGAGCCACGACGCTATACATCAGGAACTGGTGGACGATGGAGCCGTCATGCAAACTAGAGCGGGCTGGGAACGACCCGCGTTTTACATGCCGGGAGAAAAGGTGAGTTCTATGAAAATGGTAGACCAGAAGTAGAATGGAACTGTCATGCAAACTAGGGCAGGTTAGTAACGACCCTCGTTTAAAGTACTGGGAGATAAGGTGAAGTATTTATGATAATGGCCCATGGTCCCCATGTCATACAATCTGTGGGCGGGTTGGGAACGACCCGCGTTGTACGTGCTGGGAGAGAAGGTATCTTAGGCAATGTGCTTTAAAATCTGATCTCTGATCACTGTGATCAAGTGAACTATTTCGTCACGGTGACGTATAGGTACCGAATCAAACTTATATTATTCTATATTTCTTATAATAATTACGTTTATTAATTACTGTTGTTAAACTGTCCATTGCTTGTGACAGGTTTTGATAAGTATATGATATATGATAATCGTTAATATGTGCTTCTCTTATTGTAATTAGATACGTGTACAGCAATACGACTGGGGTGGTACTAACGATTATCCCAGAAACATTGACCAGCGCTACGAAGACGTCCTTAAAGGAGATCACACGTTTGGGTTCTCGAAGCACCATGACCTTGTAAGTTTCACGTCCATGATGTTATCGACCAGAGGAAGTTCTTCTTCATTCTTTCTGATATTAACCTACGAGTATTTACAGTGTCTTGGTTAGCTGTTTTCTAGGGAAGCAGTTTTCGACTTGATTTTATTATATTATAAAGAAATACCTGGATATGGACAAGTGAGAAATGGGCACCAGTGATAGAAATAACTTTTCTATCACTGGTGCTCATTTCTCACTTGTAAAAGGAATCGGTGGTATTCGTATGGTCATGTGAAGAGGAGGGTTAAATCGCATGTGATTAAAATAATAATAAATATTATGAATGTGAGTTAATAATAAATAAATATGATGGATGGAGCGGAAGGGAAGTAAAAGAAAAGATGGATGGATTGTGTGAAAACTGACATGAAGGAAAAGGATAGGGATAGCGAGCCGAGTTGCGCCGACTTCAAATAAATTAAGATAAAACCAGGAAGTTGGTAATGATATAGATGGGTCATTTCTGCTTACTGTTTACAAACTGAAGGATTTGTTCCAATGTGAAAGGAAGCAAATCTAATGCTTTATGTATAGCCTTAGGTATCCTTTGACATGGGAACTAAGCTAACATTGCTGAACTGTGTGTCAGCTCTGCCATTCTGTTTCTGGAGGAAATAACGAACTTATATCTACATTATAGATTGGGGCAGAAGCACTATCGTGTCGCAATGCGGCAGCGTTGTTCAATATGTCGTACTACGGGAAGTATTACTTGACCGGCCCTGACGCGCAACGCACCGCGCAGTTGGCGTTTACTGCTGATCTATCGAAACATGATGACAGGTATTAATAACATGTTGTACTCTTTCGATTAATGAGTGAACTCGCGCACTTGACTAGATACAACGCTGGCTTAAAACTATAGCTCCGTAAATGCGGAAACTCAATATTGTAGTGTATATAAAACACTGAAATGTGTTTGTTTTTAAGAAAATAATTTTTCATAATTATATCATACTTACTGATGGTATGTAATCCCCATGTCCTACTTATTTCTTGTAGTATTCAGATGTTGCGATGTAACTGAGTTGGGTACGCCGATTTCGGCGTAGTACATTTTGCCGCAATTTTTAAGTACGACTGCGATATTCTTACTACACAATACATAATCGACTTACCTTTAAAGTATCCTTAAACTACAGATTAACTTTTAACCTATGTTATGGGTGGCCGTTCGTACATCCTAGGTTATTTTTTATTGCAAGACTATTTTGATTAAAGTCCTTGTGATTTAATTGTATAGAAACTGTTCACTCCAGGGTCGTATATTCTCTTCTGCTGAACGAGAAGGGCGGCGTGGAAGCTGATGTGACCGTGTCAATACTAGACGGTGGCAGCGGGCAGCTGCATGAACCAATATTCAAGGTATGCTATTTGCAGGGGAACAAAATAGTTATGTATAAGAAATAACTAAGTAAATAAAATCTTTTGTGCTGCCATATAACCAGCAGAGCTAGGCGTTAGCGACGTTCGTGTCGTTCCCAAGCTCGAGGAACGCGCATGCCCAATGTGGGTTCAACCTAAGGGGCCGTAATATGTACTAGCAGAGAGTGGTCTTTGACTCTTTTTAAAATATTATAGAAGAGTATAATATTTTAAACAGGAAAGATTTCATCATCATCATCATCACCAGCCTGTATAACGTTCACTGCTGAACATGGGCCTCCTCCCAAGGGAGGGTTTTGCCATAGTCACCACGCTTGGCAGGCGGGTTGGTGACCGCAGTGTTATGTTGTAACACACAAGGTAACGCTGCTGCCCGTCTCCAAGTACCTATACGATTTTTGTAGATGATTTTATAACAATCGGGACCTACGGCTTAACGTGCTTCCCGGAGGGTACCTTGTATTTTTGCATGTAGATATGTTTGTTATGTATAAACCCATAAACCACTGAACAGATTTCGGTAATTCTTTCACCATTAAAAAACTGCATTAACCCTGAGTAACATATGTTTTATATCATGGTGAATTTCCCACGGAGACGGGAACTATCCAGGTGAAATCGCGTGCAGGAATTTAGTCAATAATATAGAACTGAGGGTAATCTAGACTCTTGTTAACCAACTAGATCCAGAAATAAATCTTAGAATTTACAAAAAAAAATCTTGTCCGTGGGGATCGACCATATTTTTATAAATTAAACCTTTTTGGCTGTCCATTTTTTGGTTGGATGTCCAGGGTCGTGGTTACTACGTAGTGACGAGTGGTTTCAGCGCCAACCACACACTAGCTCATCTCCGAAGAATTATACAAATACACAAACTGAGAGCCACCATCACTGACGTCACCAAACAACTGTGTATCCTCAGCGTGCAGGGACCGGACAGGTAACCAATTATTATTACCTTTTGTAGGGTACCGTACCCGAAGGGTAAAAACGTGTCTGTCTGTCTGCTTGTCTGTCTGTCTGTCACCAGGCTGTATCTTAAGAACCGCGATGGCTAGACAGTTGAAATGTTTAAAAATGATGTCTCATAAAACAAACGTGATTTTTTAGCTCTATACTAATAACGGCAACAGGTAGTCACTTGAAAATGGTACGGAACCCTCCGTGCGCGAGTCCGACTCGCACTTGGCCTTTTTTTACTTCGTTTTAATTGTAATTTAGCTTGAATTGAATTCACCTAAGTTGATTACAGTAATATATCTATACCTACTAATATTATAAAGAGAGTAAAGTTTGTGAGTTTTTGACGTTTTAGGCCTTACCTTACTGCGATCACCAATGAGCAAGAGGGCGCCCTCTGTGGGACTACGACCCACTTTGGTAATCACTGATCTAACTAGGTTATCCTAAAATTTGTATCTAATATTTCCCAGCCAACGGATTCTGCAACGCTACACAGACGCGGGTCTCTCCAACGATGCCTTCCCGGTTAACACTCATCGCAGCATCATGGTATCTAAAGCACCCAACACACCTGAAGACAAGCGGTTCAAATGCCGGGCCCTTCGAGTCACGTGGTCAGGGGAGTTGGGCTGGGAACTGCACGTGCCATCGTCGCATGCTATATCGGTGTATAAGGCACTTAGTAACGCTAAGGGACTTAAGAATGCGGGCTGGAGGGCTTTGACCTCGCTGAGCGCTGAAAAAGGTGAGATTACATTGGAAAATGCAATTTAAAAAAGCCATAATATCGTTTCCATAAGCTATATGACTTAAGCCCTTATCGAAATTAGTAATTAATTTACAGTAGGTATAAAAGTGATGCAAAAATACACGGACTGTACAAAACCAGGTTAAGCGTAGTAAAGCTTTGAGATTTGAATCGTTTTATTCCTAGATTTTATTTAAATTCTTTATGTTTTGCTTCATTTATTATCATGCTTATTGTCCCCTTGATTATTATTTGTTCCTGACTAGGCAACAACCTGATATTAAGTGGCATAGGGGTCCAAATACAGCAGCTAGCGCCAGTACAGTACCCTCATCCTGCCATCTTTTTTTTTGGCCTTCTTCTTCTAACATATCCATAAGAAGAAATATAGAAGAAGAAAGAAAGAAAAGCTGTTTGTTTCTTAAACAACAAATAAAGATTACAGAACCATTCTGTGCAAGCCAGAATATTTTTCACAACGCTGGTCTTCTGAAAATACAATTAAATTATAATAATATACGACGACATGCTAAATAAAAATAAACAAAATCAAAAAAATAAAATTAAAATTAAAATTACCACAATATAATGTATAATAATAATAATAAATCTTCATATTCAGCACTCTCCTTGTCACATGCTTGACACAAAAATAAAAATATATTTTTCATGTTTTTTAAGATAATGTTATTTATTTCAATTTTAGGTTACCATCTATGGAACTCGGATTTGCGATGTGACGACAACCCTATTGAAGCAGGTTTGGGTTTTACATGCAGGAAAGATGGCGAATACATCGGCAACGAGCATGTTACTAGAGCCAGAACTAATGGCGTCACTAAGAAATACGCGTATTTCACACTAGATGACAAGGTCTGTAATAAACGGAAATTTATAATGTAGCGCTTCGGATGCTTCTTCACCTTGAAAATAAAGTTGTAGAAACCTACTTCTGAACGTTTATAGTAAAGTATGATAACCTCTGAAGTGGTATGAGTCTCGTTTTAAGACTTAGAGGTTGTGGTTTCGATCCAAGCACCGGACTTCTTTCCGGGTCTGGTTGTTTGAGAGACTATCCTCCCAAGCGGCCGTTGCCCGTGGCTAGGGCGTCGGACTTGTGATCTTCAGGTCGCCGGTTCGAACCCCACCCATTGCACTACCGACGTGAACCTACTCGTAACACAAGCATTGTAGCTTAGCACGAGGGGTTAACAGGAATACTAGTAGACTGCAAAACTCTGCTAGAAAAGTTTATAAAAAAAAATATATAACATTATCTATAACAAGCGTTTACCAAAGAATGTGCAGCAGCGTATGTTTCAACATAATTCTTCGGTCAACCGCCTATCAAACGTGGTGACTAGGCAAAACCCTTGAGAAGAAGCCAATGTTCAGCAGTGGACATTATACAAGCTATATGAGAGTTTGGCAATGTTTAAAATATATATTTAAAAAAATCTAAATATTAACCAAAGTAGATCGAGTATTTAATGTTTTAATCTCCTCAGGTTGCTCTATTCGGCATGGAAGCTATATACAGAAACGGCGAACCCGTTGGCTACTTAAGAAGAGGCGACTACGCTCACTATCTGGACAAGCCTTTAGGCATTGGCTATGTGTCTAACAACGGCTCAAATGTTACCAAAGAATTCTTAACTCAAGGTGACTATGAAATCGAAGTGATGGGACAGAGGCACAAAGCAACCCTGCACTTGAAATCACCGTTCGATCCCACAGGGCAGAGGCTACTGGGCAACTATGGACATGTAGATGAAAACACGCACGAACCTCATGCGGGACAGAACGAAAAAGCTGGCGGTGTTGAATAAAGTTGTAAATTATAAGTTTGATCTCAATAAACGTTCTTTTTAATTGTTTATGTTCTTTTGTGTGATATCATATATTATTATAATCCATATAAGGTAAGTGATACAAATAAGGCCTACCTAATTTCAAACATTCATATCTTGATAAATTATTCGAATATGGTGATAAATAAAAGCAAGGCATTATTCTTTGGTTTATAAATTTTAATTATTTAAGAAAACATATTATAATCTTTTATAAAAAAACACTTAAAACGAGGTAATTGTAGAACCTTAGTCTTAGGCCTTTTAAAAATATAGTGACTTAACAAAGCCTATGTACTTAAATTATAGGAATATTGTTATTAGAGTATTAAATACATAAAATTTTTATTTCTGAGCCTTTTATCAAGTGTTTCCATGAGATCTTTGAACAACTTTCTAAGTTATTTAACTGAATATTGTGCTTAAATTGCTATTCAGACTTGAAGTCGAATATTAACAACAAATAAAGAATAATTAAAAAAAATTCGTATACATTCAAACAAATATTAGCAAATTAACATATTTTCCAAAAAATATTATTAAATATTGAAAAATTAAATATTTTTTGATAGGCTTTAATTAAACAAGGTAACTAAATAAGGCCTTGGAACGTTTAAAGTCGCATAACTTGCTTAGGAACATTAATCAGTCTTACTGATAATAAGTACTTTAAAAAAATTAAAATGCATTGATTTTAATTTATTTTAAAGCTAGCCCCTTGCTTTAAAATAAATTAATATCAATCGATTTTCAAGGTAACTCTAAAATCAATTTTTCTGACAATTAGGACATACAATATACATAAAATACATCTAAATCACTTTTTGTCAAGCCGACGCAATCCTCTTAGTACCACTGATGACACTCCACGCATTGTCTCATATCTGCAATGTTTACATGCAAGACAGTACCACGGTTTTCTATCTTCAGTCTTGCTTTCTTCGGACCACGTAACACGTTTTGGTCTTGGAGGAGACATACTAAGATGATAAATCTGTAAATCAACGTAATAAAATAGTTAAATTCAGCAAAATTCCTATTAAGGCCTTGGGTCAGAAATAAGGCCTATTAAAAAAGTAGGCCTTATTTAGTCCATTATACTTTATAAATGTTATAAGCAGTACTTAATTCGCATAATAAAAAAAATATAATTTGAAGTCATAGTTACCTTTTTGATGAGTTATACTTTGATCCGCATACATTACTTGAAACAAAACTTCAATGAATAACGTATTAAAATTTGATACAAATGACGACAAATTAATAACGCGCAATGAAAACGCGCATCCTCGACAAATGGCTGGCCACTACAGTTGCTGTGAGCGCGGCCAGGTCTCTCGCGCACTGTTTTCGGAGTCCTGGAGCTGTCGAATATGATAGTGTAAAGTATTTCTGATGTAATTATATTTAAAACGACTTTTTCGCACTACAGGCCTTATTTGAGCATAGGCTTTATTTGTATCAAGTAGCTTAATATATGGATATTATTATAATAATTATAATATTATTATTATAATTAGGTATTTAAAGCAAACAAACTTAAATAATTATTTAAAGTTTGTTTGCTTTATTGCACAATACTTAGGACTTGATAAACAGGTTTACGTTTTTCATCTCAAAAATATAAAATGCAAGATTTTGTCAGACAGTAAGGCTAAGAAATCACGGAGCGGTTTTCACCCACGCCCGCTGCGTTTGCGGGCCCGCAGCTTCTGTAGGATGTAGATTTATATTCAAAAAGTAAGAGTACATTTCACGACGCGTTTTTACGGTTGTTTGCGGGTCCCGCGACACCGGCAGGTAACTTGTAGAATCCTAGAGTAGGTACCTATGTGCTTTTTTGTATTGAGATGCACTAATTCAATTAATTTCAATTTCAATTATTTATTGCTTCCATGTTAGGATATTTGACAAACTCCGTAGCGTAGCGGTAATTGGCTCGCTTTAAATCTCAGAGGTCGTGGGTTCGATTCCCACACTGGACAAGAAATCTTTGTGTAAATTCTTAGATTTCTTTCCGGGTCTGGTTGGTTGAGGGACTACCCTCCGTGCCTCGGAAAAACACGTTAAGCCGTTGGTCCCGATTGCTATAACATCATCTATAATAATCGTATATCAAGGAACGGGCAGCAGCGTTACCTTGTGTGTTACAACATAATACTGCGGTCACCAACCCGCCTGCCAAGCGTGGTGACTATGGCAATGCCCTCCCTCGGGAGGAGGCCCATGTTCAGCAGTGGACGTTATACGGGCTGATTATGATGGTAGAATATTTATCATGTAAGCATATGAGTGTAGGTATATATAGGTACACTCTTGTTGTCTAAGAGTAAGATATTTACTTGGCCATCGAGTCAACTTTAGTTGCACCGTGCCTTTTAAATTTATATAATTTCAATCTATTTTACCATGAAACAACAAATAGTACCTAATTAAAATGTACACAAACGTACGCGATTTTTTTTTAAATTTTTTTGTTGTTTTCCGGGGAAATGCATTTACTCATTCCCACCGCCGCTGCAGCGTATCCGCGCGCTGGGGGTGGGATATGTGGGACTCGCCCTTTCCATAGCGTGGTATGCTAAACTCATACCACTTGGAGAGGACCCTACTCCACTAAAACCTCTCGGACACTCCTTCGATGCGCCGTTGGCGGGGGCCGGGTACGCATGAACAATCCAGCCCCCCGACGGCACCCGCGGGCAATATGGTACCGCGGGATCTCCCAATTATATGGACGCCCGGAGTGTAGAGGCGTCCCTACTCCTCATGGGTCAGCCTCGAAGGAAGCGGGGTCCATGTCCCCCATTCCCCGAGGCCGAGCCTAGGGCGATAGGTGGCGGGTACGTTCGCGAACCCTGCTAACTTTAGAGCGTTTCAAAGAAATCCCCAAAAATCTACAACACACAACTCCGAGCATATCAAAGTCCGTTAGGGTACGGCCTGTGGGTGGTGTACGTTGCTTAATTTATAATGTGCAAACCTGTTGGAGATAAATTGATGAGATATTAGTATCAATAATTAGTATTTATGCAATGTGTCACAAATGATTGATCAGAATTGTACATTTTGTTTGTTTTTCGCTTAAAACATTAGTGTAAAAAGGATCTTGGCAACAATTTAAAATATCGGTCAAGGGCTACCAACTTAGAGATTTTCCCCAAAATATAACCGTAAATTATATGATTGATGATATTTTCTTGAAGCTTTTTACACTTTTTTAATAAAGAAGCCAATTAAATTGACAATTTGTAGAAGATAAAACATAATAGGGGCTATTTGATTCTGATTTTCCAGTTTCCAGGAAATTTAAATATAGTTCTAGTGGTTAATATTTTTTGGAATTGGCATTACAAAATTTGACAACTATCGTGAACGCTTATTGTCAGTTATTGTCGTTTTTAGGTTATGTTATGAGTTGATGAATATAAACATTGTTATTATTTTTCAAATAACCTATTTGAATTTGAACTAATTATTAATTTAATTCATAACAATGTCAGTAACACTTCACACTGATGTGGGTGACATAAAAGTAGAGTTATTCTGTGAACAGTGCCCTAAAGCCTGTGAAAATTTCCTAGCATTGTGCGCTAGTGACTATTACAACGGTTGTTTATTCCATAGAAACATTAAGGTTGGTGAGTACTAGTTACTAGATTTCATTTTAATTATGTACTAGCTGTCTCGCACGGTTTCAATCGAGTAAATCCTGTTTAAGTTCGTCCCATTGTATTGCTTAAAAAAAATAAGATGACACTCACAAATAATCTGGCTTTTTATAGGTAAAATAATTTAAAAATCGGTTTAGTAGATTATCACCAGAGCCTAAAACCTCACAATCTTAACCATTTTATAAGATAAGTATAGATCGGTCAGTGGGTAGTGATGCATAGGAGGATTGAAACTATCCAGTGTTTTTATAAAGTTTTCCTTCTTAAATTGAATATTTTTATCTTCTTAAATTGAACACCATTATTTGTGTATACAATTGACTGAATAGAAGTCAATGTGTGTATAATTAAAGACTCCACTCTACTGACAATTAGCAAGAAACTTATTTTTATATTATTTCAGGGTTTTATAGTACAAACTGGTGACCCTACAGGAACAGGTAAAGGTGGTGCATCAATTTGGGGAAGAAAGTTTGAAGATGAATTCAAAGAAGAACTGAAGGTAATTCAAACTTACAACTACCCACTATCATACCATATAAGAATAAAGATATTATGGGGTGAAATGATACCTGATAAGAAAGTAATTAAAAGGATAAGAAAACTATGTTTATTTGTGCGTGGCATCCAGTTACTGACATCCTCTGTGGCAAAAGTAGTGTTGCCAGATGGTAATGCCATATCCAGATTCCTGATTAATAACAAAATCTAAAGACCAACACTTATTGCCATTTTTTACTACAGTAATAGTGAAAGGTGGCATTCTAAACATTATCCAGATAATAATGTGTTTTTTATCTGGCAACATTAGGCATTACTTGCAGGTTGTGGGTGTTGTGCCGATTCCTATGTAAGAAAATAAATAACATTAAAAAACCGGCCAAGTGCGAGTCGGACTCTCGCACGTAGGGTTCCGTACAAGTGCAAGTGCTAAAAAAAATATATGTACATCATATATTTTTTTTAGTTTTATCATTCTCTTATTTTAGACTTGGGCACACATTTTACCACTTTGGAAGTGTCTCTCGCGAAAACTATTCAGTTTAGAAAAAAATGACATTAAAAACCTCAATATCATTTTTGAAGACCTATCCATAAATATCCCACACGTATGGGTTCGATGAAAAAAAATTTTTTGAGTTTCAGTTCTAAATATGGGGAACCCCAAATTTTTTTGTTTTTTTTTCTATTTTTGTGTGAAAATCTTAATGCAGTTCACAATATACATCTACTTGCCAAGTAATTGCCAATTATAGTTCTTATAGTTTCGGAAAAAAGTGGCTGTGACATAC
The DNA here is from genome assembly GCA_947037095.2 of Nycteola revayana. Taxonomy (NCBI): domain Eukaryota; kingdom Metazoa; phylum Arthropoda; class Insecta; order Lepidoptera; family Nolidae; genus Nycteola; species Nycteola revayana. The sequence goes on along the minus strand of OX344845.2, from coordinate 8,795,524 downwards.
GGACGGACGGACGGACTTTGATTAATTGAAGTAGTCCTATGGACCTCGGAAAGGCATGTTCAGTTGTTTACTGATCTTAATTGTTTTAACATCATCTACAACAGTAGTATATCAGGCAACAGTGTATCCCTGTGTCACAACATAATACTGTTGTCACCAACTTGCCTTCTAACTGAGATGACTATGACAAACCAAACCTTCAGCAGTGGATGTTATACAAACCAAGAATATCCAATTTATGATCTCTATTAGTAGAACATTAGATTCAGAATTTAATATTTTCCAAACTTTTTCAGCATAACACAAGAGGCACATTGAGTATGGCTAATAATGGACCCAATACTAATGGCAGTCAGTTCTTCTTCTCTTATGGAGAACAACCTCATTTGGATTTAAAATACACAATATTTGGCAGGTAAGCTCAAAATCTTTCACATATGTTAAGGTGACTATTGATACAGACAATGGTTATATAGTTCCAACAACATTATGAAGTAGGTATCACATAAATTATGTGAAACCTAAATCCTATTTACAAGACTACAATAGAATTTACACTATGTTTCAAACTTTTCCTTAAAGTATTCAAAAACTTCTTCTTCCTGCCCTTTTCCCATATTACTTGGGGTCGGCGCCATTTTTAACAAACATGTTGGAAGGGATTTGGCAACTGTTTTATTAAAGTATTCAAAAACATAAAAAAAAAAGAATTTACACTTATTCAAGAACAGCAGTAGTAAAGTAGTAATATATGTATACAGGGTGTCCAAGAACCTGGCGTCCAACTGGATTCCCACGATGCCCCAAGTTCTAACAGTACTCAGAAAAATATTTTAAAAAATCCACCCCATGTACTTACAGAATTATACTGATTTAAAAAAAAAAGGGGAAATGAGCACCCTGTGACATACTTTTGAATGCTGTGACTGCTAATGCTGATAATTTCGATATTTCTTGGAGGTTTTGTAATCTAGGGTATTGCTGTGTCTAAATAGAATGTAAAAATAAAGTACTTATTGTACCATTTTAAAATAAAATATTATTTTAACTAAAGGTGATATGGAAAACTATTGAATTTCGCAACTTTGACCGACTGTAGTGTAAAAAAAATGTACCAAAATAGTATGGCAAGTGACGTCAAATTTTGACGCGTTTATTCCTCTTTTTAAAAAGGTATATTACTTAAAAATTTGATAATATTTTTACTCAACAACCCAATTTTTACGAAGTGCCTACCTACTAACGGTAACTGTCGGACCCTTTCTTATCTTAGAAACTGTTATGTTACTACTATTATTTACTTCGGTTCCAAGAGTGAGCAAGAAGGAAATACACACAGGTAGATGGGTTCCCAGTAGAATAAAAGCAAAGAATGTTAGTTTAAAGATATTTTATTACAATAAATGTTCAAAATGTTGACCACCCGCGGCAATACAAGCTCTCACTCTCCTTAAAAAGGACCGCTTTATGTTTCGCGAGTAACTTTTTTGACGTATCACCTGCACTGCTTGTGTTATCTTCTCACGAAGGTCAGCGATGTCATTAATGGGCTTCGCATAAACGAGCTCCTTCATAGTTCCCCAGAAAAAAAAATCCAGCGGATTTAAGTCAGGTGAGCGGGCTGGCCACGGGATTGTTCCTGATCGCCCAATCCACCTGTTCGGGTATTGCTCGTCCAAAAACTCTCTAACGGATACGCGAAAATGTGCTGGACAGCCGTCGTGTTGGAACCACATATCTGGTGGGGTCTCTTCTAGTAAGTTTGGCAAATCATTTTGAAGAAAATTTAAATATGATTCGCCAGTCAAATTCTCGGGCATCTCAAATGGACCAATAATATTCCCACAGAGAATACCGGTCCACATGTTCACTTTGAACCGGTACTGGGATCTATCTTCTCGCATCAAGTGCGGATTTTCCACATGCCACTCGTGCAAGTTGTGTAGGTTCATGTAGCCATCCTTCTTAAATGTTGATTCATCTGACCACAAAATTTTGTCGATAAAGTTTTCGTCTTCTCGATGTTTTTGCAGGATTGTTTCACAATACGCGACTCGGCTCGGATAGTCTCGAGGTAAAAGACTTTGCACTCGCTGTACGTGGTACGGATGATATTCTTCTTTTTGGAGAATACTGTGTGCTGTGCTCTTCGGTATCCCCGTATCAGCTTCTATTCCTCGCACAGAGATGCTTGGATTTGCCGACACCGCCTCTAAAACTTCATCGCGTATGAAGTCATTTACGGGTCGTCCTTCACCAGCTACTTGATTGGGGAACCGCCCGTCACATAGTGATCTGTGCACATTAATGAAAACTCGATGGTCGGGATATCGCGTAGCCCTCGGATACCTTTCTCTGTAAAGTCTCGCTGCAGCTCGTCCATTACCTCTACATTCTCCATAAATGTAGTGCATATTTGCGTATTCTTGCGGAGTGTAGGTCGCCATGGTAGCACACACAAAACACAAACTGTCCAAACACAGGCAAAGGTCGTCGTAAAGAGTTCGTTTCAAAGTCCAGAGCACAAAGAGTAATCGAGTCCAATAAACAAAGCTTTAAATCGTAGTACGTGATCAATGGTAACAATAAGAGAGAGGTGCGTAGTAACGGCAGGAGGCAGTGACGCGTACTGACCGTACTGTTATCCTAAATAGCACGATCCCAGATAGCGTCACTATCTATCTCACTCGCACCTCTAACCTTTTTCTCCCTCACTCTTACCTGAATAATGGGGTACCATAAAGAAGAACCAGCAAATCGCAAAGATAGTTTCTGTCTTGCTCCCTCCTGTTGTAATAACGAATCACTATGGTGAGATGCATGCACATACCGTCCCTTACGGTCTAACCTGTTTTTTGAGAGGCCTGTTGTTATTTTTATGAGCATACAATAGTAATTCTTTAGAGGTTAGATTCAATTCGTCGTAAATTTTTCTTTCTAAGAATTCTGTAAGACATCGTAAAAATTGGGTTGTTGAGTAAAAATATTATCAAAATTTTTTTTTTCAAATTAATGTGTAAGTATTATACCTTTTTAAAAAGAGGAATAAACGCGTCAAAATTTGACGTCACTTGCCATACTATTTTGGTACATTTTTTTTACACTACAGTCGGTCAAAGTTGCGAAATTCAATAGTTTTCCATATCACCTTTAGTTAAAATAATATTTTATTTTAAAATGGTACAATAAGTACTTTATTTTTACATTCTATTTAGACACAGCAATACCCTAGATTACAAAACCTCCAAGAAATATCGAAATTATCAGCATTAGCAGTCACAGCATTCAAAAGTATGTCACAGGGTGCTCATTTCCCCTTTTTTTTTAAATCAGTATAATTCTGTAAGTACATGGGGTGGATTTTTTAAAATATTTTTCTGAGTACTGTTAGAACTTGGGGCATCGTGGGAATCCAGTTGGACGCCAGGTTCTTGGACACCCTGTATATAGTAAATAGCCAGTATGAGTTTATTTGAGAATGTCATAGGCAATCTGCCGACTTGTTCAACCATTTCTGCCGATTAATGTTTTATTACCTAAGCAATAGAGAGCATGACAGTGAGATGACTCAATATATATTTATAATGAGAAACAGCATTATTATTATTATAAGACATATTCATTAAATTTGCTAATGAGTTAAATAATTCTATTGAGCCAGTAATTCTATTCTGACTGCTTAATTTGTAGGATTTGTCTGTATAAAGGTCAAATCAAAGATAATTTTAAATCATTTGTTTTACTTGAGTTTTTCTAGTTCCAGATCAACAGGATATAATATGTAAAAATAGCAAATATGATTTATTATCGTTAAAGAATTTTTGAAATTTGTCCAGTTTTTTCAGAGCCTATTGATAGCAAACAAACAGTAATTTTTTTCCTCTTTATAATATTAGTACAGATTATTTTTTTACTTTTTATGCTAGAGTTAATACGTCAATTTTTTTACAGAATAATTGATGGTTTTGAAGCACTAGACGATTTGGAGAAAATGCCAGTGAACCCAAAAACATTTAAACCTCTAAATGAAGCACGGATAACATCAGTTACTATACATGCTAACCCCTTGGCTGGATAAATAAATTTATGGTGATATTTTTCGTGTTTTATTTTAATTATATCATTGTTATTAAAATTGATTGATGAGTCGAGTTGTAAAGTGATACAATAAGTGACTGTCAATGTAACCTACTTACATATTATCAGGAATATTTACAGTAAGGGCCTAAGCACATCACGTTTTTTTAACGCGCCGTCAACTTGCGTTTTAGAAACAAAGTACTGACTTTTGTACAGGCGCGATACGCACGCAAGTCGGTACTTCGTTTTTAAAACGCGCGTCGACGGCGCGTTTAAAACCGTGGTGTGCTTAGGCCCTTAACAATCTACGGGCAGGAATTTCTAGCATGGTATAATATATCAGTATAAGTATGTATACATCATTCCATGCATTGTGCAGATCAAAAGTGGTTCACTGATTCTGTGCCTGGTCAGGCATATCATAAAAACACATCTGTAAAAGTAATAACGTTTATCAAATTGTTGCTAAGAGTATTATATAATTGTTATTAAATAAACGCTTTTGCCTGTGACTTTGTCCGCCTTGAATAGTGTTGACGAATTTAATTAAAAACTTCAACCTTTATTTCGCGATAAAATGTAGTCTTCTAGATTATTTCCGTTGCGAGAAGTAGTATCGTCTTTTTCTTTAGCAATGCTATATGATAAGCAATTAAATATTAAAAGTCTACCCATACTAGAAACCCTCGGGTGTTCCGAAAGTTGGGAGGGTACCGGTAACTATCAGCATGACATCCGTTATGTTCTATCTCTGTACCAAATTTAATTAAAATCGGATGTAAGCGTAACATATTATGGAAAGGAAACATGTTTTAGTTATATTACATGACAACAAAAGCAGTGTTTAAGTGGACAACATTTATTGCTGATAAATATTTACATACTATAATTGCCTATTTTTAATATTTTGCAACAATATAATACAAATAAGTATATTAACTTTCATTATAACAACTAAATGAGATGAAAATAATTTTAACAACTTATGTAATTTTATTATGAAAACTGCAATTTTTATAGCGTTAGAGGAACATTAGCTTAGTATTTCTAGACCTCAAAAGCATAAGATCGGATGTGACAATCTTCAGAAGCATTTGGTCGTAAGTGCCAGTTTACGATAAAGGCACATACGACGAATGTTTCTGACGTATAATGGCACAACCGACGTTATGCTTCTGAGCTCTAGATATATTTTAAAGTACAGAAGGCCTTTTTATTGTTCTAAAAAGTTAAGTGCAATTCGCTGAATATGTTAAAATTAAAACGTTCCTATAAAACTTAATCATGGTGGGCTTAGATACACACATTTTGTATTATCATCGTTATTTTTAAAAGACTGCTTTAATACTACTAATATTTCAGTTATGTTTAATAATGAACCGATTTTGTTATCACTAACATGGAAACTTCTCACTAGTCATATTATTATAACAATCAAACAAAAAATAACGACAATGGTTCACAATAAGAGACATTTAAAACAAACATACTGCAACTTCAATTTACTAAAACTAACATTGATTTAGATTTTCTATGAGTCTTTAATTTGTATTTCAGTTTTATTTATTGCAGTTAAAGCTAGAAAGGTGCTTAATCTTTAAATGGCAGTGGCAATATAGTTGCTACCATATTATGAATCTTATTGGCTTGTTGTGAAGTTTAAAACCAATACCTACATTTTAAGTACACGTAAGTTAAAGGGTAATCAACTGGTTTTCCTGAATCATTAAAAAATGAAATACATATCCATGATTATGCGTTAACAATGCGTTATTACTTCATAATAAGGTACTTTTGTGCAATTTAATAAATTTACTATCATTTATTTTAAATACGAACATTCTTATTCTAAATACATTAATAAAAACAATGGTATCAGTGTATTGGGTTAAGTGAAGACAGAAGGTAAAAATTTGTAAATTACTATTTCTATGTAAAAATTATGTGTTATGTAGTCCAAGAAGAAAATAACATCTTGTATATGAATTAATCAAAACAAAAATATTTATGAGCAAAGAGCTAACTGCTAGTTGTGTACAAATACACGTAACAGTTAACTCATTATTTTAAACGTTAACATAAAAATACGTTTCACAATATATGAAGCCATATCCTTCTTTAACGTTACCTACAATGTCCTGGATATCATCATGTTTTCCTCAAAGTTATAACTAAATAGCAGACCAATGTCAAATTATGACTTATGTTGTGAAGTTCAACATAATTCATTACCATTGTGTTTGTGTAGTCATTTAAAAAAATAAGGTGTCTCAGGGTAAATCCATGATGAGGTAATTCCGTTTATTTCAAGTTATTCTCAAAGAACATGTAACGTGTTCCTGAAGTTGACAATTTTATAACATATACTTTTTTGATTGAATCAATAAAATAAAAAAATAAAGTGTTAGTAATTTTATTAATCATTTAATGAACTTAACGGTTTTACCCCTGGCATGTATTTACCCCAAGATACTACAACATAAAAATACTATAACAAAAGTTCTAAGCTCATGGGTTATTCTTCTTTATGAATTTCATAAATTTTCCAATATTAATGATTAGACAATTCACGGTACCTATGTCCTTTTGTTGCCCATATTTTATTAATAGATCTATGAGACTATAAAAAATTGAGAATAGTTTACCCTTCTAAACATATCCCAATACACTATATTAAAAGTGAGAGAGGTGAATATCAAAACATTACATTTTTCTATTATTATTGCTTAAGAAAAATATTTTGCTCTAATACAAAACCCCTCTCAGTTCAATACATAACATAACAATAGTATAAAGTCATAGCCAATCTGAGCATCCAAATTAAATGTTAAATAAAAATGAATATTTGTTCAAAATTAAAATTACCACATAAATTGTTTCAATTCTATAAATTTGGAGGCTCAAACATTTGAAGATGACAGTACAATTTTAGTCTTTGGATAAAAAGTTATATTTTCTCAATCACTTAATTATGAGGCACACACTATATTCATATTTCAAATTATTAATCTTTAGTGAATGTTTTATTATACTAAATGATAGAGCATAAATTGTGAGCTCCTATCAATTGACCCTAGCAATAAAAATATCAAGATAATTATTAGTTACAATGGATGGATCATTATATCAAAATGTACAATGAAGTGCCACATTTTTTTTCTATAGCATACAAACCACAATAATAAGCCTTTTGTAAACGGATAAGAACTTTGCATGTATGATTTACACTCATATTCATTATCAAGTGCAATAACTCATTAAACGACCATATTTTCGTGATATTTCTTTTGCCGAATAATAGTCCCAATACTCTGATAGAAATATACATGGCTTTCTCATGTTAATTTTTAGGGTTGGGTAGGAAATTTTGACAGATGATGTATTTCTATTGCTGCTATTACAACAAATACTAAAAATAAAATAACATTAATATTTAAGGGGGACTCCCATACAAAAAACTTTTTTTGGCTCTATTTAGCTTGATATCGATAACGGCAACTGGTAGTCACTTGAAAATGGTACGGAACCTTTCCTGCACCAGTTTTTTATTAGTATTATTGTAGTTTATGAATATGAACATTACATAATTTATTGTGATCATTACAATAGTTAATAATTTGAATTCTTCAAAATGTATGTCCCTATGCATCACAATAAAATATATTTCAAATTATTTATTACACTTGTCAAAATTTTGAAATGTGTAAGCATATGAAATATATCGGAATAGTGAAAATGCCGTATCATATATGACTAAGTATTTTAACAATATTTTACATGAAACTAGTGGCCAAGCATGGAAGCATGAATTTTTGTTAATATTTAAAAACTGCACAATTGTTTTAGTGAAATCAGACAAATTGATATATTTTTGATTATATAATACTGTATCCAACCATTCTGGAATCTAAATCTAGCTAACTATTATTGGTAATTATATAACATTATTAAAAATAAGTATTTGGTTAAAATATTCCTCAATATAAGCATAGACTTATTAATGTCTATTGTCATTATGAGATACTTGTAAATAGTTGACAAATCAACAACATAATCATAAAATTCAATAAGGATATACACAATTAAGATACAACCCCACAGTAGAAATGTGACACATTTCCCTTTAGACCATTATTTGATATCTATTAAGTACTAAGTAAGTTTGAACCGCAGTAGGCGCGCGCGTTTCGCGTGTGACAGAGTCGAGTGCTCGGCGCTTATTCAGACGCTCGAGAAAAGCGAACACCTAATGTGGGGTCAGCCTAAGAGATAGTGTATTGCAGGACCACAGTCTACTATACAGTTTTTTGCAGGTTTTGCACCAGTGCAAAAATCCAATCTCAGGTTTCCAGATCATAGAAATTGTCCTCCAATGAAAATTCTTGGTCTTCTTGTTTTATTTCAGTATCAGCTATTTTATCATCAAAGTTTTCAGTAAAATGAGACTTAATGTGAGCAACTAAGTCTGGTTTCTTCTCAAAAGTGGCACCACATTCTATACAAGGCATATTCACAACCAAGCATTCATGAGATTGCTCATGTTTGTCAAGTTTATCTTTTTTAGTGAATTTTTTATCACATTGACTACATGAAAAAGGTTTCATACCAGAATGGAGGACCACATGTCGGTCCAATTCTCTTTTTCTGGGGAATTTCTTAAAGCAAATTTTACATTGAAAGATCCTAGACCCAATATGTGCAATAGACACATGTGTTTTATAAGAATCCAGGGAACAAAATCTTTTAGGACATTGATGGCACTTAATGTTTTTAGGTCTATTTTTATTAGCCATTTTTTGTTTTGGTGGGGAATTTTGTATGGGTTTAGCCACTGAATTTTTCTGAACTTTCATAAAACTACTTTCTCCTGATATATGATCTGGTACTCTGGGTAAATCATATTCTGCATTGGAAGAATCAGGATGGAGCTGAGTAGGTGAAGCCATAAGATTACTGAAAGGATTAACACTTACAACCATGTCATGCATGTCATGTTCATTATCAAACTCATTCCTTTGCCCAATAGGACCATGTTTCATTTCATGTTTGAGAAGTTTATCCCTTCTACGAAAAGTTAATGGACACTTCTGACATCTATAAGGTTTTTGACCTGAGTGCACAAGTACATGGCGATCTAAATCTCCTTTAGCTACAAAACTCCTTGGACAAAGTGGACAGACATGGGGTTTGTGACCTGCATGTATACGAAGATGTTTACTTAAATTAGTGTTACGAGAAAAGCTTTTAAAGCAAAAATGGCATTGATATGGCCTAATACCAGTGTGGACAATAGAATGCTTTCTTAAATCAGAGCGTCTACCAAAACATTTATCACATTCTGGGCAGTGGTATGGTTTATCATTACCATGAACTTGTTTTGTATGTTGCACATACTGACTTCGCTCAGCAAATACTAGACTACATTCAACACATTTATAAGGTAAGTTAGGATCATGATAACCAAGTTCATGTTCCTTACATTTTTCTTGACAAATAAAAGCTTGATCACAGTATTGACACATGAATACATTTTTAAATGTGTCAGGTATGTGCTCCCCATCAGGAGTGTTATTTCTCTCAGTCACCTCTTGTTCGATAGGCTCAGTGTTCTCAGACTCCTCTGAGGAATCATAGTCGAGACTGGGGTCAACCACCATCACTACACTATCTTCCACTATGTAATCTTCAGGTTTTGGCTTTAGTAATTCCTGAGGACTGTAGTTGTAATTGCTAACTTCTGATGAATTTGTGTTACTCAGTTCATTCACACGGTTTGTGATTTGCCTCAGTCTGGTTTCATTTTGGATACATTGTAATCTGAATTTAGAACACTTATCTACTTTAAACAAGCATCTGTAGCAAATTCTGTCAGGCAGTCCATCATGAGGATCAATCTGCAAATGAAATATATTTTTTTTGAATTTACAATTCATAGGTGCCATAATTATTTTGAAACAATAAAATTACATGACCATTAACTTACGTGAAGCTCGAAACATTCAGCAATTTTCGAGGTTAAAGAAATATTAGTCTGGTCGTCTGGCGCAATAGCAAATATTGATGTCGTGAACGAGCTTTTGTTCAAACATAATCGACATAGCGTGTGGAAATTAGCAATAATGTAGGAATCTTCCATTTTGAGCACGAATCAACATAATAAAACTGTTTCCACTGATTTACACATATGACTTTGGCGATTGTTTTGAATATATTTAAATTAACTTTGGGAACACGATGGCTGATTAAAAATACTGATAGGGCTACGGCCGTGAGTCGCGACTACGCAACCGCTCGATCCGAAGGGGCAACTGGGGCGATGTCCGTCAGGGCTGCGCTAGCGGAATGTCTCGCTTCACTCGTCGTCGTCTGCTTTGTCATCATACATGCCACATGTGATACATCTGAGCGCATTGGTACAACTACTAAAATTAATTCAACATTATTTACATATTTTAACAATGTTATAACATTCTTGATCCATGGAAATAAAAATTCAAATTTGAATCAATGTTGGTTCCAAAACCGCGCTATTTTGGCAGAAAAATTTAATAGTATTTTTCTTCACACACTTTTCTACAAATTCACATGATTGGTTAAAAAATGTTCAAGTTTTGTAAACAGGTATGATCTCCAATCGGATTATTTCATTTAAAACAAGGAAAACACACATACTTCAAATGCTACCACAGATAACGTAGAATACCAAATATTAGATAGAAGATGGTGAAATGATGATGATTAAGAAAAAAAATATACAATAGAAATTAAAAAGTTTTGTTTAAATATATAAATATTTATTATTCTTACTATCAATTAATGAAACCTTTTACTAAAAAAAAATGTGTATAAATGAGCAATGCGGTCATTGCGGTCATTAACGCGTTTTTGATAATACTTATGTATATTCCTAAAAACTTTTCAAACATTGAGCAATATAAATAATTATAGCAACGATAAGCAGTAAATAACTCTTTTTGCAGTCAGAAATAATTATTATATATTTCAAAAACAGTTATCTTATTAATATAATCACAATACTGTTTAATGTTGTCTGAAAAGATGCAATAAGTCATACTATCCGAAAATATAAAAAAAAACCTTTGGATTTTCCTGCTTAAAATACAGTGCGGCGCGTAATTAATTTTGACTAGTGGTCCTAGTGGACTAAGAGCTGACAACCGAAACGGCAAGGTAATTTGATCATTCATAAAAATGATTTATCAGCTTACCTGGAGCATTCTAAGCATAAAGACGTCGACCTGGCAGGATTCGCGTGGTGGATGTGGGAGTTATGGGGTGGGAAAAAAAAAAAGTACCTAATGTGATCAAGATTACTTTTTATGCCAAATGGTTTGCCTACCTCCCCAGAGCACATAAAAAAAATCTGGCGTCATTTGGTTGGTGGAAAGATATCGCCAAATAGACGCTAAACTGAAACAGCTGGCGCTCCGGAAACGTTCGGCTCTTTCCGCTCAACGAGTGCGACGAGGCCAGCCAGGCGCGTTCGGTTTACCGAACATGAACGACGCGCCGAGAGAGCACGGACGCCGTCGTCGCTTGTATCCCCTCCACGCGCTCTTTTTCATGCCCCTTAGCTCTTTCTCGAGCAAAATACAATTTAAAATATAAATTTTCAATTATTTTTTTCGACATGTTCCCAACCAGCAAAGAGATCGTATAAGCAATTACTCTCACGACTATGAATCGAAAAACACTCGTATGAAAGATCCTATTATTTCAAAAAGCCGTTTAAAAGCAGCTGGCTAGATATTTTAGCATTCCACGCTTTTGGCTCTATAAACATGTCTAGTAAACGTGTACTCGACGAATTCATATTGCATTTACTCGATAATTATATAAAGATATCTCTTGATCACCTTCATGCAACCGTATGTCCTATGACAGCTCTTTGAAAGCAACTGAATTGCTAATTTGTCGAAAAACTAGCATTTATAGCACTATCTTTCGACATGTATTTATTACAGCATAATTATAGAGTAAACGCTGTTTATTCGATAAAATAGCATCTTTACTACTATACCGGCACTTAATGTCATATAATAGCTTATTACAAGGCTTTCATTCCGCTTAATTTTTGAAGTTGAGAAAACGCTTATAAATGATCTATTACAGACCCAAAGGTTCTCTAAACATCATTTGAAAGCCGTCTTACAGCATAGTTGTGGTATGAAAGTTGAATAAAATCTTTTACAGCACTGTACTATATAGTTAAACTAATGGTGGTCAACCATTTAATTTGCCACTAAAATAATTTGAAAAAGTCACTCATATAATAATTTTTTTTGTTTATGTTTCATTTTTTTTTAATTCCTCTGGAGTATTCATAACAGTATTTTGATATAATATTAAGGATTAAACATTTTGCGCTAAGGAACCCCAAACTAACTGCAATGGCGGTCCTAGAAGTCGTAAAGTTGAAACCCCATGTCTATTTCTCAGCTAAAAGCCGAGTGAATGCTTTGTGATGATAAGTGAATTGCTATTAATGGCGAATTAGATAAACTTTTAAATTAAGCTATTTGGAACAGAGCAAAATTGTTAAATGTTAGGTAATAAAAAAATAATCTTCAAAAAGCATATCGCTCTATACTCAACATTGGCTTTGCTCCATGGTTGGATGAACCAGATTATCAAAAAAAAAAAATTGAATATTGAGAAATTTAATTACTATTACTTATATTTCGCCGTGGCTGGACAACGAGTATGTCAAAAGAAAATGGGATGTTTTTGAAGACATATATAGAACAAATAACCCTTATAAAATATACTTTTGAAGAACATTTTCGCATGAACACCATAAACAACATAAAGTTCATGGTATTTTTCTTAGAATCGATTAGAATAAAGTAATTTAATATTTGTAATTAGCATAGATGTTTACTGTAACTGTAATTAAGTTAAATGCAATCACTGCAATTTTGAGTACTCACATTTTAAAACGTTTTTTATTTATCATGGTAAACTTACAAAACGACATAAAATACCCACAAATAACATACAGTTGAACCCCTCGTACCCCTATACCTACCCGTTCACATAAAAATAAACAGAGTTAAACTGAGAACCTCTTTAGAAATAAATAACAACAAAATTTTTAACACTATTATAGTTGACTGAACATAAACGTGAGTAGTTGATCGGGACGTTCGGGGAATGAAATTACCCAGAGGGACGTAGGAGGAATTTTTTGGAATGTGGGACAATATATCCGGACATACGAGGAATAAACCTTTGGTTTCTCAGCAAAAGCACATTTTTTGCAGACAACTTTAATCAACGAATTTGGAACATAAAGTGAAAAATAGCATTTAAAACTTATTTTATACGTGAGGAAACCACAACTATTGTCGGTTTCACTTTGCTAACGCCGAGATTGAGCGCAGTCCGTCACCAAGTCTTCATTGACGCACTCTTGCAATTCCTCATCGAAGAAAAGTCCGCGCTCGCAGCTCAACAGCCGCGGGTGTCCTCTTTGGCATCCTACATACAATGAACACTGTTGATGGTATCTAGAAGAGAAAATTTGTTTAGTATCTGTCTATATTATACTCTAAACTTCACGCTGCTTTGAAAAATTACTTAATCATAGCAACAGAGGCGGATTTTGGGGCCTGGAAGCCTCGGGGTAAGGCTGGCTGGTATATATTGGCGGCTGGGGTATGTAATTATCGTTTGTGGTTGCGTATGTAGATGGGGGTGGTGGAGGGTATGTAAAAGAAAGTGCAGCGACGTAATAATTCCAAATATGTAAATAACTTAATTTCTAAAAAAGGGTTTTTAGTTAGGTGTGCCCTTTTTCATTATAACGGCAGTAGATATAGTAGCTTACTCTAACATAATATCGTGGCATATTATACATTTTTTTAACAGATTACGCCGGTCATATGTTATGAGTCTTAATTAAAAAAACAACAAATAATATGCCTTTTTAAAATTACCTATATTTGTAGATTATGTCGGAAATCTCTCCGTCCTCATTGACTGGCGGTTCGGGACATTGCAGATCCGCAAACACTGTAAATTTTAAAGCATTTTTTACTATCACAGTTAAAAGTCATAATTTTTTTATATAATTTATATTAAATAGATTTTACCTTGAGGGTTGCATTGAGGTACATTTACTGGCCAATCACAGGTGCTCGATTGGGAATCAAACACTAGACCCATTGGACAATTCATGATGGTTGCGAGTCCTTCTTGGCAACTGATGTATCTGCTGCATTCTCCGTCGTTCATTGAAAATAGCCCATACTGCCGTGGACATTCGTTGGACGGATGTGCTATTTCTAAAATCAAGATAGGTGTTGTTAATAATTGCAACACAGATATAATAAATACCAACGTTCTGAATCTGAATTAGATAGTAAACAATTAATCCGTCATATATTACGAAATTGTCAATCAAGTTTTCATTTAATATGTGATTCTGCGAAAAGATACTGCGAATCTAAAATATTGCTGTTCATTTCCAGTGTCACATTGAGCCGTCGTCGTTCTAATGGGCATGAGGACTAAAAAAATCGATTAAGTCCGTTAGTTACATTACAAAAAATATTGGACACGTATTTTTTTATTTATGAAATCAATAAAATTGACAAAGAGCAAAAACAAACTATATAGTGGGGCAGAGGGGGGCTTGTGACGTCACTATTAGGTAGAATTGTACCATATAGAGACGTCACACAAAATTTCAACGCGCTATATCTTCGTCATTTCTTGTTTGAGCAACGAAAAAAAAAATACGTGTACAATATTTTTTGGTAACCTAACTGACGGACTAAATGCAGGTCACTTATTAATGAACAATTACTGGTCAAGTGTTAGTCGGACTCGCGCACGAAGGGTTCCGTACTATCTTCAAGCGTCTACCTGTTGCCCCTTAAATATTTATTTTATTTTTAGTTGTTGTTGTTATAGCAGCAACAGAAATACATCATTTGTGAGCCATAAGGGGTTCTTAAGATACAGCCTGGTGACAGACAGACAGAAGAAAAAACAGGACCCTATTACTAAGACATCGGTCTTAGTAGAAATACATAATAAAAAAAAAGAGAAATTGAACATTTTTATTATTAAAACTAACCAAGCATCAATTAAGTAGCTTTAAGTGATGCTTTGTTAGTTTTAGTTTTAAACTTTGTGATTATGACAGTACAAGTGCTGTATTTTCATTAATTATTTTTTTCAACTTACGTTGTTCTGCTCCTTCGCTGCATTTAACTTCTGACGGATAAGAACATGGGTATTCCAAATGTTTTGCGTTAGAGTTGAAGTGAAGGCCGTCAGGGCACGAGTATTTGATAGCCTCATTATGCTGAAATAATTCAAACAAACTATTGACGTGATTGGTTTCATTTTATTAAGACAGATTTCTTGATATCCACAAAGGCCACAATAAAAGAACTGGAATTAAATAAAACTGGGCTTACCTTACATTCGACGTAGCTGTCGCATTCTTTAACAACGGAATAATAACCATCTCCATGGATACATTTGAAGTTTAACATTTGGGAACCATATATTGGCGGCTGGGGTATGTAATTATCGTTTGTGGGTATAATGTTCGCTGGTGTTGAATAAGGTGCAGACGTTGCGTATGTAGATGGGGGTGGTGGAGGGTATGTAGAGAAATGTGGGGGCTGAGTTGGTGGTTGAGTTGTAGGCTGAGTTGGATAAGTGACGGTCGCTATTGGTCGGGTTGTATATACGATCGGTATAGTTGTAGGGACTACATATGCGGGAGTTGATGCATACGCATTTGAAGAAGTCTGACTGTGATGATTGAACGCTGGGTGTCGATCAGCTACTGGTTTAGGTAGTAGAGGAGGTAATGCGCCTTGAGGCCGATGTTGAGGCGATGGTAGGAGGGTAGCCGAGTTGTGTTGCGGAATAATATGTTCTGTAGTTGACTCTGAGATAGAAACGGGCAATACTTCAGCAGCGGGTAATTGTTCAGCAGCTGGCAGTAGGTCAGCAACAGGCCATGGCTCATTATAAGGTAAAGATTCAGCCGCAGGTACTACAACTGATGGAAGTGATTCAGCCTCCGGTGATATGTCAAGAATAGATGATTTTTCAGTAGTAGGTAATGGATTAACAATAGGTACTGGAACAATAGCAGGTAATGCTTCAGGAGTAGGTAATGGCTTTACAATAGGCTCAGCAGCAACAGGTAATAGTTCAGCAGCAGGTAATGGTTCAGCAACAGGTAATGGTTCAGCAACAGGTAATGGTTCAACAGCAGGCAATGATTCAGCAACAGGTAATGGTTCAGCAGCAGGTAATGGCTCAACAACAGGTAATGGTTCAGCAACAGATGATAATTCTGACACAGGTATTGATTGTGGGGTAGTCAACATTTCTTGGGTTGGTGTATCACGATTCTTTACCCACATGGGCATATAAACGATATGTTTATTCGGATTTGCATTTAAATTAGCTATTGGAACTACAGGTGCTGGCAGAGCCGACGGGATTTGCAACGGAGCAGGTATCTTTGCAGACGGAACTGACAATTGAGGAATAGGACTGTGAGTTGCAGAAACGGAGGAGACAGCGAGTGGCTGGCGATAGTATGATGGCTGGGACTCTCTCAGAACTGGAGCACTGGCAGCGGGCTCGGCCCATGTAGCAGGTGCTGCTCTTAATGCTGGTGCTACTTCAGGCCTAGTTTCCTGAATTGTATGCGGCTGAAGCATACGACGCTGGGGATGTTGGTATCTTACATTAGACGTTCCGCCATAATATTCTACGCCATTATTACTATGTAACTGCGCAGTAACTGGAACACGGAAAAAACAAAAATAATAAATGTAAACAATCGAATAACAACACAAGCGGTGAACACAAGTAGCGATGATATATTAACTTACCTGCTACTATTAAAGGCAGTGCCACTAGGTAAATACTCCGTAACATTTTGCTGTCCCGCTTCTTTGAGAGGTGTTTGTGTTGCGACACTACAAACCAAACTACGCTATACCAATTTCTTTCTTTTGTTTTTAAATCATAGATTTTAATGTGGCTTTTTATAGCGCTGGTTTTCAATTTGTTTTAAATTTACACTGTAATTAACAGAATAGCGGTTAACCGCTACCAACAGTGTGCCATTGATAATATATCACTAATTGATTAAAATAATTGTGATTTGTTGGACAGGGTATTACTTACTCATTGTTGTAATAGCATGCATTATAGCTTAAAATTAATTTCAGTGAGACCTCAAAGGCTCTGTAATTTATCTTCTCCAAAATTAACATAGTTATACGCAGGTAAGTAGTAGGTCCCTACTTATTGCATTTTCGAATCTTTTTCATTAATTAATCTAACTTTACAAACAAGTGTAAATATAATGATTGAATACCTACTTAGTCATTAATTTTCGTGGGTCTGGTCTAAAAGTAATTTGAGTTTTAGATAATGTGTTTGAGATTCGTTATGCTATGCTTCCTTTCACTAGAAAGGGTCTAGGACTCGAAAGGTATACACTGAATAAACATGGAAATCTGAATCACTTATGTATCTGACTGGGCTATCAGCTTCTGATTTATTTAACTCAAGATTAATGTGAAAGTGGTTGCATATTACATGATGATATTCTTATGTGTCCAAATACGACCGTGTTACATGTTCATGGAATTTGGGACTACTGTATCCCGTCAGTCGTAGTGTGTTGATTAATAGCTTACTTAGAAACTTAAGCTAGGAATGAGTTTTTTTCTTATCCGACTGGTAG
Source organism: Nycteola revayana (assembly GCA_947037095.2). Classification (NCBI taxonomy): domain Eukaryota; kingdom Metazoa; phylum Arthropoda; class Insecta; order Lepidoptera; family Nolidae; genus Nycteola; species Nycteola revayana. Next base: position 8,777,688 of record OX344845.2, on the reverse strand, counting down.
TAGTTTATGAGTTTAAAGTAAACTTATCTTTATCTTATTTCAGTACAGACCAGCTGTTGCCCCCGACAACGTCCGAAACTTCGATTTCTCCATACAAAATTTGCCACCCCTTTTCATCATCGTATAGGTGGATTTAAAATCCGGATGCTTACGTTATTAGAGAATACACTCTCCATCTTTCGGGTCTCTACGATTAGCGGTTTAGGCTATATCTTGTTATATCGTATGTATCGTCGCATGTCGACCTACGGGATACCTAGATATATGTATGTTGACGCGTACTATTGTGATGGTACACATACCACGTGCAAAGTTTCCTCACTAAAACCCCCCTGCGTGCTTTTCCAAATGCCATTGTTAGGGATTACATCAGCATGACTACCAGTGTGTAATAATAATAATAATAAAATGTCATAACGCCGGGGGCAAATGTCATAACGCCGGGGGCACTTGACTGTATCTAGCGCCCCGCAGTCTCACCTCTCGACAACCTTAGCTGTTTACATAGTGTTGCCTCCTGGCCGCCATGTTGCGGCTTTTGATAGGGGGCCCAGCGAAGCTAACTCGTTGGTTAGCGTCAGACAGCGAGTCACCGTCTGCCAATATAAAATATGTGAGAGTTTTCGAGGCAGATGTCCGATCTCACTCCATAGCCCAGTATTCCAGTACATTTAACATCCCATCCGTATAGCCCAAACCAAGTTCTTCCTTTCCGGCAATAGTTTCGTATCTGTGGAGGACTGTCCATTGGTATATCTCAATGGCATATCAGTGGATAGACCTTCATAGATGCCGCCATCTCACTTTTATATTAAAGGTACCAAAGGCCTCTTCAAAGTTGGCTTCGGCCCCATGAATGCCTTTCAAATGACCGGGTCCCCATGGGCCCGTGACAGTAAAATGTACCAACATAATAATAATAATAATACGGCGGCGTCGGGATGTGACGACCCCATCGCCCACTGGTTTATCCAGTGCAATCAGTCACCGCAGGGCAGCTTGTGGCGAGCTGTTGGTGAGTGGTGACACCACGGATTCTATCTCCCGGGGATACATACTGACATTCACACTACACACACATACATACAGTGACACATCCCCTGTCTCTGAGCTTGCCTGAACTGGCCGGCCAGAGTCGAGTTGCAAGAGCTGAACCTATGCTCCAGGTTGCAGGTTCTCACCTCTCGACAACCTTAGCTGTTTACATAGTGTTGCCCCCTGGCCGCCATGCTGTGGCTTTTGATAGGGGGCCCACCGAAGCTAACTCGTAGGTTAGCGTCAGACAGCGAGTCACCGTCTGCCAATATAAAATATGGGAGAGTTTTCGAGGCAGATGTCCGATCTCACTTCATAGTCCAGTATTCCAGTACATTTAACATCTCATTCGTATAGCCCAAACCAAGTTTCTTTTTCCGGCAATAGTTTCGTATCTGCGGAGGACTGTCCATTGGTACATCTCAATGGTATATCAATGGATGGATAGACCTTCATAGATGCAGCCATCTCATTTGATATTAAAAGTTGTACTAAAGGCCCCTTCAATGTTGGCTTCGGCCCCATGAACGCCTTTCAAATGACCGGGTCCCCATGGGCCCGTGGCAATGAAATGTACCAATATAATAATAATAATAAAAAAATATTACAGACCATAAGTCCATAAACAAACACTCATTAAAAAAAATTATACACAAACAGAGAATAGTTTACTATACAAAAAAAAAAAAAACACCGAACAACTTATTTTAAATATTGGAATGACGCACGATGACTGGTCATCCATTGCCACATCATTGGACTATCCATCCTGTCGGCCACTATAGCCACCAAGCTGTTGGAGCTGTCGCGCACTCGCCGCATCAGGGATGCTATCCGTGTCCTCATCAGTGCGTAAAAATCTGGCACGCCATTCTCCGCGAACATCCCCGATGCACTGCAAAAGCGCGGCAGCCCCAACATAACTGAAGGCGTTATTGTTTTGGACTCGCAGAGCATTGTACAAGCTTTTTGTATAGCTGACCCATAGGGCACACTCGGCACACGTGTACATAGATTGGCAATACGCTCTAAAGAGTGTAATTTTCACCTCCTTAGTACAACGTGCAAACCTACGAGCTAGCATGTTACATGGAACTGCCAATGCTCTGCGTTCCCGCTCCAAGTCCACATCGTCCGACAGACTATCGGTGACCCAATGCCCCAGGTACTTGAACTTCGTGACCCTGGAAAGCTGAGCGCCCCCCAAGGTGTCTGGTGGGACAGTATCATAACATTTGTTACCCGCTTTAAAAACCAGTAGCTGCTCTTGGTGGCATTGCACCTAAGGCCGTGAGCCACCGCATAGTTCTCACAGATGCGTAGAAGCCTCCTAAGTGCACTGATCGATGGGCTCAACAATACCATATCATCCGCGTAGCTGATGATATTGACGCAGTGCCCGTCAATGGAGCACCCGATATTGGTATTGCTGAGCTCACAGATCAGCTCGTTTACATATAGATTGAATAGCTTGGGTGAGCTGAGTCCCCCCTGCCTCACACCGCACTCCAACCCGTATGCATCCGACAGGACACCCGCCCACTTAACATAATTGTATTGGTTTTTATACCAATACTTTAGCATCCTAATGATATCGCTTGGAAGGTTCTTAACATTTGACAGTTTCCTCCATAGGCAATCATAAGATACGAGGTCGAAAGGCTTGCGCCGGATCTACGATTTTTTCGAACCGGGGCAAGAACATGATAGTGCGCCCCCTCTCTTGAGCGTTTGAGATAAATTGTTAAGAAAAAGTCACTAATATTATAATAGGTGGTTCTTGTGATCGAAAGAATACTCTCTAATAAATTTGCAGTCTTTATTATCTATCAGCTAGTTTTTCTTTGGTGCGACACCAAATTAATGTTAAAAATTATAGCAATCATCATAATTTCAGCCGTAGGACGTCCACTGCTGGACATAGGCCTTACTCATAGATCTCCAGTTGTTGTGGTTAGAAGCGGCCTGCATCCACCGTGATCCCGCGGCCTTAACCAGATCAACCGTTTATCTAGTAGGTGGACGTCCTACGCTACGCTTGCCGATCCGCGGTCTCCATTCGAGAACTTTTCGGCACCAACGGCCATCTGTTCTCCGTGCTATATGGCCTACCCATTGCCACTTGAACGAACTAATCCGTTGGGCTATGTCGGTAACCCGCGTTCTTCTACATATCTCCTCATTTCTGATTCGATTTCGTAGAGAAACCCCGAGCATAGCCCTCTCCATAGCTCGTTGAGCCTGTTCATAAGGCCTATAGTGAAGGACCACGTTTCGGATCCATAGGTCATCACTGGCAACACACACTGGTTAAAGACTTTCGTCTTCAGGCACTGAGGTATATTGGATGAAAAGACGTTGCGAAGTTTCCCGAACGCTGCCCATCCGAGTTGGATTCGGCGATTGAACTCCTTCTGAAAGTTTGAGCTACCTAATTGGACTGTCTGCCTTGGTATACATATGCGTCAACAACTTCAAAAACCTTATTCTCGACCATTATAGGGGTAGACACAACATGGACGTTAGACATGATTTTCGTCTTGTCCATATTTAGTTTAAGAATCTCCTAACGGGTAGGCCGTTAGGAGATTCGGTTAAGGTCTTCCAACATTGTACTGAGTTCTTCCATCGACTTTGCCATGACCACGATATCATCAGCGAATCGAAGGTGAGTGATGTATTCGCCGTTGATGTTGATGCCTAGTCCTTTCCAATTAAGAAGTTTGAAGGTGTCTTCCAAAGTGGTCGTAAACAGTTTCGGAGAAATAACGTCTCCCTGTCTTACGCCTATTTTCAGTGGAATCGCCTTCGAACTCTGTTCTTGTACTCGGACCTACATTGTGGCGTTTCTATACAAACATTTCAACACTTCGATATACCGATAGTCAATACGGCATCGATGGAGAGACTTAAGTACGGCCCATGTTTCGACCGAATCAAAGGCTTTCTCGTAGTCCACGAACGCTAAACAGAGCGGCAAGTTATACTCTTCGGTCTTCTGTATTACTTGCCGCAGCGTATGTATGTGGTCTACGGTAAGCTATCCGGCTTGTTCGAGAGGCTGAAAGCCTTCGTTCGAGACTATTCGTAATAACCCTGGAGAACAGCTTATAGACATGGCTCAAAAGCGAGATGGGTCTGTAGTTCTTTAGTAGGTGTTATCGCCTTTCTTAATGAACAAAACCACCTCGCTATTGTTATGGAATAATGGCTTTAGGCGCGGTGCCTCCGAGCAAGGCGAAATTCAAGAGCTTCTGAAGGAATTTAAGTACCGGTAATCCACCCGCCTTCAGGAGCTCTGATGTAATTCCGTCCTCACCCGGTGCCTTGTCGTTCTTTAGCTGTTTTAGGACCATGCTTATCTCGTACAGGCTGATGTCCAGGATATCCTCGGTATAGTGTCGAGTCAGTTTGGCTCTTGGGTCTATAGCCGCACTGAAAACAGGCTTGGTGACTGAAGCGTAGAGTTACCGTAGAATTTTTCGACTTCCCTTCACTTCCGCTTTTGTCGACGTAAGACTGCCATCATCCCTCTTAAGCTTTGTCATCTGGCTTTGCCCAAAAGACATATCTCTTGCAAACACTTTGGCGCCCTGGTTACGGTCTATCGTAGTTTTAATACGGCAAGTATTAAAACTACGAATATCGTGTCGCAAGGATTTTTTAATTTGTCTATTAAGTTACCTATGTGACTTCGTATCATGGGGAGATTGCAGTCTTGGTGAGCTTCGTTCAACCATTAGGTTAAGGGTGTCTTTAGAAAGATTCTGAGTTCTACTGGTACGGCGAGCCTTGAAGAACTGAGACCCTACCGTATGGACTCTACGAGCCTGTTGTTTATCTCGTCCACTTATGCGTCTTCATCTAAACAATCGAATTGATTTGAGAGCTCGAGTTGATAGCTCTCGGGGTTATCGATTTGAGCGCGAGTAGGTCGGAGCGTTGATTATCAACTCGTCCTCATCGTTTTTCTTGCCCAGTTTCGCATTAAAATCCCCCATAACAATATTGAAGTGAGTTTTTTGAGTATGTATGACCCTACAGTTACTGACGTCCTCATACATACACTCAACTTCTTCATTTAGGTGTGCCGAGGTGCATAGACCTGAACGACCTTCAGCAAGTATCTTTTAGAAACTCTGAGTGTTAGGTCCAATACACGCCACGCTTGGCAGGCAGGGTGGCGAGCGCACTATTGGGTGTTATAATCCGAGAAGACGCTGCTGCCCATCTTCTGGTGTATTTTCCTTGGCCGGGTCCTACGGCGCCCACGGAAGCAGATGGTGGCATCATTCTTACGCCGGTTTCCGCGGCGCAATCTTATAACAAGACAATCAAGACATTTTTTAAATTTTTCTCATCGTATTTTTTTCTCTATTATCTTACTACAGCTTTACACGGTGTGCCTTGTTTTCCGCGAAAGAATCTATTAGCTCATCAAAGTCCGTCTCAAAGGCAGTTTTAAATTTCAATGGCTAGTATGCGCGAAGCCAAAATGATAATCATTCTTGACTCATTGATGAAAGCAGATAGGTTTTAATTATTTTCAGTTTGCTGAAACTTCGCTCACAGCTTGCAGATGTCGTCGGTAATGTACAGTATATCCTTAAAGCTTTACTAACATTAGGAAACGCTTCTTGCAATTTATTCTATAAATTACAAAAATTAGTTTCTTTTGCGAAGTTAAACTTCGTTAAGCGCGGTATGTATGAAAGCGAAAAATTTGCTACAAAAATATTTTTAAGCTGATACACACTCTCGTATTTTTATCATATTATATGATTTTGGCGCCCCCTGAAACCGCCGCCCGGGGCAAGGGCCCCGGCTCGCCCCCCCCCTAGATCCGGGGCTGAATACAGGTGTTTTCCTACTTGCATAGTACTAAACAGTCTGTTTCAGGCCTAGTATAGTCGAAACGTCGGGTAATATAAAAAGGTAATTTTATCGCGTTAATACCTGTGTGCTATGTATTATAATAGTATAGCTGTTTCCGTGGATAAATGTGGCTTAAACCCAAACTGGGCGTCGTTTAGTGTTAAATGTTTATCCAGCTGCTGATCAGTCAGACTGTCCAACATCTTTGCAATGATGGTAGCCCCCCGGCTATATATATATAGGCCTGTAATGATCCAGTCTAAAAAGAATTTAGCTCCCGAAACACTTTTTGGCTATTCTATACACTTTCACATCAGACTAAGTTGATCATATTTAATCACAAGTTCAACATTGATATAAGCGCATGTGGATGGTGGGTTGATAAATTACATGGGTTGGATTCCTTAACTACACATCTAGGTTTATGTAAATCTAAAATTCTCCTTTTTTATCTTTTTCCTTTTTGTCACGAAGTACTTACGTACTACTTAGTCTACGTACGTAGATTGACACAGTCTACGAAGTAGGTATAATTGGGTCAAAATAATCACAACTTCATCTTCTGTGTAAAATATTATATTTATATATGCAAATTTAAATTACACTGAAGAGGCCAAGCGGCGCAAATACGTGACACTATCTAGTGACTACGTGTTTGTACCGCTTGGCTTCAAAACTTTTGGTCCATGGGGTCCAAGTAAAAAAGTTTTTTAAACAATTATTTCCTCGATTGATCGACGCCGCTGGTGACAAGAGGGCCGGCTCATTTCTCGCACAGAGAATAGCAATAGCTATTCAACGTGGAAATGCAGCCAGTGTTCTTGGCACCATGCCTCATGGACACCCACTTTTGTTAGATTTTTAATTGTTTTAGTTTTATACTTAGTTTAATTTAATTTGATTATTGTTTTTTAAGTACTGAAAAAAAATAAAACATTTAGAATAATATGAATTACACTGTTTCCAATGACTCTGATTCATCTTTTGATTCCTGGTCAGTTGGGTCCAAGTCACAATCGACGAAGTCTTCGCTAATGCATCGTCTTGAATCAGCAGAGAAGGCTAAACCTTGATCGCACTGAAGCAATCGTGCATGGCCTAGCTCACACGAGTAGAATTTGTGGCAGTTAGATCCATGTCTGTGAAATAAACAATAAAACATTTTATTTATATACCGGTCGACGGATTGGGCATCCGTTCTCTACGACTTCAGCTTATTAGCAAATCATAATGTCTATGAAATAAGGATTTTTGCTGAATTCCATTTAAGTAAATAAATAACAGTACCGACAAGTAATATAGTGGAAAGTAGTACAAAATTATTCCCTTAAAGCTAAACAACTGTCTAACCAGTGTTAGCAGCTTCTTCTTAAGACTAAATAATTTCAGGGGTAGATATATCAAGCTACAAATTGAAAAAGCTCCCTCTTATGCAGGTTGGTTTGTAGTTTTTAAACCGTTAATCAAAGCTAGCACACTCTCACATTTGTGCCCGATGAAGTAGTAAAAGCCTCGTGGCTTAAACTGTGCATGTTCATTGGTTATTGGCGTGTACTGGTCAAATCAAAGACTAACTTGTAGTTGAGAGACTTTCAGCTACAAATTTTTAAAATGTTGTAAATGATTTTTTGTATAAAACGTTGTACCTATTGTAGGTCTGTATGTTTTGATAGCTATTATTTCTATATTGAAATATTGATAAGGACTTGTTAAAAACTTACTTGAAGTTGATGATATTATCAATGGGTTTGCCGTTGTCATCGAGAGGAGCATGTGGACAAGCGAAGCCAAGGAATGCTGCAACAAATTAAATCACTTAATTAGAATATCAATAAACAATTGTCATAGTAAATAATAATTTGATAGAGTAGGTACATTAACAACATTCAACTTGATATATTATTATAAACAACCACATCGGTATCGACTTTCAAATTACTAGACAAATTTGATTATAATTTCAAACTGTTAACATTTTGATGAGTTATTTATCAAATGGGATCAATTTCAAACGCGACTACAATTTATGTCTTTTTTTACTCGATCTCTTAGTCACGATAAAAGAATACCTAACAAAAAGAACAACAGTATAATTTTAGCCAACCTTTAACGTTGCATGTAGGCACCAGTTCAGGCCAGTCGCACAGCCTGGTCTTTGAGTTGAACGCCAAACCAGAGGGACAAGTCATCTCAGTGGCGTGTCCACCCGTGCATAAGCGATAATGGCCACAGTTCTTCGAATTCGCTAAGGGAGATTGGAAGTAGCCGTATTGATGCGGACAATCAGCCGTTGCATGTGTTGGCTCTACATTTTTAGGAAGTAAGGATTTAGTTATGTATTTGAATACCTTTTTAAACAATAATTAACTAAAAAAATGTATTGAATTTTCAGTTAAGCTAATTTGATAAAGATTACTTTATTTTCTTCTGTTTTTAAAAGACTCAGGGACACAGGGAATTATTTCCTAGTGCTAGTTGAGCTTTAGGAACTGGGAGGACTTTACTAACTCATAATTCACAGACAGAAAGCACACCCTGATTCAGAAAAACTCTTCGTGTGTTCACACAAATAATTGTTTCGGTTACCAGGTCAGAGCAGAGCAGGTTGTTGAGACACTAGTGCAGTCAACTACTATTACGTATTTATTTAATGGAGACAGTAATTAGCAAGTTCAACTCGTTTTTTTTAATAACCAATCATGTTCCTCATTTTATTGTAACTCACGGGAATGTATGCGTCCCATACAAGGTATGTCCACTGGATAGCCACAAGGATACGATGGCCACTCAGCATTAGGGTCAAAATTAAGACCTTCTGGACACGTCATGGTGGTCGGTACGAAATCCTGCAACGAAAATAAATGTATTTATATAACAAAAGTGAAGACGAAAGAAATAAATCAATTAGTTGTTTGACGACTTATCAACTGATACACACCTTACAAATAGGTAGAAACCGAGACCGAGAAAGGAAAACAAAAACACATTTTATTCAGTAAAAAATACAAGATAGTACAAATTAAATATAAATATAAAAATCGAGGCTAATAAATTTATACCACCGGCCCTTAATGCCGAAAAGTTTCAGTAAAGTTAAAAAAAAAAAATGTAAGTAAATATAAATATACAAAAAAAGTAACCTGGCATGTTCTGCCGAAAATTTCGCCACCTCAGCATTGGCTAAACAACACCTAGTGCTGGTTTTCAGTTGGTTAACCAAGTAGTGACGACACAGGAGGGATAGGTACACGTATATCAAAAATGTTATTATAATATTAAAGTGACGCTGATATCACCATTGTTAAATATCAACATAGAAATCCAGCCTTCTTAAAAGCCTTAAAAAAATAATAAATAATTTATTTCAAATTATACTATTATTAGGAAAATATATAGCTTAGCAGGAGGCTAATCACGTAACGAAATGAGTATGACTTCGATAAATGTAATCTTAATTACTGTAACGCATTTCCCATATTATTGTATTATTGAGTTACATTAACGTAATAAATTTAATTGATTTGAATTGATTGAAAACCTATTTAATGTATTTTTTGCATGCTTGGTAAACTTGAGTACCGAAGACATTTTTATCAAAGTCATAGTAACATCGTTACGTGATTAGCCTCCACGTAATAATAATAATTAAAAAAATCGAATTACATTGCATTCTACATACGAATCGCAGCTGTCTTCCCGAATGTAGTAAGCATTTCTCTCCACACAAACTGCATTTAACTTTTCGAGGGAATCAGATGTCATCTTTTTTGCGTGGCCTATATAAAAATGTGAGTAGACTATTTATTTAAAATAAAAAAAATCTTATTGTAACATGTAGTAAATCTTAATGTATACGTAGTACGTATCTAAAGTAACGTAAAACGTAGTCATAATAATTAGGTACCGTTATGAATAACTTTTTTTTTATTTAGATTTCGAAGGATTAAATGATTTATTTTAAATTGATACATATCAATGAAAATCAGCTGACCCTATCCTGACTCATATTGAATATATAAATATACACTTACTGCCTGACAAAGTCAGAGCGATGACGCAAACGAGGGAAAACATTTTGTCCCTCGAATCTTATGAAACTCTATAATGTCAAATCTATGTCCATATACATTTTATACTAAAATAAATTATCGGTATTAGATGAGATGTGCATTTAATAACGGTACAATATTGTCTTCTATGATACTATGCGGTTTAAGTTGTGTTGTAATTAGAGTAACTACCTGTATCATTGTGACAAGTTCTTGGAAAATTGATAACAAGAAAGAAATAGAGAATGTGATACCTATTATTAATTTTATGTAAATCTATATATATAAAAGAAAGTCGTGTTTGTTACAACACTTATAACTCGAGAACGGCTGGACCGATTGCCATGGTTTTTGATTTGTTGGATTTGTTTCCGTCCCGAATAGCAGAATACATTTTAAAAACAAAAGAAAGTCGTTTTAGTTACACTATTTATAACTCAAGAACGGCTGAACCGATTTGCCTGAAAATTGGTAGGGAGGTAGCTAAGAACTGGGAGAAGGACATAGGATACTTTTGGGTAGGGGTAGGCTAGGGTAGGGTAGGGTAGGCTAGGGTAGGGTAGGGTAGGGTAGGGTAGGGGTAGGGTAGGGTAGGGGTAGGGTAGGGGTAGGGTAGGGGTAGGGTAGGGGTAGGGTAGGGGTAGGGTAGGGGTAGGGTAGGGGTAGGGTAGGGGTAGGGTAGGGGTAGGGTAGGGGTAGCGTAGGGGTAGGGTAGGGGTAGGGTAGGGGTAGGGTAGGGGTAGGGTAGGGTAGGGGTAGGGTAGGGTAGGTGTAGGGTAGGGGTAGGGTAGGGGTAGGGTAGGGGTAGGGGTAGGGTAGGGGTAGGGTAGGGTTAGGGTAGGGGTAGGGTATGGCAGGGGTAGGGTATAAAAGTCCACCCGTGCGAAGCCGGGGCGGGCCGCTAGTAACTTTAATAAAAGAGCTACCTAATTGAAACGAACACATCTGCGATATTCTGAATTGTTTGCGATTTCTCCAATCTTCCCCAAATCCGTTCTTTTCATAGCGTATCGTCGCATTTTAGACAGCGTTAAAGCCTCCTAACTTGACCTCGAAAAGTTAATCTACCAGTGTCACGAAGCTATTTTGATTGATTCATGGTGCCCTTACGGAGCTCCTAAGCGTCGCGACGCCTATACTTTGTCAGCGTTAAGATACTATTTTCATAGAGCTGCGGAGCCATTTCGACAGCATCACGGAGCTCTGAAGTTCTATGCGTCGCGTCGAGACGATACTTTAACAGTGTTGCGGTGATATTAACTTACCGTCGCGTCGCGTCGTCGCGACGTAATTCAGACCAGGTCGTGGACAGTTCAACATATCGACCGCGGTCAAAATTACGGCGCGATGATGGTTAATTATTAACCATATTTTTTCTATATAACTAGATCTCGTCCCAAATCTACGGCTCTTGCCACGCTTTACTTTTGTAGCTAGAGGCTTGCAAGAGAATAAACGGTATTTATTTGAAATTAGCTGTTGGGACTTCGTCTGCGTAGGTTTCTCCATACAAACTTTGAACATCCGTTTTATTTCAATAGGGGATTATTTTTGGAGAATCTTGTCTTAGCTTCAGCGCAATTATATAAATAAATATGTATATCAAGGGCGACCAATCCAAGGCCCGCATTCCAAGGAGTGGCGCCCCAAGGCATTTGAATTTGCCCGCCGCGCCGACGCGTTTATCGGCCATTCTTTTTTTTCGCTTTCGGATTTCTTTTTTCGTGTTTAATTTTAGTAGTTACTAATAAAAGTAGTAGCGCGACACCACCGCAGACTTAAGAAAAATTGATCAACTAAAAAATCCATTGGCCGGCCTTGATGTATAGCATAGGAAAACACAAGTTTCGTTGCATAAAAAATTATACTTTGCCTTAGTACGATCTATTCTCGAGTATTGCAGTGTAGTCTGGCGGCCACATTTTGCAACGCACATTATAAAGGGTACTAAAAAGGTTTGGCACATTGCATATTCCACTGGTAAAAACTAAACGAAGTACATATCTTATCATAAAAAGCTGAAGCTCTTCAACATGGTGGCGTTAGATAGGCGATGATTTAAACTTCGGTTACAATATACTTCGAAACTTTATTGACTGTCCACCACTTTTGAAGAGTTTCAGTTTTAACGTACCCAGGAATATGCCTAGAAACACAATCCGTTTTTGGTAGTAACTCTCTTGTGGCGAGAATATGAAGACTGCAACAAATTGAGTAATGATATACATGCCATATCTCTAACTACATTTATACAATCAGTGTTAAAATCTGTAGGTAAACCTGTCCTTTCTTCTTTATACACATTCAGGTAACAATGACTATCTCTGAAGTTTCTTGTAATGTTTTATGTTAACAATACCATCTAACCATATTTGTTTAACCATGGTAACCATTAATACATGTTATGTTCATCTTTAATTAATTGTGCACTAACCAAAATTTGTAAATATTTCCTGAGAATGTTATGTGTAAAAATTGTTGATGGACTTATTAAATAAATGAAAAAAAATTATATACCACCATTAGCAGTATACCTATCAAGAATTAAAGCTGTAATCCAGAGTCAACCGGCGACCTCAAATTAGTAAACACTTTAAATATATTATTATGTACCTATATCCTCTAAGCAATGTACTGAATGAATATATTAAAATATAAAAAAGTACATTGCCTAGAGGTATCCCAATACGACTTAAGACGGTCTATTGATACGGTACTAACTTTCTCACATAAATTACTCTTTAAAGGAAATTACTTGCATACCTATTCTGTGCCAGGCTTTGATTACATTACTATTGTTTCGTTGTCCTCATAGACCCGATGTCCGAGAGGCTGTAAAGAACTATGCCCGAAAAAGTTGCAAAAGCCTCGTGGTTGACTATATAAATGTCCGTCGGAAAAAAAGCTGTAAAGAACTGTAAAGTAGAGCGACGAAAAACTCTACTAAGAGTCATCATTCTTCAATTTTCGCTAGCGACCGCGCCTTGGGGTGGATTATGTCCCAAAGGGGCGCCCTCTTGCCAAGTTTGCTAGTTTTTCAATGATTTAGGGCTGGGCCACTGTACTCTTTTATACACCGTAAAGTAGCAAAAGCCTCGAGGGTAACGACATAGGTCCGCCCGAAAAAAAGAACGTTGTGCAGCCAGGCATTGGAGACTTGAAAATTTCGAAGTATTTCGTTTGTATCACCAGTTCTTATGTCACCTAAGCTTTTCCTTTTATATTACCAATGCATATTTTTCTTGGTGATAAAAAAAATCAACAAAATAAGTTAAATGTTAGTTATCTCTTGTCACTAAAACCTACCATTAGGGATTTCGTAGTTGTTTTGAATAAAGTCGGGAAATAAACTGTATCGATAAAAATGTACTAGTGCTTTATTGATGTAGTTTTTAAGGAAGGTTTAAGAACAACACATTTGAAATTCTGCATTTAATAGTGAAGCATTGATCAAAGGTAATATTAGCAAGATACCAATGTGTTTTCATATTTTATTACCAAGACAATACGAAATAAAATTTAGATATTATTACAAACGCCTTGGCGGTCAACTTGTATTTGGCCTAGCCAAATTGACTACGAAACCATTACTTTATCTATTCGGTAAACAGATAAAATTGACGATAATAATTTAAAATATTTACAAAGCGATTTGTTAAAAAAGCCTTTTCTTTAAAATCGTATTATGAAAACGTCTGGAAGTTATTTAATTAGCTTAATTGACCCGATAAATGTTTATACCTACCCGATATATCGGACCGTTCATAATAAAATAATACATATGAAAAAATACATGTTTTATTTTTTTTAATTACATCAATCAGTACAAAATTATTTAAAAATACATATCAAGCGAAGCTTCTATGTGAAGCGCTTACGAATTTCCAAAATTATTGGCTAATTAAGGCAGGGGAGGTGCTGCGCAAGCTACGAGTTCCTCATCCAGGCAGCGGCCGGAAACGGGGTCGAAGGCCATACCCTCGTCGCACTGCAGCAGGCGAGCACGACCAAGCTCGCAGGAGAAGAAATAGAAGCAGTTGCCTTCGTACCTTAAAATAAAAGGAGACGAACTTATGTACAGGAGACGAACTTTTCACCACGCTTTCGTCCGCTAGTAACAGATACTTCTTAACTGTGCCAAATTTCAACAGAAACCTGTCCAGGAGATAGATACGTAGTCAGGCCCCTCTTCCCCACTAGGCACACTGGGCACGTGCCCAGGGCCCCGCGATGGTTTAGGGCCCCCTAGTCCCTACTCCAAACGATAACCGATAGCCACTCTGGGAACTGCGGGTTACTTAATGTCGATTACTTTGTGTAATCTACTCATCGTATCTAATGTCACTGCAAAGAATTAAAAATATATCTAAAACTATTCATATCTGCGATCTGTCTTAAAAAAATATTCTAATTTATTATGGTCCCATAGGGGCCCATTATCGTAATGTGCCCAGGGCCTCTAATAGGCGAAGGACGGCCCTGCTCGTAGTAGGTAATCATGTGACAACTTGTTTACATTTTCATGTAGGTACCTACCTAATTATTGAATTGTTGCTAAAAATGTTATTATGATTATATAAAGATTAAGATATGATAAATATTTACCGGTAGTTGATGACCTGGTCAATGGGATTGCCTTCGGCATCAACGGGGCTAGCAGGGCAAGAGAAACCAAGGAATTCTGTAAAAAAAAATAGCATTCATTTGTGGAAATTTTAAACAATGACATCGATTAAAGGTAGGTATATCAATTAAATTGGTTATAATCGAAAGTTAATAACGACAGTCATTAACTGTCTCAAGGTGTTAAGGCACTGTAGTTAAGTGGCGAACTAGCAACTTTAAAATTAGATTTTTTTAAACCGAGATAATTTATTAGGAATTTTCCCGCTAAAGCAGCTGGGTATGCACGTAACTCTCAATATAACAAAGAAATGCATATACCACGAAGAGACGTTCTAACCACTAAATCCTTCCGGATGCTTCTCCGAAATGGGTTCACTGCAAGTGCCAACCTAGCCAATCGGCAATATAATAAGATATTGCCATCTATATGCGATTGTTTCAGCTGTTCCTTTAATTCGTTGTTTTATTCTTACTTACCAGCATCATTGCATGAAGGCACAAGGTCAGGCCAGTCACAACGGCTGGTTTCAGGGTTGAAGGCCAGACCGGCAGGGCAGGTCATCTCAATGGGTTGGCCAGCTACACAGAACCGGTACTGGCCACAGTTCTTAGGATCTGACACTGGAGACTGGAAGTAGCCGTACTGGTGAGGGCAGTCAGCATTGGCTTGAGCTGGCTCTGTGGAAACAAAGAATTTGTATTGTGAAGTCCTTATTTAAGTCCCTATTTTTTTATGTTATGGTAAGATGTTATTAAAAGTACGTAAGTAGCCTTACGAGGAGATCCCCTTCCTTCGCAGGGCACGTCCATAGGGTAGCCGCATGGGTATTCAGGCCACTTAACGTTAGGGTTGAAGTGAAGACCATCCGGGCATATCTCTTGACTAGCTTCGAATTCCTGTTAAAGACAAAAATGGTGATGATTTTACTACTACTAACTAAAAGGATTTTAGGGACAAACTCATCGCTAAATTTACAAGTTTAGTACTTACCTGATATCTTATAAAACATGCAAAAGTGCGTTTGTGTTAAGACGAGAAAAACACGAAACTAATAATAAATACATATAGTACATATCTCAAGTCTCTTTTTGCATGCTGGGATAAAGGTAGTTTATGTGATGTTTTTTTTGTGCGATAAAGTGTACCGTGGTAGCTCAAATAGTTTAGCCACGAGGATATGCTACCTCTCCGAACATAGGATGAAAAAGTACTCACACGGCATACTACGTAGGAGTCGCAGCTGTCTGCGACATTGTAATACGCATTCCGTTGTTGGCAGATATCATTCCGTTTGGTGACTATTGGTGCTACAGGCGCTTTTGGAGCTGGAGCCTGGGCATTGCCTGTTGGAAGAAAAGAAAATGTATTTATAATGTAAGTGTATTTTATTTTTACTTTTACTTATTATATTTTTTTATTTTATTATATTCTATACTTTTTATACAAGCATTATAAACAAACAGGTAAAGTTTGTGAATTGTTTGTGAAGCTGTAAGGGGTAATCTCTCAGGAGATCCCGCGGTGCCATACTGGACGCGGGTGCCGTCGGGGGGCCGGATTGCTTATGCGTATCCGGCCCCCGCCAACGGCGGATCGAAGCAGTGTCCGGGGGGTTTTAGTGGTGTAGGGTTCTCTTCTCGTGGTATTAGTTTAGCATACCACGCTATGGACAGGGCGAGTCCCACATATCCCACTGCCAGCGCGCGAATACGCTGCAGCGGCGATGGGAATGCGTCAATGCATTTACGAACATATTACTTGTGAGTGTGATAGCCTATATTTAATGACGAGGTTCGCACGGGAACAGTAACTACGCGGCTCAAACCGCGTGCGACAGCTAGTACAAAATATTATTTAGATTGCGACGGAATTATATCAGTATAGCTTAGGTAGTGGCAGAGGCGTCTTTAACTATAGTGCAGGGTGTTCGATATATACCTGTGTAGCGGTTTTAGAGGGCATCGAGCGCCGCTGGCTACGAAGCTTCACACTTTGTACCCATTCCATTTAGTAGGAGAGCTGGCTCGAATTTTTGGGTAGGTATTTGAGGCAAGCTGAAAACTTGTCACTCCCCTATTGCATTAGGGGGCGCTAGGGTAATATTTGCACACGGGCGCTTCATGGGCACGATACGCTTCTGGATAGTGGGATTTCAAAGAACTCTCTGTTTGTTCAAATTCGTTTGCTTGTTCTGGAGATAACTGTTAGATAATCATATTTTGTACAGCCTTCCTTTATAGCCTCTGTTTAAAATCTTTTTTGAACACTACAAATTTTGAAGTACTGGTGTATTCCCGATCTCCAAAGCAGCCGTCCCGGTACAAATAAATTGGGGCTGTCCAGGCCTTGGGGATCGGGGTACCTACTCAGAGAATAACCCAATTGGTCAACTTTCAAATTAAGAAAAATACTTACATAAGTATAGTACCTGACACTATTAATATTAAATATAAATTGGTAAATCTATATAAAAAACCCCATGCCCCATCCCTGTACGCGCTTAACTTGATATCGACTTTACCAAATTCTGGTTTTATTGTTTTCGTAATTATAGTAACAAGATTTGTATGATAGAAAATTTTGGAAATTATCGACGGGCATAGGCGATGCCAGACATGAACAGCTTGTACATAAATAATAAAAAGCTAGTATATAAATCACTAAAATCTTTTTTTTTATGGCAGTTACGGGAAATTTTTACAATTTTGGATGGGTGGATGGGGTCCCGATGGGTGAACTAATAGGTAAGTACTTACAGGCGGCTACGAAGATAGCAGCGACGCAGAAGAAAGAAAACATTTTCCTGGTCAATTTCCGTCTGCTGAGAGACACTTCCGAATGATGCAACGATGTGACAAGAATGACTTTTATACTAAATTCGTCAATGTTATCACTGTAATTTTTTATTAATGATAACATTAAAGGCCCATTGTGGTCTACTTCAATTAGAAATAGTAATTAAAACATGTTTTAAAATTTTGCTAGTAAGTAAGTTTAATATAAGTGTTAAGAATTAACTCGTACTTTGACATAGTTTAGCTAAAAGAACTCAATCCACACATTGGGTAAAATTGTTTTTTTTGTTTTTTTTTCTGGCGGACATGTATGCTATACCCACGAGGCTTTTGCTACTTCGCCGGACATAAAGGTGAGCAGAGCTCCAGCCTTAATAAGGGAGAAATTGAGTAATGTGTAGGTACTATTGTTTTCCTGAGGGTGGAATCTATCGTGTAGTTAAAACCCTATTTTGAAAACGTTAACAGAAACTAGTTTTTAGGGCCATCTGTCAAAGCCAATTTGTTCCAAATGTACTTGACCGAATCTGCCGAATTTTGATAGGATGGTCCTTTGACCCATTCACAGATATGCAAAGTACATAAATATTTTTTCAGAATTAGGGCCATTATCGAGGGAGACATTATGTGTCATATATCAAATGAAAGGGCCCGTTATGAGGATCTCTAATGTATTTTTGTTAATATTGCTTAATACAAAGTTTCGATTTTATTTACTAACGAAACCAAAATTGACCATTCCCCCCTGATCTCCAAAACTACTGAACCTAAAATTTTGAAAAAACTACGAAATTTTATCAATTGAAAACAATGTGGTAAACTTAAAAGAATATATTCACTTATAGAAAATAGTTCAGAATATTGATACTGGGTATTGACCTATTGTGAAACAACGATACCACAATTGAATAAAAACATTTAATTTTGACTTTAGCATTGTAGGTACTTCTTAACGCGAGTTCAACTCGCACTTGGCCGGTTTTTACACTCGACATGAGGAACACACAAAAAGTATTTGTTGAACGAACTCGGTTAAATTGTTTCTATAGTAAAAAGCTCTTAAAATAAAGAGACTAGTTAAAAAAAGTTACTTTGTGTTAGAGTTATTACATCTCAAACTTGAAACCCATGACTTACTCAAATGTGACTTTGTGTGGATTGAGTCGTTTTTGTTTATATATGTCCACTTAAAATTTGCATTAATTACATACATACAAAAGCTCACGCCTGTTTCCCAGCGCGGTAGGCAGAGACAATGGACCTCCACTTGCTACGATCCCTACACACATCTTTCGCTTCATTCGCTCTCATAACATTCTTCATACAAGCACGTCGGTTTAGGGTGGATCTTATTTGACCTTTTGCGAGGATGTCTTCGATTTGGTCAGAGAACGTTCGTCGAGGTCTTCCCCTTCCGACTGTGCATTACATTAATGATTTATCATTTATTTATCTTTATTCTAATAAGGGAAGTAACTTATAAGCTAAGCCCAAAAAAACGTTGCAATGGTTTGACTGTGGGGTCGATGAGTTGCTAGACATATTTAAATGTACTAAAACTAAATATTATTTAAACCAAACACACACTTATAATTTTAATTTACGTCTAAATCTATTTGTGTTTGTTTCGCTCCTTACGTCTGCCGGGACCATCGTACTGTTCCTGAAAGGATTTAATATTTAAGTTGACAATCTAATATCTATATTTCTACTGTTGTTTATTCATGTTTCAGAAACTACATTTAATTTTTCAGTGAGGTACCTAAGTTTAGGCGTCCGTAGCCCAATGGTTAGGGCGTCGGACATATGATCTTGTGGTCGCCGCTGCGCCGGATCGATCCCCACCCATTGCACTACCGACGTGAACCCACTCGTAACACAAGCATTTTTGCTTAGAACGAACGGTTAACAAGTACTAGTAGACTGCAAATTCTGCTAGTAATCTTAAAAAAAAAGTTACCTATGTTATGTTACTTTTGCTTCTATTGTCGTTTGAGAAATCAGTACGGAGTGGAGAGAGGAAACGGTACAGTAGTAACGGGATGAAAAGAAGAAAACAGGTAAAATACAAAATAACTAAAAATAAATTTCATGTATGACGTATTTATTTATAACACAGACGTTGGTAACTGAAACATTATTTTTAGACTAGAACTATATTACTTAACATTATAATCAATCATGAAACAGACTAGGCGCCACAAGACAGCATAAACTAAAGTAGAAAAGGATTCTTATTCAACAAAAACTACAACAAAGTAAAACAAAAACCTTAATTTGGAAATTTTAGTAAACTATTTATGAAGACTCTGAAACTGTATTTCAATCGGTGAGTTATGATACAAGAAAAACACTGTAAGCTTTCATTTATGTGTTAAATTCTAATCTCTAAATTAAACTCGTCGTAATTTGCTCCTAGTTATCGCGTTGAATTCTAATTCCTTGGCCAGATATAATTTCTCTTTCTCTCGGGCTTCAGCGGCAGCAGTCCGGAGCTCAGCAGGGCAGGAAGCCACCTCATCCGCGGACACACAAGTGGATGTCAGCTCGTCGAAAGCGGTGTCACTGCCGCAGAACAACACGCGTGGCTTGTTGTCAATGCACAGGAAGTACTTCTGACAGTTGGTGTCGGCCCTGGAATAATGAGAAAGTTAGACAGGTACCTATTTGTAAAAAAAAGATAAGGATTGTATGGAATTATTAAATCGTGTCTACTTGTGAACGCGCCTGTGAATTTTGACAGACACGAACAACATAGGCGCAGTCGCAGCTAGTAAAAAAAAACGGGGAAAACGGAAAGTCATAATAAAATATTAATGCCCTGGAGATGAGATGATACTAGGTATGATCCTCACTCCTATCTTCTCCACTGAGTGATCTAGATAAAAACTGTTGTACTAAGTCTAGATACTATGATTAATAACATTACAATTACTTTCATGATAGCTGCAGTTATGGTGTCATAAAACGTTTCCATTGGAAAACGGTACAAAATACGAGTTTCGATGTAAATAAACAAATTAAAATTCATATGATACTCATCAGCATTGCATTTGAACTGCACCTGACGGAAGATGCACAGATATTTGCATTCTGGTCACATAGTATCACGGTCAAGGAGACTAAGTAGATATAGATATATGTATCTAGATTTTAGTCTAAGTAAATATAAAAAAAAATTTATTTAATTTAATTTTTGTGTAGCATATATACAAAAATCTAAAGATGTAACGAATTGCTACAACGCGACGTAAAGGCTAAGCATGCAACAACTATGCATATTTATATATAAAAAACAATATGACCTTATTGTTTTTTATATATTTTGGACATGTACGAAGTGTAGTATCCGTAAATATATCCCTAAGATAACTTATTACTAGAATAGGTAATTATTTAATTGGGTTCGAACATTGGACAGAATGACAAAAGTAATTTACCTATATAAGTATTGGTAAGAGATAGTCTGTAGCTACTTAGGGGCTATTAATAACCTCTTCAAATGATAATAAAATAATCTGATTCCATTAAAGGATATTTAAATGTACATTTAATTCGATTAACAGTAAACCAATGCAAAATGATCAAAGTTCAATTTAAATGTCTTATAATAACTAGGTAGATGCGAATAGTTACAACGCAATAACCTGGAAAAACTACATTTAACAGAGTTTGTCCCTAAAAATAGTATCTTTACTTTAAATTAAGTTCTTTATTGGAACTGTAATGTACATAATTGATTGCGTTAACGATTTAAACCTTTTATCATCATTACACTAGTTAGACAGCACTACACAATATTATCATAGATCATTTGGCGGTTAGCAAACCGCTGGTATTTCTAATAACGAGGTTATATAAGCAAGGTCGTCGGTCGTCTTCTGACATTTAGTGACACCGGCTGACCGGTCGGCAATCGCTTGGGTAACCAGTTCGTGGCATTATAACTTTTGTTCCTAATAATAAATGTAGTAGTAGATATAATCTTTAACAGAAAAATGTAAGCATTAGTGCTTATTAGAAATACCAACTTATCTATAAAAATAAAATGACCTTCTAATCTCTATTTATATGTATATAGATTAAAAGCTAAACAGTTCATTTGCTCAAACGGTCTCAGGAACTTCGAGTCCGATTTTGGAAAACTCTTAGCCCATTTATCGTATGGCGACTTTTTATTATGAAGTTCCCACGGGAGCAGCAGCTACGCAGGTGTAATCGCGTGCGGTAAACTAGTTGCCCATACAATCTCAAGTAGTGAATTCATCATAGAGTATTTATTTAGCCATAAAAGTTTATTTCATATACCTAGTTATTAGTAAAAGCTAATGTTACATACCTGTAGAACCTGTATCCGGCAGGTGGACCCAGCTCTCTGCTTTGTGGTACTTCAGGGCAACGGAAACCGAGGAAAGCTGAAACATAGAAAATATTGCTCTGTTCTTGTTATCTACATTTGAATTTCTGCCGCTTTTCCTGTAATTTAAAATAAGTAGTCATGAGCCAAATACGACCACCTTAGCACTTGTAGATACCTATCAGACGCGGGTCCAGTCCTCAAAAATGGTGGTCACAGCCATCCGAAAAGTATGAACTCGCTTATGAACGACTTGAATTTGATACGCGCATCATGAAAATACATCACAAGTCTATTAGGGCTGTGAGCATGCCTATCGTGCCTCAACGCTGGATCCCTTGGTACCTACGAGTATGTATTAAAATATTTACAGTTCTATAGATACATTCATTGCAATCCACAATGTATTGATGTTATTAGCAACTATTTCGCATCAACATATGTTTACATTATGTTGGAACCTTCCTTTATGAGTTCTCAATTTTACGACACCACTTTCATAAGTGCTAACCAAGCAACACATTTTCACAACAACTCACGAATATATTACCATGTGTTAAGTCATACAATGAGTTAACGGCTGTTTTGTTAAATTTCCGAGATCCATATTCAAAATAAGTAATATCATATAGAGATAAGTATTACGTAATACTTTTCAAAAATTTTAGTAAATTAGTCAAATAAATTTTAATGGTAAATAAATGTTATTAGGAAAATTAGACTATTAATAGTCTAAGCTATCAGTTATTACCTAAGCTATCAGTTATTACCTATTATTGGTTTGGAAGTATGTAAGTAGTTTCGTTCAAAATAAATAGATAGCCGATGTAAATTATTTCTGAAGTAGATGACAACATTTTTCAATAAACATACAGATTGAATACCTAATTAAACATTTGTTCAAAAAATTTCAGTGTTATTTATTATTATCAGGGTTATTTCTTTTTTTGGTAATTTTTAAAACTATCATACAAATATATCAGTCTTAATGGGATATAGTCTTACCTTCAGCATCGCAGTCGGCAACTTCATCAGGCCAATCGCAGCGGTAGGACTCGGGGCTCCAGGCCAGGCCTTCAGGACATTCGAAGTCATACGCAACACCGTTCACGCAGTTTCTGAAGTGCGAACAGTTCTTCTGATCTCCCAGTTTGTAGTAGCCAAACTGATGAGGACAGTCAGCTGTGGGCTGAGCTGGTTCTGAGGAATAAAAAGGAAACATGATGAAACTGACACCAATATGAAGATTGGTGTTAGCTTAAGCTTATTGGATTACTAATTTCGGTACGCGATTTAAAAGATGAGTCAATTCCTAAGTTATAAGCTATCTGTGAGTAAAAATTTGTTCACCAGTGTTTGTTTGTAAGATTAAAAAGTAAACAGATTCATTAACATGATCTGAATATCTCAAAAAAATGTATCAACAATGTTGAATTATAAATATACAGAAATTTGTTAACATGGTCATAAAATCATAGAAATACTCGTATAATAGGTTGAAAATTGAAAAAAGAAAAAGTAAAATTTACAATTTTCCTTATCTAAAGGTACCTACAATCGATAGTGTAACTTATGTGACTGAATGGTCGGCTGCATACGGAATGCCTTAGCCGTTATTCAAAGATAGAACACTCACGTCATTCTCTTGTTTCAGGATATTAATAAAATACAGTTTGTTTAAGATCTTTCAGTGTTCCATAACAATTCCTAGATATCCCTATAACAGATAGAAGCACTGCTGTAAAGTATATTCATTCTGAGAACATAACATGAGTGTCAAAATATTGCCTCCAGATTCGAAGAAAAAATATTATTCAAATGTCTCGTTATTAATCGTGCCACAGAGGTAAGAAATCAAGCAGAGAATGTGACGTGTGTACTCGAAAGATTTGTAAACGAAATGTTAAATGCTTTATTAATAACTTTGTGTTAGTTTTCCATAACCGTCGCTGTTTAAAGATTACGTTTTAGTTTACAAATGCGAATATATAATCATTATATTCGCATTTGTAAACTAAAACGTAATCTTATTGTGTCGACACTACGAGTCATAGGTTAAAATGTAATAATCGGTACTTAAATATTGTTAAGTGTATATCCATCATCGGTATGTAAAGGTAATGAAGTTGTAATTGCATAATTTACAACATATAGCGTAATGTATTTATACTTTTAATTATTGAATTTCATTTGCAAAACCATAGTTAAGAACTAGCTGTAACTGGAAACACTGGCAATTAACTTCAGTTGAAAATGGAGGTCCTTTGTATTTATATATATTTATGTATAAAGATTACTAGCAGAATTTTTGCACACTAGTATTCTTGTTAACCCCTCATGCAAAGCTAAGATGCTTGTGTTAGGAGTGGGTTCACGTCGGTAGTGCAATGGGTGTCGATCGAACCGGCCACCACATGATCGCAAATCCGACGTCATAAATAGAGAAAGTTTGCGAATTCCTACTGGAAAAGCTGAAACAACTTGGAGAAAAATGGGGCAATGAATAATAACCGAAGCCTGCTTTTTGAAATAAATAGTAAAAAAAAATATATATATACGATGACTTATTACCAAAATATTGTTACTTTAATCTTAAAACTCTTATTAAGCCTAAGCCTATATTTGTTTCTATTTATATTAAAACGGGTTAACATTTAGTAAGGTCTTATACAAAGTAGCCTTCACCTATGCCAAAGCCCTCGACTGGTCACAACATTCATGTAAGCTACATTGATATTCAAGATGCGTCTAAGAAAATAGTTTTGCGGCTAAATATTTTTTATATCTTATCATCGAAAATCAGCTATGTCTCTCTGCTGACTACAGATTAACTAGAGATTCAAAAAAATTATGTGGGAACTATAAAGTCGTAATAAAAAAAAATGGTTTCTGTGTTTATCCTTACTAATATCATAAATGCTAAAGTTTGTGAGTATGTGTGGCTCGATGGATAGATGAATGTTGTTAGGTAGGTACTCTTTCACGCAAAAACTACAGAACGGATTTGAATGAAAGTTTGCGTGCGGATAGTTTTTAAGTTTACCCTTTTAAGCAGAGTAACGCGGGTGAAACCGCGTCGCGCAGCTTGTTCTTCAATAAAGCTAAAACAGTTGAACGAATTTCTGTTTCTTTATAAGGGTTGTGCAGAACAATAATTAACTACAATTTAATTGCTTTCTATTTTACGTTTTTTCTGTTAATTTGAAAACTATACAAATACATCTATAGAAATATCATATAAACGTTGAGATCCCTTTTTACCTATTTTTAATTCCTTTTTACCCCTTAGAGAGTCCTTTCGCTTATAAATATATATATATATATATAGATAAAGGGAAATATGGGTATGGCCGCGAAAAGTTGTACTTTTGAATTGAAACCGATCTTAATGTCTCATAAAAAAAAACATTGAAGAAAATATACGAAACTATTGAATATTATATTAATTTTACACCCTTCTTACATGGCGAAATAATAAAATTTAAACAAATTATCGTAATAATAGCAAAAATATAATAAATTGTTAGTGAGTTAGACAGAAAATGCGTGTTTTTTTTATACCTTTCTATACATAAAGCCACATAAAATATTAACGCAATAAGGTATGGAAATAAAACTATTTGCTGCGTATTATTTGGTAAATTATGTGCTTATTAATTAAATAAACATAAACGTAAATGAATATTTAGTCATAAAAAATTGTTTTCAATTCTTGTGCCCAAACAATTTTCCAATCGTAACACACTAAATTTGGTCAGTAGTATTTTTTTTTACGACAACTTAGCAACATTATCTCTAGTTATTTGGTAGGGCAACACTATAGAGGTTTGCTGTGGAATGTTTTGAACTGCGCTGTGTTTTTATTGTCAGCACAATTTAATACTTTTTAACGTGAAAAAGGAGAATATTGGAACGATACTTTCTTCGAAGAGACTTTTTGTAAAGGTAAGTTTAAAAACTGAGTGATCTATTTGTTCTATTCAAAAATATGAACGATATTCTTTGTTGTAAAGAGCAGTTACAATGATAGCATAAAAAATGGCGGCGTTATAATAGTTTGATTTTTCTTCTAGTGTGTTTTTCTGGTGTGTTCACTTAAGTGCGTTATATTGTGTGTTATGTTTGTTATGTGCGTTATGCTGTGTGTTATGATAACACACTGGAACTAGATAAAGATTGGTTTACATACTTTATACCCGGTAGGTGGAGGGTAGTTGATAGTTGTAGGGTAGGCGTAGGTACATGTAACATAGGTGTAGGGTAGTAGTAGGGTAGGTTAGGGTAGAGTAGGGTATGGGTAGATTACTACGCGACCCAAGTCGCGCCGGGTCAGCTAGTATATAAATAAAATATCAATTGCCGCCATATGTAAGCTCAACACTTGAAAGTGGGTCAACCGATTTGGTTGTCTTTTTTTTTGTTGTGATTTCAATTGTCGAGACAAGATTTATGTTAATGAATAAATGCAGCTGTAGTGTTTAAAATGCAGTCTGTGACATGTACACTGCATAATGGCAATTCTGTAAGATAATGTTTACAGCCCCATTTTAACCATGTTTTCGCAAATAAAGAAATTCTATTCTATTCTATACTATATGACTGCATTACATTACATTCCATTAACAAATGAATGTCAAAAATAAAGCTTAGAACTAAATATCCGTACATAATAATATGTTTACAGTAGTTTAGTAGTTTTTCGGATCTTATGAGATTATATCTGTTATGCAGATGGAGCCTGCATCTAGAGCTGCTGAACGCCAAAAAAAGTACAGGGAGAGGTTGAAAGCTTTACAGCCTGAAAAATACGAAGCAGCTAAGAAGCGGAACGCAGAAAGAATGAGCCGTAATAGAAAAAAAATTGCAGACTATAGTAATGATGAAAAAGAAAGCCTTCGTAAGTCGTGGAGAGACCAAAAAAAAAAGACAATGAGGAAAGAAGACGCTAAGTGTGAAAATGAAAATCCGTTAACAGAATATGAAGAAAAGATTCAAAATGAAACAAAAACAGAAAAGGAAATAGTACTAAAAGTTAAAAATAACAAGACAAAAGGTAATGGATTAGTGCCTTCCCTTTTTACATTGGCCTATTCAAAATGGATCCTCCATTTTCAAGCAGATTTTGAACAAAATACAGCAAAATCGGCAAGATGTGAAGAAAATATTTTACTACAGCTACAGTCTAATTGTGTTAATGATGATAAAACTATAAGTGTTCCGACGGAGGAAATTGAAGACTTGCGAAAAAAATGGCGGGAATATAAGAGAAGACAGAAAGAGAAGCAAAATGAATATGAAAACCAATTGGAAAAGTGGAAAGAATTTAAACGAAAAACAAAGGATCGTGAGGAAGACATTAAGCAAAAAATAAAGTACGAAAATAAAAAATTGAAAAACGAAAATTTTCAGTTAAAAGCAGAAGTAATTTCTATGAAAAAAAAACTTAAAAAATTTAGACAACAATTAAAACGTATGCAGAAAAAGAATGAGGAACTAATCAAGAAAGTAAATAAAATAAAAAATGAAAACTACGTTGATTTAACCAATACAACCCCTATTGCCATAAACGATATGACTCCCATAACAAAAACAGTAGATATCTTTATGAATGAAAATTTGCCCAGCATATCAGCAGTAGACAAAGAAAAAGTTAAAAGAAAGTTAACGGAGTACAATGTTTTTATAGACTCAATAAAATCCGGTTACCAAAATGCAAAGGACCTTGAATCTAAACAAAAGATAAAATCTCTTATAATTGATAATAAAAAAGTCAAACAGTACAAGCTAAAAACTAAGTTGGCTGGTTTCATAGGACTGAAAGGAAAGATAAGACACACATTCAAAAAAAAGAAAAACTCCCTGCTTCAAATTGATTTAATGAAGTTTTACGAGCGCGACGATGTTAGTAGAGCCACGGCCGGGAAGAATGAAGTGAAGGTACAGAAAAAGAATAAAAAGCAAAGAAGGTATCTGTTATCTAGTTTAAAGAATTTATACAAAAAATATAAATCAGAAGGTGGCTTATTGTCATACTCTACATTTAAAAAATATAGACCGTTTTATGTTTTATCTCCGAAAACAAATAGTCGCAACACCTGCGCGTGTATAAAACATGAAAATTTATCATACAAACTTAAAGTTCTAAGATCTATGAAAATGATCGAAAGTCAATCATTAGACGATTTGCTTTCCATGGTTGTTTGTGATTTGCGGTCAAAAGAATGCGCATACAGTGAATGTGAAGTGTGCAAGAACAAAAAAATTGAATTTCATAATTTCATGCCAGATGAAATAGTCTCTTGGTATGAATGGATAACGAAAGTACATGAATATAAAGAAAAAAACAGTGAAGACACAAAGACCACCAAGAAGGTAATAAAAGAAAAGAAAACAGCACCTCTAAAAAATCTGATTTATGCATTTTCTCAAGAATTAGAGCAGTTTAAGAAGCATGCCTATAACATAATTCATCAATATCGTGAGTATCGGAGGTGTATCAATAATTTAGACGACCACTCTGTTCTGTTCCATATAGATTATTCAGAGAACTATGCCTGCAAATTAGGTACTGAGATACAGTCTATGCACTTTGGTGCCTCTAGACAACAAATAACTCTCCATACTGGAGTGATGTATCTCAAAGGAAAGAAACCTGTAACATTTTGTTCATTATCAGGAAATAACTACCACGGACCCGAAGCGATATGGGCGCATATGAGCCCTGTACTTGAATTTGTCAAAAAAGAGTATCCTACTATTACCAAAGCCCACTTTTGTTCTGATGGTCCCACCACACAATACCGACAGAAAAAAAACTTTTATTTATTTTCTGTTTATATGAAAAAATATGGATTCACCACCTCAACATGGAATTTTTCGGAGGCCTCCCATGGAAAAGGGGCAGCCGATGGTGTAGGTGGGGCAATCAAAAGAAAACTGGACTCTTTTGTCAATTGCGGCTTTGACATTGTGAACGCGGATATAGCATTTCAGCTCCTTGCAGAATCAGATACTACTGTCAAAGTTTTTCTCATCCCAGAAGACACTATTCAGATGCTGACAATGGAACTTATCACAATACCAGGGACAATGAAGATTCACCAAATTATTAATACTAGCAATGATATCATATTTTATAGAAGTCTGAGTTGTTTCTGCTATTTAGAAAGTTCAGAAGTTTCATACTGCAAGTGCTTCGATTTAAAAAAAATGTGTCTACAAAAGCCAGAACAAAAAACCAGGGAAGAGAATAGGAAACATGTGACAGTTCTATCAGACATAAAAAATACAGAACAAAACAAGAAATATTTTGATTAAAAAGATTTTGATCTTTTTAAAACAAAAAAAGTGAATATGGATGATATCTTAATACCCACAACTTCTAGAGTAAATAAAGTAAAACCGGAAAAATTAAAACGTAAACTTAAACTGCTGAATGAAGTAGTAAAGACCAAGAAACCAAAAATTAATGAGGATAGTTCTACAGAAAATGATGATTATTATTCATTACAAGATACAACGGATGATGAAATTTTTATTTCCCAAGATGAGATGGATGAGGAGATTCATGACGATAACTGGACTGATAAACAACCAAATATAGTAATAGAAAATGAGATAATATTATCGATGCAAGAAAATATAGAATTCTTAGATGAAGACTTGCTCAGCCAAGATGATAATTTAAATACTCTTGAAGAAAAAGAAGCATTAAATGTCAATGATTGTGTACTTGTAAGATATTATAAAAGAAATAATTGGAAGTATTATATAGGATTTGTCGAAAGTATTATTATAAAAGATGAAGCTACTCATTATTTGATTTCTTTTTTAAAAATGGTCAAAAAGCCTACACTAAAATTTGTAATACCAAAAAAAAAAAGATTACGACACTGTACCAATGGTTTCTGTTGTAAAAAAGGTAGATCTATTGCAAAATGAAAAATGCCCTAAAGAATATTTACTTAAGTATAATAGTGACGATATTTATTTTAATAACTAAGAGGTGATATGGTTTTTAAGTGAAAAGTTAAGTTGATTAATAATGAATATTTAGTATTTTTCACACATTTCCATATTTCAAGTACTTACACACATTTCCAGATAGTATTTTGTTGAGGTCGTGTTGTTTTGGTCGACAGCAAGCGACCCGCACCGGAGTCGATATTACCTATCTTTGAAATAACTTCAAGGATGAGGTTCCGACCAAAACAACAACTTGTATAAGTACCTATACAAAACCATGAAACGATTCTAGCTAGTTGCCGAAGTATTTTGTCATAATATGATTCCCAATTTTACATTGTATTTAGATTTATGTTTAAACAAGTTTGAAAGAAAGCCGTTAGAAGTCGTAGATCAGATGTAAGAAATTTTGTTTTTTATGATAAAGATTTTATTTGAAATTATTCTTTAACCTAAAGTCGTACTTAATGAAAATTTGAGGTATTTTGTTGTATGTTTTTTTTTTGTGAACGATTTTTGTTAATACTCAGCGTTATTGTGATTTATTGTTTATAAGTCATTTAATATTTTAATTGAAATTAGCTATTTATTAAGATGTTTAAAACATTTTTCGACTTTGTAGCAATTGTTAACATGTTACTTATCTTAAATATTTTTTCTCATTATGTTTGATTTCATATTGTTTATACCTAGCTGAAAAAAATAATAATAAAAAAGCATAAACTTTTTTAAGATATTTTATTTTACGGGAAAAGGCGTGATATTAAATATGTATGTATGTATTTTATTTTTAACCTACTAGTGTGGCAGGCATAAAAAAAGTACTAAGATGTAAACTTCCTTCTAATGTACCTACTCTGTCATGTAAACCCATCTTTACAAATTTCTGCCTCTTTCCAGTGTGTTAGTGTGTTATGTGTGTTACATGTTCGAATGTGTTATGGTACAACTTTTCGCGGCCATACCCATATATATTTTGAAAGCCCCTTTATACTTATCACATAAGAGTGACTATTATATAAATATGGTTTTAACTTACGAAGTGCTGATCGCTCGAGGCAGGTGTATTCATTGGGGTACTGGCAGGGGTACACGTTGAAATTCAGGTTGGGATTGAAGCGAAGACCGTCGGGACATGTCTTCTCTTCCGCTGTTCCGTTCTGTATACAAATTTTAAGCTTACTTTAACCAAGATTAGTAGTATTCAAATTGTTTAAGAGTTCTAAAACAATTTGCATACTACGTATAAGAAGTCATTGTTTTAGGAAAATTGGGTGATATATTATAGTGATTCAACAAAATAAAGTAAAGTTTAACATTTTATTTAATATATTTTTAATAATTAGGTATATTGTGAATCCATCTGTGTGTTATCACCGCGGAAGGCTTTTGCATTGTGCCAAATACACCAAATAGCAACAAAAAATGCCCACTGATATATATCTACAAAATTCACCGAGTAGTAGCTAGACTTCTAGCTACTACTTGGTGAATTTTGTAGATACCTACACCTAACTTTTTTAAATTAAAACTAACTTATTAAATATTACTATGCTATTTGTATATTTTATTTATTAACAAGCGACCCGCCCCCTACTACGTTGTACGTAAATATATGCTATATATAGGTACGTTACATACTTATATTCAATAAAAATGCCTAAGTAAGCCTACAAAATGTAGCAATTGATTAGTTACCATACGCTGAATTTTGTAAATTTGAATGACATTTTCCACCAACTCTTAAGCTCGGATAGTTTCTTTGAGAGCGGTGACACACATTAAAGATTCACAACACGTGTTGCAAAAACGCGAATGTTATTACTTGATTCTTTGATTATTAAGTGAATTATTCATGAACAAAGATTATACACAAATACCTGCGACTCTTTGTATGTCTTCGCATGTTGTCACGACCTATTTTTAAAGTAAGATGTAAGATCTCACGGTTATTATCAATCAATGGACACACCTCGGATTTTAAAATGTACCTTTGTTATTAGGCAAATTAACTGTATGAAATACGAGGTACGGAGTTCCAGGGTATTTTCGTTATATATATATCCTCCATCCTCTTCCATTTTTCCCTATTAGACGTCTAATGATTGTGAACGTCTCTTGACACAAAATCGATACCTATCTAATAATAGAAATAATTTTAATTTTAAACGTAAAGTCATATTTTTATTAATATTAATATATTAATAAAAATATGATTTCTTGCTAATGCAAGAAGATGTTATCTCTCCGTCTTACGCCGAAACGTGCGTGGGTAGTCGAAAGTTTTTTAGCCTAGTATAGTTAACATCATAATATATTGTCATTTATTAACTTGTAATATAGTTTAAAACGTAATAATTCAAGTTCCATTGAACTTTTCAGAGAAATCAGCCTAAAAGGTACTTACAATGCATTCAATATAGCTGTCACAGCTTCCAGGGACTGGGTAACGTTCATTGAGCTCCCTACAAGAGCCGGCATACGTCGGTTGGGCTGGTTCATTGTACTGCTGGTTTTGTGGTTGATATTGGCTCTGCTGTCTAGACTGCTGGCTCTGTTGTCTGCCAGAGTTGGTCCCAGCGCCAAAACTACCGAACTGCGCGAGCGCTGTAGAATTAAATTTTTGATTTAGTTTCAAGTGTATGTGTTATTATGCTAATAGGGGTGTTAAAAATGTGATCTGGTAGTATTAATGAGCTAATCAAAAGTAAATGTTTCTTAAAGTTGGTTTTTGTAAATTGGTAACCCTATATGTACCCGGAAACATTTATATTTTTCTACCCTCATGACAGTGTTTGGTTGTCGCTTCATCGCTTGCTACAGTTAAGGTAGTTACACATTGGCGTTGTGTCGATTGAGAAGTACCTACATAATTTTTTTCGAAATTCGTATTAAATATAATGTTGATGGATAAACCCTTGACCGTTCGTTTTAAGGCTTGCGTGAGTGATTCGGTTTGACACTATTACCGTTGTATGCTGTAATGAAGCGGTTTCGATAAAAAAACCTATAGGCAATCATCAGAGGGTTAGTAGGTATATAACTTCTATTTAAATTTTAATTATCATAATTATTATTATTATTTTGGTTAATTTAGTCTTCGATACCAGGAGGGTTTATGACCAACGTGAAAATGGTAATAAACATTTTAGAAAATATTTCCAATAAAAAATGTGGTATTAAAGATTTTGCCTTGTGTAGCATTTCATTTCTCGTCTCAATAGGTACTTCTTCGAAATTACAGAGTTAAAATAAAATACAGAAGCTTCAGGTACATTTACATGTTTTATAAATTTGTATAGATACTTATGGCATGTGACGAAGATGTTTAAGTGCGGTTTAGGTAATAACAAGTCTTAAACATACTCTTACACCTTGCATACAATTATGAATCAGGATAAGTAACACTCTTGCGTTAAATTATGAATAAGGCTAGGGTGTGGCGAAAACGTGTCTGTATAATACCAAGAAAACGTTTAAACAATTTTTTTTATTGCTACATGGTGCAATATTACGTGTAAGTCCGGACTAAGTGACTCATCAACGCAGAGTCGCAACTAGAAACATTTTTATACAAAAATTCAATTTACATATTGTGCATTAAATTGCTTTCAATGCCATAGTTCAACAATTATAAAATTTTAAGAAATAATTTAACTATTTTAAGAATTTGTGTATTAAATAGAAATTGATATTTCGTATAACAACGAATATTTTTTCACGTAGAGCACCTACATATTAAAACTTCGCGCAACCGAAAGGTCTTTGTTAATATATTTCTTATGACTACCTATCTTTTTTTAGAAATCCTACCTTATTCTTCCCTAAAAGACATGAATTGACTTGAACTTTAGAAAATAGGATACTAAAACATTATAGGACTCAAATAGGTTTGGTCATGCTGTACTTTTATGTATGTAACTCTTAGTCGGGCAGTAGGTAATATTGAGAATTCAATGCATTGAGCTTTATTAGAAGCTCATAGAGTCTAAAATATTGTGGTCGCTATGTGATCACAACATGGCTAAGGATTACTATATTGACGTACAAATGTAAATAAATTACATTGAGTTAAGTTTAATATTGTGAGTCTAACCCATATATAATAAGTCGCATACATTCGTCCGTCTGAAACTCCAAAGACGTACCTACAATATGTAATATTTCGTCACTTTCATTGTATTGTGGTGGTAAATTTTACGCTACGAATTAGTTCAAAAGTTTCGAGAAACGTCTCGACTGATTTGTTAGGTAACTTGTATTTGTTGTAAAATATGGAAATGTATAGTATGCAGATTTGTGGTCGTCCTCTAAACATGAAGGTCGTAAAACCAGACACTTGCATACTTTTTATTTATTTAAATGTATTTCAAGTTCAAATGCCACGACTTTAATTTAAATATCTAGTATACCTATAATAAATATAGAATGCCTCATATTAAGGTTATTATGTAAGAATATTTTAACCTATAAATATTTTTCAATAGGTAATAAAATATTAACACTGGTTAATAATAATTCGATTAAAAGCAAACTGTACAAACCTTTATACAGTTGTAAGTTGTATCGTCGGGATAGTGACGTATCGCGTTAGTGACCATAGCTAATAAGGTAGAAACTCAAATGTAGCAATTGATATTCAACCTCATACTACGCAAATAAAGAAAAATAAAACTTGACGAATGAAATTACACTTTATTAACCACTGGCATTTAACCATGACGATATATTATCGGTAATTTATAGCTAAATATCTTTAATATATTTAATATTTAGCTTTATATTAAATAAAATATCTTTAATTCGTTGTAGGGCGTAGCGGTATTTGCTTTAAATCTCGAAGGGTGTGGGATCGATCCCCACTCCGGACAGGATATCTTTGTGTAAATTGTAAAGATTCCTTTCCGGGTCTGGTTGGTTAAGGGACTACCCTCTGTGCCTCGGAAAGCACGTTAAGCCGTTGGTCCCGATTGTAACAACATCATCTTTAATAATCGTACACCAAGAAACGGGCAGCAGCGTTTCCTTGTGTGGTACAACATAATACTGCGGTCACCAGCCCGCCTGCCAAGCGTGGTGACTATGGCAAATACCTACCCTCCCTCGGGAGGAGGCCCATGTTCAGCAGTGGACGTTATACGGGTGATGATGATGATGATGAAGGTATCAGAAAGTGTAAATATTATAATTTTTGGAACTTAAATCTACCTTGATACTTAATATAATTTTTGAATCTTTGAGGTTTCAAAAAATTACGTTTGATATATGGGCCATGGAAATAAATTGAATGTAACTACGTAATTTCAGTATGGCTGATGTTTTATTCGATAGAAAATGAGCATTTTGACTTTGAGTGCATATCAAAGATACATTGTGTTATGTATTTACTGAATAGATAGGTAGGTACTACTTTTAGTTAATCCTAGTAACTAAATATTACAATACGCCTATTTCAAAATATGGTGTATAACCAAAATGTACCTAGTATTAACTCGTTTTATGATTCCATATTACGAACTCTGATAGAGTTCTCTCTAATATATTTTAAAACCAATGTAGGTATTTATTAAGAGGATAGCAGAGCTCTGGAAATCAATTGAAGGCAAATTATAATCATCTGCTCGTAGAACTTCCACTGATGCTGAACATGGGCCTCCTCATCAGGGAGGGTTATCGCTATCGTCACCACGCTAGGCAGGCGAGTTGGTGACCTTAGGATTGCGTAACACACAAGCAAAACTATACTGGTATGGTAATGGTACTGCTCTTGATGATATTATAACTTATAACAATCGGGACCAACGGCTGAACCTGCTTTCCAAAGCCAAACCCGGAAAGATATCTTAGAATTTACACAAAGTCCTGTGTGGGAATCGAACCCACGACCTTCGAGACTGAAAGCACGACTCAAATGACTACTCCACCGAGGTTGTTACATGTCAGAAAACGTATTAAGTAGGTAAATATTTATAATTAAAATATTAACTAAGTTTTAATTCTCTATTACCTACAACCAAAGAACACGTGTTGTGCTACTTTAAAATTCAAGATCTTCGAATATTCGTTGGGTAAAACATCAAGGACAGTGTTAAGAGAACGTCTTCCTAGAATACTAATTAAGACACCATATTCACTAATTATTCAATTAACTCGTTAATAGCATGAAACGATTGTTTAGAAGTTTATCAAATCCATTGTTTTGTACCGGCTATTAAACAATTCCGCTAGTAACAGTTAATAATAATTAAACTGTTTGTATATTCAGACTTCAGATATATCTGGGTATTATTTACTGTGATTGTCATAGTTTCTTAGATAGGAATTTATAAATCGATTTGTGCATTTATTTTGCAATTTACCGAATGATTGTCAAAATTTCGAACTTAGAAGGTAAAGTTATAATGTCACTTCCAATTATAATATGTGCCTACTAGCGGCTTCGCACGGGTGGACTTTTATAGTTTATATTAGTCAGAGATAATGTGGCATTCTAATGGGGAAAGAATTATCGAAATCCGTGCAGTAGTTTTTGAGTTTATTCGAAACAAACAAAAAAAAATACAAACTTTTCCTCTTTATAAAATTAGTTTAAATTTAGAATTATTAACTATGGAGGCTGGGCTGGCTGAGGGAGGCTGAGTTTTATAGTAATAATTATAATATAAGTTTAGATTAAGAGCTATGATCGGCTGAGTTTTATAATAATAATAAGTACCTACCTACAGATTAGATTTACCTAAGCTTACCGAACTTCAACTTGATTTAAACTTTAACTTGGTAGGTAATTAGGTAGGTATACCAAATATCAAAAAAAATACTTGACTAAATTTAAATGATTAAATAAAATTTAAATAAAATAAGAAACAATGTAACTAAGCTGCGTTGCCACTTGCCCTGAAATAAAATGTATCGTGTAGATATACTAACACAACTGAAATTTATTAATATCTAAAAACAGTTTTAAATTAATTATTTTATTTAATAGAAATTGAATTTAGAATCTCACAAAAATCACCAATTCATTGTAATTCCATTTTCAAATAAATTAAAAAAAGCACATATCGCTACTCACCAAAGCCGCAAAGGCACGCAAACACTATGAAAGTC
Source organism: Nycteola revayana (assembly GCA_947037095.2). Taxonomy (NCBI): domain Eukaryota; kingdom Metazoa; phylum Arthropoda; class Insecta; order Lepidoptera; family Nolidae; genus Nycteola; species Nycteola revayana. Next base: position 8,740,878 of record OX344845.2, on the reverse strand, counting down.
CTCTCCATGTCGTCTGTTACCCTGTACTGGCGCGCGTACGATCCTCGCCGAGGTAGTGAATGAGGTACGGACACGACCTTGGGGACACACCAGTGGTGTTACGACACCCGGACTTATCTCAAACACTTACTCTGGGAGATGGTCCGACAGGTTTGGACTTGCCGACAAGACGGATTTTCCGTGCATTATTTGACCTACCAACATGTATTTGAACTTTTACCTATAAAACTTATTCATATTATAAAAGCGAAAGGTTTTTTTTCGGACGGACATTTATATAGTCACTCACGAAGCTTTTGCTTCTTTACCGGGCATAAAAGCGATCAGGGCTCCAGCCCTAAAAGCGAAAGGTTGGTTTGAATTTTATTTCTCTCATAACACGAAAAGGCCGGTTTAAATGATCTGAAAAAAAAAGATTGTTAGATTATAATATACCTACCGTGTTGGACTGTTATTCTTCTCCAGTAGTTCGTACCTACATGATATTTTAATCTTAAAAACTAGTAGTCCGATTTGAATTTCTTTCTCTAGGGCTAGGTATAATTAATTATGAAGTTCTTGTGGGAACAGGAGTTGCGCTAATGAAACCGTGCGCGAGAAGCTAGTGGCAATATACGTATTCGACCCTAGATATCCAAGGTCAGTTAAGAGGAGGCCTATGTTCAGCTATGGTCGTAAACGGGCTATTGATATCACAATAGTTGGATGCAGGGCAGCTACCGCCGCGCGCCGTTCAGCGGCCTTATAGGTAAAAAATTAAGAGTCTGCAGTACCTACATCAATACATTTCTAGTTAATAATTAAAATAAGGTACACCTACACCTACATTTACCATGAACTAGTTATTATAATTAATTGTTCCGTTTTTTAAGTTTCCACACAAGTAAGGAATACTTATACGCTTCCCGTGAAGTTGGTTAATTGAGTCACTTTACTATAATCTACTATATTATTATACTCGTCTATTATGAATAAGTATGTTACGAATGTTTTCTTTATACAATTAGATTCTACAATAAAGTTTATTGTTGAATCTTTGTTCAATATGTTTACTAGAAAATTACTGAATTATTGGGACGACTTAGGAAGCGTCGCGACGTTAATTTAGCTTAGTGACGTTGTTAGCAAAACTCGCGACGTCTTTAACTTATTGAGGCCACATACTTATCTATATTCACGCCTTTTTCCCATAAGGAAAGACCACTTCCTTCCACTTGCTAAGATGTTGACATTACACTTTCGCCTCTTCTAGATTAAATAATCTCCTCGTGCATGTCCTTCTGTTTAGGGTACTTTACTTTTAACCAAGCATGGCGACGTCTCTAACTTAGTGACAAGTGTGAAAACGCTTGCAACAAAGCGTCGCGCTGTCCCTAACTTAGTGTGAAGACGCTTACAGCAAAGTGTCGCGACGCCTCTAACTTAGTGTGAAGACGCTTTCAGCAAAGTGTCTCGACGCCTCTAACTTAGTGTGCAGACGCTTACAGCAAAGTGTCGCGACGCCTCTAACTTAGTGTGAAGACGCTTACAGCAAAGTGTCTCGATGCCTCTAACTTAGTGTGAAGACGCTTACAGTAAAGTGTCTCGATGCCTTTAACTTAGTGTGAAGACGCTTACAGCAAAGTGTCTCGATGCCTCTAACTTAGTGTGAAGACGCTTACAGCAAAGTGTCTCGATGCCTCTAACTTAGTGTGAAGACGCTTACAGTAAAGTGTCTCGACGCCTCTAACTAAGTGTGAAGACGCTTACAGCAAAGTGTCGCGACGCCTCTAACTTAGTGTGAAGACGCTTACAGCAAAGTGTCTCGACGCCTCAAACTTAGTGTGAAGACGCTTACAGAAAAGTTTCGCGACGCCTCTAACATAGTGTGAAGACGCTTTTAATAAAGCGTCGCCACGACCTCTGTTATTGTGACAATGGTCTTAGTATACCATCACGACGTCTCTATCTTAGTGCGATGACGCTTACAACAAGGCGTCGCGACGTCTCTTACTTAGTGTGACGACGCTCTTAATAAAGCGTCGCCACGACCTATCTTAGTGTGACAATGTTCTTAACATACCATTAAGATGATTCTTACTTAGTATTATGACGCTTACAGCAAAGCATCGCGACACATATAACTTAGTTTGATGATGCTCTTAATATCACGTCGCCATGCTAAGGCACAATGCTCTTAACATACAATTACGACGTCTGTAGCGTAGAGTGATGACGCTGAGAAGAATGCGTCGCGATTCCTCTGACTTAGTTTGACGACGCTCTAGCATTGCTACGACACTTACCTTAAGTGACAATGCTCTTAACATACCTTAGCCTAATCTAGAGATGTCGCTCTTCACAAAACGCCCCGACGCCTCTAACTGAGTTTGACGACGTTATAAAACGTTGCCATCTTAGTGTGTCTGATAAAACTCAAAATACCGTCTCGACGACGAATCTAATTTAGTGTGATGGATTACGCTTACAACAAAGCGTCGCGACGCCTCTAACTTAGTGTGACAACACTTTTAATATATCGTTGGAACGCATTTAACTTAGTGTAACGACGTTATTAAATTAACAAAGTGTCGTAATCAAACAATCATATACATATGTTGATCGTTTACTAATGAAAGACTAGTCTTGATCAAATTCTGCAACAAAATTGGAAAGCAGTTATCAATTACTAATTGAGCTAACATTAAGCACACCTTCACGTGTAGTGTTAATGATTAGCTACTAATTAAAAAGCTTGCTTAGCTTTGCAATATCAAGAAAACCCTAATGTGTAGTAGTGTATATAGAATTCACGTCTGTAGGTACTCACTTGTCATAATCAAGTTCGTATTAAAACGATTATAAGTAGGTATATTGTGTTTATCATTTATTTTACTTCGATTTATGATAGCTCATTAATTATAATGAAATAACCTTAGGAGAACTCGTCATTAAAATTAAATATTACTAACAGATGACATATTAAAACCGGCTATGTCATTCTAAGACACTACCTACAATAAAATGCCATAGTCTAAATGGTATGGTCATTCCGCGAGCCGCAGATTATTGTGATGTGTACTACGTGTTACATAAAAATGTATTACGTCAGTTTAAAAGGTCACGGATGAGTGTCTGATGAAGGTCCTGAGAATGTTAAAATTGTGACATATTGATTTCTAACTATGTGTAGTTATTATGGATTTTAATTAATTTTTAATCGTCGGTTAGCTGAGTGGCTTGCTAATTAAATAGATAGTATGTGTCCATGGTATTGTTTAAATATTATTAGAATCGCTTTTCACCAAAGATCAGATGAGACGTGTTATTATAATTTATAAAAGCAATCAATAGAATCTCATACACTGTGGCGTAACGGTAAAGTTTTACTTTAAGTCTCGGAGGTTGTAAGTTCGTTCTGGACAAGAAAACGTTGTGTAAATTCTATTTCTTTCCCGGTTTAGTTGGTTGAGGAGACTCTCCATGCATCGGAAAGCACCTTTAGCCGTTGTTCCCGATTGTCATAACATCATCTTTGCCCATTTCCTGGAATACCAGCGTATGCTAGGAGGGTCTCCTTCTGTGTTTTGACGTAGTCATCTTCAGCAGTGGGTGTTATACGAGCGGATGATGATGATGATGAATAGAATTTCGTTCCGTTTTGGTGGAAACCGGGCGTAAGTATGTAATATTGTTCCATCGGTCTGTGGCTCTACGATAGAGCGGCACTTCGTATACTTGAGGATCTTTTAGGTAGGTACACCCATCTCGGGCGTATAAAATTGAATGACAAATTAAAACGTCGATTTGAAGTTAATTAACCGTAATTTTGGAATGGCTATCACTAAAACTGACGAAGTTTCAAACTTAAACCCCTATTTTCCCAAATAATAAGGGTAGTTTTGAAATATAAAAAAATAATATCTAATTAATTTTATTAAAAGTATACTCATATTATGTGAGTTTGGAGTCGATAGCTTAAAAAAAAAAGATTTGATTTAACTTTAATACCTACGAATAAAAAGTATTTTCTAGTAATTTGAAAAGACTACTACCCTTTTTATCCCCTTAGGGATTGAATTTAGTAAAATCCCATCTTGGTTAGCACCTATGTTCTAAAATGAACCTCCATGCAAAATTTGAGACTCCTTGTATTTGTAGTTTTATAGATTTCGCGATGAGTGAGTGAGTGAATGAATTATTATATAGATTTTATTTTATTTAGTTTGTTATCCTCCGATACGAGACGAGTTACATCTTTAACCACAAACATGGATATGTGTGGTTCTTGTGGTTTCCCTGATAATATTTCCTTACTATTGACGTTAATCAATTTATCCAACGAAGAATTTACTGATTTCGATAACCTGTTTTATGATTTTATTGAATATCATTAAATGAAGTCGTTTTTTTACAATAACTTTTAGTTCTACTCTACGAATATTCATTTGTGAATTCTCTAGACGTCTCGACAATCACATCATTTGCCTTTAATGTCAACCTGAGCTATAACAAAATAATGTTTAAAATACTGGTAATTATTACCCGTTTGCCCTTTTGTCTATCATATTGTTTCGTATCATCTATGTACGTGCATCTATATACAAACGAGATGTACAAAATACCATGAACAAAGTATCTGAAATACAAAATACAAGATAATTTTAAATTAAGTATTTCAAAAACCAGATACAAAATACTTTCGAGAATAGTATCTGAAATACTAGATACAAAATACGTATCTTCTAAATACTTCTTAAGATGAAAATACTTTTGTTAGAAAACAAGATTTTATTTTAATGATTTTAAGTTTATTTTTGAAACCTCCGCAGCTTAGCGGTATTTGGCTCGCTTTAAATCACGTAGGTCGTGCTTTCGATCCCCACGCCGGACAGAAAATCCTTGTGTAAATTCTAAGATTCTTTCTGGTTCTGGTTGGTTAAGGGACTATATACCCTCCGTGAGAACTCCGTGATGATCGACTAATAAGGACATGTTCAGTTTTACGCATTTATTTTATAAATTTCTACTAACATATACTAAAAGTATTTTATCAGAAAAAGTATTTATAAAATACTAAGATACCTAACAAAATATATTTAAATACAAGATACAAAATACATTTATTTAATAGTATTTTAGATACAAGATGGAAATACGTATCTTGTATCTTGTATCTGTATCTCAGATACTTGTATCTAAGATAAAAGTCACATCTCTGTATACAAATAATATAAAAAGTTATTTAAAAGGAGATGTAATGCTGCCAGCATTATGGGAACCTTGCTAACTAGAATACGACTTTTAGTTGTATATTATGAATTTTATTCATGTAATATGATAAAAAAAGGAGATTAGCTTTCCCTTCTATTTTTTGGTTGGGATTTTCGGAGTAATCTCCGGTACTACTGATCCAATTTTGAAAATTATTTTACCATTAGATAACTACGTTATCCAGAACTAACCTAGCCTATATTTTAAGATAACGTTAATAGGGGACAAACACGGGACAAAACACAGGGGACAACCTCCGTAACGTAGGGGTATTTGGCTCACTTTAAATCTCGGAGGTCGTGGGTTCGATTCCCACGCCGGACAGGAAATCTTTGTGTAATTTCTAAGATTTCTTACCGGGTCTGGTTAGTTGAGGGACTACCCTCCGTGCCTCGGAAAGCACGTTTAGCCATTGGTCCCGATTGTTTTAACATCATCTATAATAATCGTATATCAAAGAACGGACAGCAGCCTTTCCTTGTGTAGTACAAAATAATACTGCGACTATGCCAAATACCCTCCCTCGGGAGGAGGCCCATGTTCAGCAGTGGACGTTGTACGGGCTGATGATGATGATAATAGGGGAACTGGATCTACGCTAGAGAAACCGCGCGGGTCACTTCAGATAATAAATTAAAAATTATACCTACATTACTTTAGGTTTTCTATGAGCCCAATAGGCTAGTTGACACTTTTTTGAAATTATTTTTATATGGTCACGAATGGATTAACTAGATTAAGAAAAAAATATGGCATTTATTTGAGATCTAAAAAGCACTTAAATAAATATTTCAAAATTGGCTTGACATTTGGAGACGAAAACGATGTCAGACATGTTGATCTATATAGATTATCTGTGTTTAAGAGGAATGACGTCATGACTCAGAAAGTGTAATAGAAAAGGATCGCGTTCATGTTTATTAACTAAATGTATGACGTCACAAAATGGCTGATAGCGTTTTCGGAAGTTAAAGACATAGACAAAATAAATAATTTTCATATTGAGTTTATACAAACATATTCAAGGTTTATGAACAGAAATTATTATATTTAGGTTCCATATGACAAATACGTGTCATATATGTGTCAACTAGCCTATTACGTCCGCTGCTGAACATGGATCTTCTCTTAACAGACCTGGGCAAGCCATAGTCACTGAGGGATATTGCCATAATAACTTCGCTTGACAGACGGGTGACTGCTGATCGCAATCAGCCCATCCAACGGTTGTACCTATGTCCCTTAGTCCCTTATCTACACACATGGAAAGACATGGTCTATTCAGTTAAGATTAAATGAAATAAAAATCATAGGCGATGCAATATAGGTGTGGACACACTCCGCAATTATATAAGACTCACACAGGTGAGTTTAACAAGTTTGACCTATGACCGATGTGGTATTTGTAATGAGCGTTCGCGCTTCTTTATATAAGTAATTTGATCTTTTCATATTTTAGTTTTTAACATCACGGAACTTCGGCTTAACTATAAGTAGTTTCAGATTTTGATTAAATGGCCTTTTAATTTAGGTATTTTAAGTTACGTTTTCAACTTACTCACTAACAACTAAATTCAATCTGTACCTATTTTATGTTACCGTTATTTGGTACCACGATTGCTTGGTGGCTTATCGACTTGATCTTGGGTGACACAATTATAATTTTAATTTCTTATTCTTTCTTTCTACTTGAAATATTAAGGTATGAAAACTTGATGTAATAATAACAATTTACAAAAAAAAATAGAATCCCATAAAATCAATAAGGTAACTTATAGATTTTATAAGTGTCCACGGAGCAGACAAGTAAAAACAAAGTATTATGATTTGATTTGGTTTAATGAATTTCGTTACAACAAAATAGTTTTAAGAAAAAATAATAAGGCGATGCGCGTGCGTCGTTCTTGAGTATTGTGAGCGAGTGTCCCGCGGCCGGCCCGCGCCGCACCTCTCGTCCGGTTCGCGTGACGTCATCGGCCAGGACTCGTAGACGGCGCGAACATCCTGCCCCTCCTTGAAAGGAGCAATCACTTTCAAGACTCTATTCAGCCTCCTCCTCCTCTTCATGGTTTGTTAGGAGCGGACATACTTTGTTGACGGCGCGCCGCTCCGTTCCCCGATATGTGTTGAAGTCGGCGACGCGGACTACTCCGTCAGCGCCTGGGTATACTTTTTGTACTCGGCCCATCTTCCACTTGAGAGGTGGAAGGCCCTCTTCTTTGAAAACTACCAGGTCACCAATTTGTAAGTTTCGCTGCTGTAGGCGATATTTTGTACGCTGTTGCAACTCTGATAAATATTCTTGCGTCCACCGTGCCCAAAACTGTTGTCTTAAGTTTTCAATTAAGATGTATCGGTTCTTGGGGTTCTTGTTCTCGCCTGGAGGTGCTGGCAGTGACGTCAGTGGCCGCCCGATCAGGAAGTGCCCTGGGGTCAAAGGAGAGAGATCGTTGGGGTCAGGTGATAAAGGAGTAAGAGGTCGGGAGTTGAGGATCGCCTCTATTTGTGTAAAAAGCGTACTCAACTCCTCAAAAGTAAGACTGGCATTTCCTACAATACGCTTAAGGTGATGCTTAGCACTCTTTACGCCAGCTTCCCATAGCCCACCGAAAGTAGGAGAATATGGTGGATTAAACACAAATTTAATGCCTTCATTGCTAGAAAAATCATGAACAGAACGTAGACTGGATCGCAACATCCTACCCAATTCGTTTTTCGCCCCTACAAAATTCTTTGCATTATCGCAATGAATACTATAAGGTTTCCCTCTTCTGGAAATGAATCGTTTAAGGCAAGCAATGAAAGCTGCGGTACTGAGATCGCTGACTGTCTCGAGATGTACTGCTTTTGAAGCGAAACAAATAAATATGCATAAATAACTTTTAGACACTCGATTGCCGCGACCCTTCTTACTTGATATCATGAAGGGGCCAGCGAAATCAGTTCCGCAGGTCTGAAATGGATAAAATTCAGTAACTCTGCTAGAGGGCAGATCACCAAAATACGGATTTATAGTTTTAGCCTTAAATCTTTTACATATTATGCATTTACGAACTATACTTCTGGCTAAATTTCTGCCTCCTATAGGCCAGAACTGTTCTCTGAATGAACATAGGAGAAGTTGAGGACCGGCGTGACCGAGACGCAGGTGATCGGCTGTCATTAAGAGATTTGTGAAATGATGTTTGGAATCTAGCAAAGCTGGATGTTTTTTCTCATATTTAATAGCAGCATTTTTGAGTCGACCGCCTACTCTCAACACACCGCTGTTATCAATGAATGGAGATAAACTTAAAATATGTGATTTAGGCTTAAGACACTTACCGTTAGATAAAGTTTCGATTTCATTTAAGAAAGATTCTCGCTGAGCCATTTTTATAAGAAAATCAAGAGAATGTTGAAGTTCAACGTCGTTCAACGGCGACTTGTTTTTAGTTAAAGTTTTACAATTACTAATGAATCGAAATACATAAGCATAGACTCTTTTAAGCCTTGTAGCACTAGAGTAATTTTCAAAATTAATGAATTTATGAATTTCTTGAGTAATATTAACCTTAATTTCTGGTAAATCTAGTTTTATGTTTGGGTGAGTAGGCCATTCCGATACCGAGTTTAAGAGGAAGGGTGGGCCTTCCCACCATAAACAAGAGTTAACTAAAATACTCGGTGCTACCCCCCTTGAAGCCATATCCGCAGGATTAAGATCGGTTGGTACGTATCTCCAAGAGTTTCGTTCGGTAAGCTCATGTATTTCATTAACGCGGTTGCATACAAATGCTTTCAATAATTTAGGCTGAGTTCTAATCCAACCTAACGTGATGGTTGAATCAGACCAAAAGTATTTACTGTCTATTCCACAACGCAGTGCGTTACTGACTTTATGCATGAGGCGAGCACCCAGCAATGCCGCGCACAATTCAAGTCGCGGAATTGTCACAGGCTTTAAAGGCGCTACACGAGTTTTAGAACACAAAAGTTTTATAGTTACGACGTTATCAGCATCAAGTGAACGTAAGTACACACACGCTGCGTAGGCGTCTTGGGAGGCATCCACGAAGCAGTGTAGTTCCGTTTTAACGGGTGGGGAACCCATCGCGTACCTCGGAACAGATACTGTAAGAAAAAGGTTAAGATTGCTAATTACTTTTTCCCATGACTTTTTAATATCCTGTGGGACGGGATCATCCCATTCTAATTTTAGTTTCCACAACTTTTGCAACAATACTTTTAAAGTAATTGTGCAAGCGCTCAGAAGGCCAAGAGGATCAAATATTCTGCATGTATTGGATAGAATGTTTCTTTTTGTGAGTGTTTGTGTGTCTGTATTTATATTAATAGAAAATTTAAGTAAATCAGTGTTTGGAGCCCACAGGACTCCTAAAACATTAGAATCCTTATCTAGATCAAGAGATTTAGTCTCCATTGGGGATGTGAATATCTGGGAACAATTTGTACGGAATTTATGAATGGGAAAACAAGCTGACGCTAGTGTCTCTGTCACACCTTTATGAATGTGTAATAAGTCATTTTGATTGGATGAGCCAGTAAGTAGGTCATCGACGTAAAAGTCATGTTTTATGACCTCTGATATTATAGGATCTGTACAATTATCTGCTAGTTGCTTAAGGCATCTTGTACTTAAAAACGGTGCAGCAGCGGTACCGTATGTGACAGTGTTAAGCTGTAAAATGTTAATGGGCCCTGAATCATCATCGCGCCATAGGATAAGCTGTAAATTTCTTTGAGACTCGTCAATTTTTATTTGTCTAAAAAACTTCGTGATGTCGCCTGCCAGAACGTATTTGTGCTGGCGAAACCGAATTAGAATGTCAAACAATTCATCTTGAATGGTCGGACCTATGGCTTGAATGTCATTTAACGATTTTTTTGAAGTAGTCTTAGCTGACGCATCAAAGACGACCCGGAGTTTTGTTGTCTCGCTTGTCTCCCGTATCACCGCATGGTGAGGTATAAAGTAACCGAAGGATGGTCTATCTATTTTAGTAAGGTGACCAAGCTCCTCGTATTCTTTGATGAAATTACGATATTGTTCTCTTAGGCTTGAATTTTTCAGTAATTTCCTTTCAATGTTTAAGAATCGCTTTTCAGCCATGTAATAGGATTCGCCAAGCGCTGTTTCAGGATTCTCAATAAATGGCATTTTAACTGAAAATCTACCATCTTCCAAACGGGTAGTATTTTCAACAAAATGTTGTTCGCAGAACTCATCATGTGGTGATAAAGGTAGCTTTGAAGTAGAAACCTCCTCGATATTCCAAAATTTTGTTAAGTTATTATTAATTTCTTTAGTAAAATTACAAACTGTATTTTTAATCCCTGATTTATTAAGTGAACCTGTTGTTATATTAAGAGGTCCCGCTACAATCCATCCGAATTGAGAATCTTGGAGGATGGGCATCCCCGGCCCCATATTATGTTTGTTAGGAGAAATAGCTTCGAAAAATATCTCTGCACCTAAAAGCAGATCGACTTCTGATGGCTGACTAAAATTAGGATCAGCTAACTTTATGTTCGCGGGTAGATTAAGACGCGAAACATCCACAGGAATGTTAGGTAAGTGACCAGTTATTTTAGGCATCACTAAACACTTAAGATGAGTGATAAAAGGACTGTTTAGTGACTGAATAATCACCTCACAGCTGTCCGACAAATTAATCGTATTATTGCTAATGCCGGTAACGCAAAAACTAGTGTTTTGAGTTTTTAACTTCATTGTATTTTTTAAGTTTGTTGTTATGAATGATGATTGACTGTCTGCATCAAGCAACGCGCGAGCAGTATAAATATTTTTTGTTTTAGGATCCATGACTTGCACTACAGCAGTACCTAAAAGTACCTGACCTTGTGACTGTGCTGACAGCGAAACTGATAATGAATTTGAGCCTGTTTGATTATTATCATTGTTTTGATTTACGTGTAACAAAGAATTATGTCTTTGTCGGCAAACTCGACAACTGCCATCCAAGCGACAGTCTTTTACGGCATGGCCTCTCCTCAAGCAGTTCAAGCAAAGATTAAGTTTTATGGCCTCACTTGATCGTGCTTGCGGTGTCAAGTCTTTAAATGTGCTACATTCCACAATCCTATGCTTTTGATTGCAGAATGGGCATGTATGATTGTCAGTGTTATTATGCTTTGACTTGCTATTATTAGCAGAAGCGACAAAACTTTTCGAACTCTTTTGTTGAAACGAATTTTTATGATTATTATCACTATCAGATCTTTTTATATCTTTTTGTGAAGAAAAAACATTTTGTTTCGGTTTGTCGCTTTTACTAACGCACATAGTCTCAAGAATGTCTGCCCGATTACGTATAAATTTAATAAAATCATTTAAGGTAGGGTAGTCTGTAAAATTGTTTTTATGTTCTTCCCATTTTGATAAAGTAACCGGGTCCAATTTCGTAGTCATAACGTAAATAATAAGAACGTCCCACTTATCAGTGGGTAGACCTAAGGTCTCAAGTGATCTTAAGTTTTTTAATATGTGATCAATCAGAAATTGTATAGCCTTGTGCGACTCACGGGTCATGGGCTCTAAAGCAAACAAGGCTTTTAAATGATTGTTTATCAAAATTTTCTTGTTATCGTAACGAGCACATAACAGCTCCCATGCTATTATATAATTTTGAGCCGTAAATTCAATGGACTTAATGACTACAGTCGCGCTGCCTACCAAAGACGATCTCAAATAATGAAATTTGTTTATATTGGACATTGACTCGTTTGAATTTATTAACGCATCGAAGGTGTCCCTAAACTCGAGCCATTTAAGATAATTCCCGTCGAAGGTAGGTAAATTAATAGTTGGAAGCTTAATATTATTCATGTGATTGCAACCCGTGTTCGCAGATTTATAAGAAGGTTGACTATTTACGTCGTTGTTATTATCAGGATTAGCTTTCGAGTACGACTCAATGACTTCCTGAGCAAACGCTACGCTAGAATAATAAAGGTCCTCGAATAAATCTCGCTCGAGACGTTGTTTAGGTTCCTCGGTCATCACTTCGATTTTGTTTTGAATTTCATCGAATTCATGAATAATATTTTCTATTTTACTCAACCGAACAATTAATTCCTTATTTTGTTTATTTGTAATAGATTGAACAGGAATTTCAGATAAAGTGCTTACGAAATTATTAAACTTAGTTAATTGACCTTTTTTAGTGCCTCTTAAACTTATTAATTCCTTTAAGCCTGCATTCACCGACGCGACTTCTTGAATTTCATCATTTCCAGAAGTCATTATTAATAAATACAATTATTGTCAAGGGCAAATAAACAAATTAGATAAGATAATAAATGTGCATCAAACCACAATGTTGATTATGCGGCGATCCAATCTTCGTAGCTGTTACTGCACGGTGTCACAGACGGCCGAGCGGCGGACGCTTCGGTGTAACCGCTTGGACCCTTGCACCTGCGCGCTAGCGCAGCCGGCCGGTCGGTCTAATGTAGGTCACGCGCACAACGCGCGATCCGCTGATATCCTGGAATGTTCGGCCAAACTGCGGTGACTGCCTTTGTTTATGATATTGAATTAATCTGAATAAGTTTGGGCATGAGAAGTGGCTTGTGAAAAGATTAATCACACAAAGAAATCCGATTATTAATTAAGAATGTGGGTAAAATAAAAATTTATTAATTTGCTATTTTTAAGCATAAGACTGAGCTAATTATGTGAAAGAATATCACGCTTGCGACAGTTAAAATGAATGCTTAGCTGTAATTATGTAAGTAATTATGTATTTAAGAAATAGCACGCACAAAATATGATTATGTACTTATTCTGCACATTAGCAATTAAGACGGTGATTATAATTATGGAACCACTCGTTGCGATGTGCACTTTGGAAGCATAAAGAATAGCTAAGCACCAAGATTAAGCGTAAAATGCACTCACTGCACCGGCTAAGCGCGCAAGCAGATAACGGAACTCGCGTGAAACAATTCCCTATTTTTATAGATTTAATGTTAAATACACTTTTACACAAATAGAAAGGAATAGTATGGATCAAAGGAATAAAGGAAAGAGCACTCCCCTGGTTCAGTAATGCAGCCGAAGCACACCCGGCAGCCACCTCCTTGATCTCGATTCCTTTGTTTCGTCACCGATGTTCCGTTACTTTTCAAACTTTTTGAGATTTTGCAAATTCTTTGCCTTAACGGTCGCCAATATTGTCCACGGAGCAGACAAGTAAAAACAAAGTATTATGATTTGATTTGGTTTAATGAATTTCGTTACAACAAAATAGTTTTAAGAAAAAATAATAAGGCGATGCGCGTGCGTCGTTCTTGAGTATTGTGAGCGAGTGTCCCGCGGCCGGCCCGCGCCGCACCTCTCGTCCGGTTCGCGTGACGTCATCGGCCAGGACTCGTAGACGGCGCGAACAATAAGATTTTACTCGAAATGAGGTATATCTAGACATATTCCATTATGCTAATATGTCAATACAGTAATACCCCGGACTTACGCGATATGTGGGACTACGGGATAGCCGTGTAAGTCGAATTCGGGTAAGTCGGGGTTCAACTTTCCCTATAAATACATAATATAATGTTTGTGTAATAGGGACCAGAGTCTAAAAAAATCAATAAATCAAAAGAAACACCTTTAATAATACGTTAAATTATAAATGATCTTTACATTATCACACCATAATTCTAACATGGTTTCCATCTAAGCGATAATACCGTGACATCTGAATTCAAAGAGAAATATTTTCATTTATTATTTCGTTCGATCAAATATCTGTGCTGATTCCTTTTTTATGTTTAATTTAAAGTCCCCTTAAATTTATAATGATGATATTTAGTTTACACACCGAAAGAAATTGTTTTTTGTTTCATGTTAGGTTAGGTTAGCAGTTAGCAGTTTAACTTGCAGTAAACCGAACATGCCGATGCGCGTGGTGATCACAAATAAAAACCGCGTATCTCCGAATTCGCGTAAAACGGGGTAGCGTAAGTCGGGGTATTACTGTACGTAAAAAATCTGTGTTTAACACGATTAAAAAAAAAATAAGGATAGCTATGTGTTATTTTACGCCAAATATGGGAAAACCACAATGGAACAGCTGATGCTGCTCACGTACCGTCTACCTCGATCTACTTCCTTATCTGACTCGTGTCTATAGTATGGTGACCATGTTTTTGTTAGGATAAGAAAACTGTGAGTTTATAATATCTTCTTTATCATTTTTATCAGCTCTTGTGAGTCGAACTTAATTTATAGTCGTGTAAACTTTTTTAAACTGTAAGTCCCTAATTATTTATATTATATTTGATGAGAAAGTAACACTGTATCTCTGTCCGTTACGCGTTCGCGCTTTAATTATTAGTGTTATAAAACAGATGTTGATAAAATTAAAATGAAATTTGGTTCAGAGATAGACAAAACTGGAAGGGCTTGAAATAGGTGACAGAATTATCTACACCATTGTCAAAAAAAACAAAAATCTAACTATTAAATCACTCGGATGAAGTTGCGGGACAACCACTCGAATTGGTGCTACATCTATATAAACCAAGCTTCAAAAACTCCGGTCACATCAAAATTTTCGCACTTCAGTGACTGATTACGTTCATACCGTGCCATTGTCCGGGTAAAGAAAGGCTAGATTTCCAATTTCAAAGCTGTTTTCGTTATAATTTGAGATACCTATTTAAAAACCAGCCAGGTAAAAAGGCGAGTTGGACCAGCTCACGAAGGGATCTGTGCCATTTTCAAGTGCCGTTATTGATAACGAGCAAAAAAGGTAAAAATCTAAACTAGTTTGTTGTATGAGAGCCCCCCTTAAATATTTATTTTATTTTTAGTATTTGTTGTTATAGTGGCAACAGCAATACATCATTTGAGAAAATTTCAACCGCGGTTCTTGAGATACAGACTGGTGACAGACAGACAGACAGCGAAGTCTTAGTAATAGTTTCCCGTTTTTACCGTTCGGGTACGGAACCCTAGAAAGTGAGGCATTATATATAGATTTTTTGGTAGACACATAGGTCACATTACCAATAACGAAAGTTAAAGGTTAGGCGGAATCTGTGCAAGACAGGTTTGTTAATTACCCTATTTCTTGTTTAGTTGTGAAACTATCAAGTTACTAAGTTTTTTATAGATTATTATTATTCAGATGATGCACATATTGAATTAATTTTATTTGATATTTTTCCTGAAGAAAATTCAAAAATCCAGTATACGAACAGCCTAATGGACACCCTAAGTATAAGTCCGCTACTCTATTTGTATTCTGCGAAACACACGTCTGGAATGTTAGTGTAATTTGGTATTTCACAGTTGTTGATTTATTCCAAATATACTTACCTACGTATTATATAGCCTTAAAGAGACTAACACTCAGTTGGAAGTTGAAATTATGGATCAATGTTGAAATTAAATAAGTAATCAGCGATTAGCTTAGATAGATCGTATCATTTTAGTCATCAAGTTCTTTTTTTTTAATAATAATTATATTTTTCATCATTCCGAGGCCGAAAGTTTGAATTTCTTCTTTTGTTTGCGGGAAGAAAGATGCATTATTTCAGACTGCTCACAATTAGTGACAGTTTAAAATTTAGTCTTTTTTTGTTGTCTTCCCGTTACCTATTTGAAATAACTCATTTCCTGTTCAATGTTCAATGTTTTTTTTTGCGTTCGATAATAAATACTATTTTTCTTACTAAAAAAATTCAATATTTAATTATCTCGAATATTAATAATAATATTAGGTTTTTACCTATGAAATTGCCGTTCTGCAGTACTGGCCATTTCAAATCAAAATAATTTTTGTTACAGTGATATTAAAATAAAAAATTAACAACATTTTTGTTTGGCTAAGAATTCTAATTTCAAATTAATTTTATTTTAAAAACATGGATTTTTTTTTCAAAATTAGTCAGTTGTTTATTGATTAGTATTACATTTTCATCGCATTTCAATCTTTTTCGTCATCATGGATACGTAAAAAAATCGAGTAATTATGGAATATGAGTACCGTCGTGGCAGCAACGCGGCACCAGCGGCACGCAACATCAACGACGTTTACGGAGCTAACACTACAAACCAACGCACCACTTGTTATTGGTTTGCTCGCTTCCGTTCTAGAAATTTCGACCTGAAAAATGAACCTCGCGGTCGTCCGAAAACTTTGACACAATGACGAATTAAAGGCGATTGTGGAAGCTGATGATACACAATCTACGGCTGAATTAGCAGCAGCTTTCGATGTTAGCGTCAAAACAATATTGGTCCATTTGCGTCAAATTGGCAAGGTAAAAAGGCTTGACAAATGGGTGCCCCACGAACTCAATGATCGCCAGCGCGAAGTATGGAGAAGCTGGCACATCTCCAACCAGCATTGGTCAATCGCTCGTCTCCGCTGCGCGCACGACAACGTGCGACCTCATACTGCACAGCAGGCGGTCTCCAAGTTGCAAGAACTGGGGTTGGAAGCTCTCCGTCATCCGCCCTACTCACCAGACCTTGCGCCTACAGACTACTACTTTTTCCAGAATTTGGATAACTTCTTGGCGGGAAAAAAGTTCAATACCCGAGAGGCAGTACAAAATGCCTTTGAAGAATTTGTTGCCTCCCGTCCAGCTGATTACTTTAAGAAGGGCATCGATAAACTGCCACTGCGTTGGCAAAGATGCATTGATTGCATGGGTGATTACTTCGATTAATACAAATAAAAAATACATGGAAAAAAAATCGTTTAAATTTTTTCATACCAAACGGCAATTTCATAGGTAAAGACCTTCGTAAAGACCTATTATCTATTAAATATAAGACAATTAAATCTATTCATTTGTTTTTTTTTTTTCGGGTCACGCGTTTTCCCTGGCACCCAGGGGTTTTTCATGTCTCCTAAATTCCTTTGTTCGACAGGTTCCACAATGATCTCAATTGTAAATACCTAGGTATACTGAATAGGAATATTTAGTTAAAACAAATTATAGTTTCCATACTTTTTAGTAATAAACAAATATTTTTCTTATAACATTTTACCAAATGACGTATTTTTGGTATCTATCATTAGGTAAAATGTCACCACATCAACAAAATCATCCGAATATTAATATACGTGTGGTTTATTTAATTGCTTTCCTTATGTTAAGTGTAACATATCGTAACTCACTACAATTATTGAGATTTTGGGAAAATCCAGAAATGTACATATTTGGACTAAACATGGTTATCAATAATCAATGTTCTGGTAAAAACAGTACCCAGTTGATCTTCAGAGAACGTTCAGCATTTGTGCATACAACTCGAGCATATTTCAGAGGCAAAGACGAAAATGGTGACAGTCGTGATTCTGATCAAGCTGAAACTGATCAGCAAAAGCCGGTGTCGAATAAATCAGGGAAAGCTACTGATAGTAGGTCACCAACATATGATCAGCATGCAAGACATTCTTTGGACAGTAATTTGACTGACAGTAGGTACCCATACGGTTCGCCACATAGGAATTTTGTTGAAGGAAAAACTGAAATTAGTTTTATAAGTGCTATAGTGTATAGTATTGCTCTTTCGTCGTATTACTGATTCTAGTGGTTTTTATTATGAAATTATATTTTTTTTATAGAATTTGATTGGTCGTTTTATTTTAGTGTCGTTTTTTTAGAAGCTCCTTTTAAATCCAAAAGATCTAAGTATTCTACATCCGTAGCTATTTCTATGAAAGTGATAAAACTTAATCACTCCATTGATCGACAGTAGGTTACTTTGTGTGGTACTAATAAAGGATTCATATTATCCAGAGAAGACCAGACCTGAGTTAAATAAAATTTTCAATGGAATGTTACTTCACCGGTAAAGGCAACTTTAGATATGCAATCATCGTTCCATGTAGACTACCTTTATATTTTACTAAAAGAATTTTCGATAAAAACTGTGTTAAAAATTAAAACAAACAATACATTTTGATAACAATGATTAAATTTTTGACTGTATAAAAAAATAAGGTTCGGCAATTACCTACTTACCTATGAGTAAAAATCACTGATCACCGAGCTAATTATCAGATAGGTGTGTTGACGTAGGTTAAAAAAATGGCCCGAACGCCTTCCGGAAGTCTGATCAAACTATTGGATCCGATTGTCAAAAGAAAATATTGGACGTGTATTCCCCAGATATAAGAAAAATAGCTGAAGATATGCCACGGCCTTATATTCGTCAACCAAAAAAAGGATATGATGCGCAACTACATGCACGCACACTCACACCGCTGTGATTCTTAATAACGTTGCACGGTATTGAAAGACAGAGACAAACCGATTCGTTTTGACGATAGCGTGAGCGAGACAGCGCGCTACTGATGTACGTCAAATTGACATTAGAATGAATGAAGTAAGGTAAGCTTTTCAGTGATGAATATTGACGAAGTAGGGGACTTCGTACAATATTCTAAAGTGATTCTAAAAGGATTCTAAAGTGGCTTAACATCGGCATGTTAAGCCACTTTAGAATCCTTATCCTTACTTTATAGGTACGCAACCCAAAATGGCGGTCAAAACATTAAATAAATATCTGAAATTAAAATTGTTCATGTAATTATGAGTGAAATATGATTCCGTCAGATTTGTTTTTTGTTTTTGATTTTTTTGTTCAACGCATAAAGGCAACTGAAGGCATTTTGGTAACCTTTATCTCACCTTAAACAATAAATTATGTTTTTGCGTAGGTAACACGTACGTTTGTGTCACTCGGCCGATTGTGACTGTGTCAGACTGAATTCAATTAGGCGACGGGGACCTAATTCATGCGGTCCACATGCTAGACGCGAGTCACCTATCTTCCGCTATTTTGCTTATATCTATGGCCATATTATTCCCAGGCTTTTTGTCATGCTTGTCAGTCAACTCATGTCAAAATGTCACCGGAACAGAGAAATACTCCAAATTTTCTCATGATTTATTTAATCGCTTTTATTGTTTTGAGTGTAGCATATCATTCACGACATTTGTCGAGAACTTTAGGACATAATGAGCTATTCGTAATTGTTCCAAACCTGAATACAAGAAATGGTTTTTGTAACAACAGTTTACTTATATTCAGTGAGAGACTAGCACTCATGCATATGAGCTCTGGATATTTGGGAAGCAACAATAAAGATGGTGATCGTACAGAATCCAATGAAAGTAAAGAACTGGATAAAACTCCCGGAGATGATGGTCCTCGACCAGTATCGGGACTGCCACCTCCACCACCAGTATCAGAAAACAGCCGCATACCAACTTACGACCAGTTTGCGAGGTACCGAGATTTGAATCGACCTCCTGATAGTCACTACAATATATCTCAAAATGATGCTGGTAGAAACTCAATAATGAGTTTAATAAAAATATTAGAAGGTGTAATGATGATTCGGTGTTGTTTCCCCGTTTAATAACTAATATGGATGATCATATTATTTACACTTTAATTTGCCGTCATTTGTCTTGCAAATTTGTAGAAGACCCGACTGATTCTATAGTTAGGGGATAAACTTGATTATGACAAGATATTGTTTTAGGAATAACTGTTTGCAACCAAAATTCATGCATACAAGTTCAGCACACTTCATACGTAAAAAAGGAGAGAGAAAAGGTGAGAATGATAACAAAAGTAACAACCCAGAAAATGAACAAGATAATGAATTTGATCAATCTTCCGATAACGATGATCAACCGAGACCGGTGTCGGGTCTACCACCTCCACCCCCTAAGTCGCGAACGAGTCGCATACCTACTTATGATCCCTTTGCAAGATATCGAGATTTAAATCGCCTGATAGTCACTACGATGATATTGATAGCAATTCTGCTGTTCATACCGTTTCAATTAAAATAGTTAAATGTGTGTTGATCGGCCATATATTTCGTGCCATAATGTGATTATGTAATTGCCTAAATAACAATAATTCTTACAATGAAGAAAATATCTCATATAAAATAAATAAATCTAAACTCATGCAAATATATATAAATTCGCATGGGCGATCAATGCTACCACGTTTTATTTTCTGGCGTACAGGAAAAGAGGGTTTTGCTACGTCGCTGGGTAGACAGGCGAACAGGGCTGCGACCTTATGAATTGATTTCAAAAATATAAACTAAATAAGCTGCGCAATAGGCACCACCTCCGAGGCTTGAACATCTCTTTAGGGTGGTCGCTCGCCATGTCCAAATATTTCACGGTTTCTCATTAAATATTATATGTTTAATGTTATTAGGAACAGGTAAATAAAAAATATATGTTATTCAAGAATTGTTTTACTTTGATTCTCGGGCCGATTACACGTAGTCTGTAGATTCTTATGAAAACGTTACAAAATGTAGGTAAACTTAGCTGATACATACATCGAATATAAATATATTATAAATCACATTTAAAGACTTCGTAATATCGCACTTACATACTAAGAGGCACTTGAGGCCTTAGTGAAAGCTCACCACATGCGGAACCGTTACCCAAACCCATTACACTTTTATAAGGTAATAAATTAATACTAAATAATAGGTAGTAAAAATAATAACTAGGAATAATATCGAGGTTCTGGAATAGGAGCATTTGTAGTAAGGATTTCCTTACTGCAATAAATATCATAAAAAACATATTTGTCCAATATTTTATTTTTTTATAACGACAGGATGCGCTATCTAATACTCGAATACGTTGGATTGCAAAACTAATAAAATTAGGTAGCGTTTACACGATTACCTTAAGTTATGTACATACAGCAAATTTATCAATAATATAAAAGTAATCCATAATTACAAAAATAAACTAAAGGCAATTAAACTACTTAAAATTAAAATATCTGTCGGACGTGGTGAGCTTAGCACTTTTTGATATAATCAAATTATAATAGCGCTTAACATTTAATACCACTATAAGGCTAAAACACATGGTGTTATAATTAGTTACAACTACATTACATTTCATTGACTTCGAATAGTACTAATAATTATTATATAATTGAGCCAAGCATTTTTAGTTAAAAATACTAGACCATTCGTTTGTTTTTAGAAATCAAAAACGAAAACTTATAGTTTATTGTATTTTGATATGTTGAAAGAAAAATAGCAACACTGAAGATTCGAGCGATTTTGAAGGATCGTTTGCGCGTAAGTGCATTCCGACTATACTTAGTACAAAACAGATGCGTTGTAATTTTGTATCAAAATATGTTTCTTATCTTGTATAACTGAGCTTATGGTTTTTTTTATAATTTTGATATCTTTATGGTATTTTTTAGCCTCCCTTCCAAACACTAAAGATTCTCATAACATCAAATAACAAAACAAACTGTGTCCGTTACGAATGGAACGTTTAAGACACATTAAGTACAGAAAGTCTCAACTCTTTTAGTCTCTTTGTAACTCTGAACTCTGCGGCTTATTCATTTTTTGATTTTCTTACAGAGATGAGATTTTATGCGAGATTCATCAAAAAATTCGAGAAAACAAAAAATATGATTCAAATAGACGGCATTAAGCTATTTTGCAAATAAAAAAATATACATAAAACATTCTTGAGCTATAAAAAAATATTTATCTTCACACTTTACCGCAAAATTAATACTTTTTATTATTATAGTTTTAATTGCGTTGGACTCAATTTACGAGGTATGTACATTACTTAGTAAAATAGTCATTGTTATACATCCATAAAAATAGCATATTAATTTACTAGCGAATATGATATATCATCTACGCAACATAGAATTACACATAATAAAATGCATTCACAATAAATGTATAGACATGACACATTTGCTTCCCATTTAAATATAAAACATGCTTTTTTACTGATATATCGAAAAAATACAATGGTTTCGTCCAATGACTACATGCAAGCAATCGTCAAGGCTTGCTCAGACTATTTTCGATAATTTGTAATAAAAATAGAAATAATCCATTTTTATGACGTCTCTGGGACTTAAACGAATTTTAAGTAATTGTTGGTCAGCGAGTTAATCGTACGAAGCTAAAAGTATGTAATTATTATTGATTACGGCATTTGGACATACTTTTTTATGTATTTATACAGGGTTATTTGTAAAACACCGGTAACCTCTCAATACTATATTACTAACATCATAAACAACAACTTATGTTCTACGACTTTTTACAAAACATTATACATTTACCAAAAATAAACCTTCAATATTTCGTTGTCCTATCTAACACATTTTAACTCTGTATTCCCCGCTCCCCTCGCTATTGTCGGTACTATCGCTTCCTTTTGCTTCCCATAGACTTCGTAACATTTAGAGCGTTGAATTTAAATATTTTTATTTTTGTGTGTAAATCTGATAAATTAAAATATGATGAATTTTTAAAAGTCATAGAACAAAAGTTGTTGATTATGATGTTAGTAACGTAGTCCTGAGAGGTTACCGGTGTTTTACAAATAACCCTGTATATTTATTGTCAGCGTAGGCAGTGGGGTTTTTAGAAACCTCTATAGGTACTTCAATGTCGGTTGAACTTATAATTTCAACCAGACCAATACTTTCAAAAACCAAAACTCTTTTAAAAATATCTTCATAGATCCTTTTCGATATAAAAATAGCAGTTATTCTGACGCAGATCGTCTGCAAGACTATTAACACAATAATGAAAATTATAATCTTCATAAATGTATTCTGAAATATCTTACTTTGCTAACACATTTTAATTGCTATCTGTATAAAGGTCCGTAATTAGGATAATAATTGTTACTTTATTGGCCTTGAAGCAGTAAAATATTTGAGTTTTCTCAAGACCAACACCTCAAGATTGTCTTATCACGGCATTATATGTTATCTACAGTCTAATAAACTAATAAGCATTAAGTATAAGATCTACACAAAATGATAACAATATTCATTGTAAAAAAGCACTTAAATATCTTGAGTCAAGTACCTTCTGACATGACTGCTGTGAACGCAAACAGTATTCGCTGCTGTTAGCTGTGTGAGATAATATTTACATTTTTAAACTAATAAGAGATAAGTAAAGCATGTTTACACAACGATTTTGAGCCTGCATCGAGTACAAAGGCTCTCTCTGTATGAAAACAGTATTCATTTCGACATTTAAATATTTGGTATTTCAAATTAGTATGTGTCAAGTCTAGACTGTTGAATAACTTGCAGATAAACAAAATATACAACACACATTTAACTTATATTAAGGACGTGTACACAATTCTAAAATAGCATTACTTACATACAAATCCCATTCGTATAATTGTTATAAGGCCTCTGCGATGTGACTTATGCTTACATAATTAGGCTCCTTAAGTAATTATTTGGACGAGTGTTCTATTTTATTCAGTTAGGTTAGTTCAGGTTTTATTATTATAAAAACTTTAGTGTGCGTTAGAGTCTTATTCAAAAATATCTGTATATTCATAGTGATATGTTTATTTAGGATACAATGCTGTCTAGGTAAACATTTTCCAAAAGTCAGGCGGAGAAATGAACCCTGTTAGCGTTGTTTAATGCTTAGCAACTAAATTAAATTATAACCTGAATACTTGTTTTATGCGATGTTTGTATACAGTTATGCACCAGCGCGTTCTAAGCCCCTAAATACTTTTGTCTCATTCTTGAATCGTATTCTTGTAAGATAAATGTATCTTACGTGGATGATGAACCACTTTTAGAAGTGTTAATGGTGCATTATGCTTTAAATCAGAGATCAAATCGTCCTGAACACCAGAGATAGACTTGCTAGTGAACAATTTCCTGACACGAATTCTACGCGGTCGTCACAGTTGGCAGCCGCTTCTAGTCCCATAAAGTTTCCTGAATTCCGGCATAATGGTCTTTGATATGTAACTGCCTTGTCTTGCTGCAATATGGTCTCTCGCTTTGTCCTTCTTGTAATGTTTGATTCCAGGCTTGTGGATGAGGAATGCGTTGTTTAAAATCATGAAGTCGTAGTCCTTGACACATAACACGTAACCCTGGAATCAGAAAAAGAAACTAAGTACCTAGTTTTGACAAAAACAGTTGAGACGACACAGTCAGATAAATTCAGAAGGAAGACTCGTTTCCCGTTTTATTATAAGTTAAAATTAAAAAATAAGAATTTGGTCTTATATTAACCATCGAATTAAGACGTACCTGAGTCATTTTGTCCTTCTTTCCCTCCCAACTGAGCCGTTCGTCGTAGTGTGGGTCTGCGTGGGTTCCTATAAAGATTGGCTCCCAATGCGCGTTGTAGCCGCGACGCTTACCCACGTAGAAAACTTTCATCTCTGTAATGGATGTTAAATTAATTAGATTAGTTAATTTCTATTATCAAACGATTTTCATAGTAAACAATGTATAAAGTACCATCGTTTTTTGTTTTATTTTAGCCATCCCTTCAGTGTAACAATAACGATGAACTTTGATCTAATTAAACTAACTCTAGAGAACAAAATGGTCGCATCCCGAGTTATCGTCTTAACCACCTAATTCGCATGCTAGTGAGCGAACGAAGCCTACTGAAAGAGATGAGGTTCCGATTTTGCGAATTCGCGTAAGAAGAGTAAGCCGGTCGTCTGAGAACGGTGTGTAAGGCGCGGTCGTTGAACCATAATACGCAATTAGAATGCCCCATACGATGGCCACGCTATGCCTCAGTCGGCATAAATAGCTCACGATACCAACACCACTAAGATTAATTGTCACTGTATCACACTCGGCTCGCAAAAATCTAAACTAATTCGCTGATAAAAAGCTTTGCTTAGGCGGATTTAAAATGCTAATTCTGAGAATTCCGTTACAGCGATTTATGTCAATGCGATGTTAATTCGATTGATTGCAGGGTGGACGGACTGGATGTATGTAAATTTTGTCTTTGCGCACAGGTTTATTATGTATGTAGGTATCACTTGGTTTGCGAGGATCAACTATAGATAATCTGATTTCCAACGAAGTAAACAAAATGTAGTAAACAAATTCTACAACTTCAAGCGGAGCCTTTTGAAGATAAACTAATATTATAAATATGAAAGTGTATGTGTGTGTATGTTTGTTTGTCACTTTCACGCAAAAACTACTGAATGGATTTGGCTGAAAATTTGCACGGGGATAGTTAATAAGTTTTATTAAGATATAGGCTATAAAAAATCACGCTCCGACCCACTGGCGCATAGTAACGAGGGTAAAACCGTGGGGCGCAGCTAGTATAATATATATCAATAATCGAACAATTGTCATGACAATTGTGTATTTCATGACATATTATTATTAAGGCGAATTTAGACTAATCGGCACCCATCAATGACGGCTTGGAGGGTTCGATTCTTAGTTTTAATTACAAAAAAATCATAAGTAGTACCTGTTGTTTCTTTAGCTGCCATCCACTCTTTAGCTCGAGGGATAGTATGGCACTGAGCACACACGTGTTTGTGAAAAGGTATGGCTTGTTTTTTCTCCAACATTTTTTGTAGCTCTGTTTTTGTCCATGGTGGCTGGAAGTTAAAATTATATTTTAAGACCTTGATACATCTAATTCCAATTATAAACATAAATATTCTAAAGTCATGATTATCTAAAAAGGACAGAATTTTGTAAATTCTATGTGCGATCTTATTAAGTCGACGATTTAAATGGTATTATTCCATTTGTATGCGGAATGTCGCCGTTACTCGGATCCAAAGTGTGAAGCAAAAACTTAGAATCAATTTAAAAACTGCCAAGTCTGGGCTTTATTCTTACAATATTATTTTCTTAGACTTAAATTTAATCAATCAGTTTCGACGAAGTGGTAGAATCACCATTTACCGTGTTTACTATTAGGTTGCGAATCTTACATCTTGTTTATGCCGTTTGTAACAAAGAGTATTTAAGTGTAAAAAATATCAATAACACCATTCCGCGTTCTACACAATAGCTACCCCACGAAGCAAAATAAACGCAACACATTTCGCCCGAGGCCACTCGACTCCACAATGTGTGGTGTCTGGGTCGAGTTTTTTTAAAGCTCAACCCAATAAAATGCTATTTGTTCGCTGTATAAATTTTATACATAGCATTCAGTTTGCGTCTGATCCAGTAATTGAAGGAGCGAATTTACTAGGTTCTATGTCTTTAGAATTATGTATGACAACATAAATAACCCAATTGGATATCAATATCACTACATAGTATAAAACAACGCTTCACGCTGTCTGTCTGTCCCTATGTATGCTTAGATAAATAAATAAATAGAACTTTAAGCCTACACAACGCATTATAGTGCGGGTTTTTTTAATAGATAGAGTGATTAAAGAGGAAGGTTTATATGTATACATCAGCGTTACATACGTACCGCTAGTAAATAAATAAACATTATGATAGCAAATCACGCTTAATAAAGCAATAAGTATTCAAGAGAAACCGTAGGTATTTTACGGACGTAGGTATTACCTGAACTTTGGCATCCACTTCGAACAAGCTTATGGGGAAGACCCTTGGATTACTGGAAGAACTAAGCGGGCTTTCATTTCTTGCGATCATGTTCAAGAATCGAGGCACCAAGTAGGGGCTGGGGTACAGCTCTATATCTGAAGGCAGTATAAAATGCGTGAGGGCAGCATCTCGGGCTATATTTCTGGCAACGTTTATAGGGTAAAGCAGCTGCTTCTGCGATTTGTATGTGGAACTGGCATTGACGTCGTACGGCGGTTTTGCTGTGCAGTTGAAGGGCGCCAAAAATATATCTGGACTGGGAATCTGAAAAATAAAAAAAATATAGGTGTAATAAGTTGCGGCTATATTCGGTGTGTATCCGAATGAGAGCTTAATGTACAGTAAGCGTTCAAAAGTGCAGTAACATCTCAATGTTTATAATATCTAGTTCTAATTGTAAAATTAACAATATCAATCGAATGCGAGCGGCAATTCAGCAAGCAAATAATGTTTATGTGTGTGTGTGAATTGTCCTCAAATAAATAAGTTGAAAGTAGAGACAACATACAAATACTCGCTGTTTGGTCCGGCTTAGAATAGACCACCCCATATCTTCCTGTGGGGTTCGTAAAAGGCGATTAAGTGACATGCACTTGATGGATGGGCAGCAGCATCTATCAGCATCACCCATGTTGAGCTTGCCATCTATCTGTCTGCCAAGCATGGTGATTAGGTACGGCAATATCCCTAAACGACCCTGGCTTGCCAAGGTCTGTTAAAGAGAGAATTATTATTGACGTTATAGTTTGTCAGCTTCGGGACTTTTGAAATCTACTGTACATACAGCACTGTCATTTGCTTGTAATGATGATTTTATAAGTTATGTAGGTACTTGTTTTTTCGGTCTAAAATAGTGTACATTATGCAATAGATAAAAAAGGAAATTTACAAAATAGTTAATAGTTAATCAGAGTTTCCTATCTGGCACTCGGCCATATCGTTTAAGTATTGTTTTATTCCGGAATTGTGCCAGGACTGCAGCGGTCGACGACTTCTTAAGTAGCCGCCATTCGTATAAACAAATTATCTGCATATACCTATGTCAAAGGGTCAAAAGGGTGGACCATTTTGCCTTTTTAATTACATTTTTAAAATATACATAATAGTAAGTAGGTATATGTAAGTATATGTTCTTACCCTGATAAATATTTAATTTAGTAAATTGTAGGGCAAGGCACAACTTACTTCAACAGTTACAGTCAAAATATTCACATAGACATATTTAAAAATGTTTTAAAATAATGTTCAGATGCGTTCTCTTTGTTGGTATTAGGTATAACAAGTATTGATAGATGAAAAAAAAAAAAACTAATCACATTTTACATCTATGAGGTAGTTTGAAAGTGGCGCCGGTCTTCGAAAAAGTGAGAGAGAGGTACATAGGTTACAGTGGTATGGGCATGTTATAAGAAGGGTAGATAGTATATTACGAGAAAATTGATGAGCATGAATGTAGATGGATAAAGAGGTGGGGAAAGACCCAATATAGTGTGGATGGATTGCGGTAAAAAGGATGTATGTGAAAGAAATGAGTATTGAGATGAGAGAAGAAGACATGCTGAGACTACCCCACCTAGAGTCGGATAAGGGCAGGAAGTAGAGACAACCTACACGCGCTTGAAATGTGTAATATCACTTCAGATTGCGGTTGCAGGTCATTTAAGGAGTATTAATTTAAATGTAGATACTTACGGTGCTGGGAATATGTTTGTTAGAGAAGAATACGTGGAAGGTGACGAACTGTCGCACCAGCCCGTTATCGAGGCAGTCACGCAGGTATCTGATGCTGTTCACTGCAGGCATCAGGTCTGCGCCTGGCGCATGGATTGCAACACTCACTGGCGCCATCCATCTGTAACAAAGACACACATATTTAAGAATGTAGAGCATAAGAATATTCAAAAGACCTTGTATAGGAAATTGATAAAACTAAAATATTTTTTTAAGTGACAAGCACAAGGAAATTGCAGTTATATCATTGTGGTGGTTTAATATATTATGTATAGTAACACTTTATCAAGGAATTCATTATTGTTATCGTAGGTATACATAATTTCATCTAAGGCTAAGATAAGCGGTTGCTGAACATATAAGAAAAAAAATACAGTCAAATTACTTAGCCGCTTTATTGGGCAACCTTGATAAAGTTCCAGCTCCTTAATTAACAAAGCTTCTGACTAACTGAAAGCTAGAACGAACGGAAAAGTGGTGGCGTCTTAGCATGGCATCGCGTGTTCCTCGGTCGCTACTGCAGAGCTGCGGGCTGCATACATTGCCGTGCGTCAAGACGCTAACTTTAACGCAGATGGATTGGCCCAGTAATATAAGGATCGTAATTATATTAAATCAATAAGCTTAGCGAGTCAGCCCTCGGGGGCCCGGCTCGCGTGACTGGCGACATTCACGCCTCGCTACAGGTTGCTCGCAAACCGACACTTCCAGCTAAAATGTATTCTGTTTGTGTAGACAGCTAAAGTAATGATTTTATGCTAATTTAGCTTAGGGCCTTTGTTTATTGATACGATGTTCTAATTTACTTTAATGCATCTATGTTCTAGTTTTACAATAAATAAGTTTAAGATAAACTTGTCTTAATGACTCCCTCACTGATTTTGCTTTGGACCAAGACCAACGATAGTCATTACGCCCATGTCAGGTTTAACTAATAGGTATAGAGTTATGTTAATTATAAAGTATCTGTCTACATGGAACTAGAAAAAGTTAGGAATTTAGTCAATGTCGCAAGCATTGCAACTGCGTCTGATTTTGTCTCATTGATGCCAGACAACAATTGGCGAAACAGGATGGCCTTTTCGAGTTCTTCAAGTCCACGATAAGAGGGAGAAAATATTGGACCAGTATTCCTTTTATACGCACTTATCCACTTAATTGGACACCGTGTCGTGTTTTTTCACTTCGTCTGGAAATAATAATAACAGTTATAGTAAATTTGTTTTGATTTTTTTTGTGTTACTGTAATGTAACGTTTGTATTCATAAATTTTGTTCATACAGACGGCTACATAATTATAGATTTGACCTCACTTGCCAAACGAAAGTCACGACTCGTTTAAAAAGATAATTATGCAGTCAACACACCAAGCCTTTCTTCCGTTTCTAAGCGAGTGCGAACACTCAAAAGGCAGGCACAAAATAAATCGATTGTCGGGCGGTTAGTTAAAAAAGCTTCCTACAACCAACAAAAGGTAATATTAATGGAAATACCTGTTACAAAAAGAGACTAAGGTGCCTGCCACCGCGTTTGTAGGTCATGACGAACTTAACACGTGGCATTTTGTATAAATGGGGCTTTTCCATTTTTGCTATGGGGTTTATTGAAAAATGGCTTATTACGAAGCTTCTTATATGAACGTGACGTAACGGAAAGGTTATGTTTTACACAACTTAGGTACTTCGTAAATGTCAGTGAGACCGTCTTCTGAAGAAATCCTAGATGAAATGATAAGTTGGTTCCGTATAGAGCGTCCTAAATAACAAAGGTGTTGCATTATCTGCGACTCAATGTTTGACGCGCGCGATATTACAAAAGGACATGCTGTGTATATGATAATCAATGTAATCACGATTGTTGTGAGTTAATGATTGCGTTTAACAGTAGGTAACACTGACGGCGAATGTAATTGATTCGCTGTCTCTATCTTTAATGTATCTGATATCAATCTAGTGTCTTAAATACTATTAATAGTTTTAGCCAACAAATAGTTTAATTATGATTCACGGGCATGAATAGTGAACTAGATGTCTGGAGTTCAGATGCTATTTGTCTTACACCTAAAGACAATACGATCCGCAATTTTAAAATGTTACTAGGTGTAATATATCTACTACATACGAACTACCAAAAAACAGTTGTTATTAAATAAGGAATTTCTATAATATCTTTATATTTCTATATCATCATTACCCCTATGGGGTTCTGTCATAGTCACCACGCTTCATAGGTGAATTGGGAACCGCAGTATTATTCCATGACACGAACGCTGCAGGTCGTTCCTTGGTATATGATAGTTAAAGATAATAAAGATTGTGTTATAACAATCGGGCTCAATGGATTAACGTATTTTCCGAGTCACGGAGGGTTTTACCTCAACCAAGCAGATCCGAAAACCCATTTTTACAAAAAGATTTTTGTCTAGCGTGGGGATCTAACTCACGAACTCGGAGACTGAAGGCGAAACTTGGGTGTAGCGCTACGCCACGGAGGCTACTTATTAAGTATACCTTATATTGCGTAATTAGCCTCCTTGCCAAATATAATTAGTTTAAACAAGAAAATATACCTACTTCCCTACTTTGTTAAACAATACTACCGCCGTCAATGCGTTTTGTTATTGACTCACCCTTTGTTTGCACTGTTCAAAATAATTTAAATTATAATTTTAAATGAAAGGGTTGACCGAAATTCAATAATGATTGTATATATACCTACAGTATAGTTTATAGGTGTGTCAGTGAACTGGCTAGCCTTGTTTTCTGGAACATTCGAAGCGAAACGGGGAGTTTAATCGGGAGGGTGCGACACAGACTGGTGTCTATGCCTCGTTTGATGTTAATTTTTTTTTTAACATGGGACACAAAATGTTGAAACAAATAAATAAGACAACGGTTTTTCTTTTTTGTTTTAAAAAAGAAAATTCCCGCACTAAGGAATTAAATCCCTTTGTCACGGGTGACTTTACAAACACATAAAACACACCAAGACTCAGAATAACTATTCGTGGTTCACACGACAGGGATGTGGTAACCGGACCCAGAATACCAAGTATCAGGCTACCTGGCACCGGGGCAGTGCAGAAAGCGCTGATTTCAGATTGTCGTACTAAAATACCACTTTTTACAAAATTATTATAAACTTGATTTTTTACTAAATATGTCCGAATACAGTCCTGCTGTTACAGTGTGAATAGTCCTAGCAAAAAATTTTTTTACTATTGCGTTATGCCGCTAGTAACATACCGCTCTGGTCATATAAATATAAGTATAGGTATGATCTTTCTCTTTAAAAGCTCTATAACTCTTAAATACTTATAAACTAAACTGAATA
The DNA here is from genome assembly GCA_947037095.2 of Nycteola revayana. NCBI lineage: Eukaryota > Metazoa > Arthropoda > Insecta > Lepidoptera > Nolidae > Nycteola > Nycteola revayana. The sequence continues at coordinate 8,709,122 of OX344845.2, read as the reverse complement.
TAATACATATATACAATTAAAAGCAGCTAATTTAACTTAATCTTATAAAATAAAAACTATTCTAAATCTATGTTAACATTCCTTGAATGCTGTCAGCATTGCCATGTTGAATGGCCATGCTTATCTGCGGTGTAAAGTAAATAAGTACCAACACTTTCTTTATGAAGGTTTTCTAAATCAATGCTATAAAATTTATATAATCAATGAATCTTTGAACAGTAGGTATTATAATAGTGATATGCAAGAACAACACTTGGCTTTAAGTATTCACTTGATTAAGTGGTGTCTCACTGTCGTGGTTTCTATTGCTATGGTAATAGAAATTTTCAAAGAGACACCTGACATTCCTAAGTTCAATTATAGATTCATGTGTTGTTTTTTCATACGGGTGACGAAAAAGCTTTCGATGCCCTCGTAGACCCGAAATCCGAGAGGCCCGCGAACTGGAGATCTGTCACACAGGTTCCGAACCTAGCTCAGACTCCAGCTCTCAACAAGGTTCTGAATCATGCTGTATCTATAACTATAAGAATACCATTGTACCTTTAGAGAGAAATAAACAATATTATTATTATTATTATTACTATAACGTAGAGCGACAGTTGCACAAAATTTCCCTAAAAATCTAAAGTAATCATTCCTCAATCCCCCGCCAGAAACTGCCCTGAGCCGAGGTCCAAGTCCCACAGGGGTCGCCTTCTCGCGCAGGTTGCTTAGTCGGTCCAAAAAAATAAGGAGCAAGAGTAGATGGCATACGAGTTACTGGCACCATGTAAACGCTCATGTAGCAGTTATTATGTGAGTTTGGCGATTCGTTGGGGACGCAATACACAGGTACAAGCACACAGCTGTCGGAATATTAAATCAATAATTGCTTTAATTCCATTTTTATTTCATTAAGTAAATTGGTGTTGGTATTTTAAAGGCAGCAATCAAAGCGCTTAAGATAAGGACTCAAATCGTAAATCTGATGGTGATACAGTTCTTTAAACCTTGAATTTTATCTCTCTTAATTTATACGGGGCCAGTTACTTAAAACTTTAATGATAAACAAACATAACTTCTACAGAACGGACATTTAATCTTGATTGCTTTATGTGATTTAATCGAATGTGTTAATGTACCATTATTTTCAGGGCAATTCATATGCATTAGTGTACATTTTGTAATTAATGTAATACATAATATAGGTTAATGACTGCACAATTTCAAATGATAAATTTGTCTTTATATCGACCTTCGAAATTTATCATTTTCTTTCCGCGGTTAGTATGCGCCGTCCCTCTGAACCTTAGTTTGCAAAGAAGCCTCCGATGACTCCACGTAGAACCGACACTTGCACAAAACTCCCAAAAAAACTAAGAGTCATAATTCCTACATTTTCCCGCCAGCGACCACCCCAGTGAGACAGCGCACTCTTACGCAGGTTGCTTAGTTTGTAGTTTATAAACCGTTTAATAAGACTGTAGCCTTGCTCGTCATTATGTCTCCTGAAAAAGCAAAAGTTTCGCGGCTGACTATCTACATATGTCCCGAACTACATAATATTATCTACCGAAAAAAAACGATTCACCGTGGATGCATTTGCCTTTATCTAAGACTAGCTTCCCGCGCGCGGTTTCACCTACGTAACTTACTTTCCCGTAGGAACTTCATATCATAATAAATATAGCTTAAAGCATTCTTAGATGAATGGGCTATCTAATACTGAAATAATTTTTCAAATCGGACCAGTAGTTGCTAAGATTAGCAGGTTCAAGGAAATAAACAAACTCTTCAGCTTTTTATATTCGTAAAGATTGTAGGGTTGAATCCTTTTTTTTTTTTGTTGCCCGCGGGAAGTGCATTTACGCATTCCCATCGCTGCTGCAGCGTATTCGCGCGCTGGCAATGGCATATGTGGAACTCGCCCTCTCCATAGCGTGGTATGCTAAACTCATACCACGAGGAGAGGACCCTACTACCACTAAAACCTCCCGGACACTCCTTCGATCCGCCGCTGGCGGGGGCCGGTGTACGCATGAGCAATCTGGCCTCCTAGAATTGAACCCTGCCGGTTGGATAAATTTAAAAATTTCAGATTTAAGTATACGTTTAAAATTTCTGTAAAAATATGCATTTCTTTGTTAAGAATGTCTGTCTATAGATATCTCGTCATAACTTCTTCTTGCACACTAAAGTAAAAGCAAGCAATCTTACTAATCACACACTTCACATTTTATACTGCAATATGAAATTCACTACACTTCAATTTTATAGCATCCCATCTCCCACGGGATTTTAAAACGCGATCGATGTACTACAATTTCTTTGCCATCGAGCAATAAAAATAAAATAATTTGATCTTGATCGTTTTATATTATCTACTTCAATGGCGGAGCGATCGATAGTTATGAGAAACGTTAACGTAATTAGTTCACACGACTAAAAATAACAATTAATGAATGAATAGCGTAATATTTTCACTTACATTAAATATAATAGCGTTTATATTAGTTTTAGCTGCTGCCTGCTACTTCGTCCGCATAATAAAAGGAAAAAATGTATTTTCGGAAAATATTGTTTTTAAAATAGCCAGTTTAAAAAAGAAAGCCTGTTTAATATTCTTATAATATCTCTTCTTCTTATAATATCAACTTTCTACCAGTGACTGTATCTGAACTGTCTGATTGTCCGTGAGAAGGGACAATCAGACAAGACAAAATAAGAAGTAACCTATATAATCCATTATAAAATTAGCTATCATAGCGCAAATCGGGCCAGTCGCTACGAGATTAGCCGGAACAAACCATACACACAGACAGCCAATTTTGTAATCATGTTTTTGTATATACTATATACATTAATATGCCTATTTATTTTCTATTACAAACAGACACAAAAATTTTATTAATTTTTATATACATAGGTACTTACATTAATGATACCATCAAAGACCTACCAAGTAGAGAAATTGTCATACAAAGGATTGAAATAAAATAAACATTAGCTTTTCAAAAATAAAAACATTTAAATACATTTAACAGGCAACTTGTTTTTTTTTAAACAATACTATATATAATCTATGTATAAATTAGTTTGGGTTATTGTTAAAGCTGTACCTAGTCGGTAAACATTTGCTAATCATAGTCTGACTCAGGCAATTTGCCGGCGGGTTTTTCCGAATTAATCTCAATTTACAAAGCATCCGATTAGGATCGGAGGTTTAATTTAAAATCTAAGTTCTTGAGTTTCAAGCCGTCTACATCTCTTGCACCGTCTAGACACCGCCAAGCTGCAACTTTGTTGATAAATCCATGCAGCGGCTCGTAAATTATATAATTAGTATTTTATATTATCGTATCGATAAAAACTACTTTTTATCGCCATATATTTTTAAGCGGCTGTAGCCCTATGGCTATGGTGTAGGACTTGCGATCATGTGGTAGCCGTTTCAATCCGCACCCATTGCAATACCAACATGACCCCACTCGTAACACCAGCATTTTAGCTTAGCACGAGGAGTTAACAAGAATTCTAGTAGTGTGCAAGAATTCTGCTAGTCCCTACATAATATAAGACAAAGTCGCTTCCCGCTGTCTGTCTGTCCCTATGTAGGTATGCTTAGATCTTTAAAACTACGCAATGGATTTTAATGCGGGTTTTTAATAGATAGAGTGATAGGTTTATATGTACAATAATGGGAGCTACGCGGGTGAAACCGCGGGCGGGAAGCTAGTTATCTATCATCATCATCAGCCCGTATAACGTCCACTGCTGAATATGGGCCTCCTCCCAGGAAGGGTATTTGCCATAGTCACCACGCTTGGCAGGCGGGGTGGTGACCGCAGTATTATGTTGTTACCACACAAGGAAACGCTGCAGCCCGTTCCTTAATATACCTACGATTATTATAGATGATTTAACAATCGGGACCAACGGCTTAGCGTACTTTCAGAGTCACGCGGGGTAGTCCCTTAACTATCCAGACCCTGAAATAAATCTTAGAATTAACGCAAAAATGTCTTGTCCGGTATGGGGATCAAACCCACGACCTCCGAGATTTAAAGCAAGCCAAATATCGCTACGGAGGTTGTCAGTAGGTATCTATAGAAAATCATTATCGTTGCCATATCGAAAACCTAACTTAGGTTTTTGATATGGCAACGATAAAGTTTTTTACCTAAGATCTAAAGAAAATGGGCTTAAAAGGCTTTAGATGGAAGCCATTAAGACGTAAAAGCGTTTTAGTGGCCGTTTTATATCCCATCATCGCAAACTGAAAACGCTATAAATATTTTATGCACATACTTTCATATTTTTATAACGTCCATTGATTACTTGGAGAAAAATACAATATAATAACTGATATTGGCTGCACATAATGGTCTAGATATGGAAACAGAGGGCGATATTGATCTATTACGGTCTATATACCATTAGAAGCAGACTGTATTTAAATAATAATTTGATTTCTGTGATTTCCAGCTTAGAGAATACCATACATGTCTTCTCTAAGGTCTCCCCTCTCTTCCCGTAGGTGTCGTAATAGGCGACTAAGCAACATACAACTGATGAAGGGCCATCAGCATCTAACTGCTTAAGGTTAAGGTTAGTTAATGTCTTACTGCGATCACCAATCCGCCTGCTAAGTGTGGTGATTGCAGCAATATCAACTGAACATCCCTGGCTTGTAAAGGTATGTTAAGAGGAGGCCCATGTTCAGCACTGGACTTAAACGGGCTGTTGAACATTTACATTGGTTCAGATATCTACTACCTAATAAATCTTTCGTCATATAATGATTACATCGATAAAGGTTAATATTTACCAGTGTTTAATAGGTTTTGTTTATTTAAACAAAGACTTCGACTTAATTTGTGACGCAAGTAGTACGGAGTTATGAATAATAAAAAACCAAGAGCAAACATTATACGGTGACTAAATTCAATATTTACTCCCTCGAATTAAGGACACTATTAGACAAACACACGACAAAATGATCAAACTAGAGTTTTGAAATATGTCATTATCAGCAGTCCGTACAATTTCCATTGCTGAAGGTGCTGGTCTCCCGAGTTTCTCATTGAGGGAGTCGCAGTGGTAAGTGTCCTAGGTGTATCTTAGTCTTAAAGTATAATTTAAGATTGCACATGCGCAATATTATTATAAGCAAAATTAGACACACCGGCGCTGATATATACGCATTTTTTATACCCCTCGAAACTATCGCGACACATTTTTGGCAAATGTACATCCACAGAAAATCCACGGAAAAGAAAAACCCAAATATATTTGAACTTGAGCTTTTTTTTTTTAATTACCAATTAAAAACCTCTTAATAATACCGTCGATTATTAACAATAAGTTCACTTTCTTAGTTCTTCTCAAAATCAGGTAATCTCAAAAAATTCACAGTTCCTCATTGCATCAAATCTGCACTCGATATGAATTTATGTCTGGTACTTACTTAGGTACTTTATCCAGTGAGTAATGTATTGTCTACGTGATCTTGCGACCTTTCAGTCTACTTACCCCATTCTTGGAGTGAAGTAAATTTTACTAGATGCTCAACGGAAACCTAACAGCTAAACCTAGATTTTGTATTATAATTTGCTGTTTTGCTCACGTTTCTAGTTCTGCGAAGAGATGAGAAATAAGGCTGTCTGAGATTAATGTTTATAGCAACAGTTGGTATTTACTTATTTATGGAACTGCTTAGTAATATTATCTGAATTGCTATTTTGAATACCCTTCAAAAATTTATTAGTTATTCTTTATATTATAAAAAGTGAACGACGTTATAATTTAGGGTCAATTGAGCGTTAATTCCAGCTTTCGATCTTGAACTTATCTTATATTGTTCTAAAAACGTCTAAAACCAGCTTGTACAAATCTGAAAACGTGTTGTTTAAAAATTATAAATCCTAAGTGTTTCAATGCTACATAACATGTCATTGTGAATAAGCATACTCCGTATTTGACACCGTGTTATTCAAGCAGGTAGCTATCAAACATTGAGGAAGTAAGTAGACAATGTTTACAAAATATGCGATGTTTTAAATACACTATCACCCATTGAGTTGGTGCCTACATACTTGTAGTTAGATGGGCAAAGTCCATAGATTTGACAGTAAAAACCAAGACAGTCTGTTAATAAGCTCAACGTGATTGGTTATTCGACAAGGAGTCGTACGCAGAAAAACAAGGAAATAAATTGTTTGTTGTAACGCTTTTAGCTGCATTTGCCTATCTATCGTTAACATACATATCTGTGTTACTATCGCTATTTCTATGTTCAATGCAATTTACGATGAAGTCTTCATGTTGCCCGTTATATGACATCTTGACCAGCGTGGTACTACATTGCAATCACTATAAATACACTCTTAAATTAAGCGACATGGTATATGGCCAATAGGAAAATTGATAAATTAAGTTTTTCTTACTTACGAGTATATTTATGTTCGATAATAAAAATGTCTGAAGACTTATACGGTAGTTAAAAGTATCAATTATTGAATCTTGAGATTATACTTTAAACATCGAGGTATCTCTTTCGGATATTTTTTCGTGAAGTATTTAACATCTAAAGTTACACTTGTCACTCTATTCTGAATGAAATGCTATCAGTTAGATACGATAGTAAAATCAAGTAAATTAATCCTACTTTTGGAAACACATATCACACTTCACAAGGATGTCAACATATGTTTTCTGAAAGGGTAATCAACGTTAAAATAAACTATAGGTTCACATAGGCACATTGTACGAAATAAACGATAAACGATTTTTATTCACACACACTTGTACTTGTCACTTAGGTATTTACATACACTTGTACTTGTCAAGAAAATTTACAATACATATAAAATTAATTATAAATAGGTAACATTTACTATTAAATTATGTTTTAATTTATTTCAGGTGTGCTAGAAGTCTGTCAGTCTTATGCTAGTAATTATGTACATTCCTTTTATGAACTGGGTGAAATAACGTTAAAGACAAAATGTTCAACACTAGCACTAATGAAAACATCAATCAATAGTCACTCAGTTCACATAAAGTTATAACTAACTTCCATTATAATATTATGTGAACCAACAATATTTATGGTATTTATTCGCACGCATACCTACAACATACCTACACGTGTAACGTAACAGACAGTTCTATTATGGTAGAGAATTGAAGCCAAATTTAATTTATCTTCCCCACAGTTTCCCTCACAATTACTGTTCTGCTCCAATGGGTCGTCACGTAATAGCCTATAACTTTTCTGAATACACATGCGATTAAAAACAAAGACAAGACTATTTTTGGACACGTTTTTTGCGAAATAACTAATACATTACACAGTATATATTAGGTCTTTACCTATGAAATTGCCGCTCTGCAGTACGGGCCATTTCAAATCAAAATATATTTTTTTTGACTAAGAATTCTAATTTCAAATTAATTCTATTTTAAAAACATGGATATTTTTTTCCAAAAGTAGTCATTTGTTTATTGATTAGTGTTACATTTTCATCGCATTTCAATCTTTTTCGTCATCATGGATACGTTAAAAATTCAAGTAATTATGGAATATGAGTACCGTCGTGGCAGCAACGCGGCACAAGCGGCACGCAACATCAACGCCGTTTACGGAGCTAACACTACAAACCAACGCACCACCTGTTATTGGTTTGCTCGCTTCCGTTCTGGAAATTTCGACATGAAAAAGGAACCTCGCGGTCGTCCGAAGACTTTGGTCGACAATGACGAATTAAAGGCGTTTGTGGAAGCTGATGATACTTGATACATAATCTACGGCTGAATTAGCAGCAGCTTTCGACGTTAGCTTCAAAACAATATTGGTCCATTTGCGTCAAATTGGCAAGGTAAAAAAGCTTGACAAATGGGTGCCCCACGAACTTAATGATCGCCAGCGCGAAGTACGCGTCGAGACGTGCCTAGCACTGCTCAACAGACACACAAATTAAGGAATTTTGAACCGCATTGTTACCTGCGATGAAAAATGGATTCTGTTTGATAACCGCAAGCGCTCAGCAAGTTGGTTGGATCCTGGTTCAGCACCTAAATAATGCCCTAAACGAAAACTTACCCCTAGAAAAGTGATGGTCACTGTTTGGTGTGATTCATCACAGCTTCTTACCAAACGGGGTGAGCATTACTTCAGATGTGTACTGTGAAGAACTGAACACAATGATGAAGAAGCTGGCACATCTCCAACCAGCATTGGTCAATCGCTCGTCCCCGCTGCTCCTGCACGACAACGCGCGACCTCATACTGCACAGCAGACGGTCTCCTAGTTGCAAGAACTGGGGCTGGAAGCTCTCCGTCATCCGCCCTACTCATCAGACCTTGCGCCTACAGACTACTACTTTTTCCAGAATTTGGATAACTTCTTGGCCGGAAAAAAAATCAATACCCGAGAGGCAGTACAAAATGCCTTTGAAGAATTTGTTGCTTCTCGTCCAGCTGATTTCTTTAAGAAGGGCATCAATAAACTGCCACTGCGTTGGCAAAGATGCATTGATTGCATGAGTGATTACTTCGATTAATACAAATAAAAAATACATTAAAAAAAATCGTTTAAATTTTTTCATACAAAACGGCAATTTCATAGGTAAAAAAGACCTATTATAAACGTCTGCTTCCAGAAGTATTTAGTACCTACCTACAGTAAAAAAAGGAAAATATTTAAACTGTTTGTCTATTTGACTACATTCTTATCATATTTATAATCTTTAACTAAATAAATTTACCAACAATTACGTTCAACAGTTGTCTAACAATCGTTATCTAATATATAAAATTCTCGTGTCACAGTTTTCGTTGCCATACTCCTCCGAAACGGCTTAACCGATTTTGATGAAATTTTTTGTGCTTATCCGGTATCTATGAGAATCGGCCAACATCTATTTTTCATCCCCCTAAATGTTAGGGGTACCCCTAAATTTTTATTTTTATTTTTCAGACAAAGTTAGGGGTAGATTAGAGGTAGGGGTAGGGTAGAGGTAGGGTAGGGGTAGTGTAGGGTAGGGGTAGTGTAGGGTAGGGGTAGTGTAGGGTAGGGGTAGTGTAGGGTAGGGGTAGTGTAGGGTAGGGGTAGTGTAGGATAGGGGTAGTGTAGGGTAGGGGTAGTGTAGGGTAGGGGTAGTGTAGGGTAGGGGTAGTGTAGCGTAGGGGTAGTGTAGGGTATGTATCGATTGAGGCAGTACGAAGTCTGCCGGGTCAGCTAGTTAAAGAATATAACTAAAAAAAGATATGGATATTGAAAAAAGCTAATTAAAGGTGATTTAGGTACATAAAAAACGAATTATATCAATGGCTACAAACAAAAAACACGCAATTTTGAGCGAAATGAGGCCCGTATATTCTTGACTTTACTAGTAAATATATAGTGAACTTTGATGGTTTACTTAATGTAGGTACATGTATCAACTACTTGGCTAGTCAATGGACGTCAATAGGCTGTTGATATATTGAATCACTTAGCTATAGATATATACAGAATTGTATAAAATCCCGAAAGTATGATTAAAACAACAAGAACAGAAGTACCCCATCAACCAAACCCTAACGTTGAAAATTTAATTCTAAAATACCTTTACAGTTCTCTGCCCTTTTAATAAAACACCCCTCATGTTTCGCTTAAAGTAATTTAGCACGACGGAACTACGAACAAATGGGTATTTTATAGTGTTTTATGCTTGCGTTTCTTAACCACGCTCCTTGCCTTATCTGCCATGGAAATAGAGAAATAAAATTGTCCATAAACATAATAAAAAGTCTAGTCGCATACAGCAGTAATAACTTGACGAGATAATCGTGTTTTTATACTGAATCTAATCGGCGATTAAGTAATTCTTCGGAATCCACACGAACTAACAAGCTATATGGCGTGTTATTGCTTTGCCTTGACACCTTCTTTGTATTTTAGGTCTTTGTATAGTTTTTGCCACACTTCTGTGGCGCGGTGCAAGTGGAATTCGTGGGTTCGATCCACATATCGAACAAGAAATCTTTGTGTCAATTCCAAGATTTCTTTCCGGGTCTGGTTGGTTGAGGGACTACCTACCTTGCCTCGGAAAGCACGTTAAGCCGTTGTCCCGATTGTTATATTATAACATCATCTATAACAATCGCTAATCAGGGAACGGGCATTAGCGTTTTTCTTGTGTGTTACAGCATAATACAGCGGTTACCAACCCGCCTGCCAAGCGTGGTGACTATGGCAAATACCCTCCCTCGGGAGGAGGCTGCGTGCTGATAATGATGATGATGATGATAGTTTTTGCAAGACCAAAAACGTTAGTAAGCTTTATGTTTCTATGTAAGAAGCAGTTGCTTTATAGAAGGGAAATAAATCATATGATTTGACTTTAAGTAGCTGACGGCTATTGAATGGCCCAATCTATCAACACAAATTACCCAACTTGACAGTTCTTTCGTTCTTGAAACTTACTTTTATTGATTCCGGCGACATTTTTTATGCTTATGAAGTGCCTACCTTAAGTAATATAAATCTAATAATGTCGTGTTATTATCTTTATAGATATCTATTGTATCTTGTTTGCCTTTGCTATAATGTAATATTCTGCAGTAGAATTTCAAAGCAATCAACAGATAGATGAAAACAATTTTACCAATCCTTAAAAGTATTATCAATATACACATTTATAATTTCTATGAAAAATATATAAACAGCTGATAACCAAAACTACAATCTTACTTTAAACGCATCGCTCTCTGAAGCTCTCTGAACTCACATCATCGTATCGATTTATCACATCTTACGATATATTAGAAGATAACCATCAACGTTTCTATTACCAGCTTTCCAGTATTAAAGTCAGAAATACGCACCTAATTCTGTTACTAACTGTCTGCAACTGATGGATAGTAATGAATTGAATGATGGACCGACAGGTTAGTGCGATTATAAAATCAGAATGATGCAACATTCCTCATCCAATAAGGTTGTTTCACAACCGGGATCAGGACACCGTTAATATCTTCAACATATATTTAAGAATGCGATGTAATCCTACACATGTCGTTGAGGCCAAGGGCTGGTTTCACAGTTATGTATGTATCAGTATGTACTATAAACATACAACATATCGCCAAAGCTAACGGTTTGAAGGCCACTTTTGACAAATTTACGAGCTCATTAGCGAGTGCCACTTTACGTTATCTGAATAATTTTTAATTAAGTAAGTACATTTAAGTGTTTAGGGACATTTAAATTAAAAGCGATTTAGCAATCCAGATAAGAGGCAAAAAAGAAAACTTGGATGTGATTAAGAAACAAGGTTTTTTTTCAGTAATGTTAGAGTAAAAACAATTTTACTCTGTAATATTATAGATTCTTATCTACAATTACAATTTATGATAGATGAAATATATATTTTTTAATATCATTTCCTAATTTGCACCTAAAAAACGACATGTACAGCTACCGCTGTATGAAAGTATATAAAATCATTATATACAAATTCATCAGCTCTAGTGTCCTTCAATTTGTTAAAAAAAGTTGACGCCAATGATCGTCAGCTAAAAAATAAAACAAAATAGTAAACGAAAATGACCATAACATAGATTCGGATACCAACATAAATATGTGGTAATCGCTGTATTTACACTTATCTCTATATAGATATAATGGGGGGCAATGTAGCAGAAAATATCTCGTTATTAATGTGGTTACATTTGACATGATAGCGTGGGTGGCGCAATTATTACACAATTAGTTCTTTACCATTGTTCACTGTTATATTGGAATAAACTGGAACACAGGATGTGATAATCTTAGGGAACGTATTGTGACGTACCTACAAGTAGGTCGTAGAATCTTTAACTATAGATGATCTATTAGTTAAAGATGCCGTATATTTATTGAGTTTATTTCGATTGAATACCAAACACATTTTATCATCATCATCGTCATATCAGCCTGTTATCGTCCACTGCTGAACATAGGCCTCACCCATCGATATCCAGTGGGAACGATTGCTTGCGGCCTGCATCCACTGACTCCCTACGACTTTTATGAGGTCGTCGGTGCATCGTGCAGGTTGTCGTCCTACGCTGTGCTTGCCAGTTCGTGGTCTCCACTCGAGAACCTTTCTACTCCTTCGGCCGTCAGTTCTTCGAGCAACTTGTCCTGTCTATTGCTATTTCAGCTTGCGTTGCTTGCTCCGTTGAGCTATGCCAACGACCTTCGTTCTTTTTTGTATTGTATGTTTTTTTCTGTTAGACAAATAACACTTGTATTAGATAAATATATGTATTATTGACTAATAGTCACGCGCGGTTTCATACGAGTAGCACCCGTTCCCATGACCCTAATAAAATATACACTATGGTACCGGCTGCTAATTTACTTTTGTATAAGTGTAAGATTTTTTCGCTTCACTTAAACAGCCCGTTTCCTTCCACTTCTTGGGCTTTCTCTCTACAAACCTTGGAAAGTCAGGTCGTCGGGGGATATTGCCAAAATAAGCATGCTTGGCAGGCGGATAGGTAAGCGCAGTGAGATGGTAAGTAAGTGCTGATAGATGCTGCTGCCCATCTACCAGCTGTATTAAAGGACAATCTCTTCTTACAAGACCCATCTGTTAAACAATAAAAAATTAAAATGGTTTAATTAATTTATCAGAAACAAACATACAAATCTTTACTCTCAATTATAACATTGATGTAGACTTTAGACGAAGAACTAATCTGAGCAATTTCCACCTGATATTTAGGGGGGAAAATAGTCATGCAGCGTATAATTACTTGTCATAAATATTAAATTGATTCATCACATAAAACCGTGGGGTATTCGTGTGTTGCAGGAGGGTGTGCTAATGATCTTATGGGAGCGTATGGTGTTCCATCGTTACGACGTATAACCACTAGACTGAAAGATCAAATGAGTTTTTGATTATGCTAGTATGTGACTGATGACGCAATGCCTTACTTGTGATCTGAATTTATTATTTAAATTTACATATTTATACTACAACATGTAACAATAATGGTGTCAGATGCGCAAAGGATTTGTTCCGAAACTAGAATACCTACAGTTTATTTATAAAATCCTCGCAGCGGCACTAGTTAATACGGCACGTTCCCCGAGTGCTGTGCTGGTATTTACATTGCACAGCAGACAAGCATTGCCATTCAACAGGGCAATGCTGCCAGCATTCTAGGAACGTTGTCAAGTATTTTATAAGTTAGTTTTAGTTTAGATTAGCTTCTTTTAGTTGTATATATGTATTATTATGATAAGTATAGGTACCTACATAGTTAAATAATATATTACTTATTCATAAAAAGCTACCATTATTACGGGTCTGATACCAGATAGCGTTACAATCGACACTATGTACTACGTTTGTTGAATTTGAATATTTTTATGTATTTTATAACTGTAAAAACATATTTGTAGACCATCTTGAGAAAACGATTAACTTGTGTGCCATCAAAGTGCACTAAATAAAATGTGTTTTTTATTAAGAACATGTGTTGAAAGTGAGTGAGACAGTGATCGGTGTTAAAACTGGGATAAAAACAACGTATGGCACGTTACACTTAGAGAGAATAATAGTTTGTTTAACTGTTTATATTAATCACGCGCATTATTATAAATTAATCCGTGGACCGTTTAATGAATAGTATACAACTGATAGATAGATTAAATTATCTATCTGTAGTAATATTATAAACAGGAAAGATTTGCTTGTTCGTTTGTATTGAATACGCTCCGAAACTACTGGACCGAATTCTTTCACCGTTGGAAAGCTACACTATCCCCGGATGACATAGGCTATATTTAGTTATGAAGTTCCCACGGGAACGAGAGTTACGCGGGTGAAACTGCGCGCGGGAAGCCAGTTACACAATACATAAGAAAATCAACAGAAAGTGTCAGAAATAACGACGAATTTAGATAAATTATAATGTCCTGTTCGTAATAAATTACCGTAGGTACAGTCAAAGCGATATTTTAACAATTGATGACGTGAAAAATTTCTGTTATTTTGTTTCCAATGCAATATGACACAATGGAGCTCGAAATGATCGATAGTCAAAAATGGATTACGTACACTTGTGATTGATGGCGCCCTCGCCCTTCCAGGAGGTAGTCCCGTTTTTAGGGTTCCTTTTAATAAAAAAAGGAATTCTTAACTGCAGAACTCTAAAAGTTTCGTCTTATCAGACTGCAGCTAGCTTAATATTTAAAGGAAATAACATTCTTACGAAAGAGTAATTTACATTTCATTCAGTCTAGATTAGGGGTCTCCAAACTTTGAAGCCGTAGGGCCATAATGATATTTTTAGTATGATTTAAGGGCCAAAACAGATACATTTTTTCTGCCCTTATCTATAGTCATATTTCTAGCAATAGTAACAACAATTCATTGGCTGTCGCGGGCCAGTTTGATGACACTGGCGGGCCGGATTCGGCCCGCGGGCCGTAGTTTGGAGGCCCCTGGGTCTAGATAGGCGATTTAATAAAATCGACTCAAAAAGGTGGAGATTATTGATTTATTGACAGACAATTCCCGCACTACGGAAATTGATACCTGTCGCTGGGGACTTTACAAATACTTAATTAACGTACACAAATAACACCCAGACTCAGAACAACAATCTGTGGTTCACACAAATAATTGTCCCGGCTGGGAATCGAACCCAGAACACCAGGTCTCAGAAGCAAAAGCAACTACCGTAATCACTAAGCCACGGTGTAGTCCATTCATTGAAAAAATGCTTATTAAGAAATCATTAGTTGTGAAGATATTGTGCTATTCAACAACGAAACCCTTTATTGCATATTTCCTGACACGCACTTGGCCGGTTTTTCGTATCTAATAGTTATATCATAAGTGTCGCCCATACTCGATCGTTAGTCGCTATTGACATTTTCGCTCGGCATATCTCATTCTTAATGCATGACAGTGGTAAAAGGGCATCGTAAATGCAACTATTCAATGTTACTTAATCGACCTTATAAATATACTACAGTATATTCAATAACTATCATCATCATCAGCATGTATAAGGTCCACTGCTGAAGGTGGGCCTCCTCCCGGGGGAGGGTATTTGCCATAGTCACCACGCTTGGCAGGCGAATTGGCGACCGCAGTATTATGTTGTACCACACAAGGAAACGCTGCTGCCCGTTCCTGGATATACGATTATTATAGATGATGTGAACAATCGGGACCAACGGCTTAATGTGCTTTCCGAGGCACGGAGGGTAGTCCCTGAACCAACCAGACCCGGAAATAAATCTTAGAATTTACACAAAGATTTACTGTCCGGCGTGGGGATCGAACCCACGACCTCCGAGATTTAAAGCGAGCCAAATACCGCTACGCTACGGAGGTTGTCAATAACTTTTAAGTATTATTATTTACATTTTAGGTTATCTTTATACTAATTTAATAATAAGATTTTATTTGAACTTGAGTGTTCAAATAAAATCTGGAATCTGGAATCCGATTTTTTGTTCTTTCTCATTTCTTTTGTAAGGTGTAATGAAATGTTAAAATGTCACTAGAGCCACTAGAGCAAAATAAAACAGAGAGAGTAAAATAAAGTGAAGTTAGATGGTAAAAAACTGTTTTAAACTAAGCACAAATCTCGACTTAAGGCAATCCCCGATATAAAAATCCCTTAAAAATCTATACCAATAATATTATAAACAGGAAAGGTTCGATTGTTAGTTTTTTTGCATTGAATAGCCTCCGAAACTTCTAAACCGATTTAAAATATCTTTCAACATTAGAAAACTACGGTATCCAGGAGTAGAATATGTTACATTTCATTATTAAGTTCCCACGGGGACCGGAGCTACGCGGGTAAAAACGCGCGCGGGATGCTAGTTAATAATAAATATAATTAATTATGCTTAAAAATTATATACGCATAATCGGTGACGCACACGACCTGACTAGATGAGAGCCTGCCGATGTAAATAGCACATGAATAGATGCTATAGTACCAATGTTGTGAAGAAAGTATAGTAATGTAAAAATGCATCAATCGGTATTGTTCTCATTCAGGTAACAATGGACATTGGTGCAGCAAGACCTTACTTTACACCTCCGATATCTGCAGCCTTGTCTCACAACAGAACAAAATATGAGCAATATATTCAACTAAGCGCTCCCAGCTAAACTATTACAAATCTTCTTAAGATAAAATCCCAACATAAAATACGGCTTATATCCGAGACGGCCACTTATTTAATGCAGTACTCATTTTTTTACTTAGATTACGGTACACCGAGAAATATAACTTATGATGAAACATTTCTTAATTTCCTGCACGATACCAGCTAAATTTTGATGGGATGAACTGCCATCCATCATTGTAGCCTTCTCTATCTATGTAATTAGCATCGGAATTCTTACAAACCATAAATTTAATTTGATGTTCAAGTGTTCGACCTACATATGTGACCGCACTCGCTATGCGGATAACAGTACAGAGATGGTGATGCCGTAATGGGAGAGGTGCACTTGCCTCATCTGGGTTGACCGCAAGGCGTCACGCAAGTAGGGTTACCAGGTGGAAAAATTAATAATTCCTCCCAAAAGACGGATTCTGTATTTATTTTATGGCTGAAAAAGACGACCGCACACCTAGGATCTTAATATTTGTATTGCGGGGGATTCACAATTAAATATTATGCTTACTTATTATTTTCGAATAAATATGACTGCACCGGTGACGCACTAGTTACGGTAGTGGCTTCCGAGACC
This sequence comes from Nycteola revayana, assembly GCA_947037095.2. Lineage (NCBI taxonomy): Eukaryota > Metazoa > Arthropoda > Insecta > Lepidoptera > Nolidae > Nycteola > Nycteola revayana. The sequence goes on along the minus strand of OX344845.2, from coordinate 8,692,370 downwards.
TGGTGTTCAGCGTTCGATTCCGCACTCGGGACAATTATTGGTGTGAATCACGAGTATTCGTGGTTCACACCAATAATTGTTCTGATTCTAGGTGTGCTTTGTGTGCGTGAATTATGTGTATGTTTAGTCCCTCGCGACACGGGGATTTAATTCGCTTGAGCGGAAGTTGTCTTAAAAAAAAACAGTACACACCTACACTTTGAAAAACTATCCTTAGTACACACTAATAGCGTCCAATGTGGGAATAGAGCCAACTCATTTCAAATAAACCAATAGTCTAAACCACTAATTATGCTCTGACCTCTGGATTGTATATTTCGGCAATTCAAATTTAGAAACAAACAATCCTGTCAGGAATCCACGTCTCTGGCAGGAGTCTTACTCTTAAATGACAGGATAAATCCTGAGATACGGTAACCCTGACCGCGAGCGCCGCAATGCTTCTACACCTGTTTGTTAATGTATGTGCTTGTCCGCAATGCACGCATCCATGCCACACATGTGTTCACATTACTACGAGATGTTTACCTAGGAGTTATCTGTTCATTTCTACCATTATGATGGTTGTGAAGTACCAGGATGAATCCTTTTTTTATATGGGTGATCATCGTCCCTGCCCTTATCCTAATTTGTTTGTGGTAGGCAAAACCCGTTTTTGTCTTCCATTCTGTCCTGTCAGCCGTCACGCTATCACTTACTTCTTTTTCCTTCATATCACTTCTCACATAATCCATCCATCTTTTTTTTGGCCTCTTTGTTTTTTATCCGGGTGGAAATAGTATGTGAATGCATTGTAAACAAATGAAAGGGCTTGGAAGTATTAAGGGGGCTCATTAATTATGTGCCAACCACGGGAAGGGAGTCTGTCCACACATTAAAATCCCTTCGATTACTCCTCCGAACACCACTTATGGAGACTACAGCTGACATGTACCGAGCCTTCAGGATCACCTACTCAATTAGTCTAAGAAATTCTTTCACGTTTACTTTAGTCATTTGTTTCGTTAATGTTGTCAAAAAAACATGTAAATACCAAAATTCACGAATAAATTTTGAAAAGATAGCTTCTTCGATTTGATTGGTTGAGACTGTAAAATTAAATTGTTGAGACTTTATTATTTACAATTCTAATAGTCCAAATACTTACTTTTGACAATTGTAAAATACTTATAAAAATAACCTAAAGATATAAAATCTAACCTTTATTTATAATCTTACTAGCTTCCCGCGCGCGGTTTCACCCGCGTAACTCCCGTTCCCGTGGGAAATTCATAATAAAATATAGCCTATGTTCTTTCTCAGGCTCTAGACTATATCTGTACCAAATTTTATTTAAATCGCTTCAGTAGTTAAGGCGTGATTGCGTAACAGACATACAGACAGAGTATCGTACGTATTAAGTAAGGATTTCCTTTGGTTATAGATCATTCTATTACGCCTTTCGTCTGATTCAATAGAATAGACGAGACTGAAAAAACTGCTTTTAATATGTAGTTTTGCACTGTCATGTATTGTAATAACGAATGTGTTAAAACAGAAGTTGCTTACTCAATGAGCTATATACACTATCTAAGCCAGTCTATCTGTCGGATAGAAAGTTTAAAGCTGCGAATTGCACTATAAATCCCATTCGTCTGCAATGAAACAGCTTAATAGCCAGCATGATGCATACGTTCGTCAGTAATCTAAATTACAGTTACCGATCATATTCTATGTACACGACGGCAGTTTATATTCATAAATTCATATGCGAGAACTGCACAAATAGACTGTCGGATAACACGTTAGGTTGTAAACATTTCACGACACTAATGGCTTCCTACATTCTAAAATCAATCAAGATTATTTTCAGGTAAGTTTGCACTATTAGCAAATTGTGTGGCGTACAACGGTTGACCCACATTGGATTCATTAAAATAAAACATACTCAATTCTGTGCCATCTCGTAGCCGTCATTATTCAATGTCGGTGCTCACGGCTCACGCGAACCGCTCCTTAGGCCCAAAACACAAATAAATGCTACGGTGTCGCGTCGTGAAAGTCTTGGCATCACAAAAAATCACGAGACGAGATTGCGTTGTACCACACAATATCATTGCAATTGAAAACAAAAAAAAAATATCCCGTTCGTCTATGCTTAACTAGTATAAATTTACTAGTATATACTAGTAAATTTATACTAGTATATTAGTAGTTAGTATATACTACTAATTTATTTACGGCAATATTTCCACGCAGCATTATACTGACCCCACATTAGCCTTGTGCGTGTTTAACATGCGGACGACGACAGCCGTGGCAGCAGGTGATGGGGGGCTCAGACCTCGTTCACACGCTCGAGCAACGCGCAAATCCAAAATGTGGGATCAACCTTACTGAATAATTGCGAAAAGAGAGTTGAAAAGCATGCAACCTTTCACGATACGACGTCGTGTCGTTTGTTTGTGTTTGAACACTTTGAACCCATAGTCTTCCGTAGTTGCGGTTACTATTAGCGTCCTGTTTGCGCAACTTACCAACAAGTTCATTACAATATAAGTAGGAACCAGCTCTACCGGCACCGCAACACTACTCCGAAAGGAAAGGTTTACGTACTTTTGAACGCTTTAAGATAATGCCGTTTCGTTACATTGTTTCATTTACCGCAAAATGTCTGAACAAATATAAACATTATTATGTTGTGTCTGATGCTATAAATGTGCGAGTTAGAAACCAGTTAAGGCGCCGCGCAATTCTAAATATTTATGTTGAAAAGTATGCTGCTAAATCTCAAGTGTTGTATTTTCCAATACTAAGATATAAAATTAACAGAAGAACTAATTTTAATTTGACAGAGTATCCATACAAAACCTGACAAATTATTATAATATATATTATAACTGCCCGTAAAAATCCGAAAGATATATAATGTAATTTTTCCATTATGTTATCCCTAATTCTTCCCCTCCTCATGTTTTAAATAGTCAAACAGCTAATAAAGCGCGGTCGTCGATATACTAATGTCCGTCTTAACAATAACATACTCAAAGATAGAACTTGAGACTATTCAATCATAGATAAAAACATAACATTGTATTTTCATATCTGACAGCTAAACCTATATAAACTTTTATAATAAGCAGCAATAATCAAATAAATTAAAACAATTTAACAAAATAAATTGATTAATCAAAATATGTTTTGACTATTTACAAATAAGTACCTGTAATAGGTTTAAGTCAATAAAAACTTATTTTATTTTTTATTTTAGTCTAGCATATTTTCTATTAATATACTAATGATTTGAGCTGTTAGTTTTCCTATATGAATAAATAAAACTGACGATACACGCCTTAAACAAGTGTCGACGTAAGTATTGACTCCAATCAATAACAATGTACGGCCTTCGGCTTGTATTTTTATTATGTGGTCTAAGTACCAGAAATATATTCCGCACATCTCTTTAAGATTCTTACTTCATTACATTACAGTACATTAATTGGAACGTGTAATATAATCGTGCACGTGGCAGTTCTACGGGTATCTAAAACTGGTTTGGGCGCCCATTCCTAGCTTTCAATACAACTCCCGCGACACCTACGTAATTTGAACACAATGTATTTACAACCTTATTACGTGGTGTTACGTATAGAATAATCTTAACAGGTTTCTTTACAATTGTAGGAAATGGGCTATGTTACCAACGTGAGTTGTAAAATGGCAGATGATGAAGTTGCAAAGCAGCGAAAGTGGTTGTTCCAACAATCATGTTTTCAAAAAATGGTGGATGAATGGCTTTCGGCGATTAATTAAGATTTGCGGTAAGTAAAACAACTTTTACAAGTCACTATATTCACTACATTCAGTAATGTAACGAAAAAATCAATTATTACTCGACTTATATTTTACATCCACGCAATTTTCTCGCATAATATATTATGGACATTTACATTATTTATGGACATATTTTGCAAATCGTTCTTTTTTAAAGCATTTTATAATTAATCTTTAATAATTTAATGTTATAAACACGAAAGTTTGTGAGTATGTGTAGATGTATTTTATGTTAGTCTTTCGCGTAAAAACTGCAGAACGGGTTTGGCTAGAAGTTAGCAGTTAGTTTATAAGCTCGATTAAAATATATGCTACAAAACACCATGCTCCGATCCATTGGAGACTCACGAGACGCGAGAGAATGACGCGGGTCACAGCTAGTATTACAATAAATCAAGTATGCGCTACCAGATCTAAGATATTATAAGAAACATTTCATTTTGTTTCATCATAAATGCAGCTGTTGCCTTTCACCCTAACACCTTCCACTTTTGATTTCCAAATCCTCATAATACGATCACCTTCAAGATGATTCTGCATTATCATAAGACATCAACAAGTAGGTATTAGGTAAGTACATACTTAAATATTGTGTGAGTGTTACTTTAACCGAAAACCCATCATTACGAAATATTGAGTTTAGATAACATCTGTTTGGACAACTTTAAATGAGACGTAATACTGTAAATAACTTCACGGCTATTAGTTGTGTAAAGAAAAAGCATATATTGTGTAAAAATGCCTGGTGTTACGGCATTTCTTTCCATACTTGCTAAACAGTTTGTGTTGTAATTCCCTGGAGAAAGTCATGGTCAACAGTAATTTGAATAGGTCGTAATGACACATTATGATTAATTAATAGTCCCATGGAAAATTCAATTCGCTAAGTGTAATCAAATAAAGTTTTGGTAATGGACGTGTATATTTTTCATGGTCTTTCTCGTTAACGCAATTCAAACTATTCATGTTAGCTAAGAATTTAGTGGGACTGCGACAAAAAGAGGTGTCGTTTTATGTAAGTTATCATAACATTTGAACATTTGAATATGCAATTTCGAAAAGGGCACAGCTCATATGGCTTGTCTATTGGAGGTATTGGAGGTCATTCATTTAATTATGAAGTTCCCACGGGAACGGGAGATACGCGGGTGGAACCGCGCGCGATATGGTATATTTTATAGACTTTACATTTTAGACAGATTATAAGATCAAGACTGTTTCTTTTCGGTTGACATGTTTTGGCGCTTAGTGTTGAAATCCAAGTCATCTCATCTCAATTATCTAGTCTTAAACATATTCTATACTAAAATAAAAAAGGTACTTTACTTTTTTATATTTTTTCTGAGATTCTGAGGTTGTAGGTCTGATCTCTAATCTCTCTTTATTGAACAGATTTATAATTTAAGGAATCGTTCCTTGTTCCCACAGGGGACAAGATATAACTGGGTAACACCGCGCAGGACAGTTATTGAACAATAAATCGGTAAAAGGGTTCACCAAATTGGATCAAGCAGTGTACACTGATATAGTCACTTCTGGCCGATTGGAAGCTTAGAATTTGAGTCTAGACACTGCGGCATTTTAATATTTGTACCTCAAAGCGCCACGCCTCCTGCTGTTGTCATAAATTCTTTCGGCATTTATCTCCGAGAGCTCTAGTGATCGTTTCGTGTATTGGCCGTCTCCGTGTCAACACACCACACTCGGGTGCGCATTTTCACTTTTCGTTGTGGAAACTAGAGAACCGGTTTCGAATTAACATAGTTATTTGACAGATATTCGGGTACATTGCGTGCGATCATTCGCGAATTAGAACTATTTAATCGAGGACAAACAGCTAACGTATTTTTTATTAACGTTTTGAGGTCATATGTAAGCAATGAAATGTATTAGACAGATGAGCTCATTCTATAAGTATCTATAGTTTAGCAAAGATGCCCGATGATTAGATCAACTTCCGAAACTTTGCGTCACTGTTGTGAATAGCGCCAATTGTGTACGACATCGAATTCTAATCTATCTTTCAAATCTTAGTTTAGCTTATTGATTAGGTAAAAAAACATTTAAGTTTTTAAAGAAAATTTCCGCACTAATCAAATAAATCCCTTTGTCGCGAAGTAATTAATTCACAAACACTAACATCGAGTTTTCTTTGGTCCACTTCAAAACCAACTACAATAACCGCTGAATCATCAGTGCACTCAAAATTACGCGTTCACATTAAAACTCCTAAGTTAATCATTTCTCAATGGTTTATAAAAGCGTGTTAAGTAGTTAATGTACCGGTGGGTGAAAAAAACTGTATGTTAAATTAGTATTAATTATCGATTATGAAAGTGCATATTCCCGTTTATTCATCCGTAAATCCGGAGAGTCGAATCGAGGCCACTGTATACGAGCGCGCTGTGGAAGTGTGCTCTAGCTGACAATGCCAGCCGACCCACTTAATGCAATCCAAAAAAAAAGAGAAAAAAAATTTAAGAGGTGGCATGAATATGTTTAATCGATGACCTTCAACAAAACGTCATACAGCCAATACAGACGGTGTAATATTGTATTTCTTTCTAAGAAGTCCTTTAAATACCAAAAAACTGACCATGACCAAACGATGAGTGTTGATCATAATCCAATTTTGTTATCTAATAATCTATTCTTTTTATTACTTCGTTTACCTTTAGATCATTATTCCAGATGTTTTGAAATTCCTTCCCGATTTTTATGTTTCTGGTCATGAGAGCTCTAGCTCAGCTGGTGTCGCTATCGGCCGGCGGGCTGTCCATATCCGTTGTAACTGATATGAATATGTACGAGCAAATTGTTCCACTTATCTCTTCTGCAATTGTTGGAGGGCCACATGTAAAATACTGGTCTCTGACCTTCGTGTATATAAAAGTTAAATTATTAAGTCGGAAGTGAACAATTTTTACATACCTCAAAGTAAATACGGAGGTCCCTTCCGGGTACAAAGTTAAAGTATGGTTAAGATAAAAATTATGTGAAAGAAATATGACAGGTGTCGGCAGTTTGCTGGAACTTTCGTGGTTGAAAATGGTCGCAAAACGACCATTGCAAACTGCCGACAACTGTCAATTTCTGATGATAGTCTATAACTTTATCTAAAACGTCTTAATTCTCATACATTTGTGTTTATTTGTGAATTTTCTATTTTACTTCTTTGTTTTGTGTTGAACGTAGCTCATAGCTATCTAAGAACTATGTCCGCCAACGTGGCAATGACATGTGGGGACTGTAATAATATTTGTTCTCTGACCTTGCTTGAGGACAACATTACTTATGGACAACGCGTCGTATACCTGTACATTAACTGTTTATAATGTTATGACTGCTTTGTACTTGAGTAGAATTTTAGCACTTAATTAATGGAGCCCAATCAAATGTGTGTTTTATTGAATCGTCGACTGAAACATTGTAGATTCCCTTAATTATTTCGTTATCGGAAAACGGAAGAGGATGAATGACGCCGTATTAGGTACATTTAGTGTAAATATATCATTATACTATTTAACATGAATGCAAAATGGAGTGAATATAAAATGAGTAGGTACGCGTTTATAAACAAATAAAGCATGTCCTGACATTCTAATGTATGAGTAAAATGCTCCTTCAAACCCTGTTTTTCAGATAAACTTTAAAATGCAAACACATACAAGTAATGAAAATAATAGGATATTATTATCTATGCCCGCGTAAAATGAGTTCGATGGGAAGTAATTAACACCAAAAATAAAATCAAACAACTCAACCGATTTAGATGACATTTTTATGGAGTCAAACGTTAAGTAGGTCTGTATATTTTTTTACATAAAAAAATAGAAATAAACAACTTTGACATTTAAACGAGTGAATATCTACTGTTAAAGAATCTTTTTTTTTTCTGTCATATCAGTTAATATGTAAAGGCTTTTAAGTAATGCAAAAAAGAAACAAAAGTTGTCTATCGACAACCGCTTTCTCGAACATTACCTAATCAAAACTAAAATCAACTATAGGTATAGCTGTTAATTTAAATTCGCTGTCACATCAAATTAAATGTACCTACTTAAGAAAATCTACCAGTCCGTCATCTTCATCATCACATACATTCAAAATGACGTTTCTCTTTCGATTTTGAAATTGAGGTGATAAATGATGTCATATAATACATCAACTAACTACACTAAGAACTAGCAACTACTTAAGATAAAGGTTGAGGTTAAGGTTTTTTTGAAGTGTATGCCAGCGATTTAACAGTGGATAGTACATTGCAGTGATTACGATAGCGAAGAAATTTCTGTGCAAAATGTTGCTTTACCAAAACACTTTTACTAAAAATATAAATAAATTTCTTCACTAACACTACGTTACGTACTACCTTCTGTTTAAGGGATGACTTCTATTTTGGAAGAACCTTATCATCATCATCATCATCATCATCACCAGCCTGTTGTAGTCCACTGCTGAACATAGGCCTCCCCCATCGATTTCCAGCGGGAACGATCGCTAGCGGCCTGCATCCACCGACTTCCTGCGACCTTTATGAGGTCGTCGGTCCATCGTGCAGGCGGTCGTCCTACGCTGCGCTTGCCAGTACGTGGTCTCCACTCGAGAACCTTTTTGCTCCATCGGCCGTCAGTTCCTCGAGTTATGTGTCCTGCCCATTGCCACTTCAGCTTGTTTATCCGTTGAGCTATGTCAGTGACCTTCGTTCTCCTGCGGATCTCTTCATTTCTGATTCGATCACGCAGGGAAACGCCGAGCATAGCTCTTTCCATAGCTCGCTGAGCAACTTTGAGCTTTCTTATAAGGCACACAGTAAGAGACCACGTCTCAGATCCATATGTCATCACTGGTAACACACATTGATTGAAGACTTTGGTCTTCAGGCACTGAGGTATTTTGGACCTTATATATATTCCTAATTCAAATATTATAATGTCATAATCAACAGCACGTTCATTTGTTTAATTTAAATGTAAATCTTTTTCATTACGACGTACACGCAATGTTAGAACCGAAACCTAATGAGGTTTCACTAATGTGAGCGCGATAAAGTCATACATAATCGTGACTAATGAACTTAAGTAGTTATAACATCAATATATGATAAAGTACTAAATTATTTTTAACCCCTTTTTAAACATGCCGTCAACTACGTACTTAGCAACAAAACAAAAACTTATTTGACTTTAGAATAACAAAATAACTTATTTTTTGTAGCAACACCAGCTTATAAACTATCCGATTACAAACTTTCAGACAAATTCGTTCAATCGTTTTTGCGTGAGAGTTTCAAACATACATCACATTCTTACAACCTTTCGCGTTTATTATATTATTCAATATATCACGCTCCGACCCACTGGACGAAGTGACGCGGGTGAAACCGCGGGGCGTAGCTAGTTATGTACACTTTGGTCCTTGTCCTATAAACCCATTAAATATTGAACGGCAGGCAACAAAAATAATAGCCATCCTTTTGTCCTTCGAATCACTAGTTATTACTTACTAAAAACGTACATAAAATAATTTCATATAATAACATAGCAACTGGTCAGTTTATAAGTATAAATTAGATTAATGGAAGGTATAAAGCATATAATGATTAAACTATCATAAGCTTAATGTATGTAATTGAGTTGGAACGATTCACTATGACGATTCATTAATTATTAGTAGGACTTCATCGAATGATCGGGCGTCCCTATAATTGGGCAAATGGGCCACTGTAAGTGTGGCCCTGGAGATCCCGCGGTACCATATTGGCCGTGGGTGCCGTCGGGGGGCCGGATTGCTCATGCGTACCCGGCCCCCACCAACGGCGGATCGAAGGAGTGTCCGGGAGGTTTTAGTGGTTGGTAGGGTCCTTTCCTCGTGGTATGAGTTTAGCATACCACGCTATGGAGAGGGCGAGTCCCACATATCCCACCGCCAGCGCGCGAATACGCTGCAGCGGCGGTGGGAATGCGTAAATGCATTTCCCCCCGGACAACAACAAAAAAGGACTTCATCGAATGATACTTATGTAAGGATATGTATATCAAATATTAATAATATATTTTTATGTAGTACGAGCTTCCTGCGCGCCATTTAAGCCGCTTAGCTCATGTTCCCGTAGGAAATTCATCTTTAAATATAACCTATGTTACTCCTGGATAACGTAGCTTTCTAATGGTGCAAGAAGCTAGCTTTGTAATGGTAGTATCATTATCACCAGCCCGTATAACGTCCACTGCTGAACATGGGCCTCCTCCCGAGAGGGAGGGTATTTGCCATAGTCACCACGCTTGGCAGGCGGGTTGGTGACCGCAGTATTATGTTGTACCACACAAGGAAACGCTGCTGCCTGTTCCTTGATATACGATTATTATAGATGATGTTATAACAATCGGGACCAACGGCTTAACGTGCTATCCAAGGCACGGAGGGTAGTACCTGAACCAACCAGACCCGGAAAGAAATCTTAGAATTTACATAAAGATTTTCTGTCCGGTGTGGGGATCGAACCCACGACCTCCGAGATTTAAGGCGAGCCAAATACACTACGCTACCGAGGTTGTCAATAGTAGTATGGATGATAATAATAGACAGTGCAGTATATGAAAGTATAGTAGAAGACCCGGTTTTTAAGATCCTGCTATGAGGCTGTATCTGGTAGGGGATTAATTTAGTAATAAACAGTTTTGATAGGTTAAAGGTAAGTTATCGTATCAGATATATTGCGTTCGAGTATTACTTGAGTTAGATATTTTTTTATTATATTTAGATTAAACGTAGATCTTTGTTTTATTCATTTTTTATGTCCAATATATAATATAATAAGGTATTACGCAAATTAATGGTCATGACTTTACCAACAAGCTGGCCACTTATTTTTCATCATTGATACATTTTTTTTCAGACATACACGTCTTCACTGAACATATAGACGGCCTCCATCCTTCCATATTTGATCGCACATAGCAACAGCACAAGCAAAAGTAAATAAGGAAATCCCTATTTATCTAACATAAATTCATATTTCTACATCGAGTAGGTATTTCATCTAACAAATTATACGTTTACGGTTCATGCTTCACTAACATCTAATTCTGCTTTGGGTGTAAGTCACAGTTATTATACTCGTTTAGTTATGCTCTACATCTAAGTATGATAGACTAAGATCCCATCACGAAAACTATATTCAAACAAAGTAAGTAGGTTACACACGTTTGTTGATGTTATACACAGAATTGGTAGATTGTTATTCGAATATATATAAACAACTAGTAAAATTTATAAGGCGATTGTGAACGGAACTGTTGGAAGAGGAAGTTCGAATCGAGGACGTTCCTAAGAAAGGCCAGGTTAATGTACCCTAAATCGAAGGACATTCTTAAGGAGATTAATTAATGTAGAAGAAGCGAAAGTGGTATGTCTAGATCGTAGCAGGTGGTACAAGTGGTCTCTGCTTACCCTTATGGGAAAGAGGCATGAATGTATGTATAAACAAGATATAGAGAGCGCCTTACAGAGTTTGAATGTAAGCACAGATATGAACAGCACCGTGGTGTCATGACTTCGGAATCAACATAAAAGTAGTCGTTTTTTTTCCACCATGGTTGTCACCATGCCATTAATTATAAATTATGCGCATTACACCCAATTGTACTCTTTTTTCGTGAATTCTTAATCCATGATTAATTAATTATTTTATATAATAAATTTACAACTTCCTCACAATTATAAAATAATAATAAAACATATTTTGTTTTGAGCATTAAAAGTAAAATATGTAATTAATAATATAATAAGTACATTCAAATAGTAACCGAGATAATTAACAAGAAAAAAAACTTTCCACAATTACGCAAATTCTATTAGAAATGTACCTACTTTTCACTGCTGCGATATTTGACCATTATATTATAATATACAGCGTAATTGTTAGTACCTACAGAGTTAAGCTATATAATATTTACACACATACAATAAAGGTACAACTGAATAAGTAAAATTGCCCTCCAATTACTGAGTACTGTTTTCTTTTATGGTCATGGGATCCTAGTCTAAGGCGTTGTTCTCAAAAATGATAGCGTCTGCAGTGAGTGACCTACTTGCCTAAAGTAACCGTTTCTAGAGAATGCATTTTCAATGGTAAGGCTATTGTAATGCATTTATAGGAGTCGTTAACAATGATTTCTATAAAAATCTAAATTTCATGGGAAAGTAGTCAATTTGGTTAATTAATTACGTGTAATTTAAATTTAGTAACGCACTCTTTTTGAGTTATTTTTATGGATTGGATTATTAATTAGATAAGTGTGTAATTGTAATTAGTTTTATAACTTGATTATGAGTGCTATCAATCACATTGGAATTTAATTAATTAAATCTATAATCTATCCATACCATACTTATATATGAAGCTGAAGAATTTCTTTTTTAGTTTACTTGAACGCGGTAATCTCAGGAGCTACTGGTCCGATTAAAAAAAGTCTTTCAGTGTTAGATAGCCCATTTATTATCGACGAAGGTAATATTTGGTTTTGGTTAGGCTAAATTTTATTATAATTATTATTATTTGTGATCAGGCAAGCAGTTGATTCAACTGCTAAGTGCCGAGTAGAGATGTTTGTCGAGTCTATTTTTGAATTGGTTCACATTTTGGGCTGAAATTACGCTTTCTGGGAGTTTATTCCACGCTTTGACTTTTGTTTAAAAAGTGTAGTTGTGAGATAAACTAGTACAAAATCGAAGATGGTGGCCTCGTAAATGGGAATTATTATCATTATTTTATTATGAAGTTCCTACGGGAATGGGAGCGGTAGAAACTAGGTCTTAATTCATAAGCATGTTTTTGAATACAATGTTTTCTACATTACTTATAAATATTCGTATTTAACTAATCAGGCTTTTTAAATCAGGCTGTGCAAACAATGCTACAAATTATAGGCCAATATCTATACTACCTACTTTAAGTAAAATATTTGAAAAAATTATGCTCAACCAAATGCTGTCGCACTTCAATAAGAATGGGATTCTACATGACAAATAATTTGGATTTACTAAGGGCCGTTCTACGCAAGATGCAGGAAGCCCTCTAATCAAGACCATCCTAGAGGCTTGGGAGGGATCACAAGATGCTTTGGGAATCTTTTGTGATCTTTCCAAGGCATTCGATTGTGTAGACCACAGAACGCTCGCTGTCAAGTTAAAATACTACGGAATTTCCGGTACATCCTTGGACCTTGTAGTATCCTATTTATCTGGTCGCGAACAGGTAGTAGCCATAAATGGAACAACTTCGGAAGCTTCCCCCATCAAAATGGGGGTACCCCAGGGTTCAATACTAGGTCCGTTTTTGTTTTTAATATATATAAATGACCTACCATATTTAGTAGATAAAATATCAAATATAGTTATTTTTGCTGATGACACATCCTTGATATTTAAAGTAAATAGAAAAGATAAAGACTATACTGAACATACAAACACACTTAGCTTAATATCGAATTGGTTCTCAGCTAATAACCTTTTGTTAAATGCAGGGAAAACTAAGTGTGTTAAATTTGCACTTCCAAATGTAAATAATGTCACACCTACCATTTCACTCAATAATGAAACGTTGGATCTTGTTCCTTCCACGGTATTTTTGGGAGTAACATTAGATTCTAAATTACAGTGGGGTCCTCACATTGAGAAATTATCGGGTAAATTAAGTTCTGCTTCTTATGCCGTATGGAAAATAAAACAATTGTCGGATGAAGCCACGGCTAGGTAAGTATACTTTGCTTACTTCCATAGCATCATATCTTATGGCATCCTGCTCTGGGGGTCAGCTGCTGATATTAATACTATCTTCATTCAACAAAAGAGAGCGGTCAGGGCTATTTATGGACTAGGTAGCCGCGATTCTCTGCGAACCTTATTTAAAGATATAAATATATTAACTGTGCCATCTGAGTATATCTACCAGAATATTTTATTTGTTCGAAAAAATATAGATACTTTTAGTAAGAAAAGTGACTTTCACAATATAATTAGTAGAAATAAGAACAAACTAGCTATGCCGTGCTTTAGGGTTAGCAAAGTTAGTAAGTCATTCATGGGAAATTGCATTCGATTTTACAACAAGCTTCCTTCTTATATTACTGACATGCCTGATTCATTATTTAAGACGCACGTCAAACGAATCCTAATGACTAGAGGCTACTATAGTATTAAAGAGTATGTAGATGATAAAGATGTATGGGAAGTTATACCTCCTTGCACTAGATCGTAAACCTATAGCTGTTGAAGCTTTGAAAGATCAAGATAAGGTATTCTGTATAAAGCTATTCTGTGTACTATCTGTAATAATAAAAATAATACTACACAACAAACAGTTCTGTCTTTAAATAAATTAGTTAATCTGTTTTTTAATGAAAATGTAAATAAAATTCGTATAAAGACAACCGATTGGTAAATTGTGAATGCCAACTAAATAATAAAAGTAACTGGACCTAAACTTCTTGGACATGCCCATCTGAGTATGTTTCGCCGGATCTTCTCAGTTGGGGCGTATTGGATCCGGTGGTAGCACTAAAGCGCGTTCGTCGAGATACTTATGGTCCGTCTAAATGATAACATACTCAAAGGACAGAACTTAGATTTAATCATAGATATAAAATAATACAATAATAATGTACTTTCATACCTGACAGCTTTTAGGCTAAAGTTATATAAACTATTATTATACGTAGCAATAAACAAATAAAATTAATTAATTAAATCAAAAATAAGCCAAATATGTTTTGACTATTTACAAATACCTGTAATAGGTTTACGTGAATAAAAACTTTTTTTATTTTATTTTATTTTATTTTAATCCATGGACGTAAGAGTTTAAACAGAACCTACCTATTTTATTTATTAACATACAGTATTTCTTAGCCTGGTCATTGACGTAAATGTCGTTAGCGCGTGAAAAATGTACTAGTTTCTATGTTTCATAATAATTATCTCTTTCACTGAATACATCTCATAATAGTTAAAAATAATTTAGTTTAATTCTATCTTTTTTTTTCGGACGTCCATTTATGTATGCAGCCGCGAGGCTCCAGCGTTATTGTATGGTTAGTGAACTACAAACTAAGCTGCGCAAGCGCAGCATGCTTAGTTTTTGTTTGTAGTGCGCCTCCTGTGGGACTAGGTCCTTGGCTGAGGACGTTCGTTGACGGATGGATTAAGGGATTATGACGTTAATTCCATCTCGTCTCATTATACTGAAAAAAAAACTGATTTGACCATTGTTCAATGCATGCATTTATGATGTAAATGAATATTGTAGTACCTACTCGTATCAATGATTGTAATATTCCTATGAGAAATAAATGTCTCAAACCAGAAAATAAGTTGATATATTTTCTTGCTTTGAAATCCTTTGTTCCGATTTCGTAAATTAAATGTTACTAAAAATGTTATATTTAGTTGAGACCGTCAAAACAAAGGTTACACAAACATCCTTTTTTAAATCAATACACATTAAGGATCTGTTACAAATTTGAATGTTCCAAATAAAATATGCCATTTATTATTAAAAATAATTTAACAATACTGCACAATGAAATGCACAGTACGTATACCTCGTTATTGCTATATCAACCCATTGTGTCACTCAGCATCGTGTGAGGCGTGGATGCGCAGACGCACTCAATTGTTACTAAATACATTCACAGGGCTAATACTAATGTAATAATTGTATATTAAAATGTTATTGTGTGTATATGAGATGTAATGAGGACGTCTACTAATTTTTTAAAGACACGATAATATCAAAATTTTATTACTTACCAAATTTTTTTGTTTACCAATTAATGGTTTTTCTATGGTTGACGCATGTCAAACGACTTGACATGTGCGTCTTAAGTCTTTTGAGAAAAAGTATAGTTAATAATGAAATAAGAAGTTTAATGTTTTTAAGTAGTGTTATTTGATCTGGTAGATATAAGAAGTTACTAGTCCTTAGATTTTAAATAATATTTTTGACGACTGTCTAGATTTAAGGGTGGCCTATACATTGGGCGTGCGTGTTGGTCGAGCGTGTGAACGAAGCGAGCGCCGACCGCTCGACCCTGTCACCCGCTACCCTCGCTGTCGTCCGCATGTGACACACAATTGAGGAACGTGCAATCCCAATATGGGGTTAGAATTTGAAAATGTCAGTTATAGCTGTGGTTATAGTATGATTTTCTGGGACCACAGAAATGGCCAAAGCAAGACAATAATAACGCAAATAAGCATGAAGACTAACTGAGAGACTAAAAACCTATTTAGTCCGTCAGTTAGATTAAAATTACTTGCTAAAAAATATTGGACAAGTCTTTTTTTTTTGTCAAATAAATAAAAAATTACAAACATAGAGAGCTGTAACAAACTTTAAAGTTTAGGAGAGGCTTGTGACGTCACTACTAGGTAAAATTTTACCTAATAGTGACGACACACGAAATTTCACGCGCTGTATCGTTGTCATTTTTTGTTTGCGGGATGAAAAAAAATACGTGTCCAATATTTTCTGGTAATCTAACTGACGGACTAAATGGTTTTTTTAGTCTTCCTCCCTAATTTTTCTAATTATATTAACAAGTATTACTAAGTATTAAGTTATGTTGATTTTCCACATACAGAACGGATGTATCATCATATTGTATATGCAATACTTAATAACATATAAGTAGATATATTCATATTTTATACGTCAATGCAATTCTAATAATCATGTATTATTACAAACTGAATGTAGGCAGATTTGTGATTGGCATGCCTCATTGTATTTTGATGGCGAAATAGACATAATTTTATTCATACCTACCTACTTACACAATATAACTATACGTACCTAATATAAATTCAGTGTTAACATCAATCACCATATAATATTGGGTTTGATCTGCGGATTTACTAGCGACCAATTTGAGGTACAACCATTGAAAATTTTAAAATTCAAATAATTGTATGCGGTATGGTTACCTCGTCCTATTTTTTTCTACCGTGCAGTGCGTGACGTGGTGGCTCAGTAGCCAGTTTAGCCAGCTCAGTTTCTCAGTAGAAACACTGCCGAAAACTCAGTAAAACTCAATTATTTTAAATAATTTTATGAACTTATTTCAATATTTTAATAACTTGGTTCGATTCCTGCTCCGACAATATCTCTTTCAATCAACGATTTCAGTTTTTTTTGTGTGTACCTAAGTGTATTTTTTGGACTCGAAAACATACATTTATCCATATTTTAATATTCATATTACGCACCTGTAACTTACCAAGCATAATTTTCATGCGACATGTTTTCTCTAGCATTTATCTCAATTAGTGCCATAAAGGTATATTTCAGTGTGTATAACGTACACAAATAGATCATAAACATCACCGAAGTATTATCATTAACTATATTATTATATTAAATCGGCTCTACTCAATCGCTATAACCAGTTTATTATGCCCTGTAATGTGCAGTGCAATTGTAGAAGAACCTGGGTCCCGATTCAGCTCATTTATATAGTCTTCAGATTGGTCCCGGTGACGTCAGCCAATGTCTATTCTAGTGCCGGACATATTATAGTGCACGAGTGTGCGCAAGTACAGGTGCACTGTCATTTACTCATAAAATCCGATAGGACTGTTCTACCGACACCACTTTGGTTAATTTATAAACGTTTCAAAGGAACCGCAATTGATTGTCGGACAAATTTTGAGCCACCAGAGCTAGGCATAATATGCTATTCCGGTTTCTTTAGATCACTTCTTTCTACTTTAGTACCATACTTCTGTTAAATAAATATTATGTAAATTTTTGGTATCAGAGATTCCACATCTTTCTTTGCCGTAAAAATTATCTTGAAATCTAATCAACATTATAAAGTTATATTTTAGAGATTTTCACCAGAATACCAAATATCGCAAAGGCAATCGCAATAAAAAATAATCAATCAATAGTGTCGATTGAAATTTTAATTAAATTA
This sequence comes from Nycteola revayana, assembly GCA_947037095.2. Classification (NCBI taxonomy): domain Eukaryota; kingdom Metazoa; phylum Arthropoda; class Insecta; order Lepidoptera; family Nolidae; genus Nycteola; species Nycteola revayana. The sequence goes on along the minus strand of OX344845.2, from coordinate 8,674,578 downwards.
GCAGAATTAAGCCTCACGCAGGTAAAGACCCAGCATCATTGTCTTCGTACTTCGTAGCCAGTGTAGCACCAAATACAGGTTTAAAACAGCCAAATTTAATTTTTAAGTTAAGTAAGTAAGTTTTTATCTATATTTTCCAATACAGTAAAAATATTAAAGTTTATTAAAAATATTTTTTATTCGAAAACTTATCGGAAAGTATTAAAATAAACTATAGTAGATGAGATGAATGCTTGTGATTTCATCCTTTAAATTCAGTTAACTCGTGATTGAATTTACTTGTCGAACGAAAATGTAGGTAGTGAATTCCATTACAGAGCAATTGTTATAATCTAAAACGCGTATTGTTTTACTAAGCAGTGATACTCGACTGTGTTACAATCGAGCTGTTGCCAAACAAATCGTGAGCGTATACAATCTCTGGCGACACTATAATGTCGAGACAAAACATTAAACCACCACCTACATATTTTTATTTTTAATGCAATTAACAAAACGAAGGTCATTACTTCGTTTTGAATTAAGCTGATGTAGACGTATACCTAACCAACTCGTGATTACGCGGACACAAGACAATTTAAATTAAAGCGACTACATGGCCATTAGCATATTTCACTCACCGTTTAACTAGAGGAGGCACGTTGTCTAAGAACTCGAATCCTGCGTGAGTGGTGTAGGTGATCGACTCGTGACACAACACCGTGCCGTGGTCAGCGCGCGCATAGTTCTTGAGCACCCAGAACTCCCCGCGTTGCACTGTCTCGGAATTAAAATCTTTGTCGTTGCACCCGAGCAATGACCGAAGACGCATTAAGGTCGCTTCCGATAAAGCATTCTCGTCGACTATATCGAGAGTATCATTTGTAAACTCAGAATCGGATGGCACTACACTTATTTTCTTTTCTGCTTCCGTAATGGACACCGTGGTCGACACGGTTTTGTTGACGGACGGTAATGTCGACGGAATCGATTTTTGTGATGTCGATTCTTCAATATTTCGGACGCTAGACTCTGCGTTGGCTTTTATGATGGATTCACTAGGATCTGATATGCTTCGAACGCTGGATTCCGGGATATTCCGGACACTAGATTCAGGGTAGATTCTTAGGTTAGGATCCACAAGTTTCAAGTCGGTTTCGTTTCTGATTTCCTCCCTGAAATATCTTAATTCTGCAGCTCTTTCGCCTCCGTCCGCGGTGATGGGCACCCACTCGACGCCCGGGGCACTGTTTCCAGAGTAGTGCATCGCCGCATACAGAAGCACGGCGATGTTGAACACGATACTCACTCTAAATATTACGTTACGACGATTACCCAACATTACTAAAAATTTAGGCACTTGCATTGTTAAAACTAATACGTTAGGTAGGGTACTAGAACACTATAACGTCCTTCGCCGCCCTCGAGGACGTAATTTCCTATAGGGTCCTGTTCGTGTCAGCATCACAAATTATTGTGTCATCAGCACGCGTGTGGAGCCGGGCGCCGCGCCGGCGCACCACTTTGATACTACACCTGTAACAAATCAGAACGCGCTATTACAATTTCTATCTACATTTTATTAAAGCATGACTTTATATAGGAAATAGACTCGTTAGCTTTACAAGGAGTTTAGCTCAGGAAATTCGTAATGATTTATGTTTAATGCACTTTGCTTGTCAGGAGTAACGGTAATATGGCTGCGATAATAGTATAATGTATTGGGTACAAGCTTCTTACAAAAATGAAGAAAATAAACAATGGTATTTTTGACAACGAGGTCTTTGTATCGCCTTACAAATAATGTAAAACACTGGTACCCAACCGGTGGTCATCGGATCACTGATGGTCCCTGAGCACTAAAGCGGTTTATGAAGTCACTTAAACAATATCATCATGTACCTACTGAATTTAGGGTTCAGGACTATGAAATAGAATGCTTCCACTAAACACAACGACTGCCATTGTGGTCCATAGCGAGACAAGCAAGGTAAAGGTCTTTCACTGCTAAATGCAGCCACTGATGTAAAGACATTTTGGACTTCTAACATTCATCATCAAAAAAAATTCATATAGTTATTTACATATTGCTAAATGACCTTTATAAAAAGACACTGTAACTGATCTCCAAATCTAAAGGGTATAACGGAACTTTTAAAGTTAATTACCTAAATATATTTTTTTAAACTTTTATTTTATATTAATTTTAAGAATAACATTTTTTACCCGTTACACGTATCCGTTAATTAAGATACGTGTATCCTGCGCACAGTTGGAAAGAAGCTGTGTTTACAAGAAAACATGATTCATAAATATGGCTGCGACCTAACGTTAGGAAATAACTTTGATATGTAGTTAGACAAGTTAATTATACATAATTAGCTTTAAATTTATGAACGGCTATCATACAGAATATACATTTTAGTTCACGTAATTGGAATACGTACTTTTTAAATACTCATCGGTATTTAGTACTTCGATATTCATACAGACATACATACAAAAATAAAAATATTATAATATAAACAACAAATTATTTATAATACATATTAATAATAGATATATTATACAAACCTTTATGATCTAAAACGTAATTCGAATATCAAATTTATAAACATTAGGAAGACAATCTCAAAGTAAGTCCACTCTTTCCTAATATTTAAGATTATCTTCCTAGTGTTTATAAATAACGGGTTACTATCAAACTAGGTAACTAGTATTAACTATACTGCCAATCTATTTATTCTTGCCTCTCTTAGACGGCGCCATAACAACATTTAGATATAAAGCTTAATTAGCAAACTGTGTTCTGATTAGCCTTTTATCTGGGCACGATCCTCGTTACTTAGATCGTTATCTGCCGACTGCGGGATAGATTAATCCGTGTTCCCAATGCAGCAGACATGCGATTACAACCCGGTATTCATAGGTAAAAGATATTATATATCTATAAAGCTAGCAGAGAAGATTCAGACTTAATCGTGAACAACATTTTAGCACCAAGAAATGACTTGGTAATAGTAAAGGGCTTATGTTTAACTTACCATCAGATATAGTGAAAATGATCACCAAAATTAAACCCGCATTTTAATGTAAAATGGTAACCAAAGTTTTAACATTTCGCTATCGTATTTAAGCAAAATGACTCCAAATAAATAATTGTTAACCCAAAAGTAGTAAATGATCACCAAAAGTAGTAAATGATCACCAAAAGTACCTAAATGTTTTACTAATTTACTATTCGGTTCTGGCCGTATTCGTTGTATGGCCGCAGCTCTAACCTAACCTAACCGATTGTCATTTTTCATTGATTTTATTAAGGTAGAAATAGCGCAATAATTTGCTCGCTAAGATTTGGTGATCATTTACTACATTTGGTGTTCATTTACTACATTTGGTGTTCGAATACAATTTGAAGTGCAGTCGTGACTAAAATAGCTAGTACTATTATAATTTTAGACTTTATTTTTCTGGTGTCAAGTATATATTTTTGGTGGTCATTATATTTTATCCCATAGTAAAGTGTGTACATGGTTTCTTTTTTCGGTCATACATTATTATATATAGCAACAAGGCTTTTGCTACATCACTGGGCATAAACTTAATAAAACTTAAATAATTTTTAAATGGTTTAAAAAACTACAAACGATTTGAACCTTGCCTCAAGGCGGGCGTTGGCGAATGCGATTTTGGATATCGACGAAGGCGTTGACGATTCTTAATTAACTATGGGGTTGGGAGGGCAAGCGGTGGAACTGGTAACGGAAACGTGCTGGTAAACTTTTAGAAATTATATCAGAAGCATTGAGGAAATCGATTTCGTCGTAGTCCGATCATTTTATCTTTATAGCCAGAATAAAGAGATCTGCAGGATTGATAGTACTGAAGATCAGACTTTATTCAACGTATGAGTCGAAATGTTTCATCTTTGCAGCCTTTAGTAGGCTATAAAGTCATTTGGCTAACTCTAAAAAATCTGTTGAAAAAAACGCTTTTTGCTATCGATGTTTATTTATGGTCTCACTAATCTTGTATCTCTGCATTCGTGATTCGTATTCAGATGCAGTTTATTGAACAAGATTCTATATCTATCTAATAAATCCTACGTACTTATGTGGCGCCTCAACGACGCCTCTACCATGTTATATGTATTTGCATTTAGCTCGAAACTAATTGGTGGGTAAGGTTTAATGACCCGGGTGAAGAAGAATCGAATTAATAGATCAGCGTAAAATAGATTCTTGATAAATCTTTTATGAATATTGAGATAAGATCCTTAAATTAGATGAATCAGCAATATCATTTTAGTAGTATCCCATCACATTCAACGAAACTATATGAAGGCCGTTAATTGATTTTAAAGTCATGCAAGAAGATACCGATGTCAGAGCTCAGTTACATTTAGAAAGATCAACCTTTGGAATATATCAATAGTCATAAAATCCTTTGAACATTATTTGAATGGCATTAGGTTCTAATTTGTGATATGCAGTCACGTAACAATTATTGTTACTTTCGACTATCAAAATAAAAGTACTCTCATAATATGAACCTAATATAGTTAAAATAACATTCAAAGTATTTGGTTACTATCGATTCATAAGGTAAAGTTCTAAAAATGTATTTAAAAATAGGAGTAGGAAGATTTTTTTCCGAACGGACGTATGCTAGTAGGCTTTTGCTTCTTCACCGGACATAAAGGCGCGTAGTGCTCCAGCCTTAGTACCTAAATGGTTTAAAAACTCAGCAGCAACGTGCTTGGGGACCTGACTGACCTGAGGGTAAGTCCCTCAGGACCTCGGCTCATGGCGGTCACTGGGGATAAGTACTGAAGTCTAGAGCTGTCAAACAGAGGGAAATCCGCATATACATTTCCCTAACTCAGGCGTTCTAATTGTAATTAGAAATTAAAAACTATATGCAGATGTCATCATAAATTATGGTAATTAAACTTTTTTTGAGCTATTATAATGTTTACATTATTTATGTACCACACTCTCGTAAATACTACGTAACGAAAGCCATTACATAATTTATTAACAGTACTTTGGCATTACATCAAAGTACTTTAATTAAATATTTGTAGAAAAACAAACGTTCGGAATCAAACAAGTCTAGCTCTAAATGACTGTGACCTAGTGCCATGACCTTCATTACTTTCTGAATTACTTATACTCTAACTAGTGACAAATAGAATTATTTATTAGAGAAGTTCCCGACTAAGGTGAATATTTACGGTAATTAAGAAAGAAAAAGAAGTGTTTCTTTCTCTTTCACTTTTATGTATGGTATGTTTCTAATTATCTATTTTTAATGTTTTAACGACTCAACGTCTGAACCGCCTTCGAAGGTTGTCAGGAATATTTATTATTGTAATTTATTTAACGCAGTTACGTACGAAACTACAAGGACTTTTTCTTATTATGCCAACCAAGGTATTTCGTTTTTTTCCGATACCTATAAAGTTAATTAGAGTTTTCTATTCAGGTTTATATGACTTACAGAATTGGGATTGCTTTAAATTATTATTAATTATTGGCTTAACTCACTTGTCCATGTCTAATCTACGGAACATTTTCGGTTATGTGTTGCCGTAATATTTCATATTTACTATTTTGGTTTTGGTTTACTAAATCTGTACTAATATATAAAACTAAAGAGTTTGTTTGTTTGAACTATCTTATCTCAGGAAAGGTCCGATTTGAGTAATTCTTTCCGTGTTAGATAATAGCCAATGTACCGAGGTAGGCTATAGGCTATTTAATTATGAATTTCCTACTAAGAAGCAAGCATACTATAATATCTAAAAATAAAACAAAAAATAAATTGGTCAGTACTACATTTATTCATAAATATTTGAATAAAAAAACAATTATTTCGATAACCTTGATTTCGGTCGAATAGCGTCCAACCGTAAAACTATTGCGAACCGTCTTATATATTGTGTTATTAGATTAGAGTGACCACACGCCATTTTAGTAGCTGTTACTGCTGTTAGAATGGTTTCGTTGTGGTTTTCTTGCTTATCTAATAACCGTAATACTTTAATGTTACCATGGGAACACCGTGAAATTCAAGCAAGCATTAAATATTAAGTGGTAACTATTCAGGCGTGAAATAGTCTTGTAAAATATATATATTTATATAAGGATAGCTAATTTTAATAGTAACATAAAAGAGTATTGGTTTTTATTACTTTGACACCAAAGAATATTGTGAAGATAATTATGACTTAGATGTCAAGGTAAGTTTTTTTTTCAATTTTAAACAGTTTATATTTAAAATGGTTTAGGTCCAATATGGTATTTATGCCAGAAGCGTACTCATACTTGCCAGCTCACTATTATTACTTCTTTTGCTTAAAATAAGGATTTTATAAGCTATCTTACAATGAAAGTCCTGTCTCTATCGGTACCACCTTTTCTAAGATTAGACGGAAAACATGTACAAACAGGCAGACAAAATGTTTTGGCAGTCTGTTCTTGGGCATTAAAAAAATTAACTATCTACCAGTGAAAGTCCCGTCAAAATCGTTACTGAGATTAGTCAACATTTTTTTAAATTTGTTTTTGTTATTACTACCCTTTTACATCCATATGCATTTAGTAAAACTCTGTTATTTTTCCATTACAACCAGACACTTTAATAATATTTATTTGTATACACATAGATATATTTGTATGTTCTAGCTTGGGTCGCAACAACGCAGGTGCGCAAATAGTTCTGCTAGTGTCCAACGTTCACCATAATCTTACTTTGTCACCAAACACAATAGATCGTAAGCTCTTATGGCAACCAGGAATTCCCTACAGTGATTTTAACTATTCATTTTGTCCAACCCACTATGCAAATATGTAAGCTTTTGCGGTCTAACTCGACCATCCATCATTGTGGCTCTTAAAAAGTGTATGTACGATGTACAGATCAAATAGATAGCACAGAGCACTAACATATTGTATGAATAGTCGTGGTCGTGTGAAACATCGTTCTTCACGCAACATTTTACATTATAAAGATTTTCAAATAATATAAGTTACGAATATTGTTATGTAATACGTCGTGAGTATGGAAACGTGAATGCATCTGCTATGCTTATTGTCCCTGTATGTACGCATTCATAAACCTTGAAATACTTTACAAGCAGGTGAGAAACACTGAAATAATAGACGCGAAGGTAATTGTGTAAATCGGTTAGTTTTCAGATGCCAATATAAATTGAAAGATAATATCTGAACAACACGGGACCGACGGCACCTATTAGTTTCAAAATTGCATTTAGTATTTAAACGTTAGACGTTACAAATAACAGTTTAATGAGAACATTAACGTCTAGTGCTAGAGAAACATGATCTCACCTAGTGACGCGAGAATGTAATTAAATATCCACTAGACACGATAAATTGCTGTAGTATTCTATAAAATATGTAGTACACTGTGACTTTAGTTAATCCAGAATATTATCAAATTTTCAACGTGATAATTAAGTTAATCAACTTTTGTGCCACTCATATTGTTAAAATTACATAGTTGCCAGTTTCAGTGAACGCACTCAATTATTATGACACTTGACATAATCTAACCAAACAAGACTACTACTGTTGTAACAAAATAAAAAAAACTTCAACTTCAATAGGTCCTCTTAAAATCCAATGGTCTAGGTTTAGGTCATTTTTTTAACCATTCAAGACCTCGTTAATTATTATTTTCCGGTTTCATATGTTATATAACTTACAACTTTAGAATAGAAATATTTGATAAACCTATATAGGCCTCCAAGTTAGACAAAATAATCAAACAAAATTTCATACCGTAATATCTAAAATTATTACCTGAATGTATTTAAGGCGTACATCGTTTATAATCAGTAGCGGAAGTGATTAAGCACTAATTAGCAATTTTAGTAGAAGGTATGTAGTAATTAATTTGGTTATAGCGGTTTTATCGCTAATCAAAAGTTAGTGTAGCATTAAACCACTAAAACCGTTTTTATGGTAAAAGTCGTAAGCAGGGACTTATTAACTAACTTTCCCTAAAGAGACATAAAGGTGAATACTTAAAGAACCTTGAAGAAAATACCAATATTAATTTAGGTATCTAATTCTTTCTGTGGCTAACCGTTCGGCGTTCTTCGAAATGCACGGTAAGCCATGATGAAGTTGACAGTGCCATTGATCGCAATCGTAAATCGGGAAACTGCAAAAGCGTTGTATTACAGCATGTTACTGGTGCCAGTATCATGTTTAAGCAGACGTAGCCCAATGGCTAGGGGCCGTCGGACTTGTGATTGCATTACCGACGTGAACCTATTCGTAACACAAACATTTAAGCTTAGCGCGAGGGGTTAACAAGAATACTAGCTGTTAGGACTACTGGACTGCAAAACTTTGCTAGCATTCTTTAAAAGAAAAAAAAAATGCAGCCCTATGGTGGTCACGTGGCAACCCCCATCGAAGGAGATCCAGGAGTGGATGTCATGGCTGGTGAAGAAGATGACAATAATGAAACAGTAGAATAAGGCATAATGATGAATTAGAATAATTATTAAAAGACTTGAGATATAATGGCTTGTGTTGTCTTTTGTCAAGTGGATTGTAGGTATGATCTATATAATATTTAGTATCCTATTAACAAACTAGTTTCCCGCACGCGGTTTCATACTCGTAAATCCCATTCAACTTTACACTTTAATATAACCTATAAGCCTTCCTCTACATTTAAGCTATCTATTAAGATTTTTTCAAATCGGCCCAGTAGTTTCTGACATTACCGTGTTCAAGCAGATAAACAAGCAAACTCTTCAACTTTATGTATTGTTATTGATAGAATACTTAGGTGGATGATCTACCTATCCGCAAGTTTCATCTTAAATCAGGTTTCGTGTATTGAACATACGCTTTTTCATAAACCAGGTAATCAAAAACTTTTGCATATAATATTGGGGGAATATTCCCAGGAAAGCAGCACATTATTAATAAACCTACATTTAATTATTACTAAGTATATACATAAAATTAAATATACAACTAACTAAATTATTATTTTATATGTACTTACGCAATTTGCTTGGGCGACTTAAAGGGCGATCAAAAGCAAGTGTCTAAACATAATTACATTCATTAAAACTGTTTACTATTAGAAATCGGATACTCTATTGATTTTAAATATCTTCTTATTTCTTTATAGTCATAAAAATATTGATGACGCAAGCAAGATACGATCTTTCAACGAATCTATGAAGTGCGTAATGTGTTTACTCCTCATTCATAAGATAATAGCAACCTCCGAGGCCCCATGTAGCTATTATTAAAAAAAAAACTTTAGAATAAAGTAGTAAAAAAGAATAAAGTATAAACTAAAAGACGGTTCAAGGCCGCAATTCTTATAAAACTCACGGCTCATCTTTTGAAGCTAAAGCATTCATAGGATCCATCGGTCAGTAGTTAGCAGTTCGTAACATTCAAAGCGCAGACGACCTTGGAAGGTGAAAGTGTTTTACTTAAACGGATTATAATGCCCACTTAAGTTAAAGCTACTCTCTGCATACGTGGAAAGCATGACGAGTATGACAAGTGCTGTTGTAACACGAGTGCATACTAGCATGCTTCAACTCATAATAGTCTGGTGCGACTGCCACAGGGCACTGTTCTAGGACCGATTATACAATCTGACATAGGTACGCTAAGCTAATCTAAGTATATATTTATACACTTAGGAATTATACGTATAATATACATTTTATATCGTTAATAAAATGTCATGATTTCAATCTCGAAATTATTAAATTATTTTTAGGAGAAGGCGCAACGGTCTTCTTCCATAAGCAAATTTAATAGATACCTATCTCACATCATTGGCAGGACGATTAGCCATGAATATTAATCTAGGCGTATGTTACGTTTTAAAACGTAAAATAGACATAATTATGTTTTTTACAAAAAGTATGCCCCAAGTAGACAAATGTACATGGCAAAACTAGCTGTAGTGAATTGCAATAAAAGATAATCTAGCATGTACGAATGGGCGCCCCTAACATATTTTCGGAGTCATTGTAGTCTGTATTTTTTTATGTTATTGAAAAAGTGTATAAACATAACCCTGTCCTCATAATTCTTCCAAAACTAAACCATCTAACGTATAAATAAAATTAAAGTTTGATGATGGTGTAACAAGCACTTCTGCAATGTGTAACAATAATCCTATTCGTACCAAATTATTACATTAAACTTCTGATACTGTTTTATATGGGTTTTTAATCAAGTCGCTACTAATATATCCATATGTTTACATAAGATACGTCCCTTTTATGGCCCGAAACTTGAATTATTTGCTAGGTCATCATTTCCACTTTTACGTAAGTTAAAGACGTGTTTGTATGAAATATTCACCAATATCCAGGCAAAGCCAAAGAAACAATATTATAATTTCGTTGATATTTACAAATTATGATTAGCGCATCTGAACATGCGCACCATAGATTACACTATTTGTAGATCGTGATTTTCATGTTGATCTTAAAATTAACCTTGTCTTTGAAGAAATAAACCATGACACAACTCGCAAAGGGCACCTTAAAGTCTTTGCAACCAGGCATCGTTTGAAACTATCAAAATAAAGCACTTCTATAGGACTGCAACGCTTGTATGTTGCTAAAGGCATGCCAAGCATAACTACTCCACTATCAAAGCGATCATGCAGATTCTTGAGTTAAAATTAAACTTAAATAAATCATGATGTTACGAGATAATGCAACCAATGTCTATGTGGTTCTGTCTGTTTTAAAAATAGATTACTATGTAAATTTAGCAATAAAACTTATCGAAGGTAATAAATATGACTAGTCTAAACTCGATCAAGTAACTATTTTGCAGAAGTTGCTAGAGTATAAAATGGTAATTGTATAAACTACAATTACCATTTTATACTTTATCAACCGTGGGTGGAAATAAAAAATAATTGAAAAATTTATCATGACAATATCCATTTATTATATCTCGTTTAAGATAGTTTTGCAAACATACTCTTAGGTTAATTAAATGTAGTGATGGATCGATTATTTATTTAGAAGACTTGTTCATATCAAAGATTACCCCACCAAATGTAAAAATTCGTTGAAGCCATTGAATGACATAACAACTAAAACTCAGGCCCTGTAAAATAAAATATAACGATCTGCATTAAACTGTATAATTCTGAAAATTGTGGTAGTACTGATACTCGTATATTTCTTAGTTAAGGTTTTCTGATCTAGCTTACTAACTAAGAATTTTCCGTCTAACTCTTGTCCAGAATTAGACGGAAGAACGTGGACACTGAAACGCCGATGTCTTAGTAATCTCTAACATTTTCTTCCATAACTCTTAGCTTTTTCTCGAATTCTTCCCACTTCATTATTACTATTCAATACCTCGGCATATTATGTAACTGAACCAGAAGAAACACATCTTGTGTTTGTTTGTATATCAATTTACTACATATGTCACTCGGCGTCACAATACTCTTACGTGAGAACTCTTACGTGAGAAAGTGTTAATTTTCACAAAAATATCGGTAATATGTGCTAATGCGTACACTTTTCCTCGCATTGATAGTTTTATGTTTGCTCAGTCGATAGTCACATGCGGGTTTGGGCGCATTGAATGGAATTCCTACTATTTAGCTAACGAAATGAACGACTCTCATTTTTAACAATTACATATTAGCTTTTTCTGGATCTGTGCGAATACAACGGCTACTACCTACCAGGTTATACTAGAGCATGTTTATAGAAGATCATGTTTTCTGAAAGATTTTACCTACTAACACAAATTTAACGGTGCAATGAAACGCTTCGTTTGCAGAAAAAAACTGAACAAGTAAAAAGAAAAAAACTGAATACTTTATCGGTTCTTTTACTATTGGTACTGCTTTCATACAACATCGTCTATAGTTGAATGGTTATCATTAACGTTTGTGCTATTTCTGTACCTATGGTAAGCTTCTTACGGGCTATCTTTAGATCTAAGTGTTAGTTCTATTTCTGGAACATCACATGCAGTCTTCTCCATAACCTGTGCGATTAAACCAAGAATGTTGCACACATTCTTGTTTAGACAAGAAAATGTACAAAACTGGTTACAGACTGTGTTAATTTACAACAGATGATTAATCATACATTTAAAGAGATAATAAAGAGGATTTAATTATTTATTGGCAGACCATTGATGATCGTATTAGCTATTTTATTATACGACAGAACTCGTCGTGAAGAGCTGATTTCGAAGAATTGATCTTAAAAATCAATGTTTATTGCTTTGCTTACTTAAGGCACATTTTGTTGGTTTATTTATGATAAGATGTTATTTTAGTGCCACACCAAAACGAATCTTAATAAAAGAATTTGAAATGATCGTCGTAAAAGTGTATGTTTTTAAAGACTCACACCGTAAGTATATGTTTGAAGTTACATATAATTAGAAGTTATATCTAATTTTATTATGCAATATAACGTTAAAAACAAATACAAATTTCACTTAAAAATAAACACAGTCTATTGAGGGAAATTGTATATTTTTTACGGTGAAAATATTTGTTAGTTCAAAAAGAGAAAATGAGTTGTAAGTTTTACTTAAATACCCGATTAAGTAACCATAGACAAGCCTAGCTACATAAAAAAATCCGGCCAAGTGCGTTCTGTACCATTTTCAAGTACCTGTTGCCGTTATTGATATCGAGCAAAAAAATAAATTAACATTTGTTGTATGGCAATTTAATATTTATTCAATTTTTAGTATTTGTTGTTATAGCGGTAACAGATCGCGGTTCTTGAGATACAGCCTAGTCGATAGACAGCGAAGTCACGAAGGCGAAAAAAATAGGTAAAGCTCTGTCAGAATAAAAAGTTCTCGATTTAAGATAATTGTCTCGTACGAATTCACAATTCAATTATTCATAGGTTTATATTTTATAACAATATTTACTAAAGATACGAAGATTACGAGTAAGTCTATCGTTACTTTTTAAATATTTTGAAAGCTACAAATAACAGTAGCTATCTAATTGTTTGATTGTGTAACCGATACGCTTTTTATATGAGATAATATATAAGCCGAAGCTATAATAGGCCCTCATTTCATTGAAAACTATTAGATGACCTCAAGTGATATTTATTACACAGCTATCTACTTAACTAAACTGTTTTATTAATGACCATTCAATTCATTCGAAAGGTTCTTTTAGACTAATTTCCAAATTATACGATTAGTCATTCATCATACCATTTTGAGGATAATGGCATTTTGTTGTTTGATAAAATAGATAGACATTATGTTAACGAGGATTTTGTCTGATATATCATTACATATTATTAATTAAATAGTAATTTAATGGTTCCACTTAATATCGTTCTAGCTTTTCACGCGGTTTTCATTGCGTAGCTCCCGTTACCATGGAAACCTAATAACCTAAACATCATATAATATGTTACTCCTGGATAACATAGGTTTCTTATAGTGAAATATATTTTTAATCGGCCCCTTAGTTCCAGAGCCTATTCAATACAAACAAATAATAAAATCTTTCCTCTTTATAATATTTAAAGTTAGCAAATAACATAATTTTATCCAAACGATTACCAATAAAAATGTTTTGAATAGGTATTGAACTGTATGACGCCCATTGCATCCTGAGTTCTTGAACGGAGATTAGGCAGCAAAGTGATACCGTCATTTTGGAAGCAAAAGTTCAGGGAACAATATGTAGAACTTAGGGTACGTACCTGAAACAAATAAAATATAATGTTTAGTAATTTAGTTTTAGTCTTAGAACAATTAATATTCCTACTTGTAAATTACATCATAATTTATATAAACGAGAGAATAAGCGATAATGACCATCCAAATGGAAGGAAAATAATGATGAAGTAAAACTTAATGATGGAGTCTTTTGAATAAAGTACGTTTTATTTTCAAGGGAACGATGTAATGCAATAACGTTTAATAAAATATTTACAAACGAATCATAATACAAAAAAATATGTTTTTTATATGTGTATCTGAATAGAATATATAACATAAAAGTTGTCGTAGTTTTTGTAAACATGTACTATTTGTGTTTCTTCTGTACCACTAATTTATAGAACATTATCTTTATTTATATCTCCGTCTGATGAGTTTTTACATACAAATGCTCTTGAATACTTTTAAATAGTTACATATAAATTGCTAATACTTCTCATATCTTACGCAAGATGAGCCAGTTTTTGTCTTTCGAAAACGTTTTAATATTGTATGATTGCGTCAGCTGTTTCCTATTCAGTGCACTCTCATTTGCATTATGCATATTTGCATGTTTTATTGGTACAGAGAACGGTAAAAGTAGACGATTAAAATCACAAAACATTCAATATAAACATTCATTCAATCATTCATAGATTGCGTCAAAATAGTGTGGCGGTAAATCGTTCAAAGTAGGTACGTAATTGTTAAGTGTGAATGGGACATTCAACTTTTTAATTAAATACTTTAGTATAATAAAAGTATTAAATGCGAATCGTTTGTGTCCCATTGCAGGAGTTAAGTATAATCAATAGTGGGAAACTCAAATCACTTAGAGAACTAGGAATATTTTAGAAGCATTTTTTAACAACGCGATGCTTACATATTATATCTATGGCCAATTTTAATCGATTTGGTTATTTTTAAAATACCTTAGACCATTGTGACGATGATTTTTTTTAAACAATGTGACGTTGCGTCAACAGCTTCCTATTCAGTGCAGTCTCATTTACATTATGCATATTAAGCATGTTTTGTTAGTACATCCTTGTTTATTCAACGTTTTGTGTTCAGGTAATCTGTATAAGTAATCTCTTGAAATGGTTCTCATCTTATAATCTATAGGTTTGGATTTTGAAATGGAGTCTTGCTTTTTATAGATTGTTTAATGCGCGAATTATGAGTGTGTTCGTCTTTGAATATTGCTAAAAATAGAATAAAGATTAACTTTGAATGGTAATTAACATTCAAAGCTGCAATGTCAGCCATCTGGCTGGTACCAATGACTGAAATGAATGTTTTTCAATGTTTAAAATTGATTTATTAATGAAAATATCATTTATTACTTTGCATACCTGTATCATAAGACATACCGTTACTCAAATTTTAGATTTTTTTAAGTAGTTAATATTATTAGTAAGAGTAGGTACATAAGCAAGACGTGACGAATAAATTGAAAGTTGTGTCAGATACTACTAAATAAAAATAATTATTGAATATAGCGAGTTTACATGTGAATATTCGGAAAGTAAGGAAGTTGTGTATTTAGATGTTACATGTAATATACCTATAGTATTCTGATCCTTTGGATTTTATCCCTATTTCGTATGAAGTTATTCTATTCTATAGAAAGTGCTTATCATGTGTAGTGTAGTAGATTAGGTCCGTCATGTATATGAATACTAATATACAAACATAAAACGAAATAGAATAAAACTAAGAGATAATAACACGTTTTCAAAGACCACTTCCTTAGTTTAACAAATCATAGGTCCAGCCTCTCTCAGATGAAGATATAAAATAAGTCTGCATTTTATAACAATATAATTATTAAAGCCGCCTTATCCGGCCACTTAACATGAATGATGGGCAAGGGCTCCGTGCTTTGAGTTCACGGCACATCGGTAGCTTCATTAACAGGAAGCGACGCTCATGGTGCGCATACGCAATCAACTACGCCGAACGCCAGCGACGAGTCACGATATGCAAATAACTCTGCTAGATTTCAAACCTTGTGTGAAACAGACGGACGAATGTCATTAATAGTCTAGTAGGCTAATGTATGTGCAGAATGTTTTAGAACTTGAATCGTAGCGGTAATTAATTTGCGTTCTAGAATATTAAGATAAGGGTTATTCACTATAGTGTTTTAATTAGTTACAACTAGACGACAGGCTCTACTGAACAAATTATGTAAACTTAAACGCGTAGTTATGCATAATACTTTCATTTCATATTTTTTAGGATTATGTCACGTACTGACTCTGAAAAGACTTATGAATTCGATTTGGTGATAAGACTGAAACCATAAAGTCCGAGTGCTATAACAACAAATACTAAAAACAGAATAAAATAAGTAATAATTTTAATAAAAACATTTTTTTTGCCTTTTTTTTTGTAGTTATTAAGAACGGCAACAGGTAGTCGGTTTAATGGTTTGGAACTCTTCATACTCGAGTCCGACACGCACTTGGCCGGCTTGTAACACCACGCCACAGATATTAGCGTTTATCACCGTTACCTTGGACAGCAATGCGCTGGTAATTTCAATGCCTATTGATTGATTTATTGTTGTAAATATTATTTATTACTTTGTAAACTTGTTCCTTCTTAAGGTTTGTTTAAGTAACCGTTATCAACTTCTTTGCGTCTGTTTATTACGTCCGTAATTTATAATATAGTTATGCAACAAATAATAGTACCTACACTTTTTAATTTGCACTTAATAATACACATTTTATTTTTTCGCACACAGTTTTACAATAATTAAGAAAACCAGACAACAGACAGAAACTGTAAGCTAAAAAGAAAATTTACATCGATCTTTTACAAATTTGTGTGGTAGACTGCCGTATGTACTAGAAGCCCTTTATGACAGATTACTAGCTTCTCTAGCCTCTGGATATGATACAATTTTGGTATGGCTATCGCTCATGGAAAGGATTTTCTGAATATGATAAAATGGAAGTGATCGAAAAAAATCGTGACTAACAGCAAAGACATCAAATTATAAGAAATGGCTATAGGTACATTAAAATATTTGATGACGTTATTAAACATTATTAATAAAACCTGCTATAGCCCATCAAGCCTGAACCAACAACACTGACACACAATTTACGCGGTTGTCAGTTGTGCTACTGATATGTCCATCAAGTCTGCCATTGATACTGTATTTACAGTAACGCTTAATTTACATTTAAGGTTGACCTAGAGTAATATTTACCTATCACTCCTTTGGGAAAAACATGTTATATCCTGAACTACGATATATGATATGTATAGGTAGATAGACTGATGCTTGAGAACATATTATATATTTTTTTAATTCACTTAGTTTGTCCCAACTGTGAAATTATATACTTAGGTATAAATAATATTTTTACTAATTAATAATATAGGTAAAGCTCCTGTAAAATGTAGCAAACATACAATTCGAGTCGTAGGTAGCTAATTTAACTATCGCAATTTAAATGGTGTTCGTTCTTTCATTAAAAATGACATATAACGTTGTTTAATGTCACCCTGGATGTGATTTTTTCACGATAGAACGAATATCATGAATTCATACGTTATAATTAATTTTACATAAATCCATTTAGTAGTTTGCGTAAATACATCCTCACAAAACATTATCGCTAACTTTTGCATTGATAATAGTTATTAGAAGGATGAAGATGCGGCTGAAATTACATAAAATTGCTAACTATTATTTCGTTGTGTGTATTCTAAGCAAATTGAATCCTTCGCCAGTGCCTTGAGTCTGATTGAGGAT
This sequence comes from Nycteola revayana, assembly GCA_947037095.2. Taxonomy (NCBI): domain Eukaryota; kingdom Metazoa; phylum Arthropoda; class Insecta; order Lepidoptera; family Nolidae; genus Nycteola; species Nycteola revayana. The sequence continues at coordinate 8,657,073 of OX344845.2, read as the reverse complement.
GTGAGTAACTTTTTTATGTTTCGTCTATGAAGCAAAAGCAATTAACCTTTCCATCAGCGATATGCTTCCATGAACTCGAACGAAAAACAAGGTTTTTCATTTAAATGTTACCGTTTCTTTTAACGCTGTAATTTGCGAATTGAACTTCTATGTTTTATTTGGAACCGTTAGTTTAAATATTGTCACTTTGTAGTTGGGGCTTAGTCACTAAGATGAGCCGGGAAAAATTAAGGTAAGATAAACCGTTTTTCAGACTACATACTATTATTAATTTTCAGCCATATCACGCCTAGACTAAGAACATTTGTATTATAGATGTCCCATAGAGTTTTGAACGGCCACCTATTATCAGTCGATTGAAAATTTTGAATAATAGGTTTAATGTACCTAATTAATGCGTATTACCTAAGACAATGACTTTGGTGTACCTTGGTTGCTCTTAATCATTTTGTAATCTAAGCTCGTATTATAAAGCTGAACAGTTTGTTTGCTTAAACATGATAATTTCAGGATCTACTGTCCATCTTAAAAAAATCTTTCAATGTCACACAGCCCATTTATCGAGGAAGGCTATATATAGGCTCTAACACGCCAAGAAGGATTCGACACAGAGAACTCGAGAAGTTTCCATAAAAATGAACTCGGGTTTAAAATTGTGAGGTGTCAGATGCCAAACAGTCCATTCTTCTGTTACGGTATACGACAAATACATTTTCTTCTTTTTTCAAATGGTACAACTGTCAATATTCATAACTGCCGATGGCAATATGCGACAAACCTTAATTTGACAGCATTATTGACAAACGTTACTCGTCAAACATGAAGTTATATTTGCATATATATATTTGTTTGAAATGAGTGTTTTTTTTTACCGTAGCGACTTTGGTTATCGTTGTGGGAATAAGAAACTCGAGTCACGATACAAGGACAATTCTATTGTGAATAGGATGTGTTTAGTTAACGACTGTAGCGGTATTTTTCTATGTTAATGTGATATGAAGATTTTTCTTGTCTCTTTCATTATACTTTTGTTATTTGACAGAGCATGAAGGATATTTTATTATATATGTTATGTACCTAGGTGCCAAAAGACTGGAATGAACTGAATATTTCCGTGTTTGTCCTTTATATATTCATGGATATAATTAAATAACAATAAAGACAGTATCAGTGTTTGAATGTAGCATAATGTTTGTCATTTGTTTTTCAACCATGTTTGCCCAGTACCAGATATAGTACTTATTGGTTGATATTGGACGGCTCGCTTTTCAGAAAGGTTTTACAAATATAATCAATATATAATCTATGACTAGCTGTAAGAACCCGGCTTTGCCCTTCAAAGAATCTTATATTTCTCGTGATTTTTACCTACATTTTATTCTCCTCAGAATTCAGTATAAAATAAAAAAAGAATAAGCCCAATTGAACAAGTTTTAAAGTCTCGCGCGTACATACATATTTATTTATATAGATTATATGCTAATAAAGGGAAGGCGTATATTTTAGAAGTACGAATATATTTATGTAAAATAAATAAAATACATACATCAATCAGTTTAAATGCAGAATTTTCAATGCATGGACCAATCGTATTGAACTCGATCAGTTTACTATCAGCCAATGTCGATATGTAAACGTTTTTATAACAGGAAATAAATTCAATTATCTTTGTAAGATACGCATCTATAATACTAGGTGTTCAGTAATTACATAACAGTACAAAATTAAAGGATTTCCGTTCAGAAGAAATCATAAAACTGAATGATTGACTGTTATAGTATTAACAGTATTCATATAGTATTCATGAACTACACACGCAATTTACTGGAGTAGTCGTGTTATTTTCATATTTGGCATTCTGATATTGTCAAAATCCCCACTGATGGAAGAAGAATGTATTATTGCTTTTGATTGATAAGTGTCATAAGTGAATGTATCACCAGTGCCGGCGTTAAGGGGGGGCGCGATGGGGCGACGGCCCAGGGCGCCAAATTTGAGGGGGCGATTGGTAGGAGTGGGGTGCTTCCCCCGCCAAACTAGAACGCGTGTCGGATGGTGGTGATAGCTAAGCCTTCGAGCGTGGCGCGAGGTCGCCGATTTGTGTACGTGGTCTTTCGTCTCGAGCGTCTCGATCAAGCAACGAGAAAACCGTCTTCGACCGTTTACAATGTTTTTGAGCGATCGATTTTGATTTACTTAAGTGGGTGCCATAATATTCTTGCCCGGGGTGACAGTCCCCCTAACGCCGGCACTGTGCATCACAACGTATTACTAGCGTAATTCCGACATCGATGGCGGACACTAACTAGCGAACGCTCTAATAATCACATCACACATTAATTATGATTCTTTCTTAACTTGTTACACCTAACTAGATAATAAGCACGCGGTAATAGAGGTAACATACTCCTACATGCTATCTAACACAATAATTGGAGTCTCACTTTTACTTCTAACGTTTAAATCGTTATTGCTGTTAGGTTTGTGCTAATTTAGTTCTCGACAGGTCTAATAGTAAAAAAATATATTACATAAATAACAAAATCGTATTTTAACCTTACATAATACATGCTTACTTTTCCAACTTTAAAACGACTTAATATTGTGTTATTTAATTATTTAAAAAAAGGAAGGAAGATTACCATTTTTTAATTTCATTTAGAATGTTAATTATTTATTATTCATATATTTTCGCCACAGTATAAAATTTCATTAAGTACAGAAACTCAAAAACGATAACAGAAATAGTAAGTCTCACCACAGTGCAATAAAATTTATATAGCTTATGCGTGACGCGAACTGTCACGCATAACCTATTTTATCATAATGAAGAAACCAGACTAAATAGAGAAATAAACTCTTATTTCAAACTAAAAATTATATTTTTTTATTGTGTGATTTTAAACATTGTTACCATAAAAAATTGGCGGGGTTTGTTAATTCATGTGTTCATAGGTACATATTTTTTAAATTGTACGCTCTCTTCATTCAATCAAAAACAATGACAAAAAAAAACAGTGTTGTCATTTGTAAACTTCATTCTTCATTGACAAATAGCGACCATTTCAATAACAGTTAAGCACCAAGACTGGTTTTAAATGTGTACGTTGGTGCTATTGCATAGATCACGTCAGATGGCAAAGTTCAAAGACCTAAAACTATCATTATTGTTAGACAAACGGTTAATTTGATTTGTGTACTGAACTCAATCACGTACCAGATCTGGAGTAATGACTGGGTTTTTGTACCTAGACTACCTTACTGTTTGATTTCCTCAATTGTCTGGGGAATGATAACTTTTAGTGTTGTGCAATTGTCGCTCTATTTTACAGGTTGGGGGCTCTCGGTCTACGGGGGCATTGGAAATTTAATTCCAAATTTAGGGTCGGGATGGCATAACCGTGTAAATCCGTTTGTAAATCTTACATAATATGATGTATACGGTAAACAAAATTTGAAGAATGGCAGTAAACATAGATGTCATAGTAATGGTGTTGTAAAACCAATTTTACTATCCAGTTTAAAATAATGATAAAAAAGACTTACATAAGTAGATTTAAAATATCTACACTAGCACGGTTTCACTAGCTAAGTTCCTTTTTTCCTAGAAATATTTCCGTAAATTACCTCCAACATGGAAGTTCTGGTTAACACAATATTCAATTTTTTCATTATATCATTTTTCATATAATAATATTTTTCCATGAGTAACAATAACATTAGTTTTGATTTATGTGAGAGCAAGGTTTAACCGCGAGCATCATGAACCACCATGTCACTTAATTTGCGAAGAACACACAATTTATAAAACTAATTCGCAACATAATGCCGTCCTCCACCGCAACCGCGAGACGAGAGTAACGTTGGTACTACTTTGTTGGTAAAACGGTAGAACCTTCACGACAACCTCAAATCATTTATTGGCTCCTGTCTCCATTACGAACAAATTAAATGTCATAAAATGAAATATTATTACAGTCAAACATTTTGAGCAAAAAAAGAAGGCACAATAGGTCTACTTTTTTTGAAAAAATTCTTTGGAGTTGTTTTGAAAAAATATGAGGACGTGTCATTAGATTAAACCTAAAAAAAAAAAATACTTCTTATGTGAAAAAAGATATATTGTCTATTGACTACTGACTGCCACAATGCATAGGACCATTGGCATGGAAGCCTTAAAGCTTTTTGCATAGCCTTTTTGCTAATTGATTTGTCTTCTATGAAATGACTTACAAATTAAAACGTAAATTCATTACCAATAACCAAAACCTCATCTTAAATATTATAATAATATGTAGTTTATGAAGCGTAAATAATAATATTTAAACACTTAACTGTTAAACAATTAATTTTAAAGTTTAATATATAATTATTATTATTCGTGCGGCCAAGGTTTTGCCGAGAGAACGGAATAAAAGTTACCTTAGTAGGTATCTTTACCTTACCAATTCAAATGCGACACGAAATAGTGCAAACTTATAATATATAAAATATGACGGTAAGTTTGCACGATAAAGTTAATTTTCTGTAAAACTACAAATAACAAGCTAGGTTATGTGTTTTAAAATGTAGTTTATGGCATAATCGTGTCGTGACGCATTTGGAGACAAAACTTTGTAACGCAACACAACCAAGGAATTCTAAGGCCATAACTTTAAACCACCAAAAGGAACTTTAAGGTGGGGAAGATTAGAATCTTGGCATATTAAATACTTTTCGTATTGTTTTGAATGTGAAATGATTCATGGTTTTGTAGCACAACAGCAACGACGGGGAAATGGAATGTTTTATGTATTGTATATGGGTAGGTACTAGATACTAAGGTTAAGGAACATTCCTTTCAGTCATCAGAAAGGAATGTACCTTTGTTGGAGTTAATTATAACAAACAATTATTATCAAGCTTTAAACCGAGAATAGTAGGATTAGCAAGGCGATGTGGACGTAAACAAGTATCCCTTTTTTTGGGCCTCACAGTTAAATAATAGAAACATGCCATGATTTACTTTGCCTTTGAGATACTTTTTTTAACGATTAGAAAAAAATGAACTATTTATAAATAATAATGATTTTCATTTATTTCTCACATCAATTTAATAATTTTTTTTTTTTTTAAATCACCAAAATTTTAATTCCGAGTCCCGGAACTTTACATACTCGTAGGTTCAGTACAACCGTAATTCTAGACCTCAGAAACATAGGGACGATATACTTCAGAAGGATTTAGACGTAAGTGCCAGTTTACGATGAAGGTACATACGACAAAATAAATGTTTCTGACATGTAATGGTATATCCGACGTTATGCTTCTGAGCTCTAGAATTATTTAATACGCAAAGTAATACTTGTAAATGATAATTGACATAATACCAAGCGCGTGTCTGTTAAAAGGTCAATTTGCTCCACGTATTCAATGCGACTTTATTCAGCTTCACTTTATTACGACAATAATGTGTTTATCTTAGTGATAATTATTGGAGGCGAAATAAAGTGCTTTATAAATGCTGGTTTATTAAGAGATCTAATCGAAAGGCGTAGTTAATGGTAACTACCATGATAATGATATTATTTGAATTCGTAATTGATTTATGTTTTGTTGAAGCGATTTTTTATAACTTTGTGAACATGTCACATTTGGACTTGGATTTTCAATTACTAATACTACTACACAATATGTGGTGTAGATAAATAGCTATAATTTTTAGTATTGGTATAATATAATATATAATAATTGTTTTGTAGAACTGGACAACTTATTTCTAGTTCATATTTGTGTAATGATAAGTACCTATTGTACAAAATGAAAGAGAAGTATTTTGATGAATAACTTCCCGGCTACCTTACGAAATACAATTTATATAATATGATTTAAGCATGCATAGGGAGGGACACAGGGATATAGGGACAGAGAAAGCGACTTTGTTTTATACTATGTAGTGAAGTAACAAAAACGTATAGGTATGTACTGTATGAGGACAAACCATGATTGAACCATTAAACATCTTTGAATATTTTACATACAAAGATGTAAACTAATCATTTACTAACAATTCTATCCTCTCATCATCGTTCCTTCTTAGAACAAATTAATCACTACATAGTAAAACGTGCGTGGTTTTTTCCAACGTGCAGTTGGAATTTCGGTTGATGATAAACCGTCGCCGGCATTATTGAAAATGAGCGTCATTTAAGACCCGTTACAAAAAAGAACCCCAAAAAATATACAACTCGTTTCGATATTCGTGAATCCGGTTTGCATTGCACTAAGGCCAGGGGCATGAAATCAGCGGCTTGCGGGGCGACAGGCGGCGCGGGCATTGTTAGACAGCGCCCCACGAGCTATGCATGCCAGTCACACAAAGACCGCGCTGCAGCGGCTGCTGCGGCGCGGCGACGATTGACGTCGCCCCGCTAGCCGCCGTGATAGTGGCCGCACCCTAATATTTAAAATTTTCTGCTTGTTTGTTTAGTTTTTAACCGACTTTGAAGATGGGGTTAACAATCCGGCCTCGGACGTTTAGGACTCAAGGACGATGGTCTCATTAAAATTTTGGCCATAAACGTAATACACATCATTTGGGTTTTTTTTGAACGAATGTCTTTCCGAGAACAAGTTTCTCATAAGGACATTCGTACTACTATACTATTATTCACGTTCAATACGTACTGTTGGAACCGTGGCTAGAATTTCTTATATAAATTGATACAGTGGCCTAGCCACTCCACTGTGGGTTCAATAAAAACTCTCTTCCAATATTATCGATTTGGCTTATTTTAACAGACTCAAGGCAAACTTAAACGTCCGTCCAAAAAAGGGTATATTTAAGAAATTGCATGCATAATTTAAAATATTTAGTGTAAAGGTGCAAGTTGGAAGCGGGCGACGTGAGGCGGCGGCGGCCGACGACGTGTCGCGGCGATATTACTGGTTTGTATGTATTTCTATGAAATTCCCTTCGCAGTTAGCGACATGAAGCTAGCAACGCGTTTCATACAAATACATAGAAACCAGTAGTGTCGCCGCGACACGTCGTCCGCCGCCGCCTCACGTCGCCCGCTTCCAACTTGCACCTTTAGATGTTAATTAAAAGATTTAACTATTGTGCAGAGAAAGACCGAAAATTTTATTAGATGTAGCTCTAGATATGATATCCTGGTATTTCCTAACTGATATAACAATTAGCCGGGTAGTGATCACATAGCCATACTTTGAACTCTATGGGCTTATAATAAAAATCAAAACGAATATATTCTAAATATACCTTCTGCCTGCCGTGTGATTCCCGGCTTAGAATAGACCACCTCATAACTTCCCATGGGTATCATTATAAGCGACTAACTGATATACAGCTCAGCATACAGCAGTCGATGGGCAGCATCATCTATCAGCTCCAAGTTACCTACCATTTTACTGCTAACAATAATCCGTCTGGCAAGTGTGGTGATTATGGCGATATCTCTCAACAACTCTGGCTTGCAAATATCAGTTAATAGGAGGTCAGCAGTGGACGTAAACTGCTGCTGCATGACTAAGGAAAATTTTGATATACTTTGCTAGCATTTGTACTCTTGAGCAATCATAGTTACGAACATAGATATCAGAGGATGTGCATTGTCCACCCACGCTTCGGCCATGTCGGTACCGCTAGTTGACTAGGTCCATATTAATATAATGTTGTTGGTTTTTTCTAGCTATTATGTCGAGACCGACTATGAATGATGATACTATGTAGCGATAGTACGATAGGTAATGGCAAAATAAAAATACTAAGAACTAGTGGTCCGATTAGAAAAATTCTTTAAGTGTCAAATAGTCCATTTATTGAGGAAGGCTAGACTATAAATAATTATGGAGTTACACGGGTGAAACTGCTTGCGGGAGGTTATTAACAGTTATATACATACGGCATTACAAGTATCTGACCATATATGTATCGTCATATTGTCTGTACAATAACTCTTTTATAACCGCGCCTTTTATAACTCTTTTATAAAGGTTTCTATTGTTCATTTTAAGTGTTGTATCCCCTGAGGGTAATTTTTGAAAATCCTTCTTTAAGATGGCTACATTATAATAACCATCTGCGTAGCAAATTTCGGCGCAATCCGTTTAGTAGTTTGAGCGGTGTGTTAATAGATCAATCCTTCATAGATCATCATCTTCAAAGACTTTTATAAATTTATATATCAACGTTAAGATAAATGAACACGTTATTCTCAACCAATTTTATATCCAGTTCTTATGTCACAGTTACAGCATCCTCGCTATAAATAAAACTTGTTAGGAATACTACGGAATTAATCTGCGTGTTTCCTTCCATGTGATCCTTGTTTCTGGCTTCCTCAATGTAATCACTGTACAAATGATTCACCGTATCGAAGTCAAGATCAACGACCCGCGGCCGCAGCAAATTGATACTTCTTTGAGGAAGTTTAAGTTTCCGAGAACCACAAAAAGATAAAAAACCCTACCGAACTCTGAACGGAATCACGATTTTCATCATGCTTAAATGAAACAATGTTTTGGGCGTTCAATCTTAAAGTATTTCCGTGGTTAACTGTCTTTAGGTATTGCTTTTGAAGTCATTATTTTTTATATATTACGTTTTTCAATATAGGTACCCAGTGGTTTTTTAGTCGGCACTAATTATTGGCAGGACGATTAACCATCAGTTATACTACATCAAAAATTTTTACAGACGGGTTTATCATTTTTACAAAAAAAAATTGTCCTCAAGGAGACTGCAATGATAAATGTACATAGCTAAAACGAATCTAATGCTTCGCAATAAAATATAATTTAGCTGTAGGTACGAACAGGCGTCCCTAACACAGGCTCGAAGTCATAAAAAGTAATCAGTATTTTTTTAATGCAATTGCAATATACCTAGATTGATTGACAAAAATAAATAATTTCGCTGATTTATAGAGAAAAGATAGGCTGATAGAAAAAAATCGATGTATAATATTTAATTTTTTTACGAAAATTAATTTTTAACTTTCTGCAATACATTTAGCTTTAAGCAAAATTTTATTTTATTGTTTTGTGTTAAAAAATCTTTAATCTTATTTGTAATCAAAATACATGATACTTATGTTAAAAGGCAAGCATATACTTTTATACAACCTTACATAACTCAGTTTTCAATACATTTTTAAATAGGCTTTTTCAATTATAGAAATGGTAAGTAACTGCAAACATAAAAGTATCTCTTGTTACTCATAAAACATTACCATTCCACTAAAAATGTTTATTTTATGGTAGATTGTTTAGCTTTATGGTGCTTGTCTATAATTATCCAACAATAACTCAAGTTACGATGTGATTTTATTCTTACTAGTTACTTGGTATAGCAAAGATTTTACGACATAATATAATAACTATTTTCTTGGTATTTTAATTAGTACCTAACAATAATCTTTATATATAAGGTACTTTATACAAAATGTATAAACTTTTTCCTTTTTTTTTCGGACGGACTTTATGTAGTTAGCTAGAAGGCTTTTGCTACTACACCGGTCGTAAAGGCGCGCAGAGCTCCTTCGCAAAAGGGTAACCCCTTTGGGACTGGGACCTCGGCTCAGGGCATCTCTTTAACATTGCGATAGGGAAGAAATTTCTGTAAATTTATAAATTTTGGTTCACATTTTTTTTTTCTTAATCAATCCTCATCTCGCTGTATTCCGAGGAGTGCTGATAGCACAGCAACAATTGGGGACTAGATGAGCACAGGGTGTGGATACATACGCAATTCGATGACGCCTGAATTGACATTTGATTTAAAGACGCATTCTCTATGGTTTGCTGTCACAAGAACAATAAGGCCGCATTAATTGTTAACAGGGACGTCTTAATTCAATTCTGTTCTGTACATGACCTTTACTATTACCTATTACTAAACTGCTCTAAAGTCTGTTTTTAGTCCTAGTATCAAGTAGACTTTACGCCTATCGTAAATAGCCTAATTGATTTGTTATCCTATAGCCTATTAACGATTGTTGAACATTTATTAAGCTTAGGAATTAGGTGAAATCTATGGCTCCATGTCGCTACAGTTATTGAGTTGGGGACTAAGCTGTATTAAGTTGATAAATCTATGGTTGTTGGCATATCAAATGGCTAGGCATTAGTTATGTCTTTAAAAGGAGCTTTAAAGGCGCATAATATAAAATAGAATATGAAGCAACCAAATTCAAATGACATCGGATCTAATGTCGTGTCACTTCCCAATCTCATTGAAGCCAGCATGCTTCAACACAGTGCCATGTGTCATTGTGTTGTCATTTGGATAGATATAGAATTATGTTATTTATGTCTGGCAACTTACTTCGTTTCGATTTTACTTAAAATCTTAGTGGTTAGCATATTATTATAGTTAATCAGTCTGTCTACTTCCACTGCTGAACCATGGGACTCCTCTTAAAAAAACCTTGGCAAGGCAGGGTCGATGAGGGATTTTGCCTTAATTACCACGCTTGGCAGGCAGATTGGTGATCGCAGTAAGATAGTGAGTATTCTAGTGTTAGACGCTGCTGCTCATCCATCACCTGTATGACTTTAGTCGCCTCTTACGACTTCCATGGGAAGACATACAAGACATACAAGTATGAAAAGTTAAAGATTAAAATCCTTTTATTCATACTCATGAGTTAAGCTCACCCATTTGTTACCTCTCTACTCAACTTTGTTGTCCTATTTTCTGTGTGCAATAAAACACTAATCATTTACTACATACTTTGTTATAAAGGCATCGAAAGCTATAATAACATCAATGTAAATGCAAATATAGGTTACGAAGAATAATAATCACCATCGCATAATTGAAACAACAATTATGACAATTGAAATGCAACTCCACAATAATAATTCGTAGAACATTCAAGGACAAAATTGTATGAAAGTGCTACACAAAGTTGTTGGTCACTCAATGAGCCTAGATAGGTAGTCTATAAAACAGATTGGTAACAACGTAATGAACAGGTCAAGGTGGTACGTAAGATACATTATGTCGCGCCTTAATGTCTAACTGACCAATCCAATGCGATTGAGAATTAATTCTTATTACTACGACATTAAGAATCTGTATTACGTAACACTGAAAGGGTGGATAGTCTACTTATGAACTATTGTGTTTGTTTCTAAGTTAGTCACAGTTGACAATCCCCGCAAACAACTATTTAAATTTAGAATGGAACAGTCGTTTCCCTAAATGCTTTCTGGAGATTAGAATTGGAAATAATTGTGTCCATTAGGCGGGTACTCAATGTTATCTGGTTCTAAAAAACGTCAAAACTATTTATCTCTATAGTTTTAATGCTTAAGCTATTTTAAGACTTACAGTAATTTTATAAATAAATAAAAATCATTTTTATTTACGTAAACCAATTACAGGCACTTGTAAATAGTCAAACATTAATTAGAAATTTTAAATTGTTACCTATAATTTATTTATATTGTTCTTAGCGAAGCAAAATTCTTGTTCTGTATTTATTATGCCATAATAAATATTATTATTTGGGTGGACCATGAGCATTTAACGACGGACTCGCTTTAATGCTACCATCGAATCCAATGCGCCCCAACTGAGAAGATCCGGCGAAACAAACTCAGTGGGTTACTGTACCATCAATTTCAACACGGCCCATAAGATGGTCCGGCAAAACATACTCAAATGGACGGGGATTTGGTCCAATATTTTCATTTATTTTTAGTAGGCATACACATGTATTGCTCAACCGGTTGACTTGTCTACTTATTGTGTATATTCCGTGGACTTCAACATAATCATCATCAGCCCGTATGACCTCCACTACTCATGATGAGTCTTAAAAGCAAATATGCAAGACTTAATGTGAGATTTATAGCTCTAGTCTAATAAATTGACATTAGATCCATGTCATGTGTCATGTCATCATCATCACATCAGACTATAGACGTCCACAGTTGTACATAGACCACCCCAGTAGATTTCTAGTGGGAACGATTGCGATTTCGAATCCATTGGATGCAACCAATCCAATGGATTCCTGCTACGATCATTATCCTTATGTATCTTCCTTAACAAATTACCTATTAAATGTATTAATGTATATATATATATATATAAAGTATTTATTCATATGTATATACATTTATTTATTTTTAGATGTGTATATAGTATAATTTAGGTATATATTGAACTTATTGCAATGCACCTACCACATCGTCTTTGCACTACCTAAGGTCGACTGGTAGAAATGCCTATGGCATTAAGTCCAAGTTATATTGTGTGCTAAAGTTTAAATTAGAGATGGGCCGACTATAGTATTTGCCGACTAACCGACTAGCCGACTAATCGGTTTTCAAAATGCCGATTAGTCGGCCGACTAATCGGCAATGCCGATCATTCTAATACCTACTTGTCGGAGGTGTTCGGGCTTTTTCGTTATTACTCGGCTTAGTCATCGCGCGGCCGCTGAGCTTAATTACTGATAGTGCAGTTATTGAAGCGTTATTGGTCCGAATATTTTTACTGTGAACCGATGTGCATGAAATTTTGGAATTAGGCTCATCTTACCCTTAACTTCAAAAGTGAAAATGATCTGAACTCCGCACCCACCCTGGGGGAGGATGCCACCCCTTCTCGGTGGTGTAATTACTTTTTTCAAAATAACCTCGGATATCGATAGAAGGCCTAATTTTAAGAAAAACATGTTCTATAAAGTTTTTCAAAAAACCCAATACTTTTCAAGTTATTGACAATTGAAAATTCGGAATCTTTCACGTTTTTCATTGGTTTTTTGCAAATATCTCCAAAAATATGCATTTTAACGAAAAATTTATGATGAACAAATTGTAGCAGGTAAAAAACTGAACAAATCGGTTTTTTATAAAGTGTTCTAAGTGCAATATTAAGCTAGATATTAAAGATCAAAGCCGGTTTTTTATTTCGTCTGAAATTTAATCGATGTATTCAATGCCATCTAGCGGCGAGCAGATACATTTTATGCATTCTAATGAAATAGGGGTTTGTAGTGCTTGAAATAAGCTTTAAAATGAGTACTGTTAAAAGTCTTTTACACGTAAAGTGAGTGAGCTGTAATGCAAATAAGAGGAACATCTAATGGTTTTTTCTTTTAAATCAATGGTTTTCATAAGTGCCATTTCCACCAAAATTAAACTTAATCGTATTCCGTCTAGAATTAACTTTAATATAAAAAGTTTGATGGATTCTAGCAGTTCGGCTGCTTTAGGACACATATTTTTTAAAAAAATCTCGAATTAAAGAAAAAAAAAATTTTCGAATTTTACAAATACCATTTTCTTTTTATAATATCTCAAAAATGATGAATGATACGTATAATGATAAAAAATATAGGTCTCTGACAAAACATATTTTTATTTCATTTTTTTTGTCACTCAAAAATTGACGGAGATAATAATATGATTGTTTAAAGAGCGTGCGGCAGCGCAATCACAGTCTCTCGCGAGCCCTCTGACCCTTCACCGTTTTAAAAAAAAAGTTTTTCACTATATATTGTAATCTAAAGTTGTAGCTCTTTTAATTACCTTTAAAATGGTTTTTTATAAGTTGTGATAGAATTAGAATTGAAGGAGTTATGGTCCAAAAACGAATCGTATTCTAGCGATAAAATTTTTAGCGGTTTTTTACACCCCTTAAAAATAATAGGCAGAGCTCAGATCATTTTTACTTTTGAAGTTAAGGGTAAGATGAGCTTAATTCCAAAATTTTATGCAAATCGGTCCACAGTAAAAAAAATCGGAGGTAAGACCCTATTTTTTGCTTCAATGACTGCACAATGACTGATTAATACGTTCCTATGTTGTAACTTTAGATAACTACTCTAAGTTATGTTTAGAAATTATAAAACGAGTACAAATTATTTATTTTATTTCATTTGTTGTGCGCCGATCATAATCGGCATATTTTGCCGAATAGTCGCCGACTAGTCACCGACTATAAACGATGCCGAATAGTCGGCTTTCCCGACTAGTCGGCCCATCTCTAGTTTAAATATATAAATACAATGAAAAAATATCCTGGCTGAGTCTAGCGCTTCTAAACTAACATACTAAGACACTTTTATTCAAAAATACCGTTATTAAATATAAACAATCGAGATTTTATTTTTAAGTATCTATACATAATTATGTAAAAGTACAAGTACTGTATAAATAACGGTTAAGAGTGAATCATACTAGTATTACGGTTCGGTGCATAATGCAACGTAATTAGCTAATCAGGAAAATATATATAATAATGTATGACGATGACAACTTATAAACTGGTCGTTTAAGTGATTTCAGATTATGTATTATAATGTAAGAATAAATACATTCCTATTGCCAAATTCATTTTGTCTGATACTAATGTTATAAAGAGGAATGATTTGATTGTTTGTTACAATTAAATAGGCTCCGGAACTACGGGCCGATTTCAATAATTATTTCTCCATCAGAAAGCTTCATTAAATTATGATGTTCCCACAGGAGCAGGAGCTACGCGGGAAAAATCGCGCATCGCAAGTTAGTGAAAAATATTTTCAGTACACAAGACATCCCAAACTTTCGACTTTAATTTTTTAAATCAGTATTTATTCGAGTGAAACATTTCGTAAACACAAAGTTTGGAACATTACCAAGTACTGATTTTACATTTTCCTTAACAGTTGTTTGACATTTATTTGGATGCATACAGAACAAGATCTTTCGTGTAGTTTGTACAATTTGACCTATTGAAGACTTAGGAATTCTCTAGATTGTTGCCATTACAGATTTACGTTAAACTACACAATCGTGCTTCTAAATTCCAACAAAGTTATTGGTATGGATTAAATTTTATATTACAATTGGATTGTTACCATAATTTTTAGCGCAAACTTTAAGGCAGTATTCTAGAATGTCCGGTCATGAACTCTAACGCTTCATGATGAATATCAATGAATGTTATTATGATTCATCGATATCTTATTTTGCGTTTATAATATTTGAAATTGCTATTGTGTGCAATATTAAGGTGCTTTCAATATATTATGCCTTCCCTTCAACAGCTGCTAATATCGTGTGTAATTACGTTAGTGAAAAAAACTATCTTCACTTCATATTATTATGGAGGGTATACAAATATGAAAATGAAAATGTACTAGGTACCAATGATTACTAGGGTTATTATTAGGCATACATTTCCTATGTTATTGTTACTGTATTAAATAAGCTAAATTAACTTAATAAATTTGCATATTTCAAATGATTTTTTTTGGACATTAATCGTATCGTACATAAGCAAACCCAAATATGTTTATTAAACCTCATTTATTATAACCTCTGTATAATAATAAAGATCAAATAAACATATACAAAAACCTTTTGAATTTAGTGGAAAAAGGATTTTTATAATTTCTAAAAACTGAGATGGTTAATTTTACTATAATGAAAACATCATTATTGTAAAACAAATAATTTTACTTATAAGTTTTGTAATCTAATATTGCAAAATAAAATTATGAAAGGAAATGCGTTAAATTGTAAATAAAGCCCATCTATGCAAGTATACGTAGGAGTCTATACTAATGGTAACCACTTAAACTACACAAATCTTAATTTTTGATGAATGCTTTAGAAAACTTTGGGCAATTCATTCGCAATGTCGAAACATTTGACATATTACTTCATATAACGACGACATCTGTCTAATCTCAAAGTAAGATCTCAACAATTGTTTAAGTACACCATTTATAATGCGTAGTACCAATTCTATTATCGTAATAACTGGTCCATAACACGACGGCAAGTAATGTCATTCAGCGAGTTACACGACTAAGTAGGTCTCAACGCCCTTGCTGATCGCTCCAGTCTCCGTATTGAATATCATTGTTAATACATTCAATAGATATCAAATCATGTATACAACTTAAAAATAAATAGGTACATTACATGCAACAAAAATATAAACTAGAACTGAAAGTAACTTCAAAAATAAATAAAAAACTATTCTAAGTGTATGCTACTGGAAGCGTTCCCACAATACTGGCAGCATTGTCTCGTTGAATAGCAATGCTTAATAATAATGCTTGCTGTGCAAAATACATAGCAGCAATCGGGGAGCGTGTCGCGTTAACAAGTAGGTACCGCTGCGAGGTTCTTTTAAATTAATTCCCAGTCCCCACGGCTTCAATATTTCTACGTCAAAAGGCACAAGCCCATTACCACTATCAAGGGTATTGTATTATCTATTACATTTCAATAGCCATTGAGATTATCCGCCAGGTATCGAAGTGTCAAGGAGGTTTTGGGTCTTTTTACCTGTTTGCTTCTTGTTTTACAATGTCTCGTTTGTCGAATAAGGCCGAGTCATTGTCGGGTCAAGGCACCCGTTTTAACGCTACTTTAGTGGGACATACAAACAGAACCGTGTAGCAAACAGCTTCCTTTATTTCTTCTGCCAAGTCACGTTCGAACCTGAATGGTGTTTCGAAGACGATAAAGGTAACAGAATGTTAAAATTTTCTTAGCTTAGGTGGCTACCTAGTTCGTGCCTATTCCTTGTTTGTACATGGGAAAAGGATGGTAAAAGTGGTATTGGATGGTAAAAATGCCTATTGCATTTGATGAGATTACTACTGAATCATCAAAATATTATTAAACCACGTTTTACTGCAGATGTGCTTATTCGTCAGTGAACGCAATGCGAAGACACACATAAACTTTATGATACAGAACATATAAGAAAACGAGAAATGCGCATCACGTAAAAAAATATTTATTTTTCGATTAACACGATTTCATAATTGAAACTTTGGTACATGATACGATCACCTTGTTAGTTTTTATTAAACAAAAAAGTACTAAATAAATATTGAATCAATTTAGCACCCATTAAACTGTAGGTACCTACGTAAAGTTAGATTGTCTGTTGTAATTTGTCAATACAACAACACAATAAAGCACCCAGTAGGTACATAATATAACTTTCTTCAACTTGTCACAGCTGCAATAAATGCAGTTGTATATTCAAGGATATCTGGTAACCATTCTCGGGCTTCCTGATTCCTGCCGCAGTGTTACGAACGCGTTGCTCAATAAATTGCTTTTAACTTACTGTTAAAACGGAGGTTTTAACGATTTCCTTATAGTGTTAACTACTAGTTCTGTAAATATGTATATAGCTACTATTAGTAATGCTGATTTATGTAATGGTAATTTTAGTTACTTGCTCATTTTTACTCGTAGGTACAAGAAAGAGAGAAGATAAAAATATATTCTCAATAATGTAGTGAAGTTACTAATGATATAGGTACTTAATCAATGTACTAAAGACAATGACTGAAATAATTATACTATTGATGCCATTCTAGGTCTACTATAACATTGTTTAATCTAGTATATTATGCACATCAGTGTGAGTAGAAAAATTGTCATAATATGCTACGGAAGATGTTTCGACCTTGCATTTATAATGCGATGAATTATAGATAAGATTACGTTGCTTTTTTCTGAAACATATTTAAAAACTTACGATATTTTGTATATATTTATTAGTTGCAATAATATTACTAAATCAATTTGAAATTAAGAAAAATACGCATATATACGCAATGGTAGCCGCGGCCGGTGCAAGTCCATCGCGCAATGACATCTTTTTTGTTTCTTGTTCTACTAAACATACATTACGCTACTTTTCTCTGACTCACACGTAACAAGTTTCAAGTTCAATCAGCAAACGACTTAAGTAACCTACTTTATTCACTCAACTCTCTACACTGTGGTATTACCGCAGAATTACTATGTATTATAGGTATTCCAGATCAATGACGTACGCAAACTGCGCGTAAAGGTATGCATGAGTCATAACTTCTTTTTGTTTCTTTACTCGATGAAGCTGGGAATTCCCACGAGTTTATATAGCTTCAGGCTTCGATTTCAAGTTCGTAATAAATATAAGGTTTATTTAATGACCGCAAACCTATATTTTTATTTAGATTTGCGGAATAAAATACGTGTTTAGATGTGCATAAATAAAGTTACAAACAGTTTAATGTGCTCGTAACTGATTATTGATTGGTTCATAATGAAGCATTGGAGGTTACGAGACTGATGACAGAAGTTGATATTCTGAACGCGTACTGAGTACTAAAGTACTTATATATCGGACTAGTACATTCGTAATACGCGATTCTTCAAAGGTAAAATATCTTATAGTACTAATTTAATCACACCGACACTTCTAAGGCAAGTGACTGGGTAGTTGATATTTCCCGGCATTCTAATACAAATCAATAACGTTGAAGTGTCTGTTTGTAATGAAATAATAACAGGTTTTTACTAAACGCATATGAATGTTATAAAGGGTACTCATAACAAACACGATTTAATTATATATTTGTCTTGTATTCCGCCTTATCTCTAAAACATTAAGTACCGATTAAGACGGGACTTTACTCGTAGAAAGCTAATGAGGCTATTTTTCACAAAACGGCATTTTCTTTATTGCATGCGGATTAAGTTGTGGGCAGAGGTTTTTGTTTTCGGATTGACATACGTAGGTAGCCACGAGGCTTTTGCTACTTCACCGGGCATATAGGCGAGCAGAGCTCCAGCCTTAATAAATGGTTTAAAAACTACAAACTAAGCAACCTGCGCAAGAAAGCGCCCCCTGTGGGGCTTGGACCTTGACTCAGGGCGGTCGCGGGCGATGAGATTGAGGAATTATAACTTTTAGTATTTAAGGGGTGTTTTGTGCAACTGTCGCTCTACTTTACAGTTCGCGGGCCTCTCGGACTTCGGGTCCACGAGGGCATCGGATGGTCGTGGGCAGAGGCTTGCTAAAAATAATTATGAGAAAGCTACGCTTACTTCTGAAGAATATCTAATATTTAATTCATGCTCATGGGTGTAACCATTCTGATAAGATGGATATTATTTATAATACTTATTGCTAATTACGATTAACTTGTCACACCACACAAACACAGCTTTCACGATTGGTATGTTCTAAAAACCATATTTTATAGGGGTCATTGAATACCTTATCGTAAAAAGACATTCATTAATGCGACATGGTGGCTATTGCGGCTGATTGCTTAAGGAAAACTGTTTGCAGTAAAATTCGTGGTAGCTTGGCTGCCAGCCAATACTGCATCGCACCGCCTAAACATGTATACATATATGCTACTAATTAAAAGCTCCCGTAGACAAAGCAATGATGCATACAAGAATATTTTTTTTTGTTACGTAAAATACAGGGAAATCAGTTTTTGACAATCAGTTGAGAAATATTGATTTGTGACTGCACCGAAGGCTTAGTGGTTACGGTAGTTGCTTCTGAGACCTGGTGTTATGGGTTCGATTCCCACCTGTTACAATTATATTAGTGTGAAACATGAGTAGTTATTCTGAGTTTTGTTGTGCTTTGTGTACGTGAATGATGTGTTTGTAAAGTCTCCCTTGTAAAACACAGGGATTTATTTCCAACGTGAGAGTTGTCTTCTTTAATTAAAAAAAAATTGCGCAATATTTGTGCAGTATAGGCATATTTTTACACAACAGCAATGTTTATGGCCGAAGACTAATTTAAGTCTAAGCGTCTGAATTTATATCGTGGGACTAGCCATGTGTTGACCTATTTTTTCAGTTAACTTTCTTTATTTTATACTCTTTGTAGGCAAAACATATCTACAGTATTTCGTTGAATTAAAAGTATTTTTAATTTTAGTAAGTCGGTAGATTTTATTTGATGCTTTGTTTATTGTTCGATAGTATTTTTTATAGTAAAAGTAATCAATGAGAATGAAACTTCAAGAAATTGTTGTTATTATGAATTTTAAATACATTAATCAATAATATTTCTTAATCCTGTTGAGTCATTGATGAAAAATAACATAAAACGTAACGAACAAAAATCGTAACTTCGGTATCTACTTCAGATACCAATCTAAAAATAAAGGTTCATCCACTGGTTTATCAGTCTTCAATCGTTAGTGTCTTATGTCACAATGCGTAATAGACAAGCTTGCATTATTTATAGCTACTTAACTTGTTTATGATTCCGTTGTTTAGTACAATATACTTGGAAAGGACGCAATTACTTACTTACTTACTTAGAAATAAGTTATTTTGTTTTGCTTACTAACACGATGGATCACTTTTGTCCGAAAAATAAAAAATAACTATTATTAAATAAAGAATATTATAATTAATAAGCAAAACAAAGAAAATTATGTTTGAGGAAGATAACTACCACTAAGTTGAAATAAAAATAATTAGGCAAACCTTTTTTTTCGGACGGACATAATGCAGTTAGTCAAGAGGCTTTTGCTACTTCAATGGGCATACAGGCGAGCGGAGCTCTAGCTTAAATAAATGGTTAAAAAACTACAAACTAACGCAACCTGCGTAAGAAGGCTGTGTGACGTTGACTTCGGCTCCTGGCAGTTGCTGGCGGGGGATTGAGGGAAGTTGTTTTAAATTTTTAGGGGTATTTTGCGCAATTGTCGCTCTACGTTACAGTGTGCGGGCCTGTCGGACTTCGGGTCTATGAGGGAGGGCAGTTTTTAGCTAAACTAAGCTCATGAAATTCCTCGTACAACATCAGCTTAGGATGTTAAATCAGCCTGTTTTGTAGAAGGATTGGTTGCCACCACAAAATTGTAATTTCTGACCCATAACTTACGGCAAACTAGAAAATATTCGCGTTAATGGTAACCATAAACAGTTATCAATATATAAAAAATATTGTAGGTGACAACCATGATTTAGATTTTTACATACCCAGCAATACACTAAAACAGCTAGACAGACTGATTAGACAAAAATTTAGAAGAAGTTACAAGCGTTTATATAGAATTATTGTACTATCCCGTTCGCACACGGGAAAAGCGATACAAGTGCTAATAAAAGCGCGATAAAAATAGCTAGATAATCAGGTGCAGTAGGTTGATTCTGCAAGTTGATCACGATGGCGCCATGCACCGTAGCCTTGTAGTATAGGAATAGAATACGCGATAAGATTCGCGATCTACCCACAAGACACTGGGTACCGTTGCGCACATAGGTACAGTTTGTACATTAGAATTTATACAAATAAATATAATTGAAGTGTCTATTTGTAATGAAAAAATAACAGGTTTTTATGAAATGCATATAATTATATACAGGGTACTAATAACAAATACACAATTAAAAAATAATTACTCTGTATATTTGTTTATTTAGTTGACCGTACTTGACCCCGTCAAAATCGGGACTTCCACTGGTAGATAGAGATTTTTTTAAAGAACTAGCTTCCCGTGCCTCATATCTCCAGCGCAATTCCCGTTCCCGTAGGAACTTCATAATTAAATATAGCCTATAGCCTTCTTAGGTAAATGGGCTATCTAAGTCTCTAGTAGTTCCAAAGACTAGCGCGTAGGAAACCAACAAACTCTACAACTTTATGTTCTAGTAAGTTCTTGGCACTGACCTTCTATCATATTAATATATGTTAGCAAGTTCCAATTATGAAGTTACTACGGAGCCGGGAGTTACGCGGGTAAAACCGCGGACGGGAATCTTGTTCCTTATATTAATAGCAGTTTGATTATCTTTTCAATGTTGAAAAGTTCTGGAACATTGCCAGGAAAATATGGGTGCGCTTAATTCATAACAACAGCGTATGTTTGGATAGCGAAGAAGTCGATTGTTATTAGGTGGAGTGGTTGCGTCATCGTACAAGTAGTAAAAGACTTACTAACGAATCGAAACGGCATTTTTTTTTACTATAATGCAAAAATTACACAAAAAAAATATAAGGTATATTAAAATTTGTAAGACACGTTGTAGGTATCACATACACAAGAAATTGGTGTACATCACTACATAGTACAAAACAAAGTCGCTTACCGCTGTCTGAACCTGTGTCCCGGTATGCTTAGATCTTTAAAACTACACAACGGATTTTGATGCAGTAATATTTAATAGATAAATTAGTGATTCGAGAGTATTTTGGGATCCGTGAATCCATGAATATCATACCGCGCCTTACGTCCGGAAGGAAGTCTAGATACCTATTTATATTCATTTATGAATGTATATAGATCTGTGTGTTCATTACCTACCTATATGTACTTGTTAGTCGATCGGGTTACTTGTGTCTGGTTCGCGTGACGCGCCCACACATTACGTATCAACGTTATTGACGACTGACTTATTAATATGTGAATTAACTGCTACAATACAATTATGCGTTAACTGCAAAGTTATTGTTTATGACAACATTGAAAACTCTTCATCGTGATGATCATAAATATTGTGTGTTGGCGTAAATCGCGTATGTATGGTTGCATTTAAAAGAAATAAAGAATAAACCAACGACAATCAGAATATTGAAATTCGAGATTTAAAACGCCTTTCAGCAACAAAAACTAATAAGTAAAAAAAAACGTTATTTGTTTTTTTTAATGACACGAAATAGATTAAAACTTATTTAAAGTAGTTTCTTAGAAATAGGCCAGCTACAAAATCGTAAATAATTTTCTTTTGTAACGACAAATTGATATCCGTAATATTCGCTCAAGTTAAATTTCGAATGCTTTTTAACTTTACCAAAACGGAATTCAATCGACTCATCACTTAATTTCAGTTCAGAAACTGACCAATTTGTAACACAATCAACTGTTTTATTCGATAGTTAGTTTACAGTTTCGTCGTACGGTTCTACCATTATATATTTCAAACAATTCGTTTATACCTTACAGTTCATTACTAGCACTGAGGTTTTAGTTTTTGGTCACATAGAGTTGCCATTTTATCGTGTCATTATCATTTTAATTACTATTAGAGATATCCATCAATTCCAATTAAACCTAAAAATATAAGTAATTACAAACAATGTCCATATTTTGAACTGGTTTTGACTTAGTAACAACTTATTATTATATGGTGTGCAATAAATGAATATGAATATAAGGAAGATCAGTAAGAAACGAGAAAACTTAATTTAGCAGATGCACAGAAAGTGCAAGCCAAGCATCTAGACAGACTACTAAAACTTGGTGGGAGAAAAATAAATCGCTGATCTCTTTTGTTAGCATAAGTATATCTATAACTCCGTAGCGTAGCGGTATAAATCACACTTTCAGTCTCGTGGGTAGTGGGTTCAATCCGCGCGCCAAACAATAAATCTTTGTGTAAAGTCTAACATTTCTTTCCGGGTCTGGTTGGTTGAGGGACTATCCAATGTGCCTCGGAAAATACATTAACCCACCTGCCAGCGTGGTGACTGTGGAGGCCCATGTTCAGTAGTGGACAGTATACGGACTGATGACCATAATAGCCTATCTTCAGTACTTTTAATACAGACGAATTATACAGAAGGTTTAGCCTTTAAGCATTCTGCGGGTATATAGTTAGCCACAAGTCTTGTTATATTACCGGACATAAAGGCGAGCACGGCTCCGCCATAAGTGTTGTAAGAGTTTTCTCATATAATATTTTAACAACATAATGGTCAATTCAATCAAACAGTCTTCAAGTACGTAGTGATCAACTTTGGTATGTAGGCCCCAGCCTAAGATATAGAATGAATAGATGTGAATGGGACATACCAAAGGTTTTATTGCAAACTAGAAATTTATTAAGAATATCGTCGAGCATTTGGCTTTTGTTATACAAATGTAATGTAACAGTACCGCTTGATTCTGATTATTTGCTGTGGTATGGGGTTAATATCAAATCTATCGGTTACAATACATATATTCATATATGTATATCTATATATATAAAAGAAAGTCGTGTTTGTTACAACACTTATAACTCGAGAACGGCTGGACCGATTGCCATGGTTTTTGATTTGTTTCCGTCCCGAATAGCAGAATACAGTTTAAAAACAAAAGAAAGTCGTGTTAGTTACACTATTTATAACTCAAGAACCGCTGAACCGATTTGGCTGAAAATTGGTAGGGAGGTAGCTAAGAACTGGGAGAAGGACATAGGATACTTTTGGGTAGGGGTAGGGTAGGGTAGGGTAGGGGTAGGGTAGGGGTAGGGGTAGGGTAGGGTAGGGGTAGGGTAGGGGTAGGGTAGGGGTAGGGTAGGGGTAGGGTAGGGGTAGGGTAGGGGTAGGGTAGGGGTAGGGTAGGGGTAGGGTAGGGGTAGGGTAGGGGTAGGGTAGGGGTAGGGTAGGGGTAGGGTAGGGGTAGGGTAGGGGTAGGGTAGGGGTAGGGTAGGGGTAGGGTAGGGGTAGGGTAGGGGTAGGGTAGGGGTAGGGTAGGGGTAGGGTAGGGGTAGGGTAGGGGTAGGGTAGGGGTAGGGTAGGGGTAGGGTAGGGGTAGGGTAGGGGTAGGGTAGGGGTAGGGTAGGGGTAGGGTAGGGGTAGGGTAGGGGTAGGGTAGGGGTAGGGTAGGGGTAGGGCAGGGGTAGGGTATAAAAGTCCACCCGTGCGAAGCCGGGGCGGGCCGCTAGTATTTATATAACATAAGAAGTACATGTATTGGGGTCACACGAATAATGTCAACATTTATATTTACTTATTTTAAGGTTATTTCATCATAACCTTCATCATTAGTCGGTCCGTCCTGAACATGGACCACCTGCCGAGCATAGATTTTTCTAATCACCATGCTTTGTGATTTGGTTTGGTGACCGCAGCATTATGTTGTAACACACAAGGAAACACTGCTGCCCGTTCTCTGGTATAATAGATAATGTTATAACAATCGGGACCGACTTTACGTGCTTTCCAAGACACGGAAGGTAGGCCCTCAACCGCAGGACCCGGGAAAGAACTTAGAATTGACGCAAAGATTTTATGCCCGGCGTGGGGATCGAACCTACGATCTCCGAGACATAAAGCGATATTTATACCGCTACGCTACTGAGGTTTTCATCCATTTTTTATTATTTTACTAATGTGAATAAAATTTATGGATGTAAACATAATGCCAACGCAGGCAATTCATCCATTTGTAGGTAGTGTCATTGAATAGGTATAAAGAGCGTGCAAAAGTTGTTTCATGCTTAATATCACTTTGTCAAATACTTGTCATGAGTCCTATTAAATTGATTTTATGGTCTTCCGGGTAACAATGGCAACACCCAATTATATTTTTTTGCTATGATCACACTCAGGTGCCTACGTCATCGTAGTAGTCCTGAGGATAACCAACTTTTATTAGAAGGAATAGCGTATTTTAAAAGGAGGTAAATAAAGAGTGGGTAGTTAGGTACCTACAGTGTTAAATTTTTTTGGATAAATATTTGATAAAAAAATATTTTGGTACTTTCCGCAGCACATATAATTTTTTCATTGTTTTGAAAAGAATTGTCCGACTCAACATAGCTTTTCTCATTTTGGATCTATTTAAATTGAGCCTTGTTCTTTTCTTTCCGCCACTTCACATTGATAACTGAAAAAAGTGGGTCTATTTTGTTACTTACTTCAAGAATTTTCAGTTTTAAGGCTAAAATGTATTTGATTGGCTTCGTATAGATAGATTCTGTGAACGAACGCAGTATTTGGTGTACCCACAGGTTCCTAACGTCGTATGCTGTTACCTTGTAAACGATATGATGGGCGTAGATCATGTTTTCGGGACCAACGGCTTAACGTACTTTCCAATGTCCCTCCAGACCCGGAAAGATATAATATTACATTTATATTTTTCTACGAGCTCCGAGATTTAATCCTAGGCAGTAGGTATATTTAGACTTAATTAGTTTTGACCTTTATCACAAGCTCATAGAGATCAAAATATGGTGGTCGTTGTGATTACTGCCTTGCTGAGTGTTAAGGCTAGGTTGATATTGCCACACAATTATGACTCTAGAATTAGTCAAATTGACACATGACACTCCCAAGCAAACTCGTAGTAAGTACCAAGCGAATGACCACTGTTAGTTACTATGGCACTGCGATTGTAAAGGATATGTAATGAATGAAGGTTCTCTTATAATACTGCCAACTTCCAGTATTTACCTATGATGTTATTTAGATGATTCTTTCATAAAACCTTTCCAGACATTCAATGGACTACTATGATTGAAAGTAAACTACAAAAAGCACAATAAAAAGGTTTCGAAACACATACATTCAATCGCATTCAAAATTTTTTCGCAGCAAGTTGCTGAAAATATTACCTGAAGTTCTAAAAAATCATGAGATTGGTAGTCGTTTATGAGTGGCCCCTTCTTTAATATTCATGTAATCTGTAATAATATTAAAATAGGTACTACTAACTATAATAATATATAGCATAAGTAATATAGGCTATATTTAAATATGAAGTTCCCACGGAACGGGTGCTATACGGGTAAAACCGTGAGCGAAAAGGTTGTATATTATATATTGCTTACTTACGTGTTTTTTTTTTCATAAAACAAGTTACATCACTTCATTATCAGAAATAACAAATCAATAAAATAGTACCCAACTTGTTTTACGATTTGATACAATCTAAAATGGGTTGAACATTGCAATAGGATTTTATTGAAAGTACGTTTTATTACTTTTTTGTAATCGTTTAAATCGTAATGCTACCTACTATCAGAGAAACGAACGAAATAGCCACACAACAATTGGTCAGAACAAATTCAGGGAGTTCACATTAGGCCAATTCAATGAACCAATTCAGCTAATGGGCAAATTATTTTTGATGTATGGAAATATACTTCAGCACTTCTGATCGTAATCACAATAAATTAAATTAAATGGTTTTTATTAATGTCCTTCAATAATCTAATTTCATTCTGCCGGTGGCGCTGACAAACTCCTTTTTAATATTAAAATATTGTCAACATATTTTGGGTTAATATATTTTTATAGCACTTTATGTAACTAAGCGGCTAGACAATGTGACTGATTCTCTTTTATTATTTTTTCTTTTTAATTCTGGGTATAAAGAAAGTTTTGAAAAATCCAATGAAAATGTCAGACGAATTTAATGACGGTTAGCACCCGGCATCAACAGCTATTTTTTCATCATTCTAAGGACAACATCAAGGAATCAGTACTCAATCTACCTATATACTTATATAATAGAGAAATGTTTCGTATTTTTGTGTGAATGTTTGTTATGAACTAAAACTACTGGATGGCGTTCGATAATTCTTGCACCATTGGAATGCTAAATTATCCCTGACTAATATAGACAATATCTATTTAAAAATGAAGTGTTCAAGGGAGCGGGTGCTACCGGGCAAAACCGGGAAGCTAGATCATTATAAAAAGACATGAATAATAATAGTCCTAAAATAAACTCTAGATTCATAATAACAGATTGGTTATTTAGTGATTCGTTTAGTTTTCCGCTAAGTGGGTAGTACTCAGTTGGTTCTAAGCACTCATATCAAGTTAGTTGCTACAGAAGTGTAGACTAATTTGTCGTCTCAACTGACAGGACGCAACGGTGCGAAAGGCACTAAAATAAGTTACGGCTAATTCCCAAGTCCAGTCGATGGTGTGGAATGCTGCCTGGACAGCGTATTATGTTCGCTTATCCGTAGGGATTGCAAAACCGGCCCAAAATCAAAGGCAGTTTTATTATGCGGTTTTAGCACATAGAACAGGTTAAGTGCCATCAGATTTCTTAGTGAAAAATCAATCATATAGGTATGTTATTTATTTTATTCATTCATTAGTTATGTTAGACATGCAATGTATTTCATCGGACCAACTCGTTGCGCCGTGCAATGCGTTATGTAGTGAGTTGGGTACCTGTTATTCGGGCTTTTATAACTTGGTGTGTAAGATAAAAACACATAAAGTAAATAAATAAACTCAAAATGCTACTTTAAAACTCTCGATCGGTGCTGTCTGATTACTACACTGATAATACTGTCAGATGAAAGATTCTAAAGCAGTTCCTTTGTTTTATTTAATTTCTATTATAAGGAATACATAATTAAATTTCTTGGCAAACTAAGAGTTGAGGGGGTGAGGCCCTCTCAGGCGCGTACATCTCCGGCGGGTCGGATATAGTGACTCGGCATAGTGGTGTTAGTTTCTTGCAGTCCCTCCTGAGATATTGGAATGCTGATGGTAGTTGACTTACGGTGAAATTATATTGACTAACACTCATATTTTTTTATTTATTCGTCATAATGTTTTATTTATTATATTGGTCATCATAATGATGTATAGTAATTTTGTTAACAACTCAAATTATTGCCTACCCGTCTTCGCACAATACTTAAATTTTCTCGAAGATTTACATTATTTTGTCCCATACCACGCTATCTTAAGTAAACCTTAAGAATTCCTTCGTAACTCGCATTAGAAGTCCTTGAGATCATTGGAGAATCTCAAGCTGCGGATACTGGTAAATACCATAGACTTCTTAGATAAATCCTTTACTGCACAAACTATTCGTCTTTGGAATGCCCTGCCATTGGTAATTAATCCGCCTCAAGTCACAGAATCTAGCATCAAGTAAAGAACGACATATTGTCCATTACTCTTAAAATTCTTCTAGTTACTTACAAAAAATGGATCCCCTATTTTGTGTTTGTCAGGAGATGGTTCTTATGGAAGAAAAAATGATCAGCTATCAGCTAGTTACAATAAAACAATCACGACCGACAACATTACGACACTACAGTAAAATTACCTTATTGCGGTCACATATTAGTGGGAATAAAAGTGGTACCTCTTCGTTATAAATTAATTAATGCTTTAATGTTTAAAGTGCTTTTCGCTGAAACCAGAGGGTGGGCAGACAGCAGCCAGTATAAAAAGGTCCCCTAAACCTATTACATTAGCATTCAAGTGATGGACTCAGTCAGTTTAAACAGTCCAGGTTTAGTTGGTCGTGTCACTTGGATGAGTTTATGAATAGATCCAGTTCTTTGTCCAGACAAGACTAATAAGACAAATAATTGTGCGAAACGTTACGCTTGGCTGTTCTTGCATATAAAACGGTTGGCTAGTAAAATAGCCAGGTATATTATTATTATCATGAATTGTTCAATAATTTTAGTTGTCAATCTTTTCATGTATAGCAAATCGGTTTTACGTCAGCTTTTAAGTTGATTCGATACGTGAATACGCCTAATTATAATTACTTAATAAGATATTATGCGTGTGTGTTCCGTAACGAAATACATGACACGTGTCATTTTTATGTTATTAATTTTATCGTCAGTAGAACATAAAATGTATTACGTATTTGAACAAAGCTTTGAAAAATCTACTACATTAAATAGAAATAATGTACATATATTTTATGAGTCCATCAAAAGAGAATGATGTTTACTATCAAGGCAGAGATAGCATTTTCCGAAATAAAATAAAAACTAGAAGATATAGACATTTCTTTTAGTAGATACCTATTAATTATGCAGAAGTAAAATATAGTAATATTGAGGAATTTAGATTTGTCCTAAGAACTTAGTGAAACGAAGTGCATGTCGGGAGTGTTTAGTTATGGAAAAGTTTAAATTTAATAATGAAATTTGATGCTGATCATCAATGTTTATTACAAAAAGATCTATTTACCTCACACAAATATAATAGTATTGCTCTATTATATTCATTTTAAACGCGAATTTACTACTTATATGCAATTTACGAATTTGATTGAACGATTTTATAGTGAACTATGAATACAGATTTTATTATCTAACCAGTACTTAGAACGACATTCCTATAACGTTTGTCATTTTTCTTTCGAAGTCCCAGTTCCATTCAGTCAGTATTGACATTACCCCTTATATTATCTGCTGTTACATCATACTTTCTAATTTCAACATCCTCTTTTGTATCAGATAAAATTGAATGTATTCACCTTTTGATCTATTCGTTTGCCAAGTTCATTGTGTTCTGTGTACCTATACTTACCGGTCTATTGATTTAGCCTGGCGACAGGGGCGTGATTCAGGCTCAACGCTGTGCTAGCTATATATTCATTAGGGAATACTGTATAGTCAAGGACAAACCTCGCTTCTAGGGGAGTTAGGCTGGTAACAAGTTAGACTGAGTTATTCGAGCGTGTGGTCACATGCGAATGACGGCGGGGGTAGCGGGTGAAGGGAACGGGAGCTCGGCGTTCGCGTTGTTCGTAATTCACACGCTCGAGGAACGCTAAAGCCCAATATAGGTTCAACCTAAGTCAGGATGCAAAAAAAACAGCCGATTACCAACCGTGTGGAACACCCTCACTATTTCAAATTATAAAGAAAGTATAGTTGGATGGTGCATAATCATTCCGTAGAGGTTAATTACATAAAATTAACGGATAGGTTACATTCGGTCTCTAGTAATTACAATCTATGTAACGTATCTGTAATTAGCATCAAAAAGAAAAGTGTAGGTAATAGTTAGATAAACATTTGCAAGTCAATGCTCTCACCTATCACGTCATATTTTGGATTATAATAAGCTGGTTATTAAGTATTATTTATAATACCTATGTATGGGAAATTCATCGCTATTTCAACCTCCATTCAACCTCCATCGGCTATGCCGATTAGTTACTTTCACTAAGTAACCTGATTTACTTTCAAAATACATAATTATTGGATCCAATAAATTTATTTAAGCCTTGAACTAATAATTATCTAAAGAATTTAGCTGGCATTGGAAATCTACTAATACCAAATAAAAAGTTCTAACATTACCTACTGCGCTTTACATTCATAGAATACTCCCATCGTAATTAATATGTTACTTAAAGTGATGGGGAATTATAATAGGTTGTAATTATGATTGCATGCTTCAAAGTGAATGCAGGATGCCCATTTAATGGGGTTCTAATGATGAACATTTTATCTGCTAAACTAAGACTTTCGTCGTAATTTCGTTCGGTGGTTTTCTTTTTTCTTAAAACGGATGCAGTACTTTTCGCCTTTTGTTTCGAACGGACATTTGTGTAGGGTTTTGCTACTTCACCGGGTTTAAAGGCGAGGTTTACAGCCTTATTAGACGACACCCTTATACGGAATCATAGGTATATAGCGAGTAAATCGTATTAGAATCCTGTGGCACGATACCATAATAAGTCGATCTTAAGATCCCACTTTACAGTTTTCTATCACTTTTTTTCGAATCCCAGAGGAGACTGGATAAATAGAATTGGTCACAATTTGAAGGCACATTATGGTTTAACACACTGGTCGTAGATCGTTTTGGACAGCAGTGGAACCAGTTTGATAAATGATGTCATAAAGGACGTGGTCCTATTTATGGGACATGGTAAAGTAGATTTACAAGTACTAACCATCTCGTGGACCGTAATCAATCACGGTTAATAATTTTATTATGATTTATGAGGAATATGATCATAGCTTCTTCAAAGCTGACATTTCTTTTCTTCTGCTTGTTTTGCTTCCTGCATTTAAATATAGGTACATTATAATGCATATTTGTGGGATAGCCACGATTAAGCAAATCATGGCCAACCTAAGGTACCCATCACCATCCTAAACAGTCGTTCTTTAAAAGTTTACGTCCACTGCTGAACATGGGCCTCCTCTAAGTAGACCTTGGTGAACCAGGTCGCTGAGGGATATTGTCATAATCACCACGCTTAGTAGGCGGATTGGTGATCACAGTAAGTTGATAAGTGACCTTGATCTAATAAATGCTGCTGCCCATTCATCTGTCTTATGTCTCTTAGTCCCTTCTTACGACACACATAGGAAGATGTAGAGTGGAATATTCTAAGCTGGAAACCACACGACACAAACTTACCTTTAAACTTGCTTATAATGCTCATTCCTCTAGCTAGGTAGTAACCTACCTACTTTCTTTTAATTTTGGACCGTAGGTAAAGTAAAGGACATTAAGCTGAAAATTACTGAGACATGTCACTTTGAAGCTCTACACTGTTTTTCCTAAAGATTATTATTATTATTTATATTAGTTATATTATTGTATTAAGTACTGTACCTACTGGTGATCCTAATAAAAATATAATACATAGAAAGGCTTCTTAAGGTAATTTAAACTAAAACTATTATAGGTATATAAAATAGTAACTGTTCTATATTCTAAATCTATGCTATCTACAACATTCGACGTTCCCAGAATACCAACAGCATTGCCCCGTTGCAATAATATGCAATAAATAGCAATGCTTAATAAAAATCAATTTTATATAAACTAATATTAGATTGCAAAAATTGCGATGAAACTGTACCAACGTACAGTTGTTTCTATATGAAAGATTGTAACGTTGCTAAATTGTCGTTAAAAATTCAAATGCATTTCGTCACTTTTGTGGAGCAACTGTTGAGCATCTATTAAAGACAACTGCGATGCTCCTGCGATAAAGTTGAGAAATCAAACTAGAATGCCATCAGAATCGCAGTGTACCCATTACATCAAGATAAACTACTCTTTGGTAGGTAGGTAGGCACTCACTTACCTAATCATGCAAAGCTAGTCTACTGTGCCGAACTAAAATAGGTAGGGTGGAAGGTTAGGTATCTAAACCTACTTTTTTACAATTAACAATTTAAAATAATATTTATTCAAAATAATACATAGAACCACATACATTAGGGTAACCTATTCATTCAAGAGTTACTAGAGACCACCTAGGTAGGTTTCAAGAATTAATAAAAGCTCAAAACACACCTAGACAAGACTAGATAGGTAGGTTTTTTTTTGTTAATCTAAAATGTCTTTATACCTAATAGGTATCTACATAAATAGGTAGGTAGCTTCACTCCACTAAGTAGGTAGGTACCTACCTAACTTCTTATAAATACAAACATCATCTTGCAAGATTAACTCACAATGACAACTAAATACCTACCTACCTAGTTTAAAAAGTCAATAATTAACATTTATGATTGATCCTCCATGAGAGTAGTGTATCCATGGCATGGTATCCAATAATCTACTTGGGTTTATACCAAGGTATAGGTAAAATATATGTATGGTAGATTGGTTGTATGTATATATGTTTGGTAGATTGGTTGGTACTTAGCTTTGGTAGGTATACATACTTAGGATACCTAGGAAGGAACACATAATACATTTTAGGTGAAGTTGGATAACCAAGTCGAATAGATACCTACTTCGTTTAGTAGGTATAGCCACCATCACACTCTCTGTGGGTGTGCGTTTAGCGCATATTGTTTATTTTCAATTTGAGTTCGGCCGCTACCGGATTATAAAAAATGTAAATTCACTTTCTCTGAGAGCTAATGATGCTTTTAGAGGACAGTTTGGTCACAGAGAATATAAAATGAATCTCTCGAATACCAGCATACAGACACCCACAAACATTTACAGCAAACAGATCAAAATCAACTGGCCTAGACTGGCCTTTTGACAGGATTGAAAGTAATAAGATGCTTAAAAGAGCATTGAAAACATTAACTTACCGGGGTGTTATGTTTATTTTTCCACACACAAAAGTACAAAACTATCAATTGCGTGGCTTAAGTGCACGCAGTCGTTCCGTTACTCGACTTGCATACACACTATCCAAAAATACATGGGATATCAACCGGCGGTGTTATGCACTTATATTAGTTAACTTGCGAGAAGCAAGTTTTAGTATTGCACGTGTGTTGAAGCGACACAACCACCCCGAGCAGTGGCGCGCGGCGAACTGTCGCCTGTCGGTACCGCATCGCAGCCGCCGCGTCGCATCGCATCGAGCTCGCTCGGCCCGTCGCTTGTCGGCCGCCCGACGTCCGGCGCCCTGAGACTCCCGACAAGGGACCGTGAAAGAAGAGCCATAACCCGACTGCGTTTTTTGTCCCGTCTAAGATTAGCAACAAACAACGTCTGGCTGAGACCATT
The DNA here is from genome assembly GCA_947037095.2 of Nycteola revayana. Classification (NCBI taxonomy): domain Eukaryota; kingdom Metazoa; phylum Arthropoda; class Insecta; order Lepidoptera; family Nolidae; genus Nycteola; species Nycteola revayana. The sequence goes on along the minus strand of OX344845.2, from coordinate 8,623,349 downwards.
CAAATTAGGCCCCGTTGTGCATATTATAACGACGGATATAGGTACGTCAATGATATAAATCAAACTTTTATTGATGCTCAACTTTTTTTTTTTTTTTTTTTTATTGAAGCGGGGGGCAAACGAGCAAGTGGGTCACCTGATGGTAAGTGATCACCGCCGCATTTCTATACCTATTTGATCATTTTATGATCAAATAGGTATAGAAATGTAAGCCTACAAAACATTAACCTATTTGGTAGGTACTTAAGTAGATAGGTACCTACCTAGTAGATTTTTAAAAAGAACATTTGTGAGGATTATTACACATCCTCATACGCGTCAATAAGATTTACTTAGGTAAAATTTGTTTGGAAATAGGTAGGTACCGACTTAGTTTCCTTGTGTAAATAGTACCTAAAGTTCTCTGTTGACGGAAGAAGCTAGCATGTTACACTCTCAAAAGGGATATTTGATATCTAGGTAGGTACCTAAGCAATAGATACCTATTTATAGTTTTTTTTTTATGATCATCATTCTCCTGCCCTTATCCTTATCATTGCTTTATTTAATTAATAATTTATGAACACACAAAAAATAAAGAACAAAATAGGTATATGAGAGAAAAATAAATTAATATTGTTTTGTTTCACATGAGAGTGGGTTGACACTGCGAGACTTACCTAATTCTTTTATTTAAACATAGATACTTACAATAGCACGCTACGAACCATTAGGAGGAGCAGTCGATCCAACAGGTAAACTGCTAGACGTTAGCAGAGTACCTAATTGCCATTGAATGTTACAAAAGTAGCATTTTACGTTACTTTTGACCCTCTCATGTTATCGCGATGCTACACGACCTACCTATATTAGGTACTTTTTAGATTTTCCAGCAAAACATTCGAAGCTTAACAAAGGGGACAGGAAACTTATTTTAGCTTTTTGCAATAAAGCGCGTTAATAAAGTATTGCGTCGTTTTCTATATCTATATATCTTCGAGATATACATATCTATACATATATAATAAAACTGTAGAGGTCGAATATCTATACATAGAAAAAAACGCTTAAATCCGACTCAGGGCGATATTAAAAGTAAAATAGAACACATCCAGATTTATTTTTATTTTTAGCTGTACAAACAGACAAACAGCCAGAGAAACAAAAAAAATAAAAATAAATTGGATGTGGAGAGATTGTTGTGCTGTTCCGTAGGGTGTGTATTCTCCGAAACTGTCGGACATCCCCGGTCAACATTTTAAACTTTTAATCATGAATAATTAACGAGTTCCCATAGGATAGTTAAAAACCGAGGGAATAACAAAAGCCTCGCGGACAAAGTCGCGGGCATCAGCTAGTTTACAATAAATAAGGTAATGTTATTTTTCTCTTGAAAATGTTACTCTCTTTGAGCTGTCTCATGTAATATTAGAGTATCTACCACTGCCCACACTGATTGTTAGCAAAATAGGTACACGAACGTACGTACGTTTACTTTGTGAAACATTGTTATTATTACAGCTCACGTGTGCAAAACAAACAAACCCAATTTGAAGATGTGTTTTATTGTTAGGAGTGAGGAAATATTAACCAGAAGTTAACTGAAACGTTGGTTAAAATTAGTACATGTGAAGAATTTCGCACTTCTATTTTTATATTATTACTTGCTTCTCGTTCTCTTCCTCAATAAATTGACTATCTAACACTGAAATAATTTTTCTAAGTGGACCAGTAGTTACTGAGATAAACGCGTTTAAACAAACAAACGCTTCAGCTTTATTTATTAGAATAGATTTATCAGCATACCTACATTCACAAGATTGTTTGAACTCTATAAAGTATATCCAATATTGAGATACAAATATGCCATTCAAGACGAGGGGCCGGGTACGCCAGACTTCCGGGATTATTGGCTGGGAAGCCACGACGTAATGTAATGGAAAACGTATAGGTATTGCACAATTTCCTGATCTGACGACCAACTGGTGGTGAGAGCCGTACTACTAGATCTTTAGGTACTTAGTAAAATTTAAATATCTGTATGAGATATTGACTGTAAGCTCATATATTATGCTCATTCCACCGAATAGTTTCGAAAAACTAAAATTAAAAGGAATTACTAATTACATTTATGAACCCAAAACTTGAGTTTGTTATTATTATTTTAATTAACCTAATATTTGTAATAATAAAATATTCAAATAATAAACGTTCTAGTTTTACACTGTAAGTTTCCTCGTAAATAGTAACTGATGATGATCTAGACACCCAAACGTCTGCGAGACTCCCACACTAGAGTCTTTCGAGAATCATCGTCTTGCAAGCGTCGAGCGCTCGGTCGAAGCCCGGCGATTCGCAGCCGGTCAGCGCGGTCAGCCGTCGCGTCGTCAAATCGTCAAAACGCTAGGTGTGGGGGCTCTTATATCAACGTTTTCTGATTATAATTTAGTAAAGATAAAATGATATGGGTAATTTTATGTGGATATATCGATAAACAAATTCTAAAAATCGTGACAAAATTAGTATAATGCGCATCCGTAAGATACCAGAGGCGTAACTACCACTAATCAGTCAACAAGTTTTGATACGGGCCTACCTCAAGCTTGCTACGCCACCGCTAAGTACATAATTACATGTTCGCAGTGCAATCATAAACAAACATTATCTTATCCTATTTCTGGAATGAGGGCAGCTTCCCGTTTATGGCCCTAATGTGAATTTTGATGCAGGAAAAACAGTGAGCAGTAGCCTACATTCGAAATGTAAGCGAACTTTGAACTTTTTTTATCATTAATCTGAGTCTAGGTGTGCTCTGTCCATGAAATTTGTGTTTGTAACGTCCCCCGCGACCCTGGACTTAAATTGCCGAGTGCGGGAAGTGTCTTAAAAAAAACTCATATGTAGGAGTATGTTCAGCAGCAAATGTTGCACAGGCTAAGGATACGACTAAAACAATCCAAACAATTGATACGTTTTTTTTCCGTTATGTAAACAAAAGATGACTAACATTTTAAATAACTCTGAAATTTCATGTTTTGGCACTTTTTTTCTTCACTTTTTACAATTATATCTACCTAGCAGTGACTTCACAAGCTCCCCTCTCCTGAACTTTGTTGCTATGTATCTTTGTAAAGTTTTATTGGTTTGATAAATCAAATCAATACCTAAAAGACGGACTGAACGGAATTGATGGACCAAATAGAATCCCTATTTTACTAAATCATTTTCTTAAAATCACATTAGCTTTGTAAGACTTGAAACGATAGCTTAAGTGATTAAAAAGGTTAATTACGATTTTTTTTTATTTTTTTATTTTTAATTATAGGCTTACGTTTGACCGTAATCTCGCTTGATGGAAGGCCAAGATAAGGCCTAAGATGATACACGCTTGCCTAGAAAGTGTCTGTTCACTTAAGCCTTAAAGATGTCCAGATTATAGCGTTCCGGAAGAACTGACCCCGGCAGAGAATTCCACTCCTTAGCCGTCCGCATTATGAAAGAAGAAGCAAATCGCTTCGTGCCGTGCGTATTGAAGGAATTTCTACAACAAAAGGGTGAAATCGCTCGACGCGCCTAGTCGTCCGGTGATGGAAGGGTGAAGGGGGTATCAGGTTATGTAGAACCTCCGCACACTCCCCGAAATGTAACCGATAAAAAACCGATAGGCAGGCTACTCGTCTACGGCGTTCGAGGCTCTGAAGACTTGCCTCCACAAGTGAGTTATTGCCTATGACTCTTCGCTCGGCGCTCCAATGAGTCCAGAGCATCCAGCTGATATCTAGCAGATCCCAAAGATGAGAACAGTATTCCATTGTGGTGCGAATTTGAGCTCTGTAAAGACTTAAGAGCTGCTCCGATGTGAAGTACCACCTCACCTTGGAGAGAATGCCAAGTTTTTTGGCTGCAGTGTTTGCAATGGACTCGAAGTTGAAACTGTTGAAAGGTTGAGGTACCTAGGGAAAATAGTTACTATAAAAAATTTCTTCGTCTTCACATTAATAACATAGATATTTCCTTGACAGACGTTGGTCGTTTAGGGATATTGCCATAATCACCACGCTTGGTAGGCACATTGGTGATCGCAGTAAGATGATATATGCCGCTGTCCATCAATCAGATGCCTTAATCGTCGGTCTATTTTAAGTCAGAAACCGCAGTATTTTTTAATTATTTGTAATTTTTATTCTGTGATTACCCCAACTCAAAATCATTCACGACGACTATACCTTGGTTGATGGGTAATGTATAAGTGATTGTAATTTGTAAGTTGTATTTATTTGTTAAACACAAATTAATTAGGTAGAATGTATTTTGTATTTTACCTTGAAAGAACTACAGGTAGGTAGGTATCAGTTCCAATCTTCAATTGGTTACCGGCGGCTAGCAGCTGGCCAAGAGTAGTGGGCCTCGTCGTAGCAACGACTAGAGGCCCGCGGGCGGGACGTCCCCTTGGGCGCTCCGCTAGTAGTTTAATTTCATTATTAATTTTTAGTCACCGCTGGGGCCCCTTCTGGGCTCTAGTCACCGCTGGGGCTCCTTCCGAGCTCCAGTGGCAGATGGGTCCTCTTCGGGACCTATTGCTGTTAATCAACGAGACCCCTTCCGGGTCTCGTTGCCGGGGGGCCCTCTCGGGTCCCTCGGGATCGCTAGTCTGTTTCCCGCCTTCTGCGGGGAACGTTAGGGCTAGGGAGGCTGGCCTAACCGCCGGCCAGGGAGCTTACTCCCAACCGTAATCCTTCAGTCATGTTTTGGGGGACCGGGGGCCTTGGCTTAACCGCCCGTGTCGCGAGGATGCAAACCTCTTTAAAAAATGCCGCAACTTAAGCTGTCGTACCGTGGCGAGAAGTGGATGGCGGAGGCGTTACTCCGTCTTTAACGGTACCACCCCGGTTGAGCGTGGCGCTGACCGGTTGTATTTGCCTTGCTGTGGGAATGGGCGTCACCCTGCAGTCGACCTTTTATATCGGCCCTACTCGTGGGAATAATATGGATATGTCAATTATTAAACCATTTACAGACGGAGAGGAGAAGGAGAGGAGGGAGAGCGTGAGAGACGCAGTGAGGGGCGTGAGTCCCGCTGCTGAGCGCGCGCAGTCGCCAACATGCGCGAAGGAGGTCATCGTCGTCCTTAACAGGATGGACGTGGACGAGAGGTTGAGTCCGCCTATCGGGCGAAAACGTGTCCGGGACCGCCCGAGTGTCGCTCTGGTGGACTCGGATTCCGACGACGCCTCAGTTACGGGGGACTCTGTCCTTGGACAGGCCAAGGCCCTCAGGCTGGGGGGGCGTCGGAGTCTGGGCCGCCTGAGTGGCGATCGGGTGCTCCTGGACACGGAGGAGAGTGGGGTGGAGAGTTCCGACCTGGAGCAGGACGGAACTCGCCATCCCAAGACTAAGAGAGGCCGACCGCTCGGCAGCAAAAATAAGGAGAGCATTAAGCTCACCCCCGAGCAGGTTCGAGCTAATGAGATGTGTGCACTCCGCTCTAAGTTGCAGGAGGAGCAGAACGGGCACCCTTCGAAGGAGGAGGCCATTGAGGGGCTGAGCGCCGACGGGTGCCGGGAGCTGGCGGCCATTTTCTCAAATAAGGTGAGAAAGGTAGCCAGGACTTCTAGTAACCTGAAGGGTACTTTCCAGAAGGAGCTGTACGAGAGTGCAGATGGACTACAGCAGCTGGTGGCCGCGACTCTGCGGAAGAACGCCACAGACGAGGAGCAGCGCCTTCGCGAGGAGAACGCCTCGCTGAGGGGCGAGCTGGCGACCATGCGGAAGGCGCAGGGCGAGATGGCCGAGGCGCAGCGGCGCATGGAGGGGCTCTTGGCAGCCCTCACGGATGGCACCGGGGCACCGGCGCCGTCCAAAAAGGTTTCTGCCAAAGGCAAAAGCGTCCAGGGCGGACCTCACCCGGACACGCTCGAACCACAGTTCGAGCGTATGATGACCCGGGTGATGTCCGCCATGGAGGCCAGATTTCAGGCGATGGAGAGGCAGAGGGACAGGGATGTTCCTGCTCCGCGGCCCCCTCTCAACCATGAGCTGAAGAAGAAGGTGAAGGAAAGTTTGTCCCTCTCCATTCAGCTAGCTAGCCCGCCGGTGATATCGGCGCCGGGAGTGGTTGCTGACGACCAAGCGGCGGTTCCTTGTGTGGCGGCTGCTGCGGCGGGTCCCCCGCCGGAGGGGAAGGGGAGGGCAAAAGGGAAGGGCAAAGGCAAGTCCTCTGTCCCAACCGAACAGCCCGCCCCTTCCGCTTCGGCTGCGGCGCCTGCCCCTGCGGCGGCCGCGAAGCCGTCCGCCGGCCTTTCATACGCGGCGGCTGCGGCGGGTGCGCCGTCGGAGGGGAAGGGAAAGGGCAAGGGGAAGGGCAAAGGCAAGTCCTCTGCCCCGACCATGCAGCCCGTCCCGTCCACTTCGGCCGCGCCTGCGCCTGCGGCTGCCGCGAGACCTAGGGTTGACGCGGACGGCTTCGTGCACAGGGAAACCGCCGCGGAGAAGAAGGCCCGTAAGAGGACGGCCGCCGCCGCCGCCGCCGCCGCCGCGGCGCAGGCCTCCTCCGTCGCCAAAGGTAAGCGGAGTCGCAACCGTCGGGGGCGGCTCCGCGCTCCTCGTTCGTCGGTGGTGGTGGTGACACTTTCTCCGGAAGCGGAGAAGAGTGGCACCACGTACAGCGACGTAATTCGCACCAGCCACCAGGTGGACCAGGCCCACCAGGTGGACACGGACGCCCTGGGCCTCACTCAGGGGGTTCGTTTCCGGGTAGGGTTGGCCGGGGGACGGATTCATGAGGTCCCCGGCGCCAACAGCGGTGCAAAAGCCGAAGCCCTGAGAGAGGCGCTGGTGGGTCTTATAGATCCATCGGTAGCCACGATCACTCGCCCCGAGAAAACAATCGGGGTGAGAATCTCGGGCATCGACGATTGCATCGTTTCTAACGATGTTATTCTTGCCCTTGAGAAGGTCGGGGAATGCCCGGCCTCTTCAATTAGGTTGGGAGAGATACGGCGGGACCGCTTCGGTTCCGGCACGGCGATAGGTGCGGTCCCGATCCTGGCGGCGAAGCGGCTGCAGAAGGTCGACCGCGTTAAGGTGGGCTTAATCTCGGTGCGGGTAGCGATACTCGAACCGAGGCCTCTCCGGTGTTTCAGGTGCCAGGTGCCGGGTCACGTGGGCTGCAGCTGCGACGACACAGACCGCAGTGGTCTGTGTTTCCGATGCTCCGAGCCGGGGCACAAGGCGGCGACGTGCGCCGCCAAACCGAGGTGCGATGTTTGCACCAAGGCAGGTAGGGAAGCCGATCATAGCATCGGCTCCAAACTCTGTAAGGCGCCATCCGTGCGCAAGGCGTTGAGGCCCGCGATCCCGACGGATCAGGGCACCGTTAGGCAGGAGATCGAGGAGGAGGAGATGGACACGACCATCAATGGATAGGCGGCCCATGTTCAGACTTCTTCAAGCGAACCTCAATCACTGCGCCAGGGCGCAGGACCTTCTCCTGCAGACCATGGCGCAGCGAATGAGCAACGTTGCGGTAGTAGCCGAGCCGTACATGATCCCCGACCGTTCGTGTTATGTCGGGGACTTGGACGGCTTGGTGACTTTAGTGTCGGCGCCTTCCGTTGGCACCCCGCCCTTTTTCAACGTGGAAAGAGGGCGTGGCTTTGTAAAGGCGGTGTTGGGGTCGCTCACCATCATAGGTGTGTATTTTTCACCCAACAGCGGGCTGGCCGAGTTCGAGGCCTTCCTCGACGAGGTCGGTCGGTTGCTAGTTGGACTGGGGGATCACGCCGACGTGATTCTCGCGGGCGACCTCAACGCCAAGTCTACGGCATGGGGATGTCCGGTGTCCGACCCCAAAGGTAGGACCCTTGAGGACTGGGTGGTGGAGCAGGGCCTGGTGGTTTTGAACCGTGGCTCGGTGAACACGTGCGTGAGACAACAGGGTGGCTCGATCGTGGACGTATCCTTTGCGTCCCCCACCCTGGCACGTCGTGTTCATCAGTGGGGAGTGTTAGAGGGCGTGGAGACGCTGTCGGACCATTTGTATGTTGGTATCGACATCTCCGCGTCCCCCGCGGTTCCGGCCGCCCGCCCTGCTTCATTGCCTCGACGAGAGGGCCCTCGGTGGGCACTCGGACAGTTGGACCGGGAGTTGCTATTAGAGGCAGCCCTGGTTCAGGCGTGGTTCTCGCGGCCGTGTAACCCGACCTCGGACGTAGATGTGGCTGCGGAGGAACTCGGGGAGACCATGAGTCGTGTCTGTGACACGGCCATGCCCCGGCTTCGTCCGTGTCCACCGCGGCGGCGGGTGTATTGGTGGAGCGGTGTGATCGAACACTTACGCGTTCGGTGCACCGCTCTTCGCCGGGTATACTCTCGTTGTCAGCAGAGGAGGCCGAGAGACGAGGTCCGTATACAGGAGGCCTACGCCCGGTATAGGGAAAGTCGTAGCGAGTTGAGCGTTGCCATAGGGCAGGCGAAAGAACTTGGCTGGGAGAGAACGCTGGAGGCCTTAGATCGCGATCCTTGGGGTCGCCCATACAAAGGGGTTCGCCGCAAGATGCGACCGTGGGCACCCCCAGTGACGGAGAGCCTCCAGCAGGATGTTATAACAACGGTAGTTGGGGGGCTTTTCCCCAGCCAAGAACCGGGGTTTGTTGCGCCTCCCATGGCGGCGCTTGACGATCACGCCGAGGTGCCGGACGAAGGCACCGAGGTGCCGCCTGTTACTCAGGCGGAACTGGGGGCGGCCATTGCCAAGTTGTCAGGCAAGGTCACTGCCCCCGGTCCGGACGGTATACCCGGACGTGCCTGGGCCCTGTCGGCTGAGGTGTTTGAGCCCTTCGTGCTCGCCCTCTTCGATGCATGCCTGCGGCAAGGTCGATTCCCATCGGCCTGGAAGTCCGGTCGGTTGGTCCTCCTGAACAAGGAGGGCCGGCCGGCCGATTCGCCATCAGCTTATCGCCCGATCGTTCTTTTGAACGAATTGGGGAAGCTGATGGAGAGGGTGATCGCCAACCGCCTCACTAAACATCTTGGTGAGGTAGGTCCTGACCTCAGCGAGGATCAGTACGGGTTTCGTAGGGCGCGGTCTACTTTAGATGCGATCTCTCGCCTTCAGGCCCTATCGAGGGACGCGATCGAGCGGGGGGGGGTGTTGATGGCGGTGTCGTTAGACATTAAAAACGCCTTCAACACCATCCCTTGGGTGTGTATCGAGGAGGGCCTACGATACCATAGGGTGCCCGGGTACCTCCGGGTACTCATTGGACACTACCTCCGCGGCAGAGAGGTAGTGTACCCATTAGCGGGCGGCGAGACGGGACGTTGGCCCGTCTCCCGAGGGGTTCCGCAGGGGTCGGTCCTAGGCCCTCTCCTGTGGAACATAGGTTTCGACTGGGTGCTTCGGGACACCCGGCTCCCGGGGGTCACCGCGATTGCGTACGCGGACGACACTCTGGTGACCGCCCGAGGGCCCGATCATAGGAGGGCGAACATCTCGGCCACAGCCGGTGTGGCCCAGGTGGTCGCCCGCATTCGAAGGCTGGGACTGCAGGTGGCGCTTGACAAAACCGAGGCACTCGCTTTTCATAAGCGGGGACCTCGGCAGGCGCCCCCTGCAGGCTCTTGCTTAGTAGTCGGCGGCACCTCCATCACGGTCGGGGATACGATGCAGTATTTAGGCATCGTCCTCGACAGCAGGTGGAACTTCAGGGCACACTTTAATCGGTTGGCCCCGAAGCTAGTAGCGGCGGCGGGGGCCCTGGGTGGTCTCCTGCCGAACCTTGGTAGGCCAGGGGGGAGTTGTCGCCGGCTATACGCGGGCGTCATACGCTCGATGGCGCTGTACGGCGCCCCCATATGGGTAGACGCCCTGGATAGGCGGAACGTGGCCCTGCTGCGCCGACCGCAGCGGGTCATAGCCGCCCGGGCGGCTCGCACCTACCGCACGGTATCCTTCGATGCGGCCTGCCTCCTCGCTAGTTCTCCCCCGTGGGAGCTCGAGGCGGGGGAGCTGGCCGCGGCATACCGGCGGAGGTGTGACGGAGTTCAGAACGGCCGTGATCCGTTTCCGGAGGGCATGGCGACGTGGCGTATTGAATCGCGGCGTCGTGTGCTCCGGGAATGGAAAGAGCGGTTGTTAATCGACCCGCCATTGAGCGGATCGCGCACAGTAGGTGCGATCCGGCCTCACTTGCTTGAGTGGGCCGGACGCAAGAGGGGGGAAATGACCTTCCACCTTGCTCAGGTGATGACGGGGCACGGATGCTTCGGTCATTACTTGTACAAGGTGGCAGGGAGAGAGACGGACACTCGTTGTCATCATTGTGATTGTGTCGACGATACGGCGCAACACACGCTGGCCGAGTGTCCGGCTTGGGTGACGGAACGTACTGCGCTCGTAGCGCAGGTAGGTAACGATCTCTCGCTTTCGACCATCGCTAAGATGATGCTCGAGAGTGAGGGAGCGTGGGAGTCGATGGCCTCTTTCTGTGAGACAGTAGTCGCACAGAAGGAGGCCGCGGAGAGGGTGAGAGAAAACGATCCCAGCTCTCATCCGCTTCGTAGACGTCGAGTTGGCCGGAGGCGGAGGGCCGAAGTCCGCCGCCTCCCGCCATAAGGGGTGACCCCGGGGGGCAGAGAACATGACTCTGCTGCTCTCTGGGGTCACATTCATGAGTAGGTCGGGGATGCCACTGTGTTCCGGTAATCCCTGTAGGAGTAGGAAGGTTTCCATCGCGGGTGCTTAACACTTGCGATTGAGCCATTGGGAGGAAACTTTAGCCCTTTCACCGGGGCGAGAGTTTATAGACGTACTCTGTCGGAGGGATACCCGAAGGACTATACCGGTACTTGGGTCCCTCACTACAAACGACAGAAGGAGGAACACCCGGGGGATTTTTTAGTGGGTATGGCCTCTATGCGGTGCGACAGCGCACCGCGTTCTACAGAGGAGGAGTCCCACATGCCCCTCGCTGGGGCGGGAATCACATAATAGGGATTCCTGCGTCAGAGAGGTAGTGCGGTCACGCATTTTTACCCCGGTAAACAAAAAAAAAAAAAAAAAAAAAAAAAAAGGTAGGTATCAGTTAGCAAATAAGTGCGGTTGCACACACGTATTGTCCTCACACTCAATTTGAAAGGACCTTTGGTTGGAAAAGTTTTGCGAAACAAATGCCTCTCAACGAACTTGTGGTCTGTAGCGCGACCACGAGTTTAGTTGAGGCGTATTTTCTATATCTTTATAAAAGAAAGAAAAATAATTTATTGATTAGATACATTACCGCAGAAAAAAAACATTCAATACAAAAAAAAAACATTAATAAATGAACTAATACAATGATAAAAAGAACGATCCCGGACTAACAAAAAGTATATAATATGGGACGCAGTGGGCCGCGCCACCATGTATTTATCACTCACATGGTTTATGGCTTATTCAAAGACTGACTTGGTTTGACTGCAAAATATGTGAAAACAACGTTAGAAACCATTGAAATTAATTACATAGATGTCACTAGAACTTTATCATATTTCTAGACAATAATAATTACATTCTTAATAGTGATTATTATTTAGACCAGAGGTCTCCAAATTACGGCCCGCGGGCCAAATCCGGCTCGCCAGTGCCAACAATCCGGCCCGTGACAGCTTAAGACTAGTGTCATCAATCTGGCCCGCGACACCCAATATCTTATTGTTGTTACTATTGCTGTGATAAGTTGAAAAAGACAACACAAAATGATAATTACTCGGTCGCACACTTTGCGACTAGTCTAAAAATAAGAGAATAGTTAAGGATAGAAAAATTAAAACTATTTTTGGCCCTTCGTACATATTGAAAATATCGTTATGGCCATAACGCTTCGAAGTTTGGCGACCCCTGATTTAGACCATCGACAAAATTCAATTTCGAAGGTCTCTTTTAGTGTAAACCCGACGTACGAATATGTAAGTACTGGAGGCTAATCACGTAACGATATGACTATGACTTCGATAAAAATGTATTTTTTACTGTAGGGTTATTGTTGCGTATTTCCTATGTTATTTTACTATATTATTGAAGCTACATTAACTTAATAAATTTACATATTTGAAATATTTTTTGCATGCATAGTAAACGCTGGGTAGAGAAGACAATTTTATCATAGTCAAAGTAATATCATTACTTGATCAGCGTCCTGGTACGCGTACAGTTGCGGTGCTAAACCATGTTGTTTAAAGTTTACGTTAGTGACAGTGTGAAAGTAAAACAAACTTGAATTGTGGTCACTTTTCTTACATTTCCTTCCGACGCATTTCCTTCGGGGAAAGTAATACCTACTTTGGAACTTATGTAAAATATATTATTGCTATTTAACTAAGATTCAAATAATCTGTATAAAGAATCCTTTTAATCTAAATTCAAAACAAAATATTAGAATGAGGCAAATAATGCTTTTCCTTGGTATATTGAAACTATCTTAAAAAAATACGTCCTATTTATGAAACTCTATAAAACCTAGTCAAAGGGATATGATGACTTATATTTGTAAAAAAAAGAAGATTGTAAAGATGGCGGAGTGATATAGGTCTTCTACCTATATAAATACTAAGATTATAATGAGGAAAGATTTAGGTATTTTTGTTTGCTTGCATTACATAGGATCCGGAACTACGTGACCCATTTCATAAAAATAAATCTTGCACCATTAGAAAGCTGCATTATCCAGGAATTACATAGGCTATATTTAAACTAATTAAACGATATTTATTCCGCACTTAGGTATTTACATACACTTGTACTTCTCAGTTATACACAATGCAATATGATTCATCATCATTATCAACAGCCCGTCGACGTCCACTGCTGAACATGGGCCTCCTCTTAAGAGACCTTGGCAAGTCAGGATCGTAGAGGGATATTGCCATAATCACCACGCTTGACAGACGGATTGATGATCGCAGTAAGATGCAAATGTTGAGCTAATAGATGCTGCTGCCCATCCATCAGCCATATGTCCCTTAGTCGCCTTTTACGACACCCATGGGAAGACATGGGGTGGTCTATTCTCAGCCGGAACCACACGGCAAAACGGAAATATGATTAATATAATTTAATACAAAATATCGCAACTGAAATCTATTGCGGATTAGCTAATGATCTGTCTGTCAGTCTAGTATCACGTCATATGTATATTATAATAAGAATAATGATTTCTATAATTAAAATCGTAATATAATTTAACTCTATAGAAAGAGGCACGTCTTTAAACGATATTTTTACGTATAAGTGACACACGCCTAATGCAAAAGGGCATCGTTTAATGAAAAAGTTCACGGGAACGGGAGATACGCCGGTGAAACCGCGCGCAGAACTAGTTTTAGATATTTTTACACTATAGCATTGGCAGAGTTCAAAAAAAATAATTCTTTTTTTTATAAATATATTATAATAAGCTTGTTTCTAAATTTTTTTGAAATACGATAATAGCTTCATAAATAAATTTGTTGTATAGATACCTACCGAATAAAGCTGAGTATTGTACCGTGTTCAGCATATTTGAATCTAACATGTTTGGTATTCACTGCACCACATTTTTCGCATATTGTCGTTATTTCTCAATAATACGCCATAAGGAGGAAATAGCATGCCGCGGCAGCGAAGCGATAAGCCATAAGTATTTTCATAAAATGTTACGATGGGCAATACCGCCTCCGTATGCAGAATAATATTATATGGCGTAAAAGAGCAGGGCTCGAGTCTGCTAATTTAAAAATGCTTTAGAGGAATTTGTCGGGTTTTGTCATTCTGGTAGTTTATGTATAGGCTAGAGCTTAGCTCACCTATATGCCCGCTGAAGTAGCAAGTCTCGTAGCTAACTACATACTATAATGTCCGCCCGAAAAAAAAAAGATTCCACCATTCTGATGTCAAATGTAATTTTATTATTTCTTGGTTTTAGTAATTTAAATAATTCTGAATACCGGTAGAACCAGCATTATAGACGTATTTTAGTAGTTTTAGCAGAACACCAAATATGTCAGAATCTTAAACTGATTCCCAATGGAGTGTGTGTGTGGACCACGGATTTAGATAATTATACCTAGATAACATAAGCGCAAGTACTTCGCGTGCCTAGCTTACGTACAAAAATCGTAAGTGGCCACTTTCGCGCTCAGTCTGCATCGGTGTATAGCGCTAGTAGGTAGTCAGTTAAAAATATTAAAATGGTAAATTGTGCTGTTATTAATTGTAAAAACTGTACAAATGCGAGGAGAAAAAATAAAGTAAACGTTTCCTTCCATCGGTAAGTCATTTTGTGATTAATATTATGCGTAATTAATTAAATAAACAATTATTTTTAGCAATTGTAAATAATACCTGATAATACTAGATTTGAGAAGAACAAAACATTCGTATTACATTGCGGCTTTTACTTGGAGCAGTTAATGAGAGGTTTTGTTTTAACAAATGATGAATATCGAAACAAGCGATACTATCGTATATCGCTTCGGTTTTGTAGTACAGGGAAGTTTGTGTCAATTTTAGCGTTTAGTGCTGTTCATCATATGCAACACAAATCGATTTTCGAGAATCGATTTCGGAAACAGGCGAATGATTTTGTATTATTTAAGTACTTATTATGTTGACAATTTTAATAAATAATCGTACCGTTTCGTGACTTTTTTAGCTTTCCCCATGTAATCAATGATGAACAAGCTAATATGCTTAAACCAACCAACGTTACAACTCAAGAAATTTATTTTAGACAGTTGAAGAACAAGAACTGCCTTATAAGCCGATCAGGAATTTTATTTTCCTCTGTTTATCTCATTCCTCTGTCTATCTCATTACTCTGTCATAAAATCGATACATAAAACGATTTAAACGATTCTTAATAATTCTTTACACAATTAATAAATGTATATTCGTGCAATAAATAGTATTCGTATAGTGATTGAGAAATGGTATATACAAAGGCGAACTTTATTCAAAATTGAGTACGCAAATCGATACAAAGACGCCGCCTTACGCGGCGGCGTCTTTCCCATCACTAAATAGTGCTTGTGACGTCATAATAGGTATTCAAAAAATGGCACGCTTGGTTTTCATACAGATCGTGATACTTGTGTTATCTAGGTATATCTATATCTGTGGTGTGGACCCTTAGTTTGCAAAGAACTTTTCAATGCCTTCGTAGACCCCAAAGTTCGAGAGGCCTGCAAACTGTAAGGCAGATCTACAGGTGCACAAAATTCTTCTAAAAAACTAAACGTCACAATCCCTCCACCCCCCCGTCAGCGACCGCCCTGAGCTGAGGTCTAAGTACCACATGGGATGCTCTCTTGCGCAGGTTGCTTAGTTTGCTGTTTTTAAACAATTTATTTAGGTTGGAGCTCTGCTCGCCTTTATGTCCGGTGAAGTAGCAAAAGCCTGGCCTTTGTCACATAATGTCCGTCCGAAAAAAAAAGTCTATTGTACGAAATTTTAATGAGCTGAATTGAGCCCTAGCGAAAAAAAAGTTGGAAGAACGAAAAACATCTACCTATATGTCAATTTTAATTAAAAAGTATTTGTCAATATTTGTTAATTTCTTTGTCAATACGGAAGAGACTTGAACTTCGGCATTTTTTACGTTAAAAATCCGTTTTACGTAATACACATAGGTTGAGGTTTAGAAGCTTCGGAAACAGTGTCGTTATGTTTTGACATTTAATTAAGTGTGACCAGCTTATTGTGACTGTGACCTATAGACCTTTGCTCAAAAATAATAACTATTATTTTACGGTTAGCGTTTGCGTTAGCTGTCACAACTCTTTGGCAATTGCGATGGATAGATATTATTAATGATTGTAAATATTAGTAATCAATGGTTTATTGTATTCATTCATTAATGTAAATTTGTTTAATATTTCGTTTTAAAAGCTTATTTTAGCTTATGTTTGGTACTTCTGAAAGAGGTAGCATTATAATAGAGACATATTTTTTTAAATTTAGGTTTAGGTTTAGGTTGGATAGATTTTATACTTTAAAAATTACATTCTAACGAATGTTACTATCGACGATAGAATATTATTATATAATATACTTCATCATCAACAGCCCGTTTACGTCCTCTGCTGAACATGGGCCTCCTCTTAACAGATCTTGGCAAGCCAGGATCGTAGAGGGATATTGCCATAATCACCACGCTTGGCAGACGGATTAGTGATCGCAGTAAGATGTAAACCTTGAGCTAATAGATGCTGCTGCCCAACCATCAGCCATATGTCCCTTAGTCGCCTTTTACGACACCCATGGGAAGACATGGGGTGGTCTATTCTAAGCCGGAGACCACACGGCATAATATACTCGTCCTACTTATATTAGAATATGCTCTAGAAGTTTAGGTCCGATAAGCCTCGGAGCAAAATCACAGTTCTTTCTGGGTCTGCTTTTTGAGGAACTATCCGCCGTGTCTCGGAAAGCTGTTGGTTACAATTGTCGTAACTATGACAATCGCATACCAGGTTACAGGCAGGAGCGTTAACCTGTGAATTCTTACTAATATTATGAACGCGAAAGTTTGTGAGTATGGATAAATGGATGTTTGTTACTCTTTCACGCAAAAACTACTCAACGGATTTGGCTGAGAGTTTGCACCGGAATAGTTTATAAACTAGATTAACATATAGGTTAAACATCACGCTTCTACCCACTGGAGCAGAGTAACGCGAGTAAAACCGCGGAGCGTAGCTAGTATAGATCAGAGATTGCCGACGCCAATTCGTGTGGTTAGATTTAATTTAATCATAAGTGGCCATTTTAGATTTCCAAATTGATGGTATTTATGTTGTATGCTGGTAGATATTTACACACAGCAGATAAGCATTGCCATTCAACGGGACAATGCTGCCAGCATTCTGGGATCGTTGCCAAGTAGTATACATTTAGAATAATTAATTTTAGTTTAGATTTAATAATTGTTGTAAAGGAAAGGAGCTGAAATGGCAATGGGCAGGACACATCGCTCGAAGAACTGACGGCAGATAGAGCGGAATGGATCTTAAGTGGAGACCACAAACGGGCAAGCTTAGCGTAGGATCGACTGCCTGCATGATGGACCAACGACCGCATTAAGGACGCAGACACTCAGTGGATACAAGCCGATAGCAAGAGCTCCCGCTGGAAATCGATGAGGAGGCCTATGTTCAGCAGTGGACGACAACAGGCTGATCTGATGAACTATACTGTTTTTTTATGTTATATTGGTGTTACTTGTATAATACGAACATAATCTAGGAATTCTTCTGGTGCTAAGTATATGTTATTAAGTATTATTATCTTCAGAATTGCAAAGAGTGCGAGACTATTGAATAGCTAATCTTGGACACGCTTCTCTGTACATAATTCTCATATTAAGTTACCATAACTGAGCAGTTTAAGTATAATAACTACTTTCATTAAAATAAACATTTTTGCTTCGTTGTCACCTATATGAATAAAGTTTAGAATTTTATATTTTCTATTCTTGGAAAAACATGACTGAGAGAAGTTACCATTATCATGTTGTGGGTCTAAGCTTGATGACCAAGTTGACTATTATTTTTAATAAGCGTAGAGAAAATAAGTTTTTTTATTTATAGCAATAGCACCTGATTTTATTTACCAATAAATTATTCATCAAGTAATCAGATGACAAAATACATGAGTTGATAGAGCATAGTGACCGTTCGCTCATTGAGTTGTTTGATTGGAGTACTTCATATCTTCTGTACTTCTTCTGTTTCTGTGCGTGAGTCAGGTTGGCAATCTGATCACATTAAAATTTTGCCATATATTAAATCTGTCAATATTTGCAGAGCGACTATCGAAAAGGAAAATAAATTACACGCAACTGCAGTTTCTGAAAGTATGTTAAAATTGACTAATCTCATGAAGCTTTCAAAATTAATGATAATTGTCAAGTAAGTTACTTACTCCTGAATTATAAGGGCGAAAAAAAGACAGACTCAAAATAATCTCAGTATATTAAACAATTACGGCCTCTTATATTCGCAAGGCATGTGTATAAGTTACTGCAGCATCATTATTTGCTTACTGCCCACATGGTGTGCGTTATAATCTATTTTCTAAGAGAATCCTATTGTTCGTGATATTATCCAACGTAATGCTGCCATATACGTTCCAACTAGGGTTGCCAAATGGTCGGGATTCGTCTGGTTTGTCCCGACATTTCATATCCAGACTCCCGACAAAATACAAAATCAATGTTTTTAAACTTTCGCGATTAGTACACATAATTAAAAGTATATGCGGGTCTCATTCGCGGTACGATTGTAAGACAAATCATAACCTTTTTAATAATCCGACGTTTCGACATAGGACTGGTGTAAGTGGTCTACCACTTACACCAGTCGTGGTCACGGATAGACTCAATATTATTAAATAGGTAATGATTTGCCTTACAATCGTACCGCGATTGAGACCCGTGCATACTTTAAATTAAAGATGCAAAATGCGACAAACAGCCTCTTGTAAATTTAAAATGCAATTAAAAACATAACTTGTAACAAGCCAAGTCTCGCAACTCAGTTATTTTACCTTAAAAAATGTTGACTGATCTGGGTTCTTTAACATGTGTTATGTTTTTGATTTAGTTGTTCCAACAATAATCCTAAAATCCTAACTTCACGTAATTTTGTCTGGATATTTTTGTTTTTTCATCTCGCAACCTTAGTTCCGACCCACACTGCACACTCATTGAAGTGAAGTGTGCCCAGACCTCTAGCTCATATTGTCTTGTACTTGAAGCATAAAGCATTAGCTCGTGATATACATTAGATACGATAATACGAATGAATGTTAAATACACACGCATTGCCAGTAACGAGTTAAAGTCGTTTAGTTTAAGGCTCATTTACATAGTATAAACACATTTTAAAGAGAGAATAGAAGACTTATTCACATTATAGGATTGACTACTCACTTTGGTGTAAACAATTTTTTTTTCGGAAAGACATGTTATTGTAATTTGCCACGACGAGTCTTTCGCTACTTTGCGCGTAATAATTGCCGCAATACAAGGTAATAAATAAATTAACTAAGGGCCTAAGCACACCACGTTTTTTAAACGCGCCGTCGACGCGCGTTTTAGAAACACAGTACTGACTTGCGTGCGTATCGATACAAAAGTCAGTACTTTGTTTCTAAAACGCGCGTCGACGGCGCGTTAAAAAAACGTGGTGTGCTTAGGCCCTAAGAGTCGCATCAAAAGTACCCGAAAAAACGTGGTATTTTATATAACTAAAACAATCCTCTTCATTAGGAAACGAAAATATATGATATAGGAGTCATCGAGGCCTCCTCACTCCAAAATCATCTTTCATAATACACCACAGTGGTAAGAGTTTCTTCTGAGACCTGGTGGTGTTCTGGGTTCGATTCCCACCCGGGACAACTATTAGTGTGATCCATATATAGGTGTTCTGAGTATAGCTGTGCTTTGTGTCCGTGAATTACGAGTGTGTTAAATCCCCGCGACACAGGCACTTACGTACCAAGTCTTTAAAAAAATATCAATAAATAAATTGTATCGAAATAACCATGTTTCTTTTACTGTGTCCCAAAACCTTCTGTTGCGGCAACAAATTATCAATACCTAAAGTCGCTTGGCTTTCCTGAGGTGACCGTGAACGATTTCATAATGTGCACTTCTCCCTGTACAAAACAAAGCAATAAAAATAACCATATAATTACATACCTACTTACTTATTATAATAACACATAAGAGCGTTAAAATCGATTTAAAATTGTTATACGTTGTGCTCTTACTGTGCATCGACGTGACTTAGGAGCGCTAATTCAAGCAAGCAAGTTGGCGTTGTAAATATCTAGGAAAATATTATTACTCTATTTTTATAATATCATGTAGGCTTGTGCTGAGGTGTATAATTAGCGATTCGTTCGTTATGGTAGTGCTGATTGCTCTTATTACCCAACACTAGTAAATAGCCGTGGGATTGCTTAATTAGTTTTATAAAATGTTGACCTTAAATGTTGGTTAGATTTGTACTAACTTTTTTTTAAACGGATTTATGTACTTTAGCCACGAGGCTTTGGCTACTTTACCGGACATAAAGTCGAAAGAGGCTCCTTATTTTTGAATCTCTCGGATCCCCCCGCCAGCAACAAGATTTTAAAAGTAGTTTTGATGAGCTTTTAGTCCGAGAGGGCCGAGAACTGAAAAGTAGACTTCTTAGAGTTCGGGTCTACTAAACATAATAATAAACTGCGCGTTCACAATTCTTATCGTACCTACGAGTAGTGCATTTGGAAATAAAAGCAACAATCAATTATATATAAATTTAATTATAAGAATCACTTTGCTGTAATCCATATTAATCTCATTTAAAAAGACAAAATATCTAGCAACTAAAACGTGCAAAAATACAATCACCAGCCGAAGATCCGGGTCTTCGGCTGGTGATTGTATTATCATATATCATATTGCTTCGTATAACAGCATATTGACACATTTTTTTTTTGCGGATTTTACACTAAATATTTTGTCTTTTTATATTACACTAGCGACCCGCCCCGGCTTCGCACGGGTACAATACTGATACTTATACTATAGAATGTCTTTAAACCTCTAACAAACGGGCGAAATTTGGTCAAAACAAACAGAAACAAATGAATATAGGTACTAAAACTCAGTGAAATAAGTAGGTGGGTATTCTTTTATCATATGAAATACATATACTCTTCAGGACTAACAATACAACAAACACTAAATAAATAGGTATTCAAGTATCTATCCATCATAGTTACAACGAATACAAAACAAAAAATTTGCCCTATAATTCTTAAGGATCGAGCGCGCATTATCGCATTCGGCCTAACTCACTCGCTGCGCTGAAAAAACACGCGCTGTTATTTTGCAATAACTTCTAAGTTATTCATTTAAAGTATAGAGTGTAGGGGTAAAATAATCTGCATGAAATGCTTAAGAATATTAACTCATTTAAAGTGATAAGGATAAATACTGAATCCGTCTGATTAGCTTTACAATTACCGCATTAAAAAATGATCATTATTCTAAAAGATATAATGGAAATAGCAAGTTAACCTTGAAAGATAGACATATGCTATCGCAGACTTTTTTGTATATCTAAAAGAGAAGAATATTTCCGCCATACATTGTTTTGTTATATCTCATAGGGCTTAGGCAGCGTTTTCGTTGAAAGCTCCCAAATGGCTTATTTTTTTCCGACACCTCTGACAAATATCAATATATATTTATTAGTCAAATGTACACATAAACTAAACAAATCATATACGTAAACCATCCGGAAGAATCGTTCTATCGATTGGTAACAACCGCATGAAAATCCATGTGTTTATCGCGAACAGACAGACAGACAGACGCGGCCGGGGACTTTGTTTTATAATATGTAGTGATAGCGGTCGCCTGTGGCTCCGTGCGGATGTCGGTTACCGCTGCAAAAAGCCTACCCAGGAAAGACACGGACAGCAAAATGATTCCCAGGTCAATTCACAGACACCGACACAAACATCGACGACGCAGTCATTATCCGCAGGCTGCACAGATTTTTTTTCTGTGGATGTTACAGTTGTTAATGCTGAAAATATTTAAATGTAATAATAGGCATTTACTGAAAACCTCCGTAGCGTAGCGGTATTTGGCTCGCCTTGAATCTCGGAGGTCGTGGGTTCGATGCCCACACCGGACAGAAAACCTTTGTGTAAATTCTAAAAGATTTCTTTCCGGGTCTGGTTGGTTGAGGGACTACCCTCCGTGCCTCGGAAAGCACGTTAAGCCGTTGGTCCCGATTGTTATAACATCATCTATAATAATCGTATATCAAGGAACTGGCAGCAGGGTTTTCTTGCGTAGTACAACATAATACTGCGGTCACCAACCCACCTGCCAAGCGTGGTGACTATGGCAAATACCCTCCCTCTCGGGAGGAGGCCCATGTTCAGCAGTGGACGTTATACGGGCTGATGATGATGATTATGAATATGCATTTTAGGCATTAGGCATTTTAGGCATTTTCAAATGTTCAAGAAAATATTAATAGCGTGTAATATTCTAGCTCTGAAAAGAACTGTTGGTTAGCCCTGAAAAGAACTGTTCGTTAGCCGTGAAAAGAACTGTTGTTAAGCTCTGAGAAGAACTGTTGATTAGCTCTGAGAAGAACTTTTGCGTAGGTGTAGTTTTAAGAACGAAATCTAAAAAAAAATCGCACGAAAATTATTAGACTTCGCAACGGGCCGTGCAGCAGACATTGTAATATTTTAATTTCGCCATAACTTTAAAACCGAACGTCCAATTTTAATCATTCAAAGACCAAATATTATCTACATAAACTGTACTTGGTGATGAAATAATTTATTTTGATAAGGATTAATAGAATGAGTAAAATAAACGCGTTTAATTGTAGTCCAAAAAAATGGTTGTTGTGTGTGTGTCGCGGACTTTTTTGTAGATAATTGTAAGATCTACAATTAATTAGAACATTTTATGGTTCTATCTCTTATAGTTTAGGCAGCGTACGCAAAATAAGTATCTTTTCTGGTTGATTTTTTACACCTTGTGTCCGAAAAACCCAAATATCTTACAGAACCCTATTTTTTTCCAAAATAAAATTTAGCCTATGTTACCCGGGGATAATGTAGCTTTCGAATGGTGAAAGAATTTTTGAAATCGGTCCTGTACTTTTTGAGCCTATTCATTACAACCAAACAAACAAACAAACAAACAAAGTTTTCCTCTTTATAATATTAGTATAGATATAAGTATAAATTGCTAACTTACCTTGCCCAACTTCTGAAACATTAAGAAAAATACAGCTGATTTGTAAACATCGACGCTTATCATCGTTTTGAAGCTGCGAGTTAGATGTTAAGTGAACACAGGTAGGTAGGTACACACATAAAATTTCTTCATAATTTCCTTATAACAATCTGCAAAATAATTTGTTTTATGGCAAAAGTTATCAGGTATAAACCGTGAATTTTAACACGAAACGTAACATAGTTTTATTTCAATTGACCGAGGTATGTTTTACAAAAACTGATACCTCAAGCCAATGATAAATGCACAGAGCAAAATAAGCTCTTGTACGTCACAATAAATCATAATTTAGGTTGAACGACCGGGGGCCTTAAACACAAGTTTGAAGTCATTTTAATATTTAATTTTTAATGCTCTTCAAAAAGTTACAATCGATCTATGTATATCGATGGTACTACTAACTATAACTACCTAAAATCACGGCATATATACATAACTTACTAGTTAAGTATTTAAATGTAAATCAGTTTCATTATAACCGGAACCTGCGAGGCGTTCGCCTACTTAAGATGTCTACTTTAATTATTAAATCGAGCAGGTACTTACAGGAAAGTAAAAAAGAGCCGCTTAATTTGGCGTTATTAACAGTTACTTACTATAAATACATACACAACCATGTATTGACATTGATATATAGACTGTAATGGCTAACATGGTTTCAATATGTTATGTAGGTAACACAAGTGATTATAGATCATAGTTTTAACAACAACAACTTATTAATATTTAGGTAGCCTGCTCGGTGTAGGATAATCATTTAAAATGTTTTGTGACCTGAGAGAGGCTGTATTTTTTTTAAAATGTTTACTAACAAATTTTTAGCACACTACTAGAATTCTTGTAAACACTTTGTGATAAGCTAAAATGCTTGTGTTACGAGTAGGTGCACGTCGGTAGTGCATTGAGTGGGTTTAGAATCGGCGACCAAATGATCTCAAGTCCGACGCCCTAGCCATTGGGCTACGGCCGCTTACTTTAAATTGGTTAGTTCAATCATATATAATCTACCAGATGTCATGCATTGACAGTTCCCGGTGCCCCCATCATTGGCGTTTGGAGGAGCACCACGGGGGTTTTATATGATTAGCATATCATTGCCATGAAGAGTCCTATATACCCCGCTGCTGCGGCGATAGGGATGCCTAATGCATTTACCCACGGAAAAAAAGAAAAATAGAGGGAAAATTATAATAAGTACGATTTGCATTTTGAATAAGGGCCAGAACGGTAGCATATAAGCGTACAGTCTGTGCCATTAGCATGACAATTTAGATCAAGTAAAGATAGTTCAATTCATCTGTGTGCGCGTCGCTAAGTCGTAGCAAACTTAAAGGTTGGTTTTTTTCCATATACTGTGCACAGGTGGATTGAACTGTCTGTTTTCTACAGGCTTCTTCAAAGGAGCATATGAACCTATTCCATCGCCCCCTCTAAAATTATATTAAACAAGAGTTAAACGTCGCTATCCTAATTACACTGATCGTATCGGTAACTGAAGCCTATACTTAGACCGTTTATACTATACTTACTTACTTCCACGGTTTCGTAGGTAAGGTTACCAAAAGTCAGGAAAGGAGATCTTTTGATGACCTTTAGTAACCTTACCTCTTCGCTGGCAGGACCTCATTCATCAATAACGTTTTTGGACAGCACTGATCTGTAAGGTCGAGATAATTACGCTGTCAAGTATAAGTTACAGTCTCAGGTAATAAGAGCGTAATAAGATTAAGTTAACTATAAACCAAACTACTACGGAAACTCTCCGATTAATCATATACAATTTTGAGCGAAACCGTAAGCCATTTGGAATTATACCCAACGACTTGACTTGATTTGAAAAAAAAACAACAATTAATTGGTTAATCGAAATAAATGTCACAGGACAGACGGACCGACTATGTAGTCTGTAGATTTGTATGATTTGCTATTGTTTTGTATTATTTACTTTTGTAAGTTACCTAGTTGGATATTTTATAGACTAAGAATTATCTGTTAGTTATATTTTATACAAGTGTATGTTAATACCTACGTGCTGAATAAAATTCATTTATTATTTATTTCTCACTATCTTGGTCTCTATTTCCAAAGTAATACTACTCATCAATGAGAAAATTATTTGGGAACGTAATGTAATATTAATTATACATTGTATTCCAAAATAATTTCAAAGTGCCAAGTATTGTTCGAGAATACGAGAGTGAAATGCCGTGGATTAGTTCGAGTATACGCTTCATTGAGCATTCTTACGTATTGTGAGCATCTTACATCTATCAGGAAAAGGAGACCGGTAGTCATCGATAGTTCGTTAGATAATAAACAACAAATATTATCTAAGCTCACAAGTGGGCAACTCGGTCCGAGGTAATTGTGGGGTCACGATCGAGGAAGACGTGACGAACGATGAGGTAAACGGCTAGGCTTGACGAGGCCTTATAATCGTCATAGTTTTAATCACGATAGGAAAATGTTGAAGATTGAAGTCTGCAGAGATCCATTTAGCCGCGTCATCCGTGACAGTGTTGGAGAACTAACGTGTCTTGGAACTGATTACAGTAATTAGCAGTTTCAAGTTCTCTAAATAATGAATTACCTTGATAGTAGTGCTCGTGGTATGATAATAGTATTATGTTCATAAGCGTTGTGTAGGTACATCTTTATCTAATTATCAATATCTTGTTGGTGAAGTAACATCTAACGAATATTGTTTTAAATAAGTGTTAACTTGGGTTTTTCTTTCGGCCAGCTCTAATTTCAATCATAACATAAAATAATATTGTTTTAAGTAAGAGTTATCTTTGGAGTTATTTACGCAGACGCGAGGTGCCACGCATGGCATTGAGTGGTGCGGCTTGTATCTGAATTTTATTTGAAAATAAAATCGCTTCTACCTATATGCGTTCATACACCGCCATATATTATTTGAATTGAATTTAAGTCGGGCCGCCGCCGCCGCCTTAAGTCACTTGCGACGCGCCGCGTCTCCATAAATGAGGTCTTATAGTTCTCGAAAATGGTTTGAACAATATGAACGAAATTTGAGTATCGGTTACAGCTATTCAAGTAACTACTGTCGACAAAGTAATTTTACTTAATATAAAAACAAGCAGTCGAATACGTAACCTCTATATGAACTAACTAGAAGAAAAGATGACACACATACAAAATAACGGCTTCACTACATATTATAAAACAATGTCCGCCGGCGCGTCTGTCCGTTTATGATTAACTCAAAAACTTCTGCACGAAGAAGTTTTAAGTAAATAATATTCCAAGTTTTTGTG
This sequence comes from Nycteola revayana, assembly GCA_947037095.2. Taxonomy (NCBI): domain Eukaryota; kingdom Metazoa; phylum Arthropoda; class Insecta; order Lepidoptera; family Nolidae; genus Nycteola; species Nycteola revayana. The sequence continues at coordinate 8,597,248 of OX344845.2, read as the reverse complement.
TAAATTGTTTGCTTTACCCGGATGAAGCGGGTGCGGGTGGCTAGTATTGCTAAAGTAACAGATAGCCATGCTAATAGCAAACAATTATACGAATATCAACATTTTTAAACATACCTTAGAGTTTTAATAGAAAAATTATACCAAGACTAATGGCCATATAATATAGCTTGTCTTCTTGAATAACATAGTTTTCTGGTTACGCCATTAGTTACGATGCTTACCGTAGAGAATTATACCATAGATGATCCACGTGAGATCATCACGGCTAGGGTTGTCAGATTCACATTATATCATCGATTTAGAACTACTTATCTTTTTTTCTTGTCTCAACAAGATAGATATAGACAGTTCAACAAGTGTGCTGGAGGTTCTCTGCTAGATAATCCAGAAAACAATAATCATCATCATCGTCAACAGCCGTCCCGCCGTCGAAGGGGTGTTATGTTATGACTATGATATTTCTGTTTCTTATTGAACGGCCAGTTAGAAATTAAATCTAATAAAATAGTTGATTGAGGCTGTTGAACACATTGAAACTCCACGAGCCTCGGCCATCTTAATGATATTTAAGTTGTTTTAATTTTTTTTCATCTTTTCATTGCCTGTGTGCAGTAGTAACGTGCAAATCATGAGCACCTCCAATGTAAAGCTTGAGCGGAGTGCTCAAGCTTTCCACCAGCTTGTTTATTGTCATACATTTTTTGGTTAAATAACACTTTGTATGGTGTTTTTATGACATGTTTTTGTACTTTTCATTAATCTGGGCAGACGGATTAGAGACCGCAGTATTAGGTATGTAGGTACAGCACATACAGGGGTAACGCTGCGGCCCGTTTTCTAGCATACGATAGTCATAGCTAATTGAGATTAACGGCTTAACCTAGCTAAGAGTCCTGCCCTAGTGACAAAGAATGCACGGTCTTAGCACGAAGGGTTAGATTATCAACCAACCAGACCCGGATAGAAATATTTGATTTTACAGAAAGATTTCTTGTCCGGAGCGAAAATCGAACTCAGATTTCAGTCGAGCCAAATACCACCATGCCATGCCATGGAGGTTGTTTAATAACCCTTCATAAATGCATAATTATTAGCAATATGAATGAACCGATAAATAGTAAGGAGGATCGGTTCTTGATGGTAACAATGGACAGAATGTATCAAGCAGAGTAAGACGGACTTCAACTAGCACCGAGTTGAAGATTTTCAGTGCCCTGATAAGAGTAGTAGACCTGCTGGATAGAGGTGGATCAAGGCCGGAAAACCAAATATTTCATATTTACCTATTGAATGTTAAGTATACCCCTGAATAATAAAACATGCGTAGACAGTCAGAGTTAGACAGGTGTTAGATAGTGTTATTCATGAAGCGATTGTCATGCTAAATATGTTTTTATCAATTTATTTGGTATTTTTTTTCTTCTTTAAGTTTACTAGCAGAGTTTTTGCACATTCTTATTAACCGCCTTGTCAAGCTGAAATGCTTGTGTTACGAATCGAACGGTAATTAATTTAACTATTATATATTATCTTTATATAATTTTTATCGACACTGTAACAACTATTTTTTTTTGTGCTGGGTACTAATAAATAACTACTTACCAATTCGTTTAAGAGATGAAGTTTTCTCATTATAAAGGCTATTCGAAAACACTATGGTATAGACCATCGTGTGACCTCAGTGACCTGAGTGACCATGACACAAATATAATTATCTTCTTCTTAATCTTTTCTTTCTCAATGGAAAATTTATGCATTAAAATAATTACTTACGGTCTAAATGTGCCAATTTATTTAGACCTTATGTTTAAGAATGATGACCCTAATAAACTCATATTAAGGATATCAGCTGATATCAACACGACCTAGTGACGTAAGCCAAGGTTCTGTATCTTATAATCCTCACGATTTCAACATAGCTTTTTGCTTGATTCACATATTTTGTTAAACACGTAGTTAATTTGAGTAGTTTAGTTAGAATATCCTGACTTCCTGTATGTTTGTCTTAAACAAGTCGTGGAATAACAATAAAAAAAAATATTTTCAAGGCTATTATTTTGTTAAAAAAAATCGTCTGTTCTAGGTCATTAGATCATGTTTACATGCTCCGTTATCTATATCTATTTATACTAATATGAAAAAAACGGAAAGGATTGTTACGAATAAACATAAAAACTACGTGATGAATTTCGATAATTCTTTCACTTGCGTTATTGCTGCGTTATTCAAAAGAAACAGGCTATATTTAATGACGACGGGTTCCCACAGGAACGAAACGGGCGGATAAAACCACGCTCGAGTAGCTAGTTAATAATAATAAGAAATATGGTAAATAGTTAAGTATATCTTTGCTATAATAGTAACATAGGTAATCGCAACTTTTGTAGAGCATCTACATATTATATTAATCCATGAAGCAAAATCTTTGTACCTACTCCTTTTTACGAAAATTGCGCGGACGGAGGAGTATGAAATTCCGCACGCTTATAGTTTATTTGATAGAGAAGGAGTGCAGGATGCTAATATTTTTTTTTTAAATTATGGTCGAATTTCGCCCACTCTGCGACCACTGGTATAGGAGAATGCATAGGTAATAATATATTTTATTTATCGGATAAAGATTGCAGTGCCATTACTTTTATGCGCCCAGTGCGAGTTTCCATGATTCTAAGCTAAGATACAGTAAAAGCTCCTTATTCGCGCTTCCTTCATTCGCGTTTTCACTATTCGCGGATTAAAAAATTGCGACCGAATTCCTGTATTCGCGGCAAAAAAATCCCATATTCGCGGAACTAATCGGTACATCACTACATACATACATATATTAATAGAAAGGATTCGGGTTCCTTTATAAACGTGTCGGTAATTGGACTAAGAAATGAAGATTATAGTGATATTACGACTACGCCTTAAGTTTTTGTTTAAGGCTGCCACATATTAGATGTACTGTGCTTTATAATGTCGACTAAAAATAAGTGTTTCGACACGAAAAATATCTGTATTACAGCTTTAAGTGGAAATAGATATGCTTTGATCATTTACGCTTTGGAAAGTCACGTTTCCAGTGCATGTGGAACAAACACTGGAAACGTGACATTTTTTAATGAAAATTGATCCATCTACTGTCTCCTAGGAACGTATCCCCTATAATCCCATATAAATTACCATTCCATATCTTCTGGTCTGGTTTCTGTATTCGCGGTATATTTACGGAACGTATACCCCGCGAATAGAGAGCTTTTACTGTAGTTCTAGTTATCTCATTTCTGCGCTCCTCTTATCAAATGTGTCTAATACTGTAAGCTGCTACTACATCTCATGATTTTGTATTTTGTTGCCATTGTTGGACGTTGACTAAAGCAAATCGCCAAAGCATTAGTAAACTATATAGATTTACTTCCACAAGTCGAGTGACAATTGCATAAAAGTCCCCGAAAAGTCATAGTTATAGACGAGATTCAACCCCCACAGAGTCGCCGCGCCAGTTGCTTAGTTTGTAGTTTTAAAACTAAGTAATAAGTCTGTAAGCTTTTATGCGCAGTGAAGTAGCAAAAACCCCCTGGATAACTACAAAACGTTGGTCCGACTAAAAAATTCCCTACCTCAACATGATCATCTCTGCTACATGCAATTTTTTTCATACATCGTTCAAAGCCCAACACTCTGAGCCATACAGCTAAACTATTAACCTAATAGAGCTATATTTCATTAGTCGTGCGTACCGCGTTTACGAAACGTGACTAGAACATTACACGATTCCTTTCATAATCATCTTGCAATTCAAATAGTTTTTATTATAAAACTCATCATAGTTAGGTCTTATAATAAAAAATGTTGTTTTAATTTACTGTTTAAGTGATATCATCTTGAAGGATATGAGTCAGAAGATAGTCTGTGTTATCAAACCTCTGTCTGACTGTCCTTATTAATTACAAATATTACTTAAAATTAAATAACCAAATCGATAAGGTCGTACTCAATTATCTCAAGTTATGCACGTATATACATAATAACCGATTCATTGTTATTTATATAGGATTAGAGATAAAGACGGTTCGATTAAGAGTACCTTTGGTATTCCGCTATTACTGTGCACTACCATCAGTATTACGGGAGTACTGTTTTAGATAACCAGGCATACAGATAGTTAGCCGTAAGGCGTGTTCACACTAGGTGGTATTTCACCGATAAAATGCAACTGTTATTATACTGCGAACTGATTATAATTAATTAGATATTAAGAAATCCGTTAAATTAAATCCGTAAAGATTATTTGTTTGTTCGCATTGAATAATCTCCGGAACTGCTTTGTCGATTTAAAAAAATATATAACCATTAGATAGCTACGTTATGCAGAAATAACATATAATGGTTTAATGAATCATGAAGTAAGTCTGACTATTGGAAAACAAAAATTGTATTAATGACGAGTAGTAACGCCCACTGAGAGGGTAATTACCCTCTCAGTTAAGATGAAATCTGACAGTCTCACTAGAAAGATTAACATTTTAGGAGGCTACATATGTGTTACTTTTGTTTTCATATGAGTGACTTAATTTGCAGATGTATATTTCCAAATTTCACCACCAACTTTCGACATCCGTATTTAAAATAATCCTTTTAATTTAATCTTGAATGATTGAACAGTATTGCAACTGCGGATATTATCGGGCAGCCAATTCCACAGTCTGACCGCATGCACTGTAGGAATAATAATCGGTTTTTTGGGAAGAAAAACTGAGGATAGACCTACTTTGAGCGTCAGGGGTATGTAGGAAGGAGAAACGGTCACGTAGGTAGGAAGGATAAGTAGTATTTTGAAAAGGAGACATAATATCCGAGTATTTCTGTGAAGGCAGATAGGCAGCCACTTGAGATCCTTGCGAAACTGTGAGACATGATCCAATTTTTGAAGATTGAATTTAAACCGAATATAAAGATTTTGCAAGCGCTCAAGCTTATTTAATAGCTCCTCAGTGAGTGATATTCGTTTCTGAATAAATGCTCTTTTGGCTGCAATAACTAGATTAAATACATATCTTAATATCTAATCATATACCCAAGTAGCATTTAGCTATGAGGAAACGACGTAATTAAACAAAAGCATTAATATTACCATAGAATTATAGCTAGAGCTTATTACGAGATTAATATTACTATTTCATAATACTAGGTTTCATATGCATATCTAGAGCTCAGAAGCAGTTGGTCGTAAGTGCCAGTTTACGATAAAGGCACATACGACCAATGTTTCTGACGTATAATAGCATATCCGTCCTTATGCTTTTGAGCCCTAGATATAATTACAGAAGTAACGTAAATCAACCTAAATAATCCTAAGTTATATTTTAATCTTGAAAATGAATATGTCTGATTATTTATTATAAATACGAAGCTTTAATAGTTTTGTGGACGGTCAACGATTGTTCCCACTCCACCAGAAACAGAGACACATGGCGACGGGTCGCAAGAGCTGCTGTGTCGCAAGCAGCGACTTTGACATGACTACGACCACTCTGTCAAGAGTGTACGACTAAGAAGTAGAGAATAGTTTTGTGTGTTTACAATGCATGGGCTTCGGAATTACTGGACCGATTAGAAGCTTCCTAATAGTGACAGAAGTTTTGAAGTCGTTATCCAAGAGTAACATTGGCTTTATTTAATTATGAAGTTCTCACGGGAACGGGGGCTACGCGGGTGTAAATACGCACGGGACGGTAGTCAGTTATATATGGCCACATTTAATGATTTATTAATGATAGTTTGATTTTTCGTAATAGACAAACGTGCTATCATATTTTTATTCTAATGCTATAAGTGCTTCAACTCACAAAAAGCGCTTGTTAGTAAAGCTTTTCGAAAATCGAAAATATCATAACTACTTACTTACGCGTCCGTCTGTCTGTCTGTTCCCGATAAATTCAAAAACTACAGAGATTTTCATGTGACTTTCACCAATAAATTGATTGAGTCTTAAGGAAAATTCAATTAATATATAATTTGTCAAGGCTTTGGCTTAATCTTTACTACCCGTGCGAAGCCGGAGCGGGTCGCTCTATGAAATATTTATATTAGCCAGTTGTTTAGTAATCAATAACAAGACACACTGCGTTGTTTACTTGCATTCAAACTAGAAACATAATACTAACTCGCAGGATCATATCATCATCATCATCAGCCCGTATAACGTCCATTCCTAAAAATGGGCCTCCTCCCGATAGAGGGTATTTGCCATAGTCACCACGCTTGGCAGGCGGGTTGGTGACCGAAGCATTATGTTGTACCGCCCACACGATTAATATAGATGATGTTATTACAATCACGGCCAAAGGCTTAACGTGCTTTCCGAGGCACGGAGGGTAGTCCCTCAACCAACCAGATCTAGACCCGGAAAGAAAACTTAGAATTTACACAAAGATTTTCTGTCCGGGCCGTGGGGATCGAACCCACGAACTCCGAGGTTTAAAGCGAGCCAAATACCGCTACGCTACGGAGTTTACCGGTAACGCTATGTTCCTAATAGCGTCGGTGATACTGCAATATCGCGTAAGTGACAATAGCTAATAAGGTTTAAAATCAAATGTAGCAAATTGATTTTTTTTCTCTTTAAAATATTTTTTTTCTCTTTATATAACAAAAATATTTCTTGACAAATAAAATTACACCTTATTAGCTACTGCCACTAACGCGGTATTGCAGTAGGTATTACCGACGATAGGTATGAATGTAATACTTACCTACATAAAAAACTGCTCATTCTTAATCTAGACTTAATTACTTCCTAGTTGGAGAATATCCAGATCACTTCGAAACGTAGCATATTATCTATTCGCTCTCGTGTGCAAATGTGCTTGGCTCACTGACGTTTTCAATTTGCTTCAACTTTAATGATAGTATTTATGTAAAGGAGAACATCCGTACATAGAATAGTCCTGATTTCCCGTGGGAATAGCGTTCCGATGTAAATAGAAGTTATTCTGCGACTTGGTGATGCCATTTTGATTGTGATAATGGAAAAAATAACGATCGTAGACAACTTGTGGTGCAATATTTAAATTACTTGTATTGTTTCGAAGCACACAATTACTTATGTCATAACTAGTAAAGTGGCAACGTTTTATCACCTGATGAAAATTGAAATACGTAACGAACTTATTCACATTTGTTTTAACCATCTTCTTTTAGCCCACGAATTCGTCTGCGTGAATTAAAATTTAGTATTAGGAAAAAAGTTAAAGAATGAAATGCCTGACTATATTAAATCCTTATAATATCAACTGTCTACCAATGAAGGGCCGCGTTAGTTAGTTATAAGGTTTTGAAAATTAGGCGGAATTTACGCACTAACAAACAGACAAACAAAATTATAAGTAACCTATATGATACCTTATATAATTAACTGTCTACCAGTGAATGTACCGACAAAATTGGTCAAGATATTACAAATTTTGAAAAAAAAATGTGTTTAAAAATAAATAGTAACCTATACATATGCATTTATAGAACAAACATGTTATTTTGTCATTACAAAAATGTTAAAAACACTACACTCACAAGACTCAAGGTTTTTTACCTCTAAGGCACGGAGGTTGTCAAATAGAATGAGTTATTAGTCTGTTAAAACAGCCTACTACGGTCTGTCTAATCCATAATAACTAAGAGTACTAATAATAATAGTTTTATGCCTTTTCCACGTGTTTCCACGATGCATTTAAGTGCATTACGGCACTTAAATCATCGTTAAGGAATAAGTGCAAAACATGAAATGTTAGACTGAGAAATTTACATTAACTGCTATTTATATTAACTCTATATCTTATCAAGAGGTGCTTTATTTACTGATAGAATCTTTATTATATACACTTTGACGCCATTTAAGATACTTATCAAATAAATTAAATTATAACGTGTTACCTATCAGCTACTAAATGATTTAAAAGTGGAGTAATAAACCAGGTTTGGAGGAAGAAACTTCCGAGTCGTTTGGTGTGAAACAAGACTTTTGCATTTTGCACCACCCAACTGCAAACAACCCGAGAACATTCAGTGACAAGAGAACATTTTTTTAGATGGACTTAGCCACGAGGCTTTGGCTTCTTCACCGGGTATCAAGATGAGCAGAACTCTAGCATTAAATGATTTAAATACTACAAAGTAAGCAACCTAGGCAAGAAGGTGCCTTAAATAACAATCGTTTACCCGGGAACGGCCAGTAGCGTTTTTCTGTGTGTTACACCATAATTATGCGGTCGCTAACCCACCAGCTAAGCGTGGTGACTATGGCAAAACCCTCCATGTTCAGCCGTAGACGTAATATGGGCTGACAATACATAAATAATTATGATCATCATCATCAACAGCCCGTTTGCGTCCACTGCTGAACATGGGCCTCCTCTTAACAGACCTTGGCAAGCCAGGATCGTAGAGGGATATTGCCATAATCACCACGCTTGGCAGACGCATTGGTGATCGCAGTAAGATGTCAACCTTGAGCTAATAGATGCTGCTGCCCATCCATCAGCCATATGTCCCTTAGTCGCCTTTTACGACACCCATGGAAGGACATGGGGTGGTCTATTCTAAGCCGGAAACCACACGGTAAATAATTATAAAAGGGATGAAAAGTGGATCAAACTTTGTATGGATAAACTTTTGAATGAATCCGCTTGGTCGTACATAAAAGAATTCAATACCTATTTATTTTGGCTATTTAAATGTTATCTAAAACATGATTGAACTGCATCATCACATTGAACGTCATTGAAATTGCCATAAGGAAAAAATGTCCAGTTACAAGGCAACGAACTTACCAACAGAGAGGTACAAAAACTTGGGACACTAGAAAAAGTGTAACATATTGGGGTTACTATGCCTAATACCGAAACGGTGTCATTACAATAGTGTACTTCAAATAACATTCAGACTTAGCAAATCCAATTCTCTTATCTCAATCTTAGGAATAATTTATTAGATTATTGCTAATTTCAATTGGTTCCTTTGGTAGACAGAGTTTTATTTCCCTTAAGCTATTTTCTAGAAACAAAAAATAAGTAAAATAAGTTTTTGGAGAATCAACATAAATATATAAAATATTTATGTTGATTCTCCAAAAACTTATTATAAATTTTCCAATAAATACATTTTAACATTAGTTTAGATTTAATTAATTTACCCATGGCGTCTTTTTGCAGCGATGCAGTCGCGCGTTTCGTTAGCGATCATCAACATCGCTGCTGTAATTTGCCTAAATTAAAATTTACTTATAGGTAAACACCACATGTTTACTATCAATAGTAAACATCTGAACATTATAATTAATTATGTGTACAAATCGCGGAAATTAAAAAAAACTGGTCAATTGCGAGTCGGACTCGCGCACGAAGGGTTCTGTACCATTGTAAAACGTCTACCTGTTGTCGTTATTGATATCGAGCATAAAAGGGCAAAAAAAAAAGATTTTTGTATGGGAGGCCCTCTTAAATAGAAATACATCATCTGTGAAAATTTCAACTGTCTAGCTATCGCAGTTCTTTAGATACAGCCTGGTGACAGACAGACAGACAGCGAAGTCTTAGTAATCCCATCCCGGTCCCGTTAGGTCCCGTAGGGTTCCGTAAAAAAAGAGTAGGGTAAAAAGTATGTCAAAGTAAGTAATGAAATTCCAACGTTGAAAAATGACTAAATATATGTATGTATGTATGTAGGTACTCTATTTCTTTACACATTATTAAACACTAAAACAAAAAGATGTTGGCATACTTAAAAATTTCACGAACTAAAATCCTGCTATTAAAATAGAGATAACAAAAACAAGTTTCGAAAACACCTTTTAATTTGCTCTCTTTAGTGTGAACAATAGCATAGTCGATGGATACATTACCAAGACAAAAACTACATTGCAAAAGTGTTAGCAATGCGTACTGACAACACATGAAGAAGAAAATGCGACTAAGTGTTTTGCAATAGTGAATGGTGGTTGGTTAAGCGTGGCTTCTTTCATATTATTGATATTAATCTACAGTTAAGTAAGTTGGTACAACGAATATTATCATTTCATGGCTTGTTACGAACGTTTTGTAGAATAAAATTGGAGTTTAGTTACACACGAACGAAAGAAACTATTATAATAATACAGGTAGTTTAGATCATAATATGTACTCGGCGTGGCTTTATGTGTGAGTAAAAGTTATTATTTTACAGAAGCTTTATATCTGTACTATATATTCTTCTTTCATAATGCGGACGGCTAAGGAGTGGAATTCGATGCCGGGGTCAGTTTTCCCGGAACGCTATAATCTGGACATATTTAAGACTAAAGTGAACAGACACGTTCTATGCAAGCGTGTATCATCTTAGGCCTTATTTTCGCCTTCCATCAAGCGAGATTATGGTCAAACGTAAGCCTATATTTAATAATAAAAAGAACTAGTATTGGAACGAGACTTTGTGGTGATAGATTTTAATTTTTCGATACAAAATTTTTCGATACTAGGTTAATTTTGATAAATTATGGTCTTGGATAAAATATTCTTTAAAATTCAGGTTTCTAATTGTAACGCTATAGGGTGTCTGTTATGTAGAAGTCAATAACTCAGTTACGGTTTAATGTAGACTAGCTGTTGCCGGCGACTTCCTTCGTGTAGATTTTGATTTCTCCATACAAACTTTGGTCCCCCGTTTTGATAAAGTTGTGTAAAATAAATGATTTATTTTTTTCGTATCGGATGAATACATTTGTAGCGACATCTAAAGTAGCCGCACAAAAACTACAAGAAGACTAACCCAACTAACCTGTATCGCGCAATACAAATTCGCAAGCCAATTCGAACATATACAAGTTCCGAACAGTAACAAATGGCCGTCGGCCGCCGGGCACGCCACCTCGCCCGGCAAAGAAAATCTTCATTTTCTGTGGAGGAACACCACCAAACGTTCCTCTACACACCCATCAGGTTTCATGTTTCGATTATCAGCAGTTTAGTTCATGCGTTAGTTATTGTAATGTCTTGAATTTTGTAGTTTTTTCCTATCCTTGTCTCTGATTTGTATCCTAGCTACAAAGTATTGATGTACGGCTTTATAACAAATGTCGTCAGGCCTTATAGAGGTAATAAGTCCAATTTCAATACCAGGAAACTTTGAATAAAATCAATAATTCCATTTCGTTTCTGGTTGGTTAAATGAAACTACCTTCCTTACTGCAGTTAACATTTAAGCTGTTTGTTGGTAAGCTTTTTTCTGTTAACAGACACTGCGGTCACCACAATTTTTTAAGCGCGGTGCCTGTGTCAACATTTTTCGCGGAGACGAATTACGCATTTTGCTGACTTTGAATTAGTGTAAATTAATATTACTAACAACTGAATCAACAGTACGTACAATAGGAGAGAATTTTGATTATTCATTGATAATTTATTATTAGGTATGTTCGTTATAGTAAAATATAGAAGCGACATAAATATTGAATCACGGTATAAAATTACGGTAACAGATCAAAATAAATTTGCGTTTTATACATCTTTTTATTTGATCAGTTTTTTATGCCAACGGATTTGCGTAATATTTATTCAGCACTTAGGTATTTACATACGCTAGTACTTGTCAAGAAAATTCACAATGAATAAAAAATCAATTATAAATAGGTAAAATTTACTATAAAATTATGTTTAAATGTATTACAGATGTCCTAGAAGTCTGTCAGTGTTTTGTCAATAAATACATTCTTAATATTAATGCTATAAATTATTTGCTAAATGTGTTTAATTCAAGCATTTCCTAAATTAAAAATGAATAACAATAGTAAAAAGAATATAGTATATTGACCGGTCAAATGGCTAGATCAAACGTCCTCAGCCAGTTTCTATTAAATTAAAGCGACACACTGAAGGATTTGAAGCAAAACAAACCAGGATTGTATAAATAAATAGAGATTTCATTATATAATATCAGAGCACATTGAAAGACATTGAAAAGAAGAACTAACAACAGAAAAACAATCATACAAAGACAACGATACCAAAGACAATAATAATGGTACCCATTTAGACTGTTTGGTTTATATTCCAACACACACGCTTGAATGCCTTCAGCGGCGCCCTTACCCCTTAAGGGTGCCCACTCTTAAGGGGTAAGGGCGCCGCTGAAGCTAGAAGTCATGTACTTATCAAGTAAGGTATGACAAAAGCATTATTATAACTTACCTACTGCGAATTGGAGTGGTATCGCTTTTCGCTTAGATTTTACCACTTTATGTTTTCCAATAGGTAAGAGGCGACTAAGGGACCGCCGATGGATGAGCAGTAGCTTCTATCAGCTCAAGGATACTCACATTCTTATTTCGATCACCAATGCTTGCCAATCGTGGCTCTACTACCCTGCTTTGCCAAGGTAGTAGACCCTGGTTTGCCAAGTTCTGTTAAGAGGAGGCCCATGTTCAGCAGTGGACATTACCGGCGTTAGAGTGACTGACACCCCGCGCGGGCAAGAATATTTTGGCGCCCACTTAAGGAAACCAAAATCTAGTGTTCATTTTTTGCTGAACCATTGTAAATGTGAAAAAAAAATAACAAAAGAAAAATCCAGAAGTGTGTTTGAATACAGAAAAATGGGAATTCAAGATTTAGGATATTGAAAGGCTAATAACACAAAGAATTGTCTTCCTTTGTAGCAGTTAAACCATTGTAAACGGTCATAGATGCGAGTAGATGGTTTTCTCGTTGCTTGATCGAGAGGCGCTTGAGACGAAAGACCAAATACTCAAATAGGCGTTTAGCTATCACCACCATCCGATACGCGTTCTAGTTTAGCGGGGGAAGCACCCCACCCCCACCAATTGCCCCCTCAAATTTGGCTCCTTGGGCCGTCGCCCCATCGCACCCCCTTAACGTCAGCACTGGCAATGGACGTAAACAGGCTGATACAGTATCAATTTAGTCAGGTATGACAAAAGCATCACTATTACTAAATGCAATTTGTAGTGGTGTCGCTTTTCACTTAGAATATACCTCCCATGTCTTCCCATGGGAATCGTAAGGCCGGCCATTCACGGACCGCTCGAGCAGTTAGCCATTGATCAGCATACACGGACCGCTCTTTCAGTCAAGAGATAACTGCTCGAGCAGTTGGCAATTTTGAATCAGTAGCGCGTGCGGAGGTAACTGCACGAGAGCAGTCGACAGCTTGAGCAGTTAGTGTATGCCTGGCGACTGCTTGACCGCATGAAGAAATTTCACCGTGCTGCCAGCCGCCCCGAAGCAATTGCAATCACCAATCCATCAGCCAAACGTGGTGATTATAGCAGTATCCTTCAATTACCCTCTTTTGTCAAGGTATGTTACGAAAAGTTCTATGTTCCTTGTTGGGAATCGAAACTACGGAGACACCAGTGCAGTGCCTTTAATTAAAACCAAAATTTCTGGTCTCAACGGCTGATTTTGCTACTATGATCAAAAAAGCATTCTTTTTGATCACCCATATATATGGGTGATCAAAAAGAATGCTGTTAATAGGCATATGCCTACAAATTTGCTTAATCCAATGCAACTCATGAGAGTCTACTCTATCAATGACCTTAAACACAATGACATAACAATGTCTCATAAATATAAAATTTACTCAATGTCATCTGAACTTTACCATCATAATGATGTGAACCAGTGTAACGTTAGAACATTACAAGTATCTGATAATGGCTAGGTTACACGTTATATAACTGATTAACCTCAAAACTTGAGTCACGGTTGTATCGAACTCACCTTCATTCACAATGCTACTTGACTATTGTTGATGAGATCTATACACATTGTTTCTCTTACACATAGCGCTACAGTGCAATGTGAACAGCTGTTAAGAGTTAAGACATTGTCGAACTATTTACATAGTGTAAAAATATTAGTTTAACTACTAACTGTATTTTTCTAAAATGCTAATACTAGTTATCTATATTTCAAATTTCATAAAAAATCATTGCATAGTAGTTATTATCAATATTTATTAATATTTTTTTATTTAAGCACACTTTATTTACTATGGAAAAGTTTATCGCAAATTAATTTATTAATAAATAAATCTCGATATTTGAAATTTATTATTCGGTAAACTTTTTGAGTAAAAATATAAATACGGGCAGTGTCGTCGCTTAAATATTTACTTTCAAATGCAACTTTGGAGATATATTATGTCGAGTAATGTTAACTATTATCGATATATGGCATCTCCGTTCTCCTACGAGACGTGTTATAAAGAGATTGATAAATCTTGACGACCGGTTGGGATCTACCGAAGCTAAAGGTCTAGGCATCAAAGGCTATACTAAAATACAGGTTTGAATCCTGCCGGTTGCATGAATTTATTAATATTCACTTTTAAAAAAATAGATATAATATAAAATACTTTTTAATAAGTTGGGCATTAACCACTTGCTTAAATAATTATTTTCTTTAAAAATTGAATTCAAACATTGAATATGCAGGCATAAAAAATCCATGAATATGTTACATTTTATACAAAACCTATGGTATTTCTGGAATAGTCACAAACATATTTATTTATTCATTCCATAATAGTGATTACAATTTGGACAGGAAAAATTAAATATCGGGTCTGCTAATGTCTTTAATACATTCAAAATAAAACTTTAATTTTTTACACTATGGTATGACAACATCGTAATGCGTTAATTATATGAAGCGGTAAGAGGCATCGTCATATTTTGTAATACTGACGACAATTTAATATTACATCAACATTGACCGAGCCGAAAGCATGCCCGGCACGCGATACACCGCTGCACCGTAGCGAACCATTAGACCTTTAGTACCTACTTAAATGATGATATTTATCGACCTTATTATGCAGATTAAGGTTACGCTATTTCGACTTTATACGGTTAAAATGAAGCCAATTTAAATAGCCGTAGATAGAAAAGTTTTAAATTGAGATTCTCTAATGGACTTTAAAATCGATGATGGTGCCTTTTGACCACTTTCGACTATATGGTGGCGGCGCAATCCAAAGGTATCTGGCGACTCGCCACGGGTATGATTGAGGAGTATAACTGACAGTTAACGCGTTCTTCGGAGCAAGAGTGAAATACTTCAGCTTTCTGATACAACGCTTGCAACGTTACTCTTTTACTACTGAGGTTATAATAAACATAAAAAGAACAAAAATTTAGTGAGTAGCTGAGTCGTCTCGGGGTCTCTTCGAGGTAAGTAGTGAAACGCAAGAACAACGGTGAGGTAATGGAATTAATTTTATTTACATGGGAGTCTACTTAAGTACTAAAATAGATTAAGTGGATAAGTGGTTGCGTTTTTAACCAATCAGCGCGTCGACTTACAACTAAACTAGGTGGTGCACGCGGCGCGGCGCATTCGAGTGTTTGATGACTGATTTGTGTGATGTACTTCGTAGAGTGTTTGATGACTGATTTGTAGGATGCTACATAGGCTTAGAAAAAATTATGTTTAATTAAGCAAGGCATGAGTCTCGAGGTCGTAGGTAGGTTTAATTCCGGAAGATAGACTAGATGCCGATAGTCTAGTCTTCCCTGGAATGCTATGCCTTCGGTATTTTCACAGGGTCATGACTTCTCAGCAAAGACTTTGATCTACTGAATTCTTCGGTCCAAGATCCTTGACATATCAAGCCTTCTCTGTAGCTTAGCAGGCCACTTGAGGTTCTTTATAATGGGATAAACAACCCAAATTGTTTGATAGAGATTCGAATACTACTAAAATATATTGACAATTATCTTAAACTAAGCCCACTTGTATGATCAATTGCTTTGTTCCCATCAGTATTTGGATATAACGTAACTGCATTATGTAAAATTTAAATAATAACCGACGACATGGTGTGGCGTTAATATTTGTTTTATGTGCATAACCGACTTTGGTAGAGAATGAGCGTTACGAGGTGTCAACCTATGACCACCAATATGCAACTTTTACCGCGATAGACGGGCAAAATCTATTAGTAAAACAAGTTTTTAACGAATATATAGAAAGGTTTGAAATTAAAGAGCACAGATATGTAACATGCACTTACATAAAAGAAGAACATCATAAAGACATCTTTAGTGTAAGTTAGAATCATAGTTAGGTTGTCTCTTCATTACAGTTTTTATAAACTTAGCTTACTAGCTCATACCTGCTGAATTGGATAACCCACTTTATTAGATACGCCGAATGTAGAATGTACATTGCGATATAGTTAGTCATTTAATTATAGAAAGGCGAACAATAATTTTGATTTTCAACGCAAGTCGGTCTAGGCTTTAGGGGCTATACTAAAATACAGGTTTGAATACTGCCGGTTGTCTGAATTTAATAATGTTGACTTTTGAAAATAAATCAAATTATATAAAATACACTAAATGAAAAGGGTTAGAGTAAAAAAGAAAGGTATTTCTACATAATATAAAACTAAGAAATTTTCTTTAAATGTTTCCAAATGGTTAAAAGCCGCCTTGATAATAGTTAAGAAGCCTACGTGCTATTCCAAATGATAATAAATATCAGTGCTAAATTTCATCAGCATCAGAATTGACATCCAAAGATACGCGACAGAGTAGTAACGATTCTATTACCATGGAGTGCTTTTCGAAATTTAAAGAAAAAAAATCACAAAGAGCCATAATAAACTCAATTCATTAGTTAATAAGAGAAAAGTTTCTTAAGTGTATATTCAAACTTTGCTGCTATAATCGTTGCCGCAGAACTAAAATTTTTTCTGAACTTCAGTGATTATTTAGTTTAAACTCATTATTAAACATAATAAGTCAAACCAATTTAACCATAATTAAAAAAAAGGCTTACTTAGGAAGTAGTATTTCATAGCTGTGGATTGCATTGTCTATTATTATGAAATTTAGTAATTGGTTAACTTTTCCGTAAAGTATTAAAAAAAAATGTCTATCTTATTGTAATTACAAAATTCGACATTTTTGTTGAAGCCGTGTAGTCGTTGAATAGGATAGGTTCCAATAAAATTGTAATCCTGTAGGCAGCAATGCGCTACACAAAAGTAGATAAAATGACGATTTTCCCAGTTAAATAATTGGCAGTAAGCCAAAAACATGTTGTGCCAAGCCTACAATACCCTGCGTGTGTTATACTTTTAGGAAGTTGTTGAGAGCGTCACAATATTGGATCGCTTTGCCAATATTTCGCGTACTGATAATTTTCGAATTGATACCTACTGATATCTGAAACTATGTACCTATCTATAAAACTGTTCTAAATGCGCTTAGGACTAATTCGCGGGAAGAATCCTGAAGAATCCAGGGTGCCAGTATATAAAAAGGTTTAATAATAAAAAGATTTCAAGTAGGAACTTAATTGCGTGCAAGATGGGTCATTGGCTCCTTCCACCGAACTTTTTACAATAAAATAACTAATATATACTACCATTCACCGACTCGATGTATGCTTACGCTATAAATCCTTCAAACTGCAGAAAAATATACCACCTGAACAAGTCAGATTATGATTGAACATTTCACGTTTACGATATGATGTAAACCATCTATCTCTTTGGCTTTAACTGAAGCATCCTTGTCCCCATTCACCATGTTTTATGGTAATCAATTGTGATTTATGCACTCGCAGTAGAATGTTAGGCATTTATTTATATTGCCAATTATGTATTGTACGACGCACAATGCGAATTTTAACAATGGTCTGTACAGAAAGGCAAGGAATGTTTTCCAATTTCCATAGATTTGAATCTGTTTTTAATTAAATCGACTGAAGATCTACTTAATACCAGCTAGCTTACTTTGACGGCCAAATTTCAGGTATCAGGTAATCAAGGTACCTACATAAAAACATTACTTACCTCGCGTAAATTCTCCAAGCTGATTTTTAGGCATATTTTAGGCAATATCCTTATAAATAAGTCGCTAATACTCCCAGTCACTTTCCGTCACTTTCCGCCCGGTTTTAAAATAGTAGTCTGGAGGACATATATAAAAACGGAGCATAATGATGGATAATTATTTTGGGAGCTTTAAATCGTCTGCAAAGCAAGCCGACGGAGTGTCTGGGAGTATTGGCGACCAATTTTTAAGGATATTGGCTATTTTCAATAGTTTGGATACCTACTTACTGTGCCCGTCAGTACTTAACTCATTTTTTTATCTGATTTTTCTTGGCGTGGAGGCTGTGACTCAATAAAAATAAGGCTAAACAGCTTCCGGCCAAGTGTACAAGTGACCTCAGTCGGTAATAGCTATTAGCTCAGAATAAATGGCAATTAATAGAATAGCAATCTGTAATTACGCTTAATAAATTATAGTAAAATATGTTTATGGGCGCCATAATTACCAGCCCTAAAATTTAAATGCTGCAGACATCAGGTGGTTTGGAGTCTGGAGCACCGCATTAAATTTAAATATTTATTTACTTACCGTCAATTCCTAATTGAATAAGATTTAAAATCAACTGTCATTCTATAATAAGATAAAGATTTGAACTATTATTATATGGTATACTAGTTGCACCCCACAGTTTTGCTCACGTTAGACTGCTACTCTGCTCCAGTGGCTTGTAGCCTATATATTAATCCAGTTTATAAACTATACCTATACGAAATTCCAATGAAATCCGTTTAGTAGTTTGCGTGAAAGAGCAACACACACCCTTCCAAGTTCCATCCATATATCCACAAAATTTTTGTTCCTTAAATATCAGATAAGGACACATACTATAAAATAATAAAAATAAAATAAAAAAAAGTTTTTATTCACGTAAACCTATTACAGGCATTTGTAAATAGTCAAAACATATTTGGCTTATTTTCGATTTAATTAATCAATTTTATTTGTTTATTGATACGTATAATAATAGTTTATATAACTTTAGCCTAAAAGCTGTCAGGTATGAAAGTACAATATTATTTTATTATTTTATATCTATGATTAAATCTAAGTTCTGTCCTTTGAGTATGTTATTATTTAGACGGACCATAAGTATCTCGACGAACGCGCTTTAGTGCTACCACCGGATCCAATACGCCCCAAATGAGAAGATCCGGCGAAACAAACTCAGTGGGGCTATCCTACTGCCGGTTTCAGCGCGGCCTCATCGAGACGATCCGGCGAAACATACTCAGATGGGCATGTCCAAGAAGTTTAGGTCCAGTTACTTTTATTATTTAGTTGGCATTCACAATTTACCAATCGGTTGTCTTTATACGAATTTTATTTACATTTTCATTAAAAAACAGATTAAATAATTTATTTAAAGACAGAACTGAATAAATATATTTGGTAGTATTATTTTATTATTACAGATAGTACACAGAATAGCTTTATACAGAATACATTATCTTGGTCTTTCAATGCTTCAACAGCTATAGGGTTACGATCTAGTGCAAGGAGGTATAACTTCCCATACATCTTTATCATCTACATACTCTTTAATACTATAGTAGCCTCTAGTCATTAGGATTCGTTTGACGTGCGCCTTAAATAATGAATCAGGCATGTCAGTAATATAAGAAGGAAGCTTGTTGTAAAATCGAATGCAATTTCCCATGAATGACTTACTAACTTTGCTAACCCTAAAGCACGGCATAGCTAGTTTGTTCTTATTTCTAGTATTTATATTGTGAAAGGCACTTTTCTTACTAAAAGTATCTATATTTTTTCGAACAAATAAAATATTCTGGTAGATATACTCAGATGGCACAGTTAATATATTTATATCTTTAAATAAGGTTCGCAGAGAATCGCGGCTACCTAGTCCATAAATAGCCCTGACCGCTCTCTTTTGTTGAATGAAGATAGTATTAATATCAGCAGCTGACCCCCAGAGCAGGATGCCATAAGACATGATGCTATGGAAGTAAGCAAAGTATACTAACCTAGCCGTGGCTTCATCCGACAATTGTTTTATTTTCCATACGGCATAAGAAGCAGAACTTAATTTAGCCGATAATTTCTCAATGTGAGGACCCCACTGTAATTTAGAATCTAATGTTACACCCAAAAATACCGTGGAAGGAACAAGATCCAACGTTTCATTATTGAGTGAAATGGTAGGTGTGACATTATTTACATTTGGAAGTGCAAATTTAACACACTTCGTTTTCCCAGCATTTAACAAAAGGTTATTAGCTGAGAACCAATTCGATATTAAGCTAAGTGTGTTTGTATGTTCAGTATAGTCTTTATCTTTTCTATTTACTTTAAATATCAAGGATGTGTCATCAGCAAAAAGAACTATATTTGATATTTTATCTACTAAATATGGGAGGTCATTTATATATATTAAAAACAAAAACGGACCTAGTATTGAAACCTGGGGTACCCCCATTTTGATGGGGGAAGCTTCCGAAGTTATTCCATTTATGGCTACTACCTGTTCGCGACCAGATAAATAGGATACTACAAGGTCCAAGGATGTACCAGAAATTCCGTAGTATTTTAACTTGACAGCGAGCGTTCTGTGGTCTACACAATCGAATGCCTTGGAAAGATCACAAAAGATTCCCAAAGCATCTTGTGATCCCTCCCAAGCCTCTAGGATGGTCTTGATTAGAGTGCTTCCTGCATCTTGCGTAGAACGGCCCTTAGTAAATCCAAATTGTTTGTCATGTAGTATCCCATTCTTATTGAAGTGCGACAGCATTTGGTTGAGCATAATTTTTTCAAATATTTTACTTAAAGTAGGTAGTATAGATATTGGCCTATAATTTGTAGCATTGTTTGCACAGCCTGATTTAAAAATGGGAACTACCTTACTTATCTTCATTAAATCAGGAAAGACTCCATCAATTGTACAGCCATTGAAGATGGCTGCTAGGATTGGAGCTATATTCTGTATAATTGGTTCAACAGCCTTTACGGACAGTCCCCATAGATCTTCTGTACCTTTGATTTTAATGGTCTTAAAAGCTTTTATTACATCTATATCTGTTATTAATTGAAAACAAAATTTGGGAATTATTGTATTAGTAATGTTTTTCATTAGAAGTCGTTCAGCTTCGTCAGTGGACGATGCAAGACTCTTGGTGGTATCTATGGGAATATTTGAAAAAAAATTGGCAAAATAATTAGCAATGGTAAATTTGTTTGAAACGAGTTCGTCATTAATATTTAAGTGAACTGATCTGTCTATGATTTTATTTTTCCCAGTTTCGGTATTAATCATTTTCCAAGTAGATTTTATCTTATTATCTGATTTTTTAATTATTTCGCTTACATGTAAGGCCTTAGCTTGTATACAAACTTTCTTAAATATATTTGAGTAGTTTCTAACACGAACTTTAAAACTGTCATCAGGTGTATAGGACCTAATGTCATATAGTTCAAAAAGAAAATCTCTACTCTTTCTTATACCCTTAGTTGCCCACATACTAAACTTTAATTTATTTGGGTCGATCTTAATGTTTTTTACTTTACAACATTTGCAAAATTCTTCGTAAATACTGTTGAACAATGCATTATACAAAACATTCGGATTGTGAGTTGTCGTTGGCAGATAACACAGTTTTGCCATTAAACGCTCATTAAATTTGCTCAGATTTTTCTTAGAGAGCGGCCTGAAATTAAGTATGGGGTTTTCTATTTGAGCTACAGTGTTTAGTTTTACTATTTGACATTTATGGTCCGAGCGAACGCCGGTTACCAAACACTTATCTGCAACTTCAAAATTTGTGAAAATATTGTCAATACAAGTAGCTGCAGTCAACGTGATTCTAGTAGGTTCATAAAATAAACTATTTAGATTAAATGAACTAAACACTGCTAAAAAGCTATTTTTTTCCGGCGAATTTACTAATAAATTAATATTAAAGTCACCACAGACTAATATTTTCTTGGTACTTTTAAATTTTTTAAGAATATCCTCTATAGTGGACATAAAATGTAATATATTTGACGAGGGTGGCCTATAGATACATAGTATGTGGTACATTTCAGTCTCAATGCAAGCCACCTCACATACTCGTTCCACAGAAAGGCAGGTAATATCCTTCCGTTCTTTAAATTTAATAGTCTCACGCACTAATATGAGTACGCCGCCACCTTCAGCTGTAACCCTATTATATAAACTAGCGACCCCATAGCCGTTTACATTAAAAGCCATCTTGTGCGCCTTGAGCCAAGTCTCAGTGAAACATATTATATCCTAGAATTAAAAGACATATTATATACTAGAATTAAAAGACGGAAAGATAGCACAAACAATTTTATAATAAAAAAAGGTTTATTAATAGTAAAATGTGAAAATACTTTTAGATGCTTGGCTTCTGCATTGTCGTTCTCTTGTATCTAAGCCCTTACTTTCTTGGAGACAACACTATGTAGTTTTACAACCAGTTCACTGAACCAGGTCAAGGCATATGTGTTGCACGATTCTTATTTTCAGCAAGTCATAAAACCACTTTGCATAAAAATAAAAATCTTACTGTCGCTTGAATTACTTTTACAATACCTACAAAAGCTAATTTTTATGTGCAAAAGTACCTAATTACATTTAATTACAATTAATTAATTTATAAAAAAAACCATAAGATGACTATTGAATAGCGGATTTGTGTAAATGACAAGATTCATTGCCTAATTGACTTCATCATCATCAGCCCGTATGACGTCCACTGCTGATCATTGGCTTCCTCCCAAAGGAAGGTTTTTGCCATAATCACCACGCTTGACAGGCGGGTTGGTGAACGCATTATTATATTATAACACACAGGGAAACGTTGCTGCCCGTTCTCTGGTAAACGCTTGCTATAGATGATATTATAACAATTGGGACCAACGGTTTAACGAGCTTTCCGAGGCACGGAGGTTGTTCCTCAACCAACCAAACCCGGAAAGAAATCTTAGAATTTACACAATATTTCTTGTCCGGCGTGGTGATCGAACCCACGACCTCTAAGACTTAAAGCGAGACCGCTACGCCATGGAGGTTGTCGCCGTTGTTGTATTGTAGTTTAGTTTAATTATTTTTTATACGAATATTCTATTGGTTTTTTTTAAGTATTATTGACTACTCGCTTTGATATACGAATGTTTGAAATACAGGAAGTACTTTCCTACCTATCTTCAAAATTTATTTTATTTAATTTTCGCCGTGTGATTTCAGTCTTTAAATAGATTTCTAAGAGACATACACCTGATGAATGGATGGGCAGCAATATTTGTCAGCTCAAAGGTATTCTCCATCTTGTTGCGATCCAATCCGCCTTTTTTTTCGGACGGGCGTATGTAGTTAGCCCTGAGGCTTTTGCTACTTCACTGGGCATAAAGGCGAGCAGAGCTCCAGCCTAGATAAATGGTTTAAACACTACATACTAAGCAACTTGCGCAAAAAGGCGTCCCCTGTGGGACTTGGACCTCGGCTCAGGGCGGTCGCTGGCCATGAGATTAAGGGATTTTGACTTATTGTATTTTAGGGAAGTTTTGTGCAACTGTCGCTCTACTTTACATTTCTCGGGCCTCTCGGACTTCTGGTCTACGAGGGCATCGGAACCCAATCCGCCTGCTAAGCGTGGTGATTATGGTATTATCCCTCAACGACCCGGGCTTGCCAAGGTCGGTCAGTTTAGACGAGGCCGATGCAGCAGTGGCCAAAACGGGCTGATATTTTAAAAATAAATAAAAAGGAATTTAAGAAATAATTGGGAGTTACTAAAAAACTACATCATTTTTTTTTCTTCCTGATCAGCCAAATTGTCACCTGATGTTAAGTAGCAAAGGAGGTGACTGGTACTTTGTAAGTTGGGGATACTTCACTAGTCAAGTAGCTCATTGAGCTCTTGCTCATTATGCTTAGTTTGTTTAAACCATTTAATAAGCCTGGAGCCCTGCTCGTCTATTGCCCGGTGAGGTGAAAGCTTCGAAGCTAAATACATAATAATATTATGTCCGTCCAAATAATAAGTTCATTTATAAAATAAATCGATATAAAATCAATATTTTCATGGCTTACCTATAATTAAAAAGAAGATATTAAAGGTACAATCTGTTTATGTGGTATTGGATTCTCCTACCTAGAAGTGCACCATAGAAGTGCAACATTGCACCATAGCGGAAGAAAAAACTTAATAATCAACGGACAATGTGTAAAAAACCAACAAGCAGTACCAACAACGGTATTAGCCTTAATAAATGAATATTAGCAATATTAGTCTGTCGCTTATAAATTCAAATAATTATGTTTGCATTATAAACAGCTTCGTCAAGGCGAACCTTCACTCGACTGCAGAGCACGGAAAAATAATTAGGTTAAGTAAAGAACGATTAGGAAATTAAACTTAAATATTTGGAATTTTAATCTACGACTGCAATTTAGTGAGTTTTTAATATTAATTTGGTTTGAAAATTTACGCATTCCTTATGTCTTTATAAATTATAACCGACTTAAACAAGCTACGTCTTTCATCATTGTAGTTTTATGAGTAAGTATATCGAATAGGTTATCATCATTAGCCCTATAATTTCCTCTACTGAGTATGGGCTCCCTAATGAGCGAGGTTTTGCCAAAGTAGAAGTAAAGAAGTGCGTTCTAATTTCCAACGGTAGGACTGTTTTTCGGCCACCTAACGACTATTTTTTGGCAATAAAGCTTTCGTTGATCTAAAATACAGCGGCAGTGGCACGAAGCTTCACTAAAGGTTCAAGCCTTACGGGGGGTGCCCCTTTGCGTAGTTTTTCTAACGGGACTTTTCCGACCCATACGCCCATCCCTGTAAACTAGAATTAACAGTAGGACACGCTGGAAATGGCATTAAGTAGCGAGGTTTATCAAGTCCCGGGAAAAAAGTTAAATTGTCTTATGTTACCTGAAAAACTCGGTTCATGAGACCTAATCACGAAGAGCATGATTTATGATTAAAGTCGTCCCAGGGCCCAAGGCAGTTTAACTTTTTTCTCGTGTCTTAGTAGGACTTTGTTGACCGTTAGCCGGTTTCTTAGTTTTTTTTAATACTATAAATCTCGAGCCCTGCTTGCCTTCATGTAGCATCAAACACAGATCACCATTCCGTAGAGAGGACGTAAATGCACTACGTTTCAGCTTTTTCAATAAAAAATGTAGACAAATTATCTATTAACTTAATACGGTCAATAAAAATACTCAATGCTACAGACTTTTCTATAATAGCGTTTTATTTGTAAATAGTATTAATATCTTCCTAATTTACGTACCTAATTTTGTACATAGGTACATTCTGAAAAACAATATATTTTAATAAATGCCACAAATGTAGATACTAAGGTCGTCGAAACTAGATTAAAAAGAAAAAGACGAACAGTATTTGAATAAGATATAGCCTCAGTTCAATTTATCAAATTAATTAACATTGCGACATTACCTTTTGATATTTGCACTATAGTTCATTGCCGACAACACGTGAATGTCACAGTATACTATGAAGGTACTATAGGGTGATGACAAAGCGGTAATTTAGATCTACCTTGATACAAAGCATAATATCTACGAACGGTAGTTATTCGTACGTCACAAGCGGCTACACTGAGTCATGACATTTCTTTTTCGGAACCTCATGAACCGAGCTTTTATTAGAGCCTTGGCCTTTGCTTCTTCACCCGAAATATAGGCGAGCAGGTTCCTAATTCTGTTTCTGAAGACTTCTCAAAACATACACGATTTATTGAAAAGTGGATTTTTGTGAAAGGATTACTTACATGCTCTATACTTTTTTAACTTTTACTAGCCCATACATCCGATGCGACTGCGCCTGCAGCATATTCGGCCCCAACATAATAAATAAACTCATTGCTACTTTGAAACTCATTTTATAACCGAGTCTACTACTTACCTAATTTGATATATAATATGTACTCTCAAACTGTAATCTTCTATTACGAAACATATGTTGGCACAGCATGACTCTATTTATTAATATTAACACATGAGCGTACAGAGAAATCGGCAAGGGAGGGCAGCTGTTCGGGGGAACAGCATAGATAGAAACAGATCCACAGACAGACCAGGAGATATAAAGAGGAGCTCCTTCCTCGTCCCATGTCCTGGTCCTCCCTACTATTGTTTCATGTGCAAAGTTGGGACTTACACTTAGCTTGTAATATTTCCGTTCCGAACCCAAAATTTACGTTTTGCAAGCATTTCCTATTTAACCCTATATGTGCCCCGCTCATACTAAAGAGTGGCTACGCCCCCTAAATTCATCATACAATTTCAATTAAAAGCTGCACTAACAAAAAACAAAGTGCTAAAGATAAATAGGTACTATTCTGTAGAAATGACTACACATATAAATCACTACCGTATAAAATGGATGTTACTTAATCTAACTAACGATCTGTAACTCAAAAATGGACAAGTTTGTGCAATAAACATAATTCACGATGGTTATAAGTTGTCTGTATGCTAAGTAAGTGAATACCGAAAACAGAAAATCTTAAAAAAAAACAAATGTAGGTACACACAAATACATGTAATAAGAATATAAAAGCCTGCGTTCCCGTTTGAATTTTTTGATTAAACCTTATATAGCTACCTTATATAACTTCTATCTAACACTGATATAATTTCTAAAATCGGACCAGTAGTTCCTGAGATTAGGGTATTCAAGGAACCAGTAACACTCTATTGTATAAGGTGACAACAGGTAATGGTTGTAGTGTGTATTAAATAAATCATCATCATCATCATCAGCCCGTACAACGTCCACTGCTGAACATGGGCCTCCTCCCAAGGGAGGGTCTTTGCCATAGTCATCACGCTTGGCAGGCGGATTGGTGACCGCAGATTATGTTGTAATACACAGGGAAACGCTGCTGCCCGTTCCCTGGTATACGCTTGTTGATGATGTTATAACAATCGGGACCAACGGCTTAATGCTTATTAAATATTTTTTTTTTAAATTGAAGCTATTATTTTGAGAGTAAACTTAAAAAAAAAATACCTGACAAACATTTTGCGGTAGCCTATCACTTACTCGTTAGAAAGACAATTGATTTGGGTCAAAGATTCTCAGAATGCATTCGCAAATTATGATTGCACAATAATTCCGCGTTTATTTGTGCTGGAAATAACACATCACCTATGTAGAGTAATTTGATCCGTGAGGCCGACAGGGGTTTTACTTACTAGCCCAGGGATTCTCAAAATGTGCGCTGCTACCTTCAGTAAACCGTTGAAAGTCCAAAGGGCTACCGAGAAGTGTTCCTCTGGATATGCTTGTGTCTATTTACTTACACTGATGATGAACATAATCTGTTATCTATACTAGATTATAAAAAAAGTAAAGTTTGTAAGTTTTTAAGTTTGTAGGGGGTAATCTCTGTACCTACTGAGCCCATTTTATAACATTATTTGCGAGTATCATAGGCTGTATCTTTATAGGTTTTGGTTAATCTTGCTGAATGACAGAATGCAATGCTGCAGCCTCCTTGGCAACGGTGGACCTCTGAATTTGGAGGTGTCCTACTATTAATTTTCTGAACCTGGCTTGGACTGGTGTGGTTCTTTGGCCATCGCAAAGCTTAGGCACATTTCCTGTACGATACGGTTCTAATCGGTAAGGTCCGTGAACGTGTTCCTGATATTCGCAACATGCATTTATTTACTAACACCTGCGGACTTATCTATACAAGAAGACCGACTTGACCATGGAATCGAAACTTACATACTTTAACCAGGCATAAAGCAAACAGACGAGCAGCAGTCCTTTAGGACTTCGGGCCTACGAGAGCATCGGAAGGTTTATTGCAAACGAAATGTCGCATAGGGGGGTTAACAGGCTTCAGCTGCGCATATTTTATTGAACACACCTAAACCTAACTAAGGAGATGAATCGACGAACGGGACTCTCTCTTGAAGGATTGGTGCCAGGTGGCTAGTAATAGGGAAAAATTGAAAGCAGGAAAGAAGGCCTTTACCCTAGAGTGGGACACGTCAGGCTCATAATAAAAATGTATTTAATCTCTAAATTGGTCACTACTAGGTTGCAACGAATAGCAAAATACTAAACCGGTAAGAGCGCCAAATTAAAAAAGTTTGAGAGCCGTTGTACTAGCCATTAACCAGCACTTGCACGTTATGTCTAATCTAGTACATCTATCACCATTTTACTGACGTAAACATTGGTACTTAGCAGTAGAATGACAGATTGGTGTTCTCCACCAGCCCGTTTATATCCACTGATGAATATGGGGCTCATATTAAAAGGCATTGGCAAGCTAGGAGCGTTGAGGGATATTGACATGATTACCACGCTTTGCAGGCGGGTTTATGATCGCAGTAAGATGGTAACTATCCTGGAGCTGATAGACGCTGCTGCCCATCCATCAGCTGATTATCTCTTTGTCACCTCTGACGTCACCCATGGGAAGACATGAGGTGGTCTATTATACTAAGCTTGAAATTACACGGCGTTATTGAGTAAGTAGATATTTCGGACCAAAATTGACTGTTTGCGGATAAAACGACAAAGGACATGGTGTCTGATACCCAGATCCTGAAAGGATAGTCAACGATGAAATTAAAAAAGGGGTCAGTACCTACGTCACACGTTAAGGGTCCTTACCTAGGGTGTCAAGGAAGTGTAATAAAGCTGTGATAAATAGTGATATAGTAAAAGGGGTGGGGGTCCTAAGTTTCATATAATCATGCTCCATTGCTCAATAAACAAGAAATTCAAGTGATGTACCTTTTGCTGACTATACTCTAAAATCAAAATAATGAACCCGCCATTAACAATGGGCTTTAGGCTTCCACGCACAACAGTGTACATTGTATATCAATGTATCGTTCTTATGTCGTGCGAACGAACTCTCCTCGTATCCTGTCTGGACTCCAAGTAGGGTAACTAGCTTAGATTTTATTTTTATTATGAAATAAATAATATTATTGTTGAATAAAAGCATTGTTATCTTTGTCTATCTATTGATATAATAAAACTGAAAGGTCGAATGTCTATACATACAAAAAAATCGATAAAAACCGAGTCGAGAGGATGTTAGAAGCAAAATAAAACTCATCCAGATTTTTTTATTTTTATTATTTCTCTTTCTGTTTGTCTGTTTGTACGGGCTTATATATTTATATAGTATATAGTAAGTAGATAATAGATTGGACAGTCTTTCAATCTGTATAAAACTCTTGTCTATTGCAATATAAACGTAAGTTTTTATAAATTAATTAAGATTCAATGGCAATGGTTACGCTGCAGGTACGTTACTTAAAGCTTTACAAAAGTACATAATATTTACTCTAATTTTCACTTTTTAATTTTCCTATTGTATGAATTAGATCCGATACTTTCTACCAATAATTTTATTTCAGAACACGTTCGAGATTTAATAATCGATGGTTGCAAACTTAATGTCCAATGACAACCTCTGTGGCCTATTGCTAGTCCCGCTCTTAATCTCAAAGCAAGTTCGACTCAGACAAACCTTCTTTTCGTTATTTATATTTATTTCGTTAATGGTTGAGGGTTGGTGCCGATTATTATTACATTTTAACAATCATGTACCAGATAACGGTTAGCATCGTTTACCTGAGTAAATACACAATAACAACGTGACTGCCAATCGTGGTGACTATGGCAGAGCTTCCTTTGAGGGAGGCCCATGTTCAGCTGTACACTATACGTGCTGGTGATGATGATTCTCGATGTCCCTTCCCTCGATGGACTCAATTCATGGCTGATAAATGAAATATCCTATGTTTTATAAAATAACTGGTCAGCCTAACAGCATGTCAACAGCTCTTACGCTGACCAAACATTCTTAATACTTCACCATGTTTGCATTGAAACAAATGCCTAACAAAGCAAGTCGCAACATGTAGAGTCAATGACCTGAAGGATCTAATGTCTGGTTATTATTATAATTAAGTAGATTACTATGCAACGGTAACACTACTAGTACCTATGTATTCATATTGATTATGACAGGTATTATCTTTACACGAAAGTAATGGATGGCAATAGAGATAATGATTGAATTTTAATAATAAGTGTTGTCATTAAGTCGTATTTAAATTATTATTTAAAAATATTAAAATTGAGATCAACCTCCATAGCGTAGCGGTATTTGGCTCGCTTTAAATCTCGGAGGTCGTGGGTTCAATCCCCACGCCGGACAAGAAATATTTGTGTAAATTCTAAGATTTGTTTCCGGGTCTGGTTGGTTGAGGGACTACCCTCCGTGCCTCGGAAAGCACGTTAAACCGTTGGTTGTTGTTATAACATCATCTATAACAATCGAATATAAGGGCAGCAGCAGCGTTTCCTTGTATGTAAAAAAATAATACTGCGGTCACCAACCCACCTGAAAAGCGTGGTGACTATGGCAAACCCCCCCTCGGGAGGAGGCCCATGTTCAGCAGTGGACGTTATACGTGCTGATAATTAAAATTGAGAACCCCGGTACGAGTCTAACCTGCATCTTAGGTATAGCCCCTAATGCCTATACCATGCGGCCACGATGGATCCCTTTTATAACGCGTCTCTAAGGAAAACGAAGATGTCATTTAATGGTTAACATTGCCTATCTTCTTGACGAATATCTCAAAGTTGCATTTGCTTCCAAATACTATTGGTTTTGTTCGAACCCTACCGGTGCGCGTAACATCAATTTTGATAAATTTATTATGTTCAAAACTCTGCCGATACGTGTTGAAAATTTAAAAATCATTAATTTTGTAAGACTAAATATTTTGGAAAACTCAGTGGAAAGGCGTGCTATTAAAAATAACTATTAAAACTATCGGTGACAAGGCGCTCGTAAACTTTTTTATAGGAACTAATTCCACCCTTCATTCCAATTTTTAACGCTACGGATAAATTTCGTTTCGTCAATTCATTAATCAGCTTAATAACGTGACTAAAGTTAGATGGATTTTATTGATGAGTTAATGGACAGTCCATTAACTCCATAGAAGTTTAATGGTCTTTCTCAATTTATTAAACCTTTTATTAAGAATTAACTTAAAGTAAGTACGGACGTAGTCAAACTCTTTGAGTTTATTGACGATGATGCCGATGCCCTCGTAGAACCCGCAAACTGTAAAGTAGAGCGATAGTTGCACAGAACATTCCTAAAATTTTGAAGTCAGTGAGGAATTATTTCTCAACCCCAGGCCAGCGATCGCCCTGAGCCAAGGTCTATGTCCCACATCCCCTTAATAAGGCTGTAGCGCTGCTAGCCTTTATGCTCGATAAAGTAGCAAAAGCCTCTTGGCTATAAGTACATAATTATGTCCGTTCAAAAAAAATGTTGACTATAATTTTATTTTTTTTGCCTAAACCTTGAAATAAAAAATGGCATTTGTTTACGAGTAAATAAATAGTAAGAAAAGAGATAATATTAGAGTTTTTTATTCATTTTCGGCTTCTACATTTACTTATTAAAACTACCTATATGATATTTATAAAAGCCATCGGATTGAACAAACAAAACGCGCGAGCAGGATGCTTCCCGCATTTAAACTTGAGGGCAAAAACAATGTTGTTGACCTAAAATTTGACAGTACCTACGCTTCTCGTTATTTGGGACTTACTTGGTAATACCAGATCATTAGGACGGTAATTTATTTGCAATTTAGTGCATGTGCTTTTTTACCTATACCTAAAAATAATATTATTATTCTTACACGAATCTTAATATTATTATTAGTTGAGTTAATGTAACATTATAATAATTTTATACAACATGGATTAAAAAAAGAGTCTCGAGCATGATACGAGAACATTTTGAGATATCCATTATTACTTCTAGAGTTCAGAAGTATAAGGTCGGATGTGCCATTATACGCAGTGATGTACAAGTCTCGTGGCGTCCGAGTCCCTTTGCCTGGAGCTCGGTGTCGTTTACAGGGCTCGCCTCGTATGTATGGCGCCCGACGACTCGGGAGTCTTTTCAGAGCTCGAGTTTTTTTTAAGTCTCGAGTTCTTTTGAAGACTCGAGCCCTTTTTGAAGGCACAAACCCTTTTGAGCGCTCGATCGATCTCGAAGCATTTCTCTTTAGCACATTAGTCTTTTTCTGCCCACTAGTTTTAATGGATACTGATGAATGAAAATAAGTAGAGGTAAACCACAATAGATTAGGCGTTTACGGTGCACTTTATTTTAATTTTGGAGACTCGAGTACTTTTGAAGGCTCGAGCTCTTTTAAAGGCTCGAATTCCCTTGAAGCCTCGAGGCTTGGCTCAAAAAAATCGCGGCTCGGTTAGGCTCGGGACTCCGAGCATACCGAGCTCACTGAGTGTTGCCATTCCGCCTCGAGGCTTCAGAAATAACACTCGACGCCTCGAGGCTTGTACATCACTAATTATACGTCGCAAACATTAGTCGTATGTGCCTTTATCGTAAACTGGCACTTATGATCATATGCTTCTGAAGTATAATAGACATACCTCCTTACGCTTCTGAGGTCCTAGTATTACATTTAATTACAAACATATACAAGTGTAGGTAAGCATTTATTTTTATTTTATGTGGATATAGTTATAAGGCGGTAAAGTGCATAGGCTACATATCACGGCGGCGAAATAAGAGATATCCTCAGAATCATGATTCATTTCCTCAATAGCCGTATCTACGACCGCCGCCGCCTTTGGCAGTTTCCTACTTAATAAAGTTAATTCTTCCTCGGAACGTCATTATTATTGTAACTGATATATTATTGTTGGTACTAAACTTTAGTACTTAAAGTTAAATACTAAAAGTATCTAGCTGTACGGTTTTATAATTCATCAACTCTTCAAAGAGGTTAGTAATAGCTTAGGCAATTACTCCGTTTAATGAAAGGGCCGTTGTACCTATCTAATTAATAACAATAAAAGTTTTATTATTTTAATAATGTTATATAAGGAATTTTATAGCATGGTGTAATTGGTGTATAGGTAATGTTGGTGGTCCTCGGTTTAGTATCAATAATAACAGGATTTCTTATAGTCTAAGAGCCGTGGAAGATCAACCGTCAACCATCTGATAACCAGATGAGATTTTTTTTTGTCAAATATTATTCATTACTAATTTTCATTTAATTAATTTTAATCAATTTAGAGAAAGTAGAGTGCCGGACGTTGGTGTGATAAAACAGGACTCAACAAACCAGCTGCACTCTGCCTGACCGAGTGTGCATGCTCTTTAACATTTGATTTTAGTGAAAAAGAGCGTTTGTTTCCACAACAGTAATTTTGAACCTTCTGACTATAATTCTTACTTCTATTACACTTTTTGTATTATTACATTATATCTTATTTATACCTATATTGAGATGAAATTCAAATGAAGGAATTTTGAACCGCATTGTTACCTGCGATGAAAATGGATTCTGTTTGATAACCGCAAGCGCTCAGCAAGTTGGTTGGATCCTGGTTCAGCACCTAAACAATGCCCTAAACAAAAACTTACCCCTAGAAAAGTTAAGGTCACTGTTTGGTGGTCTAGCACCGGTGTGATTTATCACAGCTTCTTACCAAACGGGGTGAGCATTACTGCAGATGTGTACTATGAAGAACTGAACACAATGATGGAGAAGCTGGCACATCTCTAACCAACATTGGTCAATCGCTCGTCTCAGCTGCTCCTGCACGACAACGCGCGACCTCATACCGCACAGCAGACGGTCTCCAAGTTGCAAGAACTGGGGTTGAAAGCTCTCCGTCATCCGCCCTACTTACCAGACCTTGCACCTACAGACTACTACTTTTTCCAGAATTTGGATAACTTCTTGGCGGGAAAAAAATTCAATACCCGAGAGGCAGTACAAAATGCCTTTGAAGAATTTGTTGCCTCCCGTCCAGCTGATTTCTTTGAGAAGGGCATCAATAAACTGCCACTGCGATGGCAAAGATGCATTGATTGCATGGATGATTATTTCGATTAATACAAATAAAAATACATGAAAAAAATTCGTTTAATTTTTTTCATACGAAACGGCAATTTCATAGGTAAAGACCTATTATTAATAACTACAATGTTGAGTTAAGCGGGATCTAGTCGAGTACTCCACTACTCATTAAGACGAGACTAATCATTAATCTAATAATAAATAATCTGGGTAGCGTAGCGGAATTTGGCTCGCTTTAAATCTCAGAGATCGTGGGTTCGATCCCCACGCAGGACAGGAAATCTTTGTGTGAATTCTAAGATTTCTTTCCAGGTCTGGTTGGTTGAGGGACTACCCGCCGTGCCTCGGAAAGCACGTTAAGCCGTTTTGGTCCCGATTGTTATAAGATCATCTATGATAATCGTATATCAAGGAATGGGCAGCAGCGTTTCCTTGCGTTTCATAATACAGCGGTCACTAACCCGCCTGCCAAGCGTGGTAAATATGGCAAGAGCCCTCTCTCGGGAGGAGGCCCATGTTCAGCTGTGGACGTTATACGCGCCGATGATGATGGTGATGATGATAAAATAAGCTGGGATATTCTTCAAGGTCCATCTAGGACTTTGAAGGGACTCTCAAATTAACTACGTTGTACCTAGTAAACAGCTCGAGTAGCCTACGCATTTTTAAATTAATGAAATAAGATGATACACGTAACTTTTATCGGTAGGTAGGTATATTCAACAAACGGTACCTAAATTGTAAAGCAATGTACTAATTTATGTAGGTAGTAAGTAGATACTTCGTTAAAATAAACTGTTGATTGAGTATCGTTTCAGTAATAAATAATGTTAACAGTAACGATGATTTACAGAAATTGAAAAGCTTCGCTTGGAGTAGGTAAATAAATCTTTGTGTTGTTCCTACAAATTAAATATTTTCCCGCGGAGAATGACCTTTAAAAAGAAACATCAATCGTAGTAAAAATAGAATTAATTTTGTTTTGCAATTAAATCACTAGTAAAATATGAGTCTGTAAGCTTTGCGGCAATACGGTAAGGCCTGTAGCGGCTAGCGGCCTTTTTGATTGTTGGCTGTGAGCCCAGCGTTTTTTTGCACTGCGTATTGTGGCTGTACTTTTGGTAAAAACTGTAGTATTTGCAGATCTAAATTTATAATTTGGTGATTCTGTTTCTTTTTTGGTCTTTTGAATCTGGGTGTTTGTATTTGTTATCAACCATAGACTAAGCATATTTTTGACGCTCAAACTTTATGGTCGAAAAAGATTTTATTTTGACAGTGACAGTAACTAAAATCAAATCTATGTCAGCAACGGTTTTCTTCATATTGAAACAATTAATGTATTTAATTTTTTTCTTTATCCAATAACATTACATTAGACAAATTTAAGATGGCAAGAGCAACCAGAATCTTCCTTGATATGGCACTTGGTAAGAATGTGTCCTAACTTTATAGAAACTGTAGCAAAACAAACGTGGGTTGAGAAATGACGACTATCGTGATACCAGCCATGACTGCATTGATTTTGTAGATGAAATGAAAATATTTCACAAAAAATAGATATTAATAAATCGTTGAAAATATTGAATATAACCATTTGTGTAACCGCATTTGTTTTGTTCGCAGTTTCTTTGGAAATGATTCGGCCTGTCATCGTCAGAGGATGGGAATCTACAAAAACCATGGTTACTAAAACTAAAGCAAAAGCACTAGTCTGCAATGATTATGTAAACAAAATGGAATTGCGATTAAATTCAATGTCTGGGTCTCTATGTTATAAACTAACTACTCTCCGCAATAAGCAGCTGCCTGCTGAAATACAGTACTTGGAAAAAGAATTAGAAAAAGTTAAAAAGATGATGGATGAAAAGACAAAATGTTAAAGAAATAAAGTTAAGACAAAAAAAAACTATATGTGAAAGAAATAAAATTACTAAAACTATAATCATGTTATTATTTAATTGAATAAATTGTTGTGAAACTGTTGATACAAAGGTAACAAAGGATAATTAGTTTACTCCATTTCTAATGAATAGGCCATAGGTATGCCTAATTGAATATTTCAAATAAATAAAAACATTAAAAGTAATATTAAAATTTAAATAAAAATATTACAATTTATTTCAGTAAATAAAAAAAAAATATTAGCATTATTTAAAATAATGTATTTTGTCAAAAATTAATGTTTTAGATGCTGCTAAAACCCTGAAGTCTACAGGTGCAATATCCTGGCGTTATATTAAAGTAGAAGCAGTACCACCCTTAACAGTTAACTTCTTCCAAGGACCAGCTGGTCAAAGGTTGGAAGCTTTAACCGAAAACATAGCTAACAAAATTGTTGGAGGGTTAGCAGGTAAAATAAAAGAAATGGACGAGGAAGATGAAAGACAAAAGAGAGAGAAGGTAGCCATGTTAAAAGCAAAATTAGAACAAGAAAAGGCTGAGGCTGAAAAATTGGCAAATGAAAAGAAAAAAACTGCTGCAAAAAAATTAGAGGAAGAAAAGAAAAAGACAACACAGGCAGCCAAGGAGTCTGAAGAAGCTAAAGCGGCTACACCTAAGAAATCTTTAGCTAATGTTAATGCAAATCCCAAAAAATCTAAAGATAATAAACCGAAACAATAGCCGAAATAGACAGTCATATTACCTATTTATATTACATGCCTACGTATGTAATAGTACCTACATCTTATTTATTAGTTCTAATAATATTCTCAAATTTATTTATATTAAAATCTGTGATATGATCAGTAGGTATTGTGTATTATTCTAAAGTGGAAAGAACCACATAAGGCAGCCGCAGACGTTTCTTTCTTACTAGATTTTGTCAATCTCTGAATAATGTCTTATACCCTGTGGTAATTTTGAATCTTGCCTAACGTGACGTGAAAAGTTTACAGTGTATTAAATACTACTTACCAGTGAAATATTTTCTGTTGTATTATCGTGGTTGGCTATTATAAGAGCCATACTGATACTACATACTGTGCGTCGGTGATACTGCAATACCGCATTGATGATAATAAATAACTTATAACTAAGGTTGAAAATCAAATTTGCCCTTTAAAAAAACAAAATTTGTTCTTAATAATTGAAATTATACCTTATTAGTAACTGTCACTTATGCGGATTTGTAATATTACCGATGATTTTTTTTTGCATGTAGTGATGAATAAAAGCTTAATGCCGGTCAGGCTTAAAACAAGCAGGTGGCAATCCCACAAATACTGGCACCATAAAATTTCCAAATCACTGTCACATAAAAAAATGTCAATAAATGTCACAAAAACAATTCTGTCTAGGTACTCCACTCCAAAGAAATTTATACTTGTGTAACTAATTTAAAATAGCATTTAAGTGCATACTGTGCCATTCATCAGAATACGATTCAATAAAATAGCTATGAGCTTTATATTATCGAAATTTACTACCAGCATTAATCGTAAGTGAAAGTAGTCAGACTGATACAACTGACTTCTATTTTCTTACAATCCTTAGAAGGGTTATAGTGGAAGTATTCCTTACGATCAAGTCCCACATACTCCATCGCCGAGCAGCAAAATGTACAATTTGAAAACCACGCAAAGGACGCTGTTCCAATTAAGAATTTATTGAAATAATTTAAGGAGCACTGTCATGCTAACTTTTTTGTTAGTTGTTGTGTTGTTTGTGAGACTTATCGTTTCTGCGTAAATAGTTAAGTACCAATTCGCGATTAAAACCATTTTTTTTATATGAACGCTGTTAATCCAAATCTGGATTATTTATTAATGTATGTAAATTGTAAAACTTCAAAATAAACGAATGCCTAAAGAAGGTTTCCAAGACGCAACGTACGCTGGAAGATGATGTAAACGATCCCTTTTCTTAAATGAACTTACCATCAGGTCAAGGTCAAGTCAAAATATAATAATCTGCGGCTATTATTGGGTTTATACCGCATTATGTATTGGGGAGGCCTTTGGCCTGTGAACGTAGGTATATAGAGTAATTTAGGTATCTAGTTAAAATCATTGTAATTTGTTTCAGGTACCACAATTTTATTTATGCATGACTTGGCCGCAGTATACAGGCCTGCTGTAACAAGACAGAAGGACAAATTAATCGAGTACATAAAAGGTTTCATAATTTACTATCAAGGCACCGATGTAGCTATGACGAAACAAATAATCAATTTATAACTTGTCATAAAATTAAATTAGGACAATATCATTTTACGACATGTGGTATTGGAGATTTTCGCCAAGACTAGTTACATAGATATTTACTATCTTCCAAAATGTTTTATTTTGTAACTTAAATGCCTTGTAGGTTTTTTTTATCAGGTAGGTACAGCCTACGAATTGTGCTAGGAATATTTTAACATAACTTTCAGAAATTAGGTATTTAGGTACATGTTAGGATTTTCAACATTTTACCATCTAAACCCGAGGTACCCAAACTTTTTTTTGTCGTAAACGCCTTTAAATAGTTTACGAGTTTCGGTAGACCCCTGTTGGATCATTTCTATTATATAACACACTTACAACTGGTGAACCCGATTTTTTTATTCCAACGTAGACCTCGTCGAGGCTCCGTGGACTTCTGGGGGTCCACCTTGAATAGGAATTTAGGAATCACTGATAAACTAATATCTCTGCCTTTACTAATGGAAGAATTATAAAAAATACCTACATGGCACTTAAATTTTTTTTCACTTTCACTAACCTACCTAATTCTTCTAGAAAAAACTGAAATAACCTCGAAATCTGAAGTAGCAAGAAAATTACGGAGGTTGAAAGGTTTTTATGCTTTGGAAATGGCACCGCCAAGCTCTCAAGGAGAAATGAAGGTATTTTTTTTAGAAATAGGCTTATTTAATCTTGACCCCTTTATGCACCGGTCCTCAAACTTTTTAGCAGCCCTTTTTGAAATTGTTAATAGTTGATGGAGTACAAAAACACATACAATTTAACTCGACTAACGTACTACCACTTCAACAAAGTAACATCTGTTCTAGTTGCATTCAGTTGTATACTATACCTACGACCTTATGGCCTGATCCTGCTACGATTCGGCTCTTATTATGTTATCCTTCAAATAGAAAGGTAACATCGGAGTAAACAATAGTACCTTATGAATATTGTTATGAGATATTACAAAAATAAAAGATTATTCCTGTAGAATACAAAAAAAATAAATAAATAACGGAATATTAATTTGTTAATTCGTGCATAGATCACGCATGCGTATGAAATGCCTATCATTAAAGGTATAACTATAGAAAGAACCCCAGTGGAAATATCTCAATGTAGGGTAAACGAAAACGTTTACCCTACATTGCGATATGTCCACTGTAAGTTACCTAAGTACATAATAAACTACTATAACAATATATACTTAAATGCTCTTTTACAGACGCTGATAGCAGACATAGAACTTGCGCAACAATTTATTAAGAATGGATGCTTCAAATTTCTGACAGTAAAACAAGCTTGGCTATTGTTTTTAGTTTGCTTAGAAATCGGCCTATGGTTTTTCATTGGAGAAACTATTGGGAAATTCCATATCGTCGGCTACAAAGTGTAATTAAATTAAAGTCCAAGGCCACAATACTAAGTTAGCTTCGAAATTGCTTAAATAAAATAGTATATTGTTTTGTAAACCTTTTTGTAAAATTTTATTTACTTACTAGTTTAACTACATTATCTCGACAAAAACTATTTAGTACCTACTCAATAATCCGAAGCCAGGAAGTTGATAGTATTTCTCCCGAGCATCGGACACCACAAAACCCTGCATCTGCAATCTCTCCACGGACGCGATTCGATTAACTTCGTCCTAGGTGGCCAGTTTCCATACATACGAAGTAGGTAGTTATATTTTACCTAACCATACCGTAACCGCTGTTTCTTACGTTAGGGCCTATGCACACCACGTTTTTTTTACGCGCCGTCGACGCGCGTTTTAGAAACGCGCGTCGAAGGCGCGCTTTTATCCTACAGAGCAGTTTGTTGTCGTTTGTATCGATAAACACGCGCGTTAGCAATTTGGTGGCTTTTGCATCGCGTCTGTATTGATACACACGCGCGTTTGTATCGATTCATAAGCGTGCAGGTGTGCAAAGGTCTGCTGGCTGCGTCTGACTCGCGTGCGTATCGCGTCTGTATCGCTACAGACGCGCTGCAACGGCGCGTTTAAAAAACGTGGTGTGCATAGGCCCTTACTCGGCTTTAATAGGTCGATGAGAGATTTTTTTTAAAGTGTAAGTAACTCCTGAAGAAACAAATGAGATATCAATTGAGTTTCCTTTGAATCCAATTGTTACTTACAGCAATATTAATCCCAAAGATGCGCATGTTCAAAGAAGTTTTAACAAACTTCCGCGTTGTCGTATACTACCTACCTCTAGTTGGTAGATAGATAGGGACATTATGTAGGTTTTATGGTAGGTCTAGGTACCTATTCTGAACCCTTATTCAAACGCGAGCCTGAGGAGGAGTTAACAAAAAAGTAAGATACGTTCCTGGGTAATTTTGGGTCGTAGATTTCAAAAATACGAACAAAAAAGGGGTTAGTGGGGGGGAAATACCCTTTTTTTGGTGGGAAGTATATATCCCGTCGTCTTTTCTCTCTTGTAAAAAAGTTGTAAACGTGGAAACTATTATAGCTCCCAGTGTCCAGTATGATATCAATATTAAAAAAAACTAGCTAGTTGCCCCGGCTCCACTTGTGAATTAAATTTTAACGTAAAAAAAATTAGGTACATAGTTCGTGCTAATAAAGGAGGTAAAAGTTCTCATCAATGCGAGTTTCTTCTACTAAGGGAAGAACGCGGAAATTGAAAAATGAATGACTTCACCATACAATTTTAGTTGAGTAGCTCTAGCTAGATATGAATGTGTTTTAACAAGTTACTTGTATTGGTGAGTAATTTTCGGCACTCGGATAATCAATAAAATGAATTATAATAATAGAAGTTTTTAATTCATATTCTTTAAATTATACTTATACATATTATTACGTATTAGGGGCTGTTTCTATCACATGATCAGACTATCCTTTTCTTGAAATAACGA
Organism: Nycteola revayana; assembly: GCA_947037095.2. NCBI lineage: Eukaryota > Metazoa > Arthropoda > Insecta > Lepidoptera > Nolidae > Nycteola > Nycteola revayana. Next base: position 8,556,384 of record OX344845.2, on the reverse strand, counting down.
ATAATAACTAATAGGTTGCATATACCAAGTTTTTTTAGACACACGGATTTTATAGGTATATAGAATTTCCGAAGGTAGTGTGCAGTGACGAACACTGAGTAGTGCAGTCATTGAAGCGAAAAATAGGGTGCAACCTCCGAAATTTTTTACTGTGAACCGATTTGCATGAAATTTTGGAATTAGGCTCATCTTACCCTTAACTTCAAAAGTGAAAATGATCTGAACTCCGCACCCACCTTGGAGGAGGTTGCCACCTCTTCTCGTTGGTGTATATTTTTTTTTCAAAATAACCTAACTGGATATCGATAGATGGCCTAATTTCAAGAAAAAAATGTTCTATAAAGTTTTTGCAAATATCTCCAAAAATATTTTATGATGTACAAATTGTAGCAGGTAAAAAACTGAACAAATTAGTTTTTTATAAAGTGTTCTAAGTGCAATGTTAACCTAGATATTAAAGATCGAAGCCGTTTTTTATTTTGTCTGAAATTTAATCGCTTGAAATAAGATTTAAAATGAGCACTGTTAAGAGTCTTCTGCACGTAAAATGAGTGAGCTGTAATGCAAATAAGAGGAACATCTAATGGTTTTTTACTTTAAATCAATGGGTATTCTGATGGTAATTCTGATGCTATCACAACTTATAAAATACCATTTTAAAGGTAATTAAAAAAGCTACACCTTTAGATTACAATATATAGTGAAAAACCTTTTATTTTAGAACGGTGAAGGGTCAAAGAGACTGTGATTGTGCTGCCGCGCGCTCTTTAAACAATCATATCTTCATCATAATTATTTTGAAAAAAAAAATACACCAACGAGAAGGGGTGGCAACCTCCCCCAGGGTGGGTGTGGAGTTCAGATCATTTTCACTTTTGAATTGAAGGGTAAGATGAACCTAATTCCAAAATTTCATGCAAATCGGTACAGTAACAAAAAATCGGACCAATAACGCTTCAATGACTGCACCACTTAGATACTCAATTTCAATCGACTCTACCAAGGTATAAACGAAAGATTCTGGGCATATTGTACGTTTCACGCAGCCGTAATATAGTCTAGTTTACATAGCTTGTTTACCTAATTATTTTTTTCAGAACTAACCTAAAATCTTAAAAATAACGGTCATTTCGGCGGCAAAATCACGTCATCTGACTTTGATGTGTTTTTACCATGACATGTCATAATTATCTGAAAAGTTTTGCCATTATAAAAGGTTCTCCGTAATATAAAAAGATTGCGTTAATAAATATTACAATACATTAGGTTTATGCATTAAAAAATAAAACACGATTTACTTCAATCTGAGATGTGGGAAGTATAGCTCCCAGCGTTTTAATAAGGGTTAAATGACTACTTCAATAATTAGTACCTACCTTTACCTAGGTATCTATATAAGAACTAATTTAAAATATTTTCATAGGTATGAAAGTAACTTTTAATTATAATAAGTAATAAGCATAACCCATTTTTAGATATGTCCTACTACTACTACGTACTACTGGTACCTAGCTATACCATATATTAAAGTTATTGAATACCTAATTCATTAGTTGTGTACCTATATTATTTTATTTTATTTCGCATATACAATTTACTACTAATATAGGTATAGTGAAGTTAGAAGTTCCTATAATATCTTTAATCCATTAAAATACTTACGAACCCAGATAAAAGACATCTAAGTATATGCTTTTGAGCTTTGATCGTCTTGAAAGCAAGCTTTATGAAGTCACGATTTTGTCGGTCTTGTTTGACATATGAATTATAAGTGCTGCCAAACTAAAAAATATAGATTGTAAATGGGAAAACAGTAAATTAAAGTAGATTGCTCGCATATTAAAAAAATAAGCCGTGTTACACCAATTCCTATCTAAAATAAAAGTAGCCTTTATGTTCTTACTTACAACTTAAATCAGCATCCCAGTGAAAATCTAAGATCTGGGTTGTAAAACACCACAGAACCGTTGGCTTAAACTGTAAAGTGATAGTGTAAAGCAATAGTTGCACAAAACCTAAAAATTATTATCCCTCAATCTCTCTTTAGTGACGCAGTTTCCTTAGTTTGTAGTTTTTAAGCCATTTGATAATGCTAGAGTCCTGGTCGCCTTTATACCTGGAGTAGTACCTAGTATTGATTTAAATTAAAAAAAGTTTTTTTTTTTAAATAACGATTTTACCTTTTTAGCATTACTTCTCCTAAAAATCTATTTTTGTCGAAGTTATGCTGATCATTACCGATAGATGGCACCAACGTTCCCCCTATAGTCGTGTTATAAAAGAGATTGATAAATTTCGATGACCAGTTGGGGGTCACGATAGACTGCCTCCTGCGCATGACCCCCCACGTGACCCGAGTCATCGGCAAGAGCCGAGCCGCCCGCTCGATGCTCAGGCCGGTGCTGTCGTCACCGCAGCTCCCCTTACGGGCCAAGTTGGGCGTATATAAGACATATATACGCCCAATCATCACCAAAGCGGCCCCCGCATGGTTCGCCCTCACAAGCGAGGCGAACCGTAAGAAGCTCCGTGCGCAGCAAAACCAGTCGCTGCGCACCATCGTTGCCGCCCCTCGCTTCGTGAGGAACGACACCATCGTGCGGGACCTGAGGGTTGAGCCGCTTGACGACCACATCGTGCACCTGGCCGAGCGCATGCTCGACCGCGCCGACGCCTCCAGCTGGGACCACATAAGGTCAGTAGCTCCACACCACACACGCCCCCCTGACCGGAGGAGACTCCCTCGGGACTTGGTACCGGGCGACACCGTCGCCCCCCCCCCGCCCCTGGCGCGCACACGCCGGGGCAGCACACGGGAACCTCCTAACGAAGTCGGCGCACGGTCGTAGATCGGCTCCTGCTGGGCTTCACCACATGGTGTCTCACCCGGTAGGGCCTTGATCTCCCGGCGCCGTGAAGCATAGGAGGTTTCCTTTCCCCCGTGATAGCTGCCCGGGCCACAGCCCGGGCGCTCACACACAGCGTCCACATTACCAGTCCCTAGGGACATAAGCCACGGGTAGAACCCACCCTAACTACCTGCCTGTAGTTACAGGCAGCGTTCAGAAACCTCGGTCAGGGGGCTAACAGCCCCGATACCGACTCCTTGGCGCCCTTGCCCGAGAAGTCTACCTTCCCGATGACCAGTCGGGTTCCAAGGTTCGAGTCCTGCCGGTCGTCAAAATTTATAAATCTCACTTTTGAAAAGTAGAATAGAATGCTGCATGTATCAACTTAAGGTTAGTTACCATATTATTGCGATCTCTAATCCACCTGCCACGTAGCCGGTGATTATGACAATATTCACAATCTACGAATTATGGCTTGTCGAAGTCTGTTAAGAGAAGCCCATGTTGCCCAGCTGTGATCTTCTCTTTGGCTTTTGAAGAAAATGTCGGGTACAACTACAAGAATGACCATCTGATCCTAACGCACATCTAAAAAGGGTTGAATTTTTGTCCAGAATTATCTTTGTCAAATCAATCAAAATATAATTGCCTACATTTAAAAACACCTAGTTTTTCACATTTAATGTACTAAGTTAATAATATAAGAAAATTATTTTATTGTTTGTTTGTTTGCATTGACTAGGTTCCGGAACTACTGAACTAATTTCCGAAAAACCGCACGCGGGTATCTATTATTATTTTTATAAATAGGTTAAATATCAATCCTTTGAATGTATCCAAAAAACCTGGGATATGAAAACGAAAACAAATATATATTTTGGAAGTATAAAACAAAAAAATGAGTCTCTGGTCTCTGATTACAACGAATTAGCAATTAAAACCTAGTGTCAGTATTTGTTTACTTTAGAATACGTATCGGTTTATTTATTATTAGTAAATGATTATGTTAATATTACAATGAATGAATTACAGTCAGATAATAACTTAAAGTATTTCGTATAATGCGGGTAATTAAAGTTATAAAAACGGGGCATTAAAAAACTTTACTGGTCACCCTGTTGGTGGGTGGTGATTGGGCCGCCAGACGTCATTCGTTTGTAAAAAGGTACCTACTTTATAATGGTGGTGAAGGTGCAATGCGGTGTTTCCGCGGAAACGATAAATATGAAATTATGATTTAAATGTAATAAAAAAACCTAAAAAAAATGCAAGTGAGTGTGTTTTGGTAGTGCTCGTGTTGCAAAACATTTTCGCCATACTTACAAATACTAGCACATTATTTTGTTCGTGTTTACGTGATGTTGCGGCGAGTAAACTTTTACTCAATATGTTTCGCATTTGGTCTCAGTGTTCTATTAATCCTTGCTGGGAGTCGATATGCAGACAACACGTACTATCGTCCGTCCACCGAAAACCGCAGAAACGTAAGGAATTTTTTAAAAGTGGAATATGGGGCTGCATCAGCTGACGAGGGATTGGTACCCCTGCCCACCAATTCTTACAATGGATCTCCAAACGTAGAAAAAATATTAGAGAAGACTCGTTTAAAAATTACCTCAGAATTAACGGAGTACAATATGTCTGATTTTGGTGTTAATGAACTGGAAGAATTATTAATTGAATCACAAGGGAAGCCTATCAGAAGCTTAATTATATCTACATGGAGATCAGGATCCACTTTCTTGGGAGAAATATTGAATTCAATTCCTGGCAACTTTTATCACTATGAACCTCTTTTAAAGTATGGAATAATTCAAGTAAGGGGACCTCCTGAGTCTGATTCAGCGTTGAGCACTATCAAAAACTTTTTGCAATGTAAATATGATAATATGGAAGAATTTTTTGAATATGGTAAAACTCACTTGCACCAGTTTAGCCATAATACAAGACTTTGGGACCACTGTAAATATAAGAAAGAATTATGCTTTGAAAAAGACTTCACCGAGAGGTTTTGTAAGCTGTTTCCTTTCCAAAGTATGAAACTTGTACGTCTGAGGTTGAGGCTTATTCCAGAGATATTAGATGATGCTGAGTAAGTATCCATTTACATTATTTACTTCTTTGTAAAAGACCCGCTGTAAATCTCAGAGTTTGTAGGTTCCATTCCCCCTCTAGACAAGATCTTTCTATAAAAATCTAAGATTTCTTTCGGGGTCTGATTGATAGAAGAAAACAGTTAATTCTCATTATTGTAATATCATCAAAAACAATCATATTCCAGGAAACAAGCATATGATTGTTAAATATATCAGCTAGCATAAAAGTCCACTGCTGAACTTGGCCTACCTTGGGATACCAGATCCATAGAAAATAGAAATATTTGATTTTACATAGTTACTATTTGATACACAAATAAAATAATAAAATACTGTAAAAAACTTTTATTTGATGCCTTCATTCACTATATTAGCAATAAGTTTCAAATTTTGCATAGAATTAAATTATATATTTATTTTTAGGTTAAATGCAAAAGCAATATTACTAATCCGAGACCCTAGAGGTGTAATGCAGTCCCGACAACACCGTAACTTCTGCCAACCCTCCCCGGACTGCTGGCAGCCTGTACTGGTGTGCGCTGACATGATCAGTGACTATGTAGCTGCTGGGCGTATACTACAGAAGTATCCAGACAGACTCATGTGAGTTAGAATATTGAAATTTGATCTTATAGATATGAGCATAGGGCTTAAGTTTCTTGTATATTATAATGAAATTCTTAATTGCTATCATTGATTTACTGTTACATTTTTTGTCAATTTCAGTGAGTGCGCATAATTATTACATTATTTACTTAACTATTATGATACTTAACCTAACCTGGCCAAAGGAGACTATGCTACGGTTGTAACAAAACAAAAAAACTTCAACTGTAATAAGTTCTTTTTTAACCACCTGAAACCTTGTTATTTCATCAACTAACTAGAAAGTTCATAAACTAAGTAGTAAGTCGATCAACATCCATTCCTATTATTTTCCAGTGACAAATATAAGGGGCCATCCATAAAGTAAATCATACATATTTCATGATTTTTAGACCCCTCCCCCCCTCCTTGTCACAGTTGGTCACATTTGTGAGACCCCACCCTCCCTAGTTTGACGTCACAAATTTGCAATTTAACATATACATTTTTTAAATTAAAACAATAGTTCCACAATTTGTTTTGTTTCGAAAACAAAATTCAAAACAGGCGTTTTTTCGTCATTTGTATCTGCAGCTCTTTGATTTTAGATTCCACTTTACCTTTAATATTTTCACTACTTTTCAAAATTTTCCATAACTTCTTCTTGTATATATGCTGTTTTTTATCAGCGTAAGTTGCACTGTAAGTTTCATACAGATTACCGACATCTATCTTTTTGTTCATTAAAATAAGTTGTAAAAAAGTAACTGTATCGACAAAATAGCAGAACTAAAAAACGACGTCGTTCACTCGGCGAAAGTCAATCGTTGAATGAAATAGAAACAATGAAATCACGCGAGGTCGCGCTTGCGGCGCGTTTGGCGGCGTCGTGCGGCGTGTCACTAGAGCGGGTATGAACTCGTCAACAAAACAATTCAAACCGTATATATGTTACGGCTAATAGCCGAAGTGCTAGCCGCACTTCGGCTATTAGCCGTAACATATATACGGTTTTACGGCACCTAGGTTTAGCCGGCTACAACTGGGTGTAGCCACATGCGGTTAAACTTAGATGTACCTATCCTACTTATCTTCGGTTAGAACTAGGTTTTAATTAAATAAACAATACCTATGCACGACACAAAAAGATGTTGGGGTGGTTAAAAAAAAAAATAACCTAAACCTAAACCAATGGAGTTGAACAGGGACTTATTGAGGTTGATCTAAGTTTAACCGCATGTAGCCGACTAAACCTAGGTGTAGCCGCACTTCGGCTATTAGCCGTAACATATATATAGATGGAGTTGAAATTATTTTTTAGTTTTTATTAATATTTCAAATTTCGTGATTCATTTTATTACATTTGAAATGTGATGTCACAAAATTTAGGACCCCCCCCACCCCTTGTCACACCATGTCACACTTCGTCGACCCCCTACCCCCCCCCTATACATGTGACGTACTTTATGGATGGCCCCTAAGCAGAGAGTTATAAGTTTCTGTGAGTATAAACAAATAATAAAATAAAAATATTGTTTAAACGCCACGCCACCTGACGACACGCGACGCGTGTTGAGTCGAATCAAATGTATTGACCATGTATTACCAGAATCACACTATGAACACCCGACGCGACGTAGCGTCGGGTATTCATAATGTGATTCTGGTCTATAGAAAACAATACATTTGATTCGCCCATACCTATAGCATCTGCTACTGAACATGGATATCCTCTCGAGTGAGGATTTTGCCATCTGGTTGGTGACTGCAGTAATAATGTAATAACATTTGGGAACAACATGTAATATGCTTTCCGAGGCATAGTAGGTAGTCCTTCAACCAACAGCACCCGAAAAAAAATCATAAAAATTCACACAATGATTTCTTGTCCAGCATGGGGATCGCACTCACGACCTCATAAAGCGGGACTAATATTTATTACTAGCTCCCCGCGCGCGATAATTATGAAGTCCGGTAACGGGAACGGGTTCCCGTGCGGACTTCATAATTAAATATAGCCTTCCTCGATAAATGGGCTATCTAACACTGACATATTTTTTTTAAATCGGACCAGTACTTGAGATTAGTGCATTTAACCCGCCATTAGTGACATGTGTCTGGGAGACCGGGTGGTTCTAAAAAAATGAATAACTTTTTGACCCGCCATCGATATGCGTTGGCAATTTCGAGTACCTAGCTTCATTTATTTTACGTCCGCCTTTAGTTAATTATTGGCAGAGTCTTTGGTTAAAAACACTGGTCTTTTAGACCGGCGTCACCAAAGATTTAAGTCAAATTGATGTCACCAATGGCGGGTGGAAACATTAATATATATTATTATTATTGTTATAAGATTTAAGAGAGAAGTTAGAATTTATGTTTTTGTTTGTAATTAATAAACGCAAAATCTACAGGAGTGATAAAATATTTTTATCATCAGAAAGTATATAGTCATACTTTATGACGAGGTTACAACGAAAATGAGAGCAGTTTGGGTGAAACCGCGAACTCTGGTAACATTTTATATACTGAATAACACAGAAACCAGTTTTATCGTCATATTAAATTCTGAAATTGATTCCAGCTAGTCTTCAATTGACCGTAAAATGAGCTTAAGTCTGAGAATTGGGTATTTTCAATTATAGTTAGACAACAAATTAATTTGGGTTAACTAGCTGGCGCTATGCTCATGTGAACAAACCGCCAGCATCAGTTTAGCTAATGGAACCTAAAATTGAACCTCGAAACCAAAATTTGAAATTAGCAGGATAATAATTATATAGGAAACCCAAAGTTTAAGTGCTGCACATAATAACCATTGTGTATTAATAAATAAATGTTGAAAGTTGGAAAATTATTAATGAATGTTCTCCGTGTCGGACGACTTCGAAATTTATGAATTTACAGTGTTTAAAAAAAAAAAACTTTCATAAAAGATTTTGCACCGACAATTACGATCAAAAAAATAATATGGCAAATCGGCTGAATCGTGAAAATTTTGCGCACTGTCGCAAGTTTAGCTATTCGTTTTCTATAATATTAGGTGTTATACATTTTCTAAAAAACTATGGTTACTAAATCTACTGCATGTGATAGGCAAGGCTGTGATAAACAAAAGGGCACCGAAACATCATCTAGCATTTAGTTATTCAAACCTTTAATTGGATTATTTTTTGTTTTGTGTACTTTACTATATGCTCACGCCTTTATTGATGAGGCGCAGAGATTTGGGTGCATGCCATATACTGCTGCAAAGGTGCAGACAGCCTTATGTAAGTGACCTAGATAAGATGCAGTCTAAACTACTATCACATCCGTTCACAAATTATTCAAATGCACTGCAAATATAAATTGCAATTCGTGCCTACTATGATAATAGGGTGAATAATACCTTAATATCACGGAATTTATTTATGTGCTTAAGACTGGCAAAGTAGTTTTAACATTAACGGATAAATAATATTTTCCAACGAAAGAACGAAGTTTATGACCCTCGATATCAATGTGGATTTTTTAAGTTATGAAATTATCTACAGCTTGACAAGTTACGTATATCCTCGATTTAAAAAAACCGTTTCGATTGTGAGATTCGATTGTATGTATCTTTTTCATATAGCCTTCAGGATACAGATAGTTTAGGTATATGAAAGTAGTTTACGTAGCTAAATGATAGAAGAGTTTATGTGATGTAACTTTATAGGAAATATGACGTTGGAAAACTTTTAAAACTTCTCGAGGCTCGGATGTAGTCTGCCTATATTCGGAGAAAATGGTCGTTTCACGGTGCTGCGGCAATGGCCCGTGGCAATTCTTGCAGGATTACTTTAAAGTAGTTTAAAGTTCTCAATTATGGTAAGATGCACTCGTAAACCAAGTCGAAGTCTACGAACTATAAAGTAGACATTTGAAACTAACAATACTAAAAATATTATAAGTCAACTCCATAGGCGGGTTTCTTTTGCGCAGGTTGCTAAGTGTGTAGTTTTTATATCATTTTATTATGCTGTGAGAGCTTACTAGCCTTCTTGTCCAATCAAGTCACAAATATCACTCTCAAAAATCTTATATTATATATCTTAATAAGCTCGGTATTTTTGAAGTAGACTGGTCATCTTGACAGGAAATGTTATATGGCACAAGCAAGTGCATTTTCATAATCCGATAGTACGACAATCTGTCACGACTTGGAACGAATCATGCGCAGACGTTTTATCCGGGAAGAGGGGAATACCAATAGCTTCCTGAGTTTGCTACTGATTTGTATTTTGAACTAAAATAATTTTATGTTCAAATTTGTATTAGTCCGCAACTGTGCGCCTTTGTAGGATAGCTAGAAAATTTTATACTTATATATAAAGTTAAATAGTTTGTTTTTTGATTGAAATAGACCGATTTCAAAAAATCTTTCCGTGTTTAATAGCCCATTTATCGAGATAGAGAAAATATATTTGATTATGAAGTTCCCACGGGGGCGGGTGTTACGCGGGTGTTACCGCGTGTACCGGTGTAGTAGGCTATACATATACCTACTAATGATATTCAAGAATTATTTAATAAAATATGAGTATCTAGTACTTTTCATACCTTGGTGGCCAAAGTCTAAAAGTACCCTAATACTAAGGCTTTACAGTATATTTGTATGTACATGGCAGGGCAGTCCATATCTTATTCGTGTATCTTTGCAGCATGATAGATTCAAAAAATTTAACATTCGTTCAATTTTTTGAGTTTTCATTTCATTTTATATTATAATACATTTCATTCATAAATTTGATAAAAATCGAATGTGTCTTATTGACGTGTTTGTGTCATAGTGCTTTAGAGTAAAATAACACAAATAAATTACAAGCGGACATACATATATTATTTTCGCGTTTTTAGGATAGCAATTTGCATTTTAATAAATTTTGCGTGGCACCTTTACAGTCGCGTCTACGTTAAATATAGCTTTTACGTATCCCTATTAAAATTTTATTTAAAAATAGACAAATTAGGTAACCGTTAATTACGGAGTCCATTTTTTAATTGGCGGAATTGTCAAGGATATGGTATAATTAACTATCTGCCGCATATCTATCGAAATACATACCTTTCTAAGTAACTATACACAAAAATGTTCATTATAAAGATACCGTTGAGTAATAAACATCCTTCAAACTATATTATAGTGGACCTTCCTAATATTTACACGTATTTTTTGTTTACTTGATAAGGTTACATGTAAACATTTGATGAATACAAATCAAATATATTTTCAACGTTTTACCTTGAGTTTGACAGTTTTTTAATGGCCACCACACGAGCCACAGTGTTTAAATTGAAAGAGTAAATGCTATATAATTATAAGTAGTAGGTAATAAACGGTAAAATCTTTCTGCAACGTACGCAACGTATCAATATGTTTCTTTATTTACTCTAGGTACGCATTTGAATGAAATTAAGTACACACGAGTATATCATATTAGAACACACTGGAGTGATCCTCTCAAACGATTTCGTTTTTGCAAAATGTAAATATTTGTAGTACTTTAAACGTATTGAACAGAACAGATGACCGTCGGGGCCGTAAAGTTCTCTAATGACCTGGATCATTAGAGAAACTTAAAGGCGGTGGTTGCAGACCGCTTCCAACCATAGTAACTGGAAATGTATGAGGGAGGCCAACGTCCAGCCGTGGAAGTCCTACGACTGAAATGATGAATCAAAGTATTTGATTTACAAACTATAGACACAATTAAATTAAAAAGATACATTTTGTATCCGGCATGAATGGAGCTGTCTATTCTCATCCAAGCGGCGCGGTATCTTTTTGTTCGTGCTTTCTCAATACAGCGATGAAACGCCCGAGAGAAAGGGAGTAAAATAGGTCATATTGAATACACGAACACACAGCTTATATATTTATGTTTGTATGACTACTGTAGCGTGATTCACTAACTTATCTTTTATTAAATGTTCAAACACATTTTTATATTACGTATTAAGTTTTTTAACGTGCGTTTGCTGAAGGCCGTTAGTTAAGAGGAATGGACATAGTTTTTTCCGGAAATGTTTGAAATAGTTTTTCATTTTTTTACATACTAGCCATTTTACAGAAGAAGTGAAAAATTATTAAAGCTACATACTTAGTAGATTCGGAAAAATAAATAATTAAGGAGTTTTTTTGTCACTTTCTTAGCAATAAAAATACACAATCGAAATAACGCCCTTACACGCCCGTATCAATAGAAAGAGTAATGTTAGTTTGGAAAAATTCCTATCAATGCTTAACTGTATAATCATATAATCGATATCTATATTATAATTTGCTACTTTACCAAAATCTTGTTTCTTACGATGTATCAGTCAAACAATATTAAAATTTAATCTTTACCAAGGCCATTCCTCTTAAAGCCCATCTTTGACCGGCCTCCGACAATTAACTTGCGCTATAATTAACTTTAATACTTCCAAATTACAGGGTGATACGATACGAAGAATTGGCCCTCGATCCTCACGCAACAACACATCGAATACTAAAGTTCCTAAGGCTAGGCAATGCCGCAAAGTCAGTTAATGAGTTCCTGGAAACACACACGAATTATGAGGTGGCTGGAGTCAGCTCAACCTTCAGGGTCTCCCGAGAGGTGCCTTTTAGATGGAAGAATGTTCTCGACTTTAACTACGTAGATGAAATACAGGTAAGTCATCTAAACTAGTATTATAAAGGAAGAAATATTTGATTATTTCTTTGTTTGCATTGAATTAGCTCCGGAACTAAGAGACCAATTTCAAAAATTCTTTCTCCATTAGCAAGCTACTTTATCCAGGAGTAAGATAGGCTATATTTAATTATGAAATTCCCATGGGGACGGGAGAAACGTGGTTGAAACCGCGCACAGGAAGCTAGTTAATTATACATTTAAACATTAGTAGTCGAGTGGTACAGAAATAGAAACACGGTAAAGTATTTCAGACATGATTTATTTTACTATTCTGTCACAAATAGTTTGCCTTCCTTGACTTTTAGCTCAAGGACGAATTTAAAAGTTTCCGGTAACCCATTTTTCTAGTGAAAGGTAGTATTAGACTCATGCGCTAATTCTCGCAGTTCTTTCTCCAGCAACCGTCTGTTCTGCACAAGTTGTGCAATTCTCATTTCCGCCTTTGACTAGTTTCACAAATTCTCTCTACTATTTTAATGCGATTTGGGGTGAGGAGGTGGGGTATTCAACACTCCCCGACTCCCCGTGAATCAAGCTGCCCATACGAAGCGATAGTGGTTTATTAATGTCCTCCAATTACGTTTAATAGCTTAGATTTGTTATTTGTTAAATGAATGGTCCGTTCTGTAAAATATACACACAATGACGATTGCACGAAACGATTCACAGTAAATAAATTATACAGGGTGTCCCAAAAGGTTAAGTAGCTGGGAAAGGGGGTGACAGGGGTGGACACAATGGTCACTAGAAAAATAAAAAAAAATCCGCTCTGGGTATTTAAAAAAAAAATGGCATTTTTTTAAAAACTTAAAATTTTTCACCTTGTTATTTTTGATGTTGATGTTGATGACCTTGTTGTTATTGAAGATTACATAACAGCATTTTTTTTAAATACAGCCATATTTGTAGGTACAGTTAGCACAAGGTGTAAAATTTTTAGTCTTTTAAAAAATGCCATTTATTTTTTTAAACACCCAGAGGGAATTTTTTATATTTTTCTGGTGACCCTTGTGACCATCCCTATCACCCCCCTTCCCAGCTACGTAATCTTTTGGGACACCCTGTATAGGTATTCATACAGAAATGATTATTCGGCAATGAACGTCGACGTCCAAGGATGTCCTGTGTTCTTAGAATATGTGCCGTAAAATGTAATTTATGCGTCCGATGCAAGTATAAAAAAGTCCACTGCCAGATTAGTCTCAGCTTGAGCTGAAATCCAATTAAGGATTTCCCCCCCTTTTATGTTATTTAGATTGGAAGATATAAAAGTAAATTAAAACATACATTCCTTAGTTAAAGATAAATAACTGAACCGTTCCATGTTGCAGCCTTGCCTTGAACCTTCAACTTGTTCATGTTTGACCATGTCTGCGGCAAGACTTCGATGGCATGGAAAAGGAACGTTTAAAAAAATAAACTAATATTTCGCTATTATCACAATGAATCACTTTTATTGATATCGTATATGTCAGCATCACAATTACCGATTATAACCTGGCAATCGTAACCTGGTAAAGTTTTTGTTTGGTGTATGCTAAAGTGTATCTTAACCAAGATTCTAGTTGTCTGACTTCAATGGGGGCGAGTTTTTTACTGCCATGAACCATACCTATGAGCATGAGCCCGTATACCGTCCACTGCTGAACAGGGGCCTCCCTAGAATGGGGTTTTGCCTTAGCTACCACGCTTGGCAGGCGGTTCGTTGAGTAGTGACAGCAGTATTGCGTGTGATATACGATTTTCAGATACGATGTAATGACAATCGGAACCACTATTCTTCATTAAGCCTAAACATGCTTTGCGAGGCACGAAAGATAGTCCCCCGGTCACCTAGATCAGGAACGAAATATTTTTTATTATTTTGTCTGGAGCGGGAATTGAACTTATGACCTCCGACATTTAGGGTGAGCCTAATGTGTATAGTCGTAAGAGGTAACGACTATACATTACCGAACGCATTTCGAGAAGAAAATTAAATGACTGATGAAACTTGTACATGACTCTGGGTCTATTACATGTGCTGCGGCCCTGAACTTTAGTTGATTCTACAATTGATTCGTTTAAATATTGCTTCGATAGACGATTATATTCAGCACATAGGTTTCTACATACACTTGCACCTGTCAAAATAAAAATGTTAGATAATAAACATATAATTAATACTCTATGAAATATCCAACTAGGTAACAGTAGTAGGCAACAACGAATCTTATTAGGTAGGTGTAAGGAAAACTTCAAAACCGCATCAAAATTGTATGTGTGAGACCAGAGGTCACCGTTATGGGGCTTAAGACCATGACCCAGGGTGCCACTAAAGTTAAAATATAAAATTGACGTTTTTAACATTTTACATTGGCCGTAATATTGATGTTAGTCACCGATTGTAGTTATTACTCCCTTTACGTAATGCGGCTTTTAGCCTTGCGTGAGCGACTCTGTCGCATTGGCCGGTTTCGTTATTTATTAAGAGGTTTAGAAAGAATAAAAACATAATGGAAGGTACCAAAAGTTACGGATCCATTGTTTATTTTTTGCTAATAAATTAGCTCTGTAATTGGTCAGACCTTTTTTTGTATGCGTTGCGTGTGAGGAATACATAGTACGGTACTTACTAGCTAATCAAGTAATCATGAGACAGCACACTAGCGGACGAAAGAGCTCATGTCTTAAAAATGCATTTTGTAACAAAGGTTAATTTAAATTTAAAGCATAAATAAAATGCTTAAATACATATTTTAACTCGTAAATATTCGGTTACACACCCCAGCAAAAACTATAATATAATAATTATCTTACCACGTGATGTTAATTTATAGCATTAATAGTTAAGTTCGCGTATGTTATACACCATATAATCATTTTATATCAAACAATAAAAAAATTAGTGCAGTGGCCATAATTTTTGATCCGTTACCTTCAAATCGTGTCCAACTATACTTTAGGTACACATTTATGTACCTAACTGTTCTATCGGTTTGCGTAAGTTGTATATCATATTATTATTGCAAATTGCCAAACATGTGTAATTGAATCGCTAGCGAAGAATACCTTAAATATACCTACGCCCAAGAGTGCAGTAGCCGAGACATCCGTATTCGTTCCTGACTTAACGCTGACTCATGATGACATATCACTGCGTGACCATATTACCGGGTTTTTTTCAGGATAGTAGCAATACATTAGGCACCTCCACTGTTGTATGGAGGACTGTCATACCAACTAGAAGAGGGTTGACCCACTGAAAAACCTGGAGTTCTCTTTCAAACATTTGGAGCTTCGAGCAAATGAATTATATCTGCAAACAAATAATGAAGGCCACGAGCTCTCCAGTGTAGAGGGGTTCTTAATATTTTACCAAGCCATGGACTGAACTGTACATTACTCTAACTGTATAGTTTAATATCTGTTGTTTTATTTACTCTCCGTGCATCGGAAAGCACGTTACGCACGCATGATAATATGGTCAGTTTTTTTATCTGTGCATTAGAGCGCCATGCAACCACAAAGTTCACTAGGTAGGTGTTTACCTTGTTAGTGCGTGGCACCTATTAAAAATTACCTTGATTTTTTCCTTTGAGAAAAGCCTAAATCTTAGCGTGTGCCTACATCATAAAAATCTGCGTTCCAACTTTCAGTACAATCCGTTTTGCGGCCGCATTTAGTTTTTTCTATAAAAACTGGACTCCCGTTTCACCCCCTAGGATTTCCTCTATCTGAGTGGATGCCGACATCACAAAAAAAACAACGCATTACGTTAAGTGGTTTTATCGGTGTGAACGGCTAACTTTTATATAAAAGTTCAAAATCATTTATTCCGTAAAATTTCTTACATATGTTTGGAATCGTCATATTTTTTCCATACCGTACAGTGCGTGACGTGGCGACTACTGTGAAACACTGGCAAAAAAACTCAGTAGCCTCTTTTTCAAAAATAATATTATTTCAAAATATTTTATATACATAATAGGATAAAATGTTATTTTTCTCTTGCAGATTGTTTGTAAGGATGCTATGAGTTTGTGGGGTTACAAAATGGCCCACAATGAGACGCACATGACCAGCAAAGAATTTAACCCCATAGAGGACTATGTTATTAAACAGTGAACCTTCCTGAAGAAATGATGAACCACTTCATTAACACGAAGCATACATGCAATATACATTTTGTAAGTATCTATTTATTTTTCATTCATTGAACCTGCTAGCCTGGTTTATTGGAGATTACCTCCGTGCCTTGGAAAGTAGCTTAACCTTTTGGACCCGTTTGCCATAATGTAAATGTAGTCACTAATCAGGTTTGTATTTGTGGGTATGTAGCATCAATGTGGTGAATCGATATACTATAAATCATATATATCATATATATATAGCATAGATAGAAGTTCGTGTACACATTATGTATAACATTATTTGTGCCTACAAAATGAGTTCTATTTTTTATATTATATAATTAATAAGATATTTTTTCCGGATGTCTTACGATTAAAGCTAAATGATAAATATGGAAGAACTGTGCCGACAAACTGCATTGCAGTTTGGCAATTGATGTAATGTGGTTTAAACTTATGAATAGAAAAATTACCCTTATACACCTGATGTTAAGTGGCAAAGCGATCAAAATAGTGTCGAAATAATTCAATATATTAAAGAGATCTTGGTTACCATACCGACTACCATTCGTACGGAGTGGCTATGGTAACATTACCTTCGTGAGGCCTTTGACCTCCCGTGAAACTTATCGGTATAACCAGTAAAAGATAGACGATTTACTAATGTATTGTGTGTGTTTTTTCCAGATAATGTTCCGTAACTTCTGCTCCAGAAAATTTGGCTGTTTTAAATACTTAGAGGCATTGCTATTGCAAGACTTAAGGTACGCCATAGTTCCCTTTATTTGATACCACGGTGGCTTCTCATGCAAACCAAGTTCGAAAAATTATCAAAATGTGATTGATAGTTAAGTACTAAGTATTTTGATTATAATTTCCAAGGCGACTTAATATATTTAGTTTTATAATATATTGTATATGTTCATACGATATGTTACATGATGAACAAGTTAAAATGTGGATTTATTAGAATTTTTGGTATAAAGTTCTATTTCCTACCTACATTTTGTATCAGTGAAACAGATTTCCCATACAAAGACATAAAGTACCTTTAACGAGAATAAGCCTGACCTTCTAATTGCCTACTTATCCAGTGACGGAGAGCAAATTCATGAAAAAAAAAAAACTTCTAGGAATGCACACCCAGACTTAGATCAAAGTAGAACCTAGTTGTTCTGAGTCTGGATGGCCTTTGTGTCCGTGAATGGCCAGGCCATGGACATGTCGATAGTGTGGGAGATGTTTTAATTGATAGTTGATCGAGAAAGTTTAATTATTTTCTAATGTTTTTTAAGTATATTTTATTTAGGGAAATATAGAAGACAATAAATTAAAAAATATTACCTTTCGTTTCACAATTTTAATGGGACCTTGCTTTATCTTGTAACATATTGTAATAATAATGTATGTACTTTATTCACTAATTTTACATCGAAATATTTAATCTTGTCAATAATTTCTTATAAAAATATTTAAATACTGTTCACCTTTTTTGTATAGGTATTCAACTTTAATTTAACTTTTACCACAAGAATGCTAAAATATCATTTAACCGTGTTAGTATGAAATTTATTCATACATTTATAGCGGTACCAGTATATATTATGAATTTATACTGAAAAAATAAATAAATTGGAATAAGATAGTCCATCTCCCTCATACATGCGAAGACAAAGAAATAAGATTAGGTGCAAACGTCAAATCATTTTTCAAAGTTGTTCAATGTTTAAATATTTTTATAAGAATGAATAGTATTATTTATTTATTTGATTAGATAGTTGCATACAAATTATTAATTAAAAATGTAATAATTTCAATTATTCTTTATTTCTCTTTAAGACTGATCAGGGGTTCCATTCCCTTTCTTAAAGCTTGACGCCGCTTCAGTTTGAATTTGAACAAACGAATTTGAACCTTTACTTTTTAAGAATAAGGCAGCTTTTTGCACGTGTGTTGGCAATAAAGGCAAGCGTCGCTGTAAGAAAGGTTATGGGCCCAGTTTCCATCTATTCTCTACTTCCATACATTAACTAGAATAGCCTTTGCGCTTTACATTTACATATTCCAAGGGAAAAAAGTACTTTGTAGTTAAATATGATCAATTCAGGTTGTGTATAGCACTGCTGGTGTGTCATTATATCAATTTGTAAAAGATGGACCATTTATAACGTAGAGGTCGAAATTGCTTGATCTAAATTCGTGTGTTAGTAGTGATGCTCAAGCAATTTACCTTCTAGTTCATTTAGACGCAGATCCCACTTATTGATTCGTTATATACCTACTCCAATTGAGTGCTTTTATAACAATAATGTAGTATATTTAGTAAAATATAATTATAGTTATTAATTATACAATATGAACGACAGGTTGAATAGGTTAACATTTAAAGTGATTAAATTATTAAAAAGAATTGACTAGGCATAGCTTTACAGAAAGTTCTAATAATATACTAAATGCATAATCATCTGTATTCTAAAAACGCAATATCAATATATATCTACGTTTTTTCTAAATATTATTTCTAAATTAAAAAAAAAAAGAAATTCTAGTCGGTTCTTTACTTTTAGGTGTTGTGTGTTGTAATGTAATAATATTTTTTCTACATTTGTTCTTTGCAATTGCATCTTATGTTTGTGTTACGAAACATATGAACAAATCTCGAACTAATAAAGAGATTTTAAAATACATACAATGTGTCATGGTGTACTGTTGGTAAGTGGGACCCGCGTTTTAATCGCGTTTAGTTATTAAGCTTAGGCAACGTCGCACTCATGGAATTGACCGATTAATGCTTCCATAGACACGTATAGTTTAGAGATTGCATTATTTTTTAATAAGAAATAATATATAAGGTACCAGAGCTCTTCTATATAGCCATAGTCGCTCATTTTTATATAGAGTTGCTTAATGCGAAATACGATTTTTTTTTTTTTTTTTTTTTATATATGATAGTATCGATATGAAAAAAATCCTACAAGCTGCAATTACCACTATTGTGTTAAATGTATTTGACAAATCGCAATATAAGATAATAATAACAAAATTCTTTTATAGTAGTACGTTTATAAAATACAAGTGAAAGATCAAATAAATTAACAAAATATTTATTAAATTTGTAATATTAAAAGAGTTCATTCAATGAAACTATGATATAATCAGTTTATTTGACAAAATAGTCAAGTAAAATAAAAACATAAAAATGGTAAAACTGTTTTAAAAATCCATTGAGCTCTTTAAATATTATAAAATATCAGTACCATAATCAGCGATTATTTGTTTTATATACATTTATTTAAATTAGCAAAACTAGTCCTATATTAAATACATTGCATCATACATCGTGTTATAACACAAATAATTGGATTGCCTGTTAATATTGTAACAAAAGATCAATTATACTGTGTTAGTATAACTTAAGAGGACATCGTTCATAATCTTTTCTGTAGCCTAGCCTTATAGATGTAGAAACAAAAAAGAAATCTCAATTTTTTAAACGAACTTTATTGTTATTTTCTTACATTTATTAATATAAATATAAATCAATTAAAATATTGATTTTTTTTACATGAATATATAAAATAACGCAAAACGAAAGTAGCCATATCCGTTACTATCTTTCAAGCATTAATATTGTAAAAAACAAGTAGATCATATTCGATGTTCTCTTAAACATTAGATTTAGTAAAGCATTTCTACAATTCGAACACCAAGTAAATAGTAATAATAAGCATAATAACAACATGTATAAACCTGTTTTGTTTGAATACTTCAATAACAAGTAGTGTAAAGGGAATTGAGAACGTAATCTCCGTCCATGAGATAAAGAATACGATTCGTATTTAACTACCCTTAACCAAGAAAAAGCCGTTCCTTACGTACCTATACTGTACGTATTTTTCAATTAACGTATCGTGAGATGACGTAATTTATACTGTAAATCACGGTATTAAGTTTTGTCTAACTCAGCTCGGGTCGAGCTGAACCAATTCGTCCTTAGGAAGGCTACCTGATTTTAGCCGTAAATATTTACTCAAATCAACAAAAGCAATAAAGTTGAGTCATTCATGGTTTACAGCATAAATTATATGTCATTACTAAATAGCTTTAGTTCGTTTATTCAACAGATTTGTTACATGCTGGCTGTATTGGTATTTCGCCTTTAAAATCATTTATATGTTCGTTAAATGGTTGTTTTAAAATTAATTGAATTATTTTTTGACACACGCATTTTATTCCTAAAATGAAGACATTGTGTGTAACTATTGCATCATATTGATTTGGTATTATGTATTATATATTTAATTATTTGACATATTTTGTATTGTTCTACTTTTAATCTTGCTAACTTGCTTATTTACCTATAATATGGTCTTCTAGTAAAACTTTGATTAGAATAACGTTATCGATAAGTAGTTTTGTTATTTTAAATCACCGAAGTGCCAACTTTACGAATATTTAGTAAATGTGCACTACATTTTATGCAAATACACGTCGTGACTTCAGAGAATTGAACGAAATGCCGATACAGTCGCAATCACAATTTACTGCCACATTAAAAATCATATCGCAACAATTGATATTTCTTGGGTTAGAAAGGACTTTCATAAAATTCTAGTCATTTGCTTTTAGACACATTTATTTGTGCAGAGGAAATTGGAAACTTTATGCTTTGCGTTAATTGTAAAAAATCCAAAGTCAAATTATTATGCTCAGTTGTCATATCGACATAAATTAAAATGCCTAATAAGCGTATACGTCGTTTGCAATGTACTTCGTGATCCATGTAGAATTGGATATTAGGGATAGTAGAATTAGAAAGTTGGGAAATTGACGTGAGAAATAATTGTGGACCAGCCGTAAATTGATGTCGTGAGAGCTAAACTGCGATTTAACCTTCAACGGATTTTTCAATACAAATGTACTTCTAGTCTAATGTAGAATAAAGACCGGCTTGTTGCCGTTTTTTTATATTTACAATACTTTAGCTTTCATAAATTCAAAAATACAAATCTATTCGCAAGTTCTGATTAAATTAATAATATTCCAAGTTAATTTTACATAATAATTATGTTTTAGGTTACTTCCCTATTCTATATATATATTGTATGAATTGGCTAACCAGTTTTATATCAAATTTACTATTCTTATGGAAACAGTCGTGATAGAGAAATCCGTTGGTTATATTCACTGGCTTATTTTTAATCAGTTTAATATCCCAACATAGCATAACTTAGACGCACACTTAAATTAGCGTTGGATTTGACGTGGACCATTTTACATGGAGCACTTAGTATTCCTGTAGATATAAGTACGCGTATAATAAATATAACAAAAGGAACTATAAAAGTAGTGAGAATTCATTAAGTGCACTTGATTATAAGGTAGTAACAATTAGGGTTAAATGATTCGAATTAATCAATTTATATTAAATTTGAATGTTATTATGTTTGAACAATTCTCTTCACTTTTTGTTGTGTAAACCTTCGATAACATCGAACAAAGTTATAAAATAGATATTGTGTAAAATGTGATTTGATTAAGAATAGAAGATTGATATTGTTCTGTCTCCTTCACACATTGTAAGAGGCACTAAGTTGAGTTGTAATGTCTATTCTTCATTGGACCACAAATAGTGAGTAGTTAAAAAGTTAGTGGAACTTATTTTATTTTTACTTTCTGTAAAACATAAGCTATCGCTTTCAAACACTATTGTATACCTACTCTTAATATTAGTAGGTGTTTTTTTTATGAATACTAATGAAGTTTTCTTATTATATAATTTTAAATTTGTCTCTCTAAACTAGTTAGGTTTACAATATTTAATTGGTGAACAAGAAGGTGGAACGTAATTGTAATTATGAGTACGTTTTAATATAAAAATAAAATGTCTTCTTATTTTGCATTTCTTGCTCAAGCAGAATCATAAAATCATAATTATGTTATTATTTATTGCTTGCGTGACGGTAATTAGCAATAAATTTGCAGTTGTGAAATTTCCAAATGAGCTTAACCGTACGCCAACAATAGGAAAACACTAATTTTGTTTGTTCTAAATAAAATAAAATAAATGTTGTCCACCGCAATCTATATAAATTATCATAAGTTACTTTAACTTGTAAATTCCTGACGATCAAACCTTGTTTTGACAATCTTTACGAACTATTATGATTATTTTAATGGCTTCAAAGAATATTATTATTGATACTTCTGTGTTTTCATTTGAATTCTCTTAAATCTAAGTGAATAGATTAAAAGAAGAATGTTTTTTATGATTCTGATGACTATGAGATGCAGTATGAAGATTATTCTATTAGAGTAACGCTTTTGCAAAATTCAATATTTTGTACGGAACAGAAACATTACATAGCACGTTCTGCAATATTATGTTTAAACTAGTTGCATAAGTTATTATCAAATGGATTTGATGCAGTTTTTCAACTATCAATATTAAATTAAGTTATAAATATAATCTGATTTGCATTCAATGTTGTAAAAGCGTTAAGCTATTAGAATACAAATATAAGACGAAGCTTACTAAACATTATGTCAATAAAATGCCATCAATTACTAGTTAAGATAACATGCTTCCTGATAGATCTGACAATATGAATATTCAGTTATGCCTTAATAAAATACTGGTAGTGATATAGGTAAGATTAATTATTGAATTGCATGTTAGTAAAATTATAAATACATAGTAATGGTTTATAATAAAAAAAAAACGTTCTGGTGGCTGGCTGGATCCAGTGTAGATTTTTTATCATATCATTAGCATATCATAAGGTATTATACACTTACTATAAAAATTATTATTCATGACAATTTTGCTTAATTATATTATCTTATAAAGTTGAAATAAAGTATTATTGTTTATCTTTAGGTGTATCGTGTGATGATTCGATTATACTCTGTTGTTTTTATGTTTCAAATTGATAATTGTGTTGTATATCATGTATAATGCATAGAGTAGGTGCGTTTATAGCTGTAAGGTGTGAAGAATCATATAAAATAATAGATTTTATAAGGATGCTGGCGAATTTATATCGATGCATAGATAATCCACTTAGATTCAGGTTGATAGTGATATCGTACTTTGTTAAGTGCGTTACAAACATTTGCAAGCAATATTAAATGATAAAACATACATTGGCCCATACTTAAGAGTGGAAGGGTAGAATTTAAGGGTAGCCTTATTAGATTAAGAGTTACGTTTGAATGAATAAGAATGTTGAAGTTTTAATCAGTAGATTGTAATAGCACGGCCGGCGATAATATTGCAAACATTGTATTATCTTTTTTATTTGAAGTTAATAAAGTTACAATAAATAATTTTGTTTGATTTCATTTCCAGTTTTAATTATTTGCGTCAGTTGGTGGTTGTGTTCTATTGCAGTGCTTATTCTGAAATGAATTTTTACTCTTTATGTATCTAACTGATAGTAAGCAAATACTAGAGACGTACACCGTAGACGAGTAGACTGCCTATCGGTTTTTGATCGGTTCGGAGGTTCTGCATAACCTGATGCCCCCATCAGATGCATCTTTCCATCACCGGACGACTAGGCGCGGCGAGTGGTTTTAACCTTTTGTTGTAGACATTCCTTCAATACGCACGAATTGCTTCCTCTTTCATAATGGACGGCTAAGGAGTGGAATTCTCTGCCGGGGTCAGTTTTTCTGGAACGCTATAATCTGTACATCTTTAAGACGGTGAACAGACACTTTCTAGGCAAGCGTGTATCATCTTAGGCCTTATCTTCGCCTTTCATCACGCGAGATTATAGTCGATACGTATGGCTGTATTTGATTAAAAAAAAATGAACTTAATTTTTTTTTATCACCTTAATATCATAGTTTTAATTATCAATTAGATACGTTAAGTGTTAAAAATAATTTCAGAATAAAAATAATCGTGGACTCGATTCCCGCTTCGGACAAAATACTTTGTGTTATATCTAATATGTCTTTCCGAGTCTAGTTGGTTGAGAGACTATCTTCAGAAAGCAGTAAAGTTGTCTATCCCGATTACTATAACACCATCTACAGTCGTAGGTATACCAGGAACGGACAGCAGTGTTAACTTGCTGTGTATATACCTACTGTACATAATAGTATGGTCACCAACAAGCCTGCCATGTGACAATGGCAATACCTCTTTCGTGGGAGACCCTTGTTCATCTATGGACGTTATACGGGCTGATGATGATGATTTTGAGAGGCGGTTTATTTTGATAATCGAAAGTAACAAAGTAAATATGTTTCAGAATCAGCATTCTGGTACCTATATGATTATGAACTAGGTACGTTAACAAATGGGGCCGTATTGCTCATGCGTACCCGGCCCCCGCCAACGGCGGATCGAAGGAGTGTCCGGAAGGTTTTAGTGGTGTAGTTTAGCATACCACGCTTTGGAGAGGGCGAGTCCCACATATCCTACCGCCAGCGCGCGAATACGCTGCAGCGGCGGTGGGAATGCGTAAATGCATTATCCTTCGGACAAAAAAAAGTTCTTCAACAATTGAAACTGCGGAGCATCAATGTTTGTATTAACTGAAGTATATTTAAGCTTATCTGATAAATCAAATCAAATAATCAAAGCTCTAACAGTATCTTTTAGTGGTCAGCAGTTCAGCACATATTCGCATTCATTCTATTCGTAATCGGATAATTGATATTGCCTTCACAGTTTGTTGGTTGATTGCAGTGTATTGTTGTCACATCACAAGGTAAATGTTCTGTTTATTTTTTAATATTTAATCAAAGTGACCTTAAAGGCATTGGTTTACAGAAGTTAAGAAACACTCTTACATGAGAAAAAGAAAAAAAAACATGATAAAATAATAATCATACACATAATAATGAAAATACTCCATCGATTTGGCTAATTCTTTCTTTGTATTCTTAAACTTAATTATCAGCACAAGAAATCTTGTTTTTTTAAAGTAAAAATATCTTTCCGGGATTAAAGGGAATACGCTCCATGCCTCGAAAGGCACTTCCCAGTCGTTAATTCTGACTGCAATATTTATATCATCTATAACAATCGTATACCAGGGAATGGGCAGCGGCGTTTGCCTTTGTTAACATGCAACATAATCCTTACTGCAGTCAACAACCCACCTGCCAAGCGTGGAGACTACGGCAAATCCCCACTCGGCCTTGGTTTCAGCACTGGCTGATGATGATGATGCCGATGGTCAGCACAAGGTTTTGTATGCATGTAGGTATAGTTGTTTATGACACGATGTACAAAGTTCTTTATATTTTGCAGATACCTACGGTAACATACATAAGTCTTAATGTGTGAGTCGGTCGAGAATTCTGCCGCTGAGATTTCCGGAATAATGAAGAATATTTTTAACGGCGCAATAATGGCTATAATTTCCTGTGTTTTTATAATTTTTATATTCTCTTTGATTAGTAAAGTACATTTATGCCAGATAAAGTATTTTATTTATTTATGGTAGGTATGTATCTCAACTGTTTTTATTAACAAAGAGTACCTAAGTCGCGAATGCCTCAGAAAGCGCGCTAAGCCGTTGGTCCCGATTGTTATAACACTATCTATAGCAATTGCATACCATGTTTCGGGCAGCAGCGTTTCCATGTGGTTGTTATTACATCGTACTGCGGTCACTATACCATACAGGGTATTTGCCAAAGTCAACACGCTTGACTGCCGGGTTGTCAAGCGTGTTAACTTGGGAAATACCCTCCCAAGGAGGCAGGCCCATGTTCGGCAGTGGACATTATACGGACTGATGATCACGATGAGAAGATATATTGGGTACCTTTAAGCTGTACCATCATCAAATTATGACAGGCAGTGAACTGAGAACTACAATAGAACGGTTCCAATTAATGGTTAAAATTCAATTACCAAAATCTTCGCACATCAAATTGTGTTGACAAAGTTTCTGTTTAATTAAAGTCGTTAATGGTTTTCACTGCGGGTAAAAGTAAAAAGGAAAATTGCAAGTTTAGTGATACAAAATTGCGGTTAATTTTTGACAGGCACTAGAAAACGTAACGATCAATAAACTTAGAACGATAATTTACATCTCTAAATATTTTTATTACTGACATAGGTAATATATTTATTACCTAAATAATGATGCTAATACACTTAACATCGTTTTCTTTACAGATTACCCGCAGTTTTAGCACAATACCTAGTATTCTTGTCAACCCCTAGTGCTAAACGAAAATGATTGTGTTAGGAGTGGGTTCACGTCGGTAGTGCAAAGGGTGGCGATCGAACCAGCGCCCATAAGTTTCGCAAGTCCGACGCCCTAGCCATTGGGCTACAGCCGCTTAAAGCCGTTATTATTTTACTTATATAATTCATTTAGTCGAGCTACGGGTAGCGAAAATAATTTGAAATTTAAGTACAGTCGGCACCAAAAGTCAGTGAACAGGTGTTTTGTTATGTTGATTCTGTTCATCGACCTTTGGTTCTGATTGTACCTAGCTACTTTATTTATTTGACACCATTGCATTATATGTCTCGCGCGTTTATTTTTCGCGTAAGACAAACTCCAGAACTTACGTTTTCTTTTTTTTTTTCACCTGGACCACAATTTTGCTATGGGAGATCCTCATCAAGCAGGTCAGTATAACGTCCACTGCTGAACTTGGGCCTTCTCCAGTGGAAGGGCATTGCCATAGTCACCACGCTTGGCATGCAGATTGCTGACCGCAGTATTATTTAATAACTCACACAGGGAAAGGTTACCTACTGCTCATTTTCTAGTGGTATCCAATTGTTATAGATAGATAATGTCATAACAATCAGGATCAACGGCTTGGCGTCCTTTCCAAGGAACGAAGGGTAGTCCCTCAACCAACCAGACCTGGAAAATAATGTTATATTGTACACAAAGATTTCTTGTTCGGGATCGAATCTACTACCTTCGAGATTTAAAGCGCACCTTTTACCGATACGCTACGGAGGTTGTCATGGGATCACATATAATGAATATGAATCACCATGGATCTATAATGAGCCTTAATAAGTCCAACAGATATTATTCGTAAGAGAAACCAAAATGTTTGCTGATTAAGCTTTTTTGTTTTCGAGTTCCTTAAATAAAACGCGACAGAGTCACGTAGCGTTAACAAAGCAATATTTTTGGACTGTTATTTCTGACTGTCTGACACATTTTTGTAAATATACCTACTTACGCTGTCTTAGCGACTTATAAATATTACTTTTTATGCTCAAGTGCAGACAGTTAACAAGAGAGAAGGAAAATATTAATCCAGGGGCGTTGTAAGTGTCGTCAACCTCGGGACGCCCTAGACTACCCGGACGACGAGATCACAACTTACCAACCAGCAGCGTGCAGACTAAGAAATTAATAGCACTACAGAGAGACCGCTTTATCGGAACCGCCGCAGAAGAGAGTGTGCGCGAAAGCGGCGCGTCCTTAGTTTGCAAAAAAATGGTTTTGCTGTGGCTATATTTGGTTTCATCAATAGATAGGTACCTCATTCTTGACTTGGTGAAAGAATTTATTTGATCAGGTATATAGGTATATCTTGTTCCAGATAAATATAATAAAACCTAGCCCTTTTAGTAAGGTAAGTAGGCTATAAAACTTTACGCAACGAGCCACGCTGGAAGAACCAATGTAATGCAGGCACATCCACGCTGCGGTGCGAGTATAATACACATATCTACTCGAGCGAGCACGGGAGTTACAATATACAGGTACCCAACCAGGCATACCGCACAAACAATACATGTAGTAGTAAACACAGACAATAACAACGTTCAATGACCTTGATAACGTTTTAACAGTAAAAAAATACTGCATTTATAGTCTACTAAACCGCTCACAAAATGTCGCATACATTATTCATTGATTAAAGCAAAATACCTTATAAGTTTATTATAAATATGTTCTCATACATATTCTCATACATTATGTTTTAAGTAGCTAATAAAATGTATTAACTTGTTTATTATCGGACGGGTTTTTCAACGCGCGGTCGTGTCCGAGTAGTGCGCGGGCGTGCCTCCATACGCTGCTAAATTCGGTTTGGTAGAGCAAGAGAGCACATGCGCGGTGCGTGTCACTTTTGTGTTTACAAACAGAGTTCTTGTGTGGTGTATTATTTTTGTGTTTTTATACAGCATTTCGGGGTGAACGGTAAGTCTTTATGTTATTGTTTAATTATTATTTTATAGTCTTATAGTTTAAGGGTTTCTTTTGTGTTAAAAAATGGTTCTATAGATATATATAGGTAGGTACTTATTCCAGTGCATCAAGATAGGCATGATTCAATACACAACAGGTTTACATCGGATTTATGTAAACTTTTATGTATATTAATGCAAATGCAACTTAGTACAGTTGCAATGCAGTTTATTATAACTTAGGGCTAATTTCTTAAATATTTAAGGAATAGGTTTGAATTTTCAGACCAAAACTGTTAAATTTAAGAATTACTTCATTGATATTTTTTTAAGAACCATAAAAAAATCAGCTATTAATTTAATAAAGCTAATGAGTGTTTAATCTGTGGAACGGCTTGAACCATTAAGATGAAATGGACGATCGTCACAGTGGTCACTGTGTACATCGAAGACAGGAGGCTAATCACGCAACGATATGACTATGACTCCGTTAAAAATGTCTCCATTATACTGTTAGGTTATCGTAACGCATTTCCTAAGTTATTGTCACTGTGTTATTAAAGCTACATTAACATAATAAATTGACATATCTACCAATTTATTAAAAAAAAAATTGGCATGGATAGTAAACAAGTTAATTATCTAAAACATTTTTATTAAAGTCATAGTAAACTTAAATGTTTTTGAATACTTTACGGAAAAGTTTACCATAACCGGTAGGGTTCCACCGTAGCCAAATTGGTTAAGGCATTAGGGGCTGACTGAACCTAAGACGCAGGTTCGAGTACTACCGGTGGTCGAATTTTATTTATCTCAAGTTTGAATCATAGTACTTTACGTGGTTAGTTTCCCGGTTATTAAAAGTGCGTGTCGGGTCACGCCCAGTGCATGGTAAGTTTTACGTTACAGCAGGCGGACTTAGCCGGGTCGTTTTTAGGGTTCCGTAGCCAAATGGCAAAAAACGGAACCCTTATGGATTCGTCATGTCTGTCTGTCTGTCCGTACGTATCACAGCCACTTTTTTCCCAAACTATAAGAACTATACTTTTGAAACTTGGTAAGTAGATGTGTTCTTTGAACCGCATTAAGATTTTCACACTAAAATAAAAAAATAATTTTGGCGGTTCCCCATACAAAGAACTGAAACTCAAAAAAAATATTATCATCAAACCCTATATAGGATAGGTCTTCAAAAATGATATTGAGGTTTCTAATATCATATGATGATGAATAGTTTGTGCGAGAGAAACTTCCAAAGTGGTAAAATATGTGTCCCCCCCCCTGTAACTTCTAAAATAAGGGAATGATAAAACTAAAAAAAATATATGATGTACATAACCATGCAAACTTCCACCGAAAATTGTTTTGAACGAGATCAAGTAAGTAGTTTTTTTTAATACGTCATAAACCGTAAACCGCAATTTACCTTTCATTCAATCAACTATTATTAACATCTATCAAAGTACGGAACCCTTCGTGCGAGAGTCCGAATCGGATTTTTTTGTTAATAACTTGCATATTAATTGTTTCACAATGTAATGACCAATACCTATCAACTCCAAAAAATAACATTCTGTTTTGGGATAAAAGTCGTGGCGTTTTTATTTTGAATTAAGTATACGTAATTTATTAAGGTTGGACCACTGCTCGCCTTTATGCCCGGTGAAATACAAAAAGGCACGTTGCGATCTCCGTCTAAAATAAAAAATATCGTTTATTTCAGTTAGGTACATAATTACTAGAACAAGTAGATATAAACTAACTTTAGATCTATATTCTTAAGAATGTATAACCGTTGTTGAGTCGTGATTTAAAAAACTATTTTCTTTTGAATACATGATGAAAGAAAATAGTTTTTTTTAATACCATCCTTTTTATATGATAAGAAGTAAAATTAATTATTTCTGAGAAATTTCTTACCTAACACTATCAATCAACACATGTGACACTATTTTCTGTTAAAGGGATGGCATATATTTTGAAAACAACATACCTATAAATTAGTAAAGTGCTTCCAAACTACCATTTAGAAGTTATTAGAAGCCGTAAAAAAGCGGGACTACCTACGTGACATAGCTCAAGTTACACTAATCACCAAATGTTCTATATTTTTGTGTGTTCATTGGTTCAATGGACGTACCGAAAATGTAGGGAAACACAGTCAACAAAACAGTTAAGTTTACACCGTCAGTATCAAATAATGTAAATAAATATGTATGTTTTTATCACTACGACAGCCGGTAATTCTTTATCGGCGAAGAGTTGGCTGTTAGCTGTATACAAATAGGTACACATAACGGTAAACTCTTCTCATAAACGTGTGTACATATAAATTTTAAATGCGTCACAGGGTGTAAACCTATCTCTTTTGTTGGCTGTACCTGCTAGCGTTGTCAGACGCCCCGATTTTGGCGGGAAGTCTTAATTTTTATATCAATACTAGTGCCCTGCGCCCCGCGGTTTGACCCGCGCCATCTGCTCCAGTTGGTCGGAGTGTAGGCTATATGTTAATCCAGTTTATAAGCTATCTGCGTGCAAACAAATCTATTCAGTACTTACCTAACGCACCCAGTACATTTCATTTTTGATTGAAAAATATTATTAATTAGAGTAAATTAAATATACTAACCACGCAACGTACATTTTTAAATTAAAACTATAAAATATAATTGAACTATAAATTATACTAACGTTAGGTACTATTACTTACACAATACGCTATTCTAGCACGTAAGCATCACTAGTCGCGTAAAACGATACATCAAACAAGATATATCTGAATTTTAATGGTGTATTTTATCCTTAATAGTTCTTTGTGTAGAAAAATACAAACAAATTCTATTTTTTTATTGTATCAATCAAGTCATGATATGACAAAGAAACTAGTAGGCTGACGTACATTTTTCAATTAAAATTATAAATAACTAGCTTCCTACGCGCGGCTTAATCCGCGTAGCTCTCGTTACCGTTGGAACTTCATAATTAAATATAGCCTATGTGTTATTCTGATATATAAGTTATATTATTGTGAAGTTTAAATAAAATCCATCGGTTATTGCGTAAAAGTAACACACATCCTTCCATGCATTCACACATGCTCACAAACTTTCGCGTTTATACTAATATTAAAAAGGATAGTATTTTCTATTTATATACAGTAGGTATATAGAACTCACTGGTATGTAATAAAACGAGTCGCTAAAGTACACTTCGAAGAAAATTAGTACCCATCGCGTAGAGAGATGCTACATTGGACAAGAGTTCTTTTTTAAAGATTAGGAACTAGCAGAGTTTTGTAGTCTACTAGTATTCTTGTTAACTTGTACTAAGCTAAAATGCTTGTGTTACGAGTAGGTTCACGGCGGTAGTGCAATGGGTAGTGATCTAACTGGATCCACCACAAGATCACAAGTCTGACATCCTAGCCATTGAGTTACGGCAGCTTTACTTATGTGAACGACGCGAACATTGCGAGCGCCAAGCATCACGCCCAATCTAGGATCACCTTAAACTCGTAAAGACTCGTAGGAAGCTAGGATAGGGTCCGGTCGTCCTTGCAACGCGACGCGTTCTATGCTTCTGACCTAATCCCAGCCCGCGCTGGTTGATGCTGGTTGTTTATAATACGCGACTATCACATGCCACAACGGTAGATTTAAATTCTATTAATTAGTCAAGTTTTTTTTTTGTCTTTGTATATTTTTATCATTGTATTTGACTTATAATAAGTCCGATCGATTCGTCTACATTATCAATAAACGTTTTCATTTCATTTCATTTCACTCCTATTGTGGATTTGTATGGAAGAGATTATTTTATGATAACTCCATCAATTGTACCTTGTCTTACTATCAGTTTGAAGTATCTTTCTGTAGTTCTTATTATTGTTTAACAATAAAGAATTGTAATCTAATCTAATCTTTATTTATACCAGACATCTAACTATGGCTGTTCCTACATACATATATCATGATTTGGAACTAGTTGTCCTTATATTTGGATCCTTAATCAACTTAACATCTGATGGAGTGGAGTAATTTTCCTGATTAGGAATACAAAAAAAAATGATTGTCAAAGGCAAACAAATAGTATAAGATTGTGGAATGTGCTTCCACAATCTTATACTATTTGTTTGATAGAACACGCTAATCTCAGGAAATCCTGGACCAATTTGAAAATATATTTCAGAGTTAGATAGCCCATTTATCGAGGAAGGCTATAGGCTATATATAATTATAAATTTTCCACGAAAACACGAGATACGCGGGTGAATAAAATACAGTATATATAGATATAAAGATACAATAAGGAAGTTTGTTTACTACCTTATATAGAATTAAAATAATGAATAATTGCTAGGTATATACCTAGTTAAGTTACAATAAACATATATGTTTATTGTGGTTCAGGTGTTTCTAAAGACAAAAGGCTATTAATTCATTGACGCTTTTCATACTCAACAACTCAACTTGAACTATTTAGTTGTGTAGGTATTTATTTATTCTAATAAGTATGTATGTTTACAAAGTTTATAAAGTCAAGATTAATAATCTTGTTTAGGTTCTGATTCAAGGTTGTTGATAAGTACACCAATGAAATAATATAATAACATTATACAGTTCAGGGTTCTCCAAACTTTGACGCCTTAGGGCCATAACGATTTTTTCAATATGTTTGAAGGGCCAAAACAATTTGAATTGTTCTATCCTTAACTATACTCTTATTTCTAGACTAGTCGCAAAGTGTGCGACCGAGTAGTTATCATTTTGTGTTTTCTTTTTCAACTTATCACAGCAATAGTAACAACAATAAGACATTGGGTGTCGCGGGCCAGATTGATGACACTAGTCTTAAGCTGTCGCGGGCCGGATTGTTGGCACTGGCGGGGCGGATTCGGCCCGCGGGCCGTAGTTTGGAGACCTCTGATACAATTAATGTCATCCCTTTAAGGAGATAGTGCCACGTATACCTACTGATTATTTATAGAATATTTATAATAAACATTGGCCGCACACCATGCGCTTGACCTTGTTTATTTCAAATAAAGTTTATTATTTCACAGTAATTTTTAATTACCTACTACACAATTATTTTTATATAACAACTAACTTCCCACGCGCGGTTTCATTCGCGTAACTCCCGTTCCCGTTCCCACAATTCAATTCCTTCTTCGAAAAATGTGCTATGTGATACCTACTGAAAAAAATTAAAATATTTTGTTTAAAATCGATGTACCGCTACTAATCCAACATCTTTTTGTCTGATCCAATATTTTTTCTAATAACTGTAAAATATTTCTACCTACACAACTTTTAGCAACGCCTCACGATTTCACCTGCATCAAAATTGATGCTGGTGATTAATTCGTTGTAGCGTCATATTATTGCATGTGAATTGGAAAGTATACAATCAACAAAAAAATTATAAAGGAAATTAAAAAAAAAAAAACATTTTTTTTATGTCATGTGGGAAGAGAAAAGCCCAGTGAGAAAGGGAAGGTAGCTGGCATTGGGCTTAGGTGAAGAACCCGGTATATTATGCAGGTAAAGCCGTGGGGCGATACTATAAAGAAAGAAAAAACATCTATTGAACACACAGCAATAATAAACATTTGAATAATAATAATAAAAGTACAATATAGAATATATGAATGGATTATAACACATGGACGCCATACTTATGAAACAAACAGCGAATTGAGAGTCGAAGGGTTCCGTGCCATTTTCAAGTGCCTACTTCCTGTCGCCGTTTATGATATCGAGCAGAGGGACAGAAAGAAGACTGTTTTTTGGGAGCCCCCTTAAATATTTCATCACTATCATCAGTCCGTGTAACGTCCACTGCTGAACATGGGCCTCCTCGCGAAGGAGGGTATTTGCCATAGTCACCATGCTTGGCAGGCTGGTTGGTGAACGCAGTATTTTGTTGTACCACACAAGGAAACGCTACGGAGGTAAAATATTTGTTTTTTATTTTTAGTTTTAGTATTTGTTGTTATAGCAGCAACAGAAATATATAATTTGTGTAAACTTCAGCTATCGCGGTTCTTAAACTACAGCTTTGTGACAGAGAGCAAAGTCTTAGTAATAGGGTCCCGGTTTTACCTTAAAAAGCAGGTACCTATAAAGAAAAAAAAGTTAAATACGGAAAGTACAAGAACAAGTAGTAACAGCAGGCAGCAAGGCGCGGGGCGGTGCGCAACAAGTCATATTAAATAATAATTAAAAGCATGATAGTATTATGCTAGACAGGTCTACGGTGTCATTGCATCATATGAAATGAACCCATCTTGTTTGTAAATATACGTATAGAGCTTAATAATCGTGGCGTTATCTCTTCAAGTTAAATAACACTTTAACCTAGGTCACTGTTATACAATATGCCAGTTGCATAAGGTACTTATTACTTAGTACCTATGAAAGGACAAAGGTAATTAGGTTTCAACGGGAGAAAAGCAAAGTTGAAAGCACAGGTTCCCAACCTTTTAGAGTCGACCCTTTAAAAATATCCAACGCCTATACCTATATTGTCATCATCATCATTTCAGCCGTATGACGTCCACTGCTGGACATACGCATCCTTCATAGATCTCCAGTTGTTACGGTTAGAAACGTCCTGCATCCACTGTGATCCCGTTGGCGGACGTCCTACGCTTCGCTTCGCTTTAAAAACAACTATTTAATTCATTTTTTCAAAACCTGCATCTTAGGTATAGCTATTAGGAGCCTAGACTAGGCTCTAATAGAGCCCAGACTAGGAGCCCAAACCGGTCGTCGAACCGATGCTTAACTTTGCGGTGAAGTGTTAAATATCCCTACTACAATATTATACTTAAATGTGAATTTAAGTTTGTTTGTTACGCTTTCACGCGAAAACTACTTACTCGATCATATTCTTGGAGGTATTTAATAAAGCTGATCTTCAATGCAGGCGAAGCCGCGGGTTACAGCTAGCAAATAATAATGATTAAATATCTCCCTCTCCTTTTCTCATCTTGCTCTTCATGGTCTGCGAGTTATTTAAAAAGAATATAAACTTGATTTACTTAATAAAACATGATATAATAAAAGTATTGAATTGAGATTAAAATAAATTATAACTTAACCAATTAATGCAAGACAATACTTAAAACCAGCAGGTATAAAGTATTACCACCCGCACGCTCTAGCGCCCACTCAACCTAACGCCCGGGACCCAATGTCTTAAACTATTGTTAGACATTATTTATTATGTACTTTTTGTGACCCTGTAAGACACATGCTCAGGTTAAACTTTACTAGTAATACATATAGCGAAGAGGCGGGCTACTAAGTAGTGGCCACGGGGCTTTTGCTACTTCACCGGGCATAAAGGCGAGCAGAGCTTCAGCCTTAATAAATGGTTTAAAAACTTCAAACCAAAGCAACCTGCGCAAATGGGCGCCCCCTGTGGGGCTTGGACCTTGGAGGGCGGTCGCTGGCGATGAGATTGAGACCTTTAGTATGTTAGGGGGGTTTTTATAAAAAGATTTAATTTAAGTTTCACTGGACACCCATATAAATATTGGCGTGTCCAGATGACGAAATAATAAGTGATCCTAATTCCGAGTTTCACCAACTGGACACACTCATGTCCAATCTCGTGTATAGTGACTAACCCACTGGCACTAGTGTTCCGTGGTCAGTAGGTAGTTGTTTTACCTCGAAAAAATAAGGAAATCTCATAAAGCTAAATAGACAGACTGAGGAAAAATACTTAAACATATATAAATAACGCGAGTGCATCAGCGAGGCGTTTAATTCTACAAAATAGGTATTATTTCATCAATAAAATAATGATTCCCGCACCGGACAAAATCCTTTGTGTAACGGTATTTTGTACTAAGTCTACAACACTATAACATAATGTATTCTATAAAGCTTCTAGGCTGTACAACATAACAATTATATATATTTTTATTATCTAATATATACATACTTAACTGCGTGATCGAATCGAAAATAAAGAGATCCGCAGGAGAACGAAGGTCGCTGACATAGCTCAACGGATTAGCAAGCTGAAGTGGATTGCCACTTCAGCTTTAGTTGCTGAAGTGGATTGCCCATTGGGGCAGGACACATAGCTCGAAGAACTGACGGCCGATGGAGCAGAATGGTGCTCGAGTTAAGAACACGAACCGGCAAGCGGCGAGCAAGTGGGACGACCGCCTGCATGATGGACCGACGACCTCATAATGGTCGTAGGGAGTCTGTGGATGCAGGCCGCTAGCAAGCGTTCCCGCTAAAAATTGATGGGGAGGCCTATTTTTTTATTTGTTCAGCAGTGGACGACAACAGGCTGATGATGATGATGATGATGATGATGATATACTTAATCATACGTTGCTCGTCGCTTTCATATAAATCTGTAACGTTATTATTTATACTATCAAGACATTTACGTTTTATAACCCCAACTCAACAAATAGGTATATTTTGAAACTTAACGGTTCTACTTTAGTCTGCAAGTTCGTATTAAATTTAGAATGATTTGTAATTTACAAAGAAACAATTATATTGTGATTATTCAAGCGTTAGGTACTGAACAAAGAAATATAAATAACTATGTATCTACCCACTTATTTAATACAATCACCCGTCACGAAACCTTGACGTATCAATAGAGCAAAAACTTAAGATAAGTGCGTACAAAACTTGGTTACATACGTTTTTTTATTTACACCATGAAGTTGGTATACTTGCATACTGGTGATGATACGGCCTTAGACTGGAGTTCTGCTCGCTTTTATGCCTGGTGAAGAAGCCTCATGGTGGCTAACTACATAATGTCCGTCCGAAAAAATAGTAATAAAAAAATGATAAGATGAATAGACTAGGCTAGGGAAGTACCCCTACCTAACAGAATACAACAGCCAAATAACATTATTGAATAATGTGGAGTACCACATTATTCAGCTCTGGCGACTTCAGTCATGCTTAGAAGTATCTAAGCATGACTGAAGTCGCCAGAGCTCACTTGGGGATATGGGAAGTGAGAGAAAGGCTGGCAGAATGAGGCTAGTGCTGTTCATATCTACTGTACAGGCCCTAGCTGTCCTTATATTTGGATTATACCACTCCACATCAGATGGGTAAGGGATAATTTGCTTGGTCAGGAATAAAAGCGATAACAAAACTATGAACTTTGTTATAATAATCCCAAGGAATAGAACACAATAGAGATCATTAATGTTATTTGGCCGTGGTAATCTCAATGATAAAGGTATTTCCTAAGTTGAACCTTAAAAAGTATTCAAGCGAGTCAAGCGTAAATTTACCAAGCCTCGTCAGAAGTAGTGAATTTTCTAAAAAGGAGTATTTTATTTCCTAATTTAAAAAAAAAATTAAATACCGAGAAACAGTTGTGTAAATTTAGCAAACAATCTTATCAAAAGTACCTACTTATTTTTGGTGCGTCGGTCAGTTTGTTTCCATTTGTAAAAAAAGTAGGTTGTTAATAAAAAAATAAAATGTATTACACCCATAATCGTATATTTTGACATACATATAATAATATCCTAAAATTAGATACAGTATAAAATAGTGCTAAGTTAAGTGAATGATATCTGATCCGTGTCTTAACCATGTGACATTACAAACCGATACCTTAAGTTACTAATCTTGTTGGAGTAAAATTTCATGCGGTTTGTTTATTGAATTCGGCGGCGTAAGACGTTCATGGCCATAGGCTCCCGGCTACGCATAGACCACCCCATGTTTTCCCATGGGTGTAAGAGGCGCCTAAGGGACTTTCCTGGTGGTTGGGTATCGGCATTTATCGGCTGCCAAGCGTGATGATTATAACAATATCCTTTTACGATCCTGGCTT
Source organism: Nycteola revayana (assembly GCA_947037095.2). Classification (NCBI taxonomy): domain Eukaryota; kingdom Metazoa; phylum Arthropoda; class Insecta; order Lepidoptera; family Nolidae; genus Nycteola; species Nycteola revayana. Next base: position 8,518,050 of record OX344845.2, on the reverse strand, counting down.
GGCACGGTCTTTAAAGAGAAGACCCATGTTCAGAAGCGTACGTAAACAGGCTGTTGAAGAAGTAGTCATTCGTTAATAACCAGAACAGGAATTTTGGAGTCTAACTCGACGAACTGTGGAAATCATATGCATGAGCACCAGTTTTCTCTTAATTTCTATATATTTATTTAACAAGAACCTTCCGAATTTTTACTTTGCATTGAACCTGCCTGTATGTCTGAAATCTAAAGTCACAGAAAATTCGAGCAACACACATAAATTAACACTACTCAGCAATCTACCGCCAGCGACAGCCATGAGCCGAGGTTTGCCCCTCCCATAGCATGCCATTTTGCGCAAATTGCACAGTTTAGTTTATAGTTTTTATACCATTTAGCAGGCTGGCTTGAGTCTCGTGGTGATAAGTTATTCCTTCATCTTGTTTCAATGCAACTACCTACCTTAAATATGATGTAAACAAAAAATATCTACACGTTTATTATTAGGTTTTAAAGCAAGGCAAACCCAATTTAACATAACACACGGAACTATTTTGATAACCTTCAAGTGTTCCATTCGTCTTGGTTACATTCTTATGTACCTAGTTTTTATAGCAATACATTTTATCGTTCATCAAATATAATGACTGCTCATCAGAAATATTGAATGCACATCAAATTTAGGAAAGTTACATAATTGGAATCTCAGGTCCGACTCAGAGCAGTCGGACTCCGATGAATCATGTTGAGGTATTTTTATAACCACCCAGAAGCCCAATAACCCCGACGTTTGTAAGGGACAAACGTTTTGATACGCAATAAGTATTTTAATTTATATTGGAATTTAACTCATTGTTATGTAGGTACAATTGAGCAAGTTCTGGTGTAAACCATTTTGCTAGCGCAGCAAACATTTTGTATGTTTGATAGTTTGCTGTAATTATTAGTTTTATCTGATATACTATAAAATATATACGATTGGTTCTTAAGTATGCTATAGTACCTATTTATATATACCATAATTAATGAATGGGTAAATAAATGCCTGCGAGTAAAACACAGCTGCACAAGTGTATTTGTTTATTAATTCATTGCAAACAAATGCAAATAATTGTTTCAATTTTAATAATTATTTGATGGATTAATTTATAGTTTTTGAATATAATGATTAAAAGTAAATGTGTAAATTAATTAATAACATTTGTCGTATGAGAATTGGTTACAAAATACAAACAACAACATGTCCCATTATCTGGAAGTTTGCGGAAATGTATTAAGACTAAATTACTTACTCGAAACATTGGAATTTACTTACGCATTGTCAATATTTAGAGACCGACGCTTTGCAAAATATAATGTTCGTTTGTATTGGAAACTCTGCTAGAGATGTTTAAGGGTTTCAGTACGATCGGGTCTACCATAAATTTGTATTAAAATCTAGTTGGGCCATAAAAGTATGTATTGTACAAAGGAGAAGGGGACTTCTGGGCCTGATAGTAATAAGTTGAGGTATGGTTTAAAAAAAAAGCTTAAATTTTTCTATATCATACTGTGAAAAATCAATTCAATTTACAATCTGGGACATGAAAAATACAATAATTCAGTTTGGGTTACGAAGTAATTGGTATATCGATTCAATTGTAATCGATTAACGTTACAGAGTTTATACTTCTTACGAAAATGCTTACACCAGATGATTTATTTAATTAAAATAATTAAATCTATTAGAATTAGAGTATTAAGAGTTTAAACTAATTAAATATCTACAAAATTAATAATAATCCATTCACATTTACTAATCGATTATTGTATTTTATCTGTGCTAACTCTGACTTGGAGCCAAAAGCTCTAAGAAGGGAAGGGCGAGAAGAAATAAAAAACTCTGACTTGACATGCAATCATGCATGACCTAGAGGTGTAAAAGTAACGAAAAAATGCGTACCCGTATGTATTCGTTACTATAACAATAAGTACTTACTCGTTACTTTCGTATCGTTACGTTACTCGTTACTTCTGATACCTCACAACATGATATGATATGTTAGAGCAACGAATCGAGCCGTGTTACGTAGGTACGCGTACAATGTACTCTATAGAAAACTTACTTATTTATAAATTACATACCAAGCTATATAAGGTGCATTTTTCGCATTTTAGTATATATTTTTTGTATTTGTAATTTGACAAAAATACTTTCTTACTTAGTTTCTGTTACAATTTCAAACGTTGTCTTCACATACAAAACTTTTGTATAAACAGTAAAAAACTTTAACGAATTATTTCCAAATTATACTTTATTTAATTAACGGGCATCGTTCCTTATTACGAACGTTTTCAAAAAATACACCGAATAAGCGCGAAAGTACGTAAAACATACGATCAACCAGCAAACGTTTCAATAAACGCATCAACGGTACTCGCATTTTCGTATATTGGGTACCTACATTGTATAGGTACCGAATATACGAAAGATGCGAGTAACAAAATTCATTATTTAATTCATCACTAGGAGGCGCACCCGTTACTCAGTAACGAATACATACGGTTTGCTTCAGCTCTAACCTACATTGTATAGGTACCGAATATACGAAAGATGTGAGTAACAAAATTCATTATTTAATTCATCACTAGGAGGCGCACCCGTTACTCAGTAACGAATACATACGGTTTGCTTCAGCTCTAACCTACATTGTATAGGTACCGAATATACGAAAGATGCGAGTAACGAAATTCATTCGTGTGTAACGTTTCGTTACTCGGTACTAGACGGCGCACCCGTTACTCAGTAACGAATACATACGGTTTGCTTCAGCTCTATGCATGACATGATTGACATGACATCGGTCGACACTCGTTTCGTATCGTCTATGCGTGTGCGTTTTGAGTGTATTTATTTTCCTCCCATACTTTTATTGATATTTTCCTCGACCCGGCTTTCCTACGGACCTCTGATCTTCCTCCTTCTACGACCTTTGCGTTGCTACCATACCGGACACGGAGAACCCCGCTAAAGCGTTGAACTTGGACTTGTTATTTTGGATTCGACGAACGGCCTACCGATTGGATATTGATCGATATCATGGATCGTTGTATAAATTGTGGCATAGCGACAAGTCGCTGCAATACACTAGGGCGTCGAGCTTTGGATGACGACGATGTCCATCCCACTCTACAAAATATATTTAACATCCTGTCTAAATTATAAGAAAAAGTAATTAAAAGTATCATAAACCTTGACTGCATACAACTTGGAGAATACATCTGGTTTATATTTGTTTTTATAATTTTTGAAATCACCTCTTAAAACCATTTTTTTTATAACCCACACGATCAGTTTGAAAGAAAAAAAAATGGGCCCCCCAAAATCCTATGGTGTCGAAAAGCCGCCATTTTTTCATTTCATTATTAAATCTCTTATATCTCGGCTGTCAGATTGCCAAAATTTGCAAAATTTTAAGTGATTGCTTGTTAATATAGTCGCTATCAATTAACACCAATTTCATCTTTTTACATCCAGGCCCAAAGTTGTATGGAAGCGTATCCATCTCCTTTGTTTTCAATTTCTCATATTAAGAAAGTATACCTAGTTGAATTAAAATCTATTTAATCATATGGTTCAACGAGGCTGTAATATGTAGGTATGTATCGTATCCTATCTTAGAATACAGTGATATTATAATAAATAAGTCTGTTATATCTTGTTGCAAATCGTAAAAATGTACTAACTTTAAGAGATAATTATGGCGTATGAAAAACGTGAGAAAGCCAATTACTCCTAACTACGTGAACAGTAGAAAAACACATATTACACACTCGCTTTGCACAATGACCTATGTGCAGTAAAAAGTTTTTATTCCATTCGAACCTCGATAGATGTTTACTTAATTTTAAAATAAAAAAAGTTATTAGCAAACAGGTTTTTCTTTTGTTTGTTTCGTTTATAAAAATAATCCTAACATCAAGCGACGTTTTGATGATTGGTTCACGTATACGTCTACTTTGATTAACTCAGTTGCTTCCGACACATGGCTTTCTCAACCTAATAAAAGAGATCTAATTACACCCCGATATTCGAATATTCAAAACTCGATACCTACGAATAAATAGCGCCTATAAACAGATATTCGATACCGATATTCTTTATAAAATTAACAAAACTCCATTAAATTTTGTTGCGTAGTTTTAAAGATGTAAGTATACATAGGGACTATACGGACAGTCAAACGGGAAGTGACTTAGTTTTCCACTACGTAGTGATGAATGATTGGTTCACGTATACGTCTACTTTGATTAACTCAGTTGCTTCCGACACATGTCTTTCTCAACCTAATAAAAGAGATCTAATTACACCCCGATATACGAATATTCAAAACTCGATACCTACGAATAAATAGCGCCTATAAACAGATATTCGATACCGATATTCTTTATAAAGTTACCAAAGGCTGCGGTGTAGTATCGAATGATACATTTTGTGGTCGTTTGTGCAATGCCTTTGAGAATACTTAACAATGTAAACCAAGTGCCATGTGAGCCCTGAGGGACCTGATTTAAAATATTCAAGAATTATGTTACGTATGATGTATTTATAATGGAATCGTTTAATTAAAGATAGTATAGAAGTGTGTGTAGGAATTTAAGGTCTGGGAATCTTGGGAGGTTGAATAGCATATATTTGGACATTTTTGAGTTTACTGCGTTCAAATATACCTACAAACGTAAAATGGGTTGAGTAAAACCATTTGATCTTTTTTTTAGACTTTTTGTAAGAATAAATGATGAATGAAAGATTTGCTAAAATTAGCATTTTAAAATAAATTCATGGTTTCTAATTACCTAATATTGTTGCTGATAAAGCTCTTTATTCTGTATATACGTGATAAATGATCCGACAACGCTACAAATATACCTACTCGTATCATACTGACGTTTTTAGTACCAAATACCTACCAAAAATGGCGTGTACACTGTACATATATTTATTTCTGTTTCATTTATTAAGCAATGCCTTTAAATATATAATGGATGTGGCGATATTCGATACGGGTCGCCTTATCATACCAATAAAGAATACATTTTGTGAGTGGTTTACTTAGCTGTTTTATTTTAAAGTTTGCCATAATCGACCACATAAGAGTTGAATTTACTTAAATTTACTAAATGTAGATACATGTTTCATAAACACTTAGTAAGCAGTATTTCTTGTTGTGTAACATCCTTCCGTAAATTGGTATTTCATACAAAAAATAATAGTAGCGTATTTCCTGTTCTTACAAATATGGATAGAAGTAGGTAAGCTGCAATTTGAAAACCATCGATTAGTCAATTATTCTCGGTTTCTTTGTTTCATCACTCATTTTATTATTGTAGCTATAAAAAATCCATATACGCTTAATTTTAAATATCCACAGCAGACTATAAGCCACCTTCTTCCAGCGGTTCGTTTTTTAGTAAGGTTGTCTATTTTTGGTAACCATCTTGATTCTTTTGCAGATTACCCGTTCATTCATCGAAGCGAAATAAGCGAGTATTATTGGTAGTAAAATAGAATTAAGTTTATATTTACTTTTTTTATCGCAATATTACAGATATTCATATTACAGATTAAATCATATTGCCATGTATATTTATTAATACAATCTTCTTGAGGGAGGCTATTTTTGTAAATAGCATATGTTTATTTTGACATTTTGATATTATCTACGTTTTGATTGTAAAACTGATGGTAAATAGTCCTGCCACGTAATAGTAACCATTAAAAATCACGGTTTAGGTACCCTTCATCTGTCATCTTAACAACAACATCAAATTGAACAGAATTACTATAATTCAATTGAATATTCATGTACAGGTTCCAGTAGAGCAACTGAACCTAATTGATAGATAGACACTGGCTTATACCTTGCCAAGCTAAAACACTTTTACGTGGTGGCAATATTTTATAGACTTCCCACAGTCTGGGTAGAGATGGTAGGGGCGTTCCTTCACTTTCTCCTCCTCAATAACCACCATGGTAGCCAGCCTCGGATACTTGTGGCGATGGCCCTGTACACTCAAATTGATCGCCAACCAGAACCACCACAAGCGCATTTACTCAAACTAGGGACCAATAGATGGCCCCCCTCCGATGGACTGCTTTTTGATAACTAGACGACTACTTCTGCCAGTCTCTACTCTAGCCGCCAGCAATCACGACCTGTATCCCAATACCAATATATAACGCTGAAGAGTTTGTTTGTTTCCTTGAACGCACTAATCTCAGGAACTACTGGACCGATTTGAAATATTCCTTCAGGTTAGATTTATCCAAAAAGGCTTTAGGCTATATTTCATTACGAAGTTCCCTCGGAAACGGGAGTTACGAGAGTGAAACATAAATAGTCAAATATCTTACAAGTGCCATCTATCGGTAATGGTCAACATTTCTGCAACAAATATCTCCAAGTTGCATTTGGAATTAAATATTCAACGATGGCACCGCCCGTATTTCCTTTTTTTTTTTTTACACCTGCCGGTGGTCTATATTTATTAATCTCAATTTAGAAATTTTGTAAGCGGTGAACTTTTGCGTAAAGAATTAAAAAAAAAGAATCTTACCAGTGACCTTCAAAAATAACAGTGTTTTAGAATAGGTAGGCAAATACTTTACTTCTTCACAGCGCTCATCTCGTAAGTTTAATGTTCTCAATAAATAAACTGATTAAGACAGGTCTCGGTGCCGTAATTCGTTTCCAAGGTACCTCTGATATCGTATTTGACCCTTAAGGTTAATTTATTTTTTATCAACTCCACTGTACTTGTATGTTTAACCTACTACTGTAGTTATAGTTAATAGTAGAAAAAGAAATTCATTTTTCTTAATAGTAGGTACTTAAGTACATGTACGTATCTTCCCAAGGATGTCGTAGGAGGCGACCAAGGGACAGGACACATGATTGATTGATGGATAGGCAGCAGCATGTAGCATCAGCTCAAAGATTCTCACCATCTTACTGCGATCACCAATCCACCTGACAAGCGTTGTGATTATGGCAATATCGCTCATCGATCCTGATTAGCCAAGGTCTGAAGAGTATGCCATGTTCACCATTGGACAAAAAAGTTTGGATAAAGACATGTAGGTAGATTAGTACAACAATGTTATTGGTCATCGGCCTTATTTATTAATTACGTTTTAAATTTATACTTGAGTTAGTGAGATAAACTCGGGGTCAGCTTGTTGTTAAGTAACACTTACTGCGGATGACGTCACAAGTAACAAAATATTTTTTTTATCGGCTTATCAAGTAAATTACTTAGCAAACCCTTTTTTTATTGTCCGTGTTAACATGCCTTTACGCATTCCCACCGCCGCTGCAGCGTATTCGCGCGCTAGCGGTGGGATATGTGGGACTCGCCTTCTCCATAGCGTGGTACCTATGCTAAACTCATACCACGAGGAGAGGACCCTACACCACTAAAACCCCCCGGACACTCTTTCGATCCGCCGTTGGCGGGGGCCGCATAAGCAATCCAGCCCCCTGACGGCTACTCAGCAATCCTGAGAATCAAATTTCGTAGAAAGACTTAATATGTATATTACATCAGTAATAACATTAGAAAGAGGTAATGTAGTTTGTGTTGAACGCTGCTGCCCGTTTGATTGTGGTTATGGTTTCATAGACGAACACTTAGAATTCATCTGAAGATTTAGGTTAATTTAATTAATTAGGTTATTAGCGCGGAGACGCGACGCTCAGATAGAGCTCAGCTATATCGAATATATTATTATGTATACAGGGTTATTTGTAAAACACCAACAACCTCTTAAGAGGCCATTGTACTCATCATTATGAACAACTTTTACTATGGGACCAACCATGAAATCGCGAAAAAAAAATCAGCTGTTCCATACATTTTGTCGAGGAAAGTAAACATAAATGTATGGAACAGCTAATGTTTTTTTCGCGATTTCATGGTTGGTCCCATAGTAAAAGTTGTTCATAATGATGAGTACAATGGCCTCTTAAGAGGTTGTTGGTGTTTTACAAATAACCCTGTATATACAAGTTCTGAGCATCTGAGCGTCGCCTTTGCTTGCAAATTCCTAATGTGCGATATAGGATCCTCTAGGGTTATAGATGGCGTTACTAGTCTTTGTGTAGTTTCTGTGCGACTTCTGAAAGTGGCGCCAAAATATAAAAAAGTAGATTAAATAAGTTTATTAACTGGCAGTATGTGGAAAATTAGTGTAAAAACTTTAGTTAACGTAATGAATGTGTTTTTTTACTGTCCTTCGTCTGTAACTGCCTGTGTAAATGAAAAATATGAACTGTAAGCATTAATTTATATGCATGAAATGTCCATCGCAATATCCTAAATCATTAAAATTTCATTGTGCCAATTTTAGGAAACTGACTAGAGTTTTAATGTGTCCAAAACATTCTGTTATAACATTAGGTACATTACTGAGCGTTTTGTGTTTGTATGTTAGACACATAAACACATTATTTATTATCTTACTCACAATAATATTATATAATCAACAAGCGACCCGCCCTAGTTTCGCACGGGTGCAATGCTGTTGTATTAAACATATAAACATCACTCTACCTAATAACAAAACTCCATAAAATTTTGTTGCGTAGTTTTAAAGATGTAAGTACCTATAGGGACTATACGCACAGTCAAACGGGAAGTGACTTAGTTTTACACTACGTAGTGATGAAGTATATCATATCCACCATATCTCTCATTATTGTATAAGATCATATTAATGAACAGTAAACATTTTGAAATAAAGATATCATCTTAATTATAATTTAATAGCTATTAAATAGCGTATCTATCTTTGTGTCATTTGAACAGTATTAGTAGTAGACCGTGGCGCTATTCTACGTCTTACCGAACAAAAACATTGTTATTATAATCAAAGATTTCTTTCCGGGTTTGGTTGGTTAAGAGACTAGATACCCTCCATACCTCGGAAAGAACATATTTAAAGTGCTTTCCGAGGCACGGACGGAGACTATCATTGTCTATGATAATCTTATACCAGAAAAATGGACAGCAATGTTTATCTGTCTATAAACCCGTAGCAGCCCAATGGCTAGGCGTGTCGGACCTTGGTGGCCAGTTCGATCCCCACCCATTGCCCTACTGACATGAACCCACTCATAACACAAGCATTTTAGCTTAGCACGAGGGTTAACAAGAAAACTTGGAAAACTCTGCTTGTAATCTTTATAAAAAACAAACTATACATAATACTGCCCGCATATCAAATGCAGGCGACTATAGCAATCCCCCTTTAACTACGCCTAATTCGGTATTTCACGGTTTGGTTGGTTTTGATTACGTAAAGTAGAGCGACAGTTGCACAAAATTCTCCTAAAATCATTCCTCAATCCCCCCACCAGCGACACGTCCCACTAGGGGCGCAGGTTGCTTAGTTTGTAGTTTTAAAAACATTTATCGCGGCTGGAGCTCTGTTCGCCTATTTGCCCGGTAAGAAGGAAAAAACTTCTGCCTAAAAAAAAGATTTTTATTTTGGTTTGGATTTTTTCAAAAGGTTTATTTCGTGATATGTTATCAGTAGCACATCAATGCGAGTAAAACCGTAGGTCGGTCATAGCAGTTCATACTTATAAGTTTATCGTAAACCTTATAGAATATAATTAGAAGTATTATATTATAGAATTAGAAGTAGAGCTACCTCCCAGTGAAAGGCCTGTCAAAATCAGACAAACAAAACTCACAGATTTTGTTTTGAATTGTGTTTTGTTAAAAGTATCTTATATAAATTCATATGCATTTAGTAAAAACTTGTTATTTTTCCATTACAAACTGATTTTTAACTTAAATTATTTGTATGTATACCTATTATTTAATATCATATTTTCGATTCCTGATTGAATTAGGTTCCATCGTAACTATTATTATCCGAGATTCCAATAAATAAGTAAACTAGGTTGCTTAATACCGATTACCCATGAATTGTAATTATTTTCACAGTTTCCTCTATAATTATCTTGCAATAAATTTACTGAAATCGTGAGATTCTTGTAATTGTAACGACGTCTTGAACCAATAATGTCAAGATTATAAAAAAAATCAATGTTTTAACAATTGTATAAGAGTGGACCTACCTTAGTAAAAGTAGGAAAAAAGAACCTTAAGCAAGTGATGGCTTATGTAATTTATTTTAAAGAAAATAATTTATAGCAGGACAAATTATAACAAAAACAAAAGATATATTTTGCATTTAAATACAACTTATATTAATAAAATACAAACCGATAGTTATATCGGTATATGTTAATATTAAGCACAGCGTAAATGTAATTTAACGAAAACTAACTTATAAAATGCTAATATAAACGTTCCTAGAATTCCGGCAGCATTGCCCCGTTGAGTGGCAATGCTTTTCTGCTGTGCAAAGTAAAAACCAGCATTTAGAGAACGTACCCAATTGACGCGGTTCTCCGCGAGGTTTTTTAAGCTGATGTAAAAATAAGATTTTTTGTATTATTTATTACTTTTACAAACAACAAAAATTACAATTCATATCAAATCTCTGTAAAAAATTGTCAATGTAACCTTTATTGAACAATATTTTAGATAATTAAGTAGGTCATTTTAATCCGCGAATTTTTTGGTATCATATCAATGGTAATTTACTTTTGTATAAAAATAGTTAATGCGGAGATGATGTTTTTGGTAAATAATTAATAAATACCTAGGTGTCAAACGCGAGAATTTTCGGCTAATAAACTGAAGTGTCCTTTTATAGATTCGGTTTCGAATTTCCTCTCACTGACCCGGACATGTGAATCGATGACCCTTTATACTGAGATTGGAACAGAGTTAATCGATCTGTCATATCTCCAAACATTGACTTTAACAGATATGGAGTTCATATTCGACTAACATTTGAACTGGTAATTATAGCTCTGATTCGCTGAACTTATCACTGACGTCCCTATTATGTGAGTGCTATAGAGTATAGCTATAGAACTCGCCTTACAGAGTATAAACTGTAAGCAAGAGTAAGAAGAACAATATCGTGGTGTCTTTGATGGAACAATAATAATTTAGGTTAGGCAACCCATATTTAATACCGTTTATGATAATTATAATGAAATGTATAAGCGTTCTAGAGTGGAGACCGCATCTCGGCAAACGTAAAGTAGGACGTCTCCCGGCAAGATGGACCGATGACATGAAAAGGGTAACTGGATGCGGAGGGCGTATGACTGGGTGTTATGTCGCACTTTAGAGTAGGATTATGTTCTGTTTAATGATTGCTGGAGTATTCAGAGGCGGATTAAACTTTGACAGCGCCGTAGGCAAGCATCTCATCGGCTACCCTATTTTACAAAAAACTAGTACTAACAAAAATTTGATCACTGTCGCTGGCGTAACTACATGTGTTAGAGGTTGCTCCAATTTGGAGCTAACATATCTTTATTCCGACTGGTAGTAGCCTCAACTACGGTTGCTGTTCCAGTATCTATTCCGCCCGCACGCCCCTGGGCACGTGCCTAGTTTACCTTAAGGATACTCCGCCTCTGCCATTTGTGGTGATACGCTGATAGATTGTACAAGAATTATTTGTTAAAGTGACTCACGGATTCAAAATAAAAGAAACTGAAGTATCTATTTGCACTATAAAAGTTCTATGCCATACATTACTTGTTTCCAATCGATACAATGGAACGCAGTGATACGCACGGTCTATTGTTCTATGTATAAAGTGATACCATATAGGTACCAATTATGTTGCTATGGTAGATATGTCCATATCTATCTAAACGAGTGTATAAAAAGTTTATTTGTTTGTTTGGTTGAACGCGCTAATCTCACAAGCTAATGGTCCGATTTGAAAAATAGGAATAATATATTATTATGAAATTTCAGTGTTAGATAGCCTATTTATCGAGAAAGGCTATAGGCTTTATTTTATCACGAAATCCTTACGGGAAAGGAAGATACGCAGATGCAAGTCTGGTATAAGTCCACCCAAAAAAAATCGTAATCCATCTTGGGTAAAGAGTCGCAGCTGCTTTGGACCCTTTATTACAGCGAATACAAATCTGTCAAACAAACATCTATAAATATTTCATAATGTAAATGTACAAGTATTTTACACCGTATCCTAATGTATTTACTTCACAGTTTAAACTGTTTGTATACAAATACAGTTTATTAAATAATAATTCTAATTAGTTACATTCTAATCACTTCTTACGCTAATAACATTAACTAATCACGTTACTAATTAATCTAATTTAGGGCACTTTGGAATGTCAAAGTAAAGTTCATAGTTAGTTACATTTTACTACTCATTGTGAAAGGAGCTCATTATTTTAGTGAATCGTGTATCGTTGATCGATAAAATGGTCAGTATTTCTGATAGAGGAATCGAAAGTGAGTTTGTCATTCCGGTTCATCAAACTGATCACGAGATTGATGGCGATGATGATTTTCAAAATCAGGTAATTGATTTGATACAATACTATACTATACAAGCTTATAATTTATAAGTTACTAGCTGTCCCACGCGGTTTAACCCGCGCAAATACCTTTCCCGTCGAAATCTCGTATTAAAATCATCTTCTTCTTCTTCGTCGTGTCGATGGTTCCTTTAAATTATATATGTTTCGACTAAAACTCTGCCACATTTACGGCGTTGGTGGTGGCCTCGGACAGGTCCCTTAGAGTGCAGGTGGAGTTACACAGAGTACAAGTGAGGAGGTAGGCCATCGTTTGTGATGGGGCTCCGCAGCCGCACCGACTTAAAATACAGTCTATGAAATTCACAAATAATGTGGCTTTCTGTCAAGCTATTCCAAGCCACGACAAAATAAAAAAAAATTTTGCCAAAAAAATTAAAGTATTGTTAATTACAAATAAAAAATAGAGGTTGATCGTAGAGGGATGATATCATAAAAAAATAAAAATAAAAAAAATTGTCTAAAAAATAAAAATAAAATCTTAGGGGTGGACAACCCTTATCACTTCGGGGTATGAAAATTAGATAGTAGCCGATTCCCAGACCTACTGAATATGCATATAAAATTTGATAAAAATCGGTCAAGCCGTTTCGGAGGAGTATGGTAACTAACATTGTGACACGAGAATTTTATAATATAAGATAATGTTCTAACTAAATTTACTTGGTTAAGTTATACTGATAATAAACAGGTTAATGAAGACGGCACAGTCCAGTTATACCCAACTGTGTAATATAAGTAGAAACATTTCCCTAAAGAAGTCAGACTTGTTTCGCCTACGCGACAGAAAACGCGGTTGATTTCGTAAACAATATTATCAACAAAACTCAAATCTATCTCAATATTTTACAACAAACAAACGATGAAGTAAGATAAGATAAGTAGGATGCGGGTATTACGTACAATTCAAAATATATTTAAAGATGCCATAATTCAATAAACAATGTTTGTGTGTATTTATCTTAACTGATAGCAACTATGTTGTTTGGTGTGTTTGCATGGTGACATTACTTAATTATTTTTTTTGGACGGAGTTTCGTGTAGGCTGCCTCGAGGCTTTTGCTTTTTCACCGAACTTAAAGGCGAGCAAAACTCTAGCCTCATTATATGGGTAAAACTACAAGTGAAATTTAGTATCTGTTTGAACTACGTGATATAAAAACTTTATGAGGATTTTCTATCGATTAGTGTTAAAGTGAAGATTTGAATAATCTGTAATCATGCGATGTGTAGAATTTTTAGTAAAAGTGTTCCGAAAACTTTTTAACGGGAAATATGAAAGTGGTGAGGGAAGGAAGGATGAAAAGGTGATGTATCAACTTTCTTTTACTAACTTTTTTAGTTAGACGACTATTTCTCCGATGAATTGAATTGAACACTATGTGATCTTGATCACACACACAGTGTTTATTCTGATATGTATAAGTTGTCGAAATTCAGTGCAAATATAATTGCGCCAGTGCCTTTCTAATTTTTCTCGTTTCTTTCTCATATACTAAAAAGCCGATGTTTCGTTCTTAATAATCAATTTATTGTTGCTTATTACTTAAATACGACGTACTATCATAGCCGGATTTATTTTTATAGAAAAAATATATACATTTATCAATAGTACATACTACCTAAAATAAATCATTTCGCTAAGTAATACCAACGACTAAAAACCACTGTATTACGCTTATTTTGAATGAAATTTCGGTTATGAGGAAAAATATTTAGGCACAATATCAAAACAATAAAAGTAATTTTCCCAAAAACTTTTCTTACATATGTCCAATCTTCGGGAAACAATATTTTAACTGATTTATAAGCATCGCTCCATTACAATATTCAGCAATAAAATATTATCAGATTTTCTCCAACTTACTAAAATCTCGCGACGACGTTCTCCTGAGACATAGAATATGTAACATGAAGATATGAAATCATTCAAGATGCAAATCAAATCGACACACATTGTGTATCAATTTGATTTATATACTCATGTATTTGCAATATTTTGGGGTGAGAATTTTAGATTTAAATTTGATCAAGCTTCTATAACGTTACGACGGTCAATATTCGTGAGTATAATAATTTATAAATTATTAGCGACCCGCGTAACTCTGCTCCAGTTGATCGGAGCGTGATGTTTTGTAGCCTATATGTTAATTCAGCTTATTAACTATCCACGTCCTAACTCTGAGCCAAATCCGTTTAGTAAATTTTGCGTGAAAGCGTAACAAACATCCACACATACTTTTAAACTTTCGCGTTTATAATATAAGGACGAGTAAGTTAGTTCCGATTCTGTTGCTGTAGCGATGGTCTGAACTTATAAGCAGAAGCATCGTGGCTACCTAAACATGTCTGCCAGAAAAAGAAAATTGCAATAGTCTTGGGGTAAGAAACACATGTCATCCCGAAGAAAAATGTATTGTATCTTTATTTTTCTGTATATCCAAAAAGTACACAATTTGAATTGAGACCTATTGGTATGCCTAGGCAGATAAACATTTGTATTTATAAATTACCCACTACCTTCATTATCCAAATCTTTATTTATTTATTTGCAATGTTTCATTTTCAATTAACATGTCTCATAAATAAATAGTTTTGATTCTGCAAAAAAACTTTTATTTAAGGAAAATATATCGATTAGACAATGTATCTACTACCTAGAGATTAGTACATACGTTCAATTACTTAACCACATTTTTGTCGAACCCACTTACGTACCTACTAGTCCATAATCTAGCTGCAAGCTGCACCTAGATCGCATACCAAGTCCTGTCCAATGATTTAACAAAATTAACCAGTGAAAGTAACTATATATCTTAAATATTATTTTTAGACTTATTTCCAAAATGAGTTTAATCTAAATAAATACTGACCTTAAATAAAATAATCTATACTAATATATGATAAAAAGGTAAGATTTGATTGTTTATTTACATAGAATAAGTCCAGGAATTGAACTAAATTAAAAAATCTTTCACCATTAGGAAGCTATGTTTATGAAGTTCTAACGGGAACGGGAGCTAGGCGGGTGAAACCGCGCGCGGGAATCTAGTTATGTATGGGCAGTGAGTATATGAGTTAATATTAATAACTCTATCTATATTTTTTTAGATCTCGAAACAAATGTGTCCTCTAAGTCTGTGCATAAACCGTGCTATTCCAAATGACTGTTAACCAGGCCCCTCTTTCCCACTGGGCACGTGCCCAGGGCCCTCTAGTCCCTACTCCAAACGATAACCGATAGCCACTCTAAGGACTAATCGTAGATGTGCCGGATTAGCCATATAGCAAAAAATTCATATTATTATAGCAAAAGTGAAATTGGATCCAATCAATAATCCTATGGATCCGAATCATGGTGCTTCAAATTGGTAATAGGTGGATGCCTAAAAAAAACTCTGAGTCATCCGTAAAGAAGTAAAAATAAAGCTTAAACTTTTTATATCTGCGTTCTCTGTAATATTCTAATTTACTATGCCTTATTATCCTAATGTGCCCACTGCCCAGGTCCTCTAGTAGGTGAAAGACTGTCCTGCTGTTCACTTAGTGTTATAGCTTAAAAACGCCCAATCTATTTCTTTAAGTACCGATGACCATTGTATTTTTATCATTTTTATGTATATTTTGCAAGATAAAGCCAGCGTAAAACCTGTATTACGCTCAAACTCATGTTAAATAAAATATAAATCGTGTAATATCTCAAAAGTGGATATCAAAAGATAGTGTTTAGGACAATCCTAAACACTATCTTTTGATATCCACTTTTGATCCATGAACGGCAAAACCGTTTACCTTTCAATTACCTAGTATTCGATACTGTCATACCCAATATTTTTAAGCCTCTAGAAAAGATTGTTAAGTAGGTAGTTTAATACATATACTGACTGATTATTGTTGTTACAGGTGCAAACTCAGAACACGATGTCAGTAATCCTGGACGCCATCGACTTGGAGCGGGAGTACTCGCCTAGCAGGTGGTCTCCCAGGTTCTCGAACCCCACTGACGTGCTGCAACATCACGTGCAAATCGTTACAGCAGGTACCATTTATTTATAGATCTATACACGTAAATCACGCAAATTCACATGATGTTATGAGGTAGAAGAGGTCAAAGTATTGTCAATAGATACGTTTAAAGCGATTATTAAAGCAAAATTGTGCAGCAGGGCTTATTATAAAGTTTCTGATTATGTTTGTGACAAAAATGCTTGGGATTAAATCGCTACAATTTAAATGTAAAATAAAATATATTTTTTCATTTGTAACATAGTATTTTGTAACATCTGACGCTTCTAAATATTTGTTTGGAAGTGTCATATGGTTTTCCCTACCTTGCAGTGCGTGACGTAGCGACTAGCAAAGGCCTCCTGGCTAAATATAGGTACCTATTCTCTTGTTTCCTATAAACTCATTTGTAATATTATTGTTTGCCATAATGGTCCTCGCTCATAATATTTTCTTGCACTATTATCATTTATAATAATAACGCTTGCCTTTAATAACTTTGCTAGTTGTTAACAACTCAACAGTGATAACTTTTATTTGCCATAAAATGACTTTCTATAGCAACATATATCATAATAATTAGTTTCCATAAGGAACACATCTCATAATCGACTCTTGACATAATCAAAATTTGATATAATTATGAAAATAATACATAATATTGTTAGGTCGAAATTAAATATCGTTAACACCCCGACTCAGTGCAATCCGACTCGGATAGGTTAGGTTAGAAGACTAGGGCGGGAGCGAAGCGAAGCGGAGCTCGCGCCTTAGTCTTCGTGGTTTTTTTTTAAACCACCCTGAAGCAGGAGCCCCGCGGGGCGGCCGTCGAGCCTAGTTAGTAGACGCCATATGAGGTTTAGTTTCATTTGAAAATTGAAAAATTGCAGGCGCTTGTACTAAATTGTCTTTATTTATATTATGGTGTATAAAAGTTATGGAAAATGGCATTATTGAAAACGAAAATTATAGCAAATACATTTATGGATTTAAATTATTATGCCACTTGATCGATTATGACCAATGGAATTAGTGAAAGTCATTTGATGTCATTTTACGATTATGGCAACTGAAGCGTTATTTCTAAAGAAATTATGGCAAATACGAGTATGGCATATGAAATTATGGTATTTTAAATTATGACAAACATTAGTAAACCCTAAAAACATTATTATGTCCGTAAAAAATTAAATAAAATGTATCATATTATAACTTGAACTCTTTGTTTTTTTTCAGCAAGCGATGAAGCAACGAACAACGTCCCTCACAAACTCGAGATTGAATATGGATCGACTCCCGGACAAAAACTAGATATACTTGGGACGGATTTGCCAAACGGTAATCACAAATGTTCTTATCTTCACTTTCAGCATTTAAAATAATTAGAAATAAATCGTACAATCGACCATAATTTAAAAAAAAACTTAAGTACTAAAAGCCTTGCAGCGGCCTTGAAAAATAGTTATTTTATCAAAGTTATTAATAAAAAAAAAGATTATTTGAGGTAACAAAAAATATGTTCTTCGCAATTTTTCCTTCATCTGTGCTATAAGTTACTATTAAACTGCTTCGTGCTAAATTTCAAGAATATGAGTTGGCGGGAAGTGCGTAAGTCAAAAATTATGGCATTGTCATAGCAACGCGATATTATTTTACGTTACCATAGCAACTAACCACATAAATACTGTAGTTGTTGATGAAGACCCATATCATATTATTACGCGGCGTCCTAGGTGGGCGGTTCAAAGCGAACGCCAGTATGAAGCGGTGACACGCGAATTCAATGCGATGCGGTACGACGCGGCGGCTATGTCCTACGTGCACGCAAATCGTCTCGCACAGCCGCCACCGACGACGCCGCTGTTCTTTAAATTGTATTTTGAACAACATCCTCTACAAAGGTATATGTGTAATAGCAATCTATAATAAATAAATGTGTTGTAGTTACTTGTAGTCCTAGTTAATTTGGCCAAATCCTCCCATTCACGGTACGATAATAACCGTTTGTGATAATTTTTATTCCTTTTATCCCATAATATAGGACGTTCTTGGATAGCATTAATTAAAATTCCTATTTCCGACATTATACAAACAAATACACGACGACACCGCATCCAGTTCGCGCGAAAATATCAAGCCAACTGATCGCGTTCGCTTCATTTCGCGCCGCTCCGCACCGCATCCCACGTGCGTTTAGTCACGTAGGCCACTTCAATAGGTTTCAACTGTTTGTTGTTTTCGCGCCGCGCCGCTTCGCGTTCTATATCGCTCACGCAGGACGTCGCGTTAGCTGTCCTTCGCGGGTTCACTAATGCAACACCAATGCAATGCCGTCAATATTTATGAAATCTAATTTAAAATGATAACTTATCTAGCTTTCATAAAACACGGTCATTTTATATTAACTTGTATTTTAAAAGCAAGAAAGTAATCTTTCTAACAGTTGACATATATATTGACCATGTTTTCTTTTGAATAGTGTACCGGGCACACTATTCAGATAAGTAGGGCGATCCCCTAAGCATCTCATTTTGTGAAGTGTAGCGCTTATCAAAAGCTTAAAGGACGCTAAGATACGAAATCCTTTCACATTTTTCTTTTGTGTTTAAAAATACTGGACCTATAATATTAATTCCACTTATTGCGTGGCATGCAGGAACGGGAATTATCATTGGGCAAGGATATTTTGCAAAAATGATTGTACTTAATTCATTTAAATGTTAAACAACTTCATGCTCTAGTTCTAGAGCCATTCAATTTAAAACTATGTCGTCAAGTAGTTTTCTTTGATGCTATAAATATGGATTTAAAAGTTTATTTATGAGAGCTTTAGCTCTGGTAGGCAACAGTGGCCTAACTGAGCTGAATGTGCTTGTCCGCTATTCCATTCGTAGTGATAAAATAATTCATTTAAGGCCAATTAAAATGGTAAAGATTACGCTCAATCATTAAGAGTGACTTTATTGACAACTTCTAAACATAAATAAAAAGGTTACCCTTGATTGTATTGTGAGAAAATCATTATAATTTATAGATTTCACTGAACCTAATCACGCTCTCTTTTTGTTGCTAATTACTTTATAGAATTTGCGAAGTATCTTCCGCTTAGATCGTTCTTTTTTCTTTCGGTATTTATTTATAATTGTGTTTATTCAGTTTTCCTTGACTACTAAAGGAAAGTTAGTTCGAGATTATAACACGCAATATGAAGAATAGCTAATAATTTCACTCGCTTTTTTTAATACCAAATGTCTAAGATAAATTTGTCAGACCAGGCCTTTCAGATTTATTTAAATTTTAATGTTTTGGGGAAACAAATATAAATCAAGATTTGTTCATGTCAAATCAAATTATTTTCAGAAAGCATCACCTAATTAATAATTAAAGATGCAGACGATCATCGCCTTCATTTTTCTCCGCGTCTAGTTGGTTGAATCATACCCTATACTTGGGAAACACGTTAAGCGGTTGGTCGCTATTGGTATAGAGAGAAAAACATAATATAATAATTTTCGTAACAAAGAAACAATAAAACATACATAAGTTCACAGAACCCTTCCAATGCGTTGTGCGTAATTATTAACAACAATGGGCTCTTTTGAAGATAATAAAATGAAGTCATAATGTGTTAATTGCATCTCAAGGCGTTTTGTCGTAACAAAGGCATGTCAACATAAACAGACTTACCATCTGCTTAATATGACACAGATATCTTGAATAGCGATAATGAATCCAAGTACCTACCTAAATTTGCGCGATCGCAGCACCTTTTTTCCATGTACTTCGCTTCCGTTTCAGTGGAAAAGTCTCCATAAAATAAAATCTAATTAACGATATTTTTTATTATGTTTTATTTCATTGACAAATTATAAATAAGAGCACAGATATCACTAAATCTTTTATCGTTACAAATTTTCTCCGTTATCCGCGGTAAGTAGCCTACTATCGGTTAAAATAATTGTCTTTGTTTTAATGAAAAAGTTTATATTTGTTAAGCTTATTAATAATACTGTTAACCAGATTAGGTAGCTAGAGCTGTATGCCTACTGTATTGACACTAAATTAACACCAGGTCGATAGGGCTTATTTGTTTGGTCAGGAATTTAACAATAAACATAGATAGGTATGTAGAGGAAAGGTTGGTGGTGTTCGTCCACAGGAAATCAAGATCTTCTTTGCCGGGCGAGATGGTATGCCCGGCGGCCCAGCCATCTGATGTTGTTTAGAACTTGTATATGTTCGGATTGGCTTGCGAACTTGGGTGGCGTGTTACAGGTTAGTTGGGATGCTAAGTGTTAGATGGCGCTGCTCGACTTCTTGTAGATGTCACTATAGGTACATTGATTAGATTATACATCCCATCGGTTTCACGCCCATAGCCCGTAGCTGATCCCGTGAAACCTTATTCATAAATTAAAAAAAACAAGACCATAAACAATAGGTAAAATTTTAAAAGCAACTTCTGCACTTTGCATTCTGGTTATGCACACAGTTTTGACTTTTTCTTACGGACATTATTTAATGTAGTCACGAGGCTTTTAACTACTTCACCGGGTACAAAGGTGAGCAGGGCTCCAGCCTTATTAAATGATTGAAACATTACAAACTAAGCAACCTGTGCAAGAGGGCAGAGGGTCCTTGTAGGGCTTAGACCTCTGCTTTTGCCGGCGGGGAGATTGAGGAATTATCAGACTCAGAAACTCTAATCAACTAGCTATAGCTACGTGGTGAACACACAAACAGGTAGTTACTATAACCACACACCTAGCGCAGTAACCTATTAAGAGCAAAGCTTTTAAATGGTGAAAGATTTATAGAGGAACGGTTGGTTGTGTTCCTCCACAGAAAAGGAAGATCTTCCTTGCCGGGTGAGGTGGTATGCCCGGCGGGCGGCGGACGGCCATTTGTTACTGTTCGGAACTTGTATATGTTCGAATTGGCTTGCGAACTTGTATTGTGCGATACAGGTTAGGTGAGATGGTAGCTGGTAGATGGCGCTGCTCGTCTACTGTAGATGTCGCTACAGATTTTTTGAAATTGAATAAATTTTTAACAAGCTTGTATCCTTATCCATTACAAATAAATTTACGACAATAAATTTATATAGATTAAGCAAAAATATAGATAATATATAATTGTTTTATTATTGCACGCTTCACATTGCATCGATCGAGCATCGCATTATCATCACAGCTAAAGTTGCGAGGTACTACTCCTATCTGAACTTTACTCACAAAGTTAACGAAAGTCAAGAACAGTGGACGTAAAAATAGGTTAGATATATTTTAAAATATGAACCTTCTGCTACTGCTTCCCGCGCACTGTTTCAATCGCGTAGCTTCCATATACAAGAGTATTCTGTAGCATTCTAATGGTGAAAGATTTTTTTCAATCAAACCAGCAGTTTATTGCAAACAAATAATTAAATCTATCCTCTTTACAAAGTAAATGGGTCTTCTAAAATGGATTGCCAAGGCCTGTTAATAGGCCTTGGCAAGCCATGGTAGTTTAAGGATAATTTGGCGGGCGGATTGGCGATTACAGTAAGATGGTGAAATGACGGTGAGCCTTGAGCTGATAGATGCCGCTGACCATCCATTAGCTCTTTGCCCCTTAGTCGCCTATTAGGACACCCATGGAAATATATGGGGTGGTCTATTCTAAGCCGGACACCACTCGGCTCTAATATTGGTATAGGTAGCGATGCATTGTATATTAAATAAATGATAATGCGTTATCTGTTACAATCAGAATCAGTGACCGTAAATTTTGTTGACATATTATACTATTTTTTTTTCGGGTCTGTTAAGAAATGTATGTTACACATCACCTCCGCCGCTGCGGCATTTCCACGCTGGTGGAGTGGTATATGGGACTCGTCTTCGCCATAGCGGTGGTATGCTAGTCATACCACGAGGATTGGACCCTACCCACTAAAACCCATACCTACTCCTCCGTCCGCCGTTGGTTAGGGACCTATGAACCCATGGTTTTCTGGGACACCCTCCGGCGGCATATTATACCTACTCAACCTAACCTTACCTATTTTATTACTTATATGGCGTTTTAAATGTAGGTATATCTTTATTTTCGGTTTTTATGTCACTAGTACCACACTGTTATATATTGATTCTTATATAGCCTATAACATTTTGTGGCGTGTTATAAAAAAATAGGGTAGGTGCACCAGATGCGAACTGTAGATTACGACTCGCCATAAAAGTAAACAATAAGAAAACTGTACATCAAGCGTATCTCGTATTCTTTTGACGCGCGATATTACCCGCATCACACACGGGTATGTCTTATGTGTCCAAAATAAATTGAAATGAGACAGATATGAGTAAATGGAAATGAATAGTCGACGCCACGTTCAGCGTACATTTACAAGGGCTACGAAAAATGGTTTTCGTTTGTACGTTCAACATGTTTTTTTTTTTCACCGAACTAATAAGATTATTTTTTTTGAAAAGTTATATTAAACTAGATACAGGTTCAAGTCCTGCCGGTGGTCTAATTTTATTAATCTCAGACCTTAAATTTAGTTATTGTTAAACTTGATGATTATGGCGATTCCCTCAGCAACCCTGCTAGCCACAGCCTCTGAAGTGGAGGTCTATGTACAGAAGTGAATGGTAACTAAATGTTATAGGAACTAGCTATCTACGTAATCTTGAGAAACATGACCGTACTTCTTGTACAATAGGTTTACTTACTTATACGAAAGGAAACTTTCAAACCAAGTGTTATAGTTCTCACGCAAAAAGACCCTGTACGGAATCAAGTGTCCGGAACATTATCTATACCTACATACTAAGCACAATATGAGGATCTAAAGACATACAAACGTTTCTATGAGTGCACATAAGTACCCTTATGTACACAAAATTTGTGCTACATAAGTGTAATCTATACAAATATTAAAAAGCTGAAGAGCTTGTTTGTTTTCTTGAAATACTGGTTCGATTTGAAAATTCTTTCATCAAAGCTACGTTATCCAGGTCTGAAATATCGTTATATTTAATTATGAAGTTCGTTGAGTAACGAAAGTTACGCTGGTGAAACCACGTGCGATAATAGTTTATCTAATAAAAGAAGTGAACCCGAATTGAAATACTTGTTTAATATATACCACACATTTTGCCGCACAACCACACATACCTCAGTATTTTGCAACTCGTCCATGATTTTTTATTCAAAGTACACTTTTAATTTCCAGATGCCCCAATTTTGGTGTACATTCATGGAGGATACTGGCAGGAGTTGTCCAGAGAGATTTCAAGATACCCAGCACAGCCGCTCCATAGAGCCAAGGTGAAGACCATAGTGGTGGGCTACGACCTCTGCCCCACTGCCACTCTAGCCGAAATCGTCAACCAAATTAGAAACGCTGCCAGATTCGTTTTCGAATACGCAGAAAAAATGGGATCCAAGTAAGATAACCCTTCTCTGATAAATTTACGAGTAGCCATGCCCGGAGTATGACGAGTCTGCGATAAGAATATTTAATAATAAGCTGTTGTGCGGGTTTATTTATTTCGTAAATACGATTGCTGAATATTTAATTCGAACTGAAAGTCACTTTGAGATTGTTTAATGAGACATAAAGGTAAAATAAATGTAACGCAATAAGTTGACTGAGATAACGGTATTGTTTCAGGGGAGTCTACTTCGCCGGTCATTCGGCAGGTGCACACTTGGTGGCGAAGCTTCTGTCTGGTCAAGATTTCCTGGACAGTGCCCCTGGCTCTCATCGGCTTCAGGGCGCTTTCCTCGTCTCCGGAGTATACGACTTGAGAGAACTCGTCCACACATCTGTCAACGAAGCCGTCCAACTGCCCGATGAGTGGGCAATACAATTGTCTCCTCAGTTCGACGACTACGGGCATCTTCAGGGGAGAAGAATAAGACTATACATCATAGCAGGACAACATGATAGTCCAACTTTCAAGAAACAATCCAGGGAGTTCTATGAAGTCCTTCACAATACATGCTTGATGCAAAACATGTATTTGGAAATAAAGGATAAAATGGACCACTTTGATATAGTGGAATGCTTTGCAAATACAGATAATTATATGAAGAATTTATTGGTTCATGACATAAGGAAACATTTGTAAAATCTTTGCCACTTATTTAAATTTAAATAGAGTCGCTAGATATATTTTATAAGACTTGCTACTTGATTGAGTGAGTTGACATTTAATAATACAACGTCCAAAATATTTTATATTAGATTGGATATGAAATGTTAATACCTAATAGACTATTAATAATATAGGAATACCTATTGTCGTTCAAAATGAGTTTAGTCTACTCGAAATAAATGAGATTAATTTTGTAAATTAATGAATTAACAATTTTATGTTCAATCATGAAGTGCAAAATGGTGTTATTAATGTGTGTTTGTCTGTCTGCATGTATGCGTCACAGCTCCCAAACGGGAAATTAATTTGAAAACATACGGTTTTCTTTATAAATTGATTTGACTTTTTAAATGCTTAACTAAGTATAAAACCATTTTATTATTTAAATATTTGGAATCTTGCCAAAATGGAGTAGTGTAAGACCAAAATTTATTTTGGTAACTAATGATAATAAATAATGTTGAAGTTCTTACTGAGTTAGTTGATAAGTTTTAGATTTTATGAACACAATAATATTTCAAACAACATTAAACTAAATTAAACAATATCACGATATTTTCTAGACATATTCTAGATAGCTCTAGATAGCCTTTGAAAATATAAAATATTTTTCATAACTTTAAAAACTAATTATAAAAATGGACTTCATACACTCAAATTATTTATTTACATGGATCTAGCGTTTGCCCGTGGCATCATTCGCATAGATTTTAATTTCTTCATGCAAACTTGGCTTAAAGTTAGCATGGTTAAATCAACATCTATATCTCTCTCTCAAAATTGTTTACCCTTTGGGCTGAACTTTGAAAAATCCTTTGTTTGCGGATACTTACTTCTTAATAACTATCTGCACGCCAAATTTCAGCGCCATCCGTGTTGTAGTTAAGGGAAAGAGATGTTGATAGATCAGTCGGTATGCGGAAGATGTAACATGATATGCACCTGTAACGTGAACATAATCAAGCGAATAAGTTCATTAGACTATAAAATTATAACTATTTGTTAACAATGAGAAATAAAATAATTTTATTGTTTTTAATTTGTTTTTTACTTCATAGTTAAATCTTCAATAATTACTGATTTCTGGTTTGTTAGAGAAGGCCGACTGTAATTATCTCTTTACGATAAAAAAACGTATTTGCAGTTTTTAATAATGATATAGCAATAAGCTGAATTCACATTAAATGAAAGATAAAGACGTTTAACTAAATTACATTATTGCAGGGCAGCCGTGGAATACCTAAACTTCCAAATTCCTATGGAGAAAAAAATAAAGAGAAAATTTTCTTGTAAGTTTTATGAACTTTGACTTCTAATGAAATAACTTTAAAATAAACCTCCGTAGAGTAGTGGTATCAGTCTCCCTTTTAGCCTAGGAGTTCGTAGGTATGATCCCCACACCGTTGTTGGACCCAATTGTTATATCAAGCGCATACCAGGGAACGGGCACAGCGTTACCCAATGTGTTACAAAATAATGCCGCGGTCGTTAACCCGCCTGCGAAACTTGGTAACTAAAACACACAGGGTACGAAACCCTCGCTCGGGAGGGCCATGTTCAGCAGTGGACGTTATAGGTACAGGCTGATGATGATGATGAACCCTTAAAATGACTTTGATATGATGTTGTAGTATTTGTTAAGGGCCAGTGTGAATTAGGTTTTAAACAAAAATACTCTTATTATAAGGAAGTTTATTGACAGATGAATTATATAGATAATTCTGAAGGCCCTTAAAGGCGGAACTCGCCTTTTGTTCGTAACTATGACATCGATAAAAATGTTGTAATTACTATAGGGTTATTGTCAGGCCCCTCGTCCCCACTGTGCACACTGGGCACGTGCCCAGGGCCCCGCGATGATTTAGGGCCCCCTAGTCCCTACTCGAAACGATAACCAATAGCCACTCTAAGGACTGATCGTAGATGCTTAGTGTCGATTACGTTATGTTATCTACTCATCATATCTAATGTCACCGTAAAGAAGTTAAAATAAAGCTTTAACTTTTCATATCTGCGTTCTTTGTAAAAAAAAGATTCTAATTTACTATGGTTACCCCATTATCCTAATATGCCCAGGGCCTCTAATAGGTGAAAGACGGCCCTGGTTATTGTAACGCATTTTGCTATGTTATTGTTACTGTATTATTGAAGCTACATTAACTTAATAAATTAAGATATTTAAAATATTTTTTGTATACACACAAAACGCGAAGTAGCGAAGACATTTATAAATATGAAAATCATAGTAATATCGTTACGTGATAAGCCGCCTGAAACCGCTACTACACACTGACCAAATGTCTTGGATATATGGTGCAGTGGATGGATACAGGCTGATGACGACGATTACTTAATAATAATTACCTCGACTATCTAACCGATCGCAATCTCCTATCTGAGTAGGTAGAGTCCGAAGAGTTTTTTGTATTCTCAACATAACGCGTGGAACATACGGAAGACGCACTGAACAACTTGCAACTGTCACTTTGCGGATTTCTGGGGACCGAGTCTGCTATTTTTTTAGGTATTGTGCCACCATTGTGCCATCATGATATCATTATGCCAAAAACGGTAATCTACTAATGTCACTATGGTGTCGGCGCTGGAATGGCAGTCGGTGTTGCTACCGCAGAAAAAGGCCGTCAACAGAAGTAGCAGGGGAGATGGTTAGGGAGATTACAATGTTTATTTAGGCGATTTCAAAACTTATAAATGTATTATTTGTTATTATATTCAACTACGCTAATGACATCGTGGCGTCATAGTGACACAATTATGACGTCATTTGGATTAGTAAATTGCCAAATGGGAAAAAAAGCGACCATTGAACTGTCATTGACAGTTGATGGAGACGCCATTACGATAGTAGACCCGGGGCCCTGATCGCTAACGACACGTAATTCCAGCGCAAGTTTGACGAGAGCTGATTCATAAATTATTACTTTTTTTCCATTAAAAACAAAATATACCAAATGGATCGCATCGATCGAATGGATCGATTTTTAGTAACATTGGAAACTTTCGCAACACACTTTTATTTTCGAAATACATATACCTATATGTTATTGCATTTACATCGACAATATTTTTATTTAATTTTGAAATAGGTAATCCTACACTCGTATAGTAGGAAATTGTATGACTTAAGTTCGTTTGCGGTATTCGAAAAAAGAACAACATAAAGTACGTTACATGCTCACTGCTTTTATATCTAGTACCTAGGTAGGTAGGTGTGCCAACAGAATTCCTTAGTCTATTGGTAAATTCGTTTCGAAGAAGGCCTGTACTCAGCAGTGTATGTGCGTGTGCAGCGTGTGCTAATGATGGATTAGGTAATACAAAATATCATTATATAAAAATATAACTAAAATATTAGTTTACTGTAGTATTTTGTGGTTCAATCAAACAGATCTCAAACTTAATTCTGATCGAGTAATTTAAAAGGAGAGCATTAAGTCTCATCTCAAAATGCAAAATATTTCCTAATTACTAGCTATATAACTCTGAATGTTGGGAATGATTATGTCCGCTGAAGTAGCAAAAGCCTCGAGGAAAACTTTATACGGTAACAGTATGTCCAACCGAAAAAAAAATTGTTGGAAATGTACTCTAGGTTTCTTCTTCTTGCCAGTGAGGCCTTCTCATCTAGCAAGTGTAATGAAAGTGGAAATTGGTTTGCGGTTTAAACTTATTTACAAATATATTTGTGCTTTCACCCTACCATTATTTCCGTGTAATTACGTCCTATATTTTGGACATTTAAATAGAACCATTGTTACAGTTAGAGTTTGTTTTGTTCGCGTAACTGTCTTCTGTACACCAAGCATGGAGTTTAGTCGCAACGCTTTACGCAATCGTCTTCAATCAATGTGTGTTACCAGTGATGACATATGGATCTGAGACGTGGTCTCTTACTGTGTGCCTCATAAGAAAGCTCAAAGTCGCTCAGCGAGCTATGAAAAGAGCTATGCTCGGCGTTTCCCTGTGTGATCGACTCAGAAATGAAGAGATCCGCAGAAGAACGAAGGTCACTGACATAGCTCAACGGATTAGCAAGCTAAAGTGGCAATGGACAGGACACATAGCTCGAAGAACTTTCTCGAGTGGAGACCACGAACTGGCAAGCGCAGCGTAGGACGACCGCCTGCACGATGGACCGACGACCTCATAAAGGTCGCGGGGAGTCGGTGGATGCAGGCCGCCGATCGTTCCCGCTGGAAATCGATGGGGGAGTCCTATGTTCAGCAGTGGACTACAACAGGCTGATGATGATGATTCATACATTTACAGTGCCGTAGGGCTCATCAAATATTATAAAGAATCAGAGCTCATGTTTGGTTGGTTCAATTAATTTAATGTTAGATCTATATAAAACTCGTGGGAGCCGTAAAAAAACATAATAAATAAATTTACCATTTCATTCGACGTAATCCCATGGTATCTACACAACTGTAAGTAAAAGGTGTCGTTGGAAATTATACGGTCCTAGTTCACGAGCAGACCGCTCCCTGTCGCTTCAATAAATTCCTTTAAGCTGTTGTTAGCTTTGATCTTAAAGTTTAATTGAATCTCACTCAACGATATAATTAAAACGTAGCTTGTACTTAGATTTTTAGTAGCAACAACGCCTTGGTTGTTGTCATTGATGTTTTGTGTTGTATTATCTTAGCTTACAAGTTTTAGCAGATAATTGTTGATGGGACTAGAACAGTCACTGATTTTTACTTTTATAGGATTCGCTGAATTTGAAATCGTTTTTGAGATATAGAAAAACAGGACAGACAGTCAAGTACACGACAGTACGTTAATTCTGCCATAAAGCAGAATAGGCTAGATGGGCCCTATCAATTAGTGCAATAATTAGAAATTTGTTTGTCTTATGTCTATAATTGCCGAAATCTCTATCAGCCATTTTGTTACGTGTGAGTATTTAATATATTTATTTTAGAGCTTGCTAGTTCCAAAACAAAAAAAAACTGAAATCATTCTTACTCACATAAGATATATTGCAGAGTGAACCATGAATACATTTAACCAAGATCCCGCACTTACTTAGAGAATAAAACCAATCACTTTTTTCGATTGAAAAATATACCACCAATGCTTGAAGAGTAGATAACTTTAAAGCAAGCTTTAATTCTGTCAATTACTCAGTACAATATTGAATTCCTAGATTATAAAATATTACTTTTAAACTATAAAATTGTACCGAAATCAATAATCTTCCTCACTGAACTACAACAAAAATAGCAGATTTACAAAATGACAGAATTACAAATATTATTATCATGTTAGTCCTGGCTCGACAATTCATAAAAGGTTCTCTTGAAAAAGATTTTTTATAAAATATATTATATAACATTTTCTGATTCAACCACAGGTGTTCTGAATTTGACAGTTTATACAGAAAAGTCAAAATCACGCGCAAGAGTCTGAAAAAAAACAGCTTTTATTCTGTATATTTTTACCTACAGTGTAATGTGAAAATATTAGTTTGATAGTGAGCTGCCAAGTAATGTTATACTAAAAAGTCACTTAAGACAACAATGAGAACTAGGTTTTTATAGCTATCATTAGTACCGATTAATTAAATATGTAGTCCTTTTAGCCCATAATAATATGACAAACAATAGAAAAGTATTTATGAGCAAATAAATAGACCTGTCTTTGTTTTGATCCACAAAAACATCGGAATTCTGACCATGATCCCTCAAAGGCGATGCTTTTACTTATAATAATATTGGTGGCAAACATTTTGCGGTCGGCAAAAACAAGCTTCTCTTGCAAAGGTATTTCGTTATTTGCTGCGCTTGTTTTGTTTAGTTTTCCCGCTTAAAGGGTCATTTATTTCTTCTCTTGTCGACAGTAGGTAAGTGTATTTTATGCTATTAAAATATTCGCTAGTCGAGTAGAATATTAGTTTGTCCAGCTAAATCAAAAGGCTGATCAGTATGAAAAGATAGAAGAAAAACATGGACTCGGCGCTGGAAATCCTTTTTATCTTTATTTATAAATATTTAGTTCCTTTTTATGGCAATGTTATTCACCAAATTGAATAATAAAACTTTAAAATGAGTGAAATCTGTCACAACTCTTTTCAAACGAATTTCCGAAACCTGGTCTAATTTGACTAAATTATCGTGATTCTACATTTTCGTACAGAATCTAACGACGAACGTCATATAAAATGTAACTACTGAATGTTTTTCTTAATTTATGAATAAATAAATCGTACTTGGTTTGTATATTCAAGTTGTAGCTGAGAAACAAATCACATGTTGAAGAATGTGTTTCGTATGTTTTTTTTTTTCAAATAATACTGAGTAACTTGATTCAAATACTACATAATCTCTGCGTAACTGTACTCCTGAGGTTACGAACACAATTCAACTCCCCTACAAGTTTATTTTATTTTATTTTTATAAATAAAATAAAAAACATTTTTCACGTAAACTTACAATTTTTGATTGAAATTTACAATTCAAATTTACAAGCAGTAAATAGTCAAACATTAATTGGAAAAATTATAAATAATAGGTTGGGGAAAAAGTTTCTTTGTATTTTTTAAGAAAATTCAAAACATTTTTTAAAATAGTTTATTTACATTTAACTATAGTATGTAGGTACCATTTTGTTCGATAACTTTTTGCCATCTTTTAAGTAGTGATCCAATTGCTATAGAAATTTTGAGACTTCTGATCAAAATACCGCGACAAGTGGGTTTGGCAGTCCACTAATGATGTTAACCTGACACTGCCTAAAGAATTCTGAAGAGACCGAAACAGGTGGAAATCTGAAGGTGCAAGATTAGGACTATACGGCGGATGCATTAACACCTCCCAGCCAAACTTTCTTAATTTTTGCTGAGTGGCTAAAGATGTGTGAGGTCTAGCGTTATCATGATGAAAAACTAAACCCTTCTGTTGATTAATTCCAGCCGCTTTCTCTGAATTTCTTGCTTTAATCTCATCAGTTGTTCGCAGTAGAGTTCAGAATCGATGGTCCTGCCTGGTGGTAACACCTCATAATGAATAATGCCCTTCCAATCCCACCACACACACAGCATCAACTTGTTGCGAGTTAACCCGGGTTTCGCCACAGTCCTTTGACCACGACCTTTTTCGCACGTTCTTGTCGTACGTGATCCACTTTTCATGACCAGTTATCAGCTTCTTCAAAAATGGTTCGGTTTCATTACATCGTAATAAAGAATCACAAATGAATACACGGTTCATTAGGTTTCTTTCAGTGAGCTCGTGAGGTACCCAAATATCGAGCTTTTTTGTGTACCCAGTTTTTTTCAAATGCGCCAAACCTGTTTAATGGTCAATAACCAGTTCTTCAGCTACGTCGTAACTACAGATATGCCGATCTTGCTCCGCTTTTTTCAAAAATGGTATCCATTTTATCCGTAATAGGGCGACCAGAGCGGCGTGCATCTTTGACATCAAAATTTCCAGATCGAAAACGATTAAACCAAATTTGTTTTTTTTTTTTTTTTTTTTTTTTTTAATCGTTTATTCAGAACACAAAATCAAAATTACAATTAAATTGTTTCTCGCCAAGCGACAGAGCTTGTTGGCGAGACGCGCTCATTTACATAATAATAAAGGTATATCACAATTATTATTGTACTTACTTAAATATTTTAAATTCTTAAATCTATGTTAAAACTAAATAAAAAAATAACTAAAACACAACAAAGAGAAAACATAATTACAACAAAACAGCCAATCCTAAACTAGCGGATCCACTACATCATCGCGGGAATGTAACTCACTGATAACAGTGTCACATTCGCCGAGCAGTATGTTCTTAAGCTTACGTTTTATTAAATATCTACTTATTTTAGGTTCTAATCTTAGTAAGTCTATTTCGTTAAATATTTTAGGGACTAGATATTCAGTCATTCTCTCTCCATAGTAATTTTTAATTGTTGGTTTAATTAATTTTTCCTGTCTTACATTTCTAGTATTATATGAATTATTAATCTTAGTTTTATTTTCATCTGTATAGTAGTTTTCTATTGCTATTAAAAATTTTACTTTTAAGTCAATTGGTAATATTTTACATAAGGGATACAGCTTTTCATAATCTTTATTGCACTTTATTTTTACTTTTTTACTAACTAAATATTTAATAAGTCTCGTCTGTATATATTTTATTTCTTTAATATAAGTTATAAATGTACGCCCATATACACTAAGACCATAGCTGAGTATCGAGTCTGCAAGGGCATAGTAAACCATAGCCATTGTACGCTTGTTAATAACCGGACTAAGTTGGTAAAATTTACTCAGCACTGATCTTAGTCTATTGCACACTTCGTTTACATGCGGTTTGAGGTTGAAATTTCTATCTACAGTAAGCCCTAAATATGTGTATGTGTTAACTGATTTTATCGTAGAACAATTGCAATTAATTTTATATTTATGTAAACAATCATATGTATGACCTATTATTTTAATACTATCTATTGGAATGGACTTGGCTCGATGATTGTATGGCGAGTGTATGTGCATGTACTTAGTTTTTTCTAGGTTTAAGATGATTCCATTGTCATGTGCCCATTTTGTTATATTTTCGAAGTCATACTGTACATTATCAATTTCCTCTGACATGTCTTTAGACGCACAAAGTAGGCACATGTCATCGGCATACATATACACCCGACACCTTCTAACAACATTGATGACACTATTTACATGCATAATATAGCCCACGGGACCGAACACTGAGCCGGTCGGCACGCCCAGGCCAACAAGAGCCTCTTCTCCCGCGACTCCATTGACTATAGTACATATCTTTCTGTTGGTGAGATACTCCCTGAACCATGCATTCGTGGGCCCACGGATCCCACATTCATCCATCGCCTGTAATAACACATTATGATCGAGGGTGTCGAAGGCTTTTTTATAATCTATGAATAGTGCTACAAGTTGTTTACCTGAGTTGAGACTCTCGTTGACGTGGTCCGCGAACCGGGTCAGTGCCGTGGTAGTACTACGACCCTTCCTAAAGCCGTGCTGTGCGTCTGACAAGATGTTATGATGCTCCAAGTACTTGTTTATTTGACCGACAATTACTTTTTCTACTATTTTATCTAATACCGGGAGTATTGCAATAGGTCTATAGTTGACATAGTCTAGGTGGCTCCCAGACTTATATATAGGTCGGATAATAGCATACTTCAATTGGTCCGGGTATACAGCTTGACTCATACACATATTCATGAAATTTGCTAATATTGGACTTAATGGTTTACATAAGTATTTTATATCTCGAACTCTTATCTTATCAATTCCTTCCGCTTTCTCTAATGATAGTGAATTTATTATCTTTTCTATATCTAATGAGTTAACTTTCTTATATCTAAAACTTACTAAACTTGGTTCAACATAGTTATTTCTATCGAGAAAGGTGATATTACACGTATGCTTAATATTTTTTATTTCACTTGTAAAGGTTTTCGCAAAATTGGTACAAACACTATACATATCATCTTGTTTACCTAAATATCTCATAATAACATTGTCCAAATTTGTTTTTCCCCGTCCTAACCATGAGTTTATCGTTGCCCATACTTTCCTATAATCACCCTTACATTTTTGTATTTCTGATTGCCTATATTTCTGCCTAGCTGCATTGACTAACTTATTGCTACTCTCACAGACACTGCACTAGGTTACGCAAATTTTTTTGCGGCTTTCTTTTCAATTTTACTTTTATTGTAGTAAAATTTTAAAATCTATTGAATTTCTTCATTAGATTCAATCATCTTGACAGAACGAAAAACAAATGAAAATAACACATTTCCCTAATTTGAATTTGGAATTGTGTTCTTAAAAATTTAAACTTTTAATGATACCACAACTAGCCAGATACAAATAGTATAGCCAAAGAGATTTTATTACAAGTTCATACATACTACACTTGAGAGCAATAAAATCGCACACGTTGACTTTTTGTTGTTAAAGCAGTTTTTTTCATGAATGTGAATACATATTAAAATAAAACTTACACTATTTGAATGTTTACTTCAGTACCTTTCTAATGATATCAAATACAGTGTAAAAAAAGTACCCATAGGGAGTTTTAGGGCACAAAACCCAACATACGGATAAAATTACCCAATTTAGCTTAAGAAAGAATAAAAATAAAACTCAAAATGCTTGATCAAATTGTTTTTTAATAAGGTGTATTCCCTCCCCTAGCCTTGATTACAGCTCTTAATCGGTTTTTCATGGACCGTATTAATTTCACCATGAAATCTTGTGGTATGGCGTTCCACTCCTCTTCAATGGCAAGTTGAAGCTCTTGGAGGCGCGTAGGAGCAGGGCTTCTTGCTCGAACTCTTCTTTTTAGCTCATCCCAGACATGCTCAATCGGATTGAGATCAGGACTACGAGCTGGCCACTCCATCGCGGTGATTCCAACGTCTTCCATGTAGTCGCAAACTGTTCTAGCGACATGCGGTCTGGCGTTGTCGTGCATT
This sequence comes from Nycteola revayana, assembly GCA_947037095.2. Lineage (NCBI taxonomy): Eukaryota > Metazoa > Arthropoda > Insecta > Lepidoptera > Nolidae > Nycteola > Nycteola revayana. The sequence goes on along the minus strand of OX344845.2, from coordinate 8,482,931 downwards.
AAGAGAAAATCTTCTCCCATAAGCCACGCAAGCGGCCTCACATGTTCTTCGAGCACTTCTTCGACGTATCGTGCAGCCGTCAAACTTCTCGATCTCGGGCCGGTATTCGCCGTAGTGATGAATACAATGTCAGTTTTAGTGTCCAACATTATGCCACCCCAAAACATACACGATCCACCTCCAAAAGCCACACGTTCGCTTATGCAGCATTGTGAAAATCGCTCTGATGACCTTCTGTAGACCCTAGAGCGTCCATCATGACCATGTAAAGTCATTCTGCACTCATCAGAGAACATAACAGCCCGCCATTGGTCATACGTCCAATTTAAATGTTCCCTAGCAAATTGTAGCCGGGCTTGTCGGTGAGCTGTGGTCAATTTGGGACCATTTGCTGGGCGATGTGAAGTCATTCCTGCTTCACCTAGTCTTCTTCGAACTGTCCACCGACTTATACTGACATTGCGAACTTCTCGAAGCTGTTGTCCCAGTTGAACCGCGTTCAGTTGCCGATTTCTCAAAGACCTTGTCACAAGAAAGCGGTCATCACGCTCTGATGTTGTGCGTCGCCGGCCAGATCCTGGTCGCCGAATGTAGCCACCGGTCTCTTAGAACCCCTGGTATACACGACGAACAGAGTAGCGGCTCAAATTTAGCCGTCGAGCAACTTCACTTTGGTTATGGCCTGCTTCGAGCAAGGCAATAACTTGAGCGGCTTCTGCGGGCGTGGTATCCATATTTTTCCAGTAAATCCGTATGCTTCCAGTAGAGATGTTATCACGTTGACCTTCGGTATGCAACTGATTAAAAATTCCAATAAACCGACCTTTTTATACCTGCGGCTAAGGGTGCAAGTAGTGACAACGCAAACGCGTGAATTTGGGGAATTCGGTGTACGGTCGGTTTTTGTAAGTTACGTAAAGGTCAATGATTTTAATTTTATGTTTTTGTAAAGCTAAGAAGAAGGCTTTAATTTTGTCTAATGATTTTTACTCAATATCTTTAGATTTTAGAAAACAATCAGTAATAAACCAAATTACAAGGGGTGTGCGATTTTATTGCTCTCAAGTGTATAATGCGAAAAGACTTTTTCCCCAACCTAATATTAAATTACATTTACTATATTAACTTTTTGTTTATTTATATATAATAGTTGTTATTCTTTATAATGAAATAAATAGTTATAATTTATTTACATTGGTAGTGAGGCAAAATGCTTGTCCAATTCGTAGTACTACAACTGGCGCTTTATAAAAAACTTTTTCTGCTTTATAATCTTAATAGCTGTTCCACACATTTTAAACCGCGTACCTAATGATTAATTTATCTTGCAGAATCAAGTCCCTTAACAAACTCAGAAACAAATCTAAGATTTAACACACAGATTTCTTTTCCGGCGTGGCGATCGAATCCACAAACGATCCAACTACTTCGATACGATGAATTAATTTTCCATGTCGGTCCCGTAGCTTTTGAGTTTATATCATTACAAAAAAAAGACACAAATCTTCCCTCTCTATAATCCTAATAGTCACTCGGGCAACTAACTAGTAAACATTTTAATGGATTAAAATGACAGCCTACCACCAGTTCACTCGGTTTAACACTCACTCATTTTAAGGAGTCCAATATTTACAACATTAACGTAGGCTGTTTGCGGAGGTTACAAAATAAATTACTTATTTCGAGTGGAATGAGCGCGCGGGAGATAGCGGATAGCTCTGTATTAAAATACTTTGTTTCTTGTTGGAATTCCAAAGAATTTTTCCTTAACATTATTTTGTTTATAACTAATATATCTATACTAATATTATTAAGCTCAAGAGTTTGTTTCTTTGCTTTAACGCGCTAATCTCAGGTCCGTCTCAAAAAACTATTTTAACCATTAATAACATCATTATCATCGTCAGCCCGTATAACGTCCACTGCTGAACATGGGCCTCCTCCCGAGGGAGGGTTTTTGCCATAGTCACCACGCTTAGCAGGCGGGTTTGTGACCGCAGTTTTATGTTGTACCACACTAGGAAACGCTACTGCCCGTTCCTTGATATACGATTATAATCGATGATGTTATAACAATCGGGACCAACGGCTTAACGTGCTTTCCGAGGCACGGAGCGTAGTCCATAAACCAACCAGACCCGGAAAGAAATTCTAGAATTTACACAAAGATTTTCTGTCCGTTGTAGGGATCGAACCTCCGACCTCCGAGATTTAAAGCGAGCCAATTACTCTGGTGAAACTGCTCGTAGGAAGTATTGTAATAAAAAAGCTGTAAATGTTTTTTACTCCCGACGCAAAGAGGGAGATTTGTTATATGTTTTAAGTGTTTGTCTTTGTTTTTTAGTAGCATCGTTAAATATTCATGATTTATATGATGGTGAGACAAGGATTTTATCAAATTTAAATGTAGTGGTTTCCGGTGTAGAATAGGCTACACCATGTCTTTGGTGCATGGTTGTCGTAAGAGGTTTAAGGGTCATACACCGGATGGATGGGCAGCAGGTTCAATCAATTCAAGATTAGTTACCATCATACTCCTTCTCATTCACACTCATCAAGCGTGGTGATTATCGCAATCCGTCAATAACCCATGACAGGGTATGTGAAGAGAAGGCACCTTCATCTGGGACTGACGAAGTTATGAATTGTTGGTAAAACTTCTGAAAATGGTTTGACGAGCCCCGGTCACGAACATCTAATAATATAATAAGTTTTATCAGTTACAAATACTGTAATGCAATTTACAACACAACTTAAGCACAAAAGCTTTCAGACTGCTTAAGCCACAGTAAGCAGATTACCGTATTCATATCGCTGGTTCACGACAAAAACAAACACGGCACGTAAACCGTTTATCTTAAAACAAAGTGAGACACTCTATGCTATGTGTGCATACAAGTATAATAAGACGATAAAATTAAACATCTTGTGGATTCCGACTGAATATGCACGTAGATAATATACAATCTATAAAGCTGAAGAGTTTGTTCGTTTGCTTGAACGAACAAACTCTACACGAATCTCAAAAACTACTGGTCCGATTTGAAAAATTATTTCAGTGTTAGATAGCCCACTTATTGGGGAATGCTATATGCTCTATATTTAATGAATTTCCCACGGGAACGGGAACTATTTAAAGATAAAGTGAAACTTGTAAACCTGTTCGACCGTATCGTCATACCCGTAGCTCTACTTCAACGATATAAGCTCGTTCCTGTAGAACCTTTATCATAAAATGCACGGATGGCGAATTGGTACCGTAGTTGCTTTTGCGTTTTCAGGGTTCGATTTCCACCTGACTGTGTGCACGGACACACAGTCGGGTGGAAATCAAACCATCGAATTTAAGAGTTTGCAAAGTCCCACGCGACATAGGCATAAATTTCACTAGTAGGGTGTGTTTTTATAAAATAAAAAATGTATTCTGTCAACACTCTGTTATAAATTGATAATGTAGATAATCGGACTGGCGAATGTTTTTTTACAAAATCACAAACATCAGCTAGATTGTAGCCAAGGCAAGGATTTTATACTGGAAAAAGGTACATTTAAAAGTAAGTATTTGAATAATTCATTTATATAATAATTCAAAATAAATAATTTTATTTTAATTCATCTTTAGAACGCGTCATGCAAAGATAAATGACAAGAAATACTGCAAAATCCTATCCTTTACATTGTAATTCATTGTTATAAACAGTTCAATATTGATTAAAGAACTCTATTTCACTATTATTATATATTGCTTAATATGAAACAGTAACATAATAAGTAATACAAAACAGTTACTTTGTAGCATAGTTCGATAGGAATGCCAGTCATTTTTTCGCAAAAGTTTTCCTAAACCCCTGCACGATTTGTTCGCTACTTGTGCCTAACAAAAGTGAAAGTTATGAAGTGCAAAAGTAGAGGGTAAAACTTAGTCTTCCAATAGTTCCTACGTAGTAGAATAGTACAAATAGGAAAATATATAAAGAAGTATAGACATGTATTTATTGAGTCTTTAATAATCTATTTATATAATAGAGAGAAGGCTTGTATTTTCGTAACGAATAAACACAAAAACGTGGGAACGTGACCGAGAGCAACAAGCCTGAAACCTCGCGGTGTATTTACCGCGAGGTTGCTTGTTGCTCCCGGGTTTTTGTTAAAAAAAAAAACAAATTTGTTAGCAAATGCTATACTAACGTTACTAATGGGCTGAATATTATTTTTGACAAGAATGAGATTGTATTGTATTATATGACGAAGTTCTGATCTTTTCATTATAAATTAGGTTTCGAACTTGTCAGCGCATGATATACACACTTCTTTTCACTTGTCACCCAATCTAATAGCCGGACGTACAAATCAGTTTGCCCGGATATTTGGCTCAAAAGCCTTACAGCCTCAGTATTGATAAAAGTAAGTAAAATCATCAGCTTTTTGATAATTATCTAACTGCGCTATAGGCGAGACTGGGAACTCCGGGAGCGACTGACAGGCGACTGGCCTGCGCCCGGACACCCTCGGCGCTTGCTCGTTTGCGAAATATAAATCCTAAGTAACAAAAGCCAGAAAAGCCGGACACTATTTAATTTTGCCGCCTAACTATGTCTGGCTTTATCAGGACGCCTAGTAACGCTTAGCACTAGCTAGAATAAGATTGACTTGGCTAAAACCGGCCGAGTCTACTTTAAGTGGTCATGATAATATTGTCAATAATTGCCATCGCATTTTCTGAAACCTCACGTACAAGTATCAATGTGAAGTGTGATGCACAGATATTTACAGAGTTTGGCCAATAGGGGTAGGCTTTGTGTTCGTCAATTTGTTTGCATACTAACCAGATGTACCTGTGACATCCTTCGTAGACGTTTCGGTAGAATTAGCTCTAAATCAAACAAAGGTTTTATATGAAGGGATTTGAAATGCAAAATCCATAATTTTAGTAGTACTTGGTGTGTTGACGACTTTTCAAATGTTTTTTACAGTGGAAAAAACATCAGTATAATTTGCATAAAATTCCATCATGTTCCCCGAATTCACTATGATGGTGGAAGGTATTTGTATTAGTTTACCTTTATATAGTGTTATGAAAGACTGTCTATTATTCCGTATTAAAATAAAATTTAAAGCTCAATACGTTTAGTTACTTAGCTAGTAATGGTAAGACAAAAATATATAGGTAGAGATGAAAACATTTAAAAAGCCTGTCGTAGAAATCCAATAATAACTTCATTTGCTTTTTCATAAAATATAATTTCCTGCAAAAGTTATGAACGAGCAAACTAAGTAGTGCCTAATTGATAAACTTAGTGCTCAAGTGTGAGTATAAACCTTGAACAATTTGTTTGTCTTTCGTTGAGTTTAATATAATCTTCGTGGCTTTCAAGTTATGAAAGTGAAAGCTATCTACAGTTCGCGGAAGTAAAATTCTGATTACTTTATATGTTTGTACCATATACATTGAATAATAGGTATTTTGTTACACTTTTAAATTTCTATTTTTTAAACCGAACCGAACCTAAATGAATGTTTTATCGCTGTCCAACAATTTTAAATCAATTATTTTTAGAATCATTACTAAAGTATAGATTCAAACTGAATACTTCTATCAACGTCTACAGACTTAAACAGCATCAAGGTAATAAAATATGTCGACTTCAAAATAACTTAACCCAAAAACTATATACTATCTCCCCACTAAATATCGCTCATATAATGCCCCATTTCCGTTCAGTCTAACATGACAAAAACAACACAGGCATACCTCTATCTTCGGCGCCAACTTGTCTGTCCGAAGTGAAAACTGCTCAAACTGTTCAAAGTTGTCTCAAGTTCTGGCGGTGGCTTTAGGCGGGCGGTATTTGGCGGCATAAACGCGCGCGACGCCGCCCAGGACGACCGCGCTTCACACGATGCTACCAACCGATGCGTTCGTACAAAATGATTCTATAAAAACATATTGAAGTTAACATAAGTTACGAAAGTAAAGCAACCGTGAGGCTGCGATGCAATACCACTCTTAATTAACTTAATACAAAGTTTCAAGTAGTTTTGAAGTATATTTGAAGTATTATATTTACGCGTTAGTTGTCGAAATAGTTGTTGTGCTTGTTGTCTACTTATAAAGGTAAGTTGTTTTTTCCTTTTTTAATTAGAGCTAACTCTTAACTATAGTTAACTTTATATGTATATTTTTTTGACTGAAGCGTATTATTACTTACTTACTTTAAAAATAAAGGAATTAATTAACAATATCTTTCTACAAATTCTATAATCACAACCATTGAGTTTTGGTGACTTCTTATCATAAATAAATTATACCTTTGGTATTAATTATTTTTCCTATCTTAATAATTTATTAATTATGTCTAAATCAAATATCTACGGGTTGTTTGCATAGCTTACACAATGCGAACTGTAAATAATAACTTTAACTTATAAATAATTGGATGCCGATAAATATAAGCTTCATTACATGCCTAAACATCTGGATTAAAATTAATTTATGGGTTATTATTAATTCTCTTGTCCTACTAAAATTTACCTATTTTGGAAATAAAATTCGCAATTATAAGTTAAATAAGTGTAACAAATTAAGTCTAGAATGTCTTAAAATAGTGGAAGGTCTGGTATAACAATCTTAAATACATATTTTTGAATGGGATAAAAATATTTACAACATAACTCTATCCTTATGCGGATAATTAATACGTAAAAAAATATTATTATATTATTTTCTAATTTAATTATAATTGTTTAATTAACTTATTTTCTACTAGGGTACTAGTAGAAGAAAGCCTTCAAAATGTTTATTGTTTTTTTACACTTTTAAATTGAGGTTTGAGTATGTTTTCATACGTTTTATTTTGAACTATACATATAATTAAAAACAATTAGTTTGAAAAGTAAATTCAATTTAGGCTATTCCTTTTTCTGACCTCCTGCTCGTCTCCTGCACTTTCAATTACAGCTCCAGCAAAACTGTAACTAGCAATTTTAATAGCGTGTCATTTAGCTTTACAGAAGTTCTGTAAACAACTTTGCTTACCTCTGCAAACAACTACAACTAAAATACGTACAGTAATTTCTCACGACAGTTTCAAAAATGAAAAAAGCTAAAACGCCAAGCTTAATGCCCAATAGAGCAAAGCTAAAGCTGGCAAAGCAAAAGCCTCGTGGCTAATTACATTTGTCTTTCAGGAAAAAAGTAATTTAAACCATTTGTTCAAACGTACTCGCTATAAAAAAACTTGTTACTCCTGCTGTTTTAAATTTTTGCATTTAATAAATGTTCAGATTCTATTTGCCGGTTTTAACTTATAACCACTAGCAGAACATATTAACTATATTATTTTACCGCAAGTAGTTTTACCCGCGTAGCTCTAGCTCCCATGGGAACTTCCAAATTAAATATAGCCTATATTACTCAGGGATGTAGGAATAGGCGTGAAGATTAAAAAATATAATTAAACCGTCAGTAAGATTACAAAAAAAAATATAGACACGTATTTTTTAATTTAATAAATCAATAAAAATGACAAAGATACAGAGCAAAAACAAACTATAAACAGGAGACGCTTGAGACGCTTTGTGACGTCACTACTAGGTAAATTTGTACCTAGAAGTGACGTCACATGAAATTTTAACGCGCTGTATCTTCGTCATTTTTTTGTTTGAGGAACGAAAAAAATACTTGTCCAATATTTTTCGAATATTATTTATTAATTCCAATATTAATTATTAACTGACAGTCTAAATAGATTTTTTTTATTCTTCATGCCTATTTTAATGGTGAAACAATTATCGAAATCCGTCGACTAGTTTTGAGTTTATTCGTAACAAATATACCTACATACAACAATACAAATCTTTTCTTTGTGTAATATTAGTATAGATATAGAAAATAGAAAGCGATCTATTTTCTATATCTATATTATAGAAGCGATCGTGTTTCTATTTGATTACAGTGAAATCAAAATCTATCGAAAAACATCCTAACGGATTTTCAACTGAATTTAACCAATCGATAAACAAATAATAAAGAAAGTTTAATAGTACATTAAAAAAAGTATAAGCAAGTGAAATGAAGTCAGCAAAATACATGTAATTAAATAAGATACATTTAACCTACCATACTATTCAAAGATCCCGCAAAAATCATTAACTGACCACCGAAATACATTTTGTGGTGGTGTCCGCCGGTCCGCGGCTATCGTTTGAAACACGGGTTAGTGGTCTACCGCCATCGCTATCTTTATTCATCCGGAAGCCCTTAACCTTAATTACGTGTAGAATGAGTTGTTTCAGTAAATCACTGTAAAATATGATGTGATTTGATGTAGCTCAAAGTACTATCAAGGATATTAATGGTGTAGGATTTCGGAGGTAGAATTGCTTGCGCCAGTGTATTTACGAAGGAGCTTTAAGCATTGTGCGGTTCAAAGGATTTTCTTCTAAAAGGAACAATGCTCGTGGCAATAGTACTTAGATGTTATTCTATATAAATAAATATAATTGAAGAAGACACTTCAATTTGCACTTCACTTCAGCTTGTAATGAAAAAATAACAGGTTTTTACTAACTACGTATTATTTTAAAGATTACTAGCAGAGTTTTTGCACATTACCAGTATTAAATAGCTAGAATACCAGCGCTGTCGTAATGATCTTTTAGTTTATTGATGTAGCTTAATGCTGAAGCCAGTGCTCATTTATGGTACAGTGCATAATTATAATAGAAATCATAATTTATTTTTTATTTCCTTGTAATTAAATGCATTTTCTTTCTTTTTATTCTTGTTAACCCCTCGTGATAAGCTAAGCGTGATATGCTTGTGTTACGAGTGGGTTGATGTCGGTAGCGCGATGGGGAAATCAAACCCAAACATGATCGCAAGTCCGACGCCCTAGCCATTGGGCTACGGCCACTGGAATGTCTATAACAAATAATACATACCTACATACATAAGCTCACGCCTGTTTCCCAGCGGGGTAGGCAGAGACAATGGACCTCCACTTGCTACGATCCCTACACACATCTTTCGCTTCATTCACTCTCATAACATTCTTCATACAAATAATAATAAAAATACAATTAAATAAATGTTTATCTGTCTGTCTGGTTATTTTGGCTAAATTCAGTAATGGCAATTCCGATTTTGACAGGACTTTCATTGGTAGCTCGAAAATTTATAAGGTAATATACCTTATATTTAGTCTGACTGTTTTTTTTATCCGTGTATTCCGCCTTTTCTTCAAAACGATAGTACCGATTTAAACTGAACTTTTATTGTTAGATTCGTCTCCGCAATCCGTATTTTACGCGGATCAAGTCACAGGCAGCAGCTACGACAAAATACATTTTATTATAATAATCATATTTCAATTTATTTGCGATCCGTTTTAGCATCCGTTTGTATTTGGCCACAGCGTCAGTTACTATGTGGGCGAACACTCACATTTCATAAAACATTATTTAAATGTATATCATCGAATTTTATGTAGAAACGATTTAAGTGTTGTAGGTATGTTGTACACAGTATTAAAATTGAGGTTAACATGCTACTTGCGCCTTACAGAAATAATACGATACAATTTATTTCCCTCTTTATTCGAATGTAAATTGGTACCGATCAGTAGCTTCAGTAATAAAAAGAATCGATGAAATCATTCGAATTCAAGAAAGCATTTACAAAAACGTTAATAAGGTATAGCCCGTATAACATCCACTGCTAAACATGGGCCTCCTCCCGAGGGAGGGTATTTGCCGTATGTCATCAAGCTTGGCAGGCGGGTTGGTGACCGCAGTATAATGTTGTACCACACAAAGAAACGCTGCTGCCCGTTCCTTGGTATTCAATAATTAATAATGCTAGCATAACAATCGGGACCAACGGCTTAACGTGCTTTCCGAGGCACTGAGGGTTGTAGAAATCTTGGAATTTACACAAAGATTTCCTGTTTGGTGTGGGGATCGAACCCACGACTTCCGAGAATTAAAGCGAGCGAAATACTAAGCTACGGAGGTTGTTCGTACGGAAATTTGCATACTTAAATTGATCTTAATTAACGTTAGATTGAGAAAGGATTTTGTAAGAACAAAGCTAGTGTGGATCGGATTCAGATAGCATGTAGTAAATTAAACCGTTTGGCATTTGAAGCTCGATACATTCCAACGGATCGAGTAAAGCTGACTGAATTCGACCAAATCATCGGAATAGGGTCAAAGTGACTGGCTTTAAGGTGCAACGATACTTTAGGTATTTAACAAACAGTTTGAGAGGAAATGGCATTTTATCGGTTAAATTAATATAAGTATTATTTATATTTAAATTGTAGATAAAGATAAGGAAATAAAGGATAGTATTCCATTTTTTTTGTCTTAATATCATGGGAACAGTACCTATACAATTTTAGGAGGAGAAATTCACAAGGCCTTTTCAATGTTTTGACCAAATAATGAGTGAACATTTTTTATTTATTACTGCCTCGGAAAATAAATAACTTATTAATGTAAGGGATAAGAAAAGCCACATTGAGACAAAATGTCCGTTTAATACTCAACGTTACATGGGAACGTTTCACCTTAATTTATCACTGTTGTTGTCCGCATGACCTGACAGAAATCCAGGTTAACCATAACTGTAACAAATAATCTTGCACATTTATAATAATAATAGGATTTAAATTTAATGTAGTTTTTAACCAACAAGTGTTTTGAGATCATGCTCATTACGATTAGATTTTTTGTCACGATATGTGAGATATGATGTTCATTATCTCGTCGATGTAACAACACGTAAATGACTAACAGTGGTATGCAAGAATTATTTTATTTTGCTTTAAGCATTTACTTAAGTAAGTAGTACCGGTAGTCCCTCGCCGGACAGACCGCGTTGGCCTCCAGTCCCAATCCGATGATCCAGTGCCTGTGGTCCGTGCCAGTGATCACTCCCTCTTTTTTTTAATACAATTATTGTCACAGTAATATTTCTTATAGTATTAGCGATGCCCGGAGCCGTGGTCCTAGCTCATTAAGGGTGCCCTCAGGCGTGTGTCGCTTATACGTAAAAATATTGTTTAAAGATTAAAAAAAAAAAAAGGTATAAATATTCTTTCTATAGAGCTAAATTATATTAAGATTTTAATTATAGAATAATCATTTTTGATGAGAAGGATACCAATTTTAAAGTGACTCAAACATTTCGGATTTAGTATGTAATCTGGCGCAGATGTAGATTCTAGTCACAAAACTGCGGCTTGACTTATAAAATTGGTATAACTAAGAGGGTGCTGGATTTTTGTCTTTTTAAGGTTGTGATTGTCTAATAAAGGTTGAGAGCCTCTGCTCAAGGCTAAGTAGCCTATCAGTACGAATGCGGCCTCGCGGACGTAGCCTAATAATGTATAGTGGGGCGCTACGGTGCTACGTACAGTTTCTACGAACGTACAAATGCTACGCGTCATATTGCATGTCACGACTGTCATATTTATAAAAACTACGGAGCCGATTTTTGAATCCTCTGATAAACCAACAGATTCATAACTGTCTATTAAATTTAACTTGCTATTTATCAATACAATAAAAATGTACATTAGTCACGAAAAAATTACATATACCTGCTAAATATGTGGAATTTCCAAACTTATGGGAACCAAAGTCAATATAAAACGTTTAAGATTTTTTTGTATAATTTTTGTCTATTGCTAGCGCAATAAAAAAAACAGTGTATTCTATTCCCAAGGAATTACTTATGCTAAGAATTGTTTATAAATATGTCAGTAAGACGTGTATGTTCTTTTTGCACTGGCTATAAAGTTCGATGTTTTTTTACTCCTTAAATTTGTCTGCACTAGTGGCTCGGTGATTTAGGTAAAGCGCCTATCAAGAGCAATACGTTATTTTGTTTTTTCTTAAGGTTTAGGTACCATTATTTTGTTACTTTAAAAAAATAATTAGGTACCTAATTATTAGAAAACTGGCTTCCCGCGCGCGGTTTCACCCGCTTATTTCCGTTCCCGTGGGAACTCATAATTAAATATAACCTAAAGCCTTCCTTCATAAAGGGGATATCTAACGCTAAATGAATTTATCAAATCGGTCCTCTAGTCCCTGAGATTTGTGCGTTCAAGCAAACAAACAAACTCTTCAGCTTTATATATTAGTATAGATATAGATAAATAGTAGTGATATCCATTAACAAACAATACACCATGTGCATATCCTAATCTATTATGATAAAAAACTACAACATTACTAATAAAATACGGGAAAATAGACGTACATGTTGAATTAATAAACAATGTATTGGTACCGAACTATTGAATAAGCTTGGAATAAACTTATGTCTACACACCACCATTTCATTCATTCATCATTTCATTAATCATTTATACAAATAAATGATTAATGAAATGTATAAATAGGTAAGTCTTGTAAATAGTTTAAGCATGTTTACCGTGTCTTGGTCGGTTTACAAGTTCATCGTAATATGTAGTATTATCATTAATTATCACAGCCCTTTCATATTTTTTTATATATTCTTTATTCCTTACCTAAAAATATAGGTAAGTATTGTTTTTTTTTATTGTTATTATAATATCCTTGTTATAATAAAAAAAAATAGTGGTTTAGGGCTAGCCGTGTGTTTCCTAGCCTAGAATAGACCACTCCATATCTTTCAATAAGTGTCGTAGATAGGTGGGCAAGGGCCCCGGTGCATAGCTTCAAGAGCTAGCGAGTTGGCTTCCCCGATTTTTTCAAAGCTTAGGTTAAAGGATATTCAGCTAATGGATGGGCAGTACCATCTATCAGCTCAAAGATACTCCCATCTTACTGCGATCACCATTCCGCCTGCCAAGTGTGGTGATTATTTCAATATTCCTCAACGATCATTGCCAAGGTCTATTATTATATATTAGCAGTGGACATAAATGGGCTGGTGAATAAAAATAAAAATACTTCTGATTTGATATTGCCCGTTTATTACGACTCTACGAATAAATAAAATAAGAAAGTTTTTTTAATAATAATGTAAGATCAGCATTCTTTATAAAAAAATAGAAATCTCTAGAAAAAATATACCCATTTAAAAAATGCATGTTAACCTTTCTTTTGTTTTAAATTGATGCGGTAATAAAGTGACTACAGTCATAGTTCGATAATTTCAGAGTAGCGTATTCATAGCGCAAAAGTATTTTAAGTGTTATTCAAACACACCGACACATTATTAACCGACTAATTAATGGCAACAATAATGTTTGCCTTATTTATTTCAAAAGTGAAACAGCTACAAGCGATCAAATCCGAAAATAGCTTGGATTATTATTAGTAATAAGTATTCAAGTTGCTATTGCAGAGTACGATACATGATTTGGGGAACAAATATGACTTTTTGTCAGTTACAATGTGCGTGGCGCACCAATGTATTGTAACGCCTGAGCTCACTGCTGCTAGTCCTCGAAGAGAGTGTGTGAGGGGTACGATCATGATCACTTAGCACTCTTTTAAAATGAAAGATGGCACACTTTATAATAGTATATTATCGAACAAATAAACACTTCTTATCTTATATATAAAATTCTCGTGTCACAATGTTCGTTCCCGTACTCCTCCGAAACGGCTTGACCGATTCTCATGAAATTTTGTGAGCATATTGAGTAGGTCTGAGAATCGGCCAACATCTATTTGTCGGGTCAGCTGTTTATAAATAAATTAACAATGGGCTCACGCCCTAACTCTTCGACAGCACAAATCTAACTCTTTCAAATATAAATATTATTTCACTTTTTATAAAATTAACCATCAATAAAACGTCTGACTTTGAACCGCATCAAGCTTGAAGTCTATATTCATTTTTATTTATTTAAACAAAAAAATAGTTCCTGTTTTGTAATTCGAATACGGCCAGTACGTCATGTAGATTAAAACCTTAACCTCACTACAATACTCTCACGAGATTGAACGTCACGCTGGACAAGAACTCCTCACGTAAAATCAACGATTTCTTTCCGGCTCTGGTTGATTGAAGGAATACCAGTGCCTTTGTTCCAACCTGTAAACGTGCTGTAAAAACAATATTAAACCAGGGAACGACCGGCAGCTTTTCTCTGTGTATTACAATACAGTGGTCACCAAACCGCCCGCCAAGCGTGGTGACTATGGCAAACAATTTATTTTATTTTAGTTTCATATTCAGCTGATAGATGCCCATCTATCAGGTCAAAGATAATCCCATCTTACTGCAATCACCAATCCGCTTGCCAAGAGTGGTGATTATGGCAATACCGATCTTTGAACGATCATTGCCAAGGTCTAATAAGAGGAGTCCCACGTTGGACACGGTTGGTGATCATTTGATAAAGTGGTGATTCAGCAAACATGGCGTCTTATTATCACAAAAAATTATCAATTTTATTCTGATAATAAATATGATTATTATTTATTTCTCAAAAAGATCTGTTTATCAAACGCCCTCGTTATATAGAACTTGGTGTTCATTTCCATAATATAATGTTCAATTGTGTATCATTGATATTATTTATTTAAGTTCACCAACAATTGTTTATACTAAACAATCACTCCAGAATATATAAATAAGTAACCTAAGAATGAATTAAAGCGAAACATCGCTTAATTTTAAGTTAAATAGAAAACGTAGGTTTATCAGAATTCAATTTGATATAGGTATGTTCCTATGTTTATTTTAATGCCGATGCACTTGCGCCTATTTCAGAACATGAAAAATCTCATATTTATGGTAAAAACCGCATTGAAATGGTTGCCTTTGTTTGGTTTATCAGAAAATAAGGGGATACCTATAAAACAGATATTTACATACTTAGAGTAGACACTTTATAAGGTGCTTCCAAAATAGGTATATGCTGTGCCGCGGGCACCGGCGTAAGAATGTTGCCCCCCATCTCCTCCCGTGGGCGCCGTAGGACCCGGCCAAGGGAAATTCGGAAGATGGGCAGCAGCGTCTTCTTGGACTAAAACACCTAATACTGCGCTCGACAACCCGCCAGCCAAGCGTGGCGAGTATTGGCTAAATTCCCTCCATGGAAAGTTTTAAAAACACACGGCCCCGAGTACCCGGCGGCCCCGCTAGCTGGCTACGGTAGCGGTCATGGTATCGGCGGGGCTAGGGGTGTTAAGAATCCCCGGAAGACACGTGGCTACCAATCGCAAAAACGAACGCTGGCCCTGGCAACACACAACGTGCGCACTTTAAGGACCGACGAAAAGATTGTTGAGCTGGAAGAAGAATTGAGCAGGTTCAGGTGGGATATTTTGGGGTTGTCTGAAGTCCGTAGAGAGGGACAGGACACGATGACCCTGAAATCTGGCAACCTGCTCTTCTACCGGGAAGGCGACCAACAATCCCAAGGTGGTGTCGGGTTTCTCGTTCACAAGTCCCTCGTTAACAACATAATTACCATCGACAGTGTGTCTAGCAGGGTGGCATACCTAACACTCAGAGTATCTAAAAGATACTTGCTGAAGGTCGTTCAGGTCTATGCACCGACCTCGGCACACCCAGATGAGGAAGTTGAGTGTATGTATGAGGACATTAGTAGGGCCATACATACTCATAAGACTCACTTCAATGTTGTTATGGGGGATTTCAATGCGAAACTAGGCAAGAGAAGCGATCATGAGTTGATAGTGGAGAACTTCGGTTATGGGCAACGGAACCCTAGGGGACAGAGGCTGGCCGACTTTCTGGAGAAAGAAGGACTCTATATGATGAATTCTTTCTTCCAGAAGCCGCCTCACAGGAAATGGACCTGGCTGAGTCCCGATGGTTCCACGAGAAATGACATCGACTTCATCATGACCGACAAGAAACGGATTTTCAATGATGTCTCTGTGATTTACAGGGTGAAAACCGGTAGTGATCACTTAATAGTAAGAGGCACATTGGATATGAATGTTAAACGTGAGCGGTCCCATTTGATGAAGTCTACGCTCCGACCTACTTGCGCTCAGGTCGATAACCCCGAGAGATTTCAACTCGAGCTCTCAAATCGTTTCGATTGCCTAGATGAAAACGCATCAGTGGATGAGATCAATAACAGGTTGGTAGAGACTGTCCATACGGTCGGGTCTCAGTTCTTTAAGACTCGCCGTACCAGCAAAACTCAGAAGCTCTCCGAATACACCCTTAAAATTATGGCTGAACGACGCTCGCTAAGACTGCAATCTCCCGATGACGCTGAGTCACATAGGCAGCTTAATAGACGAATAAAAACATCCTTGCGGCACGATATCCGTAGCTTTAATACGTCCCGTATTAAAGATACGATAGAGCGGAACCAGGGCTCAAAAGTGTTTGCAAGAGATATGTCTATTGGGCAAAGCCAGATGACAAAGCTGAAGAGGGATGATGGAAGTCTTGCGTCGACAAGAGCGGAAGTGTTAAGGGAAGTGGAAAAGTTTTATGGGCAGCTCTACTCTTCAGTCACCAAGCCTGTTATCAGTGCGGGTACAGACCCAAGAGCCAAACTGACCCGACACTATACCGAGGATATCCCGGACATCAGCCTGAACGAGATAAGCATGGCCCTGAAACAGCTAAAGAACAACAAGGCGTCGGGTGAGGACGGAATCACATCAGAGCTCCTGACAGCGGGTGGATCACCGGTACTCAAAGTCCTTCAGAAGCTCTTTAATTCCACCTTGCTCGGAGGTACCACGCCTAAAGCATGGAACAAAAGCGAGGTGGTGTTGTTCTTTAAGAAAGGCGATTACACCTTACTAAGGAACTACAGGCCCATCTCGCTTTTGAGTCATGTCTATAAGCTGTTCTCCAGGGTTATTGCGAATCGTCTCGAACGAAGGCTTGATGACTTTCAGCCTCCCGAACAAGCCGGATTCCGAAAAGGTTATAGTACCGTAGACCACATACATACACTGCGGCAAGTAATACAGAAGACCGAAGAGTATAACTTGCCGCTCTGGTTAGCGTTTGTGGACTACGAGAAAGCCTTTGATTCTGTCGAAACATGGGCCGTACTTGAGTCTCTAAAGCGATGCCGTATTGACTATCGGTATATCGAAGTGTTGAAATGTTTGTATAGAAACGCCACAATGTCGGTCCGAGTACAAGAACAGTGTACGAAGGCGATTCCACTAAAAAGAGGCGTTAGACAGGGAGACGTTATTTCTCCTAAACTGTTTACGACCACTTTGGAAGACACCTTCAAACTTCTGAATTGGAAAGGACTAGGCATCAACATCGACGGCGAATACATCACTCACCTTCGATTCGCTGATGATATCGCGGTCATGGCAAAGTCAATGGAAGAACTCAGTACAATGCTCGAAGACCTCAACCGAGTCTCCCAACGGGTAGGTCTTAAAATGAACATGGACAAGACGAAAATCATGTCTAACGTCCATGTTGTTACCCTATAATGGTTGAGAATACGGTTCTTGAAGTTGTTGACGCGTATGTATACCTAGGACAGACAGTCCAATTAGGTAGGTCCAACTTCGAGAAGGAGGTCAATCGCCGAATCCAACTCGGATGGGCATCGTTCGGGAAACTTCGCAGTGTCTTTTCGTCCAAAATACCTCAATGCCTAAAGACGAAAGTCTTCAACCAGTGTGTGTTGCCAGTGATGACTTATGGATCCGAAACGTGGTGCTTCACTATAGGCCTTATGAACAGACTCAGAGTCGCTCAACGAGCTATGGAGAGGGCTATGCTCGGGGTTTCTCTACGAGATCGGATTAGAAATGAGGAGATACGTAGAAGAACGCGGGTTACCGACATAGCCCAACGGATTAGTTCGTTGAAGTGGCAATGGGCAGGCCATATAGCACGGAGAACAGATGGCCGTTGGAGCCGAAAAGTTCTCGAATGGAGACCGCGGATCGGCAAGCGTAGCGTAGGACGTCCACCTACTAGATGGACGGACGATCTGGTTAAAGCCGCAGGATCACGGTGGATGCAGGCCGCTTCTAACCGCAACAACTGGAGATCTATGAGGGAGGCCTATTTCCAACAGTGGACGTCCTACGGCTGAAATGATGATGAATGATGTGCTTTCCAGTTCTCCTACTCGAGAATCTTTTAGCATAGTTTGTTTTGACATCACCTATGACAATGGGCATGAGGAACAAATAAAAACATGTTTAGTCCGTCTGTTAGATTACTAAAAAATATTGGACACGTATTTTTTTATTTATCAAATCAATAAAAATTGACAAGGGTACAGAGCCCAAGGTAAAGGTACAAACTATAAATTTTAGTAGAGGGGGGCTTGTGTCGTCTATATTAGGTAAATTTGTCGACTTGTTGTAAAAACGTCACACGAAATTTCAACTTGCTTTATCTTCGTAATTTACGCATTTAAATCGTTTTCAATATTTTTTGGTAATATCATCAAAAGCCCGTTTACGTCCACTGCTGAACATGGGCCTCCTCTTAACAGACCTTGACAAGCCAGGATCGTAGAGGGATATTGCCATAATCACCACGCTTGGCAGACGGATTCGTGATCGCAGTAAGATGTTAACCTTGAGCTAATAGATGCTGCTGCCCATCCATCAGCCATATGTCCCTTAGTCGCCTTTTACGACACCCACGGGAAGACATGGGGTAGTCTATTCTAAGCCGGAAACCAGACGGCAATTTTGGTAATATACTGACGGACTAAAGTTATTTTTTTTGTCTTTTATAACGGACAGCATCTTTTAGCTGTAATTAAATATCAATACATTGTATAAAACAAAGTAACTTGCCGCTGTTTGGCTGTTCCTATGCACCTATGCTTAAATCTTTTAACTACGCAACGGATTTTGCCTGCTACTATCATTCATAAAGCATGGCTTATGATATCCATACCTACTATGCAGGATAAAATGCCGCGATTTCATGGAAACGCCATAAAATTCTAAAATCTTTTCACACGTCTGCATTTTACGACGGTAATCCGGAAAAGTCTGATTGGTTTCTTTTGACTCAATGATCAGAATAATAACCGTTATAACCATAAAATTATTCTATCAGATCTTTTTTAAAGTGTTAATTTGATCTCTATGGTTCTAAGCATCATCATCAGCCAGTATAAAGTCCAGTGATGAACATGGGCCTCCTCCCGATGGAGGGTTTTGCCATAGTCACCACGCTTGGCAAGCGGGTTGGTGACCGCAGCATTATATTATAACACACACAGGGAGACACTGATATTCGCTTGTAATAGATGCTGTTATAACAGTCGGGACCAAAGGCTTAACGTGCTTTCCGAGGCATGGAAGGTAGTCACTCCACCAACCAGACCCGGAAATAAATATTTGGAATTAACACAAAGATTTCTTGTGCGTTGTGGGGATCGAACCCATGACCTCCGAGATTTAAAGCGAGCCTTATACCGCTACGCCACGGAATTGTTATAATAACCTTCTATTAAAGCAGAGCATAGTGGCGCATTCGTTTGCAAAATCGTTTTACTACGTAATTTTTTTTTTTAAATGTCCCGGAGGTTCTCCTGATTCTACAATTGTAAGTGGACACTTGGAGTTGCAGTTATTGCTTAAACAGCGAAAAATTAAAAATGCTGCAAAACATTTTGCAATAATTTTTTTTTATATATGTTTTTTAGACTATTTTGAATCAAAAAAGTCCTTACACTTTTTACCGTATCTCCAACCCATGAATTTTTATTAATTTTTAAAAATTAAAACTCGTCGAAAATCGTGATTTTCTTGAATTAAATAGTGCACCTGAAAAAAGATATATCGTGATTTATATTTTTTATCAAATATTTAAACTATAATAAACAATATGGCGTAACCAGATATCGAATAATTTATTAATTATTATGTTTTTTATCCTTAACAACAATATGCTCTTTACGTGTAGTAGTGTAGTGTATAGTATTATATATAGTATTATAGTATATATATTATTATATTATAGTGTATAGTATTATATATATAGTAAAACGATTTTGCAAACGAATGCGCCACTATGCCCTGCACTATATGGTTATATTAACTTTCGACATCATTGTCGTACACTCTTGACACAGTGACACTTGACTGTGTGGTTATGGTCATTTCGATAGATCACGGTGACGATGCGCCTACTATTTTCCAGCTTTTCTGCTCCAGCTAGTTTCCGGTTATAATTACTATAGATATGAAATTAACACTTAAAAAAATGCTCTCCTATTTTGTGGCAATTGTGAAATAATATACGGCTGATTGATCGGCAGCAGCATCTATCAGCTCAAACATAATCTTATTTATTTATTTTATTTACACACATAACATTAAAAATTATTTTTTTTAAATAAAAGAAAGGTAGCACAAAGGTACTGCTTATTTCTAAAGATTTTTTTTCCAGCAGACCCGGAAAAAACAAAAAGGGAACAAGAATAGTGTGTAGGTTTAGGAAATTAAGATGGAGTAAACATGTAAGTATATATATATATATATATATATATATATATATATGAATAAAAAAATAAACATACATACTAATACATAAACAAATACATATAAGGCATCATAAACATACATACAAATATATAAAACAAAATCTTACTTCGATTACCAAACTTTTCTTTTAGCTGACAACCGAAAAGGCAAGGTAATTTGATCATTCATAAAAATGATTTATCAGCTTACCTGGAGCATTCTAAGCATAAAGACGTCGACCTGGCAGGATTCGCGTGGTGGATGTGGGAGTTATGGGGTGGGAAAAAAATAAAAAAAAAAGGTAATGTGATCAGGATTACTTTTTATGCCAAATGGTTTGCCTACCTCCCCAAAGCACACAAAATAAATCTGGCGTCATTTGGTTGGTGGAAAGGTATCGCCAGGCTTAATTAAAGTGAGGAAAAAAAAATATTTTTAGGTAATAAGAACAAGGCTGGCTTTTTTTGTGCTTAAAGTTTATTATTCCCAGAGGCTAGTAAAAAAAGCCAGCCAATAATAGTGGTGGGAATATGTCGAAAAAAATAATTGAAAATTTATATTTTAAATTGTATTTTGCTCGAGAAAGAGCTAAGGGGCATGAAAAAGAGCGCGTGGAGGGGATACGGCGTCCGTGCTCTCTCGGTAATGTGCCTGTAATTGGTTTACGTAAATAAATATGATTTTTATTTTATTTTATTTTATTTAAACAGAATATAAAAACACGTCCACGCGCTGTAAAATAGACGCTAAACTGAAACAGCTGGCGCTCCGGAAACGTTCGGCTCTTTCCGCTCAACGAGTGCGACGAGACCAGCCAGGCGCGTTCGGTTTACCGAACATGAACGACGCGCCGAGTGAGCACGGACGCCGTCGTCGCGAGTATCCCCTCCACGCGCTCTTTTTCATGCCCCTTAGCTCTTTCTCGAGCAAAATAAAATTTAAAATATAAATTTTCAATTATTTTTTTCGACATGTTCCCACCACTATTATTTGCTGGCTTTTTTTCCTAGCCTCTGGGAATAATAAATTTTAAGCACAAAAAAAGCCAGCCTTGTTCTTATTACCTTTACCATTTGGCATAAAAAGTAATCCTGATCACATTACCTTTTTTTTTCTTTTTTTCCCACCTCATAACTCCCACATCCACCACGCGAATATTTTTTTTTTTTTTTTTTGTTGTCCGGGGGGAAATGCATTTACGCATTCCCACCGCCGCTGCAGCGTATTCGCGCGCTGGCGGTGGGATATGTGGGACTCGCCCTCTCCATAGCGTGGTATGCTAAACTCATACCACGAGGAGAGGACCCTACCAACCACTAAAACCTCCCGGACACTCCTTCGATTCGATCCGCCGTTGGTGGGGGCCGGGTACGCATGAGCAATCCGGCCCCCCGACGGCACCCACGGCCAATATGGTACCGCGGGATCTCCAGGGCCACACTTACAGTGGCCCATTTGCCCAATTATAGGGACGCCCGGAGTGTAGAGGCGTCCCTACTCCTCATGGGTCAGCCTCGAAGAGAGTGGGGCCCATGTCCCCCACTCCCCGAGGCCGAGCCTAGGGTGGTAGGCGGCGGGTTTCAGCCCGCCGCCGACGGCCAACACGCCGTCTGCGAAGCGGGTGGGCGGAGGGATCTACTTCCCTCTCCCGCTCCGCGGCCTCCTTCTGTGACATTACTTGTCTACAGAAGGAGGCAACCGCCTCCCACGACCTCTCGCTTTGGACCATCTTCGAAATGATGGTCGGCAGCGAGAGGTCGTCTCCCACCACGCCAACGAGCTCCTCCCGCTCGTTGGCCCACGCCGGACACTCCACCACCGTGTGCTGTGCCGTATCGTCGGCACAGTCACAGTGGTGACAGCGAGTGTCCGGCTCTCTCTGCGCCACGTTGCACAGGTAGTGGCCGAAGCAGCCATGGCCTGTTACTACCTGTGCAACGTGGTAGGTGACGTCGCCGTGACGGCGACCACTTTTTTAGATGGGGCCGAATCGCCTCCACCGTTCGTAATCCGCTCCGCGGCGCGGCCTCTAGCCGCTCCTGCCATTTCCGGAGGGTTTCGCGACGGACCTCAGTCCGCCACCGTGCAACACCCTCCGGGAAGGGGTCGCGGCCAGAACGCGCCCCCTCACACCTCCGCCGGTACGCGGCGGCTAAAACCTCCGCCTCCAGGTCCCACGGAGGGGGCCCCGCAAGGAGGCAGGCCGCGTCAAACGCGACCGTGCGGTAGGCGCGGGACGCCCTGATGGCCATGACCCGCTGCGGACGTCGCAGCAGGGCCATGTTTCGCCTCTTCAGGGCGTCGACCCAAATGGGGGCACCGTAGAGCGCCATGGAGCGGATCACTCCGGCGTACAGTTTGCGGCAGGTGCTCCCGGGTCTGCCGAGATTCGGCAAAAGCCGGCCAAGAGCACCCGCCGCCGCCACCAGCTTCGGGGCCAGCCGCTGAAAGTGGGCCCCGAAGCTCCATCTGCTGTCGAGGACTATGCCTAGATATCGCATATTGTCCCCGACAGCAATATATTCGCCGCCCACTATGAGGTGGGCGCCTGAAGGCGGCTCTCGCCGAGGCCCATGAAAAGTAAGGGCCTCGGTTTTACCGAGCGCCACCTGCAGTCCCAAACAGCGAATACGGGCGACCATCTGTGCCACGGCTGCTGTGGCCAAGATGGCCGCACGCCGATGATCGGGCGCGCGGGCGGTCACCAGTGTGTCGTCAGCGTACGCTATCACGCTGACCCCCCGGAGACCGCGCATCCGCAGCGCCCAATCAAACCCGATGTTCCACAGGAGCGGCCCCAATACCGACCCCTGTGGAACACCGCGCGAGACCGCCCTCCGGCCAACCACGCGAATCCTGCCAGGTCAACGTCTTTATGCTTAGAATGCTCCAGGTAAGCTGATAAATCATTTTTATGAATGATCAAATTACCTTGCCTTTTCGGTTGTCAGCTCTCCGTCCATTTCTTTTTTATATAAGAAAATCAGCGTTCAATTGAAAAATGTGTTTTTGTTTATTATTCTAATAAATCTTTCTAATCGACATAACCATCCATGTTTTGGTTACAGACTGTCGATTCGGGTGTACTTAATAAGCTATTCAATGCCCTATCATCTTTGATCGATAAAGTTTACACAATTAGCATAGCATAAATATTTTTAGATCAACGTTGTCTTTTCTTAATACTGCCTTTTATTTTTTGCTGGTTTTGAAAAGGAATAACAATGATAGCCTTGGGATATAGGAAAACATTACCTTCTAGGAAAGTAAAAATAAGATTTGGAAGATGTTTAGTTTCAAAGCTTTTATTGTAATGGAATTTCACAATTTTAGAAGTAAGTAGGTAATTTAATGCGGAAGTGTAAATAGTGGGTGTCGTAAAGGCGAATAAGGGACCACCTAATGGATGGGCAGCAGCATCCTTAGCTCAACAGTATTTTTGCGATCACCAATCCACCTGCCAAGCGTGGTCATTTCGATAATATGAGGGATATTGCCGTAATTTTAAAGGATACGGGCTGGCCAAGGTCTGTTAAAGCGGATGCCCATGTTGTTCAACACTGGACGTAAAAGAGGATGATAAAGTAAAAAAAAAGTAAAAGTGTCTCAGAAGGAAATACCGTCAAAACTGTGCCACAAGCGCAGTCTCAAAGAGCAAATACTTGTACCAGCTCTAAAAATAAACTCTCCAAATTGTCTCAACTTAATAAACGCGAATAACTCCGTGTACTTAATGGTAATGTTGAAGGAAGGAATGTATAGCTATGTTACTCCTCGTTAAGCCCAATTGACTATAGCTGTAAAATGAAGGTGAACCGGCTGCAAAGTGGAACGGCAAGTAAATGCCAACGCGTCCATCAACGTAAATGAGATCCAACGAATCTTAAGGAAATTCCAACCAGTAATTAGTGAGCGCTAATGATCAGTTAGAAATTGATCCCTAGTTCATTCATTAGCTGTTGGTAGTTAAAGAATTTTTTACGTATATTTTTAGAATATTAATTATAATTGACGATGGTTAGGTACTATAAATGGATTTAATGATATTCAACGTAGTAAAAACGCAGGGTTTAGTTAAAATCGGTTTTCAAGATAAGCGTTGCTTCGTGTGGTCTTTGCCATAAACCTATTATAAAGTTCTAATGAGTGAAACTAATATTAGATACTATTGCTTGCCTAATTGAAGCAAGTAGCAAAATATGAATAATTCCAAAAAAATTGGTTTGTGTCCATTGCGGGAGAAATACAATTTAAAAACCCAGTCGAAATAAAATGAAAAATTACAAACATATTTTCATAGACTTAATCACAACACTTGGGAATAATTCATTTCATTGTTTGTTATTTTTCTTTTAAGCAGATTAAGTTTTACTTACCTACCTATGTTTCCAAATTTATCTTAAAGTGTTTTATTTTCTCAGTAAAATGCATGCAACATAAATATAAATAGTATAAATAGTTAAGCTAAATGCAAAGTTTGAATTCTTTTGTTACAATCAAAAGTTCAATTGCTTCCAATGAAAAACTTCTACGTAAGTAAATGTAAGAAAGTAGGTACTGCAACAAATGCTTTTTCTTTAATCTCGATTTGGCTGAAACTAGCAAAACTCGAATGAAATGTGAAATTTTATTGGAATTTATATAAGCTTTTCCGAACCATTTTCTATGTCCGTATCATTGGATGAGGAAAATCATCTCTGTAAAGACATAAGTCAAAGTATTGCGTTACCTGGAGAGTAAATTACGAAACGATATTACATATTATTATACAGGTTTATTTTTAAAACACCAACAACCTTTTGGGGAATAGAAGTACTCATGATTATGATCAACTTTTACTATGGGACCAACCCTGAAATCAACTGTTCCATACATTTATGTTTACTTACCTCGACAAAATGTATGGAACAGTTGATTTTATTTTCGCGATTTCAGGGTTGGTCCCATAGTAAAAGTTGTTTACAATTTTCAGTACTTTCACCCTCTAAAAGGTTATTGGTGTTTTAAAAATAACCCTGTATATCACATAATTATGACTTCGATAAGTGTCCTGATAATGAAATTCTAGAGACTTGCGAACTGTCTTGCCAATATATTGACAGGTGCACAAAATTCCTCTATGAACCAATAGTCATAATTTCTCAATGCCCTGCCAGTGACCGCCTTGGGCCGAAGTCCAAGTCTCATAAGGAGCGCTCTCTTGCTCATTCGTTTGTAGATTTAAAACTATTTAAAAATGATGAATCGCTGTTCGATTTTATGCCTAGTGCAGTAAAAAAACCTTTGTGGCTAACTTCATACGTCCGTCATAAAAATAGCCATAGAAAAGCCATAGTCATAGCAAAAAATATATAATCATTATTAATCAATAGTTATTATAAATATTTGTAAATAAAAATGTTGTTATTTATAAAACGTAAACACATTATAAAACGTAGTTGTATTTACTTACTGCTAACATAGCAAGTATAAATACAACTACTTTTTATTCACTCCACTAAATCAAACGAGTCCAAAACAATATTATTAAAAAATAGCTTACAAACTACTGTATTGAAAAATAGTATGAAAAGCACTGCCGAGGAAAAGTTCTACATGAAACGTTCGTTGTTTGTTTAAATGTTTAGCTATTATATGAAACGCATTTTAAAAGTTAAAAACGTTTTTCTTCTATTTATTCTAATATATAAAGCTAAAGAGATTGTTTGTTTGCTTGAAAGCGCTAATGTTAAAAACTGCAGTCCGATTTAAGAAATTATTTCAGTCCTAGATAGTCTATTTATATAGGAAGGCTATATTATGCTATATTTCATGAAGTATGAAGTCCCTACGGGAACGGGAGTTACCGTAGCGGGTTAAGCAGCTAGTCATCATCATCATCAGCCCGTATAAATAACGTCTACTGCTGAACATGAGCCTCCTCCTGAGGTAGCGGATTTCCATAGTCACCACGCTTGGAAGGCGGGTTGGTGACCGCAGTATTATATTGTAACACACAAGGAATCTCTGCTGCCCGTTCATTGATATACGATTATTATAGATGATGTTATAACAATCGCGACCAAGGGCTTAAAGTACTTTCCGAGGTACGGAGGGTACCTAGTCCCTCAACCAACCAGACCCGGAAAGAAATCTTAGAATTCCCACAAAGATTTCTTGTCCGGTGTGGGGATCGAACCTCCGAGAGTTAAAGCAAGTCAATTACCGCTATGCTGCGGAGGTTGTGGCCGCGATAGCACGAACTGGCAAGGTTGCAGGGTTGCAGGCCGCTAGCGATCGTTCCCGCTGGAAATCGATGGGGGAGGCCTATGTTCCGCAGTGGACTACAACAGGCTGATGATGATGATGATGATGATGAAATATCCCTGATATATGAAGAATAAGGATGTGAAGAACTTATTACTTATAGACAGTTGACCACAAAATATTAAAAAAAATATTTTTCGCAATGCCTGTACATTTACATAAGGCCAATGCAATCAGTGGCGATCGAGAATGTTGGTTTCAGATTGGCGGAACCCAATTAGGGTAGGCTTTACCTGACATTTCCAGGACCCTACTTTTCTTTCGTGGTGAGTTGGGGTACTTTGGTCGAGTGACATTAACCCTGCCCATAGATCCGGTACTATGTAAATGCCATTTTAACATAATGATTTGCATTATCACTACATAGTATAAAACAAAGTCGCTTTCTCTATCTCTATATCCCTATATCCCTTTGTATGATAAAATCTTTAAAACTACGCAACGGATTTTGATGCGGTTTTTTTAATAGATAGAGAGATTCAAGAGGAAGGTTTATATGTATAATACATCAGCATTGTACCCGTGCGGAGCCGGGGCGGATCGCTAGTGTGTCTATATATCTCAATTTATTATTAAGAATTAACTTAATTTATTTATTTATGTACACACACAAGATACAAAAAAAGAAGCAACTAAGTAACTTAAGTATTTTTTTCTCAAATAACATTGTTTTTTGTTGTGAAATCTATTTATACTTAGGTATACGTATGTCTTTACTAATATATAGAAGTATGACGAGTTTGTTTGTTTTCTTAAACACGCTATTCTCAGGAACTACTGTCCGATATGAAAAATTCTTTCATTTTTAATTTCAGCCCATTTGTCGAGGAAGGCTATAGGTTATATATTATTTTGACGTTCCCATGGAAACTGGAGCTAGGCGAGTGAAATCGCGCGCGGTAAGCTAGATAATCTTCTTATATATAAAATTCTCATGTCACAATGTTAGTTACCATACTCCTCCGAAATGGCTTGACCGATTTTTATCAAATTTTATAGTAGGGTAGGGGTAGGGTAGGGGAAGGACACCGCGTAAACGAAGTCTCGCCAGTTTATTTTATACAAAAGTTTAGGTCTTTGATTTATCGATTGAAGCAGTACGAAGTCTGCCGGGTCAGCTAGTAATATATAAAGCTGAAGAGGTTGTTTATTTGCTTGAACGCGCTAATCGTAAGAAATACTGTTCCATTTGAAAAAATCTTTCAACGTTAGAACTTGTTAGCCCATTTATCGAGGAAGGCTATAGGGTATATTTAACTTACGGAAATAGAAATTACGCGCGGGAAACTAGTCTATACTTATATTATAAAGAGGAAATACTTGATTGTTTGTTTGTTTGTATTGAATAAGCTCCGAAACTACTGGACCGATTTGAAAAATTCTTTGGAAAACACCGTTGGAAAGCTACGCTATCCCCGGATGACATAGGCTATATTTAATTATGAAGTTCTCACGAACTGGAGATACGCGGGTGAAACAGCGCGCGCGGGAAGCTAGTATTAATATAAGCCTAGTACCTTTTCTAGTTCTAGCTGAAAAACTGCCAACGCAAAAAACATGTGTTACGAGTATGTTAGTAAGTATAGTGTAAGAATGTGTGTAGGCTTAGCAATATAATGATGTAGTTTTTCATTCTCTGTGACCGAGCTGCAAAACGTGTCGCTTATAAAAGAAGACACGAACACTTCAAACACTTTTGCAAGACAATACACTTTCATCTTCACAAATTGCGAGCCCTTTTAGAAATATATAAACTAAATAAAACGCTTTTCGATGCCTTATTTAAATATTATGTGTAACAACTTATTCGTTTCATAAAGAATGTGAATCCGATTTTTTTCTTCTTACTAATGATATGTTTAGCATACGTACATCAACTTTTTGGTGTTTTTTTGTAGTTGTTATATTGCTATTATCTTATACTAATATATAAAGCTGAAGAGATTGCTTGCTTGAACGCGCTAATCTCAGAAACTACTGGCCTGATTCGAAAAATTATTTCCGTGTTAGATAGCCCATTTATCGAGGAAGGCTATTGGCTATATTTCATTATAAGGTTTCCCACGGGAACGGGAGTTACGCGGTTGAAACCGCGTGCAGGTAGTTTATTATAATAGTACTAAGAATGCCCAAAAAATATAATTCTTCTTCTTTGTCGGTATCACTCTTGACAGAGTGTTCGTGGTGTTGGTGGCAAGCTTGAAAACATGCCGGCACTCTTCTCTAGTAGCCGCCTTCCTAGTGCATTCATGTAGTGATGATGAGCCATTTACTATTATTATTATCTGGTCAGTCCACCCAAAAAGTGACTTGTAGTCCCTGGACCACAAGTCGCTTAATAGCCAGCTCCCCTCGTCATCATCATGTCTAATGGAAGATTTAATTGTACCCATATGAAATATCATCGTTACCTTCATAAATTCCGAATAACATATTAATATCCGATTCCAATTCCATTTCAAAATAATGATATAAGTCGAGAGCCAATCATGTATCATTTATTTACGCAGAGCCATTACAATAAATTCTCATTATGCATAAACACAATTGTTTGTTTAGCAATAGAATGTTCATATTGGTGTTTCAAAACAAATTTCAATTTGAAATAAAGTTTTGTGCAAATTTAATAAATCGACTGAACAATAATACCCACCTTCTTCGTTTCAATCGTTTCTCAGAAACAGTTACCTACTAGTATACTTATTTGACCCTCGAAGTTAGACCCTTTGAAGATGGACGCTACTTGCGTTGACACTCTAGCGCCGGTTTATTTTTCCTGGTATAACCCACTGCCTCAGCGGTTTAATCATCGATAAGCTTAATTCTTTCCCGCCCCCGGTATAAAAGGTATAACAAAGACTATTTTTGGTTATACTGTTGTCATTGTTGGACCACAATGCGCAATGGGTCAATCTAAATGTCTTCCCTAGCGTTTTGCATTAATATAATGATTTTAGATATAAAATTGCTTTAGAAAGAAAGGAAATGCGTTGTCAAAATAGATAGGCATGGTGTGTCAAATAGACAAAGAAAAGTAAACTATATTTTTATAAAAAACTAACAATAAATAATACAGTATCAAACTAAAAGTTCAGCCTTATGTTACAATTAAAATTTAGTAGCGCTGACTTTGAACCTCAGTCTTCTCTTCTTCTTAACTCTTGCTAAGACGTCATTCCTATATATGTTAAATTGTAGCTAGGCTCTTGGAGTTCCACATCATATGTTCCAGATCTTCAATTTTTATACGTCAACAGAGAGTGCTCATCAGGCTGAACAACTCTTGCTAAGACGTCATTCCTACATATGTTATAGTGTAGCTGGGCTCTTGGAGTTCCACAGCAAGTGTTCCAGATCTTCAATTTTTATACGTCAACAGAGAGTGCTCATCAGGCTGAACAACTCTTGCTAAGACGTTATTCCTATATATGTTATAGTGTAGCTGGGCTCTTGGAGTTCCACAGCAAGTGTTCCAAATCTTCAATTTTATACGTCAACAGAGAGTGCTTATCAGGCTGAACAACTTTTGCTAAGACGTCATTCCTATATATGTTATAGTGTAGCTGGGCTCTTGGAGTTCCAAATCAGGTGTTCCAGATCTTCCATTTTTATACGTCAACAGAGAGTGCTCATCAGGCTGAACCACTTTTGCTAAGACGTCATTCCTATATATGCTATAGTGTAGCTGGGCTCTTGGAGTTCCACATCAGGTGTTCCAGATCTTCAAATTTATTGTCTCAGCAGAAAATGCTCATCACGTGGAACAATTTTTGCTATGGTATTATTTTGTATCTCTTATAGTTTAGCTGGTCAGTTGCGGTTCTGCATCAGGTGTTCAAGTTTCCAAGATAAATTATAGCCTATATGTTGCACAGACTTAATACCAATACAAAAAATCATTCATATCCGTCCAGTAGTTCCGAAGATTAGCGTGTACAAACAAACAGACAAACAGATAAACAGACAAACAGACAGTTTTTTTTGGATTCATGCTGTTTCTTAACCCCCCTCAATTTTTTTTTTTAATATATATTTATTAATGTACAGACACAGTTTTTTTACTATTTTATTATATGTATATAGATAATTTAAACCAAACTCGAAAAGTGTATTCGTTCAAAGTATTCGCACGACATCATGTGGAATTTTTATAAAGAGTCTCGTATAATTGCGTGCATACTTGCTACGGGGACTTAAAGCGACCCTAAGTTTGCATACTTTGTTTTACGTAACAATTTACTCTCATTACACAAAATATTAGGTGCTCAAATTTTTTGTTAATCAAGTCGAAGAACATCAAATTTTAAGGATTACAATGAATTACAATTTATTCAAATTTTTACTTCTAAGTTAACTATTTAACAACCTCTGTGACCTAGTGGTATAAGTGTAAAAGGATGTGGGATCGATTCGCCTTACAAAAGGTATATGTATAAAATCCACAAAAAAGGGTTTGGTTAATATAAAATAAAATAAAAAAGTTTTTATTCACGTAAACCTATTACAGGTATTTGTAAATAGTCAAAACATATTTTGGCTTATCAATTTACTGTGTTAAATTAATTTAGTTTATTTGATTATTGCTGCTTATATAGCTAAATCTGTCAGGTATGAAAATACAATATTATTTTATATCTATGATTAAATAGTCTAAGTTCTGTCCTTTGAGTATGTTATTATTTAGACGGACCATAAGTATGTCGACGAACGCGCTTTAGTGCTACCACCGGATCCAAAACGCCCCAGCTGAGAAGACCCGGCGAAACAAACTCAGTGGTGTTACTCTACTGCCGGTTTCAGTGCGGAATAAGTGATTATCTTCCGTGCCTCGGCACGTTTAGTCTTTGGTCCTGATGATTATAATAGCATCTATGTCAATTGTTGGTAAGGAAATGAGCAGCAGCATTTATAAATGTTTCTGAGATGAGATCATCTCAGAATCATTTATAAATGGCAGATGCCTGCCAAGTGAGACATAATATGGTAACAGCTCCTCATAATATGAAAAAAAAAACTTTGAAGTGCTGTGACACAACGCCATAACAAACGCAATGCGCCGCGGTCACCGCCTTGCTGCAAAATTTCATCGGAAACTTCACCTGCCGTACTTTTTGTGACGTTGACTTTTAATAATAGTTAGAGCTCTAGAGATTGTTTTAAAACAGACTTCCTATATTGTAGATAAAAAACTGTAGCGTGAATTTAAAATAAGTGTGTGCAGTGACACTTATTTTCAAATAAATGCCAGCGGTGTTAATAAACGAGCTGAATGTCAGTGGGTGACAATCGCTGATTACTATCTTCAAATTGCTTTAAACTGTATTTATATACGTTTGCTGCAGTTTTGATCGGTGGTTTTATTTACGTTCTGGTATTTTGTTGCTGGAATACAAATATATTATGTTTTTTTTCGAGCGGAGATGTGTAGTCAAGATTCTGCAAGACATCTTCAGTCATCATAACGTCCACTACAGAAAATGGACCTTCCCCAAAGGTGTGCCCGTAGTCAGGACGAGTGGCAGCCGGGTTGGCGACCGCAGTATGATGTAAATATATATATATATACACATAGGTAAATGCTGCTCGTTCCTTTGTATACGGCTAAAGTTTTATTTCAGGACTGGTTAATGATAGTTCCTGAGTTGTAAACTTGTATGCGTTATGTCTGTGCGTGTGTAAGGTAACTCGAGACACTTGCTCCCCAACTTATTTCCCTAGGGGTACAGTTCTCGCATTTGAAAGTAAATATAGTTATAAATACTACTACGAATTTCTTTGATATTCCAAGTCACAAAAGGAACATTTTATAAGGCTTCCTGTTCTTTGCTTTAACTATTATTCGAAAATGCAAATTTTATTTGAATGTTCTTTTGCTATTTAGTAGTATTTATTAAAATTGATTGGATATATTTAGACTGATGACTCCACATTGGTCGGTCGGGCGTGCTCTACGAGCGTGTGTCATATGAAGTTGACGGCGGCGGCGGGGCAGGAAAGCGGAAGACGGGGTCGCGAGCCCGGCTCGAAAGTTCGTCGCGCCACGAACGCACGCGCAATGTGGGGTCAGTCTTAGGTATTGCTATATAAGCCGCGCCAATAAAGAAACGAATCTAAAATGGCGTCCCTGAATGTCACTGACAGATGATAGGGTCAGCAAATAAAAAGAAAGATAGAAAGAAAGTTTGTTTATTGTATATGTAGGTAAAATACAATTGTTAGTTTTATGTGTTGAAATGTGTAACGTATACAAAAAGATACATAATCTTTCATAAAAATTAGAACTGTTTATTTGCTTACTTTTCTTTAGCATTTTTTACCTTAACCGCTCGCAAGTAAGTCGTTTTTTTCCGTTAGCTTTCTTTACGGATTTCTTTTTGCATGCAGTACGCGTCGTGTGTGACTAAGATATCAACAGTTTAGAGTGAGAGCGCATGATTGCCGCTGCCATTTTAGATTCGTTTCTTTATTGGCGCAGGTTATACACAAAATGCGAAAACGCGGACGTTTGTAACTATAATTACTTTCTACAGCTGTAAATTCCGATTGTACTTAGCTGCCAAGTTTATGAGCTACATTAAACTACTTTTATTTCACGAACATTACGACATCTCTGTGTTTAAATATGCTTTCTCTTACATTAGTCCTGTATTTAAAAGCTACTTCAACAAATAGTATCCAAAACTATATTTATGAATCTACATTTTCGCATGTTCTATAACTATGTACCTACAGATAATTTACTTAGGTACTACCTATTTATATCATGTTTTCTAAGTTTTGAACATTTTACGGAAATGCTAAGCGCTAAGCGCACTTAGTTAAAAAACTGGGTCAGGATAGTTATGGGATATTGCCGAAATCACCATGCTTGGCAGGCTGATTGCGGTGATCACAGTAAGGTGCTTCAGCTGTATGTGATTAAAAATAATATACGTATACCTACTATATATATACGTATAAAACTGAACACATTAACGGGTAGAGTATCTACATACTTTTATTACTAACTAATAGAAAACCGCAAACGTAAACGTTAGAGCCAAGTTTGATTGATCTATATACGAGTGGACACCTCGAAGGCCTTGCCAACTTAACATTCAAGATCTAGATACACACCATTATTACCATACCTGAAAACAATTCGACCTTGGCCCTGTTTCAGGTGATTATTAAGACGAATAAACTACGCATTATTTACAGCTAGTAAATTAATGTATGTACACGATTAATCACGGTTATCTTAAACTAGCTTCTGCACGCGGCTTCACCCGCATAACTCCCATTCTTGTAGGAATGTCATAGTTAAATGTATAGCCTTCCTTAACAAGCTTAAGCCTTAAGCTGTCTAACACTGAAATAATTTTCCGAATCGGTTCAGAATTTCCTGCGATTAGCGCGTTCAAGTAAACAAAGTCTTCAACTTTACCTATATATACCTAAGTGTAGATTAAAAAGTTACTTATATAGTTGACTTGTTTGTCATAGAGAAAAGTTATGCCACATAGGTATTCTATAGCAACTAACTAAGTACTTTTTCAGATATGAGTTGTTAAAGAAAATTGTAAGACAAGATTTCTGTACAATATTTACCGAAATGTGTTTAAGTTAAAAGTTAAAATAGTTATGAAATAAAGAAAGAAAAACTATGGAAAAATATTTATGGAACACACGAAGCAAATAGAAAATAGTAATTAAAATCATTTAAAAAAATCTGAACGCAGACCGTTCGCGCGCCGGCGCGTGGCGGCGCGCTGCGGCCGTAGGTTCGCCAGTAGTGACCTACCTCCAGCGAAGAGACAATAAGCTAATACATAAATGTATATCAAGTATACGTGGTTATTACATGAAGCACGATAATATAATATTTTAAACGTATTACAATTCAGCACTATCATGTGCACCGGAAACAGAAATAACATGATGGATATACGTCGACCAGTAGTAGTATCTAGTGCATCGACGCATCAATGGATAATAAAGGTCGCTCTAGGCGAGTCCAACAAATTTCTAAGTATACGGTGATCAATTAGAGTTATACTAGGGGCAAAGGATATTTGATTCTGACGTCAATGCAACACCTGACTTTGCTATAAAATTGTTTACGATATTTTATAATTGACTAGCTTCCGCGCGCGGTTTCACCCGCGTAATTCCCGTTCCCGTAGAAACTTAAAAAAAAATATAGCTTATAGCTTCCTCAATAAATGGGCTATCTAACACTGAAATAATTTTTCAAATCGGACCAGTAGTGGCTGAGCTTAGCGCGTTCAAGCAAACAAACTCTTCAGCTTTATGGCAAATAACTCATTATTAGGTACAATTTTTTTGCGTTTTATACTCGTGATAATTTCTCAACGAAATGTCCGATTGGAATAAAACAAAAAGTATTTTACTCCTACATAAATACCCTTGATAACATAATTTTTAATTTGGATAAGGATTAATATTACGATATACATTTAACGTAGTTTCTTTCTTCAGACGATTTAATATTTTTTTATAAACATAAAAGCGGTAATTGTGACTAAACTATGATAGTTAGATATATGCTCTGGCGGGCTTTTTTGTAGATCTTAATAAGACCTACAAACCCGTAGTACATCATTTTGTTCTATTGTCAATAGTTTTTGCAGCGCACGCATAAATAGGTTTTCGCTTTTACACCTTGGGTTACAAAATCGCAATTTTCTTACGGATCCCTAACTTTTTTGAAAATAAAATATAGCCTATAACCTCCCTCGATAAATGGACTATCCAACACTGAAAGAATTTTTGAAATAGGACCAGTAGTTCCTGAGATTAGCGCGTTCAAACAAACAAACAAACAAACTCTGCAGCTTTATAATATTAGTACAGCTTTATAATATTAGTATAGAATCTATACTAATATTATAAAGCTGTACTAAGGCGTTGCAAGCGGCTGTTTTAATATCTATACTATAGATATTAAAACAGCCGCTTGCAACGCCTTGTGAATAGCGCGCGTTGACCCGGCATTATGAAGTAAATTTTATGAATATAACACGACCAAGTGTTTTCGTAGTTAAAATTAATTATGTCGATGCTCATTTATTTTAGAGTAGGTAGTAGCAGGATACGTTACAACCAGAACTTATTATCGAATACTCAAATAGGTCCTACATTTAGTAATAGTATGCCGTTTACGATCGATAAAAAATACAAAAACATACTGTAACTTTGAGTAATATCTCCATTTATCAGAAAAAATAATATCATAAATGACTATGTAGTCCATATATTTATAAACGTAATCATATCGAAAGGAAGTAATTGTTACCATTCCTAATCCGGAGGAAATAAGTCCTCAACATTTTTTC
Organism: Nycteola revayana; assembly: GCA_947037095.2. Classification (NCBI taxonomy): domain Eukaryota; kingdom Metazoa; phylum Arthropoda; class Insecta; order Lepidoptera; family Nolidae; genus Nycteola; species Nycteola revayana. Next base: position 8,446,869 of record OX344845.2, on the reverse strand, counting down.
ATACATAAAAACATGAATTATAGTCATGGTGATTTTTTTTTATTTACGGCCAATAATATAACCCGCGACCGAAGGCCTAAATAAGATATCAGTGCCAGATGTCAAATAATAAAAAAACGTTTATGGTATAAACCACAAACTTTTTTTTTAAATTATTGATCATTACCCAAAAATACGAAATTATTTTTAACTTTTTTATATTGTTTGAACAGAATATAAAATAAGGAAATAAAATGCCTGCCTGTGTTTAGTCAGAACGATAAATTAAATACATATGTACCTACTAGATGAATAATAGTATTATAATAATAATCATTTGTTTTAATAATAAAACTGGAGTAAGAGCCTTGATTATAGAGTTAAAGTCCATTAAGGCCTTTTTACATAAATAAAATATTAGCAATACGTTCATCTGATAATAATTTACTTAAAGTTTCTAAATTATTAAGTATTTTATTTCGGGCTCTGCCTGGATGAAAGGTGATCGAAAAACACTGTAGGTAGAGGTGACAGAATATAACCATGGCGTGATATTCAAAGCGGACCCAAGAAAAACATGCGGTCCCTACAAGTTTATTCAGTCACGATACCAACTGAAATCTAAGTACGAATCGGAAGATAAAATCTATTATAGGAGAAGTCCTTTAAAAGATTTTATCTCCCGATTACAGTTAGTATACTTAAACTGATACAATAGGTACTCAAAAATACAAAAGTCTTTCAGAAAACGTGCCAAATGAAATAAATGGAATATTTATTCCATTCGGCACGTTTTCTGAAAGACTTCCATCGTTGTAGTCAGCCCATATCTCTTCCCGAATGACATTTTGCCTAAGTCACCACACTTCGGTCCACAGGCGGGTTGGTGACTGCAGTGTTCTGGAGTGTAAACTGGGTGCTAAACACCCAGTATGACTTTTGTTAATAGGTATACCAACACGAAACGACACTTAGGCTAATCACATATATGGCATGCGCCTTCATCGTGTGTATGAACGACGCGTCAATCTTCCGACCCAGTCGCCCGCTACCCCCGCCGTCGTCCGCATAAAACATATGCTCAAAGAGCGCGCATGCCCAATGTGGGGTCAGCCTTACTGAATAACATAATCATGCTCTAATGAGCATGATTATGTTATTCATGTTGTCGGACTTTAATAAGTCCGAATAACCGTCGGTGATTGTGGGAAACCGCGTAAGTGACAAGAGCTAATGAGGTTGAAGATCTAATGTAACAAATTGATATTTAGCCCTTTACTACACAAATAAAGAAAATAATTCTTGACGGACGAAATTACACCTTACAGGCAAGTCGCGGTTTTATTACACTATCACCGACAAAATAGAGTTGTTCATTTTATACTTTCTGATAAAAAGAACTTTGAACGTTACCAACGTGTAAATGAAGCAAAGAGCACTGATTTTCAGATAAATGCTTTGACCTGCAGTATTCTTATTGAGACCAAATCGAATTAACACTGTCTTAATTAAACTTAGTTCTTTGAATATGGAATATCGTATAAAGCTCTGTCACAGTAATGTCAAAAATTAGATTATCTAATTATCTTCGAATCGGATAATCCTACATTTTAATGAAAGCTCTTTGGAGACTTCAATCTTGTTCATTATCGAACTAGAATTTATTTCTGATTTTAAGTGATTTATAAAACTTAAGTGCAATTTCTTTAAATATTAGGTATCGATTGATTTATAAGATTAAAGTCATTTAAAGTCTTAAGTCGAGAATTAAGATAACAAGAATAGAAATACTTGTCTGATTTGAAAATTTCTTTCAGTGTTAGAGTCCCTTTATCGACAAAGCCTATAGGTTATATTTTATGGAATGGAACCGGGAAACTAGTAGTTCAACAACTTTTTTATTTCATATTGATATTTTATACGCTTGTCTTGACAGGCATACTATTAGGCCCTTTTAAGTTAAACCTACTCTAGGTGTTTTGTAAAGTAGCCTTTAAATAGTTTTGTTTATTCATATTCAAAAAATAAACTTAAGGTTGAATGTTCTAATTTTAAGTAATTAACATTAACATAATATTATCAATTTATATGGTTTTATAACTATAAACTGTGTAAGATCGCTTACAGGAGGCTTAAATATATATAATATCTTATACTATTTTGTGATTTTTGTGCAACCAAGGCCGGATTTAAGGGATGGATGCAATGGGTGCCCATCCAGGGCAACTGCCCCGGGGCCTCCACAATAGGGCGGCTCCCACAATAGAGGGGCCCTCACAACAGAGATTTATAGTTTATATTTTTATACTTTTTTTTTCGGTGTTGACCTTTACATACTTGATGTACTTGATGTTACATGATTAATGTAACAGTTCTTAAAAATTGTAATAAAGGTTATTCATATGTACTTATTCACTTCAATTAGACGATCAGTAAAGTATTAGATTTCAAATCGTCTTGAAAAGTAGGTACATACCTACATCGAATTTTCTACACATTTAGAGGGAAACTATTTGTGGCCAGGGGGCCTCTTCTCCTTTGGTGCCCGGGGGCCTCCAGACTTCTAAATCCGGCCCTGGGTTCAACTGTCGTAGAATAGCTCAATTGGCTTATTAGATTATTGACAATAGCAGATAATTGTTCTGTATACTTAGGTATACTCAGATAACTGCATTGATTCACTACTGTGGCTTCTCTGTAATCTTTTAGTAATTGATACCTCCGATGAGTCCGATTTAATTGAAAAACCTGCTGTCGCCCTGGATTTAATTTGCTTTGGGGTATAATATATGTACCTATATTAAGTGCAACATTTTGAAAAGTAATAGTTTGAGCTTAAATCTAACCCAATGGAAAATTATGGAAAATGAATCAAAATTCGTGATTCATTACATATCAAACGCGACAACAGATATTGCTACTAAACCACTACTTTGTATTAGAAAATAACGTAATGGATACTAAATCCATAACTTCATCAATAAGTAAAATACCAACGAATTTATGAAGTTACTGAATATATATTTTAGGTTTTGCGTTTTTTGGTTTAGTTATTTTACACTCGGTAATTATCGCTTGACTATGCGACAACCTACGGAGGATGCGTAGCGTAGCGGTATTTGGCTCACATTAAATCTCAGAGGTCGTAGGTTCAATCCCCACTCCGCACAAGAAATCTTAGTTAATATATAAGATTTCTTTCCGGGTCTAGTTGGCTGAGAGATTACCCTCCGTGCCTCGGAAAGCTAGTTAAGCCGTTGGTCCCGATTGTTATAACATCATTAATAACAATTTTATACCAGGAAACGGGCTGCAGCGTTTCCTTGTATGTTACAACATAACACTGCGGTCACCAACCCGCCTGCCAAGCGTGGTTACTATGGCAAAAGCTCTCCTTCTGGAGGAGGCCCCTGTTCAGCAGTGGACGTTGTACTTACGGGCTGATGATAAAAGAATGTGAAAACCTCTACATCCTAGTTGCGTAAAACTGCAACCAAAAGCAAAACGGCATGTTGAAAGACTTAATTTTACGTATTTATTTAATTTGATGTATAATTTTAAATAAAAATGTAACCAAAATCAATAATTTTATACTTCCTTAATGCATATACTATATAAACAAACACATATACTATTCTTTGTTATATTGTTTGTTTGTTTAATGATGAATGATACTAAGCAAAAACTTAATTTTACCTAAAATTTCATTTCATACTCTCAGTTTGCAACTTATCTTAAGATGTAATATCCGCACTTAGGTATTTAACGTAATATTAACTTTTTTCATTAATTACTAAAATTTAAGTAATAAGTAAATGCAGTAGTAGACCTTTATAATTTCAATACTATGCTATCAGTATAAAACAAATGCAATAGGATTCACAAGGCCTTTTCCAAGATTTTGGCTTTATTATGATTAAACATAAGTATTACAAAATAAATAATGTATTAATTTAATATACAAAAAAGCTATGTGTGCCTTTTAATATCTAAAATGCGATCTTAATTTGCATTTCCAATCATCGGGCCCATTAATTAACTTTATAGACATTATTATAAGGTAGCAATATCGTAATTTAACTTATATTGGCTTCAGGTCTATTTTTATCATTCATTTTTATATTAAACTACCTGATCCGACAGACGTTATCCTGTCTTAACTAAACCTCTGTATCAAATTGAACTTTTAATATTATGCGTGAAAGCTCTGAATTAACCGTGATGTGCTCTAAGAGCAGCACGCGGTAATATAACAATAAAAAAGTTTACATTGTCAAAAGTGCTAAGGTTAGGGAACATTTATTAAGGTGGTTAAGTATTCTTCAATTGTCAATTTTTTTTGCAATTTTCATATTATTTTCTTTCATTAGAACCTGCTCATGACAATAACAAACACAACAACAACAAAAATATCGCAATCGGTCCAGTTGTTCACGCGTAATGCCGTGACCAAGGGAAATACTATCACTTTTGATAGAGCGGTCGTGGTCATCATTGTAGGCATCGTTAAATGTGTCACTCCCGTGACACATTTGACGGCTCGCCTTCATTCCTCAGTGACGGTTGCTCGTCAAGCGCACTCGTGCAAGTGGCCGTCCATTGCCGCTTTTATTTGGTCCGTCCGCCTCATGGGAGACGTTCCTCGCATTCGGGTACCTTCAGGTGGTGCAGGGCAGAGTGGAACTCTGCCCTGCATCACCAGTCACTCTATGGATACATCTCCACGTAGAGAAACGTGCCCAAAAAAGGTGAGAATGCTAGCTTGGACGATGGAGGACAGACGCTGCTTGATTCTTGGAGTCTGGAGGCGTTGGTGCGGTATTCAGTCCACTATACTCCAAGCATTCTTTCCTCTTTCTCTCACTTTCCCGTAGGATCCACGGCGGATCAGCGGCGAGGCGTAGAGAAATATAGAAAATAAACTTTATGTATAGCAGTAAATTCTTCATAGTTGTGCGTTGTACGAATTTTTCATGATTTTTCATGTTGTAAGAAATCATAAAAATATACCTGTACCTACCATTACAATTCACACACTTTTATGATATTAACAGCTCCAGAAAACATGAATGCATTCAATTAATTTACGGGTTTAAGTGAGTTTAATTCGTGCATAAAACATAATTCAGCCACGTTTCAAAATACGTTGCCTTTATATAAAGTCAACCGACTGAAAAGTGCAGTGGATTTTCATACGTATACAAGTAACGGTGTTACAAAACGAAATAACGTTTATTAAATAAAATAATCGCATACGAAATGTTGGGGCCTTGGGGAATATGAGTCAAAATAATTATACTAAGAATCTCGTCCCGTGCGTCGTTGCGTCGCTCGACCATAGGTAATGCGACACGATGTTAGATGAAAATGTTTGCACAGGAAATAAGCATACCCATAAAATGCATATTAGCACAAATTTAGAATAGGTTTTAGGAGGTTTAGGAAAATCAACAGCTTAAAATTTAGTATAGGTAGGTACATAATAATATGTTAGATAAATTTACCGTAAGCAAATAGGAACGAAGATTAAAAAAAAATACATAGTCCGTCGTCAGTTAGATTACTAAAAAATATTGGAGGCGTATTTTTTTATTTATCAAATCAATCAATCAACAACAAACTATAAAGTTCAGGAGAAGGAGGCTTGTGACGTCACTACTAGTTAAAATTGTTCCTAGAAGTGACGACACACAACATCAAAGACCTTTTCTATCAAAAATTTAAAATTTAAAATAAGTAGTGTTTTTTTTCTTTTAACTTAAATTATTGTAGTATTTCTTACATAGACCATTTTAAATAACGGAAACACAATTGTATTCACTTCGAGCTTGTTTATTACATCAGATATTGTTTTAAAGGACATCTGAGTTGAGTCCGATCTCAAATAAGGTTGATTCTGAGATGAGATTTGCAAGCTGATTTACTTGAAGATTGCGCCTAACTGCATTTGTTAGATGATGTCGCCGACTCTATTTATATTTTTAAGTAAAAAGTTCAGTTGAAACATTGGTTTTAGGTTAAGTAGTTTTGGAATGTTGAAAGTGAAAGTAATTATTAGCGAATGATTGGGCAATTTCTCATGCCAAACCTCAAAAGCTCATGTAAAAATAACAAATGACATTTTTGAATAAGGCTAAGAATTATTATAAATAATAATTAAATAGAATGATTAACAACAATAATTATTGTAAAAATATTACAAACAAACAAAGATATTATTAAATGTCTTACCTTCATTGGCTTATACATATTTAGCGTAACCTATACTAATATATAAAATTGCACACCACCGAGACTTAAAGCGAGTCAAATACCGCTACGCTATAGCGGTATTTGACTCGCTTTAAGTCTCGGAGGTCGTGGGTTCGATCCCCTCACCGGACAAAAATCTTTGAGTAAATTTTAAGATTTCTTTCAGGGACTGGTTGGTTGAGGGACTTCTCTCCGTGCCTCGGAAAGCATGTTAAGCCGTTGGTCCCGATTGTTATAACATCATCTACCTATAACAAGCGTATACCTGGGAACGGGCAGCAGCGTTTCCCTGTGTATTACAACATAATACTGCGGTATGGCAAAACTCTCCCTCGGGAGGAGGCCCATGTTCAGCAGTGGACGTTGTACGGGCTGATGATGATATAAAACTGAAGTTTGATTGTTTGCTTGCGTTAACGCATTAATCTCAAGAAATACTGGACCGATTTGCAAAGTTCTGTCAGATAGCCCATTTATATGAAGGCTATATGCTAGATTTAATTGAAACAAGATAATATGCACAAACTGCATAACCCAGTGCCAGTTGGACTGTATCACCAAGGGATTCGAATATACATTAAAATTTACAAAAAAAGCGTTTTTTCAATAATTATCTTTACCATTATATAACTATAGGAATTATTTAACTATTTATAAATTATGGAGTTTCATGCTATATGTTCAGTAGGTATGTGATAATAGGCACCAGTCCCTTAAGATCTCCATGGTGCTAGGTACACAAAACATTTTACTACAATAGAAGTGATCTCACAGAAGATAACGTTGGCTAAGACAGGTGTGTGTGACATTGACATTGTTTATTTAAAGATTGAGGGACGAGGGGTGAAGTGTTTGCATTAGCTACACAACAATGAATTTCTAACTTATTTATATATGATGGTGATAAGACGGAAAGGTATATATATAAATACTTATTTACAGATAGTAGAGACAAGAGAAGGAAGTAGCCGTAGCCCAATGGCTAGGGATCTTGTGGTCGCCGGTTCCATCCCCACCTTGCACTACCGACGTGAACCCACTCGTAACTCAAGCATTTTAGCTTAGCACGAGGGGTTAACAAGAATACTAGTAGAAAACAAAATTCTGCTACAAACCTTTATAAAAAAAAAAAACAAAAAAAAAAGACAAGAGAACACAAATTTGTTCACGAGAAATAATAATTAATGCAATAATAAAAAAAAACAAAGTGGAATTTGTATGAATTCAATTACTGTAGTAGGTAGAAACATTTCATTTCACGTTAAAAAATATAAAAGTTATTCTTCCAAAATATGTTCAGGAAATTATTATTTTTTCTTATTATATATTTGGCTACATACTGAAAGGGAAAATCGAGAAAAATATTAATTTAGTATTTCTTTTATTTAATATTATTGTAATACTATTATCCATACCTACTAATATTATAAAGTTGCCAGTTCTTCTCAGAGTTGCCACGTCCAGAACTTGTGGTAGAAAAAGAAAGGGACGCGTCATAAGAACATGATTTAAAATATTTTAAATGTGTCTATATGATTAAGAATTTTTTTTTGTTTCTTATTAATATACTCATAAACTAGACCGATTTTAAAAATATATTTAAACACAAATAAGCTGCGTTAGTGAGAAACAAGCCTTATTATTTATACATGAAGTAATATGTCATAAGTGCCTGGTTACCTCAATTGGCGTCGGAGAAGCATCCGGGGGGTTTAAGTGGGTGTCTGGTTTGGAGTTTGGTTCTCTCCCCGCAGGACGCGCTGTCATCACTCAGTAGTGCGTCATTGAGGAGTGCTAGTCGTAAATACCCGTAATCGGTAAAAAGCCTATATTATATTAAGTAGATACGGCAGCTCTGCAGAGGCAACTAAGGGAGAAACCTTATAGTTATATGTATATAGAGCGCCACAATCAAAATACCCTTAAAGTTGATTGTTCAAACTAAATTTGTTTACCTTCGGGAGTCGGAATTGTTTAAATCGCTACAAAACTTTTATTTTAGACAAGATTCAAGATTTATTTATGTCGTTCCGCTGTATAATTAGAAACAAATATCTATTAGTAGTGAAGATACATATTTGTATGATTCATCATCATTCCGTATAAGCATCCCCCCCACTTATGGTGTAAGATACACGGAAATCCGTTGCGAGGTTTTTAATAAATTATCAGAGAAACAGAGAAATATTAAAATTTATAAACTTAAACCTTTTCAATTTAAACCATCAGCTCTATTATAATATTTGATGTCGTCGGTCAGGAATTAGCTTGGGCTACTTGAATTAAACGTTTATTATTGAGCGTGTTATTACGGATGTGTAAATATTTTTGTGGCAGTTTTATTATTACCAAACAGCACCCAATTCCCGCGCCGGAATCCTATTTGGTCCATTCAATAATATATTAACTTGCCCTTTCAATAGTACATTACGCATTTCGTGTAACGTGAAGTTATTTTCGATGACCTACTGATACAATTGATGCCACGGATATAGAGGCGAGAAGGAGTGCGCTTTATGTTTTGTGTAACTTTAATTGCATTAAAATTATAAATGTTTTTTTATTTATTTTAATAACCTAGTTTTTATTAAAGGTGAAGGTTTAAACCCGAAATGTAAACATTTCAAGGTTTCGGTAGGTTACTTATGTGACGGAGACCTTTCACATTTATGCATAGTTTTAAATTTATTTAATTACCCGTAAGATTAGTTTATTTATTTACTAATACTAGATGTAAGGCTTTTTATACTGTTACTAACAAGATATGGAACTTGATTCTGAAATAAATGTTATTATTATTATATTATTATTAAAAGCATAGGTTTCATTAAAAAAAACATTAACTGTGACTGTTGGTGACTGGATAAGATATTTATTATATAATCTTGTTCCTTTTTATAAATATTATTATGCCATGTTTTGGTCCAGTGTCAGTGTCGGATTTACGTGTGATTCTGATTGCCAAATAATTCAAATAATTATATTAATATGATTCAAGCATCATTTTTAAATTTAATTTCGCCTTTTAAATACAGTCCACTAGCTCGCTCACAGTTACAAAAATGAAATTATTTTTATTTTGATCTTGTCCTTAATTCTAAAGATAACAGAAAAGTTCAAACAACATCCTTGTCTTTGACTTAAATATTGTTATTGTAGGTACAAAAGAGTTGTTGTAATATTCTTACCTTATAGCCTTATTCTAGCAAATTCATAGGGAAAGCAAGCAAAGAGCGCACCATCCTAACTAAATTTAGATCTATGGTTCTCGCCATATTGTGTGGGTCCTTCCGTAGATTATTTGGGCGGGTTGGGTCGAGTGTCGATCAAACTCAATATCCCATCAAATCAAAGGACTTTAGGGTAATATTCGTGCCAACTACCCACCAGTGGGAGGACGGAATGACAGCCGATTGAGTCAGCATCGGTTACTTTCTACTCGAGTGCAAATGACATACTCAAATACGCTATTTTGGGAATATTTGTCAAATATTTTTATCAAAATCAGAATCGTTGAATTTACTTGTGGTTGCACTTGCTATGGGGTCCGTTTATCATAAAAGGAACTGTCTTGGAGTGATTCCTAAATGTTTACGAATCGTAATATATTTAGAAATCAAGTGAACTGAAAATAATGTTATGCGTACATTTTATTTTCTGTGTGTACTTTTTATGAGGTGCATACATACATACTAGAAGCCTACAGATAGTAAACTTAACTTAACGCTTTTTTAAACTAACACACGTTAACATAACTGAGTGAGTCACGTGATTTCTTTTTCTTTCATGATTATCGACGATTCAGGAAATCCTTATGTGGAGACTAGTAAACTACAAAAGCTATGTACTTTTATTTAATTAAAATGGTATAATACTATGGTCATCACGTAACTGTTATATACTACAGTGTTTGAATGCAGTCTGTAGAGTTGTATGATTTGCTATTGCCTACCTACTATTGTTAGTTACTTATTTGGATATTTTATAGATTACGAATTATCTGTTAGTTATAGTTCTTTTTTTTATAAATTTATCTTCTTACATTGTAATTCTGACAAGTACAAGTGTATGTAAATACCTAAGTGCTGAATAAAAATTCATTATTATTTTTATTATTATTGAATGATGTAAAGTACCTATGCATATATGCTTAAATTAAATTAATTTATCAATTGCTTTTTTTTTACTTAACATAAAAGTGTAGGTAGGTATATTGTCAGAAACTGTAACAACACCAACTTATCATAATTATACCTTTTATAATATAATAGATAACACTTGGTTTGTTGTTGTCCACTTACTTGCGTATTTTGAAATTAAGATAATCACTTCATTAGCTTAAACTAGGTTTTCCCATTTCCTCTCGAAGCGCTAGAAGGAAGCTTCTAGAATCTGACTTAATACATTACCTGCGCTAACCGCATATAACGGTAATTTAACGTATTATTACACAACCATACGATTTAAAACATCAACATTCATTTAAGGTGATATGTTCCCATTTTACCTGGATACTTACAATAGTGTTATTCAAATACTTGAGCCGTATCACATCAATAAATAACTGGGCCATTAGAGTAAAAAATACAATATAAGACATAATTATACACACTTCATAGAAAATTCCGCCAACTTAGCCATATAAAATTTAATCGCGCGTCCATATATTATTAGACAGATGCAAAAAGCAAAAAATGTACCTATGTAACTTAAACAAAAATTGTTAAACAAAAGCCTGTGCGATACAATTAAATTTCGTGATAAGTTCACGAATTTAGAATTGTTTATGACCAGTACGTAAAATAATACTGAGTGCAAACACATTTCTCTTTTTTTACAGCATCTAAATCACGATTGACATTTTTGTATTAAGTCGATGACCTCAGCCAGGGCCTGCTCATTTTATATTACAGTTGTAAAACTCTACGGTGAAAGTCAATCAAGAATAATTAATGGAGTGGCAACATTCGTAAAAGACTCAAACATTGTAATAAGAACTTATTCCATTTTCCGTTCCTTACAAATTGAACCATATTAAATTTAAAGCGCATGGCTGACGCGAATCAATTCAAACTTCAGAAGCCTACGTCTTAACTTCTTTATTGTTTAGGCTTTGAAACTTTCACACAGAGCTTCTCGTACCACATATTATCTGAAGCTTTGCTAGCATAATTTAACAGTATTATTGTACCTATATCTTGTACTTCCGTACGATGTCGATAAACATGCTGATAATAGATCTGCGGTGGGATAATATATAAAAGTAGCAGCGTTTAAAGAGCAAATAATATAGGATATAATGTGGGATCAAACTTCAAAAAATTACATCCGATTTTATACTGATAAATAGACCAGGAGCTAAACTCGTACCGATATCACAAGTGCTTCGATAAAAACGCATTTCCTTTGTAATTGTTATTGTATTATTTAAGCTACATTAACTTATTAAATTGACATATTTATGTACCTATGCATAATAATTTTTGCATGCATAAATTAACATTTTTATCAAAGTCATAGTAATAACGTACGTAATTTAAAACGTTTATTTGCGTTAACGTTTATCAAATCACACCGATTAGAATCCGCAGCAGTAACCAACCTAGCTTTAAACTGTTTCAATGAAAACACATTAACATTAAAAATATCAAATTCCTCGAAATTCCGCGAGTCGCGATCTGCCTGTTGCTTGTCGTCGCTCTAGTTCACTTCACCTTTCAAGATGAACCTACATAGTCACATTACTACGATAGTCAACCATTTAACCCTTTTCTCCCTAGTCAATAGAGTGAGGGTTCACCGGTGGTTAAACATGTGAAAATCCCATGCTGATCGATAAAGTAGCGGCGCATTAAATTTTTACAGTCGGCTGAGCGCTTCGCTTGTTCGCAGTCATACAATTTCTATTGATTAGACATTATATAATATCCATTGAGAAATGTCTTTTGAAGTTATAATGAAAATAATCTGCCTTTCAATGGTTATCTGGATACTTATAATATAACAGCTCGTTTCATTTATACAGGCTGAAAATTTAAAGGCAGCTTTCCTGCGACCTAAACCGTAAGTACTTGAAAACAATTTAGACTTCAAAATATATAATTTATATATGGAAAAAATAGACACACACAATAAAAAAAATGAAGGAAGTAGTGTCCGTGTAAAATCTCAGTAATGTTCATTTAGTAAAGCGTCATTTGATTTTTTTTAAGAACAATCATTTGTGCTATCACTTTATTTAGTACAGCGTTATACAACGAAATAATCCAATGAGGTCTTTGCTGTTTAAAAATCTAATTTATTATAATGATTTGGATAAAAGTGCAAAAACAGGTTTTGCATACTTTCAACCTCGGACTTAACACATGACATAGAAAAACAAAGCTTGTTTCCATTTCTTCCGCTAGTCTTTAAACCAAAAAGTGCCTTCTTTTTCGTATGTTTTTGAAATGAAAATGAAAATGAAAACGTTTATTGATAATGTAGACGAATCGATCGTACTTATTATAAGTCAAATACAATGATAATGAAAAAAAAAAACAATCTTAACTAATAAATTATCAACCAGCGCGGGCTGGGATCGGGTCTGAAGCATAGAACGCGTCGCGAGCCTCGCCTTGCGAGGAAGTTTTGTAGTTACTATTTACTTTTACTGCTTAAGTTGCCGATATATTGAATATAAACACTGTTGAATAAATTTATTGAATATTAAAGTCAGAAATACGATGTAATACATTACTTTTATATATATTTTTAGGTTTTAAATCATATATTTATTTTCGGGTTGGTTGTTGCGAGTGGTTGTGAGTCTTACTTCCGCGCCTCGCAAAGTAAGATAAATCGGTGGTTCCGACTGTCATATTATCATACATCATCTTTAGAAATAATTTACCATAAAACGGCAACAGGGTTTACCTGTAGATATATAAAAAATCATAACATTGCGGTCACCAACTTACATGCTAGCGTAGCGGTATTTGGCTCGCTTTAAATCTCGGAGGGCGTGGGTTCGAACCTCACGCCAGACAGAATTTTTTTGTGTAAATTCTAAGACTTCTATCCGGGTCTGTTTGGTTGAGGGACTACCCTTCCTCCGTGACTCGGAAAGCATTTTAAATCTCGGAGGGCGTGGGTTCGAACCTCACGCCAGACAGAAAATCTTTGTGTAAATTCTAAGACTTCTATCCGGGTCTGTTTGGTTGAGGTAGTCCCTCCTCCGTGCCTCGGAAAGCACGTTAAGCCGTTAGTCCCAATTGTGCTAACATCATTCATCATCATTTTTTAATAGTCCTGTTAATCTTTAAATATTTCTTTACACTTTTATGACTAGTCATGGGTGTATTGGTGCTAATAGAGGGTGAATCAACAAGCTCCTCAAACAAACTCCGAGTCGCATCACTCTTGCATCTATCAAACTGTAGTTCAAGGTCATGTATGGTTGAATTTGCCACTCTAAGACAAGATTCCAACTCAGTGATGCGACTCAATGCCTGCTCATGGGTGTTGATACACTCATGGTAACAATCCAATTTTATTTGTAAATCATCCCGTTCATTGGACGCATTAACAAATTGAGAATACAGGTTTGATAGCTGTTTCTTAAGAGATGAATTGTCTTTCAATATGTTGATAGCTTCCTCTTCATTTTCTACTCGGAGTATCTCAAGTTTATTGCATTCATTATTGGAGACCTTTAGCTGGTGCAATGCCTGCTCCAATTTTGACTCCAGGTCCTTGTTAGTTGCCCTACGTGTCATAGGCATGATGTGAGCCATAACTACAACAGCAACTGAAAGTTAAAAAGAATGAGTGAGAGAAAAGCAGAAAATATGTTTGTTTGAAGAATAGGGAAAAAACTAAATTGACAGAAATCTAATGATAATGGAAAAAAGAATAAGTAATTTAAATAAAATAAAACTATTTATTAGTAGAATGATTAGCTGGATTAGAAGTCAACTATTGTGTTATATGTTCTATAGTAATAATTTTGTGTAAGTGGGTAGGTATTTAGATGACCCAGAATGTTAACACAAAGACTATTTCATAGAAAAAAATCACAGATTATGGGACATTAACCTAAAGTAAATATAACAAAGGATCCTGGCGAGACTGGCTACTAAATTAACGTTTTAGATAGGTAAAAGATACTCCCCTGAGTTTCGGTGACATATGGTGGTTGTATGTCGTTATAGCACAATTTCACGAATATAAACTGGTTTTATTCCTCTCTGTAGATTTGTTTCCAATATTATATACGTGATTTCTGTTGTTGTTGTTTTTCAACGGGAGATTTTCGATTGTAAATTCAAATTGGCAAACGTTGAACTTATCGAATGGTCAGCTGATCGTAGCGGTACAATATCGTCAATGGCTTTAATAACTACAAAAAAACTTCACACACATAACAACTGTCGGTTATTATTATAATTTGATTGGTTTTTATTAAGTTTTCTTTGTAAAATACACATAAAAAATAATTAAATCTAATTAAAATCTACGGAACGATAATTTTGACAACTGACCGGCTGTCAGGCGGTGTTGCCAGTCTAATACTAAGGCAAATACCCTCCCTCGGGAGGGTGTCTATTATAACCTATAGTCAATAATGTATTACATCTATATATATAAAAGAAAGTCGTGTTTGTTACAACACTTATAACTCGAGAACGGCTGGACCGATTGCCATGGTTTTTGATTTGTTGGATTTGTTTCCGTCCCGAATAGCAGAATACATTTTAAAAACAAAAGAAAGTCGTGTTAGTTACACTATTTATAACTCAAGAACGGCTGAACCGATTTGGCTGAAAATTGGTAGGGAGGTAGCTAAGAACTGGGAGAAGGACATAGGATACCTTTGGGTAGGGGTAGGGTAGGGTAGGGTAGGGGTAGGGTAGGGTAGGGGTAGGGTAGGGTAGGGGTAGGGTAGGGTAGGGGTAGGGTAGGGTAGAGGTAGGGTAGGGTAGGGGTAGGGCAGGGGTAGGGTAGGGGTATGGTAGGGGTAGGGTAGGGGTAGGGTAGGGTAGGTGTAGGGTAGGGGTAGGGTAGGGGTAGGGTAGGGTAGGGGTAGGGTAGGAGTAGGGTAGGGTTAGGGTGGGGGTAGGGTAGGGCAGGGGTAGGGTATAAAAGTCCACCCGTGCGAAGCCGGGACGGGCCGCTAGTCTATATATATAAAAGAAAGTCGTGTTTGTTACAACACTTATAACTCGAGAACGGCTGGACCGAGTGCCATGGTTTTTGATTTGTTGGATTTGTTTCCGTCCCGAATAGCAGAATACATTTTAAAAACAAAAGAAAGTCGTGTTTGTTACAACACTTATAACTCGAGAACGGCTGGAGCGAGTGCCATGGTTTTTGATTTGTTGGATTTGTTTCCGTCCCGAATAGCAGAATACATTTTAAAAACAAAAGAAAGTCGTGTTAGTTACACTATTTATAACTCAAGAACGGCTGAACCGATTTGGCTGAAAATTGGTAGGGAGGTAGCTAAGAACTGGGAGAAGGACAAAGGATACTTTTGGGTTGGGTAGGGTAGGGTAGGGTAGGGGTAGGGTAGGGGTAGGGTAGGGTAGGGGTAGGGTAGGGGTAGGGTAGGGGTATGGTAGGGGTAGGGTAGGGTAGGTGTAGGGTAGGGGTAGGGTAGGGTTAGGGGTAGGGTAGGGGTAGGGTAGGGTAGGGTAGGGGTAGGGGTAGGGTAGGGGTGAGTAGGAGTAGGGTAGGAGTAGGGTAGGGTTAGGGTAGGGGTAGGGTAGGGCAGGGGTAGGGTATAAAAGTCCACCCGTGCGAAGCCGGGGCGGGCCGCTGCTAGTTTTAAAATAAGAAAACATGATCTCGTTCCATCCATGTGTTTAATGTCAACAAATGCCAATCCGTTTAGATTACGGATCACGCACAAATCTCAAGTGTAATCCTCTAATTTCTGAGTCGTTTCAATTTCGCTTGCCTACGTTATATATTAAAAAACTAACTTTTTATCCGAGCTCTCTTTACAATGTTCTAATGTTTACTTACACCGTTTTGCGAAAGGATCAGAGTTGTAATTAACTATTCGGTTGACATAACTCTCGTTGGTGTCAAATTAAATTTTGGAAGATAAGATTATTTACCTATATTAATATATAAAGTAGCTGTCCCGCGCGGTTTCATAGATCCCGTTCCCGTGAAAACTTTGTGAAAATGTGTCTTTCTATTGGTAAAGAAATTTGCAAAATCGGTTCACTAGATCAAGAGATTACCTCATACAACCTCACAAACAATTCACAAACTTTACCTGTTTATAAAACATATTAGTATAGATAAGCTAATCTCCCGGAATTTCGTTACTTAAAATATAGTGACCTATGACCAATAAAAAAAAAGATATGTTTATTTTTTTACAGATAATTAAATCATATGATCACACATTACAGAGGTTTTTATGTGGTCAGCCACGAGGCTCTTGCTACTCCACCGGGCATAAAAGTGAGGCAGGCCTCCAGCCTTAGGCGGATCGAAGGAGTGTCCGGGGGGTTTTAGTGGTGTAGGGTCCTCTCCTCGTGGTATATGGAGAGGGCGAGTCCCACATATCCCACCGTCAGCGCGCAAATACGCTGCAGCGGTGAAGGGAATGCGTAAATGCATTTCCTCCCAACCTGGTACAATGGTAAACATATGAAAGGAAATTATTGATGTAAATTTTGTTAAAAATCCTTCCAAAGGCAATAATGTGGTTTATTTTCCCTCAAGTACAACAAATAAACTATTCGTTCAATCGTAATTGATAAGGGCATTAACCTTGAATATTAATATACCTACTTTTGAACGTAAATTTATTTTAGAACTGTAATTTTGTATTATATTGTTTTTCCAATGAATACACAAATGTAACTGACTAGGCTATTATATATACATTTAAATTTTAATTCAAAAAGTTGGCCATCTATTTAATTAACAGCTTTCGTTCTTTATTTAGCATTTCTAATTAGCATGAATCTTTTTAAAGAGTTGACGTTTTATGTTTAACATGTTTTATGTCAAAAATAAGAAATACTATTTATTTAAGTAATTTAATTAATACGTTACTAAGTAAACCACATGTAAAGTAAATTATGTAGGTATTGTTGTCTACTTATTACTTTACTGATGTACTTAAAGTAATATTAATTATCTTTTGGCTCGCGATAACAGTGCGCTTCTCAGATGTACTTACGTATCTATTCCGTAAAAAAAAACCGGGAAAATATCAATAATACACATGTTAGTTATTCATCCAAATTTATTTTATCGTTTTCAAAGTATTCTCCTACTGAAACGGCACAAAATCTAAGAATTTCATTTCACAAATCTGGTCCTTTTCATCGAATTTGCTCTCCATAACGCGCAGGTTGTAGATATTTTTATTTACCGTTTCACCTTCCGGCAAGAATTTCGAGCGGCATAACATCGGGATGGTCAAATACGGTACATGACTTTGACTTTTTCGGTTCAGTTGAAAGACACCACTTATGAAGCTCGTTGAATACTTTGCATGTCACAATTGTACCCATGTCTCGTCGCCTGTAAGAATTAATGAATCTCTATTAGGTATGTTATTCTGTACAACTGAAACCAGTGGATCTTTAGTATCGGCAGTTGTTTTTTTAATTTATTTATTTACAGTTACAGTTTGACAATATTATTTCTACATAGTGCTCCACAAAACCGGTTTAACGGTTTGACTGTGAGTGAGTCGCAGTTTTATAACTGTCATTTGTACATAATGTATATTTTTAGCAAAATAGGGATTATGTATATAGTGGGACTGATAGCCACTGATATTCTAATATCAGTAGCTACCTCATACACCTGTTTTACATATTATTTTTTAACAGCGTTGCTCGTAAAGCTGATGTAATTCCACCGGTTTTAAATATGTAAAGCGGGTCATAATAAACGCGTGTGTTACCAAAGCAAATAGTTAAGTTATAGTCCATACAAATTCCATAACAGTATTATTTGCCATTTCGCGCGCTGTTGCTATTCAAATTTCGAACTAATCGCCGCGCGGCGCCAATCAGTAGGCAGCGCTAGCGCGCTGTTAAAATGGCGGGAAAGCAACAGTGTGCATTCACAGATTCAGTTTATTTAAAATAAAAAAAAATCAGTTTATTCGGTAATTTAAAAACTTGGCTGCATGCTCTAACGTCTTTGCCAACATTTTCACGCAGCTACGGCAGAAAATAATCCTCGCGCCATTTTTCCTCAAATTTTCTTTTCTTTGTACTTGTATTGAGAAAAATGTATTTTTTTTCTGTTTCCTCGCAAATGTGTTAAAAAACGTCGTACGATATACGTGCGTATTGGTTATAACATGCTCGGCTCAATTACGCCCTCGCCTTTTGCTCGGGCTGAAATTCCGCCTCGCATGTTATAACCATCATAACGCACTAATATCGTAATGTACTATAACATATATTTTTTAAGTTTCTGCTTAATTTGTTTCTTAGGCCTGGTGCTTTAGGTTCTGAGTTTTTATATCGCATCTGTTAATACTAAGTCTCAAAATTCTATATAATGTAGGATGTCCGGCGTTTGTACCCAAATGTTCGACCAAACTAACGGGTCTGTCCGGTTAGTAAGTTTGGCGACCTGCCAACCCTACCTGCGATAAAGACACAGGGTTTATTCCCAAAGACAGTTCTCTTAAAAAAATCCTCGCAAAATTTAAAACAGTTGTGCCAATGTTACAACTATACGGCAGAATATAGTACTTATAAATTTGATAAGTTTTGGGTCTTTGTTTAAATTTAATAACAGACTCGTTGAGACTTAGATTTTTAAGTTTTCTCAAAAAATATCTAACCGCCATCTTAATTTAACGAATCTCAATTTAACTGAGCATAGTACATGATATTAATAATCTCTAAAACAGTGATACAATCTTCGATATTAAGTAAAATGAATCGCCAAAATGTGTATTATACGCGTATAACTTAAGAACGACTTGTCCAATTCGGCGATTCTTTTTCGTAATTATTAGGAAATAAAAGAAAAATTCGAAATATCTAAGGGTTTGGGTTATTGTATTTTATGACTGACAATTCTGGGCACCATCAGCTTGTCAGAAATAAAATAAGCTGTTTTTGTTTCGTTTTCCGATAAAAACCTATTCACTTATTTGCTGTAAAGTTCTACTTAAGGCTGCTCTATATTAATATATGGGAAAACTTTTTTCTTCTCCCTCTTTTTACGAAAACGGGGTGTATATTTGACATTTAAAGTTTATATGGAAAAGCCATGTAGCTAAATCTTTTAAAAGTTGACTTCATACTTATGAATTTCAACCACTTTTATAAGGTGCTACCAAAATATATGCCATCCTTTTTAAAGTAGATAGTAGGTACCATGTCAAGTGATTACGTTAGTGACAACATTTTGTATAATTTTATACATAACTAACTAGAGTAATTTTATTGTTCTTTTCAAAAAATAAAATTGTATATGCTAGAGGCCCTACGTGCTACACCGAGGGCTGCGGCGAACTCTCCTTGTATTAGGAGACGATTGTATTCAAAAAACTGTAAAAATAAAATTTATAATTTCATACTACTTTCTAATTTGATAAAAGGCATATTGTATCATGGCATACCTATTACATATTCAGATGCTTCTTAACATCTGAAATGTATATTTAACCTGCATATAAGCACGTATGATGATCAAATGATATTTCTAATAAAGGTTGACCTTAAACAGTAGCGGGTGTTTATATCAGTTTTACTTTTGTTTTATACCAGCTATTCTCTCACAATTTGAAGTCTGCGCACCGTGCAACGAGTTTTTTTAATTCTCAACCAAACTTGTGGAGCATACAAAAGACGGAAGGAACAACATGCAAGTGTCACTTTGCAGTTTAAGTACTGGTCGCTAAGCATACCATACCGGTCTGATTACTACGCCGTAGCAGCGTAGCTTTACTGTATTCCAACGGAATCTTTAGGTATGTATAAATATAATGTCGCTAAACTAGAAAAGCTTTAAAAATTTATAAAAAAATATATATATAAAATTCCTTTTTAATATTAACATGTTTTTATTTGTAAACAAGTTAATTACAGTTAATTTAACAATATTTATTCAAAATATTTTTAAGAAATATCATTACAAAATGCCATATTCAATTAAATACATTAATTTTAAATGTTTATTTCTAGAATATTATTTAAAATAAATCAATGTCAAACTAATTCATAAAATTTGTTAAGAAAATATACATATTTTAATTACTTTACCAATGAATATAAGTTATGATTCGAAAAAAAATTGTATTATCAATACAATTCAAATATTTCAGATGTCTATTTTAATAACAATTCAATCAATTTCAATGTAAAACTAAAGCTATATTAGTCAATCCATACTTTAAAACTAATTTCAGTTGTAAAATCAAACGAAGTAGTAGCGCAGACGTTCCTGAGTTCATTGGCATTTGGCTTGCAGAAATCTCAAAGTTGCAGTTGGTCCTAGTTATCTCTGCAGTGAGCTTCGTGTAATGAAGATGAAGCCCTACGAAGTAATGCCAGTAGAAATAGTTTGAAAAGTAGACATTCAAACAATCCCACGTCGCTTCGCGCTGATGAGAAATTGAGATACTAGTCTCATAAACATAATTGGGATGACGACTTGGTCCGTCAGTTAGGTTACCAAAAAGTATTAGACACGTAACGACGAAGATACAGCGCGTTGAAATTTCATGTGACGTCACACAAGCCCTGAAGTTTGCTACTCAGTATCTTGGTCTCATTTTTTAAAATTATTTATTTAAGGTCACTTTTTAACATGTAAGGTCATTAACGATCACATTAAAACTAGCGATGCTCGATATTTTGCTTTGTATCGATATATCGCATCGCAATGTATCGTTTCGGATTGTATCGATACACGATATTATCGCAAGGCTTTGTATCGATATTGTTAATATCGTATCGTATCGTCTATTTTTTTTTAAATAAAACTATGAATTCAGACTCAACTTATTATACAGATTATTATTATTAAAAATAGAATAAGTGCACAAAAAACTTACAATTGCCAATATTTGACATCTAAACTTTTAAGAAATAATAATTTTGATAAACGTTGCGGATCTAATCTGTTGCGATTTTCTGAAAGCGTGTTATTAGCAGAAGAAAACAAGCGTTCTGACGGCACTGATGTCGCTACTACTGATAAATACTTTGATCCAAACAAAGATTCAAGTCGCAAAATGTATTTGTATGTACTTACTCAGCTCATCTTATCTCTTTATAAACATTTGATTGACCGAATATGTTTTATTATGTTTAAATCATGCGACATTTTTGATACGATATACCCTGGAAGCGATACGATATCGCTGCATATCGTATTGACGTGTATCGATACAAAATATCGAGATATCGCATGGTGTTGTATCGATATATAAAAATATCGATACGTATCGGGCATCGCTAATTAAAACACAAATCGTAAATTTTTATTGATGTGGTAAACAAAAAAAACGTGTCCAATATTTTTTTGGTAATCTAACTGACGACGGACCAAATATAATTAATAGATATTTTTAGTCGTCATCCCTATTGTAACAAATACAAGTTTATATCAGATCACCACCAACTGAATTGTAAATTTCAAATGTCAACAAGACAATTGACGTTTGTTTTGGAATTCCATATTCAAATTAATTTCAAATCTTGAGAAGTTTTGTTTCGAATGTAGTTTTTCATTTGTTACGCGTCATTTCATTTTCAGTTCCAATTTGTTTAACATGATGTCTTTCCCTGACACCACCATTCTGTTTTCGAAAATTACTGACTATAATTTCAATTTACGGACTTATTTTTAGTAAAAAAATGTTCGAATTAAACATATATTTTATGCGTAGATTTTTCAAAATACACTGTCATGACAGATCTGAGAGGGACAACATTTTGGTTTTCTTTTAGCTTGCGTTTTATTATATTTTTGAATTCATTCTTGAAATATATTAAATAAATAAAGCTTCCTTAACACAAATACTAAAGATAGATCACCCTTTTAAAATAGGCTAATCAAAGGACATAAGATTTTCCATTTTCTTCTGATTGACTGATGTTAATCATTCTTAATGCTTTGTGTTATTAATACCATATTGAAAACCAGATGAATATTAACCACAGGGCAAATACCTACGTGTTAAACATCTGTTTTATAATATTGACTTCATGCATTTTAACTTCACGCATAATTTATTATTAAACTATTTTAGGCAAACCCTACTTAAGCCCAGTTAATACAATAGAAACAACTTGGATAAACCAGATAGGACAAAATAGCTTTTGAGAGATTTTACTAGAAGCATTTAATACTTAGTGTCTTTAACTAAGATCATTGTATAATTGAACATTGATTCCTTCACTGCATCCATCGTCTCCCGTCTAATGAGCTGAAATATCTATACTAATATATTAAGCTAATTAGTTAGTTTGCTTGTACGAGCTAATCTCAGAACTACTGGTCCGATTTCAAAAATTATTTCATTGTTAGATAGCCCATTTATCAAGAAAGGCTATGTGCTATATGATATTATCACGCTAAGACAATAAGAGCGGATAATCAATTAAGTTTCAAAGTCGGAGATAGTCCAAAGTAACTAATCCAAGCGGACAAAGTCGCAGGCACTGGCTAGTTTCAGTGATTTAAAAAAACAACTTTGTATAGATAGCATCTATAAATTTATATTTATTTTATTATCATTTACTATTACATTATTTAAATAAAACGTAAAATGTATCCCTACTAGCATTAACTAGTAGATTATATCCGTGGAATTTACATAATATAACGCTTAATAATAATTTTGTTAAAATTATATGGATGGAAAGTAATTACCTTCTAGCAAGTGCGATCGACATTCTATATCCTATCACTTCTAAAAATTAATTAAACATAGGTATCATCTGACTTATTAATATCCATCGTATGAGACCGACTCGCATTGTCTTATGTCGGAGGGCGTTTTGTAAGACAATAAAGGAATCGAAACGAGTAGATACCAAAAAAGTTCATATTTCGGCAGTCGTCGTCGTCGTAGCGGAATCCGTCGGGAGTCGCTCGGATCCGTCGCGGAATGTGAATGCTGGTCGGCCTTTGCCTAAAACCTTAAACGATTTTTTAAATGTTTGTGTAACTGTAATTTTTTGGTGAAATAATGTTTTATTATTATTACCTAAGCGTAAGTTATACCAAATCTAGACCGTCATCGTATAACATGCCGTATCGTAGAACAAAACCTACCTGACCTCAATTATAAGGATAATTAATTAACAGATAAGCACAAGTCGCCTTCAAGTAGGTCGCCATATGTTCCGCACTCAATGCAATGTCGTTCTGAAATCAACACACAGTAACAAACAAATCTTAAGTGGATCAACTTTCTAGTTAGTTGATTCACTAACGAGGTTTCGGGTGGCTAAAAAAATAAACTAAGTACTTAAACCTAGACCCATGGAGTTGAAGTTGAAGTTTTTTAGTTTTGTTATAACATTAACATTCTTCTTTTATTTAGGTTAGGTCGAATGTCAAAATAATAACCTAAGTAAAAAAGATAATAGTTATGCGCGTCATTGAAACTACAATTAAATTGAAAAATATAAGTGGTATGAAAGTGATCAACTTAAGTCTCGTATTCTATTATTTTCCGGTGACACATATTTTTTGTTTATTAATATAAATCAATCAAACCGCATGTTGTAATGCGGTCACCAATCCGCCTGCCAAGTGTGGTGACTATGTTCAGAAGTGGACGTTGATGATGATGATACATCATCTTCAACGTCCACGTAGTTCCGTTTTTTGTTGTTTAACTGATAATAATCAGTTTTTAATAATAATAGATTATTTTCTTTTTTGAATAATATAATACGTTTTTAGCACATTCAATTATTAAATTTAAACTTAACATACATATTTTATATGTACTATAAAAAAATGAAGTGTTTATTTTTGCCTTAAAAACGTATAAAACGTTCGCCTTTCGCTCAAAGATATCTGTAGAGACACTGAAATAATTAGTACATATTTACCCACACATTAATTGTTGTAAGCATATACTGCGTTTTGACACAGGACAGCTGACACTTAGTTATGAATGGCGGGATCTAACCTACTACGTTCTGTAATAAATGGCTTAATTACGCACCCATAAATAATGCTCCTAATTAGCACTCAAAGCGT
Organism: Nycteola revayana; assembly: GCA_947037095.2. Classification (NCBI taxonomy): domain Eukaryota; kingdom Metazoa; phylum Arthropoda; class Insecta; order Lepidoptera; family Nolidae; genus Nycteola; species Nycteola revayana. Next base: position 8,422,431 of record OX344845.2, on the reverse strand, counting down.
CTGAAATTATAATTTAGTTGCTGCTTATTCAATTTGGAGTCCCGTGTTTTATGAGCTAATACATAATTTACACGAAAAATCTAATAATAATTTCAGTTTAATATAAAACGTGCTTCTAGAGTATATGCCTTCCCTTTAACAGTAGATCATATCAAGGGATTACGCTAGGACAGAAATAACTGTTAAATAATACTTTTGATTTTTTCCACAATTCATTTTTATTAATTACTAGCGACCCGCCCCAGCTCCGCACGGGTACAATGCTTATGTATTATACATATAAACCTTCCTCTTGAATCCCTCTATCTATTAAAAAAAACCAAATCAAAATCCGTTGGGTTTTTTTAAAGATTTAAGCATACATAGGGACATAGGGATATAGGGACAGAGAAAGCGACTTAGTTTTATACTATGTAGTGACTAGCTTTCCGCGCTTGGTTTCACCCGTTAAACTCCCGTTCCCGTAAGAACTTCATAATAAATAAAGCATCTTCCTTTTAGCATTCGCCTCGATAAATGGGCTTTCTAACACTCAAAGATTTTTTCAAATTTGACCATTATCTGTGATTAGCGTGATTAGCCCTAGATAACATTATATTAAACTAGCTTCGGCGCGGTTTCACCCGCGTAATTCTCGTTCCCGTAAGAACTTCGTAATTAAAAACAGAATATAGCCTTCCTCGATAAATGGGGCATCTAACACTGAAATAATTTTGCAAATCGGACTCCTTCACAATTCGGAGCCTGAGAATAGCGCGTTCAATCAAACAAACGTATCGAGGAGGTAAGTTTATGTGTGAATAAAACAAAAAAATAATTTACAATATGGCATATATTTTACAAAGACCTATATAAAGTAAATTGCTAATTAATCTTTATGCAAATATTATAATCCGTATGATTTCGAATTAAAATGTATTCGTATGTTAAAATAGATTTGTACTTATGTGGCATTTAAATGTCATAATTAAGTATTGTGTTTGGTTCCAGATGCAGTTTATTTAATTCGTTTTTGTTTCCTTCATCATAATCCTATAACATCGGTGTGCGTTTGCCATAGTCACCACGCTTATAAGGCGATAGTGACCGCAGTATTATATTGTAACACACAGGGAAATGCTGCTCCCCGTTGCCTGGTTTAGGTATGGTTGTTATAGATGAAGGTATAACAATCGAGGGCTTAACGTACTTTTGGAGGGACAGAGGGTAGTTCCTCAACCAACCAGACCCGGAATGAAATTTAAGATATAAGACAAAGATTTCTTGTGTGGCATAGGTATCGAACCCACCCTCCGTAACTTAAAGCGAGACGTAATAAGACCGCTTCAGAGGTTTCGATATATTATTCAATTGCATTTTTCTATCCTGTAAAAATTATAACCTTCAACTTCAACAGAATATGAATTAAAAAAAGGAAAGTATTCTATCATCCAGCTGTGGAATCATTGTGAAAGTGATTTAGGTACTCATTTAAAATAATTGATATGCGGTTCTTTTAGAGAATTATGAAAAAATGCTATAAGTAAAATATTTTTGCATTTCAAAATAAAGCTTTCAAAGAATGAGCACAACTTAATGATAAAGATAGATGTGAGATCAAAGCAATTTAAATTGTTCTACAAAATTGTAAATAATAAGGGTTTTATTTTACCTTGTACAAATCTACTGAACATGCCTTTGTGTTCTTACGTAGACCAAAACCCAAAGGCTTTATACATTCATTAGCTATCACACAAAGCATCCATAGTGATGTCAAGTTTTACTAAAATATGAGCAATATTTTATTCTACTGCCATTGGTGAAATTCAGTCAATGTTTGATATGGTACCTACTTACCTACCTAGGTATTAATGACAAATACCTCAAATTAGTTTACGTCAACTGCTGAACATGGGTCTCCTCTTATCATACCTTGGCAAGCCAGGGGTTTTGCGGGATATTGCCATAATCCGCTTGGCAGGCGGATTGGTAATCGCGGTAAGATGCCAGGTAACCTTGAGCTAATAGATGCTGCTGCCTATCCATCAGCTGTGATCGTTTTTTTTTCGTTTCGATTCGTCCGCCACCACTTAAGACACCCATTCAAAGATGCAGGGTGGTATATTCTATGCCAAAAATCACACGGCATCAGATTACGTTCTCCAAACTTAAACGATTAGATTGTTACAGAAAACATTTTTCAAAATTTGTTACAAACAACATCTGGTCACTTAATCCATAAGAACATAAATTATTAAGTGTTATTTTATAACCCGGTGTATCTTACCGGATTATGATAATAACGCAAAATAATTCATCTTCGGCTTAAGCATCGACGCCTTTCAAAAATTCTACCAAATGACTGCTTTGCACTGGTTATATCAGAAAAATCTCAGTAAAATAATTATTTACCTGACTCGGAATTCGAACCCAGTAACATGTTGAGATAGGTACAAAAAGTTGAGTAGCTACTGAGCTATGGAAAGACATCTAGAATTATTCCTGTTGTCTTGACATGTTTCTATAAAATATGTTTAACGAATGTTATTGCGATTGGCGTATCCAGCAAAAACCGTCGCGAGGGATTAAATTGGAAATATACAAAGAAAGCAAGTTTAAATTTAAACAAGAACTTTCTCCTAATTTTGAGTTGCTTAAATCAAATTGATTTAATTTAAGCTCAACCAGTTAACATTTATCCTTTTATCCGGAATAATCGAATAGATATTTAAAGTAATTATAAACGTTGATTATAAATGTTTAAGTAAAGGTTACAATAAAACGGCCCGCAATGAGACGGTCAATGTAACTCGACTGAAACGTAGGCGAAATAATCCGCTAACAGTATTAAGTATTTTACTCACTTAATCTAAATATCCTTGCAACTTATTGCAGCAACATAATTTGACAAACTCCGTGGCGTAGTGGTATAAGTCTCGGAGGTCGTGGGTTCGATCCCCACGCCGGATAAGAAAATCTTTATGTTAATTTTAAAATTTTATTCAGGGTCAGTTGGTTGAGGGATTAACCTACTTGCTTCGGAAAACACGGTATGCCAATTGTTAAAACAACATCGATAACACGCGCATACCAGGGAACGGGCAGCAGCGTCTCCTTGTGTGTTACAGCAATGTGTATTATCCTGTGGCCTCCAACCCGCCTGCCAAGCGTGGTAATTGCGGCAAAACCTCTCTCGGAAGGAAGGCCATGTTTATATGCGCTAATTATGACATTATGTTAAGTGCATGGTCTACTAAACGTTCATTATTCGAAGAAACACGTATAACCTACCTTCAATATATAAATGTGGGTAGGTAAACATTTACCCACATATTTGGGGTATGGATAAAAAAGGGACGTATCTAAATCGCTTGTTTACTTCTATCTGAAACGTTACGCAGGGTAATGACCCGTGGTCTAACCCTTTCAAACAAGGACAGATTTTTTACCGCATAAAAGTTTTTTATTTCGATGTAATTTCGCAACACTGTCCATTGTTCTCTTTTGAACGAAATGCAGTGATTTTGATAATTAGAGTAAATATCTTTTTAATTACAAAATGGTCTTATATTTATTTAATTAGTTAAGTTAAAAGTAAAATTAAAGTTACTTTCTTTTTTAAATCATTTGAATTGTTACATTTTGATTTGAATCAATGAATGCCAATTTGAACAAAAGAAATACAACTAAAGGCAATACAAAGTGAGTCAAAGCTCTATTTCTTCTTTATACCTTATGAGCTGCCCCGCGCGATTAAATAAACTATACTTCTCTCAATGGATATTACTTAATTTATATGATACAATTCAAACAAACGGGAGTAATTAACAGATAAACACATTTCAAAATGGCACGCCACTCCAATAAATTTAATTAATATTAAGTTAAGTAAATTAGTATTAACTAGCTCTACTCCAGTGGGTCGTAGGGTTATATTTGGAACCTATATGTTAACGAAGCCCATAAACTATCCCCGTGCACAATTTCAGTCAAATCCGTCAAGAAGTTTTTGCGTGAAAGACAAACATCCATCCACCTAAAGTTTCGCACGGACGAAAAGTAGTAATAATAGTTGGACAAACTGAAATGTAACCTGAAAATTTAACTTTATTATGTCAAGATTAGGTATTGCTTTATCCTAAACAGTAAAAGTCGTTTAGTCAGTAAAATGTTTTTCGTGGATTCAAATATTTCGAACTCTAAGACTGTTCGGTCCGGTTGATCTCTGATTTTCCTTAATTGTTATGGGAACCGTGAGCTCTTGACGATTGTCTTGATGTGGTCGACTTCATAATGGGATATCAGGTAGGGGGTAGAGTTTACTTGTGAATTAGAGATATACACTGCAGTTAACAACAGTGAAGCGTAACAATGAAAAAACTCACCTAATAATATTTAAATTCTGATCATATTTGATCAGTCAATACAGAAGGTTCATAATAGGGACCCAATGTACCCAAGAGAGTACAAAAATAATGATGATCGAAGTTACAAATAAAACAAGGGCTTTACTAGGCCCGGCAACACAACATTTACTCGAAGACTGTTTTTTTTTTTTGGACTACCCTAATTTCTACGAATCTTTTGCTATGGCTCAAACTTTATAAAGTCTAAATAAAATGCTATTTTCAGAATGAAACATAAAACTCATTTTTCAACAAAACTCTTTCATTGAAACTTGGAGATGACAGAGGCTAACGACGAGCCCTTTGTAAAATATTATTTTAGATAGGTAAGTAGCTTAACACAGCCTGACCTTCTGATATTTCATATGCCGCTAAAGACGCTGGCATATGAAAAGCTCTTAAGTAAATATTTGAAGATATTTTCTACCTCCCTACTTCGTTACAATAATTATAATTAACTACAGCAGTAATAGTCAGATCAACATGATATACTTTTTTTGGATAGCCTATCTATCAACCAAGTTAGCTAGCAAGTTAGGATCCTCGACGGCATGACCGAGGACCGCGTTGTTGTTTATTCCCCGAACTGTGATCTCGTGTCAGCGATCAGCACCACTCGTTCGTAAATCTACTCTTTACTCGACGACTGTTTAAAAAATCAGTAAGATCAAATAATTTTAACAATGTTTTTTAGCTACTTAAGTGATACTTTTGTTGGATTTAGTCTTACACATTGTCATTTTGACAAGTACCTAAGTGCTGAATAAATTTCATTATTTCAAGTGCAGAGCCGTTGATAAGACAAAAAGAATTTTCTCGAATTGAACTAAACAAATTCCGAAATGTAAATTAAGACTAATACTGCTAAGTTGCGGATATTGCCACAATGATCCAATCCACCATTGGTTAATGATTTTCTAGCAACGATATAGCCTACAAAGGCGCCGACTTTTTTTTTTTTTTTTTTTAAAACACAACTCCCGCACTAGGGAAATAAATCCCTGTGTCGCGGGGGACTTTACAAACATACATTTCACGGACACAAAGAACACCCAGACTCAGAACAACTATTTGTGGTTCACACAAATAATTGTCCCGGGTGGGAATCGAACCCAGAACACCAGGTCTCAGAGGCAACTATCGTAACCACTGAGCCACCGGTGCAGTCGCACTTCGCCGGCCCATGAGAGGAAATCAGTGGTTGCGGAACGCCCCTTAAAAACGCGTAGCAAATTGCTTACGACACGCGTCCCTTGTTTAAAGCAATCTCATCGTCGCCCCCGTCGATAAAAAGTGTAATTAATTACCCAAATACCAAATTTATGTAAAACCAGTCCGGTAGTTTTTGTGTGATTGAAGTAACAAGCACCCATACATACATCTACACTTTCGCATTTACATAATTTGTAGGACATAGGATATACGAGGAGACTATCACGTCACGAAATTACTGTGAATTTGATTCGTGAATCGTTACATATAATATACGATAAGCCTCCAGGTTAGATTAGTAAATAAGTTATCGGTCAGTCGGTGTGCATTTTCCTCCTCCGATCCACCATTATTTAGAGTCATCGAAAAGAGCATAACCACCCATGACATTTTCTAAAAGCCCTATCTATAAAGTCTAAAAGACTAAGCAGAAGAAAGATCATATTGAATAGGACCCAACACATTAAGAAGTAAATCATATATCGTAGAAACCTTACAATGGCCTTGATTCAATAAGAGCAGTAAGTAGATTTTAAACACTATTGAGTTACCACTAAAAGGAGTCCGTCCATAGGGACCTTTTCGGAGTAGATGGATGTATCAGTAGATAAGAAAATTACTTACGCACGAGACACTGGTATCGTTAAAAGGGTATGCATGATACCTAGTTGTACCTACATTAGTATTGATTCGACTGTCTGGACCCTTTTCGATATAGAGTTGCGATTAGATTATTGTACTGATTGGAGGGCGAATAGAAGATACTATTAAATTTGAAAAAAATAACTTCAGTCAAATAAAAATACCTATATACCTACAAGTTGGACGCAGTAAAAGTTAGTGCATGATAAAACTCAATCGTTTGTGGTTGGAAAATAAACGGACGCCCCATACAAACAGAGTTAAGTACAAAATGATTTTTCATCATCCCGAGGCCGAAAGTTTGACTTTCTTCCCTTGTTTGCGGGAAGAAAGATGCATATTTCAGACTACCCACCCGAGTCCAAAAGTTTTAATTTCTTCCCTTGGGAAGAAAGATGCATATTTCAGACTGCTTACAATTTGTGACAGTTTAAAATGTAGTCTTTTTTTGTTTTAATTTTCTTCTCGTTACCTATTTGAAATAACTCATTACCATGGTAACCGTGCAGTTGTTATTTGTTATTTCCTGTTCAATAATTTTTTTGCGTTAGATAATAAATACTATTTTTCTTACTAAAAAAATGCAATATTTAATTATCTCGAATATTAATAATAATATCTATTAAGTATAAGACAATTAAATCTATAATTTTTTTTTTTTCGTCTGGGGGAGGCTTCACCCCCCCATCCCCCCACCGGGGCTACGCCGCGGTCCCCGTAGGGGGCTGCGCCCACCGGGCATCCCATCGGTTCTTCGCCCGAGACACCCCATCAATGAATAATTTGAACTACATTCGTTTTTCTTATATACAATGTCATTACACTTTCGGTCCTGGTATGATGAAAAATAGTATACGCGCCACGGGAGGATAGCAGGACATTTCAACCCACGCTTTTGTCACCCTCGCCTTCGGCTCGGGACAATATCGCGCGGGTTGAAAAGTCATACTTTCCTCCCTTGGCACGTAATGTACTATTGTCTATATACATAATAATCTTTATGACTTTGAATTTATCTTTATTATTACAGACTAGACATTGCCCGCACCATCGCGACCATTTCGAATGAATTAGAATACGGGGGAACAGACCTAGTTCCTAAATATTCTATAATTAATATTTCCTGTAGCACATGCAATATAAGATATTTGATGTCATTTGTTTTACACCTTGCGTTCTCATTATTATTCTGTAGGTATGCCTATTTTTTATAGTAATAAATAAATCAGGGGAAATAAAACCTTCAAATGTTGACAGAGATTATCAGAGATCAAATAGGTATATTACGTAGTTTTTGAATTTATCATTACAAACGTCCAAAAATATAAAAATACAATGGTATATAGGTATATACTTATTTAAAATATAAGTAGGTATATAATTCGTAAATTACGATGAAATTTCATGCAACGATAGTTTTTTTTCTTTTCACATGGGCTATAAAACCTACCGATGAAGCGCAGTGGCGGTCCCTGCGTCGGATTTATGTTTTTGATAAATATATTCTTCTAAATTGTATTGAATTAGAACATAAACGATTTTTTTAAATATTTCGACATGTTTATGCCGTTAACAAATAATGTGAAGTGATATTTAAATTAATTTGAGTTTATAATTAAATAATTAAACAACACCATTCGCTGAATTGTCATCTACTTAGTACAATCACATTGAACTAACTGTATTCCGTTCCGTCCCGCCCGAATAATTACAAACTTAAACTAGTTTCAACAATGTATCTACTCCATTGTCTCTGATTAAAACTTAGGAACTTGGTAAATGATTAAGTCCTCACCGCAAATCTTCTCTAAATAACGATTTAGCAAAAAGCTAAATTATACAAAAGAAGAAATCAGTTGGATAATCGTTTTTGTTAAAAGGTTAAGGAAAAACTGGATTACTAATTCCACTTTGGTGAGATAATAAGAATTAAGAATTTAATCTTTTGGAGGGAATCCATAGATTAATAATAATAATAATAATAATAACTTTATTTCACCAAAAAATTACAGTTACAAAAACATTTACAAAATCGTTCAAGTTACAATGATTAATTTTCGTTGGTTTGTAATCTGTGCATAATAAGTGGAACTCTGTTCTCTTAAACTAGGGCGGACCCTGTATCTTAAGAGTACAGTGTTCGGCCAGTTAGGTTCGTACAAACGTGTTACATTGTTGTGCACTCTGTCGACAATCTTTGTTGAAGTACAAGTGAAATGAAAACCTTACTTAATAGGTAAGTATCTATAAGCTATTTTAATCTGTGTGGGTGTGTGTATGCGTGTGGATGTGTGTATGTGGGTGTGCGTGTGTATGTGGGTGTGCGTGTGTATGTGTGAGTGCGTGCGTGCGTGTGTGTGTATGTGTTTATGTGTGTGTTATTGTTAAGCGATGTAGGCAATAATAGTTTCTGTGTAGGCATAGTCCTTCAGCAAAAGCCATTCAGTCACTTTTGTCTTAATTTTTAGTAGATTTAGGCATTTTATATTTAGCTGTTTATTCACTTTTTTGTATATATTGTTACTAAGTATAAAATATTGATGTTCAGCAAAAGAACTCTTATGTGGAGCACTTGGAAGCAGGTAATTGCGTTTAGATTATGTTAATTCAGCGAGATGCTCCACAAAAATCAACGGATCAAGCGAAAATCAAAGCGATTTTGGACAATTGAAAATAGATTCATTAGATTACCTAAGTTAATCAGATCCAATCGAGAGTAGAATTTTATTCTGCATCATTGATGTTCGTTACGTCTTAACTTCATTATCAAATCCAGATACTGCTGCTGCTTAGTAAGATGGTGGGGAGCTTATTCGTATTATATTTTCATATATAACTAGCTGTCTCGCGCGGTTTTACCCGTGTAGATTCCGTTCCCATGGGAATCTCAATATAGAATTGGGATAAAATACAGTCTATGACACTCACAAATAATATGGCTTTCTAACGATCGTTGACAGTTATTTCAAACAACTGACAGTAATGTCAATTCATTACAGGAATAATATTGCAGTTAAGTATTCTTAAATTTTCTAATTTTTCGAGCAATTTTCTTATTTATTTGTTTCTGAACCCGATCCTTCTCCTGACAATAACAATTACAACAAAGAAAGAATTAGCGAAATCTAATCCAGCCGGTCACTCGTGATGTCGTGACCAAGGGAAATAGGGATTCATTTTTATATATACATATAGATTATTATTATAATGTACAATTTTTTGATGTTTATAAAATTCTTCTTTTGAATTTTTACGTTTTATAAATAATTAATTAATTAATTGTATTATGTAGGTATGTTGCCCGTTTATTAAGCGGTTATCACCACTGGCTACAACTGGCTAACGCCAGTAAGTGGTGTTACACGTATATTTAAATAATTAAATCATTCTCTCTCAATGACCAAGATACTCAAGTGAAATCCTTCCAACTATTCGTGGTAATAATAATCATTTCGTATGCTATTTTTTGTTAATTGTTATGTATTTATTAAAGATTTGATTGTTTGTTTGAATTGAATAAGCTCCGAAACTACTTGACGGATTTGAAAAATTCTTTCTCCGTTGGGAAGCTATATTATCTCCGGTGAACATAGGCTATATTTAAGTATGAAGTTCCCACGGAAACGGCAGCAACACGGGTGAAACCGCGCGCGGGAAGCTTTACTATTTATAAAATAACTCAAAAACAAAAGTGTGCAAGAAACAAGAAACAAGAAAGTGCACAAAATCACTTCCCTATATTGTTGATAATAGCTAATAAGGTTGAAAATTAAATGTAGCAAATTGATGTTTTTGTCTTTAAAATATATTAAACAAAAACATTTATTGACAAATGAAATTACACCTTATTAGCTACTGTCACTTACGCGGTATTGCAGTATTACCGACGATATATGTTTTTATCATAATATTCAGTTAGGACAATGTTTTTTTTTAAGTCACATCATACATGTAGACATTCCTTTTGGTACACTAAATTAACCCTTATTACCAATTTAATATCACATAGAAAATACATGTTTGTAGATATTGATGTAAATACTGTGGTTAATCCGAGAAATATGATTGATAGCGAAACGACGAACACAAAAATGTGGAGCGAAGTGCCATAAGTGAGACATATGTAAATTGAACGGAAATCGTTTTAGTCGTGACACACAGACTACTATCACACATAGACTCCTCTTCCGTTTTGTAAAGGAAGATTAAGTTAGTACTGATATTGTAAAAAATCTAACTCTAAGTGTATTTACTTTTTTTAAACATAACTGTATCAGAGCCGCTTAGACGTGTACACATAAAAACATTTTATCGTAATCACTGAAATTCTCATGGTTTACCCATGTATCTCATCGACTGTGATAAAAATGGAGTACATTTTACACCTTTTTTATTTAAAAGTGTATTTTTTGCGTTCACATCATAAACTTGTAAACCACATTTATTTACAACTAGCTGCGCCTCACGGTTTTACTCGCGTTACTCTGCTCCAGTGGGTCGGAGGGTGATTTTTTGTAGCCTATATGTTAATCCAGCGTATAACCTATCTCGGTGCATAATTTCAGCCAATTCCGTTCCGTACTTTTGGCGTGAAAGAGTAACAGACATCCGTCCATCCATCCATAGTAATCCATACATACAAACTTTCGCGTTTATAATATTAGTAGGATGTATTGAGTGCAAGGATTTGTCAGTGGGTATAATTTTTATTAGTGATATGAGATAATTCAGTCCATATGTACTGTTTGATCATGTTGTCAGATTTGGACTTCATGTAGTAAACAGGCAAGATAGCAATCGTTCAACCCTGTCTGTGGCATAATCACATACCATTATCACAATAGATATACTGTAGCGTATAGGAAAGCTTATGACACATTTTGGGTGGGCTGCTGTTTGGGAGTGATCGCAACAGCTCTGTTATATTTTTTGTTTTTCGGTGACGGTACTAGGTACGGTAAAAGGCTTTTACTACTTCACCTGGCAAGAAGACGATCATGGCTTCAGACTTATTCTGGCGATGTGATAATGCGCTCGGTACATTTTAACGAACCTACTTGCCAACTAAAGAAGACAATATGACATTCAAAATTGGTGGACATCTATTAATGCCAATGCCAGATATTATATCTCTATGTCTATACTAATATCTAGAGCTAAGATCGGATGCGCCATGATACGTGAGAAACATTCGTCATTTGTGCCTTTATCGTAAACTGGCACTTACGACCAAATGCTTCTGAAGTATATAGTATATCCGTCCTTATGATTCTGAGGTCTAGATATTATATATAGGAAAGATTTAATAGGGTAACTACTGGATCGATTTCAAAAATGTTTTTACCCTTACAAAGTTACGTTATCCAAGAGTAACATAGGCTATATTAATTAATGAACGGGAATGGAAGCTACACGGGTTAAACCGCCAGCGAGAAGCTATTGCTGATCGCAGTAAGATGGAAGCTGGATAGATACTGCTGCCCATTCATCATCTGTATGTCCCTTAGTCACAACTTAACTACATGTCTACTCTAAGCTGGCAACACGACTTGTTGTGGCTTATTACTAAAACGAAATGGGATAGCAGTTCGACCTTTTTTAAAATTCACACATTCAAACGTGATATTAAAATACCCGAGCGTTCTTTTGTAGGCACGTTCCCTTGTGTCGACTTTTATGAAGCGGTTGTGAGGTGCCTTTCCATTCTGATACGCACAACTTTTGAATGGCCGCATCATGATATGAACACAACGACGTAGTGAATGCGTGCTTATCTTCTTTATTACTTATTTGATCGCTCTACAATAGATTGATTCGCTAATAACATTGAATGTCCCGATAATAATCATTACAGCCTTTGAATATGTATTTCCAGTTATTAGACATAAGCCTTCGGCAAAAAAGTATTTTCTGTAGTTATAAAAAACCGGAACTTGTTTTATTTGATCTAGAATGAAAACAATTTTTTAATGCCATAAAAAAAATGTATTAAATAAAATAAAAATCATTTTTATTTACGTAAACCAATTACAGGCACTTGTAAAAAGTCAAACAGAAGACGTGAGTGGATGAAGGTGATAAGTCACATAATTTAAATTTGGAGTAAATCGAAGTTAAAGTTTCACTTTTATTTTTTGAGATAAGTCGCTACAAAACTAATGTTTGTATTAAACTATGATGCCAAGTTATGTAAATAACCTGAAATATTAATGGTATAAAAGCAACCAAACAAATTTATATTGTTTATAATTTAATTTGAAAAAAAATCTTGACATAACTCCTTTTTTCATAAACAAAAGTAAAATTTTCTGCATGTTTAGATATTGAAAATGAGGTGCTAAGATGAATGTTGTTCTCTCGTTAAGTATTAAATGGACGGTTTAAGATATGTACTCAGGGATCCCTTCTTTTCGCATAATGTTCTTTGTCCTAATATACTTCGGCATAACGATTTTGGCACAATTTGTTTTGGCATAATAATACTTCGGCATAATTTTTTTAGGCATACATTTTATGTTGGCATAATCATCTTAAAGACTAATTTGTTTAGGCATAAATTTGATACGCATAACGTTAGTAGGCCTTCGGTTAGGTTAGGGTAGGCCTTCGGTTAGGTTAGGTTAGAACTGCGGCCATACCACGCACGAGCCGAGCGAGCGAAGCGAGCGGTGCCGCGGCAGCGGCCGGCGAGTCGGTTATTCTAAAGCATAATAAATTTATGCTCATTATTATAAATTTATTATCATTATTATGCTTTATCAAATTATGCTTAAAAAAATTATGCGTAAGCTGTTATGCGTAATTATATTATGCGAAAATATAATTATGCCAAACAAAATTATGCTAAATTATATTAGGTCTTAAAATTTTATGCAAATGGATAGGGAACCATGTACTCATATTGTATTGACATATCACCTTCATCTATGCAAAAAAAAACACAAAAACACGAAAATGCGACATATCACCTACATCCACTCACGTCTGTAATTATAATATAAAAAAAAATATTATATCTGATATTTATCTATTATTATATTATATCTATAACATTTTATAATTGTTATGATGTATTTCTAGTGTTCTTAGCGACGCAAAATGCTTGTTCTGTCTATATTGTGCCAAAACAATTGTTATTATTTGGGTGGACCATGAGCATATAACAACGGACGCGCTTTAATGCTTCCACCGGATCCAATGCGCCCCAACTGAGAAGATCCGGCGAAACAAACTCAGTGTGTTACTTTACTACCGGTTTCAACACGGCCCACATGAGACGGTCCGGTATAACATACTCACATGGAAAATTCCGCGGGGTTTTGGTCCAATTAATAACAACCTAATTCGCTTGCTAAGCGTGTTGACTGGCAAGATTATCTTAAATAAAGGCCCATATTCAACAATGGATTTAATACGGATAATGATGGCGAAATAAAAGAAAAAGTATTTTTTTTTTCTTATAATTCTCTCTACCAGGTCTAACAAGTCACATTGCAATATAAAAATTATTATCTCATTAAATATAAAAATAAAATAAACCGCCAGTTTTATAAACTCCATTTAAACCTACTGGAGGAAAATCTAAAGCAATAACATTTTATGTATGTAACACATTTTAAGTAAAAATTTATGAAATATGGTCAAATATTGTATAACGTCATAATACAGAAAAGTCGTAACATTTTTTTATCGTAAATCATACAAGTAAAAGTTTTTTAATAAATTAACGGTTAGAAAACGTGTTTAGCAAAATTACTCTTAAGTGGCTTTCGATGTTTTTTCAATACAAAGGCCTCGGCATGAGAGTTTCCCAATACACGCTTTTCATATATCGAAGTGTAAATAGGTATTCAACAAAAATCGATATGGCTTTATATTTACCTACATAATAAATCAACATAATTGCTACTTTTTCAGTACTATGTGGAGGAGAATGGAGATATTTCTGATTTATTAGGTGCAGAGCTCTCATTCGGCCACGAAAATGAAAATGAAAATCATTATTAATATAAAGAATATAAAATGTGATGAATTGGAGGTATAGATCAGCCGTAATCAAAATCTCGGTGGTGTAGCGGTATATTTGTATCGCTTTCGAGGTCGTGGGTTCGATTCCCACGCCGGACAAAAAATGTTTGCGTAAAATCTAAAATTTTCGTTCGTTTCAATCGTTCCAGGTTCGGTTGGTTAAGAGGCCTCCATGCCTCGGAAAGCAGGTTGACCCGTTTATCCCGATTGTTATAACAACATCTATAATAATCTTATACCAAGGATCGGGCAACAGCGTTTTCATGTGTGTTACAGCATAATACTGCGGTCACCAACCAGCTTGCCAAGCGAGATGACTACGTAAAAACCCTACCCCGAGGGTGATGTCGAATCAAAACCTGTAAAGTTATTTTTCAAAACCTCTTTTGTTGACTGTACTATTAATCTTATAAACAACTATAGAATCGCCCACTGTATGCCTTCCCAGTTATCTAGGTTAAGCTTCCGATTGACAAATTAAATGAATGGGAACGGAAGACAGTTGGGCACAATATTGCATGACCATTTACACAACCACATAGAGTGTGCCCGTAAGCTAACATTAATATTGTTTAATATTAAGTATTAATCAATGGTTATTAGCAAAAGCCTAGATAGTGGTAGTTATGTGTAGACACATATGACGTCTCAATGATCCCTTCCTGCAAGGTTATTAAACCATGCGAGAGTATTCTTATAGAATACTATCTGTCCGGTTTAAACCCCTCAAGACTACTTATGTCTTATTATTTTATTTTCCTCTTTGCTATCTCCCGCTTTGCTGTGGAGGGAAGTGAACACATAAGTCTTTCTTACTCCTCGTAATCTCTTTCTTATTAATTCGTTGCTGGTCCCAAGGTAGTTTAACTTTTTCCCGGGACTTGGTGAGCCTCGGTGCTCATTGTCATTACTAGTGTGCCACTGTTGATCCTGACTTGCAGGAGCTGCAGTGGTGGGAGTGTAGGTGGGATTAGGCACAATAAAAATAACAAAAAATACTATCTGTCCCCTGCGGTTTTATCCGCGTAGATCCCGTTCCCGTAGAAAATTTGACTTAAAATATAGCCAATGACACTAACAATTAATGTGGCTTTCATTACATGACACTGGCAGAAATTGCTGAATAAGTCGGCAGACTGCCATATATTTAAAAAAAAGTGGCTTTCTATTGGTAATAGAATTTGCTAAATCGGGTAAGTAGATCTAGAGATTACCCCCTACAAACAATTCACAAACTTTACCTCTTTATAATCTATAATATAAAAATGAATCGCAAAATGTGTTGGTAAGCGCATAACTCTACAAAGCCTGGACCAATTTGGCCAATTCTTTTTTTTTATGTTCGTGGAAGTTCAGGGATGGTTTTTACGGCGAGAAAAATTCGAATAATTGCCTGAAAACCCCTTAAAACAGCCTTTTTCTTTTTCCCATACAAACGTTTTCTAACTAAAATGTAAGAGTCAATTTGAGCTTTATTTTGTTAATTAAAACCTTGATTTTTTTTGCCAAGATTTTTTAGGGTAGGGGTAATGTAGGGTAGGGGTAGTGTAGGGTAGAGGTAGTGTAGGGTAGGGGTAGTGTAAGGTAGGGGTAGTGTAGGGTAGGGGTAGTGTAGGGTAGGGGTAGTGTAGGGTAGGGGTAGTGTAGAGTAGGGGTAGTGTAGGGTAGGGGTAGTGTAGGGTAGGGGTAGTGTAGGGGTAGGAGTACCGCATAAACGAAGTCTCTACGGCCCAGTTTATTTTATACAAATGTTTAGGTCTTTTATGTATCGATTGAGGCAGTACGAAGTCTGCCGGGTCAGCTAGTAGCAATATAGATTCAAATCCGGAACTTTACTTTAGACCACATTTCAAACTACCACAATTACAAATACCCAACTTGAAAAATAATATTATTAAAAAACATGTTGTAGATATATTATACGGTTTTATGTTTACGTTTGTTATTGTAAATTTAATAATCGATCTACATTTCTGTGAGTTGGTCCCATATGAATTTCATTATCATTTCATAATAATCTAGGGACTTATGAGAAAAGAGGTTCTTTTGAAATTTGACACGCCTCATAAAATTTGCATGGTATCCTTAGAATACTTGGAAAACTGAATTGTAAACCGGCCTTGGAAATATACAAAATAGCTTTTCAAAATTTTGTATTTGCGCTCATGAGAACAACTTTAGCGATTTTGCTGTTTTTTTTTACTGAGTCGAAAATTTCAAAATGATAGTAATAATATAATAATTACCTCAACCATACGTTGTTATCTTGTAATCCAATCCATCAGCCTTTCCCAGCCCGTTGTTGGACAGAGGTGTCTCCCCCAGTTTGTACCATAACACTCGGTCTTCCGCCTTCCGCATCCAGTCTATTCCGGCTCCACTTCCCAAGTCATCGGTGCATGTTGTAGGGGCTCGTCATACCTTCCGTTGGTCGGCTATAGGTCCTTTCGCAGACATGACCAGCCCATTGCCACTCCAACTTGTCTGTTCTGCGGGCTATGTCAGTAACTTTAGTTCTTTATCGGATGACATTATTGCGAAGTTTACCTTTCGGAGAAACCCTAAGCTCAATAGCTCGTAGCTAAATTTAAAAAATAGTAACTAAATAATTTTACGAAGACTTTGTTATTACTTTTTTCTTTTGCGGATATTTATGTAGTCAGCCACGAGGCTTTTGCTTTTCTACACCGGGAAAGGCGAGCACGACGCCAGCCCTATTTTTGTTATCACAGCAATCAGCTTTACTTAGGTACAGATGCTGCTGGTTTTTGTTTACATTACGTTACTTGTTGTTTATTATCTGATTTTTCGGAACTATTTATTTTTACAGATAATAAAACAACCAAAATAAGGACAAACAGAATAACCTTTTAGAAAATGATTTTATCTTCGTTAGACTTAAGTAAATAAACAAGTTGGTATTTTATCGTAAGAATCTCATGCCGAAAGCAATGTATTTTTCTCTGTTTCTAAATATTCATTTATTGTTATAATTTGGGTAGAAAAATGTTTATTTTATTATATTAACTTATTGTATGGACTCATTTTTTTCTTTTTATCGCTTCACTTAGACGGAAATTTAAAAGAGAACCGAAGATCTTACTGAATTAAGAATTAATTTAAACGTAAAAAAAACATTTAAATTATCAAATTTAAGATGGAGTATGAATCTGATAGTCCTATAATATAGTCCTATAATTTAGTAATAGTCCAATCGTAACTTATACACTCAAATAAACTGAGTTAATTTCTGAACTACGGAAGCACCAAGTCCAAACTACAAGTCTCTCATCTGACACAAGTTAGTGACTTTTTAACCAGCGTGAAAGGAAAGATCAATAAGTGCATACATTCAAAGTTCACAGAAAGCAATTGCCCCTCGCTGCATACGCCCATGATTAAACAAAAGTTACTTGCGAACTTCAGTCGTACTTAATTTGTATGTAACATTAATAAAAACTTTGGCAGAAAGGATAGGACTTTTCGAAGAACGTTAAAGCTACAGTCACGCTATTGTTTCGACAAATTGGTCGAAGTTTTGTAGGTAGTTGTTTCTCTTCACGTCGAAACTTTGTTTACATTTTCCCTGAAGGTGACGAAGCGTTGATTTTTTTTAAACACACCATATGTGTTTACTTAATCTTATTTATTTATTTTATTCTTTATTGCACACATTAAAACCATAACATAAAGTTTATACAACGGAAACAACATTTACAAAAGCGAGCTTAATTCAATAATGAATTTTCTTCCAGCAAACCTTTATAAAAGAACATTTGATTTAAAGTGCATAGCTAGTGTACAACGGACGAATCTTTTAATTAATTTATAAATTGGTAAATTTTATTCTTCTTTGTCGGTTTCATAACATTGTCTTTTTTCCGTGAGAGGGCTGTTAACCCGCTGCACAACCCCCGAAATGCTGGAGGGCCACACCCGTCGTTGGTCAGCGAGTCCATCGGACTTAGCCGGTTAGCGTAGCTAGGCTGTACTACCGAACGTTCCCCTATCCCCCACCCAGGGGACGCTCCTCTACGCCGTGAGGGCCAGCGCGAGGAATTGAACGGAAAGCACAAAATTGTAAGGTATGCCGATGACCTTGCGATCCTGGGGCAATGTGAAAGGGAGGTTATTAATATGACGGAGAGACTGGAGGAAGAGGGAAAACATGTGGGTCTCGGAATCAGCCGTGAGAAGACGGAATACCTTCACATGAAGAGATACAAAGACCCCAGAGCCAAGCGAAAAGACCTTCATGTGAATGGCACAACCTACAAGGGTGTCGACAAGTTTAAATATCTCGTGTGCACGATCACTGACACCAATCAGAGGGAGGACGAAATCGACATCCGCATCGTCAACGCCCTAAGGTGTACCGCAGCCCTTCACAAGGTGTTAGTGTCCAAATTGCTAAGCAGAACCACTAAAATCCAGATCTACAAAACTGTCATCAGACCGATTTTAATGTACGGGTGCGAAACTTGGACGCTAACTTTGAAGGAGGAAAATAAACTCTTAGTGGCGGAACGAAAGATATTGTGGAAAATTCTGGGACCAACAAAAGGAGAGGATGGGGAATGGAGACGGAGATACAACCGGGAGATAGAAGAGCTAGTGTCCGAGCCGAACATTATTGGAGAAATAAAATCTTCCCGACTTCACCGGCTAGGACATGTGGAGAGGATGGGAGAGGATCGAGCAGCAAAGAAAGCTTATCTCGGTCAACGTTCCGGGCGTCGCCCGGTGGGGCGTCCGAGATATCGCTGGAAGGATGAAGTCGCCAAAGACCTGAAAGAGCTGGAAGTGCCCGACTGGTCAGATTTGGCACAGAATAGGGAAGAATGGCGCACTTTAATGTCGGAGGCCAAGATCCACTTCAGGTCGCTGAGCCAGCGAAGTAAGTAGTAGTAAGTAAATTGGTAAATACATATCAATAAACATACACACTGATATCTATATATATAAAAGAAAGTCGTGTTTGTTACAACACTTATAACTCGAGAACGGCTGGACCGATTGCCATGGTTTTTGATTTGTTGGATTTGTTTCCGTCCCGAATAGCAGAATACATTTTAAAAACAAAAGAAAGTCGTGTTAGTTACACTATTTATAACTCAAGAACGGCTGAACCGATTTGGCTGAAAATTGGTAGGGAGGTAGCTAAGAACTGGGAGAAGGACATAGGATACTTTTGGGTAGGGGTAGGGTAGGGTAGGGTAGGGGTAGGGTAGGGTAGGGGTAGGGCAGGGTAGGGGTAGGGGTAGGGTAGGGGGAGGGTAGGGTAGAGTAGGGGTAGGGTAGGGTAGGGGTAGGGGTAGGGTAGGGGTAGAGGTAGGGTAGGAGTAGAGGTAGGGTAGGGGTAGGGTAGGGGTAGGGGTAGGGTAGGGCAGGGGTAGGGTATAAAAGTCCACCCGTGCGAAGCCGGGGCGGGCCGCTAGTATACATATACAATTACATGCTAATATTTAAACCTATATAGATATATGTTAATTATACCTAATATACTACATAATATATTAACTTATATGTCCAAATTTTGCAATGATATAATTACTGAGTCAGAAAATACTCCTTTGTTCTTCTTTTAAATGCGTTGAGAGAACGACAAGCGTGGAAGGGAATTCCATCACCGCACTGCACGGACGGTAAATGATTGGTCATATTTACTAGAGACATGAGGAGGGTTTATATCTTAATAATATTGTGTGCTAACAGATTTATACTAATAATATAAGAAGGAAAGATTTGATTGTTGGTTTGCTTTGAATAGGCTCGGAAACTACTGCACTAAGCCTTTTGTCTTGAATGTTTATTCATAAGGCCAAATTATTGCCCATTGGGCCTCATTAGATGGTGTAAAACATTTTTTATCATTTATTTTGGCCTCAAGGGGGCTAGCAATGACCTAACTCGTGGCTACTAGGTCCTTCCGTAAAATGAAATGAGAGGCCTCGTTATTATTACATCTATGCCCAATAGGTAATACTGCAATTAGCGGAAGTTTTTTTTTAAAGAAATAACGATTACTAAATGCGCTTCGCGTTTCTCTATTTCGAAAAGTAAGCTGTCTGCCACCAAGGTGCTATTTATATATTTATCTCCATTAAAATTACTGTTCAGTAGTTTAGGCATCAAAAACAACAACTCAACTATATAAAAAACATAACAGACAAGCAGAGTTAATTCGGCGTTAATATTTTTAGTGGAAAGTAACTAAATGTTAAATATAATTGTAAATTTAAAAAAAGGGTTTTTTTATATCCTCTCACATTGCTAATAATTAACCGTCATCGTTTATCTAAATTATCATTTATTCTAATATCATAAAGAATTTATTGTCCTTAAGTTTGTTTATATTGAAATAAATTAAGTGCCTATACATTTTAATCGGTAAATATGTAATAAATTTACAGACATGTTACCATCAGTTACTACAGAAAACTAATTTAAATAATTTCCCTTGCTTTTCAAGTGGTAATATTTCATTAAAACCATGTCCGTTTCCGTTCACAACATTCAGTGAAGTAACAATCAAGAAGGTTTTCAACATAAAAGCGCACTCCACACGAGTTGAGTTCAGCATGAAAGCCCGCGAATGTTGACTCCAAACATTGTGTTACTTTGTACTAATGTACATGTCGCGGGTGAAATATAGAATTCGCCGTAAAACTGGAAAGCACAATAAAAAAAAATACAGTAGGTACATTTAAAACATTAATATGTATTTTGATAGCTTGAAAATGTAACTGTAGTTTTTCCACACTTTTTCAAAATATAGTTTTTTTATAGTTCCCGTAAATAATTTTACGGATCCATATACCTAATAACGCGGCTAAACATCATCTGCTTTGTACTATATTTGGCAATAACAATCTCACCTATTTTTCAATAGTCCTAGTGAACTGTTATATATATATATATATATATATAACAGTTGCACATACCTCCTCTCCAAATGTAAATGTCATAATTCCTCAATCACTTTCGCCAGCAAGTCCCACTAAGGGTGCCCCCATGCGCAGCCTTGCTTTGTTTATCCATAAACTATTTACCTTATATATATCAAACCCAGCTCGCCGTTATGTCTGATGTAATAGCAAAAGCCTCGTGATGAAAAACATTAAAAAAAATTAAAAAAGTTTCTGCTTTTCGAAAAAGCTATTCGGTTATAGCAAATTTTACAGTTTGCCTGCAACATATTGTATGTACTAACATGACTTAAAACCTTCCAGTTATTTTTATATAAAACCTTTCTCAACATTGTGCTTGAGAAAGAGGATTATTATGCGACACGTTATTAATGTTATAAAATAGAAACTGGAAAATAAAACTTAATGTTGTTGTTGTAGTACCTACTCTTTATGTTTTCCTCGATTTGCTGACGACATGGGGATGGCGAATCGCTGGGGGACGGATACTCAATGACCTGGATGGAGTTTCCCAATAAGTTGGGCTTAGAATTAAGATCGTAGGTTACAGGATCCATCTAGGTAGCTCTAAATTAGGGCTAAGAGGTCAGTCGTCGAATCCAACTCGGCTGGGCAGATTTTGAGAAACTTCGATAGATATTCTCATACAAAGTACCTACCTCGCTGCCTTAAGACGAAAGTCTTTAATCAATGTGTGTTACTGGTGAAGACTCATGGATCAGAGACGTGATCTCGCTAAGTAACTTCGCCCTCGACTTCCCTGCGTGATCAAATCAGAAATGAAGAGATTTTTTCTGAATGAAGGTCGCTGACATAGTTCACCGGTTAAGCAAGCTAGAAGAAAAGGCAATCGGCAAAACAGATAACTCGAAGAACTGGCGGCCGATGGAGCGAAAGGTTCTCAAGTGGAGACCACGAACTGGCAAGCGCAGCCTAAGATACCCGCCTGCACGATGGACCGACGACCTCATCAAGGTCGCAGGGAGTCAGTGGATGCAGGCCGCTATTCAACAGTGGCTGGCAATCGTTTTAATTTGTTTTCAGCGAATGCGAATAGAAACACTTCATTATTTTTCACTTAACAAGTGAATAACAGTGTTTTCTTTTTTTTTTGAACCGGCACGTGCTTTAGTTTGATAATCGTAATTGAAAACGTTAATTTACTTAGATTCATTAACAAAAGCGCTCAAGGGACAGCAGACAATTTTATTTTAAAATTGAAAATGTCAAAGCAAAATGTTATTTGGTTATTGATTAAGTCGGGTTTTCGAAGACACCTAAGCTCCTAGTAAATAGCTAAAAAGAAATCTTCTTCTTTTTCAATTTCATTAAACATGTTCACGTTAAAAAGGGACCTGCATTTAGGTCTTATGTTAAGACAAGTTGAGCCAATTTTATTATTCTATATACATACTCGTACTTAGCTAAATCATATTAAACACTGTCACTATTTTATGTCTGATCAAATGAAGTTTGAAGCGGTTTTATGACAACAAAAACAACCAACAAATTTCGAAAGCTTTACATATATTTAATAATTAGTTAGTTAATATAATAATAATATAATATAAAAATAGTTATTCGATTACACCTCTGAAAAACATAAATGCTAATAGGCAAGACTACGGCCCACTGGAGCAAAATAGCAACATAAAGTGACCAATAAAACTAAAACCCCGTGTTAAGGGTTATAAGCTATCATCGCTTTGTTGAAGCTTTATAGTGCTACATGACCTAGTTTAACTTAAATACATTTATTTACCTCTTTAAATAAGGTGCGACTTAAGTATACGCCTTCCATCTAACAGAAAATATTACCCTGTTTAATGATTACATTACATTTCTTGGAAATCTATAGGTATTAAAAATAAAATTAAAGTGTCCTTTTGGATTGTAAAAATAACAGATTTTTACTAATTACAGTTAAATATAATGTAAAATATGATTTAAAATTTGTTCCAGATAATCCCAATAATCGATCGAACGATTTTGACGAGATTTTCAATGGTAAATTGATTATTTTATAATGTATAAACGGGCTATTTTAATGTTGTCGGCCTGTTTTTTTGTCTGTGTATTTCGCCGAATTTCCTAAACGGTAGTACCGATTTAGTCGGGAATTTCAATGATATATATATATAGCTTAGAAAATCCTTCTTTTACGCGGTTCGTCCGCATCGTCGGCACCAGCTGGTAATACATAAACAACGAAGTATAAAAGAGAATACTTTTCAACAACTGTATAGATGAGCATTGGTTTCCAAGCGAAAGCACAATGTGTTTCAACTCCGTGTCGGCAAAGCGTCTAGAACTTAATCACTCACGTGAACATACCATTGAACTTATGTGTATTTTAATATATGTCTATAATAATATTATAAAGGGAAAAGACTTAATCCCACGTGAAAGCTTTCATGGATTTGTGAATGTTTATTTATAGTTTTTATTATTCTTCTTTTTCTTGAATGAATGGTCAGACAACTCAATCAGCGGTGATTTATACACATATCAGAGTGTTCAAATAGTTAACAAAAATATAACGCCATGTTAAAAGTTTGTCTGCCGTTAACGTACCTTTTTAGGATAGGTTCCTAAAAAAGGGCGATTAAAAAATCATAAGACAATTGCCACGCGTAAGTTTTATTCTGTCAAAAATATAATAACATAATTATTTTCCTTACAGTTGCAAAGAAATCGTAGTTACTACGCCGCCCGTAGCAAGCAGCTACGAACAGCTACGACTAATGCGCGTAGTATTTGTTTATTGCCTTTATAATAATAAAGTTTGGTCATGAAACACGACAGTGTATGTTATTCCTTATATTTTACTACTTAGATGTATACATGGATAGATACATATAGAACACACGGCCACCTATTCCGTGACTATTTCAAACGTGACGACTACACCTCTCCAGAAGTTAATAAAATATAAGTAGAACTTCCTTATAACACTGGCCAGTTCTATTTATTATTTGATGCTCATAAATCTACTAATACGGAACCGTTGGTGATACTATAAGACCGTATAAGTTACAATGAAAATGTAGGAAATCATTTTTTTTTTTTATTATTAGAGATTACTCTCTACGGATTCAGTATCCACACTTTTTGTTAACTTATGTTTTTTTTCTTTCTGCAAACCAATTTTTAGCCCTTTAAAAATACATTATGGAAATATTTATTGGCAGTTGAAACTGGTGAACTCGACATTAGATAGAGCTAATATCCTGAAAAATCGGAGAGGGTCTTAAAAAAAAGTTAAATAAATATTTAATGTTCTTTTATATATTATTATTTTATGAGAATAAGTTATCGCAATCACAATTAAAAAGAGACACTGCTGCCTGTTCCCTGGTATACAATTTTATTGCTGTAAATGATGTTATAACAATGGGAACCAAAGGCCTGGGCTACGGAGACGTGGGGCGTCGCGCGTCGCGTTGTGCGGCGCGGCCCGCACTGAATTCAAACATATGGCGTTGTATGAGTGCGAGTGAGATGCAAGACGCCACGCCGCACGCGACGCGCGACATCTCGCGTCTCCGTAAATGAGCCCTAAGATTTTACACGACGTTTTCTTGTCCCGCGTGGGGATCGAACCCGCAAAACTCGTACCACGGAGGTAGGCACCAAATTAGTTTACTTCTATTTATATATATATATAATATAATTATATATAATTCAATCTATATTAATCAGTAACTCAGGTTAATTTCTAATCAGTTCGCTTCGTCACCTTTTCTGTTCATTTCATTCTCGTGACGCTAATGATTAATAGTTTGTATGTAAGACATTCAAACTACGTTTTCTATTCAACATTTTTCCTTGAACATTTTGTTTTTACCTTGGGTATTGGCCAAGTTCAATCGTTTTGGAAAGCCCATTCAAGCATAATTACGTAGGGTTTATTATGTTACTAGGCCTAAAAGGGTCGAGTTTCCTAAGAAATCAATTCATAGTTTTTCTAGAACATGTTTGTATGAATAATAAAGAAATATATTTTGACATAATTTATATATTAATTCGTGAACCAAAAACTTTTGTAATCCTTTTTAAGAAAATTGCGCGGACGGAGTAGTATGACATTTCGAACACTTATAGTTTATAAAAGGAAGGAGAGCAGAATGCTTATATAGTTTGTATGTAATTATGGTCGAATTTCGACCACTGGGTGACCACTAGTATATTCTTTTACTTTTTGACTTTAAAAACATTGATTTTACATTAAAATATACAAATATACCATTTTCATTATTCTCAACTCTTCCGCAGTATTTATACCATCTTATCAACTTTTAGTATGAAGAAGAAAGAGTATTTTTTGGATATAGTTAGAGGACAAATGTAAATAGTATTTTAAACATAATTTCGGATTGCCTTCAGGAAAAAAGCCTACAATGTCAGGTTAAGCTATTAATGCCAATTCAACCACAATTATTCCTACCGATTGTCAAAAGATGTTGTGGTGAATTTTGATATAATGTTTATCCGTTCTAAGAACGATGTATTAGTCAATGCTATCTCGAGGATCTTAACTTAAAATTTAAGTTATGAATCCTCCCGGAGGTATTAATTAATAATTTCAATAGCAATCCTCATCTATGCGAATGTTACACGATCAAAGATAAAATCAAGGAGTAAGTAGGGTATATTTTTCTGACGAAGATCTCATCGTAACATTAAATACCTTGGTGTACGCGGTAAAACAAAAAAAAGGTTTTGGTTAAACTTTCGAAGCGGCAGTAGCTCAATGGTTTACGCGTCGGACTTGTGATCCTGCATGTGGTCGCCGGTTCGATCCCCACCCATTGCACTACCGACGTGAACCCACTCGTAACACAAGCATTTTAGCTTAGCACGGGGGGTTAACATCTCTACTAGTATAGAATAGAATAGAATATGCATTTATTTTTCTCAACACAAAATTTAGTGCATTTGCTTACTTATATACATTTCATTTGAGTACATTTAGGCAGTTTGAAATGCGACCAGATTCGTGAGAGACTGGTGCCTGAGTTAGGTTTGGGAAACCTGTATTACAGGTCACCAGTGCCCCAGTCCACGGATTGCATTCCAAGTTATAAGCTATACAATATTGATTTTGTAAGTAAAAAAAGAAAATCAAATGGCAGAAATCATAAAGTAGCTGTAAAACAAAATGTAAACAAAAAAGAAAAAAAAAAACAAAAGTGTTTAATTTTAAATGTTGTGTGTGTTAGTGGTATGATTTTGTATTTTGTTCATAGTGTATGTTTTTGATATGTGCGTATTTTTACGTATAGGAAAAAATAACAATAATAGTGGTAGGCCAAAGAATAATGTGCAATAAGTAGAATCGCGATGATATAAACCTGGGTTGAGGAATGATTAATAGATTTTTTTATCAGAAACAAATCAAAAACAAAATTAGATCAACAATAAAAACTAGAAGACAAAAAAAAATCTAGTAGACTGCAAAATTCTGCTGGTAATCTTAAAAAAAATACTAGTCTAACGTAAAGGTTACCGTAAATGAGTTGGGAGTTAAATATCACGTCGGATATGATTTCATTATTTGAAATTTATAACAAAAACAGAAATACACTAGTATACGCTATCTATGCCTTTATTCTGGAATAATCTTTGAAATATTTTTTCGATGGAAAGTGGCTTGAACTCGATTGTATCCTAACGTTGCACGGTCTGCAAATTATCGTTGTCGGATTATTATTAACACAAAAACGAAATGAATTTGTATAACATTTGATACAAATAGAAAAAGAAAATTTTTTCCGAGTAGAAATGTATGATGCCTTCAGCGACAAGGTTTGTGGAAGTGAACCTGTCCATTAGAATGCTATTCAAACCTAGAGAAGGCCCCTCCACTTACCTCCCCCCCCCCTCCGTACTCCAATGCTATTTTGACCTGGAGCGTAAAAATAAAAAAATAAAATCCTTGAGGCGAAGCAAAACATTTAGGCTGTAATACCAATATATAGTTTACAAGGTGAAGTGTTTGTTTATTGCCATAATAATGCAGAACCTCTATATAATACAATGTAATAGAATGTTTATGGCTAGAACACATCATAACGATTCTTAAAGACAATTTCATGTTTTATAAGATAACGTTCTACTCGCGTTTGACTGCTACTCATCTTTATTATCTTACATAAACAATATTTAATTCAAATGTTGATTTTTTTATTTATGTACCTCTACACATAGAAGATATTAAAGAACAATAAGACAAATAAATAGCGATGTACTATGTTATGCAAATCCGTTCTATAGTTTTTGAGTGAAAACGTTATAATATTCATCCATCCATTTATTTTATTTATTGAGCACAAATAATTGATCTGAGTTGGACTTAAATCCTAAGGCATTATCTGTCAGTCAGCCTACAAGTGGTGAAGAAACAACATGGTAGTTGCGTAAAGATAGTGTTACATGGTAAATTATGTCAATAGATTTATCATTAAAAACTATCACAGCCAAAATGTATATACGTGCATACCTTTATAATTTCATGACCAACTTATACTTTGAATTATACATTATATAATTATATACCTAAAAGTAAAATTTAGAAAATCTACTGGCAATGTCACAATTTTAATGACTGGTGACTCTGGATACTAACAGCTAGTTTATAATATAATGTATAAAGGCCAGAAAGAACAGTACGGACGGTCCTCTCTTGATTTTTTATTTTTAAGTTTCATTTCGCGTGCTTCGTTATTTACTCTTTTAATATGTAGTATATTTTATTTATAGTTTTTTGTATTCAGTAAGATACGCTTCAATTCGCAAAGCGGGTTCAAAAAGAGCGTTGATTATACCGTCGTCGTCTTTTTAAAAATGGAGACCCCTGCTCTGATTGCCGGACGAGAGCAGCCGCGTATCTCCTGCGATAAATATAGAATATTCCTTTATAAATATATAGTCATCTTTCTTCAATTCTTCCACCAGAGACCGCTCTAGCCGATTTCCAAGCCCTACAGGGGACGCCCTCTCACGCAAGTTGCTTAGTTTGGACTATTTAGTATGGATGGAGCCGCCTCGCACACTACATAAGACAGTCCGAAAAAAAAATCGCACCATACTATATCGGGATAACGTAAATTTCCAATGATGAAAGATTTGTAAGCAGTTGTTTTAGACTTTATCAATTACGAAAACAATCAACCAATAGGATGTTTTAATTTTTTTTTACTATAAAAT
Organism: Nycteola revayana; assembly: GCA_947037095.2. Taxonomy (NCBI): domain Eukaryota; kingdom Metazoa; phylum Arthropoda; class Insecta; order Lepidoptera; family Nolidae; genus Nycteola; species Nycteola revayana. The sequence goes on along the minus strand of OX344845.2, from coordinate 8,394,026 downwards.
CGCTTCAGGTTAATAATATTAATTTAGTGGCAAATCAAAAGCATCTTAAAATATTCTCTCTCAGCTTCTCCCCACTAGAATGATCTATAAAGAACAAAATCTGAATTTCCATGACAATATTCACAATTTAGAAGACAATACGCCTCATATCCATGTTAATTGTATATTTACATAAGTATACCACGTTTGAACATCTTATAATAAACCCAATTCATGCAACTAACCCATAGATGTGAATCCGATTATCTTAAAGTAATTTGTATGGATAAGGGACGAATTAATTCAAAACTTGATAGTACCTACTACCTAGTTTTGACGTAATTAATATCAATACAAATTGTAGGTATATCTTCACAGACGTATATACACTTTAAAATTTAGTTGATGTAAATAAAATCAGGCAAGCAGATTAGGTAGGGATATCCTCGACCGACTGAGGACTGGGTTGTTTTCCCTCCCCCCTTACCTGCGATCTCGTGTCATTACCTCTTTACATAAATAAACTTTTAGCTCCAGAGGCACGCTGAGCCATTGGTGGATGTCACTTAGACTTTCGCCGGATTCATAGAAGTGAATTTTATACCTGGTAGGTAAATTTAAGCATCTAATAGACAGGTGTAGTTATTAGTATAATAATGTTATATGAACATCTGTTATACAGGACATTCGGACGAGCAGATAAAAAAATGTGCCTATAAAAGTTCCATGCCATACACCTGCTTACCATCAATACCAAGGACGGCAGCGATACCGGCCCTTTATCGTTTTATGGGTAGGTACATTAAGGTGCTAGCGCTTTTGAAATTTCTATCTGTGTGAAAATGAAAGTAGGAAAGTTTTAAGCAAATTCAATTACGCAAATTAAATTGTATGCGACAACTAGTAGCCTGTATCTTGTATACAATAACAGAATACTTCTCTTAATGATATAACTCATACTTAAACAACATTACCAGGTCCTTTTAATTGAATCGAGACCCAAGTGTTTTCGTTACTCAAACAAAAATTGCGAAGATACAGCGCGTTAAATTTTATGTGACGTCACTTCTAGGGACAGTTTTACCTAGTAGTGACGTCACAAGCAACAACTTTATAGTTTGTTATTGCTCAGCATCTTTGGCAATTTTTATTAATTTGATAAATAAAAAAATACTTGTCTGATATTTTTTATTAATCTAGCTGACGGACTGAATATAATTTTATAGTTTTCATGCCTATAATAATAAATACTACTCCTCATGGGTCAGTCTCAAAGGGGGCGGGGCCCATGTCCCCCACTCCCCGAGGCCGAGCCTAGCGGGCCGAAACCCGCCGCCGACGACCAACACGGCGTCTGCGAAGCGGGTGGGCGGAGGAATCTTCTTCCCTCTCCCGCTCCGCGGCCTCCTTCTGTGACATAACTTGTCTACAGAAGGAGGCAACCGCCTCCCACGACCTCTCGCTTTGGACCATCTTCGAAATGATGGTCGGCAGCGAGATGTCATCTCCAATCACGCCAACGAGCTCCTCCCGCTCGTTGGCCCACGCCGGACACTCCACCACCGAGTGCTGTGCCGTATCGTCGGCACAGTCACAGTGGTGACAGCGATTGTCCGGCTCTCTCTGCGCCACGTTGCACAGGTAGTGGCCGAATCAGCCATGGCCTGTTACTACCTGTGCAACGTGATTGGTGACGTCGCCGTGACGGCGGCCGGCCCACTTTTTTAGATGGGGCCGAATCGCCTCCAGCGTACGCAATCCGCTCCGCGGCGTGGCCTCTAGCCGCTCCTGTCATTTCCGGAGGGTTTGGCGACGAACCTCAGTCCGCCACCGTGCAATACCCTCCGGGAAGGGGTCGCGGCCAGAACGCGCCCCCTCACACCTCCACCGGTACGCGGCGGCCAAAACCTCCGCCGCCGGGTCCCACGGAGGGGACCCCGTAAGGAGGCAGGCCGCGTCAAACGCGACCGTGCGGTAGATGCGGGACGCCCTGATTGCCATGACCCGCTGCGGACGTCGCAGTAGGGCCATGTTTCGCCTCTTCAGGGCGTCGACCCAAACGGGGGCGCCGTAGAGCGCCATAGAGCAGATAACTCCGGCGTACAGCTTGCGGCAGGTGCTCCCGGGTCTGCTGAGATTCGGCAAAAGCCGGCCAAGAGCAACCGTTGCCGCTACCAGCTTTGGGGCTCGCCGCTGGAAGTGGGCCCCGAAGCTTCATCTGCTGTCGAGGACTATGCCTAGATATCACGTATTGTCCCCGACAGAAATGGATTCGCCGCCCATTATGAGGTGGGCGCCTGCAGGTGGCGCTCGCCGAGGCCCATGAAAAGAAAGGGCCTAAGTCGGTTCGGTCCTGACTGTTATAATATAATCAATAACAAACAGATCGGACAGCAGCGTTTCGCTGTGTCTTACAACATAATTACAACTGCGATCACCAAGCCGCCTGCCAAGCGTGGTGGCTATGGCCAAATCCCACCTCGGGGGAGGCCCATATTCAGCAGCTTTATTGGGATTTGAGTATTTTTCATTGAATACCTACTGTATTAATGTGGTTTCCATCTAAACCTTGAAGTTTCCGGCTAAGAAGGCTAAAAAAACCACCCCATGTCTTTCCATAGGTGTCGTAAGAGGCGACTAAGGAACACAAAGCTGATGGATGGGCAGCAGCATTTATCAGCTCAGAGATACTCACCATCTTACTGCGAAGAGGGTTTTAAGTGGGTTCGTTCCCACCTGTTTCAATATAATCTATAACAATAAAACACAATATAATTACAACTGCGTTCACCAATCGACCTGCCAAGCGTGGTGATTATGTCAATATCCATCAACTACTGTGGTTATCCAAGGTGTGGTAAGATGAGGCCTATGTTCATTAGGACGTTATAGAGCTGATGAATTGAAAAAGCAGCTTTATTATACAAACATACACTTGAGATAAAGTCAAATGATTATTTGAATGCAACGAAAACGTGATCCCTTACTTTAAGATGAAAAAAACATATTTTGAATAAAAATAATAGTTATCTCGGACGGATATAAATAGTAAGGCCCGAGGCTTTAGCAACTTCACCGGGCATAAAGACGTTCAGGGCTCCAGCATTTATTAAAAGGTTTTAAAACTTCAAGAAGTTTATGTACTTAGATATAACCTATTCGCTAGAAGTTCTATTCAATTATTTACTCTTAAAGATATAATTACGCGCAATGGGGTAGTTGAAGTTGAGATAGCAAATATCAAGACTCTTAATTAAACCACATCACATTGAAAGTCATTCATTAGTTAGCTAGAAAACATTTTCCCCCTGAGGCGAGGCACATAACTGAGAGGAAACTCTATTCAATCTTGAAATTCATGAACTGTTGTAACAATATTAAGATAAAGCGAAAATTACGAAATGTATTCTATTTATTATTTTTACGTTACTAGGAAGTTGTTTTTGGGACGGAATTTGTAATCTACAAGCGTGTTACTGTTAATAAAATTGTAAAAGATTACGGAATTATCTAAGTATAATATAGGCGTTCGGGTACTTACTTGAATTTTCCTCCGAGTCGCGTGCCATAAGGCAAGTTAAATCTTATTGCTACCGAAATAGACATTTATCATTGCACTAAATTTAATCCAAATTCACAGAAATTGGCAAAAGGTGTTTGGCGAAATTAATTGAATAAGAATAACATCCAATATTATTTTGGGAAACTAAAGATGATGTACATAATTAACTTGAATTAAAAATAAAAAATCCAATCCGATAAACCAATCAGGTGGTTTACAATTTGGTTTATAATTTGTATTAAAAGTTCTGGTATTTTAAGTACTTTTTATTGTGAGGTAGTTTAAGTACTTTTTATTGTGAGATATTGCGTATTTTTATTATTATCTAACATTAAAAGTCAGAGTTATGTGTAACTATGACGAAGGTATGATGAGTCAGATATTGTTGGTATAATCCAACAACATCTGACTGTACAGTAACTAACTACAAACTTTAAGAATTGACATAAGGGTATCTTTTTCACTCCTTAACTTTATTCCTGTATAACAAGTTAAGGGATATTTGATAACACAAAGAGTATTTGGAATGCCACTTCTTTTACCACAGATTCACACATGTAGTATAATATAATAATAATAAAGCCTTTTATTCAGATCATCTCTTAATTTATAAACTATAATTTGAAACTTACAAAATCAACAATATACTCTTAAACTTATTTTCTTTAACTATTATCTGTTGCTTGGTTATTTTTCCAATATCTGTTTCCTAGTCGGCAACGGCCTCCTCCAGCCTCTTCCATTCTTCCCTTTCATGAGCCACTCAGTTCCACATGACTCCTGCCACTTGTCTGATGGCATCATCCCATCCTTTCTGTGATCTACCTCTCTTCCCTTTGCCATCTCGTGGGTACCACATTGTTACTCTTTTGCTCCAAAAGAAGTACTATACAAATATTTTTTCTATTGTTAAAGCCAGTATATGATTGTGTGGAATAAAAATGCTGTATTAATAAACAGCTGGTGACTTATATTTTATTAAATGACTATATCAAAATGGAAAATATGTTAAAGAAGAAATTATTTGTAACGTAATTTCACATTTAAACCATTGATAGTAAAGTATATAGCTTAGATTTCGTGAAAAACTTTTATGTATAATATGTATCAAACAATAGGCATTGTTTTTAAATTTTAATAGTTTTTTGAACGAACTACATATGCAAATTAATTTTAAACTACGTAACTTCTTAATATATTTACCTAACTTGTTAAAATATTTTCAAAATTCACGCGGCCACTACTTATAGCGTCACAATAATAGAACCAGCTCTCGGCCCCATTTCGTTATAAAATATCAGCTTAACAAATGTTGATTATCCATTATCTCAAATACGTAGAATTAGACCATTACATATAACTGTATTGAATTTCAAAATTAATTGTAAATTGAATATGAAAACTTGTGCTACACACTCGAACAACAGTGTCAGGTGGTACGGGCACCACCCTAAACAAAATTAAATTTTAACTGGAATTCTGATTCATGCGATTCGAACATGCCATTTAACTTGTATAAAAACTATCGATAATTTCGAGGTGCATGCTGAATTTGTGTTAAACGTTTTGGGTTATACTTAGGTAACAGGTACACATTAAAAGTCCTGAACGAATTTAAAATTAGTTGCAAATTGAATATGAAACTTGTACTCGTAACTTGTGTCCGTACCCGAAGGGTAAAAACAGGACCCTATTACTAAGCCTTGGCTGTCCGTCTGTCACCAGGCTTTATCTCAAGACCCACGAATAATTAAATAAAAATTTCATCTGTCTAGCAGTTGAAATTTTCAAAAATGATATATTTCCGTCACCGCTATAACAACAGATATTAAAAATAAAATAAATATTTAAGGGAGACAACATACTTTTTTTTGCAATTTTTGGTCGTTATCAATAACGGTAGCAAGCAGGCACTTGAAAATGGTAATGGTGGCCGGTTTTTATTTGTTACAGCACAATGATCACTCGCTTCACCTGGATATATGATTCAATGCTTATGTTGATATATATTAGCAGTATTATGTTGTACCACACAAAGAAACGCTGCTGCCCGTTCTTTGATATACGATTACTATAGATGATGTAATAACAATCGGGAAAAACGGCTTAAAGTGCTGTCCGAGGCACAAAGGGTAGTCCCTCAACCAACCAGACCCGGAAAGAAATCTTAGAATTTACATAAAGATGCCCGGCCCCATGCCGGTCATCTTTATGTATCTTTATGATCGAACCCATGACCACCAACTGCCTCCGAGATTTAAAGTGAGCCAAATACCGATACGCTACGGAGGTTGTCTCGTGTCAGGGGCTCCCTTTTCGTACAACTAAGATTATTTTTTTATTGCCATGAACATTTATCATTACCGTCTCTATGACGGCATTTTTATTTTAAATATATATCTTTTAATAGTAAATTGAGACAGCAATACTGATTACGAACGCTACTCACCAGCCAGGTCAGATCTGTGTCGGGGTATAGTAGGAGAGGTGGGTGACAAGTTTTGCCTCAAATACCTACCCAAAAATTGGTGCCAGCTCTCGTATCATTGTGTTTAGCAAAAGGTCATCATTCTATAATATACTTAGAGTCAACAGAAACAGGTCAATTCTCACATGAAATAGAGCTAAGCGATTGAAACCGCGTGGTTCGACTAGTATCAAATAGTAGCAACTTTTCTGTCCAGCCTTTTGTTATTTAATTGTAACGACCGTCTTTTGTCACCGCAGACACATTTTATAAAATGAACTTTGAGACCGCTAGATTTTCAAATCCACTCCTTTTGTGGAAAACCTTATTGTAAGATAGTAATGTCAAAGACAAACACTGGGAAGAATGATTGCGTCAAGCATAAAGTAATACAAAGTAGGTATTAGTTAAAAAAAGTAAGCAAGGGATTGTAAATATACTCATTACTCATATACATATAACGCTGAAGAGTTTGTTTGTTTACTTGATCGCACAAATCTCAGAACTACTGGTCCGATTTGAAAAATCCTTTCAGTGTTAGATAGCCCAGTCATCGGAGAAGGCCGATAGCTTATAGCCATATTTAAATATGAATTTCTAACAAGAACAGTAGTTAGTATTGAGGGAAGACTTTATTCAAAACAAGCATGTATTTTAGAATATTTTATTTTTAGTGTGGAAAAATAATCGTAGCTTTTTTATAAACATTTCTTCACTAACGCAATCAATATATGTCACTTTCTACTGTTAAGTGTAGGCATATATTTTGGAAGCACCTTATTTATATTTGTTTTATTGATCTATCAGTCCTCAATTGTTAAATTGATTCAGATTTTTTACTCCAAAAAGTAATCTTCTGTTTAAACAGCAGCGACAAGATTCATTTGAGTAATTTAAATTAAAAGCTATTGTGGATTTTCGGTGACCATTTTCGCATAAATTCTTGCGGTTTCAATTATATAAAAATAAAATTCTCCTATAGCGAAAAACATTCACTCAATTATTACTACATACTACAGAGTATAAAACAAAGTCGCTGCCTTGATTGTCTGTACCTATGTATGCTTAGATCTTTACAACTACGCAGCGGATTTTGATGTGTTTTTTTAAATAGATAGAATGATTCAAGAGAAAGCTTTTTAGTCGCTAGTTTACTTCATAAATTGCCATTATGGATTTTTTTTTTCAATTTTTATTATTAAGCTCTAGAACAGATTGATTCCCAAGTTGTCCAGGATGACTTCCATGGGTCCACGGGAGACTCGATGGGGGGTCTAAGTTGGTTTAAAAACGGATTCTCAAGTTGTAAGTGTGTAATTTATACTAATTTTATAAAGAGAGAAAGTTTGTATTCTTGTATGTTTGTTTCGAATAAACTCAAAAACTACTTAACATATTTCAATAATTCTTTCACCATTAGAAAGCTACATTACCCCTGAGTAACATAGGCTATAAAAATCTACCCTTGCGAAGCCGGAGTGGGCCGCTACAGGGCATCCACCGAAACCAGTCAAGTTTTAAAGGAAACGAGGAACAAGAAAAAAGTTCGGGCATCTCTGCTCTAGAACAAAACATTGTACTGGTTGTGCCGTCGGGATTTTCTACCAGTCAACCTTAGGGTGGTATAGACACAACCGCGGACGGATAAGCACCCGGGGGCTTTAGTAAATAAACGAAGGCCCTGGCGCTGTAAGCTTTGTATAAATCTAAGATTTCTTACCGGATCTGCTTGTCTATAGGAAGTACCCTCCGTGCCTCCGTACCCTCCTCCGTTCCGATTGTTATAACATCATCTATAACATTTCATCGTATGCCAGTGAACGACCGGCAGCGTTGTCGTGTGTGGTACAAAATAACACTGTGGTGAACGCGCCGGCCAATCGTGGTGACTAAGGGCTGGCGCTCACTGCCGGCATGGCACGGCAGATTGTGCTGCGGCATACCGTGGCGTTCCGTGGGATGACAGCTTGTGCTTCGGCATGCCGCGGCGTGCCGTGCCATATATACACTCATGCGGACGAACCAGATTAATCAGTTTCTCCTTATCCAATTTCTCTCCCTTGCCTCCGCGCACCGACCGGACTGCGCCCCATTAACCGAAATGACAGCTGATGGACGACTGCACAAGTTACAACCTTATTTTAACTAGCTTAGCAATCATAATTCCCCGACACAAAGCGACCCATACGTCTCGCGAGATGCAATGGCGTGCCGGGGCGCGTCGCGTCATGCCGCGGCGCGTCGTGTTATGCCACAGCATCCTGCAGCATCGTGGTATCGAAATAAAGTAACATGAACTCTAAACTCATTGCAATAAGAATCAAAATAACTGGATTAGTAGTAAAGTCCTTTGCCATGCCATGCCGTGCCGTGCCGGCAGTGAGCACCGGCCCTAAGGCATAATCATCCTTCGGGAAGGCCATGTTCAGCAGTTGGTTCATGATGATGATGTTGTAATATTTCAAAAGCACTTCATCTGTTGTATTAACGCTTTGAACTTGTGCATGGATGTCGTAAGAGTCGACTAAAGAATACTTAGCTGATGGATCAAGCAGCAGCATCTATCAGTTCAAAGATACCCATCTTACACAGCGATCTCCAATCCGTCTGCCAAGCGTGGTGATTCTGTTCTTGGTCGTCTATCACAAATCTCACTCTGAATATGGTTTGCTGGAAGAAAACTCATAAATGAGTTAAGCACGCCATTGTACATCATCTTTAATTGTTGAACTTTCATAACTTGTGTCTTTTCATGTGTACAATAAAGAATAAATAAGAAATAAAATTACGGCAGTAACCCTCAACGACCCTGCCAAGGCGGGCTAAAAAGGAGGCGCCTGCGAAGACGTGTTAAAAAGGAGGCCGATGTTCAGCAGTGGTCGTCAATGGGTGAATAAAGTAAAAAAGTAATGTTCCTAGTACAATCAAATATGTGTTAATATGTGTTTATCTTAAGAACAACTGTCAAATATTCAGTAAATTTATTTGGAAGAAAATAATTGTATTTAAAAAAAACTTTTCTACTTAACTCAGCTCCAAGGCGTGAGGCAGCATTAATTACGTACGGACAGCCCAACCATTAATAATGTTTATTGCTTTCTAATAGTAAACAAGGCAATAAGCTAGAAGAAAACTTTAAAGCACATAGTTGTTGTTGTTAACAATTTTTTATACTAACTGATCCGCGCGCTCTACTTCATAGAGACATAAACTGTTCCTTTGGAAAGCTCTTTATTAAATGCAGTCTGTAGGTACTCTATGATAACATCGTAGTGATAAATGGACTTAGTACGTTTAAAAAGATCATTTCTGTTATGTAAGCTCGGTCAATTAGGGCCAATGTTTCTCATACAATTTCTCTAGTTATAAATATTCTTTCTACTGAGATTTTAAAGATTGACCTGCGTAGCTCCCGTTCCCATGGGAACCTCGTCACGTTATATAACCTATTGGTAATCAAGAATAAAGATTTCTAATGGTGCGATAGTAAAAATAAATCTCTCGAGAAAAATCCAATTACTAGCCCGATGTCAGGAAATTGGTGGTATTCCAGCCGTACCTCGCAGAGCACCTGTCGTGGTGGTCAAAGCGCACCACTGGAGAGTAAAGAGAGAGTGCACCCGTGTAACTTGTCTAATAGAGTACAAGTGCTCAAGCACATATTTGTACTTTAAAATATGTCCACGTGCAGATGGAGAGATTTGTCACCATGGCTGGTAAATCGGAAAGGGTGACAAATGAAGTCTAATATAGCAAAGCGCTAAGAGCGCAGCTAGCTGAAAATTCCAATCGGATTTATAAGTTTTATTACATTTCATAACTCTACTGTCAAAAAAGTTATAAGTATAACACGGGAAACGACACAGAACAGCTATTTTAAAACTAAAATGAAGTATTTCTACTTTACGGCTACCATTCATATTTACGGCTATTCTTTTCAATGACAATAGCTACCTACACACGCTTGAATATATGCGTAATGTTCATTCGTACGAACAGGAACTTAACTTTCATTTAAATACGTATTTGTAAAATGTCATCATCCGTAAAAAATTTAGCAGAAAATGCATTTACGTTATGATTACATTTTCTGTAATTTTTTACCATTTTTAAATAGGTACTATGGGTAAGTTACTTTAGGCGCAGTCAAACCCCAAAAATTGTAAGATAATAATTGAAATAGGTCTCGCCGTTCCCAAGTTATTAGTTACAAGCCGCCTTTTAGAGCTACAAAAAGAAGTAAATTTTATTGTAACATCGACTTGACACCGTTTTTATTTCACCTTGTATTACAAATAATTCGGTTGTTAATGATATGTATATACAATTTTTTACATTGTTTGTTTGCTACTGGGTACTACTAGCATCCCGCTTGAAGTGTCAACGGCGTAACTTCCGTTCCCGTAAGAATTTCATAATTAAGCATAGCCTATAATAGCCTTCCTCGATAAATAGGCAATCAAAAATTTAAGTATTTTTTCAAATCGGACCTGAGATTAGAGTGTTCAAGCATACAAACAACAAAACTCTTCAGCTTTATATAATATAAGTATAGTATAGTACGGATAAAAAAGCTTTATTGAAAAATAACGATCCAAAATAAAATACCTAATGTTATTCATTTTTAAAGCTTTCGAAAGAATCATACAAAATACAGAAGCTGATGCAGCAGCTACCACTCATTTCTCGGAGATAGCTTTATAAAAGCACCGCATATCAGACAGATTGTCAGCATCATTAACTTTCCTAAGAATCACTGACTTACGCGACATCCACTTAATTTAAAATCTTTTAAAACAAAACATTCTCAAGTCTAAGATCTCTTGAGAGTTAATTTTTCTCAAGTTTTGTACAGACATAACCCTCAATCCATAATAAAACATATAACTTGTGCCTCATATTATACACACATGATTAGACTTCACCTTTCATGGTGAATGAATATGCAAATCTCGTCGCTCCAACGATGTCGATGATATATTCTCAGCTCGCTCAAATCACTGAATCGACTAATCTTTGAATTTTGTAAATTAGTCTCCTGACGTCAGAATTTTAATGAATTTATGCAAACGCTGTCGCTCCTCATGTCTTACGAGAAGATATTTACGTATGCCAATCAAGCGAGACGTATTTACGTTTAAATTCATTGAACTTAAGAGAACCTTTATTTGTTGCAGATGCGGCAGGTTTTCGTCACTATATTGGTCCTCGTGACTGTGGCGCTTTCCTCGAGTAATGTACTTCCAATGTCCATTGACCACCTCAGCAGAGATTTGGATGGCTTAGAAAGCCAACATAATGACAATATAATTAGTAATAGATACCAGACAAAGAATGTTCTCGATGATTTATTTAAAATATACATCGGACCAAAAGACAGTTCAGAATCGAATAAACTTCGATTAAAGTACGATGGCAATAATCGGGACGATATACTGAGATTAATGAATAAATACTTTAACTACAATGGTGAAGATTTTCGGAAAGAGCAATGGCATAATTACCCGAGGCAATTAGATCGCCTTCACCAATTTGATGAACACAGCTTTGCCAAGAAGAATTACGATCCCGACCCTAACGATGCACGATATACTGATGAAGTAGTGCCCAACATGGAAAATATCGATGACACATTCAACGAATTTCATCTAGACAGTAATACTCCGGCGAATAATATCTACGATGCAGTTTTGTCAGCTACAAACCCGTTACTAATTCTTAAAATACGTTTAGCATCTTTGAATAGAGATTTTAATAAAGCAAATATTGAAAATTTTAATAACCAATTAAGATCAGAAGTGAGAGAAGATGAAAATAATGAACAATACAATGAAGAAAACCCCGAAGTCAAAGTAATCAAAGTGAAGAGAGAAGGAGTACCCAGTACGCACGAAAACATTGTAATAGGTAACCCAACTTTTTAGATTAATGTGGAGGAGTCAAATTACAGTAACAAAATAACATATTTTTACAATAATGTTTCCGAAAACAACAAAATACTTGATGTTCCTACTTGTATCGCTTAAATGCTGTATCGATTTAAGAAGATGATAAATTGCAATGGTGCAAAAGTTTAAAATTGAATAACTGTATATTGATATCTAAGTAGGTACTAACTAGAACTACTAGGCCTGCCTATCATCGCCTAACACCAAGCGTAAGTATCCTAAAATAAACGTGTCTTTTCAGAAAATTCTCCAACGGCAACCAAAGCGGTAAACAAGCGGATCTTCTCCCTATGGAGTCGCCTGCAGAGCCTCAACCACAAAGGTCACGAGCTGCAGCACCGGAGACATCTTCACGCCTTCTACGGTCTACCTGACTCTGACGGTGGGGGAATCTTGACAGCGGAAACCAGAGCGACCCTCATGCGACCACCCGGCTCTCCTCTACGATGGGGTTGAATAAATTAAAACTTATGGGATGCTTCATTAGGTTCAGATTGCGTTGCATCATTTCGTGTTAAAGTAAACATGACAAATATAGTTTTGTTGTCGATTTGAAATTCCGATGTAGGACTCGCATGATATGTGAGACATTAGCGTGCTTAGTAGCTCAGGAGTACAGCACAAGGTTCCTACTTATTAAAAAAATACATATGAAATGCTGATGTAAACAATCCCTTACATTTAATGTAGCGCTAGTGGTCTAGTCAAAGAAATGTGACAAATGTGTATTTAAAGCAATAAAATATTCAGTGTACTGAATTAGCTGTTTTAATTCGCTACAATTAGAATTGAACATACTTAACCAATACATAAACTAACAGCTCACACTTAAACGTAGATAATTTCACATCTGATCAATTAGGACTGCCATCCGTCCGCGATTCTCCAGAGTCGTTCAGGTATATAGCGCGTCATGGGGGCACCCGGCAGGGACGTTTTTTATAAAGTGGATGAAACCCGGTCATTTTTGCTGCTAGAGGCATTTTTTTAAAGATTAACTGAAATACATCTTAATTAAAAATTCCTTCATAATACCTGCTTATTCCGTCAGAGAGTAATTCGATGTTAATAACAAGCAGTATAAATGAATAAATATAATAAAATTATAACTATATTTTTATTTTTGTAGCAAAAATATTTTTTGAAAAAAGCCTATTTCGCCCAAATATTCGGTATTTTTATAGTGTTTTTTGGCATAGGCAATTTTGATGATGGCAGCCCTTGATTAATTGTAATACAAGACATGTTTTGAAATTAAAAATGTATGAGTTTAAAGTATTTATCCGCTATCCGACATACTTATTTAATAACATTCTCATCTTTTTCATACCGACATACCTATTTATATTTTTTTTATTCAGTACTAGAATTATTCAAATCTCACGTACTAGATTCGAATCTAATAACGTATTTTATGTTTACTTTGTACTCAATTTAAAATTGAGATAATTCTAAAAGAATCCAATTGCTTTAAGTATGCTGAATAGTACAATAAAATGACCAATCATTGCTATAATTTTCGATGGTTGTCTGGTAGTTATTAAATTATAACAGAGATTTGTAATGACTGTTTACATTATAATTATATTTTAAAATTAATTAGTACTTATAATATTAATGTACTAAATAGTATTATTATATTAAGAAGTTGACTGTGGATATTTTATTATTTATTTGCTAATACGATGCTTAATATCTTATAAAATACTTTTATTAGCCAATAATCCATATATGTAATGTAAAACATAACTTCCACGTCTATTGTGTCTATAAGATTAAAAAACAAAAAGCATTTAATAACATAATAGTGATAATAAATAAATTACCTATATTTCCATTATATATGTAAATAAATAAAATGTATACCAGCTCTAATGTTTTATTAATAACATGTTTAATCGCAAGCATTCATTTGGGATCATGAGTAATTCTATAAATAAGACACACACCACTCCTTTATATAAATCCCATTTCTCTCTATCGTAGAAAAGATTACATACACAAGATCATCACGTAATTGACAGAAACAATACACCATGAGTTGTAGTAGCGCCATCTATTATTCCCACAAAGAATGAATTTGACAATTTGAGACAGAAATCTTAGATACAATTCGTAAACGCTCACAATGTTATGGTATAATATTTACTGTCGATAATCCCATAAAGACTATTACTTTATTTAGTTCTATGACTTTTAAAAGATGACCTTCGACTTACGACAAGTTTGTTTACAATGGCTAATGCTGTCCTGCTCTAACACACAGCACACACACTGTGTGTCTTTATCGCCTGTGCACTGTCATTCCTTACCACAGTTGTCAACGTCAACCTGTTTATCAAAATAAACATTCCAGATTTCTGATAAACGAAGTCAAATACATACTATTATATAAAGAAGTGAGAATCAACTACAAATTGAATAATGTCGGTAAGTTACTTTCGCTATTTCGTTCTTAATTACGTAAGCGGCATATTCAGTGGCGGCGTTAATATAGGTTATATGAGATATAAGAGAATTAATATCATCTAAGCACGTCAATCATAGGTTAGACAAACAATAAACGGTAGTTAATCTCATTTGATTGATGTTCAGACTGACAACAGTACCAACCTAGTGTAAAGATAGATTATTCAACAATATTATAGAATCCTATATGTGCATAATTAACCTCCAATGAATATTTGACTGGTTACTTAAAATATCAACCTCAATGTAATGTATTCTATTAAAGGCGTCCGGATAATACCGGACATAGTTGGGCTTTTTTTTACTTATGTGTACGGCCAAAAAAAACAGTGCCCGGCTTTTCCGATCGTGGCCGAGAGCAAGCGAGTCGACTGGCACACGCTCCCGCAGTTCGCAGTTCCGCCCGCTCCCCTTCTCAGGAAATAATAAAAAATATTGATTTTACGTACAGTTTTTTTGACGTTCCTATTAATACTGAGACACAAAATCCTGAATAATGTTGGGTATCCGGCCTTTTTGTCCAAATGTCCGGTCAAACTGGCTTGTCTGTCGGACTTTTAGGTATGGTGATCTGGCAACCCCATGCTTGTACATACTTAGGTAGCTTAGTCCCCAAAAATAAAAGCAACTGTTGGAATCAGACTAAGTAACATAGGTATATCATGCAGAAGCCGTTGAACGGATTTGAACATAACGTGGCACATGCTGATTAACTCATTGATCATGATAATCAAAGCCACGCACGACTAATATAAATAATTAACCAAAATATACTTGTTTATTTTATTCATGAAAGGAATCTGAGTGGGTAGTTAAAATGTATAATGTTGCAATAGAAATAACTAGCTTCCCGCGCGTGGTTCTTACCGCGTAATTCCCGTTCCTGTTGGAATGCATTATTAAATACTCCTTTGTTACTCCTGGATAACGTAACTTTCTTATGGTGAAATAAATTTTCATATCAGCCCAGTAGTTCCGATGGTTTTTCTTCCGGGGGGAAATGCATAAATGTACGCATCCCCTCCGCCGCTGCAGCGTTCCTGCGACGGCGAAGATAGTTCCGAAGCCTATACAATGCAATCGTTCTTCTTTATAATATAAGTAGATTTCAATTAAATTCAACGGCCATATACTTAGATGATAGAAGGGCCAAAACACAAGCAATCAGTACTAGAAGGAGGGCGTTGCCAGCAGTGCCTAGGCATAGGCTAACCCTGAGGTATGTACCTAAAAATTACTGAACGATAACCGCAAAAAATACCTAGTAAGAGCTCAGTTATCAAAGCTTGTCCCAGATGTATAAAACCTTTTTGGACGAACATTATGTAGTTAGCCAGGAGGATTTGGTGTTTCATCGGACATAAAGGCAAGCAGAGCTCCAGCCTCAATAAATAAGCATTTACTACTATTTACGTGCATATGACAAGTTGTGATGTCGTGTCATGAGGCAAAGCATCTAGTCAGTATCGCCCCATCATTATTCGTGAATTCATAGTAAGGTCTTAATCCTAGAAAAACATACCTACAACATACATATCGTCACGCATTTCTTCCATACGGGTAGTCAGAGACAAAGGGACGCCACCTGTCACGATCGTGGCATACCTCTAGTGGCGAAAAGGATTTTTATAAAGAAAAACATCATAAGGTACCTTCTATTGTATTTCGTAAGGACAAAGGCCGCGCTGTACTTTACGCTTTCTGGCTGTCATCCTGCTCTTGGCGAGTACGAGCAGTCTTGAAAATAAAGAAGATTCCTTTCGAAGAGCGACCCATAGACATCTTGAAGCAAAGACAACAAATGTCCGACCAGTACCGAGTACTCAACCCTGCACAGAAAGTTCCAGCATTAGAGATCGGTGAGTTTTTGTTCAAAAATTGTTATTGTTTTGATGAACATCATCATCATCAGCCCGTATAACGTTAAAGCAAGAATTATACAGCTACACCACGGAAGCTCCGTGGTGTAACGTCTTGACTACCTATGACCATTATTTTCCATTTATTATTTTCTAGCTCCTAGCCTGTAAGCTCAGTAGTAACTAAGTATGTACTTATTGGCAATGTGTAGGTACCCACCAGAGCTTCGCTTCTGAGTATACTAGTAGAGTCTACTGAGTATTTTTTTAAACAAGACTTAGTTTAAAGATTATTATTTAAAGGATCTTGGTGATTTCATTTTCTACAAAAAAACGTAGTTTTCAAATTTTTCGGAAGTTGCTCCAAAAGTTTTTATGCTCCAAACGCCCCAACGTATTTCACTAAAACTTGTTTTATAAGAGCATATAAACAAATCATCTTATTCTCCAATCAATATGCTAGTCTTGAACAATACCACAATAAGTTTCTTTATTTAATCAGTTACTAAATTCTACTTAGGGCGCGTACACATAGAACGTCTATTTTTACAGATACACGTAACTTATATTTTTCCTTTTTAACGGATCATTACACAACAGAACCAACAAATAAAAAATACTGGTCATTTTACTGGATCCGAAATACTGAATGTATTGTGTGTGAACTCGCTTATATAAATACACACGCCGACAAATAACGGAACTGTAAAACGGATATCTTTGGACTGACATAATTATGTAGTTATAAATGAGGCTTTTGCTACTTCACCGGGAATAAAGGCGAGCAGTGCTCCAGCCTTAATAAATATTTTAAGAACTGCAACCTGCGCTAGAGCTCCTTTGAGTCTTAAACCTCGGCTCAGGGTGGTCGCTAACGGATATTGAAGTTTGTTGACTTTTTGGAGAGTTTTGTGCAACTGTCTGTAAAACGGATCGCTATGTGTGTATATACCTTTAGCAAATCAACACATGAATGTCTTAAAAACAAGTCTAGACGCAGTATGGAATTAAGACGTGCGAGGCAGATTACATTAATTAGTAAAAGTAAATCCAGTGTCTAGTTATATTGGATCGAATGACTATTGTGTCGTTAAAGCACTTGAAATTGATTGAAGCACTAAAACTATCGTAAAACGTTTCAACCGTAGAGGTTTATGTACAAAATAAAAACTATGAACAGTGACCTGAATTGAGGTCTTTAAGGTTCCGTAGTAAACAGCGAAAATAGTTTCAGTGTGTATATATATGTCCGTAGTTCTGGAAATACTTAATGCGATGTAAAATTAAACGTCTCATTTGATGTTAAGATACATTTCCGTGCGCGATCTGTCATGTGCGGCAGACGCACGCAACTGATGCAACAACAGTCAGAAAATGAGAATGTATGAAATGAACGCCTGAAAAAAAAAGAATCTAACATTTGCCGTACATTTCCCTTCATAAAAGCAAGTCATTATAATTTCACACAAAAAAAGAATCAGCCAATTCGGTCTAACCGTTACCGAGCTAGGGAACTGACAGCAGCGTTTCCCTGTTTGTGGTATACATTACAATGTTCCACAAGCTCAGCAATGGGCGCTATATATATACGATTGGCACTTCAACTGACTTTGTTCTCGAACTATGAGAAGTACAAACACAAAGCTAGTACCTAGTACCAACTTTATATTTGCGTGAATTCCTCAACCAATCAGGCCCGAACAGAAAACGTGAATCTTAATTATAGTAAACTTTATAAATCAGGACTAATGACATTCAGGTTCGCATTGCGTTAACAATAACATCCACATTAACAGTGACACAATACAATTACTCGAACGCAATTCCCCGGGACAATGCTATTATTGGGTGACGTAAGCATATCTTCATCAATTTGGTGTATCAGACACTTATTACCTAATAGCTATTGTTAAGGTGCTTATAGATACGAGAGGATATTAGTTCTGTTTTTGTTGAGTACAAAATGTAGATAAGAGAGTGATCGTTCGTCACTATTTTATCTTTTCTGTAGACTACGACATTTGCAACAAGACAAAATATCTACAATTGTCCTGAGCCGAGGTCCAAGCCTCACTGAGAATACCAGAAGTTAGTTTAAACCATTTAATACGGCTGGAACCCGCTTGCCTTTATTCTTGTCGAAGTAGAAAAATCCTCATAACATAACCGATTTTCGATTGTACTATCTTTTTCTTAATCACTTTTCCGTAAACGCACTCATACAACGTCATAATGTGCAAATGCGGGTCAAACCTATCGTCTCTCGCCTCCATAAATGAGGCCTTAATGTCCCATTATTCGAAATTGGAATAATAAATTCAAACACTTTGATATTGGTTATTGGTTCTTTAATAAACACTCGTCAAGAAAAATAACTATTCTACGCTCGGCATATGTGTGTCAGCCACATTATATACAAATATTAGCTAGCTATAGGCTAATAGAACAATGTCTCACGCATCGTTAATCAAAGCACGTCTTTGCGACGACATGATACAATTATTGGTAGGTACTATGAAGGTACTAACAGATCACTTATGATTCCCGCGAAAAATGAGAAAGTACTAATGATTCCCGCGCGCGGTTTCACCCGCGTTACTCCTGTTCTCGGAGGAGCTTTATAATTTGGTGTCCACTTTTTTCATCCCTTTAGGGATTGCATTTACAAAATCCTTTCTTATTGGACCTTGAAAAGGAAGCCACGGTCCAAATATGACGTTTCTAGCTTCAGTAGTTTTGCCTCGGCGTTGATGAGTCAGTCAGTCAGTCGGGACATGTTACTTTATATAATTGATAAAAAGAGTTGATTTACCTTTAGGTTTACACTGCCTTATGTAAGGCGAGCTTTCGGATCCCCTCGAAGACCTGAAATCTTAGACACCCGCAAACTATATCGTGGAACGTATTACATCGGATGTTCTAAATCTATTTTTTTTTTCTACCACTGTGCACAAGTTTTATAGAATTAGCTTATTTAGGTATATTATTTAAATCCGCAATAGGAGAACTTATATTAAACTGAATCTCGAATCGAATTAACGAATTAAACAACTCACAACACGTATTCGAATCTGTGAATAGTATTTCGTCTAGTTTTAATTGAGTTAGTTGCCTACTTATTTGTGCTAAACAACTTATCCAAGCGAAATACTTTGAGTATGTATATGTAGCAGTCACCTGGTTGAATCTGCTATTTGATTGAATGATTAGCGCCTTCATTAAATATCAACATCAATTAAATTGAAAATTGAAAAATCAAACATCAATGATTGAACAAGCATCACTCAACGTCAAGTTAGCAGATTGTAACATAGGCCTTTGAACAGAGCGGACGTAAAATCAGTCAGGTGATTCAAATTTAGTTCTTTTTTTTCCCACTGCATCGCTAGTAGTCACCAAAACAAATGTGGCGTCAAACAGCTCACACATAGAATAATTTGTAACTTAATGTTCTTGTTGGTTACGATCGGTTGCTTAGGTTATTTTAGATTATGACAAACGACGCACGAGCCGAGCGAGCGAAGCGAAGATGTGCCAGAAGCGAATCGCTTGAATGACGTTCAGTCAAGACGTTTAACGATACATTCAACACCTTGACGAGTTGTCCTTTAGTCATTCAATTAAATGTAGTCATTTAATGAACGCGCTAGTCGTTTAATCAAATAACAGATTCAACCAGATGACTGCGACATATATATCACATTCTAAATAAAATAAGAGACAGTTAAAACATAACTCAAATGTATTTATATACTAGCGGCCCGCCCCGGCTTCGCACGGGTGGACTTTTATACCCTACCCCTGCCCTACCCTACCCCTACCCTACCCCTACCCCTACCCTAAAATTCCCCTACCCTACCCCTACCCCTACCCTAACCCTACCCGACCCGACTATGGCAAACGGGTGAGGCCCATATTGAGAAAAAGACGTTGCACGGGCTGATGATGATAATAAAATTAAACACAAAGCCTATTGTGTTATAATGTGCAACCAAAGTAGTACACCAGTATATAAATGTTCGTTTGTACATTTAGAATTTCGCATGATTGAACGAGTAATGTAGACTATTTTTGAAATTAAGTACTTATATTAATCCGCTTTCTAACAGTCAGTTAAACATATAGTAAGTTACTGGACAAAACTAAACGTTTTAAGAGGACAAAACTTATTTCGGTTTTAATTAAATTAAAAAGAAAATACACAGATCTTTTTTATTAATTAATCCCTTAGGGCCTTAATCTTTAAGTATTTATTTTGCCAAAAAAATTCAGTATATTTAGTTAGTATTATATTTAGTTTACCTAGAACTAAAAACCTGTACCTATAGTTCACGATAAACGACTTTACAGAAGTGTTGTGAAAGGGTGCCTATATTAAATAAATGAGAATGCGTTACAAATGTATTACTGTTTTTGAATGATCATACGATAGCAAATAATGTGTACAATCTCGATAACCTGAAAGAGAAAAACGAAATTACAAAAGAATAATAATTTAAAAAGGATAGAGTTTATAGAAAAAGAGGTCGAACCTCAGGCAGTCGCCAACAAGTGGTTTCTGGGTTTTTTGGGTTTTAGAATTGATGTTAACAATTAGAAGGATTTTGATAAAAATGTAAGCCAATGAAATATGGAGGGATATTGTAAGATATATGATGGAAAAAGGAGTCAGTTATAGCGTGACGGTTGACAAGACTGAATAGAAAAGAAAAACGTGGTGCGCAAACGGCAAGCCAATTGGGATAACGGCTGAGAGATACTGGTATGTTGAATTTCAATCACTGAGCCTCGAGATTTTTAAATGGTTAATAATTTAGGTATCGTCGTGTAAGTTCTAACACCTTAGGTTTTTTTTTGCGTTTTTTTACATTTTGGTGCTATAAGCTAGAGAATGGCAAACCACACTGATTCGCTGATTAGAAACAAATCGTCCAATAGAAAATTGTAAAATAAAGTGCGAACAAGCCCGTCACAAACCTTGCCATTTAATAACATTATTACCTACTTGCAACACCCCGCGGACGAACGCTACTCCACTACACTGAGTCATAGTGTAATTTTAAAACGAAGCCTTTCAAGATCAGCATAAAGTTTTAAAGTTGAAAAGTATTATATTATTCCATCCATCCATACAAACTCGTTTATCATATTAGTAGGAGACATAATATGCACATCATTACCCCGTATAACGTCCACTGCTGATCATGGGCCTCCTCCCGGGGAAGGGTAGTTGCCATAGTCACCGCGCTTGGCAGGCGGCTTGGTGACCGCAGTATTATGTTGTACCACACAAGGAAACGTGCTTTCCGGGGCACGGAGGGTAGTCCCTCAACCAACCAGACCCGGAAAGAAATCTTATAATTTACACGACGTGGTGATCGAATCCACGACCTCCGAGATTTAAAGCGATCCAAATACCGCTACGCTACGAAGGTTGTCTCTTGCTGTTTATTATATTAGTAGGAGGCATAATATGCACGCATAATAATAAAAAAAACTGATCCAAATTAAATCATGACTCCTCCCAACTGATATTTTACCGCTCATGTTATTAAACGACGAATTGTACGACGAAATCTTTTTCGGACGAAATGATTTATTATTTCTTTGACCTAAGGGAAATTACCTTTTGGGTCTTGTGGGATATGGCGAGCACAATCAACCCGCAGATATTTACGACAGCGACGCACATATTGTGATCGTCACAATAGACGCATTTCTACATTCACCCGCACATCTTTTCATATTATATTGTTTACTGGTAAAACATAATATAAGATAAAGAATACTAAGAATCTAGAACCCTGTTTATAGATTCTAGAATTTACCCACATAATTTAAAGAAAAGCATATATTTTCATGACAACCTCCGTAGCATAGCGGTATTTGGGTAGAGGTAGTGGGTTCGATCCCCACGCCGGACAGGAAATCTTTGTGTAAATTCTTAGATTTCTTTACGGGTCTGGTTGGTGTAGGGACTAGGGAAGCACGTTAAGCCGTTGGTACCGATAGTTATAACATCATCTATAATAATCGTATATCAAGGAACGTGCAGCAGCGTTTCCTTGTGTGGTACAACATAATACTGCGGTCACCAACCCGCCTGCCAAGCGTGGTGACTATGGCAAATACCCTCCCTCGGGAGTAGGCCCATGTTCAGCAGTGGACGTTACGGGCTGATGATGATGATGATGATATTTTTTTATAAATATATAAATAATGCCTAATTTCTCTCCCTCTTTCCCTCTCTCTCTCTTCAATCGTACACGTTTAATTTAATTTCCGTCCATAAAAAGCATTATTTCATAATTTTCCAATCTTCTCAAGAACCCACTCAATTTGAACATTTGGCCACTAGAGACACGAAAAATCCATTTCGATCAGAATCATTGAACAAATATTTAACTCCATATACCGTTATCAAAAGATCAATTGGCAAAATTCGCGAAATTTAAATCATATAGGCGAATTTACATAAAAGCAGTCGGCAGTCGTATGGAATCCAGAATATTTTTTCCATTTCTCATCGCCAAATTGAGCGGATATTGGTGTATTAAGGGCTTTTACCGACGCCTGTGTGAACGTGGATATAATAACGTCATGTTATCTGTGGTATCGTTTTTCACGTGCATTGCAATATACCGATAATATTTCCGAGCCTTTGTCATTTAAAAACATGAATTACTTGACTATGGTCTTAGGTCCCTTCGATTGGCCAAAAGGCATCAACAGTGACTCCCCATTCTGACGTATATTGAGCTTCGCGCTTGATTTCGCGCCATATTTTCCCGATCTTAATCATCGTCATCATATTATATTCAACTAGCTTTCTGCGCGATATCACCCGCGTAGCTCCCGCACCCGTGGGAACTTCATAAGTAAATTATAGCCGATAAATGGGCTATCTAACACTAAAAGAATTTTTAAATTGGACCAGTTGTTACGAACTCTCCCGCTTTGTATATTAGTAGGTAGGATCAAACTATACCTACATTATGGGAACTTATACAAACTACCTTAATTTATGGAAACTTTAGAAGGTAGGAAGTATAAATACAATTGGAATATATTTTATTGTTTATCAAATATAATGATTGCTCATCAATAATACTGAATGCATATTAAAATAAAGGTTATAGGTATACCTAAATGGAAGCAGTCCAACTTGAATGGGTTAGGTTAAGGTTATTTTGTTTATAACCACTCACAAGCACCATTACCCTGTCGTTTGTCAATATTTTGGTATGCAATAAGTATTTTTTATGTCTATTGGAACTCTACTTAATACTTTACTTACCAAATTACAAGCATTATTTGGTCTTCAATAACAAAACCATTAAGTTAATGAAAAACAAATTAAAACAACCCTATAAGCAACCAAATATTGAATTGTGACTGAAAACTAGTGTAGGTGAAACGGGGAGGTGTTATTAGTTATCTATAACTATGGATACTTAGTAGGTTCAATGAAAAACGTCAACATTTTGACCAACTTTAAATCACCTACTTTTCCAACCTTGACCCAGTTTTACAGCGAAGTTCATATCAACATATAAAGTATGTATGTACTTATTCAAAATGTTCCTCGTAAGATGAACTAAATTTTATTACTCAGATGTGAAAGGAATTTCTTTAGCCATGTAATAATTTATCGATCATACTACAAAATCAAACTTTATTGATTATTATTATATGTTAGACATTAGTGTAACATAATAATAAACAATAAAGTTTATAGACATCAAAAATGTTTTACACAAAGATCTATTAAACCTGATCCCGAACTATTAAAAACTGTCTTTCAGGAACCAGCTTAGAATACTCAATACGTTTGCGGTATATGACATGAAAAATCCACAAGTCACAAATCCTTGAAACGGTTTGTGACGAGTCTCGAGAACAGCTTATGGCTCAGCAATATGATGGTTCCCCAACAAAGTTCTGTCACCTTTTTTGAAGAACAAAACCACCATACCTCTCTCGATAGTGGCGTTGGCCCCTCGCATAAGACGGAGTTAAAGCATCTATCAACTCAAGGTTACTCACCATCTTACTGGCACTGCGATGATCATTCCGCGTGCCAAGCGTTATGATAATAACCAATAATATCATTCAACGACACCTTTTTTTTTGTCCCGGGCTTAATGTTTTTACGAATTCCCACCGCCGCTGCATCGTATCCGCGCGCTGGCGGCGGGATATATGGGACTCGCCCTCTCCATAGCGGTGGTACACTTACTCATACCACGAGGAGAGCAACCTACACCACTAAAACCCCCCGGACACTCCTTCGATCCGTCGTTGGCGGGGGCCGGATACGCACGAAGCAATCCGACCCCCGACGGCACGCGCGGTCAATATGGTGCCGCGGGATCTCCTGGGCCACACTGACTGTGGCCCATTTGCCCAGTTATAGGGACGCCCGGAGTGTGGAGGCGTCCCTATTCCTCATGGGTCGGCCTTGAAGGCAGCGGGGCCCATGTGCCCTACTCCCCGAGGCCGAGATCATTCAACGACCCTGCCTAACTAATGTATGTAGGTATGAGGTCCATGTCGACAACTTCCGTAGCGTAGCAGTATTTGGCTCGCTTTAAATCTCGGCGATCGTGGGTTCGATCCCCACGCCGCCGGCCAGGAAATCTTTGTGTAAATTTTAAGATTTCTTTCCGGGTCTGGTTGGTTGAGGGACTACCCTCCGTGCACGTTAAGCCGTTGGCCCCGATTTTTATAACATCATCTATAATAATGGTATATCAAGGAACGGGCAGCAGCGTTTCCTTGTGTGGTACAACATAATACTGCTGTCACCAATCCGCCTGCCAAGCGTCGTGACTATGGCAAATACCCACCCGGGCTACCGGGAGGAGGCCCATGTTGAGCAGTGGACGTTATACGGGCGGATGATGATGATGATGAGGTCCATGTTTAGCTGTAAACGTAAACACGCTATTGTAGTGGTAGTTTTGTGTGCCATTGACAGCTCAGCTGCACGTCGTATTCCTTTCATTACCTAATGCGTATTTTAACAAACACAACACCCTATAAAGAAAATCAATAACCATACATCTACATTATCGCTCCATCAATAAATCAGCATAAACGAACGGGCTATTTGTCAAACATTAGGTCGATTAAAGTGTAGCACGCATATTTCGCCCGAATTGGTTCATCCAACGTTGACGTCATCGTACCTACAATGGTCCTCAGCTCGAATGCACTCGACTTCTGGCAATAACCAAAGCTATTAACGCGATATTCTGAAAATAATTGATGCAAAGGTTAAATATATATATATAAATACTTATTTGGTATTAAATATAATCTATCAATTTGTTTGCATTTAACAGGCCTCAGAACTACTGGAGCGATTTCATAAATTATTTCACCATTAAAAAGCTACGTTATGCAGGAGTAACTTAGGCTATATTTAATTATGATTTGCCCACGGGAACGGGGCTAGTACGCGGGAAGCTAGTAGTTTGTCAAGGATAAGAACAAGAATGAGGTGACAACTGTTGTCCAACTATAAATAATCATCACGATATATAGTGGAAAGGCGCCCTAAGCGAGACAAAATGTCGCAATAATCGAGTGCAAAATTTTACGTCATAAATGCCTACTTAACTTTGATTGAGTAGATAGGGGTTAGAACCAGTTGTTGGAAATGAGGTTAACTAGGTAGCTGCAGAGTATCACTATGATTTTATATTATTATGCAAAAAACAAAATGCTCTATACATTGCGTTTAATTCTATAAATATAGTGCAATCTCCTATGGTATTTATTTTCCTATGTTATTGTTTTCGTTTATATTAAAAACATACATGTGTTTTACTTTATATTCAAATAATATTAAAGAACTTGCGACCAACTCCGGCTTCAAACGGGTACCTAGTAAATAATTTACACAAAACCTTGACAAATTAATGACAATGAAATCTAATATTCGTCCTGAATCACTATATGTACTGATGAAACTGCATGAAAATTCATTCAGTATTTTTTGAGCTCATCGCGATGACATCGACGACTATGTTTTATAATATAAACAGAAGAATTATAAAATATAAATATAAGTTTACTAGCAAATACCTATTCCTTAATTACCGAAGATTGCTCGAGCGATAAAGTACTCCACAAAAGTCAAACGTAAAGCTATAAATGTCAAGTGCTTTTGAAAATGCTTTTCAAACAAATATTAAGAAATATAATTGCATTTTGCAGACTAATTTTGTTAATGATTCCTATTAACTAATTGATTGAAAATACGTGGCAAGTTTTAAATAATATAAGTAAATCAGTTTGTGTATATTATGTTTTTTTTTTGTTATAACGTTCATAGAAAATTTTCTTTAATGGGACGTGGTTTTTTTTTAACATTCCTGACGAAGCAAATTATTTCTATCCACCTTGTGTTAATTAGCATAGGACTTCAAATAAGTACAAAGACGTTCCAGTACAGTGGAAATGTATAGCACTACCCACCCTTGAGCTCTGGCAACCTAACTCACAATATTAATAAATAATGTTATTTGTTTGTTAGAAGTAGCAGACACATTGAGAAGTGCACGGTATAAAAATGTATTAAATGAAATTAAGTGTAGAACAAGTAAGTTTAAAGCAAGTATATTTGGGATAGGTGTTAAAATTTATAACAAACTTCCAAATTAAGTAAAAAGCAGTTTAACCTTAAATAGGTTTTAAAATAGACTAAAGGAATTCTTGATACGTAAAGCCTACTATTCAATCAATGACTTTTTTAATGACAGAAATATTGATGACCTTGATTGACTGTTAGAATTTTAGATAATGACTGAGTAATTTAATTTTTATGACATAACTGACAAATGTAATTTGAATGAAATAAGTGTATTATGTAATTATGAAATCTTGTTATTGTTATGTTGTCTTGAAAACTGACAACTATAACATGCATTATGAATTAAATGAATGATGAACCCGCATCAAATATTGTACACCTTAAAGGTATGTTGCAGCGATTCAAGATTTTGTAATCATAAGACCTGATATTTCACCTGTGACAAACAATAAATGAATTTGAATTTGTCTAAGGTATTCTGTGGAGTAGAGCTACTTCCCCAGTCGAGCAGTTCAGAACTCAGTTTGAAGCAGCTAAACAGGTTTAATTTGGGGCTTTAAAGATATTCGGAGGGTAATATCTTACCAAATCAAAAAAGTTAACAAAAAAAGTGAGTATCTGTTACAGTTCTAACCATTAAAATTGTATCTACTGAATGCCTAGTCCCATATATAAAGCTGAAGAGTTAGTTTGGTTGTTTGTACCCTAATCTCAGGAACTACCGGTCCGATTGGATAAATATTTCAGTGTTTAACAGCCGATTTCTCGAGGAAGGCTGTAAGCTATATTTAATTATGCAGTTCCAACGGGAACTAGCTAAGCTAGTTTAAGAATAAATATGATCTAACAATCTTGATCGCAAGGACACAATCCAATCTAACACCATTTAACTATGCCAAACAAAGTGACCCATGTCAGTTGCATTCGCACAGTTCCGGTTTAACAATTAGTTTATAAGCATCGGCCTGGGGGCATAATTAGTAGGTTATATTTTAAGCTTCGTCTTATATTGCTAAGCTTATCATCCTATCTTATTGGTTGTAAGAATCTCAAAAACCGTTGTCCCTTGATAGTCATTAGGTAAATACGTCTGAATATTAGGGCCAAATCTAACACTATGTAAGAGAAATATATCAGTACAAATTAGCTACCCCATACAGTATATGTAGATACAATGACCTTAATCTTCAAACCCGTTTCCCCACAAGCTCTTAAGTGCAATATTCGTTCGTGAACACATTAGCCGCCATAATCTGCTTCCCTATAATTTGTTATCTCGGGTATAACACATCCTACACATCCTTTATACTAACTGCGCAATGAAAAGCAACTAATAAAATAGTTGTCTGAACTTATAAAATGCTTTTCATCGCGATTTAGTAAAGGTTGATAATATTATATTTTCTCCTCCTATTCTTACTCTTTATTTTATTAATTTCTATAAAAACTATATAAAATTGAAGTACCTATTTATAATGGAAAAGTAACAGGTTTTATTAAATATATAGGGTTTTTTTAAAACACAAACAACCTTTCACGGGGTGAAAGTACTGATGATTATAAACAACTTTTACATAATATGTTTATGAAAGAAAGAAAGAAAGAAAAACATTTAATGAACACACAAAACGAATAATGTTTACTTACCTCGACAAAATGTATGGAACAGCTGATTTTTTTTCGCGATTTCAGGGTTGGTACCATAGTAAAAGTTGTTAATAATCATCAGTACAGTTTCATCCCCTGAAACGTTGCTAGGGTAGGTACTAATAACAAAAACACAATTTAAAATAGTGTTTGCCTGTCTGTGTGTTCCGGCTACATTTAGTAGTGGCTGGACAAATTTGGTGGGACCATTGGTAAGATAGCTAATTTAACAGCGGCGGCCAAATGACAGCTATATGTTCATATCAGCTTTCCCACTTGGGAAGCAGAGAAAATGACCTTTGCTCCCTAAGGCCATTCTTATGAGTAGAGAGCTCCTTAGTGTTTGGGTGCCCCTGTAGGTGTAGGAGTGAGTAGCCACTACTCTTAGTAGTGGCTGGACAAATTTGGTGGGACCATTCGTAGATAGCTAATTTTATACCTAACTATTACTAAGACTTTTTATTTTGGGTGTCGGTTTGTTTATCCGAGTATTCAGTTAAACAACTCTTCATTGTTAGATAGTTTATAAAATCTGTATTTAACGTGGACAAACTCGCGGACTTTAAGCTGAGAAGCTTATTGTAGAAGATAGGGCTTTAAATAAATTAGTGTTTTAATAATAAATAAGGGCTTAAACTGTGTAAGATATAATAAAAATAAAAATATAATAATAGATATAATAAGAATAAAAAGTTTGCAACATAAGAAAATCTTAAGGTGACTCTTTTTGTAAAACTACTGTCTCACAAAAGAAGGAATTAGGGAAGCCCCGCCTAAAAAGTTGAGTATTATTCTGTGTATCAGGGCTTATCATAAAAAACATATTTGTGACATTGTGCATGTATTTCAGTACCAAATTTAGGAATAAATATTATTAATATATTTTTTCGGATTCAATATTGTTTCAGCAAAAATAATAGCCACATATTTAATGTTCCCTAGCAGAACGCCAAGTCGACTCATTGAGATTTAAAGCCGCAATATTAAAAATTCGTCCGTTGCCGCTGTACTCTCGGCCTACAAATCAAACATCATTTGCGTGGTTCGTTTATTTAAGTGATAGGTCAATAACTCCGCGACTATTTAATGAATGTGTCGCCACCTAATAATGTTCGTCGGACATAAAAAAAGTTATACTGAATTGACAATTATTTGGGTCATTGTATCTTGCAAAGTACGACGGCTTCTAAATTCTTAGGTCTAGTCCAAATGGAGACGAGTCTAGTGCTCGTTAAAAATATGTAATATATTTTTGAATATACTTATTTAAATAAAACACGGTAGACAAACTGGTCAAAACCAAGTTCAAAAAGATCTGAATTCAATCTAATTTCGTGAATTACGAGTGTCTCCCACTGACAGTTCCTATAATCTTGTATATTTTTTTACCGAGTAATGCTAAAAATTAATTAAAATACGGGTCTCTCCGAGACACTATTTATGTATCTATCTATAAATAAACATTTAAAATCAAAGAAGAGTATATCGCGTGGATTCCTTAATAGAAGTTGTTTATATTCATTTATAAGTATTAGTCATATTTAGAACTCTTCATAATAATTCATGTTATCTATATATATAAAAGAAAGTCGTGTTTGTTACAACACTTATAACTCGAGAACGGCTGGACCGATTGCCATGGTTTTTGATTTGTTGGATTTGTTTCCGTCCCGAATAGCAGAATACATTTTAAAAACAAAAGAAAGTCGTGTTAGTTACACTATTTATAACTCAAGAACGGCTGAACCGATTTGGCTGAAAATTGGTAGGGAGGTAGCTAAGAACTGGGAGAAGGACATAGGACTTTTGGGTAGGGGTAGGGTAGGGTAGGGTAGGGTAGGGTAGGGTAGGGGTAGGGTAGGGGTATGGTAGGGGTAGGGTAGGGGTAGGGTAGGGTAGGGGTAGGGTAGGGTAGGTGTAGGGTAGGGTAGGGGTAGGGGTAGGGTAGGGGTAGGGTAGGAGTAGGGTAGGGTAGGGTAGGGCAGGGGTAGGGTATAAAAGTCCACCCGTGCGAAGCCGGGGCGGGCCGCTAGTTAATGATAAATAAATGAACTTACAGCATCATGTTTGCTATATTAATTTGTACAATGACAAATATAGATACATCTTTATATCTACTGGGTAAAACGTTCAATTTGCGAGACAGTGCAATATTTAGACTATCAGGAGACCAATTATTTTAACAACTTTATCACTTCAAATAAATTGTCAACAATTTAGAAATTATTAAATTAAGCACCTTGGCGCTGCTCTACGATTATTAGCAGTATGATCATTTGTTAGATACTCCAATGGCTTCTATCGCTTAGGTATAAAGATAATGGTTAAACCCACGCGTCCAATTCACTTAAAATAAATCTGAAGGTACGGATTCAAACAAAATAACTGTTTAAAATTAATAATGTAATTTACTGGAAACTATATTTATGAAATAGTATGTGATTGGTCCAACTGAAAAATTATGTGAAAAGATGCATTAATACAATATTATAAGCAAAAATGGTCAGTAAAAATATAGCATATAAAAAGCTTTCATGTCAACTAAATTACAATTAGTTAGCGTTCTAATTCTGTTCATACGTAAGTAATTCATCATTAACCGCAGTGCGAATTAACAGTTATTATTAGACCAAATTACTACTTAGCTGACAAGCTTGATGTATAACCACAATCAAGTCACGTTTATTATTACAAATATTAACATACGTATAGAATCTCTACACTTACAGCCCACAGGTGCTCCTGGGACAGTGATCAAAGCAATCACCGAGGATAGAATACAGGAAACCAATGCCAGACGAATCACGCCTTTATCACTTCAACAAACAGTTCAAATTGATTTAAAATTTGTATTTCCAACGAAAGTAAGTGATCACTTGGCTTGGCAGGCCTATTTGTTCGAACGTTCCGCTTCAGGGCGTTTGTGTAGTTTGCCCGCAAATCAAACACGAGGCGTAAACTGAATCATTAATGATTGTTCTGAAATAGTTTAGTAACAAAATGGTCAATGAATTGACAAGATACTCTTTTTAGGGATTTTAATTTGAAAAAAGGGTACAATTAAACGAAATGTATAAACTATTGAATAGTCCTTGAATTTGTTGAATGTCTGAGTAATTAATAAATTTATCCTATTTGTAGGTTGGAGTTAAACGACCTGTAAAATCAAACGATTTCTGCTAAATCTATAAATAGATATTTAAAGTGGATTTTAAGGACATTCAGCCACAGTGAAAATAGTATATATTCTGTAATCTTTATACAGTTGAATCTTTAATGTTCATCATGAATCTTTATTTTTATTACTTTAACGGTGATTTTTTGGGGATAAAATTGGTAGCTTCTTGCACGTCGAAAAGGTGAGAGCGGTTAATGCTAAACATGAACTAGCTGACAATGATTAGGAATTTTTATCATGGAAGATTAATTGGTTGAAAGCGTCTTTAACGGCGGTTAGGTTTTTTGCATTGAATAGGCTCCTTGGGACTACGAGACCGATTTCAAAAAATGTTTCACTATTAGAATGCTTTGTTATCCAGTAGTAACACAGGCTATATTTAATTATAAAATTCCCACGGGAACGGGAGTTACGCGGGTGAAACCGCGCATGACGGCAATATTGTATAATGGTGAAAGAATTTTTGAAATCTGTCTAGTACTCACAGAGCCTGCATTCCTAGTCAATGCAAACAATCAAATATTTCCTCTTTGTAATATTAGTATAGATTTAACAAGGCTGTCTCACCTTGATATCCGGTGAAGTAGATAAAGCCAGGTGGCTAGTGGCTACATAAAAAGCTAGTGACTACATAAAAAACACCACCATTAAAATACCAACCCTACTAACGTGATTTATGCAGATAAATACGTTAACTGTTATTATTCTGATTCCTGTTAACTGTTTTTTATTATTATTTTAACAGACAATGTTACGCTGGTGGAATCTATGGCTATCGTGCAGTACTTGGATGAAACACGACCAGATCCCCCTTTGACGTATAAGTGCCCTGTGCTAAGAGCGCGTGTAAGAGAAATATGTGAGGTAAGTTTACCAATTAATTGGTACAAATATTTTGAAAAACACACTTCTGCCATTTGATTATCAATAAACATTTTGTAATGAAAAAGGAACTAAAATTGTAGTGAAGTTCTCCTGACCATTTTCGGTCTCGGCGACCAATAGATAGGCGAGTAAGAAGATTAGCGCCAGACATATAGGGCACCAAGTGTGTTGGCAAACACAAATGGGCTCTCTATTCCTTTACTCTTAAAGCGCAACGTTCGCACTTCAGGTATTTAACGGAGAAATTGTCGGAAAGTGGCATTTCTTATCTGATATATTTAAAGATTATTTATTTTGCGAAAGTAAGTGGCAATAACAGGCCTATGTTAAGTCATCATTAGGTCAAAACATAGAAAAAGCCTTGTAAATATTTGTAATCTAAATTTTATGCTTTTATTATTGTATTGAAATTCCTTGGTCTACTGATGCTATTAACTTTTAAGGCTTATGAACAATAGACTCGTTGTTGATTTTTATATTCGCAATAAGCTATTATTTTAGTATAACAGTTAAAATGCCATATTCCGACAAACTTCTCGATAAATACTTACAGTGCGAGCGTTGCGCCTTAAAATCTGGTGTGACGGTTCTAACGACGCGGCCGGCGCGAGATTACACATTTTGCATTTATAATAATAGTAGAGCCCCTTAGAAAAAGTCGACTTGGTTATTATTTGTTCTTTAACCTCATTTCGATGCGATCGTATCGGACTGCTATCCCATCTATGAGAGTGAAAGGAAAGACCCTTTCAAATAGTATCCGAAATGTATTAAAGGGCAGAATTTAGAACTGAAATAGATGTTTATATGATCTATATTCACAAGTTACAAGTGTTAGTACTTACATTCTGTGGTAAAAGTTTATTATAATCACTTTTAAACTTTCGCGTGTCGTTATTATAATATTCTAATAATATTATAAATGCGAATTGCGAATTTGTATGTGTGGTTGTACTCTTTCAAGCAAAAATACTGGCTATATATATGGCGATAATTAATAAGCTCGATTAACATATAGGCTACAAAAAATCACGCTCCGACCCACTGGAGCAGAGTAACGCGGGTAACACCGCGGGGCACAGCTAGTGTAATTATAAAACAGTGTAAGTGGCTAGTTAGGGGTAATTTTTCCATAGCCAAGATATGGAAAACTCGGCGGTAACTCGAACGTACCGCCATCGCCAGAAAAATCAAAAACTTGATAATAAATATGGTTTCGTTAGTAGTACCACCAGTAGTACTCTGTGTTGTTAATTACATATTATAGCATAGAGTATAGGTATACTTATTAATTCCGACGAGAACTCAATGTGCTTCAAAGAAAAATATTGAAGAGTATAAGCTTCGACGAAAACGTTAAGTGTTTTAACGCTTAATCAGCTTGTGATGATCAAACAAACAGATTAAAGTATATTCTTGTAACACAAGATATTAATCTTATCTAGTGTTCTAAGAATATAAGGTGCTTTTGAAATATATGCCATACTTTGATAGATTTTAGTGACCAGACCAAATAAAGACGGAGCGCTGTCTAACCATAAACTGAGGCCGGTTTTTTGATATTTTTTACAGTTTTACTGTAATATAATTTTATTTTTGGTATGAAACAATAAAGTTCATTTTATCACAAAATTCTATTCTTACGTAACAAAAATGTGACACTATCTTGTCTTAAAGGCATGGACGCTCCTTATTCGGTACCTACTTTAAAAATACATAAAAATATGAGGACACCAATGGTTTCAACTACATGGGTAATTATAGGCTTATAATACGGATTACGACTAAAAAAAGGGATAAAATATAATGACCACCAAAAATATATACTTGACACCAGAAAAATAAAGTCTAAAATTATAATAGTACTAGCTATTTTAGTCACGACTGCACTTCAAATTGTATTCGAACACCAAATGTAGTTAATGATCACCAAATCTTAGCGAGCAAATTATTGCGCTATTTCTACCTTAATAAATCAATGAAAAATGACAATCGGTTAGGTTAGGTTAGAGCTGCGGCCATACAACGCACGAGCCGAGCGAGCGAAGCGAGCGGTGCCGCGGCAGCGGCCGGCGAGTGCCAGAACCGAATAGTAAATTAGTAAAACATTTAGGTACTTTTGGTGATGATTTAGTTACTACTTTTGGGTTAACAATGATTTATTTGGAGTCATTTTGCTTAAATACGATAGCGAAATGTTAAAACTTTGGTTACAATTTTACATTAAAATGCGGGTTTAATTTTGGTGTTATATGTTACTATATCTGATGGTAAGTTAAACATAAGCCCTAAAAAAACACATCACATCAAAATGGCAAGGATACAAAGCTCAGGATAGTGAGGCTGTGACGTCACTCCTAGTTAAAATTGTACCTAGAAGTGACGTCACATATAAAGAATAAAAAATGTTATGGATATATACAAAAAATACGTCTATTTTTAGTGACGGTCTAAATATATTTTTTAGTCTATTGGGCAGATGTGCCTAATCTTGGATTTATTGACACTGCGTTGTTATATTTATATTACACAGTAGGTTTATTATGCAGAGCAAAAATTTGAATAAAGGTGGTACACTATATATGCAAGTTAATAATCATTTTACAACATTCTTAAGTTTTTAATATGTAGATTTTAGTAGACATAATTAGGATGATCAAACTTTACGAAACCATGAAAACCTCCAATTAGTAATCTATTAGAGCGCAGTCTAAAATAAACAGGTTTTATGGGACAACTTTCGCCAACAGATCCATTAACGCAAATTAATTATGCTAACTTTTTTATGCTAACTACTTTTGTTTATTTTGTCATAGATCGTGGTATCGGGTATTCAACCATTGCAGAACATGGGTATTAAATCACACTTTGAAACAGAGGAGGAATTTCGAAAGTTTAGCCAACACTGGACGGTCCGAGGGCTGGAAACTTTGGAGCAGTTGCTGAAAAAATCCGCCGGGAGATACTGCGTTGGGGACGAAATGACAGTTGCAGATATCTGTCTTGTACCTCAGTTATATAATGCTGTGTCACGGTACTGTTATATATAACCCTTAATTGCAAGATAAAATATAAATTTACATTTAAAAATACTTATCAGCACTTTAAAGCTAGTGCAGTCAATCAGCCACGTTAATAAGTTAGTCTCTCCAGATTCGCGACCAGAGCCACACATCTTCTAATTCCTTTTTATTGTTAATGATAGTGCAAATAAATAATTTCCTTTTAAAAAAAGGTATTTTCGATATTCAATATTACAGTAAGAAGAGGCCTATTTTACAAGTTTATATTTACTGTTCATTGACTGTATTTTTATTCGGATCAAATACTTATATGAAGAATTTTTACCGTCGTTTTCAACTCTTGCGCAGTTTCCTTAGTTACAATAATGCAATGTGCATATCTAGAGCTCAGAAGCATAAGGTCGGATGTGCCATTATACGTCAGAAACATTTGTCGTATGAGTCTTAATCGTAAACGGGTACTTACGACCAAATGACTGCACCGGTGGCTCAGTGGTTACGATAGTTGCTTCTGAGAACTGGTGTTCTGGGTTCGATTCCCACCCGGGACAATTATTTGTGTGAACCACAAATAGTTGTTCTGAGTCTGGGTGTACTTTGTGTCCGTGAAATGAATGTTTGTAAAGTCCCCCGCGACACAGGGATTTATTTCCCTAGTGCGGGTGTTGTCTTTTTAAAAAGAAAAGAAAGAAAGAAGAAATGCGTCTAAAGAAATTAGACGCATTTCTTCCTATACCTAGACTATCATAGTGCAAAATATGCGAGTTGTAAAGATATACCTATATCTATACTAATATATAAAGCTGAAGGGTTTCTTTTTTGCTTGAACGCGCTAATTTCAGGAACTACTTACTAGTCGATATGTTTTTTTTTTAATTTTACATAGCCCATTTATCAAGGAATGCTTTAGGCCAGGGGTCTCCAGACTTTGACGCCTTAGGGCCATAACCATTTTTTCAATATGTTCGAAGGGCCAAAACAGTTTTAATTTTTATATCCTTAACTATACTTACTCTTATTTCTAGACTAGTCGCAAAGTGTGCAACCGAGTAATTATCATTTTGTGTTGTCTTTTTCAACTTAACTCAGTAACAACTAAAAGACATTGGGTGTCGCGGGCCAGATTGATGACACTAGTCTTAAGCTGTCGCAGGCCCGATTGTTGGCACTGGCGGCGGGATGGATTTGGCCCGCGGGCCGTAGTTTGGAGACCTCTGCTTTGGGCTATACTTAATTATGAAGTTCCTACGGGAACGGGAGTTACGCGCGTCAGAACATCCATAGCTTAGCGAGATAAATATCACTTTCAGTCTCGGAGGTCGTGGGTTCGATGCCCATGCCGAACAAGAAATCTAAGTCTAAAATGTAAAATTTATTTCCGGGTCTAGTTGGCTGAAGGATTAGGGACTAATCACATTTATTCAGCTCTATTCAGCTTATGGCCATAGAAAACGCTAGTTTTGTAGGGGACTGAATTGAGCTGAATAAGTGTAATTAGTCCCTTATACTCTGTGCCTCGGGATTGGAAGCACGATAAACCGTTGGTCCCGATTGTTATTACATCATATACTAGCTTCCTGGGCACGGTTTTACTCGTGTAGTTCCTGTTCTCGTGGGAACATTATAATAAAATATAGCTTAAATAGCCCATTTAGCTAAATGGGCTATTTAACACTAAAATATTTATTTAAATTGGACCTTAGTTCTTATGATTAGCGCGTTCAAGAAAACAAACTCTTCAGCTTTATATAGGGTGACTGGTAATTAGTGACCGATACCTAAACACATGATTGTGCTCATGATAACAAACAACTTTTACTATGGCATCAAACCATGTTGACGAGTTATGTGAACATGAATGTATGGAACAGCTGATTATTTTTCGCGATTTCTGGGTTGGTGCCATAGTAAAAGTTGTTTGTTACCATGAGCACAATCATGTGTTTAGGTATCGGTCACTAATTACCAGTCATCCTATATATAAGTATAGATAACAATTTTTACAGAAGTGAATATGTGTTTATATATAATATATCCCTATAACATGATATTTTTATTTCAGTTTCTCAATGAACTTCAGCAAGTATCCAACTGTCGCGAGACTGTACGAAGAGTTGTTAAATGAAAAAGTTTTCCAGGAAACTCACCCACAAAGCGTCAGACTAAAAAAAGTTAAATAAAGCATGTTTTGAATTTAAGTATGAAAGGTTCATTTTTAATAAAGTTATAGTAAGAAAGTTATTTTCGGATCGTTTTTTTTTTATCTCATTTTATAATACATATACTTACTGTCCCGTGTGGTTTCCGCGTAAATCCCGTTCTCATGGAAACCTTGACTTAAAATATAGCCAATAACACTCACAAATACAATAGCCTGTTTGCGTCAACTGCTAAACATGGGTCTCCATTTATCAAAACTTAGCGTTTGCCAAGGTTAGTTAAGAGTAGGGGTACCTTTTTTTAGTTTTATATAGAACTTTTTACAAAAAGTAGCTAAATATTTAGTACTTTTTGGAAAATCAGGAAAAAAAATAGTACACATTTATTTTAATTGCTTGATTACGATTCTGTCTGGAGGTTCTTCTTAATGACTCAGAGTCACTTTCATATGCCGCGCTGAGGGTGCGGTCTAAATTTTTAAATTTATTTTAGTTAAAATAAAAAAATATAGTCCTTGTTGTACTATATTATTTTTGTATAATATATAGTACATTTGATTAAAATATAGTATCATAATATATAATATAGTACGTTAAGAGGGGCGGTACGTTAAGTTAAGAGGGGGCCGTTGGTCGTTGAGGAATATAGCTATAATCACTACACTTGGCAGGCGGATTGATGATCGCAGTAAGATGTTAACTAACCTAGACCTGATCGATATTTATGCACATCCATCAACTGTATAGTCCCTAGTCGCCTATTCATCATCATCAGCCCGTATAACGTCCACTGCTGAACATGGGTCTCCTCCCGAGGGAGGGTATTGCCATAGTCACCACGCTTGGCAGGCGGGTTG
The DNA here is from genome assembly GCA_947037095.2 of Nycteola revayana. NCBI lineage: Eukaryota > Metazoa > Arthropoda > Insecta > Lepidoptera > Nolidae > Nycteola > Nycteola revayana. Next base: position 8,355,393 of record OX344845.2, on the reverse strand, counting down.
GTGACCGCAGTATTATGTTGTAACACACAAGGAAACGCTGCTGCCCGTTCCTTGATATACCATTATAATAGATGATGTTATAACAATCGGGACCAACGGCTTACGTGCTTTCCGAGGCACGGAGGGTAGTCCCTCAACCAACCAGACCCGGAAAGAAATCTTAGAATTTTTACAAAATCGCCTATTACGACCGCTATAGAAGAAGAAGGATTTATTGGATTATCTATTCTAAGCCGAAAACCACACGACACAGTTTTTATATGTTTTAGTGTAATTCTAATTACTTACTTATATAGATATCTCTTGTGACATGTTGCATGCCATCGATACCTAATAGTAGGAGAGCTGGTATCAATTTTTGGATAGGTATTTGAGGCGAGCTGAGCTTGTCATATACCTCTCTTATTGTAGACCTGGCTGGTGAGTAGTTTTCGGCTTGCCCCATATACCTACACAAAAAATGGTGCCAGCTCTCGGACTATAAGTACAGTACAATCACTGGAAACATATATACTTTTCATAACAACATTATAACAGTGTGCTCTGCAAAATAAATAATTTAATTTTATATTTCAAACTGAAAAAAATTTAAAGTCCATATTTGTCTTGACTTTCCTCCACCTTGTGGTTCACCAAAAATTTTGGGTACCTACTGACGTAAGCACGTGTTTATTTATTTATTTAAGGACAACCAGTAGCTGTTACATTTTACTTACAATATATAAAGAAACACACAAATGTGAAGTCTAATGCACAGCATTCTAAAGTGTCACAACATGCACAGTCTTATGACACTCGTGACATTACAATAAATAAAAAGGAAAAAATATATGTAAATATCTAATTTCACTTAAAAAAAATACATCTGAATAATATAAAATGAAATCATAAAATAAAAACAAACTATTGACAACATACAATGAGTAATAATATAATTAAAATTAACATACAACATTGAGACAATAAAAAATACAATGAGTTACTTACATCATAATTTCAAAACAGGTTCTTCAATATTTGTTTCAAAATGTACAATTTCTATTCCATATAACGCTAAACTATCGTCGTATGTTTAGAACTCTGCTCCAGTTTACCAACTTAATGAATTATTAATTAAAACAGGTCGTCAGTATAACATAAACCGATTAATAAGACTCGTTATATGCCTCGTGGTTACCTACAATGTCCCTCTAAAAAAAACACTAGTTATTGTATGTATTGTATATCTATACAATACATACAATAACTACCTACTACCATTTCTTTCTTTATTTTCATCTCTTCTTTCGCAGGTCTACTGGAAGAGATTTCGTTAGAAATAAATAGTACCTTTGTAGGTACATTGCGTTTTGTTTGCATTTGTTTTTTTCTTAACTTTATTTCTTGTGTGTACATAAATAAATAAAAACAAAAATGTTAAATTGAGCTATGTTTTTTTTTTCATGAATACATCATAACATGAGCTCACTTAGTTTACTTCTAATTTCCATTATCCCTCACCTCCAAACTACAATTTATATATCGTACCTACACAAAAATGCCCTAAAAGGACCACAACGGTAAAATTTATTGCTATCCATACACGGGCGAGGGAAGCCATTCGACCGTTAACTATATCGTTAATAGTCTTGAGGGACCCGTCCAACGCCTTGAAAAAGATCCTACATCGCCTTTTACTTAACTTTAGTATTATATTTTTTAGACAGCCTTGTTGATTTCCCAGGTTTGAACCCTGGGTCGGACGAAAAATTGTATTATATTCACATTTTCAGCCCGAAGTATAGAAATTGGATTTATATTTACATACACTTCTAATTGTCAAAATTTCAATATATACGTAATTTTTCTGCAATAAATGACAGATGTTCCTATAACAATAATTAACTATCTATACATTAACATACAATACCAAAAATAAAGTACTTAATTGGAGTAAGTAGTTGAAATGCACAAGATTAAATGGGAACTGTTTTACGAAAATTTACACAAAATATATCAATAATGTCAATATAACGTCTTTCCTTAGTAGGTTCGATCTTCACTTCGGAATAAAAATGTTTGTGTAAATTCTTAGATTTCTTTTAATGGTGGTTGAAGGACTAACCGCCGCGCCGTGGTAATATGCACGGCGACGTGCCAAGAAGCAGAAGTTTCGTAAAGCAAGTTAACCTAAGTCGAGATTGTTATAACATCATCTATAACAATCGTCTACCAGGGAACGGGCAGAAGCGTTTCTATGTGTGTTACAACATAATACTGCGGTTACCAATCCGCTAGCCAAGCGTGGAGACTATATATGGCACGAACACCTCCTTTGGACAGGCCTCATGCTCAGTGGACGTTATACGGGCTGATTGCAAACCATTATTTGTTAGCACTACTTTAATGTGTTTACAGTGTTACAATGTTGACATCGTGTTGTTTTACCATTAATATCTTAAGTAATAAGACGTCTGAAAGAATGTTAAAACTAGAACATACGTATTTTTACGACTATCTGCCCTGACCTACACGATTTCTAGAAATTTCCTAGTATTTAACAACATTGTTATATGTACCTAGGTCGGTGTCATAAATCGTTGAATTACGACGGGCGCCACAAATTCAGGTCACAGCTGCACATAACAATAATGCTTTGCTATTACAAACACGAATTGAGTCTTATTATACTAGCTCAAATTTTATTAGCTTTGTATTGAATAGAAAATTACTGATTTACATAAATAATTGCAAGTAGTAAATATATCAATTCGCATCACAACTGGGTAAAATATGCACTGGACTCGTGGCTCAGTGGTTCCAATTGATAATGAGACCTGGTGTTCCTGGTTCGATTCCCATCCAAGAAAACAATTTGTACGAACCACAGATAGTTCCGAGTCTGGGTGTCTGGGTGTACATTACGCAGGTGGGGCTCCAGACCCTAAAAAAGTTTGTGGTCACAGCCACCCAAAAATCAATCAAGTGCGAGTAGGAAGTTCGAACTCGCTCATAAACAATTAAGACTCATGTAGGAATGACTTTTGATTTTGATTATTTCCTTTTTCCGCGCATGGGTCCAGCTTCGATGCCGACTCACTGGAATCAGATCAGACTCACTGAACTCCACCAAAGAAGAACGACTTTTAGTATCGGAGGGGAATACAGTACTCCCCTTGAGACGACAGAGAGTGACATCTACAGTAGCCGCACAAACTACAAGAAGACGAGCAGCGCCATCTAGCACCAAGCATCTCAACTAACCTGTATTGCGCAACACAAGTTCGCAAGCCAATTCGAACATATACAAGTTCTAAATGGGCATACCACCTCGCCCGGCAAAAGAAGACCTTCATTTTCTGTGGTGGAACACAACCAACCGTTCCTCTACAAAGTCATTATCTTAGCTTAAAAGTCTATTAGGGTTATGGCTATGCCCATCTTGTCCACAAAGGTGGATCCGCCCTTGACTTAACGTCCGTAAATTTCATGTTTATAACAAAAGAGGGGAAGTTATTTAAAAAAAAAATGTACCATCTTGGATGTATTGTCGTCTAGGATTTGTAAATATATTCATAAAATGTTGTAAATATTGCAAGTAGGTACAGATATTATTGTAAGATTACATATGTGTAATACGGTTTATGAGTAGTTCTCTCACTACCTTCAATGATCGACATAAGCATTAGGTACCTACACAAACGTAAAACTTTTCCCCATATATAAATCCGTTACTAGCATTCGATTAGGAAATGTAACCTATTTCCTCAGAAAGTGGGTGAAAAGCCGTTGATCCTGATAGGATTAGTTTCATCGAACTGTGAATGAACGTAAATGAATTTACGTTTTGATATATAAAGCTGCAAAATAAGATATTTTTGTCCACTTATGCTTAAAATATATATTGATTTTTAAGCACTTTTCTAAATGTTTTATCATTTTCATTTCAATTGAAAATGATCGTGTGACGTCACACGCGCTATGGCTCGTTCGGGAGCTGTCGGCGTCTTTGATATTGAATTCAAAAATATTTTTTTATTTTGATATAACTTCGAAATCATTGCAAAAACAATTAAAAATGAATAGTTTTGGTGTAAAAATGATGTTTCCATTTATCGAATAAAATATCTTTTTCATCATCCCGAGGCCGAAAGTTTGAATTTCTTCTTTTGTTTCACAATTAGTGGCAGTTTAAAATTTACTATTTTTTTGGTTTAATTTTCTTCCCGTTACCTATTTGAAATAACTCATTACCATGGTACCGTACAGTTGTTATTTCAAATCCATATTTTTCTTACTAAAAAAATTCAATATTTAATTATCTCGAATATTAATAATAATATATATTAAGTATAAGACAATTAAATCTATTAATTTGTTTTTATCGTCTGGGGGGCTTGGCCCCCCCGACCCCCCACCGGGGCTACGCCCCGGACCCCGTCAGAGAGTAATTTGGACTACATTCGTTTTTCTTATATACAATGTCATTAAACTTTCGGTCCTGGTATGATGAAAAATAGTATACACGCCACGGGAGGATAGCAGTACTTTTCAACCCACGCTTTTGTGACAATATCGCGCGGGTTGAAATGTCCTCCTTTCCTCCCTTGGCACGTAATGTACTATTTAAAGGACCCAATAACATAATCTTTCTTTCAGCCCGATTATCGAGGAAGGCTATATTTAATTATGAAGTTCCCACCCAGTGGAACCGCGCGCGAGGAGCTAGTATATAATGTACCTATATTAATAAGACTTACTTAACTAAACATTTTACCTTTGAATAAATGAAAAACGTTTAATTTCAGTTGCAGACAAAGAAATAAATTTTACGTAAAACTGTAGATAGAAACCATATATTGAAGACATTGCAGCGCTGTTACTCCCCCAGAGCCCAATAAGGGACTTAGCTTTCAAATAACATATAGTTAGAAGTGAAGACTTTACGACTTGGAAACTACAGTTTGGTCAATAAACTATACTTTCCAACTGCCACCTGCAATCTTATTATTTTCTTTAGAAATAAAAATACAAGAATGATCCGTATAATCGAAGAATTAAAGATTTATATAATCAAATGAAGTACTTATAAGATATTTAATCAATTAGAGCACAAAACCTGTGCACCGATACATAGCAAGGTTGCCTATGAGTTCAGGTAAGTTGAACAGTACAGGAAATACTAAAACGGTAATTCATATTAAAAAAATGATAATATAAAAAAAAGATATGCTCTTACGGCAAATCAATATATCAGCGTCAAAGTACAATGCAAGAATATCTCCGACGCAACGTTGCACAAGCAAAGCTAAAAAGTTTATAATCAATGCCTAGTAATGCAACGCGAAACAGAACGGTGTGCGAATTTATTTTTTCAAACTGTCATTAGATATGTATATTATGCATAATGACAAGTAGGTAGAGCTCCAGCTTAAATAAATGGTTTTGAACTGCAAACTAAGCAACCTGCGCTAGAGGGCGCCCCCTGTGGGGCTTGGACCTCGGCTCAGGGCGTTCGCTACTGGGGGGACTGAGGAATGATGACAATAGCTGTCAATCTTCTTAACGTTGTGCGACGTCGCAATGTATGAGTCTATGACGAGTAGAAGAATGAATCAACATAACTGAATTGAATTTGATCAATATATTCACAAAAGTAATAATAGTACGTCAGAAAACAAAAACATTTTGTCAAAATTACCATTAATGAGAAAATATTTTTCAATAGTTAGACACTTCAAAGTTGTAACTAAAACAAAACTCACAAATTGTAGTTTATTTGCATATACATTCGTACTGAGTATCTAATAAACTGTAACTATTTAATTAAGTACTTTCTTGTCTCGTTTTTTTGTAATACCCTGAATAATAAAATATCACTTTTTCGTTTATTAAAAATAATCTCAGATACCTACGACATGTAACCGGATTAAAGTTTGGAACATCAAAGCGCAGATATAGATTGTAGGTTATGAGACAAAGTGATATAAATTGATTACTAGTAGGTACAAAAGTATCTACAGAAAGTACTACTAGAGCTTTGCTCGCCTTCATATACGGTGAAGTAGCAAAAACCTCTTGGCTTAGTTTCTAACTACATATAAAAGAATGTGCCGCACAAATAAATAAATCAAATCAGTGATCAATATTTTCTTGTCATTATAAAAATATACAAGTGAAGAATAGAGTTACTAAGCCGAACAATATAACTATGTTAGTTTCACTACAATTTATAATAACCATCTAACAGTAGCTGAATTTCAACCAACACGAGAGATTTATTCGATTCAATTTGTGTTAATGAAACAGTTGACGATCCCTGCACATTAATTGAAGTCCATTATTTGGACACCAATGCAATAAAGACGGCAAGCGATGTGGTGTAGTAGTGGCGACGGACTCCAGTACTTCGGTGGGCTCCTCTGACCCATCAACATGTGTTGCCCCCTCGGCTAGAGGCTACCACCCTGCCTCGAACACATAGTTCTCATTCCACCGGGATGGGACATGTAAATACGAACCTAACATATTTGTTCGGGCCGAAATGGCTCCACAGAAGAAAGGAATATTTCTCCTACTATGGTTTTTCGCGCTCGGCGGGACCTACGGCGACGGTGAGTAAATATTATTTTTATTTACAATATTGGAGATCATGTCTACGCATTCATTTTATGTTGTAGAGGCAAATAAAAATAAAATGAAACTCTTAAATTATTTACAATATAAAGATATATAGATGTATAGTTTTATTTGTGTTCACAATAAATTTTAAATTCATATACAAAGTGTTTCTTACACTTTGTATGTTCTATGTATTACTTTTTTATTTAACATTGAATCTATCATTCGTATTGAAAAATACTTTTTTATAGTTTGACTGTTATTCGCTGTTTACGGACGTATTAAAAATACAATACAGGCAATTAAATTACCGTGAACTTAGAAGGTTGATTTCAAATTACCACATCATCGGCTAGTACTTAATATTCCAGCCCAGCGCAGTAGAACACTATAAAAATATATTTTTAATTAGATTTTACTGTTTATTTGCTGAAATTTCCAAGAATGGTTGCACAGATTCCATCGTGGTCTATTAAATCCTCCAACAATTAAGCCTACATATATGTAGATATATATTTTTTATGCCCACGTGATGCAATATTATCCATTAGAAACGATTTTTTTTTATATAAAAAAATGTTTTGTACTTTTTTAGTAAATCTTAGGAGCTAAAGGATTAGTCTCTCCTAAATAGATACTGTATTAGACATATTATGTTAAACCTAATGCGACGATACTATAAATCTATAATGATGATGATAATGTCACAGTTAAACTGCGTAAGCAGATTTGTGGGGCAATGTTATTAGTTTTAAGAAATTTTAGTGATAAAGCGTTGATTCATTCATTCATTCAATATGTTTATAATCATAAAAATATTATATAAGAAACAATTACTTCTGTACACCCAAAGTCACATTCGCTAGCCTGAGGCTTAAAAAAGTTTTGAATTTCACCCTGTCCTGTTAAGTTCGATTGTTATTAAGAGTACCTACTACATGTTCCAGCCTTCGAGGCAGTGGCGGCCTTAGGGGGTGGCGAACGGGGCAACCGCCCAGGGCCTCGCTCTTGCAGGGGCCTCGCGCAACAACCCAAGCAATTTGCTTTTTATTTAAAACTTTTTATTTGGACTCTTAATTTAGTTAATTGATTCATTCATTAAAAACTTAATTGAAAAACTTGAATATCGCACTACGAAACACTTGAAGATCGCTTTTTTAATCGCATAGCACTCAGGTCAGCTCCGGCGTCGGGACATTGGTGCAACAAATTGGTTTCTAAGCCTTCGAAAACCGACAGCTGAGAATTTGACTAATAATAACCTTATAATTTCTCGTTAAACATAACAAATACCTAAATCAAACAACCAGACTTTCTTTCGCGACACATACTTTTCATGAAGGACAAGGGCCTCGCAAAGACCTGCCACCTGGAGCCTCGCAATGGGTAAGGCAGCCGCTGCTTCGAGGAATAAACAAAATTGTAAAAACTTTACCTTTGAGACAAGCTAAATAAAGAATATTGGATGTAGGTAAATATATTATTACGAAACAAACAAGAAATTGGAAAGAATGAGTTTAAAAATAGTTTTTACATTCTGTAGAAGGTAAAATACTTAAGGAAGGTAGATATATTTTATAATTTACTACAAACGGTTATTAAAAAACTCAATAATTTAAAGCTTCTATTATGGACTGTGTCAATAAAATGGCATATATATTGTAACCGACAGCTAAAAAAAGATAAAATTTACTTAATTTCAATTATTAAATTTAATATGCGGGTTTCTTTTTTGTAAAGTGTTCTAAAATTTAAGAACGTAAAAAAGTATATAGAACACCTTTTTCTTATAATTAAAAATAATTTATCTAAAAGTAAATTGTAACATTTGTCAGTGAAAATTGATTAGCGACACTCGATACCTTCTTGCTAAAAATATATAGGTACCTATAGTTTCATACAGTGGCCAACACACACAGGATCAAATCGCTATAGAGAGTGATTTATGAAATCGTGACGGAGTCTACAATTTAAGGAACAATTTATTCTAGATGCTATTTTGTTTCATTTTATTTAACTTTCTTACGAACCTTTGTAGCGTTTAATACCGATCTACCAGCTATAAAATAAACCGGCAAATTCTCTAGAGTCCTGCCATTTTTATAGCAATACTTGGAAACAAAGAAGAATTGGTATCTATAAACTACAGGGTTTACGATGTATTTCTATTCAGTTGCTTAGAAGTGGGTGGGAAGCATAGGTGTAGCTACCGCCGCGCGCCGTGTCAAAGATACGGTGAACCGGGCTCTAGGGGGCCACTGAAAGTGTATAAGAAAAAAAAGTAACATTTTCGTTATCAGTTAGAAGGCCCCCAACAAGTTTTGATATGGTGGCCATCTAGAGCTTAGTACGCCACTAGTGAGTGAAATCATTGATCTTTACCTATAGAATATTCTGAACTTTATGGGGAGATGTCGATACGTAGCGACGTATAAAAATATTTGTACATCATTGGCATCAAGTGGCATATTTATAATATAATATATTTGGATGCATGTTGAAGGTACCAAAAACCCCGCTGCGTTAATTTTGATATCCGTTATATGTGATAAACATTAAAAAAAATTAACGGATTTTCACAAGGTTTTCTCCTAGACTGGATTCATATGTAATCTATAATGACAATGGGACGGTTAGTTACTTGTTAGTTGCGTATAAAATACCTGACAATCAATAAGAAGTTAAGAACCAACATTTTCAAAGTTATAGGTGGAACACAATGATCTACAATATGCAGAACAACTGGAAACTGTATCAAAATTACACCGTAAAAAACTTCTCCTCCTCAAGCAACTTAATAGCCTTACTAACATTATTAGTATTGTTATAGATGAAACGGAGTATTTCGACGTTTTATCAATGGTTCGGGACAGAGACGAGCTTCCTGATGGCGTCACGCGGGTCCCGGGGCGATGCCAGTCACCCCACATAGACGAGGTGGAATATACTGCCTTCAACCTTAACGAGAATGCTACGCTACACCAACTCGCCGCTGGAATGTTTTATAACACCTTTCCTGAAGATTTTTCTATTGTTGCTGTGGTGAGGTTACCAGGTCAGTTTTTATGGTATTTGTACTTATTGCTTTTCGTCATCTTCTAACTCCACCACCTTATTTTTTTATAATATAGCAAATCGATGGATGAATATCTACTTTAATTTTGTATTCAACTGCATGGAATGCACTGCCATCACCACCAAAAAGCAGTGGTCCATTCAACGATTGTTTATAATAAATTACTACAATGGAATATAAGATCGCCGATTACCTATACTTCCATTTTGTATTTGTAAGTCTCATGCACCCATTGCATGTTTGGTGCAATAACATGGTACTTGATGGCATCAAATCGATCTATCCCAGCTCTTTTAACTATAAGCTGTATTTTGTAAATGAGGTCTATAAGAAATAACGCTATTTTATATCCTTCTCAATCAGCCATGCTTCATGTAGCTTATCCACTCTTTCTTTATTCTCAATTCAATCCCATTTATTGATTATAATATTGTTCTATTTCTACAGGAACTGATCAAAACCCACTATTTGTATTGTACTCTGACGCGGGAGACGAACAACTGCAATTAATGGTGGGCAACATGGTGGAGCTCTACTACGAGGACACGCGGGGTGACCCTCAGGACAATGAGCTGCTCACGTACCGAGTGGATGTGGCGGACGGAGGGTTCGTAACAAGCGATATATAAATATATTTTTAAAACCAATAGGAAAACGAATAAGACGACGCGCGGGACTTAGGAAATAAATATTACTTTGATCTTAGACCGACAGTATTAACTAACTAAACCTTACAAAAAATACCAGAGTCGCTGAGGCCTTTACGGAACAATATTTCTGAAACTCTGTATCCTTGCAAACCATACATTTTGTATAAAATATAGCAATGAGCCTCTGTTTCCTAAAGGTATTGTCATAGCTGTTTTATAACTTAATATACTCGCTAGAATGATATATGTCAACATATGGTACCAGTTACTTACCAGGTACCAACCAGGCCGCAGGCAGGTTTTAGAAAAAAATTGAATTATAATATTTATTGACTGGGGCCTTTTCTATGTTGTCCCTATCTTCGTAGATACTCTAAGGTTCGATCCCTAGATCTCTTTCTACTTGGACCTAACCAATTAGTAAACCTTTTAGTTCATCTATCACGTGTAAATCCAAAGCCAATACCAATTCAGGCGTTTGATATGCCGCAGAGTGTGTGACTCCAGTACCAATATATTGAAATAGTGACACATTAGTTGTAAATAGAGTACGCTATCAATTTGTTACCAAGCAAATCATCTAAATTGACCGTTTAGTTCATCGGAATAATTGACGTCATGAGGATTAAATGGAATTTCAAATTAATTTACATTAGGTATTTGCATTTAACTGCCAATCATCATTCCGAACATTTTATCATTTGACGCTTATAATAAAATTATCGTTATTATGTGTTATTTAGAAGTCAGTGGCCTTCGCCATTGTACACTATAAAATAAGTTCTATAAAGATAAATGTTGATACCCTACCTTTATACACAAACTTTTATAACTCAATTCTTAAATTAAGATCTGATTCTGACCTCCCAAAAACAAAAACAATTTACCTTTTTTTTTTCATTGTAAAAATATTTATAGGAATCTACATATTATAGGGTTTTTTTAATATAAAGATATTCTTTATACTTTACTTATTTATTTTTTGTGACGTCGACCGATTTGTCTTCGCTCGTACTTTAGACGAGTTTCAATAGGTATAAGCGATAACATCAGATAAGTCTAGAAATATTATGGTCGTGTTGAAGTCGCTCTGGTCCCAGTGATTTTATTTTATATAAATGTAATATTTGTTTTTAATAATTTGTTTCCGTTAAGGCTAATTTTCCAATCCTCAGGTCAATTTAAACATGAACATATTTTAATTTAAATTAAATTAATTTTAACAATTTAAACTTGAACATATTTTAAATGGTAATTCTATCTATATTGCATTTTATTGGCCCGATACATCATATCAGATGTTTGAAAAATTTGCGTTTAATGTTTCAATGAATATTTTTGATTAACTAAAATTTCGGCAAAAAACAAGTGGTTAACTTTCACCAACTGCTATAAAACCAAAGCTAGTTTTTAAGTTTGACTTTAACTTTGCGGTTGGATTAAAATATTATGTTTTTATTTACAATACTTGTTGGTATTTCTAACTTTTTGGGGTCCTAAGCATACATAACAAAAAAATTTGGTGATGCTACTTATTCATTTCAATGTTCATCTGAATGTAATAAAATTACTATTAGGTACTTCATAAGTTTGTTGATACCTGCAAATCAATCTGAAAATTTGTTTATCTTTTATTTAATGTAAATGGCAACTAAGATGTTACATTTACTTCGTTTCTATATTAGCAAGAATTTTAGCTTAGCACGAGGGGTTAAAACGACTACTAGTAGTGTGGGTCAAAAAAATACTAGGAGCACTCATTTAATTACCTGAATACCTAGTTGTCTTATAAATAATGTTTTAAGAAAATGATTTAACGACATAATACGTATTCTTGCCTGGCCACAAATTTCACGAACGTTATTAGTATTCTAAACGGTATTGAAATTTTCATAATTAGTAACGAAAACACGTTTTCTTTCGTAATGAACAAGGACCACGACGTTTTGATGGACTGTAGGTACCATCAGCAGAAAAAGGTATTTACCGTTGTCACGATATAATTATCTTCTATGATAGAGAAGTTGTTAGACCATCACCGCAACGACCACTTCCATTTAAATGCTATTTCTATTTGAATTTATTGTTTAGACCGTTTGAAAGGTTCAGACAAAGAACAGAGAATGTCCAAATAAATCGATTTTGGGAAAAACGCAAATGTAAGTTTATAAGTAGATTACTTGTTGATGACATCTGCTTACTTTTTAGAGCCTCTGATTGGGTATTACCATAAATAGAGTTTTACTTCAAATAGAAAATTTATTGTCTGTATCCTTTATTTATTCTGAGATGAAATGCACACAATCAACCCTATGAGTTTTGCGAGACAAGGGTACCATTTTCTTCTTCTTAATTGGACTCTACCTAGACAGAGTGTCCCGAGGTCTCCCTTTGTGATATGTTTAACGGCTCTCCTCCACTCCTTCATGGCGATTTTATTTGCCGTCTTTATTTGATCCGTCAACTGTTTGGGTAAATTTTAGTAAGTAATATATTTTCTGCTCGATTCCAAATTCGGAGAAAAGAACCCAATGTCATTGCGGCCAGTCCATACAATACTTAGTACAAATCATAACTCCTAAATGGGTCTTCTATAGGCGAGCTTATGTGATTTCTTTTTTGTAGGTGGCACCGAATAGCACTAAGTATCAAAGGTGACTCCGCCACTCTGCTTGTAGACTGCGAGGTACGAGGAACGTTGTCCCTTGCCCGCAAACCTGGCAGCACTTTCAACTTAGCCGGAGCTCTAGTAGTCGGCTCTCAAGTTATCGACGATCAGTATTATAATGTAAGTACAATTCCTTTCGCCTTTTTGTACTAATACGTTTACCTACCGGGAAAACTGTGACGTCGATAGTATATGTAGAACTTATTTATGTTTTATTTGCAACTCCAAAAAACGTTTCGATATGTTTACGGTATTACGAGATTAAATGCTAAGTAAAGCCTACACCTATATACCTGAAAAAGTATTATATGAATACTGAAAACTAAGTTCCTAAAAAAATATATTTTGTAACAGACGTATCTAACGACGAGACGTGAACGATCAGATCCAATAACCTAAATAAATGTTAACGACTGCTTTAAATTAATGTTATCTAGAAGACGTGACCAAATTCATTTCATCTGGGATTACATAGAATCTTTTGATAGGTACTACGTGAAGGAAATTAGGATTTGGAGTAGGTAATATATAAAGGTCGATAGTCTATTTAGATCATTTTTGGTAATCATCCTAGCTCTGACAAACCCTAGCTTTTAGTTATATAGATATATAATTTTACAAATTGAAGTTTTATAAAAGAAACGAGAGAGCTGATTCAAAAAACAAAATTCAATTAAGCGCGCTTCGGAAATCATTTCTATACTTATGGAAATTAAATTATCTTATGCCAATTAGATACGCAGTAATCTCCGGAGAGGCACTTAGCAAGAAATCTTTATTTAAGGAATTAGTTTAGGTACACAGGGAAAAGGGCAATTTGTAATTCTAAGTAAATTATGCATGTGAAGGTCGAAGTGGCAATACGGTTATTGTGTTTAAAGACACACACGCACAAAGTAAATATGCGTATTATTCTTTTAACTAGTCATATTAATTCGGTAAAATAGAATGAACATGATTTCTGTGGATGTGTTCTTTGGAAGAAGCGGATATCATGCAATCGGAGTTCCTTCAAGAAGGGAGAAGGTTCTTCTGAGCGAAGGGTTTTAGTGGTTAGACCTTCAGTCGTAAACAGACGTCAATTGTCTGTCCAAACCAATAGCTGCATCTTCTACACAACACTACTTCTATTACTCATATTATTTGGGAGTACCTACCAATTTTTTTCTTTAGATTACTTTTTAAGAACCTTTCTAGACCACCATCCAGAGGCAAATTAAATGTTGAGAGCCATAGGCAAGCATCTAATCGGCGCCCTTATTTTATAAATGGAGCTGGCATATCTTTATTCCGACTTATAGTAGCCTCAACTACAGTTGCTGTTCCAGCGTCTATTCCGGCCGCTTAGATCCAAAGGGGCGCCCCTTTGTACCTTCGCACCCCTAGGCACGTGCTACGTTTGCCTTACGGATAATCCGCCTCTGCCACTATCATAAGCTTCAATAAGTAAGTGATTAATTGCAGGGTGATATCGAGATGCTACAATTCGCCAACAAACCCGACGTCGCTTACGACATGTGCACATCGATTGCTCCCAACTGTGAAGGCTTCGGAACCTCCAACGGCGCGATATCACAACCACAATACGTGCCAGATTTACAACCAGAATATGCGTACAATAATCTCCCCGAAACAACGCAACAGCCAAATACGTTGACTCAAGATTCCGTACGAAGAAGATATGGTAGCTACAGTAGAAATAGGTTCTTTGACAGAAATGAGTCCGACAGCTTTTGGCCTCACGTGCCAGTGTTGACAACTACCAACCCGACATGGCAAATAGCCGGATTACCTGGACCATACCCTGATGGAAGTCAGTATGCGCCTTCAACGGATTCTGGTAAGTGTAGGTAATGCTTTGATTGTTGAGTGTCGTATGTTTTTATCTTTAAAAGAAGCGATATGAAACGCATTTCGTCTACGATGCTGCTCTTTTCTTTTATTTAGTTACGTATATGTACTAGGTTGACATTGTAAATTTATTTAAAACATACTGTATGTGCAAATAATAAGTTACATTTTTATTAATAGCTAATATCTGGTAGCGTGTGTAGGTACTTAGTGAACATACAGAGATCGTTTTCTTTCTTTCTATTTCTTTGACATTTATTCAGTGCATGAATTAATAAGTTGAAATGCCGTCAATTATATTATCTTTATCATAATACAAAGGCATAATGCGAAAGATATGAATAAATAAAGGTATAGTGTAGAATCTGACTCAATTGACAGTGTTTTAGTTTAACAACGCCCAGTCAGTTTTTTTAAGTCTGTTTTGTACCTTTACCTGTTGATTTTATTTTTAAATTCCTCTGTTTCGTTCAAATGCTGATTAAAAAAAACATAAATCGTCAAATATCTCCCAAATCGGTCTTCAAAAGCTACAGTGTATTGATCTGCCCTACCAATTCACTTGCACTTCAATAAGTAAAATAAGTCTATGTGTCACATTTTCCAGATGAAAACAGTATTTTCGGTTCATTTACGGACGGCAGTGAATTCATTGCACCGCCAACTCCCGTTGAGCCTCAACCCATTGAGTTTGAAGAGAGGACTACGCCGAGGGTAAGATAAACATTAAGGGAAATTAAGGTTAATCGATACACATCAAAATCACATTATTTACAGGTTTATTTTTACATGAAGAGTCTCAAATAAAAAACAACTGAAAATATTGCAAAAATCTTCTCTAAATACTATTTTCCAACCCTTCATGCAATAATATGAGTATCAGTAATTTCTTTCCTTGGTTTCCCTATTGCATTCAAGTTATACCCGGTTCAAGTTATGTACAACGCCCACATACGATTTAATAAAACCATAGGTAGTGCTCTTTACAAATATTGCTATAGTTTTTGTTCCGGTGTTTCAGTCTAAACGAGGGGACGATGACGAGGCGATGACCACAACTCTCGCAGTCACAGAGAGTACTTACAGCCCTATGACCACTACTGAGGACACAGATTGGCTTACACACCCACCGGAAGGACAAGTAAGATTGTTTGCTGAATTAGGATATGGTCCGCAAAAAGCGTTGCAACCCCTTTTTTATTGTATACTTAGTTACAAAATACCCGTAATTATCACAAAAACTTGTAAAATTATTAATATTCGTATTTTGATGGTTTTTTTGGATTCAAGTGCGTCGCTTTTCAGTGTCTTTACCGAGCAACCCCCTAATCAAACAAATCAAATTGATTAGAATTGGGAGCTACCCTCCGTACCTCAAACAGTTTAAGTCGTTCTTGGTATTGTCATAAAATCATCTATCACAAACCTGATACCAAGGAACGACACGTTAAACTTTCGCTTATTAATTAAACTATTGTTTTGCGGTTCCTACTTAACCACTTCAAAGAAGTCTACGGTCAGCGACGACTACGACTATTGGTATAGGTTTATGATTTCATAAATTCTTATTCAAAGATTTACATTGCAATATTTGTTTATTTTAGGGCAACGGATCAATAGGATACGATTCATCAGAAACTTACTACGACTACGGCAGTTCCGGCTCTTACATGGGTCCCCGAGGTTACCCAGGCCCGCCAGGTCCGCAAGGACCACGGGGTCCTAAGGGAGACCCAGGTAAACCTGGTGCAGAAGGTGCCCAAGGATTTCCTGGTGCACCTGGAAACGTATTTGTTATACCTGTAAGTAAATTGCTTCTTACATTGTATTTATAGGATAATCAACAAGTTCTCAAGTTATTAAATCATACAAATAAGTACCTAATATATAACCAGCAAAAGCAGCCGTAGCCCAATGGCTAGGGCATCGGACATACGAACACGTGTTCGCTGGTACGATACCTAACAATTAGACTACCGACATGAACCCACTCGTAACACAAGGATTTTAGCTTAGTTCGAGGCATTAACTATACTAGCAAGTTCCAAGTGTGAAAAACTGTGCTAGTAATCTTTAAAAAAATACACTGTTGTTTTTGTTAATCCTTGATTTTCCCGGGGAGTGAGATAAGCACGAATCTAAAGGGCCTTTATGATGATGTAACAAAATATTTGTGGAATATTTTTATTTTTTTCTTACGTGTTTAACTTTAACGTTAGCTGTTATGGTTCTAGCTACATCAGTCAGGAAACGATAAAGGACCGGACGCACAATCGGAAGCCCTTCGGCAAATGTTTACACAACACATGGTAAGAATATTTTCAAAATTACTTTTTGCACATGCTTAAAGATTTCTAGAAAATAATATTAATTTATATTTTGTGCAGGCTGCTATGCGAGGTGCTGAGGGCCCCATGGGCTTAACTGGACCATCCGGGCCTGAAGGTGAAACTGGACCTGAGGGTCCTAAAGGAGAACTAGGAGAGCAGGGAGAGCCCGTAAGCACTATAACAGTTATACATATTACAATGTAGCAATGAGCAAAGCTATATTTATCATTTATTTTACAAAAAAAACCGAAAACATGATAGACATGTATTATCTCATGAGAAAGTTCAATAATTTTACCCTTAGCCAGGAAATGACATCACGTAGCGACAATATTATGTTGAACTCTATGGGCTTATATTAAAGTTAGAAACCAATTAATTCTAAAGATACCTACCTATATACTACTTATAATTAGTAGGTTATAACCCAGTTAGACTGGGTTGTAACAACGTAATTATAAGTTCGATAAAAATATATGTCCTAAATCTTAATTATTTCATCTATGTCTAGGGTCAACCAGGCCCAAGAGGAATCCAAGGCCCACCAGGCAGATTAGGACGAAGAGGTCATGCAGGAAGAGACGGAGAGAGAGGAGCGACGGGAGCTCCTGGTACAAAGGGGGAACAAGGGTATCCTGGACTTCCTGGAATGCCTGGAGACAAAGGGGAACGCGGGCATCCAGGGCTACAAGGAGAATCTGGCGCGACAGGACAAGATGGCCCACAGGGAGACGACGGGCCGCCGGGGCCACCTGGAATTACTGGGGAACTAGTATGATTTTAATATTATTTACAAACATTAAACATTCGTAAGCTTTTCTTTTTTTACAATAACAAATAATATATAGTACCTCCATAGAAAAAAAAACCGTTCCACAATTAAATAAACCATAAATTTTTTATGAAAAATATTCTTCCGAATCATCAATGGTGGCCACCATTGACTACTGAACTACAAAAAACTAAGTCTCTAGTCACATAAAAAACCGATTAAACGTTTTGTAAGTAATTCATTAACATTTTCCCATTTTCAGGGTCCAAGAGGATTTATGGGACCAAGAGGTTTTCCTGGTCTAATCGGTTATCCAGGAATTCCAGGATTTGAAGGGCCTCAAGGAAGCAAAGGCTCTCCAGGACAGCCGGGGACACCTGGACCGCCAGGGCAGCCCGGAATTATTGGGTCCCCTGGCTCTCCTGGCCCTCAGGGGCCGATTGGAGCTCCAGGCCTTCAGGTAAATATTATTAATTATTATTATACTTAGCGATATCTGTAAAAAACAACTGTTTTTGGCATTGTACAGACTGGGGTTTTCAAACTGTGCGCCGACTTTTTTTTAGGGAATTTATTGCATGAAATGAATTCCTGATACTAGTGAATTCCGGTATGGTATACTCGCTTAATGTGTTTTTTGTTACTTTAGGGACCACAAGGAAAACCAGGAATTTCGGGACTTCCAGGTCCAGAGGGTATTCCAGGTACTCCAGGTAACCCGGGACAACAAGGTTCACCTGGAGAAATTGGGCCGCAAGGTCCACAGGTAAAACTACTTTCTTTGCGTTATTCAAAAAGATTTATTGAATAAAAACATTTCTAATATCAATCACAATTCTAGGGCATGTTGGGTTTTCCTGGAAGTCGCGGATTAAAAGGAGACGAAGGACCTCGAGGCCTACCAGGCGATAAAGGAGATAAAGGAATTAGAGGCAAGTCCATTTGGCAATTAAAAGAAATTTTCAAAATCAAATGTACTAGTTTAAAACATTACTGCTGATTAAGGTGACAGGCCATTAATTTAAGAAAAAAAAATCTAAAGCACGATTTAATTTATAGTTCGCCCTTACAGGTATTGAAGGCGAAAAGGGCGAAATGGGTCCGAAAGGAGATAGGGGCTTTACCGGTGAATCTGGACCTCCAGGAATTGAAGGGCCTGAAGGGCAAAAAGTATGATACTGTCTATAATGACTTTCATTAAGTATTATATCCAGAATTAATTCAATGAGCTATAACTTTTATTTCATTTACTCTTAGGGAATGGAAGGACCCAGGGGAGAAACGGGACCGGTCGGTCCAGCTGGGGAAAAAGGTGCCACTGGGTCCCAAGGACTCCAAGGTTATCCTGGTAGTACGGGAGAAAAAGGTGACAAAGGGGCTTCTGGGCGTAGAGGCAGGAGGGGAACGAAAGGACTGATGGTAAAGTATTTTAATTGATAGAGTCAAAATTGCTTCAAATAATAAATGTATAAGAACCTATCTATTTATACTAGAGATTTATACTAGAGAACCGACTAGCCGACTATCGGTTTTCAAAATGCCGATTGGTCGGCCGACTAATCAGGAATGCCGATCATCCTTATATCTACTTGTCGGAGGTGTTTTTCGTCATCACTCGGCTTAGTCATCGCGCGGCCGCTGAGCTTAATTACTGACTGATTCATACGTTCCTATGTTGTAAAGACTGTAACTTTAGATAATGACTCTAAGTAATGTTTAGAAATTATAAAACAAGTACAAATTATTTGTTTTATTTCATTTGTTATGCGCCGATCACAATCGGCATATTTTGCCGAATAGTCGCCGACTACAAACGATGCCGAATAGTCGGCTTTCCCGACTAGTCGGCGGCTAGTCGGCCCATCTCTAATTTATACTGAATTACATATGCAAAACCGATAGATGGCACTAACGTGCCCCTTAGAGACGTGTTATAAAACAGATTGATAAATTTCGATGTCCGTTAGGGTTCCATCCTTGCCTAATTGGTTAAGGCATTAGGGGCTTAACCTAAAATGCAGGTCCGAGTCCCTCCGGTGGTCGAATTTTATTAATCTTAATTTTGAAACATATGCAAAACTGTTTTCTGCAGGGTTTACCTGGACAACCTGGAGATCGTGGTGAAACTGGACCAAGAGTGAGTGTCCTACATTTATAGAATTTATTAAAAACCATTATAGTTATCAATAAATAACAGATTACGATAAAATAATATAA
The DNA here is from genome assembly GCA_947037095.2 of Nycteola revayana. Taxonomy (NCBI): domain Eukaryota; kingdom Metazoa; phylum Arthropoda; class Insecta; order Lepidoptera; family Nolidae; genus Nycteola; species Nycteola revayana. Next base: position 8,335,229 of record OX344845.2, on the reverse strand, counting down.
TATTCAGGGATATCGTGGTCCACGTGGTCGACGCGGTTCAGATGGAGCACCTGGATCCAAAGGTGACACAGGTCAACCCGGATCACCAGGAGCGACAGGTGAAAGAGGACCGCAAGGTTTAGAAGGAGTTCGTGGGTTTCCGGGAGCTATAGGACCTCCCGGAGCTGATGGAAAAGTTGGACTTCCTGGCCCACCTGGAGAACGAGGCCCGACGGTGATTATAATTATTTTTATTCAAATGTTATTGCTGCTCTACTTTAATGGATCATAGCATAATTTCATAACTTATAAATAAAGCGAAATTATTATAAGGTAATTTACTATATTTTAACTAAATTTCCCTTCAGTTGTCACTGAGTAAAAGAACAACAGTGTATTTATTGTAACGACACCTTTTAGTAAGATAGATATTTAAAAATCCAAAGCAATATTTACAATCTGAATTCATCCGCTTTCTTCGCTCAGGGTGACACCGGTGCCCCTGGACAAACCGGACCTATGGGCCCGATAGGTCCCCAAGGAGCACAGGGTGAGCCCGGTCCAGCAGGCCCCCCAGGTGCTTCAGGTATCCCTGGAACACCAGGTGATATTGGTACTCCCGGGGAAGTTGGTAAAGAGGGGCCACCAGGACCACCTGGACCTGAAGGGAAACCAGGCCCTGTGGGATCACCTGGTCCGATCGGACATAACGGAGACCCTGGATTGCCAGGACCAGCTGTAAGTATAAGTAAATATTTAAATTAATTCCTAGATTTTACTTGTAACTACTTCAAATATATATCACAGAAGTTTGTGGTCTGTTTAAATTATCCAAAAACCAAAAAGAATCGATCACAACAATGTTTAATAAACAACTATCAAAATATAATATAAAATTTGATTTTAGGGCATACCTGGCGCTAAAGGAGACATAGGACCAACCGGACCAGCAGGAATCAGAGGTGATAAGGGAGAACTAGGGGAACCTGGAAATGAAGGGCCTCAAGGACCACAAGGTCGCGAAGGCCCACGAGGATCACCTGGACCTGGAGGTCAGAAGGGTGAAATCGGAGAACCGGGACCCGTAGGCAAGTGTTTAGTAGGTATAATGTAATAATTATTACAAAGATGAAGGACTGACTATCTGACAGAATCACTATTTCTTAAGGTGCAATTGGTAGAGATGGACTCCCAGGCCCTAGAGGCCTGACTGGCGTTCCAGGACCTGTAGGTCCGCCTGGTGAAGATGGTGATAAGGGAGACGCTGGGCCACCGGGAGAAAAGGGATTTAAAGGAGCTATGGGAGAACCTGTAAGTTTTTATCATCTTACGTAGAAAAGTGGTTTGGTGTATACCAAATACATGTATACAGGGTGTTCCAAAAGATTACGTAGCTGGGAAGGGGGGTGATAGGGATGGTCACAAGGGTCACCAGAAAAATATAAAAAATTCCCTCTGGGTGTTTAAAAAAATAATTGGCATTTTTTAAAAGACTAAAAATTTTACACCTTGTGCTAACTGTACCTACAAATATGGCTGTATTTAAAAAAAATGCTGTTATGTAATCTTCAATAACAACAAGGTCATCAACATCAACATCAAAAATAACAAGGTGTAAAATTTTAAGTTTTAAAAAAAATGCCATTTTTTTTTATTTTTCTAGTGACCATTGTGTCCACCCCTGTCACCCCCTTTCCCAGCTACTTAACCTTTTGGGACATCCTGTATGTATTTATTTAAAATTTTATATTGTTGTTAAATGCGTTGTTTTTTTTACAAATATTTTAGGGTCCTCCTGGTTCTCCTGGAATACAAGGTCTTCGTGGAGAAATAGGGACTGTAGGTTTACCTGGAGATAAAGGACCACCAGGTGACATCGGACCTCCTGGTACACCAGGTACTGATGGAGTCCGTGGTCCACCTGGACCACAAGGACCTTCAGGGCTTCCAGGGACAAAAGGCCAGCAGGGAACTACAGGAGACACAGGAGACACTGGGCCAATAGGTAAGATATTTGAAAAATTATTTGACTAATGTTTCCCCCTATCCCTACATTAATGTCAGCATTTTTTGTGGAACTCATCTTGTTTTATTATTTAGGGTTACAAAATAAAATAATACGGAATACGGGCAGGTGAACGTCCGTGGCATAGCGCTTTAAGTAGCATGGGTCGTTGAATTAAATCAAAGATTTATTGCCGGCTTGGTTGATTAAGTGACTACTCTCCATGCGTTGGTAAAGCACATTAAGCCCAATATAAATATATATCATCTGTGATAATTATTTACCAGGTAACGCAGCAGTATGTATATGCCAAATATAATTTGTCGCCATGCTTGCCAAATGTGGTGACAATGGTAAAAACCTCCGAGGGTGGCCCTTATGTAGCAGTGAACGGTATATGGGCTAATGATATTAATGGAATAGAAATAATATTTACTTTTATATAACTCCAGGTGCAACAGGGCCACCCGGACCATCAGGACCTCCAGGCCGGAGAGGAACTAAAGGAATTCAAGGTGAACCAGGACCGAGGGGGGCAGAAGGCCAACAAGGAGCCGTGGGCAGTACCGGTGTTCCTGGACCACCGGGATCACCCGGTCCTGAAGGAAAATTGGTAATAATGAATTTGATAAACTATTAAACATATATAAAAGTAGTAATTAATAAACAATTCTAACTAATCTTCTCATGCAGGGTCCTAGAGGATCAGTAGGACCAAAAGGTGATGATGGACCTCCAGGCCTTCAAGGAGAAACCGGTCCTAAAGGGCCACCCGGACCTGAAGGGCCGAAAGGCGATATTGGACCTGCTGGATTCCCCGGAGAGCGTGGAGAAACCGGTCCTCAAGGAATCAAAGGAGAACCGGGATCAGATGGCCCTGAAGGCAGCACAGGACCCCCAGGGTCACCTGGACCTGTAGGGCCTCCAGGAAAACCAGGTGAAACTGGACTGCCTGGTAGCCCCGTAAGTAACAACAATACGTTTTGTAATATTTGATAAATGATGTCAGTTTAACCAGTCAACGTTAAGTTTTACGAGATATTATACACGCTGAAATTTAAATAGTTGTTTTCCCGCAGCGAAAAGGTTTGGTCTTAGTTAAACATTCAATTTATACAAAAACTAAATATTATAAACCAAAAATGGCCGATTAACAATCGTGAAAAACAGAACTCGAAAGTGACATCGAACCGATAGTAATACCTCGCGATACCTAGCGCTCGCGTCGCTCGTTCATTGACCCGGGTGTTAGTCAATCAGCTGATACCTACACCTTAGGTAATGTAACACAGTACCCAATCATAATAATAAGCTTTATCCAATACCTTTTTAGCTATAACTTACAGAAAACGTAACTTAAAACAAGTTTATTATCTAAGAACAATAATTTTCTGAATTAGATACCTAATAAAGTATTTAAGGCGTATTTAACAAAAATGAAAAATTAAATGAACTCCGCGGAAATGATATGGATGCAGTCCTTCTGAGTTGAGTAGTTTCCAGACGTAGTATTGGCTTACGCCAAACTTAGCTGCCGCCATTCGCTTACTTCGGCGAGGATCGCGTTCGAAGTACTCGATGATATCCTCGTCGAGCTCTGGCGAAAGAACGGCCGATCGACCTCTGCCCTGTGCATGTGCTGGCACTTGGAACTGCCCATGATCGAGTAGCCCTCGCCGCTACGATCGTCCGGTCCTGTATGACTTGAGGGTTCAGAACTCCGCGAAGACGGAGTGACGCCAAGTGTTGCAGCTCGGCGTAAAGACCAGGCAGTATGGGAATTATAATTAGCCCTAGCGTACAGTTGCACCATAGCCACGTACTCTAAATTACTAAAATTGTAATGGCGATCCATAATACTAATAAAGTAGGTAATAAGATAACGCGTACTGCGCTTCCGACGTTCACGGGACAACTAAGGAAGGAGGGAGTCGAAGGAGAGCGCGGGGCGTTCCGGCGTCGGCGCCGCGCGGCTAATTACAAAGGAAGTCGGCTCGTTTGTGATTCTTGCGTGCAGGCTATTTTATGCCGTATAACTACCATTGAGCTCTTATTTTGCTTTGAACGTTTATGGATCGTTCTTTACTTTGTCAGCAGCGCGTGCGATTCGAGTAGTACCTACAAGGTCCGTTCACTCCGTCTAGTGTTACTACTGTTTATCACGCTTTCGAGTTGTCTAATATTTTTTTTAATAATTTTAAATCCAAAACATGTCTAAAAAAAAAAAAAAATATATATTTCGACGGCAAGTTGTTCTGCTTCGGGAAAACAACCATTTAAATTTCACGGTGTATAATTAAATCGAGATATAAAAAATCACGGTTGCACGGTGTTCCGCGCAACTGTGATTTTTTATTTATTGACATTTTTTTATTTTTATTATTGTGATTGAAACGGAACTTGATAAAATCAATGAAATAATAATGTCATTGATTATGGTCAAGTTTCGTTTAACCTCGGATTGAGTCAGCCTTAGGTTCTTCGACGAGACGAGAAACGAGTGCACAGTGGATGCAAACATACAGACACCAGCCTGATTATAATATATTTTTATGTTTTTAGGGATCAGAGGGTCCCGCTGGTATTCAAGGGAGCCCTGGTTTAACTGGGGACAAAGGTGATATGGGACCCAAAGGACTTCCTGGAGAACCTGGACCTAATGGACCACCGGGTCTTCCTGGGCCTCAAGGTCAACGAGGAGTGCGAGGGACACCCGGACCTAATGTGAGTAAATACAAATAGTGTTAAGCAGTTTAAATATTTCAGATCAATTTTTCATTGTAAGTTTAATCGTGTTTCAGGGTGAAGTAGGAGCCCCAGGACTAGTAGGCCCTCCTGGACCCCCCGGAAAAGCAGGCCCTACTGGAGCACAAGGAGTAAGAGGCGAAAAGGGCAATCGAGGACCAAAAGGACACATCGGTGATACAGGCCCCATGGGATTAAAAGGAGATCAAGGTGAAATTGGAAAACAAGGGCCACCCGGACCTATAGGACCTCCTGGACCTAAAGGTGACACGGTAAGTAATATGCACTTTCTATTATAACCTCAGACGGTTATAATGTGAATAAAGTTACCTTATTGTGTATTTAAATAAATAATATTTTCTTAGGGTCCAGTTGGAGCTCCAGGTCCTAAAGGTGACACGGGACTCACCGGCCCACCAGGTCCTGAAGGTCCGCTGGGTCCAAAAGGATCTTCAGGCCCTGAAGGCCGACCCGGTGCGCCTGGACCACCGGGCACCCCTGGACCCCCAGGACCACCAGCGCCAGCACCACAACTACCCCCCGAGTTATTCATGTCATACACTAGAAGACGCCGCAGTATAGAAACACCTGCAGAATCTGTAACAGAAGATACTTTTGATGAGGAAGGTAAATTATGAATGGTTTTTTATTTTATGTTGGTTCCGGATTTTATTTGCGAGTAGACGACTGTGTCTTTTACAATATTGACCTACATTTACTCTGTAGGTGTTCAAGCTTTTTAGTAATCATCTATGTTAGCTCCAAACTAGGGTTTAAACGCTAAAAAGCTAATACAATTTGATGAAGTTACTTAACCAACTTATAACCTCCCAATATATAAACCCTCCATAGACCCGAAATTCCCATGACCCATTCCATCCATTTGCACAAAACTCCCCCAAAAATCTAAAATTCGTCAATCAACAACAATGAAAGTTTTAGAATGTTAGAGTACCTTGTAGGAACCTTAAAATACCGACACTATTTCTTTTTTTTTCGACTTGCATAAAACATTTTCACTAACTTTTAGGTGAGGAAGAAATAGAGTGGGTAAAAGAAATTATGACTGGAGTACTAGCCGCAAGAGGATCACTAGAAGCTGCCCGACGCCCACGAGGGACTAGGAGTTATCCCGCACTGTCTTGTAAAGACCTCAGATCATCCCACATTAACCTGACTGACGGTAAGCCTAATTACCACATTGGAAAACACTTTACAAGCGTTATGACTGGCGGTAAATTTGTTCTTGAATTAAAATATAGCAAACCAAGAACCAAGCCAAGTCCTCAACAGGCAATTTTCTGCCCATAAAATGTTAAAGATAAAGGACTGATGCTCTGTAGGTACCAGAAACAGACATTTTTTTTTATTTTTTTTATTTACATTTTATAACAATTTAAGAGTAGGTACTAGTTTACTATGTCTGTTTTCGGTACCTACAGGGCCAGCGAATCTTCTTGTCGTAGATGTTATAAATTCTGTACCTTTAGCCAAAAAAACTAAAGAAGCACTTTCTTTCAAATGCCTATTTTTCTTTGCAGTATGCTTTAATAAAAATATATCTGTCATTTGAAGTTCGGGTAAGTTTTCGTGAGCTTCAATTAGAACTTAAAATAAACAGTATTTCTTTATTATTTCATAGGATATTATTGGATAGACGCCCGTGGGGGCAACAGCCGTCCAATCCGGGCATATTGTAAAGGCTACAGCACCTGCGTACACCCAGACGAACGAGAACAAAACATCTTCACCTCGGACTCGACAGCCCACAGATTCTCACAGCATGAGGACGGTTATAGAGTACGTATTGACTAACATACTTATAGCGTTACATGTTATTTGAGTTATTCCTTGTATAAATGCTAAGATTAAAAAGCAAATATTTGGCCACCACTTTTTTGGAGGCCCACGTGTTAACATGGCCAAATACAACTTTAGTACCTACGCTAATTGACTGACTGGGAAGAATATCCCGTTTTTATATATAAGAATATATTTAAATATACTTTGCTGCTAAATCTATATATCGGAAACAGCAGAAAATTATATTTTAATTATATATTTTCAGTTATCCTACGACGGCGAAGGATCAGGCGCCTTACAACTACGGTTTCTAAGATTACTTTCAAACAGTGCTAAGCAAAACTTCACCTACTCGTGTGTGAACACCAAAGCTCCACAAAGGTAAAGAAGTTTTATTTTTACTTTATATTCAACTGTAATAGATACTAGCAGATTTTATTTTAACTCTGTACTTCTATTGGTCTCTATAATGTGAATTTCAAAACATGGTAAGTAGGTAATTTTGTTTTTTTTTTTCATGATTAAAATGATTGTTTTCTTCTGTATCAGATCTGACATCCCATCGGACTTGACTAAAATAAACAATCTGAAGTTGTTTGGTTACAATGCAGTGGAGTTCAAGGAGCCGCAGCTTATAAAAGATGACTGCACGGTAAATAATTCCATATTCTATGCCAATAATCCATATTACATTAATACGTGAAATTAAAACTTTGTACCGCTTTTTTTGGATAGTTGCGTGCGGTAGTTTATATAGAGTAGTGCAGAATACTAATCTTTTTTTAACTACGGACGAATAATTACGACCACTGGGCGACCAGTAGTTTCTACCTAAACTATCTACTATTATATGCCGGGTGTCTGAAACAAAGTATTATTCAGTTTTGTATTCCTAAAAACAATAAGTACCTAGGTATTTCATTGATAGGATGATTTTTTTTTTTAAGTTTAGGTACGGAGTTCAGTTCTTTTTTACTTCATTAATAACATGCTGTTTACTACAAAATATAAATATGATGGAAAGCGGCCCCATGACACCTAAGGAACACAAAAAGAGCGTTCAAATTCTCTTTCTTTTAAAATAAAACGTTAATCTGATGCAATCTTGTAACAAACAAACAAAACTCAATGTTATGTTTAGTTCCTTATAACTAATTCTACATTACCGGCAAACCCTTTCAATGTTTTGATGAACCTGGTAATTATTACATTATTTATTCACAGGAGGGCACCGGTCAGATAATTTTGGAAATCAAGACTTCGAGAACAGAACGGCTCCCCATCAGCGATTTCCAACCGCTATCGTTTGTGGATGCCGAACATCAGTTCACGTTCACTCCAGGACCTGTGTGTTTCACATGACATTTGCATTGAAAATAAATATTAACTTAAATTATGTACTTAAATATGGACCTTTGTAAATATTGTAAATAAATGTTGTGACGATTTGTTGTTGTTTTTTTCTTTTGTGCAAAAATAATTAGATAATTGGATTTGAAAATAGTTTTTTCTAATTTATTTTAAAACTTTATAACTTACTAGCTGTGCCGAGCGGTTTCACCCGCGTAGATCTCGTTCCCGTGTAAACTTTAACTTAAAATATAGTCTATGAATTTTCAAAACCGCTTCAGTAGGTCTACTGAACCGGTTTTGAAAATTTACAACGTCACAAACTCACAAACTTTACCTCTTTAAAATATAAGTATAGATTTCTTGAGCACAGAAGCAAAAGGACGGATGTATATAATACTTCAGAAGCATTTAGTCGTAATTGCCAGTTTACGATAAAGGCACACACGACGAATGCTTCCGACGTATAATGGCACATCTAGATCGCTAGATTTAGTTCTGTCGTAATAAAATCATGAAGACAATTTACGTTAAACTGTTTCTCCCAACTCTTAATATATTTATTAAAATATTGGAAAAAAGCCATAGGAAATGTGAAAAATAATTTGTTTTACGTGTAAGTAGTATAATTATTTTATACTAGGTTCTCGCGCTCGGTTGCACTCCCTTTTCCGTATGAATCTTCTCTTCATAATTAAATAGCTTATTGTCTTCTTCTATAAATGGGCTATCTAACACTGAAAGATTTTTTCAAATTGGACCAATAGTTGCTCAAATTAGTGTGTTCAAGCAAACAAACTCTTCAGCTTTATATATTACTTTAAAATTCATCGAAAGTGAATTAATATATAAAAGAGTTGCTTACTTTAATTATCATAGGTAATAAAACCAGGACTCAAATAAAATATCCGACAACTATTTACCGCTCAGGTATATTTTGTGATAAAAGTACTTCATACAAATCTTATTCGACATACAACTAACTTAAAAAAAATAATCATAACTACACTAATATTCAGATAAATTAACTAATTAATCTTATCAGAATTTTAAAATAAACTAAAATCAGCAGAAGATTCTAGAACATATAAAAAGAGTAAATGCTAACACAATATTGAAAATTATATTTTTAATTTCTCCTTTTTACAAAATTCAATGATAAGTAGTTACATAATCGTTTTAATTTCAATTAAGTTCGTCTGTAATAAGTATAGAGAAGTTAAATCAAGTATTTATTGAGCTATCTTTACTTATTAGAAAAAGATCAGACCGATACGATCAGAACCGTTGCTAAAAACTTAAAAATCGTCTGTTTTATTTATACACTTATAAACATTAAAAGAAGAGATAAACCTAATAATATAAGGTAAAAATATAATTATATGAAATAATAATTCCACCTTTGATACCAGTTTAGGGATAGAATGTCATTAGGTATTTAATTTAATGATCCAATTATATACATTTTGTATTAAATACATGGAATACATACCTCAGATGCATTATGACGGATGTATATTATACTTCAGAAGCATTTGGTCGTAAGTGCCTGTTTACGATAAAGGCAATGTTTCTGACGTATAATGGCACATCCGACCTTATGCTTCTGAGCTCTCCATATGAAACAATAAATATTGATTTATTATAATATAAAGTTTATTACATATATACGACTATGTATGTGTCTATAGATATTATTTCTTAAATACAGTTTTGTTCTAAATCCAAGGGAACTATTTTCTATTATATTTTTTACTAGCGACCCGCCCCGGCTTCCCACGGGTGCAATGCGGATGTATTATACATATAAACCTTCCTCTTCAATACTCTCACACTCTATCTATTAAAAAACCGCATCAAAATCCGTTGCGTAGTTTTAAAGATTTAAGCATACATAGGGATATAGGGACAGAGAAAACGACTTTGTTTTATACTATGTAGTGATTCAAACCGTACAGATTGAAATCTCATTATAAACAACTAATTAACAAAAAAATGTACTAAATTGTGTTAGTTTTTAGCGCCAATATGACTCAAATAAAGTGCGATGTCAAATTGTGTTATGAAATAAATTTGGTGACGTAACATTTTGGTATATTTTGTACATAATCTTATTGCAAAGTATTTATGACGTCACGCTTTATCTTCGCATTTTGATAAACATTACGTATGTTAATATGTATTTGATGTTTAAGGTACTAGTATTGAAAACTAAGACCCCCATACGTGAGAATAACACTATTTGGTTACAAATGAAAAAACTAAGATAATATTTATATGTATCTATTCAAAGTCGGCAGTCCTTTGGTTAAAGGCAATTATTTACAAAAGCAAGTTATATCACAATTTAACAAAATTGTACAAGTATTGTGTATGTCAACGTCATCATACATTCATCCACATTGATTTAAACAGTATCATAAGCTGGTACAAATTTGAATAAAATTTTACCCACCAAGAAGACACTACCTACTACAAACATATAATTCAAACTCAAATACCTTTGGCCAAACATTTTCGGCAGAAACTTCTTGGCGGAGGCTTAATATATTTCAGTCATTTTGTAATACAAAATTTTATGTTGATGCTGTTGGCATATTCTCTTCTAAACTAATATTGGACATTTCTTCATCATTTGTCTGATCAACGTCCATAACTTCCACTGATCTTGAATTACTAATGGAGGACGCATCATTGTTTTCTGTTGTGTCCATAGGTTCGGTAATGTTAAGAGCTTCACTATTTTCTAGTTCTTTATTATTATTATCAGAAACTATACTAGTACTTTCCGTTTTACTATCGTTACTTTTTATTTCAGCATTTATACTCTTATCTATCTGTTTTAAACTATTATCTTTCGATCCTTCAGTGGATTTTTGTTCACTCACAATTAAGTCTCCTAAAACAGATTCTTCTGTGCTAGAATTTTCATCGCTATTTGATGTAAGGCGTTTTGGCTCATATTGTTTTTCATTAATATCTGCTACGAGATTATCATCACTTTTAACAAGTTCCACTACATCTGACACTCTTGTGCTACAACCTTCATCGGTTGATTGGTTTGACTCACTTGTTACTTTTTCAGAATTTGCCACATCAAGGCCATCATTCAGCTTCTTTGTTGTATCACTTCCAGCATCTGTATTGCCAACGACTGTGTCTTCAATTGAAATGAGTACGTCTCTTAAATTAACGCTCGAGGTGTAAACGGGATTTTCTTGACTGTATTGACTTTTGTCGTCGTCTTCACCTGAGGAAGCGAGAAGAATATCTTCAACTGATTCATTATATTCCTCATTGTTAGTAGTATTAATTTTCCCACTAGTGTTAATATTATGAGTAGGTTCCTCACCAGCATCAACATTTTTATCAATGCCCACTGCTGTATCCATGTCTTCGTCAGGTTGGCTATCTGAGTGAATGGTTTGTACACTATCCTGACTAAGTCGTTTAGTTTTTGAGACTTGTTCATCAGGCTCCCCTTCAGAATAACTCGAATTTTCAATGCTGATTACATCACTAAACTGTTTTTTATTTTCATCGCTAGATTCCAATGTATCAGAAATAGCTATAGGAGTCTCAGAATCAGATGTATCTACAGAGGAACTCTCGCTTTTACCACTATGTAATTTTTGCAACAAATGTAGTTCATCAATATCAGAATCTAAATTATAACTATCGTCACTCACCGTGAGTGTTACAGTATTTGTAGATTCATTTGCAAACTCTTCTAATCGTTCTGCTTCTTCAGTCTCTGGATTCAATTTGATGTTACTGTCTTGTTCCATTTTCTCTGTATCATTATTTTCGGTTTCTTTGTTATCTATTTGTTTTGAAAGCTGATTTTCTTTTCCATTGCCACTTTTCTTAGATTTTTTCTGTATAAGTCTTTTTAGTCTTTCCTTACGTTTTTCTTTGTCTTCTAACAATACACTGTCATCATTAGGTTCCTCCTCTTCACTTTCAACTGGGGACTCTTCTGCCTCTTTATCTCCAATTTCCTCAGCTTCTAATTTGAGTTGATATTGTCTGTCAGCATATCTGAAATCGATTATTATTGATTAATTATTGTATGTCAGTAAAAATCACGGGCAATTTTTAAGATTGCCTGAATGTAGCAATGCAATTGCATAGATAAATAATTATTTATTAATATCAGACAAAAATTGGCTATAATCTTTAGTTGAACTATGTATGTAAAACTATTTAAAATGTATACAGTCTGTTACTAGTGCCTTCAACAACAATTTATTACAAACACAGTAAGTAATTGAAATCAGCGTCAAATTTCGTACGCTGTATTCTAAAATAACTACACTTGAGAGCAATAAAATCGCACACGTTGACTTTTTGTTGTTAAAGCAGTTTTTTTCATGAATGTGAATACATATTAAAATAAAACTTACACTATTTGAATGTTTACTTCAGTACCTTTCTAATGATATCAAATACAGTGTAAAAAAAGTACCCATAGGGAGTTTTAGGGCACAAAACCCAACATACGGATAAAATTACCCAATTTAGCTTAAGAAAGAATAAAAATAAAACTCAAAATGCTTGATCAAATTGTTTTTTAATAAGGTGTATTCCCTCCCCTAGCCTTGATTACAGCTCTTAATCGGTTTTTCATAGACCGTATTAATTTCACCATGAAATCTTGTGGTATGGCGTTCCACTCCTCTTCAATGGCAAGTTGAAGCTCTTGGAGGCGCGTAGGAGCAGGGCTTCTTGCTCGAACTCTTCTTTTTAGCTCATCCCAGACATGCTCAATCGGATTGAGATCAGGACTACGAGCTGGCCACTCCATCGCGGTGATTCCAACGTCTTCCATGTAGTCGCAAACTGTTCTAGCGACATGCGGTCTGGCGTTGTCGTGCATTAAGAGAAAATCTTCTCCCATAAGCCACGCAAGCGGCCTCACGTGTTCTTCGAGCACTTCTTCGACGTATCGTGCAGCCGTCAAACTTCTCGATCTCGGGCCGGTATTCGCCGTAGTGATGAATACAATGTCAGTTTTAGTGTCCAACATTATGCCACCCCAAAACATACACGATCCACCTCCAAAAGCCACACGTTCGCTTATGCAGCATTGTGAAAATCGCTCTGATGACCTTCTGTAGACCCTAGAGCGTCCATCATGACCATGTAAAGTCATTCTGCACTCATCAGAGAACATAACAGCCCGCCATTGGTCATACGTCCAATTTAAATGTTCCCTAGCAAATTGTAGCCGGGCTTGTCGGTGAGCTGTGGTCAATTTGGGACCATTTGCTGGGCGATGTGAAGTCATTCCTGCTTCACCTAGTCTTCTTCGAACTGTCCACCGACTTATACTGACATTGCGAACTTCTCGAAGCTGTTGTCCCAGTTGAACCGCGTTCAGTTGCCGATTTCTCAAAGACCTTGTCACAAGAAAGCGGTCATCACGCTCTGATGTTGTGCGTCGCCGGCCAGATCCTGGTCGCCGAATGTAGCCACCGGTCTCTTGGAACCTCTGGTATACACGACGAACAGAGTAGCGGCTCAAATTTAGCCGTCGAGCAACTTCACTTTGGTTATGGCCTGCTTCGAGCAAGGCAATAACTTGAGCGGCTTCTGCGGGCGTGGTATCCATATTTTTCCAGTAAATCCGTATGCTTCCAGTAGAGATGTTATCACGTTGACCTTCGGTATGCAACTGATTAAAAATTCCAATAAACCGACCTTTTTATACCTGCGGCTAAGGGTGCAAGTAGTGACAACGCAAACGCGTGAATTTGGGGAATTCGGTGTACGGTCGGTTTTTGTAAGTTACGTAAAGGTCAATGATTTTAATTTTATGTTTTTGTAAAGCTAAGCTTGTATGCTTTAATTTTGTCTAATGATTTTTACTCAATATCTTTAGATTTTAGAAAACAATCAGTAATAAACCAAATTACAAGGGGTGTGCGATTTTATTGCTCTCAAGTGTATGTTATTGTTTGTATTATAGAAAGGAAACAAATATAAAGTTTATAAAAAGATACATTATGAGTGACGAACCAGATTCAACAACATTATGCATAAACTTTTAGGCAATATGACTTACTTTTTGAAAACTTCATTCTCTCTTGTAGATGCCAATTTCATATTTTCATCTAGTTTATTTTTGAGATCATTATTCTTCTCGGCTGGATCAATGACGTCCAGAGCGATGCGTGATGCTGCTAATCTCCATTCATTTTCTTGTCGGCGGCGTTGCATTTTTTTGCCACATCTTGTAAACAAATCACGAGCTAAAAATAAGAGTGTTATAAAAAGGATAGTTAGTCACTTAGCCTCCTGAATGGGCCTTTGTATATGATCGTGCGAATATAACAAGGATAAGCATATTATGACTTATGTTGCTTTTAATTCCAAAGAGAATGAACACACTTATACGCAGTACACAGATTACTGCAGATGTGAACACAATCAAAGAATTAAATTAGTGCTAGAAAAGTTACAAATTGCTGATATAAATCTGCCTGTAAAGGTGTGATACTATTTAATAGATATACCCCTGTAAATATGCAAATAATACTTTATCTTAAAAATTCAAAAAACTATATTTTTAAACCATTAAATGGATTTAAAATGTAGTTTTACAACATATGTTGCATAGATAGATAATATAGATAGTTCTCTTATGATATGTTATATCAAAAAAAAACTTTAACTAATGAAACATATGAACGTCAGGAATACCTTCTTCCATAATATCAGCCTCATTCCACCCCAATTTATCCCCATCATTGGCTTCTCTTACGCATCTCAGTACATCGTGAAAATCAGGGAAAGGTAGAGGTGTACCAATCGGGACTTTTTTATTTATCAGTTTCTCAAGGAGCTTAGCTGGCCCTGAAGGCTGCCCTGGTCTGGCATCAATTTGTATTCGTGGTTCTGATGGCATCTTGGTGTTGGTTAGCTGACAAAACTTTGCATACACTCTCACCATACGTTCTTTGTACCTAGAACATTGAAATTAACATTATTAATTTTATAACTTTTCAAAACCACAATGTAATCTGCTGAAGGTCAATGTGATCTAGTGCATACAGCCACTTGTGTGGAGGGCTATGTTCTCACTTTTCTAACAAAAAAGCTTATTGGACAGTGTGCTTATTCCTGAAATTATTATATATTAATAGCTAGGATAGCGGACTTTAGTCCAGAAATCCCCTTTGCACATTTCTAAAATAATGGAAAGGAATAATTTGAAAAAATATAAAGAGCACCCCAGAAATTCCACGCGGAGTATAGGCAAACAACAAAATGATGGGAGAATGAATTGAGACTCACACCCAACTGGAGGAGAGCGGCTCAAGATAGAGTACAATGGAAACAGCTAGAGGAGGCCTTTGTCAGTAGGCATGCTGAACTGAGGGATATACTTGAAACTAACACAAAAGAAATCAGTTCAGAATAAATTGTCTAATAAAAATATCAAAATGTAATCCATTTTAAGAATAAATCGGTTGTCAACTAAATTATTCTTGAATTTACATACTGCAGTTTATTCTTTTCTTAGCAAGGGATTCATGATTGGTACAAGAGTTATTAAGAATAAAAAGATCCATTTGTGACAAGAAACAAGCACACCCATCACATTAATATTAAAAAGATATTTCTTTTAGCACTTTATTTGTTACCTTTTATTCAAATAAAAACCTTATTTTCTTCAACAGTCAATTTTATTATTTTCTTGGGGGGGGTTCATTAGTTAGGTGTTCGCTTTCACCTGGAAATTTTAACAGGGGTTTGTGGAGCCGAAAGTTTGGGAAACCCTGATTTATAACAACCACTATTCTCTTTATAATATTAATGTAGCCAAGTCTTTTATAGTAGATAGAAAAGAAAAGATTTGATTGTGTAAAAACTTCAGTTCAGAGTGGTACACATATTTGTATCCTTGAGAACCTTGGGATGGTCTCGAAACTAGTCGGACATATCCAATGATGATAAATTGTGAGTACAACTGGTTACTTTATATAAATATTTGATTGTGTGTTTGTTTGCATTGAATAGGCTCTGGAATGGCAGACCAAACTGAAAATATTTTTTTTCAGCAATAGAAAGCAATAAATATAACTTATGTAGACAGTTTCCATGGGAACAGGACCTATGTGGTTGATACCAAAGCTTGTTATCAATATTTTACCTTTCTGTCAATAAATATACTGATACATCCTCATCATCAAAGTCAACTTCTTGTTCTTCCAACTTCTGTATAGTTCGACTTAACTTCTTTATGGTTTTTTCCAATTTACGAATCTGTCTTTGACGTTTAGTGTCATATTCACTCTCTTCTCCATATAAAGGTTCAGGATCTGAAAATATAAATTCATTGCTGTATAAAAATTACTGTTTAAAGCATAGCAGATATGAAAATTTATAATACAACATGGAAAAACTATCTGAAATATAATTAGAAACTTTTTAAGGAATGAAGTATGTTTAACATAATTTAAACTAATTTTTCGATCAATATATACAATTATCATGGGAATTCATTTTAATCTCTCTTTTTTATGTAATTTTAACAGATTATGTTATCTTACAAAAACTAACTACTTTAACATTTCTAGTAAAGCCAAAATACTTATACATTAGTAAGAAAACTAAATGGTGATGATGAATAGAAAAACAAATTTATGAACAAAACATTTATTTCACTCTATACATTACCTTCTGTGTTAGTACTTAGTACTTTATTTTCAGCTTGTGCCTTAGCCATTTTTCTCTGCATGTTGAGTTCATCAACAATATCTTTTATATACAAATACATTTTCTCAGGACCAGCCTTCATAGCATCAATCTTACTAGACACCATATCAATAAATTCTTCAGATTCTGTATAAGTCTTTGGAACTTGTAAGTAGTATCCTCTTATTTTTTTCTCTACAATCTTTTTCATATCATCCGAATTTTCTAACTCAAAACATAGATCTATAAAGCTCTGATATACAGGATGGAATTCACTACTACTGCTTGATACAACTTTATCATCTTTTGATGTTAAAGTTTTACTCTTAGCAGGAGATTTTTGTACAGGTTCATTTATTTGAATACTTGAGAGTGTAGCTTTTTCTATAGCCTCATTTGATTTAACAGCACCTAATTCTTGAACTTTGAATGTAGTATTTTTTTTATCCACATTCATAATGTATGGCTCAATCACAATTTCAACTGATTTAGAACTTTCAGCCTCTTGAGGGTATTCCAGTTTCTTTTTACTTTGTCGTTCTATGCTGCTTTGATCTTCTATGTCACTTCCACTGTTAGGTTCTTTAGAATCTGCTGGAGGCTTAACAGGACTATCGTCTATTGTTATAGCCAGGTCAGCTCCTACTTCATGTGTTCTTTTATTTTGGATTGGCTTTAAAGGACTATCTTCAATAGTAATTTCTATCATTTTTGTAGGTTCTGGCTCTTTATTATTTTCCTCTTCTTTAGAGGAAGTTTCAGGCATACTGCCTGGTTCTTCTGGACTTAAATACCACTGAGGACTAGCTGTAGCGGGAACAGCAGGTGTAACTTCATCATCGTCCAAAACTGTTATTTCTTCTGGAATACTACTTTGCATATTACTTCTGTTTATATAAAATATTGGTTGGTTCAATGTTGTAGCTTTCTTTACTGTAATACTTGGTGGCAAAATGTTTAGAGGGCTCACATTAGACCCTTTCATTGTATTCAACTTATGAATAGCCAATGGATTCTTGAGATTAGTGGTTTTAGTTGCCATTGGATTAGGTTTCATTGATGACTTGATATATAAATTAGAACCAACTTTAATCAGTGGTGTTACAGTTTTTGGTCGCATATTATTGCTTTGAATATTCTTTATAACTGGTGGAGGAAATTTTATAGGTTCGCCATTTAATTTATGACCAGATAGGGCTACAATTGTTGAATTTGAATTCAGTGCTTTTAAGCTGTTAACTGACAATTTCGATGCTTCTGGATTAAATACTTTCTTCACAACTACACCTTTACCAATTCCTTGAGGAAGTTGAAGAGTATTTGAATTACCAGGTTTTGGATACGATTTACCAGGTTTTGAACTTTTACCAGGATGTGGACCTAACTTTGTAGGTTTAATTGTTACGCCATGTATTTTCCTTGGAATGCATACCATTGCATTTGGTGGTGGCTGCTTGATTGATGGTTTACTCTAAAAAGAATACTTAGTTAGCATACATATATAAAATGCATACAAAACTAACTTGCTACGTCAGAAGGCATTAATAAGTTTACAAAATTGTATCTTTTTGTAAACTTATTAATGCCTTCTGACGTAAAGAATAAAGAAATTTGTATAATGATGTAAGCGAACCTAGCGAATTTAGATATAGATAAGAACCTTTTTTGGTGCCGGCTCCGATTCTTCGTCAGACGAACCTAAGGTAATCACATCCTCACTAGCCATCTTGCACCGTAAGTCTGATACAGAAATAAAGACTATAGATATAAATTGGGCCGAATCATTAGATAATTCATATCACGTATTTGAAATAGGTAACAAATATTATGTTGGAGAAAATCATTCAATTACTCTTTTTTTGGGAAAAAGATTAAACTCAACAGTAGAGCGAATAATGTTTGACATTTTTATTGCATGGTAGAATGTTCCCAGTAATAAAACTTTTTTTTCCTACTATATATGAATTAAATCTAATTTAGTCTTTAATCAGTATTTTTCTTTATATAGTTGCCATTTTAGTATGACGCAAGTAACATTAATATATACATATATAATAATGTTATATATTTTATCGTATAGTAGCTTTTGCCCGCGACTTCAGCCGTGTAAAATAAGGATCTTAAAAGCTATCAAACAATGTAAGTCCCGTTGAATTATCCCGTTTAGTTTTTTTGTAATATTCTCATTAAAAGTGTAGGATGAGAAGAGGCAGAATTTTTAGGACATTAGCATACTTTGCTTAATAGAAAGTCCCAACAATGTATTTTGTGCACTTTGTGATGAAGGACCTAAAAACCTTTGTTTACCTAAAAGAAAATCCGGCAACGCCGAATATTTAAAATGTACTGACATCTACAGTAGCTGCACAAGACTACAAGAAGACAAGTAGCGACATCTAACACACAGTCTTGATTTTCTGTGGAGGAACACCACCAACCATTCCTCTACAATTGGTGACACCGAAGAAAACAAGCAACCGGCTACTCCAGCAAGATACTCCTCCTCCAACTCCACACACGGCACTGCGTACACGACCTCACACACTGGTCCAGCCACAACGGGCCCGACCCACTTGGACCCACATCGATTCCGACTCACTGGAACTCCAACTCACTAGATCGACTTACAGTCTCGGAGGGGAGTACTGTAGTGACGTGTACAGTAGCCACAAAAACACAAACGAAGACGATTAGCGACATCTAACGATTGGTACCAATCTTATTTAATAATATTCACTGGTGTAGAACTAAAACAATATTGAGGTATCACCAATCATCATCATCATCATCAACAGCCCGTTTACGTCCACTGCTGAACATGGGACTCCTCTTAACAGACCTTGGCAAGCCAGGATTGTTGAGGGATATTGCCATAATCACCACGCTTGGCAGACGGATTGGTGATCGCGATAAGATGTAAACCTTGAGCCAATAGATGCTGCTGCCCATCTATCAGCCATATGTCCCTTAGACGCCTTTTACGACACCCATGGGAGGACTTGGGGTGGTCTATTCTAAGCCGGAAACCACACGGCAATATTGAGGTATATATCTATATTACTCTTTAACATAAAAAAATGAAACTATAAGTAGCTAATTTTAACTAAAACTAACAAATAAAATACTAATTATTCAAAGTTTTTCATAATGAAATGGCTTGAATTTCAATAAAAATATGTAGTTAGCAGATAAGTGCGTTATAAGATTTAGAACCGCGAGAAATTGAGTTAAGTTCTACCAAAACTATTTGATTTAATAAAGCGGTCACACTTGTACCAAAGAACAGAAATTATGCTTTTTAAGTTCCTTTGATTTCTTTGATCTTTTGACTATAATTAACGTTAAAAATATTCAAAACTTTATATATTGTGGCTTTTTTAAAACAATTGGAAATATTTCATAAATAATACGACATCAAGAAATTGTGATGAAAGCTAAGGAACCAATAATATGATATTAACAAGACAGTTTTTCGAAATTTAGGACAAGTAAGATCAAGAAACATACCATAGAGTAAAAATGGTGCGTTGTCTAACCAATTGCCTACCCTAGATTATTATTGTCAGATAAATTCTCTATATTTGATTGGTTGAAACAAATATGTTATATTTCTATTTATAATTTTACCAATGGAATAATAAGAATCGGTATTTTTATTTAGTTCCTTGATTGAACCTACTCAAACTGAAGTTTCGTACAAAAATTAAGCTGTCAAAATAGATCGTGGTTTTATTTCTAATATTTTCTAATTTATCGATTAGTTAGGACAATGATTAAACTTTTTTCATTAAAACAACAAAAGAAAGATGAAGAGGGCTCGGCGAGAGCAGGAGGTTCACAAAAAAAAGCTTCAGCGGCTCAGTTGCGGATCACAAAAGGTATAACACCTAGAACGTTTAGTGCTGTGTTGTTATTATCACATTAAAACGATGGAGATTTGAAGGAAATAAACAGGACTATGAGTTTGTCAAACTCTTTCTTCGGCCTTAAATCTTTTACAGTTACTACAAACCATCCATTCTCATCTACATAAAATACCATATATTTAATTTTCTTCATTTAATGTTATAACAAGTTTTCTTGTTTATTTTCAGATTTGAATGAATTGAATTTGCCCAAAACGTGTAACACAGAGTTTCCCGATCCAGATGATTTACTTAATTTCAAACTAATCATATGTCCTGATGAGGGCTTCTATAGGGGAGGAAGATTTGTATTTAGTTTTAAGGTAAATACTTAATCTTAGTTATTGGACGTACATACCCAATAGCCATGTCTCACTGACCAATAGGCAGTATGCAGTAAATCTCATCACATAGTTAGTTGAGTGTATAATTTCCGCACTTAGCCTCATGAGTAACCAATAGGCATACAGATCTTATTTTGAGTCACACATTTATAATTTTTGGTGATGTCAATATGATTCAACAATATTTGTCATCTAGCTATTATTTAAAAACCTGACTAACTATAATACACAATGATAATATAATGAATGGATGGATGTTTATTACAACCGATATATATCCCTACTAATATTTGAAATGTGAATGAAAGTTTGTCACACACTTTCACACGAAAACTACTGAACCAATCATCATGAAACTTTGTACACATATTCTTGGAGGTATTAGAATAACATAGGGACATTGGCTTCAATGCAAGTGAAGCTGCGGGTAAAAGCTCGTAAATATTATTATATAGGCTTAAAATACCATTCTTTAACTCAATGTGAGGAGCTGGTGGCTAGGTTATTTAATTTACCTGTAATTCAGATCACGAGGGCCTACAGTGTTAGTGGCATATAGAAGGTAGGCATGTATCAGAAAAACATAATTTTTCATTTTATGGCAGAAGACAGTATGAACTAATACAATTTAAAAGAGGAATGTTTTGTAAAGTAATTTTACTGAAACAATGTTGAATTGATTGTAGGTATTCAACAATTCTATTAACATTAATAGTATATTATGTATTAAAAATAAATTGCTTTTAACTATATCATATTGAAATTGTTAAATTTATGTTTAAATAGATGCCTCAATTAAATAGTGTGTAAATGTGTGTGTATGAGAGTGTGTTTGTGTGTGTATGAGAGTGTGTTTGTGTGTGTTTCTTTTGAATTGAATTTATAATTAGTTTAGCAAAGACTATTTTCTGTATGCAAACAAACCCTAACCATCATCTTAACTTTATTGATTGGAAAAGTTTATATATATTATGGCTCTAATTCATTATTAATATTATCACCTTGATAAAAATAGATACGAGGACATCAACCTGTGTTTGTGCTTTTGAACAGACCCAATCCTTCCTACATAAGTTATTTATTTTCTCAGGACCATTAGTAAATTGATTTTATTCTTAATACTTCACGAAAAATACTTTGTTGGTAGATGTTAACTAAGTGTTTACAAAGTTGTCTTTGAGAACTGGTGGTGTCGATACCAACCCCCCCCCGGGGGCAGGTTGTGTCCAGTAGAAAGTCCCCAGCAATTCATTACCATAGCACACAAAAAAAATTTCAAAGTAAAAAAAAAAACTCAATTTTTTAAATATACTTACCTTTATTTCTATTATGTACTTTGTATTATATTATCTTAAATAATGTGTAAAATAGAACATTATATAAAGTTAGTTTCCTAATGATTATTAGCATTATCTACACACTTAACATAATGTGATTTGTAATATTATCTTGTTTTCAATTGCTACAATGGCACTTCAATTCTTATTTCAGTGCCTATTTTTGGCTTGTCATATAATCTTAAAGCAGTTTAAATCTTCTCAGTTATGTCTGATGTCTGATATATGGCAATAAGGTTTGTGCTAAATGATTTTTTAATGGTTTGTGAATGTTATAAATATGTATCATAAATCATAATGTATCTAATAGGAAAACATCCTGTACTCCATTGAAGTGTGCATTCCTCAAGCATGCTGAATACAGACCCCTGTATTGAAAGTTTAAGAATTGGACACCAATTACATCTGGTTTACTATATCTTGCATAATGCCAATTAATTGTAGATGATGATATGCAAACTATAGGTGAATATTATTTACTGTGTGTACCTAATTAGTGAGAAATAATAAATTTTGAAGTAGTGTAGCGAAAGAAGTATATTTTTTTTTTGCATTTATAGGTAGGTCCTAATTATCCACATGAGCCGCCCAAGGTAAAATGTGAAACAGCAGTGTACCATCCAAACATAGACCTGGAGGGAAATGTATGCCTCAACATCCTACGAGAAGACTGGAAACCAGTACTCACTGTTAACTCTATAGTGTATGGACTACAATATTTATTCTTGGTAAGTAAACTTTTTTTTTTCATATTAAGCTTCCCGCGTGCCCTCGTAGATCCCGTTCCCGTGGGTACTTCATTATCAAAAATATATAATATCACACAGGTTGTGGGTAAATTCTAAGATTTCGTTCTGGGTCTGGTTGGTTGAAGGACTATCCTCCATACCTCTCAAAACACGTTAAGGCGTTGGTTTCGATTGTTATAATATCATCTGTCTCTCGATTGTTAAAGCAGCATTTCCTTGTGTGTTAGAACATAATACTCGCAAAACCCATCCTCGGGAGTAGGCACACATTCGTCAGTGAATGTTGATTGATATTGGAACAATGCGTTTGATCTTAGATATATAATATATTAACTATACATCATAGTTGTATACCCAAACTATTGCGTCGCGTGCCATTGGTTGGTTCGTCATACCTGATATAATATATGATCATGTATATAGTCGTATTCTAATGAAAGAATTTTAAAATCAGTTTATTAGTTTTCGAGCCTGTAGACTACAAACAAATAATCAAAACTTTCTATTTATTTAAAGATAAAGTTTAAGTAAGTGAGTCATTTACACACCATTAAGATACATAAAAAAACTGGACAAGTGCGAGTCGGACTCTTGCACGAAGGGTTCCGTACTAGTTGCAACTTTGATCGATGTTAATAATAGTTGATTGAATGAAAGATAAATTGTGGTTTATGGTTTATGACGTATTAAAAAAAACTACTTGCTTGATCTCGTTCAAAACAATTTTCGGTGGAAGTTTGCATGGTTATGTACATCATATATTTTTTTTAGTTTTATCATTCTCTTATTTTAGAAGTTACAGGGGGGGGACACACATATTACCACTTTGGTAGTGTCTCTCGCGCAAACTATTCAGTTAAGAAAAAAATGACATTAGAAACCTCAATATCATTTTTGAAGACCTATCCATAGATACCCCACACGTATGGGTGTGATGAAAAAAATTTTTTGAGTTTCAGTTCTAAGTATGGGGAACCCCAATTTTTTTTGTTTTTTTTTTTATTTTTGTGTGAAAATCTTAATGCGGTTCACAACATACATCTACTTACCAAGTCTCAACATTATAGTTCTTATAGTTTCGGAAAAAAGTGGCTGTGACATACGGACGGACAGACAGACAGACAGACAGACAGACATGACGAATCTATAAGGGTTCCGTTTTTTGCCATTTGGCTACGGAACCCTAAAAATGGTGCATGATGAATACCAATTTTAATATTCGAATGTAGTTTGAAACATATACATTGTTTATTTACATGTGATCCTTAAATCTATAGTATAACCGTAATGGCAATATGGCAACCCTCAAAAATCCTCAAAGGCATTAGAAGGTTCTATGCAAAGTTGGTCGTGTTCTGGAAGATTTGGAAAGCGAAGTTTCAACACTGGATCCAAGTTACTTTAGCATCTTTCCTACTAGGTCACTTGCTTACCCACACTTTTGATTGTCTTACCAAAGTAGTGTTTGTTTGTGTTGGCTATTGGACACAGACATCCAATATCAATCCATACATTGATTACACACCTAGTCTGCGTTTAAAAGGCAAGATTAAAATGAATCGCGATGTTTAAGTATGTAAGCTACTTTTGAAAAGACCACGACACACTGATAGTTAGAAAATAAAATACTTTGACATATTAAAGTTTATTAAATTTAAGATATTTAAAATAAGGCCTTGCTGGCAGAGGTGTCTAAGGCCCATGTAGCACCCGTGTGCAAGCATTACCTTAGCTGCCCTACTCAAATTACTCAACATTTTTTATGAAGTGTTTCCCACCTCTTAAAACTTATTAACCCAATATTTATGTGTGACCATGCTCTCAAGCTTGTAAAGATACTCTCTCTATTCCAGGAACCAAATCCAGAGGATCCTTTAAACAAAGAAGCGGCAGATGAGCTGCAAAGTAACAGACGATTGTTCGAGCAGCATGTGCAGCGAGCAATGCGGGGCGGATACGTCGGCTCCTCCTACTTCGAGAGATGCCTCAAATAATGTCACATGCCACTGTACCAATAACCCTATATAAATAAAACAATCTCACTATAAATGCATTTGGTTATTTACTTGACAGTGAAGATTGATATTTACATTTTATAAGCTCAACAAATGTATTTGATCAAAGTTAGTTCAATTTTTTTAATAAATTATTACATTTAGTTAATATTATCTGCTTTTTAACAAATAAAACAATCACACTTTGAAAGCATTTGGTTATTTAATTTACATTGCAGATTGATATATTTTAGTATTTTAAAAGTCTAGTGTAATTAATTGATCAATGTTGGTATAATATTTTTTTATAAATTATTTCATTTTATAAATCCTTTTTTTTTCTACTTGTAAGTTGTATACCTTTTATAGAATACAATTAGTATAGTTTATATGTTTAAAAGGAATCGTGACATTGAAATCTTTATTCCTCAGGTGCGGATAACTTAATATCACCGGAAATCGGTGGTTTACTGTCGACTACTTGGTGGTCACACTTTTGTTCTCTAGGGTCACTTATGATAATGTACCACAATTTGACAATTGGCCACGTGCTCCCGCAGTAACGATGTTTTTTTTTTTTTTTTTCGACGGACTTACATCGTTAGCCTCTAGGCTTTTGTTATTTCACCGGGCATAGGTGAATAGAGCTCCAGCCTTAATAAATCGTTTAAATACTAAAAACTAAGCAGCCTGCGCAAGAAGGCGCCCCTTGTAGGGCATGGACCACGGCGCAGGGCGGTCACTCATTTAGGGATTAGTACTTTTAGAGAATGCTGCTGTTAGTACGCAGTAGTATTTTGATGGTCCGCAAAGATATTTCACATAGTCAAATGTTGTTATTGAAAAAGTGTGGCGACCACTGGTCAAGTGAGATAGAACCATAACATACCTATTCTGTGATTCTTCGCAAACTTAGCATAGATACGATCATCTAATGTACATTATATCTTTTGTATGTTCTTTGGCGTGCAATGAAGAGTTTTGTATTAACATCAAGTCATATTTTGTATCTAATAGGATTCACGTTGGAACGTAGTTATAATATCATAGCTCCCGAACGGATGAATCGATTATGTTCTTTTTTTGTGTGAAATCTGAATTAGTCGTGAGTGTAGACAATGTTGGATAAAAATCGGTCCAAGATGGCCGCCGCGCCGCCACGTCGCCACTTAGAAAACGGATGACATGTTTTATATTAATATGTAAACTCTTAGTGCGGTCTGCGGTACGTATTACTTTGTATGGATATGGGTTGATTGACTATAGTAATAGCTGACTTCGACAAGTCAACCGCGATTAAATGGTTGACCACTCCTGTTATACAAGTTTTCCTAGTAGTTTAGCATAAAGTAAAAACGTTATAAATGTTATTGCTACTACTAAGATCCAGCAATTAATCAAATTTGCTCGGTTTATTAAAAAGTAGGATAACCAAAACAAGCTTTATTGATTATTCAAAAAATAAACTCGCATTGTAAACATGCGAGTTTATTTTTTGAATAATCATATACATACGTTTATATAGTTTTAAGGAAATATATATTGTTCATTTGTGTAGTTAGAACATAATTTCACTAAGCGCCTGAAACATTTATGGTAATTTTATAAATATTGTAAAAGTAAAAGTATATAAGCCATAGCCTGATTTACGTATGTATACATTTATTATTTAGTTTAATAACTTATAATTACTTGCTATTTATTTATATATCAATTAAAATAATTACAATTACAGATCTATACCTACTAAGATAAGGCTAAGAAAACAAATATTTATAATCTGCAAAGACTTCTAGTAAATGCTTGTTATAAAAGTTAATTTGCTTTTAGATAATTAGCCATATAATACTGATGTTATTGCGCGTTCCTTGAGCGTGTCATATGCGGAGGGCGGCGGGGGTAGAGGGTGACGAGGGGGTGAGCGCGGCGCTCGCGTTGTTCTCACGCTAGAGGAACGTGCACGGCCAATGTGGGGTCAGCTAAAGTCCATTATAAATTATATTTAAAAATGTATGTTAATTGGTTACATATTTGTTTTTTGTAACAATAACTGGCGCTAGAGAAGAAGGTAAACCAAAAACACAAAAGTATGAAATTCAACAGCGTTGTACGGTTCCTCTAAATCGCTTAGTCTGAAGTGTTAGGTTACTTCTTCTATGACATCTACAGCCTAGTTTTTTTCCATACACTTGCACCTCTAAAAAAGAACTAGAGGGAACTTAAAAAAAGTATAAGAAAAAGCTATTTATAAAGCATTAAAAACGAGGGAAATGATTTTTAACGGAATAGGAATAGATATCTTCTAAAAAATATAGATGGCGCTGCAAGTTGATAATGATTAAAATATTATTTAGATAGGTCTCGCACGCCGAATCATTTATCTAAGATATTATTTATCTGCCTCGATATTTTTTTCGAAAGCAGGATCATATTGAGTTACTTGTAAGACATTGATTGAACTGGCAATATGTAGCTACAAAATTTATAATGAACTTGATGCCTACAACTATGGAACTTGTGATCTAACATATAACATACATTTTAAGATGGCCTACGTTATTACAGTGAACGGTCCTCAATACGAGGTTACTGTCGGAACATCGCAGCGGCTGGCGGCGCGGCGCCAACACTGAAGCAACAAAACCAACATATGAAGGCGCGGCGTCATGCTATGGGACAACCGAGTAGCGCGAAGTGAGCCGCGATCAAAGGCCGTGTGAGTCAGTGCTCGCTCGTCGTGCCCGCTAGTGTCAGTCCCAGTCCGACCGCTAACCGCTTCGCGTACAGTCGTCACACCGTCGCTCTCCTTACTCTCGGCAGCGTGCTCAAGGCAGAGCTGTTTCGACACGCCACTCGGTTGCGAAAGTGTGCGCGATGATATACAAGTGAGAGCCGCCATCGGATGCCTGGGTAACGCTCATCGCACGCGGTGAGCCAGTTTAGTGACGAGAGACATTCGAAACTCGCCAGCTGTGAGGGACGGGGGGCGCGCGACGCCGTTGAGTCGCACACGCGGGACCTTTCCACATAGTGCTTACGTTCTGTGAGAAAAGAAACGAAAACCAATTTTTAATGTGTCAAGTCAGTATAGCTCATTGCTGCTACGTCAGATCGCTGAAGAGCAAGAACTACAAGGTTATGCAAATGAATTCTGAACGCTTCTATACCAGGGGTAATCAAAAGACCATCCATAACTTCAATAAACTTTAACGTTTAGGCATTAGCTATACGGAGTGTTAGTGCTTATCTATCATTTCTCTACTTAATATTATCTTTCGGTGTCGCGTTCGCTAATTGCTAATTACTGTGGAAGTCGAAGTGATAAGGTGTCGGAGTGTTGACTGAGCGAGCGATCAGAGCGTACGAATCAGCAGTTGTGACCCATAAGCACTATGGCAGCCCAGCAGGAGGAAACCTTGCTCTCGCGCTGCGAGATCCCCATCATTGACCTTGCGCACATAGGTAAGCACCTGCACAACAACAATCATCCGCCTTGCTCACGTATAGTCAGCAGTTCTCCGTAAACGCTGATATCAGCGAATGTCGCCTGCTCATAAATAACATTGACAGTAATTACTCGATATAACATTACCTACCTGTATATGGCCGGTAATAATTGCGTAATTGTACCTAGTAATCAGGTTAATTATAATCAAATCATAATTAGGTAGGTATAATTGATCACACGATAGGTAAGTGCCTTCTTTATTTAAAAAATGTTTCAAACGCAATTCAACCGACATAGGGACATACAGGTAAAATGCTAGTTTTTCAAGCTTTAACAAAAGTGGTGCAGCTCACAAAAATGAATAACAAAGTAAACGACTACCTGGCCCTTCGTTATAAGGACCCTCACGGTTGCGTGCCAGCCGCCGAGCTCCGCCGACCCGGCTCGACAGCTGTTGCGCTTCGATGCTTTATTTGTTGTCATTAAACAATCTCGGCATCCCGTGTCTTCAACGCTGTTAAGTTCAAAGACCGGACACCATCTGCACCGTTCATCGACGGTTTGTTCTTATTCCGTAGTAAGTTTTTCAACGTCTCTACATCCTAAAATAAAATCTATCCTCCATCCTAAATAATCTACAAACAAGAGTAAGAACTCTAGTTAGTAGATTTTTTATAAATGTATGTATAATACAATTTGTAAGTATACCGAGCGATGAGTGTTGTACTTAAGCGCAATGTAAACAGAGAAAGGATTCTTTGAAGCAGTGACTAAGTGGTGTCCTATATTCGTACGCATCTTTCTTTAATGATTTGTGAAGCAACTGGTTGCCTGAACTTATACACCATGAGCGCACGCTTATAATATTATGTATCTGTAAAACATGCTCTCATCTACAACGACACTACATTGAACGACCTTACAACTAATGGACAGATAAATCACATACTTTACACTTTCATGTAATACTCATTTATATTAAGTAAGTAAGTACCTACTTATTTAAATAACACGTTTCATGATTACGTACACTTCTCTGTTAAAATGTACAGATTATGTCATTAACTAGGTGCATAGCATTGCAATATATTCCCGCTTACGCTGGCTGTTCCATAGTAACAAACTTAAACAAACCTACATAGGCACACGTATTTAGTAGTGTGAATGTGTGTGTTGGGTTTTATAGGGCTTTATGATCAAGCGAGTTATACCGCATAGTTGATTGAACTGCACACGAATGCGTAGGAACTCCTAACTCTAAACTGGGCAGACATAAAAAAAGAACCTTCGCAATGTGGGGGCATTGGCCGATCGGCCCTTTGTAACTCCGCCCAGTGAGTCCCGATCACTGAACTACTCGTATCAATGATTTTACCATACATGTACCTATCTTTTTTCTACGATCAGAGTTTAGAATGTATAAGTGGTTTACGGCTACATGCATTCAAATGACATTTTACAGTGTTCGTTAGATATGAACACTGTTAGATAATTAGGTAGGTACGTCAACGTTTTGGAACAATCACAAGATCAAGATTTTCCAATCGACCATGAAGCCTGATTTTAAAAATCTTTCTGTGGTCGAGGGGTACGTATAATGGATAGTTAGGAACATCACTACCTTAAATTTTTTTGATTAATATAGCCTTAGTCTAGGTACTGGGGATTAATTAAGTTTAAGAATATTTTGATTAATCACAACAACAAGGTGAACCTACTTGTACCTTGTAATTAACCACAGAAAAACAATATTATTGATTGATGTCGACTATGATCCTGTGCGAGTGCGTAGGTACCTATGGGAGTAAATTACACCGAACAAATGTTATCAAATTTTGATAACAACAAATATTATAAATCTCAAATCAATCTCATCTAAAGTATGTTTCTATGATGCAGTAAAGGCGAAGCGATAGGAAGACGAGATGAACGAAGCTAGGTTTCTGATAGTGTTTTGGTATGTTAATTGCCTTATGATAGTAGCGAAAAAACAGAGAGATAGGTATGACGATACGAAAGAAGACACGGTTTAGCTAGTAGGTCAAACTGTTTGTTTACTTTGTATTTTTTTATCGGTGTTAAAGTTGACACCACATGCAAATACAAATATCTTATTGCGTCATCATCAAATTCATAATAAAATAAAATATTCATACGAAGGAAGTGCTTAGGTACCTATATAGCATTACAAATATTATAACAAACCAAGCCTGATAACGATAACAAATGTATGAAACAACATTGAAATAAACAAAACAGCTGAAAATTTAAACAAAAGCAAATACCTACCATTAATATCGGTAGGTAGGTACATACAGCAAAACATATCACTCCATACCTATATCGGTTAGGCACTTACTGATTTCGGAAATTTTGAAGGACAAAATTCTGATAAGATTATTATATTCACAAAAATCGTAGGTAGTTATATCTACCTATATAATATCAATATTTTTTAGAGATATAGTGTTTGGTACCTAAACGCATTGGTTGATTGAATAAGTATGTTGCTTTTTGGTAGGATTAAAAATTGATTCTGCTCGATACATATCGAATCGATATCGAAATAAACTTGATTAGATTAAGACATCAGTAATGTTTCTTAACTTAACTATGAACCTTAACAAAACCGGTGAAGCTGCAATCACGAGTGACAAATATTATATCTAATTACCAACATCCTCCTTGGTCCATTCTCATTAAATGTTATAGAATATTTGAATACCTACGTTTTTTTTTCATAACATTAGCTATCTAAATTATTAATAATAATAATAATAATAATAATAAAATAATAATAATAATAAATATAATAATAATCTCTTGTAAGGCCGTCCCAGCGAGCAAACAAAGAAAAAATATAAACTTATTTTGGTACAGGTAGAAAACCGCTATTTTGATATTGTGCGAACACTCCAATTTTATTTATTTGTATATAACATAGATTTGGCGTACATTGTATCTAGTGTTAATTGGTCTGTCACAATTTGGTCTCGTGTCGAAAGCGTTGCGACCACTGACCCATATTTTGCTCATGATTCATTCGTTCGTCTCTTGTTTTACATTGAAATCGCTTACCGGTCGTGTCGGTGAAAACGTCCCACCAGATATTCAGAGTAACTAAATAGATAACGAACCATAGAAGAGAGAAAAGAGGTTCTCTGGTCGGTGTTACGTACACACAGGGGCACTATACTTAAATCCTACACAGATGACCAAACACTTTACTTCCTCCTACTACTACTACCACCTTACTTAAACTCCAAACCCCGTTTGCGTCCTTTACACGCTCGAGAAACGCGCACGTATAATATGGGGTCAGTCTTAGAGTTTGATTGCCGTGGACGGAATCAATCAAAGAAATGCATAGGTATTACATAAGAAAAGCATGAGTCATATGATTTCACAAAAATTATCATGCAAACAAAGAATTGGATGGACTAATAAACTAAATCGACTATAGTGCCTACCTACCTACCGTTGTTTCCGTGACACGAACATAATAGAATAAGAATATTATAATGTTACAGTGGACTTTACAAATAGGTACATAATTAGGTAGTGGACATACACGACATTCAGATTCAGAAGAAATATTCTTAGTTGATACAAATCAAGATAACGACTAGTCGGGTGGCAATCGAACCCAGAAACATATGTTCTGTTGGTGTGTGTGTGGTTATCGACTGTTTTCGATTTCCACCAGGGATAACTCGGATGCAACAACCGTAGTCACTGAACTACTAGTACAGTCAAAATATTAATTCCCAGCTTCCCGCGCGCCGTTTTACCTATGAACTGCCGTTCCTATGGGAACTTTATAATTAAATATAAGTTATGTTAGTCCTGGATAACGTAGCTGTCTAACGGTGAAAGATTTTTTTAAATAACTCCAGTAGTTGCGGAGCCTGTTCAATGCAAATCTATAATCAAACCTGTCTCCTTAGTTTTAGTTTTTAAAACGCAAACTACAAATAGTTACTGGCCACATAAGCAGATCTACAAATAGTTACTGACCACATAAGTATATCTACAAATAGTTACTGGCCACATGAGTAGATCTACACATAGTTACTGACCACATAAGTAGATCTACAAATAGTTACTGACCACATGAGTAGATCTACAATTAGTTACTGACCACATGAGTAGAACTACAAATAGTTGCTGACCACATGAGTAGAACTACAAATAGTTACTGACCACATAAGAAGAAGTTCGTACGCACAGGTATAACAATTCGAGTACGCTGCTTTCAGTTCATATATGTTTGCTGTGCAAACACGTGTCAGTCTCGTGTGTCAGCGGTCCACGCTATTTCCTACGCGGATGTTACGCCACATAGCACCCGTATATATTTATACATCAACCACACGTCAAACGATTTATTTTCGTCTACGGTGTCCCCGCTGAAAGTGAGTGTTAGTCAGAAATCACACCCACCACGGTCACTGAAATCGATCGACCGAGCCACGTCACCTGAAAACACTTACAACTTTCTTTCCCATGCCGAACGCCGAAGTCGAGAGTTCTGCGGACTACAAAGTAGAGCGACAGTTGCACAAAACAGCTGAAAGTTTAAAAGTCCTAATTCCTCATTGCCCCGTCAGCGACCGCAATGAGCCGAGGTTTAAGTAACAGGGAGCGCCCCCTGTGAAACATAGACCTCTTGCATAGGTGGCTTAGTTTGGAGATTTGAAGAAGCAAAAGCCACATGGCTAACAACATATAATCAAAAATCTGGCAGTAAAGATTTACAAACATTCCATGAATTATTTACAATGCACACGCAGACTCTTAACGACGTAATTGATATCATAACCAGGTCTCTGAAGCAGCTGTGTAGCTCCAGATTCAGTGAAGTTGAAATACCACTAGCACTATATGATCTGTAAACATGAGGTAAGCATCTACCACATGGCAATAGGAAGGTTCATGGCACCCAGTCATTCTTGCGTTTTTAGAAACATAATCTGAAGGCAATATCTAACAGCTGTTTCTCATATGTAGGGGAAGCGAAACATCACTTTCGCGTCTTGCTAACTAGGTGTTACATCGCCCATGAGGAGAAGGGTCGCCTTGTTACTCCGGACGTCCTTATAAATGTGTCACAATAGGGTGGCCTAGCAGAGACTGCGGCGCCGGCGGGTGCCCCGGGTAGCCGCAAAGTACCGTAGACGGGGGTTAATTCACACTCATTCTGGGTAACTTTGACTGTGATGGTGAAACGAAAACTAAAGCTGGTGAACTTAGTAAAGAGATCCTCCTACCATCAAATACGAGTACATTTACACGGCCAATGTTACCCTGAATGTCATAGAAACCCCGGTGAACGGTACCCGGGCCCCTCACCAACGGTAACTGTAAATTCACACTGTTCCATCTTTACGGCAACTGCTTGAAGGTGTTTAAGTGGGTTGTATTAAATTATAGGTCCTTACAGACAGCATCGCCACGTCGCGTCACCCAAGAACCGTAATATCGTACCGCTACTTCCCCGAATTTCGTGAACTCGTTTCATATTTTTTATCCTTTAGTAACATGTTGCAAACTATAACTTGGTCACTGGGCCATCGCCATCGCTTTCCTTCGTGACGGTGCGTTGAAAAACTGTCGGTAGTTATAGCATCTAATAATCACGGTTCTAAAAATATCACGCAGACATTCTATCTATATCAGACACGCCTTAGTAATTAACATGTATAATATATAAATAACTCACGGAAATTCAGAATCGAATTTTATTAATATTTTTATAATTTCACTTTTTTTTATTTGGTTCAGATTTAAAAGTATTTGGCAAACATCGACGATATTATATATCATTAGTATTGATCGGCACTTAAATGATCTTGGTAAATATAAGAAAGAAAGAAAATCCATTTAAATTCAGCACACTCAACAATCTCTGCTCGTCTTTATGCCAGTGAGATAGCGAAAGCCTCGTACTTTGTAGGTCTATTCGAAAGAAAAAAGTCGTTAATAAAAATGTCCATCTATCGCATAAGTATTGAGTTGTATTCTGTTGTAAATCGAACAAAAACGTGCCTAACAACAGTTACTAGATACTATTTATTTATTATGAGCCTGTATTATATTACCTTCTACATAAAATATTCAGCGCCAGTATCATCATGTGAGGTAAAAGGAAGTTCAACCTTATAGTAGCTATAACTACATACTTGACGTGACTGCAATCTTGACAATTTTATGCATAATTTGAATATAATAATTGAAAATATTTACTTACCCACTTAAGTATGTTACATATAAGGAAGCGGAATTGAGTTGTTACCTACTCAAAGTTAGAGATCTTTACATCTTCCTCATCATAAACTCCTTTGTATAACACTGACGCCTAATAACTTCATTCTCTTGAGGTTTTATTCTTATTACGTATTATATGAGATTTTTTTTAAATTAAAAATCGTCATATCTACCTCTGAAAGGCTAATCGAGCTAAGTCAATATTGTTATATAAATTACTAACTTCCCGCGCGCGGTTTCAACCGCGTAACTCCCGCTCCCGAGGAAACTTCATAATCAAATATAGCGTATGTCACTCAGGGTGAATATGGCTTGCCAATGGTGAAAGAATTTTTGAAATCGACACAGTAGTTTTTGAGTTTATTCATTACAAAAATTCACACAGACAAAAATACAACTGTGACAACAGCTTCGAGAAGTTCGCAATGTCAGTATAAGTCGGTGGACAGTTCGAAGAAGACTAGGTGAAGCAGGAATGACTTCACATCGCCCAGCAAATGGTCCCAAATTGACCACAGCTCACCGACAAGCCCGGCTACAATTTGCTAGGGAACATTTAAATTGGACGTATGACCAATGGCGGGCTGTTATGTTCTCTGATGAGTGCAGAATGACTTTACATGGTCATGATGGACGCTCTAGGGTCTACAGAAGGTCATCAGAGCGATTTTCACAATGCTGCATAAGCGAACGTGTGGCTTTTGGAGGTGGATCGTGTATGTTTTGGGGTGACATAATGTTGGACACTAAAACTGACATTGTATTCATCACTACGGCGAATACCGGCCCGAGATCGAGAAGTTTGACGGCTGCACGATACGTCGAAGAAGTGCTCGAAGAACATGTGAGGCCGCTTGCGTGGCTTATGGGAGAAGATTTTCTCTTAATGCACGACAACGCCAGACCGCATGTCGCTAGAACAGTTTGCGACTACATGGAAGAAGTTGGAATCACCGCGATGGAGTGGCCAGCTCGTAGTCCTGATCTCAATCCGATTGAGCATGTCTGGGATGAGCTAAAAAGAAGAGTTCGAGCAAGAAGCCCTGCTCCTACGCGCCTCCAAGAGCTTCAACTTGCCATTGAAGAGGAGTGGAACGCCATACCACAAGATTTCATGGTGAAATTAATGCGGTCCATGAAAAACCGATTAAGAGCTGTAATCAAGGCTAGGGGAGGGAATACACCTTATTAAAAAACAATTTGATCAAGCATTTTGAGTTTTATTTTTATTCTTCTTAAGCTAAATTGGGTAATTTTATCCGTATGTTGGGTTTTGTGCCCTAAAACTCCCTATGGGTACTTTTTTTACACTGTATTTGATATCATTAGAAAGGTACTGAAGTAAACATTTAAATAGTGTAAGTTTTATTTTAATATGTATTCACATTCATGAAAAAAACTGCTTTAACAACAAAAAGTCAACGTGTGCGATTTTATTGCTCTCAAGTGTAATATATAAAGCTGAAGAGTTTTCTTGCTTAAACAGACTAATATCAAGAAAAATTGGTTCGATTTAAAAAAATCTTTCAGTGTTAGATACCCCATATATCGAGGAAGGTTTTAGGCTATATTTTATTATGAAGTTCCCACGGGAACGAG
The DNA here is from genome assembly GCA_947037095.2 of Nycteola revayana. NCBI lineage: Eukaryota > Metazoa > Arthropoda > Insecta > Lepidoptera > Nolidae > Nycteola > Nycteola revayana. Next base: position 8,299,001 of record OX344845.2, on the reverse strand, counting down.
AGGGTGACTACGCTAGAGTAACCGCGCGCGGAGAGCTAGTGCCTGTAAAATACTAGCTTCCCGGACGCGGTTTCACCCGCGTAACTCCCGTTCCCGAGGGAAATTCATAAGTAAATATAGACTTATGACTAATTCCTTCCTAAATTACCTATTTAACACTGAAATATTTTTTCAAATCGGTCGAGTAGTTCCTGAGATTAGCGTGTTCAAGTAAACAAATAAACTCTTCAGCTTTATATATTAGTATAGATATACCTGCATAGTTCTAAATTGCTCATGGTGTCGCTTATTTCAATAAGCGTTTTAGGAAATTCCAACGAACTTACCTATTATTAGGAAGTGATGCGAAAGCGATTACAACACCGTGTAACTAGAAATGTCATTACAAGTCGGTGGTTTTATGTTGATTACGAAGAAGTATATTTTAAACTATGCTGAACATAAACGTCATAGTTCGTAATTCGTCATACTTTTTGACGTCGTAGCTAACGTAATTGCAATAGTTTACATAAACTGAGGAATAGGCATGTAGAATAAAAATATCTATTTAGTCCGTCAGTTGGATTATCAAATAATATTGGACACGTATTACGTACACGTACAGTAAAATGACGAAGATACAGCTGTTAAAATTTCGTGTGACGTCACTTCCAGATATAAATTTTACCTAGTAGTGACGTCACAAACCCCCCTCTCATGAACTGTATTTAATTTTTTTGTTGCTCTGTATCTTCGTAAATTTTTATTAAATAAATAAAAAAAATACGTGTCCAATATTTTTTTGTTCTAACTGACGGACTAATTATATTTTTTAGTCTTCAGGCATGTGTTAGTAGGTATTTAGTAGAAACGATTGGAAAGTGATCAAACATAGATAAATAGCATAGATGAAAGGTGGCCAATCGCCATTCGCCATTGACTTATCGATCCCGGCAGCTATTACAATCGATCAACGTATAGAATAAAAAGTAATATTGTAGTCTACAATTAAGTGCCACAGAAACACACACAGAGGTCTTACAAAAATATTATACGTAAACTAGTATCAAATTCATTCTTACTTAGTTAATGCAACCAAAGGAGATTGCCCAGGAGCAGTACTCTTGATAAATGACTTGTGTCTCAAAACCTTGAACGGCATGAAATATCTAAAATCAAAATATATTTAAAAAAAAAACTTTTATTGATATTTATATTGGGATAGTTATTTTAACAATAATTAGTACTTTTATGTTTCCGACGTTATAGTACGCCATTTTTTACTATCGGATGTCAATTCTAGGTTAGGGATGTCCATTTTTTCTATTGCCGGTAATGTGCGTACCAACCTACATAAAATAAAATGATATCGATTTTTTATTGATTGTTCAATCTATTATTGTAAAGTAATAACAGAGTTCTATATCACATGTTTTTGCTGGTATTTTTAATATCAGTGGTTGTAAACGGTGGCATCAGTGCCAAGTTGTATTCGTAAAATACCACTGGCTGGTTTACGAAAATCGATAAAAAATCGATCTTTCATCAGTATGGGTGCAACTTTATTTGACATTTATTGCGCGTCTGTCTGTCATATTTTTGCAATGCAATACCTACAGCTATTTCTGTTGTTTTTGTTACGTTGTGCTTCGAGTCGAGCCTTTTACTTCACCTAGCCACCTAACAGAGCTAAACCGTTACAGATTTTACACAAATGTGCTTCAAAGACACCAAGCTCACCCGTAAACCCTTTTAAATAGTGTTTTTGAACTAATTTTTGGTCGAACATAACCTCAAAATAGTAATTTCTTTTTTGTAAATATCTCGAAAATGCCATTGTAGATTGTGTTAAATCTTTTGAGGTAGTATTTAGACATGCCATCGAGTATTTTAAAGATGATTTGATGAAGACACAAAAATGTTGAATTGAGTACATTTGTCCATAGCGCCGTGGGCATTCTCTTTTGTGTTATTACATCAAAAAAATTACCTACTGAAACACAAAATCGACTAAACCATAAAGTAGGCAGTATTATTCGTCATTTAAATTATTTAATTTTATTAGTGGCATAAAATCATATACCTATACTGACTGTGATTCTCGCCACTTTAGGTCCAAGCATCTTATTTTTTTTTAAATAAATGGCCTGGCCTAAATAAATCTGAATGGTATATACATATAGCCTTAATAAAAGGTTTTAGATCCAAGTCTTATAAATTAATTTTGCAGACAGGAAATAGTTAATTTGAGAATGACTTATATACCTACCTATATTTAAATTATATCGCTACTTTAGTGAGCCAACTGAAGCAGTCATATAAGTATTGTATATACCTATATAATTAGTGATTTAACGAATATTCGTTTGAATTATGATAGGTATTCGCATTCGCAAATATTTTTGCGAATATAAACTTGAAAGAAAAATACAGAAGTGACAATAATATTAGGTAAATGAAACAAAAAAGTATGCATTTCTTTTTTTAATTACAAAATTACTTACTTAAAACAATTATATATTTCTATAGTTATCAAAGCGCGCGGCATATTTTGAATCATAGATAAGCGGACGCATTCTCATTCGCGAATGCTTCCCGCGCGCGTTTTCACCCGCTTACATCCGGTCCCCTGGGAATTTCATAATTAAATATAACCAATGTTTTATTCTGATGTATAATCTTCATATATTATTATAAAGTTTCATTAAATTACATTAATTAGTTTTGCGTGAAACATTCATCCACACACACAATAACACAATATATTGAGGATATAGGTACAGAAAAAGGTTTGTCGCTCGCCTCTTTATGCGTCGTTATGCAAGCTTTTTGCTATTGTTATCTATTTAGCAGAGTCGTTTTGGTGTAAACTGTTAAGCACTCAATAAATTGAGCAAAACAAGTGAACATGTGTTTGTATAAAATGACAAGGTGACGTCGTCTTAGTAGTAAGTATAATAATGATGAGCGTCATATTTGTATTGCACGAACTGTTCAATTCGCATGGCATTAATATAATATTATGCTTCGATAGTAACGGACAAATTTGAACGTTAATTTTAATGTTATAATTTGATATCAACTATGTTAGAAAATTAATTAGTTTGTTCCACCCAATGTCACAAATTAATTATGTATGTTATTAATGCATTTCTTAGTTCCTTGTGAACCTTAAAGTCTAATTTACGAGCTTTAAAACCAGCTAACCTACAGTAATGACCTTCTTATTTTATATTATAAAAATTTTAATTTGTTATCTATTCTATATATATATATAGTATATTATTATATTACTAGCTGACCCGACAGACGTTGTACTGTCTTAGCTAAAACTATAAATTGAATTGAACTTGTAATATAAGGCGTGATAGCAATGAACTAACTGTGATGTCCACTAAGAGTAGCACGCATTCGGTCAATGTTATGTCAAACGCCATAAGACAACAATAAAAAATAAAAATAAAATTACTCTTTCCATGATCGATGATATGCCAATGATTTTTAATAACTTATGTTAAGTAGGATGATACGAAGTTCATCGATGATCTTCGTATCACCTACCTATTAGTTATGAGAAAAAACTTTAAAAACTGGTTCAAGCGATCTAGCCCAAAATGCTAGAATGTTCTGAAAGAAAAGAGGGAGGGTGATCCGGAAACTTAATGTCATCAGTCATCACAGAGACAGCACACGGTACATTGGTGCGAGGAGTTTCCGGCTTGGGCGGTGGAGCGAGAGTGATGGGATCCGTCCTCTTGCTACCGACCATTGCCCATTCAGTAAAAGTCCGCGGAGTGTTTTCAGGAGAAAGATCTCTCCTACCCATTTCACCGAAGGCGCACAGACAGCAGGCTGTCCCCCGAGCCTCAGCTTCGAGGAGTAGAGAACATAGTCCTAATTTCTTTTAGAGGCGGACCCATGATGCGTACAGTTGTAGTTGTTCTCAGTGCGCCCCCAAAAGGTGCATTGAATGGACCCTAGGAGAGTCCATGACTGCTAGGTCATAGGCATCGCCACTGGTGCTCAATTTACTGGCATTTGGGTCATACACAAAAAGTGAACATTGCGAAATATTAATAATAAAACTCCACGAATTGTTTTGAAACATTATATTCATTTAAAGTTAGATATTAATATTCTTGCAAAAATATTACTAGAGATCAGTCTTGGATATTTTAGGAAAAAATCACATTTTTAGTTTTTTTACGTCTACTGAAGAGATCGTGTTGTCTACAGAAGATAACAATAATGGGCCTTATATTATCACATCGATAACATGAAGAATAGAAACAATGAAAAATAAACTTAAAATGAAGTTCTCCTTGACCCCTAAAGAAATTATAATCAAAAATCTTTACCAATTGAGTACAAAAAAATAATCAAAATTTGTCCACAGAACACATTATACTTCTGTGGGCATATAAATGAACAGAATAATAAAATATATCATCCTCGTCAGAATCGTGCCACATGAAATTTCTCGGGCGTTTTTTCTGTGGTGAATTTTCAGAAGCTTCAGAGTCGTCTGAATAGATTCTTATCTTCTGGGGTCTATGCCTTTTGCTGAATATTTCGATGAAAAGATCTGAAGTCAGTCTATCTGACAGTCCTGATGAATTTGACTCAGTCGGAGCTTCAGGAGTAGCTCTAGCAATAGGAGAATCTCGTACAGGCAAATACTCAGATGAGGAGTCTGGTGATGCGGATCTTTCAGGGCAATCAGGTGACAAATTGTACAAAGATGAATCAGGAGTGGCTATGGTTCTAGATATTCTAGGCATTAACGAATCCCTGATGTGGTTTATTTGGATTGGACCCGAGCACGGCGTATACATAGAGTAAATACAGAAAGAAACTCTTTGTCCAAAACCTTCTTTAATTATCTAGAAAACCCATCTGATCTCTACCAAATTAAAAGGAACCGCACTTAAGTATGCCCATTAAAAAAAACAATTTGGTTAAAAAAGGAATAAAAACAAATACATTATAATTAAGAACCTCCCTTTTTTTTAAATCGGATAAATAGTGAGTAACACGACTGTTCTTTTTTTTAAATACAGTGAAATTGCATTACTTCTGTTGACATAGCTCCCTTCTGTAGACACTATGTCTACAGTAAAGATGTCTACACGAGAAACAAATTTTGGTAAATCAAAGATGGCATCCTGCATTATGAGGTTAGAATTTAAGCAATATGATATTTGCATACCGCGCCAAAACGCATATCTTGATCTTTTTATGTATTTGAAAAGGCTACTTACTCAGGTATCCTTTGCACAGGAAAGAAACACTGATCTCGACCGGAAACTTGTGTAATTGAATAAAATTGCGATTTTCCACGTCACACGCTCTTTACCTTAATTCATAACCGGGCAAATAACAGAGAATATAGTGCTACCAACGCAACAAACAAAATATTAACGATGCGTTAATCATTGGTAAATTTTGGTTCATTTTATGCGTCTACAGAAGAAGACCTAAAATCTGAGAACAACATGTTTATACGTTTTATTTCAAAAATTTAGAACTATCTGTTTTGTAAAACGTTGTGTTATGTATATTTGATAATATAACTGATGTAATAAAACATAATAAAAGTATCTAAAGTATGTGTATATATATTTTTAACCATCACTTAAACTCAAATACTTGTCATCCGAACAGTCTACAGAAGAAGATTTTTTCAGATTCAAATGGAAAAAATATCATGTAAATTTGAGTTAAGTGCTATTTTTTTTATGAAAGATGATAAGTTTTAAAGACAAAAGAACTATTAAATGTATTCAATGTTGATATAATAATAAAATAACGGTTTTAAGTTACATGAACATATTTTTTTCGATTTTTGTGTATGACCCATTTAGAGGAACATCCTGGGTTAAGTTAAGTAGGTAAACAATCTTCTAGTGATATAATAAGCATATCATCGCTATAAACAGGGGAGTTCTACATACCACCACTGTGGCCGTGGATGCCTAATGCATTTTCAACCGGGAAAAAAAATGGACATTGAACGAAAGCGACGAATTTCTTATAGTAGCAACAATTTTTTACGTTTTGACGAATTCAAAGCAATAAGCAGTTTATATTTTTTTCAAAATGTGGTCACAGTTCACGTCGAACAAAAAGAATTAATAAAACAAAGAAACAATTCACACACAAATTAGAATTATAAATTCGTAATTTCATTAACGCCATCGATTATGGATAGAGTAAGTTTTCTAGATTTCAATATCACCGCGGAAGAGTTTAAGCAATTGGAAATGACCGAAAGAAGCCAGAATCAGAACATGAACGGTCTAAGTATATCGTTACTCCTTTCAAAATAAAATTCTGAACCCACCTATAAATATTTGACAATGGTGACAGATCAACTTTCGTCTAGAAATGTACTTCTTCTGATTTTAAAATACTATCGACTATCTGTCACTTTTTGGTTGCTCAATCAATCTATGACGGAACAAAACTGTAACGTTTGACATTTATATTAATTTGTATGGGAAAATAAAATAAGACTTTTTTTTTAAATATGCTCAGCTGTCAGTTGCGTATGTTATACCATTTTTATCAAATGAACCGCTGACTTATATTTTGACAGAGTTGTTTTGTTATTCCATGTGAGTTGCGTGTTGTTATACCACGTTTTATGTCACGTCACACGGGAACGTCGGGAACGGCATAATATCGTATGTCCTTCTCCCAGTTCTTAGCTACCTCCCTACCAATTTTCAGCCAAATCGGTTCAGCTGTTCTTGAGTTATAAATAGTGTAACTAACACGACTTTCTTTTATATATATAGACTAGCGGCCCGCCCCGGCTTCGCACGGGTGGACTTTTATACCCTACCCCTGCCCTACCCTACCCCTACCCTAACCCTACCCTACCCCTACCCTACCCCTACCCTACCCCTACCCTACCCCTACCCTACCCCTACCCTACCCCTACCCTACCCCTACCCTACCCCTACCCTACCCCTACCCTACCCTACCCCTACCCCTACCCTACCCCTACTCTACCTCTACCCTACCCTACCCCTACCCTACCCCTACCCTACCCCTACCCTACCCCTACCCTACCCCTACCCTACCCCTACCCTACCCCTACCCTACCCCTACCCTACCCCTACCCTACCCCTACCCTACCCCTACCCTACCCCTACCCTACCCCTACCCTACCCCTACCCTACCCCTACCCTACCCCTACCCTACCCCTACCCTACCCCTACCCTACCCCTACCCTACCCCTACCCTACCCCTACCCTACCCCTACCCTACCCCTACCCTACCCCTACCCTACCCCTACCCTACCCCTACCCTACCCCTACCCTACCCCTACCCTACCCCTACCCTACCCCTACCCTACCCCTACCCTACCCCTACCCTACCCCTACCCTACCCCTACCCTACCCTACCCCTACCCTACCCCTACCCTACCCCTACCCTACCCCTACCCTACCCCTACCCTACCCCTACCCTACCCCTACCCTACCCCTACCCTACCCCTACCCTACCCCTACCCTACCCCTACCCTACCCCTACCCTACCCCTACCCTACCCCTACCCTACCCCTACCCTACCCCTACCCTACCCCTACCCTACCCCTACCCTACCCCTACCCTACCCCTACCCTACCCCTACCCTACCCCTACCCTACCCCTACCCTACCCCTACCCTACCCCTACCCTACCCCTACCCTACCCCTACCCTACCCCTACCCTACCCCTACCCTACCCCTACCCTACCCCTACCCTACCCCTACCCTACCCCTACCCTACCCCTACCCTACCCCTACCCTACCCCTACCCTACCCCTACCCTACCCCTACCCTACCCCTACCCTACCCCTACCCTACCCCTACCCTACCCCTACCCTACCCCTACCCTACCCCTACCCTACCCCTACCCTACCCCTACCCTACCCCTACCCTACCCCTACCCTACCCCTACCCTACCCCTACCCTACCCCTACCCTACCCCTACCCTACCCCTACCCTACCCCTACCCTACCCCTACCCTACCCCTACCCTACCCCTACCCTACCCCTACCCTACCCCTACCCTACCCCTACCCTACCCCTACCCTACCCCTACCCTACCCCTACCCTACCCCTACCCTACCCCTACCCTACCCCTACCCTACCCCTACCCTACCCCTACCCTACCCCTACCCTACCCCTACCCTACCCCTACCCTACCCTACCCCTACCCAAAAGTCCTATGTCCTTCTCCCAGTTCTTAGCTACCTCCCTACCAATTTTCAGCCAAATCGGTTCAGCCGTTCTTGAGTTATAAATAGTGTAACTAACACGACTTTCTTTTGTTTTTAAATGTATTCTGCTATTCAGGGCGGAGACAAATCCAACGAAACAAAAACCATGAAAATTGATCCAGCCGATCTCGAGTTATAAGTGTTGTAACAAACCCGTCTTTGTTTTATATATATAAGATATGTATATATATAAATGAATCCCTATTTTCCTTGGTCACAGCATCACGCGTGAACGCCTGGACCGTTTTTTGTTGTGTTTGTTATTGTAAGGAGAAGAATCTTATGAAAGAAAAAGTAAGAAAATAAGAAAATTTAAGAATACTTGACCTCCATATAAAATTTTCTAATGTAACCTTGTCGTTTTGACAATAAAACATTTTTACAACTTATGGCGTTTGACATAACATTGACAAAATGCGTGCTGCACTTAGTGCCCATCGCGGTTAGTTCAGTGCAATCACGGCTTATATTAAAAGTTCCACTAAACAGTTTTAGTTAAGACAAGACAACGTCTGTCGGGTCAGCTAGTTTGATATAAAAGGCAACTTAGGTACCTATTTACTTATATCCTCAAGAAATGTCACATTTAAGAAATAATGTAACTTAAGGATAAATATGAATTTGAAGTTGGGTCAAATATCAAATAAAAGGTCATTGACAGTGGTGCCGTGTGGTTTCCATCGTAGAATATACTACCACCATATCTTCTCATGGGTGTCAGCAACTAAGGGACACTGATAAATAGAAGCAACATCTATCAGCTAAATGTTACTTACAACCTTAAAGCGACTGACCAATCCGCCTTACAAGCGTGATGATTACAGCAACATCTCTCAACAAGCTTTGCATGCCAAGATCTGTAAAGAAGAGGACCATGTTCAGCAGTGGACTTAAAGGGTCTGTTGAAGAAGAAGACGAGAAGCACCAGTAGGTACTTTCTTAAAAACAAATTGGGTTATGAATACCAACAAGCCTACAATTCTATTCATGTTATACAAAAGAAGTAGACAAAGACATCTAAGTAAAAACCTTTACTCTTCAAATATGTTGGGTTTTCGAAGGCAGGTCAGACATCTGACCTAGCTTTTTTTCCATGATATTTTTAATTTAATAGTTATTAGGCAATTATGTAGGACTCTATGTGTTGTAGTCTTCTGTCTTGACCTAAATTGTTTTAGAAACTATTAGAAGCCGAGTTTCTATGGCATCAACATATAATGGAATGTTGAGTCGTTGTATTCATTGTCCTGTGTGCTGTAGATATCCTAATGACGCGTGGCCTATTGTTTGCCGCCACCTGTACACACTAACGATACTACGTAGGTACCTACGTATGTTTGTCTTCATGCATATAGACCACGCAGAACGTCTAGACCGGACGTCGAACTTTTGATTCTTGTCTCGGTGGAACGTCAGCCTAAGTGTATAGAATAAAGTTGAATCCACATTGGCGACACTTAATCCAAATCAGCAGATCTGCACAACTCGTATTTTATGCTTAGCTTAAATTACATCAATGCAACTTCAATACTCGACATAATAATTAAAAAATGAGAAATATGAGAATGTAAAAGTGGCAATGAAATTGGTATAGTTTATAGAGGTAATATAACTTAATCGCAACATTAATGTTAGGCGCCAAAACAGTAAACTTTAAAGTTAAGCGACAGTTGCAAAAAACTCTCCCCATAAAAAATAAAAGTTCTTCGTTTTTAAAAATAATAATATCCCTCAAAACCCTGCCAACGAACGCCCTGAGCCTCTTGTTCATGTTGCTTAGTTAGTAGTTTTTAAACCATTTATTTAAGCCGGATCACTGCTCGCTTTTATGCTCAGATGAAAAACGCCGAGACAATAGAACAACTATTTACATCATAACAAAATAATTTGTAATGTGCTTACCACATCTCATGAGCTACATCCACAAACGCACAGAAAATGAAGGCATATTAAGGTCACACATCAATCATACAATCATTTGATTCACGATTGGTCTGTAAGTCTGTATGCATGTCAAGTGCGCTCTAACAAAGATGCACCCACCCGGCCTGTGGTTCAATTCCGATAATTTAAATAAAACTAGCGGCTACCTCCCACAGTACCTAATCGTAATTAGACCATAATTAAAAATATATATATTAGCATTCTACACTCCTTCCTTATGCAAACTGTATAGTAGGTAAGTGAGCGAAATTTCAAACACGTCCGTCCGCGCAATTTTCGTAAAAAGATATTACATTAGGTAATATAAATATTAGATAAAACCGTAAAGTTACGGTTATATAGTGTCTTATATTTATAAACGAGTGACCCGCCCCAGCTTCGTACAGATGCAATGCTGATACATATAAATCCTTCCTCTTGAGTCAATCTATCGTTTAAATCGCATCAAAATCCGTTGCGTAGTTTTGAAGATTTAAGCATACAAAGGTACAGACAGACAGCGGGGAGCGACTTTGTTTTATACTACATATTGGTATTAAAATTTCTTTCCTATCGTGACAAATTTCGTATTCTGCCATAAATGTACTAAAATTCATCCATAACGCTGGTTGTGTAAGGCGACGTGAGCAAAGAAAAGGCATTTGTTGAAGTTATTTGACATCAGTAACGGTTCATCAATAAAATAATACAACTAAAGATGAAAATACCAAATGATATATGACACTCCATTGCAATTTCATGAGAGCGTTTTTAAATTAGCAGAATCGGTGCTCTGATATACACTTGAGAGCAATAAAATCGCACACCCCTTGTAATTTGGTTTATTACTGATTGTTTTCTAAAATCTAAAGATATTGAGTAAAAATCATTAGACAAAATTAAAGCATACAAGCTTAGCTTTACAAAAACATAAAATTAAAATCATTGACCTTTACGTAACTTACAAAAACCGACCGTACACCGAATTCCCCAAATTCACGCGTTTGCGTTGTCACTACTTGCACCCTTAGCCGCAGGTATAAAAAGGTCGGTTTATTGGAATTTTTAATCAGTTGCATACCGAAGGTCAACGTGATAACATCTCTACTGGGAGCATACGGATTTACTGGAAAAATATGGATACCACGCCCGCAGAAGCCGCTCAAGTTATTGCCTTGCTCGAAGCAGGCCATAACCAAAGTGAAGTTGCTCGACGGCTAAATTTGAGCCGCTACTCTGTTCGTCGTGTATACCAGAGGTTCCAAGAGACCGGTGGCTACATTCGGCGACCAGGATCTGGCCGGCGACGCACAACATCAGAGCGTGATGACCGCTTTCTTGTGACAAGGTCTTTGAGAAATCGGCAACTGAACGCGGTTCAACTGGGACAACAGCTTCGAGAAGTTCGCAATGTCAGTATAAGTCGGTGGACAGTTCGAAGAAGACTAGGTGAAGCAGGAATGACTTCACATCGCCCAGCAAATGGTCCCAAATTGACCACAGCTCACCGACAAGCCCGGCTACAATTTGCTAGGGAACATTTAAATTGGACGTATGACCAATGGCGGGCTGTTATGTTCTCTGATGAGTGCAGAATGACTTTACATGGTCATGATGGACGCTCTAGGGTCTACAGAAGGTCATCAGAGCGATTTTCACAATGCTGCATAAGCGAACGTGTGGCTTTTGGAGGTGGATCGTGTATGTTTTGGGGTGGCATAATGTTGGACACTAAAACTGACATTGTATTCATCACTACGGCGAATACCGGCCCGAGATCGAGAAGTTTGACGGCTGCACGATACGTCGAAGAAGTGCTCGAAGAACATGTGAGGCCGCTTGCGTGGCTTATGGGAGAAGATTTTCTCTTAATGCACGACAACGCCAGACCGCATGTCGCTAGAACAGTTTGCGACTACATGGAAGACGTTGGAATCACCGCGATGGAGTGGCCAGCTCGTAGTCCTGATCTCAATCCGATTGAGCATGTCTGGGATGAGCTAAAAAGAAGAGTTCGAGCAAGAAGCCCTGCTCCTACGCGCCTCCAAGAGCTTCAACTTGCCATTGAAGAGGAGTGGAACGCCATACCACAAGATTTCATGGTGAAATTAATACGGTCCATGAAAAACCGATTAAGAGCTGTAATCAAGGCTAGGGGAGGGAATACACCTTATTAAAAAACAATTTGATCAAGCATTTTGAGTTTTATTTTTATTCTTTCTTAAGCTAAATTGGGTAATTTTATCCGTATGTTTTGTGCCCTAAAACTCCCTATGGGTACTTTTTTTACACTGTATTTGATATCATTAGAAAGGTACTGAAGTAAACATTCAAATAGTGTAAGTTTTATTTTAATATGTATTCACATTCATGAAAAAAACTGCTTTAACAACAAAAAGTCAACGTGTGCGATTTTATTGCTCTCAAGTGTAGGTTCAATATGATTTATCACAAGTAGTTTATATTGGAGGCACGTGGAAACAAATGCGTTCTGAACTATCCCTTGATTGTCCACGTTATTGCTAAGACATTTTACAATCCAACCTTGACTCATCACCACTACTGTAGCGATTACATGTCTCTAACTCTTATATCGTCGTGGATACGTATATCTATTAGTAATGTAACGGATATTCGCATTTGCATTCGCGAATATCCGCGTATTTTTCAATATTCGCAATCGAATTCGCAAAAATTATAATATTTAGCGAATGTTTTTAATAATCAAAGAGGAAATTATTATATGCATGCATATGAAATAATAATACAATTGATAACACTTAAATATTTTTATTAAATCATACTTCTACATTCTAAATTAAAGCCTCATTTATGAAAAAAGAACTTCAAAGATCTTATCAAATCTAAAATTATTTAATTAATCAGCCTTGTTACAACAATGTAAGGTTTGCATTCATTTAGTAGTATATTATTACTTTACTACCATTTTAAAATAAAGTTTACAATTTCTATTTACTAAAAAACTAAACAATTACTTGAAACAAAATTATTAAATTTTAAATATCTAATGTATTAAGTATTAATAACCTTTGGATTTAAATGTTTATTTTTTCATTCCACTTTATATATCTGAGGAATTAAATATATTTATAATGAATAAAATATAAACTTAAAAAACAAAACAACGAATACTAAACTATTTCTAAATAAATCTTTTTTTAAAAAACAACATTATTTTTATTTAAAACTATAGTATTATATCGGCTCGGATATGTTAAATTTAAACATGGTCGACACGAAACGTCAAATGCGCTTTTTTTGAAATTTTAAAATATTCGCAATCGCATTCGCATTCGCGAATGTGAAAAATCCAGCATTCGTTACATCACTAATATCTATACTAATATTATAAAGAAGTGAGATTTGATTGTTTGTTTGTATTGAATAGGCTCCGAGACTACAAAACCGATTTCAAAAATTCTTTGCCCGTTGGAAAGCTACACTATCCCCGGATGACATAGGCTATATTTAATTATGAAGTTGCCACGGTAACGGGAGTTACGCGGGTGAAACAGCGCGCGGGAAGCAGGTTATTTATAAGACGCCTTGGTTTTCCATCTAATCGAGCTTTTGAAGCTGTTCCATCTGAAAATGTATTATTTCGTTGCAAAATTCCTACTTGTCGTCAACCTGTGTGACGTAGCTCGTCGACGGTATACTCGCTTTAAGTCTCAGAGGTCAGAGGCAAAGCCCTAAATCTGTTTAAAGTACCTAACTTTTAAACGCAGTTTGTTGTGAAGTTGTGGGCATTGACTAATTGTTGTAATATCATGAATAACAGATATGTAAGCAGATAAGAGATATTAGTTAATCCTATCCGATAATAATACCGTAATAAGATACCGATTAATCCTAAATTATGGATGGATAAATAAAAGATAAAGCGTACAAGTAATGCGTAAACAATATAGATATATTAGAAACTAGGCGCCGCCGCCGCGCCCCGCCGCGCCGCCCCGGCCCGTACCGGTGCCGCAACCGCTATGTCCTTGCATTTTAAATCTGTAAAATCTTCAAAAATATTCATTCAAATTCAAATTACATGCTGTAAAGGGCCATATTGATATATATTATTTTTAGATTATTTTAGATTTTATATTTTTAGATATTTATTATTTAATTAATGCTGCATTGCTTAAAATCGCTTCGTAAATAAGGAATTAATTCTCGTAAAATGTAAAGGACAAAAAATGGGTATTGTGGGTTATTCCTAAGAGATAGACATATACCATCGCGGACCGTGTAGAGTGTAGACCTTTTAAGGTGTACAATACTGTAGTATATTATTTTGATCTATCTCGTATGGTTCATCCAGCGTTTGCGATGTAAGCGCAAAAGAAGTGTTTACAACATCACATTAGAAATCTCTAAAATTATCAGTGCTCCTCTACTATATTATGCATTTATTATACATTTAAACAAACCTCTTGAGTCACTCCATCAACTAAAAAAACCGCATCTAAATCCGTTGCGTAGTTTTAAAGATTTAAGCATACATATCGCTGCTTTAATGTGATACTGACACAAAATTACGTTATGGGCAAATTGATCTGTAATATCTTATGATTAAAACTCATTATCGTCAAGTTACACATTTAGTATAGTGTCACTATCACATTAAAGAAGCGATATGTACAGACAGGCAGCGGGGAGCGACTTTGTATTATACTATATAATATTGATATAACGAAATAATAAAATGCTAATACTTAATTGATTGCAATAGGATGGTAGGTAATCGACTACCAGAAATAAATCAATTTTGATCAGCATTGTGTTTACTCCAGCGTTGCCAGATGTTCCAATTTTGGCGGGACATCCCGATTTTTTTATAAAAATCCGTCGCGTGACGGACAATGTAGTCCCGCTTCTTTAGGATAACTTGACCACTAAGTATAGGGTAGGTATATATCTGTCATTTAAACCTGACAGGAATTGTTAAATTAACATATACCGACTAATATTTTATTATATAGCTGAAGAGTTTGTTTATTTGCTTGAAGGCGCTAATCTCAGGAAGTACTGGACCGATTTGAATTTTTTAATTTTATTATGAAGTGAGTCCCACCAGAACGGGAGTACAATTACCCTACAGTAATGAAGACGGTCGAGGACGGAAGCGGTCGTCCATGAGTCGAAATTCGACCATTAAAGAACATTTAAGCATCTTCTATATCCTCCATCGTCGCTATTGTCGTAAAAAGGTACAAAGCTAGGCGACACGTATTAATATTAAGCGGCCGTTGTTATCAATATCAATAGCTAGGGCGTTAGACTTGTGATCGTGTGGTCGCCGGCGGCAGCAACTTTGGTTTATACTATGTAGTGATAAAACAAAATTGTCATATTGAACATTGCGAGATTTTTTTAATTATATTTAGGAAAGTACAAGCACTTTCCTAAATATAACTTAAAAAATCTTTGCTCACAAAAAAAAAATCACAGATTGTGTTGGTAGTAGCGTCGAAGAGCCACGTGACACATCAACACTAGTGCTATAGTTGTTTGTTGTCGGTTTTTTTGCATACTACATACATACACAGTACTAGTACACAGTACTAGTACACGGTACTAGAACACAGTACTAGTACACGGTACTAGTACACAGTACTAGAACACGGTACTAGTACACGGTACTAGTACTGTGTATGTATGTAGTATGCAAAAAAACCGACAACAAACAACTATAGCACTAGTGTTGATGTGTCACGTGGCTCTTCGACGCTACTACCAACACAATCTGTGATTTTTTTTTTGTGAGCAAAGATTTTTTTAGATTTTTTAGATTATAATATAATAATATATACATAATAATAATATAATAATATAATATCATGAACACTGTTTCTGTCCGAAACTCACAAGAACAGATAATGTGAAATATCTGGGTGTCCAAATAGACGGTGGACTACGATGGGACAAACAGGTTGACGCTATTACTGCTAGGTCTATGAAACTGTTGCATACCTTCAAATCCCTCAGAGACTCGGCAGCGCCTGAAACCCTGAAGATGGTGTATCATGCATTATGTCAATCGGTCATTGGATATTGCATCACAGTATGGGGTGGTGCAAACAAAACCTGTTTCCTGAGGATTGAAAGAGCGCAGAGAGAACAGGTTACCTAGTTTGAGAGGCAGGGTTTTCTTTATTGTGCACAGATTTTAGTTTCTAGATTGTACTGTATTGTGTTACTACCAAAGCTCTTTTAAATTGTCTTTATTTTACATAATGAAATCTGTATTTTTGTGAAATAAATTATTATATTATTATTATATATTATTATTATTTAAAGGCTAATATTTATAGGTACATATTACTGTACATAGTATAGTACTAGTACAGGAATGAAGGGAGGCTGGGGAGCGGCGCATCGCCATGTATCGTCCTAGCGTGAATCATTCGCGGGCAGCACGCGGTCCACAGGCAAGCATGCGAGCAGCGAGTTGTCACCGAGTGGTCCGCGCGTGGAGGGCTTGCTTACGACCGAGGGGATCCGGTGGCGCTACGGAGTTAAAATAGTGAGCGCATACAAGTCCATATAATGAATACAAGCCGCTGAAGACGAGGCGGTGCGGGGTGGGTGCCGGGAGGCTCTAATGAGCTGTGACCTTTAGTCCGTAAAAAAGGTCTTCAAATGTCACGTAAATTAAGCAGTATAATATTAAGTACCTATGTTATCATAGTAGTTTAATATTACATAACTTATGTTCTCAGATGAATATGTTCCAGTATTTTTTGGGATTCACTTGAGTCTTTTCTGTATAAGACAGAAAATAAGGTTATCATTCAACGCAAATTGATCTGTAATATCATGTAACTAAAACTCTCTATCGTAAAGTAACACATTTGGTTTAGTAGTATTTCAAACATTAGTTCTACCATGTATCGCTAGATGGCGTTGCTCAGAAATCCTGAATCGCGCTATGGTTTCGTTACAACGGAAAGCCTAGTCGGCATTGTTCTAACTGTTGAACCGCGCCGGTTCGATCCCCACCCATTGCACTACCGATGTGAACCCATTCGTAACACAAGCATTTTGGCTTAGCACGAGGGGTTAACAATAACAAGAATACTAGTAGACTGCAAAACTGCACTAGTAATCATAAAAAAAAATTATAATATATAGGATAGATCATTTGGACCAATAGTTAACCACTTAACCATAATAATAGTTTAAATAATTTTCATGAACGAACAGTATCTACAAACAAAGATATGTTTCGGAGATTTCCTTACATTATCTGCCAACAATAATTTATGCAACGGGGAAACTATTAAAATGTGAAAGCGAACGAGTATTTCTTGCTAGGCCTCTTTGTCACAGTGAGATTTGTGGCCTAGACAGGATTCGCCTAGAGAAACCGCTTACCGGTGTAGGTACAATAGTCTAATAGATCTAATAACGAAATCTTGTCGTCTATCATTGACAAAGAAAATATTTTTTTAGATGTTCTCTCTTATCCTTTTATAAACATTAATTGATTACATATCTAATTTGAATGTTATGCAGGTTATGCTATTCATCAGTTTACTATCTGTGGTTTTCCCTTGACTTTGCTTTCTTCATGCTAAGCATGTGGGATACAGACCTATTTATTATTGCTAAGCAATATTTAATCAAGATCGTTTCTACCTATTATATTTCAAAAATGCGCCTTTTTGTATCGATCCAAATGAACTATGTTAAAATATTGTTAGCTACCTTATTTATTTCGTGTTTGAATGAAATGAAACTTGAAATGAGACGTATTGATGAATTGAACTGTTTTTTTTTCTAAAAAAGAGCAATTGAATAATTATATTTACCTATTAGTAGGCTATTGCCTACCGCGCAACGTCGGAACCCGTGGGAAGCTCTTTAATTAGTAAAAATGCGCTATGATTCATGGTGATTTCAGCATTTCATCCGTAGGTAAATGCTTGTTTGTTACAAGCAAATATTTTATGTACACATACATTTTTCAAGTTATCACTAAGCAAAATCTATAATTACAACAATGCCATAAAAACACATGAAATTGCTATTAAATTAGAATTACGCCACTCTAATTCTAGCAAACCAATTGCTACCTATTTAAACAACAATAGACGTGTTTAAAATAGATACTACCTTAAATAAATAGAATGGCCAGTCATAAATGCAACCGGTGAATGGCACTTCATAAATAGATTTCACTTTCTATCCTTGTCGTGTCACCTTGTAGGTAATGATCTCCAAAATACCGTTACCTAAGCCGAAGAGTTTGTAGAAAGAAAGATAATGAAGAGGGTCATTGAGTGTATAATTTATTGCTTGTCTATCTTTTGTCTATGGCCTATGTATGTAAAGTAAATATTTAGTTTTTCGGCCTGACATATCGCTGCCTGAAAACAAGAGCCCGAAAAAAAATTAAATGCAAAAGTCGTCCACCATTTATGCCAGCATTAGATCTATTTTTACATTTCATTTCTTTTTTGTGTCTCTTTTGATGTTCAGCGATATGTAGTTAGCCACGAGTCTTTTGATACTTCACTGGCCATATTAAATGGTTTGAAAATTGCGAATGAAACAACTTGCGCAAAGGCCAGCTTGTCTTTGGGTCTTGAGGATGTTTAGGCCACCACAGTTCCCTATTAGATATAAATTTTTATGGACCATCTTCAAAGAGTTACAAGAAAAGAAAAATAAATATTAAGTATATAACTATAAATGATTGGTCTTGCAGAGGTAATATATGTATATAATTACTTCACATCACATCATAGTACAAATTCCATATCATGACTGTTAGTTACTACCTTGAAAAGATGTGCACTTTGATTTTGTAAAGAAAACAAAGGAGTAAACAAATAACAATGATTGTAGGTATTCTATTGAACATATTTTTGAAGATCACGGACTAAATACGATAGTCATTTATAAGTGTAGATAAGTACAGTTGTACAGTTTACAGGTAGGTACAGAGTTCAGCTATACATGCATATCAATTTCTTCAATGAATGTACTGAATTCATTATTACTCTTTGTTTCAGGTAAGATTACGTCTTTTTGTAAAGTACTTCACGTTTTACGACAAAGCACAATATATTGGTAAGTAGATAAATTATAGATATCCAGTACTTAATAGTCGTTTATCATTATATATTACCATTGAGATAAAAATAGAACATTTATTAGATGTCGTATATCGTTTTTAGTGCAAACGCCATTTACAAAATACATGAATGTTTTATCTAGTAATCAGATTGCCCGTTATCATTCCCCGTGCCGCTTTTATTTTACTATAATAATTAGGTAAAAAAACTAAACCTAAATTGATTATTTAATGTTTGTAGTAAATTACTTTGTACTAGACTAGCAAGTGGGAAATTCTAGGTTGGTTTCAAAAAAACTTTCATTATGGACTACTTCTCCCTATAGAACTTCTGTTTTAACAAGCAACAACAAATTTAACACGGGTCCCAATCGCGGTACAATTTTAAGGCATTTGATAATGATTGGCTACTATAAATTTGATGTGAGTGTTTGGAAAGTATTTTAAATCATAAATTAAAAAAAAAAGACAAAGACATTTACATAAGAATATAAAAAATTATGTAAATCATCTATTGCTAGTAGTTGCCAAAATTCCAAAATAATATTGTGTGGTTAATGGATTCGTATTAAACATTTAACGGACAAAAGCAATATAGAACCCATCATATTTTGAACTCTATTGGATTCTAATAAAGTTCAAAACCAATGATTTTGAAACATACCTACTGACCGTTAAGGCGTTAACAAATATGTACTATTATATACAAATGATCACTTAAAAATTGTATCGGAAATAATAAACCAATATAATAAATGTTTTATTAGTAATCTAAACGATTTCTAAAATAGCAGTAGAGCTTGTAAACAAACCTCTTCATACGGTACACGTGGAGTATCGTACTACACTACCACACTACACAACGTAAACAAATGTATTCTTGGCAACATTGTTATGAATCAAAATAAACACGTACGAACTGCCCATAAATATTAATTATAACGTAATTGATTACTTTCTCATAAAACATTTAAGTGAGATCTTTTCATAAAAATAAATACTTTAACTTTAACAACAAAACTTAACAACAGGGGAGTTTTGTCCGATAAAGCACAGTTGAAGTAAATAATAGAAGCCTAACGACTGTTTCAATTAACAATATCGGCTCTGTATATCGGTAATTTTACAGAAAAGAGCATCTAAGTTTAAATTGCTTGTATATATTTCATTTAATATGACAGTACAATAACTAATTTGAAAAATCGACATTCTTAACAGGCGATATGTCCGTCCAAAAAAAGTATTGAAACCTTGACAGAAAATTTCGCTATTTACCAGTAGATTAAGCTATCTATGATAAAATATTGCTAAGTACATATTAGATAACATTATCAACAGATAAAAGCCTACGGCAAAACAAATAAGTAATAAATAATTCTACTATTTTTTTATTTGCGTAAAATCTTTATTCTTCAGAAAACTAAGCCGATACACACCGATTATTCGCAATAAGATTATTGACATTTGAGTATTGTGAAACATCGACTAAGAACCGTCCTATCCTTATTTTCTTCTCAGATTTAACTTTTAACTAACGTTTTATACTATTATTATATTCCATACTCCGCAGAGTTGCAAGAAATCCAGACACCTACAATGAAATTTGGCGCCAGAAACACAATCTCACTTGTTCTAACTTCTGCTGTATAAATGAAGCAAACAAGTTTTTTTCTCATGTTTTCAGAATTGAGATAGTACTGGTAGCCAGTTCACAGTCGATGTTTAGGTCAGAGGTACGTTGAACAAGTTGTCTGTGTAACGGAGTAGAAATCGGCAACGTAGCAAGTAGTCCATAGGTAGTTAGGTATGTAATTAACTGTGGACATATATAGCAAATAAGTGCATAACTATTATGCTGTCTGGCACTATTATCTAACCATTACGTACCTACCTACATAACAAAGGCCTATTGAATTCAAAAGCGTCACATTATGCCTAATCAATTTTATAATAACATTTGATCATATACACATCCATAAAGTGTGACTACCATGCGATTATGTTTTGATTCATGTATTTCCTACATGGTGTGGCGTTGTGGTATCAGGCTTGCTTAAAATCGAAGGTTGTGGGTTAGTTCCGATTCTCATAACATTATCTATGACTATGACAATCGTATACCAGGTAACGTGCAGATATCTCTGCATAAATGCAGCTGCAGCATGGTGACTGACCTAATGGCAAGCCTATGTTTATCAGTGGATGTTATAAGAGCTGTTGACGATGATGGTGATGATATTGTAAATTATAATTTTAGATCATGCGCGGGCTATGGGTTTTGATATAGGAGTTGTGGTTTAGGTATAAGAATATCTTTATCATTATACACCTAAACCTTATTGATAAATCCCTCTGTCTTAGTCAAAATTCGTGTTTGATATGAGTCTACACATTTTATTTAACGTCTCAATTGTGGAAACCGTAGAGACAAACACAGTTGCAGCTGAACTTTTAATCAGTTTAAAATAATTGTTGATTGACGTTGCAATGACCATGATAATGGTCATGGGGGATTCCGTAATAGTGTCTTATACAATAGTATATTAGCTACCACATGCACAATTATGGAATTATAAACTCATGGTAAAGAACCAAGGTTAAACTGATTTGTAGGAAACCAAGTTTTATGTAATTCTGTAGTTAAGTGTAATAATGCAATTGAGTGTGGATGACTATGTTACATGTACTAGTAGAAATGATACATCGGTACAAAGTTTATTGCACTATCGTGTCGATAGAAAAATGATAAGGAATTTTTAATAGTAGGTACTTCAGTCAGCCTTAGACTAGGACAGTGATCGTCAAATTTTCTACTCAAGGACCACATATGAATCACTGCAGGCCCCAGAATCTTATTGCTTACACATTACGGGAGTCGTGAGCACGTGGGCCCAAGGGACGCGGACCGGGGGCGCAGTTAGACCAACGGATTAGATTCATTAAATGTTTTGATTCTTAAGTCATACATAGCATTAAAATAAAATGAAATTTTAACTTCTTCTACCTACATACCTACTATTGAAGACAAATACAGGAAACATAATACAAAGTAAAATAAGAACATTTTCTCAGAAACTAAGTAAATACCCAAACAAACAAATTGTATGAGGTCATCCGGTTTTTAACCACAAATTATGAAACAAATATTTGAAAAAGTAGGTAATAATGTGTTTATCTGCAAATATAAACATTAATATAGGTACCTACACTGCCTACTACCTACCTAACTACTCCTGAACAGTATAAGCCCATTGATTCGTCATCATTTCCCGATGATGGTGTCCCTGGAAAACTGTTATGTACACACGTTTTCATTTGACTAATGAATAATTTTCCACAGGCAACGTCATTGCATATTTTCTCCATGATGAAGGTATTTTAAATAACATTCTGTAGAAATGATTAACCGCACTCAAATGAAACACACTATTAAGATACCTACTGGACTAAGTAAACACCCAACGAAATAATTCGTTGGCAATCATCACATTATTAACGTTTAGAGAAAATTTGACTGGCGGATAATATTATTTATTCCAGTGACAAAAATTCGCCGGAATTCAATAAGGCATTCAATTAAATGTGGATTGAAAAGTAACAAGTTTTCATTTTAGTTGGTAGTCGAAAAGCGACGAAACAAAAAAACAAGAAAAAAAAACTAAAGAGAGTCATTAAACCTCCCTTTTTATATGTACAATATAAATAAATCACAACAATATTTCGGGGAAATATTCAATAGATCTGAACGTTAGCGTAACATTTGTAGTTGGTTTCGATTGTGTTACAATATGACTTCATCACTTTGAGGCCAATTTGAGGAAAACACGATTGAGGAAAATTACTCCTATTACAGTAAAGGTACTAGGGATTTACGTTTGGAATATAATCTCATATTTGCTCTTCAGTAGCTAAACTAGCTTTTCAAAATAATAGTTATTTGTTATACAAGAGTGCAAAGTTGCTTTTTAACCGCGTGTTCAATTTTGATGACTGAGCAAGCGAAGGATTCTAAAATTGAATCACGAGCGCAGCGAGTGATTCAAAATTAGAATCCTGAGCGTTAGCGAGGGAATCAAAAGAGCACGAGGTGAAAAATCTTTGCACTCGAGTGCAACACGTAACTTTTCATTCCACCTCAGCGAGGAAATGCGCATTATTAACAGTTTCAGTCAATTCTGTTGGCGTCAAACAAACTTCCTCGTCGCTAGAATCACTCATTTTAGTTTTTTCATTTGTTTTCAAGTTTCTTGTTTTTAATATAAGGTTTAACAATGACGTGAAAAAATGCCGCGTAAAGAACCGCGTACAAAGCAAATTTAAAAAAGAACACCAAGAAGGTTCCGAGTCTTGAGTTTTTAACAAATTAAAAAAAAGTTGTATGATATATTCGGCACCATAGAGGTATAGCAGTAAATAGGTTTAATGTTTTTTTTAATTCACAAACTTAGTGCACACGATGTTCTAAATTCAATTTACTTTATCCTCTAGAGAATAAAAACGGCTTTTCTACTCAGATATTGAAGATTAAAAATACTCTTTCCGAGATGGTGGGATGAAAAAGTAATAGGACTCCTTTTAAAACAAATAGCACAATTCCAGCACTATTTGTTTTAAAAGGAGTCTTATTATTTGTGTAAGGATTATTTTCAATACAGTACTTTATACTATTGTTTATTCTGTGACAATACTACCTCGTGTCATGTTACATAAAGAAAATATACGCATGTTTTATATCAATTAGTACAAACCTGGTACCTACTATGTTTATACTAGGTACTGGCCGTTGTCCGATGTATCCCGTTGTTCTTTGCTAATATTAGTTATGATGTTTTGAGATAATAAATAGATCAAATAGCTACTCGCCTAGCATTATACATTAAGTTGATATTTATTGTAATTAATTGTAACTGAGAGGCCCCTGACCTCTACATTTCTATATAACCTCAAGGTTATTTGGATTAGGCGTAAAATCAGAGATCCTTTCCGATATTGTCTCATTGCTTATCTAATCTTGCTTATATGTTAGTCTGTAATAGGTACTAGTAAGACCTAAGACCAGTAAGGTTAATTAATTTTATTTATGCGTAACATTAACCAGACAGTGATCACATAACAACCATCAAACTACCATATTATGAAATCTATTGGCTTGTTAATAATGTTAAAAAAATTAATTATAAACGTAGCAGTGTGTTAAAACAAAAAAAAAAAATATATATTATTTTTAAAAAATCTGCTTAATAGAAATACTTGTTTTTGAGTGAAGGGTTTGAACACATGCAGCACTCACTTTTTTTTTTTTTTATCAGTACCTATTATATAAAATAGGATTCATAAACACCTGACTACATAGATATAATAAATATTATATGTAGGCAATGTGAATTATGATCTTATTAACCTTTGTCGAAAATATCTTCAAAATCGCTAAACGGTCGACGTCATACCTACGGTCTAATATGACACGCGTAACCTTTAAACATCATCAGTTGGTGTTGGTGTTGCCTTATTGAGATATTAACCATTGAGTAAGCTAAATATTGCTTCAGGTGTAAAATTGGAAACATACCTATGCGGTTGAAATTACATTCGATTATAACTAATAAATAATATTCGATTGAAATAAGTTCTTGGGCAAACTTCGAAATAAATTAAAAACTAGTTAGCAATCAATGTAGGTGGAATGAAAAAATAGTTATTTTTGTTAATATAATAAAACTCACGTGAAATTTTACGTACTTAAAGTTAATATTTTAAATAAAAAATCTATTCCAAAGTTTCATCAGCTGAAGCAGAATTGACTAGTGCTTATCCGAATACCTATATAATTTATGAGCAGCCTACATGGCTGCTTAAGGAACACAAACTAAGCATCAATGAGCTATGACGAACCTGTTGAAATCGGTGGAATTACAATCCTTCTAGTAGAAAATAATAAATGTATACAAATTGACATTTAGTCAGATTTTAAGTCTGTTATTTTCGAATTGCAACGTTATCTTGGCGGATAGCAACCAAGTAAGTAGGTAATAACAGAAAACGTTCCGACAGAGCTCTCACGGGTCGCATCATTGTCATTATGGAAATAAACTCGTTTGTATTATTCCATCATGTCTTATTATTTTCGTCATACCTTTTTACACAATAGACGGCAATCAAAATGCAATTTTTTTCATTCCAAATATAGTTTCATAAAGTAAGGATGCACAAGTAACGTTTACGAAAAAAAATAGGTTCGATGAAGAGCGATCATTAAGTTTCAGTATTAATAAAATGTTTCTGCATTAATGTATGTATTTATGTTGAACTTAAAAGCATTGCTCCGTTAAAAGGCTTAAGATATAGTTTAAGGGATTATTCTATTTACCAATACCAAGTATTCGTGATAAATAAATATTCAACAACGTAGCCACTTAAACAAAACGTGCCAACGAGTTTTTCCATTCAGTTCTTGGTAACAATTATTATCATTAATTTCTTATACAAGTTTCTATTTAAATATGTTGCTTAACGCTTGAATGAGCACGTTTTAATTCTGAAGTTTTATTTTTATACCAAAGTAGGTATATTAAGCGACTACAAGTGTTACGTAAGTAATGGGTTAATACGTATTTTTTATCTGTCTAACGAAACAATTTTGTATAAGTAGTTATTTTATTGTTGTTAGCGTCTTTTCCTGCTATTTAGCTTTTACTCCGTCTTGTAATATAATCGCCTCGAGGACTGTTTTAACTATGGTGGACAACGGCGTAGCGAGCCCCGTACCAAAATTTGTTGAAGAAGCCCTTTACACACTTTAAGAGGCTGTAGCTGGTGCTACAGCTACAGGTAACATTGATACAATACAACTGATACGGCGGTATACGCTCCTGGTAGTAAAGTTAATTGTAGAGTGTTCCTTAATTTATGTGCCTTTATTAACTGTAAATAAAGCTGCGATGGTGCACAAATACAGCAACAATTAATGTCGGTTACTCGTTCATAGTGCCTGTCAATACGTAACCAGATGTTAGTTCCTCGCTACCATAATTAAATGCGTTTTCTCGCGGTAGCAATAAATTCGTGTTCTTCTATTAAAGTCATCCAGCAATCTCCTTATAATTTTTTTAAATAATACTTTTGTATAACTACCTACATAATGTTAATGGACCCAATATGAAATGTCAATGATAATAGTCAATAGAATTTTAATCATTGTTTTCAGTGAAATATATTTATTCATAATGACTACTAATTATGCCCCCTGTCTGCTCAGGAAATTGAGGTATAAGCAGTCGCCTAGCAATATTAAAAGGTATTAAGCGTGACTCACTCCTAAAGACCGCTATTTCGAGATTTCGAGCTCTTTGTGCATTTTGTGTTGGCCGCTTATCTATACTAATACACTTGAGAGCAATAAAATCGCACACCCCTTGTAATTTGGTTTATTACTGATTGTTTTCTAAAATCTAAAGATATTGAGTAAAAATCATTAGACAAAATTAAAGCATACAAGCTTAGCTTTACAAAAACATAAAATTAAAATCATTGACCTTTACGTAACTTACAAAAACCGACCGTACACCGAATTCCCCAAATTCACGCGTTTGCGTTGTCACTACTTGCACCCTTAGCCGCAGGTATAAAAAGGTCGGTTTATTGGAATTTTTAATCAGTTGCATACCGAAGGTCAACGTGATAACATCTCTACTGGAAGCATACGGATTTACTGGAAAAATATGGATACCACGCCCGCAGAAGCCGCTCAAGTTATTGCCTTGCTCGAAGCAGGCCATAACCAAAGCGAAGTTGCTCGACGGCTAAATTTGAGCCGCTACTCTGTTCGTCGTGTATACCAGAGGTTCCAAGAGACCGGTGGCTACATTCGGCGACCAGGATCTGGCCGGCGACGCACAACATCAGAGCGTGATGACCGCTTTCTTGTGACAAGGTCTTTGAGAAATCGGCAACTGAACGCGGTTCAACTGGGACAACAGCTTCGAGAAGTTCGCAATGTCAGTATAAGTCGGTGGACAGTTCGAAGAAGACTAGGTGAAGCAGGAATGACTTCACATCGCCCAGCAAATGGTCCCAAATTGACCACAGCTCACCGACAAGCCCGGCTACAATTTGCTAGGGAACATTTAAATTGGACGTATGACCAATGGCGGGCTGTTATGTTCTCTGATGAGTGCAGAATGACTTTACATGGTCATGATGGACGCTCTAGGGTCTACAGAAGGTCATCAGAGCGATTTTCACAATGCTGCATAAGCGAACGTGTGGCTTTTGGAGGTGGATCGTGTATGTTTTGGGGTGGCATAATGTTGGACACTAAAACTGACATTGTATTCATCACTACGGCGAATACCGGCCCGAGATCGAGAAGTTTGACGGCTGCACGATACGTCGAAGAAGTGCTCGAAGAACATGTGAGGCCGCTTGCGTGGCTTATGGGAGAAGATTTTCTCTTAATGCACGACAACGCCAGACCGCATGTCGCTAGAACAGTTTGCGACTACATGGAAGACGTTGGAATCACCGCGATGGAGTGGCCAGCTCGTAGTCCTGATCTCAATCCGATTGAGCATGTCTGGGATGAGCTAAAAAGAAGAGTTCGAGCAAGAAGCCCTGCTCCTACGCGCCTCCAAGAGCTTCAACTTGCCATTGAAGAGGAGTGGAACGCCATACCACAAGATTTCATGGTGAAATTAATACGGTCCATGAAAAACCGATAAAGAGCTGTAATCAAGGCTAGGGGAGGGAATACACCTTATTAAAAAACAATTTGATCAAGCATTTTGAGTTTTATTTTTATTCTTTCTTAAGCTAAATTGGGTAATTTTATCCGTATGTTGGGTTTTGTGCCCTAAAACTCCCTATGGGTACTTTTTTTACACTGTATTTGATATCATTAGAAAGGTACTGAAGTAAACATTCAAATAGTGTAAGTTTTATTTTAATATGTATTCACATTCATGAAAAAAACTGCTTTAACAACAAAAAGTCAACGTGTGCGATTTTATTGCTCTCAAGTGTATTATAAAGAGGAAAACTTTGTTTGTTTGTTTGTTTGTTTGTTTGGTTGTAATGAATAGGCTCAAAAAGTACTGGACCCATTTCAAAAATTCTTTCACCATTCGAAAGCTACATTATCCACGAGTAACATAGGCTAAATTTTATTTGGGAAAAAAATAGGGTTCCGTAAGATATTTGGGTTTTTCGGACACAAGGTGTAAAAACACAACCAGAAAAGTTACTTATTTTGCGCACGCTGCCTAAACTATAAAAGATAGAACCATAAAATGTTCTAATTAATTGTAGATCTTATAAATATCTACATAAAAGTCCGCGACACACTATACCTATCTATGTCGAGTGAGGCACAACAACCATTTTTTTATTTAGAAATCTTGATTTTTTTTGGACTACATTTAAACGCGTTTATTTTACTCATGCTATTAATCCTTATCAAAATAAATTAATTCATCACTAAGAACACTAGATAATATTTGGTCCTTGAATGATTAAAATTGGACGTTTGGTTTTAAAGATATGGCGAAATTAAAATATTACGATTTCTGCTAAATCCATGGACACCGTCACTAACATCGAGGACGCAGTGCACTACCCCCAGGAATTTTTAAATTCTCTGAACCCCGCTGGGCTACCACCTCATGAACTGTCGTTAAAAGTTGGCATGGCACGCCGATAATGCTTCTCAGAAATTTAACATGGCACGAGACTTCTTATTAAGTAGATGATAATTTAATAGTAGCGAAGATTATCACCGGCCCTGCAGCTGGTGAATTAGCTCATATACCAAGAATACCCATGATCCCTACTGATTTGCCTATACCCTTCAAAAGGCTCCAATTTCCAGTAAAATTTCTTTCGCACTAACGATAACAAATCCCAGGATTTACGCAAAGAATATTTTACGCATGGGCAACTTTACGTTGCCATATCACGGGTCGGGGCTCCCGACCATCAGTATATTTTGTTACCTGAAAATAATTTAACGTCAAATGTTGTTTATAGAGAAGCTCTACAATAATCGCTTTAGTTATCTATCCTAAAACAACGGGTTGCACTCCGGGACTGCCGGCAGAAGTGAAAACTTAGTATTAATTACATTTAAATATTTTCATCATTAACGACTTTAACATCCACAGAAAGACAATCTGAGCAGCCTGCGGATAATGACTGCGTCGTCGATGTTTGTGTCGGTGTCTGTGAATTGACCTGGGAATCATTTTGCTGACCGTGTCTTTCCTGGGTAGGCTTTTTGCAGCGGTAACCGACATCCGCACGGAGCCGCGGGCGACCGCTATCACTTCATCACTACATATTATAAAACAAATTCCCCGGCCGCGTCTGTCTGGCTGTCTGTCTGTTCGCGATGAACTCAATAACTACTACATGGATTTTCATGCGGTTGTTACCAATCCATAGAACGATTCTTCCGGAAGGTTTACGTATATGATTTGTTTAGTTTATGTGTACATTTGACTAATATATATTGATATTTGTCAGAGGTGTCGTAAAAAATTAAGCCATTTGGGAGCTTTCATCGAAAATGCTGCCTTAACCCTATGAGATATAACAAAACAATGTATGGCGGAAATATTCTTCCCTTTTAGATCTACAAAAAAGTCTGCATAGCATATGTCTATCTTTCAAGGTTAACTTGCTATATCCATTTTATCTTTTAGAAATATGATCATTTCTAATGCGGTAATTGTAAAGCTGATCAGACGGATTCAGTATTTATCCTTATCATTTTAAATGTTAATATTCTTAAGCATTTCATGCAGATTATTTTACCCCTACACAATATACTTTAAATGAATAACTTAGAAGTTATCGCAAAATAACAGCGAGTGTTTTCGCAGCGCAGCGAGTGAGGTAGGCCGAATGCGATTATGCGCGCTCGATCCTTAAGAATTTTAAGGCAAATTTTTGGTTTGTGTTCGTTGTAACTATGAGGGATATCTATCCATCATAGTTACAACGAACACAAAACAAAAAATAAATAGGTATTCAAGTATCTACTTGAATACCTATTTATTTAGTGTTTGTTGTATTGTTAGTCCTGAAGAGTATAGGTAGTATTTCATACGATAAAAGTATACCCACCTACTTATTTCATTGAGTTTTAGCAGGTACCCATATAATTTTTGTTTCTGTTTGTTTTGACCAAATTTCGCCCGTTTGTTAAAGGTTTAAAGACATTCCGTAGTATAAGTATCAGTATTGTACCCGTGCGAAGCCGGGGCGGGTCGCTAGTATTTATTATAAATTTACTTAGGATTTTCCCAATTTTTGTGAATTCTTAATATATCTTTTCCGCCAAGGGTGGATTCGAGCGAGTACATCGAGTGTATTTTCTTGATTATTAAGTGTTTCCATGATTTGATTACCAGCAATATGTGTGGAGTCTCATTGTGGTGTCCGATTTTTTTAATGGTTTACGTAAATAAAGATATAGTTAACATGTATTTATGAATATCATTTCTATGTTGTGCCCGTCACGGGTATTTGTTACGGTTCTATAGAAGCTACTAAATTTAAGATTTCTCACCATATTTTAAACAACTTGTATGCTTTTATTCCCAATGTTTTGCTTGAAATATATTTCAACATTAATTCAATATAAGATTTTTTCTTGCTTCTCTCAAAATCAACGGCCATGTTGTACTATACCTATATTTATTTTTCTTGTAGTGTATGTCATACTAAATCGGTGTTTGTTCTCATTCAGGTGTTACTGATAAGAATTAGCATTCACGTTGATCACGCGCACGTGGCGTCAATTTAACCGTTCGTCAGAAAACATTCGATAAGTTCCCGAGCTATTCATGAACGCTAGTGTTTACGAACACGTTTAAGAATCAATTTTATGCTTTCAGATTTCAACAAATTTATTATTGCTACTAACATAGTTAGTGATTGTGGATTGGATTTGTGGGAATGAAAGGAAAGCTATGCTACTTGTTTCTTCCAATAAAATACTGATACGATTTTGATGAAAGTAAAGCAATCATGTACAGCACTTAACACAACATATAA
The DNA here is from genome assembly GCA_947037095.2 of Nycteola revayana. Classification (NCBI taxonomy): domain Eukaryota; kingdom Metazoa; phylum Arthropoda; class Insecta; order Lepidoptera; family Nolidae; genus Nycteola; species Nycteola revayana. The sequence goes on along the minus strand of OX344845.2, from coordinate 8,267,684 downwards.
GGCACAGTTTCACGAACAATTGGATCTAATCAGTAGCTAGTTTAAGAATCAATTTTATGCTTTCAGATTTCAACAAATTTATTATTGCTACTAACATAGTTAGTGATTGTGGATTGGATTTGTGGGAATGAAAGGAAAGCTATGCTACTTGTTTCTTCCAATAAAATACTGATACGATTTTGATGAAAGTAAAGCAATCATGTACAGCACTTAACACAACATATAAGGCACAGTTTCACGAACAATTGGATCTAATCAGTAGCTAGTTCTGAGAATCTGCAGTTATATTTCCTATAAAATCTGCAATTCTCGATTAAAATGTTGGAATAAGTACATTAAAGAGCATAAAATAATCCATTTAAACTACTTCTTGTGTGATAAATTGATCCCACTGTTTATAATAAATTTGCAAAATCGGTTCAGTAGAGACCTCACAAACTTTACCCATTTATAATGTTGTAAGTACCTAACTAAAAATGTATCTAATATTTGCTTCGAGTTCTCTGCTAAGTTTAAGAAGCTATCGTACTTAATTATTCAAATAATAATAAACAAAAACGTTTCACGCACGCAAAAACATAGTGTTATACAGGTTTTATATAGCTACCGGTTCTAGATTTCTAGAAAAACTATAAGTATGTTTACGTAACGGCTATATAAACGTTTATTATTATAAGAATGTTAGCTACATAACAATAATGCCAGTGTCGTAGCTAGGTGTTAAAAAACTCGGGGGCAAAAAACTGTGGCCCTAAACTGTTTCAACATGAGGTTTGTTAATAAGGTTTTGGGGCTCTCAGGGCTCGGGGGCCCAGTGGCACTACCCCGCCCAACCCTTCGTTAGCTACGCTAGTAATAACGCTATGTAATTTTGTAAGCTGATTTTACTTAGGTGGCTATATATTCAGTAGGTACAGTTAACAAACGAGATAGGTTTACACCGTCAGTATCAAATAATGTAAATAAATATGTTTATTTCACTACGACTGTCGGTAATTATTTATGGGCGAAGAGTTCGCTTCTACCTTTATAAACATACACACATACACACAATATAACGTATATTTCAATAAATAATCATCTCATAAACGTGTACATATAAATTTAAAGTGCGTTTCACAGGGTGTAAACCTATTTCCTTTGTTGACTGTATCTATATATAGACTGTTCAGTAGTTACTACAACTAAGACAAATTAATCTGTCTGGGTTTATTAAAAAAAAACTTAGCAATTAGGTATAATTAAATCGAGATTACTTACTGGAACGAATAGTATCAGACTTGGATTGGTACGTATTGTAAGCGGAAAATTAATTGTAGGTAGATACATATCCTGTTTGCTAGTAATATGTACTGGACAAGTTATGATCTTATCGTTTCAAGTGGTCTGGTCATTATCTTGTATTTCTAAGATGCTGTTGAAGATAACTGATTTGTTAACTCAACCAATCAAACATTGATATCCACGTAGGTGGCAATTTATGCAACAAGCAAACCTGTGTCACTAGCGTGAACCAATAAGTAAATTGATTTAATAAAACGAAATAAATAAATAAATTTTATTCAGCACTTAGGTATTTACATACACTTGTACTTGTCAAGCAGCAACAGCGTTCAATGCTGACTATAGAAAAGTGGCAAAATCTTGCAAAAAGACAAATTTCACGCTAACATTTTCAGTATTAGACAGCATCCACAAACATCTACATGGATTACAAACTAAAGCAAGGACATAACATACACAATAATTAGTCAACTACAATTTAGAATTAGAAAAAGTGTTCAAAAACACTATTTATAGTAAATTATTTTTGAAAGCCTGTAATTTGTTGAAAATATCGACTTGGGAACATACACTTCATATATTGTATTCATTACACATTCTTATGATTGGATTATTTTAATAACCACGTAGGTAGCTATGCTTTTAACGCAATAAAACATTGGCTTGATAGCTTAACATGAGAATTCCCAAGCATAAATCATTACGGTTTGCGCCGTCGCCGACTAATTGTTTACGTAAGCTGGTGACCCCAATATGAAGTTCCCACTTAGCTCCATAAAAACGGTTAATCTAAAAACTGGCACACTGATCCATATCGGCCAATAAACGTAAAGCGTATAAACTGCTGCTGGTACTTCAAGAGTATAGTTTATTTGCACCAATTCCCCCAAGAGCCCGCATAGTTGTAAATGCTATAGCAACAGATAATGAAAAACGAATGAGATTAAATCAATGATAGGGTTCAGCTATTACTGGAAATCATGCTGATGTAGTTACTGGTATCCCAACACTGGTTAACTCTTGCCATGTGGCTCTAGGAAGATGTAAGACTCAGGTACCCCGCCGCTGCGGCTGGAAGGGTGTTTCATGCATTTCACCCTGAAAATAAAAAGGCTTCAGGAGCCTAATCAAGAAATGATGTTACTATGACTTTGATAAAAGTGTCTTCGCTACTCCGCGAATACTATGCATGCAAAATATATTTTAAATATGTCTGCATGTTAAGTTCAAGTAGCCTTAATAATACAGTAACCATAATATAGGAAATGTGTTACAAAAAGCCTACAGTAATGAAGACATCTTTATCGAAGTCATAGTCATATCATTACGTGATTATCCTCCACGGTAATTTAACGTATGCTTCCACTTTGCATTTAACAATGTTTATGGTAAACCTCGAAAACTTCGAAACCTGCAAAATATCGAGATGAATGTATGTACACAATAATTTTATATACCTACATATAAACAAAGAGCTCAATAATAAAAATATTAAATTTTACTTTTAGGTAGATATATTCTTCGCTTCATATTATTATTATCTTCCCAAACCAAAGAATTAAACAAGACCTTCAGGATTAATCATATTTTTTATTGTGTTAATTGATCTGACACACAGAAAACATTTAGGTGCACTTTATTTAACTGCAATATTATCATCTTCATTTTATATATCATCATTTTATTTTATCAACCATCAAAACATTTTCAATTCTTGGCGGGTTCGATGAAAATGATTTTCCCTATCTACCTACATATTTTGTTGACGGTTTTAAAATTTGCTCTAAACTTCAAAAAGGTTTCCTTTACGGTATACTTACGTTATTTTTTTATGTAAATACTTATTATTTATTGACAATTAGACTAAGCATTGTTAAGCATCATTGACCTGTAAGAACCATCACATTATTCATTCGGAAAGCCCGATGCATTTGTCTGGCTTTTTGTAACAGTTTTCCTTATTGGATTTTTTAATTTACTTTCTGTCTTGTCAATGACTTTGACGTCATTGCAGTTGATTTTTAGTACGAAATAAATATATGTTTATATTGTCTCATAGTTAATGTTTAATACATCAAATAACACGGTTAACATTGTATTGTCTGCCTTTACTACACAATTATCTACTATTATATACCTTTGTATGGTAGAAGATACTGAAGGTACTTACTACTTAATTACAATTTATCTTTTTTCATTCTAGTACCTATATACTTACTGATAAACATTGTTATAGGTTTTTAAGTAGGTAGGTAACAACTAATAGCAAATTAATGCAAAGCCACACAAATTAATATTGGTCATGGAAGGAATCGTCTGAATTCGCAAAACTGTTGAGATACGACGATAATTATTATTATGCAATTGAGAAATCTCACGGATGCATTTCGATTATTTCTAAAGAAGTGAGTTTGATTATATTACAATATCACTTAGGTAATTGTTTTACAATAATAATCTATAATATAAAAATGAATCGCAAAATGTGTTGCTAAGCGCATAACTCAACAACGCCTGGACCAATTTGGCCAATTCTTTTTTTTTAATGTTCGTGGAAGTTCAAGGATGGTTTTTACGGCGAGAAAAATTCGAATAATTGCCTGAAAACCCCTTAAAACAGCCTTTTTCTTTTTCTCATACAAACGTTTTCTAACTTAAATGTAGAGTCAATTTGAGCTTTATTTTGTTAATTAAAAACTTGAATTTTTTTGCCAAGATTTTTTAGGGTAGGGGTAGTGTAGGGTAGGGGTAGTGTAGGGTAGGGGTAGTGTAGGGTAGGGGTAGTGTGAGGTAGGGGTAGTGTAGGGGTAGGAGTACCGCATAAACGAAGTCTCTACGGCCCAGTTTATTTTATACAAATGTTTAGGTCTTTTATGTATCGATTGAGGCAGTACGAAGTCTGCCGGGTCAGCTAGTACATAATAAATGTATATATGAAACAAAAAGAGATTAACAATAAAGACAAACAATAATGAATCAAGGCGCGGCGTTACTATGTTTGTACAAACGAAATTTACGTAACTCGGTTAAAGTTTAGTAAAAATGAGAGAAAGGAATGGGAACCTATTCTTCTTTCTCTAAAAAACCATACCATATTTCTAAATTTATTCTATTACTAAACTTAAAAACAAGTACAATGTATAAAACAATAAATATAAATAATAATATAACACCGTCGTAACTAGCACAGACCTACTGACCCAAACCACCCAAACTAACCTACAATGCTAAAAACGGACGAGTAATTTCGACACACGTATTGCGGATATCGCTATTCACTTCACATTGCTGAAATGAGATTAACTATGCTATGCTCATACAATTAATGTTGTTTTTTAAATTATTTGATAGCACCTAACGGTTTAACAATTTTTCACGAATTGAGTAAGAATTAGTTTTAACTTCGACTATCTTTATTAGTTAAGAATCACTTATTTTGTACAGTCGAACAAGATATATCTTCGGTATCAATTAATCTAAATAAATATATTAATGACAGTACGATAGCCGCTAATTCTTTATAGGTGAAAAGTTAGCTGCTAGCGGTGTACTAATAGGTACGCATATCTTAAAGTGAATCTGCCTTGTCGGCTGTATGGTTTCCATACAAAGTCCCTGCACTCAGTTGCAGATTCATATTCAATACCTAAATAGTGATTAATACTGCTACATAATATAACAGCTAACAAAGGTAGTAGAGGTTATCTATTCTAAAATAGTAACTCCTTCAATAGCACTTGTAATACTAACCAAAGGCTTTGAAGGTTGACGGGCTGTTTTTACAAGCTTCTCTAACACAACTTTGTAATTAACGAATATAAAATATTAGCTGTGACGTCATCATATAATCCATTTCCAAACGTCAGTTCGTACGTTCACAAAATTAAATGTAACGTATTTTGGCTAACTTTATAACTTCCGCGAGTCTTTGTTTCAAATATAAACTGATTGTTAGCTACAATAAACGTCTTACAATTATTTCGCGGGAAACTTCTTTGTTGTAATGTTAGTAAAATATTGGACAAAGAAACTAAAATCTTTTGTTCAAATTATATGAGAATGATTCACATACTTTTGGATTAGGTATTATAATATAATTTCAGTATATTGTTTAGGTATAATTTATAGCAATTTCAATAGATTACTATAATATATCACTATAATAAGTATTTTAGAGTAATAAAAGCTCTACCTTTATAAAGATATCGATCTTCAGCGTTTGATCTTGGGTTAACTCTATGTCATAATAAAATTCAAAATTGTATCTTCATTAAAGAATTTAAATAATATTTAAGAGTAGCACTAACACCATGTTTCACTTTAGTATCAAAATCATAATCTGCACTTATTTTAAACTAATGAATAAAACTGTGATAACATAATTATAATCGATCTTAGAATTATAATATATAGTTGATCTTATATACCTACTTATTCTCCTATACACTATAGGACTTATTGTTTTCCTCTACAAGGATAATGTACAGTAGGATATCAGTATTAAATTTCAAGTAAGAGTTACCTTACTTGTAATTTAATATCATTGGCATGCCATGGCGTTATTTTTGCAGTTTAATAATGATTGATATCAACAAAGCCCATGATATTATACATTTTGCATAAGAAGATGTCTTAGCATAGGATTAAACACACAAATATTTCTTTTTATAACAACCAGCTTTATGAAAATTGTGTTCATATTTCAAAATACAAAATAAATTGTTGAACTGAATACTCTAAAATTTTAGTAGTGATTAACCAGTTGTTGGTTGTAATAGTCTTACATATAACTTTTATTTGACAAAAAAATATTAACGTAAGTTAAACATGCGAAAAGTCTATAAAGTTATAAAAATCTTCATAAAAAGTCTATGGTATGTCCACAGCACAGATTAAATTATGCTCCAAAATAATGCGACAACAACCACCTCTAGACGTTATTGAAAAAAACCTCACTAGCATTGAATTCATTAATCACTGAATTTATGTTATTACGTTGTGTCCTTTTTTGTATGAAACTCAGAAGCAAAAACGTGAACACACAAACAAAATATTCTTGACGCGCTACTCTTATATAATTAAAATTCAAAGGCGCCTATGTATGCACATAATAAGTGATCCGGTTAACTGAAACTTGTTCTCTCTACCGCCTCACAAATTTATTAAAAAAATAGCTTCAACAGCTCGGTTTCACGTGTCACGGGCTCCGTGGGAACTTCAAAATTAAATATTGCTTATGCTACTCCTGGATAACATAACTCTAATGGTGAGAGATTTTTTTAAATAGTATTTGTAGTTCGGAGCCTATTCAATGCAAATAAACAAATAATCAAACCTTGCCAAGTAGTATTAAATTAAGATTTAGAATAGTATTTTATAAGTTAGTTTTATTTTAAATAAGCTACTTTTAGTTGTATATTATGTATTTTAAATTCAGGAAATAAAAAAGAAACATAATTGAAAAAAGAAAACAAATCTGTTTTTTTTATAATATTAGTATAATAAATAAGTATTTAAAACCAAACTGATTGTATGTACATATTTTATATCAATCCTGCTATTCACCTTGACCACGTACATTGATAAGAAGACCACGTCACATAAATTAACAAATTTAGAGCAATTATTATTTATTTATTTAATGATAATGTATTCATAGCACATTATTTCCGAACTTGGATAAGATGCTCAATTGGTACATTCCTTAGGAAGTAAGGTAGTAGTATGATTAAATAAATATGCGTAGGTTATTTAACCTTACTCAATTAACTAAAGTTACGAGACTTTAGCATTATTATGCCAGTACCGATTTTCAACTCTCAATAAAAAAAAGAAATCTCGGTCGTGGATTCGATCCCCAATCCGACAAGAATTCTTTGTGGATCTGAAATGTCTTTTCAGGTCCGGTAGGTTGAGCAATTCCCTCCTCATAAAAGTAATTGTCCCGCGTGAAAATCGGTCTAAGAAGCACTTTTAAACTTTGATAAAAATGTCTTGTACTGTACTATAACGTATTTCCTATGTTATTGAAACTTCATAAACTGAATAAATTGCGTCACATTTAATTATTTTTTTTACTTTATTTAGCAAAGACATTACGTGATTAGCCATTTACTACTGAGCTCCATATTTAAGCACACTAAGAAAACCTTTTACGTTAAGTCCTAGTAATTCAACCGGTGAATTATAAACTAGCTTTGCACATACACTGTTTGAATAATTCCTTCACTAGTGTTGTTGCTGGGAACCGTCGTAAAGGCAGTTGAAACATGTTACTTAGTAGAGCCACAGTAGAGCTAGGAATACTAATGCTGAGAACACGAATATTACAGTCTTCTCAAAATGAACAGCGTGGAACTTTGAAGAGTTTTAGAACGGATTTACTTAAACTTATAGATCTTACATGGAATACATTAAAAAAATAAAAAAAATAAAAAATAAAAAAAGTTTTTATTTACGTAAACCTATTACAGGCATTTGCAAATAGTCAAAACATATTTGGCTCATTAATATAATATATTTAATTTATTAATTTAGTTTAATTATTATAGTTATAATAATAATAATAAATAGTTTGTATTAGATTTTTTATAGCTTTAGCGTAAAAGCTGTCAGGTATGAAAATAGAATTTTATTTTTTATCTATAATTTAATAGTCTAAAGTTCTGTCATTTGAGTATGTTATTATTTAGATAGACCATAAGCATATCGTCGGACGCGATTTTATGCTACCACCGGATCCAATACGCCCCAACTGAGAAGATCCGGCGAAACAAACTCAGTGGGGTATTCTACTGCCGGTTTCATCGCGGCCTCATTGAGACGATCCGGCGAAACATACTCAGTTTTTTTTTTTTTTTTACAGAGTACCTACCTACTAATAAAAAAAACAATATACACAGACATAAAAAAATCAATATTGCCTATCGCAGGTAACCAGTAAGTAATTAAAAAATGTTCTAGTTCTATTTGAGATTTTCATTTATGATAAGATCGTAACCTTGTCTAAATAAAAAAGTTTGTTAAAAAAACTCAGTTGGGGACATGCAATCGCACAGAACAATAAATAGAGATAGCGAGAGACCATCTCTCTTTATATTCAGTTAGTCTATTAAGGAACAGTTTAGTGTTTTGAAAAAAATTATCATTATTCTCCAAATGTATCAAATTGTGCAGAATATTTCTATATTTAAAAAATATGATTGTTATAATTTATTCAGGAAAAATATTAATCTGAAAAATTGATGGGCACGTCATATTGTATGTAAAACCTTGTACAGCTATTGATACTTTATTCCAGTGGTTCGATTTAAACTATAACTAATCATTACATATAGGTACAAGCCAGGAAATTTAAAGAAGGACTACAATCGTTACCGTATTATTTCGGCAGTATGGAAATCATGAATAAGTCTTCGTATAAATAAGTGTGTTTGCGTGGATATACTCATATTAAAGGTTTTGTGTGTGCCACTACTCTATACTTGATACTTTTATAAACTCAATTATTCAAATGTCAATCAACTGACCGTAAAATGAGAGCAGCTAAATAAAGTACCGACGTAGTTTGATAAAAAACAAGATATTTAGTGCACGTTTAACTTCGGAAAAGAGTAATTTGATCTATATTGCAATTCAGGTTTGAGTTCGATTTACAGATTTTTAATCATTCGATTTTATAACTTATGATGAGTCAAATGGGATCAATGCACTTTCATCCTATGATGTGTGGCATACATTTTTTAAACTTACGCTCAGGTATAGGCCACTTTCTGGCATGTTTTTTTTTAATGGTTTTGTTTTTAAATATATTTAATTCTTTTAATTTCGTATTGAAAAATATGGTTAAATCCTATATCTACATGAAAAACTACCACGAGCAAAACCACTTTATTTCCGTTCTGATTGACTTTCAATCAGAAATAAATAAGTCTATACTAAAATTATAACGAAGAAAGATTTGTATTTTTGTACGTATGTTTGTTGCGAATAAACTCAAAAACTACTGGATGGATTTCGATAATTCTTTCACCATTAGAAAGCTACATTATCCAGGAGTAACATAGGCCATATTATATCATGAAATTCTTACATGAACGGGAGCTACTAACCACGCGCGGCAAGCTATTAGTATATAATTTATAAGATCAACTCAACAAAAACTAGAGTAATTTACTGATAGCATCATCCGTAACAACACCCGCATTTTTAAACGAACGATACGAAATATGTCAGTGAATATACCATCCACAGAACGGTGTCACGGCCAGACCTTCAGCTAACTCGGAACGCATGTACAGAGTCAGATAGACGTATATTTTATTCACATTGCACAAGACGAGGTGAGCCGCCATTTTACATGCACCGATCTTTCAGGTCAACGTATAAGTAGGTATCTGCCTTCTTTTTTTTATAATGAATCCATTGCACGAAATAAAAACATTGCATATGCTCTCGACATTTTCGAGAATAATATGAAATGTTACGGCTTGGGTCTTAAAGATAAAACGCCTACTAATTGAGATATTAAACCAATATGCTACTTTACTTACCGACTTCGATTTGCCTATTTGTTTCAACATAAAACAAAAAAAGGTTTTTTTTATCAAAAACAAAATAAGTTGCTTTTGGAAGTAGGTAATCTACCTACATAACTAGAGGTGATATCTAGGCGAATCTATTCTGTGTCGCAAGCATGCATTATACGACAAAAAATGACAATGAAAATCTTCTCAAAATAATATTAAATTCTAACATGAGGCACTTAAGTAGTGATGATTGAAAATAGTAAGTACATATACATATATTTTATATGTATTCTATAACCTTTTGAGCTAATCTTGGGATTCTAATCCCCATAAACGCAATAGGTTTGTCGTATTTTAGTTCAGAAGACCATTGTTTCTATTTAAACTAATAAAACCGCTCTTTTAGCACAATATGCAGCAATTGTTTTCCAAGTATGTATTGCTCAAGTATATTTCCAATTGTTACAGGTACAGATGTGTGCCCCATGAAATCGGTGCTGAGGCGCATTGGTCAGCAGTTATTCACCGCGCTCAGTACTAAAGGACTGGCGGTACTCGTCAACCATGGAATTGCTGATGAAAAGGTGAGCTAGTACATCAAAGTAAATCTCCTTGTATAATATGTACATAATTATATTGTGTAGTAGCAATAACAACGATGACGAAGATGGTATTAACCATATTTATTGTTTTTTTATACTTAAATAACCAACGGACTTATTCATAGTTTTATCATAAAATAATTTTGGATCCAAAATAATTTTTGGATACCTATATCCAAAAAATAATTTTCGTTGTTTTTCTATTGAAAAAAAATAAAAATAAAAAGGTAGGCCTTTTGTCATCTGACGTTCTGTTCATCTGACGAATGAATTCGTTCCTACTAATCCAAAGTTTTCATTAAGTTAGGAGAGCAGTCACTCGCTTGATAGTATTATTGGTCGTGACCATTATGACCATACGCATAGGTACCTACTTGAGATGTATTAATTGAAATTTATCACACATGATAAGCACAAGCACGTTATGATACACAATTCTCTAGATTTATCATCGGGGAGAATTGTATACCACCCCCATAGACCCGCATTGTGACTGATTAATTATTTATTTTGTAGCATAAAAATAAATACAAATTTCAAATTAGAGAAGTTTATGTAACTTTATCTTTACTCTCACAATATTATGATGGCACATGATTACTTACAGTAATAATAATAATATAACGTTTATTTCAAGTAACACAAGACTCATATTTGTTAGTAAAACTTAACCTATATTAGTATGACAATATGATTCGATTTGACATTAAATAATTATTTTTCCACCCTAATTACAACATTCCGTAAGAAATAGCACTGACAGCACAGCAGTGGTTCATGTACGCACAGTCTATTCTGCTTCCTATCATTGCTATAATACTGTTAGAACTTCCTCGCACTCTGCTCATCAGAGATGCACACCTTTTGCGCATTGTAGTATAAAAACAGTCTACTCTCGCTTGAGCGAACATCCCCGACGCGCTACAAAAGCGAGGCAGCCCCAACAGCACCCTAAAAGCATTAGTGTATTGGATACGGAGGGAGTTATAAGAGTTTTGCGTATATTTAACCCAAATGTTGCACGTATAAAATTATGTACAATGCTCTGAATAGGGTGAATACTGAATAGGGTAATAAAGATTATTTACTATAGGACTTATTTGACCCAATGTTCTAAAAATTATTTCGTTTGACATTTACATTCTATGATAAATTCGATGAATAGTAGATATCAGAAGTTGGCAACCTTCGACTGTTATCTACCCACCCATTTAGTTTTGTTTAGATTTGAAAATCATGAATGCTTATCTCTTAACTTATCATAACAAGTTGACATTTAGATTTGATCAAGGCTGCACCAAGAAAGGCCTTTTGAGTAAATATCGAAGCTAAACTGACACTTACAGTGACAAAATATTTTGGACCGTAGACATAAACATAAAATTACGTGGCGCATTTTGATGCCGTGTCACAATGCCAAGTCGTGTGTAATGCAATAATTGAGGTGCCTGCCCTAAACCAAAAAAAAACTCGCAACACTTTATCGGCGTTAAATTCGACATGATAAGCAACGTAGGTAGGATCTGTACCATGCCCGGCGACCGACTTTCCGTTTGGAACTTGTATATGTTCTAATTGGCTTGCGAACTTGTATTGCACGATACAGGTTAGTTAGGATGCTATGTGGTAGATGGCGCTGCTCGTCCACTAGTAGTTTGTGTGCGGCTACTGTCGATGTCGCTACAAGCCGAAATGAGTAATACAGGGCTCACATTTTTAAAAATCAATTATCATGGAGTCAGTTTTGCTTGTAGTCAATAAGACAATACGTAACTTCTTTCGCCGTATTAACTCCTACTCATTCAGCATTCAATAGTTTCCCGATACTATGATCATCAGTAACAAGTTATGGAACTAGGTACTCTAAAATGTAATGCGGCTAATCAATTGCGCCCAATTAAAATAAAGTCATAAATTTACCAACCTGTTATGTAGAATATAGATAACGAAAACTATTTTATTTATAAACAATTAATTATTACTGTTATATGCTACTGCTAGACTAAATTCTTACGTATTTTATACATTTATTAATCTTTGGTATAGGATTTAAGCGTCAGCCTTATAACGTTATTAATTTCTGTTTCTGCAGCTGAAGGCAGTGTACGCTGACTTGGACAACTTCTGCGCCTTGCCAGAGGGTTGTCAAGCGCAGTACCTCAGGAACCCGATCAGTAACCATGGCTACGTGCGCCCAGGAATGGAGCAGTTTGACACTACCAAGAAGGTAAACTAATTCGCGATGTTTAACTTTCATCTGACATAAGACACGTTTTTCCATTTCACGCCTGACATTGGTAGAATTGAGTTACCTAGCATATTGCCAATACTTAAATAAAAAATATATTCATTTTGGTAATCTTCTCTACGTAACAGGGTATAGAAATCTAGATTTTTAATGATAATAATCAAATGAAGCTCGATGCGGTAAATATTAAATAATGATTAGTTTGAACTTGTAAGACATTTATTTGTTAACTAACGCTATTGTATTGGTTGATAAGAATGGCATTCGGGTTGCGGAAGGGTTTCAAACACAAATCAAAGCGAGCGCGTACGCACATTAGCATTTTTATTGCTCATTCAAGGATCACTTACGTACACACACACATTTGTGTGATAACATATTTTTTATTTATTAGTCACTTAATAATTATGGTGTGTATTTGTACACTCGAGACTTTTGAGGCTACTTAGGTATATAGATGTTGCTTTTTATAGTGCACCATTTTAAAAGTAGGTATCGGAATCACTATATAATGTCCTATCAAATTTAAATGGGATCTTTTTGCATCTTATTGGAATAAATACCAATTTTTTTCGGTCAAGGGTTGAAAAAAAAAAAATTCTTCTTCAGCCCTTGATCGAAAAAATTACAGCGATTGTTTGTCTAGTATGGTTTTTCGGGGAGATTATTTAATTTTTTATAAATGCACAAAAGTCTTGACTCGAATCTCTTTTAAATACCTTAATATAAATACCTTTATTTTTCAAGCCAACCTGATGTAGGCCTCAGGCTATTGAAAGAACCAATAGCGAATGAACCTAGATCGATTCCAAGATTTAAATTGAAAAGCAATCTTGCACATTAATGCAAATACCAACTCTTCTATTTTGTATTCTAATAAGATTTATTATACATTCCAGGAGTTACGGCACTCGTTCAACATCACGTCGCTATCGGCCGCCACGATGCCAGCTCAGGAGGAGGTGCCCGAGTTCACCAAGCATACCGTGCCTCTTGCGCAAGACCTCACCAATTTGTCGCGAGTCGTGCTGCAAGCTATTGCTTACGCTATGGGTAAAGATTCATTTACTTGTTTCTTTTTTTCTTTATAAGTCTACCGATTGCAATATAATAATAAATGTTTGTTTTATTGATTTCGGTATGTTTGTGAAGCAGTAAAAGTAAATTAACTCGACACGTTCTTCTACTTCTAATTCTTTCCATAACTAACTAAACATATTGAAAATATTCAGTACTAGTCAATAAATCGAAATAAATAACGTAGTTATGATATATTAATGTAAGTTAGGTACATACTTACGTTAATAATAATTAAATGTTAACTGCAAAAATTAAATATAAGACAAATTGTAGAAATTTACTACGCTAATATGTAAAGGAGTACCTTTACATATTTAGTGAAGAAAAAAAATGCAATAAATAAAATTGCAGTAAATAACTAGTAATAACATTTAAGAATATATTTGACAACAAAAAACTTATGTCTTTGTATAAAATTAAAAGAAATCCATAACAGATGAGTTTTCACGTCTCCGTGTCTCATATTCCAGGCGTGCCACCCATGGCCCTCCTAGCGTGCCACTCCGGTATGCTGCAACCCGAGGGCCACAACCCTTCAACGATGCGTCTGCTGTACTACCCCCCCGTACCCCCTGAAGACGAGGGCCCCTGTTGTCAGTCTGATGCGGTACATTACACGCGTTGTGGAGCCCACGCTGATTACGGCACTTTCACTCTTCTGACCCAGGACTCTGAAGGCGGACTTGAGGTAGGAACTACCTGTTGATTGAATGGATTGTATTGTATGACCAATACATTACCTGTTTAGATTGTATGGATTGTATTGTATGACCAAGATCTATTTCACTCGAAATCTCAGGGAAATAGATATTCTAAAAGTGTAATAAGTTTTATGCACATAATTAGAGCAGGTAGAAATGGTAATATGGTAAGGTCTACATATTTACCTACTTCACTCGTTTCATGAACTTTGACAACATTGTTATTTTAACTTTAATTAAAGCTATTTAATAATATAATGCTCGTCGTCGGGGCATATTATTAGTAGGTATATCAATATCATGGTCTAACTTGTCAAGTGGTGAGAGGGATACTGAAAGAAAAATTTGTTACCTTTCCTCTAGATTTCTTTTCATATTTTTGATGAATGTCAACTTATATTTTTGACTATGATATTTTATGTTATGAACTGTATAGTTACTAAATTAAGTGTAATTTCATTTAATGAGAGTCGTAATACCATTCTTCGTGAGATAAAACTTAAAAAAACTCTATTATTAAGGGTCTGTTTAAATAAAAACTACTACATAATTGTAAAGTCCGCATAACGTCCTGCTGTAATGGACGTTCCATGATCCTTCCTTGAAGGGGGTTATATAACTGGTAAAATCTACTAAGTAGAATTTAATTGATTCCAGGTGAAACTGAATGGTAGCGACAAGTGGCAGAAGGTGGGCCACCTTCCCGGCGCCATCCTCGTTCAATCTGGAGAGTTCCTCGCTTCGTGGTCTGCTAACGCCCTTCCAGCGCTGGTTAGTTTTGTCAGATTTTATTAAAATCTAGAAAAACCTAACATTTTTGCATGTTATATAAAATATTAAGACTTGCGTCTGTTATATTTTAGACGTGAATGCATAAGATGTAGTCACGTGACCACTTTTTAAGATGGTTGAACCATCAAGAGCAAACAAACATTTTGTCCCTACCCTATTCTGCCTCCTTTAGTTGAGAGTCCAGGGCCGGATTTAAGGGAGGGCACTCAGGGCAGCTGCCCGGGGCCTCACAATAGAAGGGCCCCCACAATAGAGATTTAAAATCTTTCAAATTCTAACGAATAAACTCTACAGCTTTACTATTATTTATTGTTTCGCCGTTTTAGAATCATGAGTAGCGTAATAGTCCTTTAATATTGTAATAACGGTTATTCATCTATTTCACTAAAATAAGACAATCAGTAAAATATCAGAATTCGAATCGTTCTGAGGGAAACTAATTTGTGGACCAAGGGGGCTCTTCTTCCTTGTTGCCCCGGGGCCTCCGGACTTCCAAATCCGGCCCTGTGAGAGTCAGTTGCTACTGCCATGTCGATAACATAAAAAGAATACGTACCTACCATGGAAGCAATAAAGATTTGAATTTGAATATGTTCACAACATGGAACAATGAATAAGTATAGTACACCTCATGTATAAAAAGAAACCGTCTATGTTCCTAACGTCTTGCCGCATTTCCCACAGATGCACCGCGTCGTAGTGCCCACGGGCGCGTACGCTCGTGCCCGCGGACGACACTGCGTGGCGTTCTTCTGTCACCCGGACGACGGCGCTGTTCTCCCCGCGCCCCCCCTGCGCGTGACCGCCGCCCCCCCGGCCCCCGTGTTCGCCCCGCACGCTCACCTCACGCTGCACAACCGCCTGCTCAACGCCGCCCACCACCTTCAGAAACGCTTCCGCGAGACGTACGCGTGACTAGCACACGGCGGTGAACACAAGGGCGAGTTACTACCCACTAAGGAACAACTCGCGCGCCGCCACACCGCTCCTTGACTCTTCTCTACGCGCTCGAAGCCAATAGCCTTATAAAAAGTCTAAAAAGTAAAATATATCTACTACCGAAACTGCTCAAGGCCATATATCACCTGCAGAAACTTCTGTGAGACTTTTGCAATAGCCCATCCCTTTTGCTAGGGCATTCGTGTCTTAAGAACAGTCACTGCCAAGACACCATTAAAATATCTTGAGTCTTTTTTTTTCATGCTCAAGACAATATCGTCCTGCATACGAATTGAGAAAATATAAAGTGAGCGTGGTATATAAAGTCTCTCTGCTTCGAATAATGAAATTATGGATACATATTTGATAATGGAAAAGACAAACCTGTAATTTCATTAGTCGATAGCTATGAGAAGACATGAGACTTTCTGCTATAGAACTCGCTTGGCTTAAATGTCCACGATTATTAACTACTTAATTATAAAAAAAAACAAAGCCAGTCATAAAAGTGTTCTTCCAGGTTTTTTTTTGAGACTGGTTAACTAACATAAATTTTTCGAATTACCTACTTATAGCAAAATTTGTATTATTGTATCTAGTATTAAAAATCGTGGCAAAGTACGATTAGTGGTACGTAAATTACTATACGAGAGCCATTACAAACGTGCGAACTATGTCATAAATCATTTTTATCTGACCTCTCGCTCACACTTATAGGCATATCGGAACTCTCGCTCGCACTTCTATTGTTGTGTATAACAATAAAAAGGGATTTATCGATAGTCAATAGCCGGTAATGAGGGAAAGGTTAAGGAAATATAAGTATTTCCTTAACCTTTTAGTGCAAAATATTATTAAATAATTAACGACCGCGGCGTCCTAGCTACCTGCGTCCGAGCGGCATCCCTTTATCGATAACGAGTGACGCGGCATTGTCACATACCTAACACGTACCTAATGATTTATGACTCAGTTCGCACGTTTGTAATGGCTCTAGTATAACATATATGTCAATTTGTATTGTTAGGGCATGTTGATCTTAGCTTCCGATTCATCTATAAAAAAAATCTATAAAAAAACATCTATGAAAAAAACATCTATTACAATACTAACAAAAAATGGACTTTATCGTAGATCCAAATCAATCTTAGTACTTATACTTAATTTGAGTACATTACCTAAAGTAATTATGCAGATATTTGTTGCAAGGTGGCTTAGGTGGTTTATAATGTTCCTTTCCTGTAATCACAATATGTAGGTCACCTACTATTAAACTTAGGTCAACCTTGATTGAAATTACAAGACATTTACCTATACTCAGTGGAATATTTTTATAGTGCTGTTACCCTTTGGGTAGGCACTAAGTACTAGCAAAAATACATATCGATATAAAAATATTACTTAAATTACATACTTAATGTGAATCAATACTAACCTACTTACTTAATTAGTTAAGATAAAAATTTGTTGAAAAACTATTTCATATAATCCGGTTTACAGAATACGCATGCAGTGCACATTTTTTTTATTTGCTTTTTTTATTGTATTAAATAATCTACGAGAATAGACTGATTGGCTGTTAACTAAAATGCCTTTACACAAAACATCTAACCGTAATAAAAAGTGGGCGTGTTGTTTGTATTAACAAGACCTGAAGGATCTTGTTTTTACTAAGACTTATTGTATCCATTCCTGATAATCATGCGTTTATCATTAAATTGTGTTTTCATCCCATTATTAGCGTTAATGTTTATACTTGCCTCTTTTTTAAATCATCACCTAAATATAAAGAGTGTTTACTTAGAAGTATAAAAGCTTTAAGGAACTTTTTTATTAAAAAAACCAACAGAAAAGGTCGTATCAATTTAAAAAGACACAGCAATAAAACATGGTGTCTCAGTGGTATATATTGTAACAGATCATATGCATTACAACCATAGATCAATTCATAACGACCGCGACATTAAAAAAATACCATAAAACTTTTATAAGATTAAGGAAACATCTTATTTGAGTACTTTGTTTATTTTTAAATTAATTTTATTAGCGATTAGCGACGTGTAGTCAAATACTTTATAGTATTCTGCTTTATTATATCGTGTTCTAACTATATTATTATAGTAAATTTTATTGTTTTGTCTATTTATTTTACTTATACTTACACTGTCCATTTTCACGACTACTTATTGCATTTTATTAAGTAAATCGTGTGATAACTTTGTAGCTCAATTTTATTACTGTACTTAAGTATACGAAAAGCTTGTGTTCGACCGTCGAAAAATAAAGAATTACTTAAATATTTTTGTGATTAGATTTTAACGGATAATTAGTACTTAAAGATCCCAGTTACGTGATTTAACGTTACGTTAACGGATTAAGTATTCTGAGACGGTATTAATGTTATACATGTTTACAAAGTTTGTGTGTTGTCCCGATTGTATTTTTGAAAAATTGAAGCTTTTGCATTTATTCTGGTATTGTCGATGTTTGAAATCGATATTTTTAATGGTACCTACTCAATTCACAAAATCATAGACAAAAGTGTACCTTAATTACAATTGGTATTAGAAAATTAAATTTGGTTAAATCTTTGCACGTTTAATACTTTTAGAATAGACTATCGACGATGGTCAATTTCTTTACTATAACTGCAAAATCAAGCAATTTCAACATCTCTAAAGAAGTGTGCTTCTTACGGAAGTAGAGTTTCTAAAAGTACGTACCATTGTTAATAGCTTATACTAAGAGTATGTGTGTGCTATGTGATCTTTATAGGTATTTTAACAATTATATTTTGGAGTAGGTACTTAGTAAAATAATATTTGACAATGTAAAATTAAGAGGATCGACAATTAATGAGATTGTTTTTACGCCGTGTTTTGTAATGCTAGACCAACATGCATTATCTTTGTTTACGCAAATGTTTTTGTCTGAAATTTTGATTGACATAAGACAACTTAAGAAATATTTAAATAAACTACTGAATAAAGGTATGATTTGTTTTATTTTAACTAACTTTAATATGATTTATGTCTCGAAATACTATTTATGTATATATTTTTGTATGTGCTTATCTTCGGTCCAAGTAAATTATATAGCACTATCAGGTAGATGCTGGGACACAGTTTGGCTGTGCACTCAACCTCGTCCACCATCTATCAAACAAGGAGTACCTAGGTAGTTAAAGAACATTCTTCTGCGTGTAGCATGATAGACTATAATAGTAGGCGACCTGGTACCAATTTTTGGGTATAAACTTTTCCGTAAAGTAGGTAATCTAAAATTTAAAACAAATTTGGGTATGTATTTGAGGCAAGCTAAAAACTTGTCACATAACTGGAGAGTTGGGATATAATAGGAGTATTATACCCCAACACGGAACTGCAGAACTGGCTGATGTGTAGCTAGTAAAATAGGTGCCACTCTTGGACTATAATTAATTTCACATAGAAGTGATATAGTGTCAAGTGTCATAGTATATTATAGTAAAGTGATATAATAATCTAGCTTCCCGCTTCCCGCATCACTAACTCCCGTTACCATGGGAACTTCTTAATTTAATATAGCTTATGTGAAAACAGTGAAAGAATTTTTTAAATCGGTCTAGTTCCTGAAATTAGCGCGTTCAAGCAAACAAACCCTTTTTTTAATATAATATTTACTTTATTTACTTTGGCAGTCAAGGAGAGTACAATAATTAAAAAACACAATTACCTATATTCTTTCGCTGGGCTGTTTTTATACTATTTAACGGATACATATAGTACCGATAATTTAATAAAATATTTTTGCATGTAGGCGAAGTTAAAGTCAGTCAGTCAGTCAGTAATTATTTTTATTTTCGAGTCCCTCACTCTCCCGCATTTATTCAGTGAAATACTTAAGAGTTGTAACTCTAAAACTTAAGAGCTTAGGGACATAACCTTTGGCAATGTAGAATATTCATTTGATTAATGTGTGATAAAAGTTTGTTCATAATAAATGACTTTGATACGATTATAGCGGCTGAAAACGCAAACTGTACTCCCGTTCCCGTAGGAACGTCTTAATTAAATATATGCCATATTATAATAGCCTTTCTTGATAAATGGGCTATATATCACTGAAATATTTTCATTCAGATTCTGACCAGTAGTTCCTGATATAAGCGCAATCATGCAAACAAACAAACTCCTAAGCGTTATATAATATATTAGTAGGTATAGATAGGTAGATATAGTTTTCTATAAAAGATAGAAATTTACTCGCTACCTACTAACGTCACTTACTCATAATATTATGACTATTTTGATTTCGTCGCGGTGTGGCCGCGGCGTAATGTTATGGCTATTTTAGAATTTTTATTTTGGCGTAGTTCGCGTGTGGTCGAAGCTACCATGGCGTTTTGGCGGGAAAAATCACAATAGGAGACGCAGACCGCCGCAGCGGTGCAGCCGCGACCTGACACCATTTTTTTTTATAAAAAAAAATAAGTTCATAGTGAGGGCTATGGTAAGTCTTTTTTCTACCTATATATTTTTTACGGAAAATTTCCCAAATTATTGAAACCATTTGAATTATTGAAAACATTAAGAACACATTTGTTTTTTTTAGGTTGATATTTAATCTATTTCTTATTTTTCCTCTTCATAACCGGAATTTATCTATATAAGCAATGAACGCGTAACACTTTATTCACCCGGATCCAACAGGATTACATATTACAGAAGTACCTTTAAGATAAGTTTTCATTAATGTTATTCAGAAACTAACATTTAATTTATATTTTTATTTTAGTGTATCTAGATTTTAAATATTTACACCTTATATACCTAATGTATTGCATGTTTAAGCGACAGATGGCAAGGTATGACAATTTAATGCAATATAGTTCAATGTAAATGTAATAATAATTAGGTAATAGAAGAAAAATAAGTGAACCTAATGCAATTCGCGTGACGAACTTTGAGTTAAAAATTTGTTAATTTTTGTTTAAGTTTTTATTACAATTAATAACGAAAAAAACATACCTAACCAAAGGGCACCGAAAAGATATCGCTCTATCTTCATTAAAGACAAGACTAATAAATTAACTAATAGGAGAAGATAGTACAAGATGAGAAGTGGCGGCCTTAGGGGGTGGCGAACAGGGCAACCGCCCGGGGCCTCGCTCTTGCAGGGGCCTCGCGCAACAACCCAAGCAATTTTTTTTCACTATATTTTTATTTATTATAAAAATATAAAAAGTGACGATCGAGAAACCTCTACAAAACATTTATTGACTGAAAGTGACTCTTATCCTGATCCAGCTATAAACATTTCTTCCTCATCATTCCGCCGCCATCATGTAGCTACTACTTGGCCACAAACCGGGGTCATTTTGAGGATTCCGATTTTCCATTTCAAAAGTCATTCGACTTGGGCTCAGTGTTCTTGACTGGATAACGTTAACAGTATTACTTATTACGGTTTTTGTGAAATAAGAGACAATTATGTAGTTAATTCATCATCATCCTCGCTGTTTTAGGAAGATTAAAGAGTTCGAACTTGCATTCAAACAACTAGATAAAAACCAAAATGGAATTAACAAAATATCTCCAATGTACAAAAAACTAAAGACTGATAACTTGAAATTACTTGAAACTTATCTGAATAAAAAAATATAGAGAGGCTATTTTATATATATATTCTTACATGAGGCGTGTATCCCCCGAATAATTTTTAACGTTAGGCTACTATCCTCTATAGTAGTAGCAACTATCCCTTTTTTGAGAGGTCAAATAAAACATGAATTACTCGAAACGAATATTAATTACGTAAACAAAAATGGGCTATTATGAAAGATCAAAGACCTATGTTTCGATATACACCTCGAAATATTAATAATAAGTACATTATTTCAAATGAAACAGCTTTATTGAAAAGTAGGGCAACTATCCGGCTTTTACCCTATTGTTATGTATCGAAATATTTTACTCAACAAAATATTTTTGGCAAAATACTTTTTTAATATTAAACATTACATATTTAAATTATTTCAAACCTATGTTAAGTGCACCCATTTCTTCCTCATCATTCCGCCGCCATCATGTAGCTAAAACAGCGAGGATGATGATGAATTAACTACATAATTGTCTCTTATTTCACAAAAACCGTAATAAGTAATACTGTTAACGTTATCCAGTCAAGAACACTGAGCCCAAGTCGAATGACTTCTGAAATGGAAGATCGGAATCCTCAAAATGACCACAAACCGGGGTCATTTTGAGGATTCCGATCTTCCATTTCAGAAGTCATTCGACTTGGGCTCAGTGTTCTTGACTGGATAACGTTATCCAGTCAAGAACACTGAGCCCAAGTCGAATGACTTCTGAAATGGAAGATCGGAATCCTCAAAATGACCCCGGTTTGGCCACAAACCGGGGTCATTTTGAGGATTCCAATTTTTGATGTAGACCGAACTGCGATTGTTTCAAAAGTTCCAATATGGGTTTAAGTTGATTTATTTCCGGAAATGATAATGGACGGCGTTTCACCGAATATCATTATAATAAGATATTACTTAGTTAACGATGAAAAGCTGGACAGGAGCTGGATGATTTATTCACAAACTAATAATGCCGTTTACTGCTTTCCGTGTCGACTATTCGAGCTAGAAAATACAAAGATTGGATCTAGTGGAGGAGTGTGTGATTGGAAACACACACAAAGATTGTACCTATGTTGAAATGGATAGAGATGGAGATGGAGAGTCAAAGATATGATAATGGTGCCAATATGTGTGGTAAAGAAAGAAGCGCCCAAAAAAGTATTCTTGAAATTAATCCACTTGCATATTTTTTACCTTGTGGGAGTAATAGCTGGAATCTCATCCTAGGAAATGCAGCATCGTCTTGTGTTCAAGCAAAATCTTTTTTTGGTTTGCTACAAAGGTCAATTCAGCGGTGGGCTATTTAAAATGCTCATGTAAAATCGTTATCGCTAAAACCACTTTCTAAAACTTGATGGGAAAGGGCATTGGTGAAGGCCGTTAAATACCAACTAAGCGATATATGTGATGCGTTAAAGGATTTCTCAGTTGGTCAGTGAATGCCATTATAGAAAAGAAAAATAATTACCCATGAATTTGTAGTTTCACTTGACATATGGTATGACATTCTTACAAAGATAAATGTGGCAAAGCGAAACGTGCACGTAGATGTGGCTATACAACACCTAGGTGCATTCACAAATTGGCTCGATAATTATCAAGAAAATGGTTTTCAGTCGTCCCTTGTAACAGCAACAGAAATAGCTGAGGAAAATGATATTGACAGACAGTATAAAGAAGTCAGAATACGACGAAAAAAAGGCATTTTGATTATGAAGGGGAAGATGAAACTCATGAACTGAATGCGGCACTTAAATGTCACGAGAGCATATTTGGTTTCATGTATAATATAAAAAGAAAAGAAATATATATAGAAAAATAAAAGGAAATTAGTGATTATGAACTTTTGAAGCAATGCAAGTATCTATGATAGTAGGAGAATCATGTGATATTGATGAACATGAATTGTACGAAGAACTGAATATGTTCAAATTCAAATTTAATTTATTCCGTAAAAATGGTTACATTTGTTTGGAGTCGTCATATTTTTTCTCCTACCGTCATCCATTTATATGAAGGAAACGACGACATTATCTCAGTGCTGAAAGAGTCCTGAGAATTATTGTCACCACACTTGTTATAGTTGCGTCTGCTGAAAGAAGGTTTTCGAGGCTTAAAATTATTAAAACATATTTGGGGAATTCGATGACACAAGATCGGCTTTCAGTCCTTGCTATTCTTTCAATCGAAAATGACGTAGTTTATTCGGTAGATTATTGTGCTTTAATTAAAGATTTCAGTCTAAGAAAAAGCCGCAAACATCAATTTTAAAATTTATCATCTCTGTATTTGTTGATTTTAAAACTCAAATTTTATTTATTGCCTTATTTATTAACCTTAGCATTTCTCGTTAAACATGACAAATACCTAAATCAAACAACCAGACGTTCTTTCGCGACACACAATTTTCACGATGGACAAAGGGCCTCGCAAAGAGCGCTGCCCGGAGCCTCGCAATGGGTAAGGCCGCCACTGATTAGATGAGTCCCTTAAGCGGGAATCGCTGTAAAATGCATGTATTTCAAGGTAAACTCAAAATAATGGCAATTACTATTAGTATATTAAAATTTATCTAAAATATTTCTTTTTCATTAAAATATTTCTGTTTTTTAAAAAGCTTTAGTAAGCTTTATTACATAGTAGTAATCATCTTGTACACCCATTGGGGTGTAAAAGATGATTACCCATAAGGGTAAGACGATCCCTTAAGTGGAGGTACCACCGATTATGACGTACGCGAGCACCGTATTTGTTCATACCGCGTCTAGCAGTTTATGCCGCTTACAGACTGTTCAAAGTAGATTCACTCGAAGAGCCACCGGGGCATCGTGGTTCATTCGTAATCGCAATTTACATTCTGATATCTAACTGCCTTCCATCAAGCAGTGGATGTCAGAACGCTTCTTCGAATCCGCGGCGCAACACCCAAACCCCAAAGGGTAAAAAAAAACCTAAGTGGAGGTTAGGTTAGTCGCCATAAAAACAATCTTTGTTAATACTTTTGGGTTCAAGAGCCATATTCCTGTTTTAACAAACCCATTCATTCATTGCATTTGTTAGGATTGCAAGTTTAAGCAAGACCGCCAAAAATGTTTGCAAACGGAACTACAACTGAAAAACAGTCGCTGGTTTACCCGAGTTATTATAAAATTGGATACTTAGTTTTGATTTTTTCTCGTCAAAATCGGTGTATCGTTCACGCTGCCTTTACTCTTTGTTAGACAAAGAGTGGTGGTATCTGGAAGAATGCATCACCAGTGAAATCGTATTCGTATTCGTTCTAAATTAGTGGTTTCGGCACAATTGCAAGAGATCATCTTACCCCTAGGAATCAACTGGTTGGTACTACTTTCATGGAGTATAATAATAATTATGGAGGTAGAGTTTTTAATGTAGGGGATATTAAAAACTTTACCACCATAATTATTCTTCTCTATGAAACTTATATGGAAACCAAAATTATTTATGATGTGTATATGTACCTATTCTACATCTGAAAAAAAAAGTTTAAGTACAACTATAATATGATCGCCAATACTTTTAAATCGTTAATCACGATATTTATTAATAGAATAATTATCTTGGGTACGAGTAAGTGGACCCACGCACTGATTGCGTGATTCTCCAAGTTTAACTTCTAGCCAGACTTACACTATCGCCGCTATCTCTTATCATCGTGATTGGTGTCTGATGACGGTACATGAATCTATCAATTATGTATCACGCGATCAACTAAGACGGAATTGCAAATCCTTATTAATTATCCTTATAAATATGTACGGTACTAAACAGCGCCGGTAATAAATTTCTTAACGCAATCTGCAGAAGTTAATTAGTAATCGACTAACTTTGTACCTAGATACATATTTAGATTTCCAAGTCTAATACATACATTCAAAATATAAATACCTACATTAAAAATAAATATGGCAAATATTTATAATTCTGCAAAAAAAACCACAAAAAAACATAATGTACGTACATACATATATAATGTATATAATAATCTATATCTATATACATATAATAAAACTGTAAGTGGTCGATTTCTGTACATTGAAGATTTTTATGAAAAACCGTTACAGGGGGTCGTAATTATAGCAATAGAAGCCAAAACAACCATTTTTAGAATTTTTGTCTGTCTGTCTGTCTGTCTGTCTGTCTTTCTGTCTGTCTGTCTGTCCGGGCTAATCTCCGAATCTACTGGACCGATTTTGATGGAACTTTTTTTATTTGACAGAGTATTACCTGGACTGTAAACTAGGATATAAATAATCACGCCAATTGACTTAGGGGGTAGGCAGGGAATTGAATTTTGATTGCTTTTAACCGATTTTGACAGTTTTTTTTTGTTCGACTGAATTTTACCTGGAGTATAACTAATCACGCCACCTGACTTAGGTAGTAGGCAGAAAATTGAAGTTTGATTGTTTTGAACCGATTTTAGAACTATTTTTTTAATCAAGTGACTGTTATCTGGATTTGAACAAAGGAAACAAATAATCACCTATTTGCTATCATGTTAGTGTTCTGTGGTATTTCAGACCCTTTAATGTTATGGGAAAAGTATAAGACGTATCTTTCTGAAGACTTCCATCATTCTCTGAGGAGCAATTTAAATCAAGAAATTGATCTAAATGACGAAAGAGTAATTAATAGTTCCCTTTGAGTTGAGTTGTCTATTCAGGAGATCCTTTTATCAATTGGAGGTAAATCTTTGAGTGACTTCAGTCTTCCTTCTCCCCAAATGATACCTGATCAACCGCGTGTCTATCGTGAGTATGCTACGGAGATAAACTATAGCTCCTTACCGCTATAGCTGACCTTACCGCTGAAGTAAATGACAATTTACAAAATTTTACACCAGAACAAAGGGAAATATTTCACATCGTCGTCCAAAGCGTACTTAATAATGAAGGGAAGATATTCTTCCCAGATGCTCCAGGTGGTACTGGAAAGACCTACCTAACAAAAGCGATTCTTGCTGAATTCAGGCGACAAGGTAATATAGCTTTGGTTGTAGCATCTTCCGGAATCGCAGCTACACTTCTTCCCAGTGGTAAAACTGCCCACACAATGTTCAAAATCCCAATCAATTTAGATAGCACTGAAACACCAACATGTGCAGTTACAAGAAACTGCGATAAAGCAAAGGTGTTTCAGGATTGCTGTCTTATCGTTTGGGATGAATGCACAATGGCAAATAAAAAAGCTGTTGAAGCCGTGGATAGAACACTGCAGGACATTCGCCGAAACGATAGTCCAATGGGGAATGTGACGGTACTGTTCTCTGGCGATTTCCGGCAAACTCTTCCGGTTGTTACTCGAGGAACCAGAGCCGATGAAATCAATGCGTCATATCTATGGCCTCAAATAAAAAAATTGCGTCTTACAATAAACATGCGAGCACAACTAGGCGGAAATTCTCAGGCACAAGCATTTTCTAATATTCTTTGAGAGAGGTTACTCTTTCTGAAGATGAAGGACAAGTTGTAATTCCCGAAGTTTTAGGCAGAGTTGTGTCGTCCGATGATGAGCTGATAAATTCAGTGTTTGGAGACGTTTCAAGTATTCCGCATCATGATAATTCTTGGTTATGTGAACGCGCCATACTTACACCAAAAAACGAACAAGCTGCTGCATTGCAGGTATTGTTGGAGATGAAGTGGTTTACACGTCCTTTAACAGCGTTGTAAACGAGGAAGATGCTACAAACTACCCAGAAGAGTTTTTGAGCTCTCTAACAGCGAGTGACCATCCTGCACATAAAATCACACTGAGAGTCGGAGTGCCCATAATGCTTTTGAGAAATCTAACTCCACCCAAATTATGCAATGGCACCCGACTTAAAGTAAGTGCTTTGCAGAGAAATTTAATACATGCTGAGATTCTCACTGGATGTGGTGCGGGCGAAACCGTTTTTATACCAAGAATTCCACTCATTCCCAACAATTTCCCGTTCGAATTGAAGCGCACACAGTTTCCTATAAGTCTCTGCTTCGCAATGACCATTAACAAATCCCAAGGTAAAACTCTTAAGGCTGCTGGAGTAGATCTAAGATCTAACTTCTTTTCCCACGGCCAGCTGTATGTTGCATGTTCACGAGTGAGTAGCGCTGAACAATTGTTTGTTTTAGCCCCAACGGGAAAAACTAATAATGTAGTTTATAGAGAAACTCTTTGATTTAAAAACTTATTAATTACTTTTACATACTTCAACGCGAACGAAGTCGCGGGCACCAGCTATATTATAATATTTCTGGCATCTCAACTTCACTATAACTAGGGTAGGAGTAGTAGTAGGATTAGAATGAAATTTATAGTTTATTACCTTGATTAACACATACTTTGCATTCTGGAAAATGAAGGGTTTCATGACAGAAAAACTTAATCCACGCGTGCGAAGCCGCGGGCAGAAGCTAGTATATACCTAATAATCGTATAACTTGCTTAGGCCTAAAACACACACAAGCGACGTGGGGCAGGCGCGGCGCAGGCGTGGGACCGATACGGCGCAGACGCGATTTGAATTATATCAGCAGAGGCGTGGAACAGGCAATAAACGTTCAGATGCGGCATTTTATAGGCTAACATTGGTGTGATAAGATGTCTTCGTCTTCAGAAGACGAAGATGCGCTTGCTTTGCTGCAATTAAATCATGTGTAAAGGTCCAGAAGATATTGGGTACATTAAAATCAATATCATCACGAATTTTTGGGTTGGTAAATACTGAGCATACCGTATCACAAGCGACATGCTCCTTGCGTGACTCACGAGAACCGACTGCTAGCGACGCGGCGCAGGCAACGAACGAAACGGCGTGTCTGCGCCGCGTCGCTTCAGTATAATTCAAAAACGTCACCTGCATACATTTTGTATGAAATCGTTTTGAAGCGGCGCACGCCTGCGCCGCGCCTGTTCCACGCCTGCTGCCTTGCGTCGCTTGTGTGTGTTTTGGGCCTTAGAAGCGTTGTAAATAAGAAGACTGTTTAGTTACCTACTGTTAACTCATTTGGGTTCCCTCTATTTGGCAGAATCTTAATTCTCCGAAATTGGTTTGGCATAACACACTTGGCATAGTTTTTTAGGGCTCCGTAGCCAAATGGCAAAAAACGGAACCCTTATAGATTCGTCATGTCTGTCTGTCCGTCCGTATGTCACAGCCACTTTTTTCCGAAACTATACGATCTATAATGTTGAAATTTGGTAAGTATAAGCCGCGCCAATAAAGAAACGAATCTAAAATGGCGTCCCTGAATGTCACTGACAGATGATAGGGTCAGCAAATAAAAAGAAAGATAGAAAGAAAGTTTGTTTATTGTTTATGTAGGTAAAATACAATTGTTAGTTTTATGTTTTGAAATGTGTAACGTATACAAAAAAATACATAATCTTTCATAAAAATTAGAACTGTTTATTTGCTTACTTTTCTTTAACATTTTTTACCTTAACCACTCGCAAGTAAGTCGTTTTTTTCCGTTAGCTTTCTTTACGGATTTCTTTTTGCATGCAGTACGCGCCGTGTGTGACTAAGACATCAACAGTTTAGAGTGAGAGCGCATGATCGCCGCTGCCATTTTAGATTCGTTTCTTTATTGGCGCAGGTTATAGATATATTTTGTGCACCGCATTAAGATTTTCACACCAAAATAGAAAAAAAACAATAAATTTTAGGGTTCCCCATACATAGAACTGAAACTCATTTTTTTTTTTTCATCGAACCCATTTTTGTGGGTTATCAATGGATAGGTGTAGTTTGACGGTCACCGTAGCCTAGTTGGTAGTGCTCCTGCCTACGAAGCTGGTGGTCCTGGGTTCGAATCCCGGTAAGTGCAAATATTTGTGTGATGAGCACGAATATTTGTTTCTGAGTCATGGATGTTTTCTATGTATTTAAGTATTTATCTATCTATATAAGTATGTATATTGTCGCCTGGTACCCATAGTACAAGCTTTGCTTAGTTTGGGGCTAGGATGATCTGTGTGACATTGACCCTAGATATAGATATAGTTTTTTGTTAATACGTCATAAATCGTAAATATAAAAATTAAAAAGAAACCATTTAATTTCATAAACATACGCTTTTTTATTGGCAATTGGCACTTGAAATTGGTACGGAACCCTTCGTGCGCGAGTCAGACTCGCACTTGGCCGGTTTTTTTCAACCTAATATTTTCAAGGCATAAATTATTTAATATAATTATAGTTAAACCGAGTCTTTGTACGTCCGAATTTACAATGGCATACTAAGATGGTAGGATTTTATTTGGCATATTCCCTTTGCCAGAGATAGCATATCATACCGTTTATTTAGAGCGACGACTAGACTGTTTAGAATAATTTCACTTGGCATATTATGAATATGGCAGATTTTTATTGGCGATAGGTTCCTTAGAAAATGTAAACTTAAATAATTTTTAAAGTCCTTACTTATGTTCTGCTACAATTACAATAATTAGTAACAGAAAAGAATGGTTACAAATTCGACTCCAGGAAGTCTTGTCGGTTAAGATAGATTAGAACTGCGACCATTCATGATGATAGCTTTCAAAACCACCATATCCTAAATTACCCTATATGGTAGGTAGGTACTTCCCAAAGGATTCGAGTAGAGCGCGTAGACTTTTTGATTTTATAGAGCTGTAGCAAACCGTATGTATTCGTTACTGAGTAACGGGTGCGCCGTCTAGTACCGAGTAACGAAACGTTACACACGAATGAATTTCGTTACTCGCATCTTTCGTATATTCGGTACCTATACAATGTAGGTTAGAGCTGAAGCAAACCGTATGTATTCGTTACTTAGTAACGGGTGCGCCTCCTAGTGGTGAATTAAATAATGAATTTCGTTACTCGCATCTTTCGTATACCTATTCGGTACCTATACAATGTAGGTACCCAATATACGAAAATGCGAGTACCGTTGATGCGTTTATTGAAACGTTTGCTGGTTGATCGTATGTTTTACGTACTTGCGCGCTTATTCGGTGTATTTTTTGAAAACGTACGTAATAAGGAACGATGTCCGTTAATTAAATAAATTAAATTTGGAAATAAGTAATTCGTTAAAGTTTTTTACTGTTTATACAAAGGTATTGTATGTGTAGACAACGTTTGAAATTGTAACAGAAACGAAGTAAAAAAGTATTTTTGTCAAATTACAAATACAAAAAAAAAATATACTAAAATGCGAAAAATACACCTTACGTAGCTTGGTGTGTAATTTATAAATAAGTAAGTTTTCTATAGAGTACATTGTACGCGTACCTACGTAACACGGCTCGATTCGTTGCTATAACATAACCAGACATAACATATCATGTTGTGAGGTATCAGAAGTAACGAGTAACGTAACGATACGAAAGTAACGAGTACTTATTGTTATAGTAACGAATACATACGGGTACGCATTTTTTCGTTACTTTTACACCTCTATTGATTTACCATTGGTATTTCCAGATTTAAGTATCAAACGCACTAAATGACCATATCTTTTGATTTCAGAAAGAGGTTTAAACATAATTTTTAAAACATCGAGTTTTTAGACTAACGTGTACATATTAGCTATACCTAGAGAGTACGTACGGAGGTCGTTTAAATACGAGCTGTTACATACTCATGAAACATTTTTTTCATAATTTTTACCCCTTTTTACGAAAATTGCTTTTTACGAAGGAGTATAAAATTTCACACACTTATACTTAGGTAGTGTTATTTATTCAATTATGGTATAATTTCGAACATTGGGCGACTTACGAGGAATTAGACAAAAACGAGGGAGGCAGTGGCGGATTTACCAGCAATAGTAGTAGGCTGAGTAGGCTGGAGCCTAGGGCGGCAGATTGTATGGGGCGGCAAATTTGGCCAACAATTCATTTTCTTACAGAAAAAATAAACTTAATGTCTAAAATCTTCAGTTGTTCAATAGAAGGGGCGGCAAAATTTGAATAGCCTCCTGGCGGCAAATGTGTAAGTCTGCCACTGGAGGGAGGAAAGGTACTAAAAAAAAGTAAGTATCATTCATTGCATTAGGTACGTCCATTAACAAATGCTCGTTACAGTGATCTAAATAATATATGGTAGTTGGTCACCTAAGTATCAGTTTTCAGTCATTTTCTCAAAACGTGTCACTTCGTCTGCCCTTGAAAATGAAAATAGTTACCAGACATTTTTATCAATAGACCGGATTTAGGAGCTGATAAGTTGTGGATTTATTTATCATATAAAAATACTTAAGACTTCATTCATATCTTAAATTGATAATAAGTTCCTATTGTTGAAAACCTTTTACCAGGGCCGCCGTTGTCGGCCAGAAGGGCCCTGAAAGTGTGTGGTTGGCCACTACAATTTTCGATCCGGGGCCCATCTAAAACTCACTACAATACTTCTTTTTACATATATATAATAATATTAAACAGCTACTAAACGAATGCTTTTGTATTATAATATAGTTAGGTATTAGAATAGAGTGATTGAACCACCTGAATTTTCAAAAGCTGTATCTCTAGTTCTATTCTTAATTACATGATTTTTGTTTAAAACCGACAATAATTTTGCTTTCATCAAGTAGTGCTGAATTTATGGCCAAATGTCATACTTTTTACGCTTTTCTTTCGAAAATGGGAAACGATTCAGTGTTCATCCAGTGGTATCTACTGTTACAAACGGTTGCCAACTATAGGTACTGTTAAAATCAGTTTTATATACTGTTTTCACTACATTATACTCTTTACTGTTGAACAAATATAAAGTATACAATATACTGTTTTGAGCGTCAAAATGCTTAATACTATAATATACTAACTGGCCCGGCAAACTTCGTACCGTCTCAAAATCTACGCGGTGTCCTACATCTACCCTACCCTACCTCTACTCTACCTCTACCCTACTCTACCCCTACCCTACCCCTAACTCTACCCTACACCTACCCTACCCTACCCCTACCCTACCCCTACCCTACCCCTACCCTACCCCTACCCTACCCCTACCCTTTTTTTTTTTTTTTTTTTTTTTTTTTTTTTTTTTTTTTTTTTTTTTTTTTTTACGTGGTGGAAATCTTTGATAGACTTCCCACCGTCTTGGGGAAAGACGGCGGGGGCATGTGGGACTCCTTCACTTGCACCCGGCTCTATGTAGCGAGCGAGCCGGGGCATCCGGTACCCACTAAAACCACCACGGTAGCCTGCCTCGGACGACTGTTGATGATGGCCCTGGGATCTCGAGTAGATCTACAACCAGGACCACCGCCATGCGTCTGTGTCTCCGGAGAGACTCCTCCCGGGAGGGGCAAAAATTGTCCCCTCCCCTGCGCCATTGCGCGTAGGTAACCAGGGGCTACACCTGGTTACCTCTTCTCGGGATCGCAATGTGCTGACGGCCAGAGTCCCCACCCTGACCGCCGCGATCCCAAGGGCAGCGTTATCTAACGCTGCGTGGCGTTCTCGCGCCACCATTGGTGGATGGCGCCTTGGCGCCGAACCCTAAAATTCAGTTCGGCGCCAACATACTCGCCGGCGGCACTAGTTTGCCCGCCGGCCCCGACCCCGCGGTCTACGTCGCGCGGGGTCGCTGCGCTCTCTTTCGCGCTCTGCTGTCTCCTTCTGGAGCATGACTGACTCGCAGAAGGAGACTACTGCGCTCCAGGAGCTCTTTGCCGCCAACATGGCAGCGACAACTGCCGGCGGCGAGAGATCCCGCCCGATCGCATCCGTTAGGACTCGGCGCTCTGTGGCCCACGCTGGACAGTGCTCCAACGTGTGCTGCGCCGAGTCCAGTTGGCAACTGCAGTGATGGCACTGTGTTGTGGGCTCCCTGCCGATTCGACTCAGGTACTCACCGAAACACCCGTGTCCGGTGAGTACCTGAGTGAGCCTGTACGTTAGGGTGACGCATTTCATGCGCACCCAGGCCTCAAAGCTGGGCAGAACGGCACTTACAACGCGCTGGCGCGCGTTTCGCGGTAATTGAAGACGCTCGCGCCAGATTTCCAGCGCGTGCTCGTGCGCGTTCCGCCGCACCTCGAGCGCGTTTAGCGCGACCCCGTTATCATCCCGGCGGACGGAGGGACGAAATTGTTCGTACACCTCCGTATCCGTTTCCGCCAGGATGTCAAAGGGCGGGGTACGCGCCAGGACAGTCGCCGCCTCGTACGAGATGGTACGGTATCCTCGTGCGATCCTGATGGCCACCACGCGCTGCAAACTATTGAGGAGATGTTTGCAGCGGGAGGCACCCGTCCAGCCGATCTGACCAAACGGGCGCCCCATAGAGGGCCATGGAC
The DNA here is from genome assembly GCA_947037095.2 of Nycteola revayana. Taxonomy (NCBI): domain Eukaryota; kingdom Metazoa; phylum Arthropoda; class Insecta; order Lepidoptera; family Nolidae; genus Nycteola; species Nycteola revayana. The sequence continues at coordinate 8,233,600 of OX344845.2, read as the reverse complement.
CGCAGGACACCGCTGTAGAGGCGACGAACTTCCTCCCTGGGTCCCCCGAGATTTGGCAGGAGCCTTTGCAGGGCACCTGCTGCTCCGCGAACTCGGGGGGCCAGCTGCTCGAGGTGAGCTTCGAAGGCCCAGCGCCCGTCCAGCACCAGGCCGAGATATTTAATCGTCGGCCTGGTTTCGACCGTTGCGCCACCCACACGCATGATGGTGTGAGGTGGTTCCCCTCCGCGACGAAGCCCGTGGAACCAAATGGCTTCGGTTTTGTGGGGAGCCACCTCAAGGCCCAACCCACGAATCCTGCCCACAACACAGGCCACACCCAGCTCGGCGAGCCGCAGCGCACTGTGGAAGGAGCCCCCCCTGGCCATGACGAGAGTGTCATCTGCATAGCAGGTGACATCTACGCCAGGGGGGAGGCTTGTCCTCAACACCGGATCGTACGCGAGGTTCCATAGCAGGGGGCCCAACACCGACCCCTGCGGAACCCCGCAACCGATTGCGCGGACTCTCTCGTCCCCGTCCCGACTCGTGTATACTATTCGCCTGTCGTGCAGATATGCCCCGACCAAGCCTCTCAGGTAGGGAGGCACGTTGTGGCGATGGAGTGCCTCCCTGATCGACCGCCAGGGGAGGGAGTTGAAGGCGTTGACGATATCCAAGCTTACCGCCAACACCACTTCCCCCTCCCGGACTGCATCTTCCGCCAAGGCGCGGACGCGTCTGATGGCGTCGACCGTCGATCTGCCTTGGCGGAAGCCGAATTGGCAGTCTGACAGGTCGGGACCCACGCACGACAGGTGCTCGCTGAGACGAGCGGAGATTATACGCTCAAAGAGCTTCCCCGCCTCGTCCAGCAGGCAGATTGGCCGGAACGCGGACGGAGAGTCCGCAGGCCTTCCCGGCTTCGGGATGAGGACCAGCCTTGCCTCCTTCCACAGCGTTGGGAAGACGCCGGAACGGAGGCAGCTACTAAATAGCTGCCTCAATCTGTCCCCCAAGACGGCCGAGGCCATGACCCATGCGCGACCCGGGATTCCATCCGGGCCTGGCGCGGTGTTACGCGCGGCGAGCCGCCTCAAGGCTCGGTCCAGCTCTCCCTCCGTCACCTCCGGGGCGTCCGACCAGCCAGAATGGTCCGGACGCGACGGAGAGGCGCTCGAGGGGCTGTCCTGGACCCTTGGAAAGAGTGTGTCGACCACTCTTTCCACGAAATCGGGGTCCAGGGTCTCGGTTGTCGGAGGGACCCACGGTCTGAGTTTGCCCATAACGATTTTGTATGGGCGCCCCCATGGGTCCCTGTTTAGCCCCTCGATCAGCTCGTTCCACGACCGAGCCTTGGCATCCTTCACCGCCAGTTGGAATGCCTTTGTGGCGGCTCGGTACACCAGATAGGTGTCAGTGACCTCGGCCTCCGCTGCTCGCCTCCGCCTTCTGGTCCGGGTGTACCGGCGGCGCGCCCTGACACAGGCAGCACGTAGCTGTGCCAAGGCCGGTGACCACCAGTACACGGCGGATCTTCCTTTGGCTGGCTTGGCCCGGGGCATTGCGACATCGCAGAGGTTTGTCATTACACCCCGGAACCAAGCCGCCACCCTTTCCGGATCGGACGGGACCTCCACTCCGTTACGTGGCCAGTCCACGACGTGGGCCGCAGCAAGAAGCAGATCCTTGTTCATCTGCTTTAGGCACCAACGCCGCGGACGACCATCGTTATTCCGCCTTAAGGGCTGTGCGACAATGGCGCGGCGATTTTCTATTGCGAAGGCTATGTGGCGGTGGTCAGACAGGGTTGCCAGTTCCACCGCCACCCTCCAGCCGGTGATTGACCGCGCCGCCGAGGGAGTGGCCCACGACAGGTCAACCACCGACTCCCCCTGCCATCGCACACACGTCGGCTCGGTGCCGCGGTTGAGTAGGGTCAGGTCCAGCGCCTCGGCCCACTCAAGCACCATGTCTCCCCTCGCGTCGTCACGGGCGTCACCCCACACTCTGGAGTGAGCGTTAAAATCGCCCATGACGAGCACCGGACGGGGGAAGTAGCTGCGGATGCAGTTTGACATCCCGTCCAGGTGCGCCTCGAACGTTGCGAGGCCGCAGTTCGGGGAGACATACGTCCCGACGACGATGGACGACCCCCACTCAACCACGACAAAGCCCGGCCGAGCCTGCAGTTGCCTGCAGTGGGGCTCACCGGAGCCTCCCGCCCAATAAACTGCTACCGAGCCGTCTTCCGCCCCGAACCATCTAGGATGAACCGGGAACCCTACCCCTACCCTACCCCTACCCTACCCCTACCCTACCCTACCCCTACCCTACCCCTACCCTACCCCTACCCTACCCCTACCCTACCCCTACCCTACCCCTACCCTACCCCTACCCTACCCCTACCCTACCCCTACCCTACCCCTACCCTACCCCTACCCTACCCCTACCCTACCCCTACCCTACCCCTACCCTACCCCTACCCTACCCCTACCCTACCCCTACCCTACCCCTACCCTACCCCTACCCTACCCCTACCCTACCCCTACCCTACCCCTACCCTACCCCTACCCTACCCCTACCCTACCCCTACCCTACCCCTACCCTACCCCTACCCTACCCCTACCCTACCCCTACCCTACCCCTACCCTACCCCTACCCTACCCCTACCCTACCCCTACCCTACCCCTACCCTACCCCTACCCTACCCCTACCCTACCCCTACCCTACCCCTACCCTACCCCTACCCTACCCTACCCCTACCCTACCCCTACCCTACCCCTACCCTATCCCTACCCTACCCCTACCCTACCCCTACCCTACCCCTACCCTACCCCTACCCTACCCCTACCCTACCCCTACCCTACCCCTACCCTACCCTACCCCTACCCTACCCCTACCCTACCCCTACCCTACCCCTACCCTACCCCTATCCTACCCCTACCCTACCCCTACCCTACCCCTACCCTACCCCTACCCTACCCCTACCCTACCCCTACCCTACCCCTACCCTACCCCTACCCTACCCTACCCTACCCTACCCTACCCTACCCTACCCTACCCTACCCTACCCTACCCTACCCTACCCCTACCCAAAAGTCCTATGTCCTTCTCCCAGTTCTTAGCTACCTCCCTACCAATTTTCAGCCAAATCGGTTCAGCCGTTCTTAAGTTATAAATAGTGTAACTAACACGACTTTCTTTTGTTTTTAAAATGTATTCTGCTATTCGGGACGGAAACAAATCCAACAAATCAATAACCATGGCAATCGGTCTAGCCGTTCTCGAGTTATAAGTGTTGTAACAAACACGACTTTCTTTTATATATATAGATATATAGATTGGAGTGAGACGCTAACCCATTTTTTTAAATATTTTATGTCAAATATTCTAGACATCAAGCGTGACATGTACATGGCCTTAATTTTTTTTTTTAAATACTTTTCAATATTCTTCAGACCTAAATATACTTGATTCTTGTAAAAAAAAATGGCAACCCTATCTCTACCCAATGAACTGAGGGTGGGTACATATTATAATGAATCATGTGGTGAACATTGAACTACGGCTATTACTATTATCAATAAATATTACTTTCATATAGTTAGATGTACCTATCTATAAGTAAAAGCTCTAGATTACGATGCTTATTTCTCTCATTGAATATTAACGAGAGTTTATACTGGGTGGCGCAAAAGTAAAGACTCAATTTGATTCAGTTATAAAAAAAATTCTAAATTAGAAAACTTGATTCAGGTAATTTTAAATGTATATTTGTGCCATTAAATTTCGTACCATTAGGATTTAAAGATGATGTCTTTTAAATGGTGACCTCTAGAGTTGATCACATCTGAGCCCTATTTATGACATTTTGCATAACTAGCCGTAACACTTCCTGCGATATGTTCCTTATTTCTTGATAAATAGTCCAGACTTCTTTCTTTGGGGTTTTTTGAAATCTCGGGTGTATGTGAACAAGCCACAGACTCTCGCAGCTCTAAAAGAAAACATTTATCAAGAAATAAGGAACATATCGCAGGAAGTGTTACGGCTAGTTATGCAAAATGTCATAAATAGGGCTCAGATGTGATCAACTCTAGAGGTCACCATTTAAAAGACATCATCTTTAAATCCTAATGGTACGAAATTTAATGGCACAAATATACATTTAAAATTACCTGAATCAAGTTTTCTAATTTAGAATTTTTTTTATAACTGAATCAAATTGAGTCTTTACTTTTGCGCCACCCAGTATATTAAATAGTTAAAAGAGAGAGTTGTATCACACAGAGAGACGTTTTAAAAGAATACACCAAATATGATCGTAATGACAAACAAAATACGTGCACGAATAGTGTTTACATTACATAAATGTTTACATTATCCTCATCTTTTTGCGTAGGTGCCTGTTTCCAGTTCTTTAATTTTATTAAATACTAGCTTCCCGCGCGCGGTTTCACCCGCGTAACTCCCGTTCCCGTGAGAAATTCAAAATAAAATATAGCCTATGTCCTTTCTCAGGCTACTGAAGCGATTTAAATGAAATTTGGTACAGATATAGATCTGTACCAAATTTCATTTAAATCGCTTCAGTAGTTAAGGCGTGATTGCGTAACAGACAGACAGAGTTACTTTCACATTTATAATATTATATTATATAGTAAGGATAAGGATATGGTGATAGCGTGGTTCATTGTGTACTATACTGGATCATTTTCAACCACCCTATCCTGGAGTAGTGGGTGAATGCATATTTGTTATAGAAGGAAATGCATTAGTTAGCTACGAGAGTTTCGCTCCAAATACACGGTAATACGGTAGATAAATATAAATATATTTTATAAAATGACCACCTGACGAGTACTGACGACCACATACATAGGTACATATGAACACAAAACTGATTGATCATGTAACTTTGTTGTGGTATTTTGTAAGATTGTGCGTACTAATAGTATTAAAGCATACTATTAGTACCTTCGCACAATCTTACCACCAACTTACCAGTCCAACCAGTACCTACTTACCAAAACTATTTTTCGTTCCTTCTAACTTAAATGGATTATTTAAATCGAAAAATAAATCGGCTCTTTACGATTTTGAGATCTACTTACGTACCTATTTTACGTTTTGAGGTGGATAGAATAATTATCAAAGACTTGGCTTACCATATGGTGTAGTTGATTTATTTCAAATAATTTGGAAAAAAGCAAAATATAGTATGATAAAATTTTATACGATAGAGGAAAATGGCAGAAGTTCCATAGGTACCTAGGTACTTCTGTTATTTTATGCCTTTTTAGGGTTCCGTGCCCGAAGGGTTAAAACGGGACCCTATTACTAAGACTTCGCTGTCTGTCTGTCTGTCTGTCACCAGGCTGTATCTCAAGAACCGCGATAGCTAGACAGTTGCAATTTTCACAGATGATGTATTTCTATTGTCGCTATAACAACAAATACTAAAAATAAAATAAATATTTAAGGGGGGCTCCCATACAATAAACTTTTTGTTGCCCTTTTTTGCTCGATATCAATAATGGCAAAAGGTAGACGCTTTAAAATGGTACGGAACCCTTTGTGCGCGAGTCTGACTCGCACTTGACCAGTTTTTATTGATTATTGCACGCACGAAACAGAGGAAAGACGGAGTAAAAGTACAAGGGAAGATAACATTTATCCCTTAAATGCTATCAAATTAAATATGCACCAAACACTAGCCATTCAGTGGTGGGTTTTCTCGTAAAATTTACACATTTTTCTAAGTTAAAGGTTCTTCGGCTCCGTTTCTGCGGCAATAATTAGAAAACGAAACAAACTTAACCATTTATTCCAAACTATACAAACAATGTACCTTATTTGCTGTATCTAAACTATTACATGTTTACCAGAGCGTCTGATGATGAAACCCATTTAGCGGGATGTTTGTGGCCGCAGCGATAACGCGAAACCGGCGCAATCCGGCTCCGGCGGCCTGTCCGCTTGCCCCCGGCGGACTTTGCGATACTGCGCGAGTAAACACGTCTGCTTTAACGACACGCGATTATACATAGTTGTTTAGTTCACGTACTTCACTACAACACTCATTAATATATAGTTAATAAGTTTTGTAGAAAGAAGTTTTACAGTTCGGAGGAAAATTCTGGAGTTTCAGATCAAATTCGGAAATATAGTAACCCTCTTTATGTTAAGCTGTGACTGTGTCGGTCTTTGCAGTCGCATTATTAACACAAATTACTCTCGTATTCAAGGAAATCGATATGAGTTTACTTATGAATGTCATGTGTCATTCCTAAGTACAGTAGGTAGCTATTGTTTGATGATTGTATCACTATAGCGATAGAAGCCACGACAATAAGTCATGACAATTTTTCTGCACCTTAACTGCACAGGAAACTTAGTGATGAAAGTTGCTTCTGAGACCTATTGTTGTGGGTTTGATTCAAGCTCTGGACAACTTTTTGTGATCTACACCTACACCGAGGAGACGGCATTCGCAAAATGAATTCAATTAAAGTATGTCCTAAAAACTATGTTCCTGGTGTCCTCAATACCTACTGCACTACTGGCGTTTAAAGGAGCATCTGTAATACCTATTTATTACTTTGCAAATTCTCTTCCTCTTCTCGTGTTGTATTGTAAGTTGCATATCTATTGTATGGAGAGGGAATTTGACATAGCACGCCACTGGAACGGAGAGGATGCATTATGCAATTTCCTATAGTAAAATTCGACAAGATCGCATCTGTTACACAAGCCTTCTATTATTTAGAGTACCTACCTTACATAATACCTATAAATTATTATAAATTCTAGATTTTGTGTATATTGTGATTATGTACCTATAGGTATATTCTAGATTAGGTATGTATATATTAGGTACCTACACCGGTGTGTCTGTGTGTGTTATGAATGTTTTGTATGAAAGAAATAACTTATTTGGATAAAACGTTATATATTTTATATTGATTGAAACAATTAAACATTTTTTGTTTTTGGTAAGCATCTAGTACGTACCCACGTAATTAGAACAGAACAGACAGAACCTATTTTGTCAAAATTCAGTGTTGACCAACCATCCCTACATAATAATGGCAAATATTATTTGTATTGTTTAAGTGTTTAATATAAGTACTTAAGGTACGTAGACCAAATAACCTATTTAGATAACAAAGTATATATTTAACTTGAGATCCGTCTTAAAATAGTGATGACTTAAGAGTACAAATCTTTCCCAGTACCCACTAACAAACAATAAAAGTTCTCAAATGGGAATAACAACTGTGAATACCTATTTAAGAGGCAAAATACGCGATAATTTTAATGATTACCTACTTATAATTAAACTTTATTTATATTAAATAAGTCCTTCATAAAGTTGGTCGAGTAGCTCAGCATCGAAGACGATAGCGACGGTGATAACCGAACCGGCTATAACTGGCGCACGCGCCGGCCGCAGGGGGCCGCTAGGCGCGCACGCACACATGCAGCCCCCACCTGATAACATTATCACTCGTTTAAACAAGACTCATTCAATGACGCGGGTTTCGTACTCTATTTGCTCAAGTGTTAAAGAATTAGGTAGGTGCCGTATCTCGTAGCTCATCGTGATACCTATTTGCAACCCCTGAACAGTTCCGTAATTAATACCGATCCTTTTTAATGTTTTATGTAACTTCGTACTTATCTGAATTGGTTCGTCAGTTTACGCATTTGATGAAAAACAAAATTCACAAATTAGCCAATCTATCTTAGGCCTCCTACGCACTATGCGGCTAGCCGCAATGCGGCCAGCCGTGCGGCTGACCGTACTCAGATATTTGTACGAGAAAGTAGTTTTTATTCGCACTGTGATGCGGCAGCCGGTCAACCGCTCCGGTTGCTGCGGCCCGACTGACGGCCACCTTTTGCGACGGTGACCGCAAGCGCAATCGCGTCCTGCGGTTAGCCGGACGGCTGACCGCATTCCAGCTAACCGCATAGTGCGTAGGGGCGCTTAGCCAATACACTTCGCAGGTATATAGCGCACATAGGTCGATTTCTAAAATTTAAATGGTCAAAAGTAATTTTTCCAAAGTTAACGTTAACGTTTAACATAGGTACAAGGAAACATCTTGTATGATACGAAGCTATTCCAACTAACAACATCTGCCTACATTAGGCTTCTAGCACTGCGTGCTGGTACTACACAAAACAGAACTTGATCGACATCGCTAGTTGTAAATGTTTACTCATCAGTGCTGCTTAGGGTTGCCAGATGATAAAGAATTGTCTAGATTCTCGATTTCGTTACTGTCTATCAATATGAATAGTTTCTTGAGAGAAAAAAGTATCAACGAAGAGTAGAGAAAACGTAGGTACTATTATATAAATTGATTTATGGATAGTTAATATTAAATATTGCAAAATTGACTTGCTGCAGAGTATACCTTCGAGCCGGACCACACCCTACGACCAATACCTTCTTAACTAAAGGGGTTTATTGGACCATATTTGTAATATGCAAGGTACTCTTTAGGTAGTTTTTTTCGGGATATTGATTTATTATTAGTTCATTATACTCTATTTAATTTGAGGTGGCGCGGCCAGAGAGCACTGCCTGGCGGCCGGACCACATAAATTGTTAATTAAAAAGATATCTCTTGAGGTAATAAAAATATATACATATTCCGATGAAAGTAGACTTTAGGTAGGTATTATTTCGAACTATAGCATCTGAGTACTAAACTATGGTCCGGCCACAGAGGAACACACAGTATTATGTTGTACCACACAAGCAAACGCTGCTACCCGTTCCCTTGTATACGATTGATATAGATGATGTTATAACAATCGGGACCAACGGCTTAATGTGCTTTCCGAGGCACGGAGGGTAGTCCCTCAGCCAGTCCCTTAACCATACCTGGAAATAAATCTTAGAATTTAGATAAAGATTTCTTGTACGGTGTGGGGATCGAACTCACGACCTCTGAGATGTAAAGCGAGCCAAATACCGCTACGCTACGGAGATTGTCTGTCCTTGCTAATATTTACTATCAACTTATGTTGGCCGCCCAAAATCTAGAAATCGATCTAGATAAATGCAGCGTACTAGCAATTAAATCCCATTGATTTCTCGTTTCACGTACACGAGGAATATTTTCTTTGATCCATTTGGAGTCCGTAGAGTACCTACTGTAGGTAAACCAAGAAAACAATAGAATAGGTATATTAGCCATTCTAATTTGGCATTTGTTTAATAACTACAATACAACAGTGTTTCCCAAACATTGTTCTGCAAGTAGCGCGCGTATCTCCCGTGATTCGCTCCATATTATTATACCTAACCGTAACGTTCGTGCAGCGCACGCATAAATAGGTTTTCGCTTTTACACCTTGGGTTACAAAATCGCAATTTTCTTACGGATCCCTAACTTTTTTGAAAATAAAATATAGCCTATAACCTTCCTCGATAAATGGACTATCCAACACTGAAAGAATTTTTGAAATCGGACCAGCAGTTCCTGAGATTAGCGTGTTCAAACAAACAAACAAACTCTGCAGCTTTATAATATTAGTATAGATGGCAAATAACTCATTATTAGGTACCAATTCCTTGCGTTTTTATACTCGTGATAATTTCTCAACGAAATGTCCGATTGGAATAAAACAAAAAGTATTTTACTTCTACATAAATACCCTTGATAACATAATGCTTAATTTGGATAAGGATTAATATTACGATATACATTTAACGTATTTTCTTTCTTCAGACGATTTAATATTTTTTTATGAACATAAAAGCGGTTATTGTGACTAAACTATTATAGTTAGATATTTGCTCTCGCGGACTTTTTTGTAGATCTTAATAAGACCTACAAACCCGTAGTACATCATTTTGTTCTATTGTCAATAGTTTTTGCAGCGCACGCATAAATAGGTTTTGGCTTTTACACCTTGGGTTACAAAATCGCAATTTTCTTACGGATCCCTAACTTTTTTGAAAATAAAATATATATATATATATATTTTATAAGGCTATCCTATAGCCTTCCTCGATAAATGGACTATCCAACACTGAAAGAATTTTTGAAATCGGACCAGTAGTTCCGGAGATTAGAGCGTTCAAACAAACAAACAAACTCTGCAGCTTTATAATATTAGTATATATAGTATAGATATGTATATAACGTTACCGATAATTCGTCACGAAATGTGCACCCATATTCACAATAACGATATTTTTCCAATGATCCGATACTACCGGCTAGATATCCTTATCAGTAGGTATCAGACCGTCTGGCATAAAAATAACTAAGTAGATAAAAAAATAATGGGTAATGCTTACGCATAGTACCTTCAAGCACACCATGCGTAACCTTCCACCTATGGACTACAAAAACCGCAATGCATGTGAGCCAAGAAGGCGTTTTATTCAAAAGAAATCAAAGATTTTTTTGGCCTACTTACAATAATTATTAGAAAATAGATATTATATCTAGGTCTGATTAATCATAATCATATAAGTCATGGATGACTACGTATGTGTATCGGCAATAAATAACGTAGGGACCAACCTACAAACATGTTTATTTTAATTAGATCTATCTAGGATAGAATTTTCAGAATTAGCTTAAATGAAATTAAGAATGTGTGCATGTGTATCGATTGCTTGCTTGAAATTTCGCGTAGCCCATATTTTACAGTCTTTTGTAGTTATAGACCTTAAGGTTAGCCTCACTCTCCATCAGCCCTAGACATCCATTTTAGTTAAAACAACAATTTTCTATCTAGCTAGGTAATACCTGTAAAGATCCGTCCTAAAAAGACAATATGTCAGTCTATTCAATGATCGCGATTTTTGTTAGATATAGATTTTATTGTTATTTATTTATATATTTAAAGGTTTCAAACAACCATGGAGTGCAGCAGTTCTTGGTGCTGACATTTCCACTAGTGTAGCCAAAATTCTCGCGAAACATCGCAATACAACAAGGCTTTGACTTAAAAAGACATCGCAGTAAAGAGTTTTCGATAAAAGTTTTTTGCAGAAACAAAATTCGATGATACAGCTTAGGTACGCACTCAAGTAGGTATCCCATTTGCAAAAATCATCGATAATAACGTATCACTTAAAACATATCAATTGAGTACCTTAACACTACCTACTTAGTAGCTGAAAGAAAGAAAAATTGCGGAATAGGTCCAAATTATTATACAGCGAAACTACCTTCCTGAACTTTGAATCTGGGGTACTATTTAAGTAATTGCCCATAGTTTATAAGAACAATTACGTGACGTACTACGATTCTAACGGAGGCTCTAATAATCTATATCTATATAGAGCCTATAGTTAAGAGCGTATAGATAGAAGTTCCATTTGACATATGTATCAGTTGATATATCAGAATTAACACTACTTTACGCAATGCTTTATGCGTGAGCCAGATAACGATGTCCAAATGTGGTGCGTAGACTTTGATAAAAATGATCCTGGTTTACAAAAGTACTTACCTATATTTATCGTTTGCATCGCAATTTCTATTTATTACATAACAATTCATCTTCTGGGAATTACTTAAATATTGAGTGGGTACTTCTTAAAGATAACAGTAAAACGTAATTTTACAAATATTATAGGTTATTATAGAAATAATGCTCTCCAGTAGAATTCCCATAAAATAAATATATTAGAATGCGTACTAGCTATAAATACGTATTTTATCCCCCAGGTAGACCTTCTATAAGCGTCTGCGTATGTAATGGTCACCTAGTTAGGAAACGATTTATTCTTGAAAGTGCGACGGTAAGCGATAAGTAATGAGTTTGTTAATAAGAACCAGTAAGAGGTCGCTTCACACCGACACCGCGATATCAGTCACCTATTGAACCGCAGCCTATCAGTCCGGTTATAACTGGACAGCAGCCGCAGCAGGCGGCTTCTGATAACGACGTACACACATACTTCGCTGACACTACTAAGCCATCCAAAAATGGACTTTATTATCAATAAAATAAAAAATAAAAAATGTATCCATAATATATCACTTTCTTAACGCTAGTTTGTATAGTTTTTATCACGTGTAAAAGTTGAGAAAATGTATGGAGTTGGTTTGTTCGCGGGGGACTCGTGCTCTTATCAGCGCGTTGTCACTTGTAGACATTTTATAAGTAGGCGGCGCGGGCGCCCGCCATCATTGTCTGTAGCGACCGCGCGGTGACCACTGCTTGTTCAGACTTATTTTATTTTTACGTGTTATATAGTGTTATTTACGATGTTAGTGTTTCCGGCTTGGAGGTCGGAGTTTCCGAGAGAAGGATGTAGGGTTGTTACCTCCCGGTGGATGTCCGCCGAGAGGTTTGCGCCTTACATAGCTAGACCTGTCGCATTACCACCCCATCCTCCACAGGTGCGAATTTTATAAATTAATAAACAAAAAAAAATATATATATAGATGAACATCATCAATTTTTCAGTTGAATTGTTAAAAAAAAGGATTACACGGAAAAGAAGTTTACGCTAGTTAAATAAAAGTGAGCAACGGTTCAATTTATTTATAACCTTATTTATTGTATTTGCAGTTTGAGGACGAAGATTCTTCAGAAGGTCCTTCCCCTGAGCGTAGTGAGAATGCTCCGATCGCGGAGGGTGTCTGCGGGTGGCGGGGGTGTGGGGGAAGATTCCCAAGCGTGGCACGTCTGTCAGCGCACGTCGCGCGAACTCACGCACAAGCACACAGCGACGGACTGTTCTATTGTGGATGGAAGAACTGCTCCCGACCACATAGGGGATTCAATGCACGGTAAGAATTCTAACTACATAAAGTTGGACTTGTCTAAAATTATGAAAATAACATCTTTCACTTTTTTATGAATATTTTCTTCATATATTTGAGTGTATGATTCCATCGATATTAATGTTAACTTTTTACTTTGTCAACAGATACAAGATGCTGGTACATGTACGCACCCACACTAACGAACGGCCCCACATATGCAACCAGTGCAACAAGAGCTTTTCCAGAGCTGAAAACTTAAAAATACATCTCCGATCACATTCCGGAGAGAAACCTTACGTTTGTCCGTATGAGGTAAATATTATTATAAACTGATAATAACATCAAAAGTATTTTTGAGAAAAAACGACTAATATTTAAAATATAAAACGCATCAATTATTAAATAATGTTTTTCTCTATTCCCAGGGCTGCGGCAAGGCGTATTCAAACTCAAGTGACAGATTCAAGCACACTCGAACACACGCCGTGGAGAAACCATACTGCTGCAAAGTGCCCGGCTGCAACAAACGATATACCGATCCGTCCAGTTTAAGAAAACACGTCAAAACCTACAAGCATTACACCACAGAGCAAACTACACGGAGAGAATCATCAGACGAAGTTCACAGTCCCGTCGCATTCTCGCCTTCAAAGGAAAATAGCTCTTCATATACAGTCGTAGAGCCCACATCGCCGTTACATGCCAGCAGACCTTACAATTCGCCTTCGAGCACCTATTCTCCTCCTATTCCTACATACGCTCCCGTTTTATCAGAATCCTCCGTCCCGACGTCGATGACCTACAGTCCCGTCGATCAAGTCACCTACATCAGACCTCTAGAGCCCATGTACCCAATAAGAATACCTACAAATGAAATGTCTTACATGGAGTACACACAAATGTATGAACACGCCTATAGAAGTTACTACTCCAGTACCATCAACTATCCTACGATTGGATCTAGTATTACCGACAAAGTATTCACCTATGAAGATAAACCGCAGATTGAAGAGGTTTCATTGAAGAAAGTTGATAGTCCACGTATGTATAGCCCCTTACACGAAGAGATGCCTTTGAATCTTATATGCACAAAGAGACGTGAATACAAACCTGTGGAACTAATGAGACGTACAGACTTACCTTTAGATTTAAGCACGAAAAGTTAATATTTATTGCTTATTAAATTTATACCCAACTACTACCTGCTGTTACTTATTATTTTGCCTAATAATGTTTCAAACAAAGAGATAGTGGAGATAACATTGATAAATATTTGCACTGTCATTTCAAACAGTATTGTTCATCATATTCAGCACAAGTTTATCTAAAAACAAACTGACGAGACACTACCACGGATTAATTCCTTGTTGAAGCATGATTTTTACTTTGTACACAAAGTCACGTACTCAAAAAAACACAAAGTCATGTACTCAAGAGTATAAGATGAGATACTGATACCTTGTTAGGTATTACTTCAAATGATCGATAATGTTGTTCGCTATCTAACTTTTCGAATAGTACAAGTACTGGTTTCACCGAGTATTTACTCTCAAATAGGGAGTCATTCCCTTTACATTAATTAAATTAAATTAATTAAAAGTAAAAATAGTCTAAAGCGACTAATTAACTATCACTTAACACAATATGTTCCTCTCTATAAATAACTATTACAAGTATGAAATGATAATAACTAGAGATACTTTATCATTATCAGTCCGTATCACGTCCATTGCCGAAGGGTTTTGCCATAGTCACCACGCTTGGCAGACGGGTTGGTGATTATTATGTCTCTATATGTAATTATGTCGTAACACACAGGGAAAAGCTGCTGCCCGTTCTTCGGTATACGACTGTTAAATATGTTATAACAATCGGGACGTTCAACGAACCAGACCAGAAAACAAAACTTAGATTTTACACAAAGATTTCTTATTCAGCGTGGGGATCGAACCCGACCTCCGAGACATAAAGCATGCGAGCGAATATAAAGTATCCATAATTAGTAACAGTAAAAAATATATACCTACAAGAACAATTAAAATTGCCCCACAAAATTTTAAATTAGTATTATTATATGAAATATAATCCAATATCAATACAGTGGAAATATGATTGACGAGGTTCGCGAAAAATTAAATTAAAATAAAACAATATTACAAACAATTTATTTTGTGTATTCAAAATCACTTTGTACATAATTGGTTCGAAACAATTCATATTGTATTGTAGAGGCACATCTTACCTTAAATCTTATTTTGAAAAATTAACATTATCGGAATAACATGTTAGAGCAATTATAAACATGTAAAGGAAATTTAACAAAATTCAATGGAAAACATAAACTAGAAATGTAAATAAACAACTGAGTCACAATTCGAATATACCCTAAAGTGTATCTATAAATTAACCTAACCTAGACATTGACAGACACAATTGATGAATCACTTTTTAAATTAAACTTATTTTTACTGTGTGCTTGACGCATAGAATAATTGAACTACAAATTATAAGAAGGGAATAAATACCATAAAGGTTCCAAATTATTACAAATCTTAAGCCTTGAAGAACATTTATTTCAATGATTCAATGAATTTTATTTGTTTCTTCCAAAGTAGTTCAATCATATGTGTACTGTTTAGAATCGTAACATCTAAGAAGTTACAATTCCCTTCTTATATTTTACGATAGCCAATACCTGGTTTAGCGTTAATTTACCCAATAGTCGATCATTTAGCGGATTATGATTATCGCTTTGCGTTGTGCTTCATTACATAAAAATGATTAGAATGAAAATATGTGCAAAAAAAGGCATCCGAGCATTTTGACACATTTTTAGCGAAATTACCACTAGGTATTTGGTTTTTAATTTAGATTACTATGGATTTCCGCAAAGTAACGCCTTATTTCATTAAATATATAAAATGAAAATATGTGTAGGTCTCGTGATATTTCCGGTTTAATAAGTTTAAATCGTCTCGTCGAAAGACGCTTCATAATGTTTCGTTGATCAGCGAAACACAAACCTAACTGATTTCAGTAAATCAATGTTTATTGTCCTTTCTTATTTTACATTTATTAGGCAATCTCCACGATACGAACTATTAAAAAAGGTGGTAGTGGAAATTACCTAACACTATACAGGATTTAAAAGTGTAGAATTATTTTGGAATTGGACCCTGTCTATGGTACAAAAATCTATTTCCCAAAAAAACAACACAAGATTCGGTAACAAAAATACACCTTATTATGGTTTTCTAATACTCAGCGAAATGGTTTATATTTCGTATTAAAATTGATCTTTGTGTTTAGCCATGTACATGAATCGATTGCAGTATCCTTGATCTGACCGTATTTAAAACATTTTAATATTAATACTGCTGGTAAAACATCCCGCCAAGTATAACATTGTTTTTTTTTTTTAAACAGTCATGAAATTTTCATTCTAATCTAATTATATAGAAAGTTATAAAAAGCGTTAATCTTACGCTCTCACAAGGCGGGCCATGCCTTCAGCGATTGTGTTGAGCGCCGCTAGATCTTTGCGCGCCGTGTCCAGCAAGTGTGCCATGCCCCGTTGTTCAAGCGTCAGGAATTGTTTCACGTCTTCTTGTGCACCTGGATTGTAAATTATAAAAGTAACTATTACTATCGAAAATTTCATTAATTACTATAACACATATTACGCATATCTTTATATAAGTCTTATTTACGAAATTTGCGCGGACGGAGGAGTATGAAATTTCGCACACTTATAGTATAGTTTATATACAGATTTTTTTTATTATGGTCGCACTGGCGACCTCTAGTACATATGAATGAATAACAGATAGGCCCTACCAGTAGATTCCGACCCCGTTCTTAACCTGATGTTTGTAAAGTGGAATGGGTATGTAATAGTAATGTCTGTACTTTTAGAAAGTAGTAAATTTAAATTAATGAAATTTGGCGCAGTGGCATTATTACAGAGATATATGCTACTAGTAGTATAGTCTGATGTGTGTATAAAACCTAAAGGGGCATCACTAATAGAAATTGTCCTAGCGAGTTTTCTATTGACAATCAAGATCAAATAGGGAAGGCATAACATAACATTTAACTAAATGTAATTTTAATTTGTTCGCTGTCCTCAAAGTGTACATACATACGATCACGCTCAACTCAAACACAGACAGTGGATTTAGAAAATAATCTTTCGGTTGCGAAATAATAGTAATAGTCGACCACTATCTCTTCTTATCGGATACAAATGATAGGATCACTATATGCAACGCTACGTATTAAAAAACTATTGCGCAGCATTGCCATTAAACGTCTAGAACAGTGGATTTAGACTACCATTTATTAATTTTAAATTATATTACAATTTAAAACTATTCATTATTCAATTACTTTAAAGACGATGATCATTGAATAGATAATTAGCTTTAGGACAATATTTTTCAGGTGCCTCGGACCAATTTGTCGATTCCAAGTGCCACCAATGGTTTGCGAACCACCGGTTGGGAACCAATGATTAATGAATATATGTAGCTTAGTTTAATTTTAAAATGAATTTCAGTCGACCTATGTATATCCACATAAGTATATATTTTTATTTAAATGCCTCTTACGTAAGGGGTGTTTTCTTATTTTCTTTGACAACGAATACTTAAATTTTATAAGAACAAATTCATATGCAACTAATGGGTATATTATACAAAAAAAAATACATGACATTTAAATATAAACGCTGATATGTTAATGGTCGTTTACGTGCTACGAAAAGATTGTCTAGTTAGTTTATAATTAAGAAATGGCACATTTAAACAGTCTTCTTCAAGTTGATGAATATTTTAATAGTAATTGAGGTAAAATATTAAAATTCCAGGGGGTTTAAATTTGGTTAAAATATTACCAGGATCAAGATGGTAGCGTTCAAGCGGAGCGCCGGCACTTGCGCTGCGTTGAAGTCGCACCGCGCACAGCAACTCGTTCAGACGACCCTGCAACAAAGATTACCTTGTAATTTCCATGTATTTAGTAATAAATAACAACACTTTCCTTATTTAAATTAATTTAGTTTAAGACACGAATCGCTGTTGTTGCCATTGATTTTAAGGGCCACAATGTATGTGCTTCAAGTTATGACTAGGGATCGATAATACGACCATATTATAAATAAGTCTGGTCTGTTTCAACACATAAATTAATAAAACGAGGGGTGTGAGCTTGAAATTTTGTATACTTTATTTGATTTTGTATCTAAATATTTTAGTTTTAATATTTTTTACCTTCTAGTCAATAAAAATATTAAGTAAGATCTATCAAACTATGCTAACGACACTTCTAATATTTACATATTTTTAATTGACTTGATAAAAAATTACGTAAATCCCGAGATTATTTTTCCCCAGTCGTATGACTTACTCATACGTCTATTGAAGTACATCACCGAAGAATAATATTTCGTAAGCGCAAATACTCAGTAACAGTAGGTAACCTCAAAAAGCAAACCATTGACCAATTTAAAAGTGGTGATATTTGAATCTACGAATTAAAACTTTAAACTGTATCTTTTAAAATGAATACCTTACTAGACGATATTTTAAGGTATCTTATAACTACTCTTTTCTGGAATGTATGCATTTAATTCGAGAGTTGAGACATAGTGTGACTCCTTAGATTCTATTTATTAATTTGGCTTACCAACAATTGATTACACTGATACAAACATAAAAATACAATGAATAACTTACTAATAATATTTCCAAGCCCAAGGAAGCCTAGGGTACAATGATTTATAAAAGGTCCACGGTAGGACATAATTATGTCTCTCTCGAAGAGGAATAGCCACATTTACCATCCAGACGGTTGATGACCGCAAAAACATTTTTAATACACAGCTAAACGTTGCTACCTTACTTCCTGTATACGATTGCCACTGATGTTGTCATGACAACCGGAACCAATGCCTTATACCGTCGCAGGTATACACGTTAAAACCTAATCATGGATTTAAAGATTTGTGTGCATGACAATATCGTGATAGCGTCGTGTAGGGTAACTATAGCTATCTTAGCTACAGGTATCGCTATTATCAGTTCCGAATTCCTGATATAGAAACGATTTTATATTGACTTTCAAACAAGAACAAACCAGTTTCAATCACGTACAGAAAATTATAACGTAGATGATCGTACTTGTACAGGGATTGAGTCATTGAGTGGATTATGGTTATAAATTCATGTGACCTAGTAACAAGCCATAACAATTTGAACATAAGTTTCTACGCCTCTCGGCCTACCAACGCAACGTTTAGTTTGCAATTACGCTTTCGATGCCCTCCTAAAACCGAAGACCGAAAGGCCCACGAACTCACCCGCCCCGGCTTCGCACGGGTCGCAAATATGATTTAAGGATATATACAGGCATGGCGGAGAAGCAGCTACTCTATTTGGAAGCACACAACTTAGAATTATAGTCAAAAACTGCAGTATGCCTGCCTATATAAATGCCATTACGTTCTTTTTTCATCCGTTTATATTGCCCGGTGAAGTAGCGAAACACTCGTGCCACACTAAATGCCGTCAAAACACTGGTGTAGCTACCGAAGGGCTGGGCGGGGCAGTGCCCCGGGGCCCCAGAGCTCAGGGGGACCCCACAACTTTATTGCTTTTTTAAAAATAGCTGTATATATTGATAATGCTTAAACAGTTTAGGGGCACCAGATTCTTTTCCCCAGGGCCCTTGATCAGCTAGCTACTCCGCTACGCAATTTCCGTAGCCCGACAATAGCTTACAATTGGTCAAAAAAATAAATACAAAATAAGGGGTTTTTGTTAAATGTATGTATAAAAATGCGATATGAATAACGAAATCTCAATTAAATCTGTTTATATGTGGTAAACTTGGCGTAATAATGGAATAAATCGATATAGATAGGAATTTCATCAATAGTATAAAATAAAGTCGCACCCCGCTGTCTGTCTGTACCAATGTATGCTTAAATCCTTAAAACTATGCAACGGATTTTGATGCGTTTTTTTTTTTGATAGTGACTCAAGTGGCCCTTTTATATGTATAATACATGCATAATATAGTAGAGAAACACTGATAATTTTAGAGGTTTCTAATGTGATGTCGTAAATAAACACGTTTTTGCGCTTACATTGCAAACTCTGGCTGAACCCTACGATATAAATCAAAATAATGTACAACAGTATTGTATACCTTTAAAAGGTCTACACAAAAGTCCGCGATGGTATATGTCTATCTCTTAAGGATAACCCAAAATAACCATTTTTTATCCCTTACATTTTACGAGAAATAGCGGCTTATTTACGTAGCAATTTTAAGCAATACAGCATTAATCCTTATCTAATTAAGTACTTTCAATACATTGTGCATTTAATATAGATTAATACAGTCTTTTACAGCATGTCATTTTAATGAATATTTTCGAAGATATAACAGATTTAATATGCAGAGACATAGCTGAACATAGCGGTTGCAGCACCGGTACTGGTCGGGTGCGGCGGCGCTGCGCTTGCCTATAAATAGCTTTGCACCCGTGCGAAGCTGGAACGAGCTAGTTGATATATAAAATATAGTAAAAACGTATGCCAACTATAATTAAGAAAAAAAGAATAAGGGTTCGGTACAAACAAAACATATCATTAGGCGGGTGGAACCGCGGGTATATGTTAGCTACGAGTAAGCTATTAATTTTTCCGCCATAATTAAAATCGAAGTGAGCAGCAAATATGTATTTAAAAAGTTTTCTTTAAATAGAGTGCTAAAACGATAAACAAATGTAAACTATAACGCATCAAAACAGGCTGATCTAATAATGATAACAAATGTGCTAACAATAGTCAAAGCCCAATGATAACACAACCACACAGGTAGATACGCTAATGACATCACAAAACACTTCCATGTAGCACTCCCTTCCTGCATGTAAAACTGAGCTCAAACCTAGTTAGAACCAGTTACACGATAATTCAATAAAAGTTTTATTAGATTACATTATTACGAGACACGATAACAAAAATAATTCTCATTCTGATATATTAACTGTAAAGCTCTAAGAATACAATGTTGCTGAACAAATGTTTACTCAAGTTAAACTTACATCAGCACTTATTTCACAACATATTGCAATTCGAATAGTCTTATTATTGTAAATTGGATGTATCTAAGACAATAAGACGGCTGAGAAAATTAGGTGTCATATTTGGCGCACACATATAGTTATTAAATTCATGCCACGATCCATTAGAGTTGCCATACTAGTTGCCTCAGAGACCTGGTTATAGGGGTTCGATATCCACCTGAAACAATTCGACTGGTCTTTCGAACAAAATCGTATTTGACGTGCTTCCTTTCCTAAAACTTAATTGCTATCTGATTTGACGTGTTAGTAGTTTTCGAAATTGGTAACACGTCAAATACGATTTTGCTCGAAGGACCAGTCGAATTGCAACTCAGGATTTGTTACAAAGATGTGTTAAATTTATTTCCATCATAAATAGGACCCTGATTACTACTGTTTTTATTCCATTATATTGTGTTTTAATCTATTACGTTCAAAAGTTTGTCCGTCCATGTTCTCTCAGTACAATAATGTTTATTCTTCGTTGGTGTTAATTACGACGTTATCGACGGCGTAACACCTATTTATTGGTATCTGTACACACGTCTGGTGTCTGGAGATAAAAGATAATAAGGTGATAAACGCCACGCGTTCGCCGAATGTTAGGACACTCCGCAGACAAGGTCGATGATTTGGTATCTTGTATGTCGGATATTGTTAGACAACACTGAACATTTATCAATTTAATCTGCTGAAAGGAAAACTTCTAAGTTAAAACGCTTTATCATTCCGATTGATGATGACATAATCGCTATATATATATATAAATGATGAATCCTTATTTACCTTGGTCACGGTATCACGCGTGAACGGCTGGACCGATTTCGCTAATTCTTTTTTTGTTGTGTTTCTTATAGTCAGTCGAAAGTTATTATAAAACAAAAAAAAAGGATAATTGTTCGGAAAATAAAACAACCATATTAAATTTTCTAATATAACCTTATCACATTGACAGAATGAGTGCTGCAAATATGCTAAAAGAGAATGTAAATAAAAACTGAATTTCTTAGTGCTCATCACGGTTAGTTCAGAGCTAATATTAAAAGTTCAAACTAATATAGACTTTTAGTTAAGACAGTCAAACGCCTATCGGGTCACCTAGTACCTAGCACAATAATAATACAAAATACATATTAACAAACAAGCTTTCAATCAAACTAAATTAGCTGTGTTGTATCCGGATTAGAACAGACCACCCCATGTCTTCCCATGCGTGTCATAAAAGGCGACCAAGGGACATACATATTGTTAAGCAGAAAAAAAATCGATCGACCAAGGACTACACTAATTTGGGCTGTGTGTCCCATCCCTATCATCTGTCAGTTGTCGTTGTTTTGTTACTTTGGCGCGCATTTGTTGTTTTGTAAAAGCTTATTTTTAATTTAATAAATCCATGTTAAAAGAGAGTTTTGTGTTTATTAATATGATAGATGGGCAGCAGTATCCAAAAGCTCAAGGATACTCATCATCTTACTGCGATCACGAATACGCCTGCCAAGCGCGGTGATTATGGCAGTTTACTAGGTCTAACAGTTCTAATGTAACCTTAGCGCTTTTGACAATATAAACTTTTTTAATTTTATCTTATGGCGTTTGACATAACATTGACCGAGTACTTTGGTATGGTTAGTTCAGAGCTGTTACGCCTAATTTAGTTTTAGTTAAGACAGGATAATGTCTGTTGTGTCAGCTAATCTAATATTCCCCTGTTCCCTCCTTTAACACAATGTTTGCTCGACGTCAATTCTTTTACATGGGACCATTCATTTATCGGTACATTAATGACTCAACCCAAATCTATAAAATGCCCAAGATTCGGCTTAAATCGATACTCAAAAAATATCTTACGGCTCTTGATTACCCTAGCACAGAGAAAATTCTAAGAGTATAAAGCAAAAACCACTATGAACTTGAATCCTTCCCATCCACATGCACCTCCGCATACACTCACACACACGACATTCATGCAGCAACAAACGCCTAACACTCACCCAAACGCAACACATACGAACACATACACAACACATACACGACACACACGAACACATACACGACACACACGAACACATACACGACACACCCGAACACATACACGGACATATACACGACACGCACATACACACGTATATTCACACATCTCGATTTACAACTTATATTAGATACTTGCCAGGGGTGGAGGATTGGTAACCTGAGACACAGGATCCTCCTAGTTCAGGTACCAACCCGCCATAATTGTGATTGATCCTAGTATTGATATTAAATTACGTTCTACTGTATTTTATTTGAGACTTTTTAAGTAGATGTAACATGTATGGTGAGAAATAAACGTTATTATTATTATTTTCTGTGGTTTTGTTTGACTCAGCTCTTGGCTGGATTGAACCACATTTACGGGTCGAGAACCAAGTAAATGCGGCATGTGGTGTGTAATTTTATGTGTGTGGTGTTTGTTCGTCAGTTTGCATGAACTTTCTTACGATTCTGCATGTGTTTAGGATAGCGGCTTTTTGCAGAGTTGTGTACAGAAATGGTCTCAGGTCTAATAATTTAATGCTGTGGTGTAGATGTTTGGGTATTACTCCGGTTGTGGATAGGACTATGGGAACAATATAGACAGTTTCTTGTTTCCACATTCTTATTACTTCATCCTTCAGGTCTGTGTATTTACTATTTTTTTCAGTTATAGTCTTTTGTATATTGTGAGTATTAGGGACTGCGATATCAATGAGGTAAGTGGTTTTATTTATTTTATTTATAAGTACTATGTCAGGTCTATTGTAGTGGATGGTACGGTCTGTGAGGATGGCGCGATCATAATATAATTTGTGTGTTGTATTTTCAAGGACTGTTTGTGGTGTATATTTGTAGTAGGGTGTATAAGGGGTTTGTATGAGTTTATGTTTGTGTGCGAGACTTTGGTGAATGATGTTTGCGACTTGATTGTGTCTGTGAGTGTAGTCAGTCTTATTATTATTAATATATAAAATTCTCGTGTCACAGTTTTCGTTGCCATACTCCTCCGAAACGGCTTGACCGATTCTCATGAAATTTTGTGAGCATATTGAGTAGGTCTGAGAATCGGCCAACATCTATTTTTCATACCCCTTAGTGATAAATTATTTATATGGCAAAACAACGTTTGCCGGGTCAGCTAGTATTAAATATATTATCAATAAAGACATTGTTGCTAATGACATTATGACATTAAAGACAAATGTACGCAAAAACAAGTGTCTCGGAGTACATCCATGTCGGGGATAGTTCCGCTTATTTTAAGTTATTCTTAAACTACACGCGCCATGTTCCTGAAAATTTGTAGATCTTAATATATGTACTTTTAAAATTGAATCAATAAAAAATAAACATTAAAACTACTGTTATAGCGTACCATAGTCTGGTTGCCTCGGTTTTAAGATATGGTATAGTGTTCTGGGGAAATTGCAGTGAAAGGGAAAGAATATTCAGAGCCCAAAAATACTGTATAAGATCAATGACTCGAATCCAATCAACAGATAGCTGTGCGCCCTTGTTTAAATCCCTAAAAATATTAACCTTTCCATCTCTGTACATATTGGAAGTAGCTGTTTTTATCAAAAATAATCCAGATTTCTTTACTTCATGGAGGGACCATTCAAAAAGACCAACATTAGTAAGATCTCAATACTTAAATGATTTTTATACAGGTAGCTACAAAACAGCCTTACTAAAAAGGAATATAATGCACATGGGTCCAACGATTTATAATAAACTTCCTCTTCCTATAAAAGATTGCACGACACGTGTATTTAAAAAGCAGTTAACGAACTTACTGTTACAGAAATGCTACTATTCAGTTAACGATTTCTTGAAGGATGATTCTTTGTAGACATGTGCGTTATTTGAATTTGAATTTTTAATGTAATTTAATTGGATTCAATTTAGTTTAATATAAGTTAATAAAAGCAATTAAATATAATTCAATCTATTTTTAGTTGATAATTAAATTGTATAATATAATTTAATTTAATGTAATATAATTTATTTAAGTTGATGATTGATAATTTCTAATAACACTTAATTTAATTAATTTGTATAATTTCATGTGATAACTTAGTACTTACAGTAATTGAGTTATAATTGTGTATTATTTTTTTGTAATTATTTGATTTGTACGCCTTTATGGTAGAATGTACTGGACTCACTTGTATGTACTCTGAACATCTTATGTATTACTACATTCATACAAATATACGATTTCTATTTCTATTTCAAAAACAATAACTAAAAGTTAATGTTACTTTCTTGATTATTTTATAATAACTAAGAAAGTAATGCAGGTTGTTTGTTCAGTTTTTATGGGACAATTCCACCCACACTCCTACCACTGCAACTCCTGTAAGCCAGGATCAACAGTGGCAAACACTTAGTCGTATTTTTGCAGTACATATTTAATTACTTCAGCGGTCTATTAAGTAAAGAGTACATTAAGAGTATATTAACAGTCTTATTCATAAACATCTCTTATAAGAGCTTTATAACACTCATTAGTTAAAATGCTCAATAGCACTATTAAAGTTTTATAAAATGTATTATTCATAAACATTCAATAATCAATCATGTTAAACGTTCAATAATGTTATTATAACTATTTGACAGTTTATCGTAGTTATGTTGACGTTCTGATTTAAAAAATAATAAATACCGGCCAAGTGCCAGTCGGACTCGCGCACAATGGGTTCCGTACCATTTCAAGTGCCTACCCGTTGCCGTTATTGATATCGAGCAAAGAAAAAAGTTTGTTTTATGGAAGCCCCCCTTAAATGTTTATTTTATTTTATTTTAATTTTAGGATTTATTATTAAAGCGGCAACAGAAATACATCAATTGTGAAAATTTCAACTGTATAGCTATCGCGGTTCTTGAGATACAGCCTGGTGATAGACAGACAGACAGCGAAGTCTTAGTAATAGGGTCCCGTTTTTACTCTTCGGGTATGGAACCTTAAAAACTATGGAAGTCTTATCAAAAAATTCAGTGCAAATAGGTTTTTTTTACATATTTCCTTATTTTAGTTTATGGTTTTCTGTATTTAACCTTACAAAAGTGAAGTAAAATGTCAAATCAACAATCAGCTATTGCGTATTGTCGGAGCCACAACCTCCGAGATTTAAAGCGAGTCAAATACCGCTACGCTATGGAGGCTTTTGCGATTGTGAACCTTCTTATTTTTTTATTTATTGGCAATCGGAATCCCCAGAGCTAAGAACACGTCTTTATGTGATAATTGCGAACAGTTTACTGACGTGATCTGGATTGACTGTGTACTGTGACAACAAACCAAATCAAGTTATATCGATCTATCGCGATCACGGATTTCGATCCAGATTGACTGTGTAATGGGTGCCTATTAGTATATTGCACTCACGTTATAGAGCGGTGGTGCAGCCAGTTGCGAGGTGAGTTCATGTAGACGCGCCCTCACCGCTTCCTCTTCGGGACTTAGCGCCACACCTACACGACCCATTACTTCTTGACGAGCCACCACCTGTAGAATGTAAACGTTGTTTTACATATTATACACAAGGTACATTTTACTGTACTGCTCTTAAATGTTTTCCAGGTCTGGTTGTTCGAGAGAGTATCCACCGTGCATCGGTAAGAACGTTACGCTGCTGTTGGCCCCGATTGTTATAACATCAAAATATAGCAATACAGCATCTACCGGACCGGTGACTCAGTGGTTACGGCAGTTACTTCTGAGACCTGGTGTTCTGGGTTCGATTCCCACCCGGGACAATTATTTGTGTAACCACAAATAGTTATTCTGAGTCTGGGTGTTCTTTGTGTCCGTGAAATAAATGTTTGTAAAGTTCCCCGCGACACAGGGATTTATTTCCCTAGTGCGGGAGTTGTCTTTTAATAATAATAAGAAAAAAAAAAAAAAAAAAATATTTTCCAGGTCTGGTTGTTCGAGAGAGTATCCGCCATGCGTTGGAAAGATCGTTAAGCCGTTGGTCGATTGTTATAACATCATATAATTATATAATAATCCAGAATCGACCGGACAGGCAGTTACGGCAGTTACTTATGAGCCGGGACAATAATTATTTGTGTGATTGTTGTTCTGAGTCTGTGTCCTTTTGTACTTTGTCTCCGTGAATGGAATGTATGTAAAGATCCCAGGAGCGGGAGTTGCCTTTAAAAAAATGTACCAGGCAAAGGGTTTCGTTCAGGCCCGTTTACCCTATCCTTGTGTGTTATTAGTCATAATACTGCGGTCACCAACCCGCCTGCCAAACGTTGTGGCAAAATTTGGTTATTAAAGATAATACTTCAAAAGTTTTGTAGTTAAAAAGGGATTCAACAATATATATTTATTTGGTAGTTCATACCTGTAACAGCGTGTGTCGCAAGGCGTGCAGCCGCGCGGTGAGGTGCGCCAGGCGCGCGCTGGCGGCGGCGCGGCGCGTGCGCAGCCCCGCCAGCTCGCCCGCGGCGCGCTGCAGCCACTGCGCCTGCAGCCGCGCCTGCTCCGCCTGACAGCGACTACGGAACTTTATCTGGAAACACCCTACTCTGTTAACGACAGCCCAACAGCTCTAACCTTCCGATGCCCTCGTAGGACCGAAGTCCGGGTGGCACGCTAACTAGCGACAGTTGCACAAAACTCCCTTAACAAAACTAAAAGTCATAGTCAGTCCCTCAATCCTCCCACCAGCTACTACCCTGAGTCGAGGTCCGAGTCCCACAGGGGAAACCCTCTTGCGCAGGTTGCTTAGTTGGTTTTTAAACCATTTATTTAGGCTGGATCTCTGTTCGCCTAACATGGCCCGACTTCATATATTTCGAATTTTAAAGTAATTTTCTCATCCACCAAAGTATGGATTTTTACCTTACTTTCGCGGATGAGGAAATTAATAAACATTAACACTTTAAATACTAAAAGAACGCTAGATTCATCAGGTCAGGACTCAAACTCTGGGAAATCATTTCAAATCTATTTGCGCCAATATCTAAACTTTGAAAAATAGAAAACATCACTGTTTTATATCATTTAGATGCATTTTAACGATAAAAAACCAGCAAACATGAAAATTGTCACTTACTTCAGAAAATCCAACAATGGGTACAGGAATGTAATTTTCGGGATCAGGATTATCAGCCTGCGCTTGCTTCCAAAGACGCATATCCATACCTACAAAAAAAAAGATAAAAAATCCTTTAATTTGTAGCAACTGATATAAATATATTGTGAGATGGCTAAACATTACTCTTAGATTTTTCTTGTATCGTAACAAAATACTACTGTGCAATTGTTCAAGTACAATAACTAGATCCTTCTTTAAATTCGAGTTGCTAGTGCTTATATTGCTAGAACTACAATTCTAATATTTGGACCCAATAATTGTAAGCCTATCACCGGCAAATCACACAAGATTTGCCGGTGACAGGCTTACAATTATTGGGTCCTAATTAACTTTAATTTACTATAACTTTTATATCTTACAACTTCCTTCTATAATCTTTCTAAGCACCATGTTTTATATAATTATGTAAATATATTCTCTAAAGTGCCAGCCCAATGAGGTCATTGGCGTTCTAACTCTCTCTATGACACATAGAATATGTCAACCTGCGCTTGTCACTCAGAGAAGAGGAGTTAACCCTTTAACAGGTAGTAGGTATGATTAGAATTCATTGGTTTTGATCTTTATTACAAGTACATAAAGTTTAAAATATGATGGCAACTATATTGCCACTGCCCATTAAAGGGTTAAAGTATTTTTCCTTAGGTTTGTTATAAATTCGTGGATGTATATATTTTATATTAAAAGCGTTTTACGTGTATTAAGTGTATATTTGCCAGAACTAGCCAGCGCCCAAACGTTATAATTCTTATTTTTATTATTCTTATTATTGCGTGTATAATGTTATGCACAAAATAAATAGCGTAAACTTAATAAAAAACTAAAATTAGTTCATTTACTTTATAAATGTACACGTAAAAATAACACCCGAACCCGAACAGCTTACTGGGGCACATACTTCAAGTTAGCCATGTTCTAAATGTTTTAGTACCTATATATGAAACAGTAGTGAGATGGGACAAAAACGTCCAATTATTGGCACTTTAAGCGAAATCGGTAAAATAAATATTGCTTGTGCAAATTATACACCTTTTTAAGAGGATAGTAAAAAGCAACAATAGGAATATCTTTTCACGTTATTTTGTTAGAAAACATTAATTATTATTAATTGTATAAATAAAAAATAAAAAATTCTCTAATTTTATATAGTGATATTGGCATAGATAATTCTTGCCACCATTTCCATTTAAATATCACTTCAAGTGTTGCCATTTTAAAGAATATCCATAGAAAAATCTATAGATTTTATAGATAAAGTTGGTGAGTTCTTGTTTTTAAGCCAATAATTAGTGGGTTGCCAAGGATAGGCAGTATTACGCTCCATAGTTACCAGGTGGTGGGGTCTGCAGGTACTGCTGCACGGT
This sequence comes from Nycteola revayana, assembly GCA_947037095.2. Classification (NCBI taxonomy): domain Eukaryota; kingdom Metazoa; phylum Arthropoda; class Insecta; order Lepidoptera; family Nolidae; genus Nycteola; species Nycteola revayana. The sequence goes on along the minus strand of OX344845.2, from coordinate 8,204,238 downwards.
CTGCGGCGTGGGCGCGGTGACGGGGGTGACGGCGGCGGCGCCGGCGCCCGACAGCGCGGCCCGCGCATTGCCCGCGTTGAGGAAGTTACCCAACTCGGAGGCGCCCACGCGAGTGCCCCCGGCAGCGTTGTCCACCACGTATATCACCACCTGGCATAACGATGTTTTTAAACCCAATAAAGCTTTGTAACGTAAATTGTTCCTTTATTAAATTCAAAAAAGTATAGTAGTTTTGTTGTGTCATAATATTATATAATTACCTGTATTATAAACTAAAAGAAAAGCTAACTATGTCCTTTCTCAGGTTTAAAACTATCTGTGTACCAAATTTTATTTAAATCGGTTCAGTACTTTTGAGGGTAAGGCCGACAGATAGACGTTACTTTCACATTAAACATATTAGTAAGGATGAGTAAGTATAAGGAGATGAATGTATTATATATGTACATTATTAGTCAAAAAAGGGTCTAATTAAAATAATTAAAACTGCCACTCAAGGTCACTATTCCACGCGGACGAAGTCGCGAGCACAGCTAGTAGTTTATATATTTTCAAATGTAGTATTGTAGTAACACTTTATATTTTAGAACTATAAAAATTACATACAGGGTTTTTTTTTTCAATTGTGTGTATTCGTCATATATAATAACTATATCTATAACGTTAAAAGCAGTAGAATTTCAAAACATAAATTCAAATATTTCAATCATTTTAAAAATTAATAGGTACATTTATTTATTATACACATACTAGTTTTTTAAACCATCGCTTACCTGACTTTTGTTGTCGGAGACAGCTTTAACTGAATCTACATTGACAGCTAAGTTGGGTTTGTTACCCATCAGACCCTGCAGCGAGTTTATCAAAGCTTGCTGATTATTTCTGTAAAACAACCATAAGATCGACGGTTAAATTCAATGTGCCAGACCAATAACATAAAAACTAAATATTTTATGAATTAACATCTGATTCTGATCGTCAGTTGTCTCGAAAATTTCCTCGCTTATGACTATAGACTATAAGGATTTCATGTGATACGCGCATGTATAATTATCTTATATCGTCATTATTCTTCTGCCTATGAATCTTTAAATTCAAATAATTCTATATTTTGGTCCTTCGAACCGGATTTACGGTAGAGGTGTTTGTATCCGTCATTACCAAGTCAAAGAAATCTAATATTTATCGTGGAGTTTTCGGTTCTGAGATTTACAAACACAAAAAAATAATTATTCATATCGGTCAAACTCATTTTAATTAAAGGCCTTTGATCACCTTTGACTCACCTGACCTGAATTTGCAAAAAGTTGTAGAGCGACAGTTGCAAAAAATCCTCTCAAAATATAAGGTCATTATTTCTCAATACCTAGCCAGCGACTGCCCTGAGGCGAGGATGACGCTAGAGGGAGCTTGCTTAGTTTGTAGTTTTTAAACCATTTATTTAGGATGGAGGCCTCGCGCCTTTATGCCCAGTGATGTAGCAAAAGCCTCCTAGCTACCTACATAATGTCGGTCCGAAATAAAAAACTCAAATTATTATAATTTATAAGACATAGGTATTAACGCGATAAAAAATACCTTTTTATATTATCCGACGTTTCGATCAAGTGGCATTGATGGTGGTCGCGGGCAGAAAAAACTTATAACCCAAATTATGTCAATGTAATAAATCTCCAAATACTAACTTGATATCCTGTTCAGTTTTGTTGAACAGCATGGCAACGTGTCCATCCTTATCTTCTCGACCGCCCAGTCTGGAGTATCCCACCGCTTTGAAGCGACATAGGGGGTTTTGTTCGTTGAGCTCCAGCGCGGGGGCATTGCGACTGTAGTATGCTTGACCTGAGACAAATTCATTATTATTATATTATATATCTATATTTCTCTTCTCTAAAGAGTCGTGGAAGTCGTGAAAATTTCCAAACATGAGCCCCGCTTTGAGCAGCGATACTCAGAATGGCAAGTATATCCTTCTCATTAGTAACCATTGCAATAAGTATAATAAATAACTCTTATAATTTTCATCGTTGTTATGTTCTTGTAACTAGCTTCCCGCGTGCAGGCAGAGTTTTTCTGATTACCTGTGTTACTAAAGTTACTAAGGTAAAATAAATAAAATAAAAAAGTTTTTATTTACGTAAACCTATTACAGGCATTTGCAAATAGTCAAAACATATTTAGCTCATTAATATAATATATTTCATTTATTAATTTAGTTTAGTTATTATAGTTATAATAATAATAATTAGTTTGTATTAGATATTTTTTATAGCTTTAGCGTAAAAGCTGTCAGGTATGAAAATAGAATTTTATTTTTTATCTATAATTTAATAGTCTAAAGTTCTGTCATTTGAGTATGTTATTATTGTATATCGTCAGACGCGATTTTATGCTACCACCGGATCCAATACGCCCCAACTGAGAAGATCCGGCGAAACAAACTCAGTGGGGTATTCTACTGCCGGTTTCATCGCGGCCTCATTGAGACGATCCGGCAAAACATACTCAAATGGGCATGTCAACATTATTTAGGTCCAGTTACTATCTTATTTAGTTCATTGGCTTACACAATTTACCAATCGGCTGTCTTTATACAACTTTTATTTTTATTTTGCTAATTTAACAGATCAGATAAGTTATTTTGAGACAGAACATGTGTTATTTTTATGATTATGATTACAGACAGTACACAGAATACACTATCTGCATGATCTTTCAATTTCAATGCTTCATCAGCTATAAGGTATCCGATCTGATGCACCCTCGTGCATCAGATCGGATACCTTATAGCCTGCCATACATCTTTATCATCTATATACTCTTTAATACTATAATAGCCCCTACTCATTAGGATGCGTTTTACAAGTGTTTTAAATAATGGATCAGGCATGTCAGTAATATAAGAGGGAACTTTGTTATAAAATCTAATGCAATTTCCCATGAATGACTTACTAACTTTGCTGACCCTAAAGCACTGCATAGCTAGTTTGTCCTTATTCCTAGTATTTATATTGTGAAAGTCGCTTTTTTTACTAAATGTATCTAGGTTTTTCCTAACAAATAAAATATTCTGGTAGATATACCTACTCAGATGGCACAGTTAATATATTTATATCTTTAAACAGGGTTCGCAAAGAATCGCGGCTACCTAGCCCATAAATAGCTCTGACCGCTCTCTTTTGTTGGATGAAGATAGTATTAACATCAGCAGCTGACCCCCAGAGCAAAATGCCATAAGCCATAATGCTATGGAAGTATGCAAAGAATACTAACCTAGCCGTGGATTCATCTGACAATTGTTTTATTTTCCATACGGCATAAGAAGCAGAACTTAATCTACCCGATCATTTCTCAATATGAGGACCCCACTGTAATTTAGAATCTAATGTCACTCTCAAAAATACCGTGGATGAAGCAAGATCCAACGTTTCATTATTCAGTGAAATAGTAGGTGTGACATTATTTACATTTGGTAGCGCAAATTTAACACACTTAGTTTTCCCTGCATTTAACAATGGATTATTAGCTGAGAACCAATTTGAGATAAGGCTAAGTGTGTTTGTGTGTCCAATAAAGTCTTTATCTTTTCTATTTACTTTAAATATCAAGGATGTGTCATCCGCAAAAAGAACTATATTTGATATTTTATCTACTAAATATGGGAGGTCATTTATATAAACTAAAACAAAAACGGACCTAGTATTGAACCCTGGGGCACACCCATTTTGATGGGAGAAGCTTCCGAAGTTATTCCGTCTATGGCTACTACTTGTTTGCGACCAGATAAATAGGATACTACAAGTTCCAAGGACGTACCAGAAATTCCGTAGTATTTTAACTTTACAGCGAGCGTACCGTGATCTACACAATCGAATGCCTTAGAGAGATCACAAAAGATTCCCAGAGCATCCTGTGAACCCTCCCAAGCCTCTAGTATGGTCTTGATTAGAGTGCTTCCTGCATCTTGCGTAGAACGGCCCTTAGTAAATCCAAATTGTTTGTCGTGTAGTATCCCATTCTCATTGAAGTGCGACAGCATTTGGTTAAGCATAATTTTTTCAAATATTTTACTTAAAGTAGGTAGGATAGAAATTGGCCTATAATTATAAGCACTATTAGAGCAGCCTGATTTAAAAATGGGCACTACCTTACTTATCTTCATCAAATCAGGAAAGACTCCGTCAATTATACAGCCATTGAAGATAGCCGCTAGGATCGGAGCTATATTCTGTATAATTGGTTCAACAGCCTTCACGGTTACACTACAACCGGTAAGGTACATAGTTTTTGATTAAAGGTGGGCATCGTAAAATAGTAACTGATTTAATTTCTAGGGAGTTACAGTAAAAATAAGTTTGGGAAGCCCAGAAATAGATTCTTTCCATTTGATTTTTATACAATACTAGCTGACCCGACAGTCGTTGTACTGTCTTAGCTAAAACTATAAATTGAATTGAACTTTTAATATAAGGCGTGATAGCACTGAACTAACCGTGATGTGCACTAAGAGTAGCACGCATTCGGTCAATGTTATGTCAAACGCCATAAGTTTACAATAAAAAAATAAATACTCTATCCATGATCGATGATATGCCAATGATTTTTAATAACTTATGTTAAGTAGGGTGATACGAAGTTCATCGATGCACTTCGTATCACCTACCTACTATAAGTTATGAAAAAAAACTTCAAAAACTGGTTCAAGCGATCTAGCCCAAAATGCTAGAATGTTCAGAAAGAAAAGAGGGAGGGTGATCCGGAAACTTAATGTCATCAGTCATCACAGCGACAGCACACGGTACATTGGTGCGAGGACTTTCCGGCTTGGGCGGTGCAGCGAGAGTGATGGGATCCGTCCTCTTGCTACCGGCCATTGCCCATTCAGTAGAAGTCAGCGGAGTGTTTTCAGGAGAAAGATCTCTCCAACCCATTTCACCGAAGGCGCACAGACAGCAGGCTGTCCCCCGAGCCTCGGCTTCGAGGAGTAGGGAACATAGTCCTAATTTCTTTTAAAGGCCGACCCATGATGCGTAGATTTGTAGTTGTGCTCCGTGCGCCCCCAAAAGGTGCATTGAATGGACCCAGGAGAGTCCATGACTGCTAGGTCATAGGCATCGCCACGGTACCGGATGTATAATAATATGCATTAGCTATTCCTGGTGCTCAATTTACTGGCATTTAGAGGAACATCCTGGGTTAAGTTAAGTAGGTAAACCATCTTCTAGTAATATAATAAGCATATCATCGCTATAAACAGGGGAGTTCTACATACTACATACCACCACTGTGGCCGTGGATGCCTAATGCATTTTCAACCGGAAAAAAAATGGGCATTGAACGACAGCGACGAATTTCTTATAGTAGCTACATTTTTTTTTACGTTTTGACGAGTTCAAAGCAATAACTGCAGCAGTTTATATTTTGTTCAAAATGTGGCACAGTTCACGTCGAACAAAAAGAATTAATAAAACAATTCACACACAAATTAGAATTATAAATTCGTAATTTCATTAACGCCATCGATTATAGATAGAGTAAGTTTTCTAGATTTCAATATCACCGCGGAAGAGTTTAAGCAATTGGAAATGACCGAAAGAAGCCAGAATCACAACATGAACGGTGTACTAAGTATATCGTTACTCTTTTCAAATTAAAATTCTGAACCCACCTATAAATATTTGACAATGGTGACAGATCAACTTTCGTCTAGAAATATACTTCTTCTGATTTTAAAATACTATCGACTATCTGTCACTTTTTGGTTGCTTAATCCATAGATATAGGATGTATGATTTAGCGTAGCGAAAAAAATCCTAAATCTATGGCTTAATCAATCTATGACGGAACAAACGTAACTGTAACGTTTGACAGTTATAATAATTTGTATGGGAAAATAGACTTTTTTTTAAATATGCTCAACTGTCAGTTGCGTTTTGTTATACCATTTAACAAATGAACCGCCGACTTAAATTTTGACTGAATTGTTTTGTTATTCCATGTCAGTTGCGTTTTGTTATACCACGTTTTATGTCACGTCACACGCGAACGACGGGAACGGCATAAAAAGTATCCTATGTCCTTCTCCCAGTTCTTAGCTACCTCCCTACCAATTTTCAGCCCAATCGGTTCAGCCGTTCTTGAGTTATAAATAGTGTAACTAACACGCCTTTCTTTTATATATATAGATTACTGTAAACTAAAATACTATCTACTGTAAACAATATTATCTGTATTGCCATTATCTCTTTGCCATACATGGTATTGCTTGAAGGCGACTGATAATGTAATATGAATTTAACAAAAATCAGCTCACCTGTCCCCCATTGCGCCTGAATAAGGTTCCACTTAGCAAGCACCTGGTCGCGCTCATCTCCAAACACGCAGCAGTTGAACACAGCGGCTACCAGAGCCTCGTGCGCCGATGCAGGACCCTGGTGTTGATGCGGTTGCTGTTGTTGCTGTTTGAAGCATTAACACAACTCTAGTTTCAGATGCATAAGGGCGGATGTGACATTATACTCGTACGTCAGAATTAATCGTCGTATGAGCCTTAATCGTAAACTGCCACTTACGACCAAATAGTTCTGAAGTACAATTGTACATCCGTGTTGATGTATTAGATAGGCAATTTATCGAGGAAGGATATAGCCATCTCTCGGCTATATTTAATTATGAAGTTCCTACAGGAATGGAAGTTAAACGGGTGAAATCGCGCGCAGAAATCTAGTAATATTATAAATGTGAACATTTGGAGAATGGATGTTTGCCACTCAACCACGCGATAGCAGTTAAATGGATATACAAGAAAGGATCATAGTTCACCGGGCACTACACTGTGTAATTTTGCCTCATCTGCGGTCACCTATGTTTTATCCCTTTATCCTGTAGATCCAGCAAAGAACTAAAACTTCTGCGAAGAAACCATGTTTCTTTTTTGTTTAGTTTTGAAGTTATTCAAAGTTATGCTGACGTCAGCAAATAACTGTTTTTATTTGTCTCTGCAGAATGGTAATAGAAAATTGGCAGTCTAAGTTATCCGAAAATTGTTATAGTAAAGTAAGTGACGGCCCTAAACACAAAAATACAAATTCAATAACTCGGAAGTCCCGCATCATGCACACCTGATTTTTTCATGAATTATAGCTGATTATAATACAAATCTATCTATGTTGAAAAAAAATGCGGATACAATGGGACTAACCAATAATAAATATTTTTAATTTTGATTAAAAATAATTATTTTTCCTCCTATAAACGATCATTTTGAATTATTTTTCTTTAAATCGGTAGGTATAACAGTCCTTTTTAAGAACCCATTTTATAATAATTGAAAAAACATATACTTGAAATGAATAATGCGTTTTTATGGTTTCTATGGAGTTTTCTCGATTTTTTTAATAACATTAAAACTAAACAAAAAAAAACATGGTTTCTTCCCAGAAGTTTTAGTTCTTTGCTGGATCTACAGGATAAAGGGATGAAACATAGGTGACCGCAGATGAGGCAAAATTACACAGTGTGGGCACCCTTCACTACGGTTAGAGTTGCCAGGTCGCCAAACCTAATAGCCTGACAGACCAGCCAGTTTGGCTGGACGATTGGGTAAAAAGGTCGGACATCCTGCATTATTGACGATTTTGTGTCAGTATAGATACTACAAAAAAAAATGAATAATATATACTGCGGGAGCAACCGACGGACGACTCCTCTGCACTCCGCCACGCTCGGCGCTCGCTCGTTTGCGAAATGGAAGAAGTGTACCTATTATTTTGGCGACACACGCAATCAAAATGCCTAGCTATCGCCGGCTTTATCCTGACTTTTTAGCAACGCTAACTATGGTGAAGTAAGAAAACCTCATAGCCTACCACGGATACACTACGGAACAAATTTACCACGACATGTGTCCAGCGATGTCGGTACATTACTTTTCCATCCGGGAAAAAATTGAACCGTAATGATTGTGTTGGTTTAAAAAACGCTGGTATTGTAGTTGGAAATCTCTGCATTACTAGTTTGTTAACATCTTTTTGTCTTATTTACGTCCCCGTGTCTACGTCCTTGCTTGCGCCCCTATACCTACTCCCATGATGCCTTACTCCCATACCTACGACCATATCTGTCCCGCCCGTACGAACACCCATACCAACCGTATGATTGAGGGCGGGTTGCAGCGCCCTCAATCATACGGTTATTCCTTCTCTTCACCCCGTTCTTACGCCCATATGTACTCACGTTACTTCACCCTAAACAAGGATTCCTAACTTTTTTTGGTTCATGGTTTATGTAGGATTCTAGTGGTGAATGAATAATACTCAATTTTATACTTAAAGTACCTAATACAGTCAAAATTACCTGAGCCTGTCCAAACTGAGGTGCTTGTCCAAGTGTGGTGCCAAATCCACCAAAACCAGTTGCAGGTTTATTCCCAAATGTTGAACCAAATGTACCACCAGTGGTTCCAAAGGAAGTATTGCCAAAAGTATTAGCACCAAGAGTGTTGGTGCCAAACGTTGGTGCAGCACTACCAAAAGTTGGTGCTGCAGTTCCAAATGATGGTGCTGCAGTCCCAAATGTGGATCCAGTGCCAAAAGTGTTGGCACCAAAAGTATTAGTACCAAAACCTGAAAATAAATTATAGATCTATGTTATTATAGTTAATACAAATACATTGCCAAAAACTGAATATGCCTTTTTTTTGTTATTTTCTAATGATTAGAAATTAGAGATATTGTTTCATGAAATTATTTTTTATTTAGTTAAAGTACTAGTTAGTTTACAGTTTGACAGTTGACAGTTTTTTGTAATTATTTTTATATGGTTAAGATTGATTTTACTAGACCAAGCAATTTTTTTTTTATTTGTTTTGATTTTTTGTGTTTTTTATTCATGAGTCATATATAAAGCCTTTCAGTTTTATGAGCTGCAATTATTATATTTAGGTGTTCTAAGACAAATAATTCTATAAATAAACGTCATTGCAATATAATTTGATATGGGTCAACTAGCCTATTGTTTATGTAGTGATAATCTGAACAAATAGTTGCAATAAAAAATATCAACTTCTATCAGGCTTCTATGTAGACTGAAATGAAATTACCAGTAGCAGGCTTAGCAGCTGTGGCACCAAAACCAGTGCCTCCAAATAATGATGGAGCAGAAGATGCTGGTGTAGTTCCTAAGCCTCCAAATGGAGCAGCTGGAAACAATAAGATCAGGTATTGGCAAAACTACATAATTTTCTTATACAAGCTAAAAATACACAGATGAGCAGAGACAACAGAAGAGCAAAGGTAATATCAAAATCATGATATTATATATTTATTATTTATGTATACATCTATGAATGTATAGTATCCTATATTAAATAGTACATATTATATAATTATCTGTATGTATGTCTAATGTTTTATGTTTGGTAATTTCATTACGAGTGCTTAAAACTTCAGTGCACCTACCACTTTGTCTCTGCACCACACAATGGTTGAATGGGAGAGAATGCCTTTGGCATTTATTCGGGCTATGTACTGTTATGTGTTTAAGATAAATAAGAGCAAAGTAAATATTTGTATAACATATTAAGGCCTCGTTTACGTAGACGCGGGGCGTCACGCGTCGCGTGCTGCGTGCCGTCTCGCATCTCACTCGCACTAATACAACGCCATATGTTTGATTGCAGTGCTGGCCGCATCGCACATCGCGGCGCGCGACTCCCCGCGTCTCCGTAAACGAGGCCTTACCTTGACTCGTATGACTAGAGTATACTATCTTAGTAGTCTTTTTTTTTAATGGCAGTCTGCCAACCTTTTCAGATATTTTTGCCAGTGTGAGTTATGACAACTCATGCGTAAAATGCTTAATTAAGGTTTTTTTTAAATATATATGTAGTAGTAAGTGAAATAGTGGAAGATAGTTCTAGGGGAAGGCATCCACCCTCCACTCACCCTTCACTAAATACCCCCAAGATGGCAATGTATACTTTTCCGCTTTGAATTGTAAAGTTGTTCATTATTACATAATATTATTACTAATGCAGTCATTTTTGTACCTCAAGTACATAATATAAACTATTATTTGTTAATTGTTTTGCTCTTTATTGACTTCATAACTTAAAATTGGCATCCAACACCTACCTATATGATTATTTCGCTAATGTTGAGTATGACTCATTCCAGAAAGAATGAATGATGGAATGGGCAACATTGTAAAGAATTTGCTCCCATACCCTTTTGCTAACTAATTAAAAACCAATGGTGGGAAATACTTTTTTGATGAAGAGCAAAAACACAAGAGTTTTTTGTACCATTTTCAAGGTCTAACAATATAACATACTAGCGACCCGCCCCGGCTTCGCACGGGTACAATACTGATACTAATACTACAGAATGTCTTTAAACCTCTAACAAAACGGGCGAAATTTAGTCAAAACAAACATAAACAAATGAATATAGGAATTACCTACAAAGGAATATACCTACTAAAACTCAATGAAATAAGTAGGTGGGTATACTTTTATCGTATGAAAAACCTATACTCTTCAGGACTAACAATACAACAAACACTAAATAAATAGGTATTCAAATATCTACCCATCATAGTTACAACGAACACAAAACAAAAAATTCGCTCAATAATTCTTAAGGATCGAGCGCGCATAATCGCATTCGGCCTAACTCACTCGCTGCGCTGCGAAAACACGCGCTGTTATTTTGCGATAACTTCTAAGTTATTCATTTAAAGTATAGAGTGTAGGGGTAAAATAATCTGCATGAAATGCTTAAGAATATTAACTCATTTAAAATGATAAGGATAAATACTGAATTCGTCTGATTAGCTTTAAAATTACCGCATTAGAAATGATCATTTTTCTAAAAGATATAATGGATATAGCAAGTTAACCTTGAAATATAGACATGCTATCTCGGATTTTTTTGTAGATCTAAAAGAGAAGAATATTTCCGCCATACATTGTTTTGTTATATCTCATAGGGTTTAGGCAGCGTTTTCGTTGAAAGCTCCCAAATGGCTTAATTTTTTCCGACACCTCTGACAAGTCTTTATATATATATATATATAATATATATAATTCTTCTGTGAGTGTGTATGTCACTGAACTTCTCTCAAACGACTGGACCGATTTTGATGAAATTTTTTGTGTGTGTTCAAGGGGATCTGGGAATGGTTTAGATTCACAATTTTGTCCGCTAGACAATGTTTTTTTAATTAATTTTTAATAATTAGTAGTTGCCTGAAAACCCCTTAAAACAGCCTTTTTCTTTTTCCCATACAAACGTTTTCTAACTAAAATGTAGAGTCAATTTGAGCTTTATTTTTTTGCTAAGATTTTTTAGGGTAGGTGTATGGTAGGGTAGGGGTAGATTAGGGGTAGGTGTAGGGTAGGGGTAGGGTAGAGGTAGGGTAGGGGTAGTGTAGGGTGGGGGTAGTGTAGGGTGGGGGTAGTGTAGGGTAGGGGTAGTGTAGGGGTAGGAGTACCGCATAAACGAAGTCTCTACGGCCCAGTTTATTTTATACAAATGTTTAGGTCTTTTATGTATCGATTGAGGCAGTACGAAGTCTGCCGGGTCAGCTAGTATCAATATATATTAGTCAAATCTACACAAAAACTAAACAAATTATATGTATACGTAACCTTCCGGAAGAATCGTTCTATCGATTGGTAACAACCGCATGAAAATCCATGTAGTAGTTTTTGAGTTTATCGCGAACAGACACACAGACAGACAGACGCGGCCGGGGACTTTGTTTTATAATATATAGTGATGTAGTGACCGCCGCAAAAAGCCTACACAGGAAAGACACGGTCAGCAAAATGATTCCCAATTCCCAGGTCAATTCACAGACACCGACACTAACACCGACAATGCAGTCATTATCCGCAGGCTGCACAGATTGTCTCTCTGTGGATGTTAAAGTTGTTAATGATGAAAATATTTCAATGTAATTAATATTAAATTTTCACTTCTGCCGGCAGTCCCGGGGTGCAACCCGTTGATTTAGGATAGATAACTAAAGCGATTATTGTAGAGCTTCTCTACAAACAACATTTGATGTTAAATTATTTTCAGGTAACAAAATATACTGATGGTCGGGAGCCCCGACCCGTGATAGGGCAACGTAAAGTTGCCCATGCGTAAAACATTATTTTCATAAATCAATTCCTACTAATTTGAATGTTTGGCCCTGGGATTTGTTTATCGTTAGTGCGAAAGAAATTTTTACTGGAAATTGGAGCCTTTTGAAGGGTATAGGCAAATCAGTAGGGATCATGGGTATTCTTGGTATATGAGCTAATTCACCAGCTGCAGGGCCGGTGATAATCTTCGCTACTATTATCTTTTAGCTCCTTTATAAGAAGTCTCGTGCCATTACACATGTTAGGGGGGCTTAAATTTCTGAGAAGCATTATCGGCGTGCCATGCCAACTTTTAACGACAGTTCATGAGGTGGTAGCCCAGCGAGGTTCAGAGAATTTAAAAATTCCTGGGTAGTAATGGTAATGGTAGTGCACTGCGTCCTCGATGTTAGTGACGGTGTCTATGGATTTAGCAGAAATCGTAATATTTTAATTTCGCCATAACTTTAAAACCAATCGTCCAATTTTAATCATTCAAAGACCAAGTATTATCTACATTTATATAACTGTATTTTGTGATGAAATAATTTATTTTGATAAACATTAATAGCATGAGTAAAATAAACGCGTTTAAATGTAGTCCAAAAAAAAATCAAGATTTCTAAATAACAAAAATGGTTGTTGTTCCTCACTCGACATAGATAGGTGTAGTGTGTCGCGGACTTTTTTGTAGATATTTATAAGATCTACAATTAATTTGAACATTTTATGGTTCTATCTTTTATAGTTTAGGCAGCGTACGCAAAATAAAAAACTTTTCTGGTTGATTTTTTACACCTTGTGTCCGAAAAACCCAAATAACTTGCGGAACCCTATTTTTTTCCATAATAAATAATAGTCTATGTTACTCGTGAATAATCTAGCTCTCGAATGGTGAAAGAATTTTTGAAATCGGTCCAGTACTTTTTGAGCCTATTCATTACAAACAAACAAACAAACATACAAACAAAGTTTTCCTCTTTATAATATTAGTATAGATATGACGCTCAAAACATATCCTGCCATTTATATGAAAGATAGTATAACATTATATACAACATTATATTATAAAAAGAGCCATAAAGAATACAAATTCAAATTAATATTCTTTGTTGTTTTATAGTAAACTAGCAGACCTGACCGACATTGTCCTATATATGATTTGTGAATCTAAACCATCCAGGGCGACACTCAAATGCATAAAAAAATCATTCAAATTGGTGCGGCCGTTTAGGAGGAGTATAGTGACATACACACATACAGTAAAATAAAATAAAATAAAAAAGGTTTTTATTCACGTAAACCTATTACAGGTATTTGTAAATAGTCAAAACATATTTGGCTTATTTTTAATTTAATTAATTAATTTTATTTGCTTATTGCTACGTATAATAATAGTTTATATAACTTTAGCCTAAAAGCTGTCAGGTATGAAAGTACAATATTATTTTATATCTATGATTAAATCTAAGTTCTGTCCTTTGAGTATGTTATTATTTAGACGGACCATAAGTATCTCGATGAACGCGCTTTAGTGCTACCACCGGATCCAATACGCCCCAACTGAGAAGATCCGGCGAAACATACTCAGATGGGCATGTCCAAGAAGTTTTGATCCAGTTACTTTTATTATTAAGTTGGCATTCACAATTTACCAATTGGTTGTCTTTATACGAATTTTATTTACATTAATTAAAAAACAGATTAAATAATTTATTTAAAGACAGAACTGAATATATATTTGGTAGTATTATTTTTATTATTACAGATAGTACACAGAATATATGGTATATTATTATGGTCTTTCAATGCTTTAAAAGCTATAGGGTTACAATCTAGTGCAAGGAGGTATAACTTCCCATACATCTTTATCATCTACATACTCTTTAATACTATAGTAGCCTCTAGTCATTAGGATTCGTTTGACATGCGTCTTAAATTTTGAATCAGGCATGTCAGTAATATAAGAAGGAAGCTTGTTGTAAAATCGAATGCAATTTCCCATGAATGACTTACTAACTTTGCTAACCCTAAAGCACGGCATAGCTAGTTTGTTCTTATTTCTACTAATTATATTGTGAAAGTCACTTTTCTTACTAAAAGTATCTATATTTTTTCGAACACATAAAATATTCTGGTAGATAGATATACTCACATGGCACAGTTAATATATTTATATCTTTAAATAAGGTTTGCAGAGAATCGCGGCTAGTCTAGTCCATAAATAGCCCTGACCGCTCTCTTTTGTTGAATGAAGATAGTATTAATATCAGCAGCTGACCCCCAGAGCAGGATGCCATAAGACATGATGCTATGGAAGTAAGCAAAGTATACTAACCTAGCCGTGGCTTCATCCAACAATTGTTTTGTATGTTCAGTATAGTCTTTATCTTTCCTATTTACTTTAAATATCAAGGATGTGTCATCAGCAAAAAGAACTATATTTGATATTTTATCTACTAAATTTGGGAGGTCATTTATATATATTAAAAACAAAAACAAACCTAGTATTGAAGCCTAACTTCGAAAGCTTTCGAAGTTATTCCATTTATGGCTACTACTTGTTCACGACTAGATAAATAGGATACTACAAGGTCCAAGGATGTACTGGAAATTCCGTAGTATTTAAACTTTACAGCGAGCGTTCTGTGGTCTACACAATCAAATACCTTGGTAAGATCACAAAAGATTCCCAAAGCATCTTGTGATCCCTCCCAAGCCTCTAGGATGGTCTTGATTAGAGCGCTTCCTGTATCTTGCGTATGGCCCTTAGTAAATCCAAATTGTTTGTCATGTAGTATCCCATTCTTATTGAAGTGCGACAGCATTTGGTTAAGCATAATTTTTCAAATATTAGTAGAATTATATACAGGGTGTCCCAAAAGATTACGTAGCTGGGAAGGGGGGTGATAGGGATGGTCACAAGGGTCACCAGAAAAATATAAAAAATTCCCTCTGGGTGTTTAAAAAAATAAATGGCATTTTTTAAAAGACTAAAAATTTTACACCTTGTGCTAACTGTACCTACAAATATGGCTGTATTTAAAAAAAATGCTGTTATGTAATCTTCAATAACAACAAGGTCATCAACATCAACATCAAAAATAACAAGGTGTAAAATTTTAAGTTTTTAAAAAAATGCCATTTTTTTTTTAAATACCCTGAGCGGATTTTTTTTCATTTTTCTAGTGACCATTGTGTCCTCCCCTGTCACCCCCTTTCCCAGCTACTTAACCTTTTGGGACACCCTGTATATAAAGATTATAATTACCTGTACTAGTGGCGGGTGCACCAAATCCCCCAAAGCCTGATGCAGTAGTGTTAGTACCAAAGCTGCCAAATCCAGATGTGGTTGTGGTTGTGGTAGCCCCTCCAAATGAGAAGGATGCTGCAATATTTGTATAATAATCATTCTATACAATCATAAGATTTATCTTCATATTTTAATCATACACATTTTCATAGTTTCTGTTAAGTTTGGCTCATTGTGTAATCTAAAAGGGTTCTATGCTCTATATATACTTACTGGCTCATGGAATTCGCCCCTTAAATGACCCACTGACTAAAGTGAATTATAGAGAGAATGAATGATAGGAGACTAACTAGTAAAATTTATAGGGTGAATGTGAACAGAAGTGCTGGAATGGGAAGACCAAGGCAGACATTTAAATCATGGATGTTTTTAAGAAAGGCCAGGTTAACAGTACCCTAAACCAAAGGACATGCATGAGGAGAATAATGAATGTAGAAGAGGCAAAAGTGGTATGGTTAGATCTTAGAAAGTGGAAGGAAGTGGTCTCTGCCTGTACCTCTGTAATGTATGTATGTATAGATAGTTTTATTCTCAATAGATAGTATAATGATTTTTGAGACTTGCACTATGATGTGATAAATCTTTTATTTTTACAAAATAATGGTCAGGACGAAAATGTAGCCAGCAAGTTTCTCAGTGCTAAGACTCAATCGAATAAATAGATACACAAAGCGGCTCTCAAAATGTCGTATAAATTCGTCATATAAGATCTTTCTATAACTTAATGAAATAAAATTACACTACAAATTATAACCTAGCATACAGCAAATTTACTTAACATTATTTTAAACTTATTAATATTTCGAATTTATTTAAAACTTACGTTTAGCAGGAGCTCCAAAGGCCGATGTTTGTGCATTGGTATTTCCACCGAAAGAAAAGGCCATTTTTTAAAGTAATTCGTCACTGTTTACTGGGCAATCAAAACAATAATATACTTATATTAAAAATATTACATTCTATAAAACTAGATGTGCAGTTAAATGTGGCTAGAATATTGGATTGATAAAGTAAAGTAAATGAAATAAAATTGACTGTTTCAAGTAATTATAAACATTAGTTGAACTGTAAGACCGGTGCGCGTTTGACATGCGTTTGATAATAATAATTATGTGTCATTATGTGACATTTTGACACAGAAGGTATCTAAGAGACTGTAATTCTTCATAAGTAATCTGAAAGATTCTACCTTTCAGATTACTTATTATGAAGAATTACAGTCTTATCATATATATCATTAGAATAAGCATACATGCAGCATATTGCACAAAAAATTAATTAGAAGAACTTTTCTTTCTCTCTCCGCATACGCTTTTAGAACGCCAGGTCTATTTATTATTATTCTATGCTATTTATGTTCTCTGTTTTTTTTATAACTTCGTATTTTATTTTTTTAAACCATGTTCTCTTTGTTTTAATGACCTACGTAAAGGCGGATGTAGTGTTCTATGCACTGGGTATATGTAGTTTATTATATTAATCTATGGTTCTATGGCTGTCAGTTATTGTTTACTGTGTTTACGAAAAGGTAGTTTGTGATTTGTTTTGCGGCTGTAATAACATAATTGAATTCTTAGCCTAAATGTCTAAGACGTATAAAACCGATGAAGAGAAAAAGAAACGGTCAAAGAGATCTAATGGATCGACCGAACAGAAAGAAAATAAACCGGCAAAGAATACGAAAAATCAAGCCAAAGACGGAATTTCAAAATCAAAACAGTTATTGATGAAAGAAAAAATGTGCCGTAGAAGTCGCACGACTAAAAGTAAAGAGCCTAGGGTTTGTCCTAATGGTAAGCCAATACCGACTTTAGCCGACTTGGAAAAAATGTTTGACGACTCCGATGAAGAAAGTACAACATCAACTGTACCCATATTGGTAAATAAACCCGCGACACCTAAGCCAGTAGAGCCACAAAGCCCAGTTAATAGTGAACATAAATTATTGTCACCTACCACCATTAATAGGATATCAGAACGAATGATGGAATTGATATCAAATGTATCGGATCCTGTAGAACTTATAGAAAATATTTCTCCATCTCCGGTTATTCCTCCTAAAAAACGCAAAAAGCCAGAGCAACCTTATATAGTTGGATGCAAGGACAGACCCCAGGTAACATTAATAAATAAAGTTATTATAGTCTTTTAAGCTGTGTGGTTACCGGCTAAGAATCACCCCATATCTTCCTGAGGGTTTGGCAAGAGGTGGGGACAGACCTGATGGATGGGCAACAGCATTGATCCTGATCAGCTCAGAGATAGCCCATCTAACTGCAATCCCCAATCTACCTGCCAAACATGGTGATAAGGGCAATATCCCTCAAAGACTGTTAAAAGGAGGCCCAAAGTTCAGTTGTGGATGTATACTAGCTAATAAAGGTATAAAAATATGCTTTTAAGATACTTTTCATGATAAACAATTATATTGTGATTGAGTATCTAAACAATGTAAAACAAGTCACTGAAATTATTTTTTATATATGAACTATCATACAACTAATTTCCATACATCACTTTCACTCACATTCTTTTACCCTCAGTGCTTTCCCTCACCCATGTACTTGGAACTTCAAAATTAAATATAGCCTTTCTCAATATTTTTTTTTTTTATGGGTCTTGTAAAAGGCGACTAAGGGACATATGGCTGATGGATGGGCAGCAGCATCTATTAGCTCAAGGTTAACATCTTACTGCGATTAACAATCCATTTGCCAAGCGTGGTGATTATGGCAATATCCCTCAAGAACCCTGGCTTGCGAAGATCTGTTAATCTTTAAACGGGCTGTTGATGATGATGATGATGATGATGATGATATATAAATCAATTAGAACACTACAATATAAATATATAAGAAAAAAATTGTGACACTTCATTTGAACATGATATAAATTGTGACATATTTTCTCTCAAAGGACTCTCACTTAATTCACAGACTCAGAAAGAAAATTGATCCCCGGATGCTTTCGAAAATAAAGCTTGGCTTTTCATATTTTCGCATGCTTTATATCTTATAACTTTTATTTTACCCATAGGTTATCAAGAAATCAAATGCAAACTTCTGCAAAGGTGATGCAGATTATGGAGTTAATAATATAACAAATAGTGATGAAGATGTGCCACCTTGCAAAAGAGGTAAAAGATCCAAAATCCCAAAGTATTCAAAATCTATTTTCAATGCACAAAGTGACAAGATAGCAGATCATCTCAAAAATATTGATAGCAATTGTAATGACAGTTCTGATAGTGATAAAACAATTGAATATGAATATATGACTAATTCCATATTTGCTCCCCTGCCCAGTACTTCCAGGGACAATGAAACATTTATAAAAAATGATGAGTTATTTAGTGAAAGTTTAAAAGGAAATAACACATTCACTGAAAATGAAGAAGAGAGTAAAAGTGACCTTGAAGTTATCGAAATCCCTACTGAAACCATTGTTATAGAAGAAGTAGAAGGTAAACCAGCACTGTCAAAAGTAAAAAATGAAAATGAAGAAATTAATAATAGTTATGTTCAAATAGTTGAACCAGCAGATCAAAGTGATACTTGTATTGTAATTGATTTAGAAGCTGATAATCCTACAGATATAATAAATAATGATATAAACAAAACGTTAGATGAACATGGTACTATTAACATAATTGATGATGACTACAGTAGCATACAGTTTGATGTTCCTCATAATTCCTCTGGCTTTGTTGAAGGGGAGACAATAGATGTAGATGAATTAATTGCTCAAAGTCAGTCCATAATTCAAAAATACAAAAGAGATAGTATTAATACAGTGATAGATGTTAATAGTATTTCAACAAAACCTACATTAACAAGCAATAATATTAATAATGAAATTAATGAGCAATTAATAAGTGATACACAAGTAAGAAACACTGTTGAATCATTACCATTACCATGTAATAGTCTAATACTTGAGAATGAAGTTACAACCACACCAAATCAACCAAACAATGCAATTGAGGAAACAGTAACAAAATTCTTCAGTAATATGCAGAATATAAGACCAGATTTTCTTAATTCAGTATTGCTTCAATTTGATCAATTAAACAGATCAGAACCAAGAATAACAAAAGAAAACCAGATTTCTAATAGTGCAATAACAGTTAATTGTGACTCAATCAATACACCATCTACATCCACACACAACAACAATAGAAATTCAATGGAATCTCTTTTGACTGGTAATAGAAAACAGACTTGTAAGAAAAAAACAGTATACAACTCTCCTGAATCACCTAGCAGTAGTCATGGAAAAGGTTTGGGTGATTGTCCAATCTGTATGGATTGCCTGACAAATAACCCCATAGCATCAACCATCTGTGGTCATGTGTTTTGCCTCAAATGTATAGAAGCTGCAGTTAAGGCCAATGGCAAAAGATGTCCCACTTGCAGGAAGCTTTTAAAAAAAAATGGATATCATCAATTATTTATTTAAATTTATATGTTGATCAAGAGAAATATAGGAATTGTTTCTGTGTCCCAAATATGTTGTTGTGCCAATGCCTACTGCATTTGCATATAAAGGTGAAGTATAGTGCAAAATCAAATATTACTAGTCATAGTCAGTAATTGTTTACCTTTAACATTTACATTTACTAATTATAAAGAGGTATAATGTTTTACCAAAAGAAAGGTATTTTTTAAGACAGGCATGTGAAACCACACTGTATAGCGAGTTATTAAATGTCTATGTGTATTTAAAATTGCTGAGAATTGCTCTCAGGTTTTATCTCAAAAATCATTGATGTTTTAAATTGTTGGTGATTTTTTATTTAACCAATGTTTCTCAGTTACTCAAATTGATATGTTTATTTTCACATAATAGCAATGTACAGATCAAACAAATTGGGATAAGGGTGGGATGATGATGTCTCTTATATGTCTTAGTGAGTGTAATATTATATAATTAAATTTACGAAATAATAATGTGTATGTCAATGACTGCACATAGTCTTGAAAGATTTTAATTTTTAGCCATAACCAAAAAAAATGATATAAATTCCATGCTGGGTTAATGTGAATTTTAAATTAAATTAATTATTATAATTTGTAATAATGCCAACTTAGCTATTTTTTTTTATATATTTGCAAATAGATGTGATTATTTGTTACAGTTAATAAGCTTTAACAATTAAAATGCTTTATAGCACTTGAAGTACTATAACATATTACAATTTATATAGTAGGTATAATGTGAAGCAAGTAATCACAGTATGAAAATGTACCGCCTATCAATATTGTAGTTTCTTGTCTTTATATACAAAAACCAGTAACAAAACCTTATTTGTAACCTTGAAAATTACATGTTATATATAATAATTACAATTATTTCTGAATATTAATTTGTGTATATTTATTATGTTTATAGGTGTATAAGTTTAGTTTATAAAAGTAGATATATATTAAATGTCTATTTAACATGCATTGTACTAAACAACATTATTCAAATTTTGAAAGAACCTTTTTTTTTAGATATTACACCTACAAGTGGATCTTTAAGGTGTCAGGACCAAAAGAAAAAAGAAGGAATAAGTCACGTGAAAATGTTACTTTTTTGAAATAAAACTTCTGTACTATAAGTTCATCTTTTGATTAAAGGTGATTTAAGCAATGAACTTTTTTTTCCAATTTTTTCTTGGTAAAGGCGAAGCAGAGAAATCGGGGATCATATTAAACTGTTAAAGATTTCCCTTCTTGGCAGTACATCTCCTTCATGGACACCCCACCCTATGTAGGTACATAGGGGGGGAGTCCATCAATGAACCTGCAAAATTTTTGAATCATCTCAGCCTGTTATTTCTTCTTCCACGAATACGTTTTTTATACCAAATTGTTGGTAATTAATGAACTTTTGATAAAATTTTACTAAAAATTCTATGAATAGTTCTGTTGTAAATGCGATTAATATGAAGGTATTTAAAAAAACATAATTTGGTTCAATGTTGACACCCTATGGTGAACAAAACATGTCACAACACAATCACTTTGGTAAATAACCTGCCGATGACTACGTGAAGAAGGAAGGATACTGATGATAAACAGGCAACGTCACTTAACCAAGATACACATGGTGGTTCATTGATCTGCCTGGTTAATTGATGGACACCCTACCCTACTACTTATTCTCATTTATAAGCACAAGAAAGATAATTATTATTGAAATATTAAGATTTTATTTGGTGATATATAAGTTGACGTTATTGTGAATGCCTGCTAAATTATAACCTTGCAATGGCAATAAAAGGAGTTGCTTTTCCTTCAATGTGGTGGTGAGCATTTGTCAGCTAGGCTAATAGAAATATACGAATTACATCCCAGTATATAATTGGTATACCAGCAGGTACTAAACTATCCGAACCGAACTCCAGTGGCAGCAATGGCATCATGACAATATTAAAATATTTATTTTAGAGTTCTACAAAAAATTGCATTTTATTTTATTGGTCTAAAAAGAAGGTAGGTACATTCATTCTTTATCATTTTAAAGCAATTTCAAAAAAAGTGTCTTATCCTACTATCAATTAGCTCAAATAGCAAAAGAAGCCCAAGCCTCTACCCTAAAGTAAATATTTTTTATTCTCTTGATCATTAACTTTGCTAATACATACATAACCTATAATTTAAAAAAAAATATTTGTAAATAACGTGACAACTAATTACCTACTAATTTCATGCAATCTTTTGATATTTAAATGAAAATAAAAATAATATCCAAAAACTTATCTATGTTCCTATCTAACCGAATTTCATATATATTGCACAATATTACAAATACAAATTCTAATGTAAACACGTTTTCAAATTGTTTAGTCAAGTGCAATTGAAAAATATTGCGTAAATTTACTCTTAGCTATGGCTCAAAGCAATGTACTTAGGTACGTTACGTGTAGTAAATTCTTGTTACAAGTTAAAATTAAGTTTTTTTTTACTTCGTTCTGGTTCTGAATCTTTTTGAAATAATAAATAAAACATAAAAACAGTCATAAATAACTATTTTATTGCATAACACATCACCATTCCACGATTGTCCCCCAATTTAACGTGTACTAAATATTTTTGCTTGATGGTAACACATTTCGGGTGGAACATTCCAGAGGAAATAAATGCTTACATCATTTCTTTTGTTAGTTTTTAAGTATACTATAATTAAAGAACACATTTAACAACAAAAATGAGATAGAATTAGGTATAATTATGCAATAAACAAATCGGAGTTGAGCCTTCGCCTCCCAGGGATTCCGTTATTGCTTTCCTCCAGGAGGCTGTAGTGGTTGGCCTCTCTCCTTGCCTCTTAATTTTATTCCAATTGCCCTTTCTATTTTACCCAGTACGATGTTGTTAGGGATCCCTCGGCCGGCTTCATAATCGTTGACAATCTGAGGTTTCTCACATATTTTGGTTGCTAAATCTTTCTGGCTCATGCCTTTTGATTGTCTTCCTTGCATTATAAGTTTTCCCAGATCAAGTGACACTTTTTCATGGCGTAGTTCTTCAGTCTCCCTGTCGAGTTTAGCAGTGTTTTTTGTGATAACGTGTTGTTTGTTAGTGCCAGCTCCATACTTTTGTTGAGTGTCAACTGGTAAACCTTGACGACGTGCTGCATTTACAGCTTGTTCAGTCTTTAGAGCCGACGCCTTGGGTGGTTTTTTGCGGAGAATGGTTACTGTATCCCAGTCAGACATTTTCGATAATAATATCACTGGTAACAACTACGGAAAAACGAAAATTTAACTGATTAGTTTCTTCCTAAGTTTCTCCGTGCGGTCCGTAGTCTTATCGTCGTTTTTCTTTTACAACTAGTGATGTGACAATGTAATTTAAATGTAAGTAAGCTATCTATGACATTTGTTGTCTATGACCGTAAACAAAAGTTATCGATACTTTGAAAATAAAACAAAATGCAGGAAGCATTTAATTGTTTAATTGTCTATTATATTTTTATTTTGATAACAAAAAAATTGAATGATAGATTTTAGCGTATTTTATACTGATGACAAATCAATTTTATACCATTATCGAGCATAGAATTAATTTCACATAGAAAAATCATTTTTACATTTGACTTTAGAATTATTTTTACGAAGATCATCATTATAATTTTGATGTTTATATTTTCTTTAAACTCATACCTCAGTGTCTAAAAATATATTATTCAATTTAATTTTTAATAGAGAATTTTGATGAATTAAATATTAAAGACTAGCGGGCCGCCCCGGTTTCGCACGGGTGGGCTTTCAATTTAAATCTTTTTAAATAAACAAACATAAACATATAATTATGTTGGATACGGATTGGATCTAGCTGATCGTAGTCTTGAAAAATCTTGTAGCCACGAAACCTATCTAACCCGAAATCGAAAATCTTACAGAAAAAATTGCCTTTTGTTTCAGTGTCACGGCATATATTAATATTTTGTTTAAATTGACATCTTTTACTCGTAAACTCTTTAGAGTGCAATGGCCGATTTTAATATTTCAATAAGTAATCTACAGGTACTGTGAAATAGTCTCAATTATCAAATTTATTTGGATAAGAATTAATACGAAGGCATGGTCTAGTTAACGTTTCTTTCAAAAAAGTAGTTATAGTAACATAATGACTATAGTCAGTAGATAGATGGTACCGCGAAGTTTTTTGTAGATATTGTTATGGTATTTAATGTTATAGAACATTTTTTTGTTCTATCATTTAAAGTTTCTGCAGCGCTGATATCTTTTTTTTTCATACCTTGGCTTACATTATTGTAGTTTTAGTATAGATCTTTAATTGTACCTAGTAAACAATTTAATATAATAGCCTATGTCAGGGTTTCTCAAAGTGGGGTACGCGAACCCCTAGGGGTTCGCCATTCGACGGCAGGGGGTTCGCGACAAGATTTACGTAATGGTGGCTTAATAACTGGCAGGCGTTTTCTTTAACAGTCAATTTTATTATTTTCTCTGTGGGGGGGGGGGGGATTTCATTACTTAGGGGTTCGCTGTCACCTGGAAATTTTAACGGGGTTCGTGGAGCCGAAAGTTTGAGAAACCCTGGCCTATGTTACTCAGAAATAATGTAGCATTCTACTGGTGAAAGAATGATCAAAACCCGTTCAGGGGTTTTTGAGTTTATTCGAAACAAACATACAAAAATACAAATTTGATGTACTTGTCTTGATTGTTGGGCGGACGATCCACCCGACAAAGATCAGCTAAAGTAACTATACTCCGTAAAAGATAGCTTGATCTCTGCGACATATGTCATAGTGCATACCTTCTTTGAAAGTCCGATAATCGAATAATATACTCTTTAGCTAATAACTTTTATATAATTTATATGGCGTAAATAAATATTATTTATGCTATTTAAGACGAGTTATTGCAGTTAATAACTAATAAAACGTTGATTGATTCTTAAAAGCTTCTCTTGCTGTGAATGTAATCACCAGGTCACTACAAATTACGCTGCTTCTCGTAACTTGTTCAATATTTCTACGTAATATTACTTAAAAATTCAAGCTTCATACAGGTATCTCAATGCCTTTAGCAATATAATGTTCACTATTATTTTAAATATATTATTATTAACGCAATTATTATTTTATATGGCAAAAAAATTATATACGCTGGTAACCCAATAAAAAAAATTGCTGTCTCAATACTTCTATAATGTTAATCATAGCATTCATAAATAAGAAACTAAAAAAATTGGCTATACCAGAAATGATTTCATGTTTTATAATTAATCTTCTCTCAGGTAGAATGATTAAGTTAGACCAAGATAGAGACCAGAGCAGACCAAAGAGAATTTAACCACTAGGTACGTTATGACTTGCAGACTAGTTAAGCAGACTTGTGTGGAAAGGACTTCCACAAGGCTCCGTTCTCAGTCCCATATTATTTAATATATATACGTATGATTTACCTGCTTGTATTCAAAATTCGGTAAATATTCTACAATATGCTGACGACTTACTGCTTTACTCCATAGGTAGCTCATTGAGTTTATTATGTGATAAAATGTCTAATACCTTAGTATATTTAAAATTTTGGATGGATACTAATAATCTCAGTGTTTCACCACTGTAGTTTTATTCAGTCGTCAGCGATTACATCCTCCTATTTCTATCTACTTTGAAGATCAACGAATACCAGTAAAAAATCTTGTGAAATTCTTAGGTGTTATTTTGGACTCAAAGTTGACAGGCGTACCTCACATCGAATACGTATTAAATAAATGTGAAAAACTGCTTAACTTGATGAGATGTTTGTCAGGTGTATGGTGGGGTGCACACCCGTTTTCTATGAAGCTTCTTTACAATGCTTTAGTTCGAAGTGTGCTTGATTATGGAGTGTTCTTATTAGAACCATGTAACGTTACGATACGACCTTAAAGAAACTAGATATCATACAGTCAAAGGCTATGCGTATTGTTACAGGAGCCATGAAGTCTAGTCCACTTAATGCATTACAAGTCGAATGTTATAAACTACCGCTTCATTTAAGGCGTCAGTTTTTAGCTGATCGTATGTTTTACCGCGTATTACAATTTTCCACCAGTCCATTAATAGCAAAATTACAAGAACTGATTGACCTTATGGAGTCATCAGTGCATTGCAGTTACAAGGCTTTACCATGTTTAGTAAAAAGTTATCTAAAGCATAAATATATTCTGGCTCCGACACATCGATATCCAATCCTTGACTTTTATGATTCAAAATATGAAGCTTTAACTTTGAAACCCATTGTAAAATATTTTATGAACACAGATGTATATAATATAAATAGCCATTTTAACTTTTCAATAGAAAACAATTGGCCTGGGTGGCACCACATTTACACTGATGCCTCCAAGAAGCATACACCGGCCGATTTTGTGGGAGTTTATCATGCACAATATAACATAGTAGAAAAAATAAAGTGTCCATCTGAAACGTCTGTGTTCACTGCTGAATGTCTTGGCATCGCTAAAGCATTGGAATATATCCTACTTTTCAAACTTGAAACTACTTTAATTTTAAGTGACTTTATGAGTGCACTACAGGCTTTAGAAAAATATCCTTTTAACTCAAAATCATTTTTTTCTCTTATAGCAGACATTAGAAACAAACTTTATAATTGTTATACAAAAGGATATTTGGTAACTTTTGTTTGGATACCTGGCCATCGTGGTATCCTGGGTAATATAAAAGCTGACAGGGTTGGAAACGAGGCTGTGAAATGTGGAGACCTATTTCCTTTTAAAAACGTACTTGCCCTGCCCACTTAGCAAAACTACGTATTATTGATAGTACTCGATGTGTTTGTGGACATGATTTTGGGGATCTGAACCATATTTTCTTTTCCTGTCCAAATTATTATTATGACCGTTCTTCCTTTGATAATAACCTAATCTCCCTTGGCATTTCTTTTCCAACATGTATTAAAACCCTCTTATATTCTATCAATCCTTCAATATATAATTTACTTTCTGATTATATTCATACTAATAACATTAGATTATAAATGTAATAATATCTACATAATTATTCATATATTTATGGCTTTTTGTTTCATTTTATTTAGCCTTATTTTGTTTTTATACGTTTTATTTAATAACTTTCCCTCTGATCCTGTATTAAAATTTCTAATTTAATTGCATTTAACGCGTTTCGTTTCCCTACCTTACTTATATCCATAACAATCCAATCCAAATAAACCCATCAAAATACGATACAACACAAGCACAAGTGAAAATGTCAAGAAAACTTGTATATGGCAGATGCACAGAAAGTGTGAGCCAAAAGCTCAAAGAAGGGAGCAAGAAAAAAAAAACTTCCGATTTACGTCAATAATTTATTTATGTAACTACTCAGAATAATAAATAACGGGGTACAGCTTGGCAAAAAAGTCTAGAAACGGAACTAATTTTTTGTCTGTTGGCAACATTCCCAAAATAATGTCATTTCTTAATAAACAAAATTAAAATCAATAAATAGAATTACTTATTGATTTGAAAAAATAATAATAATATAAATAAAATAGGAATAAATATATGTTTAAAAAAAACCAGGTAAGTATCAAGATTAGGTTTATATGCTATTCGGATGCAACGGGTTGCCACACAAACAACACAGTGGCGCCCCCCCCATTATTTTCTACTCTTTTTTGCCAAGCTGTATACATACACATTCTAAAACTATGTTTTAAATCAGCTGTTGTATTGTATGACCGTATGAGACCAACAACTTACCTACGAATTTGTATAGCGCAATTAAAAGAACAGGTAAATACCATGAATGACGAAACTAATTGTACGGAAGAAGAAATTTTAGTTTATGCAGAATTCGAAGATACTGTCAACTTAGAAAAATATCGAGCAGTTCATGTAATAGGTATCAATGGACAAAATCCAATAATACAGATGGATGATACGTTTTTCACAGGTTCGTTTCAGTTGTTGGTTTTCTTGTTATCATGTTACTAAAAAGAGTGAATAATATTATAATAACATTGAAACAGTGACTTAGCCACATTACATGCATATTTTTTTATCAATTTATGGTTAGCAGGATCAATTTATATTTAATTTATATGCATCTGCTTATTATAAATTAAATATGAGTGTTTGTGATGGCTTCTAAACCTAACTTTTAGTCCAGATTGTAGCAAAATATGTTATTAAGCAAAGTTACTAACCATGAATTGAATATAACTAAAGTGTATAATATGGCCATGAAGTGGCCAAGACTATATCTGTTTATAAGAGCAATAGTTTCTTGAAAAATATCCATTACCTTTGAATAAGAGTGGTAGCGTTATAATTGGGGGCCTACCCTTTAACAGATTTAACCACTTTTAACCTCCTCAGCCTGTGACACTATACTAAAGCCAACCCATTTACAGGTTATGCATTTTATTGGTTACTCCTTAGCCATTCTTTTCAAAAAGTAAGAATAATTAAAAAGAGTTATCATTACATTATTTTAAAATTAAATAATATTTTTTTTAGGTAAATATGACAATGCTTTAGGAACATATATGTTCTTTGAGGAGGATCCAGACCCTAAAACAGATGATCCATTGTTTGACAAACTTCCTGAAAAGAATTTAAAATATATTTGTAAAACTAGGAAGTTTTTAAACATGGAACATGCCTATGCTACTCCAAAAGAAGGTAAGGATTAGACATAGTTCAATGAATCATTAAAAATATGTAAATATGTCGTTTTTATAAATATGATGTAATTTTTTTTTAAATCCTACATTATAAACTTTACATACAATAATGTTTTGACCAAAGTGTGGTTTTAACAATAATAATTATAACTAGCTTCCCATGTGCATTTTCACCAGTGTAACTCCTGTTCCTGTTAAAAATAAGACCAGTAATTCTTCAAGCAAACTCTTCAGCATTATATATATTGTTGGTGATACTGCAATACCACGTAAGTGAAAGTTGCTAATAAGCAATGTAATTTTATCTGTCTTTATAAATATGTGTTAACGGGAAAAAAATCAATTAGCTACATTTGATTTTCAACCTTATTAGCTATTATGATTTACACGGTATTGCAGTTGCACCAACAATATATTAGAATAGATAGATATATTTGTGTAATGTTTTATCATTTCTAATAATAATAATTAGCAGGACAATGTGCATATTACTATCGAAATGTGACATAAAAAATTTAAGATAGACATAATAATGTTTTTTTTTTTATTTAATTCCTTTTTGTAAATCTATTTATGTTTTCATAGATACATATTTTTATTACTTCTTCATACACAATCAAGAAGTAACATAAAAAAAAACATTGATTTCTAATCACTACATAGTTTATAACAAAGTTACTTTCTCTGTCCCTATATCCCTTTGTATGCTTAAATCTTTAACACTACCCAACGGATTTTGATGTGGTTTTTTTAGTAGATAGAGTGATTTAAGAGGAAGGTTTATATGTATGATACATCAGCATAGCACCCGAGCGAACCGGGCGGGTCGCTAGTTTTAAATAAAAAGCATAATTATATATCAAAATATATATCATAAGTATTATTAGTACATACATTTTTCTAATAACAAATTACTTCAAAACTTATTTTTTCTAGGCCATGAACCCCAGAGCACAAAGCAAGAATCAGATGAAAAAATAGAAGCAGTGAACTTTAAATCTTTACAAGAAGCTCTGGATAAATTTAAAGAAGATTGGGAATCTCAGCCTTTGAACAACACAGTATAGAAGTTTAGGTTAGTATGCCCATATTAATATAATCTTATGAATTTTTGGGCCCCTGGGCTAAAAATTCAGTTGTTGATTGTTTTAGCCCATACTTAGTTGAACTTATCTTAAATATACGATATACGACTACGTCATACAACTTCACCTGATGTTGCTGGCCACTTATCCTCTTGTGTACCCGGCATTTCATGAAATTCATAAGGTTACGGGGAAAGTCCACAAAGTATACTAGTATAGTGTATTTAGGGCCAATAGGTCAGCCTAATAGCCTAAATATAATGTATGGATCCGCCCCTGTCTAGTGCTCTAGTCTGTAGCAGGGATGGTATCCTCTTTCCTTTACATTATATCAAAGTTATGTATCTCATAGTGATGCCCCGAGAATAATAAGATAGAATGAATTGGCGTTTTGCCAATTGCCCTTGGCATTTCTCATTAGACAATTCTGACTTATGACCCTCAGGGCCATAGGGCTCATAGGCCATAGATTAGCATAAAAAATTAATATACTCAACTGAATTTTATTGAATTACATCAGTACTCCACCAACATTTAATTTATAAATAAAAGATTACATTTAGTTTAAAAAGATAGTCAAAAAAATATGATTACCTACATAATTTATTTATTTTATTATTTATTTCTTTAACACTATGAAATCTTGTTAAAACTGACTAGCAAGGGGGTAAATCCCCTTATACATGTTTGTTTGTGCAATGGGAAATACCCGATTCGAATTCGATCGGTAAGTTTATTCTCGCTATAATATTTTTACATGGCACACACCCTCAACAAAATTGTGTTCGTTATTAAAAATATTTAATAAAAAAATACTGTTGATTGTATTATTTTTACATAGTGATTTGTTAATCGTTGCCAATTGGTAGGATAATTCGCCATCAGTATTAATCTCGAAAGGTAATATTTAAAAAAAAATGTTAATTGGACAGTTAGTTTGATACAAAAACGTTTTCTTCTAGGAGACGGCAGTGGTAGAATATGGCAAAATTAGCTTTAGTCTTTTTTTATAAATTATAATTTATGTTGTTTAACGGGCGCCCTTAACAAAGGTTTGAAGTCATTTCAATTTGATGTCATTTTTCATCATCATCAACAGCCCGTTTACGTCCACTACTGAACATGGGCCTCCTCTTAACAGACCTTGGCAAGCCAGGATCGTTGAGGGATATTGCCATAATCACCACGCTTGGCAGACGTATTGGTGATCGCAGTACTATGTTAACCTTGCTGCCCATCCATCAGCCATATGTCCCTTAGTCGCCTTTTACGACACCCATGGGTAGACACGGGGTGGTCTATTCTAAGCCGGAAACCACACGGCATATGTCATTTTTAATGCTATTAAAATCGATTGTACTACCAAAAATAAATATATAATAATATAATATAATAAGACAAACTGTGATATGTTTGGATTAAGCTTTGTACTTAATGCTTTGTACTTAGTGCCCTTAAGTACTTAATGCTGTACTTAGGGATCACTTAAATCCTGCTGTTGAAATCCAGTAAACTCTACCGAATTGCAGGATCGTTAGTAGATCTATGTTTTTTTTTCATCATTGGCAGCCTTTCAGACAGTCCTATAAGTATTCTACCTATAATTTAATACAAACAATAATTATTTTTTTAGTGAGATGCCGAATCCACGATCCACGACATGGTGCACTAAGAAAAACAAAACTTTGGAAGAAGTTTTGCAACAAATCAACAGAAGATATGTTCGTATCAAAAGGAAAGATAGGGCAAACAATAATTCTATTTTATATTCAGTTCTCGAGGAACTTCTGAAGATAATGAGAAAATGTAATGGTTTATTCGAGAGTATGAAGCCAAGATTAGAATATTTAGGAAGTTATTTTGATGGTTTACGTGTAGGTCAACCTACTGAATATGATCTTAATGTTATTCTAACTGTACCTATTAACTACGATAAAATTACATTAGACGCGAAGGATGTCAAAAATGGATATACAACCATCATAATGCCAGAAGAGTTTCGGAGACTATCAAGAAATCCGAACACAGGCTCAAAAGGATTTAAAGACACAGAGTTCTGGTGCGATAACTCATACCGCATGTCTGTTAAAAGTTTCCGATCATGGATGCAAGGTGTCGTTGATACTGCGTTAAACACATTGCCGACAGAAAACGAAAAGCCGTTTTTGAAAATTAAAGGAAAGAAATACAAAATTGTTTTCACTACATCAGGTCCTGCTAACACCATAACTATACATATTGATAATGATGAAGTCATCGAAATTGACTTAGTGCCGACATTAGAGTTTAAGATGCCAAAAATACCAAGTGATACAAAAATAGATTTTCATAAAGTAGAAACTACCAATGTTAATTATTACTTTGCGGTACCTAAGCCGAGTGACAATGACTTGTATTGGAGACTTGCATTTCCTTATCAAGAAAGATATTATACTGATAACAAAAATAATCTCAAAAGTGCATTAAAATTATTAAAGTTATTTAGAGATGTTCAATGTTTCAATAAACTGGCAAGTTACTTTATTAAAACTTTATTCTTATGGGAAATCATAGAAAACGAATCAAAAGACGATTTTTGGAAAAATAATTCTCTATCGCATTTAGTGCTATATATGTTGATCAAATTAAGAGATTGTTTAGCTGATGGAAATATTAGAAATTTTTGGTGTGCTGAACATAATCTACTTGAGAAATTGAAACTGGAGACTTGCAAAAACTGGAGTAATCGAGTCAACAATATTATTAATTCTATACAGCACAACAAATTGTACAATCCTCAAATTGTACTTAAGTATTTTACGAAGCAAAGTACAACACAAAAAAATAAAAATGTTGATTTAAGGAGTAACACTGATATTATCACAAATCCCTCACTAAATAATGCAATTATGCAAAAATAGATATATTGCCTTGTGATGAAACATTAAGCTA
Source organism: Nycteola revayana (assembly GCA_947037095.2). Taxonomy (NCBI): domain Eukaryota; kingdom Metazoa; phylum Arthropoda; class Insecta; order Lepidoptera; family Nolidae; genus Nycteola; species Nycteola revayana. Next base: position 8,171,617 of record OX344845.2, on the reverse strand, counting down.
GAATTGTGCTTAGGATGACTTATACTTCTAAGCACATCTGGATCTCCTACTGTTTATATTCCAATAGAACATGAACATCTTTGCTTTTGGCATGCTGACATCAAGTTCTACAAGAGATTTCTACGTCCGGTCATATATATGTCTGTAAAGTATTTATGTAATAGCAACGTTGCCATCTTGTGCATGTTACTATAAAATAAGCTGTAGATTTTATTTTATACCGACTGTTGTTTATAATAAATTACATTAGTAATATAACTATTAAATGTATATTATTTTCTTTTTATATACCATAGTATTCCATTTGCTGTCAAGAGGCAAAGCAGAGGAATTGGAAATAGCTTAAAAACTCGATTGAAAATCCCATCGGATTCTGGGGTGTTTCTAGAGTGCAAGCCCTTGATCAGATTTTATTTTTTCTATTAAAGCTGCATTATCTTCGTCCTCCCCATTGACGGTGAGCCTGTACACATATAGATGGTAGGCGAAAATAGGATTTCCATACAGGAACAGGTTATGGATTTGAGCCTTTTACAAAGCTTGGGAAAGTCCAGGTGTGATGGTGAAGGTCACTCAACACTGTATCCCATCTGGAGTTACGAATTTCATTGATACAATCTCTTACAGAATTATAGGAGTGCTAAGCTCTGATAGCTGCTAGGGGACTTAGGTAGCCCCTGAAGCTAATAGTCTAGTCCCTTCCAATTGTCTGCATTATCCAGATGGGATAAACCTAGTGAATCAAGTCGACACCACACGTCATAGCTTAATTGGAATGGTTACGTTTCCACCAAGGACTACCAAGTGGCTTTTACGTGAAGGGACAAAAAGTAATTTTCCCATTTTGTCAATTCGTATTTTAATCCCATTCCATTTATTTTCTTAGATTTTTTTATTGTTTTACTGTCATTTGTCATCCATCTGTGAAATATGTATGAATTGTATGCATACCCTATATTTTATTGTAGTCTTTGATTTTAATTTAAATAAGTGAAGTGAGCCGAAAAAGCGGCTTGAACGTTTGAGTGGGAAATAGTGGAAATAATAATGTCAAATTGACATTAGGGTGACATTGACATTATCAATGTCAAAAAATCTTCTAGGCAACTTCAGTGTTGCAAATAAGTAAGGGTTATATTAATTTGTTCCGGCTTTGAGAAAAGAAAAAAGTTTAAATAAATTCTAAATACTACATACTTGATTTGTATGCATCTTGTCTTGGTAAAGAAAAGATTAGTAGGTATTTAATTGAAATATATTAAAATCACAAACAAAACAATCTTAATTTATTAAACAATATGGGTAAAATTATTTTACATTTAGTACCAATATTATTGTGAGTAGTTTATGCTTAAAACACTAAGTTAGCCATGGCTTCAAATCGTATACACATTACACAATAAAAAACAATCTACCCGTCTCGTAACGGCGGCCATTTTATTTGTGTTGTATCGCCATTTCATTTCTTCCGTGAGATGGAGAATTAAGCAAGAAAGTGAGATAGAAATAAAGTATTTCTGTATACTTTTTATGGACAACGATTTTTAAAAGTTATAATTGAAGAAAACGCAGGTTAGTGTTAGTTAATAACAGTTTGTGTTACTGAAATTTATTTTGTCATGACCGCGTCTCATTCCTTGTTCGGGTACAATGGCGTCCGTATAAACTTGTAGCGCGTGTGAATAATATTCCGTCATCCTTTTCTTACATATATCGACTATTCAGGAGACAGTGGCTTCCTAACGAATGATCTTTACGAGTAGACTGATAAGAAATATGCCCCATTACCTTCACACTTTGTTATGCGTTTCTCTTTCGCGTACCATACAATAATTAACCGCGCTTTTGAAGATCGCTTAAAATGTATTTAGAACATTATCTTTGTGTTTCATTAGATATACACTATGTGCAGTTAATGGATATTGTGGGATGAAGTAAAGTTTATGTAGCAACATGTTTACTACAAACGCTGTGCAAACCGGCACTGTGCCGACGCTGCAATATCAAGAGCATCCTAATCAGAAGTCTCAGGGCAAAAACATTGAAAATGTTCAGCAAAAGAATGCTCAACAAACTCAACAAACGCAGCAACAACAGGTAACATTTATCACATATATTTCTTACCCCAATAATTGTTTAACAACATAGAATTGCATGGTTTCACAGTTCACTACAATTTACCATAACTCAAATTCCTCAACACAATTTCTTATTTTTATGGTTGGATAATAAATATCTTTTACGAAGAACACTGATACTATATTTTTATTCAATATGTTTTGTTGAGTCATATCTACATAGTTCAAGTTGATTTTTGTTTTTAATTAGTATCCATACACCCCATATGTATGAAAACAATGGTATTAGATAAAATATCAGTCTTTCATGCATTATAAGTTTTGGCTTTTGTTTCATTTGGATGCTATAATTGTTATTGTATTTGATTGTTGTGATGTTAAATATGTGTACACTAATTTAATATTACCTAATAAAGCATGATCAGACATGTTTTTCCTGAAAAAATATACTATGTACTTGATTTTCAAACAAAGAAAAGTTTTGTTGCTAACTTTCACTAAACATACACATTCATGATGGTAGGTGGATTTGCTAAGAACATAAACTAGTTTGATTATAATGTAAGTACCAGAAATTACAATCTATGTAGGTAATTTTGCAGTACATTCTGTATTTTATTCAAGAATGTTGTTATAAATTATTTGTGCATCACTCTATTTATGATTGTATGAGAGTAATTAGATCTTTTAATAATATAGCACTATAGAACTTATTATAGCATTTGCATTATGAGTCAAGTTAACAGGTTTACTCAGTTCCCAGATGTAATAAACAAATTCAATCTTCAAGTATTATATAATGTGTAATCGTTTCATGTCATTAATTAATGTTATTGTAAATAATAGTTATATATTAAAATGTATAGTCAAACTTATTTAATTTCATCATCGCCACATATAACATCCATTGCTGATTACTAGGGACCGGATTAATGCATTGGCATATTAAAGCCATTCTCAACGGTACTAGCATATTTTACCTAATATCGAGTTATATTGCATATTATCAGTATATTTACAATATTTTTTCCAGTGCAGTCAGTCATCCTGCATTCTGATATTCTATAAAAGTGATAATATTGCAAATTAAACCAAATTATAGTCACAAAATAAATATATACATTAATAATAATAATTGGGATACAGATTTAGAAAAAAAAAATGTCACTTAATAAACTGTAATGTGTAGTGACACCTATGGTCACCTATATAAGGATTATTTACTGATTGCTGATTTTGAAATAAAATAAAATAAAAACTAACTTTTGTTCTTTTTTAAGGACTGAATTGATTGATTGAATTAAAACTTATTATTTAATTTTGGACATTCTGCCAATTTTTGTGCATATTTCATGCGTATTTGCATGCATATAACAAGCATTTTATGTTGCATATAATCTGGTCTCTACTGATTACCAAGCCTCCACCAAGATCTTGCTACAATAATCATACTTGGCCGGCTGTCTGGTAACTGCAGCTGTGATATGCTATGCTGTAACACAGGGAAATGCTGCTGCCCATACACTTATTGGGACCAACAGTTTAACATGCCTTCTGTGATACAGAAATCTGTATAGATCTGTGTATATATCTCGGAGATAAGTGAGATGGTCCTCAATTCACCAGATATGGAGTAAAATCTTGGATGTTACGCAAATATTTCATATCTGTTGCAGGGAATGTTCCCATAACTTACAAGAGTTAAAGCCAGTATTTTACTGCTACCCCATGGCGGTTGATATTTGATTTATGGGTATATTTAATCTGCACCTGCATAACAATTAAGAATTTTAATTATACATGTTTATTTTGTATTCCTTTTCCATTGCAGGAGTTTCCAACATTTTGCTACACCACCAATGTCAATATGATTGGCAAGATTGGGACAGGTGGCACAAGCGGGACCAGTGGTGTAAATATTACACAGCTTACCACCAGTGATGACAAGACCTGTTATATAGCCCAACCATTCTCCTACAACTATGCCTTGGTCAATCAGATGCAGATTGCACCAAATGGAATTCAGAACACCATATCTAATATAAGTTTCAAGTGTGATGTGTGTGGGTTAATGTTTGGTCATCTAACTCTACTTAATGCTCATAAAAGAATACACGCACAGGACACAGGTAAACAAAATGTAAAGTATTATTACTAAATTTAGAGCTTAAACAATGAAAAAATATCTTCAATTTTTTAAATTTTACTTTATTAGATAAATTTATTTAGATAACATACAAACATTATAAAAAGAATTAACTTTGACTAATGTAACTGATTAAATGAGTTCTGCAATTTTAATACTGCTACTCTACTCCAGAGGCTTGACAATCCAGCAAAACAATACCTGATCAAAATATTAACAAAAAAATCATGTTGTTTCGGAGTTAAATAGTAAAAAGCATCTATTTAAACTTTTGTAATTTATTAGTGGAATATGGGTTGTCAGTAAAATTATATAACTTGTAATATTTTCCAGATAACAATATAACAGTAGTTGCGACAGGAGTGAGTGGGGGCAATGAGGTCTCCTTGCCTCCACACATACAAATCCTATCTTCAGACCCTAGTGAACAGCAGCAACACCATGTACAAATCCAAAATAGTAAGTAGACTTCGAAATATATTGACAAATCTAGTAGTAACATTAAAACTAAATTAGATAAATAAAAGGTGAAGTATTAGCATTGTTTTTTTTTTTGTATAAAAAGATAATTGGGCACTTAAGAAATATATCTGACGAGGAAGGACGAGCATCGTTGTTTTTAATAAGGTGTGACGTCATCATTGCTGACGTCACATTCATCAGGATGGTTCTCTATCGAGGGTTGTTGATCCATAGTAACAGCAAAACTCCATAATATGGTTTTCAAGTTTATTCCAGTAAATTGAGGAGCTCCGTACGGTTCGGCAGCTCGAGCGAGACTGAATTGCAATCGGTCCGCTGGCCGTATTTATACTAAACGAGCGGCTCACAAACAGTAAACAATTTAGTTTGATAATTTTCAAACTATGTGAACAGATAATTATTTCTACAAATATTTCAACGATTTACAAATCATAATTTGATCCTGAATACTTATTTATTAGTCTAGTATTTTATGAACATATTTGTGCTTCTATCAAATCATGCATTGATTCACAATTTATTTATTTTGATGAGACGAGTAATTGTATTTATGTGTTTATCATTAATGAAGTGTTGTTGCTATGCTTATTTTATGTGGTTGCGCCGATACGGCCATTCTGACAGGCGGTGCGCGCTCTGCACCAGCCTCGTTGATTCTCGTCGCGTAATTGTACAATTTTATTTTATTATTTTGCATCTATGATTAAATCTAAGTTCTGTCCTTTGAGTATGTTATTATTTAGACGGACCATAAGTATCTCGACGAACGCGCTTTAGTGCTACCACCGGATCCAATACGCCCCAACTGAGAAGATCCGGCGAAACAAACTCAGTGGAGTTATTCTACTGCCGGTTTCAACGCGGCCTCATCGAGACGATCCGGCGAAACATACTCAGATGGGCATGTCCAAGAAGCTTTGGTCCAGTTACTTTTATTATTTAGTTGGCATTCACAATTTACCAATCGGTTGTCTTTATACGAATTTTATTTACGTTTTCATAAAAAAACAGATTAAATAATTTATTTAAAGACAGAACTGAATAAATATTTGGTAGTATTATTTTTATTATTACAGATAGTAATTTCTATGTAAGTCTAGGAATATCAATGCTAATAAGATGTGTAGGTTGTTGGAAATTCTCGCCGAGTTCTCGGAGGTTCTCGTAGGGTTCTCGGAGGTTCTCGTAGGGTTCTCGGAGGTTCTCGTAGGGTTCTCGGAGGTTCTTGTAGGGTTCTCGGAGGTTCTCGTAGGGTTCTCGGAGATTCTCGTAGGGGATGGAATGATGCTGTGCTCTGGGCGGTCCTGTTCGCCGTGGTACACAGAGGCTCTACTGGGAGTATGGAACTAGGTTGAAGGTGTTTATACTTTATACACAGGTTCTTAAAGAGTTAAATTCAAGGTAATATTTTGTAAATATGTTCAACTCACAGTTTATTGTGGCAATGAATCTTCTTCACTTTGATCTCGTAGTTTTTGCTGAGGCAACCCGTCACTTGATGTGCTTGGTACGGGCTCTATTTCTATTTCAGGTGATGGTAGTGGCTCATCTTCTGCCGATACGGTTACCTGATCACCAGGTTGTGGTGCACGACGAAGTTTAAATTTAGGCTTACCTCCAGAACATAGCGCTCCGGAAAAACTGACCCCGGCAGGAGAACTCCACTCCTCAGCCGTCCGCACCACGAAAGAGGAAGCAAATCGCCTCGTGCGTATCGAAGGAATGTCAACAACAAAAGGGTGAAACCGCTCGCCGCACCCAGTCGTCCGGTGATGGAAGGGTGAAGGGGGCATCAGATTATGTAGAACCTCCGCACACTCCCTGAAATGTAACCGATAAAAAACCGATAGGCAGGCCACTCGAGGCTCCGAAGACTTGCCTCCACAAGTGAGCCATTGCCTATGACTCTTCGCTCGACGCCCCAATGCATCCAGAGCATCCAGCTAATATCTGAAGATAGATAGAAAGATGTGAAGTACCGCCCCACCCTGGAGAGGAATGCCGTCAGGACCACCAGCCTTATTCACATCCAGAGTGCAAAGAATGTTTAAGTACCACTTTTTGCCGAATGTAGAAGTCCAATGAGGTAACCTGGGTGGACTTTTACCAGCAGCATCTAGTTGTGAATTCTTAGTAAATAGAGATGCAAATAAGTCTGCTTTCTCCTTGGCGGTGTGAGCTAATGAACCGTTCGGCTCCTGCAGTGGCGGAAAAGAGGACCGACAGAAATAGGCTTCGACCGATTTGGCAAGAAACCAAAAAGCTTTACTCCCAGATGGGTAAGATGCTAGTGTGGCTCCAATGCGTCCAATATGGTCAAAGCGGGCCCTGCGTAGCGCACGTTTGCAAGACTTGGCAGCACCATTGAAGGCTCTCTTCAGCCCCCGAACATTTCGCGGTTTGCGGGCTCGAGCATCCGCCCACGCTCGGCAAGCAGAGTGCTTATGTGCTTCAGTACTATCACACTCAGCGCCGAACCATGAACGGGCCTTGTCTCGGAGTGAGACATCAGAAAATGGAACGAAATATTCCATAGTCTGGCATATCACCCCAGAAACAGCCTCCGCGCAGCAAGTTGGGTCGTCTGAAGAGAAGCATAAGCGCAGCCAAGGGTAAGACGCGAAGAAATACCGCATCCCATCCCAATCTGCTGACATGTATCGCCATACTCGCCTAGTCCCCTTGAGATCGGGATCGGGTGGCGAGCAGACAGACACAGATTTCACCAGACAGTGGTCGGAGCCACCCAACGGCGAGGAAACCGCGACTTGACATGGGTCTGGATCAGTTGTCAGCAGAAGGTCCAAGCAACCGGCCACATGGCCATCAATGTCGGGCACCCGTGTCAGTCCAGTCACCAGTTGGGAGGGACCAAGCGTCAGTGCGAATGCACACGCCAATCCCCCAGCATGGCCGGTGCTCCGGCATGGGCACAGCCACTCCTGGTGGTGGGCATTGAAGTCCCCCAGAACAACAAGCTGCGCCGATGGGCACCTGAGCTGAGCCAGTTCAGCCGAGTCCGAAAGATAGTGAAACAACCTGGTTGTCCCCATGATGTCGGTGTGCGACTGATAGACACCAGCATAGTGTCTGCTCCAAGCCAGTGTCCACCAGAACCCACAATACAGAGAAACTGGAATCCTCAATGTCACGGAGACGCCGACAGCAGACGTCATCGCGAGCACACACGCAGGCGCCAGCGCGTGGCTTAAAACTGTGAACTCCAGGGTCTACCCCGGGCGGCGCAAGCATGCTGCGTCAGCAGGACATCTGATTTGCGTCTCCATGAGGAACAGCAGATATGGTTTTTCGGTCTCATGGTGGTGATGGACCGGGATGAGATCGGAGTGCAGACCTCGGATGTTAGAGAGGTGCATTTTTTTTTTGATCATGAGCGACTTTTTGTGTTCTCCCTCTTCCCACAACTCGGACATTTGCTGAATCATTTGCATCATGTGCATGAAGAATTAAGGTGGCACCCCACCCATGGACGTATTGGGCATAGGTACATTGATCATCGGCTGTTGCCCTTGTTGCGTAGACCCCATTGCTTGAAGCCAAGGTTGAGACGCAACAGGTCGTGATGAAGCAGTTCCAAGGATCACTTCGAGTCCCACTTCTGATGACGAGGAAGGACGAGCATCGTTGTTTTTAATAAGGTGTGACGTCATCATTGCTGACATCACATTCATCAGGATGGTTCTCTATCGAGGGTTGTTGATCCATAGTAACAGCAAAACTCCATAATATGGTTTTCAAGTTTATTCCAGTAAATTGAGGAGCTCCGTACGGTTCGGCAGCTCGAGCGAGACTGAATTGCAATCGGTCCGCTGGCCGTATTTATACTAAACGAGCGGCTCACAAACAGTAAACAATTTAGTTTGATAATTTTCAAACTATGTGAACAGATAATTATTTCTACAAATATTTCAACGATTTACAAATCATAATTTGATCCTGAATACTTATTTATTAGTCTAGTATTTTATGAACATATTTGTGCTTCTATCAAATCATGCATTGATTCACAATTTATTTATTTTGATGAGACGAGTAATTGTATTTATGTGTTTATCATTAATGAAGTGTTGTTGCTATGCTTATTTTATGTGGTTGCGCCGATATATCATTATTCACGAAAATAAGCTCACCTTCATTAAGAACAACAGTCCAAGCCGCCAAAGCTATAGAAGCAACTACTATCGCCACTGAGCCTCCTGTGGGGCCTTTTATGTTATAATCCTAACCTAGGTTCTAATCTATGTAATTTACAAGTATTCAATTTCATGAACATTATGTCCATTGATTTAATTTAATTGATTAAATGAATTACTATTCATTTCATATTAGTTATCATGATGAATGTTAAAGAAGTTGAGCAGTAGTACAGGAATTTCAACTTTATCAGTCTCTTAATATAGGTATGAACATAAGCATGCATGTACTCTTTGTTGAAAAATTATGAATAAAGATTATCCTTATATTTTCAGCTAAACCAGTTATAATAGATAAAGTACAGAAATGTATCACATGTGGTGGACCTATACCTAACAATCCTAAAAGAAAAGGACCTAAACTCATACGCTGTGAAAATTGTATTGCACAGGATTCAGTAGACCAGCAGAGAAATAATCAAAGTAAGTATATAAAATACATCAAGATTCTCATCTCTCGTATATACTTGACCATTCATAAGGTTCTCAAAAGATCCAATCCTGAAAGTACAAATATTTAATTGATTATGATCTATAGTGACTATAGGCAAGCTTGCAAATCTCCTGTGCTTACAAAATTTTGTGAAATAAGGCATCTTACTTAGAATATACATGGCAGCACACTGTCCTGTTTATGAAAATGGAGGGTGTTTGCTGATGATTTATTATAGTTGTTAAAGCTTCAATCATTTTGTCCACTTATGAGACAACAGAACACTATAGCAATTTAAATTAAATGCATAATAATATTTTTCTATTTGAATCGAAATTATAAGAAATAGTAGTGTACAGAGAAACTCTCTCTGTTAGCAATATGGCTAATAGATTGCTTAGGTGCAGGGCAACATCTACTTTCTGCTGTTTGATGAAATATATTTGAAAATGTGCAAAATATAGTTATTATTATAATAAAGCTCTTATTACAATAAGAACTATATTTGGCACATTTTCATATTGTTTCCTAACAATTTCAGAGCTATAAATTTTTAATTTAATATATATTACTAATGTTCAACAGTGAATTCAACTCCAATATTTGTTTCGTCGGATGAAAATGTAAAGTTTGAGGTAAGCGGGGTGACCACAGTTCAAGCCACAACTGACCCACTTTCAAATGCACAGACTAATCAACAAACACAGCAACAACAACAAAAACCTTGTAAGTATCAACTGTAGTATTATCTTAACTTGTCTATGGCATAATTTTTAACCTTAAAATTCTATTAGCAATTTTCTAAAGCTCTAAAATCTATACACTGTGCCGTTTGTCCAATAAAGTAGATATTTTCTACATTTATATTTAGTTATGTTTATGCATGCAGTCATGTGTTAAATGTTTTATGTTTGTACACAATAGTTCATCATTATGTTTCAAGTTCCAAATACTAAAAGTATAAAGAATTATACATTTCTAATAATAGTTGCATTGCAATTTCAGTACCTGGACACCATCCGGTGAAGAGGAGAAACCTAGCATCAGTAACTAAATGTCAAAACTGCAATGGTTCTGGCATCATATTTGTAGGAGGCAGCAAAAATAAACTCAACTCATCAAATTTGGATAAGCCATTCCATTGTAATATTTGTGGAGGCACATTTGCTAGATATTCTTCACTATGGTCACATAAAAAATTGCATTCTGGTGAAAAGAATTTCAAATGTGGCATTTGTGGAATTGCCTTTGCTAAAGCTGTTTATCTTAAAAATCACTCAAGAATACACACAGGAGAAAAACCATATAGGTGACTAAATTATTTTAAATATTATTTTTTATTTACTTAATTTACAAATCTTTTAAATATTTACTAATTAGCGGCCCGCCCCGGCTTCGCACGGGTGGACTTTTATACCCTACCCCTGCCCTACCCTACCCCTACCCTAACCCTACCCTACTCCTACCCTACCCCTACCCTACCCCTACCCTACCCTACCCCTACCCCTACCCTACACCTACCCTACCCTACCCCTACCATACCCCTACCCTACCCCTACCCTACCCTACCCCTACCCTACCCCTACCCTACCCCTACCCTACCCTACCCTACCCTACCCCTACCCAAAAGTATCCTATGTCCTTCTCCCAGTTCTTAGCTACCTCCCTACCAATTTTCAGCCAAATCGGTTCAGCCGTTCTTTAGTTATAAATAGTGTAACTAACACGACTTTCTTTTGTTTTTAAAATGTATTCTGCTATTCGGGACGGAAACAAATCCAACAAATCAAAAACCATGGCAATCGGTCCAGCCGTCGTCGAGTTATAAGTGTTGTAACAAACACGACTTTCTTTTATATATATAGATATATGAAGCTGAAGAGTTTGTTTGTTTACTTGAACGCGCAAATCTCAAGAACACCTGGATTGATTTGAAAAATTCTTTCAATGTTACACAGCCCATTTATCGAGGAAGGCTATATAATATATTTAATTGTGAATTTCCTACGGGAATGGGAGTTACGCGGGTGAAACCGAGCGAGTTAGTTTTAAATTATACTGTTATATATTAAGGATTTGTCTGATTAATAAAATGCAAATACATCTAAATATGTCACAAAGAGATATTGATTAACTAAGAAAATTCACCCGTTTTTCATGAAAAAATCAGCTTGTCTTTTTGTAGGTAAACATTACCTACAAAAAGACAAGCTGATTTATTAATTTATTTTAGTGAACTATGGAACATAGTGTTAAAATTAATTAAAAAAAAAACTATTATAAAGTGTAATGTGTTCAGGTTATTTAAAAAAATGTAATTACATCTGCATCCTCAGTTTGCCAGTTTTTTCGTAAAAAAACGACGAAATGTATGTACTGTAGTTTATATAAACATTAAACGACTTGAAGGATATTAATTCAGCACTTAGGTATTTACATACAGTTCTACTTGTCAATTATACACAAAGAAAAAATATTAATATACATAATTAAATAAAAAAATTGGCACCTAAAATCTATTGCGGATTAGCTAATCTAATTACCTAGCTGAATATGTCTGTCATTGTAGTAGTATTACGTCTTATGTATAGTAAAATAATAACAAACCACCAAATATTAAAGACAATATGAATTTTGGTGAAAAACGGGGTAAATTTTCTTTGCTTAACGCCCATCTTATAAATTTATAAGAAAGTTAGAAATAACGTCAGTACAGTCAATTAAGAAAGTACCTCTTTTTTTATCAATTAATTAGTTTATATTGTTTATCTTTGCGTGAGAATGCTCGTCGGAACACACGATGGAGCTTATGGCGCGTGATCATACATCGTAAACGTCGGTCCTCATTATCGGCGGAGGAAGAAACATCCGAGGGCTTTTTAGTGGCCATGCCTCTCGATGGCGATTTTCTTATGGAGTGTTGCGAGAAACCCTTTGCTCTTGCGGGTAACACGAAATTTTGTTCCCCTCGACAGCGAAGGGTATGTGGGACTCGCAACATTCCATTTTACTCATGAATGTTCCATCATCAGGAGCCAATTCGTCCAAGTCCAAGAAGTCATAATATTGACCTAATAACTATTATATATATTACTCCCTTTTTCTAGACAAAATACCTTTATGAGAAATTGTGAATTTTACAATATTGGCATGTATCTTTACCCAATATTGATGGGTATAATATTTTCATATCTCTTATTTTATCTCACCCAGATGCAACACATGTGGTATGCAGTTTTCACAATCACCCCATCTGAAGAACCACGAAAGAACACACTCTGGAGAAAAACCATATGTTTGTGAAGTAAGTACCTACAAAAATTTTATTCATGCAGGTTTTGCAATAATTATTAATGGTAAATTATTATTACAGAACGTAATCTGGCTCTGCATAATATTAGTTAAATGTGTTTGGCATTATGTATTTTTTATTATTGGTCTTTAATATATTAGTAAAGATATAGTAGTCTCATCGGGACCGAATCTCATTTAATGAAATAATATAATAAATTCAGAGTCAAGCAATTACAATACTGTATCTAAAGGTGCTAATTCTATAACCTTGATACAATTTTTGAAATCAATGTGCCGCGAAAGAACTTTTAATTGTTGTTCAGGCCAACATCAATAACATTAAATTTCGATACTATGTATATTTTAAAATATTGCTTTGTGACAGATATTTTATATGTTAATTATCACTATAGGATTACAATTTATACATACTGTGTTTAAAAAACTACATACTAAATGAAATTGCGCGCCACACCGTGGAGGCGTGATTAAAAACGCAATTATCTTGCTGTTTATGAAGAGGTTACCACGGTGACGGGAGTCTAGAGTAAAACCTCCCGGGAATGCTAGTCAATAATCTGTTGAAAATATCTTGGTTTTAAAATATATAAGTATGAAGAGTAATTATTAGGAAGTCGTAACTGTCATTGCATATGTTATGCCACAATTAGACAATCGGTATAATGTAAACAAATAAGCTGACTTTCCCATATTTTTATACGTACATAATGAACAGCATTAGTATAGTGGCAAAATATCCGAAATTGTATCTAGAAGTATAAATTCTAGGTGGCGTTGGGGGGCTAACACAGAGGCGCCCTATTGCGCAGTTAGTAATTTCTAAACTATTTATTAAGGCTGCAGTAAAAGTATGTTAACTACATATCGAACCGAACATTGGCTACCTCCCGAGGGAGGGTTTTGCCATAGTCTTCACGCTTGGCAGGCGGGTTGGTGACCGCAGTATGATGTTGTAACACATAAGGAAACGCTTCTGCCCGTTCGCAGTCGGGACCAACGGCTTAACGTGCTTTCCGCGGCACGAAGAATAGTCCCTCAGCCAACCCAGAAATAAATCTCAGAATTTACACAAAGATATTTTGCTCGGCGTGGGGATCGAACTCATGACTTCCGAGATTTAAAACTTCATATATCAACAAAAAAAAGGCAATGGTGCTACCAGAGACGAATCGAATGGAAGTCGAAGAGAAATGCCTCCTGTATTTCGTCTTTTTACCCTATACAGATCATTATTTTTCTACCTGGACTGGCAGACGATGTTGGTTCTGTGTTTTTAATAAACTACCTTGTTTGACAGGTATGCGACAAAGGATTTGCGAGGCACGCGACCTTATGGAATCATCGACGCATACACACTGGCGAGAAGCCTTACAAGTAAGTGCGACGTTTTCAGTAAATATACTCCAAAGTAAATTTTCTCTAGTGACTTTATGAGCTATTCATATTATAAGTTTTTATGTTAATGTTAGAACATTTTGAAGGCGCTATTTCGATGTAGCATTTTTTGTAAATGATGTACTATTGAACTTTAGAAACATTTGGCCGTAAGTGCCAGTTTACGATAAAAGCACATACGACGACTGTTTCTGACGTAAAACATAAATAATGACACGATTATTAACTAACACCGACTTTTATGTTTTCTTTTGTTTGAAAGAGATAGAACATACATCCACGATATACGAAGCAAATTCTTGTTAGAAACGTCTTTGTTTTGTTTACGCGTTGTATAATATACTACATTGTGCCCGTAACTTAATCCGCGCAGGCTTTGGCTAACCCCGATTTTGAAACATACTTAGCGTAATGATATACAGGCTTTCTCGATAAATGGACTATCGGACACTGAAATTCCCGAGATTAGCGCGCTATATAGCAAACAAACTCTTGAGCTTTATATTATAAGGATAGATTTATAAATGATATTTTGTTGATGAGAAACCGAAGATATATACCTATATACCTACAGTCTATAGGACTATGTATAGCCGTGTCATGGGGTTTTTATAATAATTTATTTTTTATAAAATTTGTATAACTAAGACATATTTACATATTTTAATAAGGCAGTCAGCTAGATCCTTATGAACCACACGATGTTAGAATGGAATAGTTGACACCATCAATAGAATAGAAGCATGGAATAAAATTAAATCGATCGAGCTGCTTGAATATCCGAGAACCTGATGGAATATAGCCGGATGATTTATTGATTATCATTGATCATAAGAAATCGATGATTTTTGGAACGGTATCTGTCTATTAATTAAACTTAGCACATGAATCGATCCACTTTGATCTGTTACATCGCTATACTACAAGTACGGCTATGCTAAGCTAGTAGTTAAGCTTTGTAAGCATCTTAGTACTTCACATGATGTCTAATGTTATTAGTTAGCATTTATAGTTTTCTTTATTAATTGTAATACCCCAGTTGGTTAGTTCGTAGCCCCAGAATGAACCGATAGCATCTGCTAATTGTGATCGTAAATTCGGAAGTCATCAACAGCATACATTTTGTGTGTATTTTTTAAATAAATTAAGTGTTGGTGAACAAATAGTTTTTTTTTAAAGACTAAGGGGTTCGGCCTCCTTAAAAGATTGATGGCATTAAGTGGGCATGGATCGATTATTGTGGTATCATCGCAAGTTATAATATTTCCTATCTATGTAAGAATATTACTTATAATTTGTTTTAAAAATAACGTTGCACTTGTACAGATGCGAGACGTGTGGATCGGCGTTCAGTCAAGCTGCTCATCTCAAGAACCACGCTAAAGTGCACTCCGGTGAGAAGCCTTTCAAGTGCGATATATGCACGGCGGCCTTCGCCGACAGGTTTGCGCTTAAGAGACACAGAGGCATTCACGATAAATATGGTAAGTGTTTATTAGCAATATATATAGTAAAAATATTGTATTATTTTACTATTTACATTGAATCCCGATCTATGAAGAAGGCCTATGTCCAACATTGGACTTCTTACGGCTGAAATTAAGAATGCTGAACTGTTGAAGCTACTGATAAATTTTCTTCAACTACATTTTTATATAAGTACAAGAGGATTAAACTTAAACACAAAATAGCACTCACTGGGGCCTGGTCGTTTGACCGTTGAGCAACCTGCCAGTGAGATTCTCGTATATAATGTGTACCGCCTTTTCCAACTCTGTACAGTAAAGTAATTCCTATATTATTTTTAACAGGACAAACGGCTCCTTTACCGTCGAGAATACAGCAGACGCAGCTTGAACAAGATGTACAGACACAAAGCTCCGATCAACAAACTACACCCGCTGTGGAAGTTGAACACCATGCGGAACAAACACTCTGAGTTTATTAGCTCTTTTGTGTTACTTTTAAGCCCCCACCCTTCCATAGATTTATTACCTAGGCGAAGACGATGTCCGAGCTCAATATATTAATGTAAATAATTTGCAGACTGTACGAAAATTGTGATATGATGAAATGCTTCATACATTTAATTCACTGAATTAAGGGCATTAATGAACACCAATCGAAAGTAAAATGTGGAATATCCTACCGCCTGTACAAATAGCGGCAATAACGACTTATGTAAAGTAGAAATGAATTGATTGATGTGATATTTTGTAATTGGAGGAAGTTTTGTTTTTGTTCTTAGAAGAATCGTTAGATAAATTATTATTGTTTCAAATTTATAATGATAAGCTGGCATTACATTACTGTTGTACACTGCCTCAGGTAGATAGTATATTTGGTTATGAACTGATTTATTAACAGCTGTGTTACACCTTACAACTCATTTTAGGTGACACTTAATAAGACGACTATAATTTGATGGTTTCTTCAATCTATGAACAAATATTAGGACACGATGGCTGTATTGTGTAAACAAACCCTTGGCTAATAATTGGTAATTCATACTCAAACTTGTCTTCCAAGATTTATATAAAACCTAATAATGCACAAGATGTGATACTTTCCAGATATCAACTCTTCATACAATCGTGATAATGGATGCAAATACATACATAAAGGGTCATTTATTTTTACCTATTGTCGATTGATTTATGGCATTCTCAACAATCAAACTAATTGTGTACTTCCCACTAGTATGGTTCTAAGAAATCGAGGCAAATAATTATGGCCCAATAAATTGGACAATGTAATGCTAGCTTTAGCCTGTAATGCATAGGCTGTGGAAAACAAAAAAAATAATAATTTTTTACACCCAGTAAAATAATATCATTATACATTTTTACATTCGTATTGTAAATAAATGGAATAAGGTGCAACAGTTGAGCCTACAATGTGATTTAGTATTCTAGCATATCGAATGGTACGTCAATAGTGTTAGAGGATGGGGTGAACTTACCAATATTAGAATGAATGCAATATGTATGATTTGATGTAGATAAAATGGCTATCAATATACAATAGACTATTAATTGCAACTACTTAATTTAAACAGTGATGTATATTTTTATTTAGACTTTATTGATATTGTAAGTACAGCTCATCCAGAAGTGGCCGCATCATAGTGATGCGTTTTGTATGTTAAAACTGGATTTTTTAATTATCAAATAATAAATAGTAAAATTTTGTCTAGAATGGTTATGTTTGTTTTATTCCACTTGGTTTTTTTATATAAATGATATGCGGGATTACTTACATAAATAATGTAATTAATCATTTGTTTTGCGAAGAATAAAAATATTTTTATATAGGCAAAGTTCTGATATTAGTTGTACATAAAGATGAATAAGCAAAAAACTATCGAGGCAAACCAATTAAAATGGTAGGAACTAAGATCGAAGGGTATCCCCCACAATGTGAGATCAGCCTGAACGCTTAAATTCTGTAAGGTACCACATACGGCGTGCACGTTCCCCGACGTGTGACCGCGGTTCTATGGGGACGGCAGGATAACAGCATTAACAGCTGCTGACATAATCGCACACACACCGCGCGGTGGTGAAGCCCTTATATCAACAATAGCTATTGTTATTACGGCCGCGCAACTATTGACAAAGTGTGTGCATAGCCGGTTAATTCAAGGTCAAACTATTCTCATTGAACTTGACTCATGCTTCGGGTCATTTTATGATTTACGTGGCATTTTTTCAATAATAGTATAATTGAAAGCTTGTTCCAGCTATGTATTTTTAATTTTATTAAAGACGATCGTCTTGGAAGTTACATAATTCAGGAGCCGTCACTTTTTCTACGAGATCTGCTGCGATTATTACATGTGATGACTGAATAATAAGCACCATTTATGATATAAGGAATGCTAATTGTTAATGCAAGTTCAAAATACATAACACCTGTCATTTAATAATAATTTGAAAGTTAGTTTTATCCGAGGATTTCTCAATGTTCTAACACCCAATGACTATCAAGACAAGTGTAATCAAGGTCATCAAGACCAGTGTGATAGCGTTGTGTCAATTTCAAATGAAGTCAATGCATTTAGTCAATACCGGGGAAAAACTAATGTGTGTTCAATTTGGCAGTGTAAATTAAAAATGTCCACATTGACAAAAGGCATTAAAAAAAAAATAGAACAGTACCTCACCAATATAATTCTACAAATAAAACAAACGAATGATTAACTTAAGAAATTTATTAACTTAAAATAAAACATAACCTTTACACGTGGTGAGAGGTTATGGCGGAATCAACTTCGTATAAATGCTACAAATTACTCGTAAATCCAGTTCTCAGCTGCGGGTGTCCAGCCGACGACTTCTTTCTCAGTAAACCAAAGGCCAATTTCTTTCTTAGCAGATTCAACACTGTCGGAACCGTGGATGATGTTGCGGCCAACTTGGATGCAAAGATCACCGCGGATGGTGCCGGGGAGAGAATCAGCTGGGTTTGTGGCTCCGAGCATTTGACGGCCGGTCTTCACCACGTTGAGACCTTCCCATACCATAGGTACTACGGGTCCGGAGCTCATGTATTTGACTAGACCGGGGAAGAAAGGTTTGGACGATAAATCGCTGTAGTGGTTCTTCAATAATTCTTCAGAGGGCCACACGAATTTAAGACCGACTAACTTGAAACCTTTCTTCTCGAAACGTTCGATAATTTGACCAACGAGTCCGCGTTGGACACCATCGGGTTTGACCATGATGAAGGTTCTTTCACGTTGCTCCGCCATTATTGTTCGTATAAACGTGTGACCGGCGCGTCCGAGATGGATAAAAAGATACAGCAAAGTGGCTAACATACGAACGAGGATTTGCAAAACGCGGTGACGATAACTCTAACGTCATGAAATTATTTTTTTATGTTTAAATATTATGGTTACAACAGCCTTTTGAGAATCTTTGAAAAATCGATATAGGATTAGGGTTGCAAAATTACGTAATTTTACCGAAAACGCTGGTAAAATACGGTTATTTTACGGTAATTTATATAAATTTCGGTAAAATTACCGGCTACTTATGTATGGTGAATGGTGGTATGATGACGGCGTGCGCGCGCGCGAGGTTATATAGTGTAGCTATTATTTAATTAAACACAAACAAACTTAGGTTATGTAGATATTTGACTTACCTAGCTTTGCTACGAGGCTTTTTCGACTTTACTGGGCATAAAGGCGAGCAGAGCTCCTGCCTTAATAAATGGTTTAAAAACTACACACTAAGCAACCTGCGCAGGAGGGTGCGCCCTGTGGGGCTTGGACCTCGAGGGATTATGACTTTTAGTATTTTAGGGGAGTTTTGTGCAACTGTCACTCTACTTTACAGTTCGCGGGCCTCTCGGACTTCGGGTCTTCAAGGGCATCGGATGGGGTCGGTGATGGTCGGTCGCAATGAGTGACTGGCTCCATCGGTTCCACGGACTCGGAACTTTTCTTAGTAGTAGTTTAATTCGTTTTTTACCCAATCTTACCGTATTTTACCGTAAAATATCGTATTTTACCGAATTTTACGAAAGTAATTTTACCGCTTTACATCCCTATATACGATTGCTCGTAAGCAAACCAGTATTTTAATTCCAAGTTACTTCAAAAAAACTAGATGCGCTAATATTAAATATTAAACTTAAACGTAAGTTTTATCAATTTGTTTGTAAATAGTGCAGCAAGTGGCGGCAACGAGGCAAATAAAAGAGGACAACCTTTATTTGCCTTGTAATGCAAGATCATGGAAGTATTATTTAAAAAAGTTATCCGGTTCTGAATACAAAAATAACATCAGTTATGAAATCATTATCATTGTTATTAAATATTTTTTAAAACCTTGCCGAACACCGATTCAGATTTAATTTTCATTTTGTGTCCCAATAATAATTTACAGTATGAGTTAATGTTTGCTATCATGTTATTAGATAAGAATAATTATGAGTTTACCTCAGTGTTATGTATATCGCAGCCATTTAGTCAAATCAGCCATGCAATAGGATGGCTGGCCCGCAAATCAAACGCCGACATTTTATTGAATGCCCTAAGCAAATCGTTGATTGAACTAACATTCTCTTAACGTTTAACTAGTTGACTAGTTAAACGTTAAGAGAATGTTAGTAATTCTTAGTAAACTAGTCCTTTAAATTTGGCTGACATAAAATCAAGCAGTTAATTTAAGTTTCGGTTTTTTGTAACCACCTAAAATCATCGATTTGGTCCTTTATCAATTTTATTGAATATCGGCGTCCAATTGACGGGCTAGTCGTCCCATTGAATAACCGGTACAACTAGATGGCTGCGACATGTACACACTACAATATTTTTGTGTACCTAAATATATTAATAATTTTACATATTTGCCTAAACTCTATGGTACGTGAAGGGAAATTAGTATAGATTTGCCATTCGCCGTTCGCGAAGTCATTCTTAGTTCGTAATCCGTGAAGTTAAGTCGCCAAGTGCGTTTGTGTGTGCGCTTCGGCAAAATATACATATATATGTGTATTTACATGTGCTACTATGTTGTTAAATTTGATTTGATTTACTTAATATAACGGATTAATCCATTCATTGCCTGTAGTGTTCGTGTCCTTGTGTAAATGCGATGTTGATTGATAAGGGCATTAAATAGGTATCTACATAGGTATTTGTCATGTTGTAAACATTAAATATTATAGAAAATGATTTTCATAAGATATAACTGCTAAATCAAGTGTTATGTTAGAAAGTTAACAAAAGATTTGCGATGACAGACAATGTTGCCCGATGTAAGTGGTTAACCGAGGATCCACTATATATAAAATATCATGACGAAGAATGGGGCAAACCACAGTATGATAGCTACCAGTTATTTGAGATGTTGTGCCTGGAAGGACAACAAGCAGGGCTTTCGTGGTTGACAATTTTGAAAAAAAGGCAGAACTATCGCAAGTTTTTTTTCCAGTTCAATCCCCACAAAATAAGTAAATTTAAAGAATCTGATGTTAAGAGATTATTAAATGAGCCAGGAATTGTAAGACACAAAGGAAAGATTGAAGCAATAATTAACAACTCCAAATGTTTTATACAAATGGAAGACAAAGGCGAAGATTTTTCAAATTTTATCTGGAGCTTCGTAAATCACAAACCCATCGTCAATAGTTGGAACAACAATAAAGAAATACCCTCTGAAACTGCAACTTCTATCTCATTATCGAAAGCTTTGAAGAAACGAGGGTTTAAGTATGTCGGGTCTACTATATGTTACGCTTTCATGCAAGCTTGCGGCCTTGTTAATGATCACCTTACTGAATGCATTTGTTATCATCATATGTGATATATTGTCAGATAAAATAGAATACCTTCACAACATCTACATCCTTGTTCTTATTAACCTATGTAGTGACTGAATTCGAAACACAGAAACATTTTTTCCGTAGGTATGTAATATACGTGTATGTACAGTGCAGTTCATAAATTATTTATTGATTTGTAATAAAAATGAGTTAAAGTTATAATCGGTTTTGATATTTTAACGTCTAGAATTCAGTCGTATAAACTAGGAGTATTAAGGTTTAAGTAGCCAGTACAAATTAACCATTTAGGTCCTCCATAGACTCTTGCCAACGGAGACTGGTGATTGCATCTATGTGGTTTGATATATCTTCTTGTGTCAGGACCGCTTATTAAACTACTTAAAAGTCTTATGTTGTCATCACTAAGTTTCCCATCTGATATTTGTTGAAGGAGTGGCTGATATTCTAATTTTGATAGCTCAGCAGAGATACGTGACATCTGAAATTATGACACAATCGATTGGAAAAACTAGGCTGATAGACACTGTTTTTAAATTACTCATTATTTATACGAGTATGGTTAAGGATGGTTTTACTAGACCAGAAAAACATGGAAAGCAATACTTAAATAATGACATGACTAGAGGCAGAAACTGTGACAGCCATTTTGACTAAAGGTTATCTGTATTATGACGTAATTGCTGCTGTAAAATATCGCTTACAATTTTATATTCTTATATCGAGTTCCTAGGTCTTGTTTAAGTTTTGTTAAATTAAACAGAAATACAACTAACTATTATTATATTTTCGTACAAAAATACAAGAATACACAAATGGACTATTGAGAAGAAGGAATTGAAAGTGCATTATAGGTTCATAAGGCCATTGAAGACAGGCAGGACCTATGACGTCACAAAACGGTAGATAGCTTTATCGGCGAATTAAGAAATGGCCATAAAACTTCAAGTTTATTTTAAGTAGAAGTAGAGAAGAATAGAGTAGGTAGTGTTTATATTTAGACTATGTTTTACAACAACTTTAGTAAATAAAAAAAACATCAAAGCATTTTTAAAGAATGTAGGATAATTATACGTACCACTATTTTTAATTGAGCATTAGATAAAGGCGTTGCGATTGGGCCCAGTAACAGAGCACTGCTATTTTTTCCAAGGCTATCCGGATCAACTAATAGTAGCTCATCGTCGCTTGCATTGGTCTTAATTTCGTCATTTATTAATAAAAACATGTATTCATTTGGCATAGTCATATGTGGTACTTGAGTTTCTGGTAAGGATTTTTTATTCACATCTGCTTGTGGCATAATATCGTTCAATAATGATTTAAATTTAAAAGTCTTATCTTCTATATTTTTAACACGTATTGGTCTTTTACAGCAAATTGATTTCAATTGCGTAACTAAAGCATCAAAAATTTGCTCTTTTTGCACATTTTCATCATTTTGATTTTCTCTTGCTCGACTATTTAATATATTGTTTAAAGTTTGCACTCCGAAATATAGAGATTCTGGGTTAGGTGTAGTAACAGGTTCAACTTTCATATGTTTTAACCTGAAAACTGGACCTTCCGATTCGTGCTTTTCTATCTGATTTTGTTGGAGTTTATATTTTGTAAGACTTTCGGTTATATCTTTAAAAGCTGTTATTTGTTTATTTGAGTCTATGTGAGGCATAAGTTTGTTTACAGCTGTGCTTATTTTAACAATATCATTTAAATTGTACTCTTTTTTATAAGGTTGCCGGCTCAGTAGCTCTACGAGTTCTTCATTAGAGAGTTTTGATAGAAGATATGTGACCTCGTTATCTACAAAATTAATGTAAAGATGATATATAAATGATTTAATACTTAATTAAGATATATTTATAGCTATAACTTTTCTGTACCTACGCATATTTTTGAATTTAGTGAATTTAAAAAGGTTGATGGTCGGCGCATTATTTAAGCATGTCTTGACCGATTTGGGCGATTTTTTCATCGTATTCGTTATATTTCGTTTTATGCAAACCTGGTTCTGATAATTATCAGAACCAGGTTTGCATAATACGAAATATTGAAAAAAAAAGATCAATAAATATTTCTTGTTTACCGCACAACACTGGGTATTTATAGCTTATTATTATTTTATTAAATAGTTTACTAACCAACTGAATTCAACAACGACGATTGTGGCAATTCTTTATCTGGCGGCAAATACCCTTTAGACACGATAAATTCTGTTATACCGACATTAGGTTCCCTAGATAAAGTAAAAAGATCGCTTTTTAATAATGCCATTGAAATAACTGTTCCCACCTGAAAATGGAAAATTAGGCTTTTACTAAGATTAGCATTGGCCTAAGGCCCCGAGAACGAAGGGACCCCGGATTTCCTCGAAATATGTTAATTCATGGGAATTATTTAAATAATAAACAATATTTTAAACCGTTTAATGAAGCTGAAGCCCCTTTAGGCTCCGTGAAGAAGCAAAAGCCCCGAGGCTAACTAGATCGTATTTCATGTTCGTTCGAAAAAAAGAGAAGCGGGCCCCCGTTAAGACGGCCATGAAGATCACTCGCTTTTTTTTAATTGAATATTTTTATTACAAAACTTCAGATTTACTTCACATACCCATTGGACTAAAACTAGAATGAAATACTCATTACACACTGAACGTGGAAACATGATGATTACATAGACAACTGACTGAAGTGATTAAATGGAAAAACAATTTTCCGGTTAAAAGACCAATCTCCTTTTTTTTTATTAAGATGTTGCCTATCTCGTAAAATGTTTATAAAATGAACAATGAACCAATCAGTCGTTAAAAACGTTTACGATTGCGATAAGCACATTTATTAATTATTCTATGTTAAGCCTTGTTTGTTCCTGTAAATTCAAAAATTTAGTAAATTATATTAACTACTTATCACACTAAGACGTAGTTAATAAGAAAGGACTCAATTTACACATTGGCCAACATAAGAGTAGGATCTACTATACGCAAAATAGTTTCGTCTTTCCGACTCAACCCGCAATATGAAGAGCACACAAAACGTATTTGTTGAACAAGCACAGTCCGCTTGGGTTGTTTTTTGAGCAAATTATTTTTAAAATAAAGGTTCAATTTAAAAAAGTAAGTTTTATAGTAATTACAGCTCAAACTACAAAACCAAAAGTGGCTATGACTGGATGAGTCCGTTCCGCCGTACTTTGTCAAATTATTAGGTGTACCTACCTACCACCTAAAAATGTTGCTGCTCATATATACGAATTCAAAAACAAAGACAATTTGATACACTATCTCTGTAAGAAATTTCATCCCGTAAAAGAGTATTAAACATTTATAAAAAGTCGCATTTACCGTTCTGTTAGGATAAGCGGATTAAGTAGGTTCTACAAGCATAATATATGCTTGTTTTCTAGAATACGTCGGTCCACCAACCTAAGTCAAGATAATCAAAATAGAAAATTTTAATTCACCTCAGTCTTGAATCGGGAAGCTTAGAGAACGTACACTGAAAAGACAAAAATTCAATGTCACTTACTTTTTAGTTTTGACTATCTTTGACAGATGCTCTGTTTTGACTCGAAGTATGTTTAGCTTTGTTTGCATTAAATTTAAATATTAAACTCTCCGATCGTTTTCATACTAAAATGAATATTCCTTTCCCACTATTAACACCTCGCTTAGTTGATTCAACATGGTTTAACGCTGATAGTCCGTGTGATGAGGAAGCAGAGTTAACAGCATTAGAACAAGCTAACCAACATTGGGTTAGTAAATCGTTAACTGATGTATCGTAACAAATAAAAGATAATATTTTTACTACTAATGGTGTAGTGATTACAGAGCTGCTAAATATTCTCATTCTCACTTCGTGATAGATATTACAACGTTGTCCATCCGACATACATTCTTTTCACATGTATTATCCTAAACCGAAAGCCGAAGGCCGTGTGGCTTCCGGCTTAGAATAGACCACCCCATGTCTTCCCATGGGTGTCGTAAAAGGCGACTAAGGGACATATGGCTGATGGATGGGCAGTAGCATCGATTAGCTCAAGGTTTACATCTCACTGCGATCACCAATCCGTCTGCCAAGCGTGGTGATTATGGTAATATCCCTCAACTATCCTGGCTTGCCAAGGTCTGTTAAGAGGAGGCCCATGTTCAGCAGTGGATGTTAACAGGCTGTTGATGATGATATATTAATACAAACCATTGTACATTTCGGCAATCTTATAGTAAATTTACTATAAGATTAAAAAATACACATTAATAAAATGATACCTATTTGTACATTTATTATTACTATATCATTGATGGAAATGCTTTCGAAAAAAAACATGCCAATTTTAAAATTTTAATTTTTTATTTTGATTGTAATACTGATGGCAAATTATCCTGCCAATTCATAGCATCATCATCATCACTATCATCAGCCTGTATAACGTCCACTACTGAACATGGGCCTGCTGCCGAGAGGGTAGTTGCCATAGTCACCACGTTTGGCAGGTGGGTTGGTGACCGCAGTATTATGTTGCACCTTACAAGAACGCAATCGCCAACACAACGAAACGCTTCTGCCTGCCTGCAAGGTACACCTTGATATACAATTGTTATAGATGTCATTATAACAATCGGGACCAACGGCTTAACATGCTATCCGAGGCACGGAGGGTAGTCCCTCAACCAACCAGACCCAGAAAGAAATCTTAGAATTTACACAATGATTTTCTGTCCAGCGTAGGGATCCCATGACCTCTGAGATTTTAAAGCAAGCCAAATACCGCTATGCTACGGAGGTTGAAATTGATAGCAATTAAATAAAATCACAGTGTAGATGAACATTACTACTCAAATGAGTCTTACCTAAACTTTATAAAGTATTATCAATCAAAAACTACTTCATATTTTTTACTGAATGCAATGGCTAACTACAGAATAATTTATCTTTTCTTTTTGGCAGTTAAACTCTATTGGTCAGCAATATATGAAGAGGGCTCCTCTTGGGAAAGCTGATCCAGAACCTATGGAGGAAGAAGCAGACACAGATGAGGAGGAAGGTGGGTTTCATTTAAAGAATGTAATAATAAAATTGTGGTAATTATACTTCATTACCATAATTATTATTTTAATAAAAACATTGCAATTGTAAATCTTATGATTTTAAATATCTATTTTGTACTACAACTCTTCTCTTAAACTTGAAAAAAAGGCTAAAAGGGTAAAGGCTGATGAAAATCGGAACTTTTGTACCATTATAATACTACAATTTTTAAATCACTTTTTATTTAAACACATGAGACACAATTTTTAGGTACCCATTCAATATATCTCTATAAAAATGGGGAATTTACAGGTTAATTTTTTTATTTTTATTTAACCAATGTTTAAACCAATATTTTAAATGTCATAAATTCAAAAGTTTGTATGTAAGTACATTACCAAAGCAAAAAGGTTGCGGTCCACATGTTTTCAACACAACTTTTTACAATAAATGTTAAATTTAAAAATTTCAGGACACAATTGTAAATTTAATGATATACGTACAGAGATTTAAATGTGTATTTTTTATACATCAATCAGGTAATGACGAATCTGACGAGTCTGAGGAATCTCATGATGAAGATGAAGAAGAAGATGTCCCGGCCTCATATTCTCCTTCGCGTAACAACAATGATTTGGAACCAGATAGTTTAGATGACCTGAATGATGGTGCAGATTTAAACACATCAGACCAAAGTGCTCTGTGGCCTATACAGTAGTTAATTATTATTAAATTAATTTATTTTGGGAGTGTGACAGATAAAATGTAAATAAATAAGAAATAATAAAATTGTTAAGTGGTTTTGGAAATGAAATTATATGAACACAGTGATAATAAAATAAATAAATCAATAATATCTTGTTCCTGAAATCATGTGCTTTTTGATCAGACTTTATAGTTATTGTGTAAACTTCTATACAAGTTCTGGCGTAGACGACACGAAAATCTCTAACTTCTATAGACAATGTTGGTGGTGAAAAGGATAATCTTAATAAAAAAAATTAAACATTTTCATACTTTAATATAAGACTTACATTCTGTGGTCTGGGTTAAACTGTTATTTCTTTGAGCCTTCACATAATTACAAAAAAGTATTTATATACACCGTGAAATTTTAATGGTTGTTTTCCCGACGCAGAACAACTTGCCGTCGGTAGTACTATCGAAACATATTTTTTCTAGACATGTTTTGGATTTAAAATTATTAAAAAAAATATTAGACAACTCGAAAGCGTGATAAACAGTAGTAACACTAGACGGAGTGAACGGACCTTGTAGGTACTACTCGAATCGCACGCGCTGCTGACAAAGTAAAGAACGATCCATAAACGTTCAAAGCAAAATAAGAGCTCAATGGTAGTTATACGGCATAAAATAGCCTGCACGCAAGAATCACAAACGAGCCGGCTTCAGCACGCGTTATCTTATTACTTTATTAGTATTATGGATCGACATTACAGTTTTAGTAATTTAGAGCGCTATGGTGCAACTGTACGCTAGGGCTAATTATAATTCCCATACTGCCTGGCGTCTTTACGCCGAGCTGCAACACTTGGCGTCACTCCGTCTTCACGGAGTTCTGAACCCTCAAGTCATACAGGACCGGACGATCGTAGCGGCGACGGCTACTCGATCATGGGCAGTTCCAAGTGCCAGCACATGCACAGGGCAGAGGTCGATCGGCCGTTCTTTCGCCAGAGCTCGACGAGGAGATCATCGAGTACTTCGAACGCGATCCTCGCCGAAGTACGCGAATGGCGGCAGCTAAGTTTGGCGTAAGCCAATACTACGTCTGGAAACTACTCAACTCAGAAGGACTGCATCCATATCATTTCCGCGGAGTTCATTTAATTTTTCATTTTTATTAAATACGCCTTAAATACTTTATTAGGTATCTAATTCAGAAAATTATTGTTCTTAGATAATAAACTTGTTTTAAGTTACGTTTTCTGTAAGTTATAGCTAAAAAGGTATTGGATAAAGCTTATTATTATGATTGGGTACTGTGTTACATTACCTAAGGTGTAGGTATCAGCTGATTGACTAACACCCGGGTCAACGAACGCGCGACCGATCGACGCGAGCGCTAGGTATCGCGAGGTATTACTATCGGTTCGATGTCACTTTCGAGTTCGGTTTTTCACGATTGTTAATCGGCCATTTTTGGTTTATAATATTTAGTTTTCGTATAAATTGAATGTTTAACTAAGACCAAACCTTTTCGCTGCGGGAAAACAACCATTTAAATTTCAGCGTGTATACTATGATCATATACTCCTATCGATTGGTCAGCCACTTCTGGTTTATTTAAATAAAAAGTAAAATACTTAAAAAACTAGCATTCCATTCATTTTTTCCGTTATAAATAATTACAAAATAAATGAAACAATAAATTTAGTTATTAATATAATTTAATCTTATAAGTAGATAAAAACAATAATCATTGTAACAAGTTAATACATTATTAGAATAAATACTGATTACAATTAAAATACACTGGTGACATCAATGACAGTATCCACCACTCTCGTTAATAATGGCCTTATATTTTCTGGTGGTACAGTCGTCCATTTTCTTTCAAGACACTTTTCAATGAAATCATGAATTGACTTGGGTTCTGAAAAAAAAAGGAAAATTAGTCTGTTAATGCTGTCTTTACTGATGTTACTTAAATACACGTCATGGATTTATGTGGTTAATGGCAAAAAAAAACTGTTTTTTTTTATGGATTAATTGAAAATCTTGCCAGTATGCCAGTATATACTAGTAAAAGCGAAAAATGTGATTCTTATGGTTAAAAATAATGAGCTTAAAAGGTTTTTCTGTAATGAACTATTGCCTTTTACATAGAGTCTAGCTCTGTACAGAGAGTCAAGACGATTTATCGACGACCCATCTAATTCAATCTATATATTAATACATGAAGCAAAAAATTGTACTCCTTTTTACGAAAATTGCACAGACTGAGGAGTATGAAATTTCGTACACTTATCTATACTAATATTACAAAGAGACACTACATTATCACTGATTAATATAGGCTTTATTTAATTATGAAGTTCCCAGGGGAACGGGAGTTACGCGGGAGAGAAACTAGTAGTTTATATAGACGAGAAGTGCAGGATGCTAAAATTATTTTATTGAATTATGGTAGAATTTTGACCACTCGGCGACCATTTGTTATATATATATTAAGCGCGGTGAAGTAGCAAAATCAAAAATAAGTATGGGGAAAACCCACATTTTAAAAATAATAACAAGCAGATAAACAATACTTAAAAATTACTTTGATATGAGATAAAAAAAAGTTTCAGTAACAACTGGGATAATGCCCGTCCGAAAAACAATAAAAAACATATTTATGTTTTACCTGAAGCGTGTGTACAGTTAGCCAGGTTGAGGGTAAAGAATATCGCACTCCGCTTCACGAGAGGATCGTACTCGTCGCAATAGTAATGGAAGGCCATCGCAAGGTCCGAAGGTATCTCGTCGACCTCCCGAACTAACAGCACTCCAGTTTTGTCCACGTCTTCACGGTACCTGTTCATAAGCTCGCTGTGCTCATGCATGTCCAAATCAGAGCCCTCGACTATGGTTTGATGAATTGATTTTATGTTGTTACCTGAAATTTAATATGTTGCTTATTGAAAAACAAGCTGCTGCATGCGACTTTGTTCAGATTTTATACGCTAAATTCTCCTATTATTAGGGTATAGTTAAGAGGGAATAATTATGAAATATTCTCTCTCCCAATACACAAGTCTAACGTCACGGACTATTCAAGGCTGAGAAAATAAATATCTGCCAGAAAAAACCAGAAACAAAGGAATAAGGTCTGAACAAATATCCAGAGTCCCAGTGTGTGTAGATGTGAGGCCTAGGCCTGGCCTAAAAAATGCGATTGAAGTTTTTAGCTTCAAAGTAATATTTACTTAATTACATTCACATGAATGATACCAGTGCAGAATGATAAGATTTTTTTTAGATTCCTTTTTTTTATTGTAATATTACTATGTCCACTTTGGGCACGAGTGTTAGGCACAATAGGATCACGGGGACCCTTGTGTGCTTAAGGTCCCTAGAAGAATAAAGGAGGTC
The DNA here is from genome assembly GCA_947037095.2 of Nycteola revayana. Lineage (NCBI taxonomy): Eukaryota > Metazoa > Arthropoda > Insecta > Lepidoptera > Nolidae > Nycteola > Nycteola revayana. The sequence continues at coordinate 8,141,129 of OX344845.2, read as the reverse complement.
CTCGGTGAGGAGGCTAATCACGTAACGATATTACAATGACTTTGATAAAAATGTTTCGCTACTCATCGTTTACTATGAATGCAAAATTATTTTAAACTACCTGACCCGACAGAAGTTGTACTGTCTTAGCTAAAACTCTTTTAATATTAAGCGTGATAGCACTGAACTAACCGTGATGTGCACTAACAGTAGCACGCATTCTGCCAATGTTATGTCAAACGACATAAGATTACAATAAAAAAGATTAAATTGTCAAAAACGCTAAGGTTAGGTAGGTACATTAGAAAAAATTATATGGTGGTAAAGTTTTCTAAATTTTTTTAATAATCCGCGCAATTATAACAATTTTTTTTTTTCATAAGATCCTTCTTCTCACTATAACAAACACAACAAAAAAAGAATTGGCGAAATCGATCCTGCCGTTCACGCATGATGCCGTGACCGAGGGAAATAAGGAATAATTTTCATGTATATAGATATGTCAATTTATTAAGTTAATGTTGCTTATATAATACAGTAACAACATAGGTTTATTGTAACGCATTTCGCGTTACAATAACCCTGCAGTAACAAGACATTTTTATCGAAGTCTTATTGTTACGTGATAGCATCCGGATTATAACTTTTACTTACGCAGATATCTTGCAGTGGTGAATGCAACTTCATTAGTAAATTTTCTAAATCTCACTGCATCAAAATTATTTCCTGTGCTGTTATATAGAAATATGAAAGAACCTGCATCCATGCGCGAGAATATGATAGAAATACCTGTAATAATAATAACATTCTCATAAATGATCTCCATTTGAACGACATTTGAACACCTCCGTAGCATAGCGGTATTTGGCTCGCTTTAAATCTCGGAGGTCGTGGGTTCGATTCCCATGCCGGACAGGAAATCTTTGAGTAGATTCTAAGATTTCTTTCCGGGTCTGGTAGGCTGAGGGACTACCCTCCGTGCCTCGGAAAGCACGTTAAGCCGTTGGTCCCGATTGTTATAACATCATCTATAACAATTATATACCAGGAAACTGGCAGCAGCGTTACCTTGTATGTTACAACATAACACTGCGGTCACCAACCCGCCTGCCAAGCGTGGTGACTATGGCAAATGCCCTCCCTCTGGAGGAGGCCCATGTTCAGCAGTGGACGTTATACGGGCTGATAATGAAATGATAGTGAATCAAATAATTAAATTATCATTGTTTAATATAATATATTTATACTCTGTTCCAGTGGGGCGGAGCGTGATATTTTATAGCTTATATGTTCAAATTCAAATCTTTATTGCTTTCATGGTACATTAGGTCTTCAAAATGTTAATATATAAGGTTAAATGTTAATCCAGCTGATAAAATATCCGCGTGCAAACTCTTAGCCAAATCCGTTTAGTAGTTTTTGTGTGAATAAGTAACAAACATACATCCATACATTCTTACAACCTTTCGCGTTTATAACATTAGTAGGATTAACAAAATGATTTTTTATACTATACAATAACAGATTACATAACAACATTAAAGTAAGAAACTTACCAGTTTTCAATTTTAAAATAGAATCATTATCAATATTATATTTTTCTTGAAGATTTTTCATGTTATTTTCAAACAATAAATCATCATAATTTTCTGTTTGCGTCGCTTTTTCATGATTAATAAGCACAGGTGTATTGTAGTAGTAGTACAGCATTGATATAACAGCTACTAATGATATCATAACATAAGGTAGTTTATTAGTAGTCTGTCTTTGTTCTGAATCCTGGTTGTGATAAGACCTTTCAACCGTATTCCGATCACTTCTATTCATCATCGGACTATGATGACTGGTATCTTCCAAGCGTGAATGTGTACGACTTGCAGAATAATTTGCTTCATATTCAGAATCATCACTGTAAGATAAATGCGATGGAAGAATTGCGGGTAAAGATTTGGACAACACACTGCAAGAAACATACATTGACTTCTCTTATATGTTAGACACACATATTTATGTATGAAACATGATTAAATTATATACATAGTCTAATATAATGATGATGAGCATCAGCAACAAAAGCATTTTTTTTTTAAGAATACTAGTCGTTTTTCGGTCACGTAGTATTCATGTTAACCCATCGCGCTAAGCTAAAATGCTAGCGTTACGAGTAGGTTGACGTCGTCGGTAGTGCAATGGGTGGGGATCGAACTGGCGCGGCGCACGGTGGATCAAAAATCGGCTGTAGAAGACATAGGATCTCGATTTTTTAAATGTTTTTTTTTTTGCTGGAAATGTCTTCTGCTGATCATTACTGTTCTATAAAATGTCATATAAAGTAATTGTGTGCACAAATGAAAGAGTTATAATTTTTATAAGAAAAAAATGTATGGAGCTGACATGAAAAATGAGGATATCTCTGGAATCGCAAGGTTGGCCGTTATATCCTTGCACACTGTTATAGTACTATTTATTTGTGAATTTTTGACATACTTAATATCGCGGCATCACTTGCGATTTTTTTTTTTTAATCATCAAAATTAAAAAAAAAAAAAGTAAATGATACATTTTAATGCTTAAATATGGCTATACCAAGTGTAATTTACAATATTTTTTATGCTTAGACCAAAACATTCTAAGAAATCACAAAGTCGTATTACCTACTTTGTGATTTTCATTAGAAATGACATGGTAATTATGAATTACGTAATACGTAATCTTGTCTAATGCCTCAAGTCCACATTAGCTAATGATTAATAAAACTTAATACCTATATACCTAGTTAAAAGGATACGTACCAAAATAATTTGGGGTACTCGCTAATTTAGCAATTAATGCAGGATTAACTTAATGAAAGTAATTAGATAAATGTGATACCATCATTAGTCAATAACAATAAATAGTCAAACATTGGATTCACAACTTCAGTTCATTTAGAGCATTTCTAATACTAACATCTATCCTACCGTGTCTTTTTACTCAGTGATCGTGAATAATGGAAAGCATTATTACAAATTTGGATTTGTTTGTTATTCTGAGCAATCAGGATGCTTCGTCTTCCGATCATGAAATATTGTTCAACACAATTGTTATTCGACTGGGCTCTAGCCTTTCAGATGAAGACAGTGTTACCGTGAAATAATTTTGTCGAAGATTTACACGGGCAGTTCAAAAGAGATGGTTACGATCCCACAGGAATAGTGAAGTTTTTAGACGAGATTACAGTAATTGGCTTGAGGCAAATATTGACTGGCCAAACTGCGTGCAAACCAATTTGCTCATTCAAGAATCAACAAGTGAAAATATTTCTACTGAACCAGTACCATCAACTTCAACAATGAAATCAACTTCAACGATGACAAAAATATCTCGAAAGCCGTTTGAAGATCTAAGTAACAAGCAGAAGAAGAGACGATCTGATGAACATATAGGCGATGACCCTAATGAAGTAGCTTATTCAGCTGCAGCACTTTTGAAAGGAGATGGTCGTGAGGATATTGCATCTGTTATTGAACATATGCTCCAAAATCCAGAAGCAGCAGCAAAAATCAAGGAAATGTTGAACAAACCAGCTCCTTCAACAATATTTTCACCAGAAAAAGCACTGGGTTTGCTACTTTCATTAAAACTATCGAAATGGCAATATATCACATTAAGGGAAACGACTATTCGATAAGGTTCAAAGGAAATATATCCGTCTTACTATAAAGTGCAAAAAGCTAAGCTACAGTGCTACCCTCCGAAGACATTTGTGACTGTAACGGATTCATCTGCTAAGATTGCACTACAAGCGTTACTAGATTTAACAGTGAACAGATTTTTTGAAACTATTCGTAGTCCTGATGCGATACAAGATAAACAATTGATATTAATATCAAAGTGGGGATTTGACGGTGCATCTAACCAAAGTAGATATAAGCAAAACATAGAGAGTGGTCAAGATGATTCCAGCATATTTATGACCTCTTTGGTTCCATTAAAGATGACAGCTGACGGTGATACCGTATGGGTGAATCCAAAACCCACCAAACCAGTCCAGTTTAGTTTTGTGAAAGAAACCAAAGACGTTGTTATAAATGAAAAAACTGCAATGGATAACGAAATTGAAGCTCTCGTTCCCTCAAAATGTCAAGGACATGAAATTAGTCACAAATTAATGATGACGATGATTGACGGCAAAATTTGTACATATCTGTCTGAAGCTAAGTCAAATGCGGCCTGCTACCTGTGTTTGGCTAAGCCTACAGAAATGAATAAGTTAGATGTCATTGCGTCAAAAACCATTTCTTCTGGTGTGTATGAGTTCGGATTATCATCACTTCATGCCCGCATTAATGTGATGGAATGTCTTCTACACATAGCGTATCGTCTCGACTTCACAAAGTGGTCTGCAAGAGGAGAAGGTCATCAAGAGTTATTGCATTCACGAAAAAAACTCATTCAAGATCGATTCAAAGATGATCTCAACCTTTTGATTGACATCGTTAAGCAAGGATCAGGCACAACTAACGACGGGAACACAGCAAGGCGGTTTTTTGAATTTCCTGATAAAACTGCAGCGATCACTGGATTAGATGAAGACCTAATACGCAGATTTGCTGTGATTCTGCAAGCTATCACATCTGGAGAGATTGTAGACGTGCCGAAATTTAAAGAATACGCTAGAACAACCGCTGAAAAATACGTGGAACTGTCCGATTGGTACTACATGTCATCAACCGTCCACAAATTGTTGATTCATGGAGGGTACATAATTGCAGAAAATGCTATTGTACCAATTGGAAGTCTTTCGGAAGAAGCTTCAGAGGCCCGAAACAAAAAAAAAAGTTAAAAAGTTGTTAAAAAATATCACGGTGATTATTGCACGCCCCTTATTAATCTTGCACAAACATATGGTGTAGCAACATAAAAATAGAATAAACGGGAAATCCCTAAAGTACTATCTTGTATGGGACATACAAATTTCCTCCCAAATAAATCATAATTGCATGTTAATTTTTTCATATTTCAGTAATAATAAGGATTTTCTTTAAATCTGCCACTTTTTTCAAAACGTTAACTTATTCCGCCAGAGTTAAAATTTAGAAGCCAAATCTGCTCAAATGCCAGATATCTGCCACAAATGGTCACACTGTTTGTAAATGACAATTTTGACAGCTTTACGAAGAATGTTTACGTGTGATTTCAATAACGCAATATTATTGTAAAGTATTATAATTAAATACAACATAGATAGGTACATAAATTGTTTTTAAAACTATAACTTGAATTTAAAATAAGTCACATATTATTTTACTAACGAGTTTATTACCAATATTTTATTCTTTTAAATAACTACCAAGAATCCCGTTTTCTACCAACATAAAGCATTCTCTGAAAACGGTTTGCGCCAAGGTTCCGATCGGAAAATGCCGAAGATTACCGAAGATCATTCCGTCCGGATTTGTGAATAGCCTTTTTCATTTCCGTCGGAATGCAATACGTTTCCGATCAGCAGCGTTGATTCCGCAGTCGGAACTTTTCGAATGAATTAGAATACGGGGGCTGATCCTCTAATTTCTTCCATAAGACCAAAATTAAATGCCCACAAGAGGCAGACATACTTTAAGGAAACAGTAGAACTACTGAAACTTCAGGATCAGGAAGCTCCGACAGAGTTCTTAGAAGTTATATCTATTGTAGAGCCTGATTCTGAAGTGGATTCTGATGGTGACGAAGTATAAAATAAGTTAACTTTTATTGTTTATGTTAGGTTAAGTTATTTTTTTTTAATAATTTGCTAAATACCATTTATTGTTATTGACTAATGATCACGTTTATCTAATTACCCTCATTATGGTACGTATCCTTTTAACAGGTATATAGGTATTAAGTTTTATTAATCACTAGCTGTGCCCGCGACTTCGTTCGCGTGGAATAGTGACTATGAGCAGCGTTTTTTTTTAAATATATACTTATTTTTATTTTGGATCATAATCACAGTCATTTTGGGTAGCTAAAAAACCTACTTTACTGTAATGCTTCTCTATATACAATATTAGACGTATGGCCATCGGGGGTGAAAGCATACAGGCTGCTGGGATTGCTAACACGGGACAGAGCCACATACAATTGACCGTGCGAAAAACAGCTGATACTTAGATCTACACCCACAACTTTTAGAGTCTGACCTTGAGCTTTATTAATTGTCATGGCGAAACATAGGCTCACTGGAAACTGAATTCGTTTAAAACTAAACGGAAAATTGTTTGGAATGAGAGGAATCCGAGGAATAAAAACACTATCACCTTTTCCGCACCCTGTTAAAATCTCTGCTTCTATCAGATTTCGTTGTAAATTTGTTACTTTTAATCTAGTACCGTTGCAAAGTTTTGGTGGGCTTAAATTTATAAGGAGCATTATGGGTACGCCGATTTTTAATTTTATTTTGTGAGCTGGTAGTCCAGGAGCACTAAGAGATTCTAAAAATTCTACTGGGTAGCTGGTAGATTCTCCTTCTTCCATAACTCTGTTAATAGAGATATACTCTACATTATCCCCCGAAACTAAGCTCAAAATTTCAGCGTTTATTGCTGCTGCTTGGTCGTTTCGTGGAGTCAAAATTGCTCTTTCGCAAAGCCAGGAATTTTCGCAGGTTAGTATTTGCGTTGGGTTTCCATACACCTTTGAAATGAGGTCTCGTATTGATGAAACTTTGCTGCATAAGTTTTCATTGAGAACAACTTTTCCTTGTTCTTGCGGATACACACCGTTACCGATCTCCAGTAATAACTCTGAAAACTCTTGAGCATTTTGATTGCCTCCGATTTGCGCTCGCATATTTAAAGTCAAATGCAAAGGGATAATGTAATGCCACAGATGAGAACTCTTTAGACAGGCTCTAACTTCATCAGCCCTTGTTCCGCGTGGTATTACAGGGAGAGTCTGACGAAAATCGCCACAAAAAAGTACAGTAATGCCACCCATAGGTTGGTTATTTTGTTTGATATCACGCAACGTTCTGTCTACTGCTTCAACTGCTTTTCTGTTTGCCATTGTGAACTCATCCCATATAATAAGGCTGCAATCACGAAGAACTTTAGCTTTATCGCTGTTTCTTGAAATATTACAAACAGGGTTTTCTGTGCGGTCTAAGTCGATCGGAATTTTGAACATTTTATGTGCAGTTTTCCCTCCTGGTAATAAAGTGGCTGCTATGCCCGATGAAGCGACAGCAAGCGCAATTTTACTTTACGTGCAATAGATAAAGGTATGTATTTTAAACTTCTTCCTAACCTGAGCTAACTAACTATATAAACAAACAAAACTTCCCGATTTTTAGAAAGAAAAAATATTTAAACCAGCAAAGTAAAAATTTACTTGACCTAACTTACCTATACGTATTTACAGTTTAACTAATGACTTGTGATAATACAACCTAAAAAAGTACTTTCTTATTTATACACATCAAAATTAAGAAATTATAAAAATCAAGAAAAAAAATAATTAACCTATACTAAATACACGTACAATAAGTATTTACAAACCCTATAAAGCCTCAATAAAGATTAAGAAATAAAGAAAATCAAGAAACAAAATGCCTAACCTATACTAAATACAAACAATATGTATTGACGAACCCTAAACAAAAATTTTGATACTTTAAGACAATTTTAAAGAAAAAAAATACCTCGCCTCCACAAAATATGCACAATTATGAATTTACAAACCCTAAAAATATAAATAAATGAAATGCTAACAGTCAGTGTTAAATCGAATAGCAAAAATCGAAAACAAATATTCGTCCGTGCGCCTCCAGAATACGTGCGTTCGCTGTGAACAGCTGATTTGGAATGGCCAATGGCGCGGCGCGGTTCTCGGCGCGCTTTATATACCCGCGCGCGCAGTCGTCGTATGCAACCGACAAACGTCCATCCTAAGCTGAACCGCGATTCCTAAACCGATAATTTTTATTTAACTTCTCTATAAAGATATTTATTATTAAATTAAAATTATTATAAAGTTTCAGTAAATTCTACTAACAGAGAAAAAAAGTAGTTATTCATAATAGAATTAACTCTTACTAATAATATAAACGCGAAACTTTGTATAGACGCATATTTGTTAGTCTTTCTCGCAAAAACTACTGAACGGATATGGATGAAATTTGGCAAACAGTTAGTTTAGGCTTGGAAATAACAACACTTATGTTACTTTTTACCGCGGGATAACATCTCAGACCCACGGGAAACTGGAAGGAATCTGTTCGACATTATTCTTAAAATTCAACAGCTTACAAACTACCTTCAGCCGTAAAAGAACAATGTTTTTTCATTCCCATGGGAGTACTATGATTTCCCTCGGTAAATTATTCTTATAGTTTATGATATCAGCCTAAACTAACTTAAGTAGAAAGAATTTAGATGAGCCCTTTTAATTTTTTTCCCATGGTAATCCAGTCAATACCAAGGTAATAAGTAGCTATAACATATTCTATTAATGATTGTAATTTACCTATCTAGTAACAATGATCGACGTCGTTCGTTGACCGGAACAGGCGTTAAAAAAACAATAAACTACCGATTTCCATGGGAAACGGATGTTTTCCCGCGGTAAAAAGTAGTCTTTATGTTGCGCCAGGCTCTAAAATATGTCGGTACAAAATTTCAACCAAATCCGTCAAATAGTTGCGGAGATTAATGGTGCCTATGTATAAGCATAGAATAGTGTTCGACGTGATTCTTTAATTTGACATAACTTTTTTATTTATGAACCGATTGACATGAAACAAACACTAAAGCATAACTGAAGCATACCACAATATATTCGTGAAAACCGCATCCAACTCGGATCAGCCGTTTCTGAGATTAGCGTGAACAGACAAACAGACAAACCGACAAACAGACAAAAAAAAAGTTAATTACATTTTTGGGTTCGACATCGACATAACAATAACCCCTGCTATTTTTTTTATTTTTATTTTCAATGTACAGACAGCACTTTTCTACAATTTTATTATATGTATAGATTAGCTAATGTGGACTTGAGGCATTAGACAAGATTACATATTATGTAATTCATAATTACCATGTCATTTCAAATAAGTAGGTAATACGACTTTGTGATTTCTTAGAATGTTTTGGTCTAAGCATAAAAAATATTGTAAGTTACACTTGGCATAGCCATATTTAAGCATTAAAATGTACACATCATAAACATTTTTTATTTTTGAATTTTGAAGATTAAAAAAAAAAATCGCAAGTGATGCCGGATATTAAGTATGTCAAAAATTCACTAATAAATAGTACTATAACAGTGTGCAAGGATATAACGGCCAACCTTGCGATTCCAGAGATATCCTCATTTTTCATGTCAGCTCCATACATTTTTTTCTTATAAAAATTATAACTCTTTCATTTGTGCACACAATTACTTCATATGACATTTAATAGAACAGTAATGATCAGCAGAAGACATTTCCAGCAAAAAAATAACATTTAAGAAATCGAGATCCTATGTCTTCTACAGCCGATATTCGATCCACCGTGCGGCGGCCGCTTTAATTTTTAATAATAAGTATTATTTCATATTACATATTAAGGTCCTCACGACATAATGAAAAATGGAATTTATTGACGAGTTGTAAGGAATTCGAAGCAGCCGTAGCACAATGGCTAGGGCGTCGGACTTGTAATCTTATGGTCGCCGGCTCGATCTCCACTCTTGCACTACCGACGTGAACCCACTCGCAGCAAGCATATTAGCTTAGCACGAGGGGTTAACAAGAATAATAATAAATCTGCTAGTAATATTAAAAAAAAAAAAAAAAATAGTGGTCAATTTTCAATCAGTTAAAACCTGCCTGGATCTGCTTGAATACTGCTTAAGAGCCAATAGTTAACATTGATTTAATTTTACTCATGATAATGTCCGTTTCTGACAGGGCTCACAAAAAAAATATTTTAAGCAGCATCTTTACCAAATTTAATATACTTATCAAATTATTAGTTATAAATTGTAAGTTACTGACATAATATTTTTTATAAAATATTTTATTGTTTGTTTCATTTTCTTTTTGTAAACATGTGTGTTGCAAAGATCTTATAATATATCCAGCGCGCGGTTTCACCCGCGTAACTCCTGTTCATGTAGGAACTCAATAAGTAAATAGCCTAGAGATTCGTCGATTATTGGGCTATCTAAAAATGAAATAATATTTAAATCCAACCAGTAGTTCCGAAAATTAGCGCGTTCAAAAAAATAAACTCTTCACCTTTATTTATTAGATTAGAATATATCGATGATATACATTTCAAAGGTGCAAGCTAATTATTAGTTATTAGTTACATGGTCATTTATAAAAATGAACACAGAGGTTCTTGATTTTTGTGGCATTTTATGTAGGTATTTTTAATACATTTATTAAAGTAATACTATTGACAACAATACAATAATAATACAATAACAATACGAAAGAACTGCTATTCAAAATAACTGGATAAAAAAAGAGAATCAATATATATATTTAAAAAAGGATGTGGATAAATTTAGTTAAAATATGATCTTAATAATCACATTTTCCAGTTTTTTTTATTCTCATCTATTCCATTCTACCAGTAAATTTAGATTCTAGGAAATAAAAAAAATTATATCTCTGGCCCCCACACTAGAAAACCCTGTGCTGTTCAGAAGAGAAAAAAAAAGTAGTATAAAATTATTAATTGTGGCTAATTTGTATTTGTGCAAGAAGAATTAAATAAAAAAAATATTTTACTTATACTCATTGGTAGGTACATGAGTAAGTTTTTTTTTTTTTTTTTCATAGTTTCAAATTTAGCTTTAGAATATACACTTAATTAAAACCTCAACATATATAATAATAATATTATTATTTGAAGCATGATTGTATGGAATAAGGTTAATTTACAAAAATACATCAAACCATTTCTACTTACGATGAAGTTGGATCATCCTCATCTTGTGAATAGGAATTTGATCTTTGTAGGTTTTTCTTTCTGATAGGCAAGGGGCTTGCATGGCGAGACATTTTACTGGAATTGATAAAACAAAAGCATAATATTAGTATTCAAAAAGGAAGTATAATTAGTTTAAAGATATAGGGACACTTTGTGTGGTATCACACATTTAATGTTGAAGTTCTTTTATGAATAAAACAGCTTCAAGAGAGAATTTCTCCTTTTATTTTCTTCCATTAGAGCTTCCCGCCATCTGTATTGATCGGTCAGATCCACCCAATTCTATATAACTCATTTTGTACTGAATAAAGGCTGGAATTTCTACCAATGGGAAATAAGGTGAATTTTACTGAGCTAGGTCCGAACTTTACCGTAAAGAAGACCGCAACACGTTTTTCGCAATTTTCACCTTATTTCCTACGGGTTTCCTCACAAATTTAAGTGAATTCTATATTACAACATTATAAACTATCGATAAAAAATATAAACCATAAACATCAATAACAAAAATTAAGAAACTTATTCTATAAACAGTTAAGCCTTATGTACTATAGTTAACATTCAATACTTTGTTAAAAAGTCTTATGAAACTTTATTTATTTCTATGATACAATACTTATTTACTTAATAACTTATTCTATAAAGTTAATTAAAACATTATTATCTAAAGATGCTTATTGGTTCTATATTTAACTTGTTATTTGCAGTTGAATACTACACTTGAATATATCTCTAAGTGTGTCTATCCCACACACACTTAGATAAATATAAGACTTATCTGATATGTGTCAAATGAAAATAATTCTAAATTTATTTAACATGTGTAAAAATGTAATCACAATCCTTATTTTTTTACTATTAAGATGATGAAACATAGATCCTTTTATAGATATTAATTTAGAGAGGGAGATATTGTAGGCTGTGATTACAAACAGACAATATGCTAATTTAACATTTACAAAATGTGATATTACTATTAAAAAATAATGTCTACCTTGAATGAATGACAAGGAATTAATTCCTAAGTTGAATAGCTTGTAAACTAAGGAATTTCAATGCGATTCTAAAAGTATAAAATTAAGACTGTAGTAACTAATCCACCTGCCGAAATGGTGACTTTTTCAACAACCTATTCGAGGGAAGCCTCAGATGTTCAGCATTGGAAATTAAATAGGCTGATAATGAGCATATTAGTGGCACACAGAATACAAAATTAAATTGAAATACATACCTCATTACATTATCCACTTCATCAACACCCTGATTATTATGTGATGATGTATTGTCCTTTTCATTTTTGCTATTAGATTTGTCCATTCCATATCGCCCCATATTGTCTGATATTGGTAATATATTATTATGAGGTATGGGCCTCCTTTCTGGTGCTGTGTAGTTATTATGTATGGGCCTTCTTGCCGATGGATTTATTTTAACCCCCCCCTGCTGTAAATAATTGAGAAAAACATTGATAATAGGTACACTATATTGTTATATGATAGGGGCAAACTTTTATGAATTAACATTCCATTTTTCTACAAAAGTGTTCAATATCAAATAATTTTTAAACTAGACAATAACAATATATTAATATAGTGTATATAGACACACTTTAAATTTATTACTTCATATAGGCATGCCCAAAATATTGATGGTGAATCAATGACACATGCAATAAATAGCATGCATGCCATTGGTTTGCCAACGCTGACATACTCATGTAATTGTCAAAACTTTTAATCATAACAGACAGTTTTAAGTTTAAAGTTGTTGTATATCCCATCTATGTTAGATGGGATATACAACAAGCTTAAGCTAATTTAATAAACAGTTTGTTGGTATACTGGTTAACCAACAAATAGGAGTTAGGACCATTTCCTATTTATTTAAATATTATTAAAGTGAGATAAGTATATAAACTATGGACCAAAACTTAATTTACGATCAGAAAGATATAGTTACCAGTATCATGGAAACATGAGTAACAACAGTTATACTATTTCCATTTCTTTATTTTCTCATTGACAGTTCTAATTTGATAGCACTAGTGTTGTGACCAAATAAGTAATGATATCAATCGCATATATTCATTATATATTGAACAAAGAAAAATACAACAAAAAACATTCAAATATACTCTTTCAAGGTCACTATAACTCAATGGCCCACCGCCAGCGTGTTTGTTTATATAATATTAGTTAATAAATTAGTACAAAGTAACGGCAGTAGTTTTGTTTCTTACACTTTGTAAGAAAATATCAGATCTGTTATCGTGTTACGTTTATCATTAGTCCCATCCCTATCGGTTTTGGTTCCGTATAACCTTGTATGTGTGTAAGCATCATATTTTTATAAAACAATGCATACATAATGTAAAAAAGACGCCTATTCAAGTTTACCACAGGAGCTGTCATCAAGAAAATAAAGAAATGGAAATAGTATAGTAATTTATTAGTATCTTAACACACATAGTAAAATATGTTTTAGCTTGTAAGACTAATCAATAACAGGATATTGGATACACATTTCTGAGATAATTATATTCTTCAGTTTTGAATGGAAGTATTTATTTCGAGATTTTTTTTAATCTGAGATACTTACAACTTGAGTGTTAGAAATATTAATTTCGCTCCTAGGACTACCTACCCACTGATAATTTGCACGATGTAATATATAATGTACCGTGAGATTTTTCGCCCTATTCAGTATGTGTTTATAGTCAATATCAGTAGGGAGGTACTATACCATGGGAAAAGTACAAACTATAATAAATTATATTTTTATGGTTGAAAAATCTGACATCTATCAAATGTAAATCATGTATTGGATATTCTTACCTTCTCTTTTGAATCACTGTTCATTTATTTATTTTTTCACCCCCAGGTACGAATAACTATATTGTAAAAGGTTGGAGTATAACATTTAGTATAAAAGATTAATAATTATGGTTACGCTATAAGTGTTCGAAACAACACCTATTTTCATGAAATATACAATTAAGATGTATTGCCTATTAAATCTTTAAGACAGAACCAAAAGAATACAAAGAAATGCGACCAAAATACGACTGAGGAATAAAGACGAACAAAACAACTTGACATTTTACATTTTTTTTCGTCAGTCCAAAATACGGTCAGAAATGTCCTGATATCTTTACATTATTGAGTTAATCATGATCAATAATATTCTTTTACTCTATGGGTGATTTTTTTGTAATCCAATTAATAATATATATTCAATCATTTTGTAAACATAGAAATAAAATTGAAGCGTCTGTTTGTAATGGAAAGGTACCAAATTTATCTATGTTCGTGTTAACTGAGGGACCACACTGCGAAATGAAAATCCTAGGATTTAGTAGTAGACTGAAAACAATTGTAGAATGAATCTGGGAATTTGTAAACAAATATATTAAAAACTACGACCCATATAATGTGGACCCTCAGTTCTCACCGACGATCAGCCAATTCTCGGAAAGTATCTTAAAAAATAAGGTTTTGTGTATTCGGGGTCACCAATTTAGTGGCTGAGTTGTCTCGGGGTCTCTTCGAGGTAAGTAGTGAAACGCAAGAGGCAAGGTGAGGGAATGGAATTTATTTACAAGGGAGTCTACTTAAGTACTAAAATAGATTAACAAGTGGTTGCATTCCGAGACAGAATTATCCAATCAGCGTCGACTTAAAAAACTTACTTACAACTAAACACAATTGTAAGTGGCGCGACGGCGGCGCAACGATTCGAGCGTTTGATGACTGATTTGTGCGATATTCTTTGTAGTGTTTGATGACTGATTTGTGCGATGTACTTTGTAAGTTGCTACATCACTCCCCTTCAAGCGAAGCGTACGGATTTCTTTACTATTCGTCCGGATCGTGTGACGTAAGCGCTGTTCGGTGGATTTGACGGTGTTGACGTTATGTTACTCGGCGTTTTTAACCAATCAGCGTCGACTTAGCTAACTTACAACTAAACACAATTATTATTGTAGGTGGCGCGGCGGTTCGAGTGTTTGTTGACTGATTTGTGCGATGTACTTTGTAGAGTGTTTGATGACTGATTTGTGCGATGTACTTTGTAGGTTGCTACAACAGACATTTAGTAGAGAAATTGTAAAGATATTTACGAAAAAACAGACCACAAAGCATTAAAAATAACGACTAAACTGTGGTCCCTCAGTCCACATAACAAAGATGTAATAATAGACAAAACCTGTACTGTAGGTTTTATTTAGCTAACATGACTGATAAATTAGACAGTGACAAAGACACTTATAAAAATAAAAATAAAATAGAAATGAGGTTTATCACATTCACCCCGGCCAGTTATAATCTGCCAGATATTTGGGAGGGTTCCTTAACCTGCCTGACCTACGTGGTGACTCCACGTTGGAAGGCTCATTCGTATGTGGGCTTGATTGATTCTCCTGATCTGAGTTTCTGGTGACGAGGATGGTAATGAAGTCGATGGTGGCGAGACTGGCGGTGAATGTGGTGTTGGCGGTTGCGTTGGAGATAATGATGGCGATGTTGATTGAGTAATATCGTAATTGTCCACAATATTGTCTATTGGAGGGATCTCCTCTCCGCTAGATCCCAAAGGTGCTAAGTGGTGGTTAGACACTGTAGTTTCTCCCCCGTCCATTAACCGTACATACGAGTAGGTAGGATTCGTTTATAGAACTTCTACTTCTTCAGTTAGTGGCTGGTATTTCGTTTTACGGTCAAATCGTCGCATAAGTACTTTGTCCGAACTTGTTAGCCATGTTGGAATAGAATCTACATTCGGAGATCTTCGAGAATAATTAAACATTCTCTCATGTGGTGTACAATTTGTACTTGTGCATAGGAGTGAACGAATGGAGTGTAATGCTTGTGGTAAGACTTCCTCCCAGTTCTCAATCGGCATGTTTTTGCTTTTCAATGCAAGCTGAATGGTTTTCCATAGCGTTGAGTTGAGTCTTTCAACTTATCCGTTGCCCTGAGGATTATAAGGTGTAGTTCGACTCGTAGCGATTTGTCTTGCCTGAAGAAATTCTTTTACTTCCGCTGATAAAAATGATGTGCCGCGATCGGAATGTATGTAGGCTGGCATGCCAAATATTGTAAAAATACTATCAAGATGCTTTATTACGGTTTTGGCACTGATATCTGCGCAAGGAAATGCACAAGGAAAACGAGAATACTCATCAACTACGGTCAGAATAAACCTGTTGTTAGTGATGTACAAGCCCCGAGGCGTCGAGCGTTATTTGTGAAGCCTCGAGGTGGAATCGCAAGACTCAGTGAGCTCGGTAAGCTCGGAGTCCCGAGCCTAACCGAGCCGCTATCTTTTTGAGCCAAGCCTCGAGCCTTCAAAAGAGCTCGAGCCTTCAAAAGAGCTCGAGCCTTCAAAAGAACTCGAGTCTTCAAAAGAGCCTTCTAACCCGCAACTGTCGGTAGATGTGAACGTGGCGGATCTTGACCGTTGGAAGTTCAAGCGATAATAGTGCTTAATCCCTTAAGCAATAATAGTTATTATTGTGTGAAGTCTGTGCCAATTACAAAGGATAATTCTACAAACACAAGTGAATAGTGGTGTATTGGTCTTTGACTGCAGCGTGCGGGGTACCCGCGCTCCTCACCGCTACGATAAGAGATAGTAGCCATAATTGCTGTCTCGGTCTAACATACCAGTGCGTGTGTTTGAGTTTCGCTTTAGTGCACTTGTACCAAATTATCGTCAACATGTTATCCTGCGTGGTTTGTAACTTGGATATTAAAAACGATGACTTTATAAAATGTCAACTCGCATTTTGCCTATTATTGCAGAATTTACTTATTTAAGTTGTTTCTTTTGTTTTCCCTCGCTACTTTCTAGTTAACCTAGCTTTATGAATGCCGTGAAACTCTGTTATTGGCTTACGAGATAATTGTCATCATCTCGCTATCACTCAGCAGTGTATGCAAACTGTAAGATGCCGTAACTTTGACGCAGCTGTAGTTTTTTTTGTTATCCGGGGCAAATGCATTTATGCATTCCCACCGCCGCTGCAGCGTATTCGCGCGCTGGCGGCGGGATATGTGGGGCTCGCCCTCTCCATACAGTGGTATGCTAAACTCATACCACGAGGAGAGGACACTTTTTTTTTTGTCTAGCTTACGCGTTTTTTGTAGCGTGCCTAGCTTACGTACAAAAATCGTAAGTGGCCACTTTCGCGATCAGTCTGCTTCGGTGTACAGCGCTAGTCGGACGTCAGTTAAAAATATTAAAATGGTTAATAGTGCGGGTAACCTTCCGATGCCCTCGTAGTCCCGAAGTTCGGACTTCGGGTACTGTAAAGTAGAGCAAACTGTAAAGTAAAGCGACAGTTTTACAAAACTCCCCTAATAATAATAATCCCTAAATCTCCCCGTCAGCGACCGCCCTAAGCCGAGGTCCAAGTCCCAGAGGGGACGCTCTCTTGCGCAGGTTGCTTAGTTTGTAGTGTTTTAACCATTTATCTAGGCTGGAGCTCTGCTCGCCTTTATGCCCGGTGAAGTAGCAAAAGCCTCGGGGCTAACAACATATGTCCGTGCGAAAAAAAAGATTAATTGTACTGTTATTAATTGTAAAAACTGTTCAAATGCTAGGAGAAAAAATAAAGTAAACGTTTCCTTCCATCGTTAAATCATTTTGTGACTAAGATTATGCGTAATTAATTTAAAAAACAATTATTTTTAATCTAATACCCTCAGTAATACCTGGTAATACTAAATCTGAGAAAAATAAAACATTCTTATTACATTGCGGCTTTGACTTGGAGCGGTTGATGAGACGTTTTGTTTTAGCAAGTGATGAATATCGAGACAAGCTAAACTATCGTATATCGCTTTGATTTTGCATTACAGGGACTTAAATCATTTTTCTGTCAATTTTAGCGATGAGTGCCCCTACCCCTACCCTACCCCCAGCCTACCCCTACCCTACCTGTACCCTAACCCTACCCTACCCTACCCCTACCCTACCTCTACCCTACCCCTACCCTACCCCTACCCTACCACTGCCCTACCCCTACCCTACCCCTGCCCTACCCCTACCCTACCCCTGCCCTACCCCTACCCTACCCCGACCCTCCAGTGCGCTAAAGAGAAATGCTTCGAATCGATCAAGCGCTCAAAGGGCTCGTGCCTTCAAAAAGGGCTCGAGTCCTCAAAAGAACTCGAACCTTAAAAAGAGCTCGAGCCTTCGAAAAGGGCTCGAGCCTTCAAAAAGGACTCGAGACTTCAAAAAAGCTCGAGCTCTGAAAAAGACTCCCGAGTCGTCGGGCGCGATACATACGAGGCGAGCCCTGTAAACGACACCGAGCTCTAGGCAAAGAGACTCGGACGCCTCGAGTCTTGTACATCACTGCCTGTTGTGCGATTTAGAAGGCACTGGTCCCTTAAAATCCATACTGAGTCTTTCAAGAGGCGCTAAAGCTTTAATTAATTTATTTTGAGGATCGGCTCGAATTAACTTTGGTTTAATTTCGGAGCAAATGCGACACTGTTTGGTCATATTTCTTATTTCTTCTATTGAATACGCCAGATTTTTGGAGCGAGTCCAATGTGCCATTCTTGTCACGCCTGGATGACAAAGAGCTTCGTGAAGCGACTTCAGTCTGGCTGAGTGTGTTTCAACACTAGCACAGATGCGGGAGAGAGCATCAGCTGCATAGTTCTGCGAACCGGGCCTATAAATTATATCGTACTTATATGGAGACAATTCCAACCGCCAGCGTTGAATCTTTTCATTTTTGATTTTACCCGAATGTTTAATATTAAACATGAAGGATACGGATCGCTGATCAGAAATGATTTTATGAGCAGAAATGATTTTCCAATGAGAAAATGTCTCCATTTCTTTAGTGATTCCACAATGGCGTAAGCTTCTTTTTCAATCGCAGAATGATTTTGCTCACTTTTATTCAAAGTTCTTGAGTAAAAAGCGACAGGCCGGCCTGCCTGTGAAAGAGTTGCCGCAATTGAATGCTCTGATGCATCGGTTTCCACAGTAAACGGCACGTTATTTTCTATAGCGTGAATACAAGATTTAACTATGTCGTTCTTAAGGTCTTGAAAATCTTTAATAATTGAATAGCTTAGCGGGAATGTTGTAGTTTTTGCTAGTTCATATACCTTTTTAGAAAAATTTGGTATCCATTTAGAATAATGGGCGAACATAACCAAGGCTCTACGCAAGCTGTGCAGATCATTCGGCGGAGGTAATTTCAGGAGAGGTTCTAATCTATCATTGTCAGGTTTTATTACATTGTCGGCGATTGTATATCCAAGAATGTTAATAGATGTTTGCTTAAATTTAGATTTTGTTTCATTGAGAGTAATGCCGTACTTTTTAGCTGCCGCAAGAAATTTTTGAAGATTTTCATCATGCTCGTTTGGAGTTTTGCCACAAATTGTAATGTCGTCAAGGTATGCGAACGTTCCTTCCAGATTTTCCGTTCGAATAAGCCAATCAATAGTTCTTTGAAAACTGGACACTCCGTTGGTCACGCCGAAAGGTATACGACAAAACTGATAAAGATTACCTGCAGCTTCAAATGCAGTGTACGGTCGCTCTTCTGGTAAAATTGGTACCTGATGATAGGCGCTTTTCAGATCTATAGCGCTAAAAACCGAATATTTTGCAACTTTTGTAATCAATTCCTCGATATTAGGTAATGGATAAGCGTCTAGTTCTGTATATTGATTTATAGTACGTGAATAGTCTATTACGAGACGTTTCTTGTGATTAGCAGCTTTTGTAATGAGTACTTGTGCTCTCCAGGGTGATCTGCTTTCTTCGATTATGCCTTTATTTAGGAGGTCCTTTACCTCATCTTCAATAAAGTGTTGGTCATCGTCACTATATCTTCAAGACTTAATAGCAATCGGTTTACACCCGGGAGTTAGATTAGCAAATAAAGGCACTGCTGGAACGGATGCTTCGGCCACATTACAGACGATAAGAGGTTCATTTGGACCACCAAACGCAAACTTGAGAGATGAATGTTTTTGTAATATGTCGTGTCCTATGATAATGTCAGCGCATAAGTTCTCCACGACAAGTAATTGGACGTTTTCGTAAATATGTTTATTCAAGGTCATTTGGACACAGACTTCGCCTTTAACTACTGACGTGTGGTTAAGAGAAGCCATAGATATGATCTGCTGACTAGGTTTAATTTTCAGAGAACACAATTTTGAAAAATTGTGATTAATAAAACTCTTAGAACTGCCGGTGTCTAATAAGGCTTCAGCTCTGATGCTTTTTATTGTTAGGAATACAAACTCTTTCTCTGAGGCTTCGAAGGCACAAATAGAGCATCTAGATGGGAAAAACTATAAGCATTGGAAGTATAGAATTGAAACAGTATGTAGAGCAATTCCCGGTGCTGAAGATATTTTAGAAGGGAAATTCTGTAAGCCTACTGAACTTGCGTCAACTGCCGATACAGACGTTATAGAGAAATATGAGAAGGAGACAAAACGATTCATACATATTGATTGTCTAGTTTTGACCCTCATGACGACAAACATGACAGATGAGATTCTCGAACAAGTTATGCGATACTAAAGCGCTAAAGAAGTATGGGATGAGCTAGAACGCCTATATAGTAGAAGTAGTGAAGATAAAAGCTATGATCTCTGTTTGAAATTCTTCGACTACAAAAAGGATCCAGAGCATGACATAAGAAAGCATATATCTATGTTAAAAAATATTTGGCATGACTTAAACTGTCAAATCAATACAAGCCTGCCCGAGATATTACTAATATGTAAAATACTTGGAAGTTTACCGAAGGATTACTTTGCTTTCAAGTCAAGTTAGCTCCTTATTACAAAGAAGGATAGAACTGTAGAGAATTTAACTTCGCAACTAAGTGCATATGAAACAAGTAGAGAAGAAGCCGAAAATACTGAAGAAGTGTTACAGGTTAAGACACAGAATAAGAAACGGAAAAGTATTTTCAAATGTAATTATTGTGGAGAAATTGGACACATAGTACGTAATTGCCAGAAATGGAAAAATTATGGACGCCCACGAAAGTCATCGAATGAGATTCAAACCTCAAATATTAACCTAACAGTGCTAGCTTTGGATGATGGATTGCCAATAGATAAAAATAACTGGTACGTTGATAACGGCGCGACAAGCCACGTTACTAATAGAGGCGATTTCTTCGAAAGTTTTGAGTACTTCAAAGGCTCACATACGGTGACTACGGTGAATGGGCAAACCATTGAAGGTATTGGTATTGGCAACATACGAGCTGAAGCCCACGTTAATAAGAAGGTAGTGCAAGTTTTACTGAAAGACGTGTGGTATGTTCCTAAAATCAAAAGAAACTTACTGTCTATTCTTTCTATTCATGATAACTCGCCTACAAGTACTTTTGAGTCTACGCCAAATAAATGTTTATTAAAAGTAAATGGAGATACTAAAGTAATTGGCACTAGAAAGATAAAAAGTGGACTATATAAATTAGACTTAAATTGGATAGCACCGAAAAATTTGGAAGTGAATCAATTATTATGCAATCCTTTTCAAATATATCATGAGAGGCTAGTTCATCAAAATAAAAGGCATGTTCGCCAAGTATTAGAGCGAGAATTAGGATTGAAGGTGGAGAATATCCAATCAGATATCTGTGAAGGGTGTATATATGGAAAGGCTCATAAGCAATCCTTTGGCACCAGAGTAAGAGCCACTAAACCTGGAGAACTAATACACACTGATATATGCGGACCATTTCCATATTCAATTGGTTTGAAGTTAAGATATTATATTCTATTTAAAGACGACTTTACTCGTTATTGTCACATATACTTTCTTCGTCAAAAGTCTGAAGCAGCTTCAAAACTTAAGTGTTTCCTACAACAAGCTAAAGTTGCTGGACATCTAATCAAAGAAATGCTTAGCGACAACGGTGGAGAGTTCGTCAGCAAGAAGTTCAAAAATATTTTAACTGAAAATGGTATTACGCAGAGATTTACAATGCCCCACACTCCAGAACAAGCTGGTTGCATCGAGCGTGAAAATAGGACAGTGGTAGAAGCAGCCCGCGCCGTTATGCATGCGCATGAGACAATTCCTGATGGTTTATGAGCAGAGATAGTAAATGCAACTGTCTACGTATTGAATCGCACAGGGCCGTGTAGCGTATCAACCAAATCAAGCAAATCTCCACATGAGCTGTGGTACGGAAAGAAGCCAGCGATCAAACACCTCAGAATTCTTGGATGCACGTGCTACCCCCATATTCCTAAAGCTAATCGTAAGAAGTTACAAAAGAAAGCTCATAAAGGAATACTTATTGGCTACGAAGGAGATGATGGCTACAGAATCTGGGACAAAGAATCATGTAAATTGATCAGATCAAGAGACGTTATATTTGAAGAAGTACCTTTATTGGGAAAATACAAAGACGAAGATGAATCTAAACCAGATAAGCTGACATCTCATATAGAAAAAACTTCTAACCATAATTTCCCTAGTCTGCAGAATCATTCCGAAACAAATTTTAACAGAGTTGAAAAACAGAATGTCATTGAGGATAGAGCTGAAGTGAATAATGAACCCTCCTCATCAAGGCCAAATGAAATCTATGAAGATGTAGATGATGAGAGAGTCGATCTAGATAATTCACAATTTGAGTCTGTTCACTCTGAAGATGATGAATATGCTGAGGTAAATGAACCGAATCTGTCTGATGAGGTTATTGAAAGAGAGGAAAGAAGGATGACTCTAAGAGATAGAGCAAAACTCAAGCCTCCTTTACGATTTAATTATATTATGGCGCTAAAAAAAATATGTTTGAACCTCAAACCTACAAACAGGCAATGTCATGTAGAGATAAAGATAAATGGAAAATTGTGATAGAAAGTGAAATAAATTCGCTGAGAGAAAACCAAACTTGGGAATTAGCCGAATTGCCTAAAGGTAGAAAATCCATTCCGTGCAAATGGATATTTAAAATAAAGACTAATCCAGATGGCTCTGTTGACAAGTATAAGGCACGTCTAGTCATCAAAGGATATTATCAGAAGAAAGATATCGATTTTCATGAAACTTTTAGTCCGGTTGCCAGGAGCAGTACAATAAGAGCCGTTCTGAGTGTTGCAGCTAAAGAAAATCTAAAAATAAAACAGTTTGACGTATCTACCGCTTTCCTTTATGGCACATTAGACGAGGATATTTACATGAAACCGCCTGAAGGGTATAATGAAGGGAAAAGTGTCTTCAAATTAAAGAAGAGCTTGTATGGTCTAAAGCAAGCGCCACTTTGTTGGAACAGATGCATCACAGATCAGGTTATAAAGATGGGATTCAAGCAAAGTGATTCTGATCCCTGCTTATTTGTAAGAAGGAAGGGTAAAGAAAATAATCTTCTTGCCTTGTACGTCGATGACGGATTAATTGCATATACTAGCGAAAATGTGGCTAACGGCTTCCTTGACGAAATGAGGGCATGTTTTAAGATGACTGTAAAGCCCGCGAGCTATTTTCTTGGAATGGAGATAAAAACCTTTTCTGATGGTTCCATTTTATTGCACCAGAGAGCATACATCTCCCGAGTGTTGGAAAGGTTTGGTATGAATAAATGCAAACCAGTGGAGACTCCAATTCTTCAGAATTGGAGTCTCCACTGGCAACGGATGCGGAAGGCAATGAAGAAGGTACAATGTCTTTCCCGTACCGCCAAGCTGTAGGTGCATTAGCCTATTTAATGACTAGTACCAGGCCAGATATAGCTTATTCGGTTGGAGTTGCATCTCGCAAATTGGAGAAGCCTTCTCAATCAGATATAGTTGCTGTCAAGGATTCTGCGTTATTTAAAAGGGACAATAGCTGAAGGCATTGTGTACAGACCAGAAAATATCCATAACTTAGAGTGTTATAGTGATGCTGACCATGGAGGTGACATGCAAACAGGAAGTTCTACTTCAGGTACTCTGTGTCTGTATGCAGGAGGTCCAATAGCTTGGAAAAGTAAACTACAGAGCACTGTTGCTATTTCTTCCACTGAAGCCGAAATTGTAGCAGCCAGTGAAACAGCCAGAGAGATAATATGCTTAAAGAGAATAATGGAATTTATATCAGACAATAAATGTCCATGCCCTGCATCCCTATGTGTAGATAATGAATCTGCAATAAAGTTGGCTAAATATCCTTACGAGTTCCACCAAAGAACTAAACATGTAAGGATCCGATCATTCTTTGTCCGAGAATGCATTGAAGATGGGAGCATTGATATTTGTCATGTGCCCGCAGCCAGGCACATAGACAAGCTCACCAAATCACTTTATGGGCCCAGAATAAAGATTTTGAAGAAGATGGCTGGCATTACAAACAGAGGTGGATGTTAGGAATACAAACTCTTTGTTGTATTCATTTTATTATTGTTTTTGAAGTATTTGAATGTCAGAATGCATTTGAAATTAATAAAGATGGCGTTACGTTGATATTTTCTCTAAAAGCTCTAGTTTCATTCTATTCAACCGATTTCCTACTTTAATATTTATGTATGCAGGAACATTAGCTTTGTGTAGAGAAGATGGAGCAGCGGCACTGATATTGGTGCCGTTATTATTCAGTTCAGTTATGGCAGCATCGGTTGAATTCTTACTCCGACAAACGTTAGCAAAATGGCCTTTCTTATTACACAATTGGCATGTTGCTTCAAGAGCAGGACAAGATTTGCGTGGGTGTATACGTCCGCCACAGAAAAAGCACTTGCGTTTCTGAATAGCTGATGTAGTTGAAGAGGCGTTTTTCAAAACTTGTATTTTTAGGCGCAATGTTGTTAGTCGCATTTGCAGTTAAACTATTATATTGTAACGTGTTGACTTCAGCCATCTCCAGAGAGCGCGCTTTGTTATGTACCTACTTGTTCCAGCGTAAGAGAAAGGTTTTCAAGGAGTCTCTCTTGAATTTTGGACGAAGAGATACCTGCTATAAAGGCATCACGGATGTTGTCTTCGCGGTTAGTTTTGGCGTCAACGGCGGCGAAATCACATTCTTTAGAGAGTTGTTTCAGTGCTTGAATATAGGTGTCGATAGTTTCATGGCCGTTTTGCCTTCTAGTGGCGAGTGCATGTCGAGCATAAAGAATGTTGTTAGGTTTTACGTAAAGTGTGCTTAGAAGTTTCATGGCATGCTCGTATGTCTCGCACTCGCTTATGTGCATATACACATTCGGAGATACATGATTAGTGAGTATTGTAAGTTTCACCTGATCAGTTATGGGTGGACTTTGCACCGAAAGGAAGTTATTGAAAGTTTTCTTCCAATGTTCCCATTCTGCGGCCACCGACTTTTTGACTTTTTGGCTGGATCTCCATCGAACCGTTCCGGTCGAAGATATTTATCCATTTTCATAAATATTTAGCTAAATAAATTGTAATAATAGACAAAACCTGTACTGTAGGTTTTATTTAGCTAAACATGACTGATAAATTAGACAGTGACAAAGACACTTATAAAAATAAAAATAAAATAGAAATGAGGTTTATCACAAAAGATAAATATTTTAATGAATTATACTGAATAAAATTAATAAAACTGTTCTTTTTCTACATAAAGTTTTAGTAAAAGTCTTAAAACATTTTGTAAAAAGAAATGGAGCTTTGGAGTATAGGGACAGAGTTATCCTATAGTCCAATATAGATTAGGTAGTGCAGAGGTTCAGGTGAAATAATACTTTTGATTGTAAAGCGATGTGTAATCAAATGTAAAAAGTGGCTCAAATATATACAATCTTATCATAGTGCAAGTAGTAGTATTTACAATGCGTTCTTAAATCTAGCTTAGTCCGTGAGGTGTCGCAACATTCGCCGTCGACCCGCGCGATCGCTGTTAGCAACGCGCGTATAAATATACCCGGCTAGTCGTTGACGAATTCTTTCGCGTCCGCGCGTCGCGCCGAGAGGACATGGCGCCGCGCCGTATGCTTCAGCTGTTCGTGTGACGTCGTGGTACTATTCGTATCAGTCTTTGTTAAGACTGCATACGTTTTTCACTACATTAGTGGTGGAGTTTCTTTAGACAAAAGTCTTTTTCAAGACTACATACGCATTTGTCAATGCGATCTTCGTTTCTTGACAGTTGTCCCGTTTCTTAATAGACACGCGTCAACGTACTTGTGGTAACGGTATTGTTATTACGGTGGTATGGTAAAGGTACATTTGTTGGTCGTTTTGATGGAGGTAAGGTAACAGGTAAGTATTATAGTGGCCTGGTGAGCGGCCGCTATAGAGCAAAAATATCGAAGCATTTCGAAGATAGCGATGATTATAACTGGTCCCTCAATCCTCTACTACACTGACATATGTGTGTGTGCTAGCGGCTAGACGAGAGGAATATCAGAAAGTCTAGTGTACCTAACTTTTAGTAATAATTTTCTACTAAATAATAGTTATATCAAATTGTGTATTTCTTACCTCAGCTAAGAGGGTTGTTTTAAGACTTTTACTAAAACTTTATGTAGAAAAAGAACAGTTTTATTAATTTTATTCCGTATAATTCACTAAAATATTTATCTTTGTTATGTGGACTGAGGGACCACAGTTTAGTCGTTACAGTCCCCGGCACGTAGCTTGTCAAGAGTCGTTAGATGCGCACAAGTCGTTTTATAGGTCTCTTTGGTGGTCAAGCGGGATGCGGGGTATGAGGTAGCGCCGATCCGAGCGCGCGATTCGTCCGTCAGTCGACCCCTGCCTTCCGCACCGCGTCTACATTCCGTTCACGATCACGATTACACTTACGTGCACGAAAGTTGAACACTTTGTTTTTGTTACGAGTTGTTGTTATTGTTTTTAATTTAGTTTTTGTAATAGTTGTTGTTGTTGTTTTAAATTAAGTTTTTGTAACGTTGATTACAATGCCAGGACCAAATACAAATAAATTACCTAATTTTTTTATAAAACTTTTTTTTTTTTAATTTATAACACCTAAGAAGTTGCAAGACGCACCGAGAATGCCTGGAAGAGCTATTGGTCGATGAAACACTTTATGAAGGGCACACTTCCTCTTTCACTGAAACGAAAGCTCATGGACATGTGCATTCTCCCTACCCTCACCTATGGAGCACAAACATGGTCACTCACACAGTGTCAGAAGTCCACACTTGGAGTCTGCCAACGAGCTATGGAGCGAAGTATATTGGGTGTCAAACTTTCGGACCGCATCAGAAATTCCATGCTTCGCTCCAAAACCCAAATAGCTGATGTTGGCCTCACAGCTGCAAGATTGAAGTGGAACTGGGCTGGCCATATCTGCCGCATGCCGGAGGAGCACTGGGCTAAAATTACTACTCTATGGAGCCCAACTGGCAGGAAACGTCAACGCGGCAGGCCCAGAAGAAGATGGCGAGATGAGCTGGACTCATTTTTAAAGGATTGGCCTACAATCGCATCACATCGTGAGAGATGGAAGGAGGGAAGGGAGGCCTTTGCCCTGCAGTGGGACAACGTAGGCTCTTAATAATAATAATAATAACACCTAATAAACTTTACGAATTCCTCTCCTTTCTTTAATAATGACAAGCAAAAAAAGTGACCAGTTTTTGTTCCACTAAGTGCACGATGCGCGATCTATTCCCCACTGCGCCAAAATCTTGCCAAGTTATAATGAAATAATGAAATTTATATATATACTTATACTTGTAAAAATTACACTGTATAAGATTATATCAAACAAAAGTATCACTTATGTAGCTAAAAACATTGTTAAAATTATTTGATATTAAAGAATTTTTAATCAGTCTGTCCGTCTGTCGTACGATAACAACAAATGTACACATTATAGTAAGATACCTTAGAGGTAACAGGTCTAAAAATTTCAAGAATCCGGCCCAAGTCTAAGCGACACCCACCCTTAAGGGGTTAGGACCAACGCTCAGGGTGCCACTGGAGTTAAGAGTAGATTTACGAACAGTGGTGGTGATCGCCGGCACGAGATCACAGTTCGGGGAATAAGCAACAACGTGGTCCTCGGTCATGCCGTCGAGGATCCTACAATAGCTAACCTGCAACCTTTCACTAGCTACCTAAGTGGACGACCCGGAGAAGAAAGGAAGAAAGAAACTCCGAGATTTTTTTTTTGTCTCTTTTGCTGTTTCTTTTTTTTATGTCAAGTCTTTTCACAATCATGTAATATTTTACAATGTATATATGATGTGAGCGAATGCAAGCACAATACCATTTATTACCTGGTCAATTAATACCGACTAGGTGTTCAATAAGACAAGAAAAATTATAATAATGTAAATACTATAATGTAGATATTATAGTGTACTCAGGCACAGACAGACAATCTCCTACAAAGAAACCTAATGGCGGATGCATTCACACACATTTACAATATGACAATTTACACAAGTTCAACCAAAGGATATACCTATAATAATAAACAATAACAAGAATGAATAAACAAAATATAAAATAAAAGTTAACATAACATATCCCCGACAACAGGCGACCAGTCACCACAAGCAGCACTCGTTCACGAGTATGACGTGTGACGCAGCCATCGCCTCCCTCGCCATATTAGAGGGAAGGTGGCGACCCGCCCCACACCGCCACCGCAAGCAATGACAGACAACGGGAGCATGACGAACTAAAGTGGGGATATCTACAAGTCTATTAATATTAAACCTTTAGTTGAACAATGTTTAAACTGTTTCAAAAACTAAGATTACTATGTTGTCTGTGTTTCACTGATCAACCAAGCGTTATTGTCGTTTAAATAATCATTTACTAAATAATAATTGACGGTCACCGTAGCCTAGTTGGTAGTGCTCCTGCCTACGAAGCTGGTGGTCCTGGGTTCGAATCCCGGTAAGTGCAAATATTTGTGTGATGAGCACGAATATTTGTTTCTGAGTCATGGATGTTTTCTATGTATTTATCTATCTATATAAGTATGTATATCGTCGCCTGGTACCCATAGTACAAGCTTTGCTTAGTTTGGGGCTAGGATGATCTGTGTGACATTGTCCCTAGATATTATTATTATTAATAAGCCCTTTTTATTAGAATCCTCTTAACAGTGGACTTGAATCTATCATAAGGTAAGTAACTCTTGTACAGGTATTCTGTTATAGGTACATACGGACGCCTAATCCTACAAAAGATGAATGCACTTTTTGTAGACGATGGTATTCGGCGCACAGTTTATGCTTATTTCTAGTATATATTGTGTGTATGTCACTTCTCTTTTTAAAAAGATTAATATTTTGCCGGACATAGATTATATTGGCATAAATGTATTGCGAAGCGACTGTTAGTATATCTATGTCCTTAAAGAAGTCTCTTAGGGAGAATCTTGTACCTAGTTGATAAATAGACCAATCTGCCCGTTTTTGTAATATAAAAATGCTTTGAATATCAGCAGCTTTACCCCAAAGCAGAATGCTGTAGGACATAATACTGTGAAAGTAACTAAAGTAAACTAGACGTGCAGTTTCTACATTAGTAAGTTCCCGTACTTTTCTAACAGCGTAGGCGGCTGAGCTCAATTTCCCAGCAAGACAAGATATATGTGGACCCCATTGAAGTTTATTGTCTAGTGTCAAGCCTAGAAAGAGGGTCGAGTTCACAGTTTCTAGATTTTCATTACCCATAGTTAATTTTGGCTCTACAAAACTTACATTATTCATTACAAATTTGATACATTTGGTTTTCTTGGCATTAAGAACCAAATTATTAACCGGAAACCATTCGGTGACATGAGCGAAAGCACTATTAATGTTATTAAAATTATTCCTCTTTCTATCTACCTTAAAAATAAGGGAGGTGTCATCCGCAAAAAGTACCATATTACACATGTCTTTCAAATAAAATGGCAAATCATTAATGTATACCAAGAACAAAAATGGGCCCATAATCGACCCCTGTGGCACGCCTAATCTAACTGGTAAGTTTTGTGACTTTACCCCCCCAATGTCTACGCACTGAACCCTTTGGTGAAGATACGATGAGAGCAGGTCAAGCGCGACGCCCTTTACACCATAGTTATTAAGCTTTAGCAGAAGCGTATCGTGATGAACGCAATCGAAAGCCTTCGAAAGATACCACAGAACACACCAATGGCATCCTGGGATTTCTCCCATGCATCATATACATGTTTTATTAAGGCAACTCCCGCGTCTGTAGTCGAACGTCCCTTTGTGAAGCCAAATTGATTGTCGTGTAGGTGATTGTTTAGATTAAAGTGCCTGAGTAACTGATTAAGTATTAATTTTTCAAAAATTTTGCTACGTGCCGGGGACTGTATTTTTTGTTTTCAGTCTACTACTAAATCCTAGGATTTCCATTTTGCGAATACCCAGTGTGGTCCCTCAGTTCCCACGCACATATTTATCTTATTAAACGCTCATGAAAGTATATAGGTAACTAATAACAAAAACAAAACAAAGCAAATGTCACCCCCCCCCACCCCGGTGACAACTGAGAAAAATACTTCCCGTTTGTCCCCTTTAGTCAGTTTTCAAAGGGAACAGTCGTCGGCACAAATTGTCACCCCGGAGGACATGGCTAGAGGGGACAATCGGTAATACTTCATGAAAGTAATCGAAACCAGTTTACTAGAGTTGCCCAACTATCGATAGTTTCGCTATCGATAGATGACCTCGAAAAATAGTAACAATATCGATAGTGCTATCGATAGTATATAGCACCGGTGGCTCAGTGGTTACGATAGTTGCCTCTGAGACCTGGTGTTCTGGGATCGATTCCCACCCGGGACAATTATTTGTGTGAACCACAAATAGTTTTTCTGAGTAGTAATCACATTACATTTCAGTTTTTTTACATTATTATGTTATTTGTACATTAATGGAGTTAAAAACATTAAAATAAATATATTTTTTGTTAATACTTTAATTGACTAAAATTTTCATTCATACAATTTCGGAACAACATTTCTTAATGAAATGCGATTAGAAAAGTAGAGACAATGCTGTGCATGTACAAAACTTGATTTCGAATTCCCAGGCTAGTCATTTTATGAAGTGGTCGTTGCGGCTTTAAAGGATATGTAACGAGAGCTACAGGTTGCTTTTCTTCATTTAACTGGATCTTTTCATCGAGCCACGATTTAAATGTAAACGTTGGCAAAATATCTACAATTCTTTTGTTTATAGCATATGTGCCTGATATTTCTTTATCACACTCGTCTTGACCCTTAGTAACAATACCAATAAGTTCATTATTGAGTATGGCCGGTCCACCGGTGTCTTTAAAACATGTCACCACCTTTGTTTCTACGCAATCGAAATAGGCTTTTAAAGTATCTATGAATTCTGTTGGAGTACGACTTTCCACGCCAATATATTGCAATTCCTTGGTTTGTCCAACGTCTGCATTCAGTCCAAAACCTATACATTCCATATCAGTAATTAGAATAGGGTTGGTATAGTTACTTAGTTTAATTTTGGTAGCTACACTGTTGTTTTGTTTTTCCGTATAAAGCATGCCAACGTCTTTTGACGCAACTGAATCTGCTGAATAAGTTGGAAACCTTTCAGTTTTAATCACATGAAGCGAGATAGTTGTGTCATCTCTTTTGTCATTTGTAGTGTTTATTAGTACATAGCTTACAGGTTGTTGGGTACAATGAGCCGTGGTTAATACAAGGCCATTCGAGACTAGAGAGCCGGAACACAAATATTCATTTTTTTGCGACATTACTGCTACCATAAATGGAAATTGTTTATGTTGAGCCGCTCGTATTTCATGCATTTGACTGTTTTGTCTCCTTGTACAAGTTATTTTGTTGGCATCATTTTCTGCAGGGATCTCCAGGGACTCATCTTTAGTTTCATCACTGGTTTCACCGTTGTCGTCTCTATTTTCTTCAGCACTTTTCTTAACATTACCACTCGCACAGTTAGTTATAAGACAAAATAGAATTAAAGTAAAAAGGAGGAAATCCAGGAAAACAAATTTAGATTTCATTTTGCAAATTTCGTTTCTCTTGATGGTTTGAATTTTTTGTTTCTTCTATCACATTCTTCTTTTTCTATAACTATTTTATTGACTGCCAGTAATGTATTTTTTTATGTCTCATGAAAACCTCCTTTAATATGCGTAACATCATGCGATTTTTTTTCTTAAAATAAAAACATTACAATTATGGATCACTTAATTAAAATGGTAATTAAAACCGTATTCTTTTAAAGTAAACGGATGCATAAATATCATACATATCAATTCACTGTGCATAAAGTTTTGTATAGGTACTGGATGTTTTATATATGTATTATAAATTGATCCAAAATCTGCCTCGGTGGTCAAGTGTTCATTTAAGTTCATGTAGTCA
This sequence comes from Nycteola revayana, assembly GCA_947037095.2. NCBI lineage: Eukaryota > Metazoa > Arthropoda > Insecta > Lepidoptera > Nolidae > Nycteola > Nycteola revayana. The sequence goes on along the minus strand of OX344845.2, from coordinate 8,108,883 downwards.
GGAAGTTAGTGGTGTTTTACTTGAGCCTCGGAGAGAACACGAAGCTATTAAATCTGCGCTTGATCTCTCACCGGACATGTAGGCAGAACCATCCCACCGGATTTTGAGAATAAAATGTAGCCGTACCATTGAACGAATGGCCTTATTAAGACATAAGTAGCTGCGTATAATGGGTTAAACATGCAGTAAATACGAAAAAAAGAGACTTACAGGAGTGTGGACAGTTTTAGGCCTTATCTGTAATAATCACCGTTCTAAGAAAAGGAAAGTGACAATGACAAGACCTTACTGTCTGTCATATCTGTCAGTTAACTGTCAGGTGATCACCTGTGTGAGCTGCGGTAACGATAGTGAGTTGGCTTCTTTTTACCGTTTTTGCAAGTTTTAAACAAGTAGTTTTACTGTTAATAAAATCTAATATGTCAAAAAAGAAGGGAAATAAGAAAAACCAAGACTTCGATGATGACTTTGAAGAAAAAAAAAGTGTTGCGAATGAGAGCCATGATATAACCTCTAAAAGTAAAGGGAAAGGAAAGAAAAAAGGTAAAGGCAATGCTGGTGACTGGAGTGACAGTGAAGAAGAGCAGAAAAAAATGCAAGTTTCTGATGATGAGGATGTTCCCAAACCAGCGGCCAAGAAGTCACAAAAGAAAGGTAAACAAAATATTCCAGCTGCTATGTATAGTTCTACAGGCCTACTTTATCTTCTAGAAAATGATTTGTACAATTAATAATTAATGTTACTATTATTTATGCAATAATAGTACGTCAATAAAACACTATAAATAATTAAGTGCATATAAGATATTTATTATTAATCAGTTTTGAAAAATAGTTATTAAGGCTAAGGCTAAACTCTTTTGTAGTATTTTAACTAAAACAGCTTTCACAATCACATAGATAACTAGACTTAGCTATGTATGTAGATAAAAGAGAAAGTTACAGATTGAAGGTATAGTGAAAATACAAATATAATATGCCACTATTGTAGTTTTGTGTATGTCACATGATTAATTCATATCCATATTTCAATACAGTCCACTTTCTTTTGCCTGTATCTTCTTTCATATGAAACATTCACTTTGCACAGGTTTTGTTTTCATCACATCACAAGATAGCTTACATCTTGTCCCAAGTTCTTATGTATCACTGTACTAATTCATTAAAATAAGTTAAGTGGTTTAGCTGTGTAAAAACCTTAACAGATGGATATAAAAAGTCACCTTCACATTTGTAATATTAGTAATAATTGCAATGTTTAAATATGTTCAAACTATCCACTTACGCAATTTGAGTAATTGGAGTTAAAATTAAATTTATTGGAAACATTTTTTTTTTCAAAATGACAATGTACTTTTACTTAATCATAATTTTATTTCAGGCAAAAACAAAAAGAAGGGTATGGAATCTGACGATGATGAACAAGATGACAGTAAATCTGTAACTAGCAATGCAACCAGCACAGCATCCAAACCTGCAGCCAAAACTAATAAAAAGAAAAAAGGTAACCTATTAAGTCTATAAGCAATGTTGAACAGTCATTGTATACTAAATAAGCAGTGGCAGACTTAAACATTTGCTGCCAGTAGGCTATTAAAATTTTGCCACCCCTACTATTGAACTACTGAAGATTTTACTATGCAAAAATTTAGACATTAAGATTTCTCTTTCTGCACACAAAACAATTTGGGCCAAATTTGCTGCCCTCTAAATTATCCCTACTTAGCCTGCTGGTAAATCAGCCATTGTCAATAAGGTGTTAGACTTTGAAGTACCCTACAGATATATTGTAGAAAAATATCATATGATTTAATGTTGAGAGAAGGAAGTCTTTGTCTTCCCCTACCTATCTTATTATCACTGGTTGACATAAAATAAGCCATGTATATATTTATTTGTATAAAATTATAAATTTTCAATTAGTACTATCTTATAGCTACAATATCTTTTATTTATTTAATTATATATGCGTTCAAAATTACTACAAACTTGTTACTTATAGTTAGCCAATAGTATGTAGGTGTTTATGAGCAGTTGTTTATGTTTGCTAAGTATTTTATTAGTAAATTAGATTACCGCGCGCGATTTATCTCCGTTCCCATCGGAACTTCAGAACAAAATATAGCCTACAACTTTTTTCGATAAATAAGCTATCTAACACTGAGAGAATTTTTAAATTGGTCCAGTAGTTCTTGAGATTTGCGTGTTCAAGCTAACAAACAAACTACAGCTTTATATTATTAGTATAGATACACCATGATATCTACTGATACAATATCCATTCACATATAAATACAAAGAAATTATTCTAAACTCCTTATTGGCATTCTATTCAGTACTTATAATACTTATACAAATGCATTGATGATATTTGGCAGTGTTTCAACTTGATATTATTTTAGTATGAATATAAAATTTCAGGTAGAGGTAAGAAAGATGATGAGTGGTCTTCAGATGGCAGTGATGTAGAACTGAAAGAGGCTTCAGAAGAGGAAACAGCAAAACCTGTTAGTAAAAAGAAAGGTGAGTAGCTTTTGAAGTATTCAAAGAAAATGTTTCAGTTTAATTTATGAAAAATTTCTTTGTCACAATTTATTAGATATAATTTATAGGTTCCCAAAAGAACAAATAAAATAAATATTTGGCAGAGCAAATGTAGGCCACAGGACATAACTCAATGTTTGTATCGCATCAATTATTAAAATTGATAGTGCCTTTACATTACATTAAAAATGCTTTGAAAGATTGATCATATACCTGTGGTGTTTGAAATTAAAAGTGTGAATTATATTATAAGAATATATGACGGCTTTTTATGCGTTTTTTGATTATCAATCATTTGGGTAAAACTGAGTTAGATATTATCATATCTTAGCTTTTGATGTGGTTTTTGCTAAACAAAAAACACACAAACATTCCTATAACATAGAGTAATATTAATATATTATCATAACTCACATATTAAGTCCTGGTGTTCCAATTATTTTTGTGAAACACAGATAGTTGTTCTGAGTCTGGGTGTGCTTTGTATCCCCCCCCCCCGACACAGGGACTAGTTCCCTAAACTTCCCTATTATTATATATTCAATGTTGCAGCTAAAAATAAAAAGAAAAATAAAGATGCTGAGTCATCAGATGAGGATGAACAGGATGATTCAAAGTCAGTAGTTAGCAATGTTTCTAGTAATCAAGCCAAACCAGCTAGCAAAACTAAAAACAAAAAAGGTAATATATAATCTTCTTTCGATGTGAGTATATGTGAGTGTGATTCTTAATAAGGTGCATATATTGAAAAGGGTGAAAATGTACACAAATTGCGTTAGTCTACACAGCTGTTTATAAAGAAAATGTAAAGTCCATAAAACAATTATTTTAAAAATATTAGTTTTTCCAATTATTTGCATTAAAAAAAATATATTAAATTATTTTCAATATGAGCACTTTATTAAGACTCATTGTATAAAGACAATCATTACATGATCATTATTTCATAAATATTAATAATACAAAACCGTTACTAGTAAAGTTCCGGTTTTAAATCTATAGTCAAATGAAACCCATAGCAAATAATTGAGTTACTAACATAAATAATTTATAATATTTTTTAAATAATTACTATCTTTATTATCAATAAATTATCAAGAATATTAATATATAATCAAGTACATATACAAATTGATTGTACTACAAATATAAATAATTTCGCTAAATATCAACAACAACAAAATCACAAAGTATAATTATAAGAAATTTTAAAGGTAAAGGAAAGAAAGAAGACTGGCCAGATGAAGAAAGTGATAAAGAATTAAAAATGGAAGCATCTGAAGATGAAGAAGAGTTAGTCATACCTGTTCCAAAAAGTAAAGGTAAAAAACAAAATAAGATACCTACCTACTGATTATCATCGTTATCAGCCTGGATAACATCCACCGCTAAAAATAGGCCTTCTTTATAGCGTACTAGCGGGTGCCCTGGCTTCGGCCGGGTGCCATGCTGATATATTATACATATAAGCCTTCCTCTTGAATAACTCTTATCTATTAAAAAAACCGCATCAAATATATTGTGTAGTTTTAAAGATCTAAGCTTACATGGCACAGACAGACAGTGGGAAGCGACTTTGTTTTATACTATGTAGTAGTTTGTAGTGATTTTGTCGTCATCATAATATTGTTTGACTTTTTAAAATAAACTTTATCTACCTTTACTGCACGGGTGGCTCAATGGTTACGGTAGTTGCTTCTGAGACCTGGTGTTATAGGTCCGATTCCTACCCGGGAAAATTATTTGTATGAAACACAGATAGTTGTTATAGAAGACAGAATACAATCTTTATATATATAATTCTACTGTACGAGAGTATGTCACTGAACTCCTAAATGCCTGGACTGATTTGAATGATTGTTTATGTATGCGTTTGGGTGGCGCCCTGGATGCCCTGATTTAGATTCACAAATCATATAATATAATATATCTATTAATATATTATCATGCATGACAACGTCTGTCGGGTCCGCTAGTAAAGTATAAATATTAAACATGCACACAACTATTATTGTATTTTAAAGTATACAATTTTCATACATTTTTCAAATGAGTCAATCATTTGTAAAATAAGATGATAATAACCACTTTTAACAAAACGTCATTAATTTCAAAACCAATAAACCATTTACTGGTGTGGTTTAGTGGTTGTAGACAACAGAATATATAAATACGTTATTTCCCATATAAGTCTAAGTGTACACTGTAGGTACTACATATATTTTTTAGGCAAGAAAAAAAAGAACAATTTAGATGATATAGAGGCAGAATTGAAGAAGTTTGAAATGAAGGATCCAGAACCAGAGCCTGAGGAACCACTTACTAAGAGCAAGGTATTCTATTGTTCTTATTATGTAACTTTAATTATTAACACTGTTTCACAGTAATCCATTTGATACTAGTACGGGGAACAGGGAGAATCAGTTTCCAAACAACAAAAGAATTTACCAAATTGTCATAATAAACTCATTGTTACTCAGAACTGTAGAATTGTTTAAGGTGTACTTAGCTATAAGGTTGTTTGTAGTAATATTAAATTTTTTAGTTAGTTTGGTTTCATAAAAGGGATAAGAAATAACTTTTTAGGGCTGATTTTTCCATCCGTCACATAATAATTATCAGAGGAATAAACTTAGTATCGAAAAATTTGAGATCAATATACCTATTGATATTTAATCCTTTCTTATGAGATGTTTTTTTTTGTATTAAGGATAAGAAAAAGAAGAGTAAACCTGTAGAAGAACCGGTATATGATGAAGAGGAAACACCTGTGGAAACTGAAAACGTAAGGTTTTATAATTTTAAATTGAGTAACATTGGTTTTGCTCAAGTTCAGAACGTCCATAAGGACGTTCTAAGTGCGCAAAATGTATGAGCGTACATAAATTAAGGCGATTCATTTTTATTTATATATATTTTATAATAACACTTGTTATTAATTAGGTCGAGGAACCAACAGAAGAGCCAGCGGAAAAGAAGTTGAGCCACAAAGAAAAGAAGAAGTTAAAGAAGCAACAAGAGTACGAAAAGCAAATGGAGTTGTTAACCAAGAAGGGAGGCCAAGGGCACAGTGACCTTGACGCCAACTTCACAGTCAGCCAGGCGCAGAAAACTGCGGGTATGTTTTATATACAGGGTGGCCGAGGAGTTGACGTTCAAACGCAAAATTTAGATACTTTATGATGAGGAGTATCCGAATCACCCCCATGTATGTTCTACGATTTTGCGTAGTTTTCAAAATATATTTTTTTTAATAATTTTTTTCGCAAAATTCACCTAACATCAGTTTTCGATATTTTTCTCGTTCGGTTGAACATTGGTTCAGTTTTTTTTGTGATACTAATTAGCATAGTTTAACCTAACACCCTAAAAAGTATGGTTTGTCTTATCATTGCAGAACTGACTTAGAATTTATACGAAAGTTCATAATTAGGGTTTAAGCTCAGGACTCATAATTTTCAAAGTATAAAAAATAAATAAAATGGGGAGATTATGGTTTAAAAGTTATTTTAAAATCTTCCTTAGACATTAAACCTTAAAACAAGGCCAAAGAAAGTTAGGGTTAACAGGGGTTTATTTTCTGTAACTGACCTTCAAAGTAAAATAAGGCATTTTTAAAGGTTAGGTTAGGTTAAGTTTTAAAGGTAAAAAAAGTTGAATTTTATTTTATTTTATATCGTTTGTTATGATCCAAAGAAGCCTTGCTCTTTCTATGTATATACCCTTTCCGTTACACCTTGTATAGTACCTGATGCCGTGGGCATCTGTATCTGCTAACATATAGTTAACAGATACATATGCCCACAGCGAATTAGACAGATGGAGATTTAAAAACAGATAACTATTTCTTGACATAAGCATATTATTACTTTTATTATATTAGTAGTCAATTTATTTTATTTACAGACATTTGTTTGTGATAATAGACCTTGGAAAACCAGGGTCGTTGAGGTATATTGCCATAATCACCACGCTCGGCAGGTAGATTGGTGATTGCAGTAAGCAGGTAACCTAGAGTTGATAGATGCTGCTGCTCTTCCATCGCATGAATCTTAGTCGCCAGTTGCTACATTCATAGGAAGATAGTAGTGACAGCGAACGAAAAGTGATTTTTGTCTTCGTCTTATTAAATCTACATTATAACAATATACATTAACAACAACTAACATTTCTTCAAACAGGTCAAATGGCGGCTCTAGAGAACGCGGTGGACATCAAAGTAGAAAACTTCTCGATCAGTGCGAAAGGCAAAGACTTATTCGTTAACGCCAATCTTCTGATTGCGAACGGTCGTCGGTACGGTCTAGTGGGTCCCAATGGGCACGGTAAAACGACCCTGTTAAGGCACTTAGCGCAGCGTGCGTTCCCGTTGCCGCCCCATATAGATATTCTGCTATGTGAACAGGAGGTCACGGCTAATGATATGAGCGCTGTTGACACTATATTAGAGGCTGATGTTAAAAGGACTGGTAAGATATCTTTTGGTTTTCTTAATGAAATGACATGTTGTATGTATATGTATGTAACTGTAAAAGCTCGAAGGACCATAGGGTCCTAAGATTTAGGGGAAAATCTTAGGATCTACCCACATGAGTTTGTAAATGGAAGGATTTATGAAAATGGGGCGATGTTTTAGGGATTTAAGATATACTATTTGAATGGTGGTAAAACTTCGAATAGCAAAACTGTTCGAATTTTTATCATTAAGAGTTGGGAAATTTTAAGTTTTACTGGGATAACTTATGATTCATCATCATCATCAGCCCGTATAACGTCCACTGCTGAACATGGGCCTCCTCCCGAGGGAGGGTATTTGCCATAGTCACCACACTTGGTAGGCGGGTTGGTGACCGCAGTATTATGCTGTACCACACAAGAAAACGCTGCTGCCCGTTCCTTGATATAGATGATGTTATAACAATCGGGACCAACGGCTTAACGTGTTTTCCGAGGCACGGAGGGTAGTCCCTCAACCTACCAGAAAGAAAATCTAAGAATTTACATAAAGATTTCCTGTCCGGCGTAGAGATGAAACCCACTACCTCCGAGATTTAAAGCGAGCCAAATACCGCTACCGGGTGTCACTTATGGTTAACTTGCGAAACTGCGGACCATAAAAAAACCTTATTAAAAAGATATTTTAACTATTGTAGTTACATTTTAACTATTGTATTGTTTTCTTGTAGAATTACTTAAGGAATGTAAAGAATTAGAAGCTGAAACAGAAAAGGGAAATCTCAGTAAGCAGGACAGGTTAAATGAGGTAAGCATGACCTATTTTTTGTTAAATCGGCGATATGGCAGAGCCGCCATAAGTCGAGTAAGAAAAAAATAGGTGCACGGCCGTACCATTCTTTTCTAGAAGCAACTCAGGCCATTTACGGCCCCCTATAACTCAGTAACCATTTATATATACATATATTATTACGATATACATATATTATTAAAGTAATTATACACATATAGATAGATAATCTGTACTCATATTATAAAGATGAAGAGTTAATTGCTTGAAAGCGCTAATCTAAGGAACTAATGGTCCAATTTGAAGAAAGAAAAATAATTATTTTCCATTTGAAAGCTACGTTGTCTAGGAGTAACACAGGTTATATTTAATTATGAAGTTCCATTCCCGTAGGAACATCATACTTAAATATAATCTTACGTATTTACGCGATGTTATGCAGTGGATGATCCATCATCGAATTTCAGCCAGAAAGATTGCTAGCGGCCTGTATCGACTCGACCTTTATTAGGTCGTCAGTCCATCGTCCATCAGCGTTTGCCAGTTGAAATAACTGATAGCCCCATCGCCTATCAGTTATTCCAGCTACGTGCCCTGCCCATTGCCATGTGTTGTCTTTATTGAATACCAAAAAATATTTGATTCGAAGGTATATGCGGAACTAAAAGCCATAGGCGCTGATTCAGCGGAACCGCGGGCGCGAAGGATACTGGCTGGTCTTGGGTTCAGTCGCGAGATGCAAAACCGAGCCACTAAGAACTTCTCCGGAGGCTGGCGAATGAGAGTCTCGCTTGCTAGGTATGTCATCATCATCATCATCATCAGCCCACTATAACGTCCACTGCTGAACATGGGCCTCCTCCCGTGGGAGGGTATTTGCCCTAGTCACCTCGCTTGGCAGGCGGGTTGGTGACCGCAGTATTATGTTGTACCACACAAGGAAACGCTGCTGCCCATTCCTTGATATACGATTATTATAGATGATGTTATCACAATCGGAACCAGAGGCGTAACGTGCTTTCCGAGGCACGGAGGGTAGTTCCTCAACCAACCAGACCCGGAAAGAAATCTAATAATTTACACGAAGATTTCCTGTCCGGCGTGGGGATCGAACCCACTACCTCCGAGATTTTAAGCGAGCCAAATACCGCTACGCTACGGAGGTTGTCATGAAAACATAATTAAAATTTGACACGCCCGGCATCGCCATTGGTGGTAGTCAAGCTAAATTAGCACAAAACCCTTGACAAATTATATATCTTAACCTGCCTTTTGAAATTCCGTGCAGTAGTTTTTGAGTTTATCGCGAACTGACAGACAGACGCGGTGCTGGACTTTGTTTTATAATATACGAATATAACGCTACAGAGTATTTAAAAATTACAACTTGTTTACATATTTATAATTTATATTTATCTTTTATTGGTGTGTCATATTAATTATTAAGTTTGTAGAGTTTTAACGTATTTGTATGTTGTCTGCAGAGCCCTGTACGTAGAACCAACACTACTGATGCTCGACGAACCTACAAATCATTTAGATCTGAACGCTGTCATTTGGTTAGACAAGTAAGTATTCAATTTTTGTTTAGAGTAGTGTGACAGATGCATATCTTATATATAAAATTCTCGTGTCACAATGTTCGTTCCCGCACTCCTTGACCGAAACGGCTTGATCGATTCTCATGAAATTTTGTGAGCATATTGAGTAGGTCTGAGAATCGGCCAACATCTATTTGCCGGGTCAGCTAGTAATATATATTATACTAGCTGTACCGCCCGTTTTCACCCGCTTATTGGTGTTTTATATTCATGTACAATTCCCTTTTATGATGTGTACGTGTTCGCATGGACATAAATGTAGTGAGTCACGAGACTTTTGCTACTTCACTCCTGCATCAGGCGAGCAGTGCGTCAGCCTAAGCAACCTGCGCAAGAGGGGGACTTAGCAGGGCCAGGCATGCCGATTTTAAGATCTTTAAGAGGAGTTATTGGAATCTGTCGCTTTACTTTATAGTGCGAGGGCCTCTCGGACTTCGGGCCTACAAGTCACCAGAAGGTTACTTAACAAAGCATTCTTATATTTCAGCTACCTGCAAGGATGGAAGAAAACCTTACTAATAGTGTCTCACGACCAGTCTTTCTTAGACAACGTATGTAACGAAATTATTCACTTAGACACGCAGAAGTTATACTATTATAAGGGCAACTATTCAATGTTCAAGAAAATGCACGCGCAAAAGAGAAAAGAGATGATTAAAGAGTACGAGAAACAAGAGAAGAGACTGAAGGACTTGAAGGCGCACGGACAGTCTAAGAAACAAGCGGTGAGTGTGACTTGCTTATTAAAAGTAATATAGTGGATATACTGATTGCAAATACGAAACCTATAAATTCACTTTTCAATATTTCATATCGCGAATAATGTATGAATTTCAACACTATATTTAACAAGTTCGTATTGATTGCTGTGTTCAACCGTAAATAGCGAGGGTCCGGTCGATCCTCATTTTGGGCAAAACATTGTGGTGACTATTTTCTATGAAAAATTTAAGCCCATAGTGTGAAAGTTGGTGGTATTTTACCTGTGTTTCGGGGAGCAGGCTTATGCAAGGAGAGTGGTGCGACTATGTTTGCGCTCGCGCTTGACACAGAGACAAGACGAGACAGATGGTCCGTCGAGTCTGATATCGGTGTGCAGGACTGTTTATACGAGTTTATTAATATTTTAAAAGATTAAGTTATGTTTTCTGTTAACTCTGCCTTGAACCTAATCCCGTATATTCTCATTCACTTAATAGGAGAAGAAACAAAAAGACGCTTTAACCCGAAAACAAGAGAAGAACCGCAGTAAAGCACAACGCGAGGACGAGGACGCGGCGGCCCCCACCTCGCTATTGCAGAGGCCCAAAGAGTACATCGTCAAGTTCTCCTTCCCAGACCCCCCGCCACTGCAGCCTCCCATCCTTGGGTTACACAGTATGTATTAATTTTTATCCCATCTAGCGAAAATACGCCCCGGCTCCGCACGGGCGCAATGCTGATGCATCAAAATCCGTTGCGTAGTTTTAAAGATTTAAGCATACATAGGGATATAGGGACAGAGAAAGCGACTTTGTTTTATACTATGTAGTGATAAAAGTAGAGTAAAGCACACCGCGAGCTGCACATGTTTACCAAAGCCTAAGGATAAGGTGGCTTCGATCCCCGCGTCGGACAAGAAATCATTGTGAAAAATCCAAGATTTCTTGCCGCCTTTCCTGGTTGGTTGAGGTACGAAGCGTAGTCCCTTAGAAAGTACATTAAGCTGTTGTTTCCGATTGTTATAACGTCGTACGTATAAAATATATAAAAATCGTTTACTAGGGAAACTATGTACTTTAAAAGAACGCGTATCTACTTAGTTGGACGGGGGAGTATTCTTGTTAACCCCTCGTACTAAGCTGAAATGCTTGTATTACGATTGAGTTCACGTCGGTAGTGCAATGGGTGGGGATCAAACTGGCGACCACAAGATCGCAAGTCCGATGCCCTAGCCATTCCTTTTACCTCTCGATATGTAACCTTATTTACCAAGGTGAAATATTTCTTTAATTGAATTTATTTTTGTTCAGACGTGGATTTCAACTTCCCTGGTCAGAAACCTCTATTCAAAGGCGTCGACTTTGGTATCGATCTCAACTCTCGTGTGGCCATCGTGGGCCCCAACGGAGTCGGCAAGTCCACATTCCTCAAGCTGCTGGTTGGAGACCTTTGTCCTATAGAGGGTGAACTAATCAGGAATCATAGATTGGTTAGTATTATTATATATTAGTTTGCTAGCTCCCCGTGCGCGGTTTCACCCGAGTAGCTCCTGTTGTCATATGTTACTCCGGAATAATGTAGCATTGGTGAAAGAATTATTGTAATGCGCCCAGTAATTTTTGAGTTTATTCGTAACAAACATAAATAAAAATCTTTGCTCTTTATGATATTAGTATAAGTATAAAGATATTGCTACCTACAGTAGTTTCAAAAAAAATATATAGTAATTATGTAGTTATTTATAGTTAGGTGTGTTATTACCTAGTTTTTAGTTATGTTGCTACACCAATACTACCCAGCTCTAATTTCTCTTTAAAAATTTCGAGCTGAGGTTGTGTGGATGAAATCGCAGCAGCGATAAGACCGCCACTTGTACTTTGTCATTATTATGCACAATTTATTTTGTATTATGCCTGGTATACAATAAAGAGTATTTAACTTTAATTTACTTTAGACTAGCAGCGCCGTCTAGCGATCAATCCTTATAACAACGGACCCCAATACTGTTGTTATGCACTGGAGCAGAGAGACGCGGATAAAACCGCGAGGCAAAGCTATTATTATTATTTACAGAATAATCATTGGAATATTCATCTATACTAAACTTATTTTTATTATTATTATTTAATGCTACAGTGTTTTATATACACTGTAGCATTTATATATTAAAATTGTTTAAGTCTTTTTGTAAAAACATTTAATTTAATTCTATAATATAGTAGTAAGGAGAAAATTATCGATAGAACATGTGTGAAAGGTGGCGCGTTCATTACCCTAGCGCCTCCCCTTCAAACCATCACCACAAAGGGCACAAAGCTAATCGATATACAATTAATTCCACAGCGGATAGGTCGTTTCGACCAGCATTCAGGCGAACACTTAACCGCTGAAGAATCTCCGGCGGAATATTTACAACGTTTATTCGGGCTCCAATACGAGAAGGCCCGAAAAGCTCTTGGTACGTTTGGACTGGCGAGTCACGCGCATACTATCAAGATGAAGGACCTTAGTGGGGGGCAAAAGGCGAGAGTGGCCCTTGCTGAACTGACCTTAATGGCTCCCGATGTTGTTATATTGGTAAGCCAACAAAATATTGTTTTAATAAATTTGCATCACTAGCCTATCGTACTTTTCCCCCCGTAACTCCTGTTCCCATCATCAGCCCGTATAACGTTAGAACTTACACAAAAATTTCCTGTCCGGCGTGGGGAACGAACCCACGACCTCCGAGATTTAAAGCGAGCCAAATAGCGAGGATGTCCCGTTCCCGGAGCAGCTTTATAATTAAATACCCCCTTTTTCACCCCTTAGGGGTTGAATATTACATAATCCTTTCATAGTGTACCTATACGTCACAAAAGGAAGCCACGGGTCAAATATTACGTGTCCAGCTTCACTAGTTTTGTCTCGGCATTGATGAATAAGTTAGTCAGTCTGAAAAACATACGCCTGTACTGTTGAACATACGCCTTTCTCTCTCTAAAGGGGTTTTCCCATAACCACGCTTGGCAGGGTACTTAGCGACTGCAGTATAATGTTGGTAATAAAAATGTAAACATCATCAGCCCGTATAACGTCTACTACTGAACATGGGCCTCCTCCCGAGGGAGGGTTTTGCTATAGTCACCACGCTTGGCAGATGGGTTGGGATGTCAATAGTATGGGGTTCACATACTGCACGGACACAAATGATTGTCCCTGGTGGGTATCGAAGTTATCAGAGGCAATTACTGTAACCACTGAGCTACCAGTGCAGTCAAATCATTACATGGTATAAAACAAAGTCGCTTCCCCAGTGGGAAGCGACTCTGTCCCCATGTATCCTTTGATCTTTAGAACTACTCATCGGATTTTGATGCGGTTTTTCTTAATAGATAGAATGATTCAAGAGGAAGATTTGTATGTATAATACATCAACATTACACCCGAGTTAAGCCAAGGGTCGTTAGTTAAAAATGAATGATTGGTTATCATTAATTTATAATTTTGTGAAATGTGTTTTCCTTTTAAACATGTATGTTGTATTCTAGGACGAGCCTACAAACAACTTGGACATCGAAAGTATAGACGCTTTGGCGGAGGCGATTAACGATTACAAAGGCGGCGTGGTCATCGTCTCTCACGACGAACGACTTATCAGAGAAACGGACTGCGCCCTCTATGTCATTGAAGACCAGACTATAAATGAGGTAAATATCATCATCATCATCAGCCCGTATAAAATCCACTGCTGAACATGGGCCTCCTCCCGAGAGAGGGTATTCGCCATAGCCACCACGGTTGGCAGGCGGGTTGGTGACCGCAGTATCATGTTGTACCACACAAGGAAACGCTGCTGCCCGTTCCTTGATATACGATTATTATAGATGATGTTATAATTATCGGGACCAACGGCTTAACGTGCTTTCCGAAGCACGGAGGGTAGTCCCTCAACAAACCAGACCCGGAAAGAAATCTTAGAATTTACACAAAGATTTCTTGTCTGGCGTGGGGATCGAACCCATGACCCCCGAGATTTAAAATGAGCCAAATACCGCTACGCTACGGAGGTAAATAATTATATTTATTATTATAGTTATTACTAGCTATGGTTTTCTCCATACCGTGAGAAATTCGACTTGAAATATAGTCTGTTTTACTCGCTTATAAAATGGCTTTCTATAAATGAAAGAATTTTTGAAAGCGAGTATGTTGATTGAAGACAAAAACAAAACGCAACGAAATGTGCTATATTATCTATATCTGGGAATTGGATAAAACGTGAAGCCTATATTTTACATTAAACAATATTTGTGTGTTCTCAGGTGGACGGAGACTTCGATGATTACCGTAAAGAGCTTCTGGAAAGTCTCGGCGAGACCATCAACTCACCCTCCATCATCGCCAACGCGGCCGTGCAGCAATAAATTATATAGACTATACCAGGGGCTCCCAAAGTGTACATCGCGGCGCCCTGGTGCGTCCTAGAAAGTACCATTATCATCATCATCAGACCATAGCCCAACTGCTGAACATGGGCCTCCTTCCAAGGGAGGGATTTTGCCATAGTCACCACGCTTAGCAGACGGGCTGGTGACCGCAGTATTATGTTGTAACACACAAGGACACGCTAGGGACCTTACGGCTTAACGTGCTTTCCGAGAAACGGAGGGTAGTCCCGCAGCCAACCAGACCCGGAAAGAAATCTTAGAATTTTTACAAAGATTTCTTGTCCGGCGTGGGGATCGAACCCACGACCTCCGAGATTTAAAGCAAACCTAATACCTCTACGCTACGGAGGTTGTCATAATCAGTAACCATAAATATTCGCGGGTACCTACCCTTTTTCTGCGCTCGCATCTATAGGATTCGCAGTACTTTGCAGATAATTATGTCGATAAATTTCACGATCCCAGATCCTTCACATGCACAATCTCCGGATAGATTTTTATTTGTGGAGATCACCGAGCTCCTCCGTCACACATTTGACTGACTAACTATCGTATTTTATAATAAAAATACTCAAATTCATATTGTAGAGTTTAATTTTTGTTCCTATCTAACTAACCTTCCAGTACTATTATTTACGTACTCATTTCTTCCGACTGAATATTTTTCAAGTGTAGAAAAAACTAAATTGGTAACTGCGCCGCGGACTGAAAAAAAATGGGAGCCCCTGGTTTATACCAATGGTGTTATAATAAAAAGGAGGTAAATACGTCACGCTCGTGTTTTGTTAAGATAAATATGTCTTTAGAAACTTTGTATTTGAGACGTAAGAGTAAACAGGACAGCATTAAAATTTGCGTGTGCAAAAATGAGACAGACATACGTTCGAGTGTGCCAAGTAGCTTGGTTTCGTGGTGCTATTGTTCAAGGGAACGTATCTACCTCTTTTTTAATATAACATCATTGGACTATACTGTCATGCCTTTAATAAATTATTGGTCCCGCGCGCTCGACAAAATACAGCGCTCGCTTAAAACCATAGCTCCGTAAAGGCGACAACTCAATGTTGTCGTATGTTTTGTTTTTAACTTTAGTACATAGTAGTTACTAGCAGAGTTTTTGCTGTCTACTAGCATTCTTACTACCTTACTACTAGCTAAACTAAAATACTTGTGTCACGCCGGTAGTGTAGGTTGGGATCGAACCGGCGACTACATGTATCGTTTTTTTTTGTACTTAGCCACAAGGCTTTTGCTACTTCACCGGACATAAAGGAGAGCAGAGCGCCAGCCTTCATGAATGGTTTCTAAACTACAAACTTACCAACCTGCGCAAGAGGAAGCCCCCTGTGGGGGTTGCACCTCATATCACGGCGGTCACTGGCGGGGAGATTAAGGGATTATGACTTAGTAACGATGGTATGTGATTCGGATTTCGTTCTTCTTTCGTAGTAGTGCTATTATTTCACAGTTTACTACGCAAACTAGCATGTTATAAAAATAGAGCGTGAAAGGCTCGGGTACGCCAATTTCGGCGTGCTATATTTTGCCGCATTTGTCAATTATGACGGCGGTATGTAGACCAGCGCGCGAGACCAATCATTTGTGTAAGTGTCACCCATATATTGTACTATTTCTTAGATACGATTCTTTGTTAACATTTTGTTATGTATGTGAGATACTTTCAAAGTATATGCCTTCCTTATAACGGCAGATTGCATAAGGTATAATGATTAAGTTAGTAACGGTAATATTTATATGAAATAATGTACCTTAATATTTTGTTGTCTAGACTAATATTATAAAGATTTGATTGTTTGTTTGCGTTGGATGGGCTCATATTTAAATAATTAAGTTTCCACTCCTACGTAAGGTTTTATTTATAATGTATCAAAAATTGCAATTGATTTCATATAAATTTCTTCATTAACATAATTGTTAACAATATCCTGTTAAAGGTAAGGCATATATTGTAGAAGCACCTTACAACTGATGTACCGATTTATGTAATATTTGGACACCAATACTATAAATAACATCTCGATTAATTTAAAGAATTTCACGATTTTACCCAATTTTATTTGGTTTTCAATGAAATATTATATTGATTTTTGTTTTTTTAATTCGAATAATCTATTTTACTTATTTTATGAGTCCGTCCCATCCATTGCCGAACTTGAACCTCCTCTTTAACAGACCAAGGCAAGTCAGGGTCAGTGGGTGAGCCATATTGCCGGCATCACTACGCTTGGCAGGCGGATTGGTGATTGCAGTAATACGGGAGTATTTTAGAGCTGATAGATACTGCTGCCCATCCATCAGGTGTATGTCCCCTAGTCGCCTCTTACGTCATCCACGGGGAGTGGGGTGGTATATTCTAAGCCGGAAAGCACACGGCGTAAATCTATACCTACTATTTTTAGCCAATAGTACAATTTACAACGTTTCAAAATTCGTAACACCCTTAAACAAAAATACCGTTTCTTTATTTTAGAATTCTGATCCCAAAACTATTTTTTTTATTTTAATTTTTGCTGAAAAAAAACCGGACTGAAAGTTACCTTTGCCTATTTAAAATGAAAAACTAATAAAACATTATTAAGTTGGCAACTCTGATCACAAGTGTTTGGCTTTAGCTAATTTCAATATTTTTCACTTAATTTTTAACTCTGACCAAGTAATTTCGTCAAACAACCGCAACAAATACGTCATCCGGTGCTTACTTCTATTTAGAATGAGCCAAACCTAATATATATTATATTCTATTTTTTTTAATAAAAAACTTTGAATTTAGACAAAAGAAAAAATATGGGTTCCTTAATTTTTGATCTAGTTTCATAAAAAAATATAAAAAATACTTGTTAAAAAAATGAAATGTTGTCAATTGCAAATAAAATAAAATCTATAGGTACTGATATATAAAGCTGAAGAGTTAGATTGTTGGTTTGAACGCGCCAATCTGAGGGACTACTGGACAGATTTGAAAAAAAAAATTGTTAGATATTCCATCCCATTTAGTATAACGGTTCGCGGGAAGCTAGTAATTCAATAAAAGTTCTCAATATGTACTTGAGTTTTAAGTCATTACAATGGTGCGACTGATCCTTAACCCTTACAGGGTTAAAAGCTTTTTTTATTTCAATTGTTAGAGTAATGTTAAATGACATTAGCATATATAAACTAATAAATCTTTCAATATGTAATATGTCAAAAGCAGATTATAATTCTAAACCGCAGTAGTATAAGGACGGATGAACTATTATAATTCAGAAGCATTTGGTCATAAGTGCCAGTTTACGTTACTGGCACATCCGACATTATGCTTCTGACCTCTAGAATTATGATCAAAAATAGGTATACCTAATTAAAAAAATGAGATTAATTTGCAAATTCACACAAGTGCCTGATTTGCTCGCACTTTAATACTGCCTATATAAATGATATACCGACATATGTATACATATTTTTCTATTTAATAGGAAATTATGTCGTTTTTGCTTTACAACCTAGCTCGTAAAGTAGGAGGTTTCGTCCTTTCATAGTGGGATTACGTAAAAAATGCGATAGCATGCTATTTGCTACTGCAATTTGACATTATTGATTATATATTAATCTGCTATGTAATTTTTATCGCTTTTTCTACGCAATCTCACTGCCATGCCGTTTCAGTAATAAGAATCCTAATCTTAGAACAGAGTATTATTAAAAATATATCTTACAATGTTTCAGTAATAGTTTACAGTTCTACTGGTTTGTAATTTTAAAATGAAATTATCGACAAATAAAATGAGTACAGTCAGCAGCAAAAGTCGCCTAATAATAAACGCAATACGCATGCACACCCAAGAGCCCCCATGTAAGTAATATAATAATATGAGTAAGTATCATCAGTTAATAGTAGGATTTTGTTTTTCAACAATAAGAAAGTTTTAAACTTAGCTTTTAGTTTCACCCGCGTAAATCCCGTTATTTTTGGAACTTCATCATTGTGCCTTTATTATTCCTGGATAACGTAGCTAACTAATAGGGAAGTATTTTTTTTTAAATCGGTCCTATATTGCCCTCCGGCACCGGTTATAGGACCGATTAAAAAAATATTCCTATTCAATGCAAATTAACAAAACAACAAATGAATCAAATCTTTCCTCTTTATATTATTAGTATAGACTTATGTGGCTGACTGTACCTTTCTCATTTATCCCATTTAATATGTGTAATTTTAATTACTGTAATTTTCTGTATATTGGAAGTTAATTGTTGCATTATATTAAAGAACAAAAAATCTTAGTTAATACTACTTTTCTTTATTGTATGATGCTTTATATCCACGCTGTGCTATTCCACTTATAATACAATTTTAGTGTTACATAATGTTTAACGTATTTATATACATTAATAAATTTTGTTATAAAATTCAAACTAAATTTTAATTTATTATTTGTCTCTACCTTGTTGCAAGTTTAGGTTAGGTTCAGGAGGGTAGTTATTATTTGAAAAAATAAAAATACATTATATACATTACAGAAATGTAATATTTTACATTTATTTTATTAAAGTATTTAATTCAGATACATCGTTATGATATATGAATGTTCCACAATAAATATTATGGGTAAATAGATAGTTATATTATTATTATAACTATGGTAAAATTATTTATTTAAATCTTTAGCACAAACCTGTACGTAGGCGGACTTAATGCCAAAGGCATTCTCTCCCATTCAAACAAGTCAATTATATAAATGATGTTCTGTGAAAATCTTATGGATATAAATCTTAATGCTGAATTTGATCATTAATTGAACCTAAACTTAAGCCTATACAATATATCAATAGTTCGTTATATGTCAAATAAAAATAAACAAAAAATGTCACTACAAAAAAATGCTAATTTCTAAAAATTATAAAGTATTTATTATTATTTAATATAAATGCTTTAAATTAAATAATAATAATATTTATTTTGCCTCAAACATGGTTATTGTACATACATGTTACATTATACGAAATTCCAGCATGTTTCGCCGATATAACAGCGCGACGTGCACTAATTATTACAGTTAGTTTAAATGCTAAATACTATAACTTTAAATACTATACCTACATTAATAATATATATCTTTTTCATTTATTACTGTTAGTCTCATTAGATTAGATTTATTGTATTTATTTTTTATTTATTAGGTCAACCAACGATTGTTTACATTACTCTTATATCTAGAAGAGATTTCAGACTTACTATGTAACTATCACTTACGGGTACTACATACTTTAATCATAGGCAATATTTGACATAACATCAAATAATTGGCAACATACCTATTTAATAAAATAAGGCAATGTGAAAAAAAAACAAAAAAAAAAATCGTGACATACAAAAAACAGTAAAATGAAATTTATTAAAATTATTACAGACTTAATACAAAACCCATTTGAATACATTGGAATATAATTCATCATTATTACGTTACATTTCGTTAATTATATGATAGAGATTGAGGTAGATGTAAATTAAATTAAATTAATGTTGTCACTGGTAAATTATACAAAACAATTTATGAAATTGTTTATTAAACAAGGGTAAGTCACATTGCACCATTTACATCTTATTAAAAATATAAAAAATCATATTAAAACAATAATTGAAGAAAACTAAAAATAGTAAGATAAGGTGGTCGTTGCTGCTCTCATCTGTCGATTCATATATTGAACAAATAATATGATATGCATAGAACTATCACGATCGAGTTCCTTGTACTTGTACATTGTAGTGTGTAGTATGTACACGCATGAATATCACAAGTACAAGTTATAAAAACAAAATTTCTTTAAGGTGTAATGTTCTTGACAGCAACACTATAATCACTGTACAAATCTAATTCAATAGTTTCTTTGACAATTATGGAATTATCGATTTTGCCTTTTTTCATAATTTTCTCAATAGGTCGAAAATAGTAAGTGTGGCCTTTGTATCCTCCATCATAATTCATTGCAACATCGCCATATAGATAACTTTCATAGGTAACTTCAATTTTGAGGATTTTCTTATTAACTGTTTGTACAACAGCAACAGATTGTGTTGGTTTTAATGTTAGAGCCATTGATGATCCGCACTTCATTGAGACGGATTTAGATTCGGTTTTGGAGTTACCCCAATTCCTCGTGTAACCGAAGGATGTGTTTCCTTTGATCATTTTAATATCGTAACTGATTGATTGATCAACTTTTATAGAATTTGAATTGGACCACGTGGACGATGCCGTATCAGTTATGGTTTCTTCTAAAGATGCGGTGAAATTAGTGTCTACCGGGGAATCTTTATTTATGAAACTGTGAGTTTTAACTACGTCCGCGCGAGTTGACACATTGAGAACTTTTGTATTGATTACGTGCGTCACCTTTTTAACTTCGTCTAAATTCCATTTTACATACATGTCGTCCCATGGTGTTGGGCGGCGAAGAAAAGCATCGCTTGGATCTTTATGGAGAAGAATTCCAGCAGCATTTTTTAATTCTCGGTCACACACTCCGAAATCTTTTCTGTCTTGATCTGTTATAATATTTTCTATGTCTCCAGATTCCGTTACCTCAAAATGTGTGTCGTCAATTTGTTTTACTTTAATTATTATTCCCATTTTTTGAACACCTAGTCCTGAAATTAAAAAGATATTTATTATTAACACATCTGAACACAAAAATATTTATATATAATGGAATATCTACATTCAAAATTGCGTTTCTTTTAAATCGACTTCGACACTAGAAAATGTTGAACCGATACTCAATTTAAAAAAAGAAACTGTGTATTTGTTGAATTATTTGAACAAGTATAATGAGCACTTACTCCTGAGGAACCATAGTCAACAATACAGAATCAGATATTGGGATGCCAAGAAAATTGAGGGCAGCCCTCAAATTTTATAGATACCTACTTATTACGAGAAAGCAACACGTACTGCATGTATAAAGTAGTAGTCAAAGTTTCATGGTCATAACTTGTTGATGGAAGGGACATAGACATAGGTACAACTCCTTTGTTTGGCAGTAGTATAACTGGACTGGAGGACCTCTTATTCTCTCGCGATTTGGAGGTCTGCTACTAATATTCACTTTACGAATATAATATTTAATTTTAAGATTTTCATTTACGAAACAATCACCAAAAAAGTTACGTTATTACTGTAGTAGTAATTAAGTTGTATTAACGTGATTTAATCATGAAAAATTATTGTGCACCAAATATTTTTTGAAGTCGGTGAAATTATTTGAACTAATATTAAAAAAAAACTACTTAAATAGTTTATTGCACTGCTATCCGAAATAATTATTGTAACACTATCAAAAGTCAAATGTGGGGATTACCGCCTCGTACGTCACTTGTCACTTTATTTCAAGAACAACATCTTAGTACCTACCTAGTATAGTAAATAGTATTAAGTACCGTAAAACGGGGCTATTTGAAACATCATTTTGCTAAAACATGTGTTTAATAAAAGAACAGTGAATGAAATAACGCAAAAAGGGGCTTTTTGAGTAGTTCCTATAATGCCCTCTTTATCACTACTACTACAATACGTCTATCGTAGTAAGTTTTGAAGATATATTTTTTGAAGTACGCTGTTCCAAATATCGCTACTATGGGGTTATTTGATACCGCAATTTATTGGACCTGATTTTCTTAATTTATCAAACATTATGCTAAATAAAACCGTCGAAGCGATATTTGGATATATTTTAGGGTAACCTGGTTTTGTTTATATGGCAATTTGACTGTTTTTGGTCAAGAAAATACAGAATTATATGAAGGTAGTTACATATCGAAATTATATTTGTTGCCAAAATGGGGTTATTTGGAATATTACGTAAGTATAACAAAGTTGTACCTGTTATAAGTAAAGTGATATTTGGAATTCTTAAGGGTAAGCTATCTTTTACGTGAGTCATGAATGTGGGCTGATTGTGATGAATTTATAAATAAATAAAAACCCAACTATCTTATTTCAATTGAAATATTTATTTAATATTCATGGTGAATAAAGAAAAACGTAGGAAAAATAAAAAGTCAAAACAAATGTTAAATATTCCCAACATAAAATTCTAGAAAAAAAAAAGAAATACGAATGAAAAAAATGAACGATGATGTGAATTGAGATGTTTTTTGACGTAGCTCAAAAATACATCTCATCGTTTTTTTCAGCGAGTAGGAATTCTTCGGCATTAGGATTTTTAAGCATTAAAATTTTTTTTATAATCCATATATCGTCAACCTCATCTCGATCAATTTTCTTGGTAATCCGAAATGCAAGCTGTGGCTTTTTTATTGTTTTGAAAAAATTTACTGTGTAGTTATATTTACGTCCATCAATTTTAATATTTTCAATAAATCCAACATAATATTTACATTTTTTACCGTCACAGTAGCGCACCAAAACATGGTCATTCACAGCATATACAGATTCCATTACGTGTTCTTCAAGTTCTTGGTTGCTTTCTACATGTTCTTGCCTGGTATTATTATAATTTTGGTCGTTTTCATTACAGTACATATCTAAATCCAGTTCAAAGTCTTTCTGTATTTGCAAGGGATCCACATTTTCTTGGTGAGATTCATTGGACTCATGAGCTTTTGAAATCTCAGGTTCCGGCAAATCGATATTCTCACTTATTAATGCTGAGGTACTCACATTTTTATCAGTCTTATAGATTCCATGTTCTAGTTCAGTCTTTAAGCTATCATAAGTCTTATGTTTTATAGAACCTGTAGTTAAATATGATCTTACATATGACATTTTGCAATCTTTTATGTTCGAACTTTGGAGGTCTTTTGTATCTGTTCGTTCATTATTGTAAAAGCAAAGTTCATGTACTTCAGATTCATCTTCTTGCGTTATTAAATTTTCTTCTAAATCTATATTATCACATATCGTTACTAAATTTCTTGGATAGTTGTCAGTCTTATCAGTTTCGTATTCTAACTTAGTCGTTAAGTTGCCATCAGTCTTTTGTGCAACATAACCAGCAGGTACATATGATCTAGCAATTATCTTATCACCATCGTCAGGAATTTGACTGTTTTCTGCAGTTGGCTGTTTAATGTAAGTACAGTCACTCATGTCTTTGTAACATTCGTAGCCTTCAACGTTGCTCTTGACATCAGAGCTGTTTTCACTGAAATTAACATCTATAATGTCCGAGTCACTATGGACACTCATGAGATCTGACACACTTGTAGTGTCAGAATCTTTTGAATCTCTTTTGGTTTTCTTGTTTTTGGATTTCTCGGCTTTAACACTGGCTATCAATAGTTGAATACTTACTGGATCCAAGTCTAAATTTTTCAAATCACTTATCTTCATCTGTTTTTTTTTTTCTAGTTTTGGTCTTCTTTTATTTCCCTTGCCTTTGCGGTTAATAGATAGATTTTTACCAGATCCTGGTTTATTTTTCAAATCGCTAATCTTCAGTTGACTTTCTTCTATGTTTACTTTACTTTTCTTTCCCTTGCCCTTGCCTTTGAAACATACATATTCTCCAGTTGCTGGTTTCTTACTAGTTTCTATAATATTTTCATGTTGTGAACTTTGATCATCTGAGCTGACGTGTGTGGAGCCAGAGGCATAGGCATTACATAGCCCGGAAGGACCAGCAATTGGCTGCGTATCAAGCAAATTCGAAATTGTCAAAGATTTTTTATTCTTCTTTTTGCCCGACACTCGCTTTTGTGTATTTTTCCTTTTTTGTTGCTGGAGGGGTTTGGTTATGGCTATGTCTTCTGCTGTAATACTCATTCCGGGTGGTACATTGCATTTCCTTTTTCGTTTTGTTTGTCCGGTGGCACTTGTAGGACATCTCATTTCATGCAAAATTTCTATTACAGCCGAAGATGCTGCGTTCTCTATCTCTTCTTCTGGAATAATCTGTCTTTGTGGCAACCGTGACTTGGGTCGTTCCGAATTTATGGGGTATAAGCCACATTTGTTAAATCCGGCTATCAGGTTAATGGATTCCGTGCCACTCTCTACCAACTTATTCTTCAATTTCTTTAACAACTTTGGAAATGAACTTTTAACTAGAGTCTTATGTTTTAATCCTTCTGTCTTCTTCCACTTTGTTAAAACGTCACGCCAATACCTTTTTAAAGGAGCGTAAAAAGCCACATCCAATGGCTGCAGTAGATGTGTAGTTTTTGGAGGTAAGCAAATAAACGTTATGTTTAGTTCACTGCAAGTCTGTAGAACAGATTGTGAGAAATGAGAAGACAAGTTATCTCCTATTACAACTTTTCGTCCTGGTTTTTTTTTTGCGTACGGAACTATTATCGTATGAAACCAGTTTTCGAAGCATACCGAATCAAACCAGCCACTTTTTGACCTATTGTATCTGGTGCCTTCAGGTCCTCCCTCCAGCCATTGATCCCACAGATGATCCGCTTTGTAAACCACATATATCGGCAAGGATTGTCCATCTGCAGTGCCAGCAAACATCAAAGAAATTGATGACTTAGAACTATTTATTACCCTTTCAGGTTATTTACATCCTCTCTTAAAAATGTATTTTTTGTTACCCGGGTCATCGGTTAGGTTTGTCTCGTCATAATTGATGAGACAGTCTGGGGAGACTCCTTCGATAGATTTTTCATAACGATCAAAAAACTCATCTATTTCCTGTTCTGTAGTTTTGGCGCGATCGCTAGATATGTTTGACGCTGTCCGATTGGAAATCTCATGTTTGTGTCTGTTTAGGAAATTGCGCGCCCAGTCTACACCGGGGATGTTGTCTTTTAGGCCATATATGGTTTTTCCAATTTTATTTAAGTATTTTTGTGCAAATACTCGTAGGTCAGTTGAATCAAAAGGAAACCCCCAGTGACTTAGTAATTGAATATATTCTACAAACGATTTCTCTTCTTCTTTCGAAAATAGGGTTGGGTGCCCCGCTTTTTCTTGCGTGCAATTTTTATATCTATATTTTCTGCTTAAAGTGCTAATCGGAATATTGTAATGTTCGGCAGCGTCTTTCACTTTCAAATTACCATTCTGAACGGCTTTTATTGCTTTTTGTAAATCTTCTTCAGAATACCGCAGATATGGTGGATGAGTTTTGCCATTGCGTGAGTTGGTATACTTCCTTTGATATGTTCGCACCATGATATCATCCCTAGTTTCATATTATCTGTGGACAAAATAATACGTAGGTACCTATGTAATTTTAACTTATTCAATTGAAGCGTGATAACTTACCCTTAAGTGAATTTTATTGCACTCTTGGGGCTATTTGAAGCGACTACTTTAATCCATACTAATGCGTAGAAAACCGTAAAAGGGGCTATTTGAAATATTGTTCTAAATAACCCCAAAATCAATCTCAAAAAGCCCCAATCACAAAAAATAGTTACAGTATATAGCTCGTTAGAGATAGAAAACAGCAACTAAAACCACTGAAATCTGCGAAAAACACACTTATACATAGTTTGATTACAGTAGTACATACCTTTCTTGATTTTGAGTATCAGATGAAAGTTGTAACCCCCCGATAAAAACCGAAAATTCGAAATTTACAAAAATATTTACTGCTCCATGTGAAATGCTAAACTAACCTCCAAAATTTCAATGTGCCATAGACACTTAGTTGTTGTGTTGCCAGGTGGCATTCAAATATTCCTACCCTTGACAGATAAAAAAATACATGTGATCAAATCTTTTATTTTAGAAATTCCAAATAACCTCACTATATCCAAAAAACCCCATTTTACGGTATGTAAATATTTTCGTTTTAAAAACAAAATCAAATTAATGACTCAAATTACTAAATCCCTTAGCCCTTAAAAATTGTTCATGTAATAAAGGGATAATTTTTCAATTATAAAATAAACATGATCAGAGGGTCCCTAAATTTAAGTTTTGACATACCTACTTATTTCATATATTTTGAGAAGTCACAAGTTACCTTTATTAGGTAGATACTTTCAATATGTATTGTAATTTTTAATTTCACACGTGTACGTATATGTAGGTAATTCAATAGGTAATTGAATAGTAACAAATGTAATTATTAACATTAACTTTAATTACGTATTAATATATTAAATATTACGACCGATCGATCGATCGATAAGGCGTAGATTGATTTCGATAGATTGGTAAGTAAATACCTACCAGATAAATTTCGAGGAAACCATTTAGCACGAATTGATTTTTGTATGATTGAAGCAAAAATCAATGTTTCTTTCAAATAACACAAATACACTTCACAGATGCACAGTGTTGAACGAAATGAATGAATTTGTGTTGTGTGGAAACATATCTATTAATAGTTTGCCTGATAACATCAGTGCAGTGTTGCAAATTGCAAAATATTGCATTAAGATAGTACAAAATTATAATCTTCATTTGTATATTCAATAAAAATGTTTAAATCTAAATAATTTTACTAGGGTCCATTAAAAATGCAAAAAATATTTTAAATATGGCTCTTGATTACCTAAATGTAGCTTACCTAATCTATATCTAATTATCTACATGTAATAAAACTTAAATATTTTTAATCTTTGTTTGATTATAGTTTGAAACTTTGTTTGATTATTATATACCTACCTTATTTTTGGGAAATAAGTACTGTAATGTCTTTGAAAAACGCGACAACACATTTTTTTACGTTTCACCTCGATTATTATTTTCCTCGTACCGGAAAGATGGTTATTTTATTTTTAATTAAGTATCTATGTTATGAATACCTAATTTCACTCATTTTCAGCTTGATGGGAATTTATGTACCTTCACTCT
This sequence comes from Nycteola revayana, assembly GCA_947037095.2. Taxonomy (NCBI): domain Eukaryota; kingdom Metazoa; phylum Arthropoda; class Insecta; order Lepidoptera; family Nolidae; genus Nycteola; species Nycteola revayana. The sequence continues at coordinate 8,081,582 of OX344845.2, read as the reverse complement.
TATTTGTTTGTCTATTTTGCCCGGACTATTTTAACAAAAGCGAGTGAAGTCTTTCGCTTTTATATTAAAATAATAATGTTTAATATTACTACTATTACTATTGACGTTATTATCATAAAATATGTGTTTTTTACTATCCATTAATACCTACATATGTTTTTATGAAGTCGGTGAAATTATTTGAACTAATATACAAAAATAAAACTACTTATACTTTTACCAGCTATCAGAAATAAACTATAAATCTATTGCAACACTACTAAAAGTCAAATGTGGGGAATTACCGCATTGCGTCGTACGTCACGTTATTTTGAGAACTACGTGTTAGTATTTACGTCACTGAATAAACAATAGTAAATTATTTCTGTTTTATGTAGTTATTATGTGTTTAGAAAATAAAATAAAATTAATGATTCAAATGAATAAATCCCTTAGCCCTTAATAAATAGTCACCTACATTTAATTAAGGGCAAATTTAAGGTCAAATTTTTCAATTATCTAACAAACATGATGAGAAAATCCCTTAATTTTAATTTTGACTAATTTTATATGGGTACCTATCTGATATAATTTATGAGGCCGATAAATTATGTCACAAGTTACCTACATTTATTGCGTATTTTCAATATTATAATATTTAAATGCACACGTAGGTAGGTACGTAACTTAATAATTGAATAATAAAAAATGTAATTTAATCAAAATAACGGTATGTTATTATTAACATAAACCTTTATTACCTATTAATATTTATTAAATTTTACGATCGATCGATCGATCGACAAGGCGTAATAGATTGACTATGATCGATTTTTTTTTAAAGCTAAGGCAAATCGTTGGTTTTGTTATTTTTTTTCGATTTATATTTCATTATCTGAATCGCACTACTTACGCAACGGATTTCTTTAAAGTTTGGCATTTTGATAGTCATTATAACGTAGGCTAAAGGCTAAGACAAGATACTTCCAAAATCATTTTCTGAGGGATATAACGGGGGTCCAAAGTTTGTACGGAGGGAACAAAATTTACTTAGACATTGTCGCGGGCCACCGCTAGTGACGCAATAAAAGCATAGAACGTATTTAATACAACAACCCTATTGTAATAAAGACATTGTCATTGTCTCAGTTATAGGGAGAATTGGGTAATGAGGGTCACTTAAGCAAAAATTTAGTACATAGCTAAAATAAAATCTGTTTTTAAACTGTGTATTATACTGTTACAACAAAGTTTAGTTATTTTAACTTCCAATTGAGATCAATTTTAATCACTTTGGGTAACACATTTAACCTAACAATAGAGATGAAAAAAAAAGTGACTTTGACCACCAATATCAACATGACTGGGCAATGGTGGTCAGTATGTGGACAATGTTCAACACATGTAGCTTACATAATCGCATACATAAATCCCATTCGGCTTCAAGACTGGCACCGGTAAAATACTTCCTTGTCTCGTCCAAATATTTTTACATGAAAAGACATTTGTTTCAAGCGAATTCTGCATCATCATCAAAATCATGCTGGCATAACTAATTGGTAACAACGCTGCTTTAATGTTATAGTGACACAATAAGCTTATGAATCAACATAAATTGATCCGTAATAACATGTGACTAAAACTCATTGTGTTAAAGATTTACGTTTGGTTTTGTGTCACTATCACATTAAATCACCGAATTGTAGTCACAATATTGCTGGGTGTCTAAATGCCCGAAAAGGAAACAAAAAAAAAAAAATTGTCCATAAAAATGATCTATTTGTGTTTCAACTATCAGTATTACCTTCGTGTCTTCTTTTAAACATATGACAATTACAGTAATAAGAGACTAAGAGTTAATGATTTAGTACGAAAACTGAAGATTTATTAACTCGTAAAATTACATGAATATGGTTCGAAATGTGCACAAAATGTTGCACTCCGGCACATCGCGAGATTTCAGTGAGTTACTGATGGGAATGAGGTTAAGCTTACGAGTAGGTATGTAGATAAGTCAGGTATCAGTTGATTGAGTTCGCATTTTGTTATTTTGAGGTGGTTACGATTTATCAGTTTTCCTTTAAGAATTAGGCTAGTTGACACCTTTTTGATATTAAGAAAAATATATCAAAATAAGCTCTTAAAAGTGTCTGAAATAAATATTAAAGAGATGAAAACGGTGTCAGCGATCTTGGTTAATAGATTAGGTATCTATGTCGTGATTTCATCTAGGCACCAATGAAGTCACGACGGATAGGGAAAGGAACAGAAATATGCGGCTCTGTAGATTAAGACTTTATTTTTTTATAATAGCGAATCCACAAATGAGTAATTTGAAATGTTTAAATTCAGATTTGCAGATCAGACTTTATTAATTGCCACTGGCGATATACGTTGTACCTACTAACTAAAATGATGCAATTTTTATAATTTATATATGTAGGTATCATATTTAATATACCTACAAAGATATTCATTTATTTAGATTGGAGCTCTGCTCACCTTTATACCTTTATATCCGATGAAGTAGCAAAAGCCTAGTGGCTGAATAACTAGATAGGGTATGTAGGGGAAAAGGGGGTAATGGGAGTCAGTTAAGCAAGTTATCAAATAAAACACACAATTTTTACTTTAACTTTGTTTTAATCAAATTTTTATGTATTTTAATTATCACACTATCAGTCTTGGGCAGTTTCATTATCTTTGGAATCATATATTAATTGCCATTAAACTTTAAAAAAAAATCACCTTTGACCAACATTGTCCACAAATGAGGGCAATTATAGTCGCTATGGGGACAATGAGAGTCAGCTTAGCCTAACAATGGTCACATACGTAACCTTGTGGCCAGTCCCATCCTGTGCAGGTAACTTATAGTTACTTAGTTAGTTAGTTATATTTTACCGGGATCTTGCACTGTGGAAATGCCTGTCTCATCGCAGTTATAAATATGATTAGGTGTGAATTTATATTTATCCATTAGATCTCCTAATAAACTGTAAAACAGTTGAACTTCTTCTTTATTGAATGCCGTTATTCTATTTATACTTGTAGCTTCTGGTTTTCGAACTGAGATGTTATTTCTTTTCGAAAAGCCATCTAGCCAGTCGCGTCCAGCCATGTTAGCACGGTTTGTTCCCGATAGTTCTACTGCACAGTTCTACGGTAGAACTAATGGGATTTTTTTTTCTCACTAGTTCTATTATATTTGATGTAACGAAAGAGTAGAACTAGTGGGAGTCTTTTTTCCCGCTTGTTCTACTGGTTCCATCGGGTAGAACTAATGGGAAATTTTGTTCCCAGTAGTACTACAATATTCGATGTAACAAAAAGTAGAACTAGTGGGAGTCTCCCTTCCCACTTGTTCTATCTAGAATAGTAGAACTAGCGAAACTTGAAGTTTTACACCAATTAATGTGTTAGCAAAATACTAGTCGTGTCTCAATAGGATTAAAGACACTTTGGTATTACTAAACACAATAAATTAATTTATTGTGTTTAGTAATACCAAAGTGTCTTCCAGAGACTAGCACGTTCAAGCAAATAAACAAAGTCTTCAGCTTAATAATAAGTTTAGATTATCGTAGTTCACGTTATCTTTATCGGGACCAACGGCTTAACGTGCTTACTAGCGCGTCGAGCGTAATCCAACCTACGAAACTCGGAAAGAAATCTAAAATGATAGATTTGTTCAGCGACCTCCGACACTTAAAGAGAGATTTTTACGCCTTGGTTATACGAGTACAGTTAAGCTTAAATTCCACAATCAAAATATAACTTGACAGTTCATATTATACAATAAATTAATTTATTGTGTTTAGTAATACCAAAGTGTCTTTAATCCTATTGAGACACGACTAGTATTTTGCTAACACATTAATTGGTGTAAAACTTCAAGTTTCGCTAGTTCTACTATTCTAGATAGAACAAGTGGGAAGGGAGACTCCCACTAGTTCTACTTTTTGTTACATCGAATATTGTAGTACTACTGGGAACAAAATTTCCCATTAGTTCTACCCGATGGAACCAGTAGAACAAGCGGGAAAAAAGACTCCCACTAGTTCTACTCTTTCGTTACATCAAATATAATAGAACTAGTGAGAAAAAAAAATCCCATTAGTTCTACCGTAGAACTGTGCAGTAGAACTATCGGGAACAAACCGCATGGACACCATAAAAAAGGGAAGATAAGTATTTTATTCGGTCTGCTAAAACCCTTTCTGCATCTGCTGTGAATACAGGAAGTCGTCCAAGACGTGGTTCCGATGTATTTTTATGCTTTAAACGCTTTTGAAGGCTTGAGAACGGTATATTCATGGCTTTAGCAGCACTTCTCATGGAATGCCCTTCACTCATAAGAATCTCAGCTTTTAAAAGAGTTTCAGACGACCACTGAGCCTTATTTGTGGACCTGGGACGTATTTTCGGCATTTCTGGAATAGAAAATAATGAGAATTAGTTTTTTTAGGTATGTTACAATTATTGCGGGCAATGGGAGTCAACTCTCATTGCCCGCACTGCAGTGACTCTTATTGCCCGATCGTACCAAATGGGTAAAATAATGGAATAAACTTTAAACTTGCTATTGAAATACCAGAAATATTGATTAAATCGATAATATAAACTTACAGACACACAATAATGGACACTAAGTATTTAATTTTTATGTAATAATGTACTTACCACTTATTTTGTACACACGTATAATTACATCAAAAGCGCGCGAAACTGCGCAGAGGCCTTCCCCTGCAAACGACAAACGCGTACTGAGCGGGTGAGCGAGGGGCCGCGAGCCGTCGCTTATCGAGTCTTTTAGGACGATATTCGTTTGTTTAGCATCTTTCGTCTAGATGTTAGAACGGTGACTACCATTGCCTCCTGACTCTCATTGCCCTCTTTTCCCCTACGCCCGAAAAAAAAGATAAACCATAAAAAATACTCCAGCCTTTGATTAGGCGTATAAAATTTATATAAAAATATATAAATGAAACCTATCTATAATACCTACAATAAAACACTCTAATAGGTAATGATTCAATACTTTGTAGGAACAATCTCTATTCTTAACAAGTTTTTTCCTCAATTTACCCGTAGCCTTTCGCCCCTCCATTACAAACTTCTCGGCTTCATTAGAGGATTTAAAACGCAAATTTCCTTTTCGATTGTAACTTTTTTCCACTTCTTGAAAGAAACCTTCTTTTAAAGTTGAAAGAAAATTAGTATCCTCCCCTTTGAGGACGGGGGAGTGTTTTAAAAGATTCGTTTGGATTCTCGGCTTAATCTGCTAGAATAATAATGTTTCCGTCTGTTTCGTGAGCACCTATTCCATTCATTACTAAACGATCTATTACTTTACTACATAAATAGATTTGCATGATTATTACATACTATGACAATTCATAGCCTAAGCATTAACCTATTTGATAATGTTATGACACTTTGATAATATGTACTATTGCTTCAATAAATGTTACTAAAATTATACCTACAGGATGTGTGAGTGTAAGAACCGCGGAGCCATGTCAAAATTTTGCATTTTGGATAGTGTACATGTTTAATACTATGCCAGTACCTTTTAGTACCTTTATTTAAAATATTAGTACCTTTGTATAGTTCTACTTTATCTTATTTTTAAATGGTCCGCCATAATGACGTCAGGACCGCGGAGCCACTGCCGATTTACGAAATACCACAAGGCTTAACAAAGACTTTAATGTATCAAACTTTAATACCTTGTGTATTATAAAAAATGGCATTTAAAATTAGCTTGTAGATGCCACCATCTTTAAATTATAAGCATTATTAAGCATAAAATCTCATAAGGCGCCTACAACTTAGGTCACATTAATATTTTTTATTTCACATTGCTATCATAAACGAACAGGCGTGAATAAATAAAATGCTTATAATTTAAAGATGGTGGCATCTACAAGCAAATTTTAAATGCCATTTTTTATAATACACAAGGTATTAAAGGTTGTTACATTAAAGTCTTTGTTAAGCCTTGTGGTATTTCGTAAATCGGCAGTGGCTCCGCGGTCCTGACGTCATTATGGCGGACCATTTAAAAATAAGATAAAGTAGAACTATACAAAGGTACTAATATTTTATATAAAGGTACTAAAAGGTACTGGCATAGTATTAAACATGTACACTATCCAACATGCAAAATTTTGACATGGCTCCGCGGTTCTTACACTCACCATGATGTTCTGAAGCAAATTCTTAGGCTAAAAATTGTTGATAAATTCGACAGTTACAGACAAAGAAGATGAGCATTGGCGATCACCCATTAAGTTTTGAAATATTGTCTATGGCTAAGACAGGTAGTCCGTACCTTTAAAGATCTAAGCATACCTACACATAGAGATAGACAGACAGCGGGAAGCGACTTTGTTTTATATTATGTAGTGATTTAAGTATTAGTTGTAACAGATAGCTGTACCAGAAATACATTATGTGTAAAATGCCAACTGTCTAGCTATCACTGTTCATAAGATACAGCCCGATGACAGTCTACCGGACATTGGAGTCTTTGTAATAGGCCTCGTCCAGTTATAATCGACTGCTAACAAATTAGACAACTGATACAAGACATAATCGTTTTAGGACTACGCGTTCATGACAAAGTATTATATTGATCTACAAAATCAAATTGACTTAAACTCTACCCTAAAACAAACACTCCGAGCAGATTTCCTTACCACACACGCTAACCACGTTACAGGGAATTATTCACTAACAAGATAACAATGAGAGGCTTAACATCACCACAAGAGCCTATTACCGTCTAGAGAGCGATGCCCACCCTCCTCGAGATACATGGTCTCTATAACCTTGACACATTAAGTCAACGGCATAAAGTCTATAATGCCCGGACTTTAACACTTAGAGCACACATCTCGACAGCGTTTGAAACCCCCGAACGGAATAATTTCATACAATGTGTACACAATAGGAGCGATTATACTCCCCCCGCGACATGATTTTATTTGTGCAGTTATTGCGTCGTCGAAAAGATATTTAAATTTCATTAGGTTTGTTTTACACTTAATTTGTGAGGGGAGTGTTGTATTGTATCTTTGGGGTGGGGCCGTTATAGCTACATTCGAATTGCCCTCCGGTTTCGAGGAGCGATTTGAATTTAAGTAGATACATGAATCAGATAGTCACCCTATTACACTGTTATCTAACTATTGATCACTTTTAAACTAAAGATTAGTATGTTAACAACTGGCGTGGAAGTTTCGAATATCAGGGATCATCAGTTTTTTTAAACATGTTCAATAAAAGCTTTTGATTCTAGTGCCGCCTCATAGTTAGCGTAGACGGAAATCATACATGCAGCTTTTTCATTTTATTATATACCATGAAAGTCTCACATCTATACCTACTTATATATAAAGCTGAAGAGTTTGTTTGTTTGTTTGCTTCAACGTGCTAATCTCCTTCGATTAGCGCGTTGAAGCAAACGACAACTGAAGCAAGCCACTCGCCTCGCCTGTGATTGCATCCGGGTTATGTATGTAAACGTCCTCCTTTATATATGTTAACCTCCCTTTAAAAATAAAAATAGTTGAATATTTAGCGTTCAATGCAACGACAAAGATTGAAGTGAAGGCTAGAACCCTGTTTCCCTTCTTCTTAATGATTCGATGGCAATAGATATATAAGCCTACAAACATGATGAACTGTATTCATCATGTTTGTTATATCCAGTGAAGTAACAAAAGTCTCATGGCTAACCACATAATAAGTATATCTGTCCCAAAAACAGACAATTAAGTTTTACATTTGTGTAAAATACAAAGCTAGAGTCCGAATAAGCGACATATTCGTAGGTAAGAAGGGCCCACTTGTGGTCTAAGTGGGGATATTTCGCAGACGCAGACTCCATTAGTGGTGTTCGCCGGACTGTCACAATCATTTTTCTTTCCCGCCGCCGCTAATTCTCAGTCGCGCTCCGCTGAACATGTACTTCGAGTAACATGTTTTGATCATAGACAGCTGTTTTTATTTAATTCAATGACGGCATGCCATCGTGATTATATTCGCAATGATTTAATTTCGTTTTGTATTTTTTTTTTGTTATTCTAGAATGAAATACCTAGTAGGTAACAAAATATTTTGTCAATTCAGTTATTTAGGTACTCAATAAATGATGTTCCCGCTGGAAATCGATGGGGGAGGCCTATGTTCAGCTGTGGACGACCACAGGATGATGATGATGATGAATGATGTCATACCATGAGGAAGGCTCTACCTACCAACCACTTCTTATTATATATGGAGGTGAGGGTGGTCAACTTAATAAAACCTAAGATCGACTGTTTACTGTGTGTGATCGACCAATAGCATACCCATGAAATTGAAGCACGTTTTGTATAAGTCAATCGACTGATAAACAAGTATTTTTTTAGATTATTATCAGTAGCTGCCGGGATTGAGCAGTCGATCGCAATCGACCGATTGCCCATCCCTGATAAACCTATCTATACAGTGTGAATCTTTAAAAAGTACACACCTATTAAAAGGGATAAAATATAATGACCACCAAAAATATATACTTGACACCAGAAAAATAAAGTCTAAAATTATAATAGTACTAGCTATTTTAGTCACGACTGCACTTCAAATTGTATTCGAACACCAAATGTAGTTAATGATCACCAAATCTTAGCGAGCAAATTATTGCGCTATTTCTACCTTAATAAAATCAATGAAAAATGACAATCGGTTAGGTTAGGTTAGAGCTGCGGCCATACAACGCACGAGCCGAGCGAGCGAAGCGAGCGGTGCCGCGGCAGCGGCCGGCGAGTGCCAGAACCGAATAGTAAATTAGTAAAACATTTAGGTACTTTTGGTGATCATTAACTACTTTTGGGTTAACAATGATTTATTTGGAGTCATTTTGCTTAAATACGATAGCGAAATGTTAAAACTTTGGTTACAATTTTACATTAAAATGCGGGTTTAATTTTGGTGATCATTTTTACTATATCTGATGGTAAGTTAAACATAAGCCCTATTAAAATATAGCTAGCAAATTTTACCTACGGGAAAATTATTAAAAAAACCCTTTTTAGGGTTCCGTAGCCAAATGGCAAAAAACGGAACCCTTATAGATTCGTCATGTCTGTCTGTCTGTCTGTCTGTCCGTATGTCACAGCCACTTTTTTCCGAAACTATAAGAACTATAATGTTGAAACTTGGCAAGTAGATGTATGTTGTAAACCGCATTAAGATTTTTACACAAAAATAGAAAAAAAACAAATAATTTTGGAGTTCCCCATACATAGAAATGAAACACAAAAAAAATTTTTTCATCAAACCCATACGTGTGGGTATATCTATGGATAGGTCTTAAAAAATGATGTTGAGGTTTCTAATATCATTTTTTTCTAAACTGAATAGTTTGCGCGAGAGACACTTCCAAAGTGGTAAAATGTGTGTCCCCCCCCCCTGTAACTTCTAAAATAAGAGAATGATAAAACTAAAAAAAATATATGATGTACATAACCATGCAAACTTCCACCGAAAATTGGTTTGAACGAGATCAAGCAAGTAGTTTTTTTTTAATACGTCATAAACCGTAAACCGCAATTTACCTTTCATTCATTCAACTATTATTAACATCGATCAAAGTTACAACGATCTACAAGAACTTTTATACTATGTTACTTGTTGTATTTGATATCAAAAATAGGTAGGCACTTACAACTAGTACGGAACCCTTCGTGCGAGAGTCCGACTCGCACTTGCCCCGTTTTTTGTTATTGTTTTATAGACTTTTCATTAACGGCTGTGTGTGTCTATGTACAAAACAACAATGTTATCATTAATACATTGTCAACCCTTCTTGTTTCCGATTAAGGTCTGAAAACCTTACTTACGCTCAGAAACACAACATTAATTAATACAATGGGGTATTTTACTGAATGCTACAGCAAAGTGTATATAGAACATATTTTAGAATGCACTTACACTAGATATCTCTAAACAAAAATATAATGTAATTATAGGGAATTGATTAGGTATAATTATATTATTCTGAGCAGTTGAAGTGCTAGGTGCTTGGATTGAAACTCAATAACACTCCAATACAGTCAAAACCATGACAAAATATAATGGTTTGAAGGACCATGTATTCAAGTATCAAGATTGTTACATTTCGAGTCGGACCAGGGAGGTTGATATCGACTTTTATTACTCCAGAGGGGTTGGTCATTAGCGGGATAAAGCGCCCAGCACCTGATAAAGTGCGTTTTGTTGCTCACTTGCTTATTTCTCTGTTGTATAGCTCTCAATGTTTTTTTAGGGTTGGAACTTTTTACCCTTGAGTTAGGTCTCAGTGTTATTTATCAAAAAAAAGACAAACAACTCTACTTACACTTACAATTTTGTGTAAATGATATGCGGTTTTTATACGTTCGTCGTACCTATTTATTGTTCTTGTTAAGTACTAGGTAACAATTTCCTTTCGCACTGACAATATTTTCGTAATTATAATCAACTAGCGACCCGCTCCAGCTTCGCACGGGTGCAATACACATATAAAACTTCCTTTCGAACTATCTCAATATAGAGATATATTTAAAAAAATGCATCTAAATACGTTGCGCAGTTTTAAAAATCTAAGCATACTAGGGACAGATTGACAGCGTGGAGCGACTTTGTTTTATACTATGTAGTGATCGTGTGCTAAGTCATCATGCTTGATATCGCCTCAATGTGAACTCTTTCTTATCATACCTCCCCCCTCTTTTTTATTTTTATATTTGTAGTTAGCCAGGAGGCTTTTGCTACTTCACCGGGCATAACTATACTCACCATCACATGCTTCATAAGCAGTTCGGTGACTTACAGCATTACAGTGTTAAAGCCTAACAACGCCCAACCAGTAGGTAGGTACCTACTTGCGTAAAATAATTTTGCCACCTTCTAGATTCTGGAGAATCGAAAGACACAGTTGTTTTAGTTATTTAGAGACACACATTGCGATCGCCTAACAGTGTAATAGTAAAAATAAGTATTGATATGTTGTCTATGATTATATAATTTTTTCACTCTCCTGTAGTACAATAGTTATCTCCTATTCCTGACGTTATATTTAATTACTTATAGGTAATATTCAAATGCCTAAGCATTTAGGCTAAATAGATTGCAATAATGCAACCTGAACTGTAGGAACGATTTTTTTCATGGCGAATAGGTAAATGAATTGTATTGACGTAGGTGTGTAGTTTAAAAAAATATATAGACAGATATATAACCGTATGTTATTGTAGTCTTCCAAATCGCCATCGATTAGCCATCTACGCAGGATATATTATAGTGCACAAGTGTATGCGCAAAAACATGTGCATTCTGTATTTTGTTACTCTCAAAATCCGGTGGGACGGTTCTGCCAATGCGACGTGAGAGTTCCAGCGCGATACCAACAGCTTTCTGAGTCACGGATGAATCACCACATTCCAGACTTTGGGCTGGTAATATTTTTTTTCTAAAATAGAGCATTTCTAGTAACACATTTTTGGCTGACCTAGGGATCGAACAGAAACAGCGGAGCATCGCTTGCAGAAAGCTTGACCGGGTGCAGTGGTATTTTGTCTAGACTCTCTGGGACCTCTTTAGTTACGATCGACGATATGTATCTATTACCGCTACACCAACGAGGCAGTAAAACCGTAAGTATATTACCCAAATCCCTTCGAACAGTTTATTTCCACCATTCAGAAAGCATATTAATTTACTAACCAACGTGTACAAGGTACGTACGCGATATCTCTTCGTTCATGAATTCAGTAATAAGCAAACAATAGTGGTACACCGATTATTAACACTTTACTCATTCCTCCCTTGCACGGTGTATGATTGATGACGTTTCAGGCTACCAAATGCTACCAATAGGGTTCCCAACCAGAATGTTAAAAGCAATATTATACTTTTTTCGTGCTTTTATACTTACTTAACTTTATCTTGTCTATACTTATATTATAAAGAGGTAAAGTTCTGCATTGTTTGTGAGGTTGTAGGAGGTTATCTCTGGATCTACAGAACCGATTTTGCAAATTCTTTTAACAATAGAAACCCACATTATTTGTCTTAGGCTATTTTAATTCAAGGGTTCCATGGGATTGGGAACTACGCGGGCGAAACAACAGCTAGTTTTCTATAAAAAAAGTATATCTAGGTATACAAAATACCGGGTCGGGTTGTTTATGCGTACCCGGCCCCCGCCAACGGCGGATCCAAGGAGTATCCAGGGGGTTTTAGTAGTGTAGGGTCCTCTCCCCTTGGGTATGAGTTTAGCATACCACGCTATGGAGAGGGCGATTCCCACATATCCCACCGCCAGCGCGCGAATACGCTTCAGCGGCGGTGGTAATGCGTTAATGCATTTCCCCAAGAAAACATAAAAAAAATGTATAAGGTCAGGTGGGGTAAGAGGGACGCCAGGTGAAGAGAAACAGTAACTCATAAATAGAAAACTATAAAGCCCAGCTCTATGGTTACTCTGTCGATAAAACAGTATTAGGTATAGTTTCAATATTTTATGGATAGATGGCACTACAACACAATAAGTAGGTGAGTAAAACAGAAGGAAAAAATCCGTTGACAAACTATAAAAATGTGACCTAGCGGTGTTTTTTGTGGGCGATTTTTTAAGGGATAGAAACATCTGTGATACGGCAAATTTTGCTGGTAAGTGTAATTCTAATGTTGAATCTTTATTTTCGGCATGTTATGTTGTTTGTAGCATGTGTTTTTAGTGCTTTTTCGATGACATCAAAAACATAACCTACAAAATACCAAGCCGGGAAAGAGGAGCTACCATACCAGGTTAAGAGAAACATTATGTTCCTCTTTCCCGGTTTTAGGGGTAACAAACATTTTGCAAGTTGAAAATCACCTATCTAGATTAGCTAAGTATAAATACATGGTTTAACTCATCTTGGCGCGCGGAGCTATTTGTGCATGCGCTTTATACAGCTTTAATTTGTGTGCGCGCCAAAATGTGTTGATATCTCTATACAACAGGCTTGTTATTTTTTTTATAGAGGGTTTGATCAAGATGCTTATAAATATCTTGTTTTGTTAATTGCTAAATTGCATAAAACACACCACACTAATCAATTGTTAATAGAATAGAATCTATTCCTGTAATTTATTTTTACTGTATTGGAGGTACAAATATATTTATTTGTTACAGAAAAAGTAAAATGCCTCGAAATTATATAAGAAAAACGGAACGGAGCTCTTACCCGGAAGAAAAATTGTTAGAAGCAGTGGCGGCTGTTGAAAGTGGTGCACTGTCGGGTTATGCAGCCTTATTGAAAACATGAACCGATTATCATTACTTTTTGATAAGCCTAGTATATTAGAATTTAAGGCCTATGCCAATTTGATTTTAGAAGTTCCTATTCTATTTTTTTATTTTGGTAATATTTATATAGAAAGTAAGCAAAGGTTTATTTAGTTTTGTTTATTTATTTAAATAGAACATAGTCATGTTGATTGAGACTGATTAAAGTAATGGAGAATATTTTTTAGTTATAAGTTGAGAATATTTTGGCGCAGTGCAGTATATTCGTTTATGCATAACGATCAGAGTGAAAAAAAGACAGAAAAGTGTTTTAAGTTTTTTGTACGTTTGTTTAAGTAAAACAAAGATTTTTACAATTATTTGTGTTTGTTTTTATTCAGTTGAGTTACTCAAAGTTGGAAAACCGATTTAGATACATTTAAAATAAAAACACACTCACTTAGTGACATTCATCGTATATTTTCCTTAATTTTTTCATTAAAAACTAAATTTAAGTATATTATTATATTTTTAACATTCCTAGTTTACAACCCCTGACCTTACTAATATGTTCCTCTTACCCCAATTTTTTTTTATTGTTCGGTAATGCTAAATTAGACCATATTTTAACTATGGTATGGTTTCATTTCCATTACGTCGAAAGGCAGTTCTCAAATTTTTAGAGATACATATAAAAATACGTGTTTTTACTTGTACGGATCGAAGCGTTTCTCTTACCCCAAACTTCGGGAAAGAGAAACAATTAGAAGACCTGGCTTTGTAGTCAGATTGTTCCGTTATTACTGGAAGAATCAATTTCTGTGTTAAAATAACAGTTAGCATGGTTCGCTAGCGAAACTTTGTTTGTATTGCTATTAGAATACGTACATATTTTTACTTGCTGGAGGTCGTAATGTTCAAAAACCAGTAAACTATGTTCCTCTTACCCCACCTGACCTTACAGGTATCAGATAAAGACAGAGGCGGCCTTAGGGGGGGGCGAACAGGGCAACCGCCCGGGGCCTCGCTCTTGCAGGGGCCTCGCGCAACAATCCAAGCAATATATATTTTTTTAATATATTTTTATTTTGATCCTTGATTGATTCATTCGTCCAAAACATAAATGAAAAACTCGAATATCACGCTACGTAACACGTAGATCGGTTTTAAAATCGCATAGCACTCGGGTCAGCTCGGGAGTCGAGACATAATGTTTTGCCCCTTTATCGCTCGGAGAATCCCCGTGTTTCATTGCGTTCGTCAACTTTTGTCACCTTGGAATTATATTGCTTGCAGTATGAGTTACAAAATCATTACTGTACCTACCGTACCTACATATATTTCCATTTTATTTAATGAATAATTTTACGTTCTTAAAGTATTGAGTGAGCTGAAAGAGTGTAAATTATAATATTTTAAGTATTAAGTAAGGTGAAAAAGTGAAAAAACTTTGATACCTACTTAAAATTATTTCTAACTGTTTGTGCAAATAAAAAACAAAACTTAATTTACAAAATGAGTTCGCGTGTTCGTGATGCCGGTAGAAAATTTGAGTCAGGTAGTTCAAATAGGAAAGGAGTTATCAAAAAAAAATCTACGTGGATCTTTATATAAATATATAAAAAGTGACGATCAACCAACCTCTACAAAACATTTATTGACTGAAAGTGACTCTTATCCTGATCCAGCTGTAAAAAATTCCTTCCACATCATTCCGCCGCCATCATGTAGGTACCAAAAACAGCGAGGATGATGATGAATTAACTACATCTTTGTCTCTTAGGTTAACAGTACCGCTGTTAACGTTATCCAGTGAAGAATACGAATCTGAGCCCAAGTCAATGACTTCTGAAATGGAAAATCTGAATCCTCTAAATGACCTCGGTTTGTGGCCCATAACAATTTCTGATGTAGACCTAACTGCGATTGTATCAAAAGGTCCAATCTGGGTTAAAGTTGTTTTATTTCCGGTAAATGATAATAGACGGCGTTTAACCGAATATCATTATTATAAGATATTACTTAGTTAAAGATGAAAAGCTTAGCAGGATCTGGATGATTTATTCACAAACTAAAGATGCCGTTTACTGCTTTCCGTGTCGACTATACGGGCTCGAAAATAAAAAGATTGGATCTGGTGAAGGAGTGTGTGATCGGAAACACTTGGGTGATTACAGGGTAGCATTGGTGAAGGCCGTTAAATACCGACTAAGCGATATATATGATGCGTTAAAGGATTTAGCAGAAAATACAATAGGTTGTCAGTTGGTCAGTGAATGAAATTCATCATCATTCATAGAAAAGGAAATAACTACCAACGAATTTGTAGTTTTACTTGTCATATGGTCTCGAGATTCAACAGCCCACCGGTCATTCCACCGGTCAAGATTTTTGGCGAACCAATCCCTTGGGAACGGCAAGCTAAGTACTTAGGCGGAATCCTTGGCTGAAAGCTAAACTTTAGAGTGCATGTAGAAACCGTTCGTGCACGGGCTTCACTTACGCTCAGTCGACTACACTGTCTTTTAAATTCACGCAGTAAACTATCACTTGATAACAAGGTTAGGATTTATACCACGTCTATACGGCCGATTATGACGTACGCGAGCACTGTATTCGCTCATACAGCATCTAGCAGTTTGTACCGCTTACAAACTGTCCAAAGTAGATTCACTCGACGTGCCACCGGGGCACCGTGGTTCATTCGTAATCGCAACCTGCATTCTGATCTCCAACTGCCTTCCATCAAGCAGTGGCTGAAAGAGGCGTCAGAACGCTTCTTTGAATCCGTGGCTCAACACCCAAACCCGTTGGTTGTTGCAGCATCCGACTACAGGCCTTTGCCTACAAAGCGTCGTAAACACCGTCGGCCTCGGGGCGTCCTAGACGACCCGGACGACGAGATCACAACTTACCAACTAGCAGTACAGAGACTGCAAGAAACTAGCACCACTACACAGAGACCACTCTATCCGACCAGCCGGAGAAGAGTGTGCCCGCGAACGCGACGCGTCCCCCCTCGCCCTCCCAACCCTTAGTTTGCTAAGAACCTTCCTTCCGATCCTCTTACAAAGATAATCCAAATGACGTAGCTTATTCATTAAATTATTGTGCTTTAATTAAAGATTTCAGTCCTAGGAAACGCTGCAAACATCAATTTTAAAATTTATCATCTCTGTATTTGTTGATTTTAAAACTCAAATTAGCATAGCGCTTCTAGCTAGGTATAGCATTTCTCGTTAAACATGACAAATACCCAAATCAACAACCAGACTTACTTTCGCGTCACACACTTTTCACGAAAAAAAAGGGCCTCGCAACGACCTGCCGCCCGGAGCCTCGCAATGGGTAAGGCCGCCGCTGGATAAAGATATCCGTAGCCATAAAGTCCGTAAAAAAGTAAAAGTTGAGCTCCTCATTAATTTCATTATTAACAAACGCAAAAAAAAATGTTTTTAAATCACCAATAAAAAAAATATTGTTTTAGTTCTCCAACGTTAATAAATATTTCATTTATGGTACAAAAAGTTGAGAACCCTAGCTACCGATGACTAATAGTGTCGCGCGTATGTCTCACTAAACTAAGTCCCGAGTACGACGATATTACTATCATGAATGTACTCGTCGTTTTCTAATTGATTGTTTAATTAAACTACTATCAAGTATGATAATTATATGTATAAACATGATAAGATAATTTGGGAATTTTGCCTGTTTATGCGGGTTTTATACCTACATACATAGTTACCTACATAGCTATTTTTTTATTTATATCATTATAATTTACCTTTTGGGTCTTAAGGTACCTACATCATTTTTTTATTTATATTTAATTTTAATATAGGTATCAGTTATAAATGCTTGTTTTTGGAACATACGTTCTTAATTTTCTCAGTGTAGATATTATGTCGACATGAGTCCACACAATATTTAAATTGTCAGCAATAACAAATACCTTTATATATACAAAAATGAATCCCTAATTTGAGAAAAAAATACATTAATTTCCTTCTTGCTAAATTTCGCATCACATTTACGTAGGTTAATATAAATACAACATTAATTGGTACATATAAGTATATCACATCAACAAAATGCGATTACAAAAACATCAAGTATATTGGCTTGCAAGTTTCTTTAGTACCTGGCCAAACCAAGCGAATTGCACTAACCTCGTAGGTGCTTAGATAGCTATATACCTACGTATTGGTTAAATAGAATATTTAATGGTTTTGGAATCTATCCAGTAGATACCCAGTTGTATGTTTTTGATTCCTTCATCGTATTTGTTAAACAAAGTAAATGTAGCTAGTGGAATAGAGTGCCAGATTGAGAGTGACAATAAGTATATCTAGAGCTCAGAAGTATAAGGTCGGATGAGCCATTATACGTCAGAAATATTAGTCGTATGTGCCTTTATCGTAAACTGGCACTTACGCCCAAATGCTTCT
Organism: Nycteola revayana; assembly: GCA_947037095.2. Taxonomy (NCBI): domain Eukaryota; kingdom Metazoa; phylum Arthropoda; class Insecta; order Lepidoptera; family Nolidae; genus Nycteola; species Nycteola revayana. Next base: position 8,063,846 of record OX344845.2, on the reverse strand, counting down.
GCAGTATATAGTACATCCGTCTTTAAGCTTCATGTGCATGTACTAAGTTACTTGACCTCATCAGCTATACCTATGAAATAGATAGAATGTAAGGTACTAGGAGATATCTGTATTAGGTAATATTATAAAGCGGTAAGAGTGATTGTTTATTGGCTTGCATGGAATGACATAGGCTATATTTAACAATGAAGATAGTTATTTATATAATTATAGTTAATATTTCGTAAAACCAACTGAACTGTGCTATTCATAATTTCCTATTTATTTCTTCGCTCAATAAAGGTATACAAAAAAACAAATCATATACTTATACAAAAAAAAGTAACGATATTAATAATACAGTTGTTTAATGTAGGTGTCTACGTAGTTAAAGCTATACCTACCTACGTTTTAAAAATATATAGTATATAGTACGTAGGTATAAAGATAGTAGGTAGGTACCTATATATTAGAGTACTAGCTATCGTGTTTTCTTCGTTAACAAAGTTTCAATTGGCAATTGGGGCGGTGCTTCCAAGATCTTGTTTTTTCTTTGAGCGAGTAGGTATTTGTTTTCGTACAAATCGTGCAGTACACAGGCCTCACCCCTGTGTGCTGCGGGGCGCAAAATCCCGGGTCGGGGCAATAAACGCGATTAGACAAACATTTCCTGACGCGCGCCACTTTTTCCAAAACTTAGGGAATAAATCAGATCGGTGGTGCGTCGCAGTTTTCTCCTCGTCTTGCCAAATTTATGTACCGATCGGCCCTTTCGTATGGAGATGTGGCTCTCTATTTACATATAAATACCTCGATTATTTGAATTATTCAATCGAGAGGGGGCGGCGCTGACAAATCACTTCCTAAGAGATGGCACAAGTCGGTGGGCTCGAGATCAGTTTGACGCGTGTGTGATGCGTCGCAGAACTCAGCTCCTATAAGTTTTTATGATACCTACTTTACATTGTTGGATTAAGTTAGTATTACTGTGTAGTTGGATCAATTGGATTTATTGACTTCTACATAGTTGGTACGAGCTGAAAGGTTTTCACGATGTTTTCGTTAGACTTCATGGAAATTCGTTTTTTTCCTGTTTCTAGGTACATATTTATTATAAGAACTTTATAAGTTTTCGGCTGTTATTAGAAGCATGTATACTTTTCGTTTGTTTCTTTAACTGCTTTTCTAAATATTACAAAATTATTGTTATTTACAATAAAAATAGACCTACCTATTAAGCAAATCAGTAAATAAAAATATTTCTCGCATAATTTACAAACGGCACACACCTAAAGAGTTCGTTTTAAACAAACTGTATGTTTTAAATAAACAAAATGTAACATTACAGACACAAACTTTAAAACATACATAAATATAACAATTAGGTTAACTTTCTCAAATCAATAAAATATATATCTAAGATCTAAGAAAGTACTGTGTTATTTCTTAGAATTGAAGTATAAATGTTATACTAATACATATTTAGGACCACATGATTAAACCCTTAAGACTTAAGTAGGTACCAGTGGCGTAGCTACCAAGGGGCTAGGCGGGGCAGTGCCCCGGGGCCCTCAAGCTCAGGGGGCCCTCGAATCCTTACCAGAAAATCTCAATCGAACTCAACTTTTGAAAATTTCTGCCATTTTCAAAATAAATATGACAGGTGGCAACTCGAGTTTAATCATGGCAACTCAGTTGTGAAAAAAAATGATAAATGATGCCATTAGCAGTTGTGTGGAAATACAGAATTTTTTCGCAACTTTGCAAGATTTGTATAACTTTTTCGGAAACAGTATGAAGCGTTGGGATCTACTATCAAAATTCACAGGCGAATCAGACACCACTCTAAAAAAACTAAATCCCACTAGATGGTCCAGTAGAGTCAATACGATATCTGCAATAAAACTTCGTTTTTTTATATTATCAAAGCATTATCAGAAATGGTTCTAAAGAGTCCTAATAAAGATGAGCGTAATGAAGCAGAGAGTATAAAAACAAAAATTCTAAATTTCGAGTTTGTGTTGCTTTGTGAATTCATGCATATTGTATTGAATGACATCAATTATGCATCCAAAATTTTACAAAAATCCGACATAAATTTGGATGAGGCAAGTAAAGCTTTAGCAGAGACCAAAGCAAAGTTGCAAATTTATAGAAATGATTTCGAATTATTCAAGTGCAAAGCCTGTGAAACTGCAAGAAAATATGGTATAGATACCCATTTTCAAGAAAATAGGCAAAGGAAAGTAAAAAAAACATTTTGATGAATTAACTGCTGATCACCGATTTTCAAACCGAGAAGAAATATTTAAAATTGTGATTTTCAATAAGGTACTTGATACATTAATAGCTCAATTAAATACCCGTTTTACTGGCATGAGTGCAGTTTATCAAACATTCGAATTTCTAACACCAACATTTTTATTACATGTTGATGAAGCAACTTTATTACAAAAGTGTGACAATTTCCAAAGAAAATATTCCGATATAATAGGCCCTAGCTTAATTTGTTAATATTTACCACCTACTTGTACCTCAATTAACTCAATCATGGACTGTTCACCAATTATGTAAGGAAATAATGAGTAAATATGGAGTGCTAGAATGCGATCTAACGGAAGTATTTACGGCAATATTATTATTCTCTACAATTCCTGTCACTTCTGCAGTAGCTGAAAGATCATTCAGCAAATTAAAAATAATTAAAAATTATTTAAGAAATAGTATGGGCCAAACTCGACTCAGACATTTATCGCTAATAGCAATTGAAAACAAAACCGCATCAAGTCTGGATTTAACCAAAGTAATTGATACTTTTGCGAAAACTAAAGCTAGGAAAAGATTGTAATAATTATAATCGTTATTTAGTCTGTTGGTAGGTTTGACCTTTATAATATATATTATTAATTGGAACGAAGTTCCTTACGGCAGGCTTGGAGGAGACAGGGATTTTGCTGCGCGACCGAACTGAAAAAAATGTGATAGTGAAAACCGTGGAATAAAACCGTTAAATGTTTGTTTGAACGCGCCAATCTCAGGAACTACTGGTCCGATTTCAAAAATTCTTTTAGTTTTGGATAGTCCATTTATCGAGGAAGGTTACAGGCTATATTTTATTTAAAAAAAAATTAGGGATCCGTAAGAAAATTGCGATTTTGTAACCCAAGGTGTAAAAGCGAAAACCTATTTATGCGTGCGCTGCAAAAACTATTGACATTAGAACAAAATTATGTACTACGGCTTTGTAGGTCTTATTAAGATCTACAAAAAAGTCCGCGAGAGCATATAGCTAACTATCATAGTTTAGTAACAATAACCGATTTATGTTCATAAAAAAATATTAAATCGTCTGAAGAAAGAAACTACGTTAAATGTATAACATAATATTAATCCTTATCCAAATTAAGCATTATGTTATCAAGGGTATTTATGTAGAAGTAAAATACTTTTTGTTTTATTCCAATCGGACATTTCGTTGAGAAATTATCACGAGTATAAAAAGAATTGGTACCGTCGATTCTACATTAGCCGAAGGAACTTCGTTCCTACCTGGTGTCCCACGACACCATTAAGTTTTTTTAATTAATTGACCTTTATAATAATTAGAAGTAGCCATTATATGATTTTGTTTAGTTTATACTTTAATCTATTTTTGTTAATTAATTAAGAAAACATACTGTCTAAGTTTTATAATTTTTGTAAATATCATCGTCAGCTGGTGCAACGTATCTATGAACAAATAAATATATAATAAACCCTTGAATCTTTTCTATTTCGTTTTATTGCCCAATACCTAAACCAAGTATTAAAATAATTGTAATTTATGTTGTTAGTGTTTAATAGTTTTATTACCTGCCCATGCACGAAAAAGAGCTGATGATAAAGTTGCTTAGCATTTTTAAAGTATTTGTATATTAATGATTTTACTTCAAAAAACCTTACCAGTTTTGATAGCAGTGGGCCCCATTTTTTTATTTGCCCCAGGGCCCTTGGTTACCTTGCTACGCCACTGGTAGGTACCTTGATGCCTAACTAAAGTAGGTAGGTACGAAAGACAGTATTCTACTTGTCAGCAAACAATAAATCATATTGCAGTTGGTTATTTATATATTTGCAAGGGTAAAATAAGTATATAAAAGAACAGTTAACTAGTTGGGTGTAGTTTTCTCGCAGTTTTATGTGCTCTCACGTGCCATTTAATCGGGGAAATAGAAGTTTTTGTATGTAAATCGGACGCACTAAACCTCCGGAGCATGGTGCGCCTCGCCTATTGTAACTACATAACAGCCTCATAAAAGTTTATCATTCGTGTGTAAAACAAATTTCGATGTTTTTTTTTGGCAGGCTTTGTATTGGACATAAGAGGGAAAACTGTTTGTATAAATAAACTGTTTGTGAGGCGAATCTATACTAATATTATAAAGCTGCAGAGTTTGTTTGTTTGTTTGTTTGTTTGTTTGAACGCGCTAATCTCAGGAACTACTGGTCCGATTTCAAAAATTCTTTCGGTGTTGGATAGTCCATTTATCGAGGGAGGTTATAGGCTATATTTTATTTTCAAAAAGTAAGGGATCCGTAAGAAAATTGCGATTTTGTAACCCAAGGTGTAAAAGCGAAAACCTATTTATGCGTGCGCTGCAAAAACTATTGACAATAGAACAAAATAATGTACTACGGGTTTGTAGGTCTTATTAAGATCTACAAAAAAGCCCGCCAGAGCATATATCTAACTATCATAGTTTAGTCACAATTACCGCTTTTATGTTTATAAAAAAATATTAAATCGTCTGAAGAAAGAAACTACGTTAAATGTATATCGTAATATTAATCCTTATCCAAATTAAGAATTATGTTATCAAGGGTATTTATGTAGGAGTAAAATACTTTTTGTTTTATTCCAATCGGACATTTCGTTGAGAAATTATCACGAGTATAAAACGCAAAAAAATTGTACCTAATAATGAGTTATTTGCCATAATAGATAAAGCTGAAGAGTTTGTTTGCTTGAACGCGCTAAGCTCAGCCACTACTGGTCCGATTTGAAAAATTATTTCAGTGTTAGATAGCCCATTTATTGAGGAAGCTATAAGCTATATTTTTTTTAAGTTTCTACGGGAACGGGAATTTCGCGGGTGAAACCGCGCGCGGAAGCTAGTTATAAATATGTTTGTATACCTACGCTGGAAAAGCAAAAACGATAAGGTAAACTAGATTTAATTTATTTAGAGTTCTAGGTAGTAGAGTCCAATCAATCTCTAAACCATAAACCATAGATTGTGCAGTACCTACTTTAGACGTATCAATTCAATTGTAAATATTTTTTATGAGAAAAGCTACAAACAGACAAGAGCTATATTTACATGAAAAAAAATTATATGGGTTATGTACGGGTAGCAGCAACCCTCAGTATATAGGTATGTAGTAGTAGACTGGTCATCCCAAAACCATATTTTTTTCGGACGGACTACTTCGCCGGGCATAAAAGCGAGCAGAGCAACTGTAGTGATCGCGGGCCTCTCGTAATTCGGGCCTACGAGGGCATCGGAAGGCTCTTTGTATACTAAGGGTCGGGACAGCGAGGTCTTCGACTTCTCCAGCGGGTCGGATAGAGTGGTTTCTGTGTTGTGGTGTTACTTTCTAGCAGCTTCTGTATTGGTAGTTGGTAAGTTGTGATCTCGTTGTCCGGGTCGTCTAGGTCGCCCCGTGGGGGAAAGTGCTTACGACGATTTAAGTGCAAAGGCCTATAGTCGGATGCTGCAATAATCAAAGGGTTTGGGTGTTAAAAAAACCTTCCGATGCTTCTTTCATCCCTTGATTGAAGGAAGGCAGTTGCAGATAGGACAGTAGTCAAAACTATCAAGAAACAAAAGGATCTTTGATAACATATTTATAAATCTAAAAGGTTTTATTCTAAACATGACACATGATAAGAATTTGCGTATTCCTAAAATCTCTTATCCGCTCTTGTTACTAGTATTGTAATTACCTCACTAATAGCGTTATTGTCTCGTTGAAACATTAGTTAATGCAGTGCTTTAGTGCATGGGTTGCAGTTACTTCACCTCACCCTAATTTTTAAGTGATCTATCAACCAATTCATTTACCCTCCAAATTGGTGTTTGCTCTCACGTAAATATGGTTCAATTTAGAATGGTTTCGGATTATTTAGCCATTAAAGAACTGAGGTTACGATCAGATAAGGGTATTTGATATGCTAAGTAGAGGTAGCATTGGAAACAAATGCTCGCGTAATGAGCATGCGACGGTTAGCGCTACACTCTCTGCTTTGTAAAATGCCTTTTGTAATTCCTACATACCAATTTTCTGCACTTAAAGGATATTTGAAAGATTTGTCGAGGTGTTAAATAATAAACAATGCTTCGTACTTACCTAGTTGTGATTTTATGAGTATTTATTGCAATAAAATATGATTTTCTTTTCATAAGAAGTGAATTATAAACTGTTTTAAAAAAACTAACCAATTTAAAGGAATATGCAAATCTCACATTTTAACTAAAGTTAATTAAGTAAAGCAAGAACTTAGTAGAAGGTTTTTAATCAAAAAGGTGTTTTTGCAATGGAGCTGGCACATGAGTTGATAGCCTGTTTTTAAATAGCCAGCTCAGTTTGTGACATGACGTTGTATTTTCTATTAAGGGACTTTTCAAATAAAATAGCGTTTTGTCTCCCACCCCAGTAATACTCCTCAGAAAGGAGGAATTCTATCTTTAAAACCCTTTTTTATCCTATGTATTTTCCATTAATAACTATTGTAATTCTTGCAAAGCTTATTCATCATGGTTTTTACACACGTGTCCAATGACCATAACGTCGAGGACTAAAACTGCGGATTAAGATGGTATCGCGCGGAATTTGACGCGCCCAACCACTGCGTACACCATAGCGCGATCATCAGTTAACGGCCTAATGCGATGTAATGCGTTCTTTGTTACTGCTGCCGTATTATTTGCACCACTTACCATGCTCATGTACTATATGTAATGTATGTAGGTACGTGTTCTTATTTCATTTAATCTCTTTCAATGCAATTGAACTCCATTGCCGAGAAATAGCCTAGTTATGACGACTTAACCGTTTACGATTGGTGGTTAGAATCTGTCAGGTAGTGGCGTAGCGATCTCAAGTTGGGCCCTATATTAAAACTTGTTGGAGTGGCTCTTTATGACATACTTTTGGGGCCCTTGTAGCTCGGGGGCCAGTAGCATTGATACGGCAGTAACTACGTGGCTGCTACATACATATATAGACATAACGACGGGCTTGTAAGTTATTTACAAAAAAAAAAAACTTTAAAGGACTCAAAATAATTGATGAACTCTTACTGTGGACCAATGGGTATTTGATATCACTTCCGATCACTTTAGCTACTGATCGCGATCAAACTTCTCCGGCTACTTTTCCACCCTCTCTGTAAAATAAATCGCATTTATAACGTTTCAACCTCGCTAACATGTTAAAACAGAACTAATGGACATTCGCTCCAGTCTCAGGCCGCAGGAGACGAATAATACAAGTAAAATGGTCCCATCTCCACGCTTCATTAATTTTATTGCCCCGAGGCGCTCCCGGCTCAAGTCGGAACGCCGCGCGCCGCCGCGCCGCGCCGCTAGCGAAAACACGCCATTCTATGTTGCCAGTGACTTAAATTAAATAAACACAAACCATTATGCGTATATCGAAATGCACTCACTTCTCTTTTGTCTATGCGACAACTGTCAACATTTTGGCGCGAAAACTTTTATGATGTAGATCTTTGGACGATAACAATGAGCTCCTACACTAATGGAGATATTAGCGCAATACCGTGGCGGAATAATTCAGACATGGTTTTTTGTGTGAGCGCGACACAATAGGATTATTCTCCATTGATCATTGCTTATTATAAGTAGTAGTAGAGGGTGCGTAACATGAAAACTAAATTTGGTTTATCGTCTATTATGGTAAGTAGGTGTTAATGTGGAGAGAAATTTATGATCCGGTCGTGACTTCTATTGTTTATATTATAAACGTAATACATCGTTTGATTATATACATTATGTTTAACTATAAAACAAAATACACAACTACTTAATTATTTCTGTTTGAGCGAATCAAAACCCTAACTACGATGATTTTCAATTTAAGTACCTAAAGGTAAAGACAGGTCAGCCTGAAGAAGAAGCTAGCAATTATAGTATTATACTTATTCTTTGGTTCCTATGTAGGTATTATGAAGTTGGTCCGGATGTGACCCAAATTTCTGAAAGGGTGTTTAGCATCAACAGAAATATCTTAAATAACAACAAAGAAGTTAACAAACAAAAGGTAATGAGGGATAAGAGGGAGTTATCTGGCCGTAAACTGAGAGGTCGTGAGGCGGAGCTCCGCCGAGGCACTCACAAAGGCCTCAACTACTAATGTTTACTCAACTCCGTTGCGACAAAGGGCCGGAACTATTGTTTGTTGGAAAAGCTTTATTTTCTACCCTCGACGCTTGCCGCGACAATAGGTTACCCAACTTAAAAATATATTATCTCAGTCGACGTTAGAAAAGTATGAACATGCTTTTATTTAAGTATCTATTAGAAAACGTAAGTACCTACCTATTTTTATAGCGTTGCGGACGGATATTCAGTATCTTCCTCATTTCATAACTAGTATAAAATGGTGTATATAATTAATCATTTTTTTTAACAAAATCACACCAATTATTATCAAATTATGAATATTAATTATATTATATATAAATTCTGGTCCGATTTGAAGATTATTTCAGCGTTAGATAGCCCATTTATTATAGAGGAAGGCTATAAGGTATTTTTCGTTATGAAGTTACGGGTGTTACGCAAGTGAAACCGCGCTTGGAAGCTAGTTTTGTTTATATAGATTAGTCTGTTTGGCACTAATCAAAATGGTCGGTGTTATAATTTATTATCTTAGCGCCTATAAGCAAGTAAATACATTAATAAGATTTTAGAAATTCGTGAAAGTCCCGTGTAGGTACGTATCCTCCTTAATGCCAAATCCGTCCAAAACGGGGGCGCTGGAGAGTTGAAAATTATCCTTTTCACGAACGACCTTAAGCATAATAGAGAAAGCACTTAAGCCATTTTCTCCGCCTTTGAGTGGCGTAAGCGCGACCGTTTGCTGGGGATACATCTCGTGAGCTAGAAAATCAGCCATTACAGTCGAATAAAGCAAGTTTCATGTGTTCACTCATACGGGACCGGAGACGGGGGCGGGCTGTAGGGCAGCGTTTTAACCTAATGCGGCTATTGGGCGGCGCTAACAGCAATTAGGCTACATGCGGCCAAATGGATTGTGCATTACCAAAGACATGGATTGATTTATTGGCTAATAGAAGATCGTGAGCAGGATATTCGCTCACATATGTAGGTATGTTTATGAAGCTACCGCACCATTCGCACGTTACAATGCTATCGGCCAGCTGGGACGATACAGTCATTACAGACATGAATACCAGTCAATCGAATGAAGTATTAAATGCGATCAGTAGCGTGACCTGCACTCGATTGCTTGCCAATAAACTTTAAGCTACATGCCTGTAATATTAATAGGTTTTCAGAAACAATATTGAGTCAATTTTTCAATAACTAAAATAAAAAGTCAATTCCCGCAACTGGAAAACTCTGATGTCACGCGATTGAATAGCGTATTACCTTTTTGTGACCGTTAGACTTCTTTTATGCTGTCCGAATATGCCCATAAATTGGATTCACATGATCTTATATTAAATTCATGTCCCTTAGAATCACTGCTCTTTATATCGAAGTCATGTTTTTTGATATTCCTTCACGTAAAAGATCACATCTGTTAGTGGCCGGGCATCTAGGTACCAAGCTATGAATAATAAATGTGTCGAGCTGGCCGATTGGGGAAATTGAATTTTATAGTTCGTAACACATTCGAGGACAGATGTCACAAAATGGCTGCTCGCCGGCGGCTACGTGCCGCGTAATCGAAATGTCAAATAGAAATCAAAATTAGGTCGATTGTAGTGTTAATAATTAAATAATGACGAACTAGGTGGCGCATGGCGGTCGGCATTTGTGCGTATTAACGAGGGAGAACTTTTGTGTGTAAAGCGTAGGGAAGGTGCGAGCTTCATTTGATTAACAGAGTTACTTATGTTTGGATGGACAATTATCGGTCCATTACTTTGAGTACACAATGAGCGGCTTTCCATTAAATATTGAACGCTATGTAAATGTCACTTGCGTGCTTGCTATATCTCATTTAGTAGGTGTACTTATATGTATGCTTGTTTACTATCACACCTAAGAGATTAGGATCATGATAATTGGCGGGAAATTATTTTGATTTTTAATTATCGATAAGTACCTACCTACTTATATCTATGTTTTTTGGAGTGTGCAATACGGCACAAGTGTGATCTGTGCATATATCTTGAGCATACAAACACGCGTGGGATTGGTTTATTGATATGTTCGTAAAATATAAGCATTAGGTAATAACTTATTCACCACAGAGAGGGTTGTTAACAACGGTATAACTCGTACGACGAGTAATTCGTCAATACAAGTTCCACCGTGTATTAGGGAACGAGCAGCATTGTCAAAATATGTAATAGATATACGATATAGTACTGCGATCACCTTTTATCTGCGTGATGGTGACGTAAAAATTACCCTCAAGGCTTGGGTAGAGCTGTGGACAGTACTTTCGATGCCCGCGAACTGTGAAGTAGAGCGACAGTTGTACGAAATTCTCCAAAAAATCTAAAGTGATCGGCGACCGTCATGACCCGACTTCCAAGTCTTATAGCGGGTGCCTTTTGCTCAGGTTGCTTAGACCATAGTTTGTAGATTTTTCATCTCCATCAGGATGGCCAGCCACTCATTCAGTAAGTTTGAAGCTCCGAGTTATAATAGGCGACTAGATAAGCTTTCATTTAATATTAAGGTGTACATAGATAGGTGCTAGTTTTCCGCGCGCGGTTTCACGCGCGCATCTCACGTCCCCGTAGATACCTACTTCATCTTGAAATATAGCCAGTGTCAGGTTCTGGACCACGTAGCTTTGTAATGGTGTAACAATTGTACAAATCAGACTAGTAGTTAGTTCGTGATTTTAGTGCGTTCTAGCATACAAACGAATTCTTAAATTTTATGATATCAGTACAGATATATAGTACTTATATACTTATACATTTGTACCTGCCCTATAAGCTTCCTCACAATCTATATTGTTACACACTAATTGAAAGTAGAAATAAATCAGTACCTATCAGTAATAAAATAATTAAACTCCAACGGTATCGTATAACAATACCGAACTCAATTTGCTTTAGAGCTGATATATTGTCGTTAATTGGTTTCCCCTCAGTGCCTCGCTCCCCACGAGTTCGGAGTTAGATAAATTCGTGCTATCCGTTTACATCATTAAATTTTATTAGTGGCAACACAAAAGCAGGGCCATCCGTGCGTCTACAGAGAGAGGGACTTTTCCGCCGGCAATGGCGTCCCCGGCCAATTCGTATTTCCTTTTGGCGCGAATTAAGCAGGCTATTAAGTCGACTTAGATGCGTATGACGAATCATAAAGCCATACGGACAATAACATTCAGCGCTTTCAGATGAAGATTTGGTCCATTTAAGATATAATCAGCTCCTTTTTACGACTGATCAAGGAAACGTTTACCTTATTTCGCAATTTCCACACGTTTTTCTTTATTGCAACCTATTTCCTGAGGAAATGTTAAATTGATAGTAAAATTTGTTATCAATGCCGCCTTTTACCTTTTTTATGACATAAATATATTTATGTATTTTTATATACCTACGAAATCTGGCGTTAAAAGTTATTATACGAATCAATTGATTACTTCACGGAGTCAATTGAATTAGTCCGTAATTTCCAATAAGTACATGGCAATCATTACTCGATTAATGGATTTCAATCTTAACGCTGTCATACCTTAGTTACGTCAACTAATAGATAGATGGCGTGTGCAGCAGTTATTAGTGTTGCCAGAGTCATAATCTGTCATAAATGTCAAGCAAGCGAGGCGATGCGACGAGGCTATTATTTCGAAAATTATCGTCATTTCAATTCAGACTAAATAAGTGGAACTTCTATCATCTATTGTTAAGGAATGGGTCACGCAATCAAAATTCTTAGATAGAAAATTTTGAAACATTTATTGTGTACCTGCGAACAATTCATTGATATAAAGTGATATTTTGATTGAAAGGGTACCTTTCTGGCCAAAAATCCAAAAAAAAAACAACAAATAGAGATTAATAACAAACTTGGTATCGGTCTACACGTACGCACATAATAACATAATGCATATTTACAGCCATACCGCCCTTAAACTTTAGAGTCCCTATAATTATATAAACATGTATTTACTAGATTTTCTACACAACAATACTGTTATCCACCTATTCAAAATTTTTATCGGCGTATAGTCCATAAATTACCAATAAATCGGGTTTTCTCGAAACTTTGTAGGTATACCTATGTAATAAATAATGGCAGTTTTAGCCTAACGAATCTTTTTTGCTTTATTTTATTGCAATAATTGTCCTATGCCATTGGGAATTGTATCTTAAAATTTAATACTATGCAAAAAAACGTAAAAACGTTTTGCAAGATTTTAATAATAATTATTAAAATATTAATAATAATATAATAAAAGCAAAAATACTTAACTCTGTCTGCATGTTATATTTATACGCCGTGTTGGTACGTTTACCTATTAATCAAACAATCCCGATGATTTTGGAATAAATAGGAAAAGACTTTTTCGCACGTTAACAACTTGCAAAACATAGCTTGTAGGTAGATAATAATGCGCACTCTATTTCAATAATAAATTATTTATTGCTATAACTCTCTATATCACAACAACATATAAATAACAACACAAATGTTCTTAACTAATCTTCTGGACGTAAGATGGGTATGCCATCGAGTTTAGTAATCTGCGGCAGACGGTTAGAGGCTTGGTTGCGCCATGTCTCCATATCGGGTTGGTTCTCGCACAATGGGTTGCCGATGAATACCAAGTCTCTTAAAGACGAACATTCCTAATAAAAAATAACATGTGTTCATAAATATAATATACTAGCTTCCCACGCGCTGTTTTACCCGCTCATCCCCCGTTCCCGTGGGAACGTCATAATTAAATATAGCTTTTAGCCTACCTCGATAAATAGGCTATTTAACACTGAAAGATTTTTCAAATCGGACGTGTAGCTCCTGAGATTAGCGCGTTCAAGCAAACGAAACAAACAAACTCTTCATCTTTATATATAAGTAGGTACAGATAATGTAGCCAGGAAGGGACGCTGAATTTGTGGAACATTGGACTTACACGACTTATGTAACATATTGCAGAAAAATAGATTCTTTTAAATTTAGTACTATCAATTGTTTTCATAGGAGGAATACCTATAGGTCCTCCATATTCACGGGCCCCAGGGCTGCTGCCCCTCAAGCCTATAATGAAGATTCATCCCAGTGGGTTCATACGTAGCTATGCTAGCTTACTGCACGCGGTTTCACCCACGCATCCCCCGTTCCCGTGGGAACTTCATAATAAAATATAGCCTATAGCCTTCCTCGATAACTGAAAGAGATTTTCAAATCGGTTCAGTAGTTCCTATGATTAGCGGGTTCAAGTAAACAAACAAACTCTTCAGCTTTATATATTAGTATAATTCCCTAATAAAAATGCTCTTTGATTTTTTTTTCGTTTAGTAGTCCTCTAACTTAGCGCGTTTATGTTTGCAAACTTTATAGCTATTAGTAATGAGGTGCATGATCCAGAGAGTGCAATTGCATTCATTGATCATAATATTGTAATTGCTTATCAAACATAGCCCTGATAATGTCTACCTGATTAGGTACGTGATGAACTTAACATGTACGATAGGCGGTATAAGGTATGTCAACGTAATCGAAAGTTGCCGAAGCCAGGCATATCAATTTCATCAATTACATAGCTGGCCGACTCTATTGTTCTTATATATTCTGTTGTGATTTCTATACATAATATCGTAGCTTAATTACATAATATTCAAACCTGTAATCGATTGAATTCTACCCATTCTTTTACTTGGTTGTTGGACATGTACAAGACCTTCATTTTCTTTAGAGTGCCCACTCCTTTCAGCTTGTCAATAGGATTGTAGCTGATCCACAATTCTTCCAGGGACTCGGCTACAGTTTCCTAAACAAAAACGCATATTTAACTTTATAACATCACATTATTGTTAGAAGTTCAGAAAGAAAGAAATAAATACACTCCATTTATCATTCATGCAATTGATGAGCAAACAAGTAATATAACAAGGTAGGGTCGAGTGAAAGCTATTTTGTAAAATACGTAAACTGATTTGTAACAAGAGTATCCATCGTATTTTCCCTGAGACAATTGTCATAGGCAAAATCAGCTAAAGTTAAGTATACTAAACTATCTTGGCAACCTCCGTAGCGTAGCGGTATTTGGCTCGCCTTGAATCTCGGAGGTCGTGGGTTCGATCCCCACACCGGACAGAAAATCTTTGTGTAAATTCTAAGATTTCTTTCCGGGTCTGGTTGGTTGGGGGACTACCCTCCGTGCCTCGGAAAGCACGTTAAGCCGTTGGTCCCGATTGTTATAACATCATCTATAATAATCGTATGTCAAGGAACGGGCAGCAGCGTTTCCTTGTGTGGTACAACATAATACTGCGGTCACCAACCCGCCTGCCAAGCGTGGTGACTATGGCAAATACCCTACCTCTCGGGAGGAGGCCCATGTTCAGCAGTGGACGTTATACGGACTGATGATGATACTAAACTATCTTAATCGCCAGACAATGTGGCTAAGCTCGTCAATGAATAATTTACCAATGCAAAGAGAAATAACTTTAGAAATTTTCATCGCTAAGAAAAATGTTGGTAGGTCTGTTGTGAAACTCACTATACCCGCCAGGGACTTAATGTTATTGCGTCCAATTGATAATATTTTCAGGTTCCTCATACCAGCAATGCCGGCTATTTTGTCTATTGTATTTGAAGATAGACTAAGTTTTCTGAAATAAAGTTACTTGGCATTATCATGAAAAAATATTTGTACCTTTAACTGTTGTAATTTAATAATAATTAATATTTTAATAGTATTCATATATTTATATAATATATATTATTCTTGAATAAATAAATTGAAATTAAACCATTTTAGCCCATCCATAGGTTCTTTGCCATAGGAAAATACACATTTTCAGGTACGAAATTAATGCTCTGCTGCGCCGTATTTTTAATAACAAAACATATAAAATACTTAAATATGTGGATTAACTTCAAATGATAAGTCAAAAATAAATAACCAATACCGTTTTCGACAACATAAATATATGATTAGAAATACACAAGTAAGATCTTACTCGCAGTTGACCAGAGTTGATAGAGCGCCATCCATTTTCTCAATGGGTGGCCACTGGAATTGCAATTCTATGACTTTGCCTTCCGCAGCTACTTCTTCTTTATTTTTTTCCCAGCGACTTATGGCTTCTTTGCAGGTTGTCGGCTTTAGAACAGCCATTACTAGTAATCACTACAGCAGGTTATTTTTGAAAATAAAAAGAATAAGCTGAGAAAATATTTGTACAATATCAAATTATTCTTTCCGGATCTGGTCGGTTAGTGCACCTGCAATTAAGGCAGGAACTAAGCGGCTTTTAATATTTGATCTAATATTTATTTCAATCCAGTTCTTTTAGTGTTTAGCTTTTATGGAGGCTAATACGAATAAACAGTTGATTTCATAAAATTTCTGAAAAACTATTGGACAAATTTACGTTTGCTCGGATATCGTAGGTACGCCGTCACGGTGTTAACAAGCTAGTGTCATAATGATAATGTCATACTTACATTATGAATGGATCGAAAAAGGTCATATTTAAAAACTATTATTGGATGAGCCTATTGCTCAAGATCTATGAGTGCTCAAGTTGCCATGATCTATATCATGGCAACTTGAGCACTCAAGCGAGCTATGTTTGAACCTTCTTAGAAATATAAGTTTCACAATGAAGTAATTAAAATATGCTTGTTAAAAAGAATTAATGTTGCATACTAATATGGATAATATTAGTAGTACTACCTACCAGTACTACCATAAGTAAGCTGAAGTGGCAAAGGGCAGCGGAACGACTTAAAGCCGTTTAAGCAAACGAATGATGACCTGACGACTGCATCTTGAAAAACATAGGTACGACACTTACAACTGTAACCCTAGTCAGATGTGATATACCTACTCCTTAGATAGGCAAAATCATTTGTTTGAGAAAACTGCACGCCACGACTCATTAGCAGAAATCAAACACAAGTAAAGCCGCACAGGAAAATTATTGTATAATGGAGAAACCAAAACAAAATCTGTATTTATTTTAAAGGAAGGGTATTGTACAGGGCCGCTGGGCACAGGGGTCGCTCCGGTCGGACGCGGGTAATCACGTCACGCCCTCACACCTCTCAGCCCTCGCACCGTTTTCCCTATGTGCCCTAAGCGTCGTACACTGAATTTCAAGTTTACAGATTTTCCGATCTGCTATCCTACTCTGACCTAGGGGTTATGCTCGTATTTGCAGTAAAACCCGTTTTGACCTTTCAATGACAACAAGTCTTAGATCTTACTCTATATTTATTGATACTACTACGACTTCTTCCGCGCAAAATAAGGATTTTACTAGGTATCTAATGATGAAAATCCCGTTTAAATCAGTACTTCAGTTTTGTTGATTATACGGATTAAACGGACAAATAAACAGACAAACAAAATAAAAAGTAGTACCTACTATAAAATTTGCTATCCAGCAAGGAAGTTCTGTCAAATCAGTCGAGCCATTACAGACATTAGTCGGAACAAACAGAGTCACAGACAGACAATGTTTTTATTTGAAAATCCTATATAGGTGAATGACCTACCAAGATTCATATTATGCATTTTACTAAAATAATAATTATACATCTTACTGTTAGCACACTTACGTATTGTATTATAGGTTTTAATAGAGTTTAAACTTAATTAATATAGGTAATACTTAACATTACATTTATGTTTGTTGTTTTGAGTGCATGGTTTATGGTTTTGACTTTTGAGATGTATTGCAAAGGTATGTAGATATGTATCACTGGTATGTATATCTAGTCTTAAATAATCTCGTTTTTATTATAGTGTTGGTGTTAATAGGTAACTTTAGTAAATAGATTTTTTGTTTTTGTAAAAGTCCACCCCTAAGTGGATAAAAAGGAGTGGCAAAGTTTGTATGGAGAAATCGAAATCTATGCGGACTAAGCCGCGGGCAACAGCTAGTAAATACGTAAATATAAAAATTCTCTTCGAGACGGTTGCTAGGTAGGTATTGATACTTTTTTCATGGCTCTTTGGAAAAAGATCATAAATAAATAACATTGCTACACACCGCCACGCCGTTAGTTATGCATGTTTTAATAACGTTATTTTAACAAAGTCAAAGTCAAAAATTCTTTATTCATATAGACACATTTAAAATATTTTAAATCATGTTCTTATGATGCGTCCCATACTTTTACTAACACACTGGACGTGGCAACTCTGAGAAGAACTGGCAAGAAACTCAGAGGAATCCTTTTTCTAAAATAAATTTTATTTTACATTGATTATTAAAGCAGTATTGTTTCAGAGCAACTCACTCCCAAGCAGTTTTGTCATTAACATAATCAGAAATTTTATAATAAGCCTTTTTACATCATTTATCTTTGACATATCGTTTAAACTTGTTTGTTAAAAGATCTCTTACATTATTAGTAGTTTGTTGTAGAAGCGTATATACATTGCCACATATAAGAATTACTAATTTTGTGGAGATGTGTAAAACGAGACTATGCTTAGATCTAGTATTAACATTATGAGTGTCGCTTTTTTTCTTAAAACATATCTATATTCTTATGAACATATAAAAGTACCTAACTTAAAACATCACGACAACAGTATAACGACAACAGTACCAAACTTAAAACATCACCCTACAATCTCACTTAAGTATGTAAACACTCTCTTTATGCCACATTCATAATCTATGACACAGAGGCCACTTATGATGGGTTTTCAAATTACAAATATTTGTTTCACCCCACGGAAATACAAAGGGATATTTTGCCGCCACGCGTCGCCACGTGGTCCAAACGAATTTCGCTCTAGCGTCAGAGCCATGGCGCGTGCCATTAAGTACTCATAGCTTACAAAATTGTTCACACATCATCACACAAACAGGGGCTTATGATTATTGGGAAAATAAATGGATTAGCGATACTTAAGTTCTACACACATATTTTGAAACAATTAGGTACCTACCTATTAGGCACTAATAGCTGGCTAATGGAGTACAGTTAATGAGTAGGTACTTTTTTCGAGAGGGTTGATTATGTAATAAAACCTTCAACAAAGGACAATAATTTCGATTTTGATTAATCGGCTATTATTCTACCTTCGTTTGGAGCCCAAGCTGAAAAAACCTTTAAGATATTTTTATTCAAAATAAAAGTTCCACCATACATGACAATATATTAAAAAAAGAAAGGCTTAAATATAGAAAGTTCATTCTCATCATCATCTCTGGGAATTAATCTAGAGATTACCTTGCAATTTATTTTGTTGTTAGCTACGAACTGGTTTTCAGCTCTTTGACTCATATTAGTTGAAGTCATGTCACAGAGAACAGAAAACACAGGAAACCTTGTACTCTCTGTTCCGTGGGCTATCTTATGAGTGTCGGTGGCTTTTTTTTAGATACTGTTATCATTTTTTAACAATAAAAGCCTTTGTCTGTTCTCTTAGAAAATAGCTATCTACCAGTGGAAGTCCCGACAAAACGACTTCGAAGACAAAGCATATAGACAAACAGAAAAATAAAAAGTCTAAATATACTTACAATTTTTACAAACTAGTATTTTGATACTACAAACAGACGGAAAGTGAAAATTTAATTTCCGAACGGAATGGATCGCTATTATCGTTTGACGTTTCTGGACTTTATACAAATGTCAGATAACCACAACAAACGTGCGCACATAACCTCAATTCAGTAATGCTTTGAAAACACTGAACTTATTATTTCGATAAAAATGGATGACTTACAATTAAATATATCGGTATCCAAGAAGGTTAGTTTACTTATATTTATATTAAAATGTGTTTTATTTATATTCAACTTTGCCATTCTTCATAATAATTATTTGTTTTTCGTAGGACAAGAAAAAACTTAGTGCACCTTCACAAGATGCATCAGGTTACAAGTTTGTTTCGAATTCAAAGTTCTCGGGTAAAACTATAGCACGAAAAAGGCCCCAAAACTTAGCGCAGGTGAATAAAGCTATAATAAAAAATGCGGAAGGACCACCAAAAAAGTTGCCTAAAGCACCTATTGAAGATAAAAGTGATGACTTTGCTTCAAAGTTGAGGGATTTAAGTGAAAATAAAGGTAAGTATCATGGAAAGAACTACCAAGAACTCAGTGACGATATACATTTGAAGCAGAATAAGGCAAGAACTGGAGGATGGATATCTTCTTTATTTAAAAACAATCCAGGTGTTCCTCGCATTGGTCAGAGAGCAGTGAAACCTATTGTAGAGAAAGTGTTTGCCGGCCAAACATTTTCTGACCTAAATATACACCCCCACAGTGTTGCCAACTTGCAACAAAATATGGGATTGAAAGAACTCATGACAGTCCAACAGAATGCTGTACCAGTTATATTGCAAGGAAGAGATATTCTGATTAGGCAAGTACCTTTTAGCAATAAGTAGTATAGTTAAATAATGTAGGTCACTAACTTAAATAAGGAAGAGATATTCTGATTAGGCAAGTACTTTTTAGCAATAAGTAGTATTATTACTTAACTTAAAAATGATGTGCTTTAATATTTACTAATATATAATATAATAATATAGCATTTTATTCTGAATTACATTGAGTCATTAACTCTTATTTCAGTTTTACATTGATTATATATCTCTCATTTTGTTGTGCCTTTTGGTATAGGCCTTTGCCAACTCTGTCAGCTGCAACCCTTATCCAATATTTATTTATTTATTTATTTATTTATTTATTAAAAATCTCCCATATGTCAAGCAAATGTCATCTTTCCATCTTATTATTGTGCGACATGCTTGGTTTGAACTCCTTATACTATTTTATAGTCAATAATAAATTTTCTATGTTATTTTACTGAACAAATGAGGTAATACCAACTGAATTTGTATTTATTTAATTTTTAATTGTTGTATAGGTCACAGACTGGTTCAGGAAAAACATTGGCATATGCATTGCCCATAATTGAAGGTCTGCAAGCAATACGGCCCAAAATACATCGTAATGATGGTATCCGAGTCATTGTTGTTATACCTACCAGAGAGTTAGCTGTACAGACATATGAACTGTTTGTGAAACTAGTGAAGGTTTGTTACTTATTATTATTATTATATTAACTTTATTAGCATCACTACATAGTATAAAACAAAGTCACTTTGCGCTGTCTGTCTGTACCTATGTATGCCACAAAAAACTGCATCAAAAGCCGTTGCTTAGTTTTAAATACCTAAATATTTAAAACTAAGCAACTTCGGATTCGCTTTTTTTTTAAGATATAGAGTATTGTGATAGTCTATATTTATAATAATTTAAGATTTATATTCTATTTTTAATTTGATGAATGGTAAATGGTAAAGCTGGTGTATATGGATTTTTTTAATATAATACTATATTAATGGCAATAATATATGTGTTATATTGCTAATTATAAAGATTCACAGTGCAACAAACAGTATCTCATTTTGTAATATTTTTTTTATAATCTGTTTAATTATAATTTTATTTTAAATGAACATCTTTTATTATAGCCTTTCACGTGGATTGTACCTGGATTATTAAGTGGAGGTCAAAAAAGGAAAGCTGAAAAAGCTAGGCTTCGTAAAGGGCTCAGCATTTTAGTTGGAACACCAGGCAGGATCAATGATCATTTAAGGCACACACAAAGTTTGAATTTTGCAAAAACTGGGTAGGTATCTTTAGTTTCCTTTAAGAATTATCATTTAATTTTATGTTTGGTGGCAATGCTGTCTTAGAATATGAAAGTCACTTAGTAGCAATATCTTCATGAAAATAGTAATGAACTATTGATGCTGCCATCAAACTTTTTACAAATAAACTTTATTTTGTTAAAAAAATAGAATGTAGAAACTATTTCATATTTTTTTAAAGTTACATACATTTAGTTATATACACAATACATTGGTTTTGGTATTAGTAAATATATTAATAATAATATTTTGTTTCACTTTTTGTCTGTCTATTTTCATTTATATACTACTTTAAATTTAAAATTTCTGTGCGTCTGAGGAAAGTAAATAAAATTTTATTAGATTCGTGTTTTTGTAAATGTGAAAATACAAATAAAGAAAAACAAAAATGTTATTGACTATAACTATTTATGCAGGTGTTTAGTTTTGGATGAGGCTGATCGCTTATTGGACATGGGCTACGAAAAAGACGTAGCAGCAATTGTTAAGGCTATCGAAGATCATAAGAAGGCTGCCACTTATGACCCTATGGCACTAGTGAAACAATCTGCAAAGAAAACCTTCCCAACTGATGATGACAACCAAGAGACTGAAGATAACACAGATGAAAAAATTGATGTGAAACATCACCTTACTGACGTTTTTCTTTCGAAAGAAAATCAAACCATACTTCTATCTGCAACTCTCACTAAGGTAATACACACTTCATCGATAATAGTATATATTATTTTTAATATACGTTAATGACTTACCTTACTACGTAAGGGATAAACATGAGATTGTATTGTTCGCGGATGACACTTCATTGACATTTAAAATTAATAGACAATTAAGTAATTATAACGAAGTCAACGATGCACTCTCTAAAGTAGTTCATTGGTTTAATATTAATAATCTGTGCTTAAATGATAAAAAAACTAAAGTTATCAAGTTTTCAACCCCGAATGTTAGACAGGTTTCCACCGATGTGCATATTAATGGAAATGGCTTAGACCCTGTGGATACCACTGTGTTCTTAGGTGTCACCATTGACTCTAAACTACAATGGGGACCACAAATTGAAAAGTTATCTGGAAAACTAAGTTCTGCAGCATATGCAGTAAAAACTATTAGACGGCTAACTGATGTTGATACGGCTAGAATAGTTTATTTCAGCTACTTTCATAGCATAATGTCATACGGCATTCTTCTTTGGGGTAGCTGCGCGGATATTAACAGCATTTTTATATTACAAAAGAGAGCCGTGAGGGCTATTTACAAACTGGGTCCCAGAGATAGCTTGAGAGAAAAATTTAAAGAGATAAATATTCTAACCGTAGCATCACAATATATTTATGAGAATTTGTTATATGTCCATAAAAATATTGACTCATTTTGTAAAAAAAGCGACACACATAGTATAAATACTAGATATAAGCATAATCTTGTGGTTCATGCTAGCCGTCTCCGCAAAATAAGTAATTCTTTTATGGGGCAATGTATACGGTTCTATAACAAACTTCCCAATAGTATAAGAGAATTGTCTATAAATAAATTTAAAATGACTATTAAAGCCAAATTGTGCAGCAGGGCTTATTATAAAATTTCCGATTATCTTTGTGACAAAAATGCTTGGGATTAAATCGCTCCAATCTCAATGTAAAATAAAGTATTTTGTTATTAGGTTAATAAAAAATTGTTATGTATTATTAGATTTTAAAAGAGGGTTCTACTGAGTTTTTTGGCAGTGTTTCTCAGTAGTCGCCACGTCACGCACTGCACGGTAGGAAAAAAATTATGATGATTCCAAACAAATGTAACCATTTTTACGGAATAAATGAATTTTGAATTTGAATTAGTGTTTAAACAACAGAAATATTATAAAACGTAATACAATATTTTTTATTTGATTATAGGCGGTAGAAAATTTAGCTGGTATTACTTTAAAAGCTCCAGTGTTTGTAGATACTTCTGAAGGAAAAGCCGTAATAGCAGATTCACTAAAACCAAAACAAACAACTGAGGATACCAAAATAATAACTGAAAAAGAAAAACCTAAAGTAAAATCAGCACCTGAAAAACCTAAACCAAGTTCTGTTGAAAGTGATGAAGAGGAAAAAACTGTAGCCAAATCAGAAACAAAACGAGGTAAATAGTAACATTTTCTTAAATTTACAATTAGGTACATATTCAAGGTAAATATTAATTGTAATCTTTTTTAGGTTTGAAAGCATTTTCTGGAATCAGTAACCCTGACTTATTTAAAACCAATGAAGCCAAAAAAGCCACAGTTACTGCAAACAACAGTAATACAAATGCAGAAGATAGTGACAGTGATTCGGATTACGAATATTACAAAGCAAACGCCCAGTGGGAAGCTACACACCCCAAAGAGGAAAAGAATGGAAGCAGTGAAGCGAGCGATGATGATGAAAATGAAGATGATGATGATACATCGATGAAAAAACCTGTCAATACGTTCGCGGAGGCTGTGAAATCAGCCATAGGTGAAGATGAATTAGTACTTCCATCAACTGTCAACCAAACATTCCTGATAGTACCAATGAAACTCAGACTAGTAACATTATGTTCCCTTATCGTAGAACACTGTGTACAGAACAAAAAGGGCGGTAAAATGATCGTGTTTATGGCTACTTTAGAAATGGTTGACTATCTCTCAGAATTGATAGAAAATGTGTTGACAGGGAAAGACTTTAAAGTTAAGAAGAAGAATAAAGATAAAAAAACTAAAGCAAAGAAAAGAAAATCAGGCGAGGGAGACGATGATGTAAGTAGATTTTACTTTTGATTTAAAGTTATTTAAAAACTTTTTTTTTCCTCTGATATTAGAAAAAAAATATTCTATCATTTAAACCAGAGGCTCCCAAACATTTTTCTCGTAGACCCCTTTCAAAACTTTACTAGTATTGGTGGATCCCCAGTTGCTATATTACAAACTTACAACGTGTGAACCCTATTTCTTTCACACTTTGGGAATCACTGATCTAAGCTATCGATGTTTGTTTAGGATGAAGAATCATCTTCATCAGACTCCGAAGATTTCCAAGTGGATTACGAGGAGCCCGCCGATGGAAGTCTCATTCCAGTTGACATAGAAATGTACAGTTTACACGGCTCCATGCCGCACGAGCAACGGATGGAGGTGTTCAAACAATTCCGAACGGCTAGAAGCGGCGTTCTGATTTGTACGGTAAGTTATAGATAGCTTGATATTAGCTTGACACACTCCCATGTGTCTATATCTATACGATATCTATGCAAATATATAAATCTGAAGTATTTGTGTTCCTGGGTTCGAATCCCGGTAAGTGCAAATATTTGTGTGATGAGCACGAATATTTGTTTCTGAGTCATGGATGTTTCCTATGTATTTAAGTATTTATCTATCTATATAAGTATGTATATTGTCGCCTGGTACCCATAGTACAAGCTTTGCTTAGTTTGGGGCTAGGATGATCTGTGTGACATTGTCCCTAGATATTATTATTATTATTATATATTATTTGTTTGTTTGTGTTTGAACGCGCTAATCTCAGGAACTACTGGAACGATTTGAAAAATGATTTCAGTTAACACTGAAATCATTTTTCAAATCGTAGCTCGATAGCCCATTTATCGAGGAAGGTTATAGGCTATATTTAATTATGAAGTTCCCACGGGAACGGAAGTCACGCGGGTGAAAACACACGCTGGAAGTTAGTAATAATATATAAAGCTGAAGAGTTTGCTGGTTTGTTTACTTGAACGCGCTAATCTCAGAAACTACTGGACCGATTTGAAAAAACTTACAATGTTAGATAGTCCATTTAGCAATGGAGGCTATATTTATGACGATTCCAAATAAATGTAACCATTTCTACGGAATAAATGAATTTTGAATTTGAATATATTTTATTATGAAGTTTCCACGGGAATGGGAGCTACGCAGGTGAAAGCGCGAGCGGGAAGCTAGTTTCTATATAAGGTGCTTCCAAAATACATATACATATGCCATCCTGTTTACAGTGCATAATATCATGTGTAGTAATTATGTTGGTGAAGAAATTTCTGTAAAATGTTAGTACCTATATGAAATACAATGCATTTTATTCATTCTAAATATCGTATTTCGTAGTAACATTTACTGCTTATGAAACAGTCGATATTTAAATAGAAATAAAGTAAGTTTTATTTTGCAAAATGACTGGCTTCTATTCCCGAACGAAGTACAAGTTTGTTTTAAAATCTAGTCTTAATCTAATCTATGCACTTTTTTTTTCTCTAAAATCGAGGACATGGTTCCTAATAACAGCTCTTTGTACCTATGTCTTTTATTTACAAATTTGCCCATACTCAACGATCTTCGTTGATAGTGCAATGCCGCGTAAGTGACAAAAGCTGATAAGGTTGAAGATCACGTAACAAATTTATGTGATTAAAGCATAAAAAAATATTTAATGATGAATGAAATTACACCTTAGCAACTGTCACCTTTATAGCGCTATCACCGACGATATTCTAAAAATCTTTAAAATGTTGTATCATATAATCTTTTCACATTTATAATCCCATTTAACATGCTACCCGTCTCCACAAAATTAGCAATTTTTTTTGGGGCATTGTTTACGCTTTTACTACAAACTTCCTAATAATGTAAGAGATCTTTCTACAAACAAGTTTAAACAATATTTCAAAGATAAATTATGGTAAAAAACCTTATTATAAATTTTCTGATTATGTCAATGACAAAACTGATTGGGAGTGAGTTGCTCTTCTAAAACAATACTGTTTTTTTAATATTTGTATCAAAACATTAATTTAAAAAAACCGGCTAAGTGCGAGTCGTTCTCGCGCACGAAGGGTTCCGTACCAGTTTCAAGTGCCTATCTATTTTTGATATAAAGTAAAGCGTTTTTTTATGAAATTAAATGTTTTATTTTATTTTTATATTTGAATTGATTGAATGAAAGGTAAATTGCGGTTTACGATTTATGACATATTAAAAAAAAACTACTTGCAAGATCTCATTCAAACCAATTTTCGACAAGAAGTTTGCATGGTAATGTACATCATATATTTTCTTTAGTTTTATCATTCTCTTATTTAAAAAGTTACAGGGACACACATTTTACCACTTTGGAAGTGTATTTCGTGCAAACTATTCAGTGTAGAGTTTGATGAAAAAAAAAATGAGTTTCAGTTCTAAGTATGGGGAACCCCCAATTTTTTTTTTTAATTTCATTTTTTTTTTAATCTTATGCACTTCACATTATTATACAATTATTAAGTTATTCATCTACTTACCTAGTTTCATCAGTATAGTTCTTATAATTTCGGAAAAAAGTGGCTGTGAAACGGACGTATAGACAGACAGACATGACGAACCCATAAGAGTTCCGTTTTTTGCCATTTTGCTACGGAACCCTAAATAGGATTCATCTGAGTTTCTTGCCACTTCATCTCAGAGACATGATTTAAAATATTTTAAACGTGCCTATATAAATAAAGAATATTTTGATTAATTGATTGATTTGATAATATTAGTATGGATAAGGTTTTTTTTCTTGGACGGAATTGTACCTCATGAATAATAGTCTATGTATGTGTTGTTCATGAGGCTTTTGCTACTTTGTAAGAGGGACAGTTGCACAGAGGGCGCCTTCTTAAGGTTGCTTAGTTTTTAGTTTTCTAAAGAGAGCGCCCAGTGGGACTTGGGCTTCGGCTCAGGGCGGTCGCTGGCGGGGGAATGTAGGAATTATGACTTTAGATTTTTAAGAGAAGTTTTTTGCAACTGTCGCTCTATTTTACAGTTAGCGTGCCTATAGGACATCGGATCTACGAAGGCATCAGAAGGATCTTTGCGAACTACGCAGAAAGATACAATGCAATTAACTAATACACTACTAAAGTCCATCCTTTTATTAAAAGCGATGATCTAAAAATACATTTTTAATCGTGTTTACGCGTTACTTCATACGATTTCAATTTATTATCTTCAAAAACGTGCTACCAGATTAATGATCACATTTTGGGTTGGCCGACATCCATGTCGGGTTCTTTGTTGGACGCATTGTGCCGGTGGCTATTAGCCGACCATTCATCTAGCTTCGCTACCATACCGCGTCGTCACAATAACTCGATTAAGTACAATTATATGTGTTTATAACATCTATCGCTGCCGACTTCTACCTTATTGTTGGGCTAGATTTCTAATTAACTTTATTGTATAAGGTAATTATTGTTTTTCATTTACACGTTCATAAAAAGTAGAAAGCTTACATTTTATATGTAGCTAGCTTCTCGTGCGCGGTTTCACCCGCGTAACTCCCGTTCCCGTAGGAAATTCATAATTGTTAGCCTAGGTATAGCTTTCGTAGATCAATGGGCTATGTTACACAAATATTATTTCAAATCGGACCGGTAGTTACGGAAATTTGCGCGTTCAAGCAAACGAACAAATTCTTTAGATTTATATATTAGTATAGACTAGGCTGCGCCTGCGACTTCGTTCGCAAAAAATAAAGGTTTAATGACGGTTCCGTCACTATCAGTACTACCGTTTCAACATTAGGTGGAATACTCGGATAAATAAACAGACAGACAAAATAAAAAGTAGCTTATATTATACCTTATAAAATTAGCTCTACCAGTCCCGTCATAATCGTTCCTGCCGTAACTAAGATTATAACAAACAGACAAATAGACAGTCACCATTTCTTACATTGTGTTTTTGTTATAGTACTCTATATAAATTAATATGCATTTAGTAAAAACCTGATATATTTTTAATTACAAACAGGCATTTCTATTTATTTTCTTAGACGACTTGAGTTTTTGTTTTGAGTTTTATATTTAATGATTTAGAGTTTTTGCTTCGCTATTAATCTTTACCCTTTCAAGTTTTTACTTTGATGTCTAATCTGAAAAAGCACGTATTTACTGCTTTTATACTGTAACTAGAACTAAATTTATTCGTATTACCTCAACGGACCATCTAATTAGTAATCGATTAGCTACTTGTGAGGTTTTATAGAAGATTTCCGAGTACCTCTTACGTAGTGGCAATACCGAGGCGCTTAATTTTCATATGTAATTTTTCCATGGTTGGTCGGCAACGTAAGTGAAGCGTAAAATAATGTTCAAATCGTATAATTAAGCATAACGCGTCCGTTGTAGTTGTATTTTAATTGCATTACCACTTTTAAACTGCAAAGTGATGTTCTAACATTGTAATTACTCTATCGATGTTTATCTATTGGATATTAGAATCGCAGGTTGTAATTGGTTGGTTAGAGGAACTTGCCTTTAGTGGTGTTCCATTATAGAAAATTAAGATTTTCTTCGCCGGGCGAGGTAGTATGCCCGACGGCCGGCGGCCGTTTGGGTGACGTGAGGTCATCCGCAGAGACTCTAGTAAGTCCCGGGGTAACTGTTCAGGGGGCCGAGTCTGCTATTTTTATAAGTATTGTGCCACCGTAATGCCATCATGATATCATTATGCCAAAAACGGTAATCTGTTAATCTCACTATGGTGTCGGCGCTGGAATGGCAGTCGGTGTTGCTACCGCAGAAAAAGGCCGTCAACAGAAGTAGCAGGGGAGATGGTTAGGGAGATTGTAATGTTTATTTAGACGATTTCAAAACTTATAAATGTATCATTTGTTATTATATTCAAATACGCTAATGTAATCGTGGCGTCATAGTGATACCATTATGACGTCATTTGGATTAGTAGATTACCAAATGGGAAAAAAACCGACCTTTGAACTGTCATTGACAGTTCATGGAAACGCCATTACGATAGTAGACTCGGGGCCCTGGCCTAGTGGCCTTTTCAGTGGCGGTCCATCGCCACTTGTGATAACAGGTGGAGTCTATTGTTTAGAAATTGTATGTGTTCGAATTGGCTTGCGAACTTGTATTTCGCTATACAAGTTAGTTGGGGTGCTGGGTGTTAGATGCCGCTACTTGTTTTTTTGTAGTTTGTGCGGCTACTGTAGATGTAGCTTCAGATTATTCGAAATGCAAACGGTATGTCGTGTTTGAAACAGTTATTAAAATAATGTGCACCCCAAATAATCAAAAATATTTCTTATAATTTAAAAACTAATAGCTCTATTAATTTCTGAACTCGTCAGATTAAATCATGAGTTACCAAGTTTTCACAACTTACTATAAAATATTATTTTATAGCGTAACTGCCATAAAAACCTTTTAAACCAGTTACCCCATTCCGCTCCGCGAAAATTATATAAGTTGTCGCCAATATTTTATTGACAGTAGGTACCTGTACGTGTCGGTATTCCATAGTACCTAAAACACCATAGGATGTTATGTCGTGAGATGGAGGAACGGAACGGAAGAAATAGGATATCAAAGCATGGAGAAATATAAATCTACGCGGATTAAGTGGGAAAAAGTTTGTTTACGTACCTATTATAAATATAAAGATTTAAAAACGTAAACAGATTTAACTGATTAAAAAAATACTTATATTAAGCATATAGAATGTAACTTTATGAGTGGGTAATATAAGTTAGATTTTATATAAAGGTTTCCAACAAAAACAAAATCATTCCTCTTTATAATATTAGTATAGATATAATCATATATGGTTGGGTATCATTTCATTTTTGGCATGGAAAAGTAAATGTATTTTATTTAAATTAATTTCACCACTAAACATAATATTATCTACTGTTAAAAGAGATGACACATATTTTGCCAAAAGTGCCTTACACACCGTGATTTTTTGTCTTTGCTAATAATTGGCAGAACTTTAGGTAGAGGTACCTTTTACCATGATGATCTTAAAGGCTGGATGTTCTATCAAGGGTCACCAATTGTAGAGGAACGGTTGGTGTTCCTCCACAAAAAATGAAGATCGTCTTTGCCGGCCATTTGTTATTGTTTAGAATTTTTATATAGAATTTGTATATAGTTAGAATTTGTATATAGCCTATATCGACTTGCGAAATTCTGTATATAGGTTTTGTGACGTCATCTGACGTATTCCGTCTGTTGCTACAGGACGAGTTGCCATCACTATTACTATCGAAACGTGACATTTGAATTGGCATATGTATTTTACTGGGTTGTACGAATGGGCATAACGTGTAACTGTAATAACATTATTTTGCCAGGATGTGGCAGCAAGAGGCATAGATGTTCCGCGGGTGGACTTAGTACTTCAGTACTGTGCACCGGCTTCGGCTACAGATTATGTACACAGGTGAGTCCCACATGTTATATACTTACTTTATTTATTAGCCCGTTTACGTCCACTGCTGAACATGGACCTTCCTTTTAACAGGCCTTGTCAAGTAAGAGCAGTTTTCCTCCTCGTCTTCCTGACCCTTAGTTTGCAAAGAACCATCCGATCCCCTCGTAGACCCGAAGTCCGAGAGGCCCGCGAAATGTACAGCGACAGTTACACAAAACTCCCCTAAAATACTAAAAGTCATAATCCCTCAATCTCATCGCCAGCGACCGCCTCGAGCCGAGGTCCAAGTCCCACAGGGGGCGCCCTCTTGCGCTTGGTTGTTTAGTTTGTAGTTTTTAAACCATTTATTAAGCCTGGAGCTCTGCTCGCCTTTATGCCCGGTGAAGTAGCAAAAGCCTCGTGGTTACCTATGTATGTCGAGCCGTTGAGGGTCATTGCCATAATCACCATGCCTGGTATAGGCAGGTGGATTGGTTTTTTTTTTTTTTTTTACTACATTTAGGCTTACGTTTGACCATAATAAGGCCTAAGATGATACACGCTTGCCTAGAAAGTGTCTGTTCACTTTAGCCTTAAAGATGTCCAGATTATAGCGTTCCGGAAAAACTGACGCCGGCAGAGAATTCCACTCCTTAGCCGTCCGCATTATGAAAGAAGAAGCAAATCGCTTCGTGCGTATTGAAGGAATGTCTACAACAAAAGGGTGAAACCGCTCGCCACGCCTAATCGTCCGGTGATGGAAGGGTGAAGGGGGTATCAGGTTATGTAGAACCTCCGCACACTCCCCGAAATGCAACCGATAGAAAACTGATAGGCAGGCCACTCGTCTACGGTGTTCTAGGCTCTGAAGACTTGCCTGGTGATGGTAAGTCGCCTCTCATGGCTTGACAGCGCTGTGACTCTTATGAGCAAAATAGCAATACAACGACGGTTTAACGATGGAGTTTAGATGTTAATTTGTTTTGAATTTTGCTCAGGGTGGGACGCACAGGGCGCGCGGCTCATGTGGGGGCTGCGGTCATGTTCCTACTACCCAGTGAAGTTGAGTTTATCAGACATTTGGAGCAGAAACGGATAAGGTAAGGAGAACTACATTACTCGGAGATTTAAATTAAAGTTAAAAGATAAATGAAGACTGTTATGTTGAAGTTAACGTTAAATCAGTTCTTATATTTTGAGTCCATCTTTCTTACAACTAATGTGATCGGAATTAGAATGTGTTCTTTGTCATACTATTTTTCAAGATGCGCTAGACGACTTTTACGCGATATTTCAACGGACTTTGAGCTGAATATGTTTTATTACACAAACAATGCTTGGTTAGTACTTCACCTAGTTTTAATAATTTTGCTAAAATGTGTAATCTTTTTAATTTTTAGTGTATATTATTAAATTAAGCTTACTAGTAGTGATACATGAGTGAATTGTAGGTTACGCCAGCAAGACGAGTCTAAAGCGTTGGAAGCGCTGCGTACGGTTGCGCCTGCTGCTGCGACTGCGCAACGCGCCGCGGTTGCGGTGCAGGCCAGACTTGAACGTACCGCGCACACTAACAGAGACTGGCTGCTGAGAGCCAGTAGAGGTTGGTATCATCTATAGCAATGTTCATTCGATGTGTGGGGATCACTAACCTAAAAATGTTTAACATGATAAATCAAAAATCTTTAAAATATGACAAAAAGTAGTCTTTCCAGGTGTAACAACGTAGGTAGATAGAGAAAGACTCGTAGGAAGCTAGGATAGGGTCCGGTCGACCTTGCAAAGCGAGGCTCGCGACGCGTTCTATGCTTCAGACCCGATTCCAGCCCGCACTGTTGATTTTAATTCTTTAAAATACATGGCATTATGATAGTTATATCATATTAGGTATTATGACGTAACAATATTGGTAATTTTAATTAATAATATAATCGTTGAAATGTATACTTAGTTATTAATAAGAACGATCGATTCGTTAACATCTATACTAATATTATAAAGAGGAAAGATTTGATTGTTTGTTTGTATTGAATAGGCTCCGAAACTACGGGATAAATTTGCAAATTTTTTTCATCGTTAGAAAGCTACACTATCCCCGGATGACATAGGCTATATTTAATTATGAAGTTCCCACGGTAACGGAAGCGGGAAGCTAGTTATCAATAATCGTTTCACTTTCCATGGTTCCCAATCTTTAACACATACCATTTTATAAATGAATACTGTACGATAACTTCTAAATCTTATATTCAGTAAAAGAGTATATCGCTGCAATGCAATATTTTTCGGGAAGCTTCATTCAGGTCCACCTCCTGTAGCTTCCAGGGACCACCGGTTGGGAACCACAGCTACAGTTAATTGTCTTAATATTAGGTCATGTGTAGTTGTAAGTAATTAAAGATTTTGTATAAGTGTCTTTGACTTTTTGCTAACGGAATCACCGTTAGCAAAAAGTCAAAGACACTTATACAAAATCTTTAATTATCTGTACTAATACTATAAGGCTGAAGAGTTTATACGTTTGTTTTATTAAACACGTTAATCTCAGGAACTACTGATTCGAATTAAAAATGGTTTCAGTGTTTGATAGCCCATTTATTGTGGAAGGCTATAGAACGGGAGCTACGCGGTTGAAACGCGCGCGGAAAGCTAGTTACCTATACTAATGATATCGTATCCGCGTATCGCCCGTTCCCGTAAGAACTTTATTATTAAATATAGCCTATGTCCTGCATAGCGCAGCTTTCTAATGTTGATATATTGTTCAAAACGGACCAGAAGTTGCTTAGATTAGCGCGTTCAAGCAAACAAAGAAACAACCTCTTCAGCTTTCATCATCATTTTCATCATTATCAGCCCGTATAACGTCCACTGCTGAACATAGGCCTCCTCTCGAGGGAGGGTATTTGCCAAAGTCACCACGCATGGCAGGCGGGTTGGTGACCGCAGTATAATGTTGTACCACACAAGGAAACGCTGCTGCCCGTTCCTTGATTATAACAATCGGGACCAACGGCTTAACGTGCTTTCCGAGGCACGGAGGGTAGTCCCTCAACCAACCAATAAAAGAAATCTTAAAATCTACATAAAGATTTTCTTCGGCGTGGGAATCGAACCCTCGACCTCCGAGATTTAAAGCAAGCCAAATACCGCTACGCTACGGAGGTTGTCTTCAGCTTTATAATATTAAAATTAATGCTTACTATTCGATTCAATAGGTACAAGATAGGTAGAATCAAGTCTGCTTGATATTAACAAAAAAACTTATTTCCCCACAAGCTTACACATCATGGGTTCGCTTCTACTCCGGGTATCCTCGGGACGTACGCGAATATCTCGACTCGAAGCAACTTCACCTGGGCCATGCCGCGAAATCTTTCGCGCTAAGAGACGCGCCAGCAACGCTAGCTCGACGCGTCAAGTCCAACCCCAGCAATAAGAAGGACAGGCCGAGCAATAGGCTCACTATTCATGAAGATGAAGAGAAAAAACGACCAGGGTAAGATACATTTCGCTGCTTTACAGGTGTGCAAAGTTGTTACTTTTCCGTCACCGTGACCGTCGTTAAAGTGACTCGAAAATAACCGTTAAAAATAATCGTGACTTTGTCACGTCGGTCACTCTCATCACAAATACATCCTTCCGAGGTTATAAGTTCCTCTCATTTAGTTAGTTATATCGTCACAGTTGTCACTTCGATCACGATTGGGTAGGTACATGATTCAATTAGAGGTTGTCATTCCGCAATGGTTTGCACTTTTCTATTGTCCATAAAGTCTAAATACAAAATACAAGAGGGAGAGAGACTTGCCGCGCAATTGCTGTGACACGGAACGACACACGTTACTTTGGAACGTCGTTCCTTCTTGAAAGATCACTCGGATCACAGTGATTTTTTCACTGTGACGTTATTTATCACCCAACTCTACGCTGCTTTAATGAGATAGTGACTTAAAACCAAATGTGTAACTTTACAATAATTAATTATACTTAGTCACATGATATTACAGATAAATTTGTGTTGAATCATAACCTTATTTTGTGTCACTATTACATTAAAGATGCGATTGTTAATAGGAAAATTATTTTGAATTCTCTTTTTATTTGTCTAATAGTTATATCATCATTAGCCTGTATAATTCTACTGCTGAAGATGGACCTCTCCAAAGGGGGTAATTACCATATTCACCTTGCTCAGTGGGCGAGTTGGTGACTGCAGTTATAATTATGTTGTATACGATTGTTATGAATGATATTATAAGAATCGGGACCAACAGGGGACTAAAGGGAGGCACGGAGGGTAGTCCCTCAACCAACCAGACCCGTAAATAAATCTAAGATTTCTTTTCCGGCGTGGGGATCGAGCCCACGACCTCCGAGACTACAAGCGAGACTTATGCCGCGGAGTCGTGTGTATTGAATTAAGCTGTTTTAAGAGGCTGGCTGATAGAAATTTAACATTAATAAGAAAAAAAACAGATGTAAGGGATTATAAATTTAAGGTCGCGATGCTCTAGTCATATTCTAAATGGATTTTAGCACTGTAGCTTTCGTTTTAAACCAGTGTCATAGAAACTTTATAGAAGTATATGCAATTGTGTTTTTGTTTGTTTAGGTTCGCAAAAGCTAAGTTCGGTTCAAGCGGAGGTTATATTGCGAAGAAACAAAGTTCCATGCACACAGCCAGCGAATTCGACAGTGGACTGCCCCCTATGGACCATTCGCAACCCAAGAAAAAGAAGAATAAATGACTTACAAATAATAGTCATGCGATTTAATATTAAAAGGATCTTTGTAAATAAAATTATGTACCGAACCGGTATTCTTGTAGTTTCATTCGAACACCGTAATTGATCAACATTTTTGTTTTATTTAGGGAGGCAACAAATGAGATGGAGCCAGTCCAAAATTCTAATCACAAGTCTAGAGCTAATGGAAGCGCTCGATGGCTACCGTTTTCATATTTCTGACTCACGAGTGACTCGAATGAAAAATGATTTTAAACCATTACCGTGCCCCGTCCGGCCTTTTGATATTTAAATTTTTTTCAAGCGGCCGTCATTATCGTGGGATGATTTGCGAATTTCGCCCCAACTCGCGGTTTTTGTCAGAGTCTGAACGAGTTTTTTGTCGCTCTCATTTACCATGTTTTTATTGCTGCATAATGACAAATTAAAAGAGTATTGTGTGCCTTTTTCATGCCGTATTCTGGGCTTTTCAAGGTTGAAGGGCTTTTTTTTATAGAGCGGCCGGAATGACTCTATTATAAAACATTTATCCTTAATGATGTAGTACCTAAAGCTTTGCGAAAGGAAATAATTTTATAGGTACCTACTGCCTGATTTCCGATTGATTTTCCACCCGAACTGCGTCTAATGTCTTGTTTGTTTATATTTTTATATCCAGTTTCAGTACCGGATAAAAAGTTTCTTTGCGATACTTGAACATTTGACAGTTATTTCTTTAACATAACGTGAAGTTTTTTGAACGACTAGTATCGCAACACAGTTTACCTGCCTAAAATTAACCTCTTTATCAATCGTTATTCGTTTAGATATGAAAATGTAACATATAGACAAACAGTTACTTTTGCATTTATATTTGAAAACCTTAAGTTGTGTAACAATCAAGTTTAAATTAAAACGTTTTGTGTGGAGGCTTGGTAGTGCGGTGCTAGTTCGCGCGTCATTAAACACAACATTTGCATGGCCGCCGGCGCCAAGCCTCGTGAAAATACCCTTTCATTAGCATCAGCTCTACTGAAAAATTGTTCTACCAGCTTCGGGCTATGGCTACCACTATGCGAATTCATTGAATTAAATATTTGAATAGGTACTATAAAACAGGTGTACCTACATGTCTGCTTGTATTCTAGCTATCTACTGTAATTTAGGGAATAGGCTAGTTGACACTTTTTAAATTATTTTTATAAGGTTAAGAATGGTTTTACGAGAGCAAAAAAAAAAAAATTGCATTTATTTGAGATCTAGAAAGCACTTTAATAAATATTTTAAAATTGGCTTGACATTTAGAGTTGAAAACCATGTTGGTCTATATACATTATCTGTTCGAGATCGATGACGTCATGACTCAGAAAGTGTAATAGTAAAGGATCGCTCATGTTTTTTAACGGGACGTATGACGTCACAAAATAGCTGATAGCTAAGTTAGACAAAATAAATAATTTTCATACTGAATTTATACAAACATATTCAAGTTTTTTGAACAGAAATGATTATATTTAGGTTCCATAATATGACAAATAATTTTAGAAATAAACATTGTAACATAATTTCACATGTGTCAACTCGCCTATTACCTATAATTTATATTTCATGGAAAAGCAACTTTTGTCACCTTATTTACTTAAGTAAAGTCAAGGAAATCTTAGATTTCAAGAAAGACAGTAAACACGGTTCAAAATAATTACATAGTGTTTTATTTTGCAAATTTAAATTATTTTTAGAAGTAATTTTAATAAATTTTAATAAAACATTTAATTATTTATGTGTTTACCTATAATACATGATAGGTGAGGTAGGTCTTGCTGTTAGACTCCTAAGCGCTATTATCAATCCAAAAATAATTATTGTTTACTAATTCGCTAATACAGAACGCTTTCATGATTGATGTGCGAAGAAATGTTTCAGATTAAATAGATTTATGCCGACATAGTGGCTGCTTTTACGGCAAAGAATTCTATTGTGTGGCGAGGAGTCAATTCGGTAGTACAATATGTAATAGCCGCGTCGCCCGCGTAGTTCGAAGATGGCTGCCGCGGTTCTGTACTGCCTGTGTTTGTAAGACCTCTCGGAGGAAGATTTTTCGAAGTACATACACTAAGACTAGCTTTTGCCCGCGACTTGGAGGTGAATTCTTAGCGGTGTATAGGCTACGCTCTAATAATCATCAGTGCAAACTATTCAAAAAAGCTGTGTGGTGATAGTTCGATCAGTAACGGTTGTTTTATATATATCGAGATATTATATATATCGCGATATAAATTTTAAAAATAATCTTCGTAGGTATACGAAGACTATGTCTTAAATTTATATCGCGTAGATTCATATTAAGATACAAAAACTACATACATAATTTCAAATCTATAACGGTTACCTACTTGATCATCGCTTAAATAGGATTACCATCAACTACAACTGCAGTGTTTATTGGATATTTGACACAAATACTGCAAAAGTAGGCCTCTTAAAATTATGTTTTTAAACTTTTTCAGCAATTTCTATAGTTAAATTTATTTTCATATTTATAGGTCGTGCAAGAGTCATTAGCGAATGTCCCTGGCGTGGTATTGTGTGCAAAAATCTTTTCGCGGAATTTAGCAAGTGAGTATTATTACCTACTTTGTTCTCCGGATGGCACACGGATGTAGATAGATAGTGAAAGACTCGTAGAATGCTAGCAAAAGGTTGATTGTCCTCGTGAGGAGAGCCTCAACGCGATCATCAACGCTACCTCAACGAGATCATTTAGATTAGGTCTAAAGCTGAGAACGCGTCACGAATCTCTGTTTTCAGCTTTAGACCTGTCTCAGCCCGCGCTGGTTGACCTTCTTAACATTTCTTAAACCAATTCGATTAATCGAATTAATAACGTAATGACGATTTGTATAAATTGGTTTACAGTTAATTCATGCAATATAAATAAAACTTAACGTATCTCCTAGTATATAGTAGCTACTTTATGTATATAGGTAGGTAATATCATAAATAATTATACCTAATAATGTTAAAATATGTTAATGCACTCCAAATGATGTAGGTACCTATAACAAGAGCAAATTATTCGTCTGTGTTACTTGTATAAACCACTTAATTTCATTAATTTGGCATTCCTGATAGCTTGATATAGCCGTAGCTAGTTGCTTCACGATCAGTACTGTCTAGTCTAATGGACGGCAGTTGGTCTATGTCGCCCGGCGGAGAGTCAAACGCGCCGCGTCACGACTCACCGAATTATGAGCACAAAGCGCCGTTGATACCGAATATTCCATATAAATATTGAGCTAATCGCCCTTTCAATGAAGCGGCCCGCTTTTTATTAATAATTGATCGCGGAGTGGCGAGTCATGCCAGTATTGTATAGATGAACGTATTTTTTGCCCGAGAACTCATTAATGCCTCGGAACATATGACGCGGGGGTCTTCACTTGTAGAACAAATTTTCGATGAGTTCAGGATATACAAATAATGTGGAACTAATGTTTGTTTGTGTTTGCTCAGGGATCAGTAAGCAACAGAAACGTAATTATGCTCAAATAAATACGTTAATAGTTACTACTTACTCTGTCAAAAAACATAATGAGGTAAAGTTTTGGTTCATGAAGGTTTCCACTATAAGGTTTTGTAAAATTATAGAAGAAAAGATAATCTGCAACATATCCTATTGCTTCATGTTGCTTCTGCCCTTACTAATAAGAGCAGTAGCGAGCAATAATTTGAGTCTATGTTTCATCCATTGCGTAGTCAAAATATCTAAAATCAACCCTTTGTGTTTGTGAAACACATTGACATTTTTAATGATCCCAACAAGCCTTTCTTCTCCTTCGAATATATAAAATATAGCCCCCCTGTGCGTCTCGCAGCTGGTCAAAATACTACCTACCTCCAACCTAGTGTGACGTTAGGACCTACATGATTTGCAATGTTACATAAGTTTACAAATTATTAATTTAAAATAGCAACTAGGAAATTAGTTTTTTTATATAAAAGAAAATATTTTTTATTAGGTCAACGTCTTATCAAATCCAATCCCTTTTACTTGTGAAGCACGATTTTGGATGCCAACTAAGATGTGACCAAATAGATTACTGGCACGGCTTACCGCGTCAAAAAAAAAACATTAAAAATTTACAAATTTCTTATTTAAAATATAAAAATAAATTAAAAATATGACATATTACAATGGACATAAAACAACGGCCATTGTTTACTTTAACGGCGGAATTCTACAAAAATTAAAATGATTTTATTTAGTCGAAAGCGTTTTAACAAGCTTAGTACATGTTAGATACATTCACATTGCCTAATCGGCCTGTGAATTCGTAAAACTCCCATTATTCGTTGTTTTCCAAATGTTAACCAAAGTGTCGTCACTTTCATTAATTATAATTATAATAAATGCTTAGTTCCGTTTATTCCATTTATTTAATTAAACATTCTCACACGTAAATACAATAACTTTTAATTTTAACTATTATGAGTGCACCGCTTACAGGCAGTTAGGTTAACAGTAAGAGCAGCGTGGGAAGTCGGTTAAAAAAGTGGGGTAGCCATGATTCGTGGTTATGGTGCAGGACACGAAACTAATATATAAAATGGATTTAGAAGACACATTTAGTTAGCACGTGAAATGATTAATTTTGTAGGATTATCAAAATAAGTACCAATGCGTAATAAAGCGTTTGGTCTATCACAATTATAACACCTTCAAGTTTTCTGATAAATATTCTCTTAATTGATTTCTTTGTGTGTGTTAACAATGAATTAGCAACAAAGAACTCGCCACTTTCTTTAAACGTAGCTGTCTGAAACATTTTCTTTTTTGCTTATCAATGTGTTACTTGTAACTCATTTTTTTAGCTTTTGATATAACAAGGAATTGACGGCTTACATTTACCCTCATTATTTATTAATGCAAAACCATAATTGCATGAATGTTTTTTTGTAGTCTGATGAGTACATGACAATGGCAAACAGTTTCATTGAATTCATGGCTTTTTTTAGTTCCCACTATATGACTTAGGAATCTTTTTTTCCTGTAGAGTGTAAGCATAACTATTTCGGATAAGTAAGAAATGTTTGGTTGACAAAAATGAAAATCTAGATAGTTAAACAATCTATATTTTTTTCTATCAAGTATGTTCTTCACTTCAACAGCCTGTTTAAGTTAACTTTTGAACAGGGGCCTCGTCTTCCAGATCTTGACGTGCTGCTCGATGAGGGATATTGCCATAATCTCCGCGCTGTGTTGGCGGGTTGTTGATCGCAGTAAGATTGCTGCCCCTCCATTAGGTACATTTCCCTAGTCACCTATTACAACACCCAGGAGATGAAATGTGGTGGTCTATTCTAAGTCGGAATCCACATATCATCTTCTATAATATGATGACGTTATTTTTGTGTTTACAACAATTTTGGTATTTTTTTTTTAAGTTCTCTTAATATTAATACTTACTACCCATTACCTTATAATTATTCACCCGATAATTACACGACAATCGTAAGTATACTTGTATGTAAGTGTAAAAATATGTATTAACCACTTATGCTTGTTTTGTTGCAAATTAAATAACTTATGTACTAAGTAGCGATTCTTAACATAGATTCAACAAAATGGCGTAAGTAAAATCATTTATGTTACGCCATAAAGATTATCATGCTACAATGTTCAGGCTATCCAGTCCGATAATAATACAGATACTAAATACGGCAACAGTGCAACTGTTACTAAGTAAGAAGTCTTTATTGAATTGCTAATTATACTTAAACGCATTGAATATTCAAATTAGCAAGTAAACTGTGTATGAAGGGAAACTATAAGTGTTTTATAGTATCCCTGATGTTGTTGCGCCGAGACTGCTTCCTCCGATTGACTAGCGCCAACATTAAATCGGTGTCCACACTATAGCTAGTGAACCACGAGTTACGTCACATTTAATATAGTCATAATATATTGTGAAGTATAAAAATTTTAATCAGTTGCTTTACTTAACTTCAGAAACAACAAAAATACATTTACTTTATTATGTTAAAATATTTTTGTGATGTTTGTGATCAGAATAACCAAAGTATAGATATGTATGTAATAGCTGTTTAACCCAGTTTATTATAGGACGCCAAATTGACTAAGGTTAAATTTTTCAATGGTCATATAAAAAGATATCAATTTCACACAATAAATTTTAAATTTGAACGATTTTGTATGGAAATTTTTAATTCTGTCAATATTGAAATTTATTCCTCAGATATTTTTATATAGGTACCTACGATAAAAAAGCGTTTAGACTTAGATAGGTTTGGTTCAAAGAAATAAAATCCTTTAATAGGTAAGCCATTTTATTAAAACTAATACTGAGATATAGTTAAAATAAAGAAACGAACTACTCTTAATATAAAATGTTGACTTTATACATTCTACTTGACAAGGTGGCTTCTGTTGTTAAAGATTTTATAATAAATTAAATACCTAAACGATATTTATTTAGCATTTGGGTATTTACATACGCTCGTTCTTGACAGAAAAGTCCGTTCAGTTAACATTTCATTATATGCATTCAAAAATTAACATATAATAAAGTCATTGCTTTTATTAGTTTAGCATAGATAATGTAGACTGATGGTCACCATAGTAGTGGCACAGTGTCATTGTTCGCGAGATGTTGCCATCTGATTATCGTTATTGTTTCAAACCGGGAAACAGCTAACATTCACTCCATTTAATATAATTGAGCGAATGAGAAACGTTATCAATTATAATTGTTACGACGCATACTTTTAGTAGAAACTCATTTCCAAAGCATATTTCTATTGAATAGCGTTATGTATGTAGAAAAGTCTGCTAAGAGAATCTTGTTAGTACATTTTAGACATTCGTGAACCGATGTCGAATAGCAAGGTAGGTTTTAGATTGCACTTAAGTATACTTAAGTAACGTGAGGTCAGACTTAGATAGGAGCAAGATCGATTTTTGGAAAGTCAGTTAAAAGCCAAAAATGCGGAAATGTGCAAAGGGAAAACGAAAGGGAAAGAAGCGCGTTCTGAGTTCCTGACTCTTGGCAACTAGAGCTGGCACTCAGTTTGATAGGTACTGCTTATATCGTTGAACTGTTTCAATTTTTTTTGGATACTTATTACTT
The DNA here is from genome assembly GCA_947037095.2 of Nycteola revayana. Taxonomy (NCBI): domain Eukaryota; kingdom Metazoa; phylum Arthropoda; class Insecta; order Lepidoptera; family Nolidae; genus Nycteola; species Nycteola revayana. The sequence goes on along the minus strand of OX344845.2, from coordinate 8,021,718 downwards.
TTTATTCAAATGTATTTTTTCACTTAGCTACCTACAAATAATACATTTAAACTTATTTAGTGGAACTTGTATTGAGATACCTATATGGCCTTATAGGTTAGATCCCTTTTATTTGTTGTCCAGGGGGAAATTCATTTACGCATCTCCTCCGCCGCTGCAGCGTTCCCGCGCTGGCGAAAGGGTATGTGGGACTCGCCCTCTCCATAACGCGCAATGCTAGTCATACCACGAGAAGATGACCCTACACCACTACAACCCCCCGCAAACTCCTCCGTCCGCTGTTGGTGAGGGCCGGGTAGGCGAGGCAATCCAGCAAGGTTAGATCCCTACCGCCCTTATGCCTGGTGTACTAGCAAACCCCTCGTGGCAAACTACATATGTCTTTCCGAAAAAAACATCATTTATCTTTATAATACGATGGTTCATTTTTTGCTATATGTTACGGAACTCAAAAGCACAATCATATTCAATTACTTACACATTGTGCATAAAATGTTAAGTTTTAAGTACACACGTTCTTATGAAAAACGGCGGATGATAGTTAGTAGCTCGTGCAAAATTGTTTTTAATCTACGTTTAAACAATGAATAATAAAATAGCTATTGTAATGTAAAGTAATATCGCTATACATGCGTAGTAGTTAATGGTGTGGAAACTCGTAGACAGACACGAACGAAAAACAAGAATATGCCGATGCGTAGATGTATAACTTTTAGAGTGGAGAGGGAATGTAATGCAACTAGGATGTGACCCATAATGGTGCAGAAATGGACATTCTAGTAATAGAAAGTTTAGTTTCGATAGATTGATTGATGTTTGTGATTAAATCTTTCCAGAATGACTGAACGCATGAGAAATTTTGCCATTCAGATAATGTTTATAGACAAAAATAGCAAATAGGTTTTTATCCCGGAACGATGTACGGCTCCCCTACGATATAATACGAATGCGTATGGCATTGGTACACATATAGGTACGAACTTATATATAAAGCTGAAGAGTTTGTTTGTATGCTTGTTTGCTTGAACGCGCTAATCTCAGAAACAACTGGTACAATTCGAAAAGTTCTTTTGGTGTTAGATAGCCCATTTATCGAGGAAGGCTATAGACATATTCATTTATAAAGTTCTCGTGGGAACGGGAAAAAAGCGGATGAAACCGGGAAGCTAGTATTATTATTATTCTATCATTTTTCATATGTTTTTCGCACTACCTATCTGAAATATTAGTCATTGTCTTGAGAATCCTTATGAAGATACCCATTCCATTCCCATATAAAGATGAAGTAAAAAAATATTTACTCAATTTGCAGTCAGAATAAAGTATACCTACTTAGTTACTAAGCTATAATTCTCTCCTCCTATTTTTGCACACAGCTACGTTATAAATTATAATCAGCTTTACAATCTCTGCAAAATGTTTGTTCATTATGCCTTCTCTATTCGTCGAACTCAATGAGCCGGAGTCACTTTGTATAACACTGAATAATAGCAAGAAACAACCGTTTTACTAGAAATAATCACAGTGTAGGTGGCAAAAACAAGCTATTAATGGTCTAGCCGGACCCACTTGTTACCTACTTACTATTCATGAGTAAATTAACGGCAGTGCTCTTACAAACCAACGCTAAACATATTACGAGGGGAAAACTGCAGTGTAAAAAGTTATAATATTGTCATTGCACTTGATGTAATATTTTTTTGGGACGGACATTTTTGTAGTCGTTTACAGGGCTGGAGACCTGCTCATCTTTATGCCCATAAAGATGAGCAGGTCTCCAGCCCTATGAAAAGTTTATAAACCACTAACTACTAAATCTACTCAGGGCGGTTGCTGACGGGGGGATTGAGGGATTATGACTTTTAGTTCTTTAGGAGAGTTTTGTGCAACAGTCGCTCTACGTTACAGTACGTTGGCCTCTCGGACTTCGGGTCTACGAAGTCATCGGAAAAACTTACTATTCATTAGATAATTAACGGCAGTTAAACAAACCAACGCTCAACACATTAGGAGGGGAAATCTGCAGTATAAAAAGTTATAATATTGTCATTGCACTTGATGTTAAACCGCAATATATTGGTTCGGAAGTGGAGAGCGTTGCGCAGTTATTATATGAGGTTGCAAATAAATTGGTGTAAGTTTTTACTGAGTAGTGAATTGGCAGTCCCGAATGTGCATGGTCGGTTGCATTATTGCCATTTTTTTAGGTTTTTGTTTTTTCTTAGACAATACCTAAGTAAGTATATATAATTCTCATTTTTAGATGTACCTAGTATACCTATTGAATTTTCTTGCTTGTCGGATTATTTTTAGCCGTTCCACATATATAAACAGGTTTACTTACTTACTTATATGTGCAACATTTATATTATATACGTTACTTCAGTGCAGTTGTTGAGATTAAACAGTAGAGATTGTACACCCGTCCAAACATCTTTTTATTCCGCTTCTTACATCAGATACTTTACTTTGCAGAGCTATTATAAGCTAGGTTACTTCCTTTGTCGCTCTCATTATTTTCTCTCGAATATTCATTATTTTGACTTAAAATGTTGGTGGCTAAAGGCGGAAACTGTACGTACGTTCCTACCGCATTATTATTTATGGTTTAGCAATAGTAGTATCCAGCTCTTTTTGTTTTTTTTTGGTGTCCGTGGGGGAAATTATACGCATTCCCATCGCCGCTGCAGCGTATTTGCGCGCTGGCGGTGGTATGCTAAACTCATACCACGAGGAGAGGACCCTGCACCACTAAAACCTCCCGGACACTTCTTCGATCCGCCGTTGGCGGGGGCCGGGTACGCATAGGCAATCCGGCCCCCCGACGCGGCGACGGCACCCGCGGCCAATATGGCACCGCGGAATCTCCTGAGTAGTATCTACCTCTACCTTACAGAAATACATACACACAGTCAAATAACATTTTTAATCAATTTTGTCCACGATTACTCATATTGGGTGGTTTAAGCGTTGCTAAGTCGTGATACCTACATTGTATTGTATGTTTAATAATATACAATGTATTCACGGGCTATGGCAAACGGGTTTGATGTCCTTATAATGTAAAAATTATGCTGGCTTAAATTCCCTGACCTGTCTGACAGAAACAGAAGCTTATAGAAGCATATTTGATATCTAGAAATCTGTTAGAATCCTACCAAGTGTAGCAGAAGCCAAAAGGGCCTTTTATGAAACGATTTCACTCGGTGTAACCTGAGAGCCGGTATCAGTGGAGCGGAGTCTGCGGTCGCACGCCGATACAAAACACTGCGAAATTGCCCGTGCGCATAACCCGTAACACACATAGCTGTGCGCATCACACATACGACGGCTTGTGCGCAAGCCTCGTGTGTACGTAGCCTTGGATTTGTGGGAAATTTATATTTGCGACTTACTAGTGTTTTCCATTTAAGAAATACCTACTTATCCTCATAGTTTTGAAAACATAATCAGCTTAATCGATTGATCTGAAGTTATGGTGTGACCAAGGAAAATAAAGATTCATTTTTCTATACTTCTATACTACTATTATAAAAGGGAAAGATTTGATTGTTTGTGTGTATTGAATAGGCTCCGAAGCTACAGGACCGATTTGAAAAATTCTTTCACCGTTGGAAAGCTACACTATCCCCGTATGACATAGGCTATTTTTAATTATGAAGTTCCAACCGGAACGGCAGCTATGCGGGCGAAACCGCTCGCGGGAAGATAGTATCTAAAAAAAGATTCAGAATAAAGAAACATTTTTAAATTTGGCACTTGTGTCCCGCTTAACCCTAGAGAACAACTTTTTATCCGCGTAGAAACGTCAAATTTTCGTGAAATCCCTCTTCATAAAATGTAGTTGTTAACCATAGACCTGCCCTGAAGGGGTCCTACTTTAACCACCACGTTTACTGCAGCATTACAATGACGAAAGACACTTTGAAATCAGCACATTCCGATGCATTCGTAGACCCGAAGTCCTTAGGCCCATGAATAGTAAAGAGCATCAGTTGCACTAAACTTCCCTAAAATTTTTAAATCAACAATTCCCGCATCAGCGACTGCCATGAGCCTCAGTTCAAGTCCCACAAGGGTCGCCCGCTTAGGCAGGTTGCTTTGTTTGTAGTATTTGAACCATTGAAAAGTCAGAAGCCCTTAGCTTTTTAGCCCTAAGCCTTTTAGTCCGGTGATGTAGAAAAAGCCTCGTAGTTAAATTAGTTAATATTTAATAAAGAAATACTCTTAATAGGTATACCCAAAGCTTGGCTATGTTGTGATATAACTGTCAGTATTCAAATACCTCATGTGCACTCCGTACGATCGGTGTGGTTGTGTGCGTTGGTAGCCACAGCGGTGTCAACTTACAGTCACTGATATATTAACCAATAGTTTAACTTGATCATATCGATTTACGATTGACCACTTTATGTAGTTTCACTTTTTATTTCAGTCCAATTTAAATATAAATTAAAAGGAGTCACGATCTTTAGCAAATAGAGGCCGAGGAATTACAAAATTAAAAATTAAATTGTTTAACTGTTCATAAATTTTAAATCTAAAACTTTACTTATTGAACTTTATTATTTAGCGTTTCGTCGTTTACGGAGACATTAAGCAATAAAATTAGGGAAATTCTCTGACGCGTCAAAGAAAAGACAGATTTTTGGAATAATCCATTAAAATATAAATCCATTATTGAATAATTTAGATAAGTCAAGGTTAACTTAATGCCATGCTAGTCCTGCCTGAACTTGAATTTGATCTCCTTCATACCAGAAGACTTCTTTATACCATAAGGGTCCTTCATACCAGGAAGCTCCTTTCCAAAACGTGTTATACCTAGGTACACGTTATTAGTCCCAAAATTCTGCAGCTAACTTTTCTATACATATTGGAAGAAATCGAACCGCAACTATTCATAGCAGCCTATCGATCACTGAACACACTGGCATATCAGAAGTTGACCAGTGTTTAGTTGAGATTACGTCCGTTTACCAAGTGAGCCGCGGCGACCGCAAGTACCTCGCACACATTAGTCATTCTCTTCGTGTGAGTGTGAACAACTTATAATATGTCTTCGAGTAACTAAATACTTACGTAGTAGGAAAGACACCATTTTTAGTATGCGGGGAAATGTAACATTCTTAGTATGAGCACAGATAGCATAGGTAATCCACACCTATTTCCGAATGACTTATTCATACGAAGATAGTTCACTATCAAGCTCTATATGTAATTAATAGAATCGGTCGTTACTTTGGGGAAATCCATATTAATCTAATAATCTAAAAAGACAAAATATCTAGTGTTAATTCCGCCAAAAAATGTGTCTATATGCTGTAATGCTATATTTGCATCGCCCTCCCGTCCGCAAAAATTATGCACAATATACAGCAGATATAATAGCAACATGCAAAAATACAATTTAATCTATCTACAATCAAAAATTGAGGTAGATACAGGAAAATTTAGAAGCTGTGCTGAATCTGGAACTTTTCACTTTAGTTTTGTTTGATAAGTACCTACTCAAATACTGCTAGCTTACGAATAGATTCAATCATTGAAATAAATTTTAATTTAATTCAGTATTCGTAGTAGCGACATCGAACCTTTGAAAGAAAATGTGGTATATATAAATATAAGTAGCTAAGAAATCAATAATCATATTTGTGTAATAACAAATTCATTGGTCACAACTCCACTGTAATGAATGAGCAGCGTCTATAAATAAATTGTGGTGAACACTCCGTCCGTATAGATATTTATCATGTTTAATAGAGTATGTGAACATGATACTAGCCTGTATTAGCCACCGTCGATTCACTGGCTTGATGATTCTGACGTCCATGTCGATGCTACTACGTGTTACACTGAATAGGAAGAGACTGCTTTGTGGTCGACCACTTGTGTGAATATAAATGATTTGGGTTTGTTGAAGATCTTTAGGTTAGAATTTTTGATGGGACAGATTGTATACTACCTATGTTGTGATCAATGACTGAACAAAAAGCGTTTTAATACTACGACAACATGTTAGGTAAATGTGGGCTGAAGATGATGATGAAATGAAATTCTTCCGACTAAAGATTTTGCTGATGCAATATATTGATATATTTATATATATCGGACATAGTAGGTATCTAGTAGATTCTATTCATTCACTCTTGCCTTCATGCAAGAAGGACGATGCAACGACCTAGTAAAGGTCGCAAGGAGCCAGCGGATACACACCGCAGTTTACAGTAGATGCATAACTAAAAATGATGATATTTTTATACCGAGAGTTTTACAACTTTACAATTAAAACACTCGAGTTAGCATTACAAAGCATAAAAATTAACCAGTTGCATCTAGTCAGTACCATAGTATTACTATGATTTCGCTGTGTAATTCATTTATTTATAAATATATATGTGTAAAAAGAAGAGGAGGTATGACGTCGTAAGCATATATAAGTAGTAGGTATACCTATTGACCCCTATAATTGGGAAAATGGGCCACTGTAAGTGTGGCCCTGGAGATCCCGCGGTACCATATTGGCCGCGGGTGCCGTCGGGGGGCCGGATTGCTCACGCGTACCTGGCCCCCACCAACGGCGGATCGAAGAAGTGTCCGGGAGGTTTTAGTAGTATAGGGTCCTCCCCTCGTGGTATGAATTTAGCATACCACGCTATGGAGAGGGCGAGTCCCACATATCACACCTCCAGCGCGCGAATACGCTGCAGCGGCGGTGGGAATGCGTCAATGCATTTCCCCCCGGACTAAAAAAAGGTATACCTATTGACATCGGCGATTAGTAACTACCTCTGTCCATCTCTGTTACCAAAATCGCCTTGCCTTTAATTAATAATTAAGATGTAGAAAAGCGTTAAGCGAGATAAAAAGTAGTATTAACCGGTGTAATGGGAGATTTATTTAAATTGTACTAGTAATCGGATACAAATAGGCTGATATCGGCACAAATAAGCAAGGGGCGTGACGCGTTTTGCGGACGGCTGCCTCCGCAAGTTCAAATCGAACGAAAAATGTGACATTGTGAAATAAACACCTACTGGACATTTGATATTTAGTATCGATAAAAATCTATTGCTCAATTGTTTTAAGTTTAAAAAAACTACTGGACCAATGACAAAAAAATAAATATATATATATTGCTGTGCTAGTCAATAAAAGGGAGGAATGAAAATGAGAGCCACGTGGATTACACCGGCAAGGGAACAGAGATGTACAAAATACTTAAGAAAACATATTAAAATACAAAATGGAAATAATTTTATAATTTATTACTATTTCGAATGCAAAATACTAAATACTTTTGCTTTTTGTATTTAAATACCAAATGCAAAATACGTATTTTCAAAATACATCTATTAAAATAAAAAACTTTCAGATAAAATTACTAATGTTCTAAGTACTAAAAATGAAGAAGGTAAGAAAACCTAATGTCATACTTTTAAAAACATATGAAATTGGGCATGGACACGATTTTCAATTTTTTATGAGAATTACCCATATAAAATACGTACGATTGTATTTGTATTTTAAATACAAGTAGGTATTTCAAATAAGTTACAACTCTGCAGGGGAAGCATATTTAAGTGTTCTGTTTGTATTTTAAAGGAAAGGTGGAAAAATATTGAAGAGACACTTCTCTTTAATATATTTCCACCTTTTCTTTCTCCGACCTGCCGGAAAAAGTGCACCCGCGAACTCGCTTGCTTTTCCGACCCTTAGTTTGCAAAAAACCTTCCAAGGCCCGCGAACTGCAAAGATGGCGGGGGATTGAAGAATTTAATTATTTTTTTTAGAACTTTAAGATTTTTATTGGAATTGTGTGGAACTGAAGAACGACCGCTGACACCGATAGCACAAACCTCGTGGTTTACTGTAAATGGCCGTCAAAAAAATGTCTTGTAAAACATCAACAAAATGACACGTTTTCCGTGGAGAAAATGCATTCCGAGAACTGTAGATGTATGATATCCGGTAACCCCAAAACGGTGCCCGTTGGGGTCTTTATTTATAGGACCCATTATTTTTCATTCAGCTTTTGGAACTCACGGACCACCAGTCAACCTCCACAAAACGACACCTAACCAGTCGCGTATTTAACTATTTTACTAACATTTTTAGCTTACACAATACGAGTTGTTTTACAACTATTATCGCACTTTTCCTTTCTCCAGTAGCTATTCGGTAACATGTCTACAATTAAGACGTAATCTAGACTTTATTGTTAGGTATTTCATAGCACACAACTTAATCTAGTCGACACAATTATATTGAATAATTGATATTAGATTGCGTGAGATTAGAAACACGTACAGTGCAACTGTGAAAGTAACAGACGACCGAAAAGCTATTTAAAATATTCAGCATAAAAATGGATATCCAGATTACCAACAATTTATTTTATTACTCTCCTGTCCAGCCTGCATTAAATCTTCGGATAGCCTAGTAGACCCAAAGTCTGAGAGGCCCGAGAACTGTAAAGTGACAGTTGCACAACACTCCACTAAAAATCTTAATGTCATTCGCCGGCCCTGAGCCGAGGTGAGCCTGAGCATCAGTGTCGTGGGTGGATTGAAATAATAAAATAATGAATTTATTCAGCACTTAGGTATTTACATACACTTGAACTTGTCAGAATCACAATGTTACACAATTTTTCCTATTCCATGAATTAAACTAGATACTTAACTAACAGGTAGCAAATTGTAGGATATTACAGACAAGGTAGTCCGTCCGTCAGCTTGCCATTAATTCCTTTACTCATAATAAGTTTAAGTTCACATTAATTATTATAGGTTTTAGTGGAATAATATAGAAGTTTGGTAAAAACATACAATAAAGTGACACACACCTGGGGGCACCCTTAAGGGGTTAGGACCACGACCCAGTGGTACCACTGATATATAAGTTAGATTTATGAACTTAAGAGGAAGTGAATCACAGGTGCTGGATCTCAGGGCAGGGTTAGGGGCGCAACGCGGTCCTCGCTGGCGAGAATCCTACCCTAGCTAACCAGCAACCTTTCACTAGCTACCTAGGTGGACGACCCGGAGAAGAAAGGAAGAAAGAAAGAAAGATTTTGTTAAGTATTCCTAATGTCAATATTTATTTTATTAATTTGAATATTAGAGGCTAGCAGTCACTTCCACTCTTTAATTGGCTTTGATTTTCTCACAGCTCATTCAGGATTGGTTAAAGAAATCTGATCAGCTGAGAGCGGCGCGCGCGCACCGAACCGACTCCGTCTTCCTATTCCTGCATCTCGACTTACACGGCTGATACCTGGTAAACGGAGTTTGACCAAAACATAATCAGTGTTATTTAACACGTTGTTGCATCACATTTCCGGGGCTATTTATAGTTCATTAAAGCCATTGAGTTCAGTTTTAGTTACTGTCAACAAATTATGCTATGGGACTTTTTGATTTGGAAGCTAGTTTTTTTCACTGACTTAATCTGAACAATGAGAAATTTTACGGTTTCCATCAAATCATAATTCGAAGTAATCTTTACTTAGGTTTTTCACGGTGCTCATGTAGATAAAACATCTAGCTATTTAGTCTGATTCGGAAACTTGATTCTGACGTTTAGATCGGTCAAATTTGAGATCAGTCATGTGATGAGCTTCCTGATGTTGGTAATATGTCTGTGTGTTTGCGCCGACGCCGACGTACGGCTATTTAGACGCGGTCATACAATACAAGTACCTTTTTACCTATTTTTGTATATGAATAGAATACATAAAGTAGGTACAGCTTAGGTTATCCATCAATTAGTTAATCTGAATACAAAAATTGATTTTGCATGTCCAACGAGTTTTACTTTCAAACGGTCGTCTACTCAATGTTTGTTAGGAGAGAGTCAATAAAATGAACGCTTTCATTTACAAGATTTGTGAACATAAAAGGGTAAATTTACATTTTGATATTCGCAAGTGCTTCAGGGACTAAAGTGGCGTTTCTCCCCTAAAATTTTAAAACATCTATTTGCATATGCTTTGAGTACATAAACGACACTTTCTGAAGCACTTTCAGTGGGAGAGGGGGAAGGGGGGATTATCGCTTTAATCCTACAAACTGTTTATTAATATTAGCATTTATTTAAGTAATCAGAATAGTGATGGCGGAAATAAATTAAATTATTAAGAGCTTTTTAGAAAGAATATTAATGTTATTGCATAAATAAATATTGTTACCATTGTATAATTATTATTAATTTTAAATAAACATTTTTTTTATAAAACACTGAATAGGTCATTTGGGGCCTCAAATTTTATGATGACGGAAATAGCGTCATCAAACTCCATTCATTTTTTAGGTGCTTACATTTGTGAGACGACCTCCACCCTAGTCACACTATGTAACTTTTCTTTTACCTTCCCCGCTTTTAAGCGTGACGAACTTAAAATATTCTTGACTTACCCTTTTGCTACAGCTTTAGTAAGCAAATCACTTAGCAGTGAGTAAAAAGCTCATTGTAGGTATTTTCTTTAAATTTTAAAACAAGTCTGAACCACTGTCGATTTAATCGACATGATTTTAACAAACGCGCAAAGTTTTAAATACTAACCCTTATCAGAGTTTTCAGTAAATTTAAAATACTCCAAACGAATTATTATTAAAGCAGACTCATCTGACTATTTTTGTAATATAATTCTTCTAACAAAATTCTTCGAAGGTATCTTTTCTAAAGCTCTAAAACGACAATTTGCATATGTTTGTGGCGCGCCGTATCGTACGAGCCGTAACATAAGAACTAGGGAGGGGTAATCAGCGTAATGCCAATCATGCAAATGCCGAGATCCGACTGAAAGCCTCAACCGGCTTGTTTCAGGAGTTAAAATGGAGATCCACTTAGCGGGCAACGCAACTCACATACGCAATTGATGGCGGCGACAAAGATTATGTTGGAGTTTATAATCTCTGTGGTTTTTTTTTTCGGTCGGATGTTATGTAGTTTTAGCCAGGAGGTTCTTTATACTTCACCGGGCATAAAGGCGAGCAGAGATCCAGCCTAGATAAATTAAAAGAATCTATGTTTGTAGGTACAGTTTTTAGACAACTCCTGCATTGGGGAAATTAATCCCTGTGTCGCGGGGGACTCTACAGACTCCTTGTATTTAGTATTCACGTACACAAAGCACACCCAGACTTAGAACAACTATTGGTGGCACACATATAAATTGTTCCGAGTGGGAATGCAAAACAGAATACTGGGTTTCAGAAGCAACTACTGTAAGCACTGCGGCACAGTCTAATTTGTGGGAATTATTGTATTGTCTTCCAATATTGCCTTTTACGGCACCCATTGGAAGACGTAAGGACCACCCTATGTATTCTAAGTCGGATACCACAAATCCATAAAATGTATTTGTGATGTCTAGTGGATTTAGCTACTCTGTAGCTGCTATGTAGATATCAATTAATTAATAATAATGCTTGATTATGACTATAGGTATATGACTGTTCTTAATTTGTACTACCTAAGACCAGGCTGTTCCAATAACTGCCTAAAGTAACCGTCTGTCGAATTAGTCTGTGAGAATCCCACGAATGAAAACAACGCAACCCGGTCCTAACGAATTTAAATGGCAGCTTAAACTGAGCTGTACGAGCGCTAATTGAGGATTTGTAACACAAACTTGGGTGTTTTGCTTTGAACACTCAATATTGGCTTTAAGAGGTTTGTAAAGGTGAGTATAGATTAGAGAATGTACAATTTACAGAACATTGATATTTGTTACACTGGTAAAGTCGGTTCTTGTGTAAAACGGCAAATTTTCGATCATTGTAAAGTAAGTATATGCTCAAGTCTAAACTCACCCTAAGGATTTATGTAAAAGTTAGAACGCTCCATGTAGAACAGTTAATTTCTTTACAGTGAAAGAGACAATACTGGCCGATAGGCTATATGTCGCAAGTCTTTGCCTAAGTTTACATCATTTGAATATTATGGAACACAAGATATTGTATACAACCTCCGTGGCGCAGCGTGGTTCGATCTCCACGCTGGACATAACATTTTTTGTCTATAATCTATGATTTTTTTTGCGGGTCTGGTTGGATGAGTGACTATCTACTATAAGAGTAGTAGTGGAGGGACTATTATGATGATGAGGTTCTATGTTTTACAGCCATTATGGACTAATTGTGAGATGCCTGTCCAGTACTTAGAATGTCAATTGATGTTCGGTTCAATAACATAAAATTAAACCGTATCTGTGAAAATTTTAATTTTAATAGTAAACTATACTGCTTTAACATAACGTTAAAAGCTAAAGTAAAGTAGATACACATTTCTGGTTTCCGTACCCAAAGGGTAAAAACGGGCCTCTAGTACTAAGACACCACTTTCTGTCTGTTGTCACCAGGCTGTATCTCCTGAACCGTAATAGGTAGACACGTAAAATTATCACAGATTTTAAAGGGAAGTGTTTCTGTTGCCGCTATAATAACATATACTAAAAACAGAAAAAAATAAAATAAAAGAACGTCTAATTTTCTAAAAGTGTGTACAGACTAGAGCAGTAGTCCAGTCATTATTGACTGGACTATTGAATCGAAAATTTAATTATAATTCCAAAAGTTTTCAAACTTCGGTCAAGTGAATGGTACATTGGGACGACAATAAATCTCATTTTGCAACCTTGTCCACAGTCCGGAACATTGTTAATATTCAATTAAATTAATTTTTGCTGTATGGTCGTGAAAAACATTCCAAAAGTTCTGCAAACTTAGGGAAGTTCTCGATATAATATTTCATATAACGTATTAAATTTGCAACCAATCAAAGTGTACGGAACATTTGTTGTTATTGAAAATTAATGTTTTTTTTTTATTAAACTGAATGAAAACGTTCCAAAAGTTCTGCAAACTTGACACATATATCGGAAAAATATACCGAACGGTTATATAAATTTGCAACCTTTTTCGTTGACCGGAACATGTTTATTTATAATTATTTTTAATTCGTGGTCATTTTTTCGAGTAAGGTGGTCTCGGAATAATTACAAAAGTTTTGAAACTTGGTTGCAAACTTCGAAAACATATATTCTGATGCATTTACAAATTTGCAACCTCATACGCGATCCGGAACTTTATGCAATTTGCAAAAATGTATTTTTTTTATTTTTTCACCTTCAAGAAAATTACAAAAGTTCTGCAAATCGAGGGGAACAGTCCCCTCCTAATTTTGGGATTAATGTCAGTATTTGAATTTGCAACCTCTCATGCAATCCGGAATCTTGTGTGATGTCGGAAATATAACTTTATGGCATTTTTCATTTTCGAAAAAATTGCAAAAGTTCATAATACCTTTAAAAGATAATGAAAAATTTAATAGTAGAAAAATTTGTTGATGGATGAATGGATGAATTGGAAAAAAAATCATCAACTTTAAATAAATTTTCAAACCACGAGAAAAAAAAATTCGAGATTTTTTTATTTTTTATTGATTGCACAGTATGTGAGCGCAAAATGCTCACATAGGTTTTTGATCGGAAATTTCCTGAACTTTTCGGAAAAAAAATAAAATGTTGTGAAAAAAAATAAAATGTTGCGAAATCGACGTTTTAAGTATTATTTGTCAATTTTCATCATTATGGAGGGGTGGGGGACTGAAAAAAACATTTTTTTTGAAAAATTCAGCAAATTTTCGATCGGCAACTATTTATTAGTTTTTTTTTTCAAGCGTTTTTCAACATGTTACATGGGATTGAAAAATTTCGGGGTTAAATTTAGCAAGAGCAATTAAAAATATTAATTAAATTGCGAGACCTCTCCTTCATCTTTGGTGGATTTGACCATATATATATATAATTATAATAATATATATATTAGACATGTGTTAAATTTTTTCCTCCTGGAATTTTTTCCCTCCTGGTTTCACTGCTGACAAAGCAGTGAATGTTCAATGCTCTGCATCAATGTCGATGTATGTACAAATGTTCTATTTCAAGTAAATGATCTTCAGTTATGAATAACAAAATAATAAAAACTAAAATATCAATGCTAGATATTATTATTTTGTAGTTTGATATTTTAGTATTTACCTATGACTATGAATGTTATTATTCATAAAATGACAATTTTATTTTTATTTTTGTGATGTTTATTTTCATTTCTCAATCCCCCGACCGCCCTGAGCCGAGTTCCAAGTCCTACAGGGGTGACCTCTTGAGGAGGTTGCTTAGTATGCAGACCGTTTATTAAGACAGGCATGTTTTTTATACCACTAATTAAGTAAGGGCACTGCACGCCTTAATGGCGGTAAAGTAGCAAAAGCCACGTGGCTAAATAAAAATATGTCAATGTGCAAAAGAAAAGTTTTTCAATAAACATTTTTTCTTTCTTACGTCTTTTTTCTATCTAGTCATACTCACCTTAACTAATTCATGATAAGTTATTGCCAACAGCAAAAGCCATTACCTACCAAAAGAGAAAAACACCAAAAATAAATAAAACCAGAATTTCGGCTGTTTAATATTTCAGACAATCGTCATCGCGTGAAGCATTCATAAACAGTTGCTAAGACATCGATTCAATTTCATTTACACTTTAATAATGGAGGCTGCCTACAATTTATTTTCAAAAATATTCCATTCTAACAGTGTTGCCAATATTTATTTAGAGTTTACTCTACCTTTGACTCTAGTTACTGGAGATTAGTAGGTATTTAATTACAAAGTAGATAGTAATAATATTATGTATTATTTGATATCTCGTCTTATTTCGTTAACTTATTAGCTTAATAAAATACAAACTATCGTCATCGTCATCAGTCCTGAAGATGGGACCTTTCTGCGGGAATTTTGCATATTATTACATCCATGTGAAAAAAAAACACAAAACTAAAGTTTTAAATCTTTGTAACGGATGTACATGTTTAGATTTAGATTATATAAAGATATTTATTTGATAAATATGTTTACCGGCTTATGTTATCCTTAGTAATATTATAAACGCGAATGTTTGTGAGTACCTATGTGTGATGAATGTTTCTTACTCTTCACGCAAGAACTACTGTAATTTTGCACGGAAATAGTTTATTGAACTGGATTAACATAAAGGCTATAATACATCAATACAACCCACTGGAGAAGAGAAGCAGTCCAACGCGAGTAAGCATCACAGTGTATTGTATAATTAATATTTAAATTGATGATTGACTTCTTACCACCTACCAATGTATATATTATGCAGAGAGAAGTGAGAAATTAAAATATAAGTAGGTACCTACACCCACTTTTATTTTTTATTTCTCACTTCTAAAGCTATTATAACGCGTTAATAACGTTTTAAAGGGGCGGTATTGCCATCTATCTATCCCTAAATCTAGGGTAAATATGCAAAATTGGCATCACTACATTAAAGGGTGTTTGAAACAACATGGCGGCTTTTTGCGCGCTTCCCGTTCATATTTCGTATTCAGAACGTGGAATCAGAGGCGAGCGGGGACGGTTAATGTTGCCACTTTTAAATATTAAAATTACATTATTGGGTACCTACCAACAGAAGTGATGCAAATTGATTTATAAGTACGAATAAATTGACGAGTGGAATCCATCCTATATTATGCCTACTTAATAATATTTTATTTAAAAACATAAGATATTTATAACTATAATATTTTTTAACGATGTAATGAACGGTAAGTATCTACAGTTCAATTCACTTCTTGCATCATAACAGAGCCATCTTTACTCATTTCATGACCCCTGGGCATAGGAGAACATTTAAGACAGAAAAATCTGATGCATGGTCTTTTAGTAAAGACAATAATAATAAATGAATTTATTATACCGAGAACGAACTTACTAAACAATGGCAGTGATTTGTTGGCTCTGAATAGAAACCAATTTCTACGTCCTCAGAAGTGCTAAAAAGCTGGTGTATTTAAATATTTAAGAAATTGAACATTAAAAGCTGAACTGAACGTACGAACTTATATTGCAAACAAACTTAAGTACCTACCTATAATAAAAGTAACAAAATTATTTACACAGATAATCGCTTAAATTATGTAAATAGCTCCAAAGTGTGTATATTCGCTCATTCCATTTCTATTAATAGGAACAGCAAATTGTATTACATAGATATCCACGAAGAACGTATCGCAACAGCTTGTAAAAGCAGTGAAAAGCTGCGAATTATATAAATTAACATATCAAAAGCCTTCGTTACTCGCTACACCACCCTATTGTACTGTGACTTGCACATCTTGACACTTCAAAAGATTATCGCGATGTTGGACTTAAAATGGGGGTGAATGATAGTGCAGTTCGTCTTTAAATATTTATTATCTGGTTTTTAAAATATAATAACAGTGTGTTTGCTTACGATTTGGTTCTGTATGTAGCACGTGTGTTTTGTTCGGCTACAAGCCTTGTCAATAAATAAAAGTAAGTACCTAAATGATTAATTTAAGAGCCTATTGATAATAGGTACGGGGCCAATCTTTCACGACATCAATAAGCCTAATAATAGGTGCCAATTTGAGTAACCTATAGCCCGACATAATATATACGCCAAGTCACAAAAAGTGAATTTTACAAAATGTTACTAGACTCTTATTTAAATTAGTCTGACGTAATCTGCATTGCTGTGCAGAGCGGTGGTGTTATATTTATTATTATTATAGGGATAATAGACTTTGAACTGTGACCTATATATGATTTATTTTAATATAATTTATAGCCAATATAATACTTATCTGCACTCTTTTTTCATACGAAAATATATAATTTCTCGTGTTCTAAACCATATATCAACTTATATCACAAGCATTTTTGTTAGTTAACATGTCAATAACATCCACGATTTCTTAGATAGAGCACATAATTAATAGTAATTATTGTCTGATTAGACAGTTGATGGATACTTATTAGAGAAAACATTCTTATACTTACATATTGCATCATGCTACCTATTTCACACGGGTCTACAATACGATTATGCATACTTGTGTATTGGTTTATTCGTGATCTCGGTACAAGCATTAACAATAATTCGAAGTTTATTAATAGGATTACGTGACAGTAAGTAGTTGCTATTTTGCTGTAATTACTTAGAAAATGTGATGATCGAATTTTAAAGATAACATTAATATCTAAACATAATTTACCTGAGTATCGACCAATTACTTACTCATTGCAAACGCTTTGGTGGCCGATTCTATTTTGAGCTAACCATAATGACTTATACTTACCATCTATTTTCTATTCGGTCAAAAGCTAAAAAATACGATGTTACGAATTATGATCACTTCCAAAATCGTGATAAACAAAATATAGAACAAGGGTATTCGATTCTATTTTATAAAATATATAATAAACTTCTTGTCGTCAATTAGTTCAATCGGGTTAAAATTTATTAACAAATTACAAAACTGCCATTTCTTGTCTAATTTCAATTAAAATGATCAAGAATGGCCGTAGTTCGAGTAAGTACCTACAGAAGCGAGGTTGCATTCGCAGAAATAAATGACATTTTAAATTGGAGCGAGTGTAAGTGCAACCCTCGTTCGTGCCAACTACCACCTGAATTATTTACTTTTACGTGCTATGTACGGATAATAAGCTGAGTTTTAATGGCGAAAATGTTTAATTTTTTTTAATACTTCTGTATTAAATATTTTTGTGAAATTTCTTCGTAGTTTTATGTCAAGTAATCTGAAGGCCAAATGTGATATTGTAGTTCAGTTATAAAAGTAGTAGGGAATTTAAAAAATATCTTTCATCTTGCCTCGAATGCTTTTTAAAAAGGATAAAACATATTACAGAAATACATATATATTACTAAAGGTAGCTTATCTAAACCACTGACTTATAAAATACTCAAAATCTATGCTATTTTGTAATATTCCCAGAATACAGGCAGTATTTAATGGCAACGTTTAGGGTAAACACGGGATAGATGCCGCGCTTGGATAGACGCCTCATTTCTAAAAACTCAACTACCAGAGAACGAAACAGCAAATTCGTTGTTTACATACGCGCCACATGCATCCCCCACCTCAGTGACGCGCGAGTTGTTGTGCTAGACGGACGTTTCTCGCTTGTGTGTCGAATTACATTTGCAGCGGACGCGACGAACGCTTCAAAATTTCAAACGTAAGTATTCACTATTCCATATCTTTATAAACAGTTAAATGATTACATTTTATTTGAATTGTTTTAATACATTGGTTCTTTGTGAACACATTTAAGAGTCAATCACTGATGTTTGCATTTATTTTATTTATAAAATATTGAGAGGCATCTATCCCTAGTGAAAAGGATAGTTGCCCCGAGTTTACAAGGGATAGATGACTTTAGGGGCTTCTATCCCTCTATAGTGCAAGAACCCTATCAAAGTATTTATAAGTCATAGTCGTGAATATTTTGGTATTCCCTAATAGTAGAATATCTATTAGAAAACACCAAAAAAAATGTGTCTAAATTTAATTTCATAATTCGAATTTGATGAAATGAGTGTAGATTCAGTGTTTTATTTAAACTTACCTTGCTTATTGTAGGTGAGCCATGCCAAGGAAAGACAAAAGAAAGGAGGGCGTACGAGCTCGAGTTGTTTCTTGGACAACGGAGCAGCTACAGTCAGCTTTCAATGAAATGGATAAAAATGAATTGGGGATCAATAAAATATCCAGACAATTTGGGATTCCATCCAGAACATTACGAAGGCGTTACGCTATTAAAAACCAAACTAAGTTGACTTTGGGAAAACATCCTGTCCTGGGTTTTGAAAACGAAAAAAGGTTGGTAGCGCACATTTTGAAGCTTAGCGACGCGGGATTTCCCCCAGATAGACGTAGACGATAGATACGTACGTTAGCATACCAATTTGCCGAAAAGCTACAGATTCAACACAATTTTGATAATGAAAACCAGATGGCTGGGAATGAATGGTTCAAAAGTTTTATTGAGCGAAATCCAGAGTTATCTATTAGGCAAGCAGAAGGTTTATCTGTCGCTAGGGCTAAAGGTCTTAGCAGAGAAGAAGTGAATAATTTTCATAAACTTCTGACAAAAGTCCTGGCCGATAATGATCTCTTGGATAAGCCTGAAAGGATTTATAATATGGACGAATCAGGAGTTCAGCTTAATAATAAGCCTGGCAAAGTTGTTGCAAAGAAAGGTGCAAAAGTAGTAAATTCAGTTACACCTGCGGAGAAAGGTGAAACAATGACTGTCGTAGCCTGTTGCAATGCCATTGGTAATTTTCTCCCTGGAATTCGAGAACGGTCTACCACTGGGCTCAAAAGTGTACATGAACAAAAAGTCGGCATACATAAATACCGATCTTTTTTATAAGTGGCTTACGGAACACTTCATAGCTTTGAAGCCGCAAGGTAAGGTTCTACTTATTTTAGACGGGCACTCATCTCATTCATCCGCACCAGACATGCTGCAAGTTGCTTCTGATAACGATATTATTTTGTTATGTTTACCCAGCCACACTACCTCAGCTTTACAACCATTAGACGTAGCGGTGTTTGGGCCATTTAAAACATACTTTAACCATGAAACTAATCAGTTTATGCGCGCAAATCCAAATAAAAAGATAAGTCGTTATAATGCTGGAACCCTTATACGCAACGCATGGATACGCGCTACTACACCTGCAAATGCTCTTGCTGGCTTTCGAAGAAGTGGAATTTATCCACTAAATCCTAATGCTTTGCCCGATTCTGTTTTCACTATATCTGATATTGCACATCGCAGTGACAATGATCCTGATCCATCCTGTGTGCTACATCAAACTACAACAGCGCTTCGTCAAACATCGTCTATACACGAAAATGCAGAACCTTGTGAGCATGTTAAAGTTGAACACAGAACACAAACAACTATACTTCTGGTTTCTTCAATTGATTGTCCAACTACATTTGAAAACGAATATTTGTATGTCGCAGACCTGAACATAACACCACCCAATATGCCATCAACGTCATTCAACCGAAACTCACCTAGCCTTTTGATCGATCCTCAGATTTTAGAAGATACTATTATTGATATTGTTGATATAGGTCATGATTCACTTATACGGATTCTAGATAACAAAGAAAAAGAAACACCTTCTAAATTTTTAGTCGAAGCATCACCAATACCACAAATTCCTCTGACTTTAGCAAGGAGAGCTAAACAATCGGCAGATATTCTCAATTCTAGAGAAAAAATAAAAGAAAAAAGGGATATTGCTGAAAGGAAAAAGAATCAAATAGAATCTAAGATAAACAAGACTGAAGCTACCAAAAAAAGACGAACAATAATAAAATCAAATAAAAAAGCCAAAGAAAAAAAAATTTGACGAGACTAATGCTATAGATGAAAATGTTTGCGTAGAATGCTTCGATACCTATAATAATAAAGTCCAAATCTGATTGGATTCAGTGTATTATGTGTCAGAAGTGGCTGCACGAAACATGCACACTTTTTAAGAACTATTGCTCAAGATGTGGAAAACTTAAAATGTCGGGTTCCACTTAATGAAAGGAACTATCCCTTTACAAATATGTTGATTTTTTAAATGTTTAAATAATTACTAAGATTAAACGAAATTATTAATTTTTATTTTGTTAGATGAATATTGATTTTTTTAAAATGGTAAATAATTATTTCTACGTTAAAACGGGAATGTTTCGTTTGAGATGATCCTATGATAGTTTTAATATGTTATCGCTTAAACAGTTTTTTTTGTATTTTTTGTTAAAGACATGCATAAATATAATTATGGTTAAGCATTTTATATTACCTACACATGAAGATAATAAATAAATATTACATTGTGATTACGTATTCTTGTTGATTATTTAAAAAGGCATCTATCCCGCATCACAGGCATCTATCCTCTTAAGCGATTTCATAGTGAGGCATCAATCCATATAGGTAGGCACCTATCCCCAAAAAATGTGTTTCGCAAGAATTTAATTTTTGCAAAACCAGTAATGGATAAGTAAATAAATACAGGTTCTAAAGCTCTATAAATGATTAAACTAACTATATTACAGGGACAATCTTTGCAAATATGTTTGGTATTCAAATAATGAAACACTTTCGAAAAGTGGGGCATCTATCCCGGTTTTACCCTATCTGCTGTGCAAAGTAAATATCAGCCGTCCAGGAACGTGACTTATTAACAAGAGTCTCTGCAAGGTTTTTGTAAGTTAATTTGGCTCCCACTCCCACCGGCCCCAATATTATGCCGTGGGTATGTCTGTGGCTATGAGTGTCCTCTCGGTCCTATAGTAGGATCGTATAGAGGAGGTGTCTTAATCATGACTAATTTGCTATTAAATAAATAGTTATTTTTCACAAAATTATAACCTAACCGTTTCACACTATACGCCTTCTGACATACCTACTTAACTCTTCAGGCTGGTTTTATTATACAGAGGCCACACTCTCCGACCTTCCGAAGAAGTTTGCGCCCGATGACCCGACGGCTCCTCCCCCTTCCGACTCTCAATTTGCAAAGAACCTTTCAAAGTCTTCGTAGACCCAAAGTCCGAGAGGTTTGCGTACTGTAAAGTTAGAGCTACAGCTGCACAAAACTCCCCTAAAAATCGAAAGTCATAATTCCTCAATCCCGCTGCAAGCGACCGCCCTGAGTCGAGGTCCAAGTTCCACAGGGGCGCCCTCTTGCGTAGGTGTTTAGTTCGTTTATAAAACACTAGCGACCCGCCCCGGCTTCGCACGGGTGCCATGCTAGTGTATCATACATATAAACCTTCCTCTTGAATCACTCTATCTATATAAAAAAACCGCATCTAAATCTGTTGCGTAGTTTTAAAGATCTAAGCATTAATAGGGTCGGACAGACAGCGGCAAGTGACTTTTTTATACAATGTAGTGATTTAATAAGTTGGCTCTGTTCTACTTTATGTCCAGTGAAGTAGCAAAAGCCTCGTGGCTACCTACAAAAATGTCCGTCCAGAAAAAAGGCCTAGTTATATAAGTAGGTATTTAAGTTTAAAAGTAAAAATGTCCATTAAGTTAATAATATATTGTCATTAACACTTCGTATATTATGATGAATGGTAAAATATGTATTCTCATAGCAAATTTATGATGGTATCTGTTTGAATTCTATCGTAATAGGCACATTAGTGTTGTTAAATATAATCATATAAAGTACTTTAAGGGATCATACATACTATGTGACTATGACCACAAGTGGAAATTTCAAACCCTTTAATTTTTCGGGCGGACTTTTTTTGGCCAAGGGCATAAAGATAAGCAGGGCTCCAATTAGATACCACATAGGTAGAAATAAATATAATGTTTTATTCTTAAATGATTTTATGACTGTCACTGTGACTGTGACTATGACTGTCTATGTGTTTTCCAAGTCACGGAGGCTAGTCCCTCAACCAGACCAAATGTTTGATTTTTTACAAAAAGACATTCGATCCGGAGCGATTATCGAACCCAAAACCTCCGAGATTTAATGTATATAGGTATGCTGACCATAATACTGCCGTCACCAACTCGCGTCCCAAGCGTGGTTACAGTGGCAGCACCCCCGTTTGAGAAAGGCTTATGTTCAACAGTGGACGTTTTACAGGCAGATGATGATGACGTAAAAAGATAGAAACATCTCTTAAACAAACGACCACAACAACTGTGGTCTAGTGTACGAGCTCTTTAAACAGATCCAGGTGTTATTATTCTATTACTTAGTAATTCTTTTAAAAGCGTTACTTTTATTTACGAGGTGAATTCAACGTACCTATAAGGCATTGACATTTTATTTGCCAACTTCTTATAAGCCTTGATGAGTTATAACCACAATTTGAACTAATTGTTCTCCAAACTTGGGTTGTATCAATACTTAATGTGGTTATTTACGTTTATTATAAAATTACTAGCCGCCTCCGACGGTTTTACCCGTGTAATCGATCTTTATTTTTTTACTGCGGAAATATAGTTATATCTAAACTTATATATAAAGCTGAAGAGTTTGTTTGTTTGTTTGCTTGAACGCAATAATCTCAGGAACCAACGGTCCGATTTGGAAAATTCTTTTAGTATTAGATTGATCGAGGAAGTTAAGAGGAGTTACGCAGGTGAAATCGCAGAAGATAATTGCTAAAATAAAAGTATGTTGTCCAGTTCCAGTGAAATTAATCTAGCTGCTAAGGATATTTATGCCCGGTGAAGTAGCACAGCAATCTAAGGATATTACCCAAAACAATCAGTCAGACAAATAATTGTTATATTTTGTTAATTTATTCTGTTCTAATATAAAAAAAAACATAGGTACTTAGATACAATGTTAGTAAAGTTCTGAGGTGGCAACCTTTTCGACAGAGCATGAGAGTTTTTTATATTTCTATTAACTATAATTAATGTAAAAATGTTATTGTCCTGTATGTTGTGTTGAAATAAATATTTTTTCTTTCTTTTTAATACCTTATATTTGTTTGAATTGCAACAAACACTGGTATTATTAGTGTTTGGTATTAGAACGGAATAAATATATTGTTTGTTACATTTTACAAAAGCATGCTATATTGTTATTACGAACAGATACTTCAATTTTATTTATTTGTATAGATGTACAGACGATTCTATGGACGCGACATTTTATAACTGTTTCTATTACATCATGTTTTATGCGAATAATATATGAGCTACTTATAAGGGGAGCGATTATACTAGTGTTTTACGATGTAATAAGGTAGTAATGTCAGTTACATAATTAATATTATGTGTTCATTTCATTTGTGTTCTTGTTGTTTTCCTGTACGAGGGATAGATAAAGAATTGGCAGTTGATCGTAGAACGCTAAACGAATATTGAAATTATGAAAATTTTCTGTTAACTTATTATATTAACTAGCGACCCGCCCCGGCTCCGCACAGGTACAATGCTGATGTATTATACATATAAAACTTCCTCTTGAATCCCTCTATCTATTAAAAAAAACCGCATCAAAATCCGTTGCGTAGTTTTAAAGATTTAAGAGAGATTTAATAGGTACATAGGGATATAGGGACAGAGAAAGCGACTTTGTTTTATACTATGTAGTGATATAGGCATCCTTTAAAGCCAGCGTTGAGGGATATTGCTGTATTCACCTCGCTTGGCTGGCGGATTGGTGATCACAACAAGATGGGAGTATCTTTGAGCTGATTGGTGCTGCTGCCCATCCATCAGGTGTACGTCCCTTAGTCGCCTCTTACGACAACCCATATTTATAAAAAAAAAACAAAAATGTGGTCATTCTTGAAATCGTTCATGCAAGATATGAATGCACAAGTACGATGAAGACTTTAGCGCATTTGATAATGACTAACAAATCACTGACCATGAATGAAACTGATAATGACTGCTTCTGTAAGATTATGCGTGACAACCCATATTAACCAACTATTACTAGAATACCTGCTTATTGGTTTTAACATATTAAAATAATGACTAACTTCGGGATATATGTAAGTTTTCGGTAGATCGCGACTTTTTAGGTAGATCGTTTTTTTTTAAGTTTACTAACAGAGTTTTAGCAGTGTAGGTACTAGTATTCTTGTTAACCCCGGCGTGGTAAGCTAAAATGCTTGTGTTACGAGTGGGTTCACGTCGGTAGTGCTATATTTGGAGATCGACCGGCGACCACATGATCGCAAGTGGCCGCTTCTGATACTATTTATGTACTACAAAATTTTTAAATAAATGACAACATTTAATAAATTTCAAAGATCAACAAATTAAAAATTGACACTTGTTTATCCACCGTGATTTGTCTTTAAGTGCTAATATGATTTATCATCTGTATTACTGTCATATATCAAAACTTAAGATAAATTTTAAAATAAACATGTGTAGTACAACAGCCTCCCTTAACGAGGCTAAATTGTACAGTGCAAAATGAGCTGTAGGAAAATACAATACTTAATAATCTAAGTTAAACAAACGAGTACCTTGGAAGTAATAACAATCAATAATTTATACTGCGATTAAAAAAATATACCTACCTATACAGATGGATTTTCCTACCAAGAATACATTTAGCTGAGTATAATACATACCAAACCAATAAACACCACAATGTAGAAAAGAGAGAATATAAATTTATTATATACATTTTTGAATTTCAGTCAGGCTGATATATAATGTAACATACAGTCTTGTAGGTAACAGTATCATAAGCTAATATGAAATATGGATGTTATAGTGAGTTCAACCGAGGGGTGTGTCCCGCACCCACCTCGAGGCTTTCGTTAAACGTTGCTAAACGTTTGGGCGGCCCGCCCTACGCACTTCGATGCGACAGGGCTATTCTTAGCCACACTTACCATAAAATGCACCTTATAACATGATTAATAGAGCTCATTTTACTAGCCTATAACATTTAGTAGGACCATGTCAAAGTAAAAGAAAGTTGATGGCTCTACGTATAACTTAAACGGTTTCATCTACCTATTATTAGGTAGGGCGTTACTTGTTCCCCTTTATGTACTTGATGCAGTGATTGTACATAGGAATTTTATATTCCTGCCACTGCTTGCAATGCCTTGGGTGAACTCAACATAAAGGAAAGGTAATTAATAAAAAGTATATTGATGACCTATTCATTTAGGTTGTTACGTTCTATTATTGTAATCTCGATTAATTTTCACATTCGGTTTTAGCTAATTTTGGAAGATTTCTTCCCTTAGTTGATTACTGATTTGACTTCGGTTAACGTTACGTGGATTGCAGGTGATGTACCTAAGTTATTCTAGTTCAATCAGTTAATACATATAAGTGATGTGTATTGTGTGATATTAAAGTGTTATCATTGATTCAGAATATAGTAATATTTTTAAGGGACTTGCTTATTTCTAGTACAGTACTTAAAATAATAATAAATTAAATAACACATATAATATGAAACATGTTTATATTTAAATTTTAATCTTCCGTTTGATATTAATACTGATGGTAAATGACCATTTACTATTAGTATTTATATCAAAACTTGCCAAATAATATGCCATTAAAAAATCACGAAGTATTAAAATACTTGATATGAAATAACTAATCACATAAGTATACTTAGATAGTATCAATTCGATAGTGTCTATGTGAGTACTTATTTATCCGACTGGCCGGCGGCTAAATATCGCTCCCTCATCATTAATGGTCTCTCTCTTGGAAAAACTAGATGCGCGACGCAGGGGCGGACGCTGTAACTGTGTTAATTTTTTAGTTTTAATTGAAGCCATTAAAATGGTGTTTGGAATTAATACTTGCTTTGTATGAGATAAGTGTCAAATTACATTGAAGCTTACAATTTCCACATCAGAAGCATTTGGTCGTATGTGTCTTTATCATAAATGGCGCATTCGACCAAATGCTTCTGATATATGGGTGATGGTACAATCTTAAAATCTCCAAACATATTTTGTTTGGAGATTATGCGATATAGTTACATGTACACTACGCAGTGGGACCGTATTTGTTTAAAATGCTTATTCTATCCTAAATAACAATTTTATTGTCATATTTTTATTGTGATTTAAAACAAATATATAGTAAAAATAATTATTATTAGTATTACATTTTGACATGCCAATTTATATGGGAAATATGTTTTGAGTCAGGGTTGTTTTCATTTGCATTTATTTTATCCGTAGCGTTCTATTAATTCTGATAATGATAAAGTTTTAATATTCTGAAATCCATAACTTCCTTAATATGTATAAGTTGCTTCCAAAACATATGCCACCACTACCGAAACGGAAAATTCAGTGAAATAATATTTTTTTCCGTTTCGGTACAATTTTTTTATATTTTTCCATACAAAAAATAAAACAATAAAATTAAAATACAAGATTATTTTGAATTAAGTACAAGCTGTGCTGGCTACACTTCCCGTTGTATCGCGGAATGAAGGGGGCCGCCCCTCGCGCTTGTATTATAGATTTTAATGTGTAAAAACAACAAAAAATAAAGTAAATAATATTAAATACATGTCTTTTCTAATGTAATTACTGCACATAATTATTCTATCAACTGTTAAAGGCATGCCATATATTTTAGAAACGCCTCACATAAATGTGTATTAAGATTATTTAAATCTATAAGTAGGTACTACTATTATAACACTGAAGAGTTTGTTTGCTTGAATACGATAATCTCGGCAAATACTAGACCGATTTGAAAAATTATTTCAGTGTAAGATAGTCAATTTATCGAGGAAGACTTTAGGCTATAGGATTATCATCACGCTAAGAGCAATAGGAACGGAGCACCAATGTAGAATGTTCGTCTTTTAAGTAACATATAATATGTAAGTTAGTTACGAAATAAAATAAAAAAGTTAAATAAAACTGACTGCGTCCCTGTTATTTTCCGCCCGCAGCTCGACTAGATACGGCTTTTTGCATTAGTCAGAAGCGCTACACATTTTTCACAATATTTATTTTTATAGAAAAAAAATACGAAACTGATTATGAATGTGTAAAATATTAGTTAGTAGAATCGTCGTGTACCGGCACGTACTCACTATTGTGTTGTCAGTTGCATAGTGCGCACGTGGTAATTTTTTGCATAAAATGGCGGACGATTTAGATTTAGACTTTGATTTCACTAGTGGAAGCACGTCTGCGCGTCCCGTTCTCTGGGACAAGTCAAAGGAGGATTATACGATGCCGTGGCGCGGCAAGGTGCCGCGCCATCCGCCGGCGGCGGTGCCGTACCGTTGCACGGCAAACGGCGCCGCACCGTAGACATGGGTCCACGCCCTCACGTCCCCTGCTGAACATGGGCCTCCTCCAGAGGGAGGGTGTTGCCGTAGTCACCACGCTTGGCATGCCGGTTGGTGTAGTATTACCTATGTTGTAACACACTAGGACACAAGGTCGGCAGGGCTAGATGCTTTGCGTTTAACACGCTTGCCAAGAGATGTGTCTATGACAAATCCCGCCTCGAGGGAGGTCCATGTATCGCAGTGACGTCGACGGACTGATAATGAGTAACCTAGGTAACGTTACTGTGGAAAATATTTTTAATTAGTACAACTTTCTTTTATTACACATCTTCAAGTATCTTCTATATATTAACTTGCATAATTTATAAAAATTGTATACCAAGGAACTGGCAGCAGTGTTTTCATGAGGGGTATTAAATAGTACTGCGGTCACCAACCTGTCTGCCAAGCGTTGTGAATATGGTAAAAACCTTTCCTCGAAGGGAGGCTCATGTTCATCAGTAAACCTTATACGGGCTATTGCTGATGATGATGTAAAAGAGAGAAATTAGAGTTTTTTTTAATAATATTCATTAAAAACTATTCAAATTATTAAGCGAAACAGTTATTGCGTACGTGACTATACAAACCCTCTTATCATACCTACCAGAATTAACTCAAATCCGTTTACATCACCCTGATCAAAGGTTATGCGCTTCTGTGGCGTCGATTTTTTGCACGCCTAGTTAATAAGCGTCTACTGGGTCGTGAAATATCACAAATTGCGTCCCCACCCACCCTTCTCCCCCCTCGGGGTTTACACTGACTTTTTCACGCTACTACATTGGCATGATATCACTAAACTTTGAATGAATTTGTTGGTTAGTGTCATCTGAGTTAGGGATATGAGTTTTAAGTTCTGTGACCTTTTAACTTTTGACTTTGATTGTCTGATTACTGCTACAATTCAAAGAAAATAAATTCTTAATAAATAAGGTGTATTAAAAGGTAATTAAACTTGACTTAACTTCTTAGGTATTTTTTTTCGGACGGAAATGTGTGGTTAACCTCATTGCTTTTGCTACTTCACCGGATATAAAGACGAGCAGTGCTCTAGCCTTGTTAAAAACTACAAACTAAGCAACCTGCGCAAGAGGGGTATCCCAGTGGGACTTGGACCTAGGCTCAGGACAGTGGTTGACAGGGAAACTTAGGTAAGAAAAATCCCTAAGTTCTAGGAAAATAGGAATTAGTTAATTTAACAGATTAGTCTATAACAACGTTTGTTTTATACAGTATTAAAAACCTTTAACTTAGGGTGAAAATTTAGGCTGCAAGTAGCCCACCGGGCCTTTTAAGTTGGCCCACCTAGGGTTATAATAATTATAAGAGTTTTTTGTTTATATTCAATAAACAAAAAGTTTTGAGCCTTTATGTACCTAGTATTTAAGTTTTCCTTTTACATTAACTCGTAAATATTTTTTTAATTATTTGCTTCAGGTTCTTGTAATCACTTAAATATAGATACCCACTTAAAGACGCGCAGCTATGTGTTACTCTACGAGGGACAACATTAACCGAGAATTTTTACCACCGCGAGATCAAATTAAAATCTCAAGATTATTTAAACCATTATTCGATGCATATAATGACATTCTCGGTGAGTGGCAGTGTAGGTGCGACGTCTCCACCAAGGACCGAGATCTTTAAAAATTCTTTCCATCGGTTTCTGTTTTTCGTGAACGACTGGATAGAACTTCGAAAACGATGGTTGGAGGTCGATCACCGTACGGCTCGTACGTACCGTACCTTTACTTTCTAACTCCTCCAATAAACTTTCTGATTAAAGTCGATGTGGGATCCCTAACGCGGGAGCCTAACAGCTTAGAGCCTCTTCCGTGTGTGCCGCTGTTGATCCTGGCTTACAGGAGTTATAGTAACGGGAGTGTAGGAGGGATAAGTCCCATAAAAAAAAACCCCTTACTTGTTTGTGGCCCGCGACACTAAGACTATAACGTGAATGTGGCCCCTATAAAAAAAGGTTGAATACGACTGCCCTAATTATATCACAACATCGTGGTCACCAGTCAGCTCATAAAACGCGGTGTCTTATATATAAAAAAATCTCGGGGAGGCTGTTAATGTCCACCATTGTTACTAAGAGTTTTGTATAACTCTTGACTAAGGACTATGTCCGACTCGCATTTGCCTCCAGATAAACACAAGCTATGTAAGAGGTAGAGGTTTTATACCAACCCCAATTTTTTTCGCGTTCGTGCTCTATTACGGAATAATGAAATAGTTAATCAAATACTTACATTAGCAAGATTTATTAATCTCATAGGTACTTTCTACGCAAGTTTTCTTCCGCTTATAACTAAAATTTTAAAAAAATCTTCAGATTTATTTATTCGAGAAATATTAACTAACACTACCAGCATTAACATAGCCGTAAAATATCAAAAAGCAAATTGCCATTGAAATATACGATTTTAACTAAAATATTACTTTAAGTTGAACTGAATTAGTCATAAAATTATAATCGACTTAATAAAATTAGTATCTAACTTTAATAAATTTTGAACCATAATTGAATGAAACATTAGAATTTATAATTGGATTCTTAACGTAAAGTATAGTTGAGTGTGATTAAATAATTCTTGATAGATTCTCTGCATTAATATTGCCATAATCTATGCCATAAAAAAGGGAGAGAAATGGTGGTAAATGTTCATAATTAGATTAATAAAACAGAGACAGCTTGCACGACCATTGCCTACGATGCGATGGTAATTATAATAGTAATTATCAGTTTCCTTCAATCATGTTAGATTTGCGTGAAAAGATTAGCTGTTACTTGTTTTGCATTTTGATTGGCAGATGTTACTTATGATGGCATCTGTTTCTTTGGAAATTATATCGAGGGTTCTCTAATGTTTATATGAAGAAGAAACATTATAAACAATTATTGAATTATAACGGAAATCTGTATTGTATAGAATGTTACGTGCCGCATTTTTAAGATTATTTTTTAAATATGTTTGTGAATTCAATAGATTTGGCTAAATTAATGAGTATTCAGAGTCCTCATACCTCAAATCCAAGTGGCCAAGTAATATGGTAGGTAGGTAAACATTGGTCCTAAGAAATGTCACGACCGCTACTTGTGCATGGTCTGCATTACATCGCAATTATTACAAGTAGGTATGTCCAGTATAAAACAAAAAAAAAATAGTTTATGATATAATTTATAAAATAGTATAATTTTCGTGATCGTTTTTGACACACCTGTGAATAACTTTTTTTGGGAACATTAAACTTTGTTTATTCGTTTTAGCTATTTAGGTACAGCTTATTATAGTAAAATGTTATGCCCAACGAAGTAATGAAAGCCTAACGTCCTAGGAACGTCCGAAAAAAAATCTGGTAATGTGTCCAATATATAGTTTTTGTTAGAATCGTGGTACAGTACTGACTACAGTCAGTACTGTACCACGATTCTAACATTTATTTTTGCATGTATAATTTTCTAAAAGAGTATAACGAAATACTTTGAACCTTATTTCAATTCCATTAGGTTGATAGTATGCGAATACGTTTTCGTTCGTGATCTTTCTGAACTGGTTATAAAAGTATAAAATCAACATAATATACATAAAGTAACCTATTAACTAAATTAACTTAGATGGATACTGTAATTTCACCACTTATTTCTGCTTCCTTAGCTTTCTAACCATAATTAATAAATTAATCGAATCGAGCCTCCATACAATCAGTTATCGCAATAGACTCAATCAATTTCCTTAAAGGATAACTTTATAAAAGCGGTCGGGTTCACGAATTGAGAAACTGAATTAAGCACCCCGAAACTGGTTATATCAATCATAAACTTATTCGATTAATTACGTTTTGCGGGAGTTAATAGCGACATCTATTAGATCCGTAGGGAGGCACATTGAAATATGTCGATAGAGTAAAGTATGGGAAATTCAATTTATTGATAGGTAATTATAAGTTGAGTAAAGGGTAACTCGATTATGTTTGATCGCTATCGATATTGTGTTTTAATTACATTATTTTATCGACAAAGGATAATTGTAGTTGGTGTCTGTTTATTTTATTCATTATAAAGGAAGTGCGTGTATCACTATGTAATTATGATAAAAAAATATGTAACTTTATACGATTATATAATTAAATTTTTCTCTAGTAATGACTGCCTCTTTTCATCCACAGAAAGACTTTATTAAGTGTTTTTTGATACTTCACCAGGCATAAAGGCGAGCAGAGCTCCAAGCTTTAATACTGCGAAATCACTCTAAGTATAGCTTGTATGTTTACCTATTCCAAGCTTTGTGGTACCTATACCTGTTTTAATAAAATCACGCTTAATGTAGCTTTTATGTAAAATCTTATTTAAAAGCCCGCCTCCTTTCTAAATAGCTAAATTATGATAGATTAGATTTAAATTATGGAACTAATTATTGTTATTACTATACCTATGACGGGAATGACGGGATACTAGACTGACAGACCGACGCGTCGGTCTGTCAGTCTAGACGCGCGACGACTAGCTAATGCGCAATAGATTTTAGTTGCCATATTTTATTTAATTATATTAATAAATTTCATTGTGTATAATTGACAAGTACCTACAAGATAATAAAAGAAATATTTACCTAAGTGCTGAGCAAATATCGTTTAATTCGTTTAAATGCTTCATTCTATTTGATATTTACGGTGCTTTAAAATTTTTTATAAATATATTGTAGGTACTGAAAAACAATCCACAGCAACATCTAATTCTCATCTCTAACCCTTTAATAAAGCTCGATAACACGAGTGCATCACTATTCGGACCATTTCGGCGATGTCATTAGGCGGCTGTATTAATGATTAATGCGGCGCCGGGCTCACACGGCCCCCGTCCCCTGCGCGAATAAAACTCCAACCTACACTTAATCGAGCTACCCCTTTGACGAAAGAAGGCCCCGCCGCTTGAGGCCTTATTTTTTAGATGTGATGCGTGAACAGTAGCAGATCGTTTTGGGTGATCAGTTAGAAGATTTGGCTACGTTTAGATCGAAAGAAAAAGGTTAGTTATATTATAGTGTTGATATAGCTTGTTGTTTCAGAATTCACATACAGTAGGTATATAAAAGCACAAGATTTAAATCTTGGAACATTATTTTTTTCAACGACAAAGCTTTACCTTTTGACTATCTTTCGTATTTTAAACAGTTTAAACTACAATTTGGATCCTAGGTAAATTCGATGCATACTTAGCAGTATTTTTAGAGTTCATTGAATTAATGCTAGAATTACAAAAAAAAACATCTCGTACCGATGTAATGAACAGAATGTA
This sequence comes from Nycteola revayana, assembly GCA_947037095.2. NCBI lineage: Eukaryota > Metazoa > Arthropoda > Insecta > Lepidoptera > Nolidae > Nycteola > Nycteola revayana. The sequence continues at coordinate 7,988,685 of OX344845.2, read as the reverse complement.
AACAATATAATAAAAGCATATTTTTTGTGAAAGATATTAATTATTTTTTCTAGATACGCAGTTTGCATCATTGTGCACTCGTGACCAGTCCCGCCATTTAGGTACTAGTCCACTGGATTGCTTATGAATTGGTTGAGCACGATTTTTGCAAACCGGCTATATTTTGTTTCATTCGATCGTGAAAGGGGAATGATAGTTTCTAATAGGAATATTTGGTTTCGTTAAAAGTAACATATTCAACCATCAAAACCAAAGCATCTCACTGAGGCTAAATATTCAATGGCCTACAATAAAATGCACTAGTCCTCAATGTAGGTAAGTATGTTCTGAAGCAATAAAGAAAAGACAAGATATTTTATAAATTAATCTTTATACTACATCATTTATATAAAACATTATATAAAAGCAGGCACATAACATTTTATGTATTACATTGGGAGAGGCCTAATATCATAAATAATCCGCTCGCTTAACTCCCGCCAATCTTTTTGCTTTCCAATTTTAATTTCGCAATCAAGCCGCCGACTATCCCAGGCAATTATTCTTAACAGCTCAGCTCGTATAGGTGTTCAGAGGACGAATTATAAGGATAAGAGAAGCGAAGCAAGGTAGCAAGCAATTAGTCCCAGAGGATGATGGATGACTCTTGAGAGATACGATGTGATGGACACAAAAGGAAGGAGAGTACTTCTCATTATACGCCGATGATAACGCGTCGGTATAAAGTTGTATTTAGATACGGAACATTCGATGATTACCTTACCCCGCGCCTCACAACAGATTACATTTTTAAAAGGAAGTCTCGAGTATACTTTTTGTTTGTTGGACCTTTGTGCCGTTGCTGTCGTGTAATAGTGTAATAGTGTTTTAATTTGGTTGCGTTATAAATAGTTTATAACGTGTAATAGATTCAGGGGATTTTTATTACATTGAAGAAGCCGATTAAAGGTTTTAATTTAAAATGGACGAGCAGCAATTTATAGTGCATCCTGTACTTTTTTCTATTTGACTTTAATACATATACTGAGTTGACATATTACTATGTTTAATACTAGCTACAGTAGAAGTACGATATAGCTTTACATCATGAGAAACAATCAAACAAATTGAAACAATTAAAAGAGGACAGGTGGTAATCATTCTTTATAATCGAAGAGTTTACTGTATACAAATTGGTACTTACCCGAAGTCCGAGAGGCCCGCGTAGAGCGACATTTGCAAAACTCCCCTAAAAATCTACGACTCGGCTAAGTTCATATGTACACCAGAAAAAAATACTTTATATTAAAAAAAATTAAGAACTTGTTTTTTTTTCTTTATTATAAAACGGCTTGTGTGACTGTTGCTTCTCGATTATTCACCGATTGATTGAACACAAATAATTCCTAATTATTTACTTTGAATTAGTAGCTTTTGCTGCTTCAACGGGCATATATAGGTAAGTTGTGCTCCAGCCTTTAAATGTGAAATGGCGAACAATATATTAAGATATTAAGAGTTTAATATTCTAGGGCGTACCCTAGTTACCCGAGTTTTAGAGTACATTGACCCGAGTAATATATGATAAATTTACCTTATAGACCTTTGACCACATTGAAACAGATGGATTCACAATTCCATTAGTTACCTATAATATACACCTAATGAATTAATGAATTAAATGTTTCAATTCAATCGTATGGCATAAAGCAATTTAAATTAACATTTTTTTATATTTAACTTTAATGAACCTTATCATATTTTACGGGAAAGGTTTATACCGAATATAAATTCTTAGGGCTGTCAACAATATTTTTTTTACCTTAGTAGTTATCTATCATCCTTTTACATGTATGCAATTATTATTCTTTATCCATTTTCGTTGGAGAACATGCCTAAATGGTCGTAATTAATATGTGATACAATTATTAAAAATAAGAAAAATTTTACCCATTATCCATAATAATTTGTAAACAATTATTTTACCTGGTAATAGAGATAAGCTTTTACAAAAAAATATGGTATTTTATTGGTTTTACCAAGGATGCACAAAATGCGTAGGGACTGTAACAAATTTTAATAGAGATCGTTAGAACAGTTTCGAGCTCTCGGAATATTTATACTGTGTGAAGGTAACACACACAACACAGCTCTTTCCCAAAATTAAATCAGTATCAACATTTAGCTAAACATTTCGAATTCAATCTTCAAATTATAATCATTATAATAATATGGTGTTCCTGCGAAATTCATACATCCAAGCAGTTTAACATTTTATTATTGGCTATTTGTGAAGTGCTAATTTTCTTCCAAAATACTTTTCTTAATACAGATAGCATAAGTAATGAAATGAAAGCCTTTATTAATAAATGAAAGGCCTTAATAAAAGTCATCATTTATTTATTTAACTTATTGGTAATTTATATAAAAGGCCTTAATAAAAGGCTTTATTCATAAATAATACTCTTTTTAATTTATTTCTAAGTTTAAATAAAATTATAAAGATAAATGTAAATTTGACTTTGTAATTTGTCTACCTTATATGTACCGGACCTGATTTATTATAAGTACTTTGTATTAATTTGGAAATCTAGATGGAAGTAGTTTGAAAGAGACACGTGCTAAAACTATTTCTATATCCAACCAAATCAGTGATCTAATCTATGTTTTATGTATTCCTAATAAAATACTGGGAAGTAGGTGTCTAATACAATTGATTTGTTATTTGATTTCATGAGCTGGAAAGTGCGGAAGATGGCGGAGTTAGGAGTTATTCAAAAAATAATTTTACTTATACTTATTTCAATATTTTAATATTTATTTTTCTGTTTGAGACTGAGAGACATCCAACAAATCGGATATCATTTAAATCGGTACAGCTATTCCCGAGTTATAAATGTTGTAAAAGATGTAGGTTTGCTTAAAACAAACTAGAACTACTACTTTGTTTTGACCAAACCTGTATCTTTAAATACCTATTACAATGTACGTTTCTATCACTGGCAATCTTGTTCCCGATGCTGCAGTGCTTGCCAGTTCTAACTACCATTTGTATGCTAGTCAGCATTTTATTTAAGAACTACACCAAAACATAGGTTAAAAGAAGAATACGTAGGAAATAGTTAAGCTACGAAGGTTCCAATACAAGCTTTTTAGTCTAGCATAAGTTTTGATGTGGTTACTATAGAAAAAATAACGTTTTTCTATCCACAGGAACAGACAAATAATAATCTTGTTCTTAAAAAAATATAAAAAATAGTAAAAAAAACATCTATAAACAGCCCTATACTTTGTATGGTCATTTTCCGTAGCTAGTGTCCGCGTAACTGGTGGGCGAGTCGTGTCGCATCGGTTCTCTACGCTTCATTTTCACTGTGATGCGCATACGCAGTAGCCGACAGTAGCCACACTTTTATTACCCTCGAATAATAACGATTTCAATGGAAATCTGACCGTTTATTTGTTGGGTTGCATTTTAATTTGAATCTCTGTTAAGGTGTTTATAGCGGGAATTAAGCAAATGATTCTTCCTCCTAAATGATAAGCCCTTTAATAACTTAGGTTTTGAACGAGCCTTGTCTATGTAAAGGAGTGTTTAATAAAGTAATTATTAGGTATATTCAAGTAGTAGTTTAGTAAAACAATATGATTAAAATGATGAAATCGGAAGTAGGATGTGATAATGGGAGAATTGTGATCCTACGAACTGTCCTAAACCACTTCTTATTCTTATTTTATTATATAGTGGGTAGGTACTCTATATATAATTAAATTGGAATTGACCTTTGGTTCTATTTTTTATACAAAATATAATCGTTATTTTTATGTGAGTTATATAATCTCTGCATGAGAATATTGGTATTTATTTAATTATTTGGTTAAGACTCAAATCGATGTTTTGCTTAGTGACATGCCCAAACAGTTAAACGAATCTTAATCTATAAAAATAACTCAAATTTAAAACAAGAATATAAAAGAAAATATACACGAACTAAAGAATTGGCAACAAGATTAGTGATTTATTGCCATTTAAAATCTATTGGCCTAAGCTATAAAGATAATTTCAATTATTGATTCTCCAAGGATACCTAATATACCTTCCTATAAAATAAATGTAATAGCTATTAACATAGAGAAGGAGTGTAATCTCATGAGAACAAATATTTTTATTCGCCATCTTCATCTCTTCACATGACATATCTATACATTATACAATTTAATACATTAACTAAAGGCGCATTTGTCAACGACGCAAATGATTCGTGCTGGTTGCGCGTAAGTGCGGCAAACCTGTTGGGGCGGGAATCAGTCGTATCAGACATGGTCTGAGGCCCGGCCTAAGACACAACCGGCCCATTACTGCCCATTAGAGAAGCGCAGGTGTCGGCGAGTTAGATACGCTACTGTGACAGTTGTGCACCCACTTATGTAAGTTAACTACCAGACTTCTCATGCGGTTTCACATAATATGTATCTCATGTTTACATTCATGTATTCATGATACATAGCCATGATCCTTGATAACGAAACTCTTTAACTTCTCTAAGAATGCTTGACATCGGCGCAGTAGTTATTAAGTGCAAACAAATGGGTGGGTTTATTAAGTGCAAACAAATGTACCTAGGTACTACAATTTTATTATCATCAGATCGTCTAACCTCCACTGCTGATAAGCCTCCATCGAAAGGCTGGTGACCGCAGTATTGTGTACATCTGCACAGCATAATACTATTGTCATAGATGATATGACAATCGGGAGCAACGCGCAACGCCTTAACGTGTTTTCCACGTAGGGTAGTCCTTTAAGTTACCAGATCCGGAGAGAAATATTTGAATTAACACAAAGATTTTTTCCATCGTTCATACCACATTCGTAATTTAATTTGATCGATAGGTACACCGTTAGGTCACGAAAGTTTACTTTACTTTCCTTTATGCCAATTTCGATGTAGATGTAAGTAATTCATTTTAAGGAAGCAATTCACCCCAAACGCTTGTTCTTATTCCTGAATCTTATACCTACTTATATATAAAAAAATATTTGTTGATCATCATACATATACTTATCATCGGACCGATTGGTACATTTTATTAACAAGTTACATAATTTTAATTTGAACTGACCAACGAAACATATTGTTGAGGTCGAAATATACTTGAGTATCTATATGTAACCTATTTGAAAATTAATTATTTAACTTACAGCTAATTAACTTAGCTCTCTAGTTTTTAGTTTTTTTGTTTCGGACGGATATATGTAGTTAGCCACTAAGCTTTTGCTACTTCACCGGGTATATAGGCGAGCATGGCTCCTGCCTTTTTTAATTGAGCGCTGTACTATCAATTGAGAGATTCTTTTAGGCACCAATAGATGTCGTTATGCAACATTTTTGCATTACGTTTTAATTTACTGATGTAGAATTAAAACGTAATGCAAAAACTTTGTACCCCTTTTTACGGAAATTGCTCGAACGGAGGAGTATGAAATGTCGGACACATATAGTTTATATAGAGAAGGAGTGTGGAATGCTAGCATTATTTAAAATTATGGTGGTATTTCGAACAATAGGCTACCACTAGTTATTTATATAATGGTGTAAACAGTAGGAATTGATATGAAACCATTTTGTATTTTATTAAGGGATATCGAAAAGTTTTACAAAGATGTAAATATACGTATACAAAAAGATACGTAAGTATACAATGTACGTAAAAGGTATTGGCAGCTATCGTTATTCATCTATGGTAAGCTCGCTTGTCTGTCGGTTTAACATTCGACAGCTTTACATACTCCAATATTGTTAGTGCTATGTAGTGCGTTAAAAAATAACAAAATGTCATGCCTATTTCATATTTCAGCAATACTTCCAGTAGAAACACAATTTACTCCGAAACATGTAACAATAAAAAATATACCTATAACGCATTTAAAGTAAAATTAGGATTTGTCTATGTACAAAACACATCGCGAACAAAGATTATTTTTTTATTTTTGAATTATTTATGGAAAAGTATACCGCTTACTAAATTTCTAAATTGAGATTTATTTTAGACTAGATCTTAGATACCTATTGCCTTAACCAATTCGGCTACAGTGGAACCCTAGCGGAATTGGTTAATACGGGTATTTATAAATTACACCATATTTATAGGACAACCTCCGTAGCGTAGCGGTATTTGGCCCGCTTTTAATTTCGAAGGTTGTGGGATCGATCCCCACTCCGGACAGGATATATTTGATTTAATTCTAAGATTTCTTTCCAGGTCTGGTTGGTTGAGGGACTATACCCTCCGTGCCGCAGAAATCACGTTAAGCCGTTGGTCCTGATTATTATAACATCATCTAATAATAATCGTAAATCAAGGAACGGGCAGCAGCGTTTCCTTGTCTTATACAACGGTACAACATAATACTGCGGTCACCAACCCACCTGCCAAGCCTTGTGACTATGGCAAATACCTTCCCTCGGGAGGAGGCCCATGTTCGACAGTGGACGTTATGCGGCCTGATGATGATGATGATCAAAATTATAAAAAGTAACCTCATTTCAAAATGTTTATGTATATAAAACAGAAATAAAATATAAACAAAATTATCACATGTATCTTTATTTTTGTTATTAATAAAACTAAAGAACATGTCGACAGGGTTGCATTGACCAAAAAAACGTGAACATCAGAATGACGCGCCAAAATGACCGATCAGCTTTAAAATATTACTAAAATCTAATACCTATTTGCTACTATTTGATACCTTTGTTTAAATAATTGGTACCTAATGGATAACTGAGAAAATGAATTTAATAATTGGGCAGTCATTCTGATGTCAGGATGACTGCCCACATTTAGAATCTCCACCTAAGGGCTCCAAAATTTCAATTCGCCTTTATAAAAATTTAGTACCTATTTGATACCTAAACATATATTTTTTCTAGATTTTTAGGGCAAAGCATAAAGATTTTTTTTATTGATTGACTAGCCAAAATGACCGAGCAACTTTAAAAGATTACTAAAATCTAATACCTAATTACTACTATTTGATACCTGTGTTTAAATAATTGGTACCTAATGAATAACCGAGAAAATGAATTTAATAATTGGGCAGTCATTCTGATGTCAGGATGACTGCCCACATTTAGAATCTCCACCTAAGGGCTCCAAAATTTCAATTCGCCTTTACAAAAATTTAGTACCTATTTGATACCTAAACATATATTTTTTCTAGATTTTTAGGGCAAAGATTTTAATCGAGATTTTTTTACTATGGTAAGTAATACAGAAAGTCAAGCGATATTTTCAATTCTTTGCAATTAGGTAGTTCAATTTACACAATTATTAATAATACTACTAAGCAATAACAATGTCCGACTACGAGATACTGATAAAAGCTAACATGTGGGTAGAATTATATTTTTTATGATATATCGTTGTCATCGATAGTTGCTGCTTTATGGAAGCGTATAACTAGTTGATTTCTATGTAATATAAAGTAATTTGAGGCTTATTGTATTAAAGACAGTTACTGAGTCGTTTAGTGATTACCTAAAATTTAATTGACAGTGGTTATTTTTGCGAACTCACCATGAATAGGGGGAGGAAATCTTTAGTGTCTTTAGAAGAACAAAAAAAAGCGTTATGTGAATTCAAAAAGTATTTTGCCAGTAAAAATGACATCCCTTCACCGTGTGATCCAGTGTTTGAGGAAATCAGTCAGTTATTATCGTATCGAATGTCAACAATTCCTTTGCCCTAAAAATCTAGAAAAAATATATGTTTAGGTATCAAATAGGTACTAAATTTTTGTAAAGGCGAATTTAAATTTTGGAGCCCTTAGGTGGAGATTCTAAATGTGGGCAGTCATCCTGACATCAGAATGACTGCCCAATTATTAAATTCATTTTCTCGGTTATTCATTAGGTACCAATTATTTAAACAAAGGTATCAAATAGTAGTAATTAGGTATTAGATTTTAGTAATCTTTTAAAGTTGCTCGGTCATTTTGGCTAGTCAATCAATAAAAAAAAATCTTTATGCTTTGACCTAAAAATCTAGAAAAAATATATGTTTAGGTATCAAATAGGTACTAAATTTTTATAAAGGCGAATTGAAATTTTGGAGCCCTTATGTGGAGATTCTAAATGTGGGCAGTCATCCTGACATCAGAATGACTGCCCAATTATTAAATTCATTTTCTCAGTTATCCATTAGGTACCAATTATTTAAACAAAGGTATCAAATAGTAGCAAATAGGTATTAGATTTTAGTAATATTTTAAAGCTGATCGGCCATTTTGGCCCGTCATTCTGATGTTCACCAAAAAAACGCGTAAATCTATGTATAAACCACATTCCCACTAAAAGTCTGTTTAATCAGTCGAAGTCAGTTTAAATTAATAGTAAATAGTTCAATAAGTTGTGGCGATAAGCCGGACAAGCTATCGGCCGCTATAAAGCAGGCCTCTGCACAGAGCCGCAGTTAGGATCAAGCCCTTTATTTATAGGGCTATAGGTCAGCAATGTGTGGTACATTTGTATAGAGTATTTGTTATGTAGCGGTGGACTGTATTTTAAATAAAAAAGAATGAATTAATAACTGTATTGTTATAATAGAAGACCGACAAACGTTCTCTGACCAAATAAAGATCCACCCTAAACCGACGTGCTTGTATGAAGAATGTTATGAGAGTGAATGAAGCGAAAGATGTGTGTAGGGATCGTAGCAAGTGCAGGTCCATTGTCTCTGCATACCCCGCTGGGAAATGCGTGAGCTTATGTATGTATGTATGTTATAATAGCAAAAAAAGTGTACAATCTCGGTGACCAGACAGCACATAATCAGTGACAATAAATTTTGTTGACATAATACATATTAAGAAATAAAAAAAGGACTTACAAGAGAATAATAAAATAACAATTAAAATATTATTAAAGGATAGAGTTTATGGAAAAAAGAGATCGAACTTCAGCGAGTCACCAAGAGTGCTAAAAAGCACACTAAAAATAATGTAGGTATTTCGAATAGATATGAATTCTTTGGCTTTTTATGTATTTTGTGGAGAATAAATGTAGATATTTAGTATTGCGCAACACTCTCTAGCTTGCTGCTCTTTAAATTCTATATAAATAAATCGATGTCATTGAAAATATGGATAATCTTTATTAATAAAACGCTTTGCCCTGAATGACTGACTGACTGACGGATCAACCCACGTCAACCTCAACGAAAACCGCTGATTGTACGGAACTTGAAGGGTGTATTTTCTATATAACGCAGGCATTCGATTAGAAAGGTTTTAACAAAAGTGCCCTTTTTTAAATCCTAGTAGATGTCTAGTGTTTGTACTGTTTAGTGTAATAAGACATTTTTTTACGGACACGGACATATATGGCACGTGGCTTTTGCTACTCACCGGGCGTACAGGCGAACACTGCTCCAGCTTTGTAGAACAATCTCAAAACGTGTTTTGTGGAAGGCATACCCCGAATGCGGCTCTGCATCACAATAAAGTACGGCCACGCATTATATCACTCGTTTACAACTTTAATTGTTTGTAAGTTCAACCTTATTCGTCACCTAGTGATAATGGTTCTACGATTTATTGCTTTTCGAATAAATATGTCTTTCATTATCTTATTTGTGTGTTTTAATTTTAAGATATGACTACATTTATTTATGTTAGTTAGCGTTTATATACAAATAATTTCTAAAGACTTCGATGTAGGTATTGAAGACTTGTGTCTAATAAATAAAAAAATCGTGCGACTCGGATAATGGCAAAAAATCATGTTTATGGTATGGGAGCCTCACTTGAATATTTATTTTATTCTGTTTTTAGTATTTGTTTGTTGATATATCACAACAGATATATCATTTGAGAAATTTCAACTGTCTCTTTATCACGGTTCATGAGATACAGCTTTTTAACAGACAGACAGACAGTGTCTTCGTAATAGGGTCCCGTTTTAACCCTTGGAGAGTTATCTTCTAACTCTAAAATAGGTTATTATTAAGTATCCTCTGTGAAATATAATTAAAAAAGAGCAAAACGATACGCTATTATTCTGGCAGATATCTTCTTTACAAGTTTCATATTTCAGGAGGAAATGTTAGAGTACAGTACATTAGTACAGTTTTGCCCTCGTAATGTTTATTATTTTTCGTAACCCTAACTCTTCTTCTAAAATAAAAGTATTTTATACTTTTCTTATATATATAAAAATTATGTATTATTATATTCCAAATCTACTACAACATTAAATTATTTTTTTGAGTTAACTGAGTTTTAATTTAATGTTATCGTCGTAAATTAATTTAAGACAGCAAATGTTAAATGATTAAGGTAAAATATGATAATCATTATACCATTCAGGTACTTTTATGACGCCATATTTTATTTTGTAACAAAAATTAACAAACATTTAGCTCAGATAACTGAATACATATTATTTAACTCTGAATGTAGGATGTACATCTCTGATTACAATAAAGAAACTGAAAGCTTACAAGGAAGGACAACCTACTTAGAAGTTCGCGTGAAGGCCACGAGATAAAGCCTAAGTATGTTTGATTTCATTATTCTTGCGAACGGTTGACAGCCGGGTCCGCCTGCTGACGATAATTCGTTGGGACACGCACCTCCACAACACATACAGCTTGTATATGTAATCGTGTAAACGCATTATAAGGACACCAAAGCGATCTCTAGGTATATTCTTAGTATTTCGTTATATATCTCAATGGCAATCTCCACATCTTGAACACTTGAAACAGTACAATAGCTCTAAACATTTAAACTTAGAAACCCACAATTTGGATCCAGGTGTGACGAATACAAAAGTCGCACTTTAGATTTTTTTTTCATGAAACCTTAAGGCAAGAATTAGGAATCAAGACTTAGAGAAATTAAAATCTATTCGTAAAAAGTCTCAAGCTTCCTCAATGTGCCCGTTTACGTCCACAGTTGAACATAGGCCCCTATTTACAGACCTTGGCTAGCCAGGGTCGTTGAGGGTTATTGCCATAATTACCACGCGTGGCAGGCGTATTAGTGACGATAAGTAACCTTGAGCTTAAAGATGCTGCTGCCCATCCATAGGTAGGTCTTAGTCGCTTCTTATAACACCCATAGGAAAACGAGGGATCGTCTATTAGAATAGACGATCCCTCGTTGGACGGTTGGTTGAAGGTTCAAAATAAAAAAAAAAACTCAATTTAAATTTTATTGTTCGTAAAGAGTGGAAGTAAAGTCATTCTGCTTTTAAGCTATAATATTTGAAGTATATGGCGTAAGAATTATCATTTTGTCAGTTCATCTATATTAATAGATGAACAGTGTAAAAATGCTTTCACCTTTATCAGTTCATACAATAAACAAAAAGTATTTGTGCGATTGAGTTTACATCTTGTAAAACAAAGGAATTACTTCCATACACCATTTGATTTGGTCTCATTACCACCGCTCCTTCGCAAGATGCCAACCATTTGTCATTCGTACGAATATTAGCGTCAGACTTTCACCCAATTTAATGCTGGTTTTATAACACGACATTTTGATTGCCCTGTCGCCGAAATTGCTGTTATTCTTTTATTTAAGTATTAAAGTTATTGTTGTAATGACAGAAAATGTGTATGTTATTAAATGTAATTTGATTAATATATGAAAAATGTAGTTTTGACGAGTGAGCAGCTGAATGTTCCGTGTCTATAAGCACATTGACTTCACAACCGTCTTTATTTGCCAATTATTTATCTATGTAGGTACATTAATAGCTATCAGGGAAGCGTTAAGTAATTAACGATACCCTTTTATTAGTAACCGGTATAAAAAGAATCTGCAATTGGTAGGGTTCCTATACACAACTGGTTTGTGGAATCGAGTATAAAATGTGGAATAGATTTTTTTTTTGACTTTGCTTTGTTCAACATATATGGATGAATTTAAGTTTTAAACGTTAATTTAATATCTTTTCTCTCGTCTCATGATTATTTTTGTTCTTGCTATATCGGTACCAGCATGCAAAATGTATACCAAAGATAAAATTATTGTGCAAACCTGATCGAACCTAACATTGTAGGTACTTAGTGAAGTAGTAAATTGATTTAAGAGAGAAAAATTGTGTAGATTTAACATAATTCACACGTTGTTATCTGGTCCCGGTGTGAGTGCACGAGGCGGTCGGGTTTGTGCGCCGATACCACATGATACAGGCATTTACACTGGCCGTGTACTACACACCTACACCTATAGTTAGATACATACACTTGCCCAGTCGGAGGGTAGATTGTGTTCTGCGGTAAAGCGATAATTCAGCTCAATCTATGTCGTGAGCGCTCGCGCTTTGTTTTATCCGCTGGCTTCTGTGCGCCTTTATTTAGAAAATTGATGAGAAATGGTTTCCATTACGATCTACCGCCTTATAAAAGATATTGCTACGCCGGATTCGCCGTACATTTGTTCCGAGGCAAAGGAAATGAACGCAAATTTGTTTTCGTGATTGCTAGCTTTGGTACGAATATCGAATTGATATCGATATCATTTTCTTGCGCAATCGTATTTCTCATTAGATATTTATGTGTGACCCCGTGAGAGCCCTTCTCTTCCTCCATTGCGCTCGGTTACAGAATAATGGATAACATAGTCATGTTCGCATTGTATTTGATCAAAGAATTGTTAGTTAGGTAACTTTATAACCCGCGTTAAGAAACTTCATAAGAAAAGAGATGCGAATTACGTTTGCATCGAAATAACCATTTAATATGACACTTAGTTGTAAGATTGCGTGATCAAAGGTAATAATGATGGAAATAATCAGACTGCTAACTGATAAAGAATAATACTCACATAAACGTAGTTAATATACCTACTAATAGGTCACATTCCACAGATCTGATACTAAGCATGTAATGTTCGGTACAAGGTCTAAACAGCTCCGTTTGAACGAACACCGCTTCAATTTGCGTGTGTTCGCATCTCACCACGGACAATCGCTCGCAAATTGGCCGGCCACTGATTGCCCGCCGACGTTTATCAATATTGCAGCTACCATTTCCACCGCACCGGCACGGGCTATCACATGATAGATTGAGTAATTGTACGGCAAACGTGCGACAGATGAAAAATTAGCTGCACGTAACCGTTCTCTTGTACCTTTTGTTGTTAATAATTAAAATAATAATCGTAATCCCACAAGAGCTGTTACCTCTACCTTTCATCATTAATTAAGCTGCTCCAAACAAACTACTTATCGATAACCATGACCTGTTATAATCAATAATTACAATAACATAGTGTTGATGCGGAACTAATGACACGTATCCTAGTTTTGTGCGTTTCGGCAGGAGTGGGTGCTCAGCGGGTGCTGACTCCAGTGCGGCAACACAATGCGGGGTCATCCGCCTCAATAGCGTTACGTTTATCGACGTGTCGAAATCGAGCATTCAAAGTCGATACCGAAAAAAATATCGATTTCCGTAAATAAGCGAGTGTGGCACATTTATAATAATGATGAATGGAGCCATCGGTTGTTGTTCGCGTCGATATTGCGTATCGAATCGTGCAACCGCTCGAACGCCACTCCGCTACTATATTCATTGAGTGCTAATTGAAAAGGAATATCATCATACATCCTGCAATAAATCTAGTATAAATTGGGGCGTACCTGATTTACTTTGTATTTTATTCCCATTTACTGTTATAAATCAACATTGTATCTTGGGAAGTGAACTAAATCTTTTGGTGTCTGAATTAAGATTTATGGAGAGTATAGAATTGATATCTTCTATTTACAGATTTTGGTACTTCACCTTTAATTGTTTATGTACTAAACAATCAGTTATCTTTTTTACATTACTATTATTATCGTAAATAAAGTTTGATATCGAGGTAATTAATTAGTAGGTAATCATGGTTAGATAAGTTTGCGTGGTCATGATCACGACTGGGGCTCGCCAAATGTCGGTGCAACCCTTCGAGACCGTGACCAAATGCCTCGTGAATAATACGTAGGTACAGTCGCAGATGGATTTAACTTTACACCTTGTGAATCCATATTCTATAATATAAAAATGAATCCCTGTTTCCCTTGGTTACGGCATAACGTGTGAACGGCTTGACCGATTTCGCTGAATCTATTTTTTGATGTGTTGGTTCAAGGTTCTTATGAAAGAAAATATATAAAAAAATTGCGGGAAAATTTACCACTATATAAAATTTACTAATTTAAGTTTATGACGCATTTTGTCAATAACATTGGCAAAAAGCGGGTGATTATCGTCAAAGAAGATGTATTTTTACATCTTTTTTGACGATATTCACCCGTTTTTTAATGTATATCATTTAAAAAAGATGCTTCGGTCAGAGTTATATTGATAAAATACATATAAAATAGTTAATTTACTATTACTTACAAAGACGATGTAAAAAATTCAATTTCTTAATACACATCACGATTAGTCCAGAGCTTTCTCGCCTAATATCAAAGTTTAATTTAATATAGAGTTTTAGTTAAGACAGGACAACGTCTGTCGGGTCATCTAGTTATATATTTACCTTGTGGTCTAATTCATTCAACTGTTCGCATAAATGTACACATATACATTAAAAATGTTTCACAACGTGTAAAGCTATTTTCTTCTTCGGCTGTACTCATGTTTTGGTAATAAACATTGTGACGATCTGTCTAATGTCCCATCTGATCATGTGGGTGTGAAAATGTATCGGTATCATGATTACTCAAGCGAAAAATAATTAAATGTACGATAGGCCTCATCAAACCCTATTTGTAAATTAAGACTATGATATTTTCAGATAAGAGAGTTGATTTAGTCTTACTTGTGGTACCTTATAGGTAAAATACAAATATTATTAAAAATTAATACAAATTGACTCGTTGGATTCGGCAACTGTCAAAGTTCCAGGTCCCCAGCAGGGCCTGACCAACTCGAAGACAAAAAAAATAATGCGTCAATAATAAGTTAGGAAAATAATGTAGAGGCTAAAGAAGTGGAGAGTTACTTTTGTTAAAATGTGACACTCCACATACTATAAGATGAGACAGTGTCAAATATAATTATTAATTTACTATTACCTTGTAAGTAATAAGTTTGTTATTTGATTGCATTAGTTTAGGATATTGTATTGGATATTGTAAGAAATAAATAATTAAATATATCAAGTAGTGTTAAAGAAGAGGATCTCTGAGTTGATTCCATAATAAAAATACGTCACTGAAAAACTGAAGTTCTATAAATGTTATTAAATTAAATGTCACATCCGTATTTATATTATAACTTATATTTATAATTTCATCAAAGTCATGTGACGTATCAATTATAAAAAAGTTATTGTCAATCGAAAGTCTCGCGCTCAACGGGCCGTGCAACAGCTGTTCGGCGCAAGCGCAGGCGCACCGACACACAAAAGGACCCACAACAAATGCACTTCCAATTCGCATCGCCACTAATTACGTAATTACGGGGAGGAGAAAAAAAAAACAAAATGGCGCGCATTCCCCACTCGATCGACACATTAGCTCACGAATGCTTACGACATTTCTTCATCCTTGTTTTATTTTTCTGCAAATTGAAAGTCATGCATGAGCTTGAAATATGAGTTTGACGACTAAAATGCTTAATTACTACGATGTGGTAAATTACCTGTATGGGATTAATGTTTGCTTCAGGTTCATTAAGAGCATCTATTTGTTAGGACATATTATGTCTCGACCATCAAGTATAAACATTAATAAAAATCTATTGAATTTGCGTCTTCTTTTAACACCAAGAACTCTTTTAATTGCTTCCTCTTTACTTCGTAAAGGTTACATTGTAAGATAATTATTGCATGAACTTGAAATACTTTGTGTAATTGTAGGTAGACTGGTAGAAACGCTAACAAACTTAGCTGGGTTATTAGCTATAATAACTTTACAATTATCAAAAAATTAAAAATCTTTTGAAGTGTTGTTGGGGTAACATTTTTAATAGACAATTATCGCTGTGTCAGTCACAGACCATACCAACACTCAGAACAACTTTCCAAAGCTCATGTCCGGTGAAATAGCTAAAGAAAATATCAGAAGTTCATATTTCATAAACAATTATTTCGGATTTTACAATAAATACGTGTATATTGTAAAATTATTTTATAATTTTTGTATAAATTGGTTAACTATGTGGAGCTCTCCAATCAAGCACCAATCAATTATATTTGGAGATCTTGTGACAAAAAGTTTATAGATTCGAGGACAAAAAATTAAGTCCTTTTTCATGTTCATGTTTTATCTCTTGTTGGTTTCAACATTAGGTGCTTATTTATGTTTACGTAATAATTTGGATGAAAACGTATAGGTACTTTGTTGTCTGAGTGCAGAGGTGTATTTCTGTAAAATGTTGTTTATCTATACCAAACATTCAAAGATATATTTATACATAACTAGCTTCCCGCGCGCGGTTTCACCCGCGTAGCTCCCGTGCCTGTGGGAACTTCGTAATAAAATATAACCTATAAACTTCCTCGATTAGTAGACTATCGAACACTGAAAGATTTTTTGAAATCGGACCAGTAGTTTCTGAGATTAGCGCGTTCAAACAAACAAACCAACTCTGCAGCTTTATAATATTATAGTATAGTTTCATTAACATTGTTTTACCATGTGATTGTGTCTTTTTAGGTTTTACAGCATTTTTATATCCTAGTAATGATAGCATAACAGCTATTATTACCCTAGTAATTACAAAGCTTT
Organism: Nycteola revayana; assembly: GCA_947037095.2. Taxonomy (NCBI): domain Eukaryota; kingdom Metazoa; phylum Arthropoda; class Insecta; order Lepidoptera; family Nolidae; genus Nycteola; species Nycteola revayana. The sequence continues at coordinate 7,971,964 of OX344845.2, read as the reverse complement.
CTTCGATAAATGTGATTATATTTCCACCATGAGAAATCACACACATTAGATCGCTAGAATTAAGCATAAAAAGTCATTATAATTGTGTGGGTTCCCAAACTTTATCATAAACGTTATTACTATTTCACATTATAATATGAGCAGCATAAGTTAATTGTTGTCGTTATCGTCAAATCGACGAATAGCTAATTAGTTAAGCACACACATACAGAACACACACACAAACTCAACATGCACACATCACAATCACAAATAATGTGTTACAACACACATGCACAACGCTGAATGGTCACTGATCACAAATGCAGTGTCGCAAGTCGTAATATTATGGTTGTTGTTAATTTATTATGAAACTATTTGAATAATTATTATGCTTGCTGCGTTAAGTACGAGAAGGTTAATTAATTAAAAAAGTATTTATAAGATAGTATAACTTCTGTGTTTAGAATCGTTATTAAATATAACGATTCTAAACACAGAAGTTTCTTTGATTAGGGTATATAATAAATAAGTGGATCGGCGGAATATAGTAGAACGAAGCTGTTATTTTTTTTATAAATTAATAATGATACATCGGATTATATTATATGGTATAACATAATGGCATATACCTATTGGTAATTTGATTAAGGTACATGTTTGTTAAGACACTCAGAGTCTTGTGTGAGTAATTGTGAGTCACATAATTTGGACACTGTGCAAGCTTGTGACAGGTATATTATTGTGATATTCTTATAAATCAGTTGGGAACATGAGACCAATATCAAGATACAAACACAGTGTTCAAATTGTGTTAGTTGGAAAACACACAAAGTCCCCAACCAACGTGACCAAAGTCTTGTCTTTCGCTACTTCACGGGGCATAAGGGCGAGCAGAGCTCCAGCCTAGATAAATGGTATAAAAACTACAAACTAAGCAACATGCGCAAGAGGGCGTCCCCTGTAGGACTTGGACCTCGGCTCAGGGCGGTAGCTGGCGGGCAGATTGAGGGATTATGGCTTTTAGTTTTTTAGAGGAGTTTTGTGCAACTATCGCTCTACTTTACAGTTCGCGGGCCTCTCGAACTTCAGGTCTACGAGGGCATTAGAAGGCTCTTTGCAAACTAAGGGTCGGCAGGTTCACAGTCACAGATGACAGTACAAGGCACAGTGTTCAAACTGTGTCAGTTGGAAAACATACAGCTACACGCATATTTTATGCGTGTATGAGCGAGTGTGTGTGTGACTCACACAGGTGGGCTCGTCACCTGACCGGCCGGCCACTTCCGGCGGACGTCGCAATTAGTGCCACACCACAGCCACGATATCACCACTTATGTTAAGAAGTTTGTTACTAATCGTATTAACTAGTGTTACGACTAGATAGGTTTCTATTTGATATAACAAACACATATGCTATTAGCTGATATGTAAGTGGAGTGGTTGAATGAATATTTTATCAACTTTATGTTATATTCAACAAAATTTTAAGAGAAAAGTTATTTTAATGTCACTGCTGCGACTTCGTACGCGTCAAATAAGGATTTTATAAGCTATCCAACAAAGTGCCGTGTAAATCAGATCTACTGTTATGGAGATTAGGCGGAATACACGGACAAACAAAAAGACCAACGTAATAAAAAGTACCTTCAAAAATTAGTTGTCTGCCCGTGAAAGTCTCGTTAAAATCGGTCCAGCCATTACTGAGAAAAGCCGGTACAAACAGATACACAGGCTGACTACCAATAGGTATGTTTAAATTGTAGTTTCGTTATTAGTACCTTATATACATTCATATTGCATTTAGTAAAAACCTGTTATTTTTCCTTTACAACTACACACTTCTATTTTATTTATTTGTATAGATAATAAAAACATATTCTATTTGCTGCTATGTAAGTGGAACGGTTTACACAACATTAGATATACGTTTTTAGTTTTAACTTCTGTGAAACAATAGTGTTTACATAAACAATTGTTGATAACCACTGCGTCCGAGGGATAACTACTATAATTATTATAAGGATAATATAAAAATAAATAAATATATATTTTCACGAAATTCGGATTAGGTATATACATACATAAGCTCACGCCTGTTTCCCAGTGGGGTAGGCAGAGACAATGGACCTCCACTTGCTACGATCCCTACACACATCTTTCGCTTCATTCACTCTCATAACATTCTTCATACAAGCACGTCGGTTTAGGGTGGATCTTATTTGACTTTTTGTATGTCTCCGATTAGGTACATGCATTTGTATAATATGCTAACATAATTCCTGAGGCATAACATATTAGGGTCTAACAAAATAAGGCAAAGTCCGCTACAATAATAATATGTAATAGGTAATTAATAAATGTAGTAAGAAAAATCACAGTTTTTTTAAATAAATATGACATTCGAAACCTCCCTTTTTGTTCTTGTGTAAAATTATCAATATTATTTTCCCTTCTACCAAGAATCAGTTTAGTCCATCATCATAGAAAAGGAAAACTAATTATAAATACTCATTATGTAAACAATAGGCTCCGTATTAGTTTTAGGTCATTTTATATAGAAATTGACACATTGTGATTTAAGAGAATATGTGCGGGAAGTAGCAAAAGTCTCGTGTGTCCATCCAAAAAAAAATGAGTCCATAGGCAGGTGAAGGATCGTAAGTCGATCGATAGTCGTAACAACTTTATGTCCCCCAACCCGGATATCAAAACCGTCGCATTACCTACTAAATACCTATATATAAATAACTAAATAAAATTGTAATATTCAAATAGACATTTGAATATACCTACTACTTTTTTCTGGGCAAACATATGCGTTAGCCACGACGGCATTTGCTACTTCATGGAGCATAAAAGCTGGCAGGTCTCCAGCTTTATTAAATGTTTTTTATGATTATTACCATGATTAGAATATTATCATGTCAGCCTGTCATCCACTGCTAAAAAAGGCCTCCCCCATCGATTTCTAGCGGGAACGATTGCTAGCGACCTGCATCCACTGACTCCTTGCGACCTTTATAAAGTCGTCGGTCCATCGTGCAGGCGGTTGACCCACGCTGCGCTTGCCAGTTCGTGGTCTCCAGTCGAGAACCTTTCTGATCCATTGGCCGTCAGTTCTTCGAGCTATGTGTCCTGCCCATTGCCATTTCAGCTTGCTAATCCTTTGAGTTGTCAGCGACCTTCAATCTTTTTATTTCTGATTCGAATATATATTTGTATAAACAAATATCCTTTTATCATAACCAGACATGTGTAATCAATAAGTTATTGACAATACTCCTAACTGCTTTCAGAATCATTTGCTAATATGCAACCTAAAATTACCAAACATTAAAAACAAACAAATCCCTTCCTCAATACCTACCCTCGTCATTAATCACAAAACTTGCGACATTATCATTCAAAAATCTTAATAAAAACATATTTCTTAAAATGTTAATATTCAAGTAATTTGATCGTATTTACAACATTTTCTTTGAAAGCCCGAACAAAAAGTAACGAAGCTTAAAATCCATGTTCATTATTCATAATTTGGAAACATTAAAGTTTAAAATTAAACCAGTTTGTATGATAATTAAACCGCCTGTTATGGTAAGGCATTGTTCTTGTTCATAGCTTATCGATTATAAAGTAACAATGTGTGTGATATCTTGTTTTAATCTGACAGCTTATTAAGCTGTTTATTTTGTTGAAAACGTAATTAATATTTCTTAGCTATTCTTTTGATGTAATATTGCAACGGTCGTGATGAATGGCGAAGGTTATTAAGTGTTTGAGTTAAACAACATGTACCTTGTATATTGGTTTACAAGTTGTTTATTCGTTGAATAAAAAATACAAATGCTTCAAAACAACTCTCTATAATTCACTTCTAGATAACTCTATAATTCACATCGTGGGACATAAACTTGGCCGAGTTATTTCTCAAAAAATGTCACCTCTCTACAATATTCCACATTAAATTAAAAATAGTATCCTAGTTGTCGCATAATCACAGAACAATGTCGTAATGTGATTTTTTATTTTTAAGTAACAATATCTCTAAATAGTTTAATAAGTAGATAGTACATACTTATTTTTGCTCAATATTAATCCCCCTTTATTATAAAAACAAACTTAAGTACAAATTACATCTAAAGCTAGAATTATATCTTTGTCTAGTCCCAACGGACGTAAGCGCCAAATGAGCAGTTTAAAAACGGCGATAAAATCCGCTGGGGTGTCGGGTGAGGGTGTAAGGGTGGTTCAGACGGGGTAGCGATAACATCGCGATTACGCGGTACAAAACGGGCGATATCGTACACTCATTACTAGCGCAGGTTAGCCGCATAATGGATATTTATGACTTGGCTAAACCGACGATATGTGGACATAGATCAGTCATTTCTGTATTACATTATGTAGCTATTTTATATTGTTTGTTTATAATATTATTATTAAATAATAATGTATAAATAAAATGACTGATAATTGTTTGAAATACCTACGTACTTACTATGTTTGCGCTCTCATGTAGTAATTGTATTAAAAAGGTAATAATTAAAAACCATTGGTTGTTTTACTAAGGTAGGTATTTAAAATACAAAGCTTAATTACCTATTTAATTAAGTATCTTATTAAAGCAATTTAGTACAAAAAAGCAACGAGCAAATGGGCTACATATCATACTCGGAGGCAGCAAACCGCGACACGTCCATTACATTTCCATAATTTCACAAAATGGCAGATTAAATTCGAAAACAAGGCTGACAATTGTGAGTCTGGCAGAACAATGGTGCCACGTTTCCCGCGCATTATACAATTTGCTTGTCAAAAACGTTGCGCCGACGCATACCGCGATGTGTACGTCACACAAATAATACTTTAAGTTAAAATTCTTACAAAATAACGACTTTTTCCTACGACACTGGACGACAATTGCCTTCGGCATGTCTACGTCAGTCGTCGAAACTGTAGCGTCCAAGCCACGAATGTCAAAGAATCATGGCCAAATTTCTATAGGAGCTGGACTTTACTATTATTTTTCATGTCCCAAAGCAAATTATAGTTAGATTGGTTTATTTTTATGTTGTAAACACCATTCCGTTTCATAATCATATCTCAATAGCCGCACGATTTTTTATAATAACGTCAACAATACTTTTGAGGTTAGAATCAACAACTAACTTTTACCCGACTGCGACATAGCCTTAAAGTGCAGTAAGCGATAGGCGAGGAGGGTAATCAGCGATCTCGTTTCGATTTCTCTCAGATAATTACCCAAAAAATAGGATATCTCTCAGAGCGAACCCCTTGTCTGTCGAAAACGCTTTGCTTCCTATGAACCTACGTAATTATTTTTATGACAAGAATCCAGTAAATAATAAATCAGTATAGTAGTTGATTTGATACCTACATACTAATTAAATTGAATTATAACAAACAACTATTCAGAAAAACGTGATTAATTATAGTCTTTGAATACCAAATCCTTTCATACGCGATATACCGTATAGTCGGTATACCGTTGAAATGTCGACGGTTAAAGTCGACAAGATGAGACAATCTGGCTGACTACAATCGCCGACCAGTGGTGTGAGTAAAATGCAGTTCGTTTAAATGTTACGTATTGTAATATATAACGCTACTAATTGATGTCTTATAACACGTATTCCAATTTAACTGCAAATCACTTAATGTAATAATGTTGAAACAGATAAAAAAATGAAATAAATCTCTATGCGTTACCCGACACGCGTCACACAAAACGCGATGAATCAATCGATACACTGAAATTAATTACAAAAAAGTGCATGTATTAAGCGTGCAGCGAGTTATCGCAAAGCGACGCGACTAAAATGAAACGGCTAATTATTACCAGTGGTCGCGCGATAACATCTCATATCGCCCCGAGTCGCGCCGCGCTGCGCTCTACTGTACACAAGCTAGTAAGGCAATTTTAAACAGAACACTTTGTTAATCATTTTGATTGAAATGAAAGGAAACACAGACTGACAATTAAAAAAAACAATGTAAGCCCATTAAAAGTAGTCGTATGGATTATTACGTGGCACATATAATGGAATAATTACGCACGCATTCTTAATCAAATGTATCATGGACTTTTCATATTTTTGATAAAGTTATGTCTATGATTTGCATTCTTTTTTTGATGTAGGCAATTAGTATTATCCGGATGTAATTCATGGCCTATGTTATTTTTAACGGTTACACGGTTATGGATGACAAAAAAAATCATAATAATAACATTTTTCATTTTTTTGAACAAAAAAGACACTTAGGTATCAATTATCTTGCCACTCATCATCTATGAGCAATGATTGAACAAACTGACTAATCAATTAGACGTTAAATATACATAAATATAGGTATACTACAAAACTAGTTCCATCATCTTAAGAAATTCTGTCTCATTCTAGCTCTTAACAAAAATATACTCAAAGTGAGAGACAGAACATCACGATTTCTTGTCTCGTATGATATTTGCTTATGTTAATATATTTTTTATAGTTCTCTGATTCCACATTTTTTCCCAATATACATAAACTTGACTGTATCTTCATGTTAATTCATGTACATACGTATACGTGTACAAACTTAGAACGGACCCTTGAAACAAATCTAATTATAAGCAGTTGTAACTAGGTAATTATAATTATTTAATTATGAAACAGAACTTTTATTATTTTATAATTAAAAATATAATAAAGTATTTACATATTTCAATCATAAAATTATGGTCATTCTCTTACAATAGTTCTCCTATCGAAAATGCCGTAAAATGTGGAATTTGTATAAATAAGGATTAAAAGTTTTAATAAGTACGAAATTCATGAATGAAGTAAAATATCTCCTTTATTAAGAAACATCATAAACTATTATTTTTTTTACGATGTTTGCAATATTATTTTATGATAATTGTATAATTTTGCAATGTAGTTAATCCACGATAAGACTTACAAAAAGCTTTGATACCGACATAAACTAATTCCACATTTATTTTCAGGTTTAAAATCAACGACACAAAAACTAGTCCAATCATTATGTAACATACTACTGTTATTATAAGCGGTACGCGCTACGCACATTTCTAATTAATTATGAATTAAAATAACAGTGCTTGATAATGCCTAATATTTTATTATTCATGGCGATTTTATTCGTGTTAGAACGCGGTTAGATCGTTTACGGCAGTGACTAAATGGTATAGTTAATTATTCGATCGTATCGCTGCGTGTAAAATAAAAATCGCTCCGCTTTGCTATTCAAATCGCAGTATCTGGCCTGTGCAATTACATCCGTAATGGCGAGATATCATTAGCTCCCGTTCTAACTAGAACCATTGCGTGGTAGAGTGATTTTATAATCAATTACTACTATTAGTTTTAATACTTATATAAATAATAGGTACTGCGTTATGCCTAGGGGTGTAGTAGTCCATACAAATACGTTAGTATAACATTTATAGACGTAATTTATTAGATTTATAAATGTAAATAAATAAAAAAAAACGCTTAGAAGCTATGAAGGGAAAACCCTCACATATATATTATATTTGCGGATAACATAACTTAGAAAATAATGGAAATTATAAAATGCTTGATTTTATTTTTAAATCTGCATTTCTTATTTATAACCGCTAAAAAAGATTGTTTTATTTACCTTCTAAACAGTAAATTTTTAATTTACTCCTATGTCTTAGTTCCATAAGACATGCTGTTTAGATATTGTTCCACTTTTTCCTATGTTGAATTATATACATTTAAACTATTGATTCCTAGAAAAATATGCATATCAGTTATACACCTATAGATACAGTTACATAGTGATGGTTTGCGTAATTGTATTAGCATACGTTAATAGTATAGTAATTATAAATTCATATACGTTTTTTCTGCTCAATAGAGACAGGTGGTACAGTCGAGTCCATTAGTTCGTAATGACTATTGGACTGATGGTAATTACAACAATTTCAAATAGTTATAAATGATTGAATTCGCAAAGTTTAGTTTTAAAATAATAATGTTATAAAATAATAGGTCTTTACCTATGAAATTGCCGTTTTGTATGAAAAAATTTAAACGATATTTTTTCATGTATTTTTTTTTGTATTCATCGAAGTAATCACCCATGCAATCAATGCATCTTTGCCAACGCAGTGGCAGTTTATTGAGGCCCTTCTTAAAGAAATCAGCTGGACGGGAAGCAACAAATTCTTCAAAGGCATTTTGTACTGCCTCTCGGGTATTGATTTTTTTTCCAGCCAAGAAGATATCCAAATTCTGGAAAAAGTAGTAGTCTGTAGGCGCAAGGCCTGGTGAGTAGGGCGGATGACGGAGAGCTTCCAACCCCAGTTCTTGCAACTTGGAGACCGTCTGCTGTGCAGTATGAGGTCGCGCGTTGTCGTCCAGGAGCAGCGGAGACGAGAGATTGACCAATGCTGGTTGGAGATGTGCCAGCTTCTCCATCATTGTGTTCAGTTCTTCACAGTACACATCTGCAGTAATGCTCACCCCGTTTGGTAAGAAGCTGTGATGAATCACACCGGCGCTAGACCACCAAACAGTGACCATCACTTTTCTAGGGGTAAGTTTTCGTTTAGGGCATTATTTAGGTGCTGAACCAGGATCCAACCAACTTGCTGAGCGCTTGCGGTTATCAAACAGAATCCATTTTCATCGCAGGTAACAATGCGGTTCAAAATTCCTTCATTTGTGTGCCTGATGAGCAGTGCAAAGCACGTCTCGACGCGTACTTCGCGCTGGCGATCCTTTAGTTCGTGGGGCACCCATTTTTGAAGCTTTTTTGCCATGCCAATTTGACGCAAATGGACCAATATTGTTTTGACGCTAACGTCGAAAGCTGCTGCTAAGTCAGCCGTAGATTGTGTATAATCAGCTTCCACAATCGCCTTTAATTCGTGATTGTCGACCAAAGTCTTCGGACGACCGCGAGGTTCATTTTTCAGGTCGAAATTTCCAGAACGGAAGCGAGCAAATTAATATGTGGTGCGTTGGTTTGTAGTGTTAGCTCCGTAAACGTCGTTGATGTTGCGTGCCGCTTGTGCCGCGTTGCTGCCACGACGGTACTCATATTCCATAATTACTCGAATTTTTAACGTATCCATGATGACGAAAAAGATTGAAATGCGATGAAAATGTAACACTTATCAATAAACAAATGACTACTTTTGGAAAAAAAATCCATGTTTTTAAAATAAAATTAATTTGAAATTAGAATTCTTAGCCAAACAAAAATTATTTTGATTTGAAATGGCCAGTATTGCAGCACGGCAATTTCATAGGTAAAGACCTAATAAATACTTATTTTGACTGATTTTCTGTTGCTAATTTGCGAAATTATTTATTTTTGGTAGTACAATCGATCTATTATTTCGAACCTCTGTGAGGGGTGCCCGTTTGTTCTCTTGAACGAGTTGAGCAAGCTGATGGAGAGGGTGATCGCATTCATCGAGGAGGGCCTCAGGCACAATGGGGTACCCAGTTATCTCCAGGCACTGGTGGGACACTACCTGCAAAGCAGGGAGGTAGTGTGCCCAACGAGTGGACGAGTGGCGGCGGAACTGGCTGGAAGGCATTCTTCATCGGGTATGATTGGGCGCTGCGGATTTACGGTCTCCGGGGGTCAGCGTGATAGCATACACTGACGACACCCTGGTGACTGCCCGCGGCGCCTATCATCGGCAGGCGATCTTGGCCACAGCAGCCGTGGCACAGGTGGTTGCCCATATATGCCGTTTGGCCCTGCAAGTGGCGTTCGGTAAAACCGAGGCCCTTGCACGGGCCACAGAGAGCGCCACCCTTATTGTGGGCGGAGAGACCATCGGATAATGTGCGGTATCTTGGCATAGTCCTCGACAGCAGAGGGAGCTTCGGGGCCCATTTTCGACGTTTGGTCCCGAATCTGGTGGTGGCGGCGGGTGCTCTTGGCGGGCTTTTGACGAATCTTGGCAGACCCGGGGGCACCTGCCGCAAGCTGTAAGGCCGGGGTGATCTGCTCCATGGCGCTTTCCGGCACCCCTATTTGGGTCGACGCCCAGAACTGGCGAAACATGGCCCTGCAGCGACGTCCGCAGCGGATTTGCCCAGCGTACCTGGCCCTCACCAACGGTTTACGGAGGAGTGTCCGGGGGGTTTGAGTGGTGAAGGGTCCTCTCTTGGTGTTATAACTAGCATGGAAACGCGCTATCGAGGGGGCGAGTCCCATATACCCCTTCGCCAGCGCGGGAACGCTGCAGAGCCGGAGGGGATGCGTAAATGCATTTCCCCCCGGTCAACAAAATAACAAAAATGGGGGCGCCCGTTTCTATAACATTGATTAACTTTAAAAAACGACTATCTTGTCATGTTTCTATTGCAAGGCACTAGGCACACTCATTTTGCCATATTAGTCATTGCCGTCTCCTCGAGATAAACTTTTTTTGTAAAATACATATTTTTATATTTAAAACTAGCGGCCCGCCCGGCTTTGCATGGGTGGATTTTTATAGCCTATGTTACTTAGGGATAATGTAGCATTCTGACGATGAAAGAATTATCGAAATCCGTTCAGTAGTTTTTGAGATTATTCGAAACAAACATACAATTTTCATATTTCTGGTACACTACCAATACCGTAACCCAGACCTAACATTTATTGGTATTTTAATTTTTTTGTATACTTTACGGAAAATTTTACCAATTTAGAGATTAATAATTTTAGACCACTGCGACCGGCAGGATTCTTAGGTTCTCACACACATCTTAGGGTTTAGCCCCTAATGCCTTAACCATTCGGCCATGGTGGAACCCCAACCGGTGTTCGAAATTTATCCATCTCTTTTATAACACGTCTCTAACAGGGACGTTTTATATATTAGTAGACAAAATTTTATATTCATTCATATTTAAAAAAAATATTTGCGTATAAATGGCAAAAAAAATTTACACTCATAAATCCTGAGCATCGGTGCTTTCGCTTTAAAACAATATATTAACTGCATACAATATGAACAGCTCAGCTGTTTTAATAGCAGCCATTAGCTTCGTTTACGTTACCAACCTGATTAATATGTAAATGACCATTAATATTTTAATATCCCTATGCGGTGACTGAAATGAAATGGCTACTTTCACATGTAGTTAGTCTTTATATGAAAATTGTTATAAAAATACAGTTATGATGATTAATATCATAAATAAGAGGTACAGGTCGTAGAAAATTATGGAAAATTAATGATTTTATATCGCATAGTTGTTGAAATATTATTATTATAATAGAAAGCTGACAATTATAGTCTCGTGGGTATTTCTATTCGAATGAAATGTAAGTTAAGGGATTCACACACATGGTTTTAGATTCTTACTTAGGTTTTAATTGTATTGTTTGTACAATACATAAATGTTAAAGCTAAAACAAGCGACTGGCGACTAGCTTTTCTTGCCTCGTTTTCGTCTCGCGTCTTCGTTCTTAACGTGTCTTTATTGTTGATAAACCTAAACGAAAATTGTTTGTTTAAACACTTTAATCTTTATATTTACCAGTATATTAAAATAACCTATGCAGCTATGTTGTATGAGGATAGCTTTGAATACCTTGAGGGTTAGGTTTGTCGTGTAGTCGATCTTATAGTGGATGATTAAATAGTCCGTTTACTTTCTCCATACTACATCCTCATCATATCGCACCGGATTTCAACATTAGCAGTTCCCGGTGACTACATTATTGGCATTCAAAAAAGCACCCGGGGGGTTTTAGTGGGTAAAACTCGTGGTATGATTAGCATAATGATTACCTATATAGCGTATGATCATCATCGCTATGGAGATCACCGCCGCAGCAGCAGGTATGTAGGACACCCCGTCCTACATACCTGCTGCTGCGGCGGTGGAAATGCCTTTGTTTCCCCCTGGTAAAAAAAAAACCTTACTATATAAAATTAAATTGATGTTTACCTACAATGAGAAAAACACATACGCTAATTCTTGATTTCATATTCGAATGGTAGTAGAAAAACGATTTCCAATATTAAATAGGTATTTACCTGTACATCACATGTTTGTTCTGTACAATGTTACAGTAGATATTTTACATGCATCGTAGCAACCCTCTATCTGGAATCGATCATAAACACAGTCACATTGAAGTAATACCGTAGCATTAGCTCAGCTCCATAATCGCTTTGTATTTGCCTGCGCTATGTTTAGATAAGGACTTGACACGACATTTTAAATAGCGCCTATCTAATGATTTTATTGTCTTGTCTGCTATATCAACTTTGCTGTAGAATACCTTTGTTACAGTTTATGTGGTTTGCGCAAGATAGTTATTATAGGTATTAATTTATGAAAAATAAGCTGTCCTAAGAATTTTAGCCCTGGATTCCTGTTTTTTTAATTTAATTTAATCAGGGGTTCAAAGTTTTGCGCTACTAAGTAGGTACAAAATAATCTATTTTTATTGTTTTATCATTGTTTTTTTTTATTAACATTAGTGCAGTGTGTTTTCCAGTTTATAAGAGATGGGCAGCAACTTCAATCAGCTTAAGGTTATCTGCGATCTTACTGTGATCGCCTACCTATCCACTTGTCAAGCATGGTATTATGGTAATATCTCGCAACGACCCTGGGTTGTTAAGAGGAGGCATGTTTAGTAGGATCTAACTTACTCTTGAATTAAAGCATTAGTCAATAATGCATTCAGGTATGGTATGTTCGACTGAGTAATAAAAATCCCAAGATTTAAATTTACACATGAAAACTGATCACATGGAAGTAGGTCCAAGTTTGACCGGCATTTTTTTTACTGTGATTTTTATTGCAACAGCAATGTTGTATGAAATCTAAGATAGTCTGAATATTTAGGAGATAAGACTAAATTATATTAATAAGGCTGCAGTCTGGTTAGCCTATCGGCCCACTGAAGTAGTAGTAACTAAATAGTCCATCCGAAAATCATGTAGTATATCTATCTATAATACCTATCTATAATCTTTAGTTGGAACCTCTAAAACAATTTGGGAGCATGGCACTTTCTGTAAACAAGACGCAAAACAGTCTGCATAGTCATTGAATTGCCTACAAATGTAAACCAACTATTAGTAATTAGCTGGGGTTTAGCTGCCGTTAATTATAAGCTCATATGTGTGGGTGAGTCATGCGTGTTTGTGTTGGACAAAAAGCCTAAAATCGCTTGTAATCAGCAATTACGAGTGGTGGCAATGTCGACGGAAGCAGATACGGATCTACAACGCACCGGCCGGCCGCCTGACCGCTTGTTGCCCATTGATTTAGTGCTAAACAGTCGTTAAATGTTTGCTGCTTATATATACACGATTTGTTTTATATTAATCAACCTAACAAACGGGATCTAATACTTTTAATATTCGATTCCGTTTTCGCAGTTCCTGTCAATGTTTTATGTTTTAGTTCAAAGATGTGGTTCTGAAATATCGATCGTCAATTGAAATTGACAGACTTCTATCTATCATGGACTAAAAGTATTCTAATGAAACTGAAAGCTTAATAAAGTAGATTCGTTTCAATTTAATAGAGCCACTAACATCAATATTTTAGGTAGTTTTCAAACAAACAAGATAATAATTATGTAGTTTTGGTAAAGTAATTTTATTCATAGGCAGTAAAGATTAAAGATTCAATTGCAATGAATTTATTAATCATTCCATGGCTCGGAGCCATCTGTTACGAAATCAGTCAGAAAACCAACCGATTTAAAGATAACTCTAAAATATTGTACCTTATTCATAACTGTGGTCGGCTAACAAAGCCTTCTGACGAATATTATTTCCAGTAGCTAACTCACAAAATGTACTATTATATTAATTATTATCGACCATTATTCTTAACGATCTCAATATATATAGTGAAACTAAAGTAATTGAACTTGATTTAACCACTTACCTAAAGGAAACATTATTGGGTACGTAAACAGCAATAAAATGTTAAATATTACGCGATTTGAGGAAACATTGAACATAACTAACTCAAATAAACAATATTTAAACGGCCACAATGCAATTTAGGAAGTCGTTCAAGTAAACTGACCATATCTTTGATTATTTCTAACAAACGAATTGTATAAAATAATGTGTCTAGTTATGGGGGGTATTATATGAGTTGATGGGGGGTCTAGAAGAGTTATAATCTAATTAAAACGGCACAATTAAGAAATAAAAATAATAAAAGAAACATAATTGTTTCTCTTTATTCTTAAATTATTTTAACGGGTCGATGCACTGTTTTCTTTTTTCTAAAAAAATATGAAAATCGTTAGCAACAGACTGGTATTACACATGAAGCATCTTTATTCAATAGATACGAGTATTAATCAATGACAATGTTTCTGTCTCTTAATAAGGTATAATGAGTTACAATTCAAGCAATTTAACACAGTCACACAATGTTTCTACTAAGTATAGATTTCCATAGAAAAATATTAATTTCACTAAAACGTACGGCAAAAACGCTTCGTGTCTGTTGTGATTAAACGTCGTTTAAACAACATAAATATTAATACGCGAGTATCGGCTAGCGTGATCGCTTCACTTTTTATGTAACGCATTATTCCTACATAAATATTTGTAATAAATATAGTTTGCATGTATCCCTCATATTATATCAGTTTATTACTATTGTAAGTAAGTAAATGCTTATGTAAACAATATAAAAGAAAGCTAGTATTTCATTTACAACGGTGCGATGATACCACATCGATGACGCAGTCGACTGTTAAAAACATCTCACTTGGATTTCGCACTAACAACAATCGAGAATCATGAATTGATAATATGAAATTCAATTTACTGTACCATGCATTAGATTATATCAGTTACATATCATAAATTACAATAACTTATTGCTCGTACATGTATTAATAAAAAATATGTTTGTGTTTTTAAACTCCCATGGTTCAAACTGACCACTGCGTTACCCCGCAAGTTGGAAACACGCAATAGTCTGTATGGAGGCGATTCTAGAAAACGGTCGTTTTGCGATTAGATCTGCGCAGGAGGAAAGCGTGGGGGTGCCGTGGTTGGGGGGAGGGGTTTTGTTAATTGCTCCGTTTTGTGAACACGGTCGGTGGCGTGCCCCGTGGGCAATCAGCGGCCACTGACTGATTGCTTTTTAAATAGGTTTTATGCCCGCTAAAAATGTTTCGAAGGAAATCAAAGAGAAGTTTTCGTGAGGGCCGATTGTGTAAACGTGATCGAGGACAAGTTGTTTTATAAAACGCGAAACTGGCGTGACGGCCGTGACTACGACATGGTGCGCTATGACTTTTTAATTATTTCAATTTTCTGTGATATGCTAGGTTTGTAGTTAATGGATTTTCAAATGTCCTGTAGTAAACAATAACACGCAGGTATATTTGCACACAATTCAATTTTCAGGAAGTTAATAGCCTGTGAATATTATTATTATACGCCAGTTACAAAATACATTAGCTATACATGTCATATAGATGATGTAGAAACATGCAAGCATATGACACAATCAGTTAGGTGCACGTACTTAGTACACGGCGATATAGGTAACGTCCCTAATGGAGCAGTTGCAAATGGAGATAGCACACACAATTTAACACGGGCCTATTAACCGAGTCCGATCGGATGGCGTGACACAGCGGAGTTAGTGAAGGCTCGCTAGGTGTTTGTTACAACTGGTAAAGTACTGGAGAACGTATAAATTCTTGCTTTTTATTCATACTAACTGATTAATCCGTACTTTGTATTTATAAACCTTCATAAACTTGTTTCCTGAGCTACTGTTTGTGTACAATTCATTTGATAAAATGCCTGGCCGAGTCAAACTTTATTAATTGCTTCAATGCATTTTAAGATTTTTGTCTTAAATGTCGTCCCGTGATCGTTTTGATAAGAAACTTTTGTTTTAAAACTAATTAGTTGTATATGCGCTGAAGCAATAAATAATACCTACATATTGGACTCTGACAGTTACATAAATTATTGAATTAATTTAAGATATTAAACAATTTTAATTAATGGTAGCTAGAAACAGTAGATGTAAATAAGTACAGAAAAAGTGAGTCTAATATCCATTGCCTTACCACTTAATTTGTCTTGTTCTTAGATTTTCGCTTATCCACATTTATAAGTAGACAATTAGACCGTGGCGTAGCGGTATAAGGGTCGCTTTAACTATCGGAGGTCATTGGTTCGATTCCCGCTTCAGAAAAGGAATCATTGTGTAAAATTAAAGATTTCTTTGGAGCGCGAGCGGTTGAGTGATAAGGTGGGTCCTCAGTGCCTCGGTAAAGCACGTAAATCCGTTGGTCCTGAATGTTAAAATATCTATGACAATCATAGGATACTAAGTAACGGACATCAGCGTTTACTTATTTATGTACTGTGTTTAATACTACCACGTCACATACGTGGTGACTTCACACTCTTCGAGGGAGTCCCATGATAAGGCGTGGACGTTATACGGGCTGATGATGACAATGAAATACACTATTGTGGTATAGCCAAAAGTTACCAGAATTAAAGATAAAAACAACTCCCTTTTCGTGGTCAAGTACCTATTCCAAAATTACATTTGCACCTACGCATACGAGTAATATTCGATATATACATTTTCATACAACAAAATTAATCACAACAATACAGTATGTTTGTTTGCTTTGAGATTCGTGTTTTAAGAGTATACATATGGCTCAAGGCATATAGCCCATTAAAAGTACCACTTGTATGGAAGGAACTCTTTGTTACGTATGTCTTCCGAACATCCATCGTGTATGCACGCTCTTATACTAAGTAACACCAAGAACATAATCGTTTAAATACTTCTTGATAAAATCTCCTAGTAGGTAGACAGACCCACTATCAGTGCCCGCGTTATATGTCGGTAAACCTTTCCTGTCTATACACAAGGCTTATCCACACAAAGCGCGCATTGATGAGTGGTGCTATGTCTATTACTTACCTACTGTGCTTAGAGAAAAGCGTCTTTCTAAAAGGAAAAAAAAATAAAACAGTTCCTTTTTTAATTGACAACATTTTAATTACAAAACACCACAAAATCTATGGGACATGAAATGTCTCTTTTCGGATTGCTTAAGTACATCGCTTTGTTAATACTATTATAGCATTAGGTACTTTATTACATACATTTAATACTTTAAGTCGTGTATTTAATACTAACAATACATACATCATAATATATGAATAGTTATATAATAATATACAGTATCTTTGCACAATATTGATCGCATGAAAATTAAATTTGTTTTAACATAAGCATGTAATACGCAATAATAAATGAATAAAACACAAAGTACATACTCTGGAAATAGTTAAAACAATTGAAATATAATTTTAAACCGTTTGTCACATGGCATTTTTGACATCTGGTAACTAATAAGGCTAAATGTTGATGATATTCGTTAAAAAAAAAAAATTAACTAATCTCATGTCCTAATTTATGCTTACATTTTGTAAGTATGTATTCAACTTAATGTTCATTCGTATTACAAACTCATGCTAAAGATTAGGTATATTGTGTTTCTATCGACATTATTTCTCGTGTAAACGTTTTTTTAAGAACATTAAAAGTGAGAAGAAAATATTGTCTTAGGGTTTGGCAAGATTTAGTAATAAAGGAGATGGTCAAAACTATTTCTTATTTTTATTCTGTTACAAAAAATATCCGAATAAAATAATTAGAGTAAATACTGTCGATAGTAAATTGTTAGTTTCAAAGCTATAAATACTGTACAATATGATTTTAAAATGTTGCATCCTATCACAATGTACCTACCAACAAAATAATAATTTAAGATTTCTTTTCCTTCATTTTGAGCAAATATGACGTAACAATTAAACACTTAGAAATCGTATTATAAAATATGAGCATTTTCCGGTGATAAATGTTTCAGTTGTTTTAATAAAAAATTTATATTTATAATTCGAAACAATTATCAGACTTTATTGAATATTTTAGCTGTATTTAGGGATTTGGTTCAAATCATAAAACAATAATAATTGATAGCGCTAATAAACTCAAAGAATAATTAAATCATGTATGGACTATGGAGTTGTATGTAGGCATGGATGATATAGGAAAATCATTACAAGTGTTTTTTATAGTGACATTATCCACATTAAGGAAAGTAAAATGAATTAAATTCATTATTAAAATTCGAAAGAATATAAAAACAGACGAAAAGAATATATTTATAAAATTAAAGAAAATTAGGTAACCAATACTTGCCATACTTTCATTGTAATAAATAATTTTAATTGTTGCAGTGCAACTTCAGAAAATTGGTTTGGTAGATGCAACATTGAAATTAATCTTGTAGTATGGAACATTCTTAAATATAAAATAATTATTAATGGAATGTGTTATTTTCCACCTTATTTATACTTCTGACGTAACTTACAAAGCTTTTTTATTTTCTATTTTACTAATAAGTAGATTAACATGACATCAATTATATTTTACACGTTCTCACATATCAAAACTGGGCTTAAATATCACATATTTCGGACAAGTGGCGTCCGATTCAAGAAAAATATCGGAAAAGTGATTCTCAATGAATTCGCTTTCAAAAAAACGAATATCATAACCGAAGATAACGAAAGTCTATTAAAATACGATGGCTCCGACATGTCACATGTGAATTTAAGTTCTTTTATCACTGTCCCTCGTGTTGATTGTCCAAAAGGGCCTCCGCTGAAGAAATTGTTATGGAAAGCACTTGGTTTTTAAAACACTCTAGTTTTTGTATCACTTTTAGCCGAATTTCACACTTTAGAGTTTGTGCACACATTAGACGTGTATTGGTTCGTCGTCATCTTCGTCATCGGAGCGCCGGTCTGCGGGAGTATCGGGGGGTGATCGGTGCGGGGGGGCAGGACTTCCCGGGTCTAGGTCTGGGGACGGGGTGCGGCGCGCATGGGCGTAGTAGCCTAGCGCACCCAGGGCTGGCGCACCAAGGGAACCGAGATGCGCAGAAGGACCCGGTAGACCAAGTCCAAGAGGTGGGACACCGCCTAAAGGTGCTCCAGGGATGTACCTGATAAAGGAAACCAACGCATTAATAAATTGTACGTCATGTGGTCTTGTAGCAAACATAAAGGTACATATTCTGAACAGTAGGTACCTATATAAACTATAGGCTAAATCTATTTTTGTTTCGAGACTCGTATATTCGGAAATGTAAAATAAAGATTAAAATAAAATTTAGTCGTTTTACAACGATAATTTTGTCTCAAAGGGAAATATCTTCAAAATCACCGATTAATTATAGACTCTACAAGTAGCAGCGCCATCGGGTTGATTTGTTATCTTAAATTTTTATATGAATTTGGCGAATAATGTATTTAAAACTCACCGATAAGGCAATGGTTTCTGCAGCGTGTTGACGGAGGCCGCCGCAGCGTTTGCGGCTGCCTGTCGATAGTACAGATCAGCTGCTGCGGGCGCCGGCTGCGCAGGGTACGCAGGTACTCCAGGCCAGTAGCCACCGTATAGCCGCTGGAAAGCCGCGTAGTTACCCGCCTCGGCAAGCAGTTCGAGCCCCACAGCGGTCTGTCGTTTCCATTTTGTCCTGTTGAAGAAATGCGCGAATGTTAATAGTTGTTGGTAAGATAGTAGATATTATAATATAGGATTTGAAACGGCTTGTTGCTAAGATATATTTACGCTTAAGTTACCCATCAAGAATTCGCGGTATGATTAAAAATTCTGGAAGTTTACGGGCCTTAGAACAACACAATTCGAGGTCACAATACAGACTTTATCTATTAATCTATATTTCTAACCCCTTTTTCTGAATGATTAACTGACGGATCAACGCAAAACCTAAACCGGTAATCGTAGAGACCTGAAACTTAGAGGGTATAGTCTCTATTACGAGGTAGGAGACGTAGATATTATATAATAAGGAAGGATTTTAACCACTCGAGCAATCCTAGGAGGATGAAAAGAAGTGACAAAGTTTGTATGGAAAAATCTAAATCTAGATGACGAAGTTAATAAAACGCTAAGTCAATCAGGGCTAGGCTAGGTACATATTTTAACTACATTAACATGCTTTCTGTATAAATAATAAGATTACTTTAGCAATAATTCTTGCAGCTTCCAACAACCGCTACTTAATCCTTTAACGATCCATCTGAAATGGGTTTCCTCCTCCCAACGTAAGAAAGAAATCTATAATAAATAGTCAAATACCATCACCATAAAACCCCGTAATAATATGCGATAAAAAAGTTCACGGTACATTTGTAATTGAAATAAATCGTTCATATGAATCCCACAAATAATACACAAAACGATTCATCCCAAACTTAAATCGACTTTAAAATTTGGAACTGTCGTTTACAAACCCTAGTGCAGTAGAGCCATAGATTATATTTTTGACCCCACTCGTCATCAAATTTGTCACAGTACACTCGAACACACAATGAAGACACCGCAGTAATACAGATAATAAAAAAATAAATAAAATAATAAATTTGACAAAACGTCTTGGCCACTGGAAGAATCAGCGGAGCGTGGACTACTTTAATTTGATTTATTTGATTCGTTCGGAAAAGGGTGAGTCTGTATAAATTACGCTACAGTGCTGTTATTGCTTCGCTTTACAATTGCTATTAGCAAAAAGTTCATTGATAGAAAAGGTGCTTTCGATGTCATTATTTAGTTGACATTTATAAGTTTTTAAAGAAATATAAAGCATGAAATAGAAGGGCTATAAATGTAACGGCAAGTTGAGGTAGACAATTAATTAATACAATTAACTGATTCATGTATAGTAGTGACTGTTATTGTTATCTATACTAATATTATAAAGACGAAAGATATGTATTTTAGTATATATGATTTGTATTACGAATAAACTCAAAAAACGGACGTATTTTGATGTCACAATTTCACCTTAATTTTTTTTTTCAATATTGAAGGCTATTATTTTTAAATGGTTTATAAAGCATTTGCAAAAAGAATCTAGTATGAATCATGTTACAAAATATTATAATTTGTATTTGTAAATATTTATCTTAATTTCTACTTGATATTGCCTAAAAAAATATTCTGTTGATACTTTACACTTTTATTTTTACTTTATAGCCTTGTTTATAATGTCTACAAAACACAGATTTATAACATAGACTTGAAAATCCGTATTCAAAATTGGGAACATTAAAATTCGATAGGAAATCTACTGAAACAGTAATAATAGCTCTTTATTTATCTGTAGGTACGTACCTATGTGTGTATCTGTATACATACATACCTACTAATAAAACGAATAAAATCTAATAAGAATCACATTTCGAGTAGTTGTCCTTTACCTAATAAATAAGAATTGTTGTTGCTTTTTGATTGGTTAAATGAATGCCGCAAAACTACTAAATATATAAAAATGTAAAACACTGCATTTAGAATTTTATTTAAATACCTATTCTTAATTACAATTCACTTCTTATTCAATTTATTCAATTTATTCAACAGGCTGATTAATTTGAGTACACCAAAACTTATTACGGTGTGTAGTTTATTTTTTAAATTTATTAATGAAAAAGAATCTCCCATTTTAGTTTCGCATTTATTTTCGGCACGAATTAAACAAACAGAACTCATCCCCATTTGAAAAATTTAATTTAATTTCGTTGTCGGTACTCGATTAGTTCCAAAGTGGTTGTTTATTGTCGTCGAGTGAGGTTTTTATTAATTCGTAGGGAGTCGCTCGTCGCTTTATCATTGTTATTATTACATTCATTGTTACCCTCGCTCCTCGTTCCATCGTTACCCGACGCTTCACTGGTTGCCTCGTTAATTAATTTCTATAAATGGATCATTTAATTTTATTAAATGCAAATGAGGGGGAGGTTCATAAACCGCATACCGCTCGTCTTCATTCTTCATAATTATTTTTACAACCCCAATTGTCAATCTGTTTTTTGGAACATAAATCAATGACCTTCCTATGTAGAGCTATACTATTATACATTAGTAACTATAACCTTTTAGACCGTTTTAAACTCGATACTAATTTATATACTACACTTTAATTATCAGTAGCTGACAAATGATCGATAGAAAGCTGCGTCCTCATTAATCATGTTATTATGACGGCTCGCTCTTAGTGAACGTCAGTTGAGAGCACTTATTTAATTGTCAAGTGCTGAATGAGAGGCAATCTGCTCAGTGACACTATTCTTTTTATTACCGCTGCGGGCTACGAACAAAAAGCTCTCGGAGCGCACTTAAATTTGGACCGGCATCTCAAGTCGAGAGATCTCGCCAGTCAATACGGTGCTCTCTGTCTAACACACGGACGGCAGTCGCGCGCTCGAGCGCCGTCCCATTCTCACCGGCCCCCGGCGGAGTCTGAGTACGCTCCGCCCAGTGGTTTAGTGATTTGATGCTGCGTGAACTGATTCAATTGTTGTTGGAAGAGGCCCGTCCAAAAACGCGCCTTAACAGCTTTCGTTAAAGCCGAAAATTGTCCGGTAAAACGTTCCCGCTTACGTCCTCTCCGGGGGGGAGGTTGTTTATCTCAGTTTGCGTTTTTCGGCGACGTGACGCGAATTCGGCTTGTATATCCGGCAAACAAAGAGCACTTTCATCGATCGAAGCGGTCGCGGCGAGCGCCGCTTACGCTCTTAAGACTTGCGTCGCCGGGACCAATTTGAGCTTTATCGAACGTTATTTATACGCTGCTTAGAAAGTTTCTGAAACATGTTTGTGTGAGCGCTCTTATGGGAATTGTTTGAAGTTAAAACATTTTATTGCTGTGAACATGACACATGACTAGCTGAAACCTTTTTTCAAGTCTACATGTAGACAGTGACTGGGGGCTGAAAAAAGCTATGTTATCTGAATAAATTAACTTGTTTGGAGCATAAATAGGTATTAAGAAATTTAAAAAGCAATATTATAATAGTTATAAGATTTTTCTTTAATTAGTTTTAAAATCATTATGATCTCCTCTGAAGATTTACTTAATACGATTATGCGATCATAAATTAAATTTTACTCATTCCAGAAGGTGTAAAATCATGTAGGTATAAGGTTAAATGGAGGCTTCCGAGTAAATCAACCTCCGTGTCACATTTATTATTATTATGATTACGTATAAATGAATACATATAATAATAATAAATGTGAATCATCGATTCTTAAAACTGCTTTTTCGTTTATGATCCTAATAGAGTTGGTATACCTTATATGATATGTTATAATTAAATTATATGAAATATGCAATTTTTAAGACCTTCAATAGACCGTACATTTCTGACATAATCAAAAAAGATGAAATCTGACATAATATATTACCCTAAAGAGTACGACAGGTGTTAAGAATTCATTTTTCAACGGTCAAAAACAACACATTTGCCCCGAACACAGGGCATATTATAGTCGACAATATTAAATAGATATTATTAAATAGTTATTTCTAGTGACTTTGAACGTTAGATTAGATCCCTTCTGAGCATTATATTAATAATCTCATTATAATAACGACCGTTGCGTATTTTTTTATTCATTTTGCCTAGGTTGGTTACGTGTAATAAATTAAATAAAAAGTTTTATATTTTAATGAATTTTACCTCTACATATTGGTTTCATTAACATTTGATGTTTGATTTATTGCACAAAGCTCATAAAGATGATTTATTCTACCGGTAAAGGTCATCTCTGTAATCAAATGTTAACACACTTGTATCCCATAGACGAAAATGAACTGTCAAGTGCGAGTTGCGATTCGGCGACGAATCATCAGTGTCATCACCATAAATACGGTAAGGTACAATTGCAGATTTGGTATGTAGTTTTGTTAGTCTTTTAAAAACTACTAAAACGAGGTTAGTTTATAATCTGCTGAGCCATGGTACGGTATTAAGGATCACTCATACAATATCGAGAGCTATAGGTAGCTACTGTAACTCCAGAACATTGCGCAGCAAAGTTACCGATTCTGGAGGCTTATAATCACGTAACGATTTTACTATAACTTAGATAAAATATTTTCGATACTCATCATTTACTATGCATAGATACAAAACATATTCAAAATATGTCAATTTATTAGGTTAATGTATCTAGCTTTAATAATATAGTAACAATAACAAAGGAAACATTAACCTGTCTTAAAACATTGTCTTCATTACTGGAGATATTTTTATTAAAGTAATAATAATTGTTACGTGATTACTGATTAGTCTCCTGTTTCATTTCTAATATTTTAAAGTTTTCAATTGTTATAGAGACATCTATTTCCTATTTTTCAAGGTAGATCTAGTAAAAAAGACAACTATGTCAAATTGTTGGGATTAGTAATTAGTGACATATACGAGTAGATACGGTTGTCACATTAATAGGTGGAAACAATCTGTTCTTGAATCTTTTGCTGCCAACCACAAAAAAAAACGTTAGAAATAAGTACCTACCTTTGTACATTGCCTTTTGTTTGCATTTTTTTTCTTGGCTATATTTCGTGTGTACATAAATAAATAAAAAAAACAAGAAGCTATGGACCCGCTGACTTTTACGAGACAAACTTCTTCTTCATCATCCCGTTTAGGTCCATGCTGAACATGGGCCTCCTCTTTACGGGCCTTGGCAAGCTCAAAATCGGCAGGCGGATTGGAAATAAGATGATAAGTATCTTTGAGCTGACAGATGCTGCCCACCCATCAACTGTATGTCCTTAAGTCGCTTCTTACGACACCCACGGGAAAACATGGGTGGTATATTCGAAGCCGGAAACCACACGGTTACGATACTAACATAACTATCAATTTGTCTACTAGCCCAAATATAGAAGACTACCATTCGGATCTAATTTTAATGAGCAAGTAGGTACACCTACAACAAAAGATTGGCAACTATAATACCTGATTGCATCACTAGCCAGACTTAAAACACCAAAATTGCTATACGGCGGAATAATCCGGCTCTCAATCCGCTTATTAAAACCCAACCAAAACTGAAATGGCATTTGCAGTATAATGATTAGTTAAATGATAAGCCGCGCGACCGGAGCGTCCTTGTAAGAATCCTGTGTCTCTGACATATAATTTGGAAGGGTTCGCTATAACCGATTAGTTTGATTCTCGGTTCTCGGTAGCTACGCGAAACATGCGCGGAACCCAAGCATTATGTCATTATAGATGTGTGTACACACGTACGGAATATTAATATGTTTTAGCTGTCGATAGAATTCAATATGTTGTCTGCGCTATCATTGAAAAAAATCACGCTTCTAATTTATGTCCTTTTGTTCTGTTCGATTAGTAATTTGGCCATCTTTAATCGCGTATAAGGTAATTTGTCTTTTAAAATTGATAGCTTAGATATATTCTTTAGTTACATCATCATCATCAACAGCCCGTTTACGTCCACTGCTGAACATGGGCCTACTCTTAACAGACCTAGGCGAGCCAGGATTGTTGTGGGATATTGCCATAATCACCACGCTTGGCAGACGGATTGGTGATCGCAGTAAGATGTAAACCTTGAGCTAATAGATGCTGCTGCCCATCCATCAGCCATATGTCCCTTAGTCGCCTTTTACGACACCCATGGGAGGACATGGGGTGGTCTATTCTAAGCCGGAAACCACACGGCGAAATTCACAAAAAAATGAGGTAGGTACCTATGTTTATCCTGAGTTGGCGAAGGAGTAGGTGCTAGTTTCACATTGTGAATCATAAAAGTCTCAATATAAAACAAAACACGTTTAGTAGACGACGATCAGTCAATATTGTCTGTCTTCTAAGCAAAGTCTAGGTTTGAATCATTATTATGTTAATTGCACGTACACAGAGCCGGATTTAGAAGTCCGGAGGCCCGGGGCAACACAGCAGAAGAGGCCCCTGGCCACAAATTACTTTCCCTTTAAATGTGTAGAAAATTCGAAGTTTTCGAAGGACGATTTGAATTCTGATATTTTACTGATCACTGAATAACCGTTCATTCAATATTTAAGAACTGCTACATTAATCATGATTCTACAAAATAATGTATGTAAGAAGAAAGAAAGAAAGAAAATACATTTAATTCAGCACAACACACAAGATATTAAATATATCATGTAAATGTACAAAACAATGAGGTAACAATGAGGTAAGGGTACAACACCGAAAAAAATGATAAAAGAAAAGTTGTAGAGTTACTCGTCAGAAAGATTTTAAATCTCTATTGTGGGGCCCCTCCATTGTGCAGGCCTCGGGACAGTTGCTCATGATGCCCTTCCTAAATCTGGCGTTGCACCTACATCGATTACGTTTTTTAAAATCAAAGTCCTTTAAACTTAAATTTCAATTACGAGCACACAATATAAAGCGGCACAGTTAACAAGTGAGGAAGTTCGCAATACTATATCATTTGACAATCTGTCACTACACACCCATTACGTTCGTCAAGTTGGTTTGAACACCGCTTTGGAGTTAATTATAATTGCGCTGTGGGGATTGCGTGCGTGACTCTTATGTGACAATAAAATGTGTGTATAGTCGACTATAAAACTCAGTAAATAACTACAAAACAGTTGTTTTCATGGTAAGTGATTTTTTTATATGTATAAATTGGTAGGCAGCTGTACTATTTAGAGAAATAAAGGAACAGTTAGTACATTTAGCGAAGAGCTCTCTTACAAAATTGATTTTCATCAATCTTACATAATAACCTGGTGTACATTGAGTATTGCAGCTTACACTGATAAGTATAGGATTATGCTTTCCAATAGAAGAACACAAATAAAGATAGTTCGTTTTAAAAACATTAGGCAGGAAGGCGGCAAGTGTAGCAAAATTTCAATTAATATGTAGAAAAAGTTGGTTAAGTAAATTAAATTCAAGTAATTATGATAACCTGCAAATTTTATAATAATATAACCTTATAAAGGCGATTTTAAAACCCAGGATGCTGCTTTAACACTTCCCAGGACATTAATAAAACCAGGACACGTCCTGGGAAAACAGGACGGTGAGCAACACTAGTTTAACACACACCTTGATGGTTACACTACGCAACTATTTTTTTTCTGATTGATTATAATTGAACAATAAAATACAGTTATTACAATCTGGGCCATAAGCAGAGGAAATATGGCAAACATATCAAAAATTCAAAATAACTAGTGCTCTACTTGTGAGCGCAGCTGCCTTAGGTATTTGTGATTAATCTGTAGTAACGGTTCTGAAAATGAACAAAATCTATTTATTATTTATCGTATCAAAAAATATAATGCGTAGAGAACACATTTTTATAGAACTAGATTCCCGCGCGCGGTTTCACCTGCGTAGCTCCCGTGCCCGTGGGAACTTCGTAATAAAATATAGCCTATTACCTTCCTCGATAAATGGACTATCCAACACTGAAAGATTTCAAACAAACAGCGCGTTCAAACAAACAAACAAACAAACTCTGCAGCTTTATAATATTAGTATAGATTTCGCGAAGTGAGTTCCGATACCCGAGCAGTGAGAGGCACCGTTTAAACAAATGATACGAAATTACAAGCAACGCTAACCGTTTAGTCACTAAATAATATTCACACTTACGCGCCGGTTTTCGTTCGACACAAGATTATACCAATAGTGGGATATGTAGGTTCGTTAATC
Organism: Nycteola revayana; assembly: GCA_947037095.2. Classification (NCBI taxonomy): domain Eukaryota; kingdom Metazoa; phylum Arthropoda; class Insecta; order Lepidoptera; family Nolidae; genus Nycteola; species Nycteola revayana. The sequence goes on along the minus strand of OX344845.2, from coordinate 7,944,360 downwards.
TCTTTTGCAATATAACTTTATTCAATTATTTATTTATTATTACACCTATTAATAATTATTGTTCTACCAAAGGGCTGATATTTTATAGGTAAGTACTCTTAAATTGTTGTACCTTAGCCTCGTAGATCTAGGTGAAATCAAATTAAATTTTGCATATAGTCAACCAAGGAAATAGGTTTACACCTTTTGTATCTGTATCAATTAATATACTAAAAAATAAATAAATATGTTTATGACAGTACGACAGCTGGTAATTCTTTATATATGAAAAGTTTGCTGCCAAATATATGCAAATACATGTAAAAATGAACTCTTCTCATAAACGTGAACATATCAATTTAAAATTCGTTTCACAATGTGTAAACCTATTTCCTTGTTCGACTGTACATACTTATATGATATCTGTTGGATAGCTAAATTACCGAATTCAATTAAAAACAAAAGATACCTATTTCATATAGACTAATATTATAAAGCTGAAGAGCTGAGTTTGTTTGCTTCAACTTCCACGCGCTATTGGCAACGCGCGAAATACTGGTCCCATTTAAAACTTCTTCCAGTGTTAGATAGCCCATTTATCGTGGAAGTATTATATCATCACGCTAAAACCAATATAAGCAGTGAAGCACAAATGAAATATATTTCAAAATTCGTCCACGCGGACGAAGTAGCTGGGACAAGTTAGTTATAGATAAATGACGAAGACTATGTATTTAAAAGTAATAAACTATCGGCATTTTCAAAACTAATCGAATTCATACACCTACGTAGTTGTTATAACAGACAATATGTCATTAGGTAATCGCAATGGATCGCACGTTGTGGCGACTAAACGGCGACAAACGACACTCTGTCGACCCGACCTATTGGGAATTCTTTATAGAATACGAACAAAATATCGAAACAAAACTATGATGACGATGATTCATGCTATGAATCAGTTAATAGTAAGGATACGGGAACAGATCAGATATTTAAATGTATAGTTATCAACAAGTGGAATGATTTCAGACAAAAGTAATTTTTGAACAGACAGACGGTTTGTAAGAGAAGAAGTTGAACAAAATAAAGAATATGTCTTGTATTTTCTTTATTAATTTTATGACAACTGATTTTTTATTAACATCTGTTTTTATTTATCTCTTCCTATTAATTCAATGTCTTAACTGGCCTCAGATATAAAGTATACGCTACCTCCCAGATTTCCTGATTGCATGTATGTAGAATACGGAAATTTAATTTGATTTATGTTTATCGTAACCATATTGATTGACTTTGATTGTATGCATTCCAGTGAACTTGTATAATAATATTATATTACTGGAATGTTAGTTAGATATTGTTTCGCATAGTTCGATGTTATGGCTCAATGATTACTTGAAAAGTGCAATGATACCGTAGCACATACACCGACACGCAAGGCGTATGCTTTAGGTATATCAATTAAACAAAAATTCAATTGAATAAGCAATTGGATTAAATACAAGATATTTCTTTTTGTTAAAATAATCTAGTCCATTAGTCTCAAAATTAGAACTTTAGTACTGTTTATTTATATTTAAAAAAAAATATCACACACTTAAATATTTAATATGAACTGGGCTATATAAAATCACAATTTGCCGAATTCTCAAAACCCACAACAAAACGAAAATAATAGCAGATTTGAAGCGCCTAAAAGTGTCCAGATATCTCCATAACCCTGCGGCTTTGATGATCGCCTAAATATGGCTTTTAGCCGCCATTTTTTATGGCAAAATTAGCCACTCAAACGTCCGGGCGACTATAGTCGCCTACCCCTTGAACGTCCGAGCGCGAACCGCGAACCGAACCGCGTCGAGCGCTCGTGCCGTTACTGATTCAAAGTGTATTTACTAGCAAACTATTGCAGCTATAGCAAGGTAAAACCTACCAGTATCAAGCTGAATTATTAAGGAATCAAAATATGTACTAATTAAAGTTCAACAATTAATCTGCTATTCATAAAAAAATAATTAACTTAACAATACGGGTTAAATTTACGTAAAATATTTCTTTTAACAAGTTTTAACGAATCATTTTTTAATTATTCGCAATGTTTTTTAATAATAATTAAACTAGATTAAATAAGCTTTTTTTTGACACCAATATCTTATTACTTAAAATGAACAGTATAGCCCATTAAACCAAAATAAAAAACGCGTTCCTGCAGTAATCTAGATCGACCTAGATTTCGTCTCCGATACCGAAATTACGGCAAGATGGCCGCCCGCCTAAGGATTTTACACACGACTTTAGGATTTGTTTTAAAATAAATTAGGTATTTTTATTCTAAATTTAGGTGATAGTCAATTATTGTAGGTATGTTTTATAATTCTTAAATATATTAATTTAAACTATCAATATCATCAAGGAAAAAGGCAATAATAATGTGCATGATGCATTAAAAATATCGGGGTCAGCAGCCAGTAACTTATAAAAAAACATTCACATTTTAATAGCAGCGTATCTTCAAGCAATACTAAGTATGCACATGGTATAATTATTACAATAATGACATCAATATTAAAAAAATAATATGCAGGACACAAATAGGCGTAAAACCGTAAACCAAAATATTAGTGATTTTGATTAAATATGAGAATTAAATTGTTAAAACACCACAAGGGAAATAAAGTGAGGTGAAACCATCAAGCAAATTTAAAAATGATAGCAAAAGTCGACAATCATTAACAAACATAACATTATTATATCAAACAAACAAAGAATCACCACCACACAAAGCGAAAAAAAATATTGCAAACATATTTTGCCGTTTGTACACATCCTTATTTTGAACCATTTTAGTTCCGTCCGTGGATAGCAATCTATCCATGCCTAAACACCTGAGGAACACAATGACATTTTTAAGGAATCTTCCGTGAATATTGTATATTTCAGTTTTTAAAGTATATTATTATGTTTATGACGAACTATTACTCTTTGTTTAAACAATATTTTACTGAAAAACTACGTAAAAATAACTAAAATTGGATCAACAACAAGAATGGCCGCTCCTACGCCATTTTTTTCGAAACAGCTACACTTTGAATTCCAAATATGACTCGATTTTACTCTTAAAACTGTGATATGTATACTTAATTATAAAGCACAAATCATCTAGTTTATTTTTATGTATAATAATCTATGAACTAATAAATAAAACTAAAGTACTGACGACATAATCGCTGGAACTTAAAAAACACTTGTTCACTAAACACAAAGCGTAGAGTGGACTGCAGATAAACGTTTGTTTTTATTCGTTGAGGCTTCTTACACTGCCATCTCGTGATTTTTATTGTAAAGTAGTTCGTCAGCTATCGACTACACAACTTAAACACGCAAAAAGTAACGCATATTGTCGATAGATGACGGTTTTATAAAATATGTCGCTATGGATACTAAAGTATCCTTGGACGTACAACGCCCTTTTGTTTTTGGATACCAAAGTATCCCTGGACGTGTGAGTGGTTAAGAAGCTATTTGAAAACTATTAACTAAACACACAGGACGGATAAAACGATGTCGGCGGGTGATTAATAAGAGGTGTGCGCGGCGCCGGCGCGGCAGTGACTTGCGCACTCTTTGTAGCGCCTGCGCCGACGCTCTCACGCCGGTACTGACACTGGGAGCTGGGAGTTTATACAGATGCTACAAACTGAATATTAACTTTAGACTTAAAGTTATTAGTATATTAATTAGTAAAGAATAATGTTCCATCACCTTTAAGGAACTGACTAGGTACTAATAGAACAGCGCGCATGGAGAAGTGTGATTATTGAAACGTTATAAAGTAGTGCAAAAAAAAAACAAAAATGGCACTTGATAATATTTCAACTGCAGCAGGAACACAAGCAATATCGTAATGTGTTACAAGCGAGATACTATCTTGTTATTTTCAATTAACTTTTATGTTATAACACAATTTGCTAGGCCAATCTAATTAAACATACATCGTAAAACAACCATGAAAACGCAACTGCTCAGAATACGAATTTAAAAACAGTTACATATGTAATGGAAAAGCATAAAATTAAATGTGAAATTGAAGGGTATGACTGCATTTATAGCGATTAATTCCTGAAGGGCAGGCACACCTCTCGTGGGAACAGCGACACATGCGGACAATGTTGCCAATACAATTGTGACTACTAAATTGAAATTGATAGTAATTTTATCTTTAGTAACTGGAAAATAGCAAGTGTTTAACAAGCGTTTGGTTTATCGATGAAAAGATATGTAGGACATGTTTGTTTGTCGATAAAATCTTAAAGAAACATTATTTGACGTACACGTTTTTAAGATTTGAATGAAGTATTGAGTGATTGATTTTCTACCATATTTAATTTATTTCGTATATACTGAAATCTCATAGTTAAAGTCCTAAATATCAATAAAACAAATTCCTCTAATCATATAACTATCTATTACAAGACTCTCGTTTGGACAGCTTACAAAAAAAAACGAATCTAAGTAGGTAACAAAAGTTATGTAGGTGTATAATTATTTATAATTAAGCAAAAAGTAAACGGCGTACCTATCTTGTAAATACGTAATTAAAAATAATTGTTTTTGTAGTTTCTGGTAGATACTCATTAAAATATTACTTTGTAATTTTCCAAATTAGGAATATCCATTGTCTAATTTTATGCTGTAATCATGATTTCTGTGGCCGGGTACTGGAAAATAGGTGCCTATTAATAGAATATGGTTGCCACTATTTGGGTAGGCAGATAACAAAAAAACTTAAATGAAAGTGACCGCGCACAAAAGATATTACATCCTTCAATTAACTCCGATTTCACACCCTTTCACGAACCGAAAAATTGAAGCCCAAACATTAGTTTAACCGAAATTATAGAAAATCAACAAAAAGTGAGACAAAAAGGTGCAGACGACGGAGGCGGGTGCGGCGCCTGTGCACCGGTGACCGGCTGTTATCTTCTAGGTAGAGGGAGATGCTAATTATTATCATAGTCTACAAGTAAGTAAATTATTTTCATAGTGAGACCACCTTTATGCAGTTGGATTGTCAACTGAAAATTTGCGCCTCATTTTATGTAAGTAAAAGGAAATGGTTATAGTTGAGAAAAGGCAGGTATTAACATACCTATACCATGACTACTGCTGCAACCGACCTTTTTTTTTCAATACCACTAATTTAGCTACCGAAACAGTGAAGAGCATCAAATTCTACGACGTGACGTGTCGTTCGAGAAAAGTATTCAAGAAGTAGCCAACCAACGATTGATAAAACACGACCTTGATTGAAGAGATAATATTCAATCAATAGAAAATTAGTAGTGCTTTGTTGGCTACCGTCGTTTTTATAAGGACCATCAGAGGCGGCGACCGGAACCCTAATTACAAACGTTTGTTTTTGAAATAGCCGCCAGGTTACCATAGTAAAACCTCTTTGGACTATTAAGTTTTTTTTATGATTAGGTAGGCATAATCGCGATTTAAAGCTTAGTTATGAAAAGAATAGACAATTATATACGGTTAAATTTAATGTGCTATTAATTTTGTGTATCTAGTTTCAAGTATTTATTTAATTGCTAAATCAAGGCCAACTTAAGGACCTTACTACGACAATGTATAGGTACCTAAGAATAATAAATTACTCATTAACTTTGATCGTTTCCTTATTGTGTAAACCTTTAGCGTTAATTATTAACTGTTAAAATTGAAACAAAAAGTTTGAATGGCATTTGTATAAGATATTATATTTATCTCAAGACAGATTAGCGTTTATAAATTATACCTATCGTGTGGAGTTAGTTAGTAACAATTCTGGAATCTCTGCTTATATGTATGCTGGAATAGCTTCCCACTCGCGATTTCAGCCGCAGAAATGCCGTTACCGAAGGAACTTTCTAATTAAATATATCTCATAAAAGTATTATTCCTCGATAAATGGGTTATCTACCACTGAAATAATTTTTCAATTCGGACAATCAGGTAATTGTTGAATCCTGCGACTAGCGCATTTATTCAAACGAACAAACCCTGCAGTAGAGTATAGATGAGGTGCCAAAAGCCACGTGGCTAACTACCTATTGCCTTTAAGCTCTAACATCACGTAAGTATTTTTTGACGGCCCTGAAATTTTGATGCCATTTGAGATAGAATCAAAAAAGAGACGTTGTTTCATTCAATTAGATACACATTCAAATAAAGTAAAAAGTATATTGGCATTGTCTATTTAAAATTCTATAGTTATTTCAGACTCCTGAAAAATATTAGTAGGTACCTACGTCAGCTTTTTTTCCTTTATTTGATTCATGGGTACGTTCGAAAAAAAGCACATGCATTTGTTTTAGTGTTGCTCAAAGATCCATTTTGCTAGACCGCTTAGCTGTTTGTAATCTGTACATAATGGATTACCATACAAGTTTAACTTATTGTTAACTCCCGTTCCTGTGGAAACCTTGAATCGAAATATAGCCTTTGACACTCATAAAAAATGTGGCTTTCTATTGGTTAAAAGAATTTGCAAAATCGGTTCACCAGATCCCTACAACCTCAGAAATAATTCACAAACTTGACCTGTTTATTATATTAGTATACCTAATGTTATTCAAGTAAAACATAACAGAGTTAAACTTAGAATACGAAATTTTTTTTATATGTAGGTAATGTAATTTTTTTTTTCAAAAATGTCAATTTTAAAAGATATTGTTTTTATTAAAAGAATAAGACCTCATTCCTCAAGAATACTAAAACACAATCGATTTTAATTTGAATAAGATTTAAGATAATATGATATGATATGTTATTCCTTAAACTTTATGATTTCGAAGCCTTAAAACAAATAATGTTCTATCTATATTTCGTTTAGTAGGATTACACAATGGTAGTAGCCACAATCTAACGTGTCGACAGGTCTGACTCAGCAACCCTTTGTTACACCGACTATCTCACGAACCGAACGGGACCTTCGCCTGCCAAGAAGCTTCAAAGCTACCAGCGGCTTAAGTAATGAACACAATTCGTTTTCTATACCAATACCCGCGCGCGGTTCCCGTCGGAACTTCATAATATAATATAGCCTGTTTCCTTGAACGCGCTATAATCTCGGGAATAGAATACATTTGATATAGTTGAAAAGTAGGTTAGATGCTGCGGTGAATGCACGATTCCGTGACAATAGAAAATCCAGGGAACACCGATGTTAACACTGATTTTAGAGGACCTCGCAAGCAAATCGTCGGTACCGAGTAAGTTATAATAGCTAATATTGTTGAAAATCAAATGTTGCAAATTGATTGTTTGGCCTTTAAAACATTATAACGAAAATATTTCTTGACAGATAAAATTATACCTTATTAGTAACTGCCACTTACGGTTTTGTGGTATCACTGTCAAGTGTCAACGATATACCAACGTAATAATATAAATCAGAGTGATATAAAAACAGTCGCATTGATTGTAAGGAGGCTCAAATAATTTAATTAACGAAATTATACCGCTCCAGTTTAAGTATTAAGCCACAAAATTAATAAGTAATTAAACGCGAGTCATAAAAAAATATTTTATAATTAATTGTTTTCTTTCACTCAGGGCCATTCAGGAATTAATTAATATGTTTATTAGGTGGCCATCTAAAACTTTTATCACTACCAAATTATTTCTAGTATAATCTAAGTTATGATCTAAAATTAGTAGATCTTACCTAATAGGTACAGAAAAATCTAATTGATTATTCGGAATATTAAAAAAATGTCACATCTTGCAATTAGTGTAGGTACTTTATTGTAAAACAGTAGCAATTTAATTTTTTTTGAATACTTTAAGGAAAAGTTTTCCGATTACTTCATTCGTCCCACTTAAAGACGTGTTATTAGAAAAGAAAGAAAGAAAATACATTTAATAATGATTAAAAGATTTATAAATTTCAACGACCGGTTGGGTTCGATCATGGCTGAATGGTTATATAAGGCATTAGTTGCTATACCTAAGATGCAGGTTCGAATCCTGCCGGTGCGGTGGTCTAAATTTATTAATCTCAATTTTGAAATTTAGACTGTAGTTACTTTAATAATGCCATTGTTCTGCAAATCTTAGTCTTAATCTTATCTTATGTTCTGCATAGGCCCGTCCAAAAGAAATAAAGTATTTGCTACCCAACGGTATATGGTATATTATACGGTATATTTACTAAAGTTGAAATGATGCTTTGCTTAATTATACTAATCGTAGTACTGAGAGTATGAATCTCTCATGTCCCCGTGGGAACTTCGTGATCAAATATAGCTTATGTTACTCCTGGATAAAATAGCTTTTTAATTGTAAAATAATTTTTGAAATCGGTCCCGTAGCCTATTCAAGTCAAACAAACAAAAATTTTTCCTCTGTATAATATTAGTATAGACTTGTAGCATATTGTGCAATATAAAAATCAACTAACCTTCTATTTTGATACCAGGTCTTGACCTGTGTATCTGTTAATCCTAGTTTTGCAGCTAACTCCATCCGGTCTTGTACGCTAAGGTACTTCTGTCTCTCAAAGGATTTCTCCAGCGTTTGGAGTTGGTGGTCTGTGAAGGCCGTTCGCGCCTTCCTTTGTTTCTTGGCCAATCCAGAGGAATCTCCTCCACAGCTTTTACTTGATACGTCGTCTGAGTCATCTTTGACACCTGTAAGTAAGAAAAAAAAAAGATAATTATTACAGTTATGTTACATAATTTGTGCAATAAAAATACTGGCAAAAATTAAAAAACTATATATTTTTAGGAGTATTACAAACTATGGATTGTATATAGTTGATATACTTATTTAATTATAATTTAAAAAAAAAGGTTTGAATGTACGTTCAAAACAATTATTTTTTTTCGAAAATAAATACCTATTTCTGTTCTTTTTTATCTTATTATTATTTTATTCTTGATTTAACTCCCTAAACACCTACATATAATTCGCCCTCTAAACTTGCAAGAACAACGTTACTTATTATCATTTTACAGTTTTCAACTATACCTACCGCAATTTCCATAATATAGGTTACCTAGTTCTTCCTTTAAACCATCGATATATGTCATCGACCTCAAGTGAAACGTGTTTGTTATTAATCTGAAGCTGCCCTCGAACCAGTGCGCGAAGCCCTACAGGGCTTCTTGTGGTCACCGCTTCCTACACATCACTTGTCTTTAGGCATTGTCACTTACAAGTTAACGCAAGGTTTTTGGTATAACACAATAAATATAAGCAAGTATGATATAGACATGAATATTATTTGCTCTAGCACATCACCTACGATGACCAAGCAATTAATTGGCATTGTAAGTGCGAAGTGTATAGACATACTTATAACTCTTTTAAATACCCTACGAGTTCCATCAATCTCTATAATACAAACAATAGAAATTGTTCACCTCTTTAATTAGAATGTAATTAATATCGAATCCTGCCGGTGCCGCGGTGGTCAAAATTTATAATTCTTACAGAGCGGATAAAATTTAGCATGTGTTTTTGTATTGTTTTCAATTATTTTAAAAACAGAACATACACTTAATCCTGCAAGGAATCCAAGGAAGAAATCATTGTTTTCTTAATAAAATTGCCAAAATACGATCCATTTTAGATTTAGTATGCAATTTGCGTTTTCACAAACTCTGTTAAACTGCAAAATTATATGTAATGTCAATATTCAGCGTTAAAATTTACTTTTATTGTCATTGATTTATTCAATAACTAAATTTAAAAAAAACAATATAATTACAAGCTAAGATGTCACAACACTCTTTTATTATGTAATAGTTATTCTAAGGTAATAGACGTATAACCTACAAATAACTCTTTTAAATACCCTACAAGTTGCATCAACCTCTGTTAACAACATAATGGAACATTATTGCTCAATTACAATGCGACATTTAGTTTGCCAATCACCTTTGAATTATATATATGTAATCGATAGGTAATAGGAATATTTAACATAATGGATACTCATGTAAAGTACCTACCAGCTGTACATAAATTAATAAATACATGTTATTCACGTGGTTATGAGATAGTGGAATTCGAATTTTAATTCAATGCAACGTATTATTTCTATATTTTTACGGAACATCTGGGTTTAAATAGTAGATAGTTTATCTAGGGAGCAAACAAGTATTTTAAAGGCGAGAGTGTTTTTTTATGTCACTTGAGCTTAAAATAGTGTTGCTCCCGAGGTGGACACTCTACTTTTTATCACCCTCTATGAGAAAATAAGTAAGTGCAACTTATGAACAAGAATTTATTTACGTACAATGAAGAACCATAAGACATAAAATATAATTTTCATCAACTTTTTTTAAATTTGGCGCGGTCGCTGTTTTTCAGCCCGTCACATATTCAATACATTGTTCCCGCATGGTTTGTGATTCACCTCTTTGCTGATTGAAAAATTATTAACAATATCCACATTCCAAATTCAAATCAATTTTGGTCCCTAAGGGATTAATGAGCTATTTTGGTCCCTGTTTACGAGGAATAAACTAGCTCTTTTTGAATAGGTGTGATAAAAAATATATTTTAAGCTTCATGTAACAGAGGATACCATGGAATCACTTATATGATATATCGATACAAACGACCTTTAAGGTAGAGTTTGCATATAGATGATCTAATAGAATCAGTTTAAAGGAAATAGTAACTTTTTAAAAGATAATAAAACAATTAACAACTGCACAATTTATAAAAAACAATTGTTTGATTCCAATCTTCAACAAGAAAAAACAAAAGACGACTGTACAGTTTAAACTGAATCTGTTGAAGACACTGAAATTAAGAGCTTTATCAACAACACATAAAAACAAATGAGGACCGCATACATACTTTAATATAAATAAAACAATAATATCTGTTAAACCCAATAAGCTTAAACAAAAGACAAAGGCTTAAGCGTATAATGTACAGGAATTAGCGCAGTGAAGTGCGGCGCTGCGGTTACACTTGCGGCTTGCCACCCAGGTTCCCGCTGTTAACTGACCAACTATATCGGCCAACTATATCGGTATATGTTTATATAACTACATATATAAATATATAAACGAAGTCAATAAAATTTATTGATTTAATCTTTACTAGATACAGAGAGAGAGAGAGAGAATTACGTATAATAAATGAAAAGTAACTCTATCTGGCCTGAAGCCTGGAGCTGATTTTACATAGGTTCCTTTTTTTTCGCGAAAAAAAGTAAGGTGTCCTAAGTAAATATTAACACGCCACGAGGACGCAGAAAAAGCTGGTAGTTGTAAAATAAAATATTTGTGCTTTTAATGTAAAAAAATAACCTTTACCTACAGAGCAATACTTACCCGGACTAAATGTGTAGAACCGCGCTAAAAACCATAGATAACAAAGTAATTTCTTTTTTTTGTATGTTGTTGTGGGTTAGATTCCCACGGAAGTCATGTTTTCAGAAAGTGCAGTGTTCAGAAGCTCTCAGATGGGAGCAAGAAGAAAAAAAAAGTCATGTTTTGGTGATTTGGATGAAAAGAAACACCATGAAATGTAATCTCGTAAAAATAGTTAAATGATGTCTATGTGGATGTAAAAAATTATAAAATGTATTCGTTCTTCTGAGAGATATTTTTAATAACTATATCTCTATAGACGGGATAAGTCGATACAGGGCCAACAATCATAGCTTCAAATCCAATGTAATTTATTAAATAACCTTTTGCTGTCTGTACATCGTCCCATCAACTTTGAACAACAAAGTGAAACCGGCAAAACGAATTAGGATCATTTCGCATATCAAAAACAACTTTGTTTTCAATTACGAGCGATTAAAATGTTCAAATAACATTTCAGCAACAAAAAAACCTTGATTGTAAATTAGTCGATGTAGTAGGTACTAAGTACAATGAGTTGGTTTTTTAGCGGTCACCCTTCTTTGGTTTTTGCTGTGTGTAAGGTAACTGTAATTACAGCTCTTAACCAAGGGGAATATTAGATACACATAGATTATCTATATAGACTATACAGTATACCTGTATACACCTTTAAAGTAGAAGTAAAGAAATTGATTTCTTATTATTGACACTTCACTGCTATGTTATGTATAATATGCTATATAAAATATCAAACTAATCACTATAACAACGTAATACTAATACTACTATTCTCGCATCAGAACCTTATATCGCGAAAAAAGAATTAAATAGGTTTAGGGGATGAAAGTTTGTATGGTTTTTCATCACTATTCCACGTGGAAAAAGTCGCGGCTAAATAAATTAATTGATGTTCATACAGAAAAGAAATAGTTTCCGGTTTAGAATAGACCACCCGATGGTTTCCCCTGAGCTTCGTATAGCAGCTTTGTCAGTTCAAGATTTGTTACCATCTTACTGCGATTACCCATTGCTAAGCGTGGTAATTATAGTAAAGAACCTTTTTTTTGTCCGTGTGGAAATGCATTTATGCATTCCCACCGCCGCTGCAGCGTTTTCGCGCGCTGGCGGGATGGATCCGGCTGGGATATGTAGGATCGCTCCCTCCATAGCGTGGTATGCTAACTCATACCACGAGGAGAGGACCCTACACCACTAAAACCCCCCGGACACTCCTTCGATCCGCTGTTGGCGGGGGCCGGGCACGCATAAGCAATCCGGCCCATAGCAAACAACCCTGGCATGCCAAGGTATAAAGAGGAGGCTCATGTTTAGCAGTGGTCGTAAACGGGCTGATGAAAAAGTGAATTCAAGAAGTAAGAAGGTCGTAGATATAATCAGACTGGACTTAGTGCTACAGACAAAAAATATGAAAATGAGTATATTATATCAGTAAAAACTGATTAGGTACTATTATAGTTATAATTATATTGTTTTTTATAAGCTGTCTTCCCATGTTGCGACATATGACCAGATTTAAGCTCTGCTTACATAAGTCAGTACCTACTGCGGTTTTCCATAGCGCTGCATTACCTCTATTCCCGTGCAGTATAATTAGGTACGGGAAGGCCATTAGGGGTCCGCCGTTAATTTATTATAATATGGTCCAACTGTCGAGCGCGTTTACTCGACCGTGAAAATTATAATGATTAGTGCACAGTAATGTACAACGTAATGCATGCAGGCTGCTACCAGTGTTATCAAAATTGTCTCTACATAATTTAGTAGTTTAGTATACACGATATCACTTAATGTTTGACTGTAAGTGACTAAGGATTAAGAACATATATAAAAACAGCGCGCCCAATAAGACTTAAGTAAATTTTTTATGTAGTTAAATCTGCAAAAATCACAGCCACCGTGCTTTTGTACGAAACACCGGCTAGAATATACATGTAAGTTGACGAGGCTTAATTCAAATGCAAAAGTGGCCTGTAACGTTAAGAAATTAACGTTTAACTTAAGTCATTTAGCCTATAGAGTCAGTATATCAGTAAAAAATACCCTCTTACGGATCAAATATTATGTAGATTTCCATAGTATCTTTGTATAGTTTTACGCGCGAAAATATAAAATATAAGGTTGTATTTATAGGTCAGTTACCAAAATACAGTAGTCGGCATATGTTTTGTACAGTTGTATAATTTTATAAAATAACTTTATTTTGGTCTATGGTAATGGTAAATTTAAATATCAAATGACTTTTATTTTTACATCGGCTTACAATTCGATTTTGAATCACGATAAGTACGTTTCAATAGTTATTAATGCAGATTTCAATTGACTAATCGACAAATCAGTTAGTTGGTGACGGAAATGCTAAATGGTTCGGTCGGCATCCATTAGATACATGATCTGAGACTAAGCCAATTGCAACTGTCGTCCGTATACGTGGTGATAATTTTTTTACAGATTGGGTAATCTATTAATTGAAATTGTATTAAGTACCTAGGTAGCTGCCAAATTAAACTTTAAATTAATGATTAAAGTCTAACTACAATTATATTATTAGAATTGGGCTCCTCAGAATTTCACAATATAAATATCTTATTTTATTTAAATTATCATTAAAAAAATATACACACATATAGTTTTTATAACGTAATAGGTACTTTAACCATGTTAGGCTTGTGTATGTTATCTATTTATCATTGCTAAAGAAAGGAAATAACGGATTAGACATTTGCCGATTGGCAAGAGGAAAGCCCATGTTTAGCCCATTCTGCCTGTGGGCATATGGGCTGATAATATGATTTAACTTTAGTACACTATAGCCAAATTATATTATTGATTAATGTTAGATCATTCATTGATTAATATTGTCTTCCTGTGAGTGAAAAAGGTTGCTAGAGCAATAATTGAAAAAGGTGTAGTAAATATTTTATACTGCACTGGTATTTGTTGTCCTTGTATTTGGACCCCTCTGTCACTTAACATCAAGTAGACAGCGCTAATTTGCCTGGACAAATATAAAAAAAATATAAAAACAAGAAAACATAAAATAAGGTTTTATTTAACCTAATAAATTATTTTTCTTTGTCCCATTTAATTAATGTGTAAGCCAATGATCACCGGTCATATTACTTAGCAGTTGTATTTATAAGAAAACAAGCCAGTGTTGTCAAATTAAAAAACAAAAGCAATTTAAAATGTCACCCCACTCAAAGCCAGACCAATTCCTCCATAGGTATTATTAACTATACTTTATTTAATAACAGTTTTAAACTTGCTAAAACAAACCCGTCCAAGAAAATGGACAGAACCATGAGTTTTTACCAGATATGCATTTGCACGAGACCGATTGTTCAATATTATTGAGACGATACATATAAAGTACATTCTTACTTCTATTACTGAAATTCGACAAGTTAATCTAAGTAGTAAAATATCGGTGCTTAAAAAGTTAATAAGTTTAATTAGCACAGATTATAATTAGTACAGGTATCATTAAAATTTAAACAGTAATCATCGAAATGTTGATTCTTATTTTCAACATGTTACTGGAATACTAGTTACTTAATTATATTATTTTTCAGTTATAATTAAAAGAGTATAAATGAAAAAACATGTATCAATTCATTAGTTTTTTATTGCGAGTTTTTTAGAGCTTCAAGTTCTTATCCACATTACTCACTTTATCCAAGTATTATGAACAAACTCGTATATCTTAAAGTCATGATCGGTGTTCTGGAGCAATAAATGTGTATATTTTTTGTCGCTGACAAATAATCATTGGGTCGACCTCTGTTAAATGTGAATAGGTATGTAACAATATGCGTAGGAGGCTAATGTGTTTATAATTGAAATTATGTCTTTAACGGCCTCGTTTATAACAACTCAGAGGACAATTGCTTATGGTAATAAAGACTGTTCTACATTGGTGGTAAGTACAGTCAACAAATAAGAAATCATTTTGACAGTTTCGACCTGCCTGCCAAAAATGATTTTTGGTATATCTCGGTTTCAGTCACAACTGTATAATATTTTTTTTAACAACAACACTGATTGTTTAATCACATAATGATTTAATATTGTCATCGTCTTCTTCTAGTCGTATTGCATTTTGTATTAATTTTATTATATTAATTAAAGTATAAATATTTGTTTACATTTAGAAAAGGTAGCGAATAAAATTATCTATAACTCTACGTATAATATGTATGTATTATAATGGTGTAAGAGGACCGGGAGTCAAATTATTTTTTGAAAACCTCGCAGTAGTCCGTATCAATGCGGCACGTTCCTCGATTTTTGATATTATTTTGTACAGCATATAAGCATTGCCATTCAATGGGGCAATGCCGAATTAGAGTTCGATTAGAATCGAACTCTAATTCGTCGAATCGAAATCGAAATCGAATTCTAATGTTCGATTTAGAAAAGTTAGTATTAGTATTTAAATACTGAAATTCGTAGGTATAGATATAATTATAATAATATTTATGCACCTAAGTTTCAAAGCTCTAATTAGCAAGACGGGTTGGGAGCGACTTACACAGCCAATGTAAATGAGGCTTTTGTACCTTACAAATTTAGTTTAGGTGCTAATTGAATATTAAATTACTTAAGTACGCGTGGCTGATTTCAAACTAGTTCTAATTATTCAATAATTGTAACGATAGCTTGATCAACAAATCTTATGTTGAAGGCCGAACAGTTCGAATGACATACCTGTCAATATTAATGATACGCTATATATTCTTTCGTAGTCGAAATATTTAACCATTTTTAATTGACTTATAATTACCGCATTAGCTTTTACTGATATATTATTATGTTCAATTAGTATTTTAGTCCGACTCAAAGGACCAATATAATTAAATAATTCGTAAATAACGTTTACTTAGTAAGTTTAAGCACTTGAAAAAATGTGTCAGTCAAATATGAATAAGCGAACAGATTTAATAAGAATAAATATAATAATATAAGGATATATATATTTATTACAGCGATAATCTTATTAATTTCACAGAATTATTGACTAAGGTTACAACTAGGCTGTTTGTTAGTCATTGTAACCTTATAACAATTACTGACAAAAACGTACTGCCTGCGATTTTAATTGGATTTCGAGGAATGCTTTGTTAGAATAATAACTAAGATATTACTATCAATTAAGCTATTAAGCCGGTCGAAACCCTGCTTACGTGAATATATTGTGAGAAACTCACACTCGGTTACATGCAAGGTGACTTTAACTCGAACTTAAATCAGTCACACACTATGAATTTGGGAGAGACTGCATGTATAAGGTGCTTACAAAATATATGCCATCCTTTTAACGATGTATAATATCGTGTGTAGTGATGAAGTTAGTGAAGAAATTTCTTTGAAATAACAAATTTCATTTTACATTAAATAAAAACGGAACATAAAATTACATTAAAAGATATAATACAAGTGTGAGATGAGGCCCTTCTTACTCCGCAATGTACCGGGAGATAGAGCCTGTTCATTGAGTAGTATTGTAGAAAGCCTTTATTAAACACAAACATATATTTTAATTGATTTTATTTATGGTATAGGAGAATTTCTTTATTTTTTACAAAATATTTTAAAATTACTACATTTTTTTATGTCTAAAATTAATATTCAATAAAAAAATCTTCATAGAAATTATATTTATTAATTATGAAATAATACGATATAGATTCAAAATTAAATAGGTATAGGTAGGTACTATCGACATCGAAAATAAAAACTATTTATTTCAAGAATATATATAATAAGAATATCTTAAGTTCATTTACTGAATCTTAATAAGTAGCTATTAATAATAAACTAATTACAATATCTATATTTTAATAAGCTATAAATTTATATTTAATAAATATTTTTTTAATCACTCGTTACTTTTATTATAGTAATAAACTCGCACCGGATTCTAAATAAATAAAAATAATAACCACATCGTTCTTGAAACAATCATAAGTTAACCTAGAACTGCCTATAGATTTATAAGCTTGTTATTCGTTTAATTAACCCTAAACCTGTAGGAAATCCATTAAACAATAGATTTTTTAATAATTAAAGAGTAACTCCCATTCTTAACTGCGCAATTAATATAATTGTTCGATTACTGGGAATCATGCTCTATTCATTGCGCTAGGGACGTTAATCAAACAAGAATTACGATTACAGCCCAAGTAAATATTGTTTTTGTTATAACCACTAACTATTATTTAACATCTGAGAAATAATTGCTTCAAAATTAATAAGAATTTTAGCGGGTTTTTTTTGTTGGTCTGGTTTTTATTATCACTTGACAGTTTTTTTTTTATTTCAGCCATGACAGACGATGGAAAACATAACAAGTTCTTAATTGAGTATTGTGTTCTAGGCTGTTGTCATTGCAGTAGACACAATTAACGGCAAAGTTATTATATGTTTGACATGAAACAAATGAAAATGACAGGTGTCAAAAAATCAGTCACAATGTTACAATATACTCTGCGATACTACGTGGTGACAGCACAACGTAGTATCGCATCGTATATTGCAAAGGGGACATATTTATTTCTAAACTGAAATAATACCGATCCTATCAGTACCTACAGTTAAGATGACGTTTTTGACGTTTATCTAAATAAATATTTATAGCACCTCTTTCAATTAATTTCTATCAGATCATTGAAATCTTAGCGATGTTTTAAGTCAAAAATGAAAGAGTTGACATGATTTTTTCAGCTACTGATATTGACGAATTGTGTATATTTTCAAGTAGCAAGTCTTTTACGTAAAAATGTGACAGCGATAATTTAGCTGATGAATCGCAAAACGTCTAAAGCATATCATAGACATCCGTTAAGTGAATTTTATTTAGGATTTGGATGAGGAGGTTTTGGCCGGTCTGCTAGGTATAAAGGCGAGGACTACAATACAGATGTAATAGGTGGATACTGATGCTCTGTTTAATTCAGTATCAAGCAAGCACATGATGGAAGATATCAACAAATTAAAAAGTAAACCGGACTTTTTTGTGAGAATTATATTGCGTACCATTAAATAGATAAGCGCTAGAGGGCGATTGTTTATTTTCGGTAGAGTTATATAAAAGTAGAATGTTAGTTGCATTACAATGTAATAAATATCTAATCTAATGGCAATTAAAATCTAAACCGGTAGCGAGCAACTAAATAATAGTGTATATGCCGTTTATACAATTTGCCTAATTACTGTAACGCTTGCTTTCCAGAGCGGCGATGCAAGAATAATAGCGAGGACGCAAGCGATGAGCGATAGCGATTACACAACTTTACTTAATGTGAGCATCAGATGTTATTTAATATTTTGTAACGATATATTAATAAACCATCTCAATATAATCTTGTTTATTGCAACATTGTTGTTGTAGCTTTTGTGTGAAGTTATGATTAGGTACTCCTAATCTTATAACTTACTAGTGGAGTTATGAAAGTTTCAGTTTATAAGTTATAGAAGGACTAGTAATAATAATAAGGACGACAATGATCCAATTACTAAATATATCATGTCCTTATATGCGATTAAATTTCTTTAGAACTATCTTAAAATAGGTACAGAAAAAACAATGATAAGGTTTTTACAATAAGGTTACCTATATTAAACAATTAAAAACCAACTTGGAGTACTGAAATTCTAGCGGTTTTATTTTAAATATGCCTTCATTTATTATAAAAAACACGACATAATGCCCGCTCGCTCAAGCAGTGTGTCTCCCTCCTAACGAATCATGTACAATGGCGGCGTGTGAGCGGAGTGCAGACAGCGTGCACAAGGCGCTAGCATCAACTCGCGTTATGTGTTATGTCACGGCATGGCATAACGCCGTGATAAGCAGCGTGCTCTTCAATTGTTTTGATAGTGACGATAGAAAAACAGGGTGTGACAAAAGGAGTAAAACCGATATAAATGAACGTATACTGCAAGGCCCAAAAAATGGAAAAAATACTGACATCTATTTCTTGTTGGGTAAAAAGTTTTCTATACTGGGTGACATTTTTTACCGTCTTGAAAATTCTTCTTCTTCTTTTTTTTACTGACATATAGTGAAAATCATAACGATAAAAATATTTAGGTACCTAATTAGGTAGTTGCGTTACGTTACTTAACAATAGACAATCAAATATGAATGAAAAGAGTGAACGAAATAGGCGTAGCGTAACTACCTACACCTACTTAGGTACGCATTTTACAGTTACGATTTCACACTATTATAAACAAACAACCTTTGATGCTTTCACCTTTTTTAATATCGATCTCCAGCTATAAGTTCAATATTAAAAATATGGTCACCAACCTAAGTGAAAAAATCTGAGTCAATGTCCTATTTCAATAAATTGGAGAATCCATAAGAGAATAACTATCATCATTTTTATAAAAACCGAGCAAGTTTAATATCTGGATGTAGGTACATGTCACAAATTTCGCTAGCTACATTCAATGATGTTTTAGTTAATAAAGATGTCGAGATACGGCACCCGGACATAAAAAATGGCTCCACGAAACTAAGCCAATTGGCACACTTGAACGTATGTCTGTCTCGTTTTTGGAAACACAAATTTTATGCTGTCCTGTTTACTCTCTAGGGATCAATTTTGTCTAAACAAAACACAAGCATGACGTATCTACCTCTTTTTATACAACATTGCCTTTGCCATCTGTGATTTTCAACTTCAACTTTCAATATAACCGTTCAATGTTTTTTGTGTTATCTTAACATATATAATAATATAACATTAACTACCGATGGATCGAAGTTATTTCACTGTTGAGTACATAAGTATATGTTCCCGTATTGACGTAACTTGTGTGTACACACCGTGTAATAGGCTCTCGCCGGCCACTTGACGGTGGCTAGAAAAGCTATCGGAAAATGCATAATTTTTCATCCGATTTCACAGAAACAGGCCCAATAAGTGGAAACGACGCGAGACGTAAGCTTTGATCGTATTCGTACGATCATCGTAATATTTATACGGTTTAGAAGTTCACATTACTTACACGCTTATAAATATTTTAGCAGGCATATGTCCTATCGTAACTGTTGAGGTTCCGAGTTCGAGACACGGGTTTGCAAAAATTTTATTTTCCAGACAGAAGTTAGGAAATTTGTGATGTTTCATATATGCCTCGCAGAGTACGTCATACTGTCGTCGACTGCACCTGTCTCTTACCGGTCATGTCGGTAAAACCATTCCCCCGGATAAGACCTTCCACCTAGAGCGGGAATTAAAGCTACGACTTTAAAGATTTAAGGGCCTTATACCGCTTCGCCATGGAGGTTTTAATTATGATATGTATTTTCTTTTGCCAACGAAGGCGCCTGCTCGTCTGCTCGTCTGCAACGGTGCAAGCGGTACGGTACGAATTGACACGGTAAGAATTAAACGCCGCTCATGGAACTAGGCTGTGCCAAGAATGTGTATATCCCTCTACGTACCGAACAGTAAGTTCCTGCGGGATTGTGGGTGAAACTAAGCAGGAAGGTTAGTGCTATCACTATAATATTAAATACGGTATCTTTATAGAAGGGTATGTAGCTATGAGGAGAATTATATTTTTTCGGACGGACATACGAACCTAGCCACGGGGCTTTTGCTACCTCACCAGGCATAAAGGCGAGCAGATATTTAGGGATTATGACTTTTAGTATTTTAGGGGGTTTTGTGCAACTATCGCTATCAAGAGACTTATCACGTAACGGTATGACTAAGACATCGATAAAAATGTCTTCATACTGTAGTTATTGTAACGCATTCTATTCATGCATTCAAACATTCCTATGTTATTCTTACTGTAGTTATTATTGAAGCTACATTCGCTTAATAAATTGACATATTGAAAATATTTTTTGTATGCATAGTAAAGACAGTTTATCGAAGTCATAGTAATATCGTTAAGTGTTCAGTTAAGTTCTCCAGATCTAAAGACTAGATCAAAAGGTAAGCTCAAACTTATTAAAAACTACTAATTCATATTTATGGCCAATGTTTACACAATCAGTTTCTGTACTAATTGATATATCGTTTCCGTATTCACTGGAGAACATAGTTGTTCATCGGGGAAAATACATTTATATGCATGTTGTTAGCTGGCGATTACATTCATCACATTTCCAAGTTATTGGTCGTAGCGTAAAATTACTGTATTGTTAAATACCAAGTATGTAGCCAGTTAGATATTGAGTTACGTGAACGGACTACTACATAGTAAATATAAGTAAGACTTAGAGGGTCTAATTGTTGTGAAGACTTGTCGATAGTAGTAATTTGTCTGTGAACATTGTTTTTGTTTAACACTAGCTTTGTTGAGTTTTTATCTGGCAGCTTGTGTTGGCTGAGTGACCGTGTGCATCAAGCTTATTAAGGCACTGGAGCACTGAGCGGAGCACACTCGCCTTTTTGCAGAAGTGAAGTAGCAAAAGCCTTAGGTCCATCCAAAAAACAAATGCTCATCAATGCCATGATATTACTGGATAACGCAAAAAGAAATCTTAGATTCTATACTGATTCTTAGATTCGATATTGACTGCACCGGGGGCTCAGTGGTTACGGCAGTTGCTTCTGAGACCTGGTGTTCTGTGTTCGATTCCCACCGGACAATTATTTGTGTGAAGCACGAATAGTTGTTATGAGTTTGTGTTTGTAAACTCCTCCGCGACACGTAGTTTAAGAAAAAAGTGCGGGGGTAGTCTTTAAAAAAAATATAGTTACATATATAAAGATTTTTGTCCGACCATTCTAGACTTAAAGCGTTATACCGCTTCGATTACGAAGCCAATATAGATATAGTTAAATTTATAGCCGAAGCATTAAATACAATACTGCGATAACTTAATATAATAAACCCAATATTGTTTATATCTGAGTCTCACATATACTAAACTGAATGTTATCAAGTAATAAGTCTACTGGCAAATCATTAAGGCTCACCCACACCTTCCTGCTGGTAAACGGTTAGCTAAGAACGGTGTTACACTAAACCCATATAAGCTCTTAGTGAACGAACTGCAATTATCTTAATGGCAAATCGTCTTTTACTAGATATAGTCATGATAATAAGGATAGGAGCTCAATTCTTCTAACTTAAGAAAAAGGCAGTACCATTTTTTTAAATATATTTTAGCGATGATATTTTTTCAAAGTTGTTTAAACATGCATTTTGGTTTATGGTCTGACTTAAAGTGGTATGTTAATGTTGGCTAAAGTTATACCTGTAGAAGTTATAGAAATCTACTTTTAGTCAACGCACACAGAAAATAAGAATGTAGTATATTATGACCTTGAATTTTAGCTGAATTTTAATAGGTAAATTTGATAGGTACTTATTACACCTCCAACAAAACGTCGATCAACAACTAACATTTTAAATTAAGAATAATATTTAAAAAAAAACAAACAAATAGGACAGAAATTACCAAAAATATTCAAGTAACAATACTGCATATTGTAAGAAAAAGTTAACTTAAATTAAGAGAATTCCATACAACCGATACAAAGTTTTTATAAAATTGTACGGTTGACAGTCAGAACACTACTACAACTAAACAAACTTTAAATAATCCGCTGTGAAAAAAAAGTAATCACAAAGTCTTGAGACGAACCTTTATATTTTTAAATCGAACCCAATTTCACAGCTCACATCGCCTGTCAGGAGTGACACAAAGCCGCGAATAGGAGCGCATTATGATCAACATAAACTGGCCCTATTTATATCCATGATATTCTATTTATTGTCACAATAAAAAGTGTTGATGTTATCAACGCGTGATGAAAGAATCGTCACCTTCCTCTCTTTCTTATCGCGATGCCAAAAGTCACGTTAATCGACAAATAACTTTTAATTTCAACTTTATTTTTGAGATGTTAAGCTTGTATTTTGCTTGATAGTGGTTGTAGAAGGTATGCTAAGCAGCTTAGTGATGCGATGATGAGCGAGCTTGTGCTTGACGTTTCGGTTCAATAGAAATTCTGGTGGCAGTGGCTATGCACTACAAGTATAATCAATAACAAAAAACAATAGCACCGAAGTTTTTATAAGATTTTGACCTGAGTTATCACGAGATTCCTTATTTGAATATTATTTGTTTAGCTTAAAAATACACTTTTAAATATTAATTTCTTATGAACAACAGTTACGTGATAACTGACAATAAATCAATTTAACGATGAAAACTAATCATTTTGCGCATTTTGTCTAGATTAGTGATTCAACGGGTCATGGATAACGCGGTCATTATGTTACATACAAAGTAAACAAAACCGTTTTGACCGATTATAATTATTAAGGTATACTACCTCAATTAATACAGTATCTAAAAAGTGGACGATAAACAAAAAAAAACCAAACATTTTGTGGCATAACCATAGACGGAAGTAAATAATGAAATGAACATCAGTCATTATTTTTAAACCAGCTCGTAGAAACGGAAAGTGTTCTATGACAAAGTCTCCAAGATCTGTTTTTTTTCCAGGGAAAAGAATATTCAATTTGATATTACAACGACTGGTTACGCTGTCATTAAACACTCATAGATTAATTACCTAAGTTAAATCGTCTTGTCTTGTATGGGCACTAATTGCAGTAAACGTCGTGTTTTTTCACATTCTTAGTAAGTGGGTTTTTTTAAATTACGATGCCAGAGGTTTCGTATTTACAGTTGCATGAAACGTTTAATTGCCTCCAGCGGAAGTTAAATACTGTAATTGGGAGGTCAACACGTAAGATAATGTGTACGTTAACAAATATAATAAGCATAGTGTCCTTACAAAGATTCCGATTAAAATAGCCCTAGGATTATTTGAAAATAAAATGAATGTTTTGCTGTATTATAAAATACAATTAACGTACTCGACAGTACCATGCTTGGATCTTTGGAATTTCGGTGAGCTATTTAAAAATTTAAAAAGCGAACGCAGCGTTGACATTTGACAAAAGCTGATTATGACGTCAGTTTTTTTTCTTTTTCCCCTGTGTGACATCGAGAGTCCCTTTAAGCCAGGATTAATTTGGTCCGTTTTATAAGGGCTTACTTATCTCGAGGCGAGTGTTAGGAACGGGTTGTATTTATCGCAACCCATTATACGTTTTATTATTTAATTTATTTAACGCTCTGGCTATAGTCGGTTGACTATTAAATCGTCGATGGGATAATGCGATCTAAACTCAAACATTACTTAGTATTAAATGTCTTATTTTATTAATTTATTTATACATTCAACAGCTCGTTAGAGATTATATTTATGAGGAAGATAGAAAATAATTGGCTTTAAAATTACGAAAATTGGTTGTAAGAGGTGTCAAATAATTACTTAATGTTAAATATAGTTTTGTTAATGCAAGTTACGCTTTCCTAAATGTACACCGATATAAGTAGATTAGCATTTGATTAATAAATTTTAAATTATTATGCAAATTGTGAATGTTGTAGATGTATAATCGTGATAACAAGCATTTATCTGAGAATACATAAATTAATTTAAAGCTGCATTAATGAGGATTTATAATGAGCAGGGATTACACGGTCAGGGGCTTAAATTAATATATTTTAATCATATGCTGCCCTTAATACCTAGTTATAACGACACCAGCAATTTATACTACGCTAACTCGAAATTTAGGTAAATTATGTTTTTAATGCAAAGTTGTTTAAAATATTGTGTTTTATCTGTGGCATAAAAAAAATGTGAAGAAAAAATAAAAACTAAAAAGTTAAAAATGGTATACAGCGCTAACTAAACATAATTTTGAAAATCGATCGATCTACATTACGCCAAGTATTGTTAGCGCCGTATGCGCGGGGGGTGGGACGCGCCGCTTGTTTGTTTACATTACTCCAACGACACTTGTCGCTGTATTGCGCGAATTTATATTTTTATATAAGTAAATAATGGGTTATGGTATCCAGCTACTGCTTATTTTATAGACCCTGATAGTTAACTTAAATTATAACAAAAATGTCAAGAAAACGGGCATAATATTTAGTGGAATTAGCAAAAACCGACGAAAATTCCTGGTGGAGTATAATAACAACAATAATGAAATTCCACTTTCATTTGTCGAGAGAGGTTAGTTTAATGTTTTAAAAGATTGAAATGTATTTAAATGTATATTATGTTACAAAATTATATGTATAATAGTAATGCTACATACTTTACATACTTTTTAGAAAATTTAAGAAGTTTTGCTCAAAGCCCGTGTATACTACGCTAACTCACAGTTAGCGTAGTATATAAGCGGTCGTGTATTCCTTGTTTGTCCGTTAATGTACTACTTAGCTTAATTAAAATTTGTCTATTGGTCTAGTGGTGTGGGCCAGGTAGGGTTCGAATCCCGGGCCGGTTTAATCTCTTTTTAACCGACTTCTAAAAAGGAGGAGATTCTTAATTCGACTGTATTTTTTATGTTTGCTACCTCAGAACTTTCGACTGGGTGAACTACTTTGATGATTTAATTTTATTTGACAGCTGGTGTTTCCCCTGTGGTCCCATTTCAATTAGATCCAGTTCTGACAATTACTTCTATGAGAACCATATAAGTCTTAATTTTGCATGAAGTCGGTTTTTTTTGTTATCATCACTACATAGTATAAAACAAAGTCGCTTTCTCTGTCCCTATATCCCTATGTATGCTTAAATCTTTAAAACTACGCAACGGATTTTGATGCGGTTTGTTTTTAATAGATAGAGGGATTCAAGAGCAAGGTTTATATGTATAATACATCAGCATTGTACCCGTGCAGAGCCGGGGCGGGTCGCTAGTAAATTATAATCTATTGCCTGTAGCCTAAACATACGTACCTACTTCGGTTATAGGGCGAGGCGATTACCGTGTACCTACCCGCATTTCTAGCTGCAACTTATCTCTTGATAAATAATAATTAATGGTAAAAATATAAATTTATAAGAAAAGTTATCCCGCGCCTACCTTACGGTCGCGTTTGACGCGGCCTGTCTCCTTGCGGGGTCCCCGCCGTGGGTCCTTAAGGCGGAGGTTTAGGCCGCCGCGTACCGGCGGAGGTGTGAGGAGGCGCGTTCTGGCCGCGACCCCTTTCCGGAGGGTGTTGCACGGTGGTGGACTGAGGTCCGTCGCCAAACGCTCCGGAAATGGCAGGAGCGGCTAGAGGCCGCGCCGCGGAGCAGGTTGCGTACGGTGAAGGCGATTCGGCCCCATATAAAAGGGTGGGCCGGTCGCCGTCACGGCGACGTCACCTACCACGTTGCACAGGTAGTAACAGGACATGGCTGCTTCGGCCACTACCTGGGAAACGTGGCGCAGAGAGAGCCGGACACTCGCTGTCGCCACTGTGACTGTGCCGACGATACGGCACAGCACACGGTGGTGGAGTGTCCGGCGTGGGCCAACGAGCGGGAGGAGTTCGTTGGCGTGGTGGGAGACGACCTCTCGGTGCCGACCATAATTTCAAAGATGGTCCAAAGCGAGAGGTTGTGGGAGGCGGTTGCCTACTTCTGTAGACAAGTTATGTCACAGAAGGAGGCCGCGGAGAGGGAGAGAGAAGAAGATGTGTTGGCCGTCGGCGGCAGGCCGAAACCCGCCGCCTACCGCCCTAGGCTCGGCTTCGGGGAGTGGGGCACATGGGCCCCGCTCCCTTCGAGGCTGACCCATGAGGAGTAGGGACGCCTCTACACTCCAGGCGTCCCTAAAATTGGGCAAATGGGCCACTGTAAGTGTGTGCCGCCGGGGGGCCGGATTGCTTATGCGCCTGGCCCCCGCCAATGGCGGATCGAAGGAGTGTCCGGGGGATTTTAGTGGTGTAGGGTCCTCTCCTCGCAGTATGAATTTAGCATACCACGCTATAGAGAGGGCGAGTCCCATATATCCCACCGCCAGCTCGCGAATACGATGCAACGGCGGTGGGAATGCGTAAATGTATTTCACCCCTATAGCCAATTTCGAAAATGATGAGGTATTTGTTTTTGTAATATTATGTACAATTTTGATTTAAATACCTATAATTTACTCACGATGTCTGTGATTTGATCTGATCACTTAATAAATAATTAGTGACTTAAGTTTTAATAAACAATTTAATTGTTTGCTGTAATCGTTTTAATTATTCTTCAACAGTAGACCCCTTTAGGGATGATGCTATTTCTTTGATAAAAAAACTATCTTAAGTCCTTGCCTTAGATACTTACACTAACTTGATACTAAATAATCTATCTATGTGCCAAATTTCATCGAACTCCGTTCAGTAGTTTTTGAGTCAGTAACCAATCAGTAATTCATGAACTTTCGATAAACTTTCGACTTAATCCTTTTAGTAGGATTGAAGTTAAATGATGCGCTAATTAGTAGCAAAGGTCAATCTATAGTAGGCTATCTATAATTTAAAGGCCTTTAAAACGATATCCGCCTGTCACGCACTTACCTGTTAAACAACGCTAACTTTAAAAACTTAGAATTTAGGGAAATACTTACCGATATTATATTTCATGTATAATCGTATAAACCTAATAAATATATTCAGCTGAAAAATATTTAAGAAATATAATACCAACGCAATAAAAATAACTTTATTGAGCATTATGTTTCTCCGTAATGTACTACGCTAACATTAGTTAGCGGAGTGTTATATGAGAAATTTTATTCGGCAATTACGTGCATATACGGCTAACTAACGCTAAATCCAAAAATATAAATAATTAAGAAAAAGTAAATATGGGGAATTGTAATAAATACATTTATTATACAGTGTACCAAATTTCAAAGTAGTATCTTAATTAATGTAATCATAATCACATTTTTCCCTTTGTAAGCTTCTACTGTAAAGTAGGGTTTTAAGAGTTGGCGTAGTATAAATTGCTGGTGTCGATAAGCGCCCACTAATTTATTGGATATAACTTTCCAATTATAAAAGCTTTGTCGTTAAAACGTTTTATAAAATACCGCCGTACTAGCTACTTATGTTCATCTTTAAATTTAAGTAGGAGACTGCGAAAAGAAGATAATTAATATATGAAACGGAGTCTTACAAAACACGTGTTTTACTGAAATATGAAAATCTTAGGCTGTTTTATTTATTTATTACCTATTTTTAGCCAGGAACAATACCTTAAGTAAGGTCATACCTTTAATATTAACGGAGTGTCCTTGTTGTTTGTTAAAAGATAGTCTGTAGCTTATAATATTTTTTTCGTTTTATTTAAATATATTGCTTCCAAAAAGTTCATATAAGATAATATTAAGTATGTATAAGGATTACGGTAATGAAGAAATTTCATTTTTTTTGCCATATTTAAAAATAATAAGTAAGTACCTATTATTATAATACAAGTTAAACGTGAGACACTGGAGAGTCTGACAAGCGCAGCTAACATTGGAAAGATTTAATATTTTTCATTTCAAAGAAACGTAAGTTTTAATATGATTAAACTTTTTTTTTAATGATTTTTACAAAGAACTTTCTGTACTAGCATAATCACCTAATACCTATGTGACTATATCTCCTATTGACGAGATGGCATATACATAGTTTTGAACCACCTTATATATTATTTATAACAATTAATGTTTGAAAAATAATAGCAGTCGAGAGTAAAATAAATTGATTAGTGTCCTAGGAAAATATATACAAATCTATAACACTTTAGCAAAATTCTAGTATTTATACTTACTAAGTTTACTTAACTGACATCTTCTTCATAAATCAAGAAGTAGAAAAGCCACTTCACAATTTAAATTCATAATATTAATTGTCGAATACTCATAAAGCAGACTTTTGCTAATTACAAACATAACTGATAATTATCTCAAGAGGAAATATGTTAGAATAATTACCGAAATCATTATTAACTCTACAAAAACGTTCACATGAATTTTGCACGTGAAAAAAAAAAAGATTCACTAATGTTAGAAACACTTAATTAAATAGTGTGTTAATAAGCCTTCATTTAGTCTTAAAATTGTGAATTTTATAAGGAGTAATTAACTTTGTTTAGTGCTATTATATTAGGCAACTTTAAAGGTGCACGCCCACCATTTTGCATCGTGAACATAAGTTATTTAATGTATTATTCCTGACGAGGCAAATGACTCATATTCACCTGATGTTAAGTGGCCTAGGGGTTCAAATACAAGGACATCTTGTACCAAGACGGTATATATGTACAAAACTAGCCACCCTCATACTGTCCGCCCTTTCCACTCACTTGGAAATCGAACTCAGAATACCAGGTCTCAAAAGTAATTACCGTTACCACTGAGCCACCGCTGCAGTCATAGTCAAATGAGTTTGATTTGATTATTGTAGTAGTTACCTATGATATGATATTTTCGTTCAGAATCGAATTAAAAACTAGTTTTTGGATGAATCAGAAGGTTTTTTAAATTTATGTTTGAGAATCTAAATTTAATTTCACAGCCAAGTTACAATTTCATTTAACCAAGTTAGTTGATTGTTGGTTTGATTGACGTTTGAGAAACTCTCTCTCTCTCTCTTAACTCTGTCCGTTTCAATCAAACTTATGGCGTCCATGCTTTCTAAAGCCATAAGACATAGAAAAGTGCTAAACATTTATTATAAAAGTTAAAAGATATATTCTGAATAAACCTGAACAGATATAATCTTTATGAACGAACTTCCGCAATACATTAGTGCACATATCTCTAATAATAACTTGTTTATGATAAACAAACCAATAAAATTAAATATTCGTCTCGACTGGGTAAAGATATAAAATGTACACACACGATTTTATTTTTTATTGCTTTATAAGATAATACAGATATATAGCACATCTGGATTTCTTTCATCTTTATTATGTTTTTGCAATAAAAGTCTTTTTCTAGATTCAGAACTGTGTGCTCAACAGCGTAACAGCGTAAGTGACATTTACAATATTAAACATAATACCAACAGCGAAGTTAAAGAGTATATTGGGAACAAAAAATTACAAAAAAAATAACACGATACAAACCACTAAGTCAAAATAAATTCATATCCTACGATTATATTTCCACTAGCTTTTAGCTATTTTTAGCCGCGACATCATCCACGTAGATTTTGATTTCTGTATCCAAATTTGGACCCCTTTTTTAATGTCCTTGGGGGTGAATATTCGAAAGTGCTATCTTAGTCTGTTCACTTATTTAGTCAGTTCATAGATGAGTCAGTAGCTATTGCCTTTTATATCTAAAACAAAAAAAAATAGTTCAGAAAAACTAAAAAAACACGCTTTTATAGCTAACCAAACTAAAAAATAGAAAATAATTTTCACTTCAAAATAAACCTGAACAGTAAAGTTTAAGTTATTAACAGAATAATTCAATTCAGAGTAAAAGAGTGGGGTGCATTTTACCACTTTTCATAACTCTCCTCTCATAGATAGTTGCCAATAGATGATTGTGACATTTACTTTATCAAGCGCCCCACGCTTTTCACTCTGAATTGAATTATTCTGTTAATAACTTAAACTTTATTATAATTTAATTTTGAGGTGAAAATTATTTTCTATTTTTTAGTTCGGTTAGCTATAAAAGCGTGCTTTTTTAGTTTTTCTAAACTATTTTTTTTTATGGAAAATGGGAAACTGTTATCAAATTATTGCATTGTCATCGGTCCTTGATACGTATGCAAAGTTTCAAATTAATCAGACTTCTGGAAACTGGTGAAAATTAAGTTCAAAGATTCCGTAACATACAACCCAAGCTAAAAATAAAAAAAATGATTAAAATTGAACTCAATGCGGCAACAAAACAATCTATGCCGCCCAAGGTGGTAAAATTGTCTGCGGCATTTAACCATATCGTCAAAAATGTGCCTCAATTTAAATATTCGCATTAGTCGGTACATACCTTAAGAAACGAATTCTTTTTTTTATTACGCCTACTCGTACTAGGTAATTGAATATTTTAAAAATATTTTTTTTTGTAATTTGACGAGTAATTGATTTAATTTTTGCGTTGGCATAATAAAACTTGTTTGTTAATACAGAGCTAGCTCATTTTCACATGTTTTATAACCGTGACTGTGTGAATTTATACACTTTAATAATATTTAGCTAATACGATCTTAATACCGCGGGGATTTACGTTATGAATTAAAATTAGATATTTGGCGAACATCCGTTCATTAAATCTTTATTAAACGATGTTGGAGTGGTTTAATTTTTATTGCCGCTAAGCTAACTGTGGTCGGTATGAGCTTCAAAGTGTTTTATGAGCGTTATTGTAATATTATTTTAATGAAATATCAAGCTTCCTGGATTTATTAACGCTAGCTGGCCGGATTTTAGCTCTTTCGAAACCAGTCTTATTATTTGACTTCTATATATTTTTTAAACATGTAGGTATTTATGTTACTAATTTTTATTCTATTTTTGTACAATACCAAATATAATGTGTATTTATAGATAAACGAATAACATATTATTCGATCACGAAATTCACAAATATGTTTAGGTAAATTACCGTTCAACCAAATTGATATTATTTAGATAGTAATGTTTATACCTACCTACTATTTTAGCAGAACATACCACGGTCAGTTATGTCAATTTTAAGCAAGTTGACGTAGCACTTTTATAGGGAAAATAATTTCACGATTACAATAATTTCGTAAGTCACTTTTGCCACCTAGTACTTTCAATTTCATTAGGCATAAGTATCACAAATATGTATGTGAATAAGTCGTCGGCTTAATATAACAAATATCATTTGGTCTAAAACACCACGGTGTTGTGCAGCTTACATTTCATACTAACATACATAAGATACCTACATATCGTCAGTGATAGTGAGATACCGCTAATAAGGTAGAATATCGTACACCAAAAAAACTTTATTTATTTATTAATAAAGGGCAAAATATTTATTTGGTTCATTCGATTTTCAACCTTAATAGCTATTGCCACTCACGCGCTATCACACTATCATCGACCATAAACAAAATTCATAACTTAACTATTGCAATTGACTTTGTATGTAACAATACTTTCGAGAATATTCCATTTTCATGTGTGTATATATTTTCACACCCACAGAATATTAAATTTAAAGGTGAATCCAAACAATAAAGCCTTGGTCACACGACGTTAGCCGGTCGGGAGCGTGAAGAGGTCACATCATAAAGGTTCTATAGGATCGGATTCCCTCCCCCTCGCACCCTACCCCTTTTATACTTGATTGACGTTACACCGCGACAAGGACTAAATATAAAGTGGTTAGAAAAAAACAACAAGTTGTCTATGGGATTAAGTGATTTGTTTAGTTCAGAAGATTGCTTTGTATTGTTTTTATTTAAAATATATTATGCTGTTACTGTTTCAGTACAACAGCAATCATTAACATATTTTATATAAGTAACTTCCGATATATTTTGAAGTTTGACATTAATGTCAATGCGATAGTACTCGTGTTAATCGACAATCGTTGGCCTAATCATTATATTAACGTCTAGCTTTTGTCCGCGACTTCATCCAATTCTTTTTTCCACCACTTCCATACAAACTTTTATCTCCTATATCAACTCCTTCAAGTCTTTTTTTGCAATAGAGTAGCCTACGTGTTTCCTTAAGTTATTAAGAGTATATCATTGCAGTATATTAATTAAAGTAAACATACATACCTACATACATAAGCTCACGCCTGTTTCCCAGGGGGGTAAGCAGAGACCTCCAATTGCTACGATCCCTACACACATCTTTCGCTTTATTTATTCTCATAACATTCTTCATACGGTTAAGGGTAAGTAAACATTATTTATATAAAATACAGTGAAGTTTTATTAAATTCTAAACAGACCATGGCCCCGTGTGTTTCTATAATATTCGGTACAAACGATAATAAATTAATAATAATGTAAGTATTTTACAAGACCAACTTTAATGAAAATAAAGAAAAGTCAATAATTAAACAAAACACCTTTAGAATAGAATAGATTTAGAATCGTAAGTTTTATTTTAAATTAGCTACTTTTAGTTGTGTATATGTATTTTAGTATTCAATAATAAAAAAAAACCTTTATAATTTTATTAATTAAAAATATGTATTCTTGTAGGTATATCGGTGTTAGATAGTCACAGAATTTACAATAACTATGTACCTATGTCCTATACTACTCGTTTTTTCCATTTTATCGACAGAAAGGTGTACATCAACTTTTATAACTAACAGAACAAATCCAGTTCACATACATCCAGTCGTACAAATGACATAAGTCGTTGCGATTATCACAATTGTTTCTGACTAACTTCTAAACGTCGCGTGACGCCGCTCTTATCGCAGTTCCCAGCAATAGAAGTACAGCCAAAGTTGCATACAGCTTTACACATTGAGATACAAAACTTTACATTGTATATTTATTTTAATTAATTTCATGTATATTTGTTTGAAATAGCAATTTAGTATTCATGTATAAAGAAATATCGCCCGTATTAGCAACATAGACGTGTAAATTTATACTTATTGCTATACAAAATGCGAAGCTATATTATACTTCGAGTGTATCTGTTGTGCTGCAGTTTCATAATGAGTTAAGTATATAAGTGTTATGTATGGAAGAAGAGAGACGGTAACGTCTCCTGAGATAAGGCTAATGAGTACACTGTCGTTGATGTCTTTTCTTAGGAGCTACGGCCGCGTAGTACGGGAGCCGTCGTTAGCTTTGAAATGTTAATTTAACTATTTTTTTTTACTGTTAAAATTGAGATAACCTTTTTTATGTAAGTGATTTAATTATACATTGATCAAATGAACTGAAAAAAGTATGTTTAAAAAAGGAAACTGTCCTTTATTCTTATGTGTTTGTGTTTTTATTCGTAGTTCTTTTGTTTTTATTACATACATCTATTACATTGGTAATTAATCAGGATTATATTTAGTTTTGATAAACAGTAGTTATTTAATGAGTAATTGAGTTAATAAACCTAAGAGTATTCATTATAACTGTTTTATAAATTATGTTAAACTACTATAAAAACTATTCACTTTAAACATTATCACATCCATCTCAAATGACATTGGCCACCTATTCATTTCTCAGTCAATTACATATTAAAATTAATTTTTATTATAATAATAGTTGTATTAGTTTCAACATTATAAAAGTCTCAAACGTTAAAACAACACTAACACTATTATTCTCATAATTAATCGAATTTTGATCGAATTCGATTGAATCAAAGAAATGTAGGGAATAATATTACTTTAAATTATAAATCGTATTAGTAATTTTGATAGCCTAGGAGTTGTAAGTAATTTAATTATGACAAATTGTAATGAAGTAACAAACGTATTGTTCCATTCTTTCAAGGTGTATTCTTTAAAGGGCTTCCCATCCTCCCGACCAAGCCATTTTCGACCACGGTGGTCTATCCCAAGGAAGATAAACAATCTGCATAGATGCACTCCCTATTCCATTACTCACATTGTGAGTAATCAACACCCGGTGGGACAGTACCTACTACTAACACGATCTGTGAAAGATCAGGCACTGAACCGACAACATAACGTGCTCTCCGAGGCACGGATGAAACACCACCAAATTCTAGACTAAGATTATGATGCTTAGATTTTTCTAAATAGATTTTTTTTCTATCACATTTTTTTATTCGACACGCGAATCCAACCCTGGACCTCGGTAGGGTTTACATTATAAATATTCTAATAAGAAAGTGTATCGCGATAGTTAAAAACTCGCTTATAATATTTCTTCAATATGCAGGAAAGTACTGTTTATAGAAATTTATAATTTGGTAGTTGTGGACTTGGTAAATTCAATCTCAATCAGTTTTTTTTTAATTTAGCAAAATATTATTCTGCAGGAACTAAATCCTAGGTCTTACTAGCATAAGCACAGCGAGCTAGTTAAAATAAATAATTAAGCGGTAAACTAATGAGGCAGGTAGGTGCTTATTACTAGGCTGTATTTTGGAAGGATTATAAAATCTGTAAAGATGAAATAATGTACCTGTACGTTGTTTTTAGATACTTAAGTGATACTTTTGTTAGAAATAGTCTTACACATTGTGATTCTGACAAGAACATGTGTATGTAAATACCTGAATGTCATTATTTCAATCATGGCCTAATAAATTAATAGTATAAAACAGAAGTTGAACTGACCTGGTGAATCCGTGGCCGAGCGATCCGAGTCGGAGTCTCTGTGGGCGCTGAGGTCCCGGGGAGGCGCGTCGAGGATGTCCGTGATCATGAAGCGCGTTCTCGGCGCGCGCGCGTCGCGCTCGTCCCTCTGCACCGTCATCGCCAGCGCGCCGCCGGCGGGGCCCGCGCCGCCGCCGCACGCCGCCCCTACCGCATCCAGCGCGCCCCAGCACGCCCGCCGCGCTCCCGTCACCGCTGACACATCACCTATCAGCATCTATTTGCTAAGCACTGTACTCCCCCGAAGCTATTATGATATGATTAACTTTGACTCCGCAGCATCGCCGGCCGAACTACTTTGCAAACTTCCTCCTCCCACGAATCCTTTGAAATTA
Organism: Nycteola revayana; assembly: GCA_947037095.2. Classification (NCBI taxonomy): domain Eukaryota; kingdom Metazoa; phylum Arthropoda; class Insecta; order Lepidoptera; family Nolidae; genus Nycteola; species Nycteola revayana. The sequence continues at coordinate 7,908,521 of OX344845.2, read as the reverse complement.
TCACCAAAGTTTTTCACCACAAAAGTTTGAAATATTTAAACACTTGTTATTCCGCGATCAGTCTTGTTTGCCTGAATTAAAGTTGAGATCAAAATGATATAAAAAATATTTTATTATATTAGGTTTTTGAAAAGCTTAAAAATATCCACAACGCAAATGAAGTATCCACACGTATTAGTTCCGCAACCGTAATATAACAACAGTTCACTGGGTTCACAAGAAAATGTGGAGTTCACAGTTGAGTGTCGTATGTAGGGGATGTGTGTGGTGCGCGCGTGTCGTGTCGACGCGTGTGGCGCGCTAGGTCTCGCTGAGGACTGCCGCTCGGCCGTGGGCAGGAGGCGGCGCCGGCGGCGGCCGGCGGGCGGCACACACCCAGCCAACCGCAGCCCCGCGCCGCGGGGCGTGCCCCGGCCATGTTGCCGCCGCGACGCAACATAATGCTCTTTTTGCCGACTCGCCGCCGGGAGAAAGCTCTGCGCGGAGCTAAGCTTTACGGCTTATACGTGGATAAAACGCTTTTATAGGAAAATAAAGTGTTCTCGCGGCGGGATATCGCACTTTATGATGCCGTTTTACTGAAAGTTGGCGACACTATACTCTAGTAATTGGTTCACGCCGCCAAATTGAGGCTAGCGTGTCACCAGCTTTGAGCAGCCACATACATTTCTAATGTTTATGATACTGGAACATTGCTCTATCTGGTTTGAGTGGTCATTTTCGTGTGAAAATCAGCGCTCCTTATTATAATTGCCCAAATCATTTTACTCTAATTTGATGTAGGTAATTAATACGTTGAAAGTATAGTTAGGTATGTATCCCCTTCTTGTAGTAGAAACATTAACTGATGCTCTTTTAAAATATTTAAACAGTATTTTATTCATGCACATTCTAATATTTTTTAACTCTCATGTACTTCATTAAAGCTAATAAGTCTCAACCTCAGTCCCAACCTATAGGTATTAAAATTACTTAAATATTAGATACACATCAGTTACATCACAACAGCAGTTAGTAGGTTTGTATTTTATTTGAATTTAAGGTAGTTGATTTAATAGAAATTATAATATCACTTCGTACAGAAAATAGCAATACCGTACCTATACCTTGCAAAATATGTAAGGTAACCTACGTATAAACTTTTTTGAAGTCTGTGTCTACCAAATTACCGAAATAAAAACCCACACTAAAAGTATGTTCTGTTATTATAGGCAGTACCTACACTAGTATTTTTTTATAATATAATTCACATCAATATTTAATTTAAAGTCTAATAAATAAAGTTTTAGACCACCGGCAGGATTCGAACCTGTTATCTACGGTAACACATAAAGATTACTTAGTCCGGGTAAAGCACACTTTTATGTTAGGCCCTTGAAGCAAAGGGCTTTATTTTCCTTGTAGGGCATTTTCTTCCATTTACGTCATATAGGTAATTGAATTACAAGTAAATTAGACAAAGTAGGTTATTACGCTGAAAAAACTTAAAGATTGATTGTTTTTTTATGTTGCATCGGCTCCGAAGCTATTATACTGATTTTTTAAAATTATTTCATCATAGCTATGTTATTCAGGAATAACATTGACCATCCTAGTAATACTATAAATGCCAAAGTTTGTATGTGGATGTATGTTTGTTACTCTTTCATGCAAAAACTACTGAATGGATTTGGCTGAAAGTTTGCATATAAGCTGGATTAACATATAGGCGACAAAATATAACACTCCGACCCACTGGAGCAGAGTGACGCGGGTAAAACCGTAGGGCACAGCTAGTATTTAATAATGAAATTCATACAAGGATGATCTAACCGCGCGCGGGAATCTACTTTGTTATTATATATTTTTTAATTATAATAAAACCCTTTATTCTGAATTAAATATAAATATTTGTTAGATTTAGGTACAAATGTAATTAAATTACAATATATCTCTAAGTATTATTTACACAAAACTTTGACAAATTGTATAGGTACCTAAATCTTTGTAACGAATCCCTCTATACTCTGTTCGTGAAAATCGCATGAAAATCCATTCAGTAATTTTTGAGCTTATCGCGAACAGACATATGTTTTATAATATAATAGATAGTACACGTACATATGTATAAATATAATAATAATCCAGGAATACTGTCGTTGGTTACATTTTTTTTGTCTCTATTTGACATACCAGCAATCGTTTTTCTGTCCGGCGTGGGGATCGAATCTACGACCTACGAGATTGAAAGCGAGCCAAATACCGCTACGCTACGGAGTTTGATTAGTAATGTTTTACAAAACTAATTTCGGCATTAACTAGGTTTTACCGTTTTTAACTCTTCTCCGTTTTCCTATTTCGTTTCCCGCTTTCTCTTTCAGTCTCTAGAGAACCATTCTGTTATTGCCTTATTCTAATTCCCCTTGGTGTCACGCATCATGCAACCCTCCCATCTTCACTTTTACTGTTCTATTCTTAACAAAATATGAGACAGTTTTGGTTTTGATACACTGTTCTCAAATTTAATTCCTTACTGAATGTATAAACTTTAAAAAAGTATGAGGCACTTAGATGAGACGAAATAATTTACATATTTTAAATTACACACATATTGGTAATTTAAGTTTGAAATATTCGATTTAGAGTATAGACAGTTTAATGTTAAATCCGGAACATCATCTCTAGGTATATTATTAACTACTGAATTCAGTCGACGTCTTCTCAAACATGTTTTTAAATAATCATTCTATTTACCCGGATACAAACCACACCCAGACTCAGAACATCTGTGGTTCACACATCATATATCTAGGACTCAGAAGCATTTGGTCGTAAGTGCCAGTTTACGATAAAGAAACATACGACGAATGTTTCTGATGTAGGTATATTGGCACATCCGACCATATGCTTCTGAGCTCTAGATATGTAATATAGCTTATGCCCAGCGAAGTAGCAAAAGCCTCGTAGCTGACTACATAAATTTCCAGCCATAAAAAACTCATATACCTGTTACGGATCGGAATCGAACACAAAAAATCTGATCTCAGGAGCAACTACAATAACCAATGTGCCACCGCTGCACCGATGCGATTAACACCACGCAAAATTTTAGTTCAAGTTGTTCGGGTTACTTAATAATCACTTATGTTTAACTTATATATATGTTACGGCTAAAGGTAGGTGTGAACATAAACTTAAGATTAGCCGGCTAAACCTAGGTTTATCTTCGAGATGCAGCTAAAGTTCGATAACATGTTAGTTTGCGTCGTGATATTCTAGGTTTTAATTAAATTAAACATTACATTAGTTTGTATTTTATTCATGTTTGTTAAATTCTGAATAATTATATTATTATCGCAAAAAAAAAACAATACCTATGCACGGCACAAAAAGGAGTTGGGGTGGTTAAAAAAAAAACCTAAACCTAAACCAATGGAGTTGAACAGGGACTTATAAAGGTTGATCTAAGTTTAACCGCTATGATCGGCTAGACCTAGGTTTAGCTGGCTAATCTTAAGTTTATGTTCACACCTACCTTTAGCCGTAACATATATATATGTATCTAAACATTAACCTATTTAATGTACCTAAATGTAAATTGTATATTTTTTAAATCATATTTTAATTCTATTCAATTAATGTCTTAATTCAATATTTCTATATTTTATTTTAATTTTAGTTGTAAAACAAATTTTATTTTTATTCAATTTTAACTACATAGTTTAAATATCATTTAATTGTAATTTTATAATAATTGTTTTTAAATTCGCGAATATCCTCATATTATAGAGTTCATGCAGTGCTCTAGTAGTGAGACATTTATTTAGACTTATTTTCATTTAGCCAAATAAATAAATAAATAAAATACGTACTGAACTCTCTTATACATGCCTAAATACGGACACTAATATTCTTTGACTGAAACTACGAGTATATTATACCCAGATTAACTTCTCTTATCCCTTAAGAGGCTCTTTGGTAAATCCTTTGTTGTCGAAGTCCCAAGGGAATAAGCTATTGCTCCAGTATAACCCAACTATTTCCTTCAGGCAAGTTGTAATGAGGCTTGTCGAGTTAGTAGAGAGCTTTCTTTACCCTGTTTAAGTGCATTTAGTCTTGTTACTAACGGTATTATTATACTTAAATGTAAGTTAAGAAAACACGCATGCCGTAAAAAATACACGATTTATGTAAAATCGATTTTAATTTTTTTTATTTATAAGAGGCTTTCGTTAATTCCCTGGGCATTAAGGCGAGCAAAAGGCTAATCACGTAACGAAATTACTATGACTTCGATAAAAATGTAAAAAAAGTGTCTTTTAAGTTTTTCAGTTCAGTTTTATCAGGCCTGCGGGTTGGGCGCCGCCGTATTACGTAATAACATAGGGACACGTTGCTTCCCGTTCCCTGGTTTACATACAATTGCTATAGATGATGTTATAACATTCGGGACCAACGGCTGAACGTGCTTTCCGAGCTACGGAGAGAAATCCCTCAACCGACCAGACCCGAAAAGAAATCTATATGTTTACACAAGGCTAGTCCTGCGTGGCGATCGAACCCATGACATGAACCTATGATATACAATGTTGTCCGTCCGTGCGGTTGTCTCCTTTAATTCCTTTAAATAATGAATACCTCCAAATTTCCACCAATGGGCGACCACTAGTAAATACCACCACTTAAACGTGTAGATAACGTAAGTATGACATATAATTATACTTATTAAAAAAATCCTTAAAGGAGGCAGCCTTAAAGCCTCAAGCATTCAAAGACAAAGACTATAGCCATAGCCTTAAAAAACAAAGAAGGAATTTTATCATCAGAGGCGCAAACGTAACGGGTGGCGTTGTTAAGACATTGTATTCAAGACGGAAGTTTACAGTTTGTCATCAAGAATTACTTAAAAGAGAAAACGTTCTAATCAAGAAACGTCTTACCGTAGGTACAGTTTCAAACTAGCAATCTACGTACTAGATTATACAAATTGCCGGTAACATAAATAAACATTTCATATCAAATCCATGTGTAAATCGTAGGGCAGACACTTAATCTTTGCTGAACTAACACTAACAACCAGTTAGGTAACCGGACACTTGAATTAGCTGTGGTAACAATACGGAAATTCAAATGTTATTATCTATTTCCACATTGGCTGTCGAAATAAGGCTATATAAACAGATTTTTATGCTTCTATCATGCCATACGTGGTTATTGCAAGTTGTAAAATAGCACTAATAGCCGAAGAAAAAAGTCATAAGTGCTACAATTACGGTTAGGTCACAGTAGAGCAACTCCAGCGCATTTATGCCGATTATAAGCAATTAAAAGTACCTATGGACACGAAAACTACACATTATTACAATCATATTTTTCTTATCCGACGTTTCTTTGTAGATGTGTAGGTAAATTAAAAGTAACGTAATTATTGGATGTTGTTTATTGTGCAGTGAGGGTTCCACAACTAACCGTGGCCTATATAAGGTGCTTCTAAAATATATGCCATCCTTTTAACAATATATAGTACGTAACTATAACGTGTAGTAATTATGTTAGTAAACAAATCTCTATGATTTTTTTTCAAAATTACTGCGAGGTGCGAGACCGCTCTAGCTTCGCAGCACACTGGGGAGTGCGGTAAACGCAGCTTGTATGTGGGGGACAACACAATTTTTGAATGATGTTGTCTCCCACATACAAGCTGCGTTTATATTTATAGTATTTTTATTTCTGGTATGAAAAAACCCATTTTATTTTTTCACAGAATTTTTTTCATTCACATTTTCCATTTGAGAAATATACCTGATTCACATTTAATTGACGTCGTTTTCTTCTTATGTAAGAACTTTGTACAATATAAGGCCGAGAAGTATCTGCATAGCTTACTGCCTACCTTAGCCCTACCACGTTTCATGCCATCTAAAACAATCACAGAATCAGCCATCTTGAGATTTGGAAAAATTTTAAATTGCCTCTCGTATAGAAACTTAGACCTGTTAATCAAAGTTTGGTACTTACTTTACTAAGTCGTAAATTTGAGGATCTTATAACGTAAGGACTGACAGTTGACACCGCAGCCTTTGACCCATCAGTAACCATTATACGTGATATCTATCTTCTATTAAAGAGAAGCATATAATTTGGAAGCATCATACATATCAAGTAATCCATGTTAAATATTTACCATTATCCTAAATGTATAGTTTTGTTTGTAATATATATGCGTTTGCCGTAAAATCATAAAAAATACCCTAGAGAGAATTCATTATATGGATATTATTATACAACTCTACTACCATCTAAGGCAGTCGTATTCAACATTTTTTTTATACGGGCCACATTCACGTTTCAGTGTTGGTGTCGCGGGCCACAAATAAAAATAGTTGAGTATAGCTGATCTAAGGCATCTATTTATGTGTCCTGAATGACAGATGTGTAATACCTTGCACAACTTGCGAGAGAGCAACTCCTCTAGGCCCAGTGGTTAAAAGTGTGGCAATAGCATCCTGCGTAGGGTACACATTTGTATGTGTTGTAGGTAATTCTAAACATTATACGACTATTTCTGTAATCCATATACTTCCATAAAGATTTATTTTCTTGGGCTGTTTCACGATGATCAATAAATCTGTGTACGACGTAAAATTTTGATATTTCCTTTAGATTTTTGCAATTATTGAAATATAATATTGTGCTTATAATAGGCATGTGGACAAAAAAAATTATTTAGTCCGTCAGTTAGATTACCAAAAAATACTGGACACGTATTTTTTATTTCGTTCCACAAACAAAAAATGACGAAGATACAGCGCGTTGAAATGTTGTGTGACGTCCCTATTAGGTACAATTTTACCTAATAGTGACGTCACAAGCCCCCCTCTCCTGAACTTTATAGTTTGTTTTTGCTCTGTATCTTTGTCATTTTTTATTGATTTGATAAATAAAAAAATACGTGTCCAATATTTTTTAGTAATCTAACTGACGGACTAAATAGATTGTATTAGTCCTCGTGCCCATTACGAATACAATTAGAATAAAATTCCTATTTTTAAATTAATAAAGTTAAATTTCATTTTGCGGTCGACTCCAAACATTTTGTAAGGACGACTGTACATAAGTTGGTCGAGTTGTATAAAAATAACTCATCTATGATACCGAGTCCGCAATAGTTTTAGTTGAAAGTACTTACTTAGAAGTAGGTATATATATTATATCACATTTTTTTAAAGTTAAGGGGGGGGGGCGACGCTCTAATTGTTGCTTTGTACTATGTTATGTCGAGACTGGGGGATTTGATATACATAGTTCTAAGGTAGTTTTTGTTGCATTTCAAGGAACAAAAAACAAGGAACTTTCCAACGATACCCTACACAATGGAGTACTAGAATTTTCATAATTTTAAAAATCAAATTTTGGATCTTCAATATACATCTCTCCACCAATTTTAGTACGTGCCCGGACGGACAGACGGATGGACATGACGAAACTATAAGGGTTACTTGTGGAATACGGAACCCTAAAAATATTGAGCTCATTTAGTAAAGTCATTCTCAAGTTATACGGGCACATTCATTTTGGCGGTTCATTTTCATGTACATATTATTATATAGATAGATTACTCTTATGATGCTTTGATTTGACTTTTTACGTTCTTTTTTTTTAAGTCTTAAAAATATATCATACCAAAATCGGCGGACTGCGAGTCATTTAACACATCGACTTGATAATTAGTAAAAAATTTGTTTCACATAACGCTACAATGAATACGTGGAATGACATCGTCGTTAGTCTAGCGATACTGTGTTCAATAGTAACTAACGAGGTATTTTTTGGAGACATATTAATAAAGAAAAATAAGTAAGTACTATCTGGAAGTCAGGAAGTTTGGTGTGGCACCCGTGCCTTGCAGAACCTGATTTCTCACCTTTCGTTTTGGTAAAACCCACTGAATTTAATGAGTAGTAAAGGAAGCAAGTGCACCTGTCTTTGGGGACATACGTGTGCAATAAAGTGCGTCTTGCGCAGGTCGATCTCCTTGAAGTTTAGCCGAAATCGGTCAAAAAGACATGGGATAACTCTAATGTCCACATTTGTGTGAGGATAATATAAAAATATACCAATATTACAACCCTTTCACAGCTAGCGTAAAAGCAACATAGTTATAAAAAAAAACTCTAAAGTAGGCTATAAAACATGCTGAATGAAGTTAATTAACAGTAAACTGACTAATGTATTATGCACTACTCACCTATTATTCATTGCTAATGGGTAGCCATCTTACATTGTACATTACAAAGAACTCATCATGAAATTAAAATAATAACCATTACACTTTCTTACTATCCTAATTACGCCGAAAGTAAATGTAATGATTATTCGTAAAAATAATATAAATTTGAAGGGCAAACACAATTTATATGAACTTTTTCTAATGGTCCTCTTCGACTGTAAGCAAAAACGTATTTTTGGCGCCATGTTACTTTAAGAAAAGTTTGTGATTGGATATTCAACTACCATCAATAAACATTTGGCGCCAATAAAAATAAAAAAACTTATTGTGACATTTCCTATTTTTCCTTACCCTTAATTTATGGTTTAATTTTGTTTATTTGTACTAACAATGAGATAATAAAAAAAAAACTGAACACGCTTGTTAAGAATTTGTAATGACGCGACGCGACGATAGAAACTTAAGTAGAAGATTTAATTAAATATTTCATTTGAAACCATCCGTTACCCTCGTAAGGCTGAAGTCCGAATTACAGTAATTCTGTTGCACAAGTCTCCAAAATTTATATCCATAATCGGCGGGATTGAGGATCAGCGAGCGACTTGAGACAAAGTCCAAGCACCTACAAAATCGCCCTCTTGCGTATTTAGCTTAGTATGTAGTTCTTAAACCATTTAATAAACTGGAGCTCGCCTATATCGCCCGGTGAAGTAGCAAAAGTTTCGTGACTAACTGTAAGAAACACCAATAACATACATCAGGTATAATCACAAATACTTAACTTTTTAATTCGATTTATTACAAAGTATATAATTTACAAAAAAGTTAGGTCTCCATATCAGTACGGTGGCTATCATTAATACTAATTAACGATAGCCATTTTACTAATAAAGTCATCGATAATGTAATTCATAATCTACGACGCCATTATAAACCTAGTTGGGTCAAGGGAACCATTAAATGAGTTACGTACATTAAAAAAACGACTCGAAGCAAATTCCATTTGTATAGAAGCATTTAGAATTTTCATTTCACGCTCTTGTGCCCCTTTAATAGCTTGTAAGACTACTTTATAGCATTAATAGCACAAATACTGGTAAGCGTTCATTGAAAATATTCTTTAGTATGTTTTCTGGGTAAGTAAGAGTATGACGAAAACTGGTATTATGGGTTCCGTATAACAGATTTCCAATTTGTGTAGTGAAAGGACTGCTTATAACTGATAATTATGCTTAAGTATAGAGTTAGGTTGGGGCTGCACTGGTACGGCCACGGCGACGCGATGGCGATGCTACGAACAAATAAGTTTCGCTTATCGCTCCAGCAGTGCAGCTTTTTTTTCGTACGGACTTATTTATTTAGCCCCGAGGCTTTTGCTACTTCATAAAAGCAAAGCTCCAGCCTAGATAAATGGTTTAAACACTACAAACTAAGCAACCTGCGCAAGAGGGCGTCCCCTGTGGGACTTGGACATCGGCTAACGGCCGCGGCGGTCGCTGACGGGGAGATGGAGGGATTATGTCTTTTAGTATTTTAGGGGAGTTTTGTGCAACTGTCGCTCTACTTTACAGTTCGCGGACCTCTCGGACTTCGGGTCTACGAGGGCGTCCCGTTCGCGGGCGCACTCTTCTCCGGCGGGTCGGATAGAGCAGTGCAGCCGACATATGACATGATTATATGAGTTATTATTCACGAAATCGCCGTCGCGTCTCAGTCGCCGTACCTAGGTAGGTACCAGTGCGACCACGGCTTTAGTAAAAACTTTTTATTGAAGTTATTCTATTTTTACGATTGAAAAATGTAATTACTCCTATGCATTCAATTTTGGGTTTTCGGGTAAGTCACCCGAGAAAGTAATAATAAATGCATTTTCGTTTCATGTTTCGTAATACATTTTTTTATACTACACTTGGCCACTTCCTAGTACACTACAGAAACTAATATAAAGGGCCATTAGTAGTATAACATTTTAATTGCGTACTAATTTCTGAAAAGTGACAACACTGCAAATTTGGTAGTACAAAGTCAGCCAGTATATATTACACCTACTAAATTAAGGTTATAACAATATCTGTATGTTTCAACCCTCCCTCGCGAGGGGGCCCGTGTTCAGCAGAGGAGGTTATGTGGGCTGATGATTATGAGGAGGCGAATATTATTGTTAAATACTTTTAGACTCTACTATAATACAAAAAGGTAAGATTCCACATTTGACAATAGATTTTGCATGTTGATAAAATTTATAGTTTGATAAAATATTATCATAAAGTAAAGTAAAACAAATTATATCAATTCCAACAGAACCTACGAATTCCCCATTCTAATCCGAATTCGAATGGGAATTAAATCTAATTTGAATCACGTCTAAATCTCAATTTTTTTTTTAATTGTTACTTACTGTTTTACCAGATAAACTTTTTTATATTTAATAGGCTTGTGTTTGTCTACAAATCCCTTGCGGTGCAGACTAAGATGGAACTGCCTAAGAAATGCCCATTCTTGACTTGAAGATCGCTAGATTATAATATTGTTCAAGGAAAACTTCATGGTTTTTGTTTCGTTGGATTTGTCTCCGCCCTGAATAGCAGAGACCATTCCGACCGTTTGCGTGGAAAAACTTTGTGCTTTTCTTATTGTTTTTATTCAAAAAAATAAATGAAAGTTATTGGTAGTCTCTGTTTTTATTAGTGGGAGTTTGTTACTGGCAGGTATGCATTATTATTTATAGTTTTCAACAGTAGTAATGACTTTTTTGTGTCATTTTGTTTACAAAGTTGTGTTATAAGCTCAAAAATGTTCATTCCATCTACACAGTATTTTTTGAGTGGCTCGTCCATCCCTCCTTGAACATTCAGGAGAGATGGACCACTAAAGTTTTCGTGAGATGGACCATTTTAATGTTACTAACAGTTGTGGTCTTACAAGAGAAATACTTTTTATGTATGTTTAGGATCTTTTTAAGTTATTTCTAGCCATGTCGTTGCAATACAAGACAAAGTTAAGTCTCAAGGGGTGATTGGACTGAAGACGAGTTTAAAAATGCTGTTCAAGCTCATGCATATTTCTCACATACCAAAGTCCATGTTTAAAAGGAATCTGAATAAAAACCAGCTTACTAAATCAAATGATCTTGGCCCTCCAAGAGTTTACAGAAAACGGAAAAATAATCGCACACATTTTAAAGCTCAAGAAACAAATGGAAGATTATGTCACCTGAATTAATTCAGAGGTTCAGAGGTTACTCTTCATGACATTTCTGAAATAGAAGATTGGGATGACAACGAATGCGCACGGTGAGGAGAAAACTATGAAGAAACACTTCGAGTCGTGAAGAAAAGCTGCAATGTATAATTTGCGAATGCTGGTCCCACGAAACTTGCACAAGTCCAAAAATATGTGTGATAGGTGTGAAAATATCATCACCAATTAATAAAACATGCTGTTTGTCTCATAAGACATTTTTCAAATTTTAACCTAGTTAGTAATTTATAGACTGTTAGGTCCATCTCTCCTAATCACGTGGTCCGTCTCACCCACACAGTGCGGGATAGATGGACTTCTTAGATATTTATAAAATGTCCAATAACTAAGGACAATAGTTATATTTTTTTTTCAAAAAAGTGATATTAATATGTGAACTAGTAATACTAAAATTATAAAAAATATAATTTGTCATTTTATTTATTTTCTATTAAAAGTTATGGGTCGCCAACAATATGTGGTCCATCTCTCCCGGAATTACCCTAATTTACCTAACCAGGAAAAAAAAAGTTAAGCTGTTTTCCTTGAACAATATTATAATCTAGCGATCTTCAAGTCAAGAATGGGCATTCACCTGATGTTAAGTGGCATAAGGATCCAAATACAAGGACAACTAGTGCAAGTGCGGATGTACGGCAACAGCCCCAACATCCAGCCGGTTCTTCTCCCACGGAGGGGACCGTGAGCTCTGGCGATTTTACTCACGCAAAGGAACACTAAGTACATCAGCTAAACTAATATATAAAGCAGAAGAGTTTATTTTTTTTTCGCTTGAATGCGCTAATGATAGGATCTACTTACTGGTCCGAATTGAAATAAACTCTCAGTGTTAGATCGGTGCCACTCATATTGTTAAATTTAGTTGCCAGTTTTAGTGAACGCGCATAATTAGGTATTGTTTACCGAATTATTATGACACTTGACTTGACCTATCCTAACCAAACGAGACTATGATACTGTTGTAACAATACAAAAAAACTTCAACTTCAATAAGTCCTGTTGAACTCTGCTGGTTTAGGGTTAGATTTTTTTTTTCAACCACCCAATGCCTCTTTACTTTATTAACTGACTAGAACGTTGATCAACTAACTAGTAAGTTGATCAACTTACGATTCTTATTATTTTCCGGTGACATACGTGGCGTGACTACCTCCGTAGCGTAGCGGTATTTGACTCTGTTTAGGTCATTTAGGTCAAGAAATCTTTCTGTAAAGTCTAAGATTTCTTTCCGGGTCTGTTTGCTTGAGGGACTACCTTCCGTGCCTCGGAAAGCACATTAAGCCATTGGTCCTGATTGTTACAACATAATAAGTGAGTGTGGCAAAAACCCTCCCTCGGGAGGACGCCCCCTTCGGCACTGGACGTTATACGGGCTGATGATGATGATTATATACTTTAACCGTCTATGTCTGTATATAATTATAAAGATCGCCTTGCGGTTTCTCCCGCGTCAGATTATTTTATTTATTCAAAAATAAAATAAAATAAATAATTTGAAAATAAGCTATTCCTTGTAAAACATTATCTTCATTTGTCAGATCATAGTGATAGCGATTGCATACTGGCGCATTATTTATCACTATAATGGTTACAGTTAGCGGCGCGCCAACCATGAAATAAATATGCATAGAATTGGAAACAATGGGCTCAATTTAAAGAAAAACGTTAGAAAAAGTGTTAGAGCAAAACGATAGAATACTCAATGGTTTACTCAATGCGGAAGGTACTCGGTTGGGGATTCAACTCCACCTAACAAACAAAATATGATAACCAAACAACATTATTGATTGAATTTGTGGTGGTGTACCAAGCAACGCCTGAGTGACACATCTTGATTTGCATGCAAACTTTTGCTAAAAGGTGGCTCAAATTCCTCGAGTGTGTGTCATATAATAGCTAATAAGGTTGAAAATCGAATGTAGCAAATTGTTTTTATTGCCATTTCAAACATATAGGTATAACGATTTTTTGGCAGATAAAATTTCTTTGCAGAAAAAATTACACATTACAAAACTGTCACTTACGCGGTTTTGCAGTATCGGCGTGGAAGATGGGAGACGAGCTCAGCACTCGCGTCGATCATACGCTCGAGGCACGTCCAATATGGGGGGATGTATGCCGACCTTACTTTATCAGATCGTATACGTCCACTGCTGGGTTTCCACTTAACAGACCTTGGCTAGCCGTTGAGGGATATTGCCATAATTACCACATTAGGCAGGTGGAATGGTGACCTCAGTTAGATGGTAAGTAGCCTTGAGCTGATAGACTCTGCTGCCCATTAATCAGCTGCATGTCCCTTAGTTGCTTCTTACGACACTCATGGGAAGACACGATAGTCTTTTTTAAGCCAGACACCAAACGGCTATGCTGACCTTATGTCATTACAATGTTCAAAGCTAAGTTAACGCGTTACAATACCACAGTAACAGATAGGTAATTACTCACATTCATTTACAATTTCAATTAATCACATTTCCATATATCAGCATTATTGTTGCAGTTTTGTGCAATATATTAACATTTGTTTGCTCTCAACTGTATTATATTGCCTCTATGTACTGGATTGCGGTTCTATATGTATTTATTCTAAGGCGTCGTCGGCAGTAATTTCACGGTGCACGCTGCCTAGTTGTATCTGAAAAACTCTAATCACACCACTTTTATGGCCACTACTCGCAATTTATATTACAAATATGATAATTTTAAATGATTATAAATTTATTAGTCCAGCTGCTATCCACAGACGCGTTTATCGAGCGTTTCCGTTCTTAGTATCGAATCGTGGTGCGCTGGTATTTTTTTGCTTGATTACTAAGAAATCGTTTCTTCTTGGTACATAAAGTAACGTTTCTATGCTTTTCCGGTGCGGTCGCGACTTTGTTGATTAGAACTTCCGAAATTTGGCACCATTAATTAATTATTATCGGATGTTAAAGTTCCGGCATTGTTACTAAATTCGATAACAAATTGGAGCAGTTGTTCGGTTGTTTTATTTTAGGACGAGATCAAGTTCATGCTTTTGAATCCGGACTTTAAGATTCCTCAGGTTCTTTGAAGCAGACAAATAAATAATTTGATTTAAATAGCATGCTAACAATTTAATAATAATTAATACATATATATCTAATGCACTAAATTATAATTTACTCCGAAAGCACTTCAACTTTAATTAAAATTTCTATTATTATAATGTATAGTAAAAATATGTTAGAAAAAAAACCCATTAAAATGATTAATTTTATACCTATCTCATTTTTTTTCGAAATATAAAATGAATTAAATACTTAAAATATATAAATAACATACCTACATAATACAAGCATGCGGTGAGGCACTCAACGATACACCACAAGGAAAAAAGAAAACTATTATCTATGACGAAGATAAAATAATTATGCAAATCAATTCTACCTTCTATATTCTCGTTCTAATGCTTTGCTGTCGTTTACAAACACAGATAATTTATTTATTTACTAGCGACCCGCCCGGCTTGGATCAATACTGATGTATTTATACATAAATCTTCCTTCCGAAAACCATTTCAAAATCCGTTGCGTAGTTGTAAAGATCTAAACATAGGTATATAGGGACGGACAACGGGAAGCGACTATGTTTTATACTATGTAGTACCACATAGCAAACAAACAGCTCAAAACCATTCGTATATAAATAAATTTAAGATAAGCTACAGTAAGCCAATTAGAGGTTTCATCCAGTATAAAGACGATTTTTTATATTTAATGATGTTTACTTTGATCTTCTTTTAATTTTAACTAACTTCTACAAGCTTCACACTCCTCGGTGCGTGCAATATTCTTGAAAAAGCGGTCTATCGTTTGATCTTAACGTATTAATTATATTGATTGGCTTGTTTGTGTAATTGTTCCAATTTTCACATAACATAAAATAATATCAATTGTTTGTATTAAAAGAAATTCCCACGTAGTGATGTGCTGAGATGACATAATCGTGTCGCGAGTTCCATCGGGGCAAAATGCAACGGCGTACTGATAGCAAAATATTACGAAAATATGTTGATTTTAATTAAGTTGTATGTATTTAAGTAATGACTTAAATCAAACAAGTTACTTCTTAACAATAATATAGGTGATTGTCATTGGTACACATTTGATTTAAATCGATCATGGTTTTGTTATATGTGTAAATAATCAATAGGTATTACAATTAAACATATTAAAAATAATGTTAATAGATAATTATGTAATATTTGCTTAGACGTTACTCCATATACAAACACTCTACACTAAAAAAAAATCTTTACATCAACTATTTAAAGCTAATATTTAATTTTATTTTATTTAATTCATATGTCTTAAATATTCATATATGAAGCAAAAACTAAACAATAGGGCTTGTACAAAAAACTTCAGTCAGCTAACAATGTTTTAAGCTACCTACTTAAGTGACTCTTGTTAAATTTAGTCTTATACAGTGTAATTTGAACCTAAGTACCTACTAAATAAATTTTATTATTTCATTACTAATTAATTATTACCTATTACCTACTTAAGACACAAAAGTACCTAATTTTAATTACCTACTTAGTTTTTATAAATAATATTTTCTAAGATAAATTGAGAGATGAACGATTCTTCTTTAACGGAAAATAGATAGAGACAAATTTGTTAAAAACAAAATCACATATCAAGCACATTATTCAAAACCGCCGCCTAATTTGTCCGAATTTATAATTATTCTCTCCTCAACTTCACTGCATGACATGCATTAATTATACTCTATAATTAATCACAGAGTCAAGAAAATAAAAATAACATGACCACGCTAACCGTACACTAATTGCAATAATTACTAATTATCAGGAAGTTTGGTGCTTTATAATAGTTTTTTGAAGCAAGCTTTACAAATACTGAGTTATTAAATAGATTCTCTTTGTTCTGTCTTGTTTAATAGAGACACACATTTGTGACGTAAGTTCGCATAACCCAGAATTCGTTTATCGTTGTGCAATACTTTGGATTACATTTATTTCTTTGAAAAAGGCATGAATACTTTCTATTTAGTCCGTCGGTTAGATTACCAAAAAATATTATACATGTATTTTTTTCCTTCCTCAAACAAAAAAAGGCGAATATACAGCTTGTTGAAATTTCATGTGACGTCACTTCTAGGTACAATTTTACCTAGTAGTGACGTCACAAGCCCGCCTTTGAACTTTATAGTTGGTTGTTGCTCTGTATCTTTGTCAAATATTATTGATTAGAAAAATTAAAAATACGGGTCCAATATTTTTTGTAATCTAACTCACGGACAAAATTAAATGTTTTAGTCTTCATGTCTGATTAATTGAAAGAAGAAGAAAAATAAACCATTATTTATAATGCTTCCAAAAGATATGCCATTTATTTAACAGGACATTGTATAATTTACAATGATTAAGTTAGAGTAAGTTTGGTTTGTACCTATGGAGAAGGAGTGCAGAATGCTAATTTAATTTTTAATAATGGTTAAAAATACCCAGTGGGCGACCAATAGTTTTTTTTAACTTACTTTTAAAAACATAGTAGAACAGACGCCAGGTCATCCTACCATTCAGTGGTTGATTAGAAAAACGAAGTATTAAAAGAAATGTTATGTCTTGAAAAACATATCAAAACGTTTCTTAGATATATAACATTGCATTGGTTCCAATTGTAACTCATGATTACCATTGTGTTAGTTTTTGGTGCTGGAGCAGAATAAATCGGACATTCACAAATATTTCGGATCTACAATACCTATCTACTAATTTTCGACGTGGCAACACGGAATGCGAACAACAGTTCGCGTGTTCTTGTTATGTCTAGATAACTAATAATATTGGCTTGTAAATGAATCAACTTATAACTATAGTTGTTAGATAACTGACATTAATTTCTTTTTACATGACTATTGTGTATTTCCCTGACATTTTAATAGTCTCGTACTCGTTTCACTCTTATGTTATATTTATATTACTTTATATGTCTATAAGTACAAAGTAAAATGTGACTAATCTTACTTATTTTATAAATGCGAAAGTTTGAATGTGTGGATGTATGTATGTTTGTTACTCTTTCACGCAAAAACTACTGAATGGATTTGGCTGAAACTTTGCACGGGGATAGTAAAATCATACAAAAAAACACGCTCCGACCCATTGGAGCAGAGTAACGCGGGTAAAACCGCGGGGCGCAGCTATTAACAGATAAATTAAAGAAATACGCATTTAATACCTACGCTTTAGAGCTAAATTATAATAAGATTTAGAAGAATACATTATTGTTATTTAACTATGACGTGATACAAGGATGACAGACCATGTATTTAATATGGCTAATAGATACCAATGATTGAATCTGTGGGTCGCCCGTAGCCCGACTCGGGGCCAGTAAAAAGGTCGTGCACATTTTCAAAATTCTCGCAGCTTGTTATAAAAAAAACCTCTTTATAGTATTTGAAGTTATCTATTTTTATGCCTACGACACAAGGGAGTGCCCAGAATTTTCCAACCTGTAAAGGGGTCGCGAAATTAAAAAGATTGAAGAACACTGACTTATACAAGATGCACCCCGCGGTTTTATGAAGAAATAACTCAAAATGTACATAATGATGGTTACGTCAATTATATTTATTTATTTTTTTTAAATACTTTTTCCTAGTTTAACGCCATTGAGCTATCATTGTATTTTCATTAAAAAATTAAACCTGTAAAGGAACGGACTTCGTAAGCATCAAAATATATTTTCGCGATAATCTTTTTAATTAATTATATTTAAATCCAAAAAAATTAAGTTAAAATTAATTAACTTTATTTCGTGTATAATAATAACATATTTTTTCTCCACATTAATTAAGTAGATATCTATAAGTAGGTAAGTACATAAATTACGCCAAAATATTTAATTTATCATATTTTGCTAATTGCACCTAATTAAAAGCACACAAGTCTTATCTTTTTAAATGTTGTATTATTTAGTAAATATTTTGTGCGCGGCCATTAACTTAAAATTCTCATCATTCATTATAATATATAAAAACAAACTTAGTCCTTATCTTTAAAATTTTGTAGAGAGCTATATAATTTTCCATCTACCTATGTTTTTTTTCTTTAGTGCACACAGAAAATATAAGTTCAGTAGGTATGTTGTAGGTAATGACAATGGCTAGGGCGTCGGACTTCGGCCCCAGTCGATTGCGGATCGAAGGAGTGTCGGGGGGGTTTTAGTGGTATATGGTCCTCTCCTCGTGGTATGAGTTTAGCATACCACGCTTTGGCGAGTCCCACATATCCTACCGCCAGCGCGCGATTACGCTGCACGGTGGAAATGCGTAAATGCATTTAATGCTGGAAAAAATATATATATACATATATATATATTGGCGTCGGACTTGCGATCCTGTGGTCGCCGGTTTTTACTCACCCATTGGACTATCGACGAGAAACTACACTAGTGTGCAAAAGTTCGGCTAGAAATAAAAAAAATATTAAGTGAAAACGTTGGCATTTTAGGTATTTAATAAATAATTTAACTGAACACGGCTCTTGTTATTAGTATAATAATAGACTATTTATTTTGCGAACAAAAACGCCAAAAATGGACTATATTTATTAATTTTTAGACTACCCCCCATTTTAGGTCCTATGTGGCCTATGTGTCGCCTATGCGACTAAGCATAAGGTTACATACCATCTTACTGCGGTCACCAATCCGCCTACCAAGCCTGGTGATTGTGGTAATATCTCTCAACGACTCCGGCTTGCCAAGGTCCAAGACCAAGGTATATCAATACAATCCTAACGATATAAAATTTAGTCGGGAGATAATATGTATAGATCTTATTTCTTGTTCATTAACATTTTTTTTTTTTGGCGTCGCACTTACAAACTGCTAATTTCGGTTAAATACCTAAGTGCGAACGTTTCGCCTTAAGTCCCCCTATTTGGGCTTAATTTTGATGCAGGTATCTTTTATCCAAATAACTTAAAACACTTACTTTATTGAACACATAATTTCATAGATTTTTACAAAAATAAATGAAAAAATCTATAATAATGTGAAATGATATTGAATTACACCAATCATATACCTAGTGAAATACCTAACTATATAATATATTTCCTCTAGCAACTTCGCGGTCGCGTTTGTTTGTCTTTGGGTGACTTGTCCAACTCTTGCCAAACGCGATTAATAATTCGATTATATTTTACTTAAATGTCAATCTTTTTTTTTAGTGTAGGTATATGTAGTTAGCTTTTGCTACTTCACCGGGCATAAAGGCGAGCAGATCTCCAGCCTAGAAAATGACAATCCAGGGTATATTCTATCTACTTATGTGTATATTTTTAATGAATTGGATTACCAAACATCTAAATGTTAAAAATATCTACTCGTCTTCTTATTCAAAAAGAAATATGATATAATAAATACAAACATACAACATAACATAATAAATAAATAAATGATCACATTTATTTATTTGTCATGTTATCACGTGGACATATTTCAGACACGTTTATAACATTAGTACTTAGGTAAGTAGTAGTTTTTAGAACCAAGAATAGCGTGAAGACATACATACTCTACAAGTCTACAATAAGTAGATTCTGCGACAATACATACACATTTTATGTAACTATTAATTTTATCTAATATTGCTTACCTTATTAGCTCACATAATCACATATTAATTTTAACTATTCATTCAATTTATTTTATATAATATCTACTTCTTAAATAACAATACAAATACTTACACATTTAAATAGACACTTAGATATAATTATGCGCCCACACAACAATTTTCCTCAAGACATTGGAGAATGAAGTTAGAGCGGCACACAAAGTTATATAAAACAGAAATAAAGACGGTCATAAAAATAAATCCGTCATTGATAGCAGTTAAGTATTCCCGTTAGGTACAGTCCAGCACGTGAGTGCGCTTATGCAAGACGTTGTCATACACTTAAGGCTGGTTTATACGATGCTAGTAGTGCTTTTTTTTCTTTTGGGGATATGTGTTAGGTTTCCCCACCGCATAAAATCGCGGTGGATATGCAAGACATCACTTTCTACTGCCATTATACGCTAATCATACCACGAGGTCCACCCATTAAAATCCCAGCACCCAGGGGACTTTCCTCCGAACACCACCTGCCACATATATTTTTTCTATGTTGTGTGTTTTTATTACTAGCTCTAGTTAATCTAGCCTTAAATTTTACGCAACTGTTTTGTTTTTTTCCGACAAAATAATATTAGTTAGCCACGAGGCTTTTGCTAACAAACGAACCAACATTACGAACGGTAATTGTCTCTTTTTTAGAGTGACAGTTTGCTTTATCTTACGTGGACAGTTAAGTTAGTTGTTTACTATTAAAATGAGTTCTTTTTAATTTGTTTTATAAAGAAGAAAACAATCTGTCTGAAATAAACAAAACTTACTACTTATATACTTTTAACATGTCAAATACTGCTGACCTTGTATGCGCCAGTATTTATCAAGTCAAGAATAAAAAACAAAAAAAGATTAAAATGAATTACACAATAAATTTCCATCTGAAGGACGCACCTTCTGAACAAAAAGGCTGGCACTGGCTCAGTGTGAACGAGCCATTATTCCGTCCAAAAACTTGTGTTGAGCAACTGATGCCTCGGAGCGTGAAAATATAATGGCATGTAACATCGCGTATAACTATTAATTCGGTCGAGAAATGACCATTTCCTTCTGTTTTTAGGTAAATTGATTAATTAATGTATACTTAGAATACCTAATAATAACTCTGGTCTGTGGCATCGTTTGGTTTCTGTAATATTTATTATTACAAAATCGTGGCCCAGGTAAAATAATAATGCATTAGTAGTATGCTGATAGACTGTTACTTTTTTTTCATTTACATAATTAACATTAAAGTAATTGAGGTGTATTCTACCTAACTTACTTTTATTTTAATTTATATTTAAGTAGTTTCTAAGGTCTCATGAATTAATAAATATCTATCAAAATATTTATAATTCTTTAGAATCATGATATAAGAATGTTCTTGTAATTAGTTCAGTTAAACGTAGGGATTTATTTGTATCTAAGGAATTTCTTATTTATAATGAAATGGAATACTAAGTTACATTATCTTTTCTAATTGACATCGACGTATGTTTTTATAAGACATGAGGGGCGCTATTGCAGTAATGTTAGGTGTTCCTTAATGTTTTATTACTACGCTTAGAAACCGACAATAATACAAACGGACATCTATACGAATATTATAAAGAGGAAATTTTTGATTGTTTGTTTGTATTGAATAGGCTCCGAAACTACTGGACCGATTTGAAAAATTCTATCATCGTTAGAAAGCTATATCCCCGGATAATATATGCTATATTTAATTTTGAAGTTTGAACAAACCGCGCGCGGGAACTCAGTAATTAATATAATTTAATAAGTCACAAATTATTAGGTATATAATGTAAAGTTCACATTTCTTTCAAAACATAGGTATAATTTTGAAAAAAGAACGAAAACGACAAAATCTTTTTTGTGTATTAAGTTATATATTTGAATGTACCTATCTCTTATTATATTTTAGTATGTTATATAATGATCTTCTTTCCATATTATTATTATATCCTGTAATGTCGGTTTGTAGGTATACTGTTCTTAGCACAGACTTATTCTTCTTCAGTTCTTACTTTGATTATGGATGGTTGAAAGAAAACTCATCAATAAGTCAAGCTCGCTATTGTACATCATTTTTTTTTAAATTCCTAACTGGAATTTAATGTGTGCTATAAATAATAAATTTATTTAATTAAATTAGTGGACAAAGCAAAATAACCAAAATAAACAGTTAGCACTTAGCAATTACTATAATTACCTAAATCCAACTTTCCACGCGATGTTATCTAACAGTCTATGTTTTATGACTCAAAATTAATTAAACAGATTCTCAAATTGAAACTAAAATGGGCACGTATAAAGCCAAACAGTCACATAAGCATAAAATTGGTGTTTAGAAGCACCGCGCCGGAAACCACGCAGACACGTAGTCCGCGCAACAAAATAATGAACAAAAGTCATTATAAGTGCCGAGATGAACCCGATAACGCAGCGGTTAGAGTAAACGCGCTTTTTTACGTTAATTAAACTTACTTCTGTAAACGATGATGGTCTCATTATCTGCATTAAGCACCGCTCGGCGCCCGCGCAGTACTTTTTACGCAACGCTGCGTGTACGGCCGTCGTCGTCTCCCCTACGATGATCCGCCACGACTTGCCGTGTTTGAAACTCATTAAGACTATCACTGCTCGTAATACTACTTAAAAAACCAAATTCCTATTAAACGACAACATAAATATGTGACCATTTCGAGAAAAAATATATAAACTACGTTTAAAATTACACAGTAAAAAAATATTCAACATGCATGCGACGGTTTTTGACAATTATTTACGTACAAAATAACATCTTGTAGACACGAACGAGAAGAATGGCGGCTGCCGCAGGGTCGGCCTTAATAGCTGGAGACGGCAAAGGACATGAGACAAAAACTTTTATCATTATCCGCTCTATGACAATTCACCTCCATTTATAATGCTATTAATAAAATAATGGCCACAATGAATTTAATTCAGCATCAAACAGACATTAAATGTCATTTTATCGACAAAAAAGTATACGTTCGTAATAAGCGTTTTGTTATTTTTTTTAATGACAATATTTATTTCTGCATTAGAGTGGCACAGGAACATCCGCATTGCGTCGGTTGACGTCGATTTATGCTCCATTGTTGAAAAGTGTTCATTGCATAATTGTATTATTGTGTGATTATACCACTTACTTCCACTCTTAAATAACTACTCATTTGTTAAAGTTTTACAAAGTGAGTAATTGTTCGCTTGTCGTGTTGTAGACTTATGAATGCAATCAAGCGGGTTATGAGAACGGTCAGTAACAAAAGAGCCTGAAAAATGCTCCATTCCTCAATATACACAGCACCGGAGACAAACGTGATATCTGTACATTCAGTTTTTACAGATATTTTATGGCAAACAAAATATTAACAACATCCTACTAATATTATTAATGTGAAAGTTTTTATGTGTGGGTAATGTAGGTATGTAGGTATATTAGTTGCTCTTTCACGCAAAAACTACAGAATGGATTTGGCTGAAACTTTGCACGGGGATTGTTAATAAGCTCGATTAACATATAAGCTACAAAAATTCACGCTCCGACCCACTGGAGCAGAGTAACGAAGGTAAATCCGCGCAACTAGTATACCTATACATATACAGCGAATCCCTGACTCCCAAACTAGGTTTATACCTGTGATATTGGAATCAATGTTTCCAACATTAGGTTGATACATATTATCTTATATCACACATGTATTCGCAAGTACATAGCCACCACCTTTGACTGCACCGGTGGCTCAGTGGTTACGATAGTTGCCTCTGAGACCTGGTGTTCTGGGTTCGATTCCCACCCGGGACAATTATTTGTGTGAACCACAAATAGTTGTTCTGAGTCTGGGTGTTCTTTGTGTCTGTGAAATGAATGTTTTTAAAGTCCCCCGCGACACAGGGATTTATTTCCCTAGTGCGAGAGTTGTCTTTTTTAAAATAACAATTAATAATAAATAATTAAAATAAAATAACACATGTATTTTGTGTATCACATATGTACTCGTAAGTATATAGTTTCTGTATCTGCAGGATTCTAAACTCGTAGGCGTAGAATCTCGAAAACTTGTAAAATCTAAGTAACCGAAAGCCCAGGTCATCCTTATTTGAGTTGTTATATGCAAATTTATATCAAGTGCATTGTACCCACACTGCTACCTAAGTAAATATAAATGTTAACTTAAACTTAACCTAAAAATAGTAAATAATATTAAATAGTTTAATAGTAAATAAATAGTAAATCTATTACATCCTTGATGTGTTCAAAAACTACATATGTTCAAGCTTTTGGAAATAAATACTTGTTATAATTATTATTCTGGTTAATCTTGTTATGTGCTCCCTTGAATTACCGATAAATATATATAGTTAAAAATACCTTGACTCTTATTTTTGTGTTGCAGGTATTTCTGTAATTCTGTGTTCGATTTGAATGATTAAATATAATCAATATTAAAGTTATTTTTATTACTGAACACATGATGAATGATGACGCACATAAATATACGTCTCCGGTATGATATCAGCAATAATTACGGTTCACATAGCATAAAATAATACCGACAATTAAAAATTACAATTACATGAAATACCTACCTATAGATCCAACTTATTGAACATATTACATCTGAAGTACCTACTCCTATCAGTATCGCGTAGAAAAATCGACGTCATATCTAGCGGCTTCAAAAATGTTTCTAAAATATGTTTTGTAATTGATTCACAACATAAACATCAGTAAAGGCAATAATGGTGAAAAATATTTTAAAATTAGTCCAGTAGTTAATACCATTTTATCACATCAGCATCGTCAAGTTATAAAGTTTATTATTATTGCCTAGGACCTTTACCTTTGATTTTGTAACAAATAACTCATACATATTAGTAGATATATCGTTTATTTTAAGTACTTGTTTATTTTTTATAGAATACAGCAGCTCTAAATTAATAATTAAATACATTATTATTCCAATAAATACTTATTAACATGACTCCACTCATTGTTACAAAGAAGTAATACCTATAAAAATTCAGCATCCTTAAAAATAAATCGGGCTCACCCAATTGCACGTTCAAAAAGTTTTCCGTGAATTTCCCGTGTGCATGCAGCCCTTCGTAAATATAACGTAGATACTTATATAACTACCGACCCGTCTGGGGATCAACGAAGACCAGACAGAGATGAGGGATAAACATGAAATCAGGCTACTTATTACTCAGCGTGTTAGTATGCATGGGCTGGGATCGTTCGGATCGACGCCGGCTGCCCTGCGCGCCCCGACACTGCATTACTCGGCTACCAACATAAACGATGCCTCCATTTACACCTAACTACAGCCACCCTTCAATGCAGACCAACTCAATTTAGATTTTATTACGTGATGTCATATTTCTGCTTGGGGCTTGTTCATTCATATTTTTATCATTGAGTCACAAATTCATAAACTATAATACAAAATTTTCATTTTAAATCACCTGCGGTAGGTGAGTTTAGGAACGATTTCCCTTTGTTTTCCAATAAAAACTGCCCATCGCATATGTTTGAAACACATTTACAGCCTAATGATACATCATAACTGTCCATAATACCAATTTATGTGCAATAGAACAGACGTTATTACAAAAATCGTGTCCGTAAATACTGTAATTCCGATCTAAAATTTCGAAACGAGCCATTTCATTTTGACGTTCATAAAAACATTAGAAAAGGTTGACATTCCGACATTTTCTCAGGGACATTTCTTTAAATTAGACTATTATTAGTTGCCGATCACCACGTAGGATGCTTTTAATATTGAATTAGGGGAACCTGTGGTTACTGCGCCCTTAATCGGGCCCGCGGTCTCGATGTCCGTGTATTAACGTTATATCCACAGTCGTGTAATGGCGTAAGTAATAATAAAGCCCAAATGACACAAAATATTGTCAAATTATAGGCTCTGAAAGCATGGCTAACCACTTACAATGTCTGCTGTTGATCCTTGGGTAGCGTTAGCAAAATACTTGTGTAACCTTTCAGGTTTAAAGACATTTATTAAATGTACTTACACGTACAAATAAATGTACCAATTAAATTGATGACATTGACACATAGGTAAGAAGTGACGATGGTTCCAGCAACGTTATTAAATTTATAATCTATACTAAATAAATATAATTAAATTGTTTGTTTGTAATGAAAAAATTGCTGGTTTTTACTAAATGCGTAAAAAAATATACTATTTACAAAAACACCATTTTAAAACTTAGTCTCTCTTTTTGTCCCGCCTAATCTCGGTAACGGCTGAACCAATTTTGTCGGGACTTTCCTTATATTATGTGAAGTAAATATTAATGATAAGAAAGGCGTCCACAATATCAAATTTCACGAATTATACTAATGACATTAAATTCACAGGAGCTCAGACGTTCATTATCAGATTTTTTTTTTCTTGCCTTATTAATAATGTAACACGAAGATAATGCAAGAAAAAAAGAATACGTAAAAACCAGTAAGTTTGTTAAGTTTAGATTTGTAAATATTTATATAAGAAATTTCCTTCCACACGTAAAACCCCACAACTTTTTGTGCAATCGCTACACACTAAGCTTAATTATGGCTATATCAATAGTTTTCCTTTTTGGGTGCTCGAAAGAGATACAGAAATGGCTGTGTCATATTATTTTAGTGGATGACGCCGATCGCTAACTAACAGCTGCAACGAGTCGTTCGATGATTGTAGTGTTTAACCTCTATACGAATCGATTTCATACGATTTGTATCGAATGATCCAATCGTAAGCTTAATAGGTCCGATTCACGATTTTTTCGGTTCTCTGACCAATGATTTGAACCCTACGTGATGTGCTTACATGGAAAATAAAATCGTTTGAAACGTATTATATTCATTCGTATTATTAAATGTTCGTTTCTGTGAGAATTTTTGAGTTGGCCTACGCGTCGGAATGTATGGAGAATTAATAAAAAAAGCGAGTAGCGAAACCATTGAAGGAATAAATTGCTCGAGCTTGGAGGTTGTTATTTAGTTGGGCACGACTATTTATATAATAACAGAATTTATTCGTTTGGTACATTTAAAATAGATTGTATGAAAATAGTGGGTACCAACTTAATATTAGACATGTAAATAGGTAATTTGTAGTAAAAGTGGGGCAATGATTAATTAAGTAGGTATTGCTTAGTCAGCGACAACCTCCGTAGCGTAGCGGTATTTGGCTCGCTTTAAGTCTCGGAGGTCGTGGGTTCGATCCCCACACCGGACTAGAAATCTTTGTGTAAATTCTAAGATTTCTTTCCGGGGCTGGTTGGTTGAGGGACTACCCTCCGTGCCTCGGAAAGCACGTTAAGCCGTTGGTCCCGATTGTTATAAGTAGCAGTGGACGTTGTACGGGCTGATGATGATAATGATGCTTAGTCAGTCGTCGCTTTATTTTATGCCGGCGCTTTTTGTGTCATAATCCTTTTCTTTTTCACTATTCGTATATAGATCTACTTATATCTGTTTTGTACCTACCAGCATTATATACATTTCTTGCGATACATTATTAAGGTATATTAACCGCGCTGTTAATATAATTTTCTAAAGCGATTATATGTGGTATGGCAGAATGTTTTTAGTTTAATTTTGATACACAGGTAGATTCCATCTTAACATAATATTCGAATAAAATATAGCTCGACTTCGTAATGCACGTACAACGCCACGTCGTCATCGTCACAAAAAGGTTACTTCTATGCAGCTCTCTATAAATACTGGATAACATATTGTTATCTTCACAAAATCTCATAAAAAGATCTCCGAGATATAGATTAAAATGTATAAAGACTGTATAATAATAATATTTATTATTTTATTAATTAAATTGAGTTACATAAGGTAGTCCCTTTTGCCAGGCTCTTATAAGATACTCTATGATGACTAATATCAATATAATAAGCACAAATGTTTGTTAATTAATTTTATAACAAGTTGCTTCATATATTACTTCACTTAATCGTGGATTAACATTTTTAAGAATTAAATCTCTCTTAAATTATATCCACATAAAATAAAACCTGTAAGATTATTCGATTTGTTTAAACATTATCGATATTAATCGTATGCATCGGGTCGGATACTCGATGTTAATGGTTAATTAGGCTGTTTATTAGTCTTATTACAAATTAATTTGAATCAATCGAGACTTACTAATCGGTTTGGCGCCTCTTACGTTGCTCCATGTTCAGACTGGGGCACAAACATAGAGTCGATGAAAATCATAGAATTTATCATTCGTTAATTATGTGTAACAATTTTTAAATAAAAGGTATAGCATTTTTTTTAAATAACCGCTTTTCGAAATAAGAAAATATTATTCTGTCGCGTTTTAAATTATTTTGGCTCACTATAAAAGTGATTTTGAAAAAGGTACGTAGGTACATTCATTTAAGATTACTACTGACGTTGGTAAAAAATACTTATTTCTAAATTAAGTATTTATTTTTAACAACAGAATATTTAAACGATGTCCTCATGTTTGAACTTTAACACAGACTTTAAATTCTGAGCTCGTATTAGGAGTTATATTCATAGAAATATAAAGACGCACTGATCAAAATATCGCCACTCCTGTTCTCGCTTTACACAAGTGACATCCTAATGAAACCATCCCAGTGAAACCCAAGATAGCCTATCTGGCTATTTTCGCTACTCGGGCCGCAGTCCTGCCGCCATTCACGACGTGCTACAATCCGCATCAAATGCCTCAGGCAAATGGTTCAGAAAGTGGAGAATCGAAGTAAATCTGACAAAGCCGCGGTACTCTTCACGAGATTTAACAGTCCACCGGACATTCCACCGGTCAAGATGTTCGGCGAACCTATCTCTTCGGAACGGCAAGCCAAGTACTTAGGCGTAATCCTGTACCGAAAACTAAACTTTAGAATGCATATAGAAACCATTAGTGCACGCGCTTTACTTACGCTCAGTCACCGTTTTTGCTCATACAGCGTCTAGCAGTTTGCACCACTTACAAACTGTTCAAGTAGATTCATTCGACGTGCCACCGGGGCAC
The DNA here is from genome assembly GCA_947037095.2 of Nycteola revayana. Classification (NCBI taxonomy): domain Eukaryota; kingdom Metazoa; phylum Arthropoda; class Insecta; order Lepidoptera; family Nolidae; genus Nycteola; species Nycteola revayana. Next base: position 7,879,313 of record OX344845.2, on the reverse strand, counting down.
CGTGGTTTATTCGCAATCGCAGCTTACATCTCCAACTGCCTTCCATCAAGCAGTGGAATAAAAGAAGCGTCGGAACACTTCTTCGAATCCGCGGCTCAAACCCCAACCCCGTTGGTTGTTTGTTGCAGCATCTGTCGATGGTGTTTACAACGCTTTGTGTTAACGACGCTTTGCCCACAAAGCGTCGTTAACACCGCCGGATTCGGGGTGTCCTAGACGACCCGGACGACGAGATCACAACTTACTAATTAGCAGTGCAGAGACTGCAAGAAACTTACACCACTACACAGAGACCACTCTATCCGACTCCCGGAGAAGAGTGCGCCTGCGGTCCCCTGGACCCTTAGTTTGCAAAGAACCTTCCGATGCCCCCGAGACCCGAAGTCCAAGAGGCCCGTGAACTGTAAAGTAGAGCGACAGTTGCACAAAACTTCCCTTAAATACAAACAGTCAAAATCCCTCAATCTTATGGCCAGCGACCGCCCTGAGCTGAGGTCCAAGTCCCACAGAAACGCCCTCTTGAGCAGGTTGTTTAGTTCGTAGTGCTTAAACCATTAATCGGCTGGAGCTCAGCTCACCTTTATGCCCGGTGAAGTAGCGAAAGCCTCGAGGCTAACTGCATAGGTAAGCCTGAACAAAAATCAAAATAAAACTCTTCGTGTGTTTATTTAATTTTTCTTTTTGCATGTTACCTTATTTTGGGAAACCAAAGCTAACCACTAAAAATAAACTCGACAAATTTCATCGACATTATGTAACTTTTATTAAAAGCTCTCCTGAGGTCCCCCAGTTCGGCACTACTCCATCCGTCCGGTTTGGTCGAGGTGTCACAAGTCGGGATTCAGATAAGAATTACGAACTTAATAAGGCTTTACGAAATTCAGTAGTATACAAATTACAACCTTATGTACTCAGAAATAAAGTCAAGATTGATTTCGGGAGCTGCAGAACTATCTTGGCGGAGTTAAAGGTACTTAATGATACCTGCTCGGGTCTGATGACATCACATGCAGTATTGTAAGAGGAGAGATAAGAATAATTCAATAGGTACCAGCGATAACCGAGACACAACATTTGAGTGGTGGTTTTCATTGACTTAATCGATGTGTACAATTTCGGGGTTATCTTATTTTTTAACAAAAGGATTCAATATTTATATTTATAATAATTTTGATTTTTACTTATTTCATAAGATTGATTTTCATCTGTCTGGAGTCACGTCATGTTTCCATTTATAAAAATGAGTCGGTCCCCCCCAAGTGTTTGTTTGTGTGCTTTGTTTAGGTTAAGTCAGTTTTTGACGTCCAAAACGTCAGTAACTTCGTTTCAACAGCCCGTTTATATACACTTCTGAATATGGGCCTCCTCTTTACAGACATTCTCAAGCAAGAGTCGTTAAGAGATATTGCCATAAGCACCACTTGGCAGGCGGACTGACGATCGCAGTAAGATGATGAGTATCCTTAAGCTGCTCCATCAGTTGTAGGTATGTTCCTTAGCCTCTTCTTAGAACACTCGTGACAGGAAATTCTGTAACATTTTTGTCAAAAGGACTATAGCCAGGACCTACAGCTTAACATGGCCTCCGTAGATGCTCAGAAAATACCCTAAAGCGTAAGCTCTAGCTTTTTTCGGACGGACATTATGTAGTTAGCTAGGAGGCTTTTGCTACTTTACGGGACATAATATCGACTGATTAAAATATGGGATGGTTTATATTTCTAGGTAATGTAAAGGCAATAGCAATACTGTTAGTTTTCCTAATTCTTCTTCTTCCAAAACGTATATCTTGTGTTCCCAAATTTGGTTCGAGGTGTCATCAAAGAGCCAATTAACTACTATTCCGCCGCGAATGAGTCATCATTTTCTAATGATATGCCTAAGCCCTGTTAATTCAGGTTATCCTATGCTCATCAAGCTACGTTAAGTAATTCATACAACCACAAGTATTTGTGCAAACACGGTAAAATCTGTAGTACTTTATTAAAATAACATTATTACAATTCTCTATATTTGTACTAATCATAAGAGTAGTTAACAAATCCTATATAAATTTGTCGTTCCATTAAACGTATCAAAACGAGCAGTTTACTTCGAAATGCCGCACTTGTATGACAAACTTAGTGCGAAGCAGTCCCATACAAATAACCCTGCCGATTTATCGTCAGCTCAAAACAAAGAGCCACAACTAATGTTATGTTTACTCACACTGACTAATCAAACACTGAACATTGTCCTATGTCAATAGTATATGTCAATATAATCGATATTGGCGCTTGGCGCCCTCAGGGCCATGTAATGATTGACCATGATAGTTACACAACATACCTATGTGTAAAAGATTATCAAGTGACGGTATTGTAGACCACGCCAGCTTTTTTGGACAATGACCACATATTTATGGTGTCGTAATGTAGAAAAATTGTAGAATCCAGAACCGCGCTATTTCGGTCAAACATATTACCGCTAGACCAACGAGAGAGTCAATAGACGTAGTGTAAATATGAAATCGTACCGATTAAAAAAAATAAACAAACTGAATTATACAAATATCAAAATTGAGATTTATAAATTTAAAACACCGGCAGGATTTGAACCTGTATCTTAGGTAGGTATAGCCCCTAATACCTTAAAGTAACTTAACGTCGAAATTTATCAATCTCTTTTATAACACGTATCTAAGGGGGACGTATCTATTGAATGAAGTAAAATATATGCTCTTGTTCTGTTTGATATTATATATTATACTGGAATATATACTAATTAATCAAAGACTTTAAAAAATAACAAAGAGAATTTCTTATAGACTTTCTTTTCCGGGTGTCACAACGTAGGTAGAGAAAGACTCGTAGGAAGCTAGTATAGGGTGCCAAGGAGAGCCCGGGGCGCCAATTTAGCCGCGAGTGCCGTCGGAGGGCCGGATCGCCTCGCGTACCCGGCCCTCACCAACAGTGGACGGAGGAGTGTCCGGGGGGTTTTAGTGGTGTAAGGGTCCTCTCCTCGTGGTATGACTAGCATATCACGCTATGGAGAGGGCGAGTCCTATATACCCCGTCGCCGGTGTGGGAACGCTGCAGCGGCGGAGGGGATGCGTAAATGCATTTCCCCCCGGAAAACAAAAAAAACAAGCTAGGATAGGGTCCGGTCGTCCTCGCAAGAGAGGCTCGTGACCCGAGAGGTTCTATGCTTCTGACCTGATCCCAACTCGCGCTGGTTGATTTTAATTATATTTATAATACGCGACTATCACGTGCTGTAACAACATTGGTAAACTTTATTTAATAATATGTGAAATGTAAACTAATTTATTAATCAAGTTTTTTTTTGTAATTATTATTGTATTTGATTTATAATAAGTACGATCGTTCCGTCTACATTATCAATACACGTTTTCATTTACCTACGTTTTTCACTGTGAAGCCAAGGATCATCCCACTGGACATCCAAACTTTTACTTTTGTCTATTTGTAATTACATATTAAGAAAAAAAAAACCGTTAACATATATATATAGTAAATACATCATAATTGACTTATTCATTGATAGATGGAACTAACCTATTTCTATTTTGGGATATGTTCTGCCCTAGATAAATCCTACAATAACACTCTATAGATTCATGAACCTCATGGAAAATTACCTGCACCAAATTACATACAAATCGCCTCCAATATTCGATGGCATAAGCAATGTAACTGGAATCAAACTATTGGAAATCGTATTAGTATTCAGTAGGTTGTAAGTTGATCGCAACGTTGTGCAGCAAATTATATGCAACTGTATTGGCCAACAAATTGACTAAATCATAGACAACATGATTTTCAATTTTATCATCATCAGCCTGCATAATTTTGTAAAATATTCTCTTTTGTGAAATATAAATAATTACGTAATCCATATTTATTGAACATGTATTTCATTATACAAGATAATACTTTTATTTTACTTTTATTCAATAACTAGCTTCTGTGTGCGGTTTCACCCGCGTAACTCCCATCCCCGTAGGAACTTATTATTAAATACTTAGCATATATATCGCATTCCTCGATAAATGGGCTAAATAACCGGTAGTTCCTAAGATTGGCGCGTTCAAGCAAACAAACAAACTAATAATTAGTATAGGTACTTATTGTCTAGGTTTTTAGTATCTGGATGTCAATACTGTTGCCGGAGCCTCCGATACTGGTGTTTGGAGAAGCACCCGATAAGTAGACACTCGCTTTGTGATATGATTAGCATCGCTATGGAGAGGCAAATCCTACATACCATGTATTACCTAATGCATTATCCCTATAAGGCGCCTCTACTTTAGTATTATCTAGTTACTCATTAAGTGTGTTTATGATATATATATAAGATATAGGAGGCTATGGTCTATAATATGTATGATGTAACGCATATGATAAATAATTAATTATATATTTATACTACCAAAACACTTATATGCAACGGAATTTGTTCCGTTTTAGTATTTACTAGCGACCCCGGCTTTGCACGGGTGCAATGTTGATGTATCATACATATTTATAAAACATCCTCTTGAATCACTCTACCTTTTAAAATAAACCGCATCAAAATCTGTTGCTTAATTTTAAAGATCTAAGCATACATAGGGACGGACAGTAGTAATAAAAATGAACTTTAAATGTAATGATCAGTCAGTTATGTACTTTTAAAATATAGTTTTTAGGATAATTAAATTAACCAAGGCAATACGTTCTATGTCAACTCTTATTATTTTTAAATTAATTACATTTAATAATGTAATTAATTTAAAATACCTACATTTAGAATTTGAATGCTTACAAGAAATGTAAAGATAAAATAAGCTAAAAGAATATTTACAAAGATGTGGAATGAAAATTCAATTCAATTCAAAATCATTTATTTCAATCCATTATAGATCATATTAAAATTTAAAATCACAATAAAATTAATAAATAAAGTCCCAAGAAAGATCTGAATGGAAAAGGTTGGAGGACACTTTTGCAGATTGGCAAACGGATCTACGGAAGAACAAACAGCAAATTTTAGAATAGAATTTTATTTTTCAGATTGATTTTGGCTTATTATTAATAGGTTTGAAAATTTCTCCGCCTACAGATGTCTATCAGAAAATAGCAAGATGTTTCAATGAAAGGAAGACTAAACTTATGATTAGATTTATGAGCGCAACAACTACCTATTAAAAAAACACTGTGTGTATATTACACGTAATAAAATAGTTTAGTAACGAACGTTGAGCAAAATAAATGGTAATAATCTCATGATAGGTGAGATTATAAAGATTTATTTTTATCATCTACATTTCTTAATGATTTATTTTGTGAGTACGATTCCGCGCCGGACATGAAATCTTAGTTTAAAATCTAAAAATTTATTTCCCGGTCTGGTAGGTTAAGGGCCTCGGAAAGCACGTTAAGCCGTTAGTGCCGATTGTTATAACATCATCTAAAGCACATAGTTACAGGGAAACACTGCTGCCCGTGTACCAGGTGTAATAACATGATATTGCAGTCACCAACCCACTTTTTTTTTCCGGGGGGAAATGCATTTACGCATTCGCACCGCCGCTATTACGGTGGGATATGTGGGACTCGCCCTCTCCATAACGTGGTATGCTACTCATACCACGAGTAGAGGACCCTACACCACTAAAACCCGCCGGACACTCCTACAGCATCTGACTCTGTAGTCGGATGCTGTAGGAGTGTCTGAGGGCCTGTGCCTTTGCCTACAAAGCGTCGTAAACACCGTCAGCCTCGGGGCGTCCTAGACGACCCGGACGACGAGATCACAACTTACCAACTAGCACTACAGAGACTGCAAGAAACTAGCACCACTACACAGAGACCACTCTCTCCGACCCGCCGGAGAAGAGTGACTCGCCCTCCCGACCCTTAGTTTGCTAAGAACCTTCCGATGCCCTCGTAGCCCCGAAGTCCGAGAGGCCCGCGAACTGTCAAGTAGAGCGACAGTTGCACAAAACTCCACTCCCGTCAGCGACCGCCCTGAGCAGAGGTCCAAGTCCCACAGGAGACGCCCTCTTGCGCAGGTTGCTTAGTTTATAGTGTTTAAACCATTTATCTAGGCTGGAGCTCTGCTCGCTTTTATGCCCGGTGAAGTAGCAAAAACCTCCAGGCTAACTATATATTATGTCCGTTTAAAAAAAAAAAAACTACACTCCTTCAAGCCACCGTTGGCGGGAGCTGGGTACGCACAAGCAATCTGGCCCAGTCACCTTCCCACCTGCCGAGCGTGGTGTCTACAGCAAAACCCGCCCTGGAGAGCAGGTCTATGTTCAGCAGTGTAAGTTCTGATGATGCTGACTGATTTATTATATATCTGAAAAACATTTACTAAAAATTAACACCCGAATTTCACTTATTCCAAATAATTCATTGCAAGATTTATGCAAGGTGGTTACAAAATAAGATGCATACGGCTATTTTTACCAGTACTATTGCCATCTTATTTTTGAAAAAAAGTCGTTTAAATAGTAGGACCAACATTAGTAAGATCAACAGCAGCTTTGACACTTTTCATTTATATTTAATATATATTTATTTCATTAATTTATTTACTAGAAACATTACAGTACAATTATTACAAAATACAATGGAGTACATTATAGTTTTAAGCATTTGACACTGTGTAATGAGACATCTGACTCTGAACTAGATAAAAGATGTCTGTATTTCAGACATCAGCACTCTTCCCTACAATGATACATTATTAGATAACCAATTTGAAATCATAATAATCTCCTACTAATATAATCATGTACATCGTGTATTATAACACAATTTAAAAAAAAATACTGTATTAAATTTATTGGACAACTTATTGATTTAGAATCTTTTTTTTTATTTTTTATTTATATTATAATTATTTAAAATTTATTTCATATTTCATTGAAATTAATAAACTGAACTGTTTTAATTATAAATTTATAACATCTTTCAGTACAGAAAATTACACATAATAATCGCAGTCATATATGATTATTTATTGATTGCTTTTATAATAGCTCACATAACTAAGAATCACATAATTCAGCTTATTAAACAAACTATACCCCGGAAAATCCCACACAAATTCTTGCCTTTAATCAAAGACAATGGTACATAAGTAGGTAAATACGTACCGATGCCATAATCACGAAACAAAAATGATTTCGATATGGAAAATTACTTCTTAGTTATTGTACTAGTTGACTTCGTTCCTAATAACTAATAATAGTTTCTAAGGCCATGCAATCATGAGAATATCATTATAAACAACATTAGATTGCTTGCAATTTATAAAATGTGGTTACATAGGTAATTATCTGTGTCAGAGAATACATTTGTATAGGTATACCTAACATCATTGTATTGCATAGTACCTATGTGTCAGTAATTCAATAACTAATATTCTGTACTCCCTGGGACTGATCTACATATAGGCCTTATGGGCTGCAGCCTCAGTATTTTTCCTCTAAAAACTATAGGCTGTACTCCAAAATCAATTTTATAGGCAATTAGGTGCTTAAATTAATTAGGTAAGCTCAAAGTTCAAATTTACGGTCCGACACTGTGTACTTAGCATATTTGGGAGCTTATTACAACAAAAGACGTAAGAACGTAAAAATCAAAATACTTTAACATCCATAATTATACAGCTAAAACAGCTTTGCCTGTAGTTTTCCTGTAACTGTACTACGTACTACTGTAGTTTATAAAGGGTTTTCAACAGAAACTTTAACAAGAACTTCAGCCCTAGATAAATTAAGATGACAATGATTCAATTTTATTGTTTTAAACTGTAAGGTTTGGCAATAATAAATAAAAAATATATGTAATAGATAAATGTCATAGATTCCTTCATCAAAATTTGCGTTGATTTAAGTTAGTTTAATTCGGTTGTTGGGTAACTGGCTGGATCATGTGATTTAGTACTGCTGGATTAATTTTAGTCGAGTTATGTTATAGACCAATCGAATCTATAGCAGTACCTAAAGCAGTTAAAACTCAAAACTCGAGAAGTGAATTACGAAGTCGACCCACCATTTTGTCAAAAAGTGACTATGGAAAGAGCAATGCTCGGCATTACCCTGCGTGATCGAATCAGAAATGAAGAGATCCGCAGGAGAACGAAGGTCGCTAACATAGTCCAACGGATTAGCAAGCTGAAATGGCAATGAACAGAAACATAGCTCGAAGAACTGACGGCCGATGGGGCAGAAAGGTTCTCGATTGGAGACTATGAACTGGCAAGCGCAGCGTGGGACGACCGCCTGCACGATGGACCGACGACCTCATAAAGGTCGCAGGAAGTCAGTGGATGCAGGCCGCTAGCAACCGTTCCCGCTAGAAATCGGAGGCCTATGTTCAGCAGTGGACGACAACAGGCTGATGATGATGACTAAATGTGTTGTTGTCATATAAAATTATTGTTTTATTATGATTTCACAAACAAAGTTCTTGTTGAACCCCTTTATATCCATAAAAGCAACTGGCTAAAAGTTAAGAAATCCTTCGTTCCCACAGAGGTCATAGAGACGAACCGTGCTCATTAAATCAAGTTCGTTCCAATACCTGCCTACCTGCCTACCATTCACATAAAATCTCGAAACATAAACAAATTATCGACCAAAAAAAATAAACCTAATTTAATTTCCCCACAATTCATTCCACAAATTAGTCGAACATAAAAACCCATGAATGAACCTTAAACAATCCAAAATGGTCATTTAATGCCGGAAATGGTCCTTTTGGCAAATAAATCAAAATTGCACTAGGTCCTTTAAATGCTACGATTAGTGGAAGAAGCGGCGCTTGTGACGGACAAGTGGTGTCGGTCACAGTGCCTACTTATTAAATATGATGAGAAATTGAGGCGGAGACACACAGCCTAATTGTGCCTAATTTGACTTATCACGCTATGAGTGTACCACAAAATAAGGGCTGGGTGGTATTATAACCACAAGGTGATAAAATTATAAATTTAACTGATTAAATTAGTGCGACTTTAATTATAAGACTTTAGTGAATAAAGTTGCTGAACTTTTTTTACAACCTCCGTAGTATAGTAACTATGTGTACCTAATTCTCACTCCTGAAAAAAATCTTGAATCTTTGTGTAAAATAAAATATTTATTTTCGGGTCTAGTTGGTTCAGGAAGTTTTCCCTGAACCTTGAAAACATAACCTTAAAATCTGTACCTTAGAAAGCACGTTAAGACATTGATCCTGATTGTCATAACATCATCTATGACAATTATAGTTATACCAGGTAACGGGCAATAGCATTCACATTTCTATTTGCTGTACATAATACAGCGGCCACCAATCCTCCTGCCATGCGCAGGCATTATAAATACGGGTTGATAACATATTTTCGATTTTAAAGATTATGCAAAATTGGTGTTTTACAATAATCTCTATTAATGATCGCAAATACGAATTGATGTCAGTGACCTAGGTGTCAGTGTCCATCACATGTTTAGTGACATGGTCACACCACCACACGACAACTTTCAAATGTTTGTCACACACATCAGCTCATTCATAAAATGCTAATGAGATTAGTTCTGCATTGTTTTTGCTAAATTTATAGCCCGAAGCGGCGAACCCACCGACCTGTTCGGCTTGTGCCATTATTTTTATAATTAACACCTGGCAAAAACATTTAATATATTAATAATGAACACATTATGTTAATTAACGTATACCTTATAACGTGACAACTCACGATAACACCCAATAGTTTTTATAACATTCTCATACCTACATTTATTACCTAAATACGTCAAAGGTGCTAATGGCTATAATTCAGCTCAATTGAATAAATAACTTACTCGTAACATCGGGACACTCCGATATCTTTTAGTGTAAAGAAAACGGATATTCAAAATTGGTACAATAAAACGCTTAGGCCCAATAGGTTTATCGCGTCCACTTCCTACAGTCACTCTAATAACCAAAACAAACAACAGCGACCGACACAAAAGGAGGCAAATAAGTCCAAAAAGTGCTAATATAAAAAAAGTGTGCCCGTTTTTATAAGGCAACGAGTAAGTGTGAGGTCGGAGCGAGGAATGTTGGCGCCTGTCTGAGTACGTATACCTGTCCGTTTATCAATGGACCACGAACAATACGATGAAAAAAAGAGTGAAAGAGTATCAAAAAAGCGCTTCATCAAACCGATGCGTCCGGCAAGGGTTGTCGCTTAACTATCGACGATTATCGCACCGTTATTGTCACTATCCTAATGCGCCCACGTCCTAGTAATGGACAACTGAATTAAAACTGTGTCTTATTGTGATACTATTAAGTGATTGGATTGAATATTGATTTGATTAAAACAAAAATAAATTTCAATTTACAGCAAATACATGGGTGCGCTGCCAAGTAAGCCGCCTACGCATTCCACTATAAATATCAATACATTTTCTGTATGAAAACAGAATAGAATTGTACATTCCAGGCGCAACGTCAACAATAAGTTTTCGACATTGTCGCGTGTAGGCTCGCCACCCTGGCGCAGCCGACATAAATATCCTCAGTAAAGCCTAACACAACTCAAGATGAACACGACAAAACTGATAAGGTCCCGCCACGCTGCTCTGAGACATCCCAATTTAGTACCGGCCCTTAGATAACGCTATTATACAGCTTTTAACTATACGAACGATACGCTAAATGTGTTAAAATCAACTTATTGCGTGTGTTTTAAGACGAAAGAATGTGTTTTTCGATGTCACCTGCGAGGCGTGGGATAATGAAATGGCTAATTTATTAGTTAACAGAATATTGTGAATGTATATTTAAACGTTTATTGCTTATGGAGGAAAATATATGTACCTAACTAACATAAGAGTTCTGTTTTTAAATATTTATTCGACAACTATGTTAGTCATTGTCGCATATCAAATAAGCAGATCACTCACAAGTGCCGAAAAACAAGGGCAATAGGTAACTATTATGAAAGATTTGGTTTCAATTTCAATTATAATACAACCTGTATTGGAAAACTGAATCAAATGTTATTAATCTTTTCATTTACATGTAGGAAAAAAGGTTAGGTTATTACCTAGCAAATGTAACAATTTTACGATAGGAAATAAATACCTCAAATTAAACTAACTTAGTACCTAATTCTTATGGACTAGCAAGTCTGGAAAATCAGCAACATGGTTTAGAATTAAATGTTAGTTGTTCATGGTGTGCTACTGAAAAACTAGTTACAAATACAAAAAAAACTTTTAGTGACATACTATTATTTACCTCTTTAGAGAAAAAATACAATCAGACGCCGCCAGGAAATCAGAATCTGGTGGGGTGACAGGAAAAAAAACGTAAGAAAGAAATCGATATTCAACAATAAAAAAATCATTGGACATAAATGAGAGGACTTAGGCTTTAAAAAAATAGGATGTATTTTTGTTTATACATACAAAATAATGATAATTATTATCTAAATTCAAAGGTCGAAATTCACAAAACTAACGGTACCTATCTTACTTTTGAAATACCTAATAATCGTAATTTACAATAAGAATACAAAAACACTTCAGTAAGTCTATGTTATAATAAATAATAAATTACATAATTCAAAAATGATGATTGAAAAGTAGAGACTGACTCTGTATCTATAGAAAAAATATTTATTCAATAAAATAGATGGTAAACAGATTAAGATTACATTACATATAAGATGTAATTTAACACAAAAATAACAGGAACATATTGACCCAATTGTTGCATAGGTATGTATGGTTTGTCGTTATTCTTTTGGATCTAATAATTTGTAATATAATATATATGTAATATCAAATAATAATATATTATATATATATAATATATGTAATATCAAATAATAATATATTATATATATATAATATATGTAATATCTCGAATAAGTCAGTATTTTTATCTTTTCATATAACAATAATTATAAAAATATATGACCAGTTTTTCATAGCTAAGCAAAATGTACATTAAACGAACATACCAATTAAGTTCTCGTCGAAGTTTCAGCTATTTTATGTTTTAATTACGTCGTCTAATCAATTAGTTGAATACCTAAACCTAATATGGACATAGTCTGAATTAAATGTTTTATTATTATTTTTATTAACGAAGTGAAAGCGGCACCTACCTACCGGATGTTTACGAGAAAACCCAATCACACAGCAGGTAGATTGCGAAATCGAAAATTTGACTATTACTAAGATATACAAGAATGTACCACGAATATATTGTGATTGTTTTGAATACTACATAAATCCTTCAAAAGATCTGCAGTATTATTTTTATACTTCAAATTTCTTCTACCTTCTTTAAGTGAATCTCTTATTATAGATTAATAATTGTTAATATCCGGTTGATAATAGCTCTGTACTAGGCATTTGAGTATACCTAAGCCTCTTTTGTAACAGCATTGCAGCATTTGAGTATCAGAATTTGCCTCAAATTAATTCATTTAGTTTTTTTTAATGTATACCTGCTTACTATTTGTAACCCTCAGTTATGTGCTAATTCATAAACAATATGAATTTAGTGACTTGTTGGTGTGGGCAGTATTTGGATATAAGCCGTGCTCGTTTGCACCCCCTTCGCTGCAGCGGCGGATATGTTGAACTCCCCTCCACATCGCAATGATATGCTAATCATATCACGAGGAGTAGAGGGTTTCAGAGAGGAAATGCCTCCGGGTGTTCTAAACGACAGTATGCATGACATCCGGTGTCCCCTTGCAATCCCGCGGGCGTCAAAATAAGCACCTGCTTTGAAGATTTTTTTTTCTTCCTGCCCTTAACCCTCTCTAGGTGAGGTCGGCACGGCATGTCTTCTTCTTCCACTCATCTCTATCAGCTGTCATTTCAACACTCACTCCTTTTGAATAAAATATTTAAATATAAAAATAAATATTCAGCATTCATGTGAATACCTAACACGTGCGATTTATCTAAGTGAACACCCACGTCAACATAAATATTTTTGTTTTTAAATTTCCATATAAAGACAAATTTCTACATCGCGCATTTCTAACAGGCTAACTTAAGCAACTTTCTCGATATTTATGTATACTTTGATAAAGTGTCAGGATAATTTTGAGATAAAAACTAGTTTATAATATAATCATTACGAATCTGATATAAACATATTGATACAAATAAACTTTTAAATCAATTGATATCAACATATTAGACTATTGATTATACATTCATACTTTTAGTGTAGACATTAAACTAAAACTTAAGAGCTCACAAATTACATTAACAGATTATCTGTTTGATTTAAATTTTCAACATTTGAATCGTAATGTTGATAGTCACACCCAAAACGTCGCAATATTTCATTGGCGCTGCGAGGCGACTGGCGCGCCTCGTGTGCGATCGTCCAAACTTGAATTTCCGTTTAACTAATTGAGCGAAAACGACACAACGAACGCCATTCAGCGTGGAACTAATGAATGGCCCTCGAAAAAGCCAATTTGTAGTTTTTTTAACACTTCAATTTGTGCCATAAACCCCAAAAAAGGCTCGACCAAAACCACAATCGAATTAGTGTCCCTTGTTCCGGAGATTAGAGGACTGTCCACCTCTTATCTCGGTCGTTCGTTATTTTATTGGCTTGTATAGAGTAAGTCGATAAACACGAGGCATAATGGCCCATAATGAATCGTCCTCGCCAGCGGTTTGACTAATCATAAAGGTTTTATGGATGTCGTTTCTGAATATTCGCTTTATGACGCATAGTTTCTTCCCAATGCGGACATTGAATATCACATTTATTGTGTAAATAGACTATACAACTATCACTAAAACATTTTCCAGTCAAATCAGAGATTTATTTTAAGAACCCATTTATTTTTAAGAACAAAATCTTATATACCTAAACGTAGATAAATATTTCTCAATTTGTGTAGTCAATTAAGAAATTGAATCGATATTTTAGTTAAAGTTCATACATAGCTTAAATATTTACCATAAATGTACAATTTTAAGAAAGTTAGATAATATTATGATGGATTGAGCAAATCTCAAACATAACTCAGACAGAAACGATCTTCCAAAAGCGTTTTATACTGAACGTGTTACATAAATTAACAATGTATAATTAGAATTTATGCCTCGAGCTATTATCTTTGCATAAATAATTGCCTATAATAAGGAACATTAACATCAAAGTCTCAAAAATGGCTTCACAAGACATGAATTACTGCTTACACGATACGAGAAATTGATAAAGATGAAGTTTAAAATATGAAATTAGACACGGTCTAAATATGGTTTATTACCACAAATTACTCTTGTAACCGTTTGACGAACCGCACTATGTGACTATAACAATAGAGAAACAAAAAGATTTTAGTATCAAAATGTAGGGACCAATGACAATGGTTGACACCGTTCGCAACATCGTCCCACTCACTGCCCACATATAACAAGAGACATTAGTATCATATTAATGAATATAAAATGATGTACAAACCGCGTAAAAGAGCTATTCATAAGTCGAATTAAAAGTGAATTAAAATGTCTGAAATGTCAAATTGCGAGGACATGAGCCTTATTAGTTGACGAATATAACCGGGCGTCTATCACAACGTATTGTATCATTAATTATATAAAAATAGTTACATGTTTTTTTTCTTCGTCTCTCTCTCTCTCTCTCGGTCTCCGTCTCCTCGTCCTTTCATAATATTGAAATTTTCTCGTTTTTTTATCTTTGGTGCTCTATCAGTATTATTGTATTATAATTAAATGTTTTGTCCCAGGTCCCTTTCGTCCTATGAGAGAAAATGTGGAAAAACTATTCAAATTCTTTGACATATCTCACAGGACGAAAAAGTCGTGGGACGTAAAGGAGCCACAGAGCAAAGGGCAACTTTTAATTGATCTTCTAACCTACATTATTTATTTACATAAAGTATTTTTTTTATTACCTACCTTATATGTTAGCTAATAATATGTACAATCAATAACTAAAAAAAAATCAATGAACCTTCCCGAGAAACAAAAACACAAACATGTTTAGTTGATATCATTCAGCTAACTAAGCATACATTATATAATATAATATTGCAAGTTAAATAATGAAATAAAAACTTCTAATGTAATAAAGTAGTAAGTATTTATTAACACTACGGTGTGATATCAAGTAAGTACGATTGAAACGAGCATTCTAGTGAAATAGACGCCGCTCGCTTCGCCACTAATGACTTCCTGTATTTTTTTATTCGCCAATTATTTCCCCTGGGTGAGCACACCAAAGACAACAATGTTTTTTACCAACGTTTATGGTTCGAGCCGATGCCGATTTAATTTTCTATAATGTTAGTTTGACTTTTGAAATCACACTTTGATTATCCGTCCACAATGAGAATTATTCATCGAATTAGTCACACTATAATTTATATGTATTCGTTATAACTGTAATACTTTACTTTCAAATATGATGATGCAGCGTAGTGTCCGGTCATTCTAGATAAGAGATTTTATATCTACAGTGCCACGTTTTATGCTCATGTTATTATGAATTGAGAAAGAAATGTATTTCTCTCCTATGGGGTCTGATATCTAAACAATTGAATAAAGTCGATCGGCTAGTGCCGTATCTGTTTAAAACATGGTAAATGAATTATAATAAAATCGCGGCGGTCGTCATCGGAACAAATGTGTTGTACGTGTAGCGGCCCACGCGCAGGTTCCTTGTCGCCTTTGTATCTGCTCTATAAAAGCTAAAAGCTCCTTTGACAAACGATTAACAAGTTTATTTAGAACCCCTTTATTTATTGCGCTATTTATGTTTAAGTGCTTATTCAATTATTCGATTGACATAATTGAGCCTAATTTTAGAGCGGATGTTCTGTGGTGAAATAATGTCAAATAGGTATAATACTACAAACTGGGGGTGTAAGTAAAAAGTAGTACAGTCAACAAAAGAAATAGGTTTACACCGTCAGTATCAAATATCATTAATGAACATGCTTAAGTCACTACGACAACTGGTAATTATTTATGGGTGAAGAGTTCGCTGCCAAACGTGTACATATAAATTAAAAATGCGTTGCACTAAGTGTAAACCCATCTCTTTTGTCAACTGTACCAGTAGTATTCAAGCGAATATTTGATTTGTGAACGCTTCTTTATTTACATTGATATTAATACCGTGGATATTAAAAAAGCTGACTTGTAGTGTAGTACAGAATATCAAGAAGCTGATTGAACAAAAAGTTAGCTTAACAAAATTATACCGTCCATCTAACATAGATAATATTATATACAAGGTTGATATCACCATTACGATTCATTATGGTAATTTCACAAAATTAAATAGTAAAATTTGTAGTTGAATATATTTAGTTTAGTAAAATTTATTCGTTTTTTTAGATTAATTTTAAGTTGTTGGTGCGAAGAAAATAAATAAACAAATACTTAGACGTATCGAATTCCAGATCCGGTGATACCTATTATACCCGCTTTCTTCCTCTTTTTTAAATCTTTATGTTGATACTTATTATTTTACAACATTGAGATATAGTAATTTATTTAAAAAAAACGATTTACATGTAGAAAATATAGTTAGTTATTCTGATTCGTCGTAGGTATGTAACAAGATCAAACCCATATGAATACAGATGTGGGATAAGTATTTTATCAAAGGCTTCTGTTTTGTTGCAAGTTAAAACTACTTACCTAAAGTATGTAGATAATAATTTGTGTTTATCTTTTTTCTATAATTTTCATAAGTCTCTTGTATCTTGTTCTAAAGAGATCAATAAAAGTATTGGCTCATCTTTGTATGTATCATCAGTCCGTATAACATTTGCTGTTGAACATGGGCCTTCCTCGAAAGGAGTATTGCCTTAGTCACCACGCATGGCAGGCGGGTTGGTGACCACAGTATTATGTAGAGCTCATACACAGGTAAACACTGCTGCCCGTTACCTAGTAGATGATTTTATGACAATCGGGACCAAAGGCTTAAAACTTTGAGTGGCATGGAAGATAGTCCCTCAACCAACCAGGCTCGGAAAGAAATCTTTGATTTCCGGACAATACCCAAAAAAGGTCTACAATGTTTTATATACCTAACTAAACTACTCAAGTTATACCTTAAACAAAAACACTTTTACACATGTTACCTACGCACGACAAAAACACATATGACTCGTACCATTAACCGCTCGAGGCTACGGAAGATGACATTAAAAAATTCAAAGTAATTTAACTTACAAATGACAAATAATTATACAAATTATATATTTACGTAGGTATGATCACGGCTTGTAATTCTGGAATTATTTGCGATGGGTACCTACTGCCGAATTGGTTGCTCACGTTTCGCTAAGCATTTAAGGGTGGATGAAACCACAGACAATTATGTTGTAGTTGGGGGGGATTGAAATGACAGGCGGCTGAAGTCGGCCTTGTTACTTAAAACACTCGCGGTTTTCTGCCATTTGGTGGCGGTTAAGTTTAATTCGAATGCGACTAATGTACCAGTTGGCTATTATTATATGTGACTGAATGGATGTCATACCTATTCATTGTTTCGTTTACCTAAACACTCCCATTTCACTAGCAAAAAATGTTTTTCAACAATGCAATATGTTTAATTCACAAAATATTTGCTAAATGTATATTATACATAGTAAAATCCAGCTCAAATGTATATCTATAACACATTACGTGTTGATAACGATATACATAGTCACTTGAAGTGACGATAGCTTCTACATAAGCTTTTGTATCCACAAACTGTGTCACAAATAGTGTAAATAGTCTATTACGCATTGTGTCGTATAAGCTAATATAGCAACTAGGGCATTACCTACGTGTCTCTACGCCGTAGTACGTAGGCTATTGTACTTAGCACGGCAAGTTTGATTCAAGGACCCATGTTTCTAGACCAATGACATTACGGAAACATTTGAACACGTTACCGAAAAGACCAATGTCTGCAATTTTCTTGGCCAGAAGTTGTGTAGTTCTCCTACACCCATGTCTGCTACTGCTACAACTTTATGCCACTACATAGTGCCTCAAGGAATGTCGTCACTAAGACAGTTGCCAAAAACTCACTTAAAAATCTATAGGTATGTCATAATTTCAATCCCCCGCCAGCGACCGCCCTGAGTCGAAATCGAAGTCCCACAGGGGGCGCTCTCTTGCGCAGGTTCCTAAGTTGTATTTTTTTACCATCTAATAATTATAGAGCCCTACTCGTATTTATGCCCGGTGAAGTAGAAAAAAGCTCGCGGCTCAAGCCGTCCAAGAAAAATTAACTGAATGTTATGCTGATTTAGTTCCCAGTGTCCCCAGGAGTAGTACATTGGAGAAGCACCCGTTTATAGGAGTATTCCATCACCAATCGGGTGCTGACAGAGGAATACTCCGTTTTAGGGGCTCTCCTCGAGGTATAAGTAGAATATCAATTCGATGGAGAGGAGATTCCCGCATACACCAGCACTGTGGCAACAGGGATGCATAATGCATTTAACTTGGGAGATATCAAAAAATCATCTAAGTATCTGTATTTGATTACGGAACCCTTTATTAACTGAATCTATAAACAGCATGGAATTATATAATCTTTACGAATATATAAAGCTAAAGAGTTTGTTTCTTTGTTTGTTAGCTTGAAAGCGCAAATCTCAAAAACTACTGGACCGAGTTGAAAAAATCTTTTAGTCTTAAATAGCCCATTTATTGAGGAAGGAGATAGGCTATATTTTATTATGACGGAACGGGAGTAACGCGGGTGAAACCGCGCGCGGAAAGCTATATGTAAAAATGAACTTAAATGCTATCTAACTCTAGGAAAATGTAATGAATGAAAATCAAGACATTAATAATTATATTGAACGATGTGACCTATAGTCATTCATCCTATTTTGTACTTTAACTCATACAGAACTCAATTCTCTTGGACATTCAGTGGTATACATATACACAAGTAAAATTAATACCATTGTTGCTAGCTCAATGTTAAGATCTTCGTGAAAACTTTACAAACCTAATTAACAAGTTCTCGAATATTTTTATCGAGAGCTTAAATATTTTTTGATCGCCTACCTATATATATACTTTGGGCAGCTGACAATTCTTCAAAGCTCTGTCTACGCTCTTTTTAATCGTAAAATTCAGGAAACTAATTGAAAATAATGGTTTATTGGAAGTTGGAGATACGTTTTAATTGTTTGCATTTGCGAGTATTATGCCAAATTTGCTACTTACCGCTCTCCTAGAGTTCAATATTTTTTACGTCCCTACTGAGTTTAAATTTAAAACATAAAAAACCTATTAATTGAGCTGTAACATTTAAAGTTTCTTATTCTGTGGTAAGGTCGGCAAACATGCAAACGGCACGCTTAATGGTAACCGTTTACCATATCCTATGAACGCTTGCAATATGAGAGGGACCTATCACTCACACGTTGCCAACCCTTAACCCCAAAGCCATATTTGCATATTTTTTTTAAAGATTACTATCAGAGTTTTTCTGTCCCCCTTAGCACCCTTCGTGCTAAGCTATAATATTACGAGTTCACATCGGTAGTGCAATGGGTGAGGATCAAACTGGCATCCACAAGATCACAAGTCTGACGCCCTTATAAAGCTGGTATTCCATTTTCAAATTTCTTAATAATTCCTTTTTAATTCAGTAGGTACCTATTTCCCATCAAGATTTTTACAGCAACAAATCATATCAAAAGAAGCACTGTTCACCCAGCTTCACTTCAAACTTCAAACAACAATTGGCATACGCATATAGCTATTATTTGTACGTACAACATTGTATGTAGGTGCATTTAGTCCGATGCATGGAGCGCACGTACACGCATTGAAGACTCCACCGGCTACGTGACTGTACGCCTACAATCTCAGTAATACCAGCCTATGAAGACATCTAGTGTCAGATATTAAAGGCTATAAATGTCGCTTCGTACAAAAGACTCAGTCAATGGAAATACATAGATTTATTCTGCAGATAAATGTTAAACGGTATTAGTAAAAACGAGTTGTGTATGTCGCAGCTGGATCGTCAAGTCCGCCGTGTTACATTACGGCTAGCCGTTATCAAACAGTGCTATTTTGAAATGCGGCGGTTCAATAATTAACCGGATTTTCGATAAGCTTGTAGGTCTTTATTTAGTAATCTTTTGATCGGGGTTCTGCTTAACCCCATTTTTAGTAGCACGGGATTCCGCTGGTTTCGCTCCTTCTCTGCATTGATTACAGCTGGTGGCAAACCGCCCGAATCCGGCCACTACTCAATCTTCAAAGCTTGAATCTTAAGTGTATCAGTAGTCAACGTGATAAAGAAACCGAAGTCTTATTGAAATATTTTGCAGAATATTGAAAATGTCGATGGCGAAAGTTATAAAATAATTTAGACATTGTTAATGATATAAAATAAGTTTTTATATATTTTAGCACTGCGTTCGCCTCTTACAGTGTTTTTTTAAGGACATTCGTACATAGTTCACCGGGCACAAAGAGTTCCAACTTAACTAAATGATTTAAAAAAATGACAATCTAAGCAAGTTGCTGTCCCTGTGGGCCTCGTGAGCTGTTTAATTAAGCATCAGTGGTATAAAACTTACCTGAAAATCTTAAAGCTCACCATTTCGCAATCTTCCCGCCAACAACGACCTTTTTTTGTCCGGGGGGAAATACATTTACGCTTTCCCACCGCCGCTGCAGCGTATTCGCGCGCTGGCGAGGGATATGTGGGACTCGCCCTCTCCATAGCATGGTATGCTAATTCATACCACGAGGAGAGGACCCTACACCACTAAAACCCCCCGGACACTCCTTCGATCCGCCGTTGGCGGGGGCCGGGTACGCATAAACAATCCGGCCCCGCCAACGACGCCCTGAACCGAGGTCTGAGCCCCACAGGAGGCGCTTCTCGCATAGAATACAAATTTACAAACTAAAGTTTTAAGCCATTTAGGCTCGGCGCAAATGGGCCACCGACCACAGCCACTAGTGGCCAGCGACAGCCTTAACATACTTTTTCATAAAATAGCGAGTGGCCGCCACCGGCTACACGTGTGCGGCGCGTTTATACAAAATATATGAAAAAGTATGTTAAGTGGCTGTCGCTGACCACCGGTGGCTGTGGTCGGTGGCCCATTTGCGCCGAGCCTTATTAAAGCTGGAGCCCTGCTCGATTTATAACTTAAGTAAAAAGTAGCTAAGGCCCAGTTATTAACTGATATTAATCCATCCGAAAACAAAGATATATATCGGCAAGATTAGTAATCGCTCCTAACATCATTCGCTTCACATATAGAATCCTAGACTACAAACTATTAAGGTATTTTTAAATGAGACCATTTGCATAATTTATTTTAAACAAAGAGATACGAAACAATACATTTTTTCGGGCAATACATCATTAAAGAGCACTGGGCTGCCGCATTAATATTACCATTTTTAAACACTATTTAACTACCACTAATAAAGCCATTGCACCAGTGTCATGCAATAACAAGTAATCTTAAAATAAAGTAGATCTTCACACCGCACCTTAACCACATCTTAAGTTGAGCGCGTGGCACCCTGCTGAATTGAGCGCCCGCGAATTGAGGGACTGCATGTGCAATACGTTAACTTACGAATTACCTACGTGACAAAATACATACAAAAAATTTACATTTCAAGATATGTTATATGTATCTACCCTACTTGTTATTCCATGACACTGGTGCAATGGCTTTATTAGTGGTCAATAGTATTTAAAAACGATAATATTAACGCACTTAAATCACCTTTACAAGTCAGGTTGCCATTAAGTAAGGCAATTATTCAAACGTAACCCTTTATGCAGCTAATTACTGCGACGCAAATTGTAAAAACATTCATAAATAGCATTTCAATTGCTTGTAATTACGTGTATTCGTATTCATATATAGATACGTAAAGGCATTTTTACTGTATACGTATGGCCATTTTAATTTCCGTAATGGTTATCGTCGGTGGTCCATTAATCGCAAATGATTAGACGATTCGACGACTAATAACAAGTTTCAGTTACCGATCGATATTTTAATAACTATACTAGACGTTTTCAACGTACAACTATTAAGATATGCTTTGAAAGTTTAACTGAAAAATAAAGGAGGAAAGTAGAATAACAATCAACGTCCGCTGTTGTTGTATAATTAACTTATCTCGTGTAGATCGGAGCAATGAAGCGTGCGCATTGGTGCGCGCCGCGCCAATGGCCGCCCGCCGATCGTCCGTCGTTAGACCATCGATTCTTTTTGGTTATTACAATAATTCCAACACGATTGCATCTAATTGCGCTGGTTTCCGACGATCGTGGATCGAACACGACGAATTATAGATACACCTACCGATGAGTTTTATCTCTATAGGTAAATAGATATGAAGGATCTTTGAAATTGTTCTAAGTAGGTACCTAAGTCCTAGTTCAGACGGAATATTGTTGAGAAATCGAGCCTTGTTGAGTCGTATCTTTTCGATGATCTTAACGCTGCGTTATTAGATATCATTTTGCGCTACGTGTTTCCCTCGATTGCGTTTAAGTGCTTTGAAACAAATGCCTATAATGCTATGATATAAAATAACCTTATAGCGAATCGTAATTGACAGGAATATTGCATGCGCTTCTATTATTTTCAAATTGAAAACTCGTTATCAAATAATTTTCTTTAATATACTTAATATTATTACTTATATCCTTCACCCGAAGGTACGGACAACCAAGGTATAATTAGGAGGTAAACCTAGCACTAATCGTTTTCAGTGTAAGTAGGTAGGTACCTGGTAGGTATCTAAGTTACTATTTATGTCTAGATAATCTGCACGATGTAGTTAGAAATACGAGTGAGTAAGATACATTTCTGCTAGAGTATGATATACTGCGTTTTGTTTCTAGGTAAAACGAAGAAATATTAATAAAGTAATTATATATATATATATATATATATATATATATATATATATATATATATATATATGTATTACTTATATTAAATGATATTCAAAACTGTCTTCAAAATTATTAGATTAATATTTTGGAACAAAGAAATCGCATACTAAAAATAAAATCATTTGTATCTATGTGGTTATTTAGTTATTTTATTCGCATACCTGTAATAATCCTAAAAAACACACTTCTGCTCGATTGGGGAAATGTAGTGTCTTCATGATATGCTCTTAATTTCCTCGGTTATACAAAATGTGTAATAGCAGCGCATTAGTATTCCGCCAGAACCCGATCCATGCTTCTTAGAAGCAAAGCATCATTGACATTACCCGCCGTCAAAGGAACCTAACTGTCAACTAACAGCTAATTAACTGTGTCTACAAACTATACTAGCAAACTGCATTGAGTGCAACTATCTTGCCCGAATACAGAGCAGGCGCGGCGTAAGGAAGTGCGGTGTGGGCCACCGTTTGCAGAATCGCGGACTATGAAGCCGCGAGCCTCAAATCCCAAATAGCAGCAGGTATTACTTATATCTACGCAGAGACCATTTAATACACGATGCGAGTTATCAAACAATACCCACTACCCTATCCACAAATGCCCACTAAAGGGCCTCGCATAATGTTGATTTACAATTTAAGTCTTGCTCCGCCACCGCTTGCACAGTACATACAGCATATTGTGTTTACTAGTTGGAGGGTAGCTTGAGGGGAAAACATTCAAACCTGACGAGTTAGACCCATATGTGACTGAAAAACTAATATATATGTTTAAACGAGGATAAAGGCTTAAGTTTCCCCTATCTGGCAGAATTTTATTGCTCCGGATTTTATTTGGCATAACAACATATTTTTAAGGCATTTTTAAGTATAATTATTGTTTGGTCGTATGTTTATAGGTCCGAATTTACAATGTCATACTTTCAAGGTGGCAGAATTTTATTTGGCATAATTATCTAGCTTTGGCAAAATTAAAATTCCGCATAATTTCGTTATATAGCATAACATTTATTTAGAGCGACGATTATTTACCATACTATAAAAATAGTAAAATTTCATTTGGAATAATTTTAATAGGGTCACTTGTTGTATTAATTTTTGGTGAACTGACTGTCACCAAAAAATTAATACAACAAGTTTCCTAAATAATCCACCTAACAAAATAATTATCCCATAACTTTTATTTAACAACGTATAATTCGACAAATAATTCCTTGTTTCTTCATTTTATCTCATAAAACAACATTTGGTATTCGCGGCAGCGGCCGGCAAATGCCAGCCAGAACCGAATTGTGGGCAAATGACAATCGGTTAGGTTAGTAGTTCTGCCTGTTAATGACTATCGATATGAAAATTATACTTTAAGACGAATCTAACTATGAACTTTCTGCAACACGATGGTTCTACTTCGTAATTATTATAGATATAATATTATGCCAAACAATGGTTCTGAATTAAAAAAATATGCGTTTGAATTTATGATAAATGAGTGTCTGCTAAATGATTTTCTGCGAAATGAAGTTAATGATATTCATTATTATGCAAAATAAAATTATGACTTAAAACAATTCTGCCATAAAGGGTAGACCCAAAGACTGACGATCGGTAAATCGGACGCCAGTCCCCAACATCTAGCCATAGCATGTAGCCCTGTGGTGACTGTTTGCTCTGGTGGAATTAGTGGGTGACGGCGTGGTCACATCCCGACGCCGATATGTTATGATAATATTAGTAGTTTATATTTTTTAAATTTTTGTTAACTTTGCGGCGTAGCTTCCACATAGTTACAATATTTCATGATTTAAGAATAATAAATTTAAACCACTGGCAGAATTCGAACCTGCGTTTTAGGTATAGCCCCTAATGTCTACCCCATCGAGCCATGGTCAACGCGACATCCGGTTGCGAACCACGAACAAGGTTCGAGTCTTGCAGACGATTTAACTTTCTTCATCTCAATTTGTTATTAATTAGTCGTTTTTTATTTTTATTGATAATTAGATTAGGCTTGCAATGTGCAATAAAGATCGAAGGCATAATACAATGATCAAATCTACGAATACGCTACGACATTTGTATCAGCAAGTAGGTACCTATATCGATTTATGAGTAGTACATATTAGTCCAAGTTAAAGTCATGGGGTGTCTCTACGAAGCGGATTAAAAATAAGTTTAGTTGCTTTTTTTGTTTCTAGTATAGGTAATCAGAATGATGCCAGTGCTTTGTGGCAGTTATAATTATTGGTTTTAATCACAAAACATTGGCAATTATTCGATTCACATTCGAAACAAAGAAGCGAGCACTCTATTTATTTTTAGCATTTATATTAGCAGCGCCGTTTAAGAGCTTACTTAACTCATACTTATCTATGTAAACTTAATTAACTTAACTAAATATACCACTATATCTATAACATTTTACCACTAAATCCAATTAACTATTAATTAATATTATAAAATCTACGTCTAAACTTAAAACTACATTTAAAATGCTCGCAATGTTCTAAAAAAACTAAGTAAGTATCTATATCGATTTTACCAATAAGATAAAAGTCGTAGTTAATGTTTCAGTCAAGAGCTTTACCTACCTTATTTAGGTATCTAAAACTTTATACTTTGTAGGTTCCCGACAAACTAATAACCATCAAACCTTAATCTAATTTAAACCCCAAAAAAATCAGACAGTTATCTACTCTCTAATGTAGATAAAATGGTAACAATAGCGCTTAACATCAGCATCAATTTAGCAACGGAAGCTCAAAAACTACGGTTGGCGAAGGCTTTAGTAATGTTTTTACCGGCTTTTATAGCCTCATCGCTAGATGGAATGGAACCGACGTACATAATCAAACCACATGCGGGGCAGTAATTGCCTCTATATTCAAAGACCCGCTCACATCACGCCGTATAATGACAAAAATAGTCCAAAAAATACCTCCGCATATGAGATATTTTTTTCAGAGTTCGCGCTCTCGCACGGAGCTAAATTACGAAATAAAAGATTAACTTAAAAGATCAATAAACTTAATAAATGATCTCAATAATTGTTGTATTACGGACACAATGGAGCGGCGTCGTGAAACGTCATTAAGGCGCGAACATCATTAATTTTATTCGCGGCTTTCTGACGTAAAGGCAATGGCGTCTGTCAGATTTGAAAAGCCGCGCTCCCGCCACCTGTTGGTAGCGCGGTGAATTAGACATTATGCCCCGTGGCGCGTTCTACTCGATACTGCCACTGGAATGACTCGCCACTAAAATGAAGGACCATTCAATCGTAGAAACATGCATTTGTATTAAAAGAAAATAAGAATCATCTACTAGGAAGGTTACTCATAATTAATATTGGATCACTGCATTTATTTAAAGAGATACCTATCTATATCTATTTAGGATTGTTATTGATACCTAATTACTCAAGAATAAATATTTTCTAAATTGTAATATAGGTACCTACTTAAATGAAAATTTCTGTTATAAACGTATTGGTAACTCATTCTATTACAAATTATTTGAAGCGTCAATGTGGAACGCACCAAAAAAGATGGCTGCCAAAAATCGTTGGGGCCGCCTTTTGAGATTAGATTTATTTTTGGTAGCTAATTGCGTTTTATCAAATTAAAGTCATTCTGCCCGCGGCCGAATCGAAAATGATTGATAATGTTTGAGCACCGGTCCCACTAGTTTTACAGAATAAACTGTTTTGATTCATATTAATGCTTGCCATTTGTCTTTAAGAACATCTCCAAGATATTTTAAATTGTCATTTATTATGAGCGATGGAACTTAATTTTGAAATTAATTAAGTAGGTATAAGCTTATAAAGACCGTGAAAGAAAGATAGATTATATAGATACATTTAACAACGATGAAATGGCGTCATAAAGTAAGTAATAGGTATAAGTAAATTATTTAGTGGACTTAGTATTTTAAAGATTAAACGGTACATAGACTGGCGTGTGCGTTCCCATTGGTCGAAAGATCATAAATATTTTATGTAAATTCATGTGCTGTTATATCCATTGACCAGTAGCTCAATAGACAGACTATGCTGGAGGCTATATCCATAACTATATTATTTAATGTTTCTAAATATTATAGCTACCGTACTAAACATTACGTTAGGATTAGGTAGTGTGTATTTTTTGTTCGCATTTTTATACATTGAGTACCTACCTATTAAGGAATTAATGAAATTGATTGTTAATCTTTTTTTTATTTCTATATGATCAAAATACTTTAATTGTTTTGATTTAAGCTTAGAATGTCAGTTTATTTCTTTGGGGGCTTATTGGCATTTTAATCGAGTCTCAGGTGAGTAAGAAGTAAGTACCTAGTTGCTTGTTTTTTTTTTGTTAGAAATTTATTATTTTTAAATCAAAGTCATTCTACGTGTAATAAGTTAGTTTTTTTATATGCATAGCATTTTAATGCACCATTTCAGAAAGTAGATATGCAAAAAGCTGTGCATATTTAGTAGCGTGTAAATGGCATGACATTTCAATATTTTATTTACAGAGCCACAGCAAAATTTAACAGCATGATTTGGAATACTATTTACAGATCTATGAGAATCTAGGAGTTCAAAAGGCTCATTACTTCTTTAGGTATAAAAGTTAATAATTATAGGTGTGGGTAGTCTCAATTTAGATCTAAATGAGGTAAGCTGACCTCTACTCGAAGCAGGGAACTAAGCGCTTCACGTGGCACCCGGCCGGCTCGGGCGTTCGCTCGGTCAGAGGGCACTGCGCATCTCCGTCATTTCAATCATTAAGAAGTTCGGCGGCGCGCACAAAGCGGTGATTGATGCGCCGTTTACCGGCCGCGGTGGCACCGGTAAAAAACGACGCTTAATTAACTCGTTTGGCACCGCCGCTCATTAGAATTATTAATCAAACCGAGGCGGGGCGATAGCGCGAGTATGATGTATCGAGCTTTGATTACATTAACGCATTCGGTAATTAAAACTACGCCGAACTCTACCCGAGAACAAAGGTTTAGAAGATCGATTAATACCACTTGTAACAGAACTGGAAGAAAAATGATTTTGCTAATGCAGCTGCCTCCGCCTGCGATTGGGTTTTCACCTGCTGAAGCAATATAAGGATACTTACTAAGTATTAATTCACCTGAAGATATAATCCCACTAATACAATGATTATACAACTGTCTGTATGTTATGTACGAAATGTCTTGAATATTCCTTCCTTCCTTAAGTCTATGTCTATTCCTTCTATAAACATGTAAGAACATGTTTATAGAAGGAATAGTTAAATAACTTTCGTATCACCTAGAATGAGTTTGAACATTCAACCCACGTGTGAATCTATGAAACCAGGAATAAAACATGATTCATATGATGATTGATAATTGACACACTGAAACTTTGGAAGTAAAAGCCCATCAATATTCTCGAGTTAATCCAAACAGCACTTTATAAAACATGAATGCTATGTAACCAATATCTAGACAAATGGTCAAGCAATCTTTGAATAAGTTAAGGTTTCTTTCCGGGTCTGGTTGGTAGAGGCACAACCTCCCGTGCTTCTAAAAGTATGATACGCCGTTGATCCCGATTGTTATAACATAATCTTTTAACAATCGTATACCTACCAGGGAACGGGCAGCAGCTTTTCCTCGTGTATTTCAGCATGATATTGCAGTCACCGACCTGCCAAGCATGGTGAATGAGGCACAACAGCCCCTCACGAGGAGGCCCTCAGTAGTGAACGTTGTACGGACTGATGATGATGATCATATTACACTAAAGAGCAATAAGTAAATAATGTGTTGAAGTCATAAATTCCAAATATAGGGCGGAATAATAACGCCATGTGAAGGATACCCCCTCTAGTACATAGAAAATATACATTACGACAACAATGTTGGCCAAAAATATTTGATTAGACCATATTTTTTTACTTTATCAGTCCGCATACATCGACTGCAGAACATGGCTCCCCACTAAACAGACCTTAGCAAGCCAGCATCGTTAAGGAATATTGCCATAATCACCACGCTTGGAAGTTGTAGGTATGCTTGATCTGATAAATGCTACTGCCTTTTAGCTGTATGTCCCGTAGTCGTCTTTTACGACACCCATGGTGGTTTATTCTAATCCGGAAACCACATGGCTACATAATATACCATAATATGCTTTAAAATACTGAATAAATTTCGAAAACACTTTTACTACTCAAACTTAAGATTTAGCGTGATAACAGTAGGTACACACATGTATATAGGATGTGTAGGGATGTCTCTGCGCAGCTCGCCGGTGGCCACAGTGGGCGTGAGGCTCAGCCTCCACGATCTAATCTCCACCAGATAACCACACCGCATAAACTTGCCCTGACAACCCTGGCCAAACATGGCTAGAGAATAACAACTTAGCTTTGCTTTTTATTTCGTCAATGAATGCTATTTTAAGATCTGAAGCATGTACCTGCCTGATTTGTAGACTAATTTAATATGCATAAGTAGATTTTGATTTCTTTGATTTTTATAAGAGTGGTTATTGTGTTTGTTATTGAAGCATTTGAGAAATAAAATAATAATACGAGGCATTCTTGTTTATGCTAGTACCTACATTCCATCGCGAATAGCTCCAAAGATTCTAATTATATCATTTGGATTATACAGGTTTTAGGGAAGAAAGAACTTATCTAGCCTGAATTTATTTTCCACAAAGGACATTTTTAACAAAGCACCTAAATATTTCAGGTGAACCTCGCAGTCTCTTCTATTTTGTGATTCAGCAGACAAAGCATGTCATCTTGCAACGGTTAATTTCTAAAATAATTCTAATTATAAAAAATGGCTATTTTTTCATGTTATTCATCAGGCTTTTCATTTTAATTAGTAGGTATTTATTTTACAAAAATAGATTCCTTTCACATTTGGGTTTATAATTTATTAATTAACTATTAAATATTTACAAATAGACATAAATAAAAAAAACAATAAGTATGGTAAACCTAAAATGAAAAAACCCTACACTAATCCAACAAACCACTACCGCAACGTTCCCAAAATGCTGGCAGCATTGCCACGTTGTATGGCAATGCTTAATCTTTGGGCAAAATATAGGCCAGCATTTCGGTCATGTGTTGCTTCGACCAGATCGCCCAGCAAGATCTTTATAAATTCCATGGGCGCCTGGTCCCCACGGCCCTAGTGTCTCAACCCCAAAAGGCTCAAATAAGTACCCACTATCGAGGGCACTATACTTTAGCCTCTTGAGGCTTTCAGCTGATTCCGCCGCCGCCCCAGCTCTATTTTTAGTGGCTGGAAGATGGGACGGAGCAAGGGTGTCTACGCAAGTAGCGTCCCAAACTAGAGGCCATCTTCCAGGGAATCAAAGTCATTCCGTCGGGTCTTTTACCATCGTCACGCATGAGGCCACAGGATTCTAAAATGGCTGCGCAGTTGGCGGTGGTAAAAGCCCGACGGATTATGTCATTAAGACTTGAGTGGCGCGGAATCCTTCCTGCGCTTCTGCTACAGGAGAGGCCGTGGTGACAAGTCGGTCCACAGCAGAGCCACAATGGCAGCGGTGAGGGGCACAACACGATGCGCCCAAGCGGAGCGCCGCTGCAATGCGGAACGCTGACGAATCGATCAGCGTTCCTGTGTTTGGAGAAGGGAGGGCCTGTACAAACCCATTTCCCACTCGGCAGCTGCTAAGAGGCGGGCACGGTCTGCGGAGCTTAAGCACGTGTTAAGAAGACGTTTCCGTACTAGCTCGCAGAGCGGCCCGTCCCAAAGCCTCTGCGAAGACAAGGTTTTGGGCAAATCGGAGTTTGGGCTAGCTGACAACCACGCATCTCTGGCCTCAGTCAAAAAGCTTATATAAAAATTATTGTCTAATGAGGTAGCAAGTATTTTTTTTGTTAAATTTAGTGTACCATAGACCGAGGACAGAAAAGCGGGGAGAGCCACATCAGAAATTGATCTGATGCCCAGGCTCCCTAGACGAACTGGCATTGACGCCTGCAACCACTCTCGCTCTTCTAAATTAATGTTTAAAATGGAAGCCAAAGTGTTTTTTACGATGTTGTCTAAACTCTTAAGAAGCTCTGTATGCTTCCAGAGTTGACAACATCGTATAGTATGTGTAAATTTTGGTACAAAAAGACAAAATCGGATTATAGTAAAAGCCATGTGTACATTAATTTTGGTCAAACTGTTTGAACATTGTGTAAAATTTTGAATTTTTTCTTCAAAAAATGCGGGAAATGATTCGTCGAAAATAGGGGAACCCAACAAACGCTCTCGAACATTTGTCGATTACTGTTATGTTAGGGGCCAAACAATTAAATTTTTGCAAAACCAAATCTTTTGCGGGGCATGTGTCCGAAATAAAAAGTTTGCATTTCGAAAAATTTTGCTCGAGGCCGACCGCACGGAACTCGGCAATTAAAAGCGAGAGATCGTTAAAAACAGTATCCACGTCACCACCCAAAGTCCCATGATCCAAGAACCAAACATTAAGGCTCGATTTAAGGCGTTGTATGATGGGGTGGATGACCAGGCTAAACACCGCTGGACCGAGCGGATCGTCTTGCTGGCAACCAACCGCAGAAAGAATTTCATTGCCGAGAAATGTTAATTTTGAAGGAGAACTATAACATTGCCAGAGAAAATTGTATAGATTTGGAATTTTGTCTTTCACTTGCGTTAATAAGGCTCCCCTATCTACGGAATTGAAGGCGTTTTTCACATCCACTTTTAGCAGTACCTCTCCACAATTTTGATGCAAAAAAGTTCTAACAGAATGCACGGCAGCCTCACAGCCACCTCGCGAGCCAAAACCTAACTGTATAGGCTGAAAAAGATTTGCCAACTCAGGCGCTGTTTTTCTGCAGCATATTTTGGCCGCGAGGCGACGGTATGTAGTACCGACTGCGATTGGCCTGATGCCGCCGTCTTTCTTTTTTAGAGCACAAAGATTAGCACCGTATAAAATCTCAATCAAATCACCGTTGACCAGACCTGACAACATAAGATTGACTAGTGCCGTCAGGTCCTTAAGAAGGGCCTCACCGGTTTCGCCACTAGGACCGCACAAAAGGTCTTTAAGATGCTGCGGCGTGAGACCATCAAGAACACCAGCGGAGCCCTTCTGGAAGGACGCAATGGCTGCGGACACAACGTCAAGGGCGGTGGCTTCAACGGTGCCATCGGACTCACTCGGTGCTACAGGTAGTTGGAAGGTAGCTGCGGGAAGTGGATGCTTTCCTTCCAAAGCTAAGAGGGTTTCAGGGGTAGCAGGTGCTCTTGTGTCACTGGAAAAGAGGATTCGTGCAGCGCCTTTAATATCACCGTCACCAAGTTTGCTTTCTACAAGTTTGTAGGTTGCAAACTCTGTGGCGGGTTTAACAGTTAAATTGGAATTTTGAATTGAGACCAAATTTTTATCCGAGAATATTGTTGGCTCTACCAGAGAACTTTGCCAATTCCAATCCATGAGTTGCGCTGGTTTTGCCTCTATGAAAATCGTTGTCAGGGAGACGGGCGTCTAGTTGTATTTTGTTGTCACAACAATGTGCTGTCATAAACTTCAAAGAATTGTATGTGAAAAAAATGGTAAACTTTAATATAACTATGTTGTTATCACTGGAGTTCTTCCTGTTACAGATTTAGGACACGGTTATTGCAGACATCTTTTTTAATCGTAAAAGACCGCGGCTTGGATCAAAATACTATTTTTAATTAATATTTTATACGCCAGTTTAATTAATATTTGACAGATTGGTTGACGGTTATCAATTAGTAGGTCAGAAATAAAATAAATCTTAATAACTTACCAGTAATAATTATAATAACAATGGATTTATTACACTACCCTACTACATTTCTTTCTCAAAATTATATAAATAGGTCGATGGTACCACAAAAGATAAATTGGGAATGGAACATCATTTCACTGATCTGTGTCTGTGGTCTGTGATCTGTATCACGAAGTATGTATAAAACAATTAGATACACAAACAAAGCTACATCATTTTAGAAAGTAGGTACACAAAATTATGTTAATAAATTAGTTGATTGATGACACAGTTATTAGGTGTTTATGAATTAGACATGCATAACCAATAGGTAAATGATTACAGCGCCTAATAATGGTTTTAATGAGTTCGTGGGACGTGTGCTTAGTTGATTGATGATTTAATGTCCAAATTATTGGCAATGGTGTAATTTATTGAGAATGCAATTGTTTGTATATAGTTTTATAGAATCTACTGTTTTCTAAATTTGCATATAAGATTGAACTTTACTTCGGTGCGGTTTCGGAAAGTTAGAGACTAAGGTCACGTTTGCGACTCGAATCTTAGTTTCCTGTAAATTCAAATGTTATTTCAAAGTATTGAATCACTTTATATATCACAAAATAACTTTTTTTTAGATTGCGATATTATAATGGTTCTTCATGACACATGGACTCATTGGATTCTTTGTGTAAGACGGAAAATGCTAGTCAGCATTAGTTATATTCTCAAGGAATATTTATATCACAAATTATATATAAAGACGCCAAAAAAATCTCAAAATCAAGAGTAACAACAGATGTCACACTTTATGCTTACAACAACGTAACAAAGGGTCACAATCAAATGTTTAAAATACAAGAAGCGCGTGCGCACCTAACCACAACCCCTTGCGAATCCACACCTACACACATTTAGTTGAATCTATACCATAATTCTTTTAAATACAGTTGATTTTCGTTTGGTGCGATATAGTTAACAATTTGCACACATTCGATATTTAAATGTAAGAACAAAAGACACGCGTATATCTTTGTCTTGAACCACAAGGAGGTCGGGAAGACTGCGGTCCAACGGTAACTTTACACTTACTCGGAACGTTTTATACTTTTATGTTTAGGTACCCACATTTGAACTACATTTTGTAACGTAAACCTTTGTTTCTACATAATAACTATTACGTTCCGTCACCTGCTCAAAGTGTAGTTATTTAAACTATGACGCTTTTACACCGATAACAATCAGTTTTGATGACTATTGCTGTTCGGTTAGGTTTCTGTAGCACCGGAAATATGCTGGCACAAATCCTGGTGTCCTCAACACTGGCGCTTGGAGGAGTACTCAGGTGATTGAAGTAGGTACCTAAACCTTCTCCTCCTCGTATGACTAGAGAATAGGAGCTACTGAACTGCGATCCCTAGACACGAGCTCACATGGCTTGCCGGGCTTACAGTATCATACCATCACAATGGAGAGTTCGTCCTACTTGTGGACAGGGTCCACACACAATGAACAGAAATTGTAATATAGATACCTCCCACCTAAAAACGCGATGTACACACGTTGAATGCAATAAACAATTGAGTATTGACTTATTAAGTTATTATGCACGGGTAAGAATTTTTAAGCTACAAGCTTCAAAATTCTTACTAGAATGAAGAACATTTTTTGGAAGATCTGATACTTTGCTAATTACGGTGGAACACATTAGATATTGCTACACCAAACTAATGAGTCACTCTTAACACACACTCATTTATTAATTTTGCTATATGTTTAAATTAATTATACGACTATATTTTAATGTTTTCTATCTATACTTTAACTATGTAGGATACTTTAATGAACCCATACTACATGATATAATATGTTACGGATGGTCATCGAGGTGAGAAAGGGGGGTTAAAATAGTAATAAATGGGTCACGTAGTATGAGTAGGTTTCCTTAAGCGCAGAGATTGATTAGTGTAATCGCATTACTAAGAATTGTCTCGTCAACTCACTAAGGACGGCCACAGGAAGACACTGTTTATTGTGTCTACATGCGAACATCGCTAACTAGAATATGGATGAGCCTAAACTTTGTTATATATTTTATACTATAAGTTTATTAACATATGTATAAATCTTATATGTATATATATTATAATATTGTTAGTTTCATGTAACAAATATTTAAGATTTTTCTTTATGAAGGTACTTTAATACTATAGCTTGCTTTTTCGGACATAGCACCAACTACGGCCTGGTAGTTGGTGCTATATCCGAAAAAATCAAGCTAGGTCCCAGTAGGTTTCATCCTTTACCTTATCGTACCATCTTCCTAGCAGATAATAATGCTTTAGGTATATGTGATCAATTCTGGGTCCATTTTTATTCTTAACTAGCGGCCCGCCCCGGCTTCGCACGGGTGGACTTTTATACCCTACCCCTGCCCTACCCTACCCCTGCCCTACCCTACCCCTACCCTAACCCTACCCGACTCCTACCCTACCCCTACCCTACCCCTACCCTACCCCTACCCCAACATTACCCCTACCCTTCCCCTACCCCTACCCTACCCCTACTCTACCCTACCCCTACCCTACCCTACCCTACCCTACCCCTACCCTACCCCTACCATACCCCTACTCTACCCCTACCCTACCCAAAAGTATCCTATGTCCTTCTCCCAGTTCTTAGCTACCTCCCTACCAATTTTCAGCCAAATCGGTTCAGCCGTTCTTGAGTTATAAATAGTTTAACTAACACGAATTTTCTTTTGTTTTTAAAATGTATTCTGCTATTCGGGACGGAAACAAATCCAACAAATCAAAAACCATGGCAATCGGTCCAGCCGTTCTCGAGTTATAAGTGTTGTAACAAACACGACTTTCTTTTATATATATAGATATATACGTTAATGACTTACCTTACTACGCAAGAGATAAAGATTGTATTGTTCGCGGATGACACTTCATTGACATTCAAAATTAATAGACAATTAAGTAGTTATGACGAAGTCAACGATGCACTCTCTAAAGTAGTTCATTGGTTTAATATTAATAATCTGTGCTTAAATGATAAAAAAACTAAAGTTATCAAGTTTTCAAACCCTAATGTTGGACAGGTTTCCACCGGTGTACATATTAATGGAAATGGCTTAGACCCTGTGGAGACCACTGTGTTCTTGGGTGTCACAATTGACTCTGAACTACAATGGGGACCACAAATTGAAAAGTTATCTGGAAAACTAAGTTCTGCAGCATATGCAGTAAAAACTATTAGACGGCTAACTGATGTTGATACGGCTAGAATAGTTTATTTCAGCTACTTTCATTGTATAATGTCATACGGCATTCTTCTTTGGGGTAGCTGCGCGGACATTAACAGCATTTTTATATTACAAAAGAGAGCCGTAAGGGCTATTTACAAACTGGGCTCCAGAGATAGCTTGAGAGAAAAATTTAAAGAAATGAATATTCTAACCGTTGCATCACAATATATTTATGAGAATGTGTTATATGTACATATTTACTAATTTTGTAAAAAAAAGCGACACACATAGTATAAATACTACATATACGCATAATCTTGTGGTTCATGCTAGCCGTCTCCGCAAAATAAGTAATTCTTTAATGGGGCAATGTATACGGTTCTATAACAAACTTCCCAATAGTATAAGAGAATTGTCTATAAATAAGTTTAAAATGACTACTAAAGCCAAATTGTGCAGCAGGGCTTATTTTAAAATTTCTGATTATCTTTGTGACAAAAATGCTTGGGATTAAATCGCTCCAATCTTAATTTAAAATAAAGTATTTTGTTATTAGGTTAATAAAAAATTGTGATGTATTATTAGATTTTAAAAGAGGGTTCTTCTGAGTTTTTTGGCAGTGTTTCTCAGTAGTCGCCACGTCAGGCACTGCACGGTAGGAGAAAAAAATATGACGATTCCAAACAAATGTAACCATTTTTACGGAATAAATGAATTTTGATTTTTTTTTAATTTGTTTCATATATCTTAAGAGCGATTAGACAAAAAAGAATTTTAATACGTACTTGTTCTATAAATTATCTTTTTACTAAAAGTCGATGTCATTGGAACTAATCAACCACAGCGATACCTATCTATACATTGAATGCTGTACCCATATTTAACAATGGAGTCTACAGCCATGAACAATTTGACGTATCCACCGTATTTGTGGATGCGTGTCGTTTGTTAATCCCGACATAGTTAGGTCGTAATCAAGTCATTCAGTCCATTACCGCAGGAGCTCGCGCTCGTTCTGATCCAGATGTCCACTGCACTTACTATTTTCTGTACAGGTACCTATATTTTTCTCCAAAAGAATTCTTAAGTTTAAATATGTAATTTTACCATACTTTTATGTCTACACAGAGAAGGGTCTCTATGTAGAGATAAAGGTATGGTAAAATTACATATTTAAATACATGTATTTATAAACTTATAAACAAGCAAACTTTAGAGAGTTAAGGTGTGTCCTTTATGTGGTACTTACCTAAGAGCCTATGCACACTACGTCTTTTTTTCGCGCCGTCGACGCGCTTCTGTAGCGATACAGACGCGATACGCACGCGAGTCAGACGCAGCCAGCAGACCTTTTCACACCTGCACGCTTATGAATCGATACAAACGCGCGTGTGTATCAATACAGACGCGATGCAAAAGCCACCAAATTGCTAACGCGCGTGTGTATCGATACAAACGACAACAAACTGCTCTGTAGGATAAAAGCGCGCCGTCCACGCGCGTTTCTAAAACGCGCGTCGACGGCGCGTAAAAAAGACGTAGTGTGCATAGGCCCTAACGTGTTCTTCAACTAAATTCTTCTTCCCCGTGTACTAAAATAAAGTCTTTATAAAAACCCAATTGACAAAATTTTCTTTATATTAAGTGAATAATAGTTTAATTTCTACAGTAGCCAACACCACTTCCAATTCGTTGCCAGTTGAGGGCACATATAACAAAGAACAGACACAATTAAAGAATTTGGTCGTGATAAATATGCTTATCTAAAGAATACAAACGAACTTTATCTCTCAATAGCATTAGCTGTTGGTGTGGTATTGGCCGCACCTAAACACGACAAGGATGGCAAGCACCCAACATGTCAAGAGTTCACTCGCGGCCTAACTTTCAACGACAGCCAGGCTGTTGGTACCTGGCACCTGCTTCACTACAAAACAGAGAAGACTAACGGATCTGGTGAATCACACTGTGTGCAGTTCAGTCCAGTTAACGATCAGGTGACGACAATTATTACGATGCAAATATCAGGAAGTTGCCACAGCTAAAAATCGAAGGCAATGACGCAAAAAGTGCTACAAGTAATACCTATTAAAAGGAATAATTTCTAGTGACTCACATAACGTGCAGTTTAATCTTTTAACGACATGGAACTCGACAGTCATTGAAGTGGTATTATGATATTTGTATAAATCTTAGTTGGTTATTCTAGAACAGTTTCGAGTCCTGCCGGTACCTACCTTAATCTGCCAATATTAGATGCTAAAGACTGACTGTTCGCTGTGTGGTTTCCGGCTTAGAATAGAACTCCTTATGACTTCCCATGGATGTCGTAAGAGGTGACTAACGGATATTCAACTGCTGGATGGGCAGCAGCATCTATCAGTTCAAGGCAACATCCCTCTACAGCTTTGGCTTTCCAAGGTCTGTTAAGAGGAGGCCCATGTTCAACAGTGGACGTAAACGGGTTGATAAATAACTAACTAATAAATAAAGCCTTTTTTGACATCTACAAGAGATACTGATTGTCCGAGTTAAAGTCTGAGTATCACGCGGACATCTAGAACTAAATCAAGATTTTCTCGAGCACGCAACGCAGGATATAATAAAAACTGAACTATTTCTTCAGTTTTTATTAGCTTGACAAATTGTTTTAATATGTTTATGCTCAAGCAAACTCCTACGTACTCATAAAAGTAACAGCGGAAGTAAACGGTGATTGGGAAAACCAACACGGGATGCTCTAGTCATTCAGTAGACCAGGTGTCTATTACGTTATTTGACAAGTAAGAAATAATGATGATGACATCCAGTTAACTGTTTGTTTGTTGTGTGTAGTTATGTTTAGTTATTGGCCAATTCGATAATTGGAATTAACTCTGTCGCTGAAGTTTAACGACATTCAATCGAGTACCTACCATCTGGCGTTTCCTGCGCTTCACAATCGAGAGCACTAATGACTTGTGACTCACACGTCTTGTCATGTGGTAACTTTTGCTCCTAACGATATGACGGATAAAATATACAAGAAACTATATGCAAAATTCTATTTACAAAAGACGTGGAATTTCTACATTAGTTCAGCAATAGATGACTGAGAGAAAGTCTCTTAGTTTATTATTTGTCTGAAAGTTATTGATTGGACTATCCGATTAGTCTGAAATATAGAATCCGGTTTATGCAAAAGAGAGAATGCGGTAGGTAAATAATAACTTTACACTTTTTTTTAGGAAAGAAAAGACCTACACGATTTGATTGGAAAATACGTGGAGAACTTGAAATGGGAAAATTTAACGCTTAAGATGCAGATTCCTTGCGCCAGCATGAAGTCCAATAAGACTCGGGACTATTATCTGGAGCGGCTCGAGGGTGATGGATCCTATAGGACTCTGCAAATGCCTGCTGTTATGAGTTATTATTTTTTAAATAATTTTGACATATTAAGTCTGGATCCTCACTATTTGGTCGATCACGGTTTGTTCGCGGTCCGATCATGGTCTGGTAAAATATTTGTGAATGTTTTGTAAATAAGTTATAATATCAAAATAAATACGTACATGAATTAATCGCGATCGACCGTATACCCTTTGCCAGCGACCGCCCTGAGCCGAGGTCCAAGCCCCACAGGGGGCGCCTTCTTGCGCAGGTTGCTTAGTTTGTAGTTTTTTAAACCATTTATTAAGGCTGGAGCTCTGCTCGCTTTAGTGCCCAAAGAGAAAAGTAGCAAAAGCCACGTGGCTAACAAAGTATGTCCATCTAAAGAAAAAATACCATATACCGTATAGACCAGCCTTAAGAACGCGCTTCGCGCTGCCCGCGAACGAACAAATGAGATTTTATTTTTTTCTTTGGGATATGACCAATTATATAAAGGTATCAAAGGTATATTTTACCTATATTGATATATCATTATATATCAATATAGGTAAAATGTAGAGTTAATATCGCAAGTGCAGTGTTGCCAACTCGATATCTTAGGTAGGTGCTAAATGACATCTCAAATAGTGCTAGATTGATAAAAAAAAATCAAAAACAGTGCTATTTTTTTAAACATGACAAAAAAGAAGATAAAATTGTTTAATTTTGGTTTAATATGATAATAATTGTTTGAATCAGCCAATAATTATAACAATTATTTCACACTACATCCAATCATCTTCACTTTTATCTGTCTCTTCTGCTGTTTCTGCTTCTCGTTGTACTGACGCTGAAGCCGCCGTGGAAGTAGAAGGTTGTTCGCTTTCGAACTTTTTCAATTTAAATGAGTACATATCTTTTTTGCCTATTTTTTTAAGAATATCTTGGGGAATTTCATATGTATGGCAGGTTTTATTAAAGCTTTTGAGCCCTATTCGAATATGAAGAAGTGAATTCAAAGTGTCAAAATTCATTTTATTCCTCAATTTATTTTTTTAAATGTTCATTGAACTGAACACCCTCTCAACATCGGCGTTAGAATGCGGCAATGATAGTAATATAAATGCCAATGAAACTAGTTCATTATAGGGATTTTCGTTGTTTGCATCTTTATATTCAGATACCTCTACCCAAAACTTCAATGTGTCAGTTACATTTTCCCATTTATTATTGCCTGGCCCGAGGAAAACGGTTTAAGTTTTTCTATGTGTTTTTTTGATTCCAAATGCCGCTTAATTCAAATACTCTCGCATTAAATTCTGTTTTGCAAAATGCACACATTGCTTTCAAATTATTTCCAAACACAGGTCTAAGCCACTTTTTGTAATTTGGATTGTTCTCCCACTCTTTTCTGTAATTTTGAACATAACTCACTTTTTTTCTTAAAGGAATATCCATTTTTGTAGGTTTTATATTTTACTAATAGCGATAATTGACAAATTCACAACTAAAAACATTCGCTTCGCATTACTCAGTTAACTGACTAAGACAAAGAAGAGATTATCATATTAGTAAGAGAGAGAGAGAGAGACACACATATCAGTACCTACAGAATTCTTTTCGGGGATTGCCGGGAATTCCCCTAACATAGATTAGATAGATATGGGCGCGTTCGTTCGATTTAAAAACTGTAGTAAGTAGCGCTTTGTTACTACTCCTTGCGTGGCTGCGTTTTGTTACGGCTACCAGAGAAAATCCGAATGATGTCTGTTTAGTGCTAAATTTAGTGCTAGGTGCTGAATGTTAAATGACAGTGCTAGAATTGCGTAAATAGTGCTAAATCTAGCACCGAAAGTGCTAAGTTGGCAACACTGCGCAAGTGGATGTGGTAATACCGCCTTTAGTTTATTTTGCTACCTTGTGGCCCTTGCCTGCCAAAAGCTTACCGACTTGCCGCTGACTTACATGATTAAAAATGTACCTACTTTTTTAATTGAATTATGCAAATTGTAAAATCTATACCTAATCATATTTGATGTTAAACTCTACACTTTTTGAGTGATTTGGATATAATTTGATTCCTATTTACCTTCCTGGTTACCACTGTTGTTGTTGATGTTTGTAACACATTTACAGCAAAACTTGATATCGGCGATTTCCACCGCTACCCCATGCGGTTGAAGGTGATCGAGGGACAATTCTTGGGTATGATGGACTGTCACGAGAAGTTTGTATTCATCCTCGGTAAGCAGCCTCCAGAGGGCAAGGAAATCGACGAACAATTGACGAAAATGATCGAGGTCTATTGGCCCGAAGAATAAAGGATCGTATTTAAAAGCAGCGTGCTTAAGGCGTAAATGACCTGATTTTGTTATTTAAAAAACGTGACCTTAATGATATAAAGAATTGAATAAGATACATTTAGATAAAAGTTACACTTTAGTAGACAGAGAAATGTCCGGTTATAATATTAAAGAAAATATTGACTGCTTGTAAAACCACTGCTTTTAAAAATAATCTACCGAATTTTTTATTGTTTTAAAATTGTCTTTTTTACATGCTAAGTTTTTATAGTTAGTCAATTCTTCAATTAATAGGAAGTTATAATACGTTTGTAAAATTTGGTATATCTTTAAATTAAAATAATTTATAAAATGTTGTTTAAATTATAACATTATCCCCCTAGTTTTTTATTTTTGCATTTATCAACTTAAAATTGCTCAAGCTACCTTGAGTTAGGTTAAGTTTTACTTTAGTTTTTAACCACTCTTATATCGATATATTAAAATTTATATACCTACTTAGTAGAGCTTTATTAACCGCAATGAATTTTGTAGAAATTTATTGCGTTTGTGCTCTATCATCACTTATGTATCCTTAGGTAGGTATACCCACTCTAATCTGTACTTACATTTGCCAACACGCTATACCTTGCGCAATACGCAAGCCGTACATTTATACAAACAGTAATAAGTATAATTGCTGTTCTATTTCCGGCAGGTTTACAAAATTCGTATCAAAATAATCACAAAATCAACGGAGCCATTATGGTCCCCCACAACGCAACCCCCGTACTAAAGCACCACTCAAATTAAGTGTGGCTCGATCAACAGTCATTTTCGGTTACAATTAACCACACATTTGAGTGAAAAGTCAACCACCCACTCCAATTGATTTATTGTGTCCTACAAGTTCCGCCATTTTGTGCTTTACGTGTATACTTATTTATAATTAACTGGATGTGTCAGTTATTAAGGGAAACAAGCAAAGGCTTCATATGTTACATTTAAAACTGAACGTTCATAACAAGAGCAAAACAATACAATGCTATTTTATATTGCAACGCATATTGCCTATTGGTAATTTAATTACTATCGAGTACCATAGTTGAAAGCAAAGGAGTAACGGGACGACAGGGTCCCGAAAAAATCGTAAAATGCTCTACCCGCGTGTTATTTAGCTTCGACTAGAGCATAAACTTACTTTACATACCTACTCCACCAGTACTCGAGATATATATAAATATCTAATCTTTTTAAAGGATCAGGTACATGTCAAACGCTCTATATTCTGACTACCCAACTACGCTCGAACAACAAAGACCCTTCTATTGTGGTACACTCGCCGTTTCCATAGTTTATGACGCGGCGTCGCATGTCGTGTGCCGTAGAGGGTGCAACGCTGTTCATTTGTCTAAACGCAGTAGCGTTTTGAAGGGCCCTCCGAGGGCTGGGAAAGTGTTGCACTTTAGAAAAAGTTAAATAGCTCCTAGAATACTCGAGCGATTCGTTAACTGTCGAACTTTTGTTTAATTTTGAGTGTTTGATTGCACTCAACTATTAAATGACCATATAAAAACTATATACGAGTATTTAGGTTGTTGGTAATTGGATTAAACTTTATGAGTCGATAGATATTTTATGTAATATTAGGTAGGATATGTCGAGCATAATATTTATAATTGAGCAACTCAAATGGCGAAGTTTCTAAATTATACAGATTACCGCAGCCAATAATTGAATAGCAGTACCTAATAGAACAGTAGATAGGTAGGTATAGATTTTTTAGTCCTGCTATTTTGCCAGATAGTTCTTCGATCTTAAAATCAGATTTAATACGTTTTGCAGTACTTTTTTCAATTTACTATGCTACTCAATTCTTATAAAACATGAACGTCTACTTTTAAAAATAATAATATACCTAAAGAAAATAGCGTGAAAATTTGGCTGAATTCATATGTAGCAAAACCATAAACTACATTGTAAGTTTTAAAATTACATTCTCGTTTCATTTGCTTGGAATCCAACGTGAAACTCTTGGTCAAGTCGTATTATTAAAAGTTCAAATAGTAATAACAGCTAAATAAACCCGATAACAATCTCAGGTGAAGAAATAATAAAAGGAAAATGTAATTTCGGGCAGTTCGACGCTGTATCGATGGCAAACTTTTTCAATTACAGTAGAGCCACATAATTATCGTAACAACAAAATAATAATTGTAATTACAAGTCAGAGTACTATTAGAGTTGGGTTACTTTGACCAAATGAGGAATTAATGTGGATTTTACCGAAAACAACTATCAATTTAATGCAATTTATATTGGTATAGTTTGTGTTGTGTTATTTAATCAGTTAATGATGTGAAAACGATCTTTGGTACTCCAAATGTTAGGTCTAAATTATCTTTATAGTAGTTTGTCACGTATATTATAAAACTTTAGGTGCTTTTTTGAGAATATTTCAGAGTAGAAATCGTTATTAGATATAATTTACTTGTTCGGGAAAGCAGTTGAATCAAGTAGGTTGTTGCAGATCTCCACTAGCTAAGATACACTTAATCTTTTGTTGTTTTGTTTTATGAAGTTTTTATAAGGATTTAAAATATTGTATGGAGAATAAGCGCAGTAAAAACTAAAATGTTTAAGTTGTCCCAATTAAGTTTCAACCATATACCTACCTCATATGTAACCCAATTTTCATCGACTAATTTACAAAATCACTAAGCAGATATGAGTGAAATATTGATGAGAAAATACTGAGAATTTTCAATATGTAAATTATTAGCAGTGGGCTTAAATAACTGTTGTCTCTCCCTATTCTTTTCCTGAAATCATCAATATCAATAAGTCATAGAGAAAACCAAAAATTTAAGGTTTAAGTTCAGCTCATCAATAGTTACATTATTATCAATAACCATTGATAGTAATGTAGGTTCATACCTAAATTAAGATTTGATGTGTAATTTTATTTGAATTAGCTCATGCTAATTCAAATAAAATTACACATCAAATCTTAATTTTGAGATGACAAAACACATGACGACTGACAATTGTTCTACCGAGTAATGGCGTGCTGCGCGGCGTCGCGTCGCGTCGTAGCGTGATTGAATTGCGTCGTTTACCGCGATATGCCACACCTGTAATTAGACTACACAACCTCACATGTTAATTGTTGGGAAAATTCGGAACGAGGTGTAATGAGCGAGGGTGACTTTCTGACTTGTGGGAACTCGCCTATTGCCAATTAAATTG
Source organism: Nycteola revayana (assembly GCA_947037095.2). Lineage (NCBI taxonomy): Eukaryota > Metazoa > Arthropoda > Insecta > Lepidoptera > Nolidae > Nycteola > Nycteola revayana. The sequence goes on along the minus strand of OX344845.2, from coordinate 7,834,439 downwards.
GACAACTGTTTAATTATATCTCTGAATTATATCAACTACCGATTCTTGGGGCTAATTTAAGACTAACTGTCACTTTACAAGTTTCTAATGAAGGATAGTTATCTACGAATTATGTTTTTTTTTAATTTTAGGGGAATGATTTAATAAGTTTAATTGTAACGAAATTAGCTGTCGTAATAGAGATTTTTGTTAGGTAGGTAGATAATTAAGTAGATAGGCAAGTTGTACAACTTGGTTTTTTTTTGTATTATATGGGTTTGCACTTGGACTTAATACCACATGATGGTAAGTGAAGAGGTCTAGAATCAAAGAATCTAGTTGTCACATGAAAAATAACAGAGTAAAAATTATTGGACTTTTGGGTTAGTCACTATCTGGACATACGAGACTGGACATGAGTGTGTCGAGTTGGTGAAACTCGGAATTAGGATCACTTATTATTTCGTCATCTGGACATGCCAATATTTATATGTATGTCCACTTAGTGAAACTTAAATTTAATCTTTTTATGTTTTCGTCAAGTGGACATACCTAGTTCTTTTGCGAAAAATAATTACAGTCGGGTAAATCTTTTTCGTTTTATGTAATTTTTTTTTTTATAAAACCAATGTGTAACTATCAAACATTTATATTACTTAGATGATTTATTAATATAAATACAAGCTCGCAATCATTTAAATTTATTAGAATCTCGTTATTTGTTGTATCACCCTCATGATTATGATCAGTTGTTTTTAATATAATGGTGTTAGTTAAATTTAATTTTATTACAGCTGCACAAGTTAACTTTTTCGAACAACGCGACATTGAAGATTTATCTTTATTTGTTAGGTGTATATATTTGTATCCATATTTTAATTAAACTAGACGATTTCTTTGTGAATTGATAAATGAAAATGTATTTATGTTAGCCATTGACGGGCCTGCGACTTTTTCTATAGACATATTTGTCTCTCTCTATATGAAAAAATTAATAACATTTTTTTATAAAAATTAAATAAAATAAAAAAGTGGCATTGATAAAAGAAAAAAAAACGGCACCTAATCTTAAATTGACTGAGTACTTATCTATATTAAAATCCACGTCACCTTTAAATGGCACAAATACTGCAATTAATGCACACACAAAATAAAGTAAACTGATAACAGCTAATATGACCAAAGGGTTCCCGGGTTGGGATTTATTACCTGTGTCAACCAATTAGAGCAGACTACGACATTTTTAGTCACCGGCCACCTCGGGAATACAAAAGAGTGTAATAGACAATAAACTAGTTATGTAATAAACTAGTTCCGCGATGACGATTATAGACAAGCATAGTGACATGGTGACTTTCGATCACTATCGGTGTCGCAATATCTTAGCAAATTCACAAATGGTGAATAATTTTACCATGAAATACAAAATGATCCGTGCCTAATAGAGCCCAAGGATGAATGTGTGTCCAGTTGACGAAAACATAAAAATATTAAATTTAAGTTTCACTAAGTGGACATACATATAAATATTGGCATGTCCAGATGACGAAATAATAAGTGATCCTTATTCCGAGTTTCACCAACTCGACACACTCATGTCCAGTCTCGTATGTGCAGATAGTGACTAACCCAAAAGTCCAATACCTGATCATTTTAATTTGACGATTGAAAAAGGGTAGATATATATATAACTTATAATGACATATAGTGTAATATTTTAATTCTGTCGTATTTGATGTCAAATATTTCTAGATAGCTTAAAAAATCTCTGCTCTCTGAACTTTCCGATGTTCTAGTACACCCGAAGTCCGAGTTGTCCGCGTGCGGTAAAGTAGAGCGATAGTTGTACTAAATTCCCGTAAAAATCTAAAGTCATAATTCCTTAATCCCCCGCCAGCGACCGCCTTGAGCCGAGGTCCAAGTCTCGGGGAGACGCCCTCTTGCACAGGTTGCTTAGTTGATAATTTTTAAAGGATTCATTACCTAAGTCAGAAGCTCTGCTCGCCTTAACGTCCGGTGAAGTAGGAAAAGCTTCCTGGCTAATATCCATCCGAAAAAAAAACTGCTTTCTGAAACTGAAAGATTGTGTTACTAAGCTACAATAAATATAGCCAATCATTATTACACATTCCTAGTTATGGTAACATTAGTACCTGTAACCTCGTTTAACGTGAGGAAATGCCTCGGATTAGCATTGCTAATCGCTTGTTTGGCTACCTGATAAGGGAAATATGTTGTTGAATGATTTACATACCTCACCCTGTGGGTAAGTATTAAGCACATTTATCAGAACTAAACGAGCCAATTTATAGTTTGTGTTATAATATTAATGTGAGTTAAACATGTTAACTTAAACCTTATAAGGTGTTACTCAACGTCGCACTGGCGCTGTGCACTTTTAGAACCTATAAAAAGTTTAAATTGGTTTACTTTGTATTTTGTTAGTTGCGTTTGCCACACTTTATAATAGAAAGAGGGAAGGGTCAATGAAATGTTTTAGCTTTATTTTCAATATAGTTTGGTCATAGTTCTTCTGGGTTAGGGGTAGTTTCTAAGGGCGCGCTGAGAGGGGGCAAGGGAGGGCAGCTACTCCCCCCTATAATTTACCAGATACTACATACTTAATCACAGTTCCAGACTTTCATCCATGAGATATTTGCATAGAACCTCGAGTGTGAAACTATGTTAATAATGTTGATTCCTGGACCAATACGGCCGTAGCCTAATGGCTAGGGCATCGGACTTGTGATCTTGAGGTCGCCGGTTCGAACCCCACCCATTGCACTACCGACGTGAACCCACTCGTAACACAAGCATTTTAGTTTAGCACGAGGGGTTAACAAAAATACTAGTAGACTGCAAAACTCTACTAGTAAACTTAATTAAAAAAAAAATACACGCCTTACACAGCTTCTCTTCATAATGTTTTTCAAACTTTGTTAACCTCCGTGGCGTAGCGGTATAAGTCTCGGAGGCCATGGGTTCGATCCCCACGCCGGACAAGATATCATTGTATAAAATCTAAAATTTATTTACGGGTCTGGTAGGTTGAGGAACTACCCTCCCAGTCTGAGAATATCAGCCGTTGGTCCCGATTGTTAGAACGTCATCTATAACAATCGTATATAACAGGGTACGGGCAGCAGTATTTCCCTGTGTGTAACAATGTAATCCTGCGGTCACCAATTCGCCTGCCAAGCGTGGTAAAATACGGCTGTGGGAAAACACTCCCTCGGGAGTTTTCATACAGTCGCATTCAGCAGTGGACATAATACGGGCCGATGATAATGATGATGAACCACTATAGAGTCATTTACAGCTAGGTACTTCTAACAATACAGTTCAACACCAAAAACTAAGGCTAAGTGGGAATCAAAGTAAAACACAGCAATATATATGTTATTATAAGCCTTTACAATAATAGTCACGGCAATCAACAACAAACGACTGCTGCCTACGACAATTTTCTCCATAATTTTCGTCAGTAATGCCATAGCATATGAATTACAATTCATCGGCTAACAAACCGAGACTAAGTATCTTAGTGTAACCGAAATATTTCCGTCCCGGGGCCATTATGAAGAGACGCCGATAGAATTACCGGCCACTGAATAATTTGATAGGGAAAATGATTGATACAACAATCACATGTAATCAGAATCGTGTGGGTACGATTAGGCCCCCGCAGGCCGCAAGGGCTCCGCCGCAACCCGACAATTGCTTACCGACGATTTAATCAAGTCCCCGTTCCTAATGGCTTTCTCTCTTCATTAAATTGTAATAATGGACACTGTTTTTGTCTTTGCGGTATATATTGGGCGGGGCGTACCCTAATGTACCTATCTAACGATCTCTACCTACAGCTCCAAATGAAACCTGCGCGCTCTTACTTATTTTGATGAATTTAATATCTAAAACGTTACGAAGCATTTCGTTGGCATTTACTTTTTTATTTTAACAGGACTATCTATGTAGTAAAAAATAAAAAGTTAACTATTGCAATGTCCGACTATTCTTCCTTATTCATATTTGTTAGTGAAATATGAATATACGCATTTTTTTCACAGTAAACTAAAAACTGCGGGCAGAGGATACTGCCGCTTTTTTCTCTTACTGAAGAAGTGAGAAAGTGAGACTTGTCTTAATTTCTTCTGCCAAAGCCATAACAATTACAAAGTAGATACATTAACTATTAGTAATTGTTATGGCTTACAGGTAGATGAGAAGAATTAAGATGAAGGTACACCTACATTTAGGGATGTGACATTCAATTAATCGATTGTTTTTTTAGGATGAAAAATCGATTAATAAATAATCGATTTTTCTTAAAAAAATAATCGATTATTTATGTTTATCGATTTTTTCCTAATTTTTTTAATCAATTCCAAAATAAACGCCATAAATATTTTATTTCTTATGGTTTTATTAGTTAAAAATAAACACCAAAAATAATAAACACAAATTAAAGTTTTAGAATAGCAATCTAATGTCACTAGAACCGTATTCAAAACTCGCTAGATTTCAGACATTTTGTATTTTAAAAAACCGCAAGAAATCTGACGCTGACGATTTTATCATATTTTAAAGTGGTTTTTGCCGTTTAGGCAGGCGATGAAATCAGTCGCCGCCGATCAAAAACCGCGATGACTCAAAATGTACAAGTCAGTTGATGGTGCCACCTATTTTGCACTAGAGCTGTAACTATTCATACAGCTCAAACAGTTTTGATTTGTAATATTAAATTATATTTGTTATACATATTAATTATTTAATACTAAGCCTATGTAAGGCTTAGTATTAAATAAGTAATATAATGGGAAGTTTTGTTGCGGTTCAGTTGTAAAATCCTCAATATATTTCGATATCGCAAATTATCACTAAAAGTCGCTAAAATAAGTTTTAGCGAGAAAAGATATTAGAAAATCGCTGTCCAGCTCGAAAAATCTCTACCTAGATCTAGAGACAAAATCGCTGAGGTGGTAGCACTGCAGATCAGCCGAATGTTGGTAAAATAAATAGTACAATTCGTTGCCTAACTCCATCTAGTGTTTGATTAGCTAAATTAATGAAGTAATCTGTTTCAAAAGCACAGGGCTGTCATCGTAGACGCACAGATGGCGTTAATGTAATATTATCTCCATGGAGAATGGAGATAGTATTCTTTATAGTTCGCGCTCCGAGTTATAAAAGACCAGACCTATATCGGGGGGTGGCAAATAAAAAATCGGCTATGATTGATTTTTTTTTTTATAAATAAAATCGATTATTAGTCTTTTATTAGGAATATTAAAATCGGGTATAAAATCGATTTTTACTTTAAAAAAAACGATTTTAATCGATTATTTCCATAATCGAATATTTTTTTCACATCCCTACCTACATTGGTATTATTCTAGATAGGTACCGTAAAATAAAATAAGACTTGACTTAAAGGTCCAAGTGACCAGGTCATTAAAATACAAAAAAAAAAAAAAACTAGCTACCGTAAACATCATTGAAGCCACAGGGACCAAAGACCTACCTACCTACTTGAAAGTCAGTTTTTTTCTGAATTGATAGAAGCTTAAAAAGCAATATCGCTTAAACTAAAAGACACTTCGTATGAACTCATATGTATTTATACCGACTCAAAGTCAAAGACTTAGTCCCTGTCCTACACCCATTCTCTCCGGTCATGACGGATTGCCATCCTATCGGATTAGAGAATAAAGCGTTACTTAGTGCGTACAAGGATATTATGTACTCACTACTAGAATAAGTTTCGTATTAATTAGGTATCTTCGCTATATTTTACGCTTAAAACGCTAAAGCTATCAATACCTAAAGGTAAACAAACCTATGTACGAAATATTGGGCAAAGCGAAAAAGCAAGGACTAAATAAGTAGGTATTATAAAAGTGGGATTTTTATAAGCACTAAATTATCATAACTTCTTTAGGTATGTGTTCTAACCTACATACAAAACTTTGATCAACTGTTTCATATATAAAAAACCATCCCTTGTGTTCGTTTTGGCACCTACAGTTTAAATGTTAAATGGAATGTTTTTACTACCAATTTAGAAAATAAAACTAACGAAATCATTTATTTTAAGAGGCGCTAAATTCTGTATCCTTATTGAAGTTGCCGTCAGAATCCCGATTAATTTCTGGGTCTGCAGTTTTAACGTAATAGCGTGAATTGCGGTTCTATAGGCAGCAGCGCAATCAGAGGGGAGCAAGCGCACCTGTCCGTAAAAATACAATACTAATTATGAAAAGATTCTTAAAGTTTACGTAATTAAAATTAAATTTTCAAGTATTTTTACTGCAGATAGTTGTAATGACCTCGAGGTAGGGTATTAGAGTTAGTGCTTTGTTTTCATTGAGATTATAGTAGGCAGTAGATACCTACTATATCTAGGAGTTAGATAGGTAGGTAACCCGCCTAACTCCCGTTACCGTAGGAGCTTTAAAATTAAATATAGCCTTACTAAAATATTTTTTCAAATCGGAGTCAATCTTGAGATTAGCGCAAACAAACTCTTCGGCTTTATATGTTAGTTTAGTATAGATATTATTCTGCTAATGTAGAAGGCAATAACGGTAGACCCGCAGTTGTCTTTTACATTTGCAGAAAAAATAATCTATTAATTTAATAGATAAGAAAAACTATTAAACGCATAAAGTGCGAACATTTCTCCTTAAACTAAATTTTGCCTAGGTACCTATATCCTGTTTACTAGCTTTTGTGTTTGTTCAATGTTCCCTACCCTGGGTACGATGAAATTTCGAGATTCCAAGATTTACATTAAACACTTCACAAAGTAGCACGTCGCGATATAGGTAGGCAGGTAGGTACCTAACTATGACTTCGATAAAAATGTCTTCATTGGTGTAGGCTTATTGTAACACATTCCCAATGTTATTGTTATTGTATTATTTAAGCTGCTTTAACTTAATAAATTTATATTATTCGGTTTATTTTTCCTGAATAGTACCTAAGTTCCGAGTGGCGAAGCAATTTTTATCAAAGTCATAGAAATTATGTGATTAGCCTCAAGGTTTACACATGTACTGGTTTTATAACGACAATAACAAAGTAGGTATTTCGATTGTCCCTTCTAAGTCGTTACAAACGTTTTTTACCCTATTTTATTCCAACTTACCTACCAACTTATTACGTGAAGCCCGTACCTAATAATTTTCTAAGCAACCTCAAAACCTAGTGAACTAAGTACAACGTGTATTGAAATAACAGCTTTGATGCCTATCTAAGTCACATTAGCACCTAAATCACAATTTTTATCAAAACTAACTTTATCAAGATACAAATTTTTGTGTAGACTTTAATCGACATGCGATTCAATAATTAGGTAGATACCTAAGGAATGCCAATCTTTTTATTTATTTAAGCTTCTTGCACAGTAATATCAAACTTATCCCGTACAACGTCCACTGCTGAACATGGGCTTCCTCCCGAGGGAGGGTATTTGCCATAGCCTCCACGCTTGGCAGGCGGGTTGGTAACTGCAGTATTATGTTGTACCATACAAGGAAACGCTACCTACTGCCCGTTCCTTGATATATTAGAGATTTATTATAGATGATGTTATATAACAATCAGGACCAACGGCTTAACATACTTTCCGAGGCATGGAGGGTAGTCCCTCAACCAACCAGACCCGGAATAAAATATAAGAAATGGCGGCGTGAAAATCGAACCCACGACCTCCGAGATTTTAAACGAGTTAAATACCGGCCGCTACGCTACGGAGGTAGTAATATGCAATGTTAGAAATTCGGATAAAACATTATCGGCTACTCTACTTCCAAGCAGAGCTCTAAAGATCTAGAAACTTCACACAAGATGATGGCATCTACAAGCAAATTTTAAATGCCATTTTTTATAATACACAAGGTATTAAAGGTTGATACATTAAAGTCTTTGTTAAGCCTTGTGGTATTTCGTAAATCGGCAGTGGCTCCGCGGTCCTGACGTCATTATGGCGGACCATTTAAAAATAAGATAAAGTAGAACTATACAAAGGTACTAATATTTTAAATAAAGGTACTAAAAGGTACTGGCATAGTATTAAACATGTACACTATCCAAAATGCAAAATTTTGACATGGCTCCGCGGTTCTTACACTCACCTTTTATTTATTTATATTTATTCAAATTTAAACTAAAATTAATTATCTACATTGGTAGATAATGAATTTTAGTTTAAATTTGAATGATTTTTTTTGGTCTATATCTTTAATCTCCGAAAGCGGAAACAACAATTTTGTGACGTCATATGGTATGGTATAAAAAAACTTCATTCGTTGTTTTCGGCTTTTAATCCCAATAGTTCCAATTAGTTTATCAGTGTTTTCTTGCATCCTCATAGCACGATAAATATTACTTTGATCATAGTATTTACATACCATAAATAGTGGTAATTCATGTATTCTTTGTTAAATTTAACAAATTTCATCGCCATAAGAACTCGTCTTTCGGTGTCTACCAACTACTATTTTCTATAGTCAGTATATCTACTGACTATAGAAAATAAAATATAACTAAATCTCAAAAGCATAAGGACGGATGTACGTACGTAATATTTCAGGAGCATTTAGTCGTAAACGTTCGTTGTATGTGCCTTTATCGTAAAAGGCACATAAAACGAATGTTTCTGACGTATAATGGCAGATCAGACCTTATGCTTCTGAGCTATAGATATAATCTATACTAATATTATAAAGAGGAAAGATTTGTACCTATTTTTGTATGTTTGTATGTTTGTAATGAATAGGCTCAAAAAGTACTGGGCCGATTTAAAAAATTCTTTCGCCTTTCGAAAGCTACATTATCCACGAGTAACATAGGCTAAATTTTATTTTGGAAAAAAATAGGGTTCCGTAAGATATTTGGGTTTTTCTGACACAAGGTGTAAAAAATCAACCAGAAAAGTTACTTATTTTGCGTACGCTGCCTAAACTATAAAAGATAGAACCATAAAATGTTCTAATTAATTATAGATCTTATAAATATCTACAAAAAAGTCCGCGACACACTATACCTATCTATGTCGAGTGAGGCACAACGACCATTTTTTTATTTAGAAATCTTGAATTTTTTTTGGACTACATTTAAACGCGTTTATTTTACTCATGCTATTAATCCTTATCAAAATAAATTATTTCATCACTAAGTACAGTTTATGTAGATAATATTTGGTCTTTGAATGATTAAAATTGGACGTTTGGTTTTGAAGTTATGGCGAAATTAAAATATTACGATTTCTGCTGCACGGCCCGTTGCGAAGTCTAATAATTTTCGTGCGATTTTTTTTAGATTTCGTTCTTAAAACTACACCTACGCAAAAGTTCTTCTCAGAGCTAATCAACAGTTCTTCTCAGAGCTAAACAACAGTTCTTTTCAGAGCTTTGAAAATGCCTAAAATGCCTAATCCCTAAAATGCCTATTAATTACATCATTAATTATATTTTCATCATTAACAACATCCACAGAAAGACAATCTGTGCAGCCTGCGGATAATGACTGCGTTGTCGATGTTTATGTCGGTGTCCGTGAATTGACCTGGGAATCATTTTGCTGACCGTGTCTTTCCTGGGTAGGCTTTTTGCAGCGGTAACCGACATCCGCACGGAGCCGCGGGCGACCGCTATCACTACATCACTACATATTATAAACAAAGTCCCCTGCCGCGTCTGTCTGTCTGTTCGCGATAAACTCAAAAACTACTACATTGATTTTCATGCGGATGTTACCAATCGATAGAACGATTCTTCCGGAAGGTTTACGTTTATGATTTGTTTAGTTTATGTGTACATTTGACTAATATATATTGATATTTGTCAGAGGTGTCGGAAAAAATTAAGTCATTTGGGAGCTTTCAACGAAAACGCTGCCTAAACCCTATGAGATATAACAAAACAATGTATGGTGGCAAATATTCTTCTCTTTTAGATCTACAAAAAAGTCTGCGATAGCATAATAATATGTCTATCTTTCAAGGTTAACTTGCTATATCCATTATATCTTAGAAAAATGATAATTTCTAATGCGGTAATTGTAAAGCTAATCAGACGGATTCAGTATTTATCCTTATCATTTTAAATGAGTTAATATTCTTAAGCATTTCATGCAGATTATTTTACCCCTACACTATATACTTTTAATGAATAACTTAGAAGTTATCGCAAAATAACAGCGCGTGTTTTAGGTAGGCCTAATGCGATTATGCGCGCTCGATCCTTAAGAATTATAGGGCAAATTTTTTGTTTTGTGTTCGTTGTAACTATGATGGATAGATACTTGAATACCTATTTATTTAGTGTTTGTTGTATTGTTAGTCCTGAAGAGTATAGGTATTCCATACGATAAAAGTATACCCACCTACTTATTTCACTGAGTTTTAGTAGGTCATCATCATCATCAGCACGTATATCGTCCACTGCTGAACATGGGCCTCCTCCCGAGGGAGGGTATTGCCATAGTCACCACGTTTGGCAGGCGGGTTGGTGACCGCAGAATTATGTTGTAACACACAAGGAAACGCTGCTGCCCCTTCCTTGATATACGATTATTATAGATGATGTTATAACAATCGGGACCAACGGCTTAACGTGCTTTCCGAGGCACGGAGGGTAGTCCCTCAACCAACCAGACCCGGAAAGAAATCTTAGAATTTACACAAAGATTTCATGTCCGGTGTGGGGATCAAACCCACGACCTCCGAGATTTAAAGCGAGCCAATTACCGCTACGCTACGGAGGTAGGCCGAATGCGATTATGCGCGCTCGATCCTTAAGAATTATAGGGCAAATTTTTTGTTTTGTGTTCGTTGTAACTATGATGGATAGATACTTGAATACCTATTTATTTAGTGTTTGTTGTATTGTTAGTCCTGAAGAGTATAGGTATTTCATACGATAAAAGTATACCCACCTACTTATTTCACTGAGTTTTAGTAGGTACCTATATTAATTTGTTTCTGTTTGTTTTGACCAAATTTCGCCCGTTTGTTAGAGGTTTAAAGACATTATGTAGTATAATTATCAGTATTGTACCCGTGCGAAGCCGGGGCGGGTCGCTAGTGTAGAATATATTAGCAAAAAGGTTACCTAAGTTTTTTTTCAGTAAAGCCGTTATTGCTCATTTATTGATTGACGAAAGAGTTGCTGACCTGCCCGGCTAGCATAGGCAGCGCGACTCGACGTTACAAAACTCGGGTAAAAAAATATCTAAGTATTATCTATTTATTCGACTCTTTAAAAAGAGTAAGTAATTTATTAGCCTACTCTACGGAGGCCGAGCAATCAAATTGCAGAAAAGCACTGTCACGTGACACACCTAAACTTGAGTCTACCGTCGCGATCATAGGGTTACATTTTGTCTCCGACAAAGAGTCCATGTAATTTAAAATGATATCAGCACAAAAGCTTAATACATTTAGATGAGTGTAGCTATTTATAATATTTTAGTCGTTTTAAAGTTTATATAAAAATATCGATGTTTATTTAAATAGCCTACATTACATAATCATCACACTTATCATGTAAATGGTAAAAGTAAAGGCATTTGTGTATCAAACGCCTTTGAAACCGTCTTCAATAGAACAAGGCTAACACGTAACGATATTACTATGACTTTGATAAAAATGTCTTTGCTACTCAGCATTTATGGATTACAAAAAAAAATTACATATATCAATTTATGGTATTAGCGTAGTTTAAATAATACAATGCCAATAAAATAGGACATGCGTTACAATAACTCTACAGTAATGAAAACATTTTAAGCCATAGTAATAATGTTTTGTGATTAGCGGTTAGCCTCCAGTTTTATTAGGTTAGTTAAAAGAAACAAAATTATATTTTTATTTACACATTTATTACAGTTGCATACAACAGTACACAAAATATAAACAGGTTTACTATAATATTTTACATCTATATACATGTACATAATATCCTGACGCGGAACCAAGAAGCTAAAGGAATGTACGAAAACTATTTGTAAAATATGTTTAATAAAATTTGGATCGTTTACATCACACATCAGAAACGTATGACTTAGAGTAAAGGGCGGTCACATGAAACGACTAGACTTGGCTTTTATCCTAGGTCACAAAACCAGAACTCCTAGTAATTTTGAAAACTGCTTACATAGGTATGTATAAGGGATCCCAAAATTGGTATAGTATCTAAACGAGACTTCAGATGATCTTCTTTTTTATAGCAATCACTTGGTCGAAAGGTTTAAAGTTATATACATCGAAGCCGTGGGATCATATTAATTTATAAATCATACCTTTATCCTGACTACTCTAGGCTCGTACAGACACATCAGGGAATAACACATTTTTGGTTAGAATATTCAAATAATTACATCTTCTGTGCCAACTTTTATAAATAACGCCTCATCGGTCCGCTTTTCAGGGTATAATAATACTAAATGCCACAATAACATGATTAATATGAACAGTAAATCTCTAGTGAAGGCGCTCCAGTAGCCTCTTCTATCACAAAATACCAATACATATCCTATTATAATATCAGTCCAAAGTTCCGACAGCTACAGATATCCATGTAATTACTTATAGAAAACCACGAACAACCAACCAATCGTTTTTATACAACTAACCCACACTGACATTGATCCTTATTACTTCAAAAATAGTACTCAATTCATAACTTGTTGGTGGAATACTAGTACACAGAAGTGGGTATTTTGTTGCCGATTGCAAAAAATACTGTGTGGGTCGTTCAAAACGCGTGATTGTGGCAGTTAACAAGATAGCTACAAATAAACATTTTTAATACATTATTATTTAAATATTGTCACTAACGAGGATTACAAGAGTATCATATTTCTAGTATGTAAGTCTAAACGATAGCGTGCTGCTTTGTGCTTCAAATTAATTCAACGTTCTCGCGTAAATACTCAAGCTTTGCTTTTATTATCTTGACTTTTCGTTCAAGACCTATAAAAGGCACTCCGTCACCTAAAACGCGAATTATTATGTATTAATATTGCTGTATTAACATTTAAAATAATTCATGAAAAATTCTATCGTCGGATCAATATTAATTAACTGTCCTTATTGTGTTTTAGTCGATTTAAATTAAACTAATTTAAGCATCGTTTCGAATTACATTGACTCATAGTCATTAGTCAATGCTAAGCATTAAATAATTGAATTATTTTATAGGTACATTGTAGGAAAATATTTACACAGAAGCTTAGTATCACAAGATGGCGACGACGAAGGCGCGTTCAAAATGGCCGTCCATTCTGCGGTCTCTCTGGCAGCTTTGGTGGCATATTCGGCACGGGGCGGCTAACAACATAAAAACATTTATTATAAAACTTGTTATATTAATAAAACATTGCTATATGCACCGTGACATCTAAATACGTAAATGGTGGTAATGCCAAAAAAATAAATGAAGGTCGCATTTATATTACATAAAGCGAAATAAAGTACCCTCAACCATAACAATCTTATTATTTCATGCTTCTATGTATTATTATAGTTATTAGCTAAATCCCATATACGCGTCAATCTATGATTTCACATGATCGCCTCGTCAACATGCTTATTCTAAAACGAGCAAAAACTCAGGTCGAAAAACTTTCAAACATATTTACAATATGATGTATATGAATTTTAAGGCATGCACCTAACCTACATCTAATTCCAAGCAGAGCTTACTTCGCACCTAATTTTACTATTTAAATATGTTTCAATATTTCAATAAGAGGATACATTATGATTATAAGGTAATATTGATTCAGACAACAGCTCCTAATCGAATCACTATCGATACAATCGTAACTATTTATTACACCACATATAATAATATATGTTTTGCCATAAGGCCACATTTACACTTTATTTAGTATACTTTACTTTGAATATAACACATCCTTATTGAAATATTTCTAACAATACACGAACTCAGCTTACCTAATAATACACCTGTAGGTTATTATATCCAAAACTGTTAGTAACATCATGAAGCCAATCGATATTACGTTTGTCAAAACTACTGGAATAAATCAAACTTCTTTAGTACACATATAGCATTTAATTACTCTATTTATACAGCATAAGATTAACAATATTCATAAACTATATCAAATCCAACAATCACTGCCTATACCTTTTTTCGATGGTACTAACGCTATTAACAAGATAGAGAGAGCAAAACGTTAAATGATCGATTACTTTGTATACTAGAGCGATGATTACAGCTATAGGTAGCGTCAAACACTTGTTTACGTGTAGGAACTCGGATAGCTGACGAGCCGAGTCACGCCGTCCTCTTCTTCGACACCGGCTCTCGTACAATGTATATAGAAATCCTTCGTTACAAACTGGCACCCTTCACCTTCCCATCCATCGACCTTTTTCTCCTTAGTATTGCAATTTACATACGACAATCGAATAATAAATACGATTATAAATCGGTAGTCGTACCAGTTTATAGCGGAATATATGTAACCTACCATACCTCTGCTATAAAACCTATCATTATATGCCTAATTGCATCAATACAATATTTTATTCGCCGCATCTGCAAACTGGTGTTAATGGTCTTAATCCGTAAACGATGAAAATGGATGTATGTGATACCAAGATTAAAATATCGACAAGCTTTTATATAATATTTTAATAACGAATCCATATTATATCACCATCAATAAAATGTTCTAATAATTGACCAAAGATATTGCTAACCGCAACAATATATGAGACAATTGCTTTGGTCTTATCCGTTATAAGTACAATTAATTTACATACAATTACAAACTGTTATGTCTCGTTATGAGTTCATAAGTTACTTGTTACCAGTGTCCGCTAATGCCAGCTAATACCGATACGGTAGTAAATATACAACAATAAACAAGCTGGGTATAATTTAGAGTAAATGCATAAACGTTAAATTCTCGTCGTCGCTACTGAAGTCGGAAGGAGACATTAGACGAGCGTGTCAAAAGTTCTAAGCTACGTAACACCTAGACACAGACGTGAGTACATGTCGCAACGACTCACTACTGCTAGTTCTACGCGACAATATGTGCGGCAACATCGACAAACCAATCTTGTCTTACATAGTGTACAAACAACTCTAGCACGTCATTACAAAACAATGTGATATGCACGCGGGCTCGTGGCCCTTAATGCCCTCCGCAAAACAACTCCTCTATACGTAATTCCAATATACACCTATATTAAGCCACTGAATGTAACATTTACAATTAATCATAACATAAATTTAATTACATCGTAATTATAATTATTAGGAGTAATACGTAATCGGCGCGGCACAATTTGCACTGCACTTTATTATTTCGTTACACAACGAAGCGACACGAACAATATTTTGTCCACAGTTAATACTGAATATTTTAGTATTTTATATATTTGATGCACATACACAATTTTGCTGGTTCGTTTTAAGTTTGAAACTGCCTCTCTATGATATTTTATTAACTAAATTCTAAAGCCATTATACAATGCAACATTTACGTAAGATTACAAAGATTCAATGCCATCATTGACGATCTTGAGCGATGTAGAATGTACGTATATAATATGTTGTAGTTCGTATAGACATAGTTAGCATTGAACACCACAGGCCCACCTCGGCAATATCATAATAACATTATTGGAATGTACACAGATAATCTATACCACATGTTGGTAACATCTATATTATGTTTTCGTAAATACACTAATATTTGTGGGTGTGTGATCTTCTTGTGATGGTTGAGCATTTTAAAATATCTCACCTCGGTCAGATTTGAGCAAACTATAGCTAGGTTCCAACAAGTTGCCAACGACATAAATAATACATTAAAAATTGTATAACCCTACGGTAACGTTGGTTATGTATCACAAGCTGAGTTATTAGTAGTGATCGGATATTCTTCGTCGATTTTTTTTTTAAGTTAAATAAAAATTAAACCATTCTAGAGTCCTTATACGAAATACACAAATTATTATAATTATAATACTACCACTACAAATCAATATTAAATTATAAAAATAAAAATACTTCCATAAATTTCATTTTTTGGTACCCACGACCTTTTTATCAAAAGGTATTCTAGCATTATGTAAATAGATTGAAGATGATTATCCGATCACTTGGTTATTAAGTAAGTGTGCACGGTACAATATCGCACAGGCACATTGGATTACTTTAAACAGTAACACTGGGGCAACAGAACGCAATGTAAAAACACATAGCGCGCTGCGTTCAATAGTTTAATACACACATAACATTCAAGCAGTTAAACAATGTGCTTCAAAACGTTGGGCAATGTAAAAACAAAAATAAGCAACGTACAACAGTTTAAAACATCGCTCATTTTTTTCTTTACAGTAATTTAAAGTGTATCTGATTAATATATCAGTGTGTTATAAGCGATGTTCACATATTAACAGATAACATTATACTCAAGTTACTTTTCAAGGAAATAGTTGGTTATTCGAAAAAAAAATTGTAACAAACGTTGTCATTTCAAATTTAGAAGTGTGTTTGTTTTTTCTTGTTCCGTGTATTTTCGCCTTACGTCTGATAAATTAAAAAACAAAATGACCGAACAGCGACTAAAATTACATTACATGGATGGATCTGATATGTCTTAGTTTATAATAGGTGTTTACATTGATATGTCTGTCAGACAGTGTATCGTAATTACGCCAAACTAGATGACAAAGATATTGTGAGATGTTGAAATATTTCAATCTAATCATAAAATCTAATGTATTTTAGACTATCAGGAGTAATCTGAGGCTGATGTTTACAAGTTACTCAGGAACAACATTAAAATAAATTCTACTTAAGAAAGGTTTATATTTATTTTGTTCTACATTTTGCTAATATATTACCAATAGACAGTTCAATACACGGACGGTTTTCAATCCACAACGAGCCACATTCATTTTTTACTTATTTCTTCCCCAAAAATAACGGAACTCAATAGCTCATAACGTGTGTGGCAACAGTACAGTTACTTTCAAAATGGCTACGTTTGCTACAAACTGCGTTATGCGTACATACAGTTGTCACATACAAGTGTAGTGCATATGTTTACTTGAATCGTGCGAACGCTGAGCTGAGCTCGTTGATGGCCGCGTTGGTGACCGCCTGCCCCACGGCTTGATTCACTTGAGCCCGCATGTGAGGCGGCATCTGGTTCATGGCGCCCATCACTGCGCCAGCACCGCTTCCCGGTCTCCTATTTGTTTATTACTCTTACATAATATTTTGACAAACCATGACAACATTAACACTAAGACAACACTATTAAGAAACTTAGTTCAACTGCCAATTCATAAATACAACCACGACGGTTGAGTTTCTTTTTCTAAGTATTTAATAGATTTGGGATTCGTACATTTATTTAAAACATACATTAATTAAGACTCCGTTTCCATTCGCAATATCATATCAAACAAAATATCCAATTTGTTAGAAATTTCGTTAATACCGATAATTACAAGTATCTTCATAATTTTACATTTTTTTTTTGTTCGTCTTTTAAATTAGATTCTCACTAAGCAATGAAACATTTCTCTGTAGGCGTTAATATTTCTAAATAAAATATGCACTCCACGCAAACCAGAGACACGCTACACTTATAGGCGTGCTGTTTAATAAGCGTAAAAACAACGGTAAATCATTCAATCACACTAACCCACTTCTAAATTGCCTATTGACTAACGCAAATAACAGCTTGCGTGATAATTAAAATGTCAATAATGTCTTACACACGATTCCCATTCTAAACTTTTTTTACTCACAGACTAATTAGATACTTACACAATCTTTATGATTTTCTTATTACCTACCGATTATCATATTATGTGATTTTAAAAATCGATATATGTAGTAGATTTCACGCAATAATACTGCAGCTTAATTCATTAAGTAAGTATTGATATTGTCAATAATTCTGAACAATCATTTATTGCGAGAAATGAAATAATTGCCTAGCTAAACGTATACAACTATAAACTTATTGCGATTGATTATTGCGCCTGGCATGTATATGATGAAAACTGCTTGCGCAAAATGTGCTCTCACGACTTGTACACTTATATATAGTCTTAGGTTCAATTAGAGCTTAACGCCAGTGTCCACGGAATCCTAAAAACGTATTTATCAAAGCAAACAGACATACTTATTACAAAGAGCAAATTGGTTAATACATTTAAACGAAAAGCCACAGCTCACAGCTTCTCTGTAAGGCATTTTGGAGTAACGTAACCGCCATAATCATGCATTTACTGACTAATCTCAATTTAAAATTATTTACACCACTCTTACAGGGCAACTGTGAATGTATTAACAAAATTCACTAAATGATTGCTAAAATTCTAACATTTGTCTAAGACATTGCTAGATCATAAGATTAGGTTAACAAGTAGGCATAACAAATGTTATTTATAATCACAAACAGTGCAATTGTACTTCATTTTAAATACATTAATATTAAGATGAAGGAACTGACATTTGACCTAAGTAAGATTCTTCTAAAACATAACTGTTTTAACCTGAAGATCACACACAAGATTATAATATCAAGTATAACTATGCATGCAGTGCTCTCATTAAAATTTGCTAACATGATGTATTAGGTAAATTGATAATAAATGTTACTTATAATATTTTGTTAATTACACCCACAAAGTTACCAGTGTTAAAACCAATCAAAGCCACCTATTGTTAATATATTATTAAGGTGCATCTCTACCAAAGGCCCACCATGTTGACTTTGAGACCTTGAGACTTTTTTCAAAAACAATTTTAACAATTCTTAATGATTGTACATTTTGATAGTTTATGAAAGTTATATAATCATTGTCACTTACATTGTGCAATATTTACTCCACAAAATAGGTATTTAGTAATGATGCACTTATAGATCCTTATCGTTTGACACAAAGACATGTATAAAGGTAACTAATCCTGCATATATGTCTAGTATTATATTAAAATTACATTGATTTATTATATGAAAGTTTTTGTAATCAGTATCGATAGGGGAAGGAGTGATGTTTTTTCAAATTACCGATTTCAAATTAATTTGTATATATTTCGATAAAAATTCATACCCCATCTCTGTAATAATGAGATGACTTGTAATATGTAATATAATGCATCAATGTATAATTCGTATTGGTAATGAGAGTTATGAATCGCTTTGCAGGCAGCCGCAGTATTCGATGAATACACAACCAGTTACATCAAAAATATAACTTTCAGAAATTCTATAAATATTTCGAGGTATAGATTTAAGATATCTAAATAAATCGTTTAACGTATATAAAATAGCTTTCGTTTAACAAAAGGCTGCCTCCAGAGGATACATAATAAGATAATAATATGTATTATGTTTAATTTGTATTCTACTAAAAGGTAATAATAAATTCCACTATGACTTTATTTTTTTATATTTTATGGAAGCAACATTTTTTTCAGACATATCATAAGTATTGATCATTTACATGACTAATAATATTGTATATAACATATGTATAATTTATTTATAATTTTTTCGATATTTGTTAACTTACTACAATCCTCCTCAGATGGATAGATCTTAGAGGTCGAACAAAATCGAGTGAAATATCACTCTGAAAAATTGATGATAACAACAAATGAATTTAAAAAAAAATACATATGAGTAACGCGCGTCGGGATAGTGGTGTGTGTAATAAGTTAACAAGTTCGTACAGTTAGTGCCTTACGTTAAGACGTAACTTAGTTAGTTAGACATTAGTGTGCACGCCCTGGCCGCTTAGCGCCGTCTGCGAACACAACCACACACTCAACTGACGCACGCCTCGTATATTAATATGTAAAATATGACTAATTAAATAAATATATTAACCTTTCATTAAATTTCATTACAGTTGCAAATTACCAAGACCGTTAATTTAGTATGCGACAATATCAAAAACTGTTAATTTATGCACACTCATACTATTATTAATATTATTTAAGAAGCATATTATAGTAATGTTTGCAATTATGGCTGTTACATCACCCACACAAATGCTTGTACGTAAGCGAAGCTCACACACCTACTGCTGGGAGCAAAGCAAATATTCAAACTCGTCACAATTTTGAATAAGGGCTCGAAAACTGTTGTCATCAACGATTACTTGTTAAAAATCACACGTTAGATGCAACCCCGATTCCCTAGTTAAAATTATTAGGCTCTTTATAAACTGTGCCGGCTTGAGTTATATAAAATCAAAATATTTTTTTAACGAAGAGTACAATTATATAGATATAAGTAATACGAAAGCGTTTAAAAAAATTTAGTTAACAAATATTACATTTTAACATAGATTAGCACTATACTATGTTAAAATGTAATATTTGTTAACTAAAATGTTAGTTAACAAATATATATTTTAAACATAGAATAGCTCTCTAGTCACTCCAAGCTAAAATAGGTAAGTGACATATTATACTTTTTAATAAAAAAAATATTTTGTTCACACTACCTGAGTAATGACTATTACCATTAGTAAAATCGAGTAATTTTTTAAATTATCTTGTATCTTAAAGTTCTATAAAAATGATTGGTGGTAACTTAATATTCTGAGGTTATTTACTCAAGCAGACACTGTCTTATATGAATTAAAATAGCGGTTGTATAACTCACGTGGGTATGAGTGGAGCGGGCAGGCCGGGTTGCGGGGCGGGGCGGCCGGAGGGGGGCGGGGGCGCGGCGCCGCCGGGTCGTGACGGGAGCGGGGGGGCGGGGCGGCCCGCGCCGCCACCAGGGGGAGGGGGGGCTCCTCGCCCACCCATCGAGCCTGGAATAATATACGTAAGTTAGCAGTTTTCAGAATATAAAGAGCAATACAGTACATTAAAACGATACTATAATCGTATATCTAATAAAGCTATAAGAACAAAGAAGTACCTACGTAAGTTATAGATCTCTTTTCGAGTCTCGTTAGTTGATGACAGTAGTTGATACACTCCATGCTTCATAAAACACGTTAAGACCATGATCCCGATTAACATATAAGTACCCCTTAAACGATTATAAATTTTTAAGTCATTGCTAATAATTGGCAGAACGATTTGGCAACAATATTGCTATATAAACGTAAAATATTTTTTTTTACATAGAATACATGTTAAAATGAGCTCTAATGCCTTTTCGAGGTCATTTTAATCTGTAATTTTTATAGTTATTGAAAAGGTACTGTACATCAAGACATGACCCGCAGATTTTTTTCTGTATGTCAGCCAACTAACCATTGAATATATCAAGATAAGTTATTGGTAAAATCGGTGTCCTAATATTCTTATGTTATTTTAGGTAGTATTGTTTATAAACAATTGACATACCCTGTGTTTGTGGCGTGGCGCGGCGTGGTCCTCCAGGCGAGGGCGGGCTAAGTCTCGGGTTGGAGTCCAGTCGACTCTCCAACCAGTCGTTCTTGACCGGCGGTGGTACGGGCGTAGTGACGGTTGCCATGGAAACGTCGCCGATAATGTGCAGTGCCTCTTTGCACGCATGGTACATGCGCAGCATCTCCTCGCGTTTGACAGCCTCTTCAGGGGATTCTTCCATCATTTGAGACTGGAAATGAAAAATTATTTGTTTGTAATCGACGTGGAAATATTTATAATATGGCAAAATTTTAAAAAGGAAATGTGTAATGATAATTTTATTTGTGATGGTCTGGATCTGCGTCGACACGAATCAAATCAAATGCAACTAAGACTCAATGATTTTCCTAGTGCCCATTAAAAAGTTCAAAGTTTTACCTCCCACCTCCATCTACATCTATATATATAAAAGAAAGTCGTGTTTGTTACAACACTTATAACTCGAGAACGGCTGGCCCGATTGCCATGGTTTTTGATTTGTTGGATTTGTTTCCGTCCCGAATAGCAGAATACATTTTTAAAACAAAAGAAAGTCGTGTTAGTTACACTATTTATAACTCGAGAACGGCTGAACCGATTTGGCTGAAAATTGGTAGGGAGGTAGCTAAGAACTGGGAGAAGGACATAGGATATGGTAGGTAGGGTAGGGTAGGGTAGGGTAGGGTAGGGTAGGGTAGGGTAGGGTAGGGTAGGGTAGGGTAGGGTAGGGTAGGGTAGGGGTAGGGTAGGGTAGGGTTAGGGTAGGGGTAGGGTAGGGTAGGGGTAGGGTAGGGGTATGGTAGGGGTAGGGGTAGGGTAGGGGTAGGGTAGGGGTAGGGTAGGGGTAGGGTAGGGGTAGGGTAGGGGTAGGGTAGGGGTAGGGTAGGGGTAGGGTAGGGGTAGGGTAGGGGTAGGGTAGGGGTAGGGTAGGGGTAGGGTAGGGGTAGGGTAGGGGTAGGGTAGGGGTAGGATAGGGTAGGATAGGGTAGGGGTAGGGGTAGGGTAGGGGTAGGGTAGGGGTAGGGTAGGAGTAGGGTAGGGGTAGGGTAGGGCAGGGGTAGGGTATAAAAGTCCACCCGTGCGAAGCCGGGGCGGGCCGCTAGTTAATATAATATATATTCCAACATAACGTTGACCGCCATACCCCAGACCCCTGCCCTATCGAGGAACGGGCACTTCTAAACTGAGGCGCAAAATTATGAAAAAAGCGCCTTTAAAGAAAAAGGTGAATCCGACTCAAAAAACCAAGTTTTTTTTAAACTTGTCACACAAAATAATCTTAACTTGACTACTACACCTGTATTATTATAATCTAATTACCTGATCACCAGACGCATACAGATGGGCAAGCAGTTCCCCGTTGATAAAATCTTTGGCATTATTGATGATAATCATCATGATGGTCTTGGGTACTAAGTCTCTCGTGGTCTTTGTCACGATGCGCATGTACGAATCCACGAGGTTCCTGATAGTTTCCACCTGACGCTCTAGTTGGGGGTCCATGCTACTACTCGTGCCTGAGCTATCCGAGTTCTGGAAAAAGCGTTACAAAACAATATTAGATAGTACAAAGTTGTTACATCTTCATCGATCAAAATGTGAGCATTTAAGATTACTACTGCAAAGTGAACCCGTAATGTCTTCTGCTCACCAGAAGGAAATTTTTATATTGATAATTATTGAAGTTATTTTTAAGCTCAATTATATTGTTTACGCTTTGCGTGGTAATCCCTACTACACTTTAGCTTACTGTAAATAAATAGACATCTAAAATTTAAGTTTGCTTTAAATTGTATAAAGTTTTAAGCTGGTAAAATTGTTTTGTGCAATGCGAACATAACTTTATGACAAGTAGCATATAAGAAATACACTTTAAAATAGGGCTGCCATATGTCTAGGAGTCCCCGGATCATCATCCTGCGGTAAAATTTAATTAGTATTCCGGATTTAACTTTCATATCACCGCTTAACATATTCGTTGCGTACATTTTTTTTGTACGAAGTCAGTTGAAATATCGTAAAGCTCTAAATTCATGATGTTTTTTATCCCGTTTATCAGAATTTAGAGATGGCAACCCTAGTATTAAATAAACTTTGCGAAATCATTTAGTCTTGAACTATCAATTCCAATTAACTAAACTACTCAGAAACTCATGCATATTAATGAGATCAGATAAAATAGTTATTTTTAAAACAAAAGACGTGTTAGTAAAATTTCTGGCAAGTCAACAATAATAATTGCTGGCAAACATTACTCTAACAAAAAACTGTTTTAAAATGTTATGTTAGAAGCAAATTCAACAGGCTGATAAATCTCAGCTAACTAACAAAAAATTTAAACATTTGTAAAGAAAATTTAAATTTAGAAAAATATTACGTTTGAAGTTCCATCGATATAATCAAATAAGCATTTTTGGATGATAAAAGCTTTATCTGTTATAGCATGCTTGTACCTACGTCTATCTACCGTTATAAATAAATAATTAGTGAAAAGTTAGAACTTAGGGAGCCAAGACTGTCCACGTCAACATTCCAAAAGGTAAATGACTTGAGCTTGTGTTTTATGTTCGTCTACTATACTTACCCACATTAACCAACACGCTTACTTACAAAACATTCTAAATTGATTAAGTTAGTAAATTATATTTAATTCATTGACTGTCATTTTTGACGGTAATGATAAAAGATACTCTCATCAAGCAATTTAAAAACATTTCATAAGTAAGGTAATTCTGACCGTGCTGAACGATTCGACACGAAACCAAAACCATGTTACTTTTTATAACGCACCCATAATAATATTAACCAGGACTGATGAAGTACACATGCTTGTTTATATTACAGATGACCTCTATCGACTAAGAATATCGCACATCACCTTTGTAAATGACAATAAAAAACCTCGGCAAAACAAGCTTGAAAATACGAGTCACTTACTCTCTCTTTATTTCCACCCAACCCCAGGGAAGGCAGAAATAACTAAAAATAAAAAAAACATAAACATGCTAAAACAAAACTGAATTACTTTCACAATAATTTGAAATCGAACAAAAAATGTTCTATATCTCATAAAATATGAATGAAAACAAATGAAGCACGACATTCAGATATACCTACAGCGGTAAATTTTTTATTTGTTAATCATCACACATTACTTGTATAAGATAATACACACACTGTTATTTATATGATGTGAAGTGCATATGAAACTAACATTAACATAACGAAACAGCACTCTAAGTCTCATGCTACATAGATGGGATCGTGTGTGGGGAGAGAGAGATATCTTCTGTATTGTTAGCCAAATTGTTAGTTACAAATACATTGTTATTGCCCTTTCGGAAACAAACGGACATGTTAATGTGCGATCACAGTGTTTATGTGATCATGTGGTGTCAGTAAATGTTCGTAAAACCTGTGTAAACAAACCTCGTTTCCTTCACTCTGTTTAGCATGACAGAACAACATACCATACAATATAAACTTATTGAATAATAAAATATATTAATACATATCGGGGAATGGAAAACAATATTATTGGTATAATTACATAGCAATATAGTAAATAAGCAGAAAAATAAAGGTAATAGAATAATAGTGTGAGAAGAGAATAAAGGAAAGATTGTAAATGACAGTCCAGGCATTCAATAATATTAGGTGTTATTTCTAATATCTTTACCTCGTCTCCATTGGCTGCTTCGGAGGTCTTCTCTGGGTAGACACCAGCGCGTAGGAAAGACGCCTTCCATGAGTCGACATCGTCTTGGTTCTCACATGACAGCTCAAGTTGCTTGTAGTCCTATGCAAAAGAAATTTGATATTAATTTAACATTTGTCTTGTAAGGTCATTTTTTCAAGGTTAATAGAATAAAAAAACTAAAAAGCCGTATTTTAAAGACCATATAAAGGATTATATGGTATTTAAAACACGGCTTTTTAGTTTGAATTGTTATGTCTAGTAAGACATAATAATAATTCTAAGTAAGAGTAATGATAAATTCACATGTAAGGTCATCACTCAGTTTAGTTTAAAAATAAAAGCGTACCTACAATAAAATAGCTGCTCTTCTAAGTATGTTTATTCACTACCGTCACCTCACCTTGTACACATTCCGGCCCTCTGGATTAAAGAGGGCGAACATGTGTCTCCGCGACATGAAGCCCTGCTCGAGATCCCGCAGCTTGAGTCCGTCCAACGGCAGCATGTATTTCTTCTCCCGTTCTTCCTCGTCTTTAAACCAGGAGATGCTTTCGGAGGTGAGCACGAACCAGTAGTCTCGTGAGCCACCTGTGAATATAGAAGTAGCGTAATAAAATATAGAAAAAATATACAATATATATACAATAAACCGAGGAGAGTGGTGATTGTGGCAGAATTCCCGACTTTAGGGAGGTGTGTGTAAAACAATAGGGTGTTTTATTGATTAAAAAAATACACATTAAGATGGTAAATGATCAGTGAGCGCAACAGGGAAACCTATTCAGGAGGTTTCCCTGTGTGGTGGAAGCCACAATATAAAACCAATGTGATAGAATATCGAATCAAATCATAGTAAAGACCACGATAAAAAAATAATAGTGTTATTTATATTTATTTTCGACGTACCTTTCATAATTCCCAAGTTGTGTATGCACATGTAACCTTTCCTAATGACTTGATTTCCTAGAGCGCGATGTCCTGATTTATTTGAACTTTCAGATTGGTTCTGAGCGCTGCAAAAATAAATAAAATCAACTACCTAGTTGTTTTTTTCGGACGGACATATGTAGTTAGCCACGAGGCTAATTCCTCGGGCGTAATGGTGAGCAGAGCTCTAGTCCAAGTAAATCGTTTAAAAACTACAAACTAAGCAACCTGCGCAAGAGGGCGCCCCCTGTGGGACTTGGACCTCGGCTCATGGCGGTCACTGGCGGGAGCATTAAGGAATGATGATTTTAGATTTTAGGGGAATTTTGTGCAATTGTCGCTCAATTTACAATCAAAAGCTGATGCAATAAAATATTATAGACTTATTCTCATTGCTAATTGTTAAAACAGGGCCTGTGATTCATAAAACTGTATATAATAAATAATTTCAGCTTTATTAGGGTTTTACATATTAGGTTGGGGAAAAAAAGTCTTTTCGCATTATAGTATGTATGAACTTGTAATAAAATCTCTTTGGCTATACTATTTGTATCTGGCTGGTTTTAGTATCATTGAAATTTTAAAGAACATAATTCCAAATCCAAATTAGGAAAATGTGTAATTTTCATTTGTTTTCCGTACTGTCAAGATGAGTGAATCTAATGAAGAAATTCGATACATTTTAAAATTTTACTACAAAAAAGGTGAAAATGCAACGCAAGCCGCGAAAAAAATTTGCGATGTTTATGGACCTAGTGTCTGTGAGAGTAGCACAAATTTGGTTTAAGCGTTTTCAATCCGGAAATTTTGATGTCTAAGATGCACGTCGCTCTGGTCGCCCAATTACAGATAAAATGGATGCCATTTAAAAAAAAGTGGAGCAAGAGTTTCGACGTAGGTGAAGAACTGGGAATTGACCACAAAACAGTTTAAGCGCATTTGAAAAAAACTGGGTACACAAAAAAGCTCGATATTTGGGTACCTCACGAGCTCACTGAAAGAAACCTAATGAACCGTGTACTCATTTGTGATTCTTTATTACGACGTTATGAAACCGAACTATTTTTGAAGAAGCTGATAACTGGTGATGAAAAGTGGATCACGTACAACAAGAACGTGCGAAAAAGGTCGTGGTCAAAGGCCGGTCAGGCTTCACAGACTGTGGCGAAGCACGGGTTAACTCGGAACAAGGTGATGCTGTGCGTATGGTGGGATTGGAAGGGCATTATTCATTATAAGCTGTTACCACCAGGCAGGATCATCAATTCTGAACTCTACTGCGAACAACTGATGAGATTAAAGCAAGTTGAGCGAGAGGCCGGAATTAATCAACAGCCTTCTGTTGATTAATTCCGGTGTGGTTTTTCATCATGATAACGCTAGACCACACACACCTTTAGCCACTCAGCAAAAATTAAGAGAGTTTGGCTGGGAGGTGTTAATGCATCCGCCGTATAGTCCTGACCTTGCACCTTCAGATTTCCACCTGTTTCGGTCTCTTCAGAATTCTTTTAGGCAGTGTCAGATGCGTATAGGCAGTGTCAGGTTAACATCACGAGAGGACTGCCAAAACCACTTGTCGCGGTATTTTCAATATTTCTATAGCAATGGGATCATGTCCCTACCTACATGATGGCAAAAAGTAATCGAACAAATGGTACCTACATACTTTAGTTAAATGTAAATAAACTATATTAAAAAATGTTTTGAATTTTCTTAGAAAATGCGAAGAAACTTTTTCCCCAACCTATTATATATTTTGTATAAACGCAGTTATTTTGATTTCCCCATTACATAGCAGTCTTCTAAGTCGACCATCTAACCATATTAAATTGGTAACAAATATTTCGTAAATGAAACAAAAACACAAATAATTACTTGGCGAATCCGATGAAGTCCTCATGGTTGGTGTTCATGTAGGCTAATTCGCAGTCAATAAGCAGCACAAGTTGATCCTTGCACATTGACTCACGAGATCGTACGTGCGACATGATAATGCGTTCAGTCTCTTCGCGCAGCCTGGGGTATCGCGACATCTGAAATATTGATAATGATTAGTAATGTAGTGTCAGGTGAAGTGATTTCCGGCTCAGAATAGACCACCCTATTTCTTCCCATAGGTGTCGTAAAAGGGACCTAAACCATAAACATATTTCGATCATGCATAGAACTTGGTACTCATTCAGATCTCCATGTTTTTTGCGGCGAAGCCCATAGCCAAGCATAATTTTTGGTTTGAACTTGGCTCCCCTGTTTTACATTTATGTTTTTGGTGGAATTTGTAAATGTCCCTATTATACTGTATCGTGATTGGCTGAGTTCGGGCAACCACAGTCTAAGTTGAATAACTTTAATTTAAGCCCAGAAGAAGAATAAGCCCCATACAACTTCGTCGTAATCATGACAAATTTGAATGAGTACAATTAGCATTTAATGTTATGACTGTTCATTTTTGCATAGTAGACACTAATTGGTGCCAGATTTGTATAGAATAATGTAAAGTCTTTACAAAAAAACGTTGAAGAAGAATACCACAGTATGATTTAACCAAACTTTACAAAAAATGATTTAGTTAAATAATAATTTACCCTTTCGGTACAGATGCGGACAACGTTGGAGAGTTCCTGTACGACTAAATCGACGCATTTCAGAGACGGCTCCTTAAGTCGGCCGATCTGTTTCTTGACTATAGCTTCGAACGCCATGTCGGGTGTGAACAAACCCACCTATGGAAAAAAAACCTTGTGATAATTGTTTATACTGCATAACTATATTGTTCAATTTAGTTGTTTTGTCTTTATGTGTAACTAAAATTAGTTGCGGATTCGAAGAAGCGTTCGGACGCCTCTTTAATTCACTGCTCATATTCCATCAGTGTAGTACACTGGTGGAATTTGTAGATCAGAATGTAAGTAATAGTGATAGCAATCAGATTTAATATTGACGCTACATGCTCACTTAAAAATCCAAACGCAAATATATTCACATAACCTCAAAGGTTGTCTGGAAGAAATTGCTTTATGCGATAAGACCGCCCATTGTACTGTTTCTATTATGTTTTCTTTCTTGTGTTTTTCTTTGTTCTGTTTGCTTATTTGTGAACAATAAAGATTATTCTATTCTATTCTCATTCTAGTTACATTGTATTTATGTTCTACATTAAAAAAATATTAAAACTAGGCCATTTAATTCCTCATAATGTAAATACCTCCATGCTCCGAAAAGCCACATACAAAACATTATAATGATAATCTTATATGACAAGAGCTTATCATTTACATTGGATATAATTTATTCTACTACACACTATCAGTCAATAAACTTTTCATAGTTTGTATCATTACATTATCCTTATGTACAATATAGGTCAAATAGTTATATTTGACCGATATTATATAATTTTAAAGTTTTACCTTAAATGGCAGAGAACTCCAGAACATATTCACTAACAGATTATTTTTTTTATCAGGGCCCAATATGTAATCAAAATTGATGCGTATATTTGGTAAAATAAAAATGATAGCATCTACCTACTAATATAGCAAATGACTCCTATCCATCTAGATATGAAATAGTGGAGGGGTCCGAATATAGGGATATCTAGTACAGTAGATGTACAGCACTAAACTGCCGGCACTTTCCCCTTCCCCCCGAGATTTCATGTAGAGAAACACAATATTAATCAATAATATTGTTCAGGCTGATACTAAATTTTTTTAAATAGTAAATGTCTTGTCTCACCCCTTTTTACTCGTCCAAGGGATCGAACCCGTCGAACTTATTACCGATAAACTAATTAATACATATCATAAACTACTTACTCGAATACCGTGAATATTTCGGATAGCGAAAGCGATTTCTCTGCGCAGTTCCTTTTCGTCGAACTCCATTTTGACAATTTCGAAGGGGAACCGTTCATGGAACAGACGGTTAATTTTGGCACCGCCAGACAATTCGTTGGTGTTAATTTGTGCAGAGCCTGAACCTTCAATGGTACGTTCAAAGTCCGTTTGCAGTTGTTGGATCATTCTGTAAAAATGTTTCTAATTTACTATCTCGGAGTTACGAAGCTACGATTTTTTGGATGGCGTACTACCATAGCCAACTTTTAGAGGTTGACTCAACATTTATAGATGTTATATTTATTACTAATTATTATACTCACTGCAACATAGCTTTGGTCTTGATAGAAGGATCGTCAGGCCTGAAGTGTTTGTACTGGTCAACATCTTTCTCGAGAGCGAGGAGCTGTTTTTGTAGCTTGTCTCGCAAGCCGGGCAGCGTGTCGCGGATGTGGTTGGTCAGCTGAGCGTTCAGCACCCGCTGTAGGTAGGGAGTTCCGAGCCGGTCGGCCAAATGTCGGTATGAAGGATGGCTGTAGAAAAAAATAGTAATTTATTTTAATGATTTTTTGAGTAAGCTCAGTTATAACCTAAAGTACCACAGTGGAAGACCATTTTTTATAATCTACACATAGCCGAACACTTTTTTTTAAATAAAATAAAATAAATAAAGTCTTACGTAAACCTATTACAGGCATTTGCAAATAGTCAAAACAGTTATAAAGTACGTCACATGTATAGGAGGGGGGAGGGGGTCAACGAAGTGTGACATGGTGTGACAAGGGGTGGGGGGACCTAAGTTTTGTGACATCACATTTCAAATTTAATTAATTGAATCGCGAAATTTGAAATATTTAATAAAGCTAAAAAATAATGTCAACTCTATCTATATGAATATACGGTTTAAATTCTTTTGTTGACGAGTGCATACCCGCTTTAGTGACACGCCGCACCCCTGCTGACTATGAGCCCTTTGACTAATGCCGCCAAACGCACCGCACGAGCGACCTCGCGTGATTTCATTGTTTCTATTTCATTCGACAATTGACTTTCGCCGAGTGAACGACGTCGTTTTCTTAGTTCTGATATTTTGTCGATACAGTTACTTTTTTACAACTTATTTTAATTAAACAAGTCCAAAATGAACAAAAAGATAGATATGGGTAATCTTTACCATATACTGTATGTAACTTACATTTCAACTTTTCTATTATTACAATATTTTTTTAATACGATCTGGGGAGGTGCGCCCAAAACAAGGTTGTTAAAATTAGAAAGAGCTCAGAGAGCTATCTTAAAAGTGAGCAACTTATAAATTATATGTTTCCTACTGCCGAACTTTATAAAAGTTGTCAAGTGTTGACTGTAAGGCAATTCATAGCAAAACCTGTACAGCATTAAAAATTCAGCATTTTGTATCCCCATACAAAAAAATCTCCAAAAGGCGTAAAGACATAGTTTGCTAGGAAAAGTAACCTTATACATTCCAGTAGGTTCAATTATTTTCTTGCACCCACACTGTACAACAAATTGAATAAAATACTCCAGATTTACCAACTATCTAGCTGAGATTGTAAAAATCGAATAACTAAATGGCTTCAGGGCGCTGACCTACCAAGAGACGGAAAACCTCTTAAGTACAATGTTGTAGTATAATTACATACACAAATACACACAGACACACACTCACACATACACATAACTAAACGCGATTAAACCCACACTTACACATCTCTATTAAAACTCCCGCTCACACAGGCATGCATACAAAGAAAATTTTCCTTAGTTTTTAATTCTAAATTATTTTATTATTGTTTTTTCACATTGTTAATAAAATATAGATTGCATAAAAAATACCTTTGATTTTCGTGTGAAATTGTCTTAAATTTTTATAGGGGAATGGGACTGGTATCTTTAACACAGGTAACTCTGTGATGAAGATACCATTTGCCATCATGTTACCATCCATACTGTGACTATAAAACCAAGATCACTGTTCATTATTCTAACTATCAATCTAAGGTTTTATACTGTAAGAATTAATAAAGCTTAGTATTATTAACTTACGCTGATAAAAAAAACAGCATATATACAAAAAAAAGTGAATTCCTGGAAAATTTTGAAAAGTAGTGATAATATTGAAGGTGATGTGGAATCAAATGACGAAAAAGACGCGAATGCATTGAATTTTTCTTCGAAATAAAACTGTTTTAATTTAAATAAAATTGATGTAAAATTGCAAATTTGTGACGTCACACTAGGGAGGGGGGATCTCACAAATGTGACCACCTGTGACAAGGGAGGGTCTAAAAGTCATGAAATAGGTGTGACGTACTTTATGGATGGCCCCTAATTAATTAATTTAGTTTAGTTATTATAGTTTTAATAATAATAAATAGTTTGTATTAGATATTTTTTTATAGCTTTAGCGTAAAAGCTGTCAGGTAAGAAAATATAATTTTATTTTTTATCTATAATTTAATAGTCTAAAGTTCTGTCCTTTGAATATGTTATTATTTAGATGGACTATAAGTATATCGTCGGACGCGATTTTATGCTACCACCGGATCCAATACGCCCCAACTGAGAAGACCCGGCGAAACAAACTTGTCTTTATACAACTTTTATTTTTATTACACTGTCTATTAAGATGCGGGATATGCTAATTTAAACTTTTTTTTAATACACAAATAAAGCAATGAGGACTCAAAATCCTTGTATAATATATGCTAATTTCTACTTCATATAAGTAAATCGAAATATTTTGTAACAAACCTTTAGAATAAACTGCTTATTTATAAAAA
Organism: Nycteola revayana; assembly: GCA_947037095.2. NCBI lineage: Eukaryota > Metazoa > Arthropoda > Insecta > Lepidoptera > Nolidae > Nycteola > Nycteola revayana. The sequence goes on along the minus strand of OX344845.2, from coordinate 7,801,777 downwards.
AATTGTTGTTCATGTTTCAATTTCACCTCAAGATAAAACCTTGACAAAAGGGCTGATATTGCTTTCTAAATACATATGACCCTAAAACCCTAAGCTATCATATTAAACTCGAAGCAAAAATCTTTAAACAAAGCTATAACTGTTAATTACGCAATAGATACGATTAGGTAGATAAGTAGACAAAAAGAAATGTTTCCATCTATCAGTCAGACAAACGCTTATCATTAAATTTGTCGGAATTTGCGAGAGCGATCAAAAGTGGGTCAGTGATAAGCGACAGCCACTATCTATATCGCGCATTGGCAACTAGCACTAACTCCTGGGCAATATTAACTATTTTCTACAAAATTTTATCCATTTCAGGGACATATTATGTCAGACTCCTTTGGAAAATCCGGTTGAGGCATATTTTGATTTTAGCTGTATCCGGCATATCCACAGCAATTGAGAAAAACTGCACTATCGTAGATCTAAATTATCCTTTAGGGTGTGTATTAACACTCGTCGTGATCTTAGAGTCATCGGTCACTAATCTATATATTTATATGATTGAAAAATGGATAGGCAATATGTATGTACGCGCATAACTTAAGAACTACTTGACTAATTTGGCCGATTCTTTTTTGTGTTTGGAATTATGATAAAAAAGTTATGATTTTATAAAAGAAAAATATTGACATTTTTTGATTTTTTAAACGGAGAACCCTAGCGCCCGTTTTTATATTCATAGTATTCTACGACATCTTAAAGTTCAGAAGAAGGTCTAAAGAACTACGTACTTAGGATTCAATCCTTTTTTTTTCAGTGGCATACATGATCGTAATATTATAACATTCATTCATGTTCTCACCTAAGGAAGAACTTTCTCTCCGCCGCAAGCGCAGCGGTAATATCCTTGCGTCCATCGATGTCCTTCTGCGATCTATTGACTACGCCGATGTAACCACGTCGCAGTGGCAACAGTTTATTTTCCAAAACATCTCGAGCGTCCGTGCCTTCGTCCATCAAATCCAACTTTGTGATCACGCCGATTGTGCGTAAACCTGAAATTACGTTACGATTTACAAACATATATCCACTGTTGGAAAACATATAGTCTAAATAAAGAAAAAAGTTACCTAGAGAATTATGCGCTATATAAAGATCTACCTACGATCCGCCATCTATGTACCTACTATCCTTAATAGAGAGAGATAATAAAGTGAAAGCGCTCCTTAAAGGAGGCACGATTACTGATACACGAGTGCTATTGTTATTAATATCACATTAACATAAGTAAACAGAGCTACAATTTCCTTTCAAATTGTCTGTGACTAACATTTCAATATGCTGTTATATTACGTATTCCACTCATGTTTAAATTGTGATGTCGCGATAATATATCATATTTCTTTTGTATAATGTATGTAGATATTCTCCAAACTAATCTCCGCTCTAATAAAATTACATATTGGCATGAGATATATTTATGAGCTATTATAATATGACAGCTTAGGAAAACACTGTCTAGTTTACAGGAAACGGCATACCCAGGTTTCGGTCCAGGGTAGGCAAAACGGATCTGGGGGGATTAAATAAAAATGTCACAAACCGCGACTAACTTTCTACGATGTACGAGTATGTATAGCAATAGTAGGTACTGGCTCTGAGTTTCGGAGGCCATCAGCTACCCTCTTCTGTACTTTTTCGCTACGCCAATATTCTATTTAATTCCCAACAACTGAATAGCACGAAACCTTATTATTTAAATATTTATTTATATACTGTACGCCTACTTATGACCTAATGGTTCTAATTTAAATGGTGATTATCATCATAATAAACTAACCTTGCGGGTCTACTTCCTTGGCCAGTTTCAAAGCATCGCTGTTGGCTAAATCGGTGTTCGCTGGTGTCACGGCTAAGATGAGGCATGACTCGCGTCTTATGAACTGGAAGATCATGCCTTTGATCTGTTGCTCGATGTCAACGGGCTGGTCCCCAATGGGCACCTTCGTGAGACCCGGCAAGTCAATTAGGGTCAAGTTGAGTACTGTGAAATAATACATACTTAATATCGTCAGGTTTTATGTGAACATAAATAATAATTAAAATATAAGATTTAGGTACTGTAATTTATAATTCTTCGAATTGTCATTTCGTAAAAGATTTGTATTATATTTTCTTACAAATGTAAAAAAAATATATGAAATGTCTACTACATGAAGTATCCGCATTTTTTTTCTTTTTCCGTTTTATTCGCAAGTAAGTCAACTACTCTTAATTAAAACTGTAATCCAATTGAAGCGGCCGTAGTCCGACGCCCTGGCCTTTGGGCTAGGGTCTCGGACTTGTGATCTTGAGATCGCCGGTTCGAACCCCACCCATTGCACTACCGACGTGAACCCACAAAACTCTGCTGGTAATCTTAAAAAAAAATCGTTTATCGTAAAAAACTTATAAATCTAACAATGGAGTATTCACCGCCACAGCTAGATTTTAAGTATTCTACAGGCTTGCTATCATTAACAAAGCATATGTAACTGCCAAAACATTTTCTTTATCCAAATATAACATATGAGTAACTGGCTACAAGACGCATATTATGTTTTGTGCAAATAATAAGGTAAGGTCACTGGTCATTGTTATCAGAAAACATTGATCAATGCTGTGGAATTTTTGTATTATATTTATTATTGTACCATTTCGCGGCAAATTTTGGTAAACAATGGGATAGTGGTTCTACTATAAATAAATAATGGTTTACTATTCAATGTAGACAGTTACTTAGTTAAAGTGTAGCGTAGTAGACAACTAAAGCTTGTACTATCACTGAAATAGAATATCAATCATAAAGGTAGAATGTACAAGAGAATTGTTACAGTTAAAAATAATGACTTCCGGGACTTGTGAAGTTTCACAAGTCCCGGAAATTAGGACACCTGTTGACGTTAAGACACGCCCAGGACGACGCTATTTCAAAAACATGCCTGGTTTTACTTTATCTCGTGTCATTTTTTCTACAGTTGAATGCACAGAGAACCATATGGACTGACTGATATCGTGATAAAGGTATTTGACTGGTTACGAGGAGAATATCCAACTATATTATTTACAGTTTTCAGTCTTGACTACTTTCACAATGATGGCAAATCTACTTATTTATTTGCTTAGAACATTTTATAAAAAACATTATAGGTACATAATTACATATATGTCGATCGAGTCTAGTTCTGTGCAGTAATTGTGTTTTTAACATATTATATAATATACTAGCTGTCGGTGTCCGACATCGCCCGTCAACAATTCTGACACATCTCGTGAGATTTTCTAAAATTATCTTTCATACAAACCTTGTCCTAGCTCCTGATTACGAAAACAATAAAAAAGAATCAGCCTAATTTATCACTTCGTTCTTAAGTTATGCGCGTACATACATTTTAGCGATTAATTTTAATTTATATATATAGAAGATATATATTATTGTAAATATATAAAATATTTTTTAAATTGGTTTTTTTTTTTTGAGTTTTTACTTTCTTTTTCTACCATTATAGCAATAGTAATGACAAATACCTAGATAACCTTGTATCGGTAATATGAAATTCTTACCGAGATGTGATAAGGTTTGATAAGTTGAGATTTATGATTTCACTATTACTAAGCCGTAAACACATAATGTAAGCAAAGGGAAGTATTCATCATGTCGTATCACAGAACGAGGAATACAATTTATAACAAAGTTTATCAAAATAAACAGCGACAATTTAAATAAGCCAATGTATTAGATAATAATAGATGGAAAACGAAAACCTAAATATTTCGATAGCTGGCTCAAATAAATAATATTTCATTGTATAACGCGTTTTAGAAAGCCTTACAGTCCTAGTGTATATGTAACACTAACAATGAACAGATTATTTAATTAATATTACCGTATGCTGTATACTGATATTTGATCTTTATAGTCTGTTTATGCCTTATACAATTTTAGGCAACGTTACGTAAATACATTTTGAATTCTTACGTAGACTTAGATACATAATATTTTATATAGATATACCCACTAACATTGCGAAGAGGTTAAGTATTCGGTTAAGAGGTGTATTCGCACAATTGTATTTTTTCCCAAGATATTATTTGTTCAAATCATCCTATCAAAATCATACAATTATTTTAAAACAAATAATGATTTAATTATTGTAAGTTATACGCTAGGTGACTCACAGGAGGTCACCCAGCAATACTGGATGCAATTAATGATTCATCGTACGCGGAATATGTCAGATTAATCTAACATGCTGTTCTTGTGCGATTGTTTGTAATAATCAACACTAAAACCGAATGATCCTGCTACTGAAAAAGGAAACTATGCACAGATTCGATATGTATAATTAACAATAATATATATTTCATTATCTATACTAATACTAGCTGTAAAATTAGCCCGACAGACGTTGTACTGTCTTAGCTAAAACTATAAATTGAATTGAACTTTTAATATAAGGCGTGATAGCAATGAACTAACCGTGATGTGCACTAAGAGTAGCACGCATTCGGTCAATGTTATGTCAAACGCCATAAGATTACAATAAAAAATAAAAATAAAAATTTACTCTATACATGATCGATGATAATTATGCCAATGAATTTTAATAACTAATGTTAAGTAAGAGTGATACGAAGTTCATCGATGCACTTCGTACCCACCTCCCTCAAGTGATCTAGCCCAAAATGCTAGAATGTTCTGAAAGAAAAGAGGGAGGGTGATCCGGAAACTTAATGTCATCAGTCATCACAGCGATAGCATACGGTACATTGGTGGGAGGAGTTTCCGGCTTGGGCGGTGGAGCAAGAGTGATGGGATCCGTCCTCTTGCTACCGACCATTGCCCATTCAGTAGAAGTCCGCGTAGTGTTTTCAGGAGAAAGATCTCTCCTACCCATTTCTCCGAAGGCGCACAGACAGCAGGCTGTCCCCCGAGCCTCGGCTTCGAGGAGTAGGGAACATAGTCCTAATTTCTTTTAGAGGCCGACCCATGATGAGTAGAGTTGTAGTTGTGCTCCGTGCGCCCCCAAAAGGTGCATTGAATGGACCCAGGAGAGTCCATGACTGCTAGTTCATAGGCATCGTCACGGTACCGGATGTATAACAATATGCATTAGCTATTCCTGGTGCTCAATTTACTGGCATTGAGAGGAACATCCTGGGTTAAGTTAAGTAGGTAAACCATTTTCTAGTGATACAATAAGCATATCATCGCTATAAATAGGGGAGTTCTACATACTACATACCACCACTGTGGCCTAATGCCTAATGCATTTTCAACCGGGGAAAAAATGGACATTGAACGACAGCGACGAATTTCTTATAGTAGCAACATTTTTTTACGTTTTGACGAATTCAAACCAAAAACTGCAGCAGTTTATATTTTGTTCAAAATGTGGTCACAGATAACGTCGAACAAAAATAATTAATAAAACAAAAAAACAATCCACACACAAATTAGAATTATAAATTCGTAATTTCATTAACGCCTTCGATTATGGATAGAGTAAGTTTTCTAGATTTCAATATCACCGCGGAAGAGTTTAAGCAATTGGAAATGACCGAGAGAAGCCAGAATCACAACATGAACGGTGTACTAAGTATATCGTTACTCTTTTCAAAATAAAATTCTGAACCCACCTATAAATATTTGACAATGGTGACAGATCAACTAAATATTTGACAATCCCAGTTCTTAGCTACCTCCCTACCAATTTTCAGCCAAATCGGTTCAGCCGTTCTTGAGTTATAAATAGTGTAACTAACACGACTTTCTTTTATATACAGGGTGTCCCGAAAGGTTAAGTAGCTGGGAAAGGGGGTGACAGGGGTGGACACAATGGTCACTAGAAAAATAAAAAAAAAATCCGCTCTGGGTATTTAAAAAAAAATGGCATTTTTTTAAAAACTTAAAATTTTACACCTTGTTATTTTTGATGTTGATGTTGATGACTTTGTTGTTATTAAAGATTACATAACAGCATTTTTTTAAATACAGCCATATTTGTAGGCACAGTTAGGACAAGGTGTAAAATTTTTAGTCTTTTAAAAAATGCCATTTATTTTTTTAAACACCCAGAGGGAATTTTTTATATTTTTCTGGTGACCCTTGTGACCATCCCTATCACCCCCCTTCCCAGCTACGTAATCTTTTGGGACACCCTGTATATAGATTATAAAACTGAGAGTATGTTCGTTTGCTTGAAGTTCAAGCTAATAAACATACTCCTCGACTTGAATGCGCGTATCGAGATACTAATCCGATTAGAAAAAATCTTTCGCCATATAATAATGATAAAGATAAGGATAACTATATTTATTATGATAAAGGAACGGAAGTTACGCGGGTAACACCGCACGCGGAAAAGCCAGTTTTTTATGTTATGGGTTCGTCTGCATTGGAACATGGATATAGAAGTTTAACCTGTCTATAAAACTCAATGAGGTGAAGTATCACCATTGTAATCACTAAGCATTTGAATATTGACATCTCATTTCTCCGACTAATATTTGAGCAAAATATTCAATATGAGATGATTTTTCCATTACGGACCCAACTTAAATAACACATAAGGTGAGTTAGAAATCCATAAGTATGCAAAGATAAACGAATCAAAAGAACCTAAGGCTCTCAAAGAGTGTAGGTCATTATCAAACTATGTATGAATCGAGCAGCCATTATTAAGATTACATCATTAAGCAACACACAACGTAAAGTACTTATACATAGTACTTCTGTTAATTTCCTGGTGTAATCATACCGTATAGTATAGTATAAAGAAGACCCTATAGACATAATAGTGGCCACATTTCTACTCTAATTTTATACCTATATTAGTATTTCTTCCATTTAGACGCCCATATTAACTAATCTAACTAAAGGAAGAATTGGCAACATTTTTATGTTTGCTTGTTATTTATTTGATTTTAATAAGACAAGTTTCAATTACATACATTATAGTTTATACTAATATTATAAAAAGGAAAGATTTGATTGTTTGTTGGTTTGTTTGTTGGAATTGAATAGGCTCCGAAACTACTTGACGGATTTGAAAAAATCTTTTACCGTTGAACATAGTCTATAATTTATTATAAAGTTCCTACGGGAACGAGCTACACGACTGAAACCGCGGGCGGGAATCTATAATACATAAAAGTAGCATGCATTTTAACCTATAATCTGCGGATTTAAGCACCCAATCCAATACAAAACAATAAGACTATTCTACTTAACAGTACGCAATATAATAAGTATGAATTCGTCATAGTCATAGAACAACGACGGTTTTGATATTTTTTTTATTTTTTCATAAAATTACATCTTAAACCCGATTGTTAAACTGTTATGTGGCGTACTGTAAAGTTACTGTTTTGCAGAACCGTCTATATTTCTACAACTATGACGAATTGTTCTGTACACAAGTTCTGAGTACAGGACACTCATACGGTAAAACTGATGAATGAACTTATCGGAATGCCATTATGTTGGAATAATGAGAACAAAAACCTATATTATTGAAATAAACAACACGAGACATGTCATGTTATCAATTAACTGACTTGCCTTATCTAAAGTGCACGATTACCACTGACTCATTATTTATTGTCCACATACTTGGTTCATTATAGTCATAATGTTCATCATTTTAGGAGATCATAATTCGGGTAACAGTAAACATAGCCCAATTTATATTCGCGAACAACTGTAGCAGAAACGTTTAGAGCGAACTCTCCCTGTCTTTGTGTTCACGCCCACTGATTTATAGCTTTCATATATGAGTAGCAAGACAACTCATAGCTCTATTTAAAGCATTATTTCATTAAAGTCACTGTACTGTCTGTCCGATTTGAATTGTTAAAAAAGTATGAACACAATTTATTATCAAGAACGATGCTAGTTTTTTATGTGTGAAATATATGGATACAGCGTGTATGTGCAGTATAACTGAACGTCAGATTAAAAAGCATACTGATAAATTTATTATATTCTAATACGATATTTGTCATGAACCTTCACTAAGTAAAATAGCTTGTTTTAAGCAACATGCAATTTAATGAATGAGTCATAGTAAAGTAATACCCCGGACTTACGCGATAGGTGGGACTACGGGATAGCCGTGTAAGTCGAATTCGCGTAAGTCGGGGTTCAACTTTCCCTATACATACATATAATGTTTGTGCAGTCGGGACCAGAGTCTAAAAAAGCAATAGATCAGAAGAAACATGTTTAATAATACGTTAAATTATACAAGATCTTAACATTATCACACCATAATTCTAACACGGTTTCCATCTAACCGAAATCTACCGTGACGTTTGAATTCAAAGAGAAAGATTTTCACAGCTTCGATCAATTACCTTTCCTAGTTTCTTTTTTTTTGTAGATTCAAAGTCCTTTGAAGTTTATAATGATATTATTTAGTTAACACTCCAAAAGACAGTGTTTTTCGTTTCTTGTTAAGTTAGGTTAGCAGTTGAACTTGCAGCAAAAATAATAAAAACCGGCCAAGTGCGAGTCGGACTCGCGCACGAAGGGTTCCGTATCAGTTACAAGTGCGTACCTATTTTTGATATCAAGAATAAAAAAGCGTATGTTTATGAAATGAAATGTTATTTTATATTTTTATATTCGAGTTGATTGAATGAAAGGTAAATTGCGGTTTACGATTTATGACGTATTAAAAAAAAACTACTTACAAGATCTCGTTCAAACCAATTTTCGGTGGAAGTTTGCATGGTAATGTACATCATATATTTTTTTTAGATTTATCATTCTCTTATTTTAGAAGTTACAGGGGGGGGACACACATTTTACCACTTTAGAAGTGTCTCTCGCGCAAACTATTCAGTTTAGAAAAAAATTACATTAGAAACCTCAACATCATTTTTGAAGACCTATTCATAGATACCCCACACGTACGGGTACGATGAAAAAATTTTTTTTGAGTTTCAGTTCTATGTATGGGGAACCCCAAAATTTATTGTTTTTTTTCTTTTTTTGTGTGAAAATCTTAATGCGGTTCACAACATACATCTACTTGCCAAGTTTCAACATTATAGTTCTTATAGTTTCGGAAAAAAGTGGCTGTGACATACGGACGGACAGACAGACAGACATGACGAATCTATAAGGGTTCCGTTTTTTGCCATTTGGCTACGGAACCCTAAAAACCGCGTATCTCCGAATTCACGTAAAACGGGGTAGCGTAAGTCGGGGTATTACTGTAGTCAGTAGTTTTTATATTTTTAACCCAAATTAGAATGTTAACTAGAATCCAAAGTGCAAAACTATTGTTACAAACAACAAAGCCACTTTAAAAGGTATCGCGAAGCGGCAGTTATATTTTTTATTAATTAATTGCATCTGAACTCTGTCAAAGGTGAACTACTATGGCCTTGTCAATCCATTGATCGGAAAGTTTATTGACTTAAGTGCCTTCTGCCCACCTATAGTTACAGGCCTGAGAATTGTTCGATATATTTTAACACCAACTTATATTTTATTCCATAAATTTAAATAAATTTACAAGAGAAATATTTACAAAACGTTTGAGTAAACTTAATTTACATGTTCTAATGTGTATGAATTACATTCATGATACAAATAGTAAATTGTAAATACGAAACCAGGTCTATATGTTTTGTTAGTTAGTTGTTGTGCTACGTTTAGACATCAACAAAATATACATTTCCGTTAACAGCCGATCAATAATTTTGTTTATTAGTAATTTACAGCAAAAGAGCAATTATATATTGTCAAATATGATAACGAGACACACATTCGACGGCCAATGACTTTGTTTCGTAAAATCGACAATCTATAACATTACGCATGCGTACGAAGATCCTTCCGTTTCCGTTCTATTTTTAGTTGTAAAATGAATGTAATTTACAATTCGACCTATTAAGAGCCGGGAATTTTAATTACTGGTACGTATTCAAAATAATGACGGTCAGTAGACCTCGGCGGCGGTGGTACTAGCAGAGGCGGATTATCTAATCCTTAAGGAAAACTAGGCACGTGCCTAGGGGCGCGAAGATACAAAGGGGTGCGCGGGCGGAATAGACGCTGGAATAGTAGAGGTGGAATAAAGAAATGCCAGCTCTAAATTGGAGTAACCTCTACCACACATGTAGTAACGCCAACTACAGTGATCAAATTATTACTAGTACTAGTTATTCATAAAAATAGGGGCGCCGATAAGATGCTTGCCTACGGCGCTCTCAACGTTTAATCCGCCTCTCGGTACTAGGTACAACAGCGGTGGTAGAAGGGTCGGTTTAGATTCCTGGATCTGTTAAAATTACATTGATGTAGATATAAACGAATCCCCAGTTACTTCTCGAAGATTTTGTCTGGTATATGGTAACAGGCTACATTAACGTACATCGCTAAGACTTATATAAACCATGCTGAAAAACTGTATGTGGTTCATCTCTCTCGACTCCATCAAGGAGAAGTGGACGTCTATTGGAGACATCCACTATTAAACATAGCGTCGTTTAAGTTCTATCACCACATAAGTATTTTTTTAGCGAATTGGACATTTTGATGCCATTAACTAGATCAATGGTTAACACAATTATTTCGCTAATAAAAAACACACATCACCCAATAGAAACTCTTTAAATAAAGTAAAAAGAAATCGAGTACTGTTCTGGTGTCTATGTATAATTCTATTGTTTTTACACTCTCTTGAAAAGTTACTATTTTTGACTTATGTGGTGTTAGAACTTAAGCGACGATAGGCCATTAAATTTGAATTTTAATACAATGAGCGTTTAATTCAGCTTCTTAAATAATTATCTATAAGTAATGAAATATTACTACTTACCATTTGGGGAGTAAACCCGCAGGTTGATGGGAACAGGGGATATGCCCTTGTTGGACCCGGTGATGCGGTCGGTCTCGCCCTCGATCTCTGAACGCACTTCATTGAAGTCAACAAACTTCTTGCCCTTGCAGTGCAGGAACTCGGCATATTCTATAGATAAAATGAGACGTAAGATACTTTGTCAAGGTCAGTGTATACTAAGAGAATGTAAGCATTTTTTGGCGTTTTTCATTATAGGTACGATGTACAAAAAGTTCGTCAAGATGACTGTAGTACCTATAAGACAATTTGGCACAATTTAGAAGGCTTAAGTTGACGACGAACGATTTGATAAAACAAGCCAAACCGTTGTACATTCGATATACCTAGTTTAATTTTATAGACACGATATGACGTCAGAAAGTTTCAAGGTCACTATGGTACAAGCGAATGTGGGCATTTATTATAGTTTAAATTAAAATAACGTATGTATTACTTAATTGTTTCAATATCCTAGTTCGGCGATTTCTAACTTGCGTTCCGCGGAACCAAGCGAAACTCAATTTTCGCCTGTTAATTAATACCACAGCTTAGAAGTTATTTTAAATGGCGCAAAATACCTATTATGAGATGAACATGATTTGTTATTTAAGAAAGTAGGTACCTATTTAGCAGATTTTGTTTTGTAATCATTTGCTATGGGGTTCTTTAGAAGAAAAGGTATTTTGTAAGTGTTCTCTACATTCTAATGTTTAATTAAAATATTTACTAGTAGCTTTTGCCCGAGGTTTCGCTCGCGTTAAATTCGGGGTTACACGGTCCCCTTTCCTGATTTAGAACACAGAAGAGAGAGTAACAGAATATTATTTTAATACGTTACTGTAGACGATATTAGGTATATGTTATTAATTATTTTATTATTCGTTTGTATCATACCTAGAACCTGTAAGTACTAATTTTGTGGAGAGTCTCACACAAATGTCCATCCTGAATTTTAGGGGCTGGAGGAAGATTTCCAAAAAAAATATGGCAGGTATTTTTCGTTGGCAACCGATTGTGTACCGATTTTTAGCTTCCTAACTTGAGAAATGCGAAAAGTCCCATGTAAAATTTCATGCCCTCAAGAGGGCAGATTTCCAAAAAAAAAATGATGCACCATTTTTTTGTTAGTCACAAATAGTCCGCATACCTATTTTTAGCTTTTAACCTTGAAAATTGCGGAATACTCCACCCCCTATTTTAGGAAAATAGGGAATTAGAAAGAGACAAAAAGCATATGTCACTCTCCATCCCACTTAAAAAATCACGTCAATTCGTTGCTCCGTTTTGCCGTGAAAGACGGTCAAACAAACGTCCACATACACTTTACCATTATAACATTAGTATAGATTGTAAAGTAGATATTTAGGGGGTTCATCATCATCATCATCACCAGCCTGTTGTAGTCCACTGCTGAACATAGGCCTCCCCCATCGATTTCCAGCGGGAACGATCGCTAGCGGCCTGCATCCACCGACTTCCTGCGACCTTTATGAGGTCGTCGGTCCATCGTGCAGGCGGTCGTCCTACGCTGCGCTTGCCAGTACGTGGTCTCCACTCGAGAACCTTTTTGCTCCATCGGCCGTCAGTTCTTCGAGCTATGTGTCCTGCCCATTGCCACTTCAGCTTGCTTATCCGTTGAGCTATGTCAGTGACCTTCGTTCTCCTGCGGATCTCTTCATTTCTGATTCGATCACGCAGAGAAACGCCGAGCATAGCTCTTTCCATAGCTCGCTGAGCGACTTTGAGCTTTCTTATGAGGCACACAGTAAGAGACCACGTCTCAGATCCATATGTCATCACTGGTAACACACATTGATTGAAGACTTTGGTCTTCAGGCACTGAGGTATTTTGGACGAGAAGATCTCTCGAAGCTTCCCAAACGCTGCCCAGCCGAGTCGGATTCGACGATTGACCTCTTTCTCTAAGTTGGTCCTACCTAGTTGGATCGTTTGACCTAGATATATGTATTCGGTCACAACTTCGAGAATGGAGTTTCCAACGGCTATAGAGTTGGGCACTACATGGGCGTTATGCATGACTTTCGTCTTGCCCATGTTCATTCTAAGCCCAACTTGTTGAGAAACTCCATCGAGGTCATTGAGCATCTGTCCAAGGTCCTCCAGCGATTCTGCCATGATCACTATGTCGTCGGCAAATCGAAGGTGAGTGATGTACTCGCCATTTATGTTGATGCCGTGTCCTTGCCATTCCAGGAGCTTGAAGGCGTCCTCCAGAGCAGCCGTAAAAAGTTTGGGAGATATAACATCTCCCTGTCTTACGCCTCTCCGTAGCGGGATTGCCTTCGTACATTGGCCCTGTACTCGGACCGACATGGTGGCGTTTTTGTACAAGCACTTCAGCACTTCAATGTACCGATAGTCGATACGACACCGCTGAAGAGATCTTAGAACCGCCCAAATTTCGACCGAATCAAAGGCTTTTTCATAGTCCACAAACGCCAAGCATAGGGGCTGATTATACTCCTCGGTCTTCTGTATAATCTGCCGCAGCGTATGTATGTGGTCTATGGTACTAAAGCCTTTTCGGAAGCCGGCTTGTTCGGGAGGCTGGAAGTCATCGAGCCTGTGTTCGAGACGATTTGTGACGACCCTCGAGAACAGCTTATAAACATGGCTCAGCAATGTGATGGGTCTGTAATTCTTCAACATGGTTTTGTCACCTTTTTTGAAGAACAGAACCACCACACCTCTGCTCCATGATTCTGGCGTTTGTCCCTCGAGTAAGACGGAGTTAAAGAGCTTCTGAAGGACTTTAAGTATCGGTGTTCCACCCGCATTCAGAAGCTCAGATGTGATTCCGTCATCACCTGGCGCCTTGTTGTTTTTAAGCTGTTTAAGGGCCATCATAATCTCGTATAGGCTGATGTCCGGGAGATCTTCGGTATTGTGTCGGGTGAGCCTTGCTCTGGGGTCTTTGGCTTGGCTGTTAGCGGGCTTGACTGTTGAGGCATACAGCTGATTATAGAACCTCTCTATCTCCCGTAAAACCTCTGGCTTACTCGACGTCACTACCCCATCTTCCTTCTTCAGCTTTGTCAACTGGCTTTGCCCAATAGAGGTGTCTCTTGCGAACACTTTGGAGCCTTGGTTTCGCTCTATCGTCTCCTTAATACATTTTGTATTATAGGAGCGAATGTCGTGACGCAATGACGTTAAGATATGTCTATTGAGCTGCCTAAATGACTCCGCATCGTCTGGAGTCTGGAGCATCATCGTACGTCGTTTAGCCATGAGGTCCCGGGTATTAGTGGATAGTTTCTGAGGTCTATTTCTAGGGTGGGGTTTAAAATATTTAAGCCCCACCGTATGCACAGTGTCTACTAGCCCGCTGCTGAGATCGTCCACAGATTCGCAGCTGTCTAGACATTCGAAGCGATTACTTAGTTCGATCTGAAAGCTCTCGGGGTTTTGGATGTGTGCGTTTGAAGGTCGGAGCGTAGACTTCATCAGACGGGATCGTTCCAATTTGACATTAATATTTAACGTGCCTCTAACTATTCGGTGATCACTTCCGGTTTTAACCCTGTGAATCACAGAGACATCATTAAATATTTGTCTTTTGGTTGTCATGATGAAGTCAATCTCATTTTTTGTGGAACCATCAGGGCCCATCCAGGTCCATTTCCTGTGAGGTGGCTTCTGGAAGAAAGAGTTCATCATATAGAGTCCCTCTTTCTCCAGGAAATCAGCCAACCTCTGACCCCTTCGGTTCCGTTGCCCATATCCATGCAACCCCACTCTCATCTCATCATCGCCTCGTTTACCCAGTTTAGCGTTGAAATCCCCCATAACAACGGTGTAGTGGGTCTTGGAGCTATGTATGGCTTTACTAATATCCTCATACATAGCTTCCACTTCTTCGTCTGAGTGTGTTGAGGTCGGTGCGTAAACCTGTATAACCTTCATGGAATATCTTTTTGATATTCTGAGTATAAGGTACGCTACCCTGCTCGACACACTGTCGACGGCCACCAAATTGTTAATGAGGGACTTGCGGACGATAAACCCTACACCACCTTGGGACCGCTGTTCGCCCTCCCGGTAGAAGAACAAGTTGCCGGAATTCAGGGTCATCGTGTCCTGTCCCGCTCTTCGGACTTCTGACAAACCCACTATATCCCAGCGCAACTTGTCCAATTCCTCTTCCAGCTCTACGATCTTCTCGTCTGTCCTCAGAGTGCGTGTGTTGTGTGTTACCAGGGCCAGTTGTCGTGTGGGGTGGTACCCGGATCTCTTCCGGAGATTCTTAGCACCCCCTGCCCCGCCGTTACCATGGCTGGTACCGTGGCCAGGACTAGCGGGGCGGCCGGGGACTAGGGGCCTGATCCTGGTATGTGTCACCATGAGGGGTGTTTTGCCAATACTCGCCACGCTTGGCAGGCGGGTTGGCGAGCGCAGTGGAGTTCTTTTGATTTGATCATCACAGGAAACGCTGCTGCCCGTTCCCTGGAATTTCTTTTAGTCGCCTTTTACGACACCCACCAGTAGAAATGGGGAGGTAACATTCTATGCCGGCACCCCACGGCAAGGTTAGGGGGTTATAAAATCACAATAAATGCCATGTTTTTAATATATACTAATATTATAAAGCTGCAGAGTTTGTTTGTTTGTTTGTTTGAACGCGCTAATCTCAGGAACTAATGGTCCGATTTCAAAAAATCTTTCAGTGTTGGATAGCCCATTTCTCGAGGAAGGCTATAGGCTAAAAATTTGGGATCCGTAAGAAAATTGCGATTTTGTAACCCAACATGTAAAATCGAAAACCTATTTATGCGTGCGCTGCAAAAACTATTGACAATAGAACAAAATGATGTACTACGGATTTGTAGGTCTTATTAAGGTCTACAAAAAAGTCCGCTAAAGAAACTACGTTAAATATGTATCGTAATATTAATCCTTATCCAAATTAAGCATTATGTTATCAAGGGTATTTATGTAGAAGTAAAATACTTTTTGTTTTATTCCAATCGGACATTTCGTTTAGAAATTATCACGAGTATATAAATGCAAAGAATTGGTACCTAATAATGCGTTATTTGCCAAAGAGTTTTTATCAACATAATAATATTAACCTTTATCGAAATTAATGTGTTGTTGAAAGTATTTCATTGTGAACAAAATTGTCCTTGAAATCATCAAATCAGTTAATTTCAATTAAGATCTTACAAGAGTATTTACGTTTTGAAAATAACTCCGCAACAAAATTGACAAGCGCGCTTGATGCGCAAGGCAAGACGCTGCGCTGCCTGGCAGGCGGGCGAAGGGGAGGCGGTGCTTGCTGGTAATTATACACCGTGAAATTTTAATGGTTGTTTTCCCGAAGCAGAACAACTTGCCGTCGGTAGTACTATCGAAACATTTTTTTTTTTTTTTAGACGTATTTTGGATTTAAAATTATTTAAAAAAATATGAGACAACTCGAAAGCGTGATAAACAGTAGTAACACTAGACGGAGTGAACGGACCTTGTAGGTACTACTCGAATCGCACGCGCTGCTGACAAAGTAAAGAACGATCCATAAACGTTCAAAGCAAAATAAGAGCTCAATGGTAGTAATACGGCATAAAATAGCCTGCACGCAAGAATCACAAACGAGCCGGCTTCCTTTGTAATTAGCCGCGCGGCGCCGACGCCGGAACGCCCCGCGCTCTCTTTCGACTCCCTCCTTCCTTAGTTGTCCCGTGAACGTCGGAAGCGCAGCACGCGTTATCTTATTACTTTATTAGTATTATGGATCGACATTACAGTTTTAGTAATTTAGAGTACGTCGCTATGGTGCAACTGTACGCTAGGGCTAATTATAATTCCCATACTGCCGAGCTGCAACACTTGGCGTCACTCCGTCTTCGCGGAGTTCTGAACCCTCAAGTCATACAGGACCGGACGATCGTAGCGGCGGCGGCTACTCGATCATGGGCAGTTCCAAGTGCCAGCACATGCACAGGGCAGAGGTCGATCGGCCGTTCTTTCGCCAGAGCTCGACGAGGAGATCATCGAGTACTTCGAACGCGATCCTCGCCGAAGTACGCGAATGGCGGCAGCTAAGTTTGGCGTAAGCCAATACTATGTCTGGAAACTACTCAACTCAGAAGGACTGCATCCATATCATTTCCGAGTAGTTCATTTAATTTTTCATTTTTGTTAAATACGCCTTAAATACTTTATTAGGTATCTAATTCAGAAAATTATTGTTCTTAGATAATAAACTTGTTTTAAGTTACGTTTTCTGTAAGTTATAGCTAAAAATGTATTGGATAAAGCTTATTATTATGATTGGGTACTGTGTTACATTACCTAAGGTGTAGGTATCAGCTGATTGACTAACACCCGGGTCAACGAACGCGCGACCGATCGACGCGAGCGCTAGGTATCGCGAGGTATTACTATCGGTTCGATGTCACTTTCGAGTTCGGTTTTTCACGATTGTTAATCGGCCATTTTTGGTTTATAATATGTAGTTTTTGTATAAATTGAATGTTTAAGACCAAACCTTTTCGCTGCGGGAAAACAACCATTTAAATTTCAGCGTGTATAAAGCTGAAGAGTTTGTTTATTTGATTGAACGTGCTAATCTCAGAAACTACTCGGTCCGATTTGAAAAAATATTTTAGTGTTAGATGGCCCGTTTATCGAGCAAGGCTATTAGGCTATAAAGTTCCTACAGGAACGGGAGTTACGCGGGTGAAACCGCGCGCGGAAGCTAGTAAATCTCATAAAGTTGTATAAATAGATGGTTAATATTTTACCGAACCCATAGTCCCCGTAAAAATCACGAATAGACATATCCTGCACATTAATCATTTGTAAAAACCATAAGTAAATCTTAAAACTGGTCATGCAGAACGGAAGGCTAGTGACCTAACTACAGTGAATGCAAACATACATATCAGCATAATCAAATATTATATCAGGTTGCTATAGCAACTATATATTTCAAGGTATTGTGTATTTTTGGGTTATGCAGTCAGGGTACAATACTAAAATTTGTGTAATAACGGCATGTATTAGTGCACCAATTAGTTGTTTTAACATTCTGTGGAGGTACGCCTGAAGGTTAATGATCACGTTTTGCACAATAATGTTCTACATCACTTTAGCAGTTAAACTTATTGTGGTTATTTGTTTAGACAGTTTCAGCCATTTTCGAAGTTCTTATCTTTATATTTAGACTAAACATTTTCTTAATAATGACTTTATACTGAGATGATATTTCGCATTAGCTATAAATTCAAGTGAAAAACAGTGATTGGCGAAGCTCTCAATAAATCGCATCGCTAAATTCTAATCAAGAGTCCTAATAAAAAAAATTTGTTTGGTTTTTACCAACACTAAGTCATTAATAAGGCCTCGACATTCGTGCTTGTAGTACAGAATATTTGAGGGACTACTCTCCGTAAGTCGTTAAGTAGTACCTACCTTAATACCACAAGATCCACTACGACAATAATTACAGTTGTTCTTAAGTCGATTAAATATTAAAACACGAAGTCTAACCTACTTACCATTATGAATTCTCTTTGTGTTTCGAGGTCACAAACACACTAGTCGCACAACCACATCAGTGAAAGACTGGCACCCCAAAAACTGACGATGCAAAGAGCAAGCGACCACGTGAAGGGTGATTTAAGACAGAAAAAAGACGTTTAATACCGATTGGGTATTTATGAGATTCTAAAAATAATGAAAGTTATAGATTTTATAAAATATGTACATGATTCCTAGCTTCAACATTTTATCTATTCAGTTCGCTGTAATACGATGGAAACTAGGACACCAAGACCCTGATATTAAAGTCAAGATAGGTATTGATCGATTCAGTAGACAGTCAATTGTTATTCTCCATAGTGATTAAATAAGTTAAGTACCTAGGTACTTGAAATATAAATATAGTCGTGTAATGTGATTAAATCTATATGATGTAATGTTTACAGACCCCTGTATACATTGAGTATCCGCAACACGTCACACTGGGGACGATTTATTTACCATGCAAACATGTTATAGGAAGCTATACATATATAAAACAAAAAAAAAATGTATAAATGAAATACATATAAATGACGAAAAGAATTGTAACATCCTGGTACTACTGAAAGATACCGAATTCGATTGTAAGTAACCCGAAATCTTCAATAGTATCAAGGAAAATCCTTTCTAATGCGGCGTATAATGCCTGTGCTATGACTACGGTTTGTCCCGGATGGCAAACTCACTAGATCGATTTTGAGATTCTTTTTTAAATGAGTTGTTTTGTGTAAACCATGATCAAACCACCACTCGGCCTGCTTATCAATTATTTATATGGTGGAATATATCTTCGTTTATATAAACACTAACAAATAAAAAGTATATAACTATTTCAATAGCTCCTATTGATTATCGAGATTTCTTTCAATAGATCGAGATTTAATAAACCTAATGTAGGCGATGTTAAAATTGCCAATCATCCCGTAATTTTTGGGCTTAATTTCCGAAGGCTAAGGAAGCTCCTTTTTTTTTATGTGACTTTGTCAATGCATTTTGGACACTTAGATTTATAAAATTTTTGTGGCTTGTCATCTCCATGGCCAATTTAATAGATGGGAAGACAATAATGGTGCTATCTAATTACCTACCACCTTTGTAGAATTATGAATTGACTATAGACACCCTTAACTACACTGATAGTATTTTCAGTTCTGCTCTGAGAACTTTTATAACTGAGATCTATATGATTTGAACAACTATCTTTAGACAGTTCATCACTACGTAACACACTTAGTAGATGTTCACGTTATCTCAATAACATCGCATAGTAGGTAATTGCAGCGAAACGGTCATAAAATCTTAAGAAAATGAGTAAATCTAATAAATACCTGTATTTGAATGTATAAGCTGTAGAATCAGGGGCCGACGAGTAACAATTCCAGAGCCTCTTGGCAGGAAGTCTCTGTAACAAAATAATAAGCATGTGAAGATAAAGGTTATAAGAAGAAGTAATAAGATTGACTACAGAATTTGTAAAACAAAAAGTAAGTAGGTAACTAAAGAATGGATAACAGAATATGTTATATTTAAAAGAATTCCGAAAATCAAGCCATAGTGATTATATGTATTAATATTATGGTTATGTCTTAAGTATATATGGGTGATTTGTCTTTACCATCCATCAGTCTTGTCTACTAAATTAGAAGCATTTTGATGACTTATCTCACTCATAGGTAGGCATTATAAAGTTAAAAAAAAATCTTCTCTATTAATTAATTAATTCCAACATGTGATACCATCTACTTTTAACAGGGTACCATATATTTGAGAAGCACCTTATATAATATCAATAAATTACATATACTATAACAATCCATCAACCCCTATCCTAAAGCAACACTTACTTTTCTTTTAAATAATATTAAAGCAACCACATAGAACTGATTGGCATTTAACAAAATGATGTCATTTTTATGATAATGAATTAGATAAGATATATATATTAAGTTAAGTGTTCAAAAATTATGTTATTAACCAGCATAGCATAAACAGCTTTAAGTTATGTCCTCTATTCCTGCTACATTTAGTGTTAATCTCTTTAAAAAAAGTTAAGCCCAATGATCTCATTTATCAGAATATAACAAGTATGTTGACATGCTGTGAAAAATTATTCATACATCAATTTCATAGGTTTTCCAACAATGAAATACATGAAAAATTTATATGAGTCAATATTAAATTATTTCTAGGACCCTAAATTTTAGGAAACAATTTAACTTTTTCAGTATAAGTAAAATGTATATATTTTACTTGTATTGAAAAAATGACAATATTCATTTGATTTTAGCTTCTTGATTCTTTATTTTAGTAAACATATGGCATCCATTCAATTGTTTATAAAGTATGTACCTACTGTAAAGGAATTATTAGATATACTAGCGGGTAAACTATTGGACAAACCATTAAAAAAACCAGCTACCAGTTCCTATCTACACGATGCACTACAGGTTAAAAAAGGTACAAGTTGAGATCTTTATTAACATTCTAGTTCAGACACTACATTTTTATATTTTTAAATAATATTTTAATTGGCTTGATAATTTATTTATTTTTTAAGCAAGTGGCTTGGTAATTTAATTTTTACTTACTTAATATTTGTACTTTATCTTCTGCTTTTTTAAAGCCTACTATTGATATACAGATTGAGACTATTGAGAACCATGAAACTGCTTTCATAATATCATTGGTGACACAGAAATATATTAGTTTTGGTAGAGGTATATTATTCATTTATTGAAATTATATTTTACTTTCTAAAAAAAATCAAAGCAGTTTTTATTTCTTAAAAAATTTGTCATTAAACATGGTGTACATTTCCTCATACCTCACAAAAATGGTTTACAAAAGGAAATTGTTATTAACAATAATATTCATTCATCCGAGAAAGTTTATTTTTGGTGGAAATGTAAGTTTTCTTAGTTCAAATGTAAAATGTATTGATAACTACATCTATAACAACAAAAAAACATTGTGGCCCATTGTTAAATTCTACATCTTATCAATAAGTCATAATCTGTTAAGAGTTATATTTTAACTCCTAACAGGATGGTAATTAATAAAAGTTAAAGTAGTATTTGAGTTTGCCCATAATTTTCCTCATATTATATAGCATAAACATTTGTGCAATATATTCAATATTAGTGGAGCATGCTGCATATGGAACCTATTTCATAAAACTTCTGCACAAAAGTCCCACTCCGGAAGCATTTTTATTAGATTGACATTTTTTTATTTGTAACTGCTTTGTCCAATTTGAATATTTTTTAAAAGTAATCTAATTAAAAATATATTTAAACAGTTTTGAATATATAACAATTTAATTGAATAAGTATTCATAAAAAGAAATGTATAAATATGGTTGATTTTGGTCAGCACTTGTGACAACTTTTAAATTGTATAAAAGTTGTTACAGTGTCATAATAGTTGGACATCTCATTTGTCCATTGTGTCACTTAAAATGAGTGCTTATAATTGTAGATTTTTGTTATATCATTAATAGTTTCCGCAGAGCATGTACGTTTTAGTTTTCGTCATTTATTAACTTGTGTTGCTTTATTAGAGTTTTTGGAGGTATCCCTAATTTATTTAAGTACTAAATATAGCTTTTGTTGCTCAGGAATAGAGCAGCATCTTAATGGTGAAAGAATTTACTAAAAAATATTACAAAACAAAACATTAAAAAATACAAATAATACTCTTTGGATTTACAGCAATTTCTGAAAACAACGATTATAAGTAATTTTGTAAATCTATTGTTTCATTCCATTTCTAATTTATTATTATAAAAGGTCTCAATAATTTAGTTAAACTTAATTTGAAATAATTTTTAAATTTTAGTAAAATTTTTAATCAATCTTGACAGTATTTGAATGTTGTGTGCTTATATTGATCATAATAATATAATAGACATAAATATTAAGAAGTTGAAACATCAGTAGTATAGATAGTTTAAGCATACATTAGCATAGTATTGAGATAAGTGTTCTTATAGAATAGTTCAAAAAAGAAAACAAACCATCTGAGATCAATGTTCCATGAATGAATAGATTACACTTTAAATTGTTTTCTGGACGAAATATGATAATAATTAATTTGATAATGACATAGAAGTAATTATTGTAATCTATATACTTTTGAACAGAAATACATTTCCTTGTATCCTTATCTAGCTCACAAATACTTGACTGTAGAAGAAGTTTAGCACAGAACAGTGTCTGTTTTAGAGTTGTTTACAAAGGTTAAAAGTTGTGACTCATTATTATCAACGGAAATTGCTTGCTTGCTCCGCCGAATATAAGAAACATTTAGAACGACTATAGGATATAGCAGGTCTAGTGACCATTGTAATGAAACAGAAAATACAATATATTCCATTAAACAATGAGATATTGAGACTTAACTTCCTACCACTTAAAAGACTAATTAGGGCACTAGTCCTCGAACTCTTAGGTCTTACCTCCCTACAAAATTTTCTAACACCGAACTCTTGCCTGCAGATTGACCACCCACAACAGCAATTTGAGGAAGATCTAAAGACATGTGCACGCCCATTTGCACAAATGCATCTTGCAATTTGTTTACAATGGGGATTAGTTGCTGCATTCCGAAATTCCCAGCCATTTTTTCTAAGATACATTAAAAATTTTATCACTTTAAACCACTAATAACACTTGCTCATCATCAATTCATCATCGATAAACTAATTTATTTTTCAATATGGTGGGTGGGTGGTTACGTTACGTTTCGTTACTACTACTGTCAAAAAAGTCAAAAGACAGAAGCATAGAGCTATCAGTATCGAACTATTCCCTATCTCTGTCTTTTCAAGAAAATTCAAGAAATAATATGAAATATTATGTTATGTGCATGTGATAGAAAACATTTTATTATATTTTTATTAGTTACAAAGCTTGCTATGTGCATGATAACAAAGTAACCCTTTATTGCTGTAGGATAACATTTTAAATTCAAATTTAAATTACAATCGCTTATAAATAATATAGTTAAATTAATATTTCATTTGATAATATCAAACAAATGCATTAGGTACATCAAATTCTGACCGACAATCATTGACATTTAACCATTCGTAAATCAATATATCTTGACATGCGCACTAAATGTAGGCCAGAATACAAAAATATGTTCTTATATTTTAATGACGTTTACATTGCTTTAAAAGTAATATTTCTATGTATATTGGCAAATGAATTACATAGAAGTCAATAAAAAGCTGTGATAGCTTTTGGGTAACTGAGTTCATACCAATATGGGAAACAACAATTGCAAATTTTGAAATACAAGGCTACTAAACTAATTGCGTTCTAATTTCTAGTAGATTTGAGTACTGTGGGGTGGGAATCATTACAATGATACTACTTCTCAATTCAAAATTTAAACAGATTCTTTAAAATAAGTTGTCATTTATTATGTAATTAGTATCTTTTAAATATAATAATTAAATGTTTTTAGTATAAATACTTTGTCCCGAAGTATTAGGCTTTTTGATTTGAATGAAAATATTTCAAATGAGCTCATATAAAATATTATGAGTAGTACTCATCACTTACCTGCCAACGAAATTTTCCAAAACTGAGCTTTTCCCTGCCGACTGACCACCTACCACTGCTATTTGTGGTAAATCAATCGACATATGCACACCCAACTGTGTGAAAGCATCTTGGAGCTTATTAATAATTGGGATCAATTGCTCCATCCCCATATTCCCGGCCATGGCTGCCGGTTTTCTCAAACACTTTACGTATTATGAGCTGGTCCGCAGATCTTCGCCTACTGATTTTTCGTTCGTCAATATGGTGCAAAGGCTCTACGCGCAAGCGTAAATGGAGAGAAAAGCAAAGTATTATATTGCTGTCTCCCTAAAATTTATATTATAGAAGACCCACTACATACCATCCGACCAGGATGGTACCTAAGTAGTGGGAATAACTCATTCAGTCAGTATTATTACATGTTTTTGGCCAACGCTCTGATTTTATAAGACACAATAAACAACTTTGAATTTACACTCTTAGAACAAAAATGGACCCATAAACCATTCGTGCGGCCAATTTTTTGTAACTACTGCACCCGACAAGAGATTTTGAACATGTATGACGATCTTCTTAATTCCAGTGAAGGGTTCCTCCGTGCCTCAGAAATGTACGTGAAGGCGTTGTTATAACATCATCTATAACAATCGTATACCAG
This sequence comes from Nycteola revayana, assembly GCA_947037095.2. Classification (NCBI taxonomy): domain Eukaryota; kingdom Metazoa; phylum Arthropoda; class Insecta; order Lepidoptera; family Nolidae; genus Nycteola; species Nycteola revayana. The sequence continues at coordinate 7,777,136 of OX344845.2, read as the reverse complement.
GGAACGGGCAGCAGCATTTCCATGTGTGTTACCACATAATACTGCGGTTACCAACCCACCAGCCAAGCCTGGTGACTACGGCAATAACACTCAAACAAGAGGAGGCCCATGTTCAGCAGTGGTTGTTATACGGGCGGATGATGATTATGACTGAATTCCAGTTATCAAAACAAGCATTTAGATTTACAAAAGTCTGGCCCTAAATGTAATAGGGATACAATCATGTCACAAAAGTACTATTTTGTGCACAATCCTATGTCAGATCATAAAACGACTAGCGCATCAGAGAATCTGAGGATCATCCCAGCATAATACCTTAAAAGATAAGTAAGTTCAAAAGAAATAAATTTCAATGCATTACGCTATGATGCATACGATATGATATTTACCTTGGATAACAGAAAGAAAAAACAAAAATATTACTTCAACGAGGCCTTCAGGTTTAGATACCAGTACGTTTTGGCTCCGTTGCCTTATTCACTAGTGTATTTTTATCAGGTTAACATTGTTGCTTACCACAATCATCATACATTTTCAAACCGTTGTTTCACAAATTTCATGGCTATAAGCAAAAAATTGAAAATTATATTTACGGTAAATCCAATCTCCAATAGGACAGATTTTGTAAATACATAGTTTCTAGTTAACTATGTTCTATAATTTTACTTCTGTATGGGCTATTTGTAAGTCGTCAGATAAATATTGTTAGAGAAGTAAATTTTAAATTTAACCGATTTAGTATGGAAATACTGTGAACAATTCAATTTATGTGTTATTAAGATAAGAATCTAATAAGATTAAACAAAATAGCCCCTATTTGATAAAATACCTACTCATTTTTTGTGCAGTCTTGCAACCACTGAGATGGGTTAATTTAATAAAACTTAAATTGTTTCTTGTTTAATATCAAATAATTTCGAGATTTAAATTCTGAAGTATAAAAATTCAAGTTTCATGTACACATTTGATAAATGCATCTTTCCGTTTCCGAAAAGTAACATTATATGAATTTAAACAACATATTAGTAAATTGTTTTGTATATCTGATATCGAATTCATTTCTATATATTTGATATAAAAAATAATAACTCAGTCACTTAATTCGTTGTACACAAAATAACTTCTAATAATGATTCTTTGAATAATGAGAAAAAAGGCATAGATTATTGATGTATTTTTAAAAGTTACGGCACATAACCAAAAAAGGGTTAAAAATATGTGTTGCTATACGCCCCGTTCAAGAAAACAAAATCATACATAGTACGTTTTGTTGAAAATATTTTAGAATAGCCAATTGAAAAATAATTCACCAGAGTGCGCTGTGTCGCGTCTTTGTGACGTCACGCTATTGATTGTGAAAAGGAAGGCGAATCGTCTTTTGGACGCCATCTTAAAATAAAGTGATATAAGTTTTTGGTAGCGTAGATTATAGTTAAAATCTAAAGTAATCTTATTTAAGAAATTAGCAATTGAGCTTAGATAATTTTTATCCGATAATACCAAGTGTAACGGACCAAGGTACCTATATATTTCACTTCAATTGTTTTCTAGAAAGCTAAAAATTAGTTTATTTACCGTTCTTTTACTTCATTCTTGTTAGTACCGTTAATTTGGTCTAAATAGCTGAAAGTTGTAAAAGAAGATCAGACAGTGCAATCAAAAACGCAAGTGAAACTGAAATTAGAAGTCATCGATCCAGCGTTCATCAGACGGATGTAACACGTCAATAAACTTACAGGGGCAGGGCTCCAATTTTTATTGTCTGTCAGTGCTGTGAAAGTGTTTAGTGACTCTTTACTCCTTGAATTATAGTGAATACTATAGTGTTGGACCAGTGTAAGATATATTCTTAATCAAATAGAAATGCATTAGAACGGATAACATGAAGGACAATCGGTTTCTCCAGTAGCTAGTGATTACAGTGGTTGTTTGTTGGTTCTCTAGTGTGTCGTCGTGATTACAGTTGGTGGTCGGTGAGAGGGTTTCTCCTGATGGTGTGTACATCGCAGCATGTCTGCACTCTCAACGCCGGGCGGCGGAGGTACTACGGCGCAGAGCAAGCCGACGTCCGGCAAGCAGAGATATCAAAAGTTGGACATCAATAGCTTGTACTGCGCCAACAGAGTGAGTTTTCGCCGTAATTCTATCTTTCGATTTCATGTAGTATACTCCCACTGCTACAGATTTCATGTACTGAATTAATCTTCAAGCCATGTCGATTGTTACTAAAAGAGGTCAGATTAACATTATCTTTTTAATTATTGATTGGTCTATGTATCTCATCTAATAAGGTTTAGAATTTATCCTAAATAATACCTGTATTAAAAATTTCACAGTTGAGTAAATCGACCTTCACTTGCCAAGTATTGTATCTAGCTGTAACAGTGAGGTAGACAATGATTGACCTTGTTTCTTACTGTATGGTAATCAATAATTGGTAGTTGCAATCTTAAAGACTGGCAGCCAGAAAGTCATTTAACAAAGCTAAATTTGGTTGCATATATTGCCTAAACTTTCTAATATCATTATCTTTGTGGTGACCTGAATTAGTATGTATCATAAAAGTATGAATGCTACATAAGTAAACTTCGTGTAAGCGCTTTTGTTTTATGTGGTATAGTGCTGACCTAGATTTCTAAATTTCTCTTATTTCAGTATGTTTGAAATAAAATCATTTTATCATTAATGCCATAGAACGAAAACTCAGAGCCGTCCTCAGTGAAATCTCAGCTAAGCCGCAAACATGGAATGCAAAGTCTTGGAAAAGTTCCTTCAGCCCGGCGTCCACCAGCTAACTTGCCCTCTTTGAAAACTGAAACAGGTCAAGATCCAAACACAAAGTAAGTAACTTTAAGTTTATTAGCATAATGTATTACAAAAAAAATGATCATAGCTTTTTTTCTAAAATGTCTTGATAGCCTTTTCATTTTATGTTTATAACTTTATGCAGCAGTTTACTATTTTTACCGTAAAATAAAAACCTATGACACTAATCCAAGATATATTGGCTATTTAATCATCACTCAAATAATGTCCAGTATTTGTAAATTACTATTTATGAAATTTCTGAGTCAACTTACAAACAAGCTTATATTTTGTTTTGTTATTTGTCCAAGACAAGACAGGTATTTGCCATAACAGCTGTTAAATATGAAATACAAAAAACTTAACTGGTTTCAGATAGCATTGTATTCTTAGGCTGGGCCATAGTAGTAGTAAATTTAGACACAATATTTTTTTATCATTTGATTTTAAATATACATCATCAAATCTCAATTGTGCCCCACAAGCAGCATTTAGTAAATCTATAATGCATGGTAAAGTGGCAAAAGGTTAGTGGCTTAATTGTCCAAAAAAGGGTTAAATCATTTTGATGCATTTTGTAATTTATTTTCAGTTCTGTTTCTGCTGTAACTACAACTGTATCTACTACATCAACATGCACTGCCCAGACTATAGTAAGTATATTTCATAGATATAGAAATTTACTTGAAATTTCTAGAACAAAGGATTGTACTACAAAGTTCACTTTGTCTGGAGGTGATTGTTATTATAACAGTTCATTCACATCTGAATATTGTTTGTTTAACTTTGCAACTCTATTGTAGGTGTATTAACAGACTGTGTGTCGATATTTCTTTTTAGTTATTTTACATGGTGACAATAAATAAAACGCATATTGCTTTATAATATTAAAACACTAGCGTACCGCGCGCGGCGGCACCCGCGCCTAAGACCTATAGCAGTCCTTGATAAATGGGCTATCAAAGATTTTTTGCAAATCGGACCAGTAGTTCCTGATGTTAGCACATTCAAGCAAACAAACAAACTTTTCAGCTTTATATATTATATATATAATGCCATGTATAACTTATTGTAAGAAATAAAACAATACTGTTATAAATTAAAGCACATTTGATAAAATTATTGTGTAACTAATGTATTGCATGATTTTCTATCAGAGCCATGAAATTTCTCTTGATAACACTATTAAGAAATATGAAAACCATGAATGTTGCAACGTTGTTTGAAAATGTTGTTACATTACTATTAAATTAGACTGGAGCCCAGCTGTTTGCCATTATGCCTGGTAAAGTAGCAAAATCCTTAAGGCATTCTGCATAGGGTCATCCAAAAATATCATCATCATCATCAGCCCGTATAACGTCCACTGGTGAACATGGGCCTACTCCCGAGAGGGAGGGCATTTGCCATAGTCACCACACTTGGCAGGCGGGTTGGTGACCGCAGTATTATGTTGTACCACACAAGGAAACGCTGCTGCCTGTTCCTTGACATACGATTATTATAGATGATGTTATAACAATCGGGACCAATGGCTTAACATGCTGTCCGAGCTACGGAGGGTAGTCCCTCAACCAACCAGACCCGGAAAGAAATCTTAGAATTTACTCAAAGATTTTCGGTCCTTTGTAGGGATCGAACCCACGATCTCCGAAATTCAAGGCGAGCCAAATACCGCTACGCTACGGAGGTTGTTCAAAAATATACAAGATTTAAATTCTAAACAAAATTAATGTATTTTCCCTACAGTGTACAACATCAAACAGCAATGTGGTTGCGGGCACTGGTCCGGGGGGATGGGTAGCTCTCCCGCCTCCATCATCCCCCCACTTCCGCACAGAGTTCCCTTCACTGGAGGCAGCTGCCCAACCTTCACATCGCTCATCAGAACATGCAGTACCACAAACACAGTTACGACCACAAAGTTAGTATCTCAATATACAGCTATGTATAATTAGGATAACTGGATATACAACTGTGATGTAGCATGAATATCTTATGAACCAACAATAGTTTATGATACAAAAGATATAAAAAGGATTTAAATTAAATAAAAATTAAAATAGTAAAAACTATGTAATAAAGAAATAACTAGTTAATTAATTATCATATTGTAATATATTGCATTAGCAATAAAAAAAATATATCTATCTTTTGGTGGCTTCAAAATGCATTGTATAATGCATAAAGCAGCTTTTTTTTTTGTAGTGCACAAAATCTAAATTAGTAACCTTTCATCTGAATAAATTAATGTGAGATGATTAAGTATTACCATGGCCAGTGATGTAGCTAGGAGGGCAAGGCCCCGGTGCATAGCTTCAAGAGGTGGCGAGTTGGCTGACCCGCTCTTTTCAAAGCTTAGGTTACATGCTCCCCTGAGGTCTGGGGCCCTGGTGCATTGCACCACCTGGCCCTACGATAGCTCCGCCACTGATCATGACCCACTCTCCCACCAAAGTTATGGTTAAATGTTAACCATCAGTAAAGTGTGTAAGAACCAACCATGTGTTACAGCGGAAGGCAGTTGGACGTGCGGTGGCACGGCGGGCGGTCGCCAGGACGGACCGGGTGCCGCGCCCGCCACCTCCCCTGCATCACAACAGGCTCCCGCCTGCCTACCAAGATCGATATTGCCATCCTTCGTAAGTAGCGTTTGTTTTATATGGAAAATACAACATGATGACATTGTATTATTTTCTAGTCACTTAGAAATACATTGTTTTCCACTACTATAACTTTAAAGTTAAATTACATATTATGTAATCGTTTTGAAAGTTAATGAATGAATACTATTTTATTTGTTTTTTTTTTAATGTATGGAGAGTGTTAGGAATATTCACATTTCTATTCTATTTTATAGCATTGAAAGTTTAAACAATGTAAGCTTACTAAGAAGGACGATAAAAAAATACACAGTTAAGTTTTAAGAGTTTTTTTTTTTGTCTAAAAACTTGCAAATTATTGATATTTTCTTGTGATCATCCTTAAAGATGAAAGGTAGCAGCGGTGGCGGGCTCGGGTCGGGCCCCCTGGGTGCGCTGCGCTCGGGCGGAGGGGGTGGCGGCGGAGGAGGCGGGGGCGGCACCCCTCGCCCCGCGCCGCGCCCTCCCGCCACGCCCCGCGCCGTCGAGGTGCTCACCGCGCGCCCCATCCTGCGCGACGATCAAATATCTTCACTCGATGACATCTCCCGCGATGCTGGCTGGGCGCAGCAGGATGACATCGATTACGAGTGAGTATTTCGGCCGCCCGATACTCTGTGATATACGCGTTCCGAACCCGCGGCTATAATTCGTTTCTATGATTGCAGCCAAAAGTTGGACTTCTCCGACGGAGAGTCTTCGGCCCCCAAGGGCGGCCGAGGTGGCGCATCTCGCGTCATCGTCGACGGCGACCGCGCCGACGCCAAGTTGACCGAGCCCGGGGACGAGGAACGGCTATGGGCCGAACGGCGCCAAAAACAGAGCGACGAAGTGGCGCAGGCCGTGGCGCGCGCCAGGCAGCGCAAGGAGGAGCAGCGCCGCCGCGACGCGCCCAAGCTGCCCGACGACGACGCGCGGGACCCGCGCGACCGCGCAGACAACAGGGATCGATTCGACCCCCGAGACCACAACCGGGACGTCAGGGACCGCGACCGCAACCGTGACCGCGAGCGCGAACGGGAACGAGACCGTGACAGAGAACGCGAGCGAGATCGCGACCATGACCGCGATCGCGACCGTGACAGAAATGAAAATAGAGGTCGCGTCGATAATAGAGATCGTTTAGATAACAGGGATCGCGTAGAGAATAGAGATCGCGGCGAGAATAGAGATCGCCATGATAATAGAGATCGCAACGAGAATAGAGATCGCAACGAGAATAGAGATCGCATTGAGAATAGAGACCGCATGGAGAATAGAGATCGCATTGAGAATAGAGACCGCATGGATAATAGAGATCGCATTGAGAATAAAGACCGCACCGAGAATAGAGATCGCACTGAGAATAGAGATCGCACTGAGAATAGAGATCGCGGCGATAATAGAGATCGAGGTGACAATAGAGATCGCGGCGATATTAGAGACCGTGGTGACAATAGGGATCGGGCCGATAATAGAGATCGTGTTGAAAGTGACAAGGAGAGGATGGACCCGCGAGATCGGGACCGCAACGATAATAGAGATCGAATGGATCGTGACAAATATGATAGAGATCGCGATCGCTCCGATAGAGACAGAGATCGTGATCGCGATCGCATGGATAGAGAGCGCAACGATCGTGACAGGGATCGCGAACGCGATTTTAGAGAAAGGGATCGCGATTATGGACGCGACCGCGATCAATCAAACCCAGCATTTTCTAAAACTTTCCAAGCAAACATACCTCCACGATTTTTAAAGCAGCAACAGAATAGGCAGCAAGAAGACCACAAAGGTTGGGCGTTTTCCGGAAAACCGGCTCCGAGACGTCAAGAGCCGCCGTCGTACAATGCACCTAGACACGCACCGCACAACGGACGGCGCTCTTACTCACGGTAAGGTGGATATTTTACTCTTTAAAACATTATTTTTTAGTCAAAAAGATTGTGATAATTTTTAAACTTTAATTTTCAGGGACTTTTCCGACCGTGAAGATGATTTCAGAAGAGACAAAGATGGACCTGGGCCTCAATGGCGATCTGAAATGCAGGATTATGAAAGATCGGGTCGAGAATTAGACAGGTCGAATTCAAAAGACTCATATAGTGAATATAAAGATCGAAGAAATGAATCTGATAAAAAAATAGAACCCAATATTGAACCATGCAGTCGAACTGCTGCTGACAAACTGTCCGAAGTATTTGAAAGAAAAAGTATAGGTATCACTGAACCATTCGCTAATTCTGAAGCTACTCCTCAAGTCGCCCCTGAGCGACGCAATTCGCCACCCTCTAACTTATCTCAACGGGAATCTGTAGAAAGAGATTTTGGCAAGACATCTTGGGCTGAAGTTTCTCAAGAAGAACCAATTAGTGTTAATGTTCACAAACCTGTGGCCGAAAAGGTTTCACCAGTAAAAGATAATGAGCCACTTAAAGAAAAACTTGAGTGTAAACTTAGTAATGAAACAAAACATTATCCTCAACCAACAAACGCCAATATTACACAACAAGCTACAAATCTATCGAGCAGTAATACTAATACAGCAATATCACAAGCACAAATTCATAAACCTCAAAATACACATGCAACTGTTATTCCAAATGTTGTACAAACTCAGCATACATCTCAAACTACGTATAGTAACGTTCAGTCACAACCAGCTCCTGTTGTGCAATCTCAGACTTCTTTTACTGATAATCAAACTGCTCCAAAAAATATGCCTTCACAAGTATCTAATCAACATCAACAAGCTGAAGCTCAGACTCCCCAAATACAAAAGCAGCCAGGTACAGAAAACCTGATGCAGAGCACCGGCAAACCAACGTTCGTCAATCAAAAGACAGAAAAAGAACTTTCTGAATCAGAGTCTATAGCATCTAAATCAAGTACCGATCCTTCAAATTCAGTAGGAAATAAAGTTAATGAGACTTATTCTGCGGAATCTCTTCAAGGGGGCGCTGCTTCCCAAAGCACGAAACGAGCTGTTGATGATAAGAAAATCGAAAGAATCAGTAATGAACAACTTAATAAAATCCCCATTAAAGAACCTATCGAAAGAAAGTCGAGTGGGTCAGGGTCTGAGAAAAAAGGTAGGGGTTATGGCGGTGGCGGCGGCGGTGGCGGCGGCGGTGGCGGCGGCGGCGGTGGCGTCGGCGGCGGTGGCGGCGGCGCTGGCGGCTATGCGGTGTACAACAGAGGTTGGGGACCGAGACGACGATCACACCGTAGCTCCCGATCTAATAATAGAGCTAGCGAATCTGACGGTTCCACTGATGGTGCTCCAAATGCTGAACGAAAGGAAAGACGAAGAGCTCCGCGCAGCCCTCGTGGGCCTAAAAACGCACAGGATAAATCCGAAGATAACATTCGCCCGCTAACGATGGACCAGACTGGTCCTGCGGGGGAAACTTTGGAAAATAGAGAACCATTCGCACCACGCGGGCAACCATCTCGGAGAGGACGTGGTGGCTTCCAGGGTACTTCGCGGCCTCCCGCACCTGCCAAGAGAGTCACTGGGTATGGACCTCCAAATACTAAGAGTCCATTCGGTCAGGCCAATAGAGCAGTTAAAGATAGCGAAGATGTGAAAGATGGTTCACAGGTCGATGAAAAACCTAAAGGTAAGCCTAGGACTGGTTCCTCTACCGGAAGAGGTCGCGATCGACGGCCGAAAGGCGCTGGTGGACCTCTTAGTGGTGAGGATGAAAATTGGGAAACAACATCTGAACATTCCGAGGGTGGTACTTCTAGCCGTCGACGTTCAGTCGCCGGGAGACAGTCAGGACAAGCTCCGAAAGTTCAAGGAGGACGAAATCAAAATTCCGGTAATCGCCAAAACAATAGCAATAGGAATACTCAACCCAATAAAAAAGAGACTGCTAATGATAACAAAACTGCAGAAATTACAGAGGCTATGACGGATCTCAAGTTGTCTTCCGTCAAAAAAGAAGATGAAGTGGTAGATGACGGATTTCAAGAAGTTAGAAATAAAAAGAACTCTAAAGATACAAGAGGAGGACCAACAAAAGAAGAAAGCCAACATGCAGCTAAACAACCTAGATCTCATTCTAATCAAGGAGGAGGAAGAAACGGATCTTCAACACGGAATTCTAATGAAAAGTCCAATGCACGAGGTTCAGCACCCGTTTCAAATAAATCTGGATCGCAATATGATCGCCCGCGTCAGGCTAATTTGGCTCCGCGGTTTGTCAAGCAGAGACAGAAGCAGCAGATGGGTTTAGTGTCGAGCTTCGGACCGGACACTGGTGCGGCCCCTCCTCCGCCGCCTGTGAACGCATGGGATAAACCAATATCGCAAACGTTACGCGGCAACGTTGAGGAGCCGGTCGAGACTACTGAGAGTAAATCTGGCCAGTCCAGTCAGCGCAGCACACCCGGCGACGTGCCGGCTGAACCCAAGCCAACGCCACCTGCTTGTGCTGTGCCCGCAGAAAAGACAGGCGTCTTAGATGGCACTACCCCTCCCGTTGAAACCATTATATTTGAAAATACTAATTATAAGACTGCCACACCGGATGAAGCCTTACAACAAAAGTATCAAATGGCTGCGCCTATAGCTAAGAACCAAGCGGAAGAAATAAATCCAGAAATTGATAATAGGTCTATAAGCTTCAATGGAGAGGTCAGACCTAGACCTAGATCCATACAAGAGCTTATATCGGACAGACCAGTAGCCGAAGGTGACGGCCCAGCTCTTGGATTACAAATGTCTTTCGATACTTCACAGAAACCAGAGGATTCGTCCGATATGAAGCTAGACTTTGCTTTCGATTCTGAACTCGGGCAGCTTACAGAAGATAAGTCCGCTAAAGCATTGGGCTTACCTCGCGGAGTGCACATGAGCACGTCGAATACAATCTCACCACTAGCGGCGGATCTCAATTTAAAAATCGCTAGCGTAAAAAAAGTATGGGAGATGCCCGCCGTGGCGGAAGGAAGCGAGGAAATTCAGTTTGCTGGTTTTGAGGAGAACAACACAGAAACCGCTCAGCCAAATGTTTGTAAAGTGAAACCTACTCAACAGTTGCAGTCGCCCCCGCCTCAACATTACAATCACGTGGGCTACCAGGGTGGCTATGGCGGATTGTCGGTCCCGTCGCCACCGGCTGTCATGTTTAACTCTTCGCAGCAACTGTTAGGTTCGTCACAACAGCTGCCGCAGCAAGGCGGTCTTTATGGCGCCTTCTTAGACCAGAGTCGCGGTCAGTTCGGAGGCTTCCCGGGTACTCCATATGGTGCAGGCTCTGCTGCACCTTACAATTACCAACCTCCGCCTGACATGTTCCAGAGTCTACCCAACCAGTATCGCATGGTAAGCATTTTGGTAACTAATATTTAAACTTTCCCGATTTGTACAAATCATTTTTTGTTTGGCTTGCACTAACCGTGGTCACGCCTCGATTGATGCATGTTAGCTGCGTCGTCTTAATGCAGCGCGGGTTACGCCAATCACTCAGACTTGGTCCTAACATTTATTATTAAAGTCCTTGGAACTGTCGGTAGTTCGCCACACTACACTAATGACGTCAGCTCCTAGCGGCGTATAGACATTTGGTTAACAGAACAATGCAGATGGTATCCATTGAGAAAAGAATATATTTATTTAAAATGTGAATGAGTTGTCAGTGTGGCGATGTGTTCCTTCGCTCTCGACGGTCTCGAAATTATTCCGACAATAATAAAAAAAACTGGTCAAGTGCGAGTCGAACTCGCGCACGAAGGGTTCCGTACCATTTTCAAGTGCCTATCTGTTGCCGTTATAGATATCGAGCAAAAAGAAAAGAAAAATGTTTGGCAGCCCCCCCTAAATATTTATTTTATTTTATTTTTAGTATTTGTTGTTATAGCGGCAACAGAAATACATCATTTGTGAAATTTCACCTGGTAGCTATCGCGGTTCTTGCGATACGGCCTGGTGACAGACTGACAGACAGACGGCAAAGTCTTACACTGTTAAAAATGTCCATAGTCATTTTACTAAATTTGTGTAGGGAGTTTTTACGCACCACATTTTTTAAATTGTGGAACTCTCGTCTTGTAATTTTACTACACAAATAATCATGACTCAGTTTTAAATTATTACAAATCATCAGTCGCAAAATTACTAATCATTTACTAAAACTATGTTAAGTAACATTACTAAACATTATTCTTAATTTTATCAAGCCAAAAGTATCGAATAAATCTAGTAATTTTACAAAAATAAAAAAAAAATATCGTGGTAAAATTAAATTCCGAATATGTATAGGAATTTTACAAAATTTTAGACTCAAAATTACAATTGGGAATTTTAAAAACAGTTAGCGGTCATGACTAGAATGAAATATTGTATAAATGAAAAGAGAATTTAAAAAAAAATGATTTGTAAATTTCCAATCATTTCTTGTAATTGCAATTGCACATTTTGGTTAGTAATTTTACTGATAATTGTGGTAAAGTCAAATTCCGAATATGTATACAAATTTTACAAAACTTTAGATTTAATCCTACAACTTAGGATTGTAAAAATTACAATTGGTATCTGACGAATACAAAAAAATTATAAAATTGCAACCTGCTTCATACTCTAGCTATTACAAATGTAATATTACAACAAATGCGTGTTAAAATTCCAATACAATATAAAAGTTTGTAATTTAACTATGCAATTGCTTACTAAAAAAGTAGTAAATTTACAAAAAAAATTAACAGTGTAGTAATAGGTCCCGTTTTTACCCTTTGGGTACGGAACCCTAAAAATATCAACACCAAATGAGGATAGTTGCCGGAATCCGCGCTGCTCGAAGGCGAGGATGCTCTAAAAACAGATATGTCAAAAAAAAAAAGTATAGCAGTTAGGAGTATAAATATGCTCAGCATTTATGAATGCTTAATAAATTATGAGCATTTTGATATCTCACTTGTATGATAGTAATATTAGTTATTTTTAATTTTATACATTGAAATGAAATGTATTAAATATTGTATATTTTTGGTTGTCCAGGCTGCAGCTGCTAGCGGTGGAGCAGCATTCGGCCAGTCCGGCCAACTGGGTAATAGTCCCAGTACTGTTCTAATTTCAAGCACTTCTAATTCTCTCATGTCAGCCTCTGTCAAGCCTTCCACTCAACAGATTGGAGCTATTGGTATGTAAAAATATTTAATCTAGGTACCTATGTCCTAGATACTAATTTGAAGCACTTTCATACTCTTTACATCTCAATAAGATTACACATTGTGTGATTTTTTTATTCCTTTGCAAGTTCTTTTTTATTATATTTCGTATAGATCCATATCAAGATTTAGACAACATTTTGCGGCGAAGTATTGAAAATGTGGGCTAAAAAAATTTCGATAGTTTTTAAACAGTAATGATAAACCACACAATGGTTTTATCTCAATAAATTTGCTCCAGTTAGTCGTTTTGTGAAATTAGCACATTCAAACAAACTTTAGTTTACTTTATTGTGTAATGTATATTTACAAATTTAATTTGGTGTACAGGCAGTAAAGGCGCCGGTGTAGCTGGTGTGGGTGGCGTAGGCGGTGTGGGAGGCACATACGGGCAGCAGTACCTAGGCTACTCAGGCGAAGCGCCGTACTCGCTGCCCGGGCTTCTGCCCCGCCCTGCCCCTCCTGCGTCGTCCTACTACTCACCGTACCAGGGAGCAGCTGCGCCTTCATACCCACTGCAGTTTACGCAGCAAGCGCAATCCGGCGCCTTTGGGTCGCAGTTCCTCTCCTCGCAATTACAAGTCGCAGCCGCGGTACAGCAAATGCAGGTAAACATTTTTATAAATACATATAAATTAGGATAATATGTCTTGGTGAGACAGGCGATAGCTGTGGATTTAGTGTAATTTCGATAGAGGAGGGTTACCTAAAAAAACTTTGTCTTAAAAAAGTCTCATTTATAGTGTAATATTATGTAGTATGGACCCCTTATTCGCATAATATCAGATTCTCAAAATATCAGATTCTTAAAATATTAGATTATCAAAATAGCAGATTCTCAATATAGCCAAAGTACAATCAAGAGAAAATTTATTTTTTAAATCAAATGTATTTTTTAAATATGAGACAAACACTTTAAAAAACAAAAAAAATAATCCTGTAGATTTAAAAATAAATGCAGCGGCAACCACACGCAAAAATCTCTTTAGGTACATAATAATCTTCTTAGAAATTAAATTATCATTATTCATATTTATTTAATGTCGATAACATGTTTAAACATCTTTCTACAGTAATTTGGTTGGAAGTGCAGTCAGATATAATGTTGCGAATTTGGCTAGCTCTTTTTACTTGCTTTCATGCTCTTTTTTTTCACGAACTTGAATCCATTTTATTTAATAAACTCAAATTACCTATTGAAACAAATATATGATGTGTAATGAAATGACAATGACGACGTTATCATTTTTTTTTAAATATTGTCATTTACCTCTTACCACTATTACAAATAGCAAATAGATGTTATGAATCAGTATGTCAGTTATTACTCTCAGAAGAAAGGAAGAATTAAAAAAAATAGTTATGCAAACTTTCATAGCAAAATGTTTTTCAAGTTGAGTGTCCAATTTCGGTTATATTGAGAATCTGCTATTTTGATAATCTAATATTTTAAGAATCTGATATTTTGAGAATATGATATTATGCGAATAAGGGGTATGGACAATAAAATTATGGTATAAAATGAGTGGCCAGAGTTTGATAACACTTTACGCACAATAACCTCCCTCTCTTCTTTTTTTACTTTTACTTTGTTGTGCCCAACAGGGTTCAATATTTTTCTTTTTTAAACATTACTATTATTTTGCTGTCTACTAGTATTCTTGTTACCACCTCGTGCTAAGCTAAAATGCTTGTGTTACGAGTGGGTTCACGTCGGTAATGCAATGGGTGGCGTTCGAACCCGCGACCTCAAGATCACAAGTCCGACGCCCAAGCCACTGGGCTACGGCCGCTTCTAAATAAAAAATTGTAATGTACAAATTAAAAACACTGGAATGCAATAAACGATTGAGTATTGAGTATATGCACGATTCAACATAACACATGGTGTTGCAGCAACAATACCGCGCGCCGCTGCAGCAGCAGTACGCGCCGGCGCCGCGGCCGCCGCCGCAGCAGCTCAAGAGCCCCCTGCACGAGCACGCCAACGGCTTCGCGCCGCTGTGCGAGGCCGCGTCGCCCACGCCCAAGGGCGCCAAGCCGCAGAAGCCCCCGCACTCGCCGCCGCAGCACAAGTACCACGCGCCGCCCCCGCACGCGCCCCACACGCCGCACCCGCCGCCCGCCCACACGCCGCACCAACACCACCAGCAACAGGTATTGCCTTAGCTGCTCTTGTCCATTCTAAGTAGCTACGGTGACCACCGTCACGGACATGGGATTTAAATTTTATTCTAAGACAGTACAATTCATAGTATTAAAAAAACAGCTCCTAAATCTTAATGCAACTATAAAAAAACATTAACGGTCATAGTTACCATCTCAACATTCACACGATATGGACTATAGGAAGGGCCACCTACACGAGTGAGCAAATCGCAATCATTATATTTTAATTTCGTCGAGGTAATTTTCGAGATACGACTAAAAATAACAGTACACCCGTATTTTGTATAACTTATATGGCGTGCGACAATCATATTGTTGCGACACACTGACTTGTAGAGGTGGCACTGATCTCCCAATCGTTATGACCATTGTAAGTCTGTGCCTATACAGCATAATATTTTTAACATTGTTTACAATTTACATTCCTGTTTGCGACATGTAACAACGGCGGCAGGTTAGTGATGTTTAATCATAAACATATCAAATTTCAAAATTGGTATGGAAAGGTCTACCTATTCATTAAACATAATAGTAACGGTTAAATGCTTCGACCGGCACGTTAAATGTTATCAATTTTGTGTGCCATCACTGCCATCCTATGCGACTGAAATAAGTCTTAACAAAACTTGACTCTTTCGTCTCAGTTTTGCGATTCATAATAGATTACATTTGTTTAACTTTGTTAGAAATTTGTGGTTAAAATGAAAAATGATTCAAAAATATCGTAAAATAATCCGTGTCGTTTGGTTGTGACAGCAGATGGTGGGCGGCGGCAACAACGGGCGCATGTCCGGCGGCGGCATGGCGCGCTACCCCGCGCCCATCGGCCAGCGCCCGCACGCGCCCGCGCTGCCCATGTACCGCGCGCCGCCCGCGCAGCCGCGCCCGCACCAGCACCCGCGCGCGCCGCTGTACTACCACCAGCACCAACGCAGTTAGTACCGCTTGCTCTGCCGTGCGTACTCTGTCCCACACCCGCACCTCACATGGACGTTGCTTTGCGTAGACGGCGGCGGCGAGCGCGCGGCCGACGCGGAGCAGCCGCCCGACGACGCGCCCGAGCCCCCGCCCGACGCGCCCGCGCCCGACGCCAAGCCGGAGTGAGCGCCCCACCGCCCGACTCGACTTTCGGTATTTTAATTAGGACGTAAATTATGGAAGTGATTCTGAGCCGTTCGGCCCGGGACGCGGCCGCGACGACGCGCGACGCGTTCCGATCGCACGTGAATATGTCGATCGGACGGCCGTCCGACTCTTTGACTGTTATGTTTAAGTATATATAGACGCGCGCCGGTCGTGCGCGACTGGCGCGCCCGAGCGCGCGAGCGCTCGTTCGATGCTGCCTCGAGACCTCTCATTAGTGAATATGTAGCTACGGTTTTTTCGGAGCGAATGACGATGCGATGTAACCGAATAATAAATATAATTTGGAGCGAAGTTGACCGAGTGCCCCTCGGCACGTCTGCCCCGATCGACGTGGGTTTACGCTCCATGTATCATAATCAATTATTATATGCGAATAAAATTATTATGACCGATATCTGCATTTTTGTTTTATCCCATTTGTATATTATAATTTTATGATAGAAAAAATAGGGCACAATATAATAATTTACCCAAAACTTTGAATCACACTACATTTTAGAAAATTACTGTTGACTAATTGTTTAATTTATATTTAAAACCTTGGAAATCCATAGATTCTTAGCAAACATTCAACATCTACCATTTGTTTTGGCCTAACATGGGTTTCAGGATTTACATGTAGATACACTTTCCTCGCAACTGTAGCTACATAATTTGAGTATAAATATAAAAAAAAGTCCTGGAAGGGTTAGCCACCGCCGTTTGAGAATTATTATCCAGGTAGAGCTAGGCTGGATGCCAATAACGTAACGTTTTGAATGTAACGCATTTCATAAGGCGACATTAAAATAATAAATTGTCATATTCTTTTTTTTTCATGCGTAGTATACGCTAACAATACATTTTTATCAAAGTCATAGTAATATCATTACATGATTCTTGGACTTTTACATCTCACCTCAAAGTTCAATATATGCAATTCCTATTTTTTTTAGGATTAAAAAAATCTTTCGTTTGTTATGGCTGCTCAAAATATAAAACTTTTCTCTATTAAAAAAAACTGTCATATCATAAACTATCATAACAAATTAAGCTATTATTTATACATTATTTGACTTTTAACAAACAATATGGTTTTTCGTGTAACCATCATATTAAATTTTAACACAGCATGCCAACAAATAAAAAATAAATGCTTTTAAAAGTTTATAATATTCATCATCATCATCATCAACAGCCCGTTTACGTCCACTGCTGAACATGGGCCTCCTCTTAACAGACCTTGGCAAGCCAGGTTCGTTGAGGGATATTGCCGTAATCACCACACTTGGCAGACGGATTGGTGATCGCATTAAGATGTAATAGATATCTTGGATAATAGATGCTGCTGCCCATCCATCAGCCATATGTCCCTTAGTCGCCTTTTACGACACCCATGGGAGGACATGGGGTGGTCTATTCTACGCCGGAAAACACACGGCATATTTATAATATTAATATTCTTAATTTGTATATTTATTTTATACATTAATAGTTATGTAAATTTAGTTAATATAAAAATTAAGACGTATTTTCAATAATAAATTAAATTAAAACAAAAATTTACTTAAAATCTAAGTTGAATCGAATAGAACCGAACCGAATTTAGTCATAGGCATACTTAAAAGGGGAAATACAACTCTTTACTTATCAAGTTATCATACTCATGATTGCGATAACGCAAGGGATATCTTGCTTATTATGAGGACATTGTAAACAATTTCTATTTAAAAATACTGACTCATAAAGTGGGAATATTAAAACACAGATAACATTACAGTATTGCTCTTGAATATTATAAAAGTGGCACTTACCTACCTAAGTAGGTAAGTAGCCGTTTATTAATATAATACAATAAATTGCTTATGTAGACTGAATGCTGTATGGTTTTAATTATTACAACTGCACGGTTCCATAGGGTCATAGAACAATTAGGTAGGTATTTAGGAATGATAAATATTAACCTTTAAGTGATTTGTGTATGAGAAACTCTTACGTTATGCTTAAAACTCAAATCATCTACTGTGTAAATAATCTTTGGTTAACCTTAATAAATAAATCTAACTATAAACACATTTCATAAATTTCTCCCTGGAAACAAGTTTTTTCCCTCTTGCGTGGACTAGCAGCTATCATAATACTGCTTTCCATAACTCCTAATCAGCCTTCACCATCCCAATATGGTCCTAGTCTATCCTTCCTTTCCATTTTATTTAAAGTCATAGAGAGTGTTCAACAACTCTCTCATTACTTGTCCCGTCAAAGTTTACGAGTCCATATTAATCGGGTTTTTTGCCCGGCAACAGCATTACAGCCCTAAAAAACAACATACGACATACGACTGGCTATAGAACGAATAATTAATGGCTATAGTACCTACTGCTTGATTGCCTGTGCCTTGATTACCTACTGCTTGGACGCGTGTGCCGCCGTGGAGCTGTAGCCGGAGTCGATTTTCCGTGTTGCGGAAGCTAGTTGCTTGTTGTTGTTGGTTGTGGAGCTGGAAGAGTAACTTGCTGGAGTAGCCGGTTGCGTGATATCACGTCGGGGTCACCAATTGTAGAGGAATGGTTGGTGGTGTTCCTCCACAGAAAATGAAGATCTTTTTTGCCGGCCGAGGTGGTGTGCCCGGCGACCGACGGCAATTTCTTGATATTCAGAGGTTGTATCTCTTCGATTTGGCTTGCGAATATGTATTGCGCGATACAGGTTAGTTGAGATGCTAGGTGTTAGATGGCGCTGCTTGTCTATTTGTGGTTTGTCCGACCACTGTAGATGTCGCTACAATGTCCTTCTTGGTATCTTATCGTCCTTACATATCTCTATGATTCTCATTCTATGATTGCTTGGTTCAACTCATATCTTCGAGGGTGCTTGCAGTCACAAGCCGAGTCCGATATATGTCGAAGGGCCGATGCTCGAAGGTGTTCAGGAATCAATCTACCTGGAAACTGAAAACAAGTTCGGGAAAGAAGACGACAGAAGGATCCAATTGGCAGTTGGAGTTTTCTCTTCGCATAAACCGCCTGAAGATAAGTCTTCGATCAGTGCAAACTACCTGTCATGACCTACGGAGCCGAGACACTTACAGCTGAGCTACTTAGGTTCAAAGTCATGCAGCGAGCTAAGATCAGGGTTTCTCTGAAAGATAAACTTTGCAATGAGGTCATCCGATAAAAAACTAAAGTTTGCGTGCAACTTTAAGAAAAAGCAATTGATGGATGGTCTTGAGACAAATAGCCTGTGTGGAAAGGATGCAAATGGCGGAGGACTCTAGTGTTGTGGCGCAAATTAGAGGAGGCCTAGGTTGACAGAGATAGGCTGATGGATTGAGTTTGAAGCTGTAAGAAAATAGTATATAAGTACGAGTAGGTAGTTGTTTTGTTTAAGTACCTAACTAAAAAGTAGGTATATTATTCTCCTACATGCAAGGCCCTTAAGCAATTATCATCATAAAAACATATATATTTTCCCTAAAACCAGTTGTGCGTGAAGTCAGTTTTTCAATAGATATTTAAACGTAATACTTCTAATTGGTTCAATTAACTATATCCTACTTATAAGTAAAAATTACTTCTCTAATTTGGTTAATTCTTTTTTAATAACATTTTTAATTATTTCGGTCAAGTTTTGGTTAATCAATGTTCTTTCAAGAACATATAGGGAAATTCACGGGAAATGTAGGTAGAATTAATTGAAATGAAAATCATAAAAGATATAAGATAAAGAACCTACATCACTACAGAGTACAAAATAAAGTCGCTTCCCGCTGTCAGTCTGTAGTAGGTAAAATCTTTAGTAAGTACTACGCAACGGATTTTGATGCGGTTTTTTTTAATTAAGTACATTAAGTGATTCGAGAGAAAGGTTTATATGTATAATACATCAGCATTACCTACACCCGTCCGACGCTGGGGCGGGTCGCCAGTGACTGAAATATAAGTAATTGTTACGGTGAATGTAAAGAAGATTTGCTTGTTCGACAGGACGTCGCCGCGTCGTCGCGTCCGCACCTGTTCCCAAAGTTTAAGGACTCTGCCCACTATCGCGTAGCATACCATGACCGTGCTAGGAACGTAACAACCAAAAAAATATTCTTTGTATTGAAAAGTATGAGACTATTGCCGGTGGCGAAACGCTCCGTGCATGGCACGCGACGTTGCCACACCGGTGCGCAGGTGGGGTATAACCGTGTACAGATACCGGCACGGTTCTTGAGCGCTCGGTGCAAGAGTGGGGATCGCTTTGCGCATCGTACACTTATGACAAAATTAAACGCACACCCGTTAATTATTATTTTTTTGTAAGTTAACTACGTAATTTCTTACTGGTTGAAAGAAAGATTAAATAATGATTTGTTAAATTGAGAAATGGAAATTGAGATCAAAGACAAGTGTTTCTAATTAAAAACCATAACTTACTTACTCTCGAAAGGTCTTGCTGACGCGTCTGCCTCACACGGAATCAGGTGAATTACTACAAAGACGACAACAGGGACCGCACGGATTTAGCACTAGGATGATATGCGGACGCTCCCGTCACTAAAATCCGGGTATGACACGCGGATGATACGGAGATGATATGCGGACGCTCCGGTCACCCCACGGCTTTGATACGGTCTAGTGGGCATAGTAGAGCGTATCGGATTACTTTCCGTGCCCGATACGTTCCTAACACGGTCATGGTATGCTACGGGATAGTGGGCAGAGGCCTTTAAAGATAATGGAGCACTAACCAAATATATTTAACTAGCTTCCCGCGCGCGGTTTTATCCACTTAATTCAAGTTCCCGCGGGAACTTACTAATCAAATATAGCCTTCCTCGATAAATAGGCTATTATCTAACACTGAAAGATTTTTGAACACTGAGATTAGCGCATTCAAGTAAACAAACTCCTCAGCTTCATATATTAGCTTAGATTTTATATTAAACTTAAGAAAACGCTGGTGTAGAAAACCTACCACTGTACTGTCGTGAAAAAATACATTTAGTATTTTCGGTACCGTCGGGCCGTTATAAGTATCATCAAGAGAAGACATTGACATTTTTTGTACATTTGTAATGTATAAACCCAAAAACTATATTCAATAGTTTTCTGAAATTTATAATTTCACCAAAGTAGGTAGCTTACTTATAAATATAGTGTACATAATTGAGGTAACATACCTAAGTACCTAAAGCGTATCTCAGAATTTTAGCAATGAACTAGGTAATTACCGTACGTTTCATACCAAGAACTAAATAATTAGCAAATATTACACATTATACTAATTTCTAATGAGCATAATAAAATGGCATACAAATTTATAACCGCATATTTAAGGATAGTTTCGAATAGTACACACAGTTGTAATACAGTGAGGTCAACAGCCAGACAGGGATGCAGTATGAATGCTTTGTTCTATTCGTACATGACGAAGGGACGTTACCCTTGCGCACCGTAAAAACATCTCGTCTAACTTTTGATCAAAACAGATAAAATAAGGATATCGAATGCTTTGTTTTTAACGTTTTATTATCGACATTATTTATAGGTATTGTGCATTCGGTGCATTTTACGTGTTACCGAGAAATTACACTATTCAATATAATATTGTTTTATAAATAATATATCTTGGCTTGTTTATTAGATAAAATTTAGTTTAAGTACCTACCTATGTGGCGTCTTTCAGTGTAAATGCAATAAACTGAAACGGATTGATTGACCGTGGTGATTTTCTATAAATTACCTACCTAAACGAAGTTTTTCTTAACTGTTTGTAAAGATAATAGGTACCTACCTAGATTTAATACCATTATTTTTTGGTAACTAAAACATTGTTTATAATATATAAAGGTATATGTATCGAAATAGAATATTGTGAAAATTTGTTGATATTTAAGTTAATAGGTACTTTAAAAGTTTCTTTTACAAAACTAGAACTAAGTAGGAGTTTTGTACAAGGATTGTACTCTCCTTGCAAAGTATGCAAATTAAAAATTTACAAAAAACTTCTCGACTATTGTCGTTATTTGATTGAGTTGAAATTTAGCATACTCACTTTAGCAAGCCAATATTGCGATACCATTAAAATGAAACGATGATACAGACGTATAAAAAGACGCACACATATTATTGAGTCGGAGCTTGTTTCATTGGTCATGACTAGTAGGCACGACGTATACGTAGACGTATGTAGGTAACCTACCTACATACCTACTCGTATATATGTAGGTAGATACTATGGACTTAGATAAGCCATATCCAGGATGAGAAATCCAATAGGGGTGACTTCTTAATCTTTTGTCAGTCTTATTCATCAGTGGTTGAAGAGCGTGACTCCATCCACTTTGTCTAAGTACTCTCCAGTTGTTGCGGTGTTGTGACTCTGTATGATGCATGTATGTATGGTTCTTCAGGTATAGTCGGTATCTGTCCATGCATCGTTTTAACTCTCCTTATTTATTGATAGGAATAGCTACAACGTTTTCGGTGTTTTAGCACTATGTGCCCGCCCAAATTATAATATCCGAGATATTGTTTGGGAATTAAACTTACGCTGATAGTTGTTCTTTGGTGTAAAATATGGATATATTTTATTTGTTACTTCAAAGAACACAAGTAATGTCTCCATCGACATAGTTTTTGTAATTCTAATTCAAAGGAAGCTTAATTGACAGTACATTGATCTTAATAGTTGAACATAAAGAAGAATGAACTACAAAGTCACAGTACTAAACTGAAATAGACGCGTTGAATTAACAACAAAGCTGAGTTTCCTTTGTATTAATAAATTTAGGTACGAGTAAAGTGAATTATGAATCAGCTTCACTGAGACACTACAGTACAGTGCAGTTAGTAAACGTTGCTCAGAGCGAGAGCACACTCGTACTGCGCGTGCTCTCTGTGTTGTCATACAACTTTGTCAACAAACTTTCACTCCATAGTTATTTAATCAAACACGACGGATTTAAATAAAACGACATAACATTCGACTAAAGTTTCAACGTATCACTATGATACCTATACATAACGAGTCCTAATCCAATTTATAAAGTAATTAGTCGCGAATCGCGGTCGTGCTGATGTTGCTTTATGTTTAATGTGTTCGAAATGGAAATGATAGAGTGATAGCGAATACTACCTCCGATAGTTTTTTTAAATAATTATATCTACGAGTGGTTTGTGCGTGAACTTCTGTGATTATTTGAATACTTCCAGATAAATAGACTAAATATTATTGTTAATTCACAACAATTATGGGGAAAGACTACGGTGAGTAAATCATAAATTAATTGGTTTAAATAAATATGTACTTTCCATTCTAAACTTACAATTAAAAATAAGGCTACCTAGGTATAATACGCGTAACCTAATTAAATTCAAGTTGTTGAACAAGTTACAAAGAAGGTAGGTACCTAGGTGACTATGATGTGACGGCAGGTATTTGGATATATCCTACCTACATTCTTTGTGGGGTAAATTCACTTGTCCCTAATGAATGAACTAACTAAAATTCTTGTAGAAAATTTAGAAGGAAAACAAGTTCTGTTTGGTGTGACTGTTTTTAGATTTCTATTTTATGTTGTCTCAAAAAAAGAACAACTAAATGTAGATCATAGCGATTACTGAGAGGGACATAGCTGTAGTATGACAAGCCAAGTCGCTTATTAAATTTCAAAGTTATCTTAATAGTTGAAAAATGTTGCGTATAGAGCCATGAGAATGAACAATAGTTATTGGAATCCATAACAATATGAGGATCGTCAGAATTGTTATCCGCTTTCAATGACATAGATGACCGGAACAATTTCAATCCCTAGGTCGCTGGTGACTAAGAGAGATTTTCCGCGAGAGGAATTATAATTTAATTATATTAAGGGAGATTAGTGCAACTTTTGTTCCACAGTTCTCTCTCTGAAAATTCGGGCCTACGAGGGCATCGGAAGGACAAGTTGAATATATAAATGTATAAATATATAATTAATATATAAATTTATGGATAGGTATAGGTAGTTGCGCAATATATACATACTTATGTATGTTTTTGCAGTGATTGCTAATTATGTGGATTAACTAAATTTTTATTCTTGTAGGTATCTATTAAAATACCTTAACAAATATTAAGTGTAATGTTGTCTAATTGAGATTTAATAATTGCTACAAAGATAAAACCGGTGCAAAGTAGGTATGGACTGATACATTTATTCTTGAAAATCTAATCGAATCAAAAATAATAAATTAATTAAATTATAGTAAGTTAACGTATTAAGTGAAATTTATGTACTTACTATGATTATAATTTCACACAAACCATTTAAAAACGAATTGATTAAAAACTAGGTATGTTATGGCTATATTCATTCAACCTATTCACTTTTTCCTTTCATAATTTGAGACAAAAAAATTACCTGCTCAATTGAATGGTTTGGGAGTCTTTTTTTATTGCATCAAGATAAACCGATTTTTTGTTGAGTCAGATTATTTATGGTAGGTACATATTACATGCAGTTAAAAAGAGGATTAATTAGAGAAGTTTTTAAATATATTTGAGAATCCAGAAGCCCACACTCGTTTTTTTTTATGCGACATTTATACATTTTAAATTTTCACAAATGATGTATTTCTGTTGCCGCTATAACAACAAATACTATAATAATATATACTAGTATACTACCCATACAAGAAACGTATTTTTTGCCCTTTTTTGCTTGATATCAAAACACACATACTAGGTATAAAGAGGAAAGAATTGTATTTTTGTATGTACGTTTATTACTAATAAACTCAAATACTTCTGGACGGATTTCGATAATACTTTCACTATTAGAATGCAACATAATGCCTGAATAACATAGCTATAGTTATTTCGTTATGAAGCTTCGGAACGGGAGTTGCGCGGTGAAACAGGGGATTTAACGTTTGTATGGATAAGTCGAAGTCTACCCGGACGAAATCGTGGAAAAAATGTTAAATTTATGTAATAAGGGAACTGAATTAATTAGTACAAAGATAAGTTCGTTGATATATTATTCGCAACCGAACACTGAACCGGCATATTCAATATCCTTGAACATCAACCTTGGCATATAAATAACGATAAAGCATTTTAAAAATATTAAAGGTAGGTACATAGTATGGTTCCTTACTTTTAGGGATATCGGAACATAATAATGATTATAAAACCTTTTTAATACAGCTTACATTATATATGTAATAGTATGTGTAAATGGTAGTATGGTAATGGTGGTAGATCATACTTGATCGAAGGGTAGATCCGCCAGGGAAAGTATACTGAAACTGTATAAGTATACAAACTTAAAAAAAATCCTATTAATTTTTTAGTAGTCGCCTCTTAAGGTACTTATTGTAAGGTATTCAATCTTGATAGTAAAATCAATCTTTGTATTGTATATAGGAATACTGTATCAATTGCATTAAAAGATATAAATTAAAAATGATTACGCCTTTTGTAAAACCTAGCATCTAGGTTGGTCTTAGATTATCTTGCATTGCAAGGCCCTAGAACTCATTTTGCCATTTACTTGACAAATGGCTAGGGCGTCGGACTTGTGATCTTGAGGTCGCCGGTTCGAACTCGACCCATTGCACTACTGACTTGAACCCAGAAGCATTTTAACTTAGCACGAGGGGTTAACAAGAATACTAGTAGACTGCAAAATTCTGCTAGTAATCTCTATTAAAAAAATGATACCTAATGCTAATGTAAAATCTTCGTGCCAATAGTAATGATTAAAAACCGGCCAAGTGCGAGTCTGACTCGCGCACGAAGGGTTCCGTACCAATTTCAAGTGCCAATTGCCAATAAAAAAGCGTATGTTTATGAAATTAAATGGTTTTTTTTTAATTTTATATTTACGATTTATGACGTATTAAAAAATAACTACTTACTAGATCTCGTTCAAACCAATTTTCGGTGGAAGTTTGCATGCATAATGTACATCATATATTTTTTTTAGTTTTATCATTCTCTTATTTTAGAAGTTACAGGGGGGGGGGACATTTTATCACGTTGGAAGTGTCTCCAGTCTCTCGCGCAAACTATTCAGTTTAGAAAAAAATGACATTAGGAACTTCAACATCATTTTTGAAGACCTATCCATAGATAACCAAAACGTATGGGTCCGATGAAAAAAAAATTGTTGAGTTTCAGTTCTATGTATGGGGAACCCTAAAATTTATTGTTTTTTTTTCTATTTTTGTGTGAAAATTTTAATGCGGTTCACGAAATACATCTAATTACCAAGTTTCAACATTATAGTTCTTATAGTTTCGGCAAAAAGTGGCTGTGACATACGGACGGACAGACAGACAGACATGACGAATCTATAAGGGTTCCGTTTTTTGTCATTTGGCTACGGAACCCTAAAAAGTACAGTGTATATTTGTTGGGTAAACGATACACCCATAAGGATCGGATGTCTGATGTGATACACGCGGTATTAATAATAGATTTCTATCAGTACCTATACAATCCTTTTATTTTTCTCCGTTGACAGCTGGTTCCAGTTAATAAATAAGGTGTTCAATACCTCAAAGATAGCTTTTCTAATGATTATAAAGAGGAAAAAAATACTTTTTTTACTTTTAATTTGTTTGTTTGCATTGAATAGACTCCGGAACTAGGTACCTACTAGACCGATTAAAACAAAACTCTTGCCATTAAAAAGCTACATTTTCCGAGTAACATAGGCTATATTTAATGATGCAACTGCGCTCGGTGAGCAAGTATCAAATAAAGTTGACTAATCCCAATCTAATTTACAGGGGCGTAACTGTATCAATGATACGGGACTCGGAAAGTGCATGGTAGTCTCTTTAACAAGTGTCATTACGGACGATGGCACAATGGCCCGAATTTTTAAAAAAGGAATGGTGAAAAAGCGGATAAAGACAAAATAAATGAATTCATTTTTGCTTATCAATCTAAGTATTAACAAAACGATCAATCAATGCGTAATAAACGCTTAAAACAAAGTGTATTGTTTTGATGTATCGAGTACTACATATTAATCATCGGAAAACACGCATTGCAATGTGGATGCTAAATTTGTGTCGGTTGTGTAAACCTTAGGTACTATTGTACCTACTTGTTGTGTATGCCTAAAGAAGATTTCTAATTTGAGCGTAAATAAATAAAAACTAATGATTTTAAGGAGGTAGTACTAGGTATTTAGATATAATATTGCCTAATATAAAAATAAATACCTATCATGACATAATTTGAGAAGAAAGACTTAACCGATTGTACTGTTCTTTTATTTGTGTTTTTTGTAATAAATAAAATAATTTTAGCAAATCCACGGAAAATGACAGTGGTTTAGGGACTAGGGATGAGCGTTGAATGAACGAACTAGTTAATCCGACCGTCGACGTACCTACTGTGAACGAATCGACGGTTCACCGTTATACGATGGACTAGTCGAATCCGTAGACGCCTCAGAGGGCTAAACTGAAACTCGCAACGCGACGACCGACGACGCGCGACGGCGACGACAGCAAGACGAGAGAATTCATTCGTCCGTTGAAATATCGTGCAAACAAATTTGAACTCTAAATCTAGTTGAAGGGTGTTGATATTTGTTCGGGTCGAATGAAATTATTGTTGTGCTATGTAAAGAAAGGATGCCGAAGGAAAGGTCTATTTAATAAAAATAATGTAGATGTATAAAATCAGTATTCAGCCAGTCCTAAGCATACGAGAGACTAGTCTAAGTCTACCGCCTACGTCGCCGTCGCCGCCGTAGACTTCGTCGTAATGTGTACCAAGTTAACGCGTGAACTAGTCGACGAATTCAACTAGTTGATCGACTAGTCGATGAACGAAATTGGACGGTCTAGTTTCGTTGACGTCAAATACGTCGACGTCCCATAACTAGTTCGAACAGATATAGTGAAAAAGTACCCACCAAAGCTGGAACTAAGATCGGACGTCCTATCAGGACGTCTACTACTAAAATCCAATTTCACCTATTTTATAGATTTTAATTGAATCATATATATAAAATGCTCTTATAGGTAAATATATATATAAATCGACATTATTGGGGAAATTCCTGTGAAATATTAAATTTTTGGTGCTTCAAACATATTATTATTATTATGGCGCTACTTATTCTTTCCTCATCCTGGAGCAATGAACATATGCCAGCCGGCTTATGCCAGCTCGAAAGGTGTTGTAGCACTAACCGACAACTGTCCCTATATACCAACACTACGAAAATGCACCCAAGGACTGTCTATGGATTCCGGTTCAGGGAAGGATATGGTTAAGCGATATAGGTCTATGGATGAGGATGTCAATTGAGTGGGTAATTGGAATATAGAAGGACTAAGGCCTAAACAACGATAATATGATGTAAAAACCCACTCGATAGATGGGTCCCCGAAAATGTCCGCTGTACATGTAGAAACAAGGGGGCAACGTCGTCAAGAGAAACAGAGGTATCCCTGCGCATTCTACCCGATTGTTGGCGTCTTGAGGGTCCAGAGTCATCTGCCCACTAACCACTTACGGTATACTTCCTCGTCCAAGAATATCTGCTCTTGCAACTCCAATCACGCCGTCCAATTAAGGCAAGCAAGTGGTGGGAGATCTATTCCTCCTCGTTATTAGTCACTCTAGTCAGCCAGTCAAGGCCCCGGCTTGACTGACTTGAGGAATAGGGCCTTCTCCCATGAGGACTCGGGGGCTGTTGCTGTGGTGCTGTTTATATTGGTACAACGTTGTGACGACTACATCGCCCAACGTTATCATTATTGTTGTTTATATGATATAATAAACAAATTATCGCAGAAAAATTATTATCAGTGGTTTTTACCCGCGTTTTATATATACCCTATCCTTCAGGCAAATTTCTCTGAATGATAAAGAAAATCGCGTAAATACCTACATGCCTAAAGCTTTATTTATCTATGTTTATTATAAAATATTGTAGTGCGTACATAAGTGTCGGGTTTGATATTTACATCAATCAATATTATCGTGTAGGTACAATTATAGTTATTTATTAGCTATCGACTTTCAAACACTATTTAGTAGTAGGTATAGGTACTATAAGTTATTCAATGTCGGTAAGTCACATTGAATGTGTTTCTGGGGAGATTAAAGTAATATTTTTTATACTACTATTTATAATACGTACCTATGTGTTTTATACATAGGTACGTATTTTGCATACGTATTTTGCATGGGGAGATTCAAAGTGAGTGGTAATTAACACATTTAGCACATCACGTAGGTATATGAGGTACCTATTGTTTAAATTAGGTACCTATATAGCTACGTAGCTAGCATAATATAAGGTGAGAAGGTTGACTGAACGTGTTTCGATTACATGCACTGATCACAATTGTGATGCAATAGGTAGGTATTTACTATACAGTTACATATAATGGGCGTACAGCATAGGTTACAATTAGTGATGTGCCGGATATCCGTATCCGCTGATATCCGAGACAGAAGAAAGATTCGTATCCGTGTCCGTATCCGTTACTTTTTGGCGGATCTTTTACGGATCTATTTACCTTATTAATTTTAAATTCTAGGCAAGCGTGTATCATCTTAGGCCTTATCTTCGCCTTCCATCAAGCGAGATTATGGTCAAACGTAAGCCTATAAATAGTAAAAAAAAAAAAAAAATTGTTAAAATTCTTTGAGGCGAAGGGTAAGGCGCACTAGCGACGCTAATTGCCGAGATTCTGACGGTCCACAATTATTTAAAATAGATCCGGTTTAGTAGCTAACAATTTTAAGCAATGGGCGTCGCTAGTGCGCCTTACTCTTCACCTTAAATAGGTGATTAGGTAGCAATGAAAAACTATTAAATTCAATATAGATATTTTTTTATTTCTTAAATCAAACATTTGGCTCCTTTATGTTCCAAACTTTGCCGTAGTTAATTCAATTAAATTAAACAATAGTAAATAACAAGATGCTAATGCTCAATCAACTAGCTTTTTAATTAGATCAATATTATAAAAAGTTATAAGATCACTTTTTATTAAGAAAACAAATTTAGATCTTCGTAATATTTTAAATTGGAATTAAATGATTTTTTAATCAAGTTAACTAGTACTGCGTGACACATACAGTGTTAATGTTATATTAAAATTATAATGACACCGAAAGTTAAAGTTAAGTTCCGTATCCGTATCTGCGGATCTTGACACCAAATATCCGTATTCGGATCCGTATCCGCGGATCTACATTTTTGACGATCCGGCACATCACTAGTTACAATGCGAACTGTAAAACAAAAATATCACAGTTTATCAAGATAAACTCCGAAAATCAAACAAATTTGTAATACACGTACATTATTACTAACTGTTTATGTTACTTGTTTCCATAAATGTTTGGGTATATTTTTGGCTAAATAAATTGACCAGAATAGAACTTGACCTCTTTGAACAGAATTTACTGTAGAACCTTGTTTCGTTTGGTATTTTACTTTTACAACTAGCCCTCACAAAAATAATTTCACTCATCTCATCACTGCATTTTTTTAAATACTATATGGCAATCTGCTAAATTAGTCAGCCATTTCCCTGCAATTTTTAGTCGTTGCTAATTATTGGCAGGACAATTTACCATCAGTATTACTGTCAGAATGTACCATTAAATTTTTTTCATAGATATGTATATTTTTCCAAAAAAAGATCCCAATAGACGTTTTTTTTTCGGATTGACATACGTAGTTAGCCACGAG
The DNA here is from genome assembly GCA_947037095.2 of Nycteola revayana. NCBI lineage: Eukaryota > Metazoa > Arthropoda > Insecta > Lepidoptera > Nolidae > Nycteola > Nycteola revayana. The sequence continues at coordinate 7,746,527 of OX344845.2, read as the reverse complement.
GCTTTTGCTACTTCACCGGGCACAAAGGCGAGCAGATCTCCAGCCTTAATAAATGGTTTAAAAACTACAACTTAGCAACTTGCGCAAGAGGGCGCCCCCTGTGGGGCTTGAACCTCGACTCAGGGCGGTCGCTGGCGATGAGATTGAGGGATTATGACGTTTAGTCTTTGAGGGGAGTTTTGTGCAATGGATTTACTTCGTTTCTCCACTTTCTGAACCATTTGCCTAAAGCATTTGATGCGTATTGTAAAGCGCGTGAATGGCGGTAGGACTGCGGCCCGAGTAGCGGGATAAAGCGGGATCGTCCGCGAATAAAGCCAGATGGGCTTTTTTGGGTTTTGAGATGTCACTTGTGTAAAGCGAGAACAGGAGTGGCGAAAGTACTGAGCCTTGTGGCACTCCTGCTTGGATCGGGTGAGGGGAAGAGTAATCCTTCTACACGATACCTAAAGGATCTCCCCGAGAAGTAGTCTCGTATGATGTGCACGAGACGGTCCGGCACTTTGGAGTTGGTAGAGCTCATAAATTAAGCCATTGTGCCAGACTGTCGAACGCTTTAGCTACGTCGAGTGCTCCCGTATGGCATTTGTATTTAGCTGATTTAACAAGGATGTGTTCGACAATGCGGTGCACTTGGTGAACATAGGAGTGAAAGCCAAACTGCTCATTAGGAAAAAGATTGTTATCCATAGTGAATGCTAGTAGGCGGGCATAGATTATGCGCTCATAAAGCTTACCCAAGGATTTGAGAAGACTTATAGGGCGATAAGAAGTGGGTTCCTGCTTTGGCTTGCCAGGCTTAGGAATACCAATCACGGTACCCAATAGACGGTAATGTTAAATGGAGATGGCAAATGCAGGTCTAGTGCCTTGCAATAAAAGATCCTTTAGGTTGTATAAACGGGCGACCCTAACTCAAGTTTGAAGTCATTTTAATCTGTAATTTTTTATTTTATTGAAAAAGTATATGCATAGATTGTACAGTGTACTGCCAAAAATAAATAATTTCGCTGTTTATTAGCAACGACTACAAAATTATGGTGTATATGTTACGGGCAACGTGATTAACTGGGCATTATTAATAAGGACCGGCCATTATTAATAATGCCCAAGAGCGACGGGCAAAGTGATTAATTTATCACTTTGACCGGCCATTATTAATAAGGCCCGACGGCCCGTGGTCCATGTAATAAGTCAGTGTTTGAGATAGCTTGAATTTATCACTTGGACCGGGCAGTATGATTAATACCCTACTTGTAGCCGGGCAATGTGATAAATTGGTTTAGGTTTAGGTAATTTTTTTTTTTTACCTCCCTAAAACCTTTTGCGCTGCTCATATAAAATGTTGTTACTTTCGTCATCATCATCATCAGCCCGTATAACGTCCACTGCTGAACATGGGCCTCCTCCCGAGGGAGGGTATTGCCATAGTCACCACGCTTGGCCGGCGGGTTGGTGACCGCAGTATTATGTTGTAACATTCACACAAGGAAACGCTGCTGCCCGTACCTTGATATACGATTATTATAGATGATGGTTTAACAATCGGGACCAACGGCTTAACGTGCCTCCCGAGGCCCGGATGGTAGTCCCTCAACCAACCAGACCCGGAAAGAAATCTTAGAATTTACACAAAGATTTCTTGTCCGGTGTGGGGATCTAACCCACGACCTCTGAGATTTAAAGCGAGCCATTTACCGCTACGCTACGGAGGTTATCTACGCTTGTTGTAAGTTTTATTTCATTTAATAAAACAAAAACACTACATTCCACCTATATTATTACTTTGCCCAAGATAGGGTGGGCATTATTCATAATGGCCGGGGAAAAGTGATTAATCATGCTATTTTAATCACATTGCCCAATTGAGTCGGGCATTATTAATACAGACCGGCCATTATTAATAATGCCCGGACTTATCAAATAGCCCGTAACATATACATCACTCATCAACCTTCGCTACGGACAAAATCTATGTGGTCATGGACTTTATTCAAAATGCAATCACACTGACGGAAGTGTTATACGATGTTATACTGGTACCAAGCAAGGACAGTTTAACTAGTTCAAGTGTTCCACTTGTAGTTTATCCTCAAAGGACAGTCGTATGAGTCACACAATGGACTCCTTCGGTTTTCCCCAGATTCCAAACTATGGTAAGTGTAGAGTTAAAAACCATTATTCGACAATCCCTTTGCCAGCGACGCCAGAGCTGAGGTAGAATTCACGCGCAGATTAGGAACTTAGTTTTTGTTTATGAAAGTAGCAAAAGTAATTTTTTCAGACCGAAAATAAAAAGGTTAAAAAAGGTTACCATAACATTGATATTTGCACTGAGAATTAATTTTTTGATCTTCAGACAGATATGCCGCCGAATATAAGTAGGAATCTACTCAATGTCTTTTAAAACTGGAAATTGGAAAGATACATCAAATAAATAGAGTGCCTACCTACTCTGCATGAGTATGTGTATGACACTGATAAGGGTTCCGAACATTAGAAACAAAGACAAAAAAACTGATAAGTCAGCTAGTCCTTCTGTCATAATATGAAATTAAGTAATCGTCTGGAACCCTCCGTCTGGAACGATTACTTTTAGTTATTAATTTTAAAATAAACTTCAAATATTAATTTAAGAACAAACTGCTGAATAAAAAAAAAGTGTTAATGTGAGAATCTAATTTAGATTTTTGTAAAATAAAAGACAACAGTTACAAAATCTTTTACGAAAAATGTTTTACGAATTTGACAATTCTCTTCTACTTTCGAAATTATTCACATTAAAATTCGAATCATTCAAAAAGTTTGTAAAATAAACTAAAGGTGCGTGTAATATTCGGCTGATAAGACCATGCATGATTATAAATACAACAATAAGTGTTACAACTACGAATTCTAAAGAGAAATCGTTACAGCCGTAAATTTACTTAGCCTACAAATGTTAAAAGTTAATGGTACCTTCTTCTTAAGTGCGTATATATTATACTAATATTATAAAGAGGTAAATTTTGTGAGTTTCATAATCTAATGATTTTAGCTCTTACGTTATCCTATATTAACATACTAATACGTACCTACCTAACCTATATTTTAGACCGCAGGAATCTTTATCCAGTAACTAGTTTTATAGTTCCGCTTGTGGTAGGCAATAGAAAAAACACGGTAGAGAACAAAAAACAATTTAGGGTTTTTTTGACTTTTGAGCCAAGACTTCGTCGTCGTCGCTTAAAAGTCGCTTAAAAGGCTTCTAAATCGCTGCTATATTAATATTATAATTTAAATAATGTACCTACTTATGTATTTTCTTTTCAATTTTATTGCTTGGGGTTCATTTACTATACCTACATTATTTGTTTTTATCTTATGTAAGTAGGTTTTGCAGTTCACAGAAACATGAATCAATAATGTTTCTTGGCCGCAAAACTCGTATGAACCAGTGAAGCGTTAAAACGTTGTTTATGTACCTACTACATTACGAATCATTTTTGAACGATGTATTTAAGTAATAAAGACGGGCAATTGTCGATCTCGTTAACTAGTCGTTACCTAATTAAGTAAATGCCGGATTAAAAATACTTGAGGGCCTTAGTAAATGCACGACTGTAGGTAAAACTAAATTTTTAAACAGCCACAGGTACATGATTATGTAACAAATTATAGAAATAACGAAATATTAGACAAGAAGACCTAAATCTAATCTAAATCGGGCGCAATGGTAGCTTGGCTACTGATGTATTATGGTTTTAATGTGTATATTTACGGCACGCGGCCGATCTTCGGCTCCCATGCCGACGTAAATAAATGTACCGTCACCCACTGCCATTCATAGCGTTGACATAAGGTACCGCACACAGCAACTACAAGCTTTAACATTTTTAGTAATTTTATTGCCACTGGATGTAATAAAAACTGTTTTATTTGTAATTTGAGGTTTTACATTTTACCTATTATCTTACACAAATGTTTACATCACCGTTTCTTGACTTGTCGCCCTGGTGATTGCGCAAAAAATAACAAACTACGGACCTAATTATGTATATGACACATAATTGGGTCCGTAGTTTATTATTTTGTATCACATTATTTTTTCTTTTTTTTCCTTATTATTGGTTTTAAAGAAACACTACTTTTCTTATACAATGCAATTTACTCTCACGGACAGACTGGAGACGCTGGGGCGCCGCCCGGAGGAATTTCGCGACTCCTCGTGTGTATTTTCGCCTCCTCACAGGGATTGCTTCTAAAAACTTGTATCGTCGACTTCGCCATTCTGTCATCGCATTTTTCGACACCGCTGTAGGTTTCATCCATACCACCTGGAAAAGCTGGCATCCAGTATGGCTCGCTCTTAAGCGTTCATTTATCCCACATACGTGCAAGCTTTGAAACGATAATAGTTCGTTTCAAGTCTTTAAAAAGAGCGTTAACGTCCCTGTGTTGCCAAATATCGCAAAGCGACGACGCGACGGTTACCATTAGTTCTCTGCCACTGTCAGCAATAAAAAAATATTTTTCTAGCCATTACAAAAATGTCAACATACTGCATTTTCCGGACTACCTAAAATAAAAGGTGCTATTATGAATCCAAGTAAATGAGATTAATAAAAATTATTGTGTTTGAGTGCTTGTGAATACATCTTAAAGTGAGTAGATATCTCACGTATGGTGTAAGATTCACGGTTTAGTACGCAAGTAAAACAGTTTGCTATGTGACGTTAGTTTGTACATACCTACTTACTGTTAAACGTTGGTTCAATATTTTACTAAGGATTAAAATGTTCCTAGATATATTACATGTGAGTAACCTCCAGTACGTAACTATTTTCCATGTGCAATACCTCTACAAACACACCTACTTACTAATTACATTTTATGACATTACAGAGATAATTAGTAGGTGTGTTACCTACCTATGTGTATTTGAATAAGAACTAAGATTCTGTTCACATAATTTTTTACTCTTTAACAAATACTTAAATTTGCTAGAACTTTTTATAATGCCATATTATTGTTATGATATGCTATCGTGATTGACTTACATAATAATTTTTAAATCCATTTTTCCTCGTATTCCGCGAAAACACGTTTTGCAGGATTGTACCTACGCCAACATCGATTTTACAATTAGTATCTAAATACATAGTTTAATGTCTAGTTATAGGTCTACTGATTTATGTAGTATTGGTACTCATATTCCTACTTTTCCCGAAATTTAAAGTTAAAAGTATTACTTATAGTAAAAGGGAGGGCTAGAACTCTTATCCAAAATCTAATTTTGAGCACCCAACCCGGGGTTAACCTTTAAAACCTAGTCTCCTTTAAATGAAGCAAAATATAAAATATTTCTTATCGAAAGGCAATGTGTTCCAAAAATTAACAAAATTGAGGATGTTACCACACAGACGGGTATGTATTCTACCTACTACAATGGTCACTTTCCGATGGCCTATATACTGAGAGGTGTGAGTCAGTCCGTTCTTTTTGTGCCTATAGCTAGTTACGTCGCTAAAATATATTGACGTATTTCATTTCGGTCGATGTCTAATGGACAATTTGTTGATTTTACGTTTGTTAGTTGGCAGATAAAATATATTTTTAAGCGATACCGATTTAGGGAATAATCACTTCAGAAAACAAACTTAAGCTCTTTAATAATAAACTTAAATAATGAAGACACTGCTATAACTGACATCCTACTTATCCTACGAATATTATAAACGCGAAAGGATAGGATGGATGGATGGATGGATGGATGGATGGATGGATGTTTGTTACTCTTACACATTAAAACTACTGAATGGATTTGGCTGAAAGTTTGCACACGGATAGTTTTTAAGCTGGACTAACATATAGGCTACAAAATATTACGCTCCGACCCACTGGAGCAGAGTGACGCGGGAAAACCCGCGGGGCTAGTTAATTATAAAGTTTTGAGTATAGATAGTCGTTGTCTTTGTTGACCCCGGACCAGGCATGGCAATCCATTTAGGCTTAAACTTTAATAAGTTATATAATTAGCAAATACTTATCTATAATATAAAAATGAATCGCTGAATGTGTTGCTAAGCGCAAATCTCGAGAACAGCTGAACCGATTTCGCTAATTCGTTTTTTTTAATGTTCGTGGAAGTTCAAGGATGGTTTTTACGGCGAGAAAAAATCGAATAATTGCCTGAAAACCCCTTAAAACAGCCTTTTTCTTTTTCCCATACAAACGTTTTCTAACTAAAATGTAGAGTCAATTTGAGCTTTATTTTGTTAATTAAAAACTTGAATTTTTTTGCCAAGATTTTTTAGGGTAGGGGTAGAGTAGGGTAGGGGTAGTGTAGGGTAGGGGTAGTGTAGGGTAGGGGTAGTGTAGGGTAGGGGTAGTGTAGGGTAGGGGTAGTGTAGGGTAGGGGTAGTGTAGGGTAGGGGTAGTGTAGGGTATGGGTAGTGTAGGGTAGGGGTAGTGTAGGGTAGGGGTTGGAGTACCGCATAAACGAAGTCTCTACGGCCCAGTTTATTTTATACAAATGTTTAGGTCTTTTATGTATCGATTGAGGCAGTACGAAGTCTGCCGGGTCAGCTAGTAACAAATAAAAACACTTTGTTATTAAGTAGGTATAAAGCATTTTTTGTTAACATGTTATACAAATAATGAAGTCCATAGTGTCCCTACATTTTAATTACACTTTAAATACTCGTAGAAACATTAAAAAGCGAAGACGTTAAGAAACATGTTAAACGAGTGGCAACGAACTTACTCGTGTGAAAGCGTTGCAAGTACCTACTAAGTAAGTCTTAATACATCAAGCTAGCTAAAAAAAATTAAAATTGATTCCGAAACCGTGCTATTGATGAAATATTTCAACCATGAAGCAATACACAACTGTTGTTCAAGTTACGTCTGATAGTTTTATTTTTAATTATCTAGCTGTTCCGCACAGTTTGACCTGCGAAATGTTTTTTTTTAATTTAGTGCCCGTGCCCGAACCCTTTTTGTAAAATGAGAGTACCTAGTTCGTAATTACTCGTAATTTTAGCAATCAAATGATTATTATGACAACAATCTGGCCAATTGGAATGATTGCTTTTAATCGATGGATTTTTACTAGGTATTTTCCCCGCTGGACCCGCGGGCGCGGAATCACAAAACACTTTAGTATTTAATTATTTTACTTTTTTTTGTGATTCCGCGCGCGGTTTGTGTCGTTTTGTAAGTAGGCAGGTGACCAATATATAAAAGGGCCGGATTGCTTCGTGCGTATCCGGCCCCCGCCAACAACGGATCGAAGGAATGTCCGGGGGGTTTTAGTGGTGTAGGGTCCGCTCCTCGTGGTTTGAGTAAAGCATACCACCGCTATAGAGAGGGCGAGTCCCTCATATCCCGCCGCCAGCGCGCGGATACGCTGCAGCGGCGCGGCGGTGGGAATGCGTAAACAAAACCCCGGACAACAAATATAAAAACAAAAAAAAAAGGTGACCAATATAATAGGTCTTTACCTATGAAATTGCCGTTTTGTATGAAAACATTTAAACGATTTTTTTCATGTATGTTGTGTGTAATTTGTATTAATTGAAGTAATCACCCATGCAATCAATGCATCTTTGCCAACGCAGTGGCAGTTTATTGATGCCCTTATTAAAGAAATCAGCTAGACGGGAGGCAACAAATTCTTCAAAGGCATTTTGTACTGCCACTCGGGTAATGAATTTTTTTCCCGCCAAGAAGTTATCAAAATTCTGGAAAAAGTAGTAGTCTGTAGGCGCAAGGTCTGGTGAGTAGGGCGGATGACGGAGAGCTTCCAACCCCAGTTCTTGCAACTTGGAGACCGTCTGCTGGGCAGTATGAGGTCGCGCGTTGTCGTGCATGAGCAACGGAGACGAGCGATTGACCAATGCTGGTTGTGCCAGCTAGGGAATGCAATCTTGGACCAAGATTGGCTATTCAAGATCTTGGCGTCTTTTTTCTGAATCAAGATTGGTCAGTTCGAGATCTTGTCGAGATTCGGGTCGAGATCTTGGTCGCGAATCAAGATTTTCGGGATTTTCATGATTGTGCAGAATAATTGAAAAAAAATGCGTTTTTTTTTGTATCAAATACGGCAAATTGATAGTAACCAGTATTTTAATATTATGTAATATAATTAAGTGTATTTTTCAAATTAACAACATTGTACCAACAATAATCAATGTTTATTTTTAAAATTAACAAGAAACAATCAACATTTTAGTGACAATGAAATAAATGCAATAATGCAATGAGATCACAAATTATAACCTATAATTTACGTTTAATGAAGAACAAAAAGTTTAAACCTTTTGAAAATGACTTCTCAAGAAACACAGTACGCTTAAAGTGTCATCACCTAATCGGCACCGTATATCAGTGGCTAAATAGCCCGCGGCTGAAAAGGCCCTTTCTGCCTCCACACTAGTAGGGACGAAAGTTAAAAGACTGTTAAAAGCGAATTTCAGGTATTGTCCTCTTCGTCTGAAAATCTCGAAATCTTGTTACAATCTTGGACTGATTTGTCAAGATCGTGACCAGGATTTCGAAATTCAAGATTGATGGCTTTCAAGATTGAATCTTGGAAAATCACTCAAGATCTTGGTGGAATCTTGATCTTACAGGATCAAGATTGCATTCCCTAGTGCCATCTTCTCCATCATTGTGTTCAGTTCTTTACAGTACACATCTGCAGTAATGCTCACCTTGTTTGGTAAGAAGCTGTGATGAATCACACCGGCGCTAAACCACCAAACAGTGACCATCACTTTTCTAGGGGTAAGTTTTCGTTTAGGGCATTGTTTAGGTGCAGCTGAACCAGGATCCAACCAACTTGCTGAGCGCTTGCGGTTATCAAACAGAATCCATTTTTCATCGCAGGTAACAATGCGGTTAAAAATTCCTTCATTTGTGTGTCTGTGGAGCAGGGCAAGGCACGTCTCGACGCGTACTTCGCTTCGCGATCATTGAGTTCGTGGAGCACCCATTTGTCAAGCTTTTTTATTTGCCAATTTGACGCAAATGGACAATATTCTTTTGACGCTAACGTCGAAAGCTGCATTGCGGGGCAGTGGTCCAACTGTTTTGTCCAACTAGTTGGACCATGGGTCTTTAATAGGGGCAGTTGTCCAACTTTAAAAATAGTTGGACCACAGCACCTTTTGATAGTTCCGTGGTCCAATCATTTAAAAAATATATGTGTGTATGGCACCTACTGGTTTACGGTTATATTGAACCGCTTTACAATAAAATAACAAAATTAAAGTCGGGTGACAAATGACTTTATTTTTTTACAATGTTTTACAAGATTCAACGAAATTTATCTAAAGCATGACCTATATATATTTCTCGTATAAAATCATCATTATCAATTTGGGCATTTCGTCTTTTGTGTGCGATTTCGCTTGATAAAGTTGTAAAAAATTCTAAAACATTTAACATATTTTCCATTAATGAGCTGACTTAGTTTTGCATGTGAGCTTTCTAAAATGTTATAAGTCCTATGCCTCTGGCTAAATACGCTAATAAGCTGAGAAAATTCGTCAAAATTTCCGTCGACAAAAGCGGTTGTGTTGTCGAAAAGTTCTACGCTTCTATCACCAAGCCTGATTTTAGTGCGGCTACAGACCCAAGAGCCAAACTGATCCGACGGATATCCGAGGATATCCCGGACATCAGCCTGTACGAGATAAGCATGGCCCTGAAACAGCTAAAGAACAACAAAGCGCCGGGTGAGGACGGAATCACATCAGAGCTCCTGAAAGCGGGTGGATTACCGGTACTTAAAGTCCTTCAGAAGCTCTTCAATTCCGCCTTGCTCGGAGGCACCACGCCTACAACATGGAACTAAAGCGAGGTGGTGTTGTTCTTTAAGAAAGGCGATAACACCTTACTAAGGAACTACAGGCCCATCTCGCTTATGAGTCATGTCTATAAGCTATAATTGCGAATCGTCTCGAACGAAGGCTTGATGACTTTCAGCCTCCCGAACAAGCCGGATTCCGAAAAGGTTATAGTACCGTAGACCACATACATACGCTGCGGCAAGTAATACAGAAGACCAAAGAGTATAACATGCCGCTCTGTTTAGCGTTTGTGGACTACGAGAAAGCCTATGATTCGGTCGAAACATGGGCCGTACTTGAGTCTCTCCAGCGATGCCGTATTGACTATCGGTATATCGAAGTGTTGTAATGTTTGTATAGAAACGCTACAATGTCGGTCCGAGTACAAGAACAGAGTATGAACGCGATTCCACTAAAAAGAGGCGTAAGACAGCTTAGGGAGACGTTATTTCTCTGAAACTGTTTACGACCAGTTTGGAAGACACCTTCAAAATTCTGAATTGGAAAGGACTAGGCGTCAACATCAACGGCTAATACAACACTCACCTTCGATTCGCTGATGATATCGTGGTAATGGCAAAGTCGATCGAAGAACTCAGTACAATTCTCGAAGACCTCAACCGAGTCTCCCAACGGGTAGGTCTTAAAATTAACATGGACAAGACGAAAATCATGTCTAATGTCCATGTTGTGCCTACCCCTATAATGGTTGAGAATACGGTTCTTGAAGTTGTTGCCGCGTATGTATACCTAGGACAGACAGTCCAATTAGGTAGGTCCAACTTCGAGAAGAAGGTCAATCGCCGAATCCAAGTCGGATGGGCAGCGTTCGGGAAACTTCGCAACGTCTTTTCCTCCAAAATACCTCAGTGCCCGAAGACGAAAGTCTTTAACCAATGTGTGTTGCCAGTGATGACCTAAGGATCTGAAACGTGGTCCTTACGTAGGTATGAACAGGCTCAGAGTCGTTCAACGAGCTATGGAGAGGGCTATGCTCGGGGTTTCTCTACGAGATCGAATCAGAAATGAGGAGATACGTAGAAGAACGCGGGTTACCGACATAGCCCAACGGATAAGTTCGATGAAGTGGCAATGGGCAGGCCATATAGCACGGAGAACGGATGGCCGTTGGGGCCGAAAAGTTCTCGAATGGAGACCGCGGATCGGCAAGCGTTGCGTAGGACGTCCACCTACTAGATGGATGGATGATCTGGTTAAGGCCGCGGGATCACGGTGGATGCAGGCCGCTTCAAACCGTAACAACTGGAGATCTATGAGGGAGGCCTATGTCCAGCAGTGGACGTCCTACGGCTGAAATGATGATGATGATTGTAAAAAATAAAGATTAAAATTTGTCACCCGACTTTAATTTTGTTATTTTACTGTAAAGTAGTTCAATATAACCGTAAACCAGTATGTACCATACACACATATATTTTTTAAATGATTGGACCACGGAACTATCAAAAGGTGCTGTGGTCCAACTTTTTTTAAAGTTGGACAACTGCCCCTATTAAAGACCCATGGTCCAACTAGTTGGACAGAGCAGTTGGTCCACTGCCCCGCAATGGAAAGCTGCTGCTAATTCAGCCGTAGATTGTGTATCATCAGCTTCCACAATCGCCTTTAATTCGTCATTGTCGACCAAAGTCTTCGGACGACCGCGAGGTTCATTTTTCAGGTCGAAATTTCCAGAACGGAAGCGAGCAAACCAATAACAGGTGGTGCGTTGGTTTGTAGTGTTAGCCCCGTAAACGTCGTTGATGTTGCGTGCCGCTTGTACCGCGTTGCTGCCACGACGGTACTCATATTCCATAATTACTCGAATTATTAACGTATCCATGATGAAAAAAGATTGAAATGCGATGAAAATGTAACACTAACCAATAAACAAATGACTACTTTTGAGGAAAAAATCCATGTTTTTTAAATAAAATTAATTTGAAATTTGAATTCTTAGCCAAACAAAAATTATTTTGATTTGAAATGGCCAGTACTGCAGAACGGCAATTTCATAAGACCTAATAAAACAAATAACTTAGGTACCTTGTACAGGGGATACGTTTTATTTCGTACACAGACAGAAAGTCATAACAATAAACAAGATCTGATTTAAACCCTTTTGGCGGATGCTAATGTTTACTTTATGCTAACCCAGTAAAGTAGGTACAATTTACACCATAAAGTATATATATATTCAACACGGTTTCACTTGCGTAGCTCCCGTTCCTGTGTGAACTTGATAACGTAGCTTTCTAATGGCAGCACGGGACTTATTCAGTGTCTTAACAACCAAACCTTTCCTCTTTATAATTTTATTATACTTAAGTAGGTAACGCGATAACGAAGTTGCATTTGCAGTTGCAGTTAAGTAGCAACACATTTGGAGATTATTTTATAATAGATAGATTTAAGAGTATTATTACGAATATAAGTAAGAAGTTCTTAGATATACAATAGATATTTCACCGGAAAATAATAAGAATCATAAGTTCTAGTTAGTTGATAAACTAACGAGGTTTCGGATGGTTAGAAAAAAAACCTTAACCAATGGAGTTCAACAGGATCAATTGCAGTTGAATTTTTTTTTGTTTTGTTACAACAGTAGCATAGCCTTGTTAATAATATAATAATTATGCGCGTTAACTGAAATTGGCAACTAAATTTAAGGCGCTGTACCTTGTCAAAATAGGCTTCACAAAACAGTTTTTTAGCCAAATGTTTACATTTTAGAGCAGCTAAAAAAATATATGTAATCTTGATCATATTTATGGGGGGACCATTGTTTTCGGTAAATTTTCTCGATAAAAAAAAACCATAAAATAACCATTTAAATTGAAATTGTAGCAATTGTAACTGTATTATTTATAAACAAATCTTGATAATATTAATAACAGTGATGTAATATATAATAATAAAGGGAACTGTTGTTTTTATTTATCGATTGGAATAAGATATTTGCAAGGATTAATGTATTAAATAACTCGAACGAGTCGAACGAAACGTTGCGCCATCGCGGCGTCTCTTCGCTTCTCTTTCATTTCTACGTGGAGCAACAGTGACAAAACTAATACGTAAAAGTCGTCTATTCACCGCGCCTTAACAATATGAGTGGCACGAAAGTTGATCAACTTATTCGTATTATTTTCCGGTAACAGATAGGTATACCAAGTTTCGACTAGTCATCACTTGTGTTCATTATAAACACAACTACCTACTTGTACTATTGTTTATTCTATTTCAACACAATGATTCTCAGAAGATAAATTAGTTAAATAAGTTACACACAATAAAGTGTTGACGTAGGCGGTCGCCAGGCGATAGTATAACAACTGTATCACTAAATAAAAGACATGAGTTTAATAAAATAACCAACCTTTTTCATTCGTAACATTAGCAGTTTTTAGTTCAAAAGATTAACAACTTAATTAATAACATAAAATTTATAAATGACTGCTTAAAATGAGAATGCTGATATGTATAGTCACCGTAAGCTGATCATTTAATTAACAATAGGCATGAGGCAAGATTTTGAAATCCTCTTGCGCAACATGGGAAGTCATTTTCTAAGTACGAAAAACACAATATTTCGGTAATAAATTTAAATTTAACGAAGTTTAAGCCATATTTCTATTAAATTTTAAATAGCGCGCGAAAAAAGGCCTCAAGTGTCATGGCGTCGGCTATGACGTCACGCTATTGTAAAAAATAACATTGAGTCCGCCAAACCTAACGTAGTGGTTAAATTCTCTTTGATGGTTACAATATCGTGACGTCATGCGCCGTGATTGGTGTTTCAGTCAAAATGGCCGATTGCAGTATTTTAATCTTTTATTTTATTTAAATCACATTAATCTCAAGGTTATCTATAAAAATAAATAAGTGTAATAATTTTATTAAAAATCACATTAATCTCAAGGTTATCTATAAAAATAAATAAGTGTAATAATTTCTTTTTATATGTACTTTCCCCTAAAAACATTAAATCTTTAATTTTTTGATACTGTCGTCACGCCTATTATGGGTGCCATGCAATGGTGTCGTGTTTTTTTTTGGTAAAGGGGGTCTCAAGTTTTTTATAACTTTTCATAAAAATATAATTTATGTTTACAGCGTGAGATTTACCGCTTTTATATTGAGCTGCGATTATATTGAGTTTACTTTTGTTGAGATAGTTAAACCATGAATTAAAATATCATTGCAATCTTACAGCGTATTGGCAAAAGACTTCTTTTAAGCACGCAGTCTTTTAATTAAATTTTTATTTTTTTGATCTCTCTTATAAATTTGTTTGAAATGCCTTAGAAATAAAATATAGCCCGCATAGCGTAATTTAAAAATTATACTAAGTGGAGCTATTTATTTTTATCACCTTGCTTTAACCGTTGTCTCTTACCATGGCCATGTCCTCTAAACAGAAATAGGTACCTATTCATTTAAAAACCTTGCTGATTATTGAATTTTATTGCAAACTCTTTCATGTTTAATAATTATTTGATCTTACAATTTGAAAATTAATTCTTTTTAAATCCCTAAGAATATTAAGTTGATTTCAGTTGGAATCAAATGTTTATTTAATCATTGATCGGTAAGTATGAAGTACATGCCTATGTATCTAATTGAAATTTTATTTCTCATCAACTCATAAGTGCCTCTAGAAGGCCGAATGTCGTGTAAAAAAGATTATACCTACCTACGTTTTCACGTCATGCCGTAATTTGAAGAGATCTAGTTATTATGTTAGCTACTTACTAAGGAAGGTACATACCAACTCTGTTACTGAGGCATCGTCACGGTTATTTATTTCTTCAATGATATCACCGAATCACACAGTTTTAACACTCAAGACTCAAGGTATACATAGTTAAATTACCTACATATATAACCTTGTGGCCATATGTCTTTCGCGCGCTTTTAGTTCAAATGTGAACGATATGAACTTGGCAACTTTAACTTAATTCAATTGAGCTCACGGGGATTGTCATTGGTGTAGTCACTTCATTGTTATCAATAGCTAGTCTCAACAGATAAGCGGCGATAGAAGCCGGCGAACTAAATATACATTTTGATAACAAATAACCTAAAAGATCGAAATTAAGTTATATTCTAAATTTGTTTAGGAATGCATGTGAAGTAGTGTAAAATGGGGTGCTGTGACGATTGCTGTGTGCCACATAAACAGTCCAGTAAGTTATCTATTTGTGAATCAGTGATTAATACTTAGGTATATCTGGTTTGGTTCATCATTCAAGCTTCAATTCTTAGCTATTCATTAATTCTAAAAAAAATCTTTGTCAATAGGAGTTTGAATAACAACTTGTTCACTTCTTAGTGAATATAGAATAGAACTCAAGGTTGAATTATCTTTACTCAAAGGACTAACTTTTTACTCAAACACATACATAACTTAACCCATAAACATATATAACTAACTAGGTAGGTACTTACCTAACTAATATAATTTTGTAAGGGGGTAATGCAAACTCTTTCGTTTCTTCTTTAATTCTTTTTATAAATATTTTGGCGTTATTTTTATACATCAATATTCTGTTACTTATTGGCGGAAGAAAAACATTGATGTCTCATTAAAATAAATACAATTCATTATTATCAATTCCGCATCAGAGTGAAGTACTTAATACTATTTTTTGATGTAAGTATTTAACCTAAAGCTAGCTCTGGAAAAAGTGATTACACAATCAAAAAATCTTTTTTTGTAAATTTTTGGCATGGCTGAATTAGCCGATAAATACTTCTACATTTCACATTCTTAGTGTTTATTTTGACTGTGATCGCAAGGATTACGCGCAAACGAAACACAGGCACACGAAAATGTAATGATTATACCCTTTTGTTTCGTGGGTATAAGGAAAATATACTAACTTATTTATTTAGAGTTATAAATTATAAATAAGGTTTTAAAATTAATTGCAATATAAATATTGTTACCGGCTATTTTTATAAATTTTTGGGTTACACCTTGTAAACTAATATAAAAAGCGTTTTTATGAATGTCTATCTCTCTAGTGATGGTTATGTGAGTACCTTGTCGACTAGACTACTAACTAATAACCCGTGGTATTCCAAGAAAATGCTCAAATAAACCTATAAATCATACCTACCTTAATATGAAATAACTCTAGCAAACTATTCATAAGTTGTTACAAATTAAACACAGTACATATTTTATGAATGCCTGAGTTTGTCATCAACACACTTTAGATAATACTAATGGTGCATTAAAAATATCTAAATGGGTCACAAATACTGCTGATATGATTTGCAAGAGGTAAATTGTAGGATTTATTTGATCATCTATTAGAGTAGAGCATCTCATAGATGATGTAGTACATATACATTTGACAAAATACCTGAATCTATTACAGAAAGATAGACTATTTTATAATGAGAAACATTACTACTACTAATAACGCAACCCACACGCTTATAACTGATGTTGTATTTTTATATCCCTGAAATAGGTGCGTAAAATGTATATACTTACTTTATTTATTGATGTAAGTAAGCGTTTTTATCCTATCCCGCCATTTTCGCGTTAAAATTTGTATTGTAGCAATTGGGATGTAAACCAAATAAATTTACTTAGTCTATTAAATTCTGTTCCATGTTCAGTAATATTATAATGATTTATTAATTTTAGAATGAAAATTATCTACTATTTATTACCCTTTTTTGGCGCCATTTGCCACCTGGCTCAGTATGACGCTTCCCTCAATCTGCCCTTGGTTGGACAACACTAATAAGCGATTTATTTATAATTAAATAAGTAAAAATTAAGTGTAAATAATTAATTACTTTTTTTGTTACTTTGCAGGGGAGCCAATTCGGTATGACCCGGATTTTAACGGCCCTATCCACAAACGGTCATGCACTGACATTATATGGCTTATAGTTTTCATCATCTTTCTCGGAGCATGGGGCTACGTCGGGTTTTATGGTGAGTACATATCGAAGTTTTGATCATGTATTAAACTATGGCTAATGTGGTCAACATTACAGATTTATCGGTGGTATCCAATTCTTACAACTTTAACTTACAATTTTGAATTAAATTATCCTTATCTTAGTAAGGTACTTAAATTTATTTTATTTTTTCATTGCAAATATCAAATATCACAGCGTAAAGTACGTAGTTTCTGTTGAAGTTAATTAAAGTGTATAAATCATCATAATATTAATTAAACTGGTTGTAAATTTACTCGGGATCCTAAGGACACAATCTGCCGTTGTTAAGGATCTGGCTAAATTGATGACTTATTGCAGCTATGCACAATGGGAACATAAAGAAACTTCTGGCGCCTGTTGATACGCAAGGACGGCGATGTGGCATGGACTCCGGAGTGGAAAACAAACCAAACCTGGTTTTCTTTAACATCCTCAAATGCTTGGAACCGGGTTCGCCTATCGTTGGTTGTCCAACACCACAGGTAAGACTGTAAAGTAAGATGCCATAAAGTACGCATGACGTATTAATATGATCATAAGTTTGGAATTTGGTGTTCGAAATGATTTTGGACATGATCATGTATAGGTAGATTTAATGGATAAAAAAAATGTCTGCTATATAAAAAAAAATTACGACCTTTATTCATTCAACTTTGAAAAGCTGTCCGACTTCATTGGTTGAATAACTCTTTATACCTAATATCTACTTACCAAATGGATGAGTAATAAAAAATGTAATAAATTTTTATAACGCGTTTCACTAGTTATTAAATTAGCATTCAAGGGCATTGGTGATCCACTTCAATTAGTGATTATAGCTTGGCAAGATTTGGATTTACAAGATTTCTTTAATTACTCAGGTGTGTGTCGAGCAATGTCCGACGGAAACAATACAATTCTATGAGGTACTAACAAGCGAAGCTGCCTTAAACCAATACAGGTCGAAAATGATTTGCACAGACCAAGTCACAAACGTCAACACCATGACCTTAGCAGAAGCGAAAGAATACATGGCGCAGGACAAATGTGCCAGCAGTGTACTGAAAAGTCAAGCAGGTATTATACTTTTTATAACTTTGTTGTTTTATTTTTACTAAACAGACAGACAGGTGAAACAGACGATTTTGCCTCTAATTTTAGTAGTGCTTAGCATTCAACGATATGGTTTTTTAAGCGTCGCATGTTTTTAATGGGTCGGTGACATTTCATTTAGAAGTGCACTGCCTTGTTATCACTAAATAGATTTTATAATTTTATGTTAATACCTACATATCTACTTCTTTTCATTTTAGCAAAGGTAGTGGGTATCTAGGTTCCCACATGTCTTTTATTCCGAATTTATGAAAGTTAAATCAGAAAAATTATTGTGTAACCTTGATAATCATTGTTATGTAAATATTGGCAAACTGTATTTTGTTTTATTTTTACACACATATCGGGACCGTTAAGGTTGTGTGTCGTTTAAAGTTCATAAATGCGCTTCAGTGTTATCGCGTTGCATCGGTGACCTATCAACTCTTCAATGCAAGGGCAACGGTAACGCGAGGCCGGGACTAGATTCTTGCTTGCGGAACCCTAGCGAGACTCGAAAGTCGCTTGTAAATCAAGCTACAGCCCTCGACTCATACGTTGGCTGGATAGTGGCCAGTTGGATGACATTCTTCTCAATGGATGGACGTGAAACTCATGTTGTATGTAACAGGACAAGCCCTTTACCTAAGCACGTTCCATCGCACGTTTAGCTTTATTTCTATAAGCATGATTTAACATGTAGCGCCACATAGGCACTTACTAGCATAATGCAATATAAATATAGCTCACAAGCTTGACTCTCTAATACATTGCACCACACACAGAGCGGAACATGGGGTAGAGCGTGTCCTAAGAAACACATGGCAGTGTCTTTCCCTATATGTGACAAGTAATACATTTGTGGCAACGTTGGGACAGAAATTCATAGATTTGCGTTGCAGCAATCTTAATCTTGATTTCAATGTACCTATAGTATGACATTGTTAAACAAAGGCAGTTAATTAAACATAAATAAATTTTACGTGTCACCTTGCGTTAGTGCAGCCACGGATCCCCTGATTCCCCCTCATTGGATTTTTTGGATAAAATACAATTTTGATCCAAAATTTTGAAAGTTCCTACTTTTTTATTTTTGATCAAGTATAAAGTGATGTTATATACCTATATCTAAGTAATTTTGCAGACTAATGTGAAAATATTTTTAAGATTAATGTTTACTGTAGGTACAACTGTAGGGCTACAAATCAGGATGGATGATGGAACATCCATCTCCAATTGAAAACTTTAAGAAAGAAAGTGTCAATCTTTCCAATTAAAGTTGCTAGCTACACACTACACTACAATGTAAATATATCCTTGCAACTTTCTAATGCTATTGTCACTTACTCTATGACTAACTTGGCGGTGGTGGCGGTGCTTGGCGCAGTGATGTTCCGATGCATAATGACAGCGCTGCCTACTATCAGCGCAGCAGGCAACTTGACCGACACCAGTGCGATGGACCAAAAACTCTCCGAACTGCTGAATTACAATCAGGTAGCAGCTAGTGACAATTTAGAAACAGAGTGTGTTTGCATGTGTAAGTGTTGTATGTTTTAGGACCATCAGCTTCATCGGCCCGGGTCGGACCGAATTTCAGAAAGCAGTAAAGGAAATAAAAACATGTAAGCTAGAATTACAGTTCAAATTTCTGTCACGGAGTCCGTGGGGTGCTGTCCGTACGGACGTGGAATGTGAATGTGACAGTAATTCCTGTTTACACGTTTCAATTACCTTTACCGCATTGCACGGTGTCGATCTGAATCGTACCTAAGCCCTATTGCTGTGGCTGACGGAGTCAATGTTTGAAAATAAATCATTAAGTTACACTTTGTAAAACCTTTTTTCGGACGGACTATATAATACTTACCACATAATATGTGGTTGCTACTTCACCCGGCCAATGTATTCACCATGAAACAAAATCGTCAAAAAATTCACGTATACCTACACCGTGAATTTTTTGACGATTTTGTCTTAACGCTGTATTAGAAAGAAAACATATAATGTAGTGTATATTATTTTAGGAATACCTATGGTTATTAAGTAGAATTACGAAAACATTAATCAGTCATCTGGTCTGACCAATTATAATAATAATTATCGTCATCGCAAAAATCCATAAATTGTCGACGTAATGTAGTAGTTGTAGGAAATGGTTGTAATAACCCGGGAGATTTTTGAATTTTCACGAAATAGGAAAATTAGACATACATAATTAGATACAGTAAAAGCTCCTTATTCGCGCTTCCTTCATTCGCGTTTTCACTATTCGCGGATTAAAAAATTGCGACCCAATTCCTGTATTCGCGGCAAAAAAATCCCATATTCGCGGAACTTATCGGTACATCACTACATACATATATATTAATAGAAAGGATTCGGGTTCCTTTATAAACGTGTCGGTAATTGGACTAAGAAATGAAGATTATAGTGATATTACGACTACGCCTTAAGTTGTTGTTTAATGCTGCCACATATTAGACGTTCTGTGCTTTATAATGTCGACTAAAAATAATTGTTTCGACACGAAAAATATCTGTATTACAGCTTTAAGTGAAAATAGATATGCTTTGATCATTTACGCTTTGGAGAGTCACGTTTCCAGTGCATGTGGAACAAACACTGGAAACGTGTCATTTTTTTATGAAAATTGATCCGTCTACTGTCTCCTAGGAACGTATCCCCTATCTATCTATATACAGGGTGTCCGGTAATTAATGGATAACCTTAAAATGGGTAATGGTAAAACTAATGACCATTCAGAAAAAAAATACAAATAAAAAAAAATACAGTTGGTACCAAAGATATGATTTTTTTAATAATAATCGGTGTTTTTTGTTACCTTATTTCACATTTTTATACACCACGGCCACAAATTAAGGAATTCTATCGGTTTTTTTTTGTTATAGTAATTTACGTTAACTGAGCTGATAGATAGGTAATAAATAGTATGACTACTATTACACGGTTTTTTTTTTAAACAACTTGAATGTTTGTTCTGGGGAAAATTTGTGAAAAATATTCAATTTGACAAAGTTTGAGCAACCGTAACTTAAAAAAAAAGTATCCAGACACAAGTGACCAATTATTTTAAAATATTATGTGCTTCAAGCCAATTTCAAAATGGTATCATTCATTATTGTATCTAATGTAAATTCTGAATTATGGCTATTTGTGTAGAAAAGGTGTGAATTTTGGATAAACATCAAAATTTGCAATATTGGAATATTTATTTACATTGAATGTACCTGACCATTGGAGTTTAATAAAAAACAACATTTGACATTAGTAAAACTGTATTCGTTATTAATTACAATAAATGTTCAAATTGTCTGCCACCCACTCTGATACAGGCTCTACATCTACGAATGAATGCTCTCCTGAGCAGTCGCGTATAGCGTCGATCGCTTATTTTCGATGCGGCTGCCCGGACACGGCTACGTAAATCTTCCAAGGAACGGATCGGCTTTGCGTAAACTTCTTCCTTAAGACAGCCCCAGTAAAAAAAATCAAGTGGATTTAGATCTGGTGAACGTGGGGGCCACAAAATTGGCCCCAGGCGGCCAATCCATCTGTTTGGGTATGTTCTATTTAAGTATGCACGAACAGATACAGCATAATGCGCAGGACAGCCGTCATTTTGCAACCAATATAATTCTCTCTCCACCTCGGGCACCTCTTGCAATAAGTTTGGAAGATCATTTTCAAGGAATTCTAAATAACTTTGGCCAGTTAGGTTCCCCGGTAATTCAAATGGGCCTATTATTTTTCCGTTTAATATTCCAGTCCAATAATTTATTTTAAATTGGTACTGTGACCTGTCTTCACGCATAGCACGAGGGTTCGTTAGTTGCCAGCTATGGAGATTGTGTAAATTCATGTAGCCATCTCTTTTCAATGTTGATTCATCACTCCATAGAATTTTATTAAAAAACTGCGGGTCTGCTTCCATCTTCCCCAGCATTTTTCGGCAGAAACGCAATCTTGCATTATAATCTCTTGGTTGAAGGGTCTGCACGCGCGTAACGTGGAACGGGTGAAATTTGTTCTTTTTTAAGATATCATGCACAGTCGATTTCCCTATACCCGTGCGTCGAGCTATTGATCGCGTAGAAATTGAAGGATCTTGCGCAATTTCCTCAAGTACCACGTCTTCTACATCAGCACGAGCGCTTCTTCCACCACTAGTACCACCAACACCAGTACCAGGGATTCTTCCTTCTGAGTAACAACCGTGGACTCTTATAAATACGCGGTAATCTGGATGACGCGCATTAGGGTATCTTTCCCTATAAAGAGCTGCGGTTGCGTTTCCATTGCCTCTGCATTCCCTATAAATAAAATGCATGTTTGCATATTCTTGTGGCGTATACTCAACACGTGGCATGTTGATTCACAAAATAAACAATCCAGTTACAAGCCAAGTCATCGCAAATATCACCACACAAAACAAGTCCAAATCGGTAAACAAAACGAATAGTCCAGTAAAATAGCCAGGTCGTCGTTTTAACACTGATTCACAGTAACTAGCAACAATTGCAACCGGAAACGAAATAAACACATGCGAAGTCGAGCAAGTCGAGTGACGCACTAAGTCTAAGTCCCTGTTCCTGTAAGTTCTGTTAGTCCCCTACCGGTTTTTTTACATTTACTATCTCGCTCGCACTCATCCAACTCATATCCTCTTTGTCTAACATGAACAAAAGACGGGTGGTGCAGGGTGCGCGCAGGTAGCTAGTATGGCGGTCACACGACTTACACACACGACATTTATTGCAAAGCCAATTTGTATTTGTTAAAATATTTCTGGTTTTAAAGAGACTTTATTTAATTATTACTATTCATTACTTACGTCTATTAATGTTTTTATTAACCCCGAATGGTCAGGTACATTCAATGTAAATAAATATTCCAATATTGCAAATTTTGTTGTTTATCCAAAATTCACACATTTTCTACACTAATAGCAATAATTCAGAATTTACATTAGATACAATAATTAATGATACCATTTTGAAATTGGCTTGAAGCACATAATATTTTAAAATAATTGGTCACTTGTGTCTGGATACTTTTTTTTAAAGTTACGGTTGCTCAAACTTTGTCAAATTGAATATTTTTCACAAATTTTCCCCAGAACAAACATTCAAATTGTTTAAAAAAAAAACCGTGTAATAATAGTCATACTATTTATTGCCTATCTATCAGCTTAGTTAACGTAAATTACTATAACAAAAAAAAACCGATAGAATTCCTTAATTTGTGGCCGTGGTGTATAAAAATGTGAAATATGGTAACAAAAAACACCGATTATTATTAAAAAAATAATATCTTTGGTACCAACTGTATTTTTTTTTATTTGTATTTTTTTTTTGAATGGCCATTAGTTTTACCATGACCCATTTTAAGGTTATCCATTAATTACCGGACACCCTGTATATAAAAGAAAGCCGTGTTTGTTACAACACTTATAACTCGAGAACGGCTGGACCGATTGCCATGGTTTTTGATTTGTTGGATTTGTTTCCGTCCCGAATAGCAGAATACATATTAAAAACAAAAGAAAGTCGTGTTAGTTACACTATTTATAACTCAAGAACGGCTGAACCGATTTGGCTGAAAATTGGTAGGGAGGTAGCTAAGAACTGGGAGAAGGACGTAGGATACTTTTGGGTAGGGGTAGGGTAAGGTAGGGTAGGGTAGGGTAGGGGTAGGGTAGGGGTAGGGTAGGGTAGGGGTAGGGGTAGGGTAGGGGTAGGGTAGGGGTATGGTAGGGGTAGGGTAGGGGTAGGGTAGGGTAGGTGTAGGGTAGGGGTAGGGTAGGGGTAGGGTAGGGGTAGGGGTAGGGTAGGGGTAGGGTAGGGGTAGGGGTAGGGTAGGGGTAGGGTAGGAGTAGGGTAGGGTTGGGGTAGGAGTAGGGTAGGGCAGGGGTAGGGTATAAAAGTCCACCCGTGCGAAGCCGGGGCGGGCCGCTAGTATTATATAAAAGAAAGTCGTGTTTGTTACAACACTTATAACTCGAGAACGGCTGGACCGATTGCCATGGTTTTTGATTTGTTGGATTTGTTTCCGTCCCGAATAGCAGAATACATTTTAAAAACAAAATAAAGTCATGTTAGTTACACTATTTATAACTCAAGAACGGCTGAACCGATTTGGCTGAAAATTGGTAGGGAGGTAGCTAAGAACTGGGAGAAGGACATAGGATACTTTTGGGTAGGGGTAGGGTAGGGTAGGGTAGGGTAGGGGTAGGGTAGGGTAGGGTAGGGGTAGGGTAGGGGTATGGTAGGGGTAGGGTAGGGTAGGGGTAGGGTAGGGGTCGGGGTAGGGTAGGGGTAGGGTAGGGTAGGGTAGGGGTAGGGGTAGGGTAGGGGTAGGGTAGGGGTAGGGAAGGGGTAGGGTAGGGTTAGGGTAGGGGTAGGGTAGGGCAGGGGTAGGATATAAAAGTCCACCCGTGCGAAGCCGGGGCGGGCCGCTAGTAATTCCATATAAATTACCATTCCACATTCACGGTTTCTGTATTCGCGGCATATTTGCGGAACGCATACCCCGCGAATAGAGAGCTTTTACTGTATATTCAAATAATCTAGGTATATGAGTGTAGTTTAAACTGCAAACATAATAATATGGACTTCAGTAGCAATAATAATATATAGTGTAATATAGTGGGTGTATCGTGTAAAATTACAGTGTAATGAAAAATTATAAAACTACTGTCGCCACCTCTAACTAATTGCTTACGCCACTGATGTTTCATAATAAGGTATAGGTACTTACTTATAATAAGTGTTTACAAGTTATATATATATATATATATACCTTAGAAGCATAAGGACGGAATTATACTTCAAAAGCATTTAGTCGTAAGTGCCAGTTTATGATAAAGGCACATACGACGAATGTTTCCGACGTATAATGGCACATCCAACCTTATGATTCTGAGCTTTATAAGGAGAAAAGTGGATTAGATATCCACTTTTTAGACTACCCTAATTACTACATCTACAACTTCAATATAACTCTGTATGTATGTTTTGCTATGCCTTGATTGGTATAAAGGCCTGCAGCATGATTGCTTGAATTACCTATTGCAAAGTTAGGCACAGAAATCAGTGCTTACCTATTGTGTCGTTTCATATTAACTTAAATCCATAGTTTAATGTTTAAATTATTCTCCTATGGGTGTAAGTTACCTGTGTAATAAAAATGTGTACATACAAAATTTTAAAATTAAAGAAGTTTGAAATTTGTTGGAAACATTAAAACCCCTAATTTTATACCTATTCACTTTGGCTTCAGAATAACGCGCTAAAAACTAATACCCAGTCACCAGTAGTCATCACTGCACTAAACTTACTAACTCAAATTGAATCTTATTGCATCTAACGCAGCGAACGTTGCCATTTTGAAACGTTGACTTGTGTGCGACAGATTTCGGCGCAAATAGTTCAAGACCTGCTTCAGTCCCGTTGGTACCTATTAGGAGCTTTAGGAGTCATCATCATCCTCTGTTTTGCTTACATCCTACTCCTACGATGGGTCGTCACCCCGGTAGTTTGGTCGACCATCGCTTTGTTACTTGGACTACTCGGATTTTGTAAGTTTTTTTTTATAGTCTTAATTTACAACAATTCTATAAAACATGATTATTTGGATTATCCTTCGTTTCTTTGAAAGCGCATTTAGCAAATCTAATCCAACAAAGCGGTTTTGATATTATTATTAAATCATTGATATTAACAGAAGAGCAGTAGCACAGCATTTATCTATTAGAACATCATACTGCTTACTATAATCAACCAGCTTACCATGCGTAATGACGAAAATGGTAAACCCTTTGCGGTCAAGGCCTTAATCCCGCAGTGGTCATCATATGGGAAGATAATGTTGACTTAAACTGCTTCTACGCTTTAAGAATACTACCTTTACATGGCTCTTATTAGAGATCAGGGTGTTTACCATGAGATAATCTTTAAAACATTAGTAAAACCACTAAATATTCTTAGTAATCTATCCACACAAGAAACAAATGTCAAAATTATTTACTTATCCATAAAATTCATACCTCATAATTATATGTTTAATTTTCAGGTGTATACTTGTGTTACAAGAACTACGCATATTACAAGATACACACAGTAACCTTGCACCAGACCACCAATCTGAAAGGTTGGGCAGAGTCCTTATTTACCGATGCGAAAACATGGCTCGTCATTATGATTGCAGTGGCTATCATATTGATTGTACTGCTGCTTATGGTCATATTCTTAAGAAAACGCATCTCTATAGCTATTGCTCTTATTCAGGAAGGAAGCAAGTAAGTTTTATTCAATCATTTTTTAATTATTGCCTCGAATTCATGCAGCGGAGAACAAAAAAGGTCGAATTGGATATCCTTACAATTTCTTATTAGCTCCGCTTTCAATATCAATGGAATTATCGTGGCTCATTGACGAAGTCTTCACTGACACATCATATTATATATTTTTAGGATCTTAAGTTCATCAGAACATCTTAAGTTATCAACAACCTAACTAAACGTAACGTTGGGGAGTGTGTAATTACGCTACATCTACTTACAACGAAATACAAGGCATACCGAGGCGGGAGCAGAGGAGCAGCTGGAGGCCGCTGTTCCGACTGCTAATGTAGCTGCTCCTGCTATTGTGAGCCAGGGCCAAAAAGGCAGACTCGGCTTGTAATAATCTGCCACCCCATGAGACAACAAAACATACAGTTTCATTCCCAATTTTACAAAGGAAATTACTATGCAAATTTACCACTAACTACAATGCACCTACTAGAAGTAACGTCTACATAGTAAACATGTCATACATGATCAACTTTATATCTATCTATTTTCTTTAAGAAACAAACAAATATAAGTACTAACGTTCAGTTTAATTTCAGGGCAGTATCAGCTATAAAGTCAACGGTGTTGTTCCCTATATTCCCGTGGATAATACAATGCTTTGTCATCGCGTATGGCGTGATAGTGCTCATGTACTTGCTCTCATTGGGACAGCCATCGTTTCAGGTCGTTAACCTCGAGAATGACACGTCATCATGCACCTGCAATGGAAAATATACTAAGGTATGGATGTTACTGTTGTTGTATTAATGATAGATGTCACGTTCGATTCGAATGCGCATCTCATCAGATAGGTACCCAATGGGACCCATTGTAGTTTCAATTAGTAAATGAAATCTAGATATAGGTATACGGTGTTACCGAAAAATATACAGATATACATAAATATAAAAATATACTGGAAAATTATAAATTTTATTTAAGTACCTATCTAACCATTTTTTTTTATTAATAATAAAATACAAAGTACAAGACGTGTGGGCCCTATCAATCTACGATACACCGGGAGATGGAGCCAGCATAGTTAGTTTTGGCCACACAAATCGTAAGAAACATGTATTAAAAAAAATATGGAAAAAAATATATATTATTTCTTCACTAATATCACTATACGTCACACTAGGTATATATCAATTTAAATAACATTTAGTTATGAATATGTATCATTATTTATTGTTAAAGGGATTTAGAGAGGCTTTATATTTCAAAAGCTTCTTATGAAGTTGAACATAGACCAATAAATATTACTAAAACTATTTAATATGCTAGATTGAAAATTGTTAAGTAAAGCTAACATTACTTGTTTTGTAGAACTATACTAAATTTTTTTTGTATAACAAAATTCATTTCACACACCTATACTTAAAGAGAATGGTTAATAACAACGCATAACGAATAAAATGACCAATCTCAATGACGTTTCAGGACTACGAAAAGTGCAATCCTATCACATTCAGTACATACTGTCACTCCGCTAGTGACCCGCTGTCCGCGTGTGAGCAGGCTACTTGTCACTTCACAGGGCTTGAGAGTGAAAGCAACCTTATCTATCTTCTCCACTGTGAGTATTGCGTGAATACCGTATAATCTATACTAATACTATAAATCTGAAGAGTTTATTTGTTTGAGTTAGCACTAAACTCAGGAACTACTGGTCCGATTTGAAAAAAACAGTCCTAGGTAGCCTATTTATCGAGAACGCCAAAAGGATATATATATCATCACGCTAAGACCAATAGGAGCGAGACAACAATGATACTATTCCATCCGGACGAAATCGCGGGATAGTAGTGTGTAATATTACAACACGTAAAAATAATTGTATTCGATCCGAAAAGGAAATTACTGAAATACAGAATATTATGTTGCCTATGGGACAATCCATGCTAGACTGAAATCGGACCTAGAAAAATCTATTTGGATTCGCTCTAAATAGTCAAAATCGTATAAAAGTGTAGAACAAAATTATAGCTTTTTTCTCAAATCTCCCACTAATGTTAATACAACATGCAAAAATAATGGTGTCTTATCTAAATAGGGCAAAATCCTGAACTTCAAACTCTAACGAAAATTAATTCCTAGCCTTGAAATACCTACTCATACTTATTGTTGGGAATGCGATACTGAATAACACCCTTAAGGGTCGGATAACAATGACCCGGCATAAGCCAGAAAAATCTGAAATTATATAATAGCATATAATTTATTCATTGGTGATAATAAACTATTTTTCATAATGCATTTTTTGCAGTGGCAAATTTATTGGGATTCTTCTGGACCATGTTCTTTATCAGCGGTGTATCAGACATGATACTAGCCAGCACGTTCTCCACCTGGTACTGGACGTTTAAGAAGAAGAACCTTCCGTTCTTCACGCTCACGGCAGGCATAACGCGCACACTGCAGTAAGCAAACCAATATAATTTATAGTTGTTTTTCGGATGGACACAATAACGTCTTTAGCCACAAGGCTTTTAAAACTTTACCGGGCATAAAGGCGAGTAGAGCTCCAACCTTGTTAAATTGTTGAAAAACTACGAACTGAGCACCCTGCGTAAGAGGGCGTTTTCAGCCAGTTTGAGCCAGTGATTCAGTGCTTTACTTTTACTTTACTGTTTGTTAGCTGTACAGCACTAAATCCGTTTAAGTATTTAAATATAGATCTTAGTGACTTTGCTTGTTTTTCCTAGTCGTTTTCGAATACAAATGAAAAGATTTTTAATAGATATTGACACACAGTTTAAAAGTTAATTGGATTAACGCATAAACATAAGGCGACAACTCATTGAAACAGGCAAGTAAAACATCACGAGTAAAACACTAGTTTCTAGTAATTAACAGAAACTAGAACATATACATTAACATACAGGTTAAACCAGTTAATATAAATTGCCCGGAAATGATTAGTAAACAATTATAATCATACTTAACCATACATACCATTATAACACAATTAAGAAGTCAATAAGCAGCATATCATTGATGTGGTTATGATATGCTGCATATTCACGTTGCCGTTAAGGTTTGAAATTTTCAATTAATCCTTTAACCTATCACGAACATATTGTAGTCAAATAGTTAATTTATGCACAACTTTTCAGTTTTTTTTTTCTTTTAACGCCCTTTTCTTAGAACTTTATTCGTCCCGATACTTTCTTACATTGATCTTATATTATTTCGTTTTCCAGGTACCACTTGGGCACCGTAGCTCTTGGTGCTTTGATCATAGCCATAGTGCGTGTGATCCGGGTCATTCTCGAGTACATAGACCAAAAGTTAAAGAAGTTTGACAATCCGTTCACTCGCTGTATACTATGTTGTTGCAAGTGTTTCTTCTGGTGCTTGGAAAGCTTCCTACGGTTCATCAATAAGAACGCTTATATAATGTGCGCAGTGCACGGAAATAACTTCTGTAAAAGCGCAAGAGATGCCTTCTCTCTTCTCATGAGGAATATTGTGAGAGTCGTCGTTTTAGACAAGGTAATGTAAATATCTACTACCAAGCATTTTTTTTTATTTGAGTTCCGCCTTGCAGAAACAAAATGCGATAGATTTTTTAATGTATCCTTAGATTAGATATATGTAGGAATATTAACTAATTAAATACATAAGTAAATACTTCGTATAAGCAACATTTATTAATGTAATTACAAAATAAAATCCTACTTATATTATAAATGCGAATGTTTGTGTGTGGATGTATGAATGTTTGTTACTCTTTCACGCAAAAACTACTCAACCGATTTGGCACTTGCACACATATAGTTTATAGGCTTTATTAACGCATAGACTATAAAACATTACGCTCCAACCCACTGAAGCAGAGTAACGCGACTAAAACCGCGGGCGCAGCTAGTTTACAGAATAATTAAGAATAATATTTTCGAAGAATAGCGTGTTTATAACGATAAAGTCTAATTGTATGATAGGCATTGAACTTACTTAAACAATATAACACAGGAAAATAGCTAGCACTAATTGGACCTAAAAATGTAACTTATTGGTTTAATTTAAAATAACATGTTTATATATTTTAGGTCACGGATTTCCTGTTCTTGCTTTCAAAATTACTAATATCTGTCGGAGTGGGCGTGGCGGTATACTATATACTCGAGTCAAATATCTTGGACCCAGTGACAGCGGGCGCTCGACTTCACTACAACTACATACCGGCCGTCATACTCAGTGTGGCCACGTACCTCGTATGTACTCTGTTCTTCAAGGTCTATGAGATGGCGGTAGACACACTGTTCCTTTGTTTCCGTGAGTATATTTTTTTACAATAGTTATTGTTCGCATGTCAATTTTAAAGTGAAATTGTAGTTATCTATACAGTTATTAGAATCAATTATTTTTACTTATTAGTAGTAAAAAACTGGTCAAGCGCGAGTCGGACTCGCGCACGAAACGTTCCGTACCTTTTTCAAGCATTGATATCGATTTGCCTTTGTTGCCGTTACTGATATCGAGCAAAAAAGGGCAATAAAAAGTGTGGGAGCCTCCCTGAAATATTTATTTTATTTTTAGTATTTGTTGTTATACCGGCAATAGAAATACATAATCTGTGAAAGTTTCAACTGACTAGCTATCGCGGTTCTTGTGACAAAGCCTGGTGACAGACAGACAGCGAAAATAGGGTCCCGTTTTTACCCTTCGGGTACGGAACCCTAAAGTATAATTTTCATTCCTTGTTTAATTCCTAAACAAAATCTAATACACAAACAAAGTTTTTAAACAATGGTGTCTAAAGCTTTAAAAGATTTCGATAATTTTCAATCTTATTTTGATAACTGTCTATAAGAAATGAGCAAATAATCCAATGATTCTTTTTATACTATTCTGCAAGTAAGGTATCGTTTACAAAGACAGAGACAAAGACAAAGAAAGTTTACAAAGACAAAAAGAGACAAAACTTAAACAAAGCAACTTCCCAATAAAAATGACAATTTTATGGGATTTTATGATACTGTAAATAAACAAACTTAGTCGGCTAAAATATAGGGCCAATATTTAATAATGTTGTTATTATTTCCAGTTGAAGACTGCGAGAGAAACGATGGGACACCAGAGAAGCCATATTTTATGTCGAAAAATCTTATGAAGATACTAGGAAAAAGAAACAAACAAGCATAAATCACCGTGCCAAATAAAATAAGTGTATATGGGTATTACATTACAAGTTCCGTGTATAATGGTCCACGTAATTAATATTTTTAAATAAGATATTTATTTGTTGATACAGATTTTTTATCTTATTAAAATCTCTAGTGGATAATTATAATTACAAATTGAGATGTGATTGAGCTTAATTAATAATACATTAATTTATTGAATAAAGCACTAAATACACCAACCTGATAAAAAAAGCGTGGGCCCATTGTCGAAGAAACTGATGCCTAATAAATAGTTAAAAAATAAATAAACTGTATGTACGTATGAGTGCGAAGGGGCTCAAAATTATGTGGCTAATGAGTAACAAGAATGAAAGTTAAAATATAATATTTAATAAAAATTAGCTTAACAATTTATTTTTGTAATAAGTGCAGCACGCGTCGAATTATGCCTGTAGGTATTCGACAAAAATCACTATAGTTCAGGGTTTCTTAAAGTGGGGTCCGTAGCATGTATATCAGGTCCGCAGTAGGTCAATCTTGTCGAAGACAATCCCACAATTTATTGGTTCTCATTGAGGCCAAACAGCAGCACCCTTCTCATTAACTAAGTAGTTATTTTCAGGGGTCCATGGAATTTTTTAAATGGTGGAAGTGAAAGTGGTCCGTCACTGCTAAAAGTTTAAGAAACCCTGCTATAGTTGAAGTCCATCTTTTTTATAATATGAGGTCAAAGTCACTCAGTGCTTACATTCGCACTTATTGTTGTTACTGTGTCACAATGTAGTATTAAGTAATACTAGGTGTACTTTTTATAGAATTTTTATCAATTCTAATGTTTGTATGATATTTTGTATCAATCTAGTTTGTAATAAATTTGTACCTACAGTATTTTACCCGGAATTATGTTATTTATCGTTGTTTATTTCTTTCTAATAGTTATTTCGATTTAAAAACTAAGTTAAAAAAACTATTCAAATAGATATTCCACTAACTTAGCATTTTGTTTCACTATCATTGGTTTAAGAGTGGTATGCAATATAATATGATATATAATATTATAAAGAAGAAATATTTGAATGTGTTTTGGTTGTTTGCATTGAATTGGCTCCGAAACTACTTGACCGATTTGAAAAATTCTTTCACTGTTGGGAAGCTACACTATCTCCGGTGAACATAAGCTATATTTTATTATGAAGTTCCCACAGGAACGGGAGCTACGCGGGTGAAACCGCGCGCGGAGGCTAGTATGCAATATAGAATATACCAAATAATTATAAATTTTATTTTAATTTCTATACATGAATGCTAAAGCTATTGAGCATTTCGTATGTATATTTATATTTTCGAAAAGTTATGATGCATTTTCACTTCTGAGATTTTTATAAGTGATTTGTGATATTGCAAATAAATTACTTTATGAGATTACTAAGAAATGTTATTTTATTATATTATTGTTACAATTTACCCCAGGCGTTTTTACATGAATAGCTTCCTCAATAAATGTTTACGTTTTTTTTTTTTGATGATCATTCTTAGCATATCTATTTCAATTGGTTTCAAAATTACCAACTAAGCACCCGCCTCGCCGTTCGCCTCCTATAGGAATTGGACCTCGGTTGTTGGAGGTGAAATTCTCATGACCTTTAGGAAAGTTTTGTAGAAATGTTGCTCTACTTTACAGCTTAGATGTGTCTCAGACTTCTGGTCCATCAATTATAAGGTTTAAATTAAAACATTAAGTAACCTGTTACTCTTCCATGACATTGTTTATTCTGTGCTGTGTTAAGAAGGCAACATCTAGCATAGCCTCTGGGTCTAGTAAATCCTTCACATTATCATACTTCAAACTCTCCTCATAGGCAAACATAATGCTTGTGTCATCTAACATCATCTTGGAGGCAACCAAAGCTGCTATGCAGTTTTTCACTCTCGCCATAGTTTCTCTCTCCAATCTGCTAACGGGCTGTGGACAAAACAAATGGAATTAATATATAATAATAAAGCCCTTTATTCTGAAATTAGCAGTAACAGTTATCTATTAATAAATATCCTAAAAAAAAAGTATATAAAAATTATAAAATATTGTCACATTTGAAATCAAACAAATTTAAATAAGTAACTGTATAGAATTAATTTAAAATATTGAAAAATGAAAATGAAAATGTTTATTGATAAAGTAGATGAATCGATCATACTTATTATAAGTCAAATACAATGATAATAAAAACAAAAAGGAAAAACAATCTTAACCAATAAATTAGTATACATTTCATGTTCATTTTTTATTTATTTATTTATCCTAGCTTCCTACGAGTCTTTCTCTATCTACCTACTATAAGAAACTCCGAGATCATTCTTTTTGTATTCTGAGGAAGGGTTTACTTCAGAATACTTTTAATAAGTTTTATCTAATATTTTACAGCTTAAAGCTAAGGCTATGTCATCACTAATAGGTAGCTTGGGAAAGACCTTGTTTGCAGTCTTGTAAATAATATATATCTATCAAACTTATGTAATTAACCACAAGGCTTTTGCTGTTTCCCCAAAGCATAATGCACCTCTCCAGTTTATGTTGCAAATAGTGGAGGGAAATTTATGTTAGCAACCTTTTGCAACTGGCCTCTCTTAAATACTTAGGTAACCAATCTAAAACAATGTGCAATAGGATTTTTCATACACTATGCTATGACCATTCCACCTACCACTGTAATCCTTACTCCACTGTAAGTCAAGTAATTATATAGTTTTTATGATTTACTAAAGTAACAACTAACCTGTGAATCATAATTGTCAATTTCATCTTTGTTTCCCTCAAGTAGACTGTCCTGTTCCTTTGGACTGATCCAGATGTAACCATTGTTTCCAATGATCACAGAAATACCACACGGAAGATTGTGGAAATGATTTTTTCTTCTTTTAACCAATGAGGGAAATACTTTCATTAATACACCCTGTGGTAACTGTAAGTAAATGCATAAACTAGTTAAACAGATTGACAAAGGTTTTTGACAATTTAGCTAAGGATCTATAAAATGAGAATATGATACTAACTTTACTGAGCAAAGTTGGTAAGTCATTAAAGTTTTACTGCATCACATATTATCAATTGAATTATCAAATATTCTGTGTATAGGTATAACACAATTTGAAAAGAGTAAATGTGTGAAAATATTAAATAATTTAGTATCTTAAATCTTAAGAAATGTTTTCTCAATGTTACTCTTTTTGTGTTGTCTAATGTTTGCCACAAAACAGCAAAATAAGAAATTTTAAAACGCATACCAATCTACTTCATGAAATAACATAATATGATAGTGCCAAATTAATCTCCACTTGAATTGAATTTTGAGTAGTTACAAAGGGTCTATTTATATATAAAAAAGTATAAAGCAATGTTGCTATATATCTAACACCAGTTATGAATTGATTCCAAAAAATACTTAAATATAGTATTGTTTACCTATCATTAAAAAAATGTATAGTTATGTAGTTCCAGAATACATACAAATATATTACAATTGTACAAAATGATAAACTTATCCCTTTTTTGTCTGTGCTATTATTATAAAGAGGAAAGAATTGATTGTTGTTAATAGGCACTACAGAACTGATTTCAAAAATTCTTTTACCATTAAAAATAAAAAGAATCATCATTAATCATAAAGCTATATGCAATTAATTTAATAATTCTACAATTACACAGAGATTAATCAAACATTAACAAAATATGCTATAAAGTGTATGTAACTTTGATTACAACAGAAAGTAGGTAATTGCTTCTATTTTACCTTGCCATATTTCAAGCTCCTAGTGTGCAAAGATAGGGAGCCATCAGAGAAAACACTCTGCACCTCAGCACTGATCAAATCACCTTCTTGAAGATGCTTTCTCATCATCTGCTCATCTTCAGCAGATCTACGCCTCTATACATACAAACATTGTTAAATGTGAATACAAGTGCTCTTCTAAAAATCAGTTCAAATTAAAAAAGGTAAATACTGTAAAGTATAACCTTGTAATAAATTGATATTCTTAAATTTAAAATGTGACAGGGCCAAATGCCATTCGCATCCAGTCTGTGAAATCAAATTTATACTATAAATTTTATATTGTTTGTCCAAATTTTCTAAATACCGTAGAGGGTTGATTATCCAAACTTATTAAGAGACATGGGTGTTCGGATAACCGGTATTTTCGGATAATCAAACTGTATTGATTAGCTACCCACTACTGATTATACTATTTGTTCATTAAAATATGTGAAAACACGTAGACTACACAAAAAGAAAAAAAAAATGGTATTTAAAGAACCTACCAACTCGCCACCAGGTAGATTCACAGATGACAACTGCAGTACTGAGTCGAGGCGCGAATTAGTTTCCACCTTCCACCTGCGTTGCTGTACCTCCAAGACGCGCCCCACTATCACATCGCCTATTTCTCCAACGTACCGACTCTTCAGTGGTCTAATGCATATTAATTTATTCACTTTCTGCATCACCCCCGCGACAGACGCTTTTAAGCAATCGTCCTCAGCATAGGTACCATGGCCCCTGTAAAATATTTAGATATAAAACTGACTCACAATTTACTAAAAGTAACTTACGAATAATTCGGTCGTACCTCATGACATCTTGCATACCCGTAATAACCTCTCCGGGTGTATAAAATCGCGGTAGTTCATTGTTACTAGACACAGAATGATTCACTCTTTCAGAAGCTAAACGTATTTTCACATGGCTCGTCATTTTATTTAAGAAGTTTTGTGGTAATTATGATTAAAACAATATTTTCAACTTTTCACATGGCCAATCACAACAAAAGTTTACAAAAGTGACAAATGACAATCGACAAGTTAAGCAAACAATCAAACATAGACAAAAAGTCCGATTTTTGTGTCGCATTGGCTGTGGTTTTATTGGTTTTTGAGCGAAAATAGACTATAGTACACAAGTGCGTACTATACCTTACAGCACTATATGGTGGTATGGTCTACCAGTCTACACCACATCTTTAATGAATTTGGTATTCAGAATGAATTAACAGGTAAGTAAATCTAGATCTACTTACTCATTCTTATACAACTTAGGTTGTCTTTGAACATAAGATTTTTCATTTGGCAATTTAAACGTCTAATATGTCAAAAATGTCAACGTGAATGTCTTGTGTTGTTGTGTATCGTAAAAACAAACTCATTTATATTTGATATTACCATTGTAATACAATTACGAAAATGTCAGCTGCAAATGCAGCTCCGATAACTGCTACAGATAGCTTGTCACAAGCACTAAAGGCTAATATAATTCCCAATCAAGAATATTTACTGCAGGTACATTTCTTAATGTTATAAAGTCTAAAATAACTCTTTTCTCTTATTATTGTTATGTTATGTTATGTGCATTAAATGTATAGTACTAGAATGATGCCGTTGTTCTGTGAGTTGCAATTGAGATCTGGAGAGGTTTTTGAATCCACCTAAACGAACCCCTTTATTTTTGGTTATTATAAAAGCAATGGTGAGTCTAGGAGCTTCATTTTGAGAATTGAGAATGAATACGGGTAAATATTAATATCCGCACCTTAAAATTATTTCAGGGATCTGTGTTAGATTCAGCTGTAGAGGTGTTGCTCCATCGCCTAAGAGGCTTATGTGACAATGTTGATGCTGGACCCGAGACCTTTGATGACCAGGAAGTTTGTTTTAGCTTGAGAGACCCAAATCAACAGGTGAATTTTACTGGTTTGTCTATAGTTAATTGAAGCAGCATTATTTGAATGGTGGTTTCACTCTACTCTACTTCAGCCCATTCCCGTCATGATTTATGCATATAATATAATAAATATTGGAAGTTTATTATTCCTTATTCCTATGTGTGTCCAATATACCTACTTTCTGTCATTCACTAAAAACTGAACTTTAAAATACTTAAAAACATTATGTCTGATGTAATACACTTACACTTCTTAAAAGAACAGAGGTTTGTATGTACTGACAGTTTTTTATTTTTATTTTTTTTATAATATGTTTAACCTATTTGTTCAGTTGTAAGATTAGATCACCTAAGTCATGAAGGCTCACTTGCTTTGATGTGTGAAGATAATTACTATCCTTGGAAAAATAAGTAAATAGCAGTAATTAAATTAGACAATGATGTATGTATATAAATGTAGTAACACAAATATCATAAAGAGAACATTTTAAGAATTTTAAATTTAGACCACAATAACAATGTAAAATAATTATTAAACCATTTTGAACAAGAGATTTATAAGTCCATATAGTTATAATATAGAAACACAGGCTATATTTTACACAAAGATTTCCATTAGAACATAAGCCATGCTGGTGAAATTGCTCAGTAAAGTAATTTAGTTATAATATATATACATACATAATTGAAAATAAAGTTAGTTAGTAGCAAATAAAGTTATCTATTCATCTTAAACTGTTCCAGGCTGCTCCACTGATGCTGAGAGTGAGAAAAGCTCTTGATGCCCGTGATATGCCTTTCCAACTGCGGTATATTGGTCAACCAGATCTTGGAGATAAGAGCAGACCCACTGTGGTTAGATCAAGTCTTGACATTGCATGTAGCGGGATGTTAATAGAATTCCTCAATGAACTTGGATGTAGGATTGAATTTGAATACAGTGTGAAAGGTAAATAAAAATTACTTATTAATGTTTTATATTGTGGCTACCACACATCTGAAATTGCGTTTGTCAGGTTCTAAGGTAGGCTTGTCTGCTGTCTGAAGACTTTAAATTAATCTTAGACATCTGAAAGAACTAAACCCTGGTTTTCAACTTATTTTTTTTCGAATTTAAATATTATTAAACTACTACTATAACTACTATAATGCTTAAATTAAAAAACAATAAGTTCCCACAACAAGACTTAACGCGAAATTTAATTTTAAATCTACCAAAAAAGTATTGAGGTTTAACTAAACTTATTTTTTAACTATAATTGTTTATTACTTGATTCATATCATTGTTAATCACAATATTAATTTCGTAAATACAATGAAAACGAAAAATACTGATAAATTATGCTGCTTTATGAATCAAGTTGTGAATAATTTGGCTTTAAACATGTGAGGCTTGTACACCAGCCCAGGAAGATAGTGGATGGGATTACGGAATTATGCTTTTTCCATTGTTCAGGGAAGTTTTGTATAAGCCAGGGATGCCGAGACTTTATGAAATTATGATATAATTATACATTTTTAAGATTTATTCATCAATATTTGGTCACAGGATGACCTTAACTTTTACAAATATTACGGACTAACTTCCCGCTTGCAGTTTCACCCGCGTACCTCCCATTCCCGTACGAACTTCATAATGAAATATAGCCTCTCTCGATAAATGGGCTATCTAACACTGAAGGAATTTTTAATATTGGTCCTGAGATTAGCACGTTCAAGCAAATAAACTCTTCAGCTTTATATATTAGTATAGATGATATCTTACCGTACCAGGCCATACGTAATAGAATATGGCCATGTTTTTAGTAAATATATATGAAAACAACATAAATATTTATGTACTTATTCACAGGCTACATGTTTCGAAAAGGACGCATGAAGATAACAGTTGCAAAAGTGTTCAAGATATCGCAGGGTTCAATGCCCCCGGAGCCTATATCTCAGAGCTATCTAGTGGAATTATCTGTAAGTGTACATATGATATTTAAATAACTATATATTTCACACATGTAGATATAAATACTACACCTAATACAATACTGTGTAGATGCCATTTGCTAGAAAATCAGAATACCAATTGTTTGTGAATTTAAAACACATGATCAAAAATAACCCTGTAAACAATGTAAAAAGTATTGCAGTTCTTCTCGTCGTCTTTGTAAAATGTTATCGTGTTTTCACTCTCCTAAAAAGATACTATGACTCATGTGATTTTTACTGAACATAAAGGCAAGGCAGGGTATTAATAATGGCTTTAAAAATACTAACCAAGCAACTTTCGAAAGATGTTGCCCAATGTATTTACCCATACTATTTCGACTTCGGCTCATCAGGTGGTGGCGGTCGGGCGATGAAATAATGACTTTCAGGGGTTTTATGCGGCTGTCATAACAATTTTCGGATGGAAATATGTAATTAGCCACAAGGCATTTTCTACATGATCGCAGTAAGATGGTAACTAAACTCGAGCCGGTAGATGCTGCTTCTCATCCATTACCTGCATATCCCTTAGTCGTATATCCTCTTAGGAAGGAATCCAAAGGAAGATATGGAGTGGTCTATTCTAAGCCGAAAACCACACGGCAATAATTATTATAATAACAACTAAACTACTTCGTTCATCCCTGTGCAAAACTAGATAATTGTAACATTGACAGTACAGCAGAGCAATCTGGACGTAAGTCTCTTTATAGGCTTGAACCAATGGATAACATAGGCTAAAACTGATATAATATTCATTTCTTCATCAGGTGCTAGCTCCTCAGGGGCAGGACGCCATCGCCGAGGACATGCGCGCGTTCGCAGATCAGCTGCGGCCTCTGGTCCAACTGGACAAGATCGACTACAAGCGCCTCGGTCACATGGCCGTCACATAACCCATGTTCCTCACTTAGACTGTCTTTACACTACCGGTGTAGATTGGCTGCACCGTCAGTACGCGTCGACTCTTTGCTATTGTTAAGTGTTTCTTATAATAAATGTCAACGCCGTTGAAAGTTGAAAGTTTTTTACCGTTTTAGTACAAGTAATGTACATTTTTGGTTTAATCTGAAATTAATAGTTAACAACGTAATGCTCATTGCTAAAGAATACGTTCTTAAGGCGTTCTACCGTAATTCTTTTTAAATATGTTATGGTGCAACGTTTATACTTTAACATAACATAGAAAATTCAGTCTCGAAAAATCTCATCTTTTTGCGAATTAAGTGTTTTACAAAATTTGTGTTTACGACACTTGTCATATCAAGATCAATTAAGATATCAAATGCAAACAGTAGTATAATTATTTGACTGTTATGCAATCCCATTATCAAGTGTTGTATTAACAATTATTATAGTGAAGATGTGAACGCGTGCTGACGGCTAACGTCGGCTTATAGTAGCGTGAAGACAATCTTTGTTGTGCAACCGACAGTTACAGAAATGGACATTAAATAAATAATTTATGCATTCTCATATCAACTCCAGTGTCTTGTTGTTCATAGTCAAGTAATTGTGTATTATACACAATTACTTGCTAATTAAGACCCCTCGTTTAATTATCGAATACATTTTAATTAATGTTATTGAAGTACATACCCGCTACTATATAACTTACTGCGCGTTAGACTGCGTTTTTATCCAATTATTTCTAAACTCTAAAGTATTTAGATCATCGAAAATCGTACGATAAGAATGTAATACTTATATTAACTATTAGACTGCCGCGCGCGGTTTCATCCGCTTACTTCCCGTTCCTGTGGGAATTTCATAATTATGTATAGCCTATGTGTTATTCTGATGTATAAGCAATATTATTGTTAAGATTTATTTAAATCTATTCTGTAGTGTTTGCGTGAATGAGTAACAAACCATCCATCCATCCTCACATACTTTCGCGTTTATAATAATAAGTAAGGATGGATGTATTCTTACTTTAAATTATATATTTTATCAGTCGCATGCGTTTATCGACTCCTATGTGTAAATTATTTAATAGTAGTAGGTAAAGTAGGAATAATAATAAATAATAGTAATATCGTTTTATTTCAGATATTTGCCACATATTTTAAAATCACATAAATGTATAGACTAATTAATAACTTATAATTATAAATACCTACCTTTTAAATAGATACAATACAATAGGTATATAAAACAATCAGTCTAATACATTTTGTGAATGAGGAGTGCGCTTGGGATCCTTTATTACGTAAACAACAAGTGTAATAAACGTAACTTTTTTTTTATATAATTCCACATTTTAATTATTTTGTGTTATTAACGGACTTGTCTGTCTCCATAAAATTTGCAGAATGTTTGCTAGAAATTGAGTATGGGTAGGACATTATTATACCAGTACTTATATTTATTATATCTACAACATTATGGCGTTATCAGACTTATTGAATTATCGTCGATCGAAGATAGAATCGATTAGTCGACGGCCATTGAAGGGTACAGGGAATGTCACTTTATGAAAAAAATGCATTTCATTCAGCATAACACACATGATAGCAATAAAATACAAATTCACTATTTAATATACAAAAATAACAACAAGTCACCTTGCATGTTCTGCAGAAAAGGTCGCCATCTCAGCATTGGCTAGGCCAGCGAATTCTTTTGGCTGCGGAACCCTTTTTGTTCCTTAATTTTTGGCCGGAACCCTAGTTTAAGTAAAAAGTAACTGTCACATTGTTTTTTACGTAAAATCACAGCCTTGAGCCGATTTTCGTGGAACCCCCGAGAGCCTCTTACAGTCCGCAGTCCCTGGGGTTCCAGGGACTGCGGAACATCATTCGGGAACTGCTGGGCTAGGCTACACCTAGGATGGTTTACAGTTGGCCACCCAAGTAGTGTCACACGGAGGAGGGGTGCAGATATATCAAAATATAATTCATATTTAAATTAATATTTTCTTAAAAATATAAAAAAAATAGTTAATTAATCTAATTTAATACGCAATCACTCGACAATCGATCAATTTTTTTTTTTGACTATGTATTTTTTATAATTTTGTAGTTCTTTGTTTTTGGTTGAAAGGGGAGAACTACTCGCTATCGGAATTTACCGGCCATTATGTACTTAGTCAGGCTCAGGGCGGTTGCAGGCTGGGGGATTGAGGAATATGACTTGAATCGATCGACTGGTGTGGCACCTTTAATCTGAAACACCTTTTGTAAAACTAGTCTAAGCAAAAAGTAATGTTATAACAAAATGATGGATTTCGTTTTTATTAACATATTTAAGTAAGTAAAGCAATTAACTTTATACAAAATCTGGATTTTTCTTTGCATTTTTGATTTTGTAGTGGTCCTCTTCATAATCTTCGTCTTCATATTTGAAGCCGTGCACGTAAGCGAAGTTACCGAAGAACAAACATTTCTCATATTTC
Organism: Nycteola revayana; assembly: GCA_947037095.2. Taxonomy (NCBI): domain Eukaryota; kingdom Metazoa; phylum Arthropoda; class Insecta; order Lepidoptera; family Nolidae; genus Nycteola; species Nycteola revayana. Next base: position 7,704,078 of record OX344845.2, on the reverse strand, counting down.
AGAGGAAAGAAATCTGTAAAATAAGCTTAGGTTATATTATTACGGTCTTCTCTAAATAAATAAATTAAAAAAATATATAATCTAGACTAGCTTGTGCCCCAGTATATGGAATTACGCATGTTTATGTTTGTGTATGGAATTACGCATAGTTACGCATGTTTCCAAATTTGGTTAGCATCAAAAAACTTAAAAGATACAGACATATACGTATTTATTTATTTTTTTGCTGATTTTTTTTTCACTTTTAAAGGCGGAGTCTTACATGATTTTTGCGAAACTAGCTGTTTACAGAGTACGTAGCGGAAAGACTAAAAATTACGTCGATATTGAAACATTCTTAATTGGTACTCTGCTCCTTTTGGTCTTAATGTGATGGTTTATAGCTTACCTACAGCCTTCCTCGATGAATGGGCTATCTAAAACTTAAAAAAAAAATCAAATCGGATCTGTATTCAGTAGTTCCTGAATCTTAACTATTTACTGCTTTATAATGTGAGGATTGATGAGTAACATAATGTCCTTTTTAAAAATGGATTTGTAAAACAAATGCGGCTAACGGGTTTTAATTCGGAACCTTGATACATTTTCTGTATCTTAAGTAATTACTTAGATTTGGAATCTGGCTGTTTGTCACAGGGCCGAACTTTTTAATACACAGTTTAACTATGCCTGGTGATCCCACGCCCGAGAAACGGGCAATGAGAGTCCATCCATTACCATAAATCCCAAACAAAGGAAATATTTGAAAAATGGGTTTGAAGCCTTGCATAGCGATATTCATTTTCATATATTTAGGACATTTCATAAACCACTCATTATTCCTTGTAATCCCCATAAAATAGTAGCTTTCTGGTTGGTTTAGGTAGGTACTTCAATTTTATAACTATCCAAATATTCGTTAAATGGAAACTGGTTAGTCTACACTTACCTATGTAAAATTACAATGTAAATAAATGCTACCAACTTGTGCCTTCGATGCAGTTGTACAAGTCCATTACGCAGTGGTTGTCAAATATGTGGGTGGAATTAGTAACGAAGTCGAAAGCACAAATCTTCTGGAAATACGTGGGGCAGACGCCGCATCTGTAAAGTGTAGGTTGTGTAAGTATAGAAGATTTGTATTGTCATCTAGAATTACAGAATGCTTCCTTTTTCCGATTTTGCTTTTCATGTAAAAGAAGTGTTACCATGATATTTCACATAGGCCAAGATTCAGAAAGTTAGAAGCATAATAACTCCCATATCTCTGAAAGAACAATTTGGTGGTATCAAGTGTTTGAGACAAAAAAAAACTCATTTAAGACTTTATCAGAGATGTCTTTACTCTTGTTATTTTGATGATACCTACACTTATATACTTAACTACCTACCTAGTGTTTTTATATTTTGTTCTTTAGGTTTATAATATTCTCATAATTTTCTTTTTTTATGTTAATTCGCGAGGGAAATTGAATTAAACATGTCATTGAGAAGGCTTAAGCTGATGATGTTTTGACTGGTTTATCTGACTGGAACTGAAACAGTTAACCTTATATCATACAATAAGTAGGTACCTACAATAGAAATGAAAATAAAATAATAAATGTTATACAACCTGTGAGAATCTGGGGCTGGGTTTTGTTTGAATTCCAATTTTGATGGCTCGCCATAGTCCACCCAAGCGTTAATCTCATCTGAAGAATATTAAGATGTTTTTATATCGAATGCCTTCAAGGCATGGCGGCAAATTTATAAGATAAATCATCGTAATCGCCTAAAGTAAAACCATCTCCAATCACGAGTGAAAAAGAAGTTACACGGGATTACGATCACGGGAAGAAAAAGCTCGAAACACCAAACCAAAAAAATGGCACTTACTCAAAACAGTAAATATTGTCCAAAACTTCCACCGTACATGCATAATTATTTTTTAATTTTACTGAATATTTATTGAATTCATTGCATACGATGACTCCTTATCTCTTAATTTAATGGTTGTATGAAAGTCATATCAAAGTTTTAATTATTTTTTTGATGAACTTACCATTGGAGAAAAAGATTCGTTAGAATAATATTTTCCTATTCAAAATGAGTAACTGTGGAAAAATGGTGTTTAATATATAAATCTTAAGAGCTGTTTTCCATATTTACTCTCTATTTCGTTCTTCTCGCAAATCAGCGAGTTATTTCCTTTGTTCAATTTGTGTCTGGGTATAAAAACTTAGTGCCTAATTCGAAATACTTCTTGTTAAATCAAATTTATTGAAAATAAGGTTCTAATGTTTTAGTTACCAGGTAAGTTGTTGGTCGTTAGTTGCAAAAATGTGTAACAGAATAGTCACTTAGGTGAGTACATAATACACACATATATGTAGGTATCTCACGCTTGAGCGTTGGCGTCAAATGTAGGCAAGTACGTTAAGAGTGTCTCTGCACATCATACCAAAGAAAATGGTTACATAATATTGCAAACGGGTTCCGAGCTAAATACTAGCGGGCAGACGAATATTTTCTAACTCATAATATACCTACCTATACCTACTAACATATGTAACGGCTGTTCAAGAAGCCGAGAGGCAAGTAGCGATGTGGCGTCGAACGTGCGCCGTATCACGAATGAACTGATGACTCACCCGGCTAGCTTCGTCGCGGATACTCTTCAAATGATAATTATCATAATTAAATGGACACCCCCTGACCTTAAGGTACAGATAAACTAGCCAACTCCTGTTTCAGTCACTTACTAGTGTTTTGTATAAATTAGCTCTAAACATGAGGTAATTAATAATTTAATAAATAACGCTGAAACCATCAACTGAATAAGTGCGAACGCTTTATTATAAGCCCGGCTTTATGTTCCTATTAATAAGAAGTGTGAACAAATAAGTTTAAACATATTATTATGTAGGTATTGTTAGACCCCGAAACAAGGTAGGCATTAGTAGTCCGCTTTAGTAGCTACTGTATTCTAAACTGGAATTTCAAGTAAAACCAGCGATAGCTGTCAACATTGATTAGACAAATAGACATCCTTTACGCACGGATCACGATTACTCATTATTATGCATCATGCGTAGTCGTTTATGAGCATAGCAAAGGAGGCGTAGGCCGATATCGGATGCGTGGGCGCAGCGGTGTGGGCAGCATGGCAGGTAGGTGCGGGGCGCGGGGGCCGTTGTCCGCACCAGACTTCGTGGCGCTGCGGCTCGCCGGTTTACCTTGACGCTCACCCGAACTGGAGAGCCCTTTACCAGATATATACATACAAAAACAATATTTTGGATAACTAGTAGTTTTGGATATGTAGAAGATCGGCAATAGATTATAACTGATGAAATACTTAGTTACATCATATAAGTAATGCCAAGCTTCTAAAATTGTTATCGCTACCGTGGCGCTTTAATCGTCATAGAAATTGTCATATTATTCACACAAACGTTTTTTATCCATAAAATATAGATATGAATATATGGTAAGTAACTAGATATAATTAAAACACTACGTAAAGCACTAGAAACAAAGCGATGCGATCGTGAATGAGGAAAATTGTATTTTTATATTGGAAACCGAACAAAGAAAAACGTTTTCAGTGGTGCACAGTTCAAGTGCGGTATTTAAAGTTTCTACTCTTTGATTTCGTTTTGTTTGATGTTTAGTGATGTCGTACACATTCTTACTTAAGTAGTCTTTCGATTAGTTAATTTAAAATGCAGATCCTGAACATTTCCTTCATCGAGTTATGGAATGACAATACCTATCTGCAGGGCCGTGTTTCACCTATTAGAGGCCCTGGGCACATTAGGATAATGGGGCCCCTATGACCATAGTAAATTAGAATATTTTTTTACAAAGAACGCAGGTATGAAAAGTTTAAGCTTTATTTTTACTTCTTTACGGTGATATTAGATATGATGAGTAGATAACATAAAGTAATCCACACTAAGCATCTACGATTAGTCCTTAGAGTGGCTATCGGTTATCGTTTGGAGTAGGGACTAGGGGGCCCTAAACCATCTCGGGGCCCTGGGCACGTGCCCAGTGGGAAAAAGGGGCCTGCCTATCTGGTCCACTTTTAAAACCTTACTCCTAAATAATTCAAATAACTGACACTACCTTCTTATGTCAAAATTTAGATAGATATATTAATTAACTTTTACGCGTCTAGGGCTTGTTGTAGAGTTAAGGGAAATTAAGTAGGTATTTCGAGTAATTCGGACAAGAAAATAATACCTTAAATAAAAATAAAAGAGTTAAACCCCTACATTTCCAGTGATTTGTACCTACCTAAACTTTTATGCTATCTATCACCTATATTTTATTACCATTTACACGATTATTAAGAAAATAACTGTGCGGTCACATGGCTGCTTAAAAAAAAGAGCCAAATCTAAAACAAATTACATGCAAAAATAGTACAAATTTTGCCAGGATTGGGTCAATTTTTGCATTTTACTTCCTTGCCATTTGTGGCTCTTTTGTTTTTTTAGCAACGCAATGGTCTTATCAAACATGGTGAATAGGGAAGACGAGACTTTTATTCAGTTCTAAGCCTTATACAGGTTGTTGATGAGTTTATAGTTCTATCTTGATAGTTCAAACTTAGTACAACTTTAGTAAATACCTATTTACCATTAAGTAAATTATCCCAATTGCAAATGTGTAGAATTGGATTGCAGATGCAAGGCTAATGCTAATAACAATCGTGATTGTCGGTATATCGAAACTAGATATCTCTAGTAAGAGTTGTAGGTACCTACTCTGTGCCTGAATAGGTTCATCAATATGTGAGTATCAACATTAAAATTTAATTAAATTGGTAATAGGAGTCGTGTAGTCTTGTGACTAAGGAGTAGTGCTAGATTTTAATTTACATTTAAGCGTTCTTGTTACTTACTGTTTGTTTATTTATTTATGTCAACCTAAATACCTGGTTCTATCTCACAGTTTCTCGACCGTATCTACTTGAATAACAACGTCGCTCTGGTTCAGGGCTAAAAGGTGTGAGGAATGTTGTACCGGGACGAGTAGATATTTAAAAACCTTTCGGGCTCTAAGTATTAACATTGTACCAATATAATAAACAAAACCGAATATGAATTTACAGCCGCTTTTACTGGACACAAAAGGATATAAACAAAAAAAACAACCAAAGCACCGCCCAATGTAGCCTACGGTGGAATAAGATTTATTTTATAGAAATATGAAAATATTTAAACTAGGTAGGTACCTAAGTAAGTAGTTTATATTTTTTTTAAATGACAAAATACAAAACAGAAAATCCGAGTTTATAATCATAGTTCTCTTTACGTATCTATATGTAAATAATAATAAATGTACCTACGTACGTACGTACCTCTTCTGTTAGTGGTTTGAAAATGCTTCAAAATTACCGCCTACATAACTACTATTATGTACCTTCTCCTTATACAAAAAATCACACAATTTATTCACCATTCTCTGAAAAATTCTAAACTATTGTCTTTTCTTTCATTCAGTTTGGTACGTTTTTTTTATTACAGTAAAATATAAAATTGTTCCTAATAGAGCATTCAGTTTTGTTGAGTGCGTGTTTGAATCACACTTATAATTTCGTTTACAAAACGTTTGAAAACATCACATTGTACCAACTACTATTATTTATTACATAAAATATATACATGGTAGGAAGGTACATATAGCAATCAATAACACCGCTGCATCGAGTATATTATGCATAGCAATGTAACTTGAGTCTATGACCTTCAACGGTTCGTCGGCTCCGCGACTGAAGTTAATAACTTGAGAATGCCCATAATGGATGCCCTTAATCAGAAGGGCAGCTCTTTGATTCGCACCACTGACACACGTGTGATATATTTGCTGATTTTAAATGCGTACATATGTTACGGTCATTTATTGGTGAGGATTTTTACTTAACTATCAGTATTTATGTGAAATTCAACGAAAAAAACAGTAAAGACTATCTAAAGGCCAAGTTAAAATCTTAGAATAGTAGTAGGTACTATCTATTTGTCTATCTAAACGCTTTTCATATAGGTACCTACAACAGCTTTACTGAGGTGGATAGAATATTCTGAAATCTTTTCTTATATCTTTATAAGAAAAGATTTCAGAATATTCTATAATATATAAAACAACGCCCAAACTGAACTTGTATAATTTAATAGTGAAATACAATATTTTCTACGGATGACATTCACATACATTTTGTGGGATAATATTTTTTTTTTACATAAATAAAAATAAATCCTGTCTTAATTTCTACTAAGTCACGGAACAGTGAACACAATAGTGAGTACCTAATAGTTATATTTAATGTTGCCGTAAAGTATAAGCGGCCGTAGCCCAATGGCTAAGGGCGTCGGACTTGTGATCTCGAGGTCGCCGGTTCGAACCCAACCCATTGCACTACCGACGTGAACCCACTCGTAACACAAGCATTTTAGCTTAGCACGAGGGGTTAACAAGAATACTAGTAGACTTAAAAACTCTGCTAGTAATCTTTTTAAAAGAAAAAAGAAGAAGAAGAAAGTCGGATTCAGTCATTTTGGTTTCTGTTAGAGCTGTTATTATTATAATCAATTTATTTTATAATATTAATGAAAAAAGCGTAAACTATTTGAGGCCATTCCATCCCATTTTCACGCTTTGTTCCGAGCTCTTTACGGTTGGTCGGTATTTTGTGTTTGATCCCCTAGACTTGGATGCGCCTCCGACCGGTTTGAGATTTGGAGAGGCGCCTTACACTATACTACACGTTACCTGCACTCGACCATTCAATATTCCGACCCTTATACTTTTTACTATAATTATAAAAAATAACAGGTCAAGTGCAAGTTGAAGTCGCGTGCAGGCAGGATTTTAGATAGGTCGTTTTTGTTCAATTTCCTATTAACGTAATCTTATGTATAGAATAATAAAATGTTAAGGTAAGTCCGGTTAATGCATTTATTTATTTTAGTTACAAAGTCATTGAACTCTAGCTCTGTACTGAATTTCAACATTTTTCGTGAAGTTGGAGAGCATAACAAAAATATACATCTCAATCATAAAGTGAAAATGAAATTTATCAATAAATAAAAGGTCTCTAAGTACCATTCAGTAGCTTGTATGATGTGACCAACATCTAACCCATAGAGTTATTTGTTGCATTAAATTATTGAATTTTTCATAATTCCTAACATGCAAATGTTCTCCAGCTAGTCTACCTAAGTCATAGTCTCATTTATAAAGCGAATAGTATTCTAAATTGTTGTGTTAATAGACAATTGCTAAATACTTTACTATTAGTTATACCTACAAGATTACAAAGAGTAATAATGAATTAAGCAATTGTTAATATCGATGTAAAACTAGAAATATATAGGTAGATGTTATGTTATTCATTTCACCCACGTCGCGTCGGTAGTATTAGACTAGACTTACCTACAAGTCGAGTTGACGCACTTCAGAATTCATAAATACTGTTTCTGGCAAAAGAATATTGACGCTTCATTGTCTGTGTTATTTTCTATTATCTATGTTGGTAGAATGTAGAGTAACATTATTAACATAGACACGTTCCGTTTCAAAAAAAGAATGCTTGGCGCCAGGTAGCGCCACATTTATTGCGGCCGCGCCGACCGTTCGATGAATCTCGTGCCAACTGGAAATACTTTTATAGACGCTGATGCAATGTGTGCATCATCAAGACATTGTTATCAATATGTTGACTTTCAAACTTAAGTACGTGCTTACTGAAAATAATCGTTTTACTAAGTACCTACCTACCGCATAAGAAAATTATCAGTTTACATTATAAAGCAACCGCACCATGCCGGTTGGCTACTGAGTGGAATTAAATAAGAAAGTATTGAATTGAATTTCATGTGGTTTTCACTATAGACAGAACAATTCCCAGCAAGAATATTTATAATTATTGAAGATCACAACTCATGTTGTATTTATATATTATTTCCAATTTACGACATTGATGAATACCTATATCGAAAAATCATTAATGATCCGCGCGAAGCCTAGCTGGACGGGTTGCTAGTTAGTACATCATATAACACGAATAGCATGTAATATTTAAATAGCTCTACCTGCCCATGAAGTAAGGCAACTTATAGAATATTAATTAGCACGCAAACTTTCCTACTCTATACAAAAATTTGCATGAAATTTGTAATTTCACAAATGTATGCACTTTATTATTCTTATGCAAAATTCTAAAAATCTAATTATATGGATCACTTGAAGGATACAGTTACCACAGTTATATTTAACTACGCACTTTTATAACTTCCGGTTAGGCTCGGATATTATAAATCATCTGTCCGTTTTTCGTCGCTTTTCTTAAAGAACACTTATGGCGTCAGGCAATTTTGATATTGGTATTTTTTTTTAATTTGTTTGCAGCTTTTTATACTTATGATATATTATATATAAGTAAGTATAATATATATTATATACTGGTTTACCTATGAGTATTATGTATAACTAACGTAGGTAGTTTAATAATTTTCATACAACATTTCTTTGGTAAATATAAATCTTTTTTTTTTCTTAGTCGACTTGAGATAATTATTCGGATTTAGCTATATAAGTACTTCAATTAAGTTGTTTTAGCTATGTAGGTATAGACTATGTCAGTTGGTAAGGACTTAAGTACCTATCAACGATTTTGAAAGTATAGATATTATCCTTCTCATATTTTAAGGCAGGTATTTTATAGATAACTTCTATTTCATTTATTACTGTTGCTAGCTACAAATTAAGATGCCACTCAGTTACGGTATTCTAAACATGATATATATTTTTCGAGCTATCTATTCCTATAATCTGCCGCGATTCGATATAAAAGGCAATAAATTGGAAAGTGTATGGCATGCGCACTGAGCTAATTCTTCAAATGGCCATTAGTCATTCAGGAGAAACCTAGGTGGCTAGGCCCATGGTAATTTATTCAGCGGATTAGACAACTCTCCATATAAAGTGCGACCCACCTCGGCACTCCAGCGAGCCGAAGTAAGTGGTGCCGCTAGCTAGTCACTCTACCTAACTCGATAAATTTATCGACACACACATAGTAACATCGCACCATTATACATTACACACCACTAGAACATAGATACCTGCTTATGTGTAACGATCAGCGCCTATATTGTCGCCCCACCAACACGGACACACTTCCTTTGTGTTGGTTATAGGTTACATACGATTAAGATCTAAAAAAATACAAAACTATTATCTGTAGTGTCGCATACTCAGTAACTTGTGTGTTACTGAAAATATTAATAGATTTTAGAGGATTTAAAATTAGGCGGTATTTTTTTTAATATTGATATATTTCTGGTAAGTTAAAGAGCAGAAAAATATCGTAAAGGAAACAGAGTTTTCTTTTTGTCCGGTTAGTAATTCCTTTATGGTTAATTTAATTAATAAGTCGCTACTTTGCTCGCTTTTTATGGAATACCTACTAGGTATTTCTATTATATTATATGATACAGAGGTAAAATTTGGTGGTGAAGTTGAACCAATTTTGAAAATGATTTTAGAGGTACAAATAGAAACTCAAATGTGTGAGTGTCATAGGCAGTATTCGAAGACGAGTATCCCCCGCGAACAGGATCAATCTACGCGGATAAAACTAGTTATGAACCCAAATATATAGTCTAGATACATAGGTAAATGTAGATACTATGTGTCACATATATTATTACTCGATTTGTAATAGTTTTCAATTAATTCTCAAATGATAATTAATGTAAATAGGTTATCTACCTACTTCTTAAATGTAATCTTGGCTAATACCTCGCAGACAAACCTAGTCAGTTCCTCATACAAGAAGTTTCAATAAAGTGACCCTCGCCAAATCAAAGGTTTTTAAGAAGTCATCGCCTAAATTTGTTGGCACATCAATAAGTTACTTGATACATTCCCGTCGTAGAATCTGTGCCGTATCAACTGCCAAATGTCACTGTGTGCGTCGCCGCACCGCACGCTGTATCACTGGATTTTCTGAGAAGTGATGGCGCGGGCGCAGCGGGGTATCAGCGCGCGCGGGAGACGGGGTCTTTGCGACCGCGGCACCCGTGGCGGCGCGGCGTCAAGCTCATAATAATGCGGTGGGGCAGGGGAACGGGCCCGGCGCCGCGCGCCGGCCGCGGCCCTGCCAGACAAGTTGTCGCGGAGCCCCGGATCCGCTGTCCATTGGCCTTCCCCGCCCCGCACTGCCGTCGGCAGCAAATTACTTGGCGCACCCAACTTCTTAACTAACCAGTTTAAATCTTATGTGGAATTGGGTACTTATCGATAACATCATTAATTTTACTTACTTTACTAAGCTTTATTCATATTCATATGTCTATACCTATGTGTCACAGCAGAATGAGAGGACTAATAATGTATTAACTAGAAGTAGAAACTTATCATGAAAATCCCTTTGATCTTAAGCGTAAATCAATTGTTATAAGAAACCATTTATTACGCTATTACAAGCAGCAAAGGTTGCACTGCCGGTTGTGCATATTTTCACAATGACAACAATCCTGAGTCATTCTTTGTTTCAAAAGTGGGTCATCTACTTATGAATTTACCACTAATTGATAAGAATAACAGCAATTGAGCAATAACGGATATGTGTGCATAATTGTGAGATTTATTTATCTTCCAAGTTTAACTTGCTTTAGGTCCATGACGCAAGGCAAAGGTGGACCGTAGCTTTAATCAGTACTGTAATCATGAGATTAATAAATCTATCTTGTTACTGTATGTGCTCATTATCTTCTTGATTACTGAGGCTTATCATATCAAATCACATGTCGCGGATGATCCCTCTTACGCCTTTTTAATTTATGACATTGACCACATTCGGTGTGTTAACTCCGGTGGTCCGCCTTTCGGGTGGCGCGGCGGCGCGCTATCAACAGGAGTTTATCAAGAGGGCAGCCGTTAAAAACTCATGGAAACTGATATCAACCTGTTTTAATGATCTTAGCTCGAAAATATGTGCCGCTTCGTCGACTTGTTTACATTTTCATATATAAAGCATATTATACAACAATTCTTAAAGCAAAGTTTGAATGGTAGGTATTACAAACATATAACAATGAAGTTGATGATACACATTGAGTTTGTAAAATGAATAATACCTTCATATGACAATAATATATAAGTAGTATTACTTATATAGTTGGTTGGCAAAATGGATTTCCGCACTTAGCCTATGAAATAGGCCTTTATACCTATGAGAGACATATAACAAAAAAAAAAATCTACAAAATTATATTATTATGTTATAACACCATTTAGAAAAACGACTTTACTTTTAAATATTTGGCGTGGTAACGGTAAATATAGACTCCCAAAAATATTAAAATCTTGGCAAGTTGACATTCGGTAGGTGTAACAATGCCCGCAACTAGAAATGTAGTAAGAGATTTGTGCTTTCATTGGCACGTTTGTATTTGCGTCATGGCCGGTCGTCGTTCCTGAAACCGTGTGAAAAATGTTCATTGTCATGTTATTGAAGTGTTGGCCTTTGAATTGAGATACAAGTTCAAACATATATCAAACAAAACTCAACTCAAAAAGGTATTTATTTATTTATAGGTCGTATTGAAGCATGATCGAAAGCATAGACCCACTTTTATATTGTAAGTATCATTATCTTCCTGTCCTGTTCCCATTATTTGGGTAATGACATAATGTCATCCTCTTCCATTTTTCCCTATTAGACAGGAGACGTCTCTTTCATACCCTCCCATACTATTATATATAATTTTGTTTACTCGCGTTTAAAACAAGCAGTAGGTAATGTTTTTAAGATTTTCAATAAAAGTAAGTACCAATTCGAAATATTGCTTTCGTTGAAGAGACTTTCGCAAACAACGTCAAACTGAAGAACATGAAATGAATAATGAAAGAAACTGAATCTTTGGTTGAAATATTTATTTGTAATAATTTATTTAAGTTATACTTATACAGGGTTATTTGTAAAACACCGGTAACCTCTCAGGACTACGTTACTAACATCATAATCAACAACTTTTGTTCTATGACTTTTAAAAATTCATCATATTTTAATTCATCAGATTTACACACAAAAATAAAAATATTTAAATTCAACGCTCTAAATGTTACTAAGTCTATGCGAAGCAAAAGAAAGCGATAGTACCGACAATAGCGAGGGGAGCGGGGAATACAGAGTTGAAATGTGTTAGATAGGACAACGAAATATTGAAGATTTGTTTTTGGTAAATGTATTATGTTTTGTAAAAAGTCGTAGAACAAAAGTTGTTGTTTATGATGTTAGTAATATAGTCCTGAGAGAATACCGGTGTTTTACAAATAACCCTTTATTTACTTACATTTATTTGTAATAATTTATTTAAGCAACTATCATTATTAGAAACTGGGGATGTGACAGTAGTTACACCTGTCCCAAACCACCTAAGGACAATTATTATTTTGACGTTCTTTTACTAAGAAATGTTCTTAAATAAGTAAGATGCAATATTTGACGATACATAGTTACTTATTTTTTTATATGAACCTTTATTTTTATGTCAATATAAAAAACACGCTTAATTTTGTTTTTAATTGTATATTTATAAAAGCACAAATACTGAAATGACCTATTTATTCAGTAGTTTGTAGCCTAGTAGTTCCTTTTGTTAGGTAGGTATTAAGTCTTACACATTGTGATTCTGACGAATACTTATGTAGGTACTAAATAAATTTTATTATACCCAAAGTCTCCAAAGGCCAACAACTGGTATCTGGTCCCCTGGTACCTGCTACAAAAAGTAAGAGTAGGTATTCAATAGCCTATATGTTCCTTTCTTTTGCAGGAAATTGGACCCCATATGTTCAATGCGCGGGTCAGTTTTATTGGTAACTCTTACCCGAGACGGTACTCTATTATCGCTAAGTTATTTAAAGGGGACCAATGTAATAATGTGTTCTAATTGTCAAAAATACGTGTACCCTAAGTAAATCAATTATTAAATGACATTCGCAAAAACATTTTGAAGACTTATGGTAGGTGTATTTTGAACACATTGAACATCTTTATGTATGTACGTGAGTTTCACCTAGCTGTGACAGCCAAGAGTAAACTGACGCACGTTCTCGGTGGACGATGACGCAATCATTATGAGTGGCAGGTTGATAGAAATCACTGATAGGTCTACTCCGACAAAATATGTGTGGCATAGGATTTAAAAGTAGCCAATTAACTAAGTCTTTTGCGCACCAGAACTAGGATTCCGCAGGGTAGCGTAATGGGCCAAGTTCTTTTGTTACTCAAATGCCTATTGTCTTTGTAATTTAAGTTGTTAGTATACACTATACCCACATGATGAGAAAAAAATATTTTAATTTTATTTTTTTAAGTAAGTACTTATAAATATCGTTTTCTACATATTAGGTACTTACCGGTATAGTTATTCAGTGAGTAAATAAGATAACATCTCAACAATAACCAATGATCGATCACAAATAATCGAAAATATTTACCCTATCGAAATATATGACACTCTTGTGTTTTAAGCGAAGATTTAATTAAGAAGTAACGGTTTATTGAATTGGAATAAGGTTAACTTTAAAGTGTTATAGTCAGTAACATTATCAGAGGTACCGGGCAGAGTCAAAGGGCGCGCTGATTGCGTTACGACTTGTGCCTGTGTAGCATGTTTACACAGAAGACCGTTTCAACGCCGCGCGCCGACACCTCTCTGATCTTACCGAACTGCGCCACTATCAAAGCCAGACGACACCAATTAACAGAATCGGCTCGTTTGTTTGCCTTTAGAGAACGCCTTGTTCCCAGGACGATCTCGAGACTTGTGTAGAAAATTTAAATAGACAAAACACATTTACTTTGATAGCGCGGCAGTTCTGCGTAGAGGCCCCAAATAACATTCATGAGAATTGTGTTTGCGTTGCGTGCAGGATATGTGAACGGACTTCTCGGACAGTCGTCGGCCGATGCGAGCTCGCTGAATATTATAATTAGTCGAAGTCAGTGTGAGTAATGGCGTTGGAAATAACACGCGGGCGGCCGGCGTTGGCGCCAAGCGGAGCGGCGAGGCGAGATGCGGGCATCGAGGAGCGCGCATCCCTCGGCGCGCCGACCCGTCTGTCTTGTGACTTGAGCTATTTATGAGCTAAGGATGACGTGACGCCGAACTCATTTATATAGGAGATCACCTCATGGGGACTGTAAAATTATAAATAATTATTAAATAAACTTTGCTGACACCTGATTACATGATCACATAAGCAAAGCTTGAGTATTGACCTAAACATTATTGATCTACAGTCCTATAAATAGAATATTTTACATACAACTTGCATGTACAAAATACCGACTGCATTGGTAGTAGGTAGATCCTTTAGTAAGTACATATAATAAATAATTATACAGCTCCGCAGAATATAGACCTATTTATTGTTGGTACAAAGTTAGTTAGAGTAACGTTTATGTTAAAGTTACCAAATTGTAGATATATCAAACTATTTCTTACAGAGCATGTACCTGCCTACATAAAATTATCTATCATCAACTATCGCCAAACTTGTACAATGCTGTTAGTATTTAATTTCATTATGTTATTAACATTATGGTACCCATTGAACCCAGATACATTGGTCGAAAATAAGATAAGAATCATAGCCAGGAGAGAAATAATAAAGGTGGCAGGACGACATTCCATTCATCTGAGCTGTATCGCAACAAAGCAATAGAGAGTTTAGATATTTCTGTGTGATTATAACGAGCTGGACATAGTCAAACAAACCATATTAGAATTCAAGGAACCACATTCTAATATTTCGGTTACTTAAAAGGATGCCTTATCGTCGAACACAGTTTTATAAATCTGAGGAAACTAAAACACCAATGCATTTTGTTCATAACATTGATTATGATAATATTGCGAATGATACGTCGGATTGAATTATTTTCATCAGAACCAGTTTATTGCGTAGGTTAAAGTAGAGATATTGAATAAAACACTTACAAAACAATAAACTCAACGGATATGTTTGCTAAAAAGAAAGTAAGCACAAAGATTGTTGTTAAATGACCCGTGAACTATAACAGAGAGTGTATCCTGTGCTCTCGCTTGTGCCAAAAATATCCTTGACATCATAGTCAGATGTGCTTTAGCTATGCCTGCAACTCGCGGTTTATGGGCCATCTCGCCGTCCGGCAGAACATCATAAATATTATTTGGTCGACATCTGTGAAGTGCAGCCAACGCATCTCGACCAATCACGAGGTGTTATGGGTAACTCTGAATAATGTTTTTTCCTGTTTACTTAATAGTGACCACTTTTCAGGCACTACCAAGACTATTTATTTGTTAAATTTCTTCAATTACAAACTTAGAAATATTTTCATTAGAAGAGTAGCGAAAATGATCATTAAACTACAGATTAAATAAGAGATTGTGATTCCTCCTGTGAACAAAATTTCTAAGCTCTTCTAAATTACCAATTAATTATTTATTCTTTAAATTTACGTCATGTTATTTTTTGCTATCCTCTGAATTAGCAGCGCGGCGGCGTGATGAACATGGTAAAATATTTCAAGACGTCAACTGCACGTCAATGGGCTGTCGCCAATGCCCGGCCGAGCCACAGAAATACTCAAGTCCTAAAGCATATTTTTAATGCGAGGTGAAGGGAAACATCTGGCCAAGTCCGTTTCAAAGCTTAGCAAGTGGGTAGTGCTTGAAAATGTTACAATTACATACACTTTACAAATGAAAGGTTTTGAAGATGCCGCTATGATTAAAAGGTAGCCAAGAGTTCAAGACTACGGTGACACAAAAATTAAAAATGACTGACTGCAAACTTTATACTTACTACGTACTTTCCTACCTTAATTAGAAGAATGGTGGGTATAACTAATAATATTTTTCTGTACTTAGATACACTGTTATTATAAATTCTAAACTTGTATAATAGTTCTCATTTGTCTGTTTGAGTGTCCATCCGTCTGATGACACAAACAATGATGAAGCACGTGTAATGTATGCGCGTGATTTCCGGGGAGAATTTATAGGAACTCGTTGGCCCTATTTCATTTAGTGATTGTTTTATGTAGGTATCTATACAGTTATTTTAAATTGGTAAATTTTCTTATATTAGGTATAGCAATTTTCTAGAAAAAATCAACTATCCACTATTCACTTAGCTCGCAAGCTACAAATGATAGTGAAATAGCTAATGCCAAATATATTAAAAAATATAAAACAGTCTCTCCAGCTTACAGCAATTAAATATTTTGTTCATATCATACGCATTGTTACTCTGTTACCATTTTAGTAAATTTTCTCTCACGTAACTCACATCGGAAGAGAAAATGTTGTGTAAATTCGAAGATTTCTTTTCGGGTCTGGTTGGTTAAGGGGCTATCCTCCATGTCTCGGAAAGTACGTTGACCCGTTGGTCCCGATTGTTATAACATCCTCTTTAACAAGCGTATACCTTCCAAGGAACGGTTTGCAGCGTTTTCTTGTGTCATTAGCCCGCCTGCCAAGCGTGGTGGCTATGGCACTCCCTCAAGAGGAGGCCCATGTTCAGCAGTGGACACTTTACCAATGCTCATCTTCGGAAGGGTATCACACCATATAACATTGTGTGCAAACACATTACATCACAATAAAATATGACGTGTCATGGCGCAATGCAACGGGCAATGGTCAAACGTGTGACCGTTGTTGGTTCTTGGACTAAGTTACTAAACAAGTAAACACATATACCACACATATAACACACAACACCTGACTATCACACCACATTTAAATATTTGCATCATTCCCAACACCCACGGAAAGAAATGCCGTGACTATACTTAGACTAAACAATTGAAGCGGGCACGTCAGATGTTGTTGAGGATAACAAATCGTCTAAAATTGTCACTTGGTATATTTTTATGCTGTTATTTTGTGCTTTATTTATTACATAATATCTATATTCCTAGAGTTCCTGATCACTTGCTGCACTGGTAGGTAGCTCCGGTAGTTGCTTCTGAGACTAGGGTTACCATATCTCTGGATTTGTCCTAAGATTTCAGGATTTTTGGACTCTTCTCAGGATTGCGGCCGGATTTTGGAATTCATATCATTGGAAATCTCAGGATTTTTAGAATTTTCAGCTTACATTTTAAAGATCTCTTTAATAAAAAGTTAAACAAACTAAAATCTGCAGTGTATAAAATTAAATTGTTAAGTAAGTTTGAGAGAAAAATTTCAAACTGTTAAAAATCTAAGGATTTTTTTACTGGAAATAAGGCCTTTTCTCCGGACTTTTGATTTTTTCACCTGGTAAGGTAAGTATCTCAGACCTACTCACTGTTCTGGGTTGGATTCCCACCCGGGAACATTATTAGTGTAAAGCACAGATAGATATTCTGAGATGGCTGCTCATTTACCTAGCTTATTACGATTGATGAAATTACTAGTTTTATTAACTTCTTACTTACTTCAATAACCCGTTTACTCTTAATAATCACCACGCTTGGCAAGCGGAATGGTGAACGCAGTAAGAGGTAAGGAACCTTAAATAGTTTTTGCTGTTGTTAATGTTGCTGCCTATCAGTATCGGCTAGTAGCTAGCTGATCAAGGACCCTGAGGGGAAAAAACATGTGCCTCTAAACTGTTTAGGTTTTATATAAACATATTTTTAAAAAGCTATAAGAGGATTGCTAATAAGGTTTTGGGTCCTCACGGTCTTGGGGGGCCCCGGGACACGTTCACAGCGTTACTTTGTGGAAATACATACTAATCTAATTTAAAAACCAAATATCTAGTGTTACCTAATTCCGCTAAAAATGAGCCTTTTTTGCACCACCCGGTGCGCTCCGGCCGCAAAAATTATGCACAACATGAAGGAAGAAAAAATAAAACGTGCAAAAATACAATCACCAACCGAAGACCCGACAAGTGCTCCTCCACGGAGCATCATCAGGGTGATGTTACCTCTTCAAACGCTACTGCAAAAAAAGTAACTTGTATTATTGTTTCTTCAACAAGTTCAGACACGGGGCCGTCTAGAGCTCGCTACGCCATTATTAATATTAGTCAATTAACTAAGATTATGCTTTCACAGCCAAATCGTGCAAAACTTCCACTATTGGTGCAAAATCCTTCTTCTACTTTAAAAGTTCGTTTACGTCCACTACTGAACATGGGCCTCCTCTTAACAGACCTTTGCCCTGGTCGTTGAAGGATATCGCCATAATCACCATGCTTGGCAGGCGGATTGGTGTTCGCAGCTAGATGTTAACTAACCACGAGCTAATAGATGCTGCTGCCCAGCCGTCTATACCTTAGTCGCCTCTTACGACACCCATATGAAGACATGGGATGGTCTATTCTACGCCGGAAACCACACAGTGATTTAGATATATTCCATCGCATTGAGGTGGCCTATTCAATTATTGTGGGCTAATCCGACCCACAATTATTGCGGATGCTACCCAACGGCTATTTCTTATCATAAGTATCTAAGTACTTGTAGCGACATCTACAAATAGCCGCACAAACTCATAGACAGGCAGCGCCATTTACCACCTAGCATCTCAACTAACCTGTATCGCGCAATACAAGTTCACATGCTAATTTAAACATACCTATATAAGTTCCGAAAAAGTAACTAATGGCGGTCGCTCGGCCACCATCTCGCCAGGCAAAGTAGATCTTCATTTCCTGTGGAGGAACACCATCAACCGTTCCTCTAAATACTCGGGGGTGTACCGAGAAGGTGGTAGAGAGCTCCCAGGTTTAGACTCTTCTCCAGTTTTTATTAGAGTCATATAAGCTAGTAGAGATAGAGTCGGACTCGGCATGTAGCTAAATGTCCATTTTGCACCGTCTGAATGAATGTCTAAATGTCGTATTCCCTCCACAAGAACCCAAAAGTTCAATTTCCCCCCCCCCCCCCCCCGGAACAAAACCTGGGCACGATCTCGTAAGTTACTTCATCCGTTACAGGTTTAATTAAATTGTACCATAACAATTATCTACTTTAATTGCCAGTAATGGACGATAATGGCGGGCTGGCTTTTCTTACATGATACGTATCTATTATTTTGCTTGTGAGTTCAATTGATATATAATTCGTTTCCTGGGGCTCAATTCTGCATAATTGAAGTAAGTGACTTACAATCGACGTTACAGCGACATTTTATTGAGTTTCCTTAAAAGTATAAACATATTTGCTATATCCATAGTGCTGGTTATCCTCTCGAGTATCTAACGGGAGAAAAGAAAGAACGCATGGAACACCTAAACCAAGTATAATGTAGTAATAGTAAGGAATATTAGGATACAAATAAAATCATTATCGCTTTTAGTCTCAGAGGCCGTGAGGTCGGACAAGAAATCTTTAATCTAAAATTTCTTTCCGCCGCGGGTCTGTTTGGTTGAGGGACTACCCTCGGTGCCTCGGAATGCACGTTAAGCCGTTGCATTGGTTCCGATTATATGGCAATTGTTTACCAAGGAATAGGCAGCGTTTCCCTGTTTGTGTTATCTATTACATAATACGGCGGTCACAATGCCGCCTTTTATTCGAACCGACATTTATGTAGTTCGCTAAGAGGCATTTAATAAAGGCGAACAGAGCTCCAGCCTCATTAAATAGTTTATAAACTACAAACTAAGCAACCTGCGCAAGGGGCGCCTCCTGTGGGACTTAAACCTCAGTTTAGGGCGGTCGCTGACGGAGGGATTCTGGGATTATGACTTTCAGTTCAGCCGTGTGGATTTGGACGGTTATATTATACCTAGTAAAGTAGCAAAAAGCCTCTGGGCTTACAACATAAGTCGGTCCCAAAAAAACTTAGGGCGGTTATAAGGTGACTAAGGGACATACGGCTAATAGATGGACGACATCAGCTATCAGCTAAAGGTCAACATCTTACTGCGATCATCAATCCGCCTGCTAAGCGTGGTAATAATGGCAATGTCCCTCAGCGATCCTGGCTTGCCAAGGTCTGTAAAGACCTGGCCTTTGTTCAGCAGTGGACATAGACGGGCTGTTGATGGTGATGATGATGATGATGACTTTTAGTTGTTTAGGGGAGCTTTTCTGCCACCAACCTGTCTGGCAAGCGTGATGACTGACAAAAACAACCCCTTTGGGAAGAGGCCCATGTTCAGCAGTGGACGTTAGTGGTTATACAGGTATGATGAGTTATTGGGGAGCAAGAAGCTGTACTACTTATAGTTGTGCTAGTACTTCTATAACTATACCTCTTCGATAAACTATCTTCTAATTATTGTGAATCTTTTGGTATGAGAAACCAAAAATGTCATACCTAACATTTTTTGTAAATAACCTAGGTAGGTAATCAAAAAAAATGTTATTTTACGATAGTACAGTACCTATCTACCTAATACTGACGGAAAATCGCCTCGTTAATACTTATCCATGGACTAAAAACACGGTATAAATAATAAATAAAATTGCAAACAGCAACATACCTTCTCAATAAATCGTTTACTAGTTACTACTGAGTATTTTATGCTCACACTAGTAAATAAATCGTTGACATGAAGGATATATATAAGCTAATGTACTTAACAGGCATTCCGCATGTGTTACGCTGCCGCGCGCCTCGCCTCGTGCCTCGCCTGTTCGCCAGACTGCTCGACGCCGCGCCGTTGCGTTACTGCAAAATGTACTTATAAAACAACGACTTTATTGTTTCAGTGAACACTCGACCCATTGCTTCGGACTCATAAACTGATATACCCACTTGAGCACTGCAGATGTTGGCAGTCACTTCTTAACTGAAATGCATGTATTGCAGTTTTAAACCTACGTTACATACGTACCTAGCTACGTTTATGTACCAACCTAAATAATTTAAGTAGTAGATACCTGGATCCTGCAATGTGACTGATAATTAAAGTGTCTATCTTACTCTAATTTTATCAAATACCTATCTTTCCTGATTAAAGGAATTGTAGGTATCTCCGTACAAAGGAACTTTAATAGCTGTAGAAATAATTTCATAAAAATTATAAAGACTAATCCATTCAGAATAATAAAAATAAATGTATTTCTAGCAATATTGCCTCAATAAAATAAGTTCTACACTATGGTGTAGAACCTCATGTAGAACTTATTTTATTAAGGCACATTAGTGCTGTCATCATATCACTAATTTTGTATAGATATTATCGATACTTCCCAAAGAAATGAATACTACCCATTACACATACCTTGAGGATTACAAAAATAATTGCTTAAATATTATTATATATTTGGTTCTGCAACATTCTGTCATCATATCACAAGATTTGTATCGATACTTACCAAATATTCTAATGACGTCAAATAACTGAGCAAACAGAAAATACGTACCTATTTATTCATTACTCAGTCTTTGCTGTTCCTAGTTAGATACAACGGGTACAAGATTTTTTCACGCGGTTCATAGTTTCTGTCGTCTATATAAACTTAGCTGTATTTCACATCAGTATCAAAAATAATTAAAATAATGTGATAGTTAGTCACCTATAAATTATAAAGTAACATCTTTCTCTGACTGAATCGTTATAATATAATGTTCTACGTATTCCCCAGTAGGTGGGTACCTAACTGAATTTATTATAATGCAAATTAAAATTTACGTATTGAGAATTGCTAAGGGAAATATTTAAATCGAAAAAGAATATAGACATATATAAGTACGTTGTTTACACTAGGATTTAAGAAAGCTTTAGATTTTCTACAATTTTAACCTAGGGTCAATATAGATCGTACTAGGTACATTAAAAAGACAAAAAAGTAATCTCTATTCACAGTTCACCTTCAAAACAAGTATTTTATAGTTTTATTGTCAAAAACATAATAGGGTAGGGATTACATCAGGTAGGCCCGATGAGGCGCCGGCGCTACCTGCCTTAAGGCAGGCAGTGAATTTATAAATTAAAATACCTTTTAATAAACAATCCTTTTATTTATTTAGATATAATAATAATAGAGTTATAATATTTAATCTTTATAAATGTAGGTAAGCTTCATAAACCCCACATATAAAAATACATTCTTAAATTTTATATACAAAATATCTGTCATCGGTTGATGACGGCATAATGCACTATGGCGGCGTGAACATTAAGGCACGATGATAGCGGGCTAAGCCCCAGGCGGCGCCAGGCGGGCGTCGGCGACTAGATCACAGGAGTTGCGAGGCAAAGCCCCGATGGCATCCTCTCATCTGAGTGGAGCCGGGAAGGAGGGAACTGGTGAGCACCAACGCGGAGCGGAGCACGCGGCTAATGCGCACCCCGCCGCACTCTGCACCGGCACAAAAGCAGACACATGTACACCGCTCGTTACGGGCAACGAAGCTACAGCAGGCCGTCTCTCCTCGTCGTCTTCAAGAAGGTATGGTCGGAATAGCTTGAACGGTTTGCGTGGTAGACTCGGAACTGATGGAGGCACATATACTAGTGGTTGAACAGGTGGTGGCGTAAGCCTGCGAACTGACAGGTCAATAGGCTCGGCAACTATTATCGGTACAGGAACAGGCGCTGGTAGAGATGTTGTTTGTGGTGCAATTTGTACCGCTGTAGGTATCGTTGGTGGTGGTGGTGGCGTAGGCAGTCGAGCACTCTCAGGAGATCCTGCGGCATATGGCGGTGGTGATGGTGCGGGCTGTGGCGCTCGCCTCAAGAGCGCGGCTCGCAACGCAGGTTCTGCTTGAAGCCACTTTTGAATTTGACGGCGGTGAATGCCAAACTTTCTGGCTGTGGCACGTTGATTTCCGCGACATTGTGCGTCGCGTCTATAGGCTTCGAGAACTTGCAGCTTGAATTGTGGAGGGAAGATGCGGCGGGAGCCGGCACGGCCCTCTGAACGGCGGTCCGAGGGCGCGGGGGCCGGGTGCGTGTGGGCGGCAGCCATATTGAAGAGGATACGTGTGCGCGTGGCGGTTGTCGGCGCCGAACTGACTGTGGCTGCTCTCTCGGCGCGGCGCGGATGTTGGTGGCGCGCCGCTGCCTGTCCGACGTGCGTGAGTGTGCGACGTGAGACTCGTATACACATAAGACCCAGTTCATAATGTTGGTTCGATTGGAATTGTTTTCGGGTACTTGATTTTTTATAAACGATAGGCAAAAATAACAAAAAATAACAAAAAGTAATAAAATTACTTTATTTCTCTTATTTATGATATTTAAATGTCGTATACTAACATAACCTTCATTTACAATCAATAATAAAAACAACTGCAAATTAGATTAATAAAACAATTAAGGTATGTTGGAATAACTTTTCAGTAGGTAGGTACCTATTACAAAAAACATTTAAATAAACAGCAATGACTTTTTGATACTAATTAGGTATATAGTTATTTTATAAAATAGTAAGTAGTATCTATTTGCTGTATGTATTACAACAAATAGATACCCAAAATAATTATATAGCTATTTGAGCAGAACAATTATAGTTTAACTGTTATATATACGTAGGTAGGAATAACCTTTTTAATTAACATAAACTAAGTAAGTACAATTAACTATACATAACTCAAAAAGAAATTAATGAATTACCTCTACATATAGGTACCTAAAAAATAATAAAAGTAATCCTATGATATATCGTGCATCTAGTACCTACCTGTTAACGATGATAGGGATATTTAATACAATTTATTGCACGTGTATGCATGTTGCTTTATGCAGTAATCTCGCCTCATTCTCGGCGTGAAAAAATGCCGCAAGTGGGAGCCGATAGCACGTAGCGCCACCATTTCTATCTCTTTCAAACACATTGAATTTATCGCTGAAGACAAAGACAGATAAATGCCCTGCCCCGGTCGCTGCCACATCCGTTTACGAAACAAGTTTGCATGCTGTGTTGCCACTTAGTGCGCGCGGGCGGCTCACGAGCATCGAGGGGTGCGGGCGGATAGGAATGTGCACAAAGCGGCATCTGCGCCGACCGTGGCAGACAGGGTGTCGCCGACTCGCCGGCGTAGACAGGCCGTCGCTCGGCGGCGCTTGCTCCCCCTTACACCCGCGCGCAGCCGCCTCACCCGCAACGTACATCAACAAGTTATTTCGGCTCGGGCTGGTGCATACACATAAGATCCCAAGTAACTTGGTTTAAGAAGGCTGTTACGACGTTGTGGCTTTTGATCGTAAACTTAGCGCCATCGCTGTTTCGAGGAAAGTTGTTTTTTTGTTGAGCGGCCGCCTGCTGCGCCTACCTCGCTTGCGTCCGGTGACGACCGTGAAAACAGCAGCGACCGGACTCAAAGAACGAAGAAACATTTAGTTTTAATTTTAATATGTAATAATATAACATAGGTAGGTAGGTACATCTTGAGCAACACTTATAGAACTTTTTTTCTGTTTAATAACTTGAATAGTGTATAATATTTTTACCTACCTTAACTATAACTTTTACAATAGTTGCTAAAGTAGACATTTTTATTTTTAATGTGGAAATATTAGCATATAAATAAAAAAGTAGGTAAGTAGGTATCTACTTTTTTTTTGAAAATATGATGCGGTGGATTATGATGTAATGTGTAATTCGCTGACGCAAAATAACATAGTATTATGTATAATAAATAGCCAAACAAATAATACTGTTACTTCAGTATGTTGATAAAATATTTTTTATCCACCAATAAATCCGCATAATTTAAGTATTTATTGATGTAATTATGAGATAATAGTGGACTATCGATAGACTATCGATATATATTTTTATCATTTCTTGGACATCTCTTACATATCTACCTAATAAATGCGTGCTACCTACGATGTAGGTTATTTAATTTTTATTTAAATACGTAGGTACTTACTTATTTAGAGGTGAATAAAAGTAGAACAAAATTGGAAACTCTTTTAACACCTAGGTATTATTGTAATAAGCTTGTAAGTAAAAACAATACAAATTGATACCTAGTAAGTAGGTATGTAGCAGATATCAACTTTTATTGTTTTCCTTGGGTATTTTACGAACTATGGTATAGAGGTACCAATGTTATTCAATTATTTAATCACCTACCAAGTAAGTAATCAGTAGGTTCTAAGAAACAAACATTATTTTAATAATGATTGTGTCGCTTCAAATGAAGATCCTATCACAGCCATCACCAAAATAAAACATTTTTAAGTAGGTATTTACTTTAATTAATAGGCAATTTCAAATTTATAATTATTCGTAAAATGATTTTGTATAATTTATGTTTAAACCTCATTTAGGTAATTACAAAAGAGTTTAAAGGCTATTTTCTATAACTGTTTATGACGGTACTGCAAACATCCCTTTTTTTGTGTAAATGGAATTGTTGTATGGTTTATCGTGGCATTTGTCACTCGAGATATTCACTGACACTTGTCTTATAACTGGCCATATTCCAATATCTTTAACTATATAGCCATATGATTGTAATAGCCATAAGTTTTTCTATAAAAATATCTTTATAAAATTTAATTATCTATGACAGCTACAACTATAAATACCAACATAACTTATATATAATCAATCTGATGAAGTGTATACCTACTATAAAATCGAATGTAGGTATAGGTAGGTGTTACCATTGTGTATTGTTTACATGTTACTAGCCCTACTGGGCTAGTCTCCTGGGCAATCAAAGTCAGCCATCAAAGGTGGGCACACCTTTGATTGCTGACGCTCAAAACTGATAATAATAATAATAAGAACAAGGAAGAGAGAAAAGCTGTGAAGTACCTACTTAGGTATTACAATTTGAAAAACTATTATTTATAGGTTTTTAAATCTTATGGATTTCTATAGTTGCCTGCTATCCAACTCCTCCTATAACCTTTCTGATTAAATTCGATGCGGGATGCAAGACATTAAGATGTCCTTGGACTAGCGCATGCCTGACAGCTTAGAGCCTCTTCCGTGTGTGCCGCTGTTGATCCTGGCTTACAGGAGTTACATTGGCGATAGTTTGTTAGGGATTAGTCCCATTAAAAAAATACACTGGTCGTGTCAGTAAAAACGTCTGGATTTTGAGAGTAACAAAGGCGAGCAAGGCTGCACCCTTATTAAATCCTTACTATATATATATATATATTATATATTTTTATATATTATATTATAAATGTGAAAGTAACTCTGTCTGTCTGTCTGTTACGCAATCACGCCTTAACTACTGAAGCGATTTAAATGAAATTTGGTACAGATATAGTCTAGAGCCTGAGAAAAAACATAGGCTATATTTTATTATGAATTTCCCACGGGAACGGGAGTTACGCGGGTGAAACCGCGCGCGGGAAGCTAGTGGTGTATAAATTACAAACTAAGCAACTCGCGCAAGAGGTCCTTTAGCTCTTAGATCTAGATTCCGAAGCGATTGAGGAATTATGACTTTTAGTTAAAACCACGTACAATATACGTGATTTTAGTAGTAGGTAGGTATATCGCCTGCAATTGAACCCAACTACCGCGCAGTATCGTTTAACTCCAGTATAAATAGAAACGTCCCCCTTGCAAACATTATCCTTTGGTATAACTTTCCGCTTATATTAATCCTGGACTATATTCTTAGAAACTAAGCCTGTTTCGGTACTTTAAGAATCGCTGCATTTATTGTGTATGGCAACATTGATAACACCGCAGCCTAACCGGAGAGCCCCATGATATTCAGTGGATGTTAGACGGACTAATGTGATATGTACATACCTTATTGTTCAGGTAATATTTGCAATCTTAAATAACAATTATACAACACAATACCAATTAGACAAAGCAATATATCTAGGTGCTATTAAAATTTTAAACAGTAGCATACCTATACATCCACAAGTACATTAAACGTACTAATTTTACTGACATGTAGAATTCTTAAGTTAAGTTAGAACCATTTTTTTAAATAATAACATGGTGGACTATAAGCTCGCGTTTGTACTACCTACATGCTGTTACCATGGTACTCTTACACTATATGTATTATATTTGTCTAGTTAATAATACACTAATTATTAATACACTAATAACGACACGAATTTAGTTCAAACGCATGCAAAGAAAAAAACAGTTAATGCGTTAACTGTTTTTTTCTTTGCATGAGTAGGTAGTTTGATATCAATAAAAACAAAACACATACAAAAAAGTTTCATTTCATTAATTTGCTAATACGATGGTAGAAGACAGTAAAGCTATCAAACCGGTGCCGTCACCGCTCCCACCTCATCTCATTCAGCCGTCGCGGTCCAAATACACTTGATTGAAATTAATCCATGCTAATATGAGGCCCCTCCAGGCGACAACGTCAAAACAAGTTATAGACTAGTTATAAAATATCATCAACGTAATCTCCCCGATAGACTGAATTAATCGACCGCGAATAATAATGATTACTTTAAATAACTACATGTAGGTATACTTCTACAGTAAGATAGGTATTAAACTAGTCACTTCAACTAATATGATTCTAGAATGCGCAAAGAAGAGAATCTACTTGAATTTATTGTTTGAGCCCATTCCTGTCAAGTTTCAGGATCTTTGAGGTGATAATATGCTAGCTCTACTCAAAAGTATTCTAAAATAAACAAGAATCACTCTAAATACTAGAGTTAGCATTCTTCCTACTTTAAGCTGTAGTATGGAGTTAAACGGTGAGATTCTTAACCATTAGGTATACCTGCCTACGGCACCATTTTGCATAGTTCCATATACCATAGTATATATTTGTAGTTTGGAAGATATTAGAAAAAATACTAATCTGCTGTTATTGAGATGTATTTCGTCAATGCCGTGGTGGGATTTAGCCCGTTGATCAGGTAATAAGAGTCCTTATATAGTAAACTAAAAGTCACAATGAATGCCCTAATTTTAGAAACATAAACATAAAGGTTTGTAAAATAAATAAATAAATAATGTTTCAGAATTTTACTACAAAATGTAAAATTCACTCTAGTACGTTTTTATAAAAATTGAGAATTGGGTGAAACCTACTTGTAGATAATGATACGAGTAAAATATCATTTGTTGCTTCGGTACCAACAACTGACAAGCAAGGTCATGGTACTCAGTTATTTAATCCACCATGACATCATGGCGTTAGTAAAATATTCCACTGAGTTTGCAATTGTCGATTTTTTGCATGATGCTACGCTGAACTCGTCATATCAGACTGGTTGCTAAATTGCGACGACGACGCGACGCACGAGGAAAAGCAACGAATAACATATAGCAACAACTCATATTACACACTTATTTTACGTATTTAGATCAGTTGTAGGTATTCGTATAACGAACTTTTTAATTCAGAAATGGAAAACAAAATGTGTTTGTACCTATGCCAAATGATATATAAATCATGTTAATAATGGATGCACCAAACCTTAGTAGCCTGATGGTGACACTTTTTGTTTACTCAATTTTCACGATATTGGTCTAAGGAGGTATTTTTTACTTCAAATGCATCAAATACCCTTAAACGCATTCATAAGTTGAATGTATTTGTGTTGAATGAATGTGGCGATTCGACTAACTTTATTCGACCTCGACATAATATTTTGTCCATTATTATCGGCATTGCAGGAGAAATGATCAGGTCTTTATGGCCTTTGCTTTTGAGCCCTATAAAGCTCTAGCTAGTACTACTTACTATTACCTACTACCACTACTTCCTGCTTCCCGTCTTATTCGATAGTTGATATGAGAGTAGAACAGTGCTAGCTTATAGTCCTTATATAAATATTATTTACGTATCTTATAATCCAATTAATTTTAACCTTAGACAGGTGCAACAAGTAGGTACCTACTGATTATTATCATACTTATTTGCTATACTTGTCGTTTTATTCATTTTACACTAGTTATCTTAATCTGGTACAAGGGTATCGTAAATACCTATGTACCGATAAGTACTTAGTATACCTAAGTTGTAAGAAGATAGTGGCTGTCTAAATAAAATAAAATGACACCCTAGCACGTTGACTCATGTAGTTATTTGCTATACAAACCCAAACTGCCACACGTTTATAATCAACATAAAGACATAATTTAAGAAATTAGGTACTTTTCATAAGTAAATGAGTTTTAAGCCGTGTAGAATAGGTAGAGCCAAAAGCAGCCAATATCAACATCGAAGAACTTTTTATACTTAAACCATATTATTTTCACGAAATGCTGCTTGAAGAATATTTTAGAACCGACCGAGCAACAGAAGACAGGCAGTCGCCGCTCATAAAATCAGCTAATCAAACCTACAGACACATCGACGCCGCTGCCTGCTCGCCATAGCAATGAGCCGTTTGCGATGACGTAACGACTTATCAGCCACTTGACATTTTCGTATTAACAACCTTATGTCCGCGCAACAAATCACTAACTGGAAAAACCTATACTGAAGCTATAAAATACTTCAGTCGTAAACATAAACCAGTGTCGATATAGGCTTATATCAAACGAACTCCAAAGGAAACAGACCCTTATACTCAAGTAGATTAATGGGGTTTTTGCTCTGACTAGCTCTGCTAGAGTTAGTAAAGGTTTAAGTGTGAGACGCACGTGTGTTTCAAGCGTCACCCAAATGGGGACCAGTTCGAGCCCATAATATATCTCATGAGATCGTAGCATTGATAACTGTATCAATACCGGCCTCTGTCGGATCTTAATGGGCTGTTTCTTGCTTCGTTAATATCTATAGTCCTATAAGGAGGTACTTCATAGGTACGCCATGATGTTATCAAACTATATGATGCTATCTTTTTAAGTCACTTGATTTTTAACGTCCCTCTACGCGTCTGTTTTCTTGGTTGAATGTATTTCCTCTCTACATTTCTAGGAACCTAAAATTAATTATAATACTTAATTAAAGAATCATGCCCACTTTCTATAGATTGATTGACGTTGATTGAATTAATATCATACATTAGACTTTTCACAATCCTATTTTATGGTATTAATTTAAATCATAATATCGAAAAATCCATTTAATGATGAAGTATAAATAAATAAGAATAAATTGCTAAGCATTGAGGGAAAAGTGGAAAGTGGAAACTCATTACCATATTCTTGACATTAAAGAACCTGATGCGTTTTTATTGAAATTGAGACTTATCTCCCTTATATTACATTCACAACTTAGCACTTACGTTTCGTTTTTATTTATATGAAAAAATCTACGATTGTTAAGAAGCATAACGCATGAACATGATCAACTGTTGCTACAGTAGATTTTGCCTACATTTCACTTATAGTTAAATAGAAGGTGTAACGCGTAGCCAAGCATATATTTCCGCAAAAGTTGATGAGTAGCAGATTTGTAATAAAATACCCTGTGAATGCAAAAAATTGCATTTTAGATAATCTATCCATTTTTATGCTGCGATTGTAGAGAAATATATTTATATTAGATAATAATAATAGAAACGCAACTTTGGATCGATGTTAGAAACTCAATTAAGTACCTACTACTACTGGGCTGTGTAACATATTATGGGACATTGAATCCTGCAAAGATTCTTTGTGATAGATAAACAACTTCTCTCGCAAGTTTAACCGCGGGGAAGATATAGGTTAAACATTTTTTCCTTATTTTGCAAAGAGTCTTCCCGTGACCCGGGTGGGAAAGAACTGCAAATAGTCAAGTTGAGAGACTATTGCACAGAACTCCCCTAAACATCTTGATGTTCCTCAATCCCACTATCAGCAACCACCGTGAGCCAAAATGTACGCTTCATCCCAACTAGCAAAAAGTGGTAAGTCGCGAAAAGGGCCCACTTTATAAGTCTACTTTTACTTATAACGAATTTATATTAGACCGCTGAAATGCCGCTATATTGCTCCTGTAATTGAATTATGTCAATGTAATTACTCCTCCTGTTACACCCCCCCCCCCCATACAAACTGTAGGGTTGGAAAGGTCTCTTGAAGTGCAAAAAGACTGCATTGGAACTATGTAGACAAACCCCACAGTCAGACACTGATAAAAATGTGATACATACTAGAGGTATATATGACATTTTTATAGTAAGTACTTTCAACTAAAACTATAGCGGACTCGGTATCATAATAAGTTATTTTAATACATAGAGTTCTATTAAAATAACTTTTTATGATACCGAGTCCTTATGTTGTTACTAGAATAATTTCAAAATAAACTTTAACTTTATTCATTCAAAAAATAGGCATTTTAGATATGCATAGATATAGATAATAACACTACTGTGGAATGCCTATATAAATATTTCTAGGATTAAAACGGCATACGATAAATCTAAAATAAATAAATAAAGAGAACATTTTATCCTACCGAGTGCTGTTATAATCTTTGTGATTTACTTATTAGTTTTAAAACGTGGATATGAAATTAATTTAACAGTTACTTCTAAGCTTATGTTAAACTAAACCAGATACATAAATGACTTACAGTAATTTAACTTTAATTTATTTATATTGGCCACAACATATTAGCTTATATGAGGCTATAAGTAAAAATAACAAGAGTGATTGCTCCTCAGTGCATATCTTCCTGGTACATGCTCCTACAGGAGTATTAAGATTTAAATGGCCCGCAGATATTATCTAATAGGCGCATAGGTATAAGTCTGACTTACCGGAGTAATTACTCTTGAGTGTAATTACTCTTATTTCATGCTTTTATAGGAGTCTTGATACCTACTATATGTGTCAGGAAATATGATCCTATATACGGATATAAGTACAAGTTATAGGATACAATGTACTTGAGTAAAAACAGCATGTATTTATGCTGTTAAAAGCGTAGTAGCAACCACCAAAACCTTCATCGGAGCTTTATAAGTCCACGTAGCATTATAAAATCGCTTTCCAGGATTATTTTGCTAGTTGGGATAGTACTGAAATTCGCCTTTATGCCCGATCAAGTAGCCAAGTCCTATAGTGACTACATAGACTTAAATCGGCAATGTGTTTCAGTGCCCAGGTGCACGTGAATAGGTTTTTCCTACTCCGTACCAGGGAGCACTCTTATTTCGAATTTGTCAATAGAAAAATCAAATGCAGGCATACAACAATCGCATCTTATCGGGCCGCAAATATCGAGAGACTGATTTGACACTTCGTCGTCGACTTTTGTTCAAAGGTACAATATGATTTTTTCCAGATTTATCTCATGATATCAATATCACTATAAATTGTTTATGTAAATTGGCAAACTCTCACTTACAATACAATGCAATGTGCATGCGCTTGCTTTCAATTGCAAACAAATTTATTATTTATGTATTGTAAGAAACACATTAAGAAAAATTACTTTTGTCAGGTACAACGTTAAATAACAAAGATGAGTGAATTCGAAGTTACATAATAGAAGGATCTATTTAAACAATTTAATAGATTAAAGCAGTTTTTTATGGACGGACGTACTTAATTTTCCACTTCTTCGCCGGGGATAAACTATATTCAATCGTCTGCCGTTTATGTAGGTACCACAGACTTATGTAAGTCTATAGTGGTAGAGGTGAAATTTAAAATTATGTCTGCGTTATGTTAGCGTGTAAGGATATAAGACCCGCACTCATTGTCTAGTTCCTAATAAAATGCTATACATTTTATTAGGAACTAGACAATGAGTGCGAGATCCTTATGTTGTTCAAGCTACCAGCTACCTACATTATGTATTTCTAGCCATGCAACATACATACCTAGTAACAAGATTGAATTGAACAAGTCTAATGGAAGATAACACCAAACGATGATGAAACTAAAGAATCGAACACCTATCTATTTTGAATATAAATCGTGTGGAGTCCAATCGAAGAAGCGAGATCAGTGGCGTGAGCCAACCGGTTTGTGGTCATCACACATCACCTGCACGTTTCCTCTTGCCCGGCGCCGCACATTGCTGGTATCTACCTACCTATAACAACTTACACGAGGCCTGCTCGCCTCATTCACGACCACGTTAGCTTTCTACAACGCATTAACCAAGTAAACCTCTATGTTAATAAAAATTCGTAGAAAACCAGCGTGAAAAACATTTGCGTTTTCCGCCGTTCTAGGTACATTATACTTATAGTTTTAATTTGTTAACAGTATGTAAGTAACAAACTGTTCGTAAAGTGGTCACAGTATTGCTGTGATGCCACTTAATTGTTCTTATTATATTTAATTTTGATAGTCATTTGATTTTAATTAGACAATAGATTATTTTGCTATTAGCGGCAATTTGTGTTGTCAAAGATTGAACGTTACCTATCTAAAATTAAAGTTTCTAGTATAAACAAGTTGCATTGTTCATAAGTGGAAAGTTAGATATTTGGTTTGTTATTTATTAATGACTGTTTGTATGAGAGATATTAAAAAGTTAATATTGAAGGTGCGTGTGGGTCGCGGTTCACGCAACAGACCGCGCGGCGCAACGGCCGAGCGCTCGCACGTTTGGCGCCGCCTACAGCACGCTAATCATAGTTTATGCTACACTAGTCGATAGAAACAAACCGTTAGCCTCGAGTTTGTTCACTGCGACCCATTTTGAACTCATATCATTATCTCTTCACATTTGTTTACTGTACTGCAGTTTGTCATTAATGCGTTGTTTGTTTGCCTTCATACCTACCTACCATTAGTCATTATCTTTATCATCATAGGTACCTAAAGTACTTAATACGTTGTTAATTTTTTACCTCCTTTGTGTTCTAAGTACATAGATAGTTAAACAAACATTCCAAGATAACTGACTAGGCACCTATCTACTAATAATTTGTCTTTCGATTTGTAAATGTACCCAACCATATTGAGAGGTTCATAAGTTTAAGGTTATAAATTAAATTGTTATCTGAAAATTAGATCAAAGAAGTTATTGGGACCAAGATGTCTGCCAACATGAGTTTTCCGTCTTTTAAATGATGAAAAGGGATGAATAAGTAGGTAATTTTTTGAGATGACATTCAAACCCTACTAACTTAGACAATATCTTGAACACAGCTACTGCCAAAATAAATAAAGAATTCCTTAACTAAGTACAAATGTCGCGAAAACTGTTTGCGATACATTTCGCAGTCATTCACCGGCTCAATCAAAAATCCATGATTGCATCACTGCCCAATATAGCGCCGGGTGTCACGTGGTGCTATGTAGCGCCGCACTTCGCTCACTGGTGCGCCGACGCACAGAATTATAATATCGCAAAAATCCGGGCTAAAGCGAGTTGTGTCGGTTCGGTGGCATGGCGTCTCTACCACCATGTCATTGTACCTACTGAAGGAGCTAACTATCATCTTATCAAATATTGTTAGGTACGGCAAATTCTTCTTTTTAGTAGGTACGTTAACTATAATTGTACAGGAATTCTAGTATCTCTCATTATGATGATATACTTATCGCTTTAATAAAAATACATTTCACCGAACCAAGGTCATAAAGTATGGAGTATTCCTTTCTTTTGTAGAAAGGTTAGGATTTTCAAAATCCACAGTAAATTGAGTGTCTTGACGAAACAAGAAGTAAAATTCTACCCATCCCATCTAAAAATAATAAGTAGAACAAATTGTAGAACTAAGGTGCAATTGTCGGCATGATGTTAATCAATAATTTTAACAAAACATTTTTATGAAAGAAATAACACGAACTGATAACATAGTAACCTAGTCAATTGCACTTGTTATTCAAACTGTCAATCATACATTATGATATCAATACCGACTTATGAATATTAATAGGAATATGTGCAGGTAACGAATAAGTTTCCGTGTGGTTTCCGGCTTAGAATCGTCAATACACATCTTTCTATGGGTGTCGTATTAAGAGGCACAAATTAATAAATAGTTACTACGTTAAGAGGGGACTAAGGGATATAGGTACCTACAGCTAGTGGATAGGCAGCAGCATCTGTCCCTTCAAGGCCAGTTACACCCATACTAAGATCACCAATCCGCCTGCATAGAGTGGTAATTATTAGGCATTATCCATTAAGAACCATTAAAATGTACCTACATTAAAATTAAAATTCAGCCAGACAGTTAGCCATGTCCATAAAAATATTTAATAAATTACCAGAAATCATCAGAAAAGAATCCAAAATGAACATATTTATAAAAAAAACTTAAAACTCTGCTAACAAGCAAATCCTATTATAGCGTAGATGAATATTTGAAAGACAACTCTGTCCAATTTGCTGTACCCGACAGGGTCCATGTGAACCTTATATATTAACATTTTAAGACCTAATGTGCATACACTACCATGGAAGCAATAAAGATTTGAATTTGAATTTGAAAATTCAAACAAATAAACAAAGGCTTAAAATGCTCTCAGTTCTCTATGCTGTGTCATACGTTTTATTGCAGTGTTTGCAAAAAGTTTAATAATACAAGACTTGAACCGATTATTACTATAATACGATTTATAACTTTCAAGATAAATATTCACAAGCCTATTCGAAGCCCTTTTTACAAGCGTGAACCAATTTTACTAGAAAGGTCCTTTGTTTATACACCCTTTATCAAAAAAGTCAAACGTTTCATTCATAAAGTAACCGTACAATAGCAAATTCATTACAATATAACACAAGGCTAGCCTTTGCGTTGACCGCTACCAAGATCTGCCTTACAAAGTGACAGATAAATATCTGTAGATAAAAAATTATAGTCATCATCAACAGCCCGTTTACGTCCACTGCTGAACATGGGCCTCCTCTTAACAGACCTTGGCAAGCCAGGATCGGAGAGATATTGCCATAATCACCACGCTTGGCAGACGGATTGGTGATCGCAGTAAGATGTAAACCTTGAGCTAATAGATGCTGCTGCCCATCTATCAGCCATTATGTCCCTTAGTCGCCTTTTACGACACCCATAGGAAGACATGGGGTGGTCTATTCTAAGCCGGAAACCACACGACAAAAGAATATAGTAGGTATATTTAATATCAAAATAGTAAAAGTGCTTACTAACTCTGCATTTAAGTATCTACCTATTTCAGCAATTAAAGTAAGTAGTACTTACTTAATAACTTTATAAGCTAGTACTTAAAAAGCGGCGACAAAATCGAAATAGTCATTATCAACCTACCCATACATAAGAATGTTAATACATCTTATTTTGATATTAAATTATCTACTATTCATCTATACAGATAAATAAAATGGAAGCGTCCGTTAGTATGGAATAATAACAGTTTTTTTTATTAAATTCATATGAATTTATATGGGGTAGGTAGGTAGATCCTAAGTACCTAATAACAACACACTTATAATTTGTTTTGTTGTAGGTAGTCTTTCTTCCAGTTAATCTCAGTAACTGCTGGACCGATTTCGAAGAGACTTTCACTGGTAGATTGCCAATTTTATAAGTTAAAACATACGCTATTGTATATGTCTGATTGTTTGTCCATATAATCCACTTAATTCCCAAAACTAAGTCGCGGGCATAAGTAAGTTCTTTATTAAAAAGAATAAATCGGTTGGCTCCAATCCGTCTAACATTGTTAGCGTGATCGCGGCGAGCATGAACACAAAAACGTGAATAATCAAGTATGAATCAATTCTTGGAACTTGATAGGTAGGTACTGAACATAAGTGAACAGTGACTACGTAAGTACACAAAGAATAATATTGATTTCTGTATATTATTGTGTTTACTTTATCGCCTCGAGGAGGCGCCTACGTGCGGTATTTCGCGTTGCCAATTGCTATTACGTATTTAAGTAGGTATGATACCTAAATACCGCAATAAACTAACAAAGATAACATACAGGATCTTCCAATTGTATTGTGCAGCGAATTCAACTTATCGCGTACGTTAAATATTTACACGTGTGTGAAGTAGGATAGTTGACATATTTTATAGTGACTTGCTTGTGTGTAGTATTTGATTAAAATGATTATCATCTATCTACTTAATAATAAAAAGAAAATGTGACACACCTTTGTTTTTTCACTTCTTAACAATGACAATTTACCCTCCATCAAAGTTGTAGTTGGCCGGTACTTAGACGACGCTCTGTTGTCTAAACTACATGTTACGTTAAACAAATTATAATACAAAGAATGAAAGAAAATATATGTAATGAAGCACAACAGACAAAATATTAAGCAGAAAACATTTAATTAAATACACATAACAATATGATGCCTTGCATGTTCTACCAAAAAGTCCTGTTTTCCTTAATCCGAGCGTGAAATCTGATACGCTCAAAGAGCTAGCGCTTCTCGCAGTACCTTCTTGCTCTCCCTTCAACTTTAGTCCGTTGACCGAACAGGATGTCAAAAAATCACTGTTATCCATTTCCTCTACGGCTACTGGGCATGACAATATTTGCTCCAAAATGATTATCCCCATCCTACCAATTCTACTACCTATCCTCACTCATATTTTCAATTATTCCCTTTTTACGTCACACTTTCCAACAGCTTGGAAGCAAGCACATATCATCCCGTTGCCTAAAGTCTCTAATCCTTCCACGTTTTGCCAGTTCCGCCCCATATCCATTCTCCCATTTCTTTCCAAAGTTTTGGAGCATTTAGTCCATCACC
Organism: Nycteola revayana; assembly: GCA_947037095.2. NCBI lineage: Eukaryota > Metazoa > Arthropoda > Insecta > Lepidoptera > Nolidae > Nycteola > Nycteola revayana. The sequence goes on along the minus strand of OX344845.2, from coordinate 7,666,633 downwards.
AGTTATCCTCATACCTTTCCCGCAATCTTATCCTTTCTCCCTTCCAGTCGGGATTTCGTCCAGGCCATAGCACAGTTACTGCACTTATCAAAGTAACTGAAGATATTCGCTGGGCTATGGAAAACAAATACCTCACGGTTCTCGTCCTCCTTGATTTCAGTAGTGCGTTTAATACTGTTGATTTTGACATTCTGATCGGTATCCTATCCTCTATCAACCTTTCCTCTTCTACTCTTTCCTGGATTTCTTCTTATCTTCGGGGACGTTCGCAGCGTGTACACCTCGATGAGGCCTTCTCTGATTGGTGTCAGCTCGATGCAGGCGTGCCCCAGGGTGGCGTTCTTTCTCCATTGCTTTTTTCCATTTTTATCAACTCTGTCACTAGAGATATCTCCTCCAGTTTCCATCTGTACGCAGACGATTTGCAAATCTATCGTTCTTTTCCTCGTGACGACGTAGATACAGCGATTTCTGACATAAACCGTGACTTGGAAAAGATCAACCGCTGGGTAACGTCACATGGCCTACAGATTAACCCTACCAAATCCCAAGCCCTAATTATAGGCAGTAGAGCCATGCGTAGTGCGCTTAACACGACGTCTCTCCCTGTGGTTAGCCTCAACGGTGTTCCTATCCCTTTTGCTGACTCTGCGAAATATCTAGGTGTTATTATTGACTCCAATCTTACTTGGAAACCTCAGGTTGCAGAAGTCAGCAAGAAAGTACATTTTACTTTCCACTCGCTGAGACGACTCCAGAATTTTTTACCCTTGAAAACGAAAATCTCACTTGCTCAGACCTTGATTCAACCCATATTGGACTACGCTGACTGTTGCTATTTGGATGCTACTGAGGAGCTTCTTAATAAACTTGAGCGTCTACAAAACCTTTGCATCCGTTTTATATTTGGGCTCAAAAAATATGATCATGTCTCCAGTTTTCGGAAAGACCTCAAGTGGCTCCCAATCCGTCTTCGCAGGAATACTCGCATATTGTGTCTCCTATACAATATCCTCCATAATCCTCTTACTCCATCCTATTTGCAAGAGCGATTCTCCTTTAAATTTCCATCTGATGCTCTGTGCAGATCTCATCTAAAACTCCTTTTAAAGCTCCCCCCCCATAAAACCGATTTTTATACCCATTCCTTTACTGTTCACGCAGCCAGATTATGGAACGCTCTTCCGCCTGATATCCGTAAATGTGACACAATTTTCACGTTTAAAAAACGAGTCAAAGAACATTACCTTTCTTTATCATCCTAAATGTATTTATTGATATGTAGTATATTATAGTTAGGTTCTAGTTGATATATATATATATATATATCTGTAAATAAGTATTTATGTAAATATTGGTATGTAAGTTTATTATTGACCTACACGCAAAATTCCAGTTTTAATTTTGCTATTTTTCCTTCTGCGGGTCTGCTGGAAGAAATTTCTGTATTGAAATAAGCTGTACCTTTGTGTCATATGTTCTTTTTATATATTTTCGTTGTTTGTATGTGTTATGTGTGTACATAAATAAATAAATAAATAATAATAAATAAAAAGGTCGCCACCTCAGCATAGTCTAGGCTAGGCGATACCTAGCGCTGGTTTTCAGTTAATGTATTAAGATAATCAAATCAATGTCCCCGCAAAAAAATACTTTTACAAAATATTGAAATACATAAAAATTGGGCAAGTGCTAGTTAGCACTTGCAAAGCATTAAGCGACTTTATCATATATTTTCGACTTTGTCATATTGACAAAGCTATTAATTTATTACCTACTCTAACTTTTAAAGAAACACAATATTGGAAACTTGTGTTGATTACAGATGCGTTCAATCCTTCATATGAAAAGGTGATGAAGTTCAGTGACATAACTACCAGAGCGACGCGCTATATTTGCTGAGTAAAAATGCATCACGCATCTCGGTTGCACGCGATGCACCCCTACTTACTTAGAATCCAGCAGATAATTTTATAGTAAATCTACAAAATTAACATGATTACCATTTGATATGGTCTCTGATGCCTTTGCTTACGGCAAATGCATCTTTGGAACGGTTTTGTAAAACGTCTGTTACCAGGGCCGGATTTAAGGGAGGGCATCCAGGGCAACTGCCCCGGGGCCTCCACAACAGAGGGGCCCCCACAATAGAGATTAAAAATCTTTCAAATTCTGACGAGTAAACTCTACAACTTTTCTTTTATTTATTTTTTCGGTATTGCACCTTTACATACAGTACTTTGTAGAATCATGATTAATGTAATAGTTCTGAAATATTATAATAACGGTTATTCATCTATACTTGTTCACTTCATTATTATTATTTTTTTTTGTATTTTAATGACCTGGTCACTTGGACCTTTAAGTCAAGTTCACTTCATTAGACAATCAGTTAAATATCAGAATTCAAATCGCCTCGAAAAGTAGGTACATACTTCAAATTTTCTACACATTTAGAGGGAAACTAATTTGTGGCCAAGCCTCTTCTCCTTTGTTGCCCCGGGGCCTCCGGACTTCTAAATCCGGGCCTGTCTGTTACCTTTACAATTTAGCTCTTGTCTTGGCAATTTTGGCAACGTTAAGCCCCTGCCTAAATGGCAAAAAAAAATCATAGAATGTTGGCTCTACATTTATTCTTTAACTCTAAAACGTTTGTTTTTAGAAAAATAGGTAGACAATTAGGTTTCATATAACAAATATCTAATAATATTTAATTGTCTTGCTTGTTATAGTTAGGTAACTAGATGAACTACTAAAACTCTATGACTTTGAGTTTTGTTGTTGAGTTGAGTTTGAAATTTTCAGCAATCTGGATTAGTGTTCAACACATGGTACTATATGGTCTATACTCTATACCTTCTCAGAAATTGAGTTAACTATGATGATTTGTTCTTAAGAAGAATATTACTCAAGCTGCTCTACTGTTTCTATGTCAAATACGTCTACTCTACTATTGCAACAATTCATTTGAAAGTGAAATTATAAATCAGTCTAAGTATAATGGTCTAGATTATTGCCAGTGAGATAATCTGATCGATGTAACGGCCAGCTATCTGTCCGACTTAGCGAGTATTGTGCAACTGTGTCGGTGGTGGCGCCTGGCCAGCCGACAATCACGGTCATCCGATGCAACAGGTTATTTGTAGCCGCTGTGTCCTAATATTTCATACCTTCATCATGTACCAGCGAAATCACTTGTAAAACGTTTTCAATATTCTATGCAACATAATTGTGTTAGTGTTAGTATTTGCTGGGTAATGTTCATTTTATTAAGTTAGTTTTAAACTTTATTGAATGGAAAACAAATTAAATACTTATGATTTGCCGCTAAATATATTAGGACTGTGGGTATGTACACTTTTTTGACTGATTTGATTATTTTTCTTCTATATTTATAAATTATATTCAAAGAACAAATCAGGCGCGCTCTGAATAGAAGGAGTCAGAGAGGACATGACCCCCCCTCCGCCCTAAATCATACCTACTTGTCAAAACTTGATGTAGAGCAACCATGTTAGATTTAGCTGTTCTAAATATTAAAAATTATCATCCGATTTGTCAATAAAAATAGAAAACTTCTATTAATTGTATAATGTAAGTAGGTACGCAATAAATAAAAGTCTAATTTACTCGACATATTATGTTATTATTAGTGACCCACTCAAAAATTTCAGGCTGACCCCGATACACAAAATTACAGTTAGGTACTGTTGAGGCAATTTTTTTATTATGGCTTTTTGTCTCTAAGCTGGATTATTCCTGTGCGAAAGTCGTGCGAACATCGTCATTAGGTATATAGGTAGGTACCTACTAAGCGTTGTGAGAGTTGCGTCACATCATAAACACACAGGACCCTGCTTACGGATGTAGATAATATTTCGCTTCATTGACATCATTTCTCTAAATACATATTATGTAGGTAGAAAATTTATGTGCGCATGATACTTATCTATAGAATAGAAATTCAATATAGCGATGAACTAGTACGTAAGGTTTGTTTTCAAGGTAGGTATGTAATTCATTCATGTTGTGACAATGTTTAATCTCATTTACTTATTTACTCACATTAGCCACCAATACAAGACATAATAAATTGTCGAGTGCGTAGGTATAAGTTTTCGTGCAGTTTTTGGGTGAGGCGTTGAACGGCATGCGGCAAGCTAGAAGCGCGGCGTGGTTGTCGGCGCTGGCTGGTGAGAGGGAACCTGTTTGATGGCGACCGTGGGCGTCTGCCGGCTTGCCGACCACTGCCACACCTATGCTAATACCCACCGCTTAGAACACCATTATATTTCATTATAATTTGGATATCATTTTAGGTTTCGATGCATTTACTTCAACTTATCGAAGGTGTGATAGGGCAATAATAGAACAAAATAATTTTTTTTAGATTATGATAACTCGAATCCAGCGTCAAAGTTTAATCTCTGAAATTGCGCGTCACAACCAAGAATATTGCGAAAAAATTTAAAAGCAATAAATTGGGGATCGACTGCTATTCTTCATAGAAATTAGAACAGGTTGTGATTTTGTTTAGAACTTAGGCGGGTCCATTTAAGGTACAACAAAAAATAAGGTGCCAATAAAAGGACGGAAACCCATTGTTTGAGTGTTATTCTGGTATCGGAATTTCGAAGAAAAAAAGCGACGAAGCTAAGGGTTCCTCGGCTCATTCTATGGAATCGGTCGGCGAGGAATACAATGAGTCCTTTGTGTGACGGCGCCGGTCGGTCTGGCGGCGCAGGCGCACGCCGACGAGCCGCCGCGCCGCGTCGTCTGGCGCGCTCGCTGTATGTGTACTTAGTCGTTCTATTGGGTGCTTTGTCACGCACGTCCACGTCCCAATAAGGCAGGCGGGTGGAACTAGAGCCGCCTTGGCGCGCGCTTCATCTGCATACAATGCGACACTTTATCCCCGTGTCGCCAACCAACCCGATCATACACTGTAGATTACTGACCAACTCTCAAATCAGCGAACAACTATTGTTAGGTGAGGTGGGTAGGTATTTATTACGCGGGTACATACACCTACATTGTTATCGTAAAAAAAACCTTTTAAAAACCGAGTATTTATTCCAAGCATGCTTGCAATAAATGCATATCGCAAAGCTGACTTACCTAGTCGAATGATTCAAGAATCGCGTCACACATCACACCACAGAAGCTGGCCTATGAAACAGTCGGCGAGTGAGTCAATGAAGGACGTGCGCCTGACGCAATAAACTAAACGACATACCTACCTGCATGCCTACTTACATAGCTTTCTGTTCCCTTAGATTGTCGGCTTGATAACATTACTCGTTGGAAATTATACCCACCATTTATGTACCTATCGCATAATAATTATATACTTAAATAGATATTGTGATGTTATGGTAGTGGTATTGTACGCAATACCTTACGTATTAGTAGGTAACCGATCTCATCAGTTTGTAATTTGAAATATGCAATCCTAGTACCTACAGCAACAATTTAGCAGTCACGACCAAATAATAATTGCTTCATTCGTGATGGAACACAGCTTTATTCATAAAATTCACCTAAATCATTGACAAATAATGCAAATAGGTATATCCCTAACCATATCCTCGATATAAACTTACTGATGGCAACCGAATTCAAGGAACAATGTAATCAGACACTTATGCGGTTATAACTGATACTAAATACTATAAGATCAAGTGTGCATTACATACTTTGTCCATATACCTCAACACATGGCTATAATAAAATAACTTCTTAATAAAAACTCATTAAGTCGTTTAATACTTCGGTCAGATTGTTGGTGCGATGGATTCCAAGAAATTACCTACGCCTGGCCTTGGGGTAATCGTACAGCGTTTGTAATCTTTAGATTAATAGGTGTTCAATGTGATCATGATGACATGAAAATGTATAGATTTCTCAATATGTGGTAAATATTTATTTTCAATCATTTGTTTCTTAACAAATCGAAAACTCGGTATTTAAATACCACCTCGTCTCGTTTAGTTCTATGTCGGTATCTTGATCTGTGCGGATAGGTAACAAAGAAGTATAAATTATTATTTTATAAAAAAAAAGGTGAACATCGTGGATTTTCCCGTATCTTTTTTGTTATATGTATAATGTTTGCAGTTTTTATATCAGGATTCGCTTTTCCTCCTAATTGAAAATAAAGCTAGTAGTTTTGATAATACAGTTCGCTCGTACTAATTTGTCCACATCTACTCTATTCTTTCAGCTAAACTTTGTTCTTTATAACTTCAAATTCTACTTATTAGATTATATTCCCCGCTACTCTATAGCTCTACTGCCTTTTAGCACCGTGAAGTTGCCTAGTAGGGGCAGGGTCCCGAAAACCTATTTTACTTTTAAAGGAATAAACAAAGCAAGAAAATACTGTCCCATCCAAATTTATAATAATAAGATACCTAATGATAATATACTTAGGTATATTAGGTAAGGTAAATAAAAACTGACCTATGATAATTACCTTACTTATTAATTTTCATGCATGCATGTTTTTACCTGTCTTAAGCTTATACATTTTTGTATAAGGCTAAGCCACATTATATACCTACCTAAATTTAAAGGTATTTTTTTCGGACAGACATAATTATGTAGTTAGACACGAGAATTTTGCTACTTCATCGGGCACAAAGGCGCGCAGAGCTCCAGCCTTTTAATAAATGGTTTAAAAACTAAAAACTGAACTAGGAGGCGCCCCGTGTGGAACTTGGACCTCGGATCAGTGCCGTCGCTGGCGGCGGATTGAGGGGTTATGACTTAGTATTTTAGAGTACATAGTTTTGTGCAACTGTCGCTCTACTTTACAGTTGGCGGGCGTCTCGAACTTCGGGTCTACGAGGGCAATGGAAAGTTCTTTGCAAACTAAGGGTCGAGAGGGCGATCTTCTGCGGCGGGTCGGATAGAGTGGTCTCTCTGTAAGTGGTGCTAGTTTCTTGCAGTCTCTGTACTAACTGCTAGTTGGTAAGTTGGGATCTCTTCGTCCGGGTCGTCTAGGAAGCCCCGAGGCCGACGGTACTTACGACGCTTTGTGGGAAACGGCCTATAGTCGGATGCTTCAACTGGTGGATGCTTGTTAAAGGTTATGATAGACAATTAGTCTATGGTAACCCTTTACAATTCTGAAAGTACCTATAGGTACAATTAAACAAATCAATTATACAAGACACTGAGTTAAGTAGGTAGGTATTAATCGCTGTGCAAAGGCTACATTCATTCTCGTAGCTACTAGGTAGTTGTTTCCATTATTGTGAAGTTAATTGGTTCACAGAGTCGGACCATACGCCATATAAGGCAAGTTGTCGAGAATCTAGTCCCACAAGTCGGCGCGGCGGCGATAAACCGCTTTCATCATGCCACGAGTACTTATGTCAAACATTATCCTTTTACAAAATACCTACCTGTATTACACCTACATAGCAATACCGTAGGTACCCGAGTAAATTGCGTAGCTGGCGCTATGTAGTTAGTGTAGTACATCTTGCAGTTGCTAGTGTGCGGTCACTGCAAATATTTTTGCGACCATATCGACTTACCTACGACCAACTGATTAACGCAGAGTTAGCAAATAGTAAAGTTACTTATGCCATCATAACCAGTTAGGTCATAGGTAGGATACATAGACTATAGGTAGGTACCTAAGCACATAATTAGAAAGTAACTAAAGTTTTATTTAAGCAGAGACATAGTTACCTTCTAGCTTTTAAAATAATGGTAGGTACCCATCAACTAACCTTTTTTGCTACCAAAAACAAAACAAAACTTCGATCGTGCTTGCATTCCATAGATCCTTCCGCCCCGCCTACACATTCTTTTGAGATGGTTGAAGAGTTCACTTGGATCAAACTTCAACAAAAAAAAGATTGATCGGTGCTATGGGATTTAAACCCGCACAAAACTAACTTCAATCTTCACAATTTGGTGATTTCAACGAACGTTAAACTTAAAAATAGATTAGTAAATACGTATACCACAGAAAAACATTTTAGGACAAAAAATTGCATAAAAACTTAGTCAAAATTCGCTTTTGCTATCTCCGACGACTGTGCGTCCCGTTTGTAACTAATTAGTTAAATCAAAGACGTCTCCATCCTAAACAGGGCGCGAACTTAGTGGTTTTTTGGCACGTCTAATAGGTACAAGTTCTTTTTTTTTATTCTTCATCCGAATTCATAGTTGAGGTAAGGTATGGTGACAAAAAATTTGCCTATTAGTTAAAAATGATTAATATCAGTAAACGTTAGAAACCGCTTTAGATGAAAACCGAGTACCTATCTAAATAAGAATATTATATTTTCTGCGTAAACTCTACGGCTCATTATGTAGGTATTAAGGCTGAAATATATTGGGGTTGCTCCTAAATTATGAATCAAGCGAAGTTCTGTACTAAATATAATACGAATCGCGAGCGTTCTAACTTATAAAATTATGAAAGATATAATGGCTCTTCTAAATATATAAATACCTACTTCAAAAACCTTCTAAATAATGTTAAGAAAGTTCTTAAGTCATATTAAGAATTTACTAGAAATTGTTACAACAGCAAGCTTCACATTTTTTTGCATCTTTTGTTAAACTTTACCGGTCGTATATTTAAATAAATACTTCCCTGCCATAGAGCGACATCTATCATGTACTGCGCTAAGTGAAATACAGTAACTTAAAAATCGCATAATAGAGGGCGTTGATATTAACTTGAAGAGCAATAAATTGCGGACTAGATAATAATATATTTTTACAAATTTAATACAAAAAAAATAGTATTCCCGTGCGGCTATTTAATTTTCCCAGTACTAAATAGGTAGTACTCAAGGATAAAGTGAATAATCCACGTTATCCTATCCTATCCTACTGGCAGAGAATTTTCGAATTAATTTAATACTTTTTAAGTTCCTCCATTACATTCTGTATTTTTCCTCTTTATTCTAAGTATTCCGATTTATAAATAACTATAGAAAAAAACATAATATTCTCAATTTGAGGCTTTACAGTGGAGAGCTTTAGTTTCAAGTTATTTTTTTGACTATTCATTATCATTCATTATTTCATTGACAATTCATTCTTACAATTTAAGGACTAATTTTAAGTATTTATTGTTACTAAACAATCTAAAAAAAGAAGGATTTTTGATTCTGATATGAATATTGTATTCCATATTAATGTATGTTTTGTAAGTTATCATAAAATAAATAAATTCTACCCTATTGGTGTTTATCCTTCTTCATTGCATTGGGATAAATGGTAGCACTACTTACAACTACTACAGATCTAAATCTAGCATGTGAATGTGATATTACTTCATTAAAAACAATTATAATAATGAATGAAGTAACAGGAATCAATTACAAAAATAAAAAACAGAAGAAAGGCCACATATAAAAACAATAAATAAACTTCCATACTTTTATTTACACTACATCCCATACTTCTTCAAAGGCGGTACACAACTTTGCACAAGTCAGTGCAGCAGACAATGGATAGTTACTAATAGATATGACTTCTTCTGAATAGTCCACTTCAACTTTGCCATGCGCCATTGCACCAATAACCATAACTATAGGTTCATCTTTAGGAACTAATTCCCTAGTATTTTTTACAACTTTTGAACTGAAGGACATAGTTACTTTCCTTACACCAACAGGCAAATGTGAAGTAACTGGGTTTTTTATAACTTTTAACAACTTCATTGGTCCATCTGAAGCTCTTATTGCAAACTTGTGGAGAAGTTGAACTGAAATAAGATAAAAAAAATTAATATGCTTTTATTTTTGAATATTTAAGACAACATCAACACTATGTCTGAATCACAGGGGACTTTACAAACACATCATTTTATTACAAATGCATGGTTCACAGAATAATTCTAAAATCCAGGGTGTAAATCTTCCATCACCAATATAATACAGACCACTTCACATTAGAATAGAATAGAATACTCTTTATTGTACACACATAACTAAACAGGACAAAGTAAATGTAATAGACACAGTACAATGGGTGGTCTTATTGCATAAAGCAATTTCTTCCATTTCTTCATTAGAGTTGTGAAATTCAGTCTCTATTATGATATTTAGAGTACTGTACTCCAAAAGACTCATATACGACAAAAAATATGATATAATTTCGTATCATCTTACCAATGAGACCAGCAAATCTTTTGAATGTCCTTGGTATTCTAGTTTGGGGGTTAATTTCTATGAGAACATTTTTTTCAGTGTGTATGTACACTTGTAATAAGCCTGCTCTGTTAAGTGGCGAGTCCATCAACATTAGTAGAGACTGATGAGTGATGTCAGGCCTACAGGAGCCAGGATCTCTGTCATTTTTTCTTAAGATATTAGCATGATCATCACAGTTCAGTAACTCGAAGCTATTGCCAGTCTAAAAACAAAAAATAAATATAGCGTTATGTATTAAAGTTAGTGTTTGTTATTCAGTATGTTATTGGTTAATAAAGTTTGTGTAATAACGTACTTTTACAGTTTCCAGTTGCGCGTTTTCCAATATAACTATGAGGCGTTTTTCTTGCTTTTTTATGTGAGATGTGACCAGATGTCTAGGGATGGGATCAAATTCAAAATCATCATCTTTTGCTGCAAGTTTCCTTTTCTTTCCCATTTTATTGTGAGTAAATAAATTATTGAGAGTTGTAATTTGCTTGAAAACACGTGCTACTGACAGTAGCAGCAATTGGCAGCAGAATTTTAGTAAGTGTGACCACCTTAAAAATCTTGATATTTGTAACTAATTAAAATTTGAAACCACAACAAATTTATCAAAAAAATATCTTGATATTTTATAGTTAATGTTTGTTTTAATAACATTTAGTAATATTATAATCATTTCCCTCATATCTTTATATTTCCTCATATAGTTAAGTTACTTCAACAATCATTATTATTATGGTTCAGATAGAATGATAGATTATAGAAAGTTTATTTGTGTCGTACTATTACTATTTAAGTCTATAGAACTGGCAACAATTTTACTTCTGTCAGATATTTTGCAGAATTTTTGACATTTAACTAAAATTGATAAACATAATATAAATAAAAACCATTGCAATTTAATAATTATTTACAGTTTATCTGACATGGCCAACGACAGGGAAGTTTTGCGTGAAATATGGGATGGAAAATTGCCTATTTGTTTCCAATTAGCCCAGGAAGAAATAATGGAAATACAACAACCTGATCCATTTTATGTGATGGTACCAAGATTAAGCTACTTTCCTCTAGTTACTGACAAGGTTTGTAGAAAAATATAAACTAATTTGTGTTAATGTAGTTCTACAATACCAAATCAATTGAACAGTAAAAGTAACCTTAGGGATAGACGAAAAATGTATCGATTACAAACGAAACAAACTATAAACATATAAAAAAATATAAACTAGGTACTGCAGTGGTAGCTCATTACTTACGGTAGATGCTTCTGGACATGATGTTTGATTTCTAATAGAGACAAGTAGTTGTCTCAATTCAAATCACATCTCACATTACAATATGTAGTATGTGAACCACCAATAATAGTTACCACCAAGAATCTAAGTTGTATGTACGCAGCGGATTTTATCTCCGAATTACGTGTGTTATCAAGTCTCCCACAGCTTGATCTGGTCAGTGGGTAGTCTTAGGGAAATAGTCAAATGCTCCCAATTTATTTAGGATTAGGTATTAATTTTTCAAATGTATCTTTATCCAATTAATAAAAATTAATCGTGTTTTCTATACACACTATTTTCAGATGAAAAGGCACTTTTTGCGCTACATATCTCAAGAAAATGCTGACAGTGAAATGTGGTTAGACTATAATGGGCAGCCATTGAAGTGGCATAATCCTATTGGTTTCCTATATGATTTATATTGTGGGCATGAGTTACAGCTGCCCTGGACTCTTACTGTGCACTTCACAAAGTTCCCTGAAGACATCCTTCTCCATTGTCCTAACAAGTAAGTCTAACACTAATAAAGAGGTGTATGGCAATTTTTACTTATCATTTAATATATTCAAAGTTTTAAAAAAATTATGTTGCTTATACTCTAGTAAACTATGATAATACAGTGTTCCATACTTCATTACATAACAAATTACAGAAATTGGTAATAGGTACACATTTTTTTTGGACTGACATTATGACATTAGCCATGGTACACCATACTTCAAAACAATTATTGCCCGTCAGCCAGTATTGGGCAAAATGTAATCTAACTACTGATTACTAACTACGACTACATAAAGTAATTAGTAATCATAACTACAAACTACATAAAAAAATCGAAAAATGTAGTTAAAATTTTGACTACTAACTACTAATTGTAGTTAGAGTTACGATTACCTGATTACTTTTTATAACTACAGATTTAAAATTATTTTGCGCGATAGTCGTTCATGTAAGTACATGAACGACTATCGCGCGTGTTTCGACTTGTCGTTTGGTAGGTAGTTAGAGCATCGCGTTGTAGTCGCATGTGTTAGAGCAAGAGCGCACTATAGCACGCTCTCGCTTTCGCTCGCTGCATGTCGGTACAAGTCATTTTTTGGGCAGTGCATTCAATTGCGTCTAACAGTGTGTACGTCCGATTTGATTGCCACTATTGTAGTTTGACAACGCTACTGCGCGTGCGCCACTTTGATATTTTATCATATTGCTAGTTAGTTGTGCACTATGAACGAGTCAGATGAGTGTCTGCCACTGTTCAATGAAGCTTCTACTTCAACTTCAAGTTCTAACACCTTGGTGGAAAATATTGACATAAACTTGCCACATATTCTCGATGGCAAGTTTTTTAAATTTTCTATAGAAGAGTCTACAGATCCCAGACGAGTTGGACTTTGTATGTTGTGCTTTCCAAAAAAAAGTAACAATATCCGGAACGTTGCCTTCTACGTCTAAATTTGTCACGCACCCAAAAAGAAAACATGGATAAAGTGCAAGTGCAAAGTGGAGATTTTTCTAACGCCAAAGCACAAAATGCAGCGATCGCTGCAATATCTTTACCACGCTTTAAAACCAAATGGTTTACGTGCATTCCCATAAAAGATCATCATCGGTTGAAAACCTTTTTCAAAGCAGCTATTGCAAAAGAAGTTTTGGAAAATGCTGAATTCAGTTCATCAATAAACAAACAAAACAAAGATGACTTTTTTCAATTCGATAGCTCTTCTTCCGATACTGAGGAAGATGTATGCCGAGTCCAGAGGTCAAAAGCAGATCTGATTGTTTCTTGTTATTTATCAGATATGGATTGAGGACTAAATTGTCTTCATAGATATCCAGAAGTGAAAAAAGTATTCATAAAATTAAATACTCCATTACCTTCTTCGGCTCCAGTGGAAAGACTGTTTTCATACGCAACTATGATAAACCATCCCAAATCCCACAGGCTATCGGATGAAATGATCGAAAAACGTGTAGTTCTAAAAGCTAATTTAAATGATTAACCCAATCAACCTTTTTTGTTTATTTATTTGATTCGCAAATAATTTGAATTTAGTTGATAATATTGTTTACTGTTAATTTCTTTTTTTTGATTACTTATCTATAAAAAGTAATTAAGATCTGATAAGTATAGGTACATAGCATCTACGACTGTAATCCTTGCATTTGATTATTTATGAAAATAAACATAGGTATGTGCAATAAACCGTTTTTTTATGCAGCCCTATTCCAAAACATATATTATGTTACTTACTAAACATTACATGTTTATTTAATTGCAAAATATAAGTTCATAAAACTTAAATAATCAGTAATTATAACTACTAGATTGCAGCAATCAAATTAACAACTACTCAATGTAGTTTGATTACTGTAGTTAAGTTACATGTAATCATAACTACATGTAGTTAACTACTTTTAATCGTAATTAGTAACCAGATTACAAAATTGTAGTTAACTACGCCCTACAATGCCGTCAGCTAGATAAAACAATATTTGAATGTATACATTCTAGTGAAATGTTATGCACTTTTTTAATATAAAATCAATTACACACAACCACTGTTACTTTACTCTATCTAGCAGACTTTTCAAATGTGTAAACATTTGAAAAGTCTGCTATTAAGCTTTATTTAATGTTGCTTCTTAATAACTATTTGTAATCATTTTTTTTATGTTTGCTAATTTAGTTTTATGTAAATTGTTATTAAGATGTCTATAAAATGATGGTATTGTGTTCCAGAGATATTGTGGAGGCTCACTTCATGTCAACAGTGAAAGAGGCTGATGTACTCAAACATAGAGGACAAGTCATGTCAACTATGCAGAAGAAAGATCATAATCAACTGTGGCTTGGATTGCAAAATGGTAATATATAATTATTTTATTTAAAATGTGACTAATGTAATACATGGATTTCTGAGTGGATGATGTTTGCACAATTCATATTGAACTACATACATATTATTTATCTGCTATGCTCTAATGAGACAGTATACCACTATATCACTTGTGTTTCAGACAAATTTGATCAATTCTGGGCTATAAATAGGAGATTGATGGAATCACATGGAGACAATGAAGGCTTCAAACATATTCCTATAAAAATATACTCTGATGATGCTACCTGTACTCAGCGCCTAGTCAGTCCAAAGAACAGTGATGGTAGTAGAAAAACCTTGCAACAAATGATTACTGAACTCTATCCTGAAAAACAAAATGGTTTGTATTTAATTAATAAAACTTATAATAATAAACCATTTTATTCTTCAATTTTTACAATTCTAGACTAAAAAATAAACTTACTTCACTACATATTAGTTAAGTTTTATTAATGTAATTATGTAGTGAGTTCATGGAGATTAGAATTACTCATATTATATATCTAGCGTCCATGCGCGATTCTGACCCTTTGGCCGCGTCCTGAACGACAGCGGTGCGGGTGGCAGGTTTTGCCTTAGGCACCGCCCGCGCCGCCCGCTCCGCCCGCTGGCGTCCAGGACGCGGCCTTTCTGACTTCTGTTGGAACTTTATAGTTAAATATACTATGTGTCTCCTGGATAATGTAGCATTCTCATGGTGAAAGATTTTTTCAAATTAGACTAGTAGCTCCAGAGATTAGTGTGTCTAAGCAAACAAACTCTTCAGCTTTATCATATTAGTTTAAATAATGTTACATAATGACACAGATTCTAAATAATCATGGCTTTACACTCAAACCTTATATCTCTATATTGTTAAATGATCAATGACAATGCAAGCAGTAATTGTGGAAAATGTAAGGTTTCGAACTGATAAGATTTAGTGGTTGGCTGTCTATATCTAATCATTTCAACAAGGCATTATTATTGTATATGTACCTGACTTATTATTTTTTTGTTGCAGTAAAACTAAGGACCCATGGAGTAGTGCTGCCCTCTGACACTCCCTTGCAATGGCTGTCGGAACATCTTAGTTATCCCGATAACTTCTTACACTTGTGTTTGCTTTAAAATAATTTTATTTAACAAATGTAATATATGTATATTTATGATATTTTAAGCAATTGGGGGAAAATAATACACAAAATATGTTAATTTTGTTTATTTTATAATCACTTATAGTGATGATTGAATTGTGAGAACAACACATAGAGAGAACATTCCTGATTTTTTGTAACATGCTTAAGTTATCTTGTAAGTTAACCAAATCTCAATTGTGATATTGATTTGACATTTTAAAATATATTATGAAATCGGGAAATCCAGACCTCAATACAATGACTTAATGATCTCAAACTCAACAATGGAACTATAGTGACTACATACTCAAAGGGCCTTGGAATTCGGATTCTCTTAACAAGTCATTAACATTTTAAGAAAGGATCCTAATTATTCTAAATATTACCAGAACATTTTCAATGCTTCTCTTTCTTATGTTCACATTTAGTTTTGGCTCCTTTATATGGTCAAAACAATAAATATTTAGTGTGTTGTACACAAGTGGAAATTTACCTTTCTTAGCTCTATTTATATTAAAAAGGATGAAGTTAAAAGGCACAGCTATCCAACTATTTACACATTTTCTTCATCACTGGTATTTTGCATGAAATTTCATATTTACAGATCATTGTGATTTTTATATAAGACTTAGATGCCTTTATGTACCGTGTACATAATTTGAAACATGATTACATCATTTTATAAAATTGGAAATTGTTTTCAAAACTTATTTCATGTAAAATAATGTAACTTAAAACCTAAACTTCACTTTGTACAAAACAAGGGTTAAAGCTAAATAAATTAGTACTAACTCAACAATCTAATCAGGTGCAAATATCACAAGATTCAACTTAAAGGAAAATATCAGAGGTCTGTTTTAGGTTTGTACTTTTGTATAACATATGGAATGTGTTTCGTAAACCTCTTGCATCCACCGTTAGCGAAAATGGGTTGATCTTCACTGGGGCCATATGTTATTACAGATAATGCTTCTCTGAAAAAATATATAAAGCTATATTAGGCGAATATTACTACAAAAAGCTTTTTATAAGTGAAATATAACAAACATAAATCAAATCTTGTTTCATTTTTATTTAAAGTACCTAATTATTTTAAGGAAATAAATAACAACCATTATGCTATTTGCTATTGAATACTTAGAAATAAATATTTTTTGGGCTAGACATAGCTATCATTTAGTTTCAAATATTATTCATTGTAACTTACGCCATCATTTCTGGAGTAGGATGATAGACTGCATGTGCTCTAAACTCTGCTAATGCACACATTTCTACATGCTGCTGTTCCAATGGTAAAAATGGCACATAGTGATCAATTAAATGGTTTGCTATTGCTGCAGCTTTTTCAAATCCACCTGAAAAGTTATATAACATGATAAATATGTTTTAAATAACAAATTACAATATCAACAGTCATAGACAACAGCCTGAATAAGATTTTTCAATCATAGAGGTAGACTCATTCCTAAGGTGTACAAATCTTAGGAATGAGTCTACCTCTCTGATTTCACGACTGCGACTGTAATCCGAAGTATGTAAAAGAGGTGAAAAAATGTGTGGCCTGCGCTCAAATGTGCTAATCCAATACCTTGAAAATATGCAGTCCTTCTGATAATAGGTTCAAAATCATGGAATTCAACATCATTTCTCTTAGCACCTTGTCCATACAACTCAATTAACTTCTCTGCAATTTCCTGGCCTCCAATATTTGAAATAAAAATAAAAATGCTATCTCTGAAAAAAGAAAATGAGAAAATAAGTCTTTACTTTTTCATCATAAATATATGAACATTTTTATATGTGATGTGAGATAAATAATGTATAGCTGTATCAATATAAAATACTTGCCTGTAATCCACTCCATCAACAGCATGATGATGATCAAGCATAGGTTTAATTGCATCCAACACTGATGGACACATATCATGGATTTCATCAAATATTATCAAAGATTTTGAACATTTCTTCACTATTTTATTCAAAGTTGCAACTAGCTCTTCCTGCAATAGTTTATTCTTATTAGAAATATCATTCTATTTAAATACTTTTGGGGTCATTTAGTATATAAACCAAAATCCTAATTTACAAAAAACCTTTGTTATTAGAAAATAAACATATCTTTTAGTTTTAGAAGTTATTTAAAAATGTCTAAAAGAAAGATTTGAATTAAATTTTATTCAATTAAATTTACTATGTTAAATATAAAATCTTAAAATGAAAATATGTAATGTCCCTAATGCTAATTGTAATGAAATTATTACATTACCATATTAGTTATCTTGATATTACCAAGGTGTTGAAATTCACTTGTGTCTTGGAGAGACACACTTGGTAATGTAGTACCTCTACACAATAATAATATTTTAACATACAAGCTTGTCTATTTAAATCTTAAGTGGTACTGGCAAAGCCAGAGGTTCTACATAATTGTTAAGAAAAGAGGTAGAGAAAAGATTTATGATCAAGAATGCTTTGATAGTATTTATATAACGCTGACTTTTGCTTGGTCATATGTTCAGGTCATAAGACACTTTTTGCAATGAAAATGGTCTATTGGCGTTAATATCTTACTCATAATGTTTTTCAATATTATTTTTATAAATGTCTGATTGTTTCTTATTGTAAATGGTAGGTTGAAACATTCTCAATGTTTCAACCCTCTTCAATCATTTACTATATAAAGAAAAAAGAAATCTTACTTTTTTCTGTTGCAAGTTAGAACAGTCGAAGTCCTTCTTTCCCATGTATAGTTTCACAAACTTACTCTGCATACCTTTCTCATATATTGCTTCTGCTATCATAGTAGATGCATAGTTTTTCCCTACTCCTGGCCATCCATGCAAACTAATTACCAAAGCTTTCTTATTCTTCTTGTTTTCGTCACTTACTGCAGCTTTATGGGCATGGAGTATATTTACAAGTTCATTTACTAGAGGTTGCCCAAACATTCTTTGTGCTAAGGACAGTCTCAACTCTGAAACAAATTGTGTTCGATTGGTTAAGAGCCTAATAACATTACAAGTCATATGCTAATAGAAAACAACGGCTAAAAAAAACAAAGACTTACTGTTTATATCAAAAGACACATGCTGGTCGTTACAGCATTCTGCAAGCCGACAATAAGTATTGTCTTTTAAAGTATCCCATTTAAACCATCCTCCAGCCAATACAGCAGATCCAATTAACGATGCTGTAATTATTTCTGATAAAGCACATTGAAATGCACTAGAAATTATAAAGAAAATTAAATAATTATTTTTGAGGTACATTTTGAAAGTTTTTCGTCACGGAATTTATTTCCACTCCACTGTATTTAGTCATTTACAATCTGTTTCACTGAAAGTAATAAAGGGTGGAAGGTAGAAGGTTTCGAAGTTTTAAAATAAAATCAAAACATGCGATAGAACCTAAGATATATGCTATGATAGAACCTTTGGTCATTGGTCTGACACTTCTACTGACAAACACAGAATAGCTCTATAGAGACAATTATGATAGGTAATCGCCTTAACTTCTTGTCTCTGGTTTTTGGTCTGGTATCCTAAACATATTTATATTGAGCCTCCGCGCCGGTACGTTTGCAATTTATCTTGTATTTGTAGATATTTCGTAGTTGTACAATTATTTAAATATGAAATTATATAACACCTATTCGATTTTTTTGACGTAAAGTTTAATAAACATTTCGCACTGAATCGATCAAATTAAAGAGGCTTTGGAGACAAACACAGACCTAATCCGAAGTATTACGTTCTCTTTGATTTATTTATTGTTTGTTTTTATTCTATGTCACTTGACTTATAGGTCCAAGTGACCAGGTCATTCAAATCTAAGAAAAAAAATAATTTTAAGTCAAGTTGTTGCAATTATTTAGAACTAATATTACTAATATAAATCAATTAATAAAGTTGCGCAGAGCGTAAGTCAGACTCAGCAATACTTACAAGACAACCAAGGGATATGGACAGCTAATTTATATTTTAGGTGAACTAAGTTCAAAAATTTGTAGAAAATATTGAAAACTACCTATTAAGTATGTATACCTTTTTCCAATAATAAACAGGATTTCTTGACCAAAGGTCACCTTAAAAAATTTAATAATGGCAAGTTATGAAGTTAAAATTGAGTCTGGGGTGCAGCTACTTGCAAGACTTCTGAAGAAACCAGATCTTGAGGACTTTTATCCAGTCATGTTTGAGGGTGGTCTAAAACATGGTGACATAGTTGATATATCTAGCAATTTAAATACTACAGATCTATTAACTGACATTATAACATCTGCATTATTACTTGGAAAACCCAATGAAGAAGTTGGTGTTCTTATTTTTAATACAAATGGAAAGTTCAACTACAGTAAGTTAATAAACACATTGAAAAGAAAGATATCTCAAATTAATCACATCAAAGATAATATCTCTGAAAGAACTCTTGCTCATATTATGAGTAATTTGTATGTCCACGAAATTTATGATACAACTCAATTCTACACTTCAA
This sequence comes from Nycteola revayana, assembly GCA_947037095.2. Classification (NCBI taxonomy): domain Eukaryota; kingdom Metazoa; phylum Arthropoda; class Insecta; order Lepidoptera; family Nolidae; genus Nycteola; species Nycteola revayana. The sequence goes on along the minus strand of OX344845.2, from coordinate 7,646,690 downwards.
TACATAACTTGGACACAATATTGTCAGAGCATCCAAATATTTCTCTACTATTAATAGATTCTCTTACATCATTTTATTGGTCAGAACAAGGATTTAAAATAACAAAGATGGATTTGTATATAAAAAATTTACTTAGAATGATTCAAAAAGTTTCTAAAGATTATAAAGTAATATTTATTTACACTCGACCTGGATACTTTAGTTCTGACAAGGATAGTGATGATTTAGAAACATGTGAGCTTACAGACGGTGTTAACTTTAAAGTTCAAATTACACAGGATATTAATAAACAGTGTCTTGTAAATGTAAGAACAATAAAGTCATATTATAAGAAATTTTTCAACATTATTGATAATGAAATAAATTGGCAGTAACCTCTTGTGTGCATTTTAATTTCGGTCCCATTACTTAATTTAATTAAAGAAAACATTACCACAATGGTGGTCTTAACTTATTCTAGATTAAATTTGTTCACATATTTTATATCTAATGGAAAAGTTAATGTGCACCTTAATTAAACCCTATAACTTTTTTAAAGTGTTTATATTGGCCACCATGAATGTGAATCAGTCTAAATCTGTGGAAGAATTCATGCTATATTCTCATAATTAATACTTAAGTGACAACTTTATGCTACATATAAGTACTTAGCAGTATAAAATATTAAACCTTGAGGTCTATAAGTTGCAATTATCTAGTCTAATACTGTCAGAATTAAGTAGTAAGTGCTGATTTACTAACAAAGCTACATGTTTTAAAATAGTGACTATTAAAATGCTTGTAACTTGTTCATACAGAATCTAAGAAATAACTAGTTCTAATTTGTAACAAGATTCAAAATCTTAAGAAGAAAATCTTTTAAGAAGCATATTTTTACGCTACTTAATGCTTACTTAAATATTAAATGTATATAAAAATACTGTTTTTAATTTAAAACAAAATATATCATAAAATGAAAATACTGAGAGATCATAAAGAGATTCACAAATTATATAAAAATATATAAAAAATACTTAATTACTAAATCACATCATTAAATAAATCACATACACAAAAGCAGTAAAACCATGACTAAAGTAATTCAAATTTTCCCATTTACTTATTGTATGGAAGTAAGAGTAACCAGATTCTTGTACTGAAAATGAAGCTTCAAACATTACTCCTAAGTATGCAAGGTGGATAATGGTAATAATAGAAAAGAATGTGTTAGTCATGATTGCTAGTAAACTATTTTTCTTATACTTGTGGTCACACTGCTTAGGACAGGGGTTCGATAAGCAGCATACTTCAAGAGCTAAAGCTGCTTTATAGCGCAAATTATACTCTACATATGAAAATGTTCCAATGCTTAAGAGTACAGCTGAAAACTGGAAGTTTAATCCATGGAGCAATGAAGAAACTGCATATGTTACAAAAATGGCTGTAAACTGACCATAAGGCTGACAAGTTTTAAAAACATAATTCTTCAGCCACTGATGCATTGGTATATTCCAGTATATAACTACCTGAACTAAAGATCTAGGTAATTCAATAAAAAATGGCTTAGTAATTTGAATGTCAGTATGGCAGTCATTTGTAAGCCCAAATCCTGCACTTATCATAGACACAACCGACATGGTAGACACAAAATAGTGTGACATTCTGAATGATTGTGCATCTCTGTATGCTATCAACCATTTAGGCATTTCATCATCAATATACCATGGCACAATACAATTTGACAAAACCAAGAAAACCATTGAAAGAAATAGGTTCACTAAAATTATTTTAATCCATCTTCTAGTTAAGAATTTCACTTCAAGATAGTGATTATAACTGTGAAATGATATCCATGGCCCCAAAATGCTATTAGCGGGGCAAAATATGTATCCTCCATATTCCACAGGATTTAACATTCTTTTGAATAAGCCCCTGTCCAAATCTATTGCCACAGAAATAATCTTCATAGCTGCTATCATTTGAATGCCTCTAATCTGTTGCCACATCTTAGGATTAAGTACAAACAGTTCACATGCTATCAGAAATAAAATGACTAAAACAGAAATCAGAAGGCCCCTCCATCTCTTGGTAATAAATGACAATAATATTATAAGTATGTAAGCACCAGTAGCGAGACCTACGGTCCAAATAAATGGAGGCCCGATATTGTAATATAGTAAAAAACTTCCTATAACTAAACAAACGCTATGTCGAACATTGTGCGGCAAGGTCACAAACTGAACACAGAGACGGAGGATAATATTAGCAATAATCAAATCCTTTGCGAATCTGAGACCTTCGTAGACAGTCGGCTCCCCACATAATGTAATGTAATTCCAAGCAGTTTCTTCATATTCCTCATCGTCATCCATGTTCAAATGCCGGTATTATACGTGTAGCTATAGATGTTTATGCGACCGGCTCACACAGTAAGCATAGAAATAAGGTAAATTTAACTTCTTGAGCTTAATGAAGTTTCAATATTGTAATAGATCTTTGCGTGCGGTCTGTTATAATCATTTTGTATTGTAGTTTTCGACTTCTTGGAGTCACACAAAAATTGAAAATTGATTGAAATATTTGTTATTTGTCAACGTCACATTGCTTGCTGACTGACTTACTTAATCTGACTCTTGTTCAGTCTTGTTGACGGTTGCTAGTTTTCAAAAATCGGTACTAAAAATGTGGCAACGAATATAATTACTATTTAATATTGTATTTATTCTATTTTTATTTTATTGATTATTCGTATTTTAATTGTAATACCTGCTTAAAGGTAGAAACCTAGAAAAAACCCAAGCGAAAAGCTCGCTCTTCGCTTCTGACGCCAACATTTGGTTAAAGATCAGTAGGTACTCTATTACTCTACTACTCTCAGTACTGCGTACGTCAACACTATCAATCTCAAACAGTATAGAAGTCTGAGCCGCAAAACAAATATTGGTAACGCATTTTGAATATAAAAGTGAAATATTATTATTCTACACTCCGTAATTTAATACTTCATATTTTTGTGAACAATCAAATATTTCGTTTTTATTCAAGGTTCAAAAGACCAAAGAAAAACGGCAAAGTATGTATGCGATTGTGTTAAAAAATGCATTGATTTGGAAGCGATGTAGCTATTGCTTATTTTTACTGTTTTTAATAGAAATTTCTGGTCATCAGTGAAAAAAATAATTGACATACTTTATTGCGTTTTACGATTAAAGAATTCTGTGTACACAGCAATTAATAGCATGGAACTGTCATAGACGCTTCTATCAATTTGCAAGTGTTAGCGTGCGTAGCTAAAAGTATTTGTTATGGACATTTAGTGATATTGTACTTAAGAAAAGATGGCTAGTCCATCACCACAAAGCAGCCCAATGCCGCCGCCACAGGCGCCGAGTCCCATGGGTCCGCCAACACAAAGCCCGGCGCCGCCGCAATCGCCACATAGTCCCTACAGTCAACAACATTCGAACGGGCCACCGCCATCGCATCCGTCAGGTGCTGGACAGGCACCAATGCCCAATCATATCAGCGGGCATCCCAACGCCAACGGGCCGCCTGGAGGGCCTCAACAGCATCCCGGCATGCCACCCGGTGGACATCAAATGCCTCCACACATGGTAGGACCGCATATCCCGGGACCACCTGGACATCCTATAGGCCCAGGTGGATCTCATCCGCCGGGACCCAATGGTCACCCTAATATTCCTGGTGGACCACAACATCCTAATATGCCTGGTCAAGGACCACCTCACGGATATATGCAGCATCAAATAGGTCACATGCCTCCTGGACAGGTACTTAAATTTCATCCTTGTAAATTATAATATTCAATGTTTTCATGATAATACTTAACCATATTTAGTAATTATTATTGTATTTCAAAATTGACCTTTAATATAATTCGACAACTGACGGGATTTCGAATTTTATTAATCTCAATTTTGAAATATAGGTAAACTTTTCCATAAAGTGTTCAAAACATTTAAAAATTATTATTGTGTTTTAAATGTAACTAGGCTTGTATTGGACAGTCTGTTTATTAATATTAACTCTCTGTTAGTTTTAAGGATTATGTTGAAATGAAGGTGGTTTCTATATTTTATTGTTATTAACTAAAATCCCACTCAAACTTTGGATATATATTTAAAAATTTTAGGTATGGATTGAAGGATATTTGTCATTAGATTCCTGCATGCAGTTTCACCCCTCTCAATAAATTGATATCTAACATGAATCTCTAACACTTAAAGAATTTTTCAAATTGGACCTGTACTTCCTTAGGTTAGGTTCCCGCTTTCAAGCTACTGATTAGCAAACAGAAAAAAAAAATTTGATGGTCATCGTTATGCTGACAAAGTTGTGGGAAAAAACATAACAACCATATTTATTAAGCAAAAATCATATTATAATATATAAACACAAATACTAACATACTATATACAACAAAACCTGTGCTAACTGAACAAAATATTTGATAGTTAAACAGTGGGTCATAGAGGCTGCTTCCCAACATTATAATTTCCAAAAGCATAGTCACTAGTTCATTAGTCAAAGGTTGTATGTCAGAAGCGCTAGGGAGAACATATCCTTCTTGCTTCAAGTAGATTGTGTAAACTATTGGTGTATTTAGTTTTCTTTTGATCCAATCTGCCATATTGCCTGTAAAGTTATCTGAAATATACAAAAGTTGTATATTATTCTAGTAAAGTAGTAAAAGTAGTATGTTATATACTTACAGTGTTATTCATGAACAATACTTGGATTTAAGTATTCACTTGGGTATGTTATGTCTTACTGTTGTGGTTGCTATTGCTGTAGTGATAGCAATCATCAACTTGACACATAACATTCCCAAGTAAATCTATGCTAAGTATTGTTCTGGAATACTAGATTTAGTAACTTATATATCATGTTTTTTTAGTTATTTATACTAGTATATAAAGTTGAAGAGTTGGTTTGTTTCAACACCCTAATCTCAGGAACTGTTAGATCCCATTTATCAAGGAAGGCTATATTTTATTATGAAGTTCCCGTGGAAACTAGAGCTATGCAGGTGACACCGCATCTGGAAAGCTAGTCACTAATAATTGGTAGGGCAATTTGCTATCAGTATTACTACCAAAGTAAAACATTAAAATTTTAAAATAAGCATAAAATTTGTTTAGTATTATGTTTTGTACAAAAAAGTTTCAGTACAAGATAATCTAGGTTGTATGAATGGGCTGTCTTAATGCAGCAAGTCATGTTAATATGTAATTTTTTATGCTATCGAAAAGGTATATTAGATGGATTGTACTGCCAAAAATAAATCAATTCACTGAATATTAGCAACAACTAAATCATCATGGTGTATAAGGCCATCTTAACATTACAGAATCGATTAAGTTTCTACTACTCTTTTTTCTGTCTAATTTAATTTGGTATACTTTATTGAGAAGTCCTATTTTTTAGATACAATAGATTTGCTTCTCTAAAATAAAACACAGTATTGTCTAGGTCTTACATACTTACAGAAATATTGAGCTGTAGGGCCATAGTATATGGAAGTATTATGTTTTTCATATAACCTCTCATGTACAGATATTAAAATATCAGTCTGGAAATAGTTTGGCCTTATTATGAATATGACTAACAAAGTGCATTGATATTTTATTATACTGATCATTCAGTATAATAAAATATCAATGCACACTGTTTCTAAATACTTTATTAGTTTTAATTTACTAGATTGCTAGTTGCACCCCACGATTTTACCCGCGTCACTCTGCTCCAGTGGGCCGGAGCATGATATTTTGTGCCTTAATGTTAGTTAATGCAGCTTATAAACGATGCATGTGCAAACTTTCAGCCAAATCCATTCAATCGTTTTTGCGTGAAAGATTAAGAAACAAACATACATCCACGCATAGGAACTTCAGCATTTATAATATTAGTAGGATTTCAAGTTATGCCCATTACAAGAAGAGAATTATATCATCTCTTATTAGTTTCCATAACCGTGCCACAACAAAATAATTGATTGCTAAGAATGTTTTGTAAAAAAAGAAAAACATGTTCTAAATTCTATAATCCTTGTCATTACTGGGCTTGGAAGGAAATAGACTTACTGCTATTGTATGAAATCCAATTTGTGTTTTGAATCTCTTGAATTCTGATTCCTACTGCAATTGTATGAAATCCAATTCGTGTTTTGTCTTGAATCTCTTGAGTTCTGATTTCATATAATATGCTAATAATATCTGCCATGTTTCTGTAAGTACTAAGTTTAATTGGTATCAGGGTCACTTACCAAAACTTCATAATTGTTGCAATTTTCTTGAAAAGAGTAAGGGAAGGTTATGAGCTTTTGAAAGCTTCTTATGTTTATGAATACTAACATCTCTAGAGCAATGCTGTCTAGAAATTTGGCTAGAGCCTCTGTTTCCTGTTCAGATAGTGGTTTGGGCCCACTGTATACATAACCACATTCTCCAACTAGAAGATATTTTATTAAAATTATTGAATGGTTTGTGAGCTATCATTTCTAATATCCAAGAGTAAGGAACTCAGAGATATACCATTATGTAGTGTCCAGTAGTTGAACTACAAATACATTTGCATTACCAAGATCTAACTGAAGCGGCCGTAGCCCAATGGCTAGGGCGTCGGACTTGTGATCTCGAGTTCGCCGGTGTCACAAGCATTTTAGGTTAGCACAAGGGGTTAACAAGAATACTAGTAGACTGCAAAACTCGGATAGTAATCATGTAAAAAAAAAAAAACTTAATATTATATATTAAAATGTCACTTAATGGATTTTGATATTATGTTATAGTCATCTAGTAAAGGTTACTAACGGTGGATGATTTCTTCTTTCTAATACTTCATAGGAAGTTTTACTAATCTTTAAAGAAAGGCTTTTAAAGATTATAAGTAAAACTTTCATGACATAGACATGGTCTACTACTTAGTTATTACCTACAATTAGTTCTAGTGACATACTTACATATAGAGTCTGTAGTAAAAAACCAATTTCTGCTCAAATGAATTCCAGTATTAGTTTTATTTTTATTGCAAGCTTTGTTAAGTAAATAAGTTCTTGTATTTTTAGACCAGAATCTTGACTAAAACAATAATATGTTTGCTAATTTTTACATATTCAATTAATTTAAATTTTTACATATTCAATTAATTTAGGATATTTATAATATACCTAATTAAGAGTAAATAGTTTTTCATAGACAAAAAAAAGTTTATATTGTTTCTTTTTGATTTTGTTTGTATGACATGAAAACTAAAAATAGGTATGTTGTTATAGGTATGATAAAGTATTAAAAACGCCATATTGTTAGACACACAGTATAGTTTTCCATATATCTCAAACTACAATATTTATATGATTGTAGTTTGAAAAGCCTTTAAGAACACTTACTTTTTTTCTGCTGTAATCATAACCATCAATATTTAGAAGAGGCAGGATATATACATCATAATTGAGAACCAGTACTTCTAAATTTAATTTCTGTGCCATCATATGATCAATTAAATTATATAGTATAGCTGGTCCAAGCCAATCTCTTCCTTCTTCTCCACCCACCAAAACTATGGCAGAGTGCTTTTTTCCTGTTGAAATTTTGATCACATATATATCCCTCTTTTCAGTGGTTTGCCCAATTACAATTTTCTTTAACATGTTAGAATGTTTTAGTTTGGTTTCAAAGTATTTATTCAGCACATCCCAGGTGTAAAAGCTATCAGTTATGGAATTTTTAAACATTTTACATTGTCTAATATCTTTCTTGTTTTGAATCCTGTCAAAAAGTAAGTAACAATATTCTAATTTCTGGTAGTTTTAAAACTATTCAGAATAAGGAAAGTGCAATGAATGTGAGGAATATTTAAAAATACTGTCTTACATTTTCAATTGTCCGTAGAATATTGAATAAAACACCTTTCACTTAACCTTTACCTATCACTTTTATCTTGTTTTTTTTCTGAGGATGTAAAACTGAAAGAATAGGCATGTGGACTAAAAAATCTATTTAGTCCGTCAGTTAGATTACCAAAAAATATTGGACACGTATTTTTTTTTCGTTCCTCAAACAAAAAATGACGAAGATACAGCGCGTTGAAATTTTGTGTGACGTCACTATATGGTACAATTTTACCTAACAGTGACGTCACAAGCCCCCCTCACCTGAACTTTATAGTTTGTTTTTGCTATGTATCTTTGTAAATTTTTATTGATTTTATAAATAAAAAAATACGTGTCCAATATTTTTTTGTGATCTAACTAAAGGACTAAATAGATTTAGTCCTCATGCCCATTCTGTTACATAACATTTTGTTGGACACTTGAAGAAACTCCTATTTTCGTAATAATAATTTATAAATCATCGAAGCTTACAATGAATAAACTTACGTCTTTGTAGAATCATCAATTTTGATGAACTCAATATCATTATACTCCATCGCATATTCAAAACCGTGTATGCAGCAATTGTCTACTATTACATCCATGGGTATAGCAGCTTCATTGCTGACACCAGTCAGAAACAGCATAGATTTATGTTCAATATGAAGACCATATAATATTGTTCTCTCTCTTGTATCAAATGCTGTCACTTCATAAATGCTAAAATTATTATACATTGCACAGTAACACATTTGTTTCCACTTAATAGTTAAGAAAATAATTATGGTTAAGAGTGCCATGTTAGTATTTTTTTTTTATTATTATTCAGTAGAGCTATGGAGTGTGGTTGTGTTGGTATGATTGAGTTAAAACATTCTGACACTTTCAAACACATTTCAAGCAAACCAAATTTGTTACTGTACATAAGATTAAAATTGTCGTATTTAGGTTTTTAAAATAACCTTTCTTAATCGTAGGCACCTATGCCGATGGGCGGCGGTCCGCCTGGTAACGGACCTCAAGGACCTCCAGGAGCTCCCGGTGCATTACCACCTCATGGCGTGCACCCACAAGGCATGCCGCCCGCCGCGCCTGGGCATCTGCCCCCGCACCATGCAATGATGCCCGGACAGGGTCCGCCACCGCACTCGGCTTCCCCGGCCTACGGACACGCGCCGCCGGGAGCGGGAGGCGGAGCGCCACAAGGCTCGGCCCCACCGGGAGCGGGCGCACCGCCCTCTCAGCCCTCACATCCGCCGGCCGCGCAGACTCCACCGCATGGGGCTCAGCCGCCGCCTTCCTCCTCAGCAAATGGCGCGCCGCCCTCGTCATCACCGATGCAAGGCTCTTTACCAACTCCCGGTCCTGACAACTTGCACGCCATCCAGCGGACCATTGATTCCATGGAGGAGAAAGGCTTGCAGGAGGATCCAAGGTTCTCACAGTTGCTGGCCCTGAGGGCGCGTTCCAATCCCCAAGATCCCGGCAAAGGATTATTCACCAATACGCAGTTGAATCAACTGAAGTGAGTATCAAGAAATACGGCCGATAGAAATACGTACTTACGATAAACAGACAAGAACGATTGGAAAACTTATTTTCGCCTTCGTAAATCGTCTTTTTTCTTATACTAGGGCTCAAATTTCGGCGTATCGAAACCTCGCTCGAAATCAGCCGCTAACGCAACAAATAGCCCTGATGGCGGCGGGTAAGCGCACGGGTGAGGTGCCTCCCGAGTGCCCCACACCGCCGGCCGCGCCGCCCTACGGCGAGGGGCAGAGCGCGGCGGCGGGCGGAGGACTCGGCGCGCTGGGGGGCAAACCTGGTGCGGCCGGAGCCGCGGGGGACGCGCGGGGTGGAGGAGGAGCACCGCCCACGCCGCTGCCCATGACTGGTCAGATGGCTCCACCGACACAATTGACGCCACCCTTAGTCAATCCGGTAAGTTCTAATACAATGTTTTTATATTTATACTAATGTTATCAACAGTTTATTAGAGATTTTAATTTTGTTATATGTTTGTTCAGCCTATGGGTGGAGCGCCTCCACTGCGCGGGCCTGCCCCCCAGCGTCCGCCCGCGCCTGGCGCACAACAGCAACATCAGGTAATCACCTACGTAACTGTAAACATGTATAACGTGTTATACCTATTTTATATTCAATAAAACTTTATTTTATTAAATCCTGTAAGAGTTGTACCTAGGTTTGGCAGTACATTTGACTGTAAACTAGTATGATACTATATATTATAGTATGGGTGGCAACCCTAGTTGTGCCCGTCATACTTATATGATATGACCAGCACAATGTTAAAAGATGGGATGTTATTTTGACAATGTTTTATTCATCCATAATTAATTTTACAGCCCGGTGTACCTATACCAGGAGCTAAGCAGAATCGTGTTACGAGTATGCCCAAACCTGTAGGCATTGATCCACTACAAATACTAAATGAGAGAGAAAATAGGTAAGTAAATATTTAAAACAATACTTTAGTTTGATAAACTTAACTCCATAATAGATACTAATATAGTAATTGCAATATAACTATATTAGTATCTAGTAGTTCTTATTGTTTTGTATCGTAACCGCGGGTATGATACAAAACAATAATTACTCAATTGGTACAATAATTAACCTTTATGGCATCGACAAATTACATTAAATGTTGGTAAAGTCTGTTCGGCTATCTAATGGTTTTCAATCCATGAAAGACATTTTAAAATACCTTCTTATAATAATATATTACCTGTAATGGTTACATACAGTTTTATTATTTTATAGGTAAAAATTGTTATATATGAGTAAAATCAATGATGAAATGTTGTATTGCCATAGAATCGCAGCTCGTATCGCTCATCGCATCGAAATGTTATCCAACTTGCCAGCTAACATGCCTGACGACCTTCGGTTGCAAGCGCAGATCGAGTTGAGAGCTCTGCGCGTACTCAACTTCCAGAAACAATTACGTGCTGAGGTATATTTACTTATTCGTTTTTGTTTTGCGGGTAAAACGCATTCGATTCAAAGCATATTGGCCAATGCGGTTCTAGAAAAAAAAAATAAGCTCTACTGTTTACCACAGCACTGAAACTACTGTTCCGTTGCAGTTTGAATGAAACTTTGATAAATAAACATTATTAAAGAAATATTATTATTATGTAGGAGTATATTATCATTTATTTCAGACTTCAAAGCAATTTCATTGTTACCCGTGCTGTACTTGGTAAAATTGTACCATATATTTTTTTTTTATCAACTATTTCTGCCTATCAATCAATTAAGTTATAGGAACACAACAAATAAGAGGCTAACGTTTATTGCTAAACAGATATTAGGTCAAGTCAGACGAGATACCACGTTGGAGACGGCGGTGAACATAAAAGCGTACAAGCGCACCAAACGACAGGGGCTAAGAGAAGCGAGAGCCACAGAGAAGTTAGAGAAGCAACAGAAGTTAGAAGCCGAACGGAAGAGAAGGCAGAAGCACCAAGAGTTCTTGCAGACTGTGCTACAGCATGGTGAGTGGATATAACCCATAACTTAAGATCACCCGTCGCATCGAGATGTTATAACACTTTCCAGCCGACGAGTTCTTATCGTAATTTAAAATTGCGCAAATAACATAAATTACGCAATTTCAAATTTAAATAATAGTATCTTGAATCTAATTAAAAAACATACCTACATGAAAAGATTATCCTAGGCCATAAACCGAATTTTAATAAGTGTCCTTTAAAATATTAACCCAGAGAAATTACGTTTTATGACATAAAAAAAAACTTTCATACCCTTGGACAACATAAAGGAATGGTGAGGCTCAATTCGGTTCACGAATTAACAATACTTACATTCAAGTATTTGATCTTATCTAAAGTAAAATACCGTTTCCAGCCAAGGACTTCAAGGAGTACCATCGCAACAACCAAGCGAAGCTGTCGCGTATGAACAAGGCTATTATGAACCACCATGCCAATGCCGAACGCGAACAAAAGAAGGAACAGGAGCGTATCGAGAAGGAACGTATGAGACGGTAAGGACAAATAACATATTTTCATTACAGTTTTAATCATTGCCAATCATATAATCATGGCCTGAGCCATTGGAGCTTCACTAAATTAGACTCGAAGGAAGGAAGGAAATCATTTTAGAAGTTCTTTATATGCTAAAATTAATTAAATTTGATATAAATGGAGGGGATCTGAAATGTAACATATCAAGTTGTACATGCGAAAAAGTTTTTGCTCCACTGGTTTTATACATACTAAAGTATAATATTGAATCAAATTAATCTGCGGCATCTTCTTTCGTCAAGAGTTTCAATAAAAATATCGCTACTTGTCATAAACTTCTTAACATGCTACTCAATCTATGTCTCTTAGTTTGATGGCGGAAGACGAAGAGGGTTACCGAAAACTTATCGATCAAAAGAAAGACAAACGTCTTGCGTTCCTACTCTCTCAGACCGACGAGTACATCGCGAGTCTCACGGAGATGGTCAAACAACACAAACAAGAGCAGCGCAAGAAGCAACAAGAGGAAGAGAGACGAAAAAGGGTTTGTATCTAATGTTATTCAACTTTAAAGTACTGTTGAGCGACACACATCTCAGGTGTCTCAGAAATGACACTAACAATTTGTCTTCTCCTGTGTACATGGTGACTTTTTTACAGTCTTGATAATAATGGTGTGTTTTGTTAGTGGAATAGAATCTGTAGACCATAGTATATTTGTACTAGTATTTCGGTAATTAGAGTTTCGAAAAATTAATAAATACACCCTACATACTGTTAAAATTACTATGCCTTAGACATCTAATTCATAAACATATCACGCCCTATTATTTTGAAGACGGAAAAAAAAGTCACCCAGTATAAAGCAACCATTACCGACTGGTCAATCAACAAACAGTTCAAACACCTGAACGGATTGCCCTAAAATTCGATACTCAGCTGCGCAGACAGTTTATTATGGCGTTAGAAAAAAATGTTCTGAAATTCATACCCATATATTCAAAAATGGATGAAACGGGTACCTAACGGCGCTTAAGTAATGTTTTATTTGTCTAGAAACTTAAGCCACGTCTTTAATCTTAATATGTATTATTCGGATTTTATTATATTTCTGATTTATTATTTGATATGAACAGAAATCAAGAAAGAAGAAGCTGTTGGAAGGTGGTGACATCGACGCTATGGATGATAGCTCACAGACGTCTGACCAGAGAGTCAGCGTTATGGACCCGAAGACGGGCGAGGTTAGTGTTACGTTCACGAATCTATGGCAAATATAAATCATTATTAATTTGAAACGTAGCCTTTCTGTTATTGGATTAATACAGTTGTTCGCACAGTGGGTTACGAGTTCAAATCTTTCAGAGTCTAATTATAATTAAATTGCAAGACTACTCCGAATAGTCAATAAGATGACCAACTGATAACTTTCGATCTATATGAAAATTTTATCTATATTCATATTATAAGGGATTGTTTTAATGTATTTATTGAATAAACTCAAAAATGAGAGATTGTTATTTATTGTTTCACCATTAGGACGCTATTTTATTAAGAAGTAACTGCATCTTTTTGCCACCAAAATCTATTTTAGGATTAATTTTCCGCAAACAGGTTCATCTATGTACCCTACATTTACAGTTTTATACAGTTGGAAAAGGAGGAAGGAAATATATACCTACTTATACATAATCTAATGAACATTATCATTGTCGCCTTAGATGCTGAAAGGCGAAGATGCGCCCTTATTGTCTCAGCTGAAGGACTGGATGGAGATCCACCCCGGCTGGGAAGTGCTGTCCGACTCCGAGGACTCTGGAGACGACAGCCAAGATGACGATGGTATTAATATTATTTATATTACTTTTTTGTTGATAAATTATGAGCCAATCTGTGTTGGAAGACTCTGTTTTGGTTATTGGTGATTGATTTGGTTATTTTAATCTGGTGTTGGGCCTATCTAGCCTGTCCAAGCATATTGGAAAATAGCAGAACTGTTTACCTGTGTACTACGGTTATAGTTTTCTACCTGTCTCGTTTTTTTTCTGGGTGTATAGCAGTATATGTTACTCTTCCCCTCCGCCGCTGGAGCGTTCAAGGGATATGTGGGACTCTTCCTCTCAATAGCGGTGGTATGCTAATCATACCACGAGGAGAGGACCCTACCCACTAAAATTATTCCAACTGTCTCCTGGAGTGTACTAACCCAATCATATCCCCCTTGGGAAGACTCATGCTCAGCAGATGGCGTATCCTTTATTGTTTATACACATTAAACTTGAATTATTTAACACTTAATGTTATTGTTGTACAGAAAAGAAAAAAGATAAACACAAAGACGAAAAGAGTGACAAAGAGAAAATCGAGGAGCAGTCCGCGCGGGAAATGATCAAGAAGGCCAAGGTTGAAGACGACGAGTACAAGACTGAGGAACAAACTTATTACAGGTAACGTATTTATTTGTAGTCATGTGCTATATGGCTATTGGGATATTGTTGAGATAAACAGCTATATTATATTATTATGTACTATGCATATTTTTTTAAATATATAGTAGGTACATATTATTATATTCAAAAAATCTGTTATTTATATGTCGAATCCTGAGACATTTGGAGCTGGAAATCTCAAATAATAATAAAATAAAAGTCAGATTTTACAACCAGTTCACAAAGTTCGCGTCATCATAGACAAGAGAGAGAAAAAAACAATGCTGACACTTCATATGGCGGGCTCGCCCATAAAGGTCCTCTTCACGCATTCAATCACCAATACACGCTCGGTGACGCATTTTTTTTTTTTTATAGCAATGTTGCGTACTTTTTGTTAAAACGAAATGAATCAGTCATATAGATTGGATGGGCTTTTCAGTTAAGTTTGTTTAATTGATATGTTATTATATAGACTCAATAATTACTTACTATTAAGTCACTATCTATATAGTGACTAAGAAAAAATAAAGAAGTCTCTATAGACTTCTTTATTTTTTTATTTTTTTTCCCTTTGCCTTTACTGTGCCACTGCTGAGCAAAGCCCTCCTCCAATTCCTTCCGGGAATTTTTTTCTTTTCTTGACTTCTATATAGTGACCTAATATTATATAGAGTTATATAGGTATTTACAGTATCGTTTTTCTATTTCAGTATTGCTCACACAGTCCATGAATCTGTCACAGAACAGGCCAACATTCTGGTCAATGGAAAATTAAAGGAATATCAAATTAAGGTAAATTTGTTACACATCATTTTTGAACAAAATAATAACGCCTACTATACATTGGTGTCCAAATAATAAATTGAAATATATAAATTGAATGTTTTTAGGGTCTGGAATGGCTGGTATCTCTGTTCAATAACAACCTGAACGGTATCCTGGCAGATGAAATGGGTCTTGGCAAAACCATCCAAACAATTGCATTGGTCACCTATCTCATGGAAAAGAAGAAAGTCAATGGGCCATTCCTAATTATTGTGCCACTCAGGTAAATATAATTTTGCATTTTTTCTCTTCTATATCTTGTAAATAGTAAACCTATGTTATATTATTACAAAAAGTCAACCTTCACAATTTCTATAGACTTCTGAGATCAATAAGTAGTACATATTATTCATCAGTTTCGTATCTCTATACAAAGATAAAAATAATATATTATAAAAAATATGACCAAGTGTGACAGTTTCGGTTGAAGCGGCTGCCTATTCGACGGCGTCAGGACTGTCAAATTCTATCTGTTCTCTATTTTATCCTTCATAGCTCTAATGCTCCCACCTATCTTCGTGAACGCTTTGAGTATTTTATACCTAGAGGGGGAACACTTGTAGCACATCTCTTTTAAAAAATCCACCACATGTCCCCAGTAGATATGATGTTCTTTCACTGTGTAGGCAGTGCGCTTATGAAATTCTCTTCCGCATCTCATTCGGACTAGTCCATCTCTAGCCATTTTTTAGAGAAGAACTAAAGAATACTTTATGTCTGTCTAATTCTTTAATATAAGACATATATGTATGTAAAGCATGTATATTGTAAAAGTATTGTATGTAAATATTAGTATGGAAATTTATTAGCTAATAGATGTTAACCAGATCGGTAGTATGTTGTACACTAGCTACACCTCTTGTTAAAATGTATCTCTGCAATGGGTTTGGTGGAAGAAAATTCATAATTGAATTAATCTCGCCTTTGTACATCCTGTTTCTTTGTATGAATGTATTTTAACTAATTTTCTGTGTGTGCAATAAAGTATAATAACAATAATAAAATCATATTTAATAATAACATACATCTATTGGAAACCCGTTCGCCTTCTTGTCCGGTGCAGTAGCAGAAACCTAGGCCATATTTGGAAAATTCAAAAAACTAATAATATATTTTTCAAGTTCCACAATCTTCTTTATTTTCAGTACATTATCAAACTGGGTACTCGAGTTCGAGAAGTGGGCACCCACAGTAATGGTGGTGTCGTACAAGGGCTCGCCACAGTCGCGTCGTTTAGTGCAAACACAGATGAGGGCCCAGAAGTTCAACGTGCTACTCACTACCTACGAGTACGTTATTAAGGACAAAGCGGTGCTAGCTAAGGTGCGTTATATTTGCTTTGACTTGTTTCTATAATTTACGCAAACTACGCTTTGTTCCTTAGAAATATAATGACTGAATTTGTCGATTTGTAGGTCGAACAGATCTAAATATTATGGGAATAGTCGTTAGAACCAATTAAAATGCTGTGAAGGGCGTAGCTAGCGGTAAGATAATGACTGCATACCCGCAAAAAGGAGTCAATTTGCATTTTCGATGTATCGTTAGGCCTTTCCCACAAATTTTATCTAATCTAGATATTAAAATCTAATTACGAGTATTTAAGCAACTTAACCTTTGTTTACATAATCAGGTACAATGGAAGTACATGATCATCGACGAGGGTCACCGTATGAAGAACCACCACTGCAAGTTAACTCAAGTGCTCAACACACACTACATCGCGCCGCACCGGCTGCTCCTCACTGGCACGCCGCTACAGAATAAGCTGCCGGAGCTATGGGCTTTGCTAAACTTCCTACTGCCTTCCATCTTCAAGAGTTGTTCTACTTTTGAACAGTGGTTTAACGCGCCTTTTGCTACGACAGGTGAAAAAGTAAGATTTTTGATGTTTGAGTTTTATAAGAAGTCAGCTAATACTTTGAATCAAAATTCTGTATAAATAAAAATATATCACACTTTATGCATTCCTGTATTACCCTGTTTGTTGTTTCCTATAACAAAGTCTGATATTAACAACTAATTTTATTTATAATCCAGTGACGTATTAGAAACTTGCCTTAGGAGCATTTTTCTTTGTTACCGTAGTGGTCATACGAATTATTGTAATGTTTGTTGATTATATATAACTAATTTAATCAAATAAACCTAGGTGGAGTTGAATGAGGAAGAAACGATTCTCATTATTCGTCGTCTGCACAAAGTGTTGCGTCCCTTCTTACTGCGGCGACTTAAGAAGGAAGTGGAGAGCCAACTGCCAGACAAGGTGGAGTACATTATCAAGTGCGACATGAGTGGTCTACAGCGTGTATTGTACAAGTGAGTTATCTCTTTGAGTTATTTTCTCTAGCAAATTAATTTCGAATCTATTTATGTTATGACTGCGTAATACAAAGAATTGAGTTGCGGTTCAGTTACCTTGTCCTGTGGTCTAAACTAGAACTCGAAATGTTGTAAACCATATTCATAAACAAATTAAATTCACAGCACTATCATGGAACTTTAAAAGAGCATATATGTTTTTTAATTCAAGGGGAAGAAAGCCTTCTATTTCAAAACTGGTACAATGGGTATTAAATTTAATATTGTTTGTGTCTAATATTGTTTCTCTTCTTTGCCAGACACATGCAGTCCAAGGGCGTGCTCCTAACAGACGGCTCGGAAAAGGGCAATAAAGGCAAGGGCGGTGCGAAAGCTCTCATGAACACTATCGTACAACTGCGCAAGCTGTGCAACCATCCCTTCATGTTCCAACACATCGAGGAGAAATTCTGCGACCACGTTGGTACGGGCGGCGGTGTGGTTAGCGGGTAAGTACACTTATTCCAATGCTAATCAAGATTAGTATGAAAAACAAGATAACTAAAAAGCTCATAATTGATTTACTGAACTTTGCACGTCATGGAGGAGGAAAATTAAGAAACGGGGATTTATTGCAAATGGTCCAAAGAATTGACGAAGTTTTCGTACGATGTTGGACATGGTCTATATGAGAATATGTTCAACAGTCACAAAGTCATGGTAAAAACAAATACTCAATAATTTATTAATAGAATTTAAACTTTCGTGACTGATACACGAATTTATATTAACTATCCGGTTGTACTCACGACGTTAGTTGCCCGGCGCCCCGCCGTCGAATCGACTACTCCTTGAGAATGGAAACTTGTCGGACATATCCGATGATGAAAAATCGTGAGTACAACCGGATAGTAACAGTTAATATAAATAATTTATTAGTATTTAGAATACTATATTGTTCAGAACTGATATTGTGCATTATTATTATAAGCTAAAAAAATATATGATCTGATATATGTTTTTCCAAAATAATGTCCACTAAAGACATTTTTACTATATTTTACTTTTTTTCCCAGACCTGATATATACCGAGTGTCTGGTAAATTCGAACTTTTGGACCGCATATTACCGAAACTAAAACAAACGGGACACAGAGTGCTCATGTTCTGTCAAATGACCCAGTGTATGACCATCATTGAAGACTACCTTTCCTGGAGAAGTTTTCAGTACTTGAGGTAAGAATCTTGGTTATATGGTACTAACTGGTAAATATCTATATCTATAACTACTCGTATTTGACAGCAGATTTATATATTATTGTGAGAACAACACAAACCATCCTCAGTCCACTAACAAATATCAGGTCTATTACATAATATTTATATTTTTACACTATAAATATATAATTATATTTGTAATATAATTATATATTTATAATATAATTATATATTTATAATATAATTATATATGTACGTTTATATATACTTATATACATATTAACATTTAGTAGTTTAAAACTACAGCTAGTCCGTAGTCAGCTAGTTTGTGTTTCTTTCTCCTTTATTAAGTATAACATAACTTACCTTTTTGTTTAAAATTTTAAATAGTTAACATAAATCGCACCTACCGTGTTGTCTCCGCACCACCCTAAGGTCGACTGGTAGATAATGCCTGCGGCATTAAGTCTACCTCAGTACAAAATTACTGTGCTAAAGTATTTAAATAAAAAAAAAATAAAGCTTTCCAGACTTTCAGTCATAAAATTATGGAAATTATTATTTGACATCACCCATACATATCGTATATATACATAATTTTTATTCTGTCTGAAAATTGTTAAGAAAACTTCTTATCAGCCAAATTTAATTTATTTTTTATTTCAGAAATGTTTCATTCAATTTTATGAGTAAGGATATATATTCAGCTACGAGTCTTATTTATATATTATTGATTGTTTATTTTATAGATTGGACGGTATGACGAAGGCCGAGGACCGTGGGGAGCTGCTGAAGAAGTTCAACGACGCGGGCTCTGAATACTTTATCTTCTTGCTGTCGACTCGCGCCGGCGGCCTTGGTCTCAACTTACAAAGCGCTGACACTGTTGTCATATTTGATTCTGACTGGAATCCGCATCAGGTTATTATTTTAACGAAACGATATGTTAATCATTACAATTTTTATGGCTTTAGGCTGTAGTAGC
The DNA here is from genome assembly GCA_947037095.2 of Nycteola revayana. Taxonomy (NCBI): domain Eukaryota; kingdom Metazoa; phylum Arthropoda; class Insecta; order Lepidoptera; family Nolidae; genus Nycteola; species Nycteola revayana. The sequence goes on along the minus strand of OX344845.2, from coordinate 7,627,047 downwards.
TGCAATTAAAAAGCGGCCGTGGACCAATCGCTAGGGGCATCAGACTTGTGATCTTGTGGTCGCCGGTTCGACCCTCACCCATGGCACTACCGTCGTGAAAAGTGACTTAAATGCTTGTGTTACGAGTGGGTACTCGTAACACAAGCATTTAAGCTTAGGGCGGGGGGTTAAAAGACTAATAGACTGCAAAACTCTGCTAGTAATCTTAATAAAAATATATATTACACAGATTTATAACACAAAGGCATGCCTAGATGGCCTCAAAGGGAGTATGTATGTATTATTTTCACTTACACTAATAATATATTTGCGTACAGGATCTCCAAGCGCAAGATCGTGCTCATCGTATCGGTCAACGGAACGAAGTGCGCGTTCTACGACTGATGACCGTCAACTCGGTAGAGGAACGAATTTTAGCTGCTGCTAGGTACGACCATTTTTATACTCTTGTCATAAAATGATTTTGAACTTGTTGATATTGTCAGGTCATTTTATGAATTATTCGCAAATAAGACCATACAATAACTGATATAGTTTTTAAATACATATGATTTCTCAATGACAAAATATATGTATTTGGTTCCAGATATAAATTAAACATGGACGAGAAAGTTATTCAAGCTGGTATGTTCGATCAAAAGTCTACGGGCTCTGAACGTCAGCAGTTCCTTCAAAGCATTCTACATCAAGATGGTGACGATGAGGAGGTTTGTATACTGGAAAATATATTATTTATCATAGAAGGTTTGAGAACAATGATGTGTGCACTGCAATGGGACTGCAAAATTCGATAGTCATGTGAATGAATTGTCAATTCAATCTTATTAATTCCCTATGTAATTATGTTAGAATTGGCTTTTTATTGTATCGCAAAGTTTTTGTATTTTAAAGTAGTTTTTTTTTTTGTTAACAGGAAGAAAATGAACTTCCTGACGATGATCTGATCAATGAAATGATAGCGCGTTCCGAGGAAGAACTAGAAATATTCAAGCAGATGGATATAGAACGTAAAAAGGTTGAGACGCAATCGCGACTTATTGAGGAGTCCGAGTTACCCGATTGGCTCGTCAAAGAAGATGATGAGGTTGTCTGTAATAAGGTAATTCTAAATTATAATAAATATTTTTTAAAGACTGTTTGATGTTCATCCTATTTTGTTTATATCAGTTAAGTTTTTTTGATTGTAATCGCTTTCATCCATGTTTCATAGATGTGTTATTAGCATCGTATAATTAATTGATTCAGAACCAAGGCTGGAATTATTTGGATGAAGACGAATCATTGGGCCGCGGCTCACGTCAGCGCAAGGAGGTAGACTACACAGACTCGCTGACAGAGAAGGAATGGCTTAAGGCGATCGATGATGAATTCGAAGAAGAAGAAGACGATGATGATGATGACGAAGTGCTTGATAAGAAACGGAAGAAAGGACGTAAACGACGGTAAGTCCGATTGTATGGTTCTGGCTATAGTATAAAAGACTCAAGTATCAGCAAAAAAAAAATTCAGCATGAGAATAACCTATTTGACGTACTTTTATTTATAAGAAAAAAATACTTAAGATTCAATATATTTTTTAAATATTATGTCATATAAAATAATATCATGTTAAAATAAATAAACCCAATGGAAAAAAGCTAATATTTTTCTGGCTATCATCTGAAACTTCCACATTTTATGTTTTTAAAAGACAGTTTATGTCTTTCAAAGGAATGAAAAACATAAACTGTATTTTTCCTTTTTATAATTATATAAAAATAATAACTATGTGTAAAATTCGTAAATAATAATCACTTCTTGTTATAGTAGAAATCAAGACGATTCAGAAGAAGAAGAGGCGCCTGCTTCGTCTAAAAAGAAAAGTAAAACCGAAATCAATCAACTCAAGAAGCGATTGAAAACCATCATGAAAAAAGTCATTGATTACACTGATGAGTAAGTTGATAAAGTATATCTATAATAATATATAAAGCTGAAGAGTTTGTTTGTTTGCTTGAACGCGCTTATCTAAGAAACTACTGGACCGATAAGAAAGTCAGTTTTATATAGCCCATTTAGGAACGAGGTAGGCTATAGGCTATATTTAATTATGAAGTTCCTATAGGAATGGAGGTACGCGGGTGAAAACGCGCGCGGGAAGCTAGTTATAAATAAACAAGGATGCTAATGCTAATACATTAACAAAAATGAGTTGCTTGAAATTAACAGCATGTGACTAATTAGTCTCAGTCAGTCAGTCGATCTTTCAATTGAAAGAAGAAATTATTTAATGCCGATAAAAATAGCAAGTTGTATTTTTTTAGTAAATATTCATGTCTTGTCAATGTCTGAATTTCTATTGGACTGTTTCAGGGCTAAACGTGTATTATCGGAACCATTTATGAAACTTCCTTCACGTCGCGAACTACCAGATTATTATGACATCATCAAGAAACCTCTTGATATTAAGAAAATTATGAATCGTATTGAAGATGGCAAAGTAAGTGACCTTTGATTTTGTATTTGATGTGTTATTATTTTAATTACATTAGCTAGATTTTGTTTGTAGCAATGTGTTTTTTTTCACATCCTATTCTAGTTCCTGTTTGTTACCTAAAGTGTATTCATAATTTATCTGACCGTAATTAAACCTTAACTTGCAGTATAACGAAATGGCGGACCTTGAGCGAGATTTCTTCACATTATGCGCCAACGCCCAAACGTACAATGAAGAGCAATCGCTGATCTATGCCGATTCGGTGCGCTTGCGCAACGTGTTTATCGAAATTCGCCGTCGGTACGAGAGTGGACAGAACTCAGAGGACTCTGATGATAATGAAAAAGGTCAGTTTTTTTTTCAAACATATGGTCCTAGTCCTAATAATCGAAGAATAGATGAAATACCCCGTAGTTCCTTTCCCAATAAAACAGGAATTGTAATAAAAAAAACAGTTTCTTTTGCACTGCACATTGGGCTTATTTAGATAACATCATTTATTCTATAACATCGCCTTTAGAGCATTGTGTAAATATTACTATGCATAATATTTTAAAATGTTGTGTGGTACCACAATTAATGCTGAACACTATGTTTTTAGTACACAATTTTTAGATTTAACTGTTTCTGTTATTCTAATTTTATTATTACCAGATGAAGAAGATTCAGATGGAGAATCAAATCGTTCCGTGAAAATGAAAATCAAGTTGAAAGGTAAAAGCAAGAGCACACCTTCCAGAAAACGGAAGCAACGCAAGTATATTTCTGATGACGAATATTACGACGAGGATTAAAACTCACGTGCGACGCCCTTCTAGCGCTAACTATAGCTGATCGTTTTTACATATTTCATAATAGACTCCATAAACTAATTAAATAAATTTATGACTATACTAAATTACAAATAAGTAGAATTTGTAGTAGACAAATTTAAACCACAGTTTGATTTTCGGGATATCGTCTAATTCATTTTTTAATTGTCTGGTATGTAATCATGGTAACTGGGAAAACTTTCATGTTAACTTAGTTCTTAGAAGGGTAATATAATTTTATTTATAAGATAGCCACAAGCTTCTTTTTATTTAGAATATAAGAATATCTTTAAGGAAATATTAAGATACTACAATAAAATAAACATCAATTTATGATTCGAATTCTATGTATGGACGGCAGATAAAATATTCTCATTTCATTATTTATGTCAATGATGATTATTATTACAAGTGTGACTGTATTTTAAAATAAGACTTAATTAATTCACAATTGACATCAATACTAATATTTTTATCATTTCAGACATATTAAAGCAGTGTATTTGGAATCTAAGTTAGTTATGTATGTAGGATTTTATGTATGCATATTGGCATCAAAAAAATAAATTTCTATGTTTATTCAATGTTTTATTTATTGATCAGTCTTTATAGAGTTTTAACACCTTAGTATCTTTCCATTTGAAGTCGGCCCACTTATAATCTACTCCATGAACGGTCTTCATATGCTTGTTCAGACTGGGACTGTAACTAAACTTTTGGGAACAAGTCTGACAGGAAAATGGCTTGTCGCGCGTGTGTACTCGCTGATGTCGCCTCAAGTTGCTTTGGGTATAGAATGCCACTTGACACATGTTGCATTTAAATTCTCTGTTTCCAGTGTGTCTGAAAGATACAAATCATCATCAGTTATATTAGAAGTTGCAAATTTTTTATAATCATTGAGCATATTTCACATATAACATAATGTGGTATATGATGTAATGTGGATTTTTACCATTTTCTCATATAAATGAACCTTTAATATGAGTAGCAATAAGTATTAGCAAATTGCCAATAATAATAAATACAGTATAAACTCCATGCAACATCACTTGATTTAACAACAAACTCCCTATAATGTCAAAATCACACTGCTTTGGTTGGTTCACCTTGTTTTCCATACAATGATACACTCTGCATTACACCCAATCTCAATAACGACAACAATATCAAAATAATAAAAAGTACATCTTACGTTGCCAAAATTAGTAAAAACTGTGCAGCTGCAACTTTCTAAGAAATCCATTCTTTTGTTTACAAATGGGGATTGCTTCTGCCTGTAGGATGTTGTAAGTAAGTTTATTAAATTCTTAGTTGCGGACAAACTTTAATACTGTAAACATGGCAAGTAAGAGAAGATCACTGTGTATTAATAAAAAGTGTTACTGATATGCACAATAGAGGCTGGAGAGAAGAGAAGTGAGACTACATGTAATAGCGTTCAAATAAATTGTATGTACGAACAGTTGTCTGAAATAAACTTTCTTTTTTTGTAATACAGATTTTTCTTATCTTCATTCAACAGACAATGCTTTATAACTTCAAAATGTATACAGTCCCTTGAGTGTTGTTATATAAAGTTTACACTGTAATTGATACTATTCAAAATTATGCATCATAGATGTATAGTTTTGAACATAAATATTATAATATAGTCCAAGTTCCCAGGGCAATCAGACATAACTTAGAAGAATCCTTAGCAACTCATGTACTATAATACCTGCATGCTTCTGGAGCTTGCCTTGTGATACCTGGACCAGTACTAGATGATATATTTTATAGAACATTACAAAATATATCATCATACTGATGACACTTTACAAGGACCAGAACTTTGTCAGACACTTAAATTAGCTCTTCAAAATTTACTTATTTTTACAAATCTCATTCCTAAATATGTTATTAAGGTAACTATCACAAAGTTTTAATTCATCAGTCAGAGAAGTAGCAATTACCAAACAATGGGAATGTTTGGTCTTTGCTATTTGTGGTATTCAAAATAATGAGAAGCTAAGGTTTTACTGTGTGACCATAAGTTATCCCTGCTCGCTCTCGGATCTTATTTTAATTTGATGAGTACCTTTTCAGGTGAATTATCAAATTCTTCTTAGTATGAGTTTTATATCCACACAGGTGACATTCAACTTTTTTCTCTAAATTGTGTTTTTTCCTGTGATTTAGTAACTCGGCTGAAGTTACAAAAGTGTCACCACAAGCCTCACAGTTGTAGTTGCAGATATTGTAGTGCCTGCGCAAGTGTGCTTGAAGAGATTGCTTTGACTTTAATGTTTTATAACAAATGCTACAAGAAAAGCTGGCACTTTCATGAACTCTTAAGTGATTTTTCATGGTAAAAGCATGTTTGAACTGCTTCCCACATAGTGAACATGTGTAATATGTTGTATTACTGTGAGTTTTACGATGAGCTACAAGGCTAGAAGACTGAGTAAAACTTTTGCCACATTCACAAATATAGGGTCTTTCTCCATTATGTCTCCTCATATGGTTAACTAATGTCTGGCTGTGAGGAGTAGAATATGAGCATGTTGTACAGTGGTATCTCCTCTCTGGACCACATCCTGAAACTTTTCCTACATGTTTTCTTTTCTCATGCATGGACACAGAATGTTTGACTAGTGATGCTTTAGTCTTTAGAACTTTCTTACACACAGTACACTTAAACCCGTCATTATAATAGTTATTTAAATCTTTTTTCTCTATGTTGTCTCCTGATTTATCTATAATTGTCATGTCATGGTAAACAGTAGTATCCACAGTGTGGTCAAAAACGGAGCTATCTATATCTGCTTCATTTTCGGGAGGTGTTACATTGTTTTGGTCAGAATAATCTCTAAATCCTTCTTCAATCGAAATGCATTTGAGTCGAAAGTTATTAGCACTGTTTACTTCTTTTACGCAGTCGAAACAAATTGCATCTGGTTGAAACTTCTCGAAAGGTATTGTTATTTGAAAACAGTCGTAAATTTTATTTCTAATATCTGTAGATTCTTCGCTTTTTGAACAAAGGCTAATATATTCAACACCACTTTGTAAACAAAACCTACAGATAATTTTAGAAATGTTGTTAAACACAGCCATACTGCTCAAATCTTTGAAAGCATACTTTAATAATCAATTATATACATTATATGTGATATTTTACTACTTCAATACATTTTAATTAAGTGATTTCCTTTTAAATACACGCATAAACTATTGATAATGAAAAGAAACAAAAACAAATCAATGTTTTTTCGATAGGTTGAGTGAATGTCACCCATAGTGTAGTGTTGCCAGTGGCAGATAGTCAAATTCTGTCAAGTGTCAAATATAACATGATAGTCGTGATACAACTCAAAAAGTAACATTTCTTTATTATGGCACTTTATTACACCAAAACTAAAATAAAATTCCGAACCCGTTGGTCAAACTTCGAAAAAATCGTAATAATTATTGATCGAATAATCGTCTGGCGTTGCTAAAAAAGAAAAAATATAAAATAAATTAATTATGTGTGTCTAAAAAAGGGCTAATTAATTTACTAACCAATTGAGTAATGTCTTTTAATACTACTACTGCAACTTACTTTGCCATCTCTTACTTGCTGCATTTGAGTCGTGTAACATGAAGATAACAATACATGGTGTATAGTATACACCATGTATACATCAACGAAATCATTAGTGATGATGATAATGTATAAGTCTGTAGTATACAGTGTCTTAAATCTTCAGAAATTTTTACACAGTGTAAAGATTTCTTTCCAGCGTGGAGATCAAACACACGATGTGCGAGATTTATACCGCTACGCCACGGAGGCCCTGACGATATCGTGATCGTTGCGCATTTGCGCTTCGAAGCAGTTGAGCAAGATGCTACATGGAGCATCCCGACGTGTAGGTCTCGGCATGAATTTGAACAAAACCAAAATCATATTCAATGAACACGTCACGCCGAGACCAATTTATGTCGAAGGGTCGATGCTCAAAACCTTGGGCAAATTATCCAAGTTGGTAAAAACAAGAAGTTTTTTTAAGAAGGAAGTATCCAGTTGGGCTGGGCGGCAATAAGCAAATTAGATATACCTGAAGCACTACGTGTACGTCATTGCTAAACACCATGTACCATGACCTTAGATATGGCCCCAACTCCGTTACGTCATACAGACCGTACCAAAAAGTACGGTTTTCCGTACTATTCATCACACAACCGTACCATAACCGTACCTCAGTGTAGACCGTACCTTTTCTATATTAGTGATTTATTTTTCACTACAAACTACAAAGGGTAAAAAACAAAAAAAATCGCCTTCTCCTGTTATCTCGGAGGAATCCAGTGGGTTACCTACTCTACCACCGGTTTCAACACGGCCCACATGAGGCGGTCCGGCGAAACATACTCAAATGGGCAATTACGCGGGGTTTAGGTCCAGTTATTTTAATTTATATTTTAGTAGGCACACACATTTATTGCCCTAACGGTTGTCTTGTTATTATTTGTTTATTTTTGCTCAATAAGATTGAATGATATTGAGACAGAACTAGCGGTATTAATAGTTAAGGTATGTAAAGAAGTCAATCACAGACAGTTCACAGGATAAGACACAGTTCTAGTCACAACTATTGTACTTGGCTATATTATTATGGTCTTCAGTGAGGTAGGTGCAAAGATGGTACCGAAACCCAAACGTCTTTATCTTCAATATAGGCCTGAAGGCCTGAATACTATTAACCTTTTGACATGAGAACAGTTTTGACATGTGATTTAAATCTTGTATCAGGCAAGTCTGTAATATAATTAGGGAGTTTATTATAGAACCTAATACAATTTCCCATAAATGATTTATTCGTTTTGCTAACTCTAAATCCTGGAACAGCAAGTTTATGTTTATTTCTAGTATTAATATTATGAATGTCACTTTTTTTACTATATTTATCAATATTTTTTCTAATTAAAGAATATTTTGGTATATATACTCAGAGGGCACGGTAAATATATTAATATTTTTAAAAAGGTTACGTAGGGAGTCGCGACTACCTAATCCATACATGGCCCTGACCGCTCGTTTTTGTAATACGAATATAGTATTTACATCGGCGGCTGACCCCCACAGCAGAATTCCATAAGACATAATGCTATGAAAATACGCGAAATACACTAGCCTAGCCGTGGCTAAATCGGACAACTGTCTGATTTTCCACACAGCATACGAAGCTGAACTTAATCTACCAGCGAGTTTTTCAATATGAGGGCCCCATTGTAGTTTAGAATCTAAGGTAATTCCTAAAAATATGGTTAATGTGACCAAATCTAATGTTTCTCCATTCAATGAAACTACTGGGATGGAATTGATTACATTTGGTAGAACGAATTTGACACATTTGGTTTTTCCTGCATTAAGCAAAAGATTATTTGCGGAAAACCAGTTTGCAATTAAACCGAGTGTGTGTTCGATTATGTTCAATTAGATCAGTATTTTTTCGTTTAACTTTAAAAATCAATGATGTGTCATCGGCAAACAGAACAATGTCTGATAATTCATTAATTAGGTATGGGAGATCATTTATATAAACTAGAAAAAGAAAAGGACCTAAGATTGATCCTGGGGCACCCCCATTTTAACAAAATGCCCTTCAGAATTCACGCCGTCTAAAGATACTATTTGTTTCCTATCTGATAAATAGGATATTACAAAATCAAGTGATTTATCACAAACACCATAATATTTCAACTTTAGCACGAGCGTTTCGTGATTTACACAATCGAATGCCTTGGAGAGGTCACAAAAGACTCCCAGAGCATCCTGCGAACCCTCCCAAGCCTCCAATATTGATTTAATCAAAGTACTTCCCGCGTCTTGAGTTGAACGACCCTTCGTGAATCCAAACTGCTTGTCGTGCAATATCCCATTCACATTAACCCTTAATAGGGCGGAGGAAAGAATGATTGAAAAACTAGGTTATGTGGTATTATTTATACGTTTATTGGGACCTTTTTTAACATCATTTATGAAAATCTAAAAATATATAATCACAAGTACGCGAATTTTCGGTGGTAATTATTTTACCATTGCCCGTTTACGTTAAGGTGCTAGTGGTAATTATTTGACCTTAGCCCGTTAAGGTACTAGAAGTAGAGCTGCTACAATCCATAGCCTCTTCTTCTGTAGCAATATGAAAGCTTTTGAAGCATGGTGTGGCACATAAAGCTACTTTGCAGACATCGCAAATGATTCTTGATCGTTTTTGAGTATTTTTCGTGCTGCAAAATCGGCATCTAGTAAATTTTCCTTGGTCTTGTGGGTAGTGAGGTATAGAAGAGCGTCTGATTTCAGCCGGTACCCCGAAATTTCCACCTTGCTTGTTCCTGAAAATAATACTAGTGGTTCTTTTTTTCCCTGTGAATCCATCTATAAGACTGCGAGCCAAACGAAGTCGGAAATCTCGATGTGTGTGAACCGATTGCTTGTGAATTTGTATGTAAGCTATGTACGCGTTGATGATAGCTGCATCAAACATGAAATAAAATAGGCGTAACCAGTTGCGCCTCGATTTTCGGCCGATTGGATACGAGGCACGAAAGTGATCAAAATGATCCACACCTCCCATGTTCACAGTATATTGCGCAATAGCAGTTGGGATGGTAATATCTTTTTTAGAGCCATCCTTCTGTGTTCGTTTGATCGTAGACACCGATTTTGGGTTGTGTGCTGTTGTCAAAATGTTCACCAGTTGAGTATCCATCCACTGTATAGCAGAAACGGGAGCTTTGGTTTTATACATGAACTCGTGCTTTTCAAGTTTTTCCTTCTTGAGTTTATTTTTGGGCAACAACTTTTCTGGTAAGCCTTTTCGGTTCAATCGCACGGTACCAACGGCATATATTCCTTTCTTTATCAGCAAATCTGTCATTAGAGGAATGCCAGTAAAGAAGTTGTCGAAAGCTACTAGAGTATTGCGTGGAACACCTTGACATAGTTTCATCACGACATTATACCCTAAGCCTTCCTCACTTGATGCATTTTCATCTGCTTTGCCGATATAGATATCAAAGACATACATGTACCCGGTCTTAGCGTCACATCGGGCCCATACCTTATAACCTCTTTTTATAGGTTTCTTCGGCATATACTGTTTGAGTGTGCTTTTACCTTTAAACTTTACCATGCTTTCGTCCACCGATTGATTGCTTGATTGTGAACATTGGGTCTGGAATACTTCGTTTAGTCTTGTTATCATAGGACGTATTTTATAAAGCTTATCATGATCCGGCGTATCTCTTGCGGGTTCTTTAGTATTATCATTTAAGTGAATGTTTTCAGTCAGTTTTTTGAACCTCTTTTGAGTGAAAGTTTGGGCAATATCAGGATTTCTATAAAAAGTATCAGTTGACCAATATAGATTTACATCAGGTAAGGGGTGAAGACCCATCATGATCAAGATACCAAGATATGCACGCATTTCAGCTTCAAATGTTGGAATCCAGTGAAGCGCTTGCCTTTGTGCCGCATAAATATTTGTTTGTTCTACCAGCAACTCTACGAGATCACGAGGGAAAAAATTGTCAAAATATTCAATAGGCTGTGTTTTATGAGTGACGCTCATGTTTACAGTCAGCCGTTTATCAAACTTTGGTATGCTATGTTTTGAAACCTTATCAGACCAGATTTGTGCTACACGAATGGGCCTACTTTCTATGTTTGTGCTCGGCGTTTCATTAGGCACTATGTCAGACTGAGCCGGAGTCGGGTGGTTCGATTCAGAAAGAGCGCCAAAAGAGACGTCGAAATCATTTTCATTACGCGTACTTACTTCCCTCACCGGTTCTTCAGTCACTGCTGATTCAACGCTTTCTAAATATTCTACCGAAACACGTGGCCCGGGAGGGTCTTGAACATTTTCTAATCCTCTCATCTCCAACATAGGCTCTTCCCCAAATATCCTTGATAGACCTCGCGAAATTTCATCGTCGTAATCCAGTACGCAATCGCCCAAAAGTGGTTCTTCTGAAACACTTTCGTCGCTACTTTCAATCGCGGAGAGATCATCTTCGAGAAAACTGGCTATAATACTGTCAGATAACTGCTTTTTGTTCGACATTCTCCTGAAATAACAAATACGCTAATGGGTAACGGTAACTATATTACCACCAAAAACTACAAAGTTTTCGTAACCAGGCAATGGTAAGAGTTTTACCACCGAGTTTACGACAATTTTCTAATTAGTACAAGTTTCACTTCAAAAATTATTCTACAAGTCATGCAGTATAATATAATCAATTTTCCTATCAAATATCACAAAACCACTTACCGGAATCTTGTTAAAACAAAATTTCAATTGAATGGCGCCAAACACCTCAGAGTTTCAAAATTCTTCGATATTTGTTTTTGAATGTTGATAGTTTGCAAACTTTGACAGTTAGCTTAGTTGCCAGTACTAATAAAAGTTTTAAGGATATTCCCACATAAAAAATATCGTATTTATGAAAGTGTAAAAAGAACTACTCTTGCTCTATGGTCAAAAATCTGAGGTGGTAAACAATTGTCCTTTGCCCTATTAAGGGTTAAAATGAGTCAACATTTGGCCAAGCATTATTTTTTCAAAGATTTTGCTTAAAGTTAAAGTTAAAAAGTTAAGTAGGCCTATAATTAGTCGCATTATTAGAGCAACCTGACTTAAATATAGGAACAATTTTGTTTAATTTCATTAGGTCAGGAAAAACACCATCAGTTATAGACTTATTGAAGATAGCCGCTAGAATTGGAGCAATATTTTAATAGTCCGAAACGCCTTTACGATATCTATATCATTGACTAGTTGGTAACTGAATTTGGGAACATTTAAATTAATATTTGCTTTATGGAGTTCTTCAGCATCTTTCGGGGATGATGAAAGATACTTGGTAGTTTCAATCGGAATATCAGTAAAAAATTTGGCAAAGAAATTGACAACCGTATCCTTGTCTGATACCAGATTGTCGTTTATATCTAACGTTATTGATCTATCTTTAATTTTATTCTTACCAGTTTCAGTATTTATCATTTGCCAAGTAGACTTTATTTTATTATCTGATTTTTGTATTTTGTCTCTTATATATATTGACTTAGCATGTATACATACTTCTTTAAAAATACTTGAATATTTCCTAACATAATTTGGAAAATTTTCATCAGGCGTAAAGGACCTTATGTCATACAGTTCAAACAAAACATCTCTACTCCGCTTTATGCCTTTAGTTGCCCAAGTACTAAATTTCAACTTATTTGGGTCAATCTCTATATGCTTAATTTTGCAAACCCTTTCAAATTAAAGGAACGCTGATTGTATTTTTGGTACCTAAATTCTATAGATAAGTGAAATGACAACACAAAATAATGCACAGGCTTTTATTGTTATGAAAGCCTTTAAGCGTCCGCCTGAGCCTGAAGCCTCTTGATGTAGGACTCCTTCTTCTGCTTGATCCTGTTTTTCCTTTCGGCCAGGGTCAGCTTGCGCTTGTTCCAGCGTTTCTGTTTGACTCCTTCCTTCTTGACTGGCTCCTTAGCTTTGTGTGAGGGATCAGAGCGGATGGTTTCGTGTGCTTTTTTGTAGATGGCTTCAACCTAAAAAAGAAGATACAAAAAAAAAAATTTTTTTGGATGAAATATGTTACTAATATGAGGTAAAAGATATTAAAAAATGTAAAATGTCGCAATTTTATAACGTTTTTAAAATAATAAATATAACTTAAAACTTGTAATAATAGCGCATTGACAATTTTGTCCAACTTCGACACCAATCTAGTATTGAAACCAAGATTAGTAATTTGTTTGGACGTAAATAAAATATGAGCCTTTAGCTTTATTTATAGATATCTGTACAAATTTGCCTACCTACACCTTTGCCACAAATATTAAAATTTGTGGCAATATCATCAAATCAAGAAAAACTGATTTTGTAATATTGATAATTATATTTCTGAATAAGTCAAAAATGAAACATTGATAAATATAAACAGAAAATAGATGCAATATAAGTCACAGATAAGCACTAATTTAGTTGATATGTTAATCCAATACCATTTATTCAAGTCTTCAATTTATTGTTCACATCAACATCAACAAGGAATCCCCGTGGCAGAGAAAAATTAAGAATAATTATAATGTATATACTTACAGCATCAGCATTTACACCGAGTTTGATGTATTTGCCAAACTGTCTCTTGAATGAGTCTTCATCGTCCTGTTCAAGGCTGCGCATGTATTCAGCTACGTGTAGACCGAAAATGTGCGCTCTGAAAATAAAAAATTAGATATGGTTATATAAAGGAATATAGTTTAAACTTGACCTTTAAAATTATGCATAGCATTAGAACTATGTGTTTATATTAAAAAATATATATGATTCAGCCCTATTTAAAAAGTATCTGTCAGTGACTATTTCTCTGTAGTGATAGACATATTCTCTTAAAATGTGATTAGGACCGGTTTATAAAAAATCAAAGTAATTTTTTATTCACAACCAAAAATACAAATACTTTAATGTTGCTCTAAAATTTGGCTGTCCAAATAATAGGAAAATCTATTGTTTGGAGGATGAATAGAGCAATGCACAATATGCAAACAATTAAGACTATATTACAAAATGTCTAATATTTACCTGTGGACTTCAGCATTGAATTTCTTTGCTTCAGCATCATAACCAGGGAACCTTTTCAGGGAGTGAGGTACATTTAGGCCACCATCAACGGCACCCTTCATGGCTCCGAAGACACGGGCACCAGTGGTGGTACGTGCAAGACCCACATCCAGGTAACATCTGAAATAATAAATCAACGGATTATATCAACTACCTCTAACACATTAATTTAATATAAAAGACAACATAAATTCAGTATGTTACATTACAACATTTATAATTAACATTGTACTTGTTTTCAGTCCGCCCGTAACAACCTCATCATAGCAATGCCATAACATTAAAGTACTATGGAATATAAGGTAATTAAGGATACTTTCATATATGCAAGGAATTATCATTTGTATTTTTATAAAGATTGCAAGTTGCATTACTGACAACAATCAGTAATATTGTCCCATGATGTTGTGATTTAATTGCAGTCATTATTATTAGTTTAAAAAATTACAATTATTATTGTAACATAACCCTAATATACTTTTACTGTTAATCAATTATAAATAATGATGGACAAACTGAATATGTACCAACCTGAAAGCACCAGGTCCATTGTCTACAGGTTCTACGTTGTACTCGTCACCAGTCACCTCAGTGGCACCAGTGTACAAGGTGTCAAGACCGAGCCTCTGCAGCAGTCTTCTGGCCAACAACAATCCAGTGCAGTAGGCAGCGGCATAGTTTGTTAGACCAACCTATGAAAACTGCTCATTATTACACTAGAAATTTAACATACATTTGAAACTGAGTGCAGATAATAAATCAGTATTGAACATATAACAACAGGGTTTTGTGAGTTTGTACGTCTCTTCAGACCGCCCGTTCAAAATCATCATTTAATTTTGCATCCAGAAACTTTGTACTTATATTTTGTTTTAGAGGTTATGTCGGTTTTGAATAAATTATCATTTAAAGCTTACCTTCACACCGTAGCGTGGCAGTTCATGGGAGTAGGCGGCACACACAATGTGGTCTCCCTCAATGCGGGAGTACGCCACTTGACAGGTCACATCCTTGTTGGACAGACGGACAATCAGACGGTACTTAGGTGTGTTATATTTGTTCTTGTCCTGTAAACAACAGTGCCGTTAGATTACTAGTTTCAGAGGATTGGACTACTAATCAATTGCAGTAGACATACAAAAAAGTTGACTATTTACCTGGACAGTGAGGCGTTTGCGGGCATAGTAGTCAGTCTTTCCTTCACGACGCCTCTTGAACTTAACCTGGTATCTCTTGAAGTACTGTTTATTCTTCACAACTTTCACGAATGCCTAAAATGAAAAGTCTCTATTAATGTAAAATCAACAGAAGTCATTGAACACAAGTTGTGAAGTGAAGGTATCAGAGACACTTTATAATCATAAACGCTGCATATCAGGACTTGGCTTAATGTTGTAATACACATAAAACATGGCACTACACATCAACTAAGCCCCTACTGCAGCATCAGATGACGCGCATGTGTCGGTGGTTCATCACTTAGGTTAGAAATATTTTGAAATATGATTTATGAATAAAAACAGCCTTAGTCATCTTACACTTCGTTAAATAGTATTCAGTTAAAGCCATTCAAGTAACAGCAGACTGATTTTAAACAAAACTAACTAACATCCACTAAATAACAAGTACACAACTTGTGACACGATCCAAAAACACATCTGTAAATATTTCCACAATCACAATTCCAATTGATATAAATTTAATAGTAATAACTCAAATACTAATAGCACTAAGAACTTCGATGATTATTTTTGCGACATGTCTCACCATTTTTATTTATTCCTAAAACGATTTAGGAATCGGGCGTCCGTGAAAGGACACCGCCGGAAAAAGAAACTTCAAATTAAAACAACATTTGACATCTCATAAATGTTGCCAGGACACAGAATTGCCCATTTCGATTATTTCCTCATAATCACATATGGATTCAAGTCTGTTAAAAATATTTTTTAATTGGCCTTAGTATTTCATTCACCATATTAAATTTAGTCAGGATAATGTCTAACATTGAAATATAATTCTTTAATAGTTTATTTTTTTAGCATATATATATATAGGCTGATGATGAACTTCCAGATTGTTAGCCATTCCGAATTATCCCAAAGGTAAAATAATTGTGATTTAATGATAATAAATGCAATGACATTTGTAATAAAATGAATGTAGACATATTTTCTCGGCGACTAAGCACGTTTAAAAAGCCATTTGCCATGTAAACTCGTTCCATTTACATTTTTAACCGACTTCAAAAAAGGAGGAGGTTTTTACTGTTTTCCTTTTCAAGTATCTATTGAAAATCAATATACATAGAATAAAAAAAACAAAATTGACAGTGGTGCGATTTATGAGCGTGCTACCTGCCGCGCGGGTGGAAAGGGGCCTTAGCGCGTCTTACTTGTTGAGCATATTACGGTTCAAAGAATATTACGTATAAGTACCTACGCAAATAAAAGTATGCTAATTAAAAGCAAATGTGGCAGTTTACAGAGCATGCTCGTTTTAAGCATGCTAGTAATGAGAATGTGTAATTTTTAAGCAAATTAACAAGTAGGTATTTTAAGCCTTAAATAAATAAAAAGCATGAGTTAAGTTAGTTAAAAAACACCTCCAAAACCCTCCACAAAAAACTTTAAACCGTTGGTTTTCATAAAATGACCTCTTAAAATTTATGACCCGCATGCATACGTATAACGATATACCTATGTTTTTTTGTATTAAGGTAAAAACAGATAGCTTTATTACATGAATAAAAACAAATATACAACTAAAATAAAACTAACTAAAAATTAAAAACCAGCACTCGGAGAACGTGCCTCACTAAAAAGGGTCGCTGCGAGGTTTTTATAAATTGACGATAAATTAGATGCTTACTAATAATATTTTATTTCCAAGAGAAACTTTTGTTTTAATGGAGACGATTATAAAGATAAAGTAGGTATTTTTGGGAGCGATAATATAAACTGCAGCCCTTCTTAGTATTACATTATCTTTGCAATCACAATTTAGCATTTACTCATGGTAACACTTTCAAAAACTGTCATCCACATAAATTCTTCGTTATGGCTTCCTCCTATTCATATCCTGAATTATTTTTGGCGGGTTTTATATTTACCTTGCCATTTTTATATGAAAAAAGTAATCTTTTTCGATATTATTTGAAGTTTTTCCTCTATTATGCATACGTTTTAATTACTTGCACGGTGCTTTTGCCCGTGGTATTAATATATCCTCGCGACGTAACAAACTTAATGTAAGATATCGATTTATTCTCTATTATTGTGGAAAATATTTATTTGTTAAATAATATATCATTAACCATATTAATTATTAGTTAAATTCTTCTTTGTAACAGTTGCCTTATTGTTTCTGTTTTCTCTTTAGAGTGGCTTCCAGATTTTGTCGTTATGCCTCGTATATTGTAGGCATAGAGTGGGAATTGCGGGGTTTGGAGCACTGGGATAACGAACAATGTTACATCGTAATATCGAATCACCAGAGCTCTTTAGATATACTAGGTAACATCTTTTCTTTTTATAATTATGAAAACTAAATTATTTAGATTAATCTGCAAGCCTTAATCCTTTCATAATGGGTGTTTCTATTTATAAAAAAGTGTTCACATTATTTTGTCCCCAGGTATGTTTGAGATGTGGCCTAGAATGAAACGCTGTACAGTAGTCGCGAAAAGACCTTTAATGTTCACTGGAGCTTTCGGGTTTGGTGCCTGGCTATCTGGGCTGGTCTTTATCGATAGACTAAAAACTGAACGCGCACGCCAATTGATGAAGCAGGCTACAGAAAGAGTTATACAAGAGAAGGTTGTCTATAAACAATCCTTACCAATTACTAATTAACAATCTCAGTCAGTTTTAACAGATGTATGGTTTTTGTGTTTCAGACTAAATTATGGATATTTCCTGAAGGTGCCCGTTTCAACAAAGGCAGTATACAAAATTTTAAAAAAGGTGCATTTTACTTAGCCATTGATGCTCAAATACCAATCATGCCTGTTGTCTTCAGCCAATATTATTTTCTCGATGGAGAAACCAAAACTTTTGAACCAGGTATCAAATTTTATTAAATTGACATACTAACTCTTATAGTAGGTATCATTAACCAATTAAATCAATAAATTTATTTTTTTAGGTAAAGTAGTGATAACCACTTTGCCTCCTATTCCTACAAGTGGCATGACACGAGATGATATTGAAGTATTATCAGAGATGACGCGTCAAAAAATGATAGAAGTGTTCCATGAGAGCTCTAAAGATCTAGTCATGCAAAGGAAAGTTGTATTTTAAATCTTTGCCCCTACCCACCTCACATTCCATTGGCAATGATCTAAAATGTAAAATCTCACCCTAGAAAATTATTTAATGCCATTTTTTATTTATTGTTATTTGTACCTAGTTAATAAGACTTTATTTATTCAGGATAGTGGAAATCTTTCAGAAAACTGTTGAGTTATTATTCAGCTTTGATTTGAGGCAAATTAATCCACTTAAGGCAATTTTTTCATTTGGCAGATTTTGTTTGAAATTCGTCAACAATTGAAATTTACTCCTCTGAGGATAAATAAATTAGCCCTAACTAGGTAGTGAGGGATTATTGCATTTTTAAAAACTTTATACAAATAAAAATAATGTTAAATTATTCCTTTTTACTAAATATGTTTTGAAGTCCCCCTATTGTGTTGCTAGTTATTTAATCAAATATGTTGTTAAATATGTGTATAAGAATTGTTTCCTAAACCTAGTCATTTTGTGATTTACTTTTGTTTAATTGGAGGTACCATTGACTTTTGTGATCTTCCGTTTAATTAAGTGTGTTAGTAATTCAGTATTTTAACTGTTAAGTAGCATTAGGCTTCAAAATTACATATTTTAATAGTGTAATATTAGGAGCATTGTTTTTCTTTCAAGTGCAGTATTTATTAATTATATTACTGTATTAGTCATTAATGCCAAATATTTGTATAAGTTACTTATACATTTTCCTTAAATTAATTTCTACCTTATCCCATGAGTAAATTTGCTAATAGTAATAATTTAGGGGTAAATTGTATAAAACAATAAAACTATAAGATACTTAGATAAGTATTTATTTGGCTAAGCCAATGAGTCTACAATTATAATACAGTGTATTTTATCATTTAGGCTGTGCATGTTATGATATTAATATGTTTAAATGTTTGGTAAGGTGAGGTTGTGAGTTTAATATCTCCATATTTATTGTCACCAACACTAAGCTTGATTTATTAAAAATAGATAGAACATTAGGAAGTTACATTTTAATGTACTTATTATACACAAAAATAATTATAGCATAAAACTATTGACTTCTTATGTATGGCATTTGGTTGTAGTTATATTACTTATGACCAAATAATTATAATTATTGTGATTCATGCTGTGACAATTTGCATGAAGCATCTCTTTAATTAATATAACACATCACCAGCTAAACTTGAGCTTGATTAACATAAAACACTTAATTTTTTTTTTGTAATTAAAAAATAAATGTGATCAGATTGCACTTGTGCGAAATGTCAATAAATAACTGCACATATAGGCCTGCATTTTATTTGAAATCCCCCATTTCAGTTCTTATAACTGATATTAAGATACCCAATTAAAGTATAACAGCTTACATATCACTTTACTTCTGACTTCTAAATGATATAGATATTCGGTATGTAAAGTTGAAATATACCTACACTTAATCTTAAACTATTTTGTAATATACTATGTCTCTAATAAATATATCCTTTGAGCTGAAAATATGTTGCTTATTTCTATTGTATTGAATAATAGAACATGAATATAGAAAAAAATAATAAACACAAAAAGCACAAAATTTCCTACATTACTATTATAATGTTTATAAAATTAATTATTACTAATAGAGATAAAACAGCTTTAACTTTAAGCTATTAATATTTTATCATTTTTTATATATTAATAAAATACGTTAAACCCTTGAGTGTTATACCTACTATTATATAAAAAATCCGAAAACAGGCAACATACCGAATATATAATAACAAATTAATATTAAGGTCAATTTAATAAAATTTCTCGATAATAGGTATTATGTTGGTATAATAAATTTCTTTCTTTACAGATATGTACATTTCATATAAAAGACGACCTACTGAAGCATAAAAGTTAAATATATTAATTGCTGGTTGGAATGACTGGACTGAGAAACATTCTCAGTCATTCCAACTTTCACCCCACCCTTCATTTTCATCTATACTTTCATCTGGTACGAAATTTAACTTACTACTAACACTATGTGCACTATCTTCAGTTATATTAACAATAGCTGGCTTTTCTATTACAGGTGTCATGTCTGCGAAGAAATCAAATTCGTCAGCTTGTTTCTTAGCATAATCATATTTTTGATTTTTAATGTCTAATTCCGATATATCAACAATGTTCTTTTTAGCTTCCAAAGCAGCTTTTTGTAATAATTTAGTTCTTGACTCAACACTAATAGTTAAAGGTTTTAAAGTATCACTAGAATTTGCGAATTCTTCGCCTGCAGCAATTTGATAAATGGTTTGTTCATCTGGAATGTCTTCTGCTAGAACTAGGGTGGCATTTTTCGCACTTAATTGGCGACTAGTCTCCCAATCACTCCAATCATCTTCACTGTTAACCTTCTTACCATTTGTTTCTGAGGCAATAACTTCGTCCTCTAAAGATTCCCCACCAACTGGGGAAGGCCTTTCATTTAGAGTTAAACTCTTTTCGAAGGAAGTAATATTACTATCATTTTCAAATATATCTTCGGAACAAGGCAAATCTCGTAAAGATTTAGTTGTGGGGTAAATACCCTCAGCAATTTGAATAGACGTCGGCAACCCTGACAAAGGCTTAGTCTTTGAATTGGGTCTGCCATCAGTGAAAAATTTCGATCTTTTATTTCCTATAACCGTATCAGCACCTAATATTGGTACCAATTCACTTAAGCATATAAGAGTAGCTGATACTAAAGAATCGTCAGTATCCTTTATACCCAGCAGCAACTGTAACAAAATAAAAGTTTAGATTATTCAAATTTGATAAGCTCATGCAAAGTAATAGACAACCTGCGTAGCGTAGCGGTATTTGGCTCGCTTTAAATCTCGGAGGTAGTGGGGTTCGATCCCCACGCCGGACAGGAAATCTTTGTGTAAATTCTTAGATTTCTTTCCGGGTCTGGTTGGTTAAGGGAATACCCTCCGTGCATCGGAAAGCACGTTAAGCCGTTGGTTCCGATTGTTATAACATCATCTATAATAATCGTATATCAAGGAACGGGCAGCAGCGTTTTCTTGTGTGGTACAACATTATACTGCGGTCACCAACCCGCCTGCCAAGCGTGGTGACTATGGCAAATACCCTCCCTCGGGAGAAGGCCCATGTTCAGCAGTGGACGTTATACGGGCTGATGATGCAAAGTAATAATAAAAAAACATTATGATGACAAAACTCATAAAAAACATTGTATGAGAAACCGAGAAAGAATATATAAATATATGATCATTACCTCTGGTAAAATATGTTGTGATAGTTCTTCGTGGGAGAAGACATGTACAAATTTTGAAAAATGCCATAGAAGCAACATTCTGACTTGACTATCTCTTACTCCAAATAATTGCATTAATCTTGGTTTTATATGTTCTTTAAATACGCCTAGACTGAAAAATCCTGAAATTTCCCCATTTGTAATTCTATCTGAAAATACAAAATAGTAGCATAAAAATATTATTCTTAGTCATAAGAATAGGCTAGTTGACACTTTTTTGAAATTATTTTTATATGGTCACGAATGGTTTAACTAGATCAAGAAAAAAATATGGCATTTATTTGAAATCTAGAAAGCACTAAAATAAATATTTCAAAATTGGCTTGACATTTGGAGACGAAAACGATGTCAGACATGTTGATCTACCTATCTATTATATCTGTGTTCAAGAGGAATGACGTCATGACTCAGAAACAGTGATGTACAAGTCTCGAGGCGTCCGAGTCCCTTTGCCTAGAGCTCGGTGTCGTTTACAGGGCTCGCCTCGTATGTATGGCGCCCGACGACTCGGGAGTATTTTTCAGAGCTCGAGCTCTTTCGAAGGTTCGAGTTCTTTTGAAGACTGAGCCCTTTTTGAAGCACGAGCCCTTTTGAGCGCTCGATCGATCTCGAAGCATTTCTCTTTAGCGCACTAGTCTTTTTCTGCCCTCTAGTTTCAAAGGATGCTGATGAATGAAAATAAGTAGAGGTTAACCACAATAGATTAAGCGTTTACGGCGCACTTTATTCTAATTTTGGAGACTCGAGTTCTTTTGAAGGCTCGAGCTCTTTTGGAGGCTCGAACTCTTTTGAAGCCTCGAGGCTTGGCGCAAAAAAATCGCGGCTTGGTTAGGCTCGGGGCTCCGAGCTTACCGAGCTCCCTGAGTCTTGCCATTCCGCCTCGAGGCTTCAGAAATAACAATCGACGCCTCGAGGCTTGTACATCACTACTCAGAAAGTGTAATAGAAAAGGATCGCGTTCATGTTTATTAACAAGATGTAGAGGTCACAAAATGGCTGATAGCGTTTTCGGAAGTTAAAGACATAGACAAAATAAATAATTTTCATATTGAGTTTATACAAACATATTCTAGGTCTAACAGAAATTATTATATTTAGGTTCCATATGACAAATACTTTTAAAAATAAACATCATTGTAACATAATTTCATATGTGTCAACTAGCCTATTCTGGACAGCAATAGTCGGGAAAAAGTCAGGCATGCTTGCATGGTTCTATAGCTTAATGGCTGTAATTTAATCTTTTAACATCTAGTATTTAAAAGATTTGACTTGATTGTGAAGCAAACTCAATGTTTATTGATGAATGTACATAAACATAATTATGTCATGTACTTACAACTGTATAACACCTTATGCCTACCGTATTTCATGCAAATAAATGATATTATTATTATAAATAATATACATTTTTCCAAATGTAAATAACATTGAGGTACTTCGAACTAGAAATGCTATAACTTTTCTTACCATTTTTAGGCCTGAGAATGAATGGAAGGACATCTTTCCTAGCAGTTTGATCTAACAATGTTAACCTAGAGAGCAGTAGACCACCAAGTTGCTTTGCCACAGTCTCTTCATCATAACATTTGAGATTGTCTAAAATGTTTGAGAAAAAGTCGCATCTTTCCTCTTCCGTCTTAAGTGGAAGGAAATTAAGAAATTTGTATATTGATATGAATTCATGATTGAAGAAGTTATGTTGTAATACTTCTGACAGGTTAGGTCTCTTGGCAGGATTTTGATGCTGCAAAGTACTATGGCAATATTTTCTGAACTCTTTCAAATGGGGCACTTCATCTGAAACGGAAAAAACAAAACTGGGATTCACTTGAGATAACTTTATATTTTAAAATTTTGTTTTTAAATTATATGGACTAAAACATTAACAGTGTATCGTTTAGTGTTTCTCTACTACATCTTTAGCTAATCAGATAAATATGCACTAAAGCAAGACCATTATTGGAGAGATAATATAATATACATGATGTATGTTTGCTCTCCATACTAATGAAATTAAAATACTCTTTATACACAATATAAACATTTTATAATAGATAAAAATTAACAGGTTTTATTGTTACTGTGAGTTCTTCCAAACTTACTTATAGAGTTGGGATTGAATCCAAAATACATAGTAGGTGGTATGGTACAAATGAAATGAACATATCTCGAGTATAATTAGATTCATAAATTAAAATCTAAGATTAGTATAATTACAGAATAGCAATTTTTAAATAATAGATATCACTAGCTGTGCCCAATAAATGAAAGTAGCCTAAGTTACTCTTTATTACATCAGCTATCTGCCTGTGAAAATCCCGTCGAAATCGGTCGAGCTGGTCTACTCAGAACAAACAGACATTTGTATGTATGTACACACTACATAGTATAAAACAAAGTCGCTTTCTCTGTCCCTATATCCCTATGTATGCTTTAAGGACTCTGCCCACTATCCCGTAGCATACCATGACCGTCCTAGGAACGTAACAACCAAATAAATATTCTTTATATTGAAAAGTATGAGACTATGCCCACTACACCGTTCCGTCACCGACCGACACCGTCGCATACCATGAACGGAGCGTCAAGAATTGTCGGCGAGAATATTTTGCCGGTGGCGAAACGCTCCGTGCATGGCACGCGACGATGCCACACCGGTGCGTAGGCGGGTTACAACCGCGTACAGATACCAGCACGGTTCTTGAGCGCTCGGCGCAAGAGTGGGGATCGCTTTGCGCATCGTACACTTATGACAAAATAAAACGCACACCCGTTTATTATTTATTTTTTCTAAGTTACCTACGTAATTTCTTACTGGTTGAAAGAAAGATTAAATAATGATTTGTTTAATTGACAAATGATATGCGGACGCTCTCGTCACTAAAATCCGAGTATGACACGCGGATGATACGGAGATGATATGCGGACGCTCCAGTCACCCCACGGCTTTGATACGTAATTGATACGCTCTAGTGGGCATAGTAGAGCGTATCGGATTACTTTCCGTGCCCGATACGTTCCTAGCACGGTCTTGAATCTTTAAAACTACGCAACGGATTTTGATGCGGTTTTTTTAATAGCTAGTGATTCAAGAGGAAGGTTTATATGTATGATACATCAGCATTGCACCCGTGCGAAGCCGGGGCGGGTCGCTAGTAGATAATAAAATAAAATAGTATGCATTACCATCTTTACAATCTTTGAAAACATCTGCAACTAAGATTGCAAATCCATATTGGTCTACTTTATTAGTGATCTCATACGTATCTTCATTAGGGTCTACTGCTTTATCATACCTGTAATATTAATAGCAAAGGTTAAGTATAGAAACAAGGTTATTACTACTATATGAATCACTTTTGCCTTTGCCTTTTAGGCACATAATTACAAGTTATAATATATCATCATCATCATCAGCCCGTATAACGTCCACTGCTGAACATGGGCCTCCTCCCGAGGGAGGGTATTTTCCATAGTCACCACGCTTGGCAGGCGGGTTGGTGACCGCAGTATTATGTTTTACCAAGCAAGGAAACGCTGCTGCCCGTTCCTTGATATACGATTGTTATAGATGATGTTATAACAATCGGGACCAACGGCTTAACGTGCTTTCCGAGGCACGGAGGGTAGTCCGTCAACCAACCAGACCCGGAAAGAAATCTTAGAAATTTCACAAAGATTTCATGTCCGGTGTGGGGATCGAACCCACGACCTCCGAGATTCAAGGCGAGCCAATATACCGCTACGCTACGGAGGTTGTATAATATATCTGCTTCAAAACACAAGACAGAAGATGGAAAGGAAATGAAATGCAAAATTTGTACCAATGCTAGACTTAGTTTTAAAACAGCAATATCTAAAGGATCATATTAAATTTTCAGTACAGTGACTTTACAGTATCACCAAGAATACTAAGGGACTAATTACACTTATTCAGCTCAATTCAGCTTATGTCCATAGAAAACGCCAGTTTTGTAGCGGACGCGTACGCACGCGTTCAGCTGAACAGACGCGTACGCATCCCGTACAAAACTGGCGTTTTCTATGGACATAAGTTGAATAAGTGTAATTAGTCCCTAATTTGTCAAAGTGTCAGAGTTCGTTCTTTGCAGATTAGTGCTGCCCTGCCAATTTAAAAGGCAAACTCAACATACATACATACATCTTAACAATGGCTTATTCATTCCATAAGGTCTATTTTTTTATTGTCAAAGGAATCAAATTAAATTTTGTCATATAAAATTTAGTCCTTTGATAAGTTTTTTTTGACAATTGTAAAGTTAGCCTTAAGTCTGATTAGTAACCCTGATTTTTTAAATTTTAATGTGTATTTTTAAAAACACTTTATTCGTTAAAATATAAATATAAATTGTAAAAAATTAATCACAAATAAATATCTAACACTTGAATGAAAGAAAGCAATTTCAGCATAACACATAAGACAATACACATGAAATAAAACAATAATAAATAATATCCCACACTGACTTTCAGTTGGTAACCCAAGTGGTTTGCAAAAGTTGCAGTGTTTTGCATTGGCGGGGCAATGCTGTAGATATAAATGTACATTTAAGGCATGAACTATACATAAACAATGTATGAAGATGTGGCACAGAAACAGCGGAGATACAAAATGGATAATATAATAATAATAGTAAATTTATTTCTTCAACACAATGGCTAAAACATGACCTCTTATTTTGAGGTATACAATGTAACTTATCTAGTACAATAAATAACATACTTATTTACACTACATCTATGAGGCTATTTAATTTAATTTATAATTTACTTTATCTAAAGAATTTTTAATGTATTTTCTCAACTCCTTCCATAATTATTGTAATTCCTATTGTAATTATTTACCAGTAAACATTCTGATGTTAATATTATTTATCTATGGGGTGAAGACTGGTGATCTGTAATACAGGTTTAGGCCTATCATAGACAACACCTCACTCACATACTTAATGTTACTTGAAAGAATGTATTGTTGTAAAACATTGTTTTGTGAGGAGAAATAAATAAATTATTATTATTATTATTTGCCTGAACTAGGTTATCCTGTGTTTCAGATTCAGATTATTATGAGCTAGCATATTCTTATAACAATCGCAAGAAAGCAAAAAATAATAAATAATAATAAGTTATACTGCTGTTAGATATATAATGAATTACTTAAGTTAATAGGATAAAACTGATAAGGCATGGACTCCTGCATCTGGTGCCTATTGAATGTCATTCACAACATGTCACCTTACATTGTTTTTGTATAACACCTAAAGTAGCTTCTTAGTTAAATCAGCAAATTTATTAAATGTTTTATTACAGGATTACAATAATATATTGTAATAATATATATATATATATATATATATAAAAATATTATTATAACCCTGTACTAAGAACTGTGACAGTGAGTTTTACGGTTGACTAGCATCTGCAAATGATTTAAACTCTAAGTAAAAATATATAAATGTTGATAATTAATTGAACTTTTTATTAAAAAGTAGATGCATTTCTTTGGCTTCTAAAATAAAATAAAATAAAAATCATTTTTATTTACGTAAACCTATTACAGGCACTTGCAAATAGTCAAAACAATAATTTATTATTAATCTATGTATAATTTTAACATTTTTAAATGAGCATATTAAGCAGGTATTTTAGTTATTGTTTTTAATCATTTTAGTTTTAACTTTATTATTTTACTATATTGTGTCCGATAGCTTGTTCTGTCTATATTAAATTATATTAAGAACAATTGTCATTATTTGGGCGGACCATGAGTATATAACGACGGACGCGCTTTAATGCTACCACCGGATCCAATACGCCCCAACTGAGAAGATCCGGCGAAACAAACTCAGTGGGTTATTCTACTGCCGGTTTTAACACGACCCACATGAGACGGTCCGGCGAAACATCCTCAAATGGGCAGAGCGTGGGTTTTGGTCCAGTTACTTTTATTATTTATTTGGCATACACATTATTTTCCCGAACGGTTGTCTTTATAATATTTGATTATCTATTAATGTTTTTATACTAATAAAAGAAGCTAATTTGAGACAGAACTAGCGGTCTATTAATGTAACTCATTAGGCCGATTACAGATAGTTCACAGAACATCACACTATTATGCTTACTATTTTAGGGTCTCTAGGAAGTGTTACGCAGGATGGTTCATGAGACCAAACATCTTTATCCTCAATATAGTCCTTAACGCTATAGTAACCTTTAGATACAAGGACACGTTTAATATATGCTTTAAAAGTTGTATCAGGCAAATCAGTAACAGGACTAGGGAGTTTGTTATAAAACCTAATACCATTTCCCATAAATGATTTATTGGTTCTACTTACTCTAAAACCGGGTATGGCAATTTTATGTTTATTTCTTGTGTTAACATTATGAATATCACTTTTTTTACTATAATGATCTATATTTTTTCTAACAAAAATGATATTTTGGTATATGTACTCAGAAGGAGCGGTAAGTATATTTATCTCTTTAAACAGGGTACGTAAGGAGTCGCGACTACCTAAACCGTAAATAGCCCTAACTGCTCTTTTCTGTAATATAAAAATACTATTGACATCAGCGGCTGAACCCCAAAGCAGTATTCCATAGGACATAATGCTATGAAAGTACGCGAAATACACTAGTCTAGCAGTTGCTTCTTAGGACAATGGTAATTCTTAATAATAAAATGTTTAATAAGGTATATTTTAAAACTTAACATAAAATTGATTCATGAAAATTCAAAATTAATTAAATATGCACTCTGGAAAATATATCAAATACCTATCCTTTAATTATGGGATCCTAGAAAGGTTTTATTAATATGATAAGAATTTACTATTTATCTTATATTAAACAGCATTTAATTATATATAAAGTTTAACAGTTATTTACCTGTGTATTCTGGCATGCTTCAAATAAGCACCAGTAAGCTCATTGAAAGCACATAAGTATTGCAGTCCTCCAAGCTTCCACTGACCATCTCCAGTCACATATATTGCTGATACACTTACATTATTGTGAGACATACCAGCCTGAAATCAACAATTATGATTTCACATTTTTTTTTGTTTTTCAACAAAGGTATTTAATAACAGTAAGAAATAAAGTAACCATTAGCAGCACTAACCTGTTCATGTAAGAAAACTAATGCCCGCAATATGTTGTTGAGCCCGATACAAATTTGAAGTGGAGTTAGAGAACTCAAAATATGAGCCAATGGTTGAACATATTCAGTCACTAAATGCAATGTAGATCGTTGTTGCCAGGCCGATATATAACGGACAATACATGGATGACGGTATTTCAGAAGATTCTGAAAGTAAAAAAGTTAAATTAATCCTAACGTCAACACATTAAACATGAAGAATTCGATTACTAAGATCGCTTAGCCATACGTTAGAAAACTTCTCCAATGGTGTTGATACAGCCCACAACGGGCCTGCAGCTGCTTCACCCTTAAATACCGACACAGAGCCATCACCTTTTAAGCTAAAATATCTACAGCTATCACTAATTGTAGCCTGATAATGACACCAAAAATCTGTGGTTTCAATAGGGTGTTCTTCTATCACCAAACCACTAAGTTGTGAACTCTCGTTACCCATCATTTAGTTTTACTTTAGTGTCATTGAAATGTGATGACAATTCTTCGCAATTTTACGTACAAATTAATTAAGTTTCTATAAAAAGTTAGTACACAAATAATCTACGTGCGTAACATCTTGACTGTCATTACGACATTGACAATTGACATACATAATAAATATAAATATAATACATTCATTTTTTTTTTTATGTGGACAGGTTGTAGTCTTTTGCGAAAAAAATATTATGGCTGGACCTAGGTTTCAGTTCAAAGCAAAACTACCAAAAGAATTGAAAATTATTTTACTACAACAATAAGACAATATTAAACTTTTAGTAATTATTAAGTATTTTTTTATTTGATGGAGGTGATTTGTTACGACCGTCGTAAGCATTTTTATACTCTATGATTGTCAATCTCGTACGTATTGTAAACTGTCAGATATCGAACGAATGAATGTTTGTGTGCGCTAGGGATGTCGATTCTTTCCAAAAAAGATCGATTTTTAAATCGATTCGAATCGTGACCTAATGAATCGATCCACAAAAAAATCGAGGCCAAAAAGATCGATTTCTGAAAAATCGATCTTTTCTTCAAGTTTTTGTTTATAATGTTAAATTAAATTATTTTTTTGTAAATAAATCTATTTTATTAAAAACATGACACATATTATAATTTAACGATCTCTTATCAGTAAAATCAGGTGATTCGATGATAAAAAATATTTTTATTACCATATCAAAAGATCAGATCAGGTATAAAATAAGACATTTATTTTTTTATGTATTGGTTTACAAAGTTAAGAAAATAGATAGTGTAGCTTATAGTTCCCAATGCTTAATTTCTAAACTTTTTAAAAACAACAGTCTGTCATAAAATCGAATGTCGATTTTTAAGGGTGAAATATCGATTCACTGAATCGATTCAGTACTACATATCGATTTAAAAAATCGATCTTTTTGGCTCCAAAAATCGATTCTTCGATTAATCGATCTCAGATCGACATCCCTAGTGTGCGCTATTTTATAGAAAAATGGCTCTGGCATCCAGACTAATACGAAAAGCGATCTTTTCTAACCCATCAACTGTAAAGAAATCACTTGGAATATTTTACAATGCTTCGCGCAACCGTAAGATTACTACTACTTTGTATGAATGTCCGTAAAATCTAAATTTCGCTGTTATGATTGTTACGTCATTTCGTTTCAGATTGGAACTACCAATATCAGCCTGGAGAATACCCCAGGACTCCTAAAGAACGTGAGGCTGCTGCAAAGAAATATGGTTTAACGGTAGAGGAATATCAACCTTATCCCGAAAGTATGGGATATGGGGATTACCCCAAACTTCCTGACATTGGTGAAGATTCCAGGGACCCCTACTACCCATATGATAACCCTGAGCTTAAAAGAAACTTTAATGAACCTGTAAGTATTATTTTTTTTTTTTTTTTTTAATTATATGTATAAACAAATATTATAATACAATTGAAGGGCACAGGAAAAGAAGGAGCTCATTAACATTTTCATTGTTTTGAGTAATCATAAAATTAAACACAAAATTTCAATTTCTACACATACACCTCAAATTGAGTTTGATTTGTTCCAATATAAAAAGGTAACAGTGTATATTGAACATATAGATTGTTATTTTATGACATAAGGTTGGTCAATAAAATTATAATCTGACATTTAATAGCCTAACACCCAAATGTAACTGGAAAGAAGGTGATCATTAGAGGTGTGTAACTCTTTACTGAACCGACTCACTGTTCCGAAACATCTTAGTGTTTCGAAAGATTGGAACGTCAGTAATGTTTTAAATGCATCATTTGGAACACTACTTTGCGAACCGACTGGACCGTGAACGACGCGACGTCGCTTGCGAGTTGCGAGTGAGAGATTTGAGTGAGACACAAAATGCTGAGCGGTGAGCAGGATACATATACGCTCGCTCGCTAGCTCTCGGACAGCGGCTCTTGATTCAATGCACGTAATAATAACCATTATGGTGCTTACATATCAAATACTATTAGGGTGTTTCTTGTATGAAATAGAATACTAGGTATCATTTTACTTTGAAAAAGCTTTTTGAATTGTATAAGTTTGCGCAAATTTAAACAAACACGATCAGTTGTTTTATGATATTGTTTGAATTGCATGTTTATTCAATTGCATCTTTTGAGCCGGTGCCGGTGTTCTAAATGTTCCAAATGAAACATATCAGTGTTCCGGAACAGTTTAGTGATTCAGATGCAAATGTTCCAATCGCAAAAATGATACACTTTGCGCGGGCCTAGTGATCATTGTCACAATGAGCTCTTTTTTACATTTTACAACTAAAATGGTGATCATAAACAATGTGTAATGTAGGTACCTGTCTGTTTTTCTTGTTTACACCCTAATGAAATAAAATACATCATATTAATCTGACTGCACCGGTGGCTCAGTGGTTACGGAAGTTGCTTCTGAGACCTGGTGTTCTGGGTTCGATTTCCACCCGGGACAATTATTTGTGTGAACCACAAATAGTTGTTCTGAGTCTGGGTGTACTTTGTGTCCGTGAAATGTATGTTTGTAAAGTCCCCCGCGACCCGCGACACAGGGATTTATTTCGCAAGTGCGGGAGTTGACTTTAAAAAAAAAAAAAAAAAAAAGGATAAAATTTTATTTATGAGGTAAATTCGTGTAATATAAAATACTTTCAGGGGTACAAAACTTTTTCGGGTCCTGGAGGTCACTATATTTTTCAGCAGAAATTTTAAACTTAACTCACATTAAAGGCGCCTTAAAATTTCTAGAAGGATGCTTATCTGTCAGCTGTTATTTGTATGACATAAAAAGCAAGATGGCTGACTATGAGCGCGTTCTCTGTTACAACCGCTGCAATCAGCCCGTTCTAGCGTGGTTTTATAGATAATGGGCACCTTTTTACTTGGTATAGATTGCAATGAGCGCGTTTTATTCTAAAGCAAGGATTTTTGAAATTCAAATTTATGCAATATCAGCCCCTTTTATCATGTTTGGAGTAACGTGCTCTGATTGGCCATAGAAAAGCGACCTAAATGATACAGTTAATTCAAAAAGGTGAAATTGTCAATGAGCTCCTTTTTTTCCTGTGCCCTTCAATTCTGTTACTGTTTTGATAATCATAATCTAAATTGATGCTTTATTTATTTTAAATTATTAAAATATTACAGATGCATGCCACTATGGAAATATTTGGTGGCGACAGATATGATCCAGCATTGAGGCCAAGATTCTCATTGCTTCACCAATGGACCTGGTTCCTTGGAGTGATTGGTGGATCCTTGGCATTATTTTTCTATTTGGAAGACTTCAAGGTTGGAAGACCCGTGACCTTCAAACAGCTCCCTAACAATGGACCCCATTATTTATTTAGCGAAAAGTAAATTATTTATCTGTAGACATACAAAATGTTATTAGTTTGTTATTTCAAAATAAATCATGCTATATTTCAAATATGTTTCATAATTTTTTCAAGAATAATTGCTTAAATTGCAGATTGACACTATAGTATTGTTAAAATCTCGCTGCAGACTCGGTCATAAATCATTCGAGTGTTTCGCTCTCTTTCCCACTCACGGGCTTTATGGGCAGGCCACGCCCACACGTAGTCCTGTGTATCACTGCAGTCGATGAGTGATATCGATAGTTTTATATATTTATAAATGGGTGATAGAAATAAATACACATTTTTTTTATTTTATTACCAAATTTACTACAAAGCATATTAAATATTTAAACAAAAGAACGTATATACGAGTATAAAACTAAAAATAGAAAATTAAAATTCTTCGTCTGAGTCATCGTCATCATCATCCACATTAATGATGAACTCTTCGCATAAATGTGCTTTTCTTAAGTCTTCATCTTGCAGCAATTCTGTGTAATGTTCCACACATTTTTGCCAATTTTCAATGGAGTCATTGGAAATGGCTTCATCGACTAAGTTCTCGACATCAGCTATCTTGAAGGTCAAATCTTATTTCTTTTAATAGTGATTTATATATACTTAATAGCACGACGCAACTAGCGGGTAGCAAAGGAGACAAAAACATATTTGTTAATTACCCTCTTTTTATGTAATTAAGAGCGTGAAAACATATTAGTTTTTATATAATTACCTTCTGTTTATAGAATTACTAATGGATACTAATGTGTCCTTACGAGAAGGAAGTCTCGTAAAAACACATTAGTACCTGCATACTAGTAGTTACCCTGCATACTTAATGAATACACGTTACGTGATAACCTTAATGATTCTGTTATCGATAATGGCCTTGCGCGGGCGCAACTAGCGCACATCCCTACTCCGATTATGATTTATGACCAAGTCTGCAGCGAGATTTTAACTATACTATAGTGGAGTGTACACAGTGGCAGACTTACACATTTGCCAGTAGGCTATTCAAATTTTGCCACCCCTACTACTGAAATACTGAATATTTTCAATTAAAAATATAAGATGTTAAGTTTATTTTTCTGTAAAAAAAAATGTTTGCCGCCTTAGACACCAGCCTATTTAGCCTGCTGGTAAATCCGCCACTGAGTATACACTTATATTGGTAAAAGTTATCATTTATGTGAATGTTTGGGTTTAACCAAGAAACCCAAATGTAAATGAGCAAATGATTTGACTTTTTTTTTCTAAAATTAATATTGTCATTACACTCAATTATCATTAATAAATATGACATGTTAACAGTCAATTTTCTTTGCCTTATATTTAATCATAACATTTTACTTGATGACAACCTACTGAAAGACCCAAGATTATGTTAAATAAAGAAATTCTAATAGCAAGCCTAAATAAAGAAGATAAAAAAAAACAAAGAAGGGAAAATTTATCATCAAATAAGTTATGTATTTTATTGCTGTTAACAATAAAGTTATAATAATTGGAGACTCAGTTTTTGTTCCAATAAAATACTTGTAAGTAATGATACAATATGCTTATTGTATTTTGTGTTTTGCTGTGACTAGTTTACTACCAAGTAAAGATGATGTTAATATAGATGATGAGTATATAAACATAGACATTTAAAAGGTTAAACTATTTGAATTATACATAACTATTTATTTGACAAATATGTTCTTCTTCGATTAACAGTCTGTCACTGCACTCAGCTGTTGTTTTGCCAATGTCATCCATCTTGAAACTTAATACCTTGAACTTTATCATTTCTTAATGATCGTTAATTGCATATTAATTGTGAGTACATAATAATTCTTCAGTCCTGAAGATGCGTACAGGACAGCCTATTTGACGGTCCAGCTTTAGTTAGGAAATAGGATTAACTACAAAATAACAAGAAATGTAGAAATGTATAAACTTATTTTACTTATAAATACTAGTAAAATATTCATCTTCTAAATCATACAAGTCTGCTGCAATGTCATCTCTAAGCGACATCAGTTTTTGATCACATTCTTGTTGCTTAGTGCGAAACAATTTTGAATTCTGTGTGATAGCTTCATTTACAGAAGGGAAGTCATTTAGTATCAAATACTGTTTTATGTCTGACACCAATTTCATTAGGGATTCACCAGCTCTCACTGAAACAGAGAAAAATGTAAACTTAATTAAGTTAGAACCAAAGGCCCACATACAAAGGCCCACTCAGGAGGCTAAGTGTGGAAATCCTTTTGCCTTAACTAACTAACTAGATAGAACTAATATTGGCAAAATTAAATCAAGCTACTTTTTTATTCTGCTAACCAAGTCCAAATTGGCATATAATATTTATGACTTACTGTTATGTATATTTGTTTGCTTTGTGGAAATAAAGTAGGAAAATTGCAATATTAAGAAACTGCCTGCTTCACTTTCACTCAAGGATTATACTCCACTTTAATGGTTTGTAGCATGATTGAGAACCTATGTGTTAATCTGCATTATTAAATAACTGTGTACATTATTCATACAAATTGACTAGTTTCTGCATGAAAAAATTCATACAAACTTTGATATTTATAATTGCATTGGGACAAACCAAAATATTTACCAATATTTGCTGCTCGTACTTGCATCTCATAGGTGTCCTGTTCAATTTGTGTCATTCTGTTTAGTTGTGATTCATTTTCTAATTTTGCAAGTTTTATGATTTCTGTAAATTATAAATAAATATGTTAGACTTATACAGAAATTTTCATTACCTTCATAATGCTTTTAAATTGTAATGATGCATGGCAAGTAAATGAAGCCGCACGCACCAGTGTAATACTTCAGCTAAGCCTAATAGTATTGCACTGGGAAGAGAATAATAGTTACTTACTGACCGACTGACTTACGGAATACCGGAAACATCTCACTATATAATTTTTTACAGTAAAAAACATATAAACATATAGGTATGTAATAATTAATTCAAAAATTTATTTACCATCAAAATTTTCTAACATACTCTTTACATCTTCCTTCAATCGAGTCGTGTATGACTTGAGCAAAGCTTCTTTATTTTGGGGAAGATTCCTTTGCATGATTACAAAGAAAAAGGGTAATGAAAAAGATAACCACAGCACAGGAGCAATAAATATTTACAAAGTAAACCCTAAGATGAACACAAGTAACAAACAACAAGCGACTCAAGCGAGTCTTCATTCATAATTTCATATGTCAATTTGACAAGACATTTTGACTTGCAAGTTTAGGGTTGCCAATTGCCATGAACTATTTTCATGCCGGCAGACAGCCGTATAAAAAAAAAAACTATTTTCATATTACAGACCTGCTGTAGGCACTCATTAGACGATTAATAATGATCACTCATTTCGAATTCGTTATCGATAGCGATAGTATAATAAAATGTGTAAACAACTACGATTACGACACATTCGATAGTTCGACATTGCCCTGCCAAACGTTTGTCGGATTACCGGGGGCCCACTGTATACGCAATCAATCCTCTGTAGCAAACTAGCAGTAGTTATAAAAGTAATAGATATATTGTGATAAGTATAAAATTGAAGCGTTGTATTACATTCTTATGCCTCATTTAAGTAGACGCGAGGGATGGCGCGAGAGGATGGGCGGCGCGGCCCGCGTATTTTTTAAATATGTAATATTTAATGCAGGCCGCGCTGCCCAACGCCACGTATGACGCCGCGCGTCTACATAAATAGCTACATTATTCAGGACTAACACAACATTTTGAGACGAGATTACCACGGGGAAAATAAGGACAATAAATAAATAAATGCAACATACATCTTACAAAGTAATATTTATTTTACTTAATTTATTTAATTATTAATTAAAAACCTTGCGTTTACAAATTAGCTTGGTTTTTGAATCTTGCGTATTCTTTCAAGCGCAGCGCATTTATATTGATAAACCCAGTGCTGTCAACGGGCGAAAATCCACCGGCTACGTCCATGGACACCAGATCTTTATTATACAAACTTGCTGAGCTTTTTCTTGCCAGAATCGTAACTGAAAAAAACAATCAATATAATTAGTCTTCTGACTATCACTTTACATTTAACAACCAATTAGGTACATTAGAAAATAATATACAAAAAAACAGACGAATTTGGGTTCTGATTTTGCATTGAAAACGTTATTGAGAAGCCCCTCCTATTTAGTAAGATAAAATTATTATGTAATATAATACATACCACATCCTTTGAAGATTTCCACAGTGATCATACCAGTCACAGTTTCTTGCGACAATTCTAAGCATTTCCTCGTGTAATTTGCTTCAGGTGAGAACCAAAATCCATTATACACAAAGTCTGCCATTTTTTCTTGTAGGTATTTTTTGACCCTGAAAAAAAAACCGAGGTAAGTACTTAAATAGACCTTATTTTTTATTTACGCGCTATATAGAATGTTTCACTTTTTTATATATGATTGCCATTTTTGACACATTTTAGTAGAGCTATATTTATATAAATTATTAAGGGCCCACCCCGGCTTCGCACGGGTGGACTTTTATAGCCTATGTTACTCAGGGCTTATGTAGCATTCTTATAGTGAAAGAATAATTATCGAAATCCGTTCATTATTTTTTGAGTTTATTCGAAACAAACATACAAAAATATCCTCTTTATAATATTAGTACAGATTAGCCAGTAGCAGGGCCGGATTTAGACGTCCGGAGGCCTCGGGGCAACAAAGGAGAAGAGGCCCCCTGGCCACAAATTTTTGAAGTATGTACCTACTTTTGAATTCTGATATTTAACTGATTGTCAAATTTAAGTGAACAAGTATAGATGAATAACCGTTATTTCAATATTTAACAACTATTACATTAATCATGATTCGACAAAGCACTGTATGTAAAGGTACAACATTAAAACAAAAAAAAAAGAAAATTTGTAGAGTTTACTCGTCAGAATTTCAATGATTTTAAATCTCTATTGTGGGGGCCGCTCTATTGTGGAGGCCCGGGGCAGATGCCCTGGATGCCCTCCCTTACAGCCGGCCTTGGCCAGTAGCTACCATACGTTACCTCAATACTTCTTTGTCCAGAGCGTAAGCTTCCAAGTCGACGTGAGCTGCGTGAAGGATGGTGCCTCCTGGAGTCTCGTAGAGACCGCGTGACTGAATAATTAACGAGTTTGTATGAGTGGAATATCAGACTTGCTTATTTTAGTCATTAGAATACGCAAGCTAAAGTTAAGTCTGTACTAGGTTAAAATATTAATAATTTTCAACTTACATTATATAAAACTCACAAAGTGTGACAGCTGATTTCAGAATTAAACAGTATAAATAACTATTTTGGAAATATGTTATATTCCTAAGTAGCTTCCCGCGCGATTTCACCCGCGTAGCTGCCGTGCCCATGGGAACTTCATAATAAAATATAGCCTATAGCCTTCAAAGATTTTTTCAGATCGGACCAGTAGTTTCTGAGATTAGCGCTTTGAATTAAACAAACAAACTCTTCAGCTTTATATTTTAGTACAGATTAAGTTCAAGTCGCGGTTAAAACTTATAATATGTTATCAAATTAAATTATATGACCATGAGTTCAGACTACACAGGCAAGACTTCCTAAATCATGTTATACTTAATATGAATTTAAGTTAATGGATTTCTATGACCAAATTTCATATTTAAATACCTTCAGTCCAAGAAAACGGTTCTCCACAATGTCGATGCGGCCTACTCCGTGTTGACCGCCTAGTTTGTTCAAGGTTTCTATTATAGCTACTGGTTTAGATAACACCAAAGCCTTCTCATGACCGCTAGGGATTCGTACTGAGACTGGCAGACCTGAGGAAATTTTGGCAAATATTTTTAATTAGGGAAAAATAACATATGTTTTCATTTATAAACATATTTCACTGGAAAATAATAAGAATCATAAGTTGATCAACTTTCTAGTTAAGTATAGTTGATAAAATAAGAGGTTTCAAGTGATTAAAAAAACCTAAACCAATGGAGTTCAACAGGACTTATTGAAGTTGTTTTTTTTTTGTTTTGTTATAACATATAGCATAGTCTCGTTTGGTTAGTTTAGGCCAAGTGTCATTTTAATTAAATAAATAAATAATAAAATAGTTATGCGCGTTCACTGAAACTGGCAACAAAATTTAACAATGTGAGTGGCACGAAATTTAATCAACTTACGATTCGTACTATTTTTGGGTGACCTAAATACATACAATCACCACAGTACAATGTACATATCTATAGAATAGAATAGAATAAATTAATCTTTATTGAACACACATAAGTAAACAGGACAAAGAGAATATATTAGACACACACAGTACAATGGGCAATACCTATGTATGAAAAAATGTTTTGTGTTATCGAGACATCCCTTATGTTTGCTTTTACCCGCTTAGCTCCCGTTCCGTGGGAACTTCATAATAAAATATATCTTATAGTCTTCCTCGATAAATGGGCTATCTAACACAAATTTGTTTTTTTTTATCGGACCATTGGTTCTTTTTTTCGCAATACCTTGCTTCGCAATACCTTGCTTCGCAATACGCGCTCCTGCGTGCAAGTTGCGTCACGCGCGGCCACGGGGACAATAAATGATATGATGCAGGGCAGCGCAGCGCAGTGTTCAAGGTGTTGCCCTCTCGCTCACACCCAAACCCCCTCGTTTATGTGAGCGGGTTATGTGTAGGGTTGCCATCTCCTAAATTTGGTAACCAGGACAAGACGCGTGAAAATCCCATATTTTGAGCCCAGAATCCGGATGAAAAAGGTTTTTTTTTAATAGGGGCTCGGCACATTGCGTGTGCCGCAGATGGCCTAAGACTTTAAAATTTTTATGACTTTAAATCCGGACTACAAGTAAGGTCCAGCCCGAACGCTCCCCGGACATCCTCTAAGCTAAGACAAATACGGGGAAATCCGGATGGAAGGCAACCTATGTGTGACGTGTTAATCTCCCCCCATCCTCCCTGTTGTCCTGGTCAGCGCCGAAACATTTATGGCAACCCTAATCTAGAATTAAATAAAGTAAATACCTACCTTTTTCAAAAAATATGTCAATCACACTCGGATAATCTTCGGCTTGCTTCAAGTCCCGAGTGATTTTGTAAATTCCTTTGGGAGGCACTACACCAGGGTCTTCTAATACACCGGATTCATAGCTGTAAATATTATTATTACTAAGAGTCCGAATAAATTCAGTTCCTTTTGTGAGTGAGATATGATTAATTAAACTTATCTACTATATTGTATGATTTGACGTTATAATACTTTAGACACTCTGATTTGTTTACAATATATAAACGTAAATGAAATGAACTATCTGATTTTAATTCAGCACTTAGGTATTTACATACACTTGTACTTGTCAGTATTATAATTTAATAAGATAAATAAACAAAAAAAACTATAAGTAACTGATAAATCATTCTTACTCTATCCGACTAGGTAACTAACAGTAGTAGGCGATAACAAATCTACGAACACATAGTCAGTCCGTTTGTCCTGTGGCATTTATTTCTGTTATCGAATTATTAATATAATAAGAAATTAAAACCGCATCAAAATTGCAAGTGGTCACACTACATAATTATATCTAATTGACACACACCTGAGGGCGCCCTTATGGGATTTAGGACCATGACCCAAGGTGCTATTGAAGTAAAAATGGCAGATATATAAAGATGATGTGACCATTGGCACGGCTCAATTACAGGGCAGGGGTAGGGGCGCAACGCGGTCCTCGCCGGCGAGAATCCTACCCTAGCTAACCTACAGTATTGCTACCTAGCACATTCCTCGTTTCATTTGTATCTGAATTCAGAAAGAAGTTTACGGTTCCCTTTTATAAGAAGTTTTCAAAGGTTTTAATTAATATTTTTCCTACTTAAATGTGTGTGGAGTAAAAATCATTTAATAAATCTTTAGTGACTGCATCTTACCTAATATGCATGATATTTTCATCCGTTGACCATGGTTCCTTTGGTGTTGCTGATACGGGAATGTTTTCTTTTTTAGCATATTCAATAAGATCGCTCCGACCTTGAAATCTTTCAAAGAATTCTGGAATACGCCAGGGTGCAATTACCTATGAAAATAAATGGAAATAGTTATTTATCACTTAGTATGATAAAATATGACCCCTGTCTGTTTAGGTATTCTGGGCTCATGTTTCATCCAACTGATAACAATACCTACTCATGCAAACAAACACATATACAACGTCAGGTGACTTGCTTTGTTTATCTAGAGAGCAATGATAACAATGGTAATGTTTGTTTGTTTACTTGAACGCGCAAATCTCAGGAACTGCTGGATGATTTGAAAAATTATTATATATTTAATGATGAAGTTTTTTAGAATTAAAATTTTCGTGATCGATACACATGTTTATATTAACTACCTGGTTGTACTCACGATTTGTCATCATCGGATATGTCCGAGTTTCGAGACCATCCCGAGGTCCATTCTCAAGGAGTAGTCGACTCGACGCGCGACGGCGCGGCGGCGCGGCGCGGCGCCGCGCCGGAGAACTAACTGAGCGAGGTCGCGCGCCGCCATTCGCGCTGCATGTCGTTGGGCTCGATCCGAGATGTTATTCGGAGGGTAGTTGGCAATTTCCTTGAGAATGGACCTC
This sequence comes from Nycteola revayana, assembly GCA_947037095.2. Lineage (NCBI taxonomy): Eukaryota > Metazoa > Arthropoda > Insecta > Lepidoptera > Nolidae > Nycteola > Nycteola revayana. The sequence continues at coordinate 7,585,835 of OX344845.2, read as the reverse complement.
GGGATGGTCTCGAAACTAGTGGGACATATCCGATGATGACGACAAATCGTGAGTACGGCCGGTTAGTTAATATAAATAAATGATGAAGTTCTTATGGAGACGGGAGTTACGAGGGGAAACCGCGCGCGGGAAACTAGTGCTCTATAAAAGTGCAAGAAATATAAAGTTAATACCTAACAAAATAAGAATAAAACTACCTACGATCGATAGGTTGTAAAGTATGATTTGCACCTTACAATATGAGGTTACCGTTATGGTGACCATCGTGATTATAAATATAAAATTTATTTACCTTTCCTTCAGGCCATAATGAGTAGACACTAAGTTCAAATCGAACCTGATCGTTGCCTTTGCCTGTAGCGCCGTGTGAAATAAACCTGAGGGTGTATTACAAATGTAAAATTACACAAAATCTAATATATAAACTGCAAACCAATTACCGTCAGTAGTTCGAAAATATTAAGTATACGTACTTAGCACCTAATTTTTTAGCAGCCTTTACAATCCCAACCGATATGCAGGGTCTTGCCAAAGAGGTTCCCAAATAATACCGACTTTCGTATATAAGACCCATTTGAACAGCAGGCAGCATATAGTTTACTACGAAGTCATCTCGCAAGTCTTCTATAATTACCTAAAATATAATATAATTATAAAGGTATGCTATGTTGGGTATATTCTAATGATCCAATAAAATATTGCTGAGTTATTAAATTAACTAACTTTAGGTAAGTATGTACTTACATCTTTAGCGCCTATTCCTAAAGCCTTTTGTTTAGCTTTAGCAAAATCCTCATTCTGTCCGACATCGGCCATGTAGCAGACTACATCATATTTTTGTTGAATCAACCTGAATAAGTGGATCATTAATATAAGTTTTACTAGGTAAGCTTTTACTTGAGTAAAAATGGACTAAAGAATTTAAATTACCCATTATTTTATATATTATTTATATTAATGCACACATATCTTGCCTCGTCCGTTTTTATGCAAATTTGCTTTGTACCCACTGAACATGTTTATTAAAGTGTTCATTTTAAATAGCCTATAAGAGCAAATTAATAATAATTAATTTGTGTAATAGTCATAATAAATCACTATTAATATTTACCATTTTAGGATACAACTGGTGTCCAGACCACCAGAATAAGCAAGAATTACAAGATCGCCAGCCATCTCGGTTAGTAGTAACACTCAAACTAAAGTTAAACATTAAGTGCTGCAAACCAAGATAACCTAAGGTTATTTAACTGTAACAAGTTATTTGTACATATTATGAAATTATTTACATTAGTTTGCTTGATAAGAGCCAACTAAATTTGCGACATGTTAGTAGGTATGTAGTTTCTGTAAATTAAGGCTGTCTGCCACTATTAGTGTTATTTAAACACCAATAGTGGCAGATCACGCAACTGCTACTTTTACAAACTCATACAAAAAAGAAAAAATACACATCCAGCCTGTATTTTCAAGTCATCATCATAAGGCAATATCCCTCTACGATCCTGGCTTGCTAAGATCTGTTAAGAGGAGGCCCATGTTCAGCAGTTGACGTTAACGGGTTGTTGATGATCATCAGCCCGTATAACGTCCACTGCTAAACATGGGGCTCCTCCCGAGAGAGGGTATTTGCCTTAGTCACCACGCTTGCCAGGCGGGTTGGTGACCGCAGTATTATGTTGTAACCACACAAGGAAACGCTGCTGCCCGTTCCTTGATATACGATTATTATAGATGATGTTATAACAATCGGGACCAACGGCTTTACGTGCTTTCCGAGGAACGGAAGGTAGTCCCTCAGCCAACCAGACCCGGAAAGAAATCTTAGAATTTAAAAAAAGATATCCTGTCCGGCGTGGGGATCGAACCCACAACCTCCGAAATTTAAAGAGACACAAATAACGCTACGCTATGGAGGTAGCTTTTAAATTTGTGTATTATTATCAAAGTTACTTAAGAAATATAAATTCATTACAAATATGGACTCACCGAATGTAATCATTCGGTAATCCAAATACCAACTTATACATTTTGGATTACCAAAATGTATAAATTGGTATCATAATAACGACGAGTCTCCACCCCTAGCTACAACTTTCTTTTAAGAACTAATGAAAAGAAATCACAATAAAACAAACATATTTATGATTAAATAATTTAATGAAATTTTAACAATCAAATACTGATATTAAATTTATGTTAAGATTGCTATTAATATGAATATTCCCTACGTAATTGCACAATCCGTCAACACACAGCGCATGCAAATTGACAGATAAACAATATTAGTTCATAACGACCTGATGTAGACGGGGATACGTATTTTTTTGTAATACTATTAGAGTTTTCTAATAGAATATTACTAAGCCCCTTATTATTAACAATCTAGACAATACTATAAGTTATCTTATATTATGGTAATGCGAATTATTAATATGGTACTTCACGTAATTTTCAGAAAAGTTGTAGAATTAAACACTAAAACAATAATTACATGAAAGATATTTGACTTGAACTACAAGATAAAGTTTGGAATGTAAACACAACGGTTAACATTAGATTAGTAATATTTCCATATACAGAATATAAATTCTATTAAAGTACATAGTTACGATGAATAAATCTAGCGAATATTAAACTACCCACGTGCGTCATCAAAAGCGAAGTATTGTTTTAAGTATAGCGCGTTGATAGTTGTACACTCAATAAAGCTTCTCTACAAATCGATCATAAAGGTCACTCTCATAAATGGTTGTTACATTATCGCTCATATTGTGCGCCAATTTACTTTGACCTATTGTTCGAATTGACATTTATGCCCGATTAGAAAGTGAGCCCTGTAAGAAATAATGATTAGATTCTAGCATTTGGCGTTAAATGAAAAGCACACTGGGCACATGGAAGCGATATTTAAATATAATAACACTCATGATAATTGTAACTCACTATATTTTTTTAAAGAGGATTTAGACTATGATTATTCATCTCAAATCATTATATCAAGAAATTTGAATTGTACTACGTTAACAATAGTATTTTGTCTGTATCAGTCTATATTATAGTTCGCAAACCGATCTAAATCCAATTTGTCTATGAACATAAAATAATACCGTCGAAATTCTTACAAACTAATAATTCTGTTGGTTAAAATTAAAAAAAAAACAAACGTTAACAATATAAATATTTTGATCTTGTAATATAACAAAATTTTAGAAATAACACAATTACAGTGTTTTTCTACAAGTTAATAACAATTATTATTTAAATAATTAAATGAATAATCTTAAAACATATTAAAATACTTGTAAATTTAATACACACTATTTGTATTAATTAACATTATTAATGTAACGCAGTTACGGTGATATCAGTGGATTTAACACATGAATGCTATAGACTTCCTAAAATAAAGAACAACTAAGGCTATTAATATTATAGCATAATATTTTGATATCACATTAAATGGTCGAAGTACGGCAATGCTTCGCTAACGTTCATGTTATATGTATTAACATACAACAAAATAATATTTTATTTTGAATCACTTCGAGGATTCGAGTCGATTTTTTTATTCAAAATGAATATAATATAAGGTGTAAGTGTTTCAATGCTGATGTTTAGGCGCTGAGAGAGCTCAAGTCTGAGAGGAAGTTATCCGGTGTCAGAATGTGAGAGGATCCGACAATGACTTCCCAGTTCTTGGCAGCCGCGGTCACTTCGTACGCGCAGCGGATTTCAGAAAAACAGACGCCTGTAACAGAAGTTTTTTTTTTTTTTTACTGATTTGTATTTGTTTGGAATGAACATTATAGTTGAAAAGATAACAGAAAGATAAAAAGGGTTAATTGTTTAACGGAGACTGGAACGGATTGGATCGGATTTTGTGGTCCCTCTTTATTACCCCTAAAATTAGAAATGTCATTGGAAAACTTACCTCCAACTATGAAGACGATCAAGCGAGGCACATTTTTGATAGTTTGCTGTGCTTTGTCCTTGTGCCAGTGTCCATACCGTACGCTGAAAATTTAAAAAATTACATATAACTCATTCTCACTTTTCAGTAAGTCACTTTTCACCTTCTGGTGTAAAATTATGTAATAATTTACTCTATTGTTCTCAATATCAGTATAAATTTTACTTTATTTTACGAGCTTATATTGGACTAAATGTATTTCTAATAGGCGAAACAATGTGTAATCCGATTCTCTAGCAAATTGCATCAAAATATCGAAACCGCTAAAAATGACTTAAATACGATATGTAAAGTACTTGTCTTTCAATCTAATTGCATTTAAAACTAAGAAAAAAATATTTTACCATATGAAAATCGGCAATTAAAGATTTAACACATTGATACGTACAATCTGAAAGAATATTTGAAACAGCTATTATGTTTAGCTCTTGGGCATATTGTCATTTCATAAGAATGAATAAGGCCGGCGCTGACTGACGGCACACCATGCCATTTGATTTCTAAATAAGTTATTTTATCATCCATTTTTCAATAAAATACCTCCTTAAAAATAACTTGACCAGAATTAAATGCCATGCCTTGTTGTGCCGTCAGTCAGCGCTGACCTTTACAAATTATATAACACCAAATCGCACAAAAGATACTGAAAAACAAATATTTATTCCTAAAATATTTGTTTTAGATAGTAGAATCACATGTGTGTCACACACATTTGATTGACTAGTTATTCAACTCCGCCAGTAATGCGGGAAGATTCAACATTGTTTTTTTTACGTCATAAGGTCAGCAAACAATCAAACGCTCTGCCTAAATTTGAATTGAAGTGGTTGCCGTAGCCTATGAACACAAGAATACAAGAGGAGACTCACACGTAGACTAATACTGGCGGCCTTACTCATGCACAGCATAATATTTAATCAAACATTATAATGTTATTTGACTGTAGGAGGAAGAACTTCCCCAGTAGGGCAGCTTTAAGTGTGATAATGACTATATGATTGGTCTATAGAGAACGTTAACTTATTAATCTAAAATCCTGCACATAACTCATCATTAAATTTACTGTTATTACCTAGTTGGCGCCTGGTAGCCTGATGTCTGTGCTCGACCTGCAAGGAAGGGGAAGTGGCGTTGATCCAATTTGTCTTCGATGGCATCTTCCATGATGTCCTATTGGCACATAACGAGAAATATTATTAATAAGAAGTGAACAAATTAAAAAAAAAAAACAATATTTTCCCTAGAATCCTAAAATAACATGATTCTATCAACATTTAATAATTTTGGTGCGGAAAACATCAGTGTTTTTAAGATAATCCTTAAAAAACATTATCATTAGCCCATATATCTAGGGCTGGCAGACTAAAAAACATAAGTCCAAAAGTGAAACTTTTCAGGAACAACTAAAAACTGTATAAAAAAATAGCGTTTAACTATAAATTCAACTTTATTGGAATATTGGGATGTTTTTAATTAATACTAACATGCACGTAAATATAATTTGAAAAAATATAATAAAAAGCGATTTTAGTGACTTATGTTAGAAAGAACACTGTGTACCTAGTAGGTACTTGTGACTTAAGTGTATGAGAACAGTAAATTTAATTATAAACTATGTTTTAGTTGACATTCAAAAGTTACTTCTATGAACATAAAATTAGTTTAGCATGCATCATTTATATACTAGCCTATATTTATAATTTATATTCAACTATTTATTCATCTTCTTCACTATCTAAAATATCAGGGTCAGTATTACGTACATTGTTCACAGAAGGCAAATCTAAATAAAATCTATGAAAAACGTCGGGTATTAAGGAGAGTAAAGAAATCAGATCATCTTTCTTTTCTTTTGATATCGGTAAGGGCTGTACCGATATAACAGGAATAGTGTCAGGTATGGCAGAAACTCGACGTTTCAAGTTAAATTTGTAAAAATTACATTCCGTGTCCAAAGTGTCTTTGTAGGAGACTACGCTAAATTCAGAATCAGAGCGCAACCACTTTTTATCGAGCCATTTAAATTGTCGCCCTTCTACATCTTTGTTTCTTAATACTAAAGGACCCTTTAACAATGAAGAAAAATCCAAAAAGTCGGAACTACGCATTTCGACAACTTCAAATTTTTTACTGCTCGATCTGATGAGTTGAATCCAATCATGCGGGTGATAAATCTGCAAATCCGTTTTCTTTTTCTTTTTTTCAATGATGCTATGATCCGTGTCCACTTCCATGTGGCTATGACCCGGAACCATGAACTTGTGGTCTATGACATCTATGTCTAATTTCTGCAAAGCCCAAGTCAACATTGAACTGACATGAGAATTTCTGTTCTGACCGCCACAAGTATCAGAATAAAATATTACATGTTTTGTATTCTCAGGTACGTATGTTTGAAGATGTTTAAAAAGACATGATGCTATTTGATTAGCTCCTCTAGCAGCTATGGTTTCATACCATATGTAACACACAGCTTTTCCAGTTTTGTTGTCATGGACAGTCAGGTTGAACGTCCACAACTGGCGTTTGTAGAAAGCTACAGAAGAGCTGAGGGCTGGAGTGGGTAAACACTGTTGTAAGTCAAATGTGTAAACTTGCACAGTACTATCACTTTTATTTACTTGAGTATCACATTTTTTCATTTCGTATGCTTGATCTGCGGCAGTCTTGTGATGTTCATGTTGAGCAATTAGTTCAGTTTTCACCTGATCTTCCTGACATAGTTGAATTTGCATCTTGAATTTGTCACAAGTATAACATGTGTCGGCACGGGGCTTTTTGAACGATAATCCTAATTTGTGGAATTCTTGACTATAAATTTTTACTGAAGGTGGATTGTCGCGGTTTTCACAAAATAAATCATACATTTTCGTAATAGTTAGATGAGAAGGCAAGTACTTTTTTGATGTAGTTTTTCTTGTGTAATGGCTCTCATAGGATGGAAATGATAAAATATGTTCCTTAATTTCTTGTCTTTTTTCATCAGAAATCTTATGTTTGGGTATACTCTTCCCACGGTTATCATCTGTTTGAGTGCCACCATCGAAGACCGTTTTTTCGTGGCAACTGTTTTTATAAAATTATCGCTTTCGCCTAACGTTTTTAAAAGGCATCCCCGACAAATGGGTTCACGCTTCCCATGAATTAATAAAAAATATTTGTATGTTTTCATGCGATTCTTTTGTTGGTCAGGATCTAGTGTGCGTTGTCTTTGAGTTGCCTTGTCGTGTATTTCAATTAAAGATGCCATATAAGTTGTTCTCTTGAGATATGTTCCCATTTGCCAATATTCGTTGAAAATAGCTTGTCTATCGTTCAATGATATACGCTCCTTGCATTTCATTCGACACGTCCCTAGCTCTTTCATTGTTCTGCTGGAAACAACTTTACCTTTTAATGTTTTTTATGATTGACCTGTGTTGCGTCTTATTTTATTTTCTTTTTTCGTAATGCGAATACTTTTTTTTGGAGATGTTTCGACCGCAGGTGGCGTGTCGGCTCTTCGGTCAGTATCGGTGGATGTCGACGAATCTACTGCTGTTTCAGGGAGTTCGAAATGTGGATCCAGAACAGAATCATCACTTGAGAAATCTATTTCTCGATTAATAAACATGACGCCAGTGTGGCCTGATGATGTGGAAGGCATTGGTTCTTCTTCCGCTATTGTGCCTGTAGATTGCTGTTCATTTCGTTCATCTAAAAATAAAAAACGTACTGTAGAGGCTAAAAAAATAATTATTTTAATCATTTATTAGTGATTGATGCTAAAATGAACAAATCACTGATGATTTCTGCTAAAACTACTATGAAAGATAAATATATTACTTTCTGATTTAAATCAAACATGGCAAACTTACCTTCAACATTTGTGTTTCTCCTCATCACCATCTCAACTAATTTCTTTCCTCGCTGACAATCCATATTAATTGGGAATACTTTCAAGTAAAATGTCACACACCACAACTGTTCTGTTAACAAATCAGAGCAAAACTAACTCGACTAGTGTGACCCAAATCACTACAGTTACCACTTCAGTTTTTTGTAAGCAATAAATAATAATTTGAGTACCTACCCTCGAATTAAAAATCGAGATAAAAGGACGCACTTGACGTTCCTAATAACATAAGTCACTCTCTGCGTCCATGAAGTCCGAGAGCTTCAAGTGTTCCTTTTAACATAACTCAACTTATGTTTTTTATAACGCCGCAAGATTAATGCGATTCAAGAGGTTGAAAAAGGACACTACTTAGATTCAAGCCCGAACAAGCGAATATGACTTATGTGCTTTAGTCTGCCGATGTATTGGTGTAAATGAATAATTTTGGTACAAAGAAAAAATAAAGCATTTTTTTGACTTATGTGCTTTAGTCCGCCGACCCGACATATATGTCCACTGCTGAACATGGATTTGCTCACGAGGGAGGGTTTTTGCCACTGTCACCACGCTTGGCAGGGTTAGTGACCCCAGTGTTATGTTGTAACACACAGGGAAACGCTGTTGCCTATTCCCTAGTATACGATTATTATAACAATCGGGAAGCCTAAAGTGCTTTCCGAGGGACGGAGGATGACTACCCTCAGGGACTCCTCAACCAATATTAAAAAAAAACATAAAACTTAAAAATATTAACATTTTATTTTTCCCGTAATATTTGAAATTCACATCTATTATAATAAATGAAACTTACTTTAACGACAGGTGTCCACCTTGACATTTGGTAGGTCTGTTCTGTGATCCTCTCCTTTCGTGGTACCTGATACTGCTTTTTCCTGTTACCCTGATGAAATTATTTTAAGAATTAACATCATATCTTTTCGAAACAAAATGTTTTTGCAAATAATATTAAACTTAAAATTTAGGCACTAATGATAATAATTATTTAATAATTATGTTGTATGCCAAAATAAATCTCGTATTCTAGAACATGAGTTTAAGCAATATAGGACATAATGTATTTTATTTGGAAAAGTCGTAAGTCACTTTGTTGATTTCTATCACCATAGCAATAGAGACAACGGAAAAGAGACATGACATTTTCAAGTAAACTTATACTCCCAAGTATTGAATATGGGAGTTAAGATTTATTCAGTAGTCCCAATTAAAATAACTAATAATGATTACGTCAACAACAACGTTAAGGCCGAGGTTAGCGAGATTGAGCAGCGTCTGCTTGTCGCTGGGCTCGAGCTGCGCGTGAGTCACCAGCTTGTTCAGGTTCTCCTCCGAAATGCCGTTCTTGGACATTATGTACAGAGCGATGATGCGCATCTTGTTGAAGTTTATCACTTGCTGCAAACACATAAAAACACTTTTAAAATGCAGAAGTTGCAAAAGTTTTTGTCTATAGATGTGCTATCAATCGACAAAACGGACCGCGGCGGACTTTCCATAAAGTCGACTTTTCGGGAAATCTAAACGAGATATCGAGTAAAAAATAAAATGTATTGTTTAAAAACTATGGACTATGGTAGCCAAGTTTACTTGTTCGCATCAACATCTAGAATGTGTGTAAAAGAAAATAAATAAATCATTTGTATACCTGATCCAAAAGCACTGGAACAATGCTCCTCATGTGGTCTTTGATCTTTTCACCTTCAGCATCAGTACCCATAGCAAGGTCCTAAAATAATCAAAGTCACGATTTAATTTTTTGGTGTAAATATCCTAGCAATGAGTGAAAAATGAGAAAATTAAAAAAAAATCTTAGCTCATCAGTTTCATACAAACGTGCAGAAGAAAAAATCTTATTTTTTATTGTTTCATTGTCGGCTAAGGATATTTTCGTAACTTTGGCTACAACTAATAAATTGTTATAATTGATTATTAAGTTAATAGAAAAAAGTTCACATAATTGGAAATAGTAGAAAAGAGCCCTACACCATAGCAATATACTATTCAAATTTATAATTCTCGCAAAACTACAAAGATGATTATGGTAGTTTATATTATTCATTTTACCTGCTCAACTTTGCAGAGTTTGTCGACATAGCCCTGATAAGCTTTCATGCAGTCTTCAGCCAAGCGCAAATGAGTCGCGTACTTGGATAACTCCTTTTGGTACTGAGGCATTTTCTTGATCATTTGAGACAAGTCTCGCATGGATTGCTTGTCACCTATACGTCAAACGAAAGAATATATTATTGACAAGATTTAGTAAAAGTAAATGGCTACTAGAAAATTTCCTAGCTTATTTGAACTTTATTATATTATTTATGGGAGATTCTCCCTAATAGCGGTGCCAATTTATGGCGAATTAATATCAATCATTTTTAAGATAAAGCGGCCCTAGCCCATTGACTAGGTTGACGACTTGCCATCATGTGGTCGCTTGCTCGATCCTCACCTCACACTACAACCGTGAACCTACTCGTAGCACAAGCATTTTAGCTAAGCAAAACTGGTTTATCAGTATACTAGTAATGTGAAAAAACTCGGCTAGTAATCTTTTAAACAAAATATCTATCGAAGTTGTCATACTTGTAACATTATTATTTTAAATACTGTCTTTATTAGTAAGTATTTGTTGCAAATTGTACCAAGCAGTTGCGATAAAGTTTTAAGCGCTATTAATAAATTCAAGTCTAGGCTTATGCAGTCTACTGCTACTGTCCGTAATAGGGATAGGTAGTTCGTAATGACTATGACAAAAATACATACCTCCACCCATACGTTTCGAGTCAGTGAATTTCTTGAGATTCTTGGTAACCGAGGCGGATACGACGGCGATGTGCTGATGACGTAGTTCCAACCATAGTTCATCGTTTTCATCCAACAACACCTCCTTCATGCTACCAGATGCGTCGTACCTTGAAATACGCGAAATTATTATTTAGCTTTCTCCTCCATGTTTGTGTCATGGGATGTAATTGCTTAATAGAATTTAACTTTAATACTACGGATTTATCATACTTACTTGTAGACGTCATTTTCGATGGGCAGAAGGTCGTAGGCCATAGCTTGCAGAGTGAGTTCATGTAGAAGAGGCGACACACAATCGAATCCACGGTCTAGTACAAGAAGTTGGGAGCGAGCTTTCTCAGGACCCTCGCCCATAGTTGGCTCATCAGCCTATATCAAATTGAAGATAAAATTACCAATAGTGTAAAGCCGCCGTGTGTACAATAATGTTTAGGTGTTACTTTAAGGAAAATGGATGCATAAAATCTCACACATTATCACATTTATTATACTATTTATAGAAATTAAATTATTTGTTTAAATTACCTTGTAGGCATCGAGCTTCTGCTGAATCAGCTGGGCGAGCTCGACATTGCGTTCCCAATCACTGCAATATAATATTTAACTTGTTAAAATATTAAATTAAATAAATAAAGTTTTTATTTACGTAAACCTTATTACAGGCATTTGCAAATAGTCAAAACATATTTGGCTGATTAATATAATATTTTTGATTAATTAATTTATTTTAGTTATTATAGTTATATTAATAATAAATGGTTTGTATTTTTTTTTTTTTCGGGCGGACATATGTAGTTAGCCAGGCTTTTGCGTCTTCACCGGGCATAAAGGCGAGCAGAGCTCCAGCCTAGATAAAAGGTTTAAACACTACAAACTAAGCAACCTGCGCAAGAGGGCGTCCCCTGTGGGACTTGGACCTCGGCTCAGGGCGGTCGCTGACGGGGAGATTGAGGAATTATGGCTTTTAGTTTATTTAGGGGAGTTTTGTGCAACTGTCGCTCTACTTTACAGTTCGCGGGCCTCTCGGACTTCGAGTCTACGAGGGCATCAGAAGGTTCTTAGCAAACTAAGGGTCGGGAGGGCGAGGGGGGACGCGTCGCGTTCGCGGGCGCACTCTTCTCCGGCGGGTCGGATAGAGTGGTCTCTGTGTAGTGGTGCTAGTTTCTTGCAGTCTCTGTACTGCTAGTTGGTAAGTTGTGATCTCGTCGTCCGGGTCATCTAGGACGCCCCGAGGCCGACGGTGTTTACGACGCTTTGTAGGCAAAGGCTTGTAGTCGGATGCTGCAACAACCAACGGGTTTGGATGTTGAGCCGCGGATTCAAAGAAGCGTTCCGACGCCTCTTTCATCCACTGCTTGATGGAAGGCAGTTGGAGATCAGAATGCAGGTTGCGATTACGAATGAACCACGGTGCCCCGGTGGCACGTCGAGTGAATCTACTTTGGACAGTTTGTAAGCGGTACAAACTGCTAGACGCTGTATGAGCGAATACAGTGCTCGCGTACGTCATAATCGGCCGTATACACGTGGTATAAATCCTAACCTTGTTATCAAGTGACAGTTTACTGCGTGAATTTAAGAGACAGTGTAGTCGACTGAGCGTAAGTGAAGCCCGTGCACGAACGGTTTCTACATGCGCTCTAAAGTTTAGCTTTCGGTCAAGGATTACGCCTAAGTACTTGGCTTGCCGTTCCCAAGGGATTGGTTCGCCAAACATCGTGACCGGTGGGCTGTTGAATCTCGAGAAGAGTTCAGCGGCACTCTTTGTCGGATTGATATTTTATATTTAAGTATTTATAGCTTTAGCGTAAAAGCTGTCAGGTATGAAAATACTTACAATTTTATTTTTTATCTATAAATTTATAGTCTAAAGTTCTGTCTTTTGAGTATGTTATTATTTAGATGGACCATAAGTTTCGTCGGACGCGATTTTATGCTACCACCGGATCCAATACGCCCTAACTGAGAAGACCCGGCGGAAAAAACTCAGTGGGGTATTCTACAGCCGGTTTCACCGCGGCCTCATTGAGACGATCCGGCGAAATATACTCAAATGGGCATAGTGAGTATATTTCGACATTTATTAGTAAGGAAAGTAGTACTAGTTTGAAACATTAATTCTAAAATTAAATATAAATAAATGGCTATTGGCAGTATTTACCTTCGATATCGCACGGAGGGGTATTCGCCAAGAGTGGCGCAGAGGGTGGCGATTTGTTCCGCAATGCGCTCCATGTCCGTGTTGCGAGACTGATTCATGGCGGGATTGAACATGCACTGGAAGAACTTCGGCGAGTCCAGAGAGAATACCTAAGCCCAAAGAAAATCACATTATTATAGGTTCTCAATATCACTCTTAAGAGTCCACTAAGCATGTCTAGATTAATATATAAAAGTAAAAGCTCATCTTTTACCTTAATCTTTATATTAATCTAGACATGCTTAGTGGACACACAAGTATAAACTACAAATTTGATGAAATAAAACAATTGTAATACAATTTTATTATAAAACTTTCTGTCATTCAGGATAAATAAAGACATTGCTGGGTCTATGATAACAGTAATTAGCTTTTTATTAGACTGGCTCTGCTCACAAGCTTAACTTATTTTCGTCTGTTGTGTGTTAGAACCATGCCTAAAATATTGAGTAACATACTTCCACTAACCTGACTTTCATAAGGCAAGAAAGCAATATTGATTTCTTTCAAGGTTTTGATTTTCCTGGCTGCTGAAGACTTGCACAGCTCATTGAATAATTCCTCAGGACACACTGAGCAGCGTGTAAAGATTTTTATAAATGTTAGTACAAAAAACTCAATCTTTTGTAGTTACAATAGGGTCTGTTCGAACACAATTTAACAAGTAATTGTTTTTACAGATATAATGTTACATTTTTACACATCTTATGACATATCAACATCTACACAACATACAACCACATTGTTCTACATGAGACGGAGTTCTTTATTGAAAAAAACCATAAAAAATGGCAAACCTGTTGTTCATATGGAATGAAAGATATGTTGATTTCCTTTAATGTTTTGATATATTTAGTGGTATGACTACGTGATAATTTGTCAAATATATCATCAGGACAAGCTGTAAAATAAAAATGCAAATGAAAATGTAAGATCAAAGAAAAGAAAATAATAAGCACTAGCAGTCATAAACAAAAAAAAATCAAGTTACCTTCAGTGAAGAATACATGTGCAGCACGGTACATGATGCGGTTCCCAACTGAGAAGTCATTAATGAGGGCATGTACAGACTTCTCACACGGTGTGATGAGATAAATGCCATCCATTGTACATAGTGGCTCCCTCTTCTTATGTATGTCTTCTACCACTGAAATATACAGGATATTCTATCTTAGAATTATTGTACTTATTCCCAGCATTATTTCACTTCATGTGAAGACTGAGTACAAGTATAAGCTTATCTTTATTGATTTGCATACTGGATATTTATTTTTTATCCACTCTACATAAGGCGTTCACATCCTTGAGCATATGTCACATGCGGATGATGGCGTTAGTAGCAGGTGATGTGGTTGTGAGCTCAGCGCTCGTCGTTCACACGCTTGAGGAACACTCTCAATGTGGGGTCAGTCTTACTGGTTAATGTTGATGTAACAACAATAATATACAAGTATATTATATTTTATGACTACATCAGACACCTACTCTTCACATACTAAGAACTGATCCAGTATGTATTACGTAGCCTACTCTATATATTATGTAGATCATACAATCAAAAATCTATGATATTTGTTATAAACTTACAAGTAATGCCCTCTGCAGAAATGTCGTGCATTTTGCAGCAGGCAGAGACCATCCTCATGGACAGTTGATCCACCACCAAGATACGCCATTCTATTTTATCTTTCCCTTTCGAGCGATACCGGATCACTTCATTCATAATCTCTGCAACAAACAAACATATTTATAATACTAGTATCTATATTATGTTAATTTATTTAAACATCATCTATTGATTTAGTTTAGGTAATAGTAATTATAGTATTAGATAGTAGGTATAGTATAGACTATTATATAAATCTGAAGAGTTTGTTATTTTCTTGCTTGAACCTAGCAAAACAAACTAAATGGGTAAGTAAATAACTTATGGTATCATAATCAACTAGAAGAGAATGTGAAGTTGGGTTCAGTTATAGTTATTAATAGGAAGGCAAACACTATGCCATTGGTTGTATTGACAATAATATTATAAATATTAACAACAACATAGACAAATATAGACAACTTCCATAGCATAGGACAGCTTCCTTAGCATAGTGGTATTTGGCTCGCTTTAAATCTCGGAGGTTGTGGGTTCGATACCAACGCCGGACAGAAAATCTTTGTGTAAATTCAAGATTTCTAATAGAAATATCTAGTATTCATTTCACTAAAAAATGTGTCAAAATGCTGGGATGCCTTTTTGCAGGAGGCCGGAGGAGGCCCATGTTCAGCAGTGGATGTTATATGGGCTAATGATGATTGTAAATATACTTCTTCTCCGATGCACACGCATGTGATAAAGGGTATTGTACTTTTTGAGTACTAGTTAAGGAATTTGTCCTTTTATGGTTACATGGCATATTACGCTCAGGCTAAATTATTGCTTTTGAATTATTTGATTGAATAATTCAAATACCTACTGTATTTGATTATTATCTAGACTGTAACACTCATAGTATCAATTGTAACATTTTTGCATATCAATATAACATCCATGCATCCTAAAAAATGATAAATATAAGTATATATAGGAAATAGACAATATGTAATTTTGCTTCAATGGTGTCATTTTATTATAAAAGCCTTTACATGACTCAAATTTGGGTCAGTGGGTAGTCTTAGGAGTGGATTGATGTTCTTGATAGACAAACTTGAATTTATTTTTCATAGTTTTCAATTGCATGTTAACAGAAGCAGCTAGTGCAATATACAGTGAGCTATACTGCCTAACATCATTACTAAGTATGTACATACTTCTTTGTGACGTAAATTGCACCCCACCCCCTAACCCAAATGACATAAGAAAATCAATACTGAACAACCTAGTCCTCAGCGAATAAGCCTAGAGGCGTTAAGCTATCCTATCACATAGATTAATTTTCGTCGTCACACTTTAATTATAATGAAATATTGTATACAATTACAAAGGAATCTTATTGGTAGTGACTTTTGGTCATCAATGTAGAAGTAGACACAAGAATGAAAATTTAATTGATATGCCAAAAATGCGCAATTGTATACAATGTGGCCGTAGAAAGAATGACAAAGTTATTGATATCACAAGCTAATTTAACTTATCAATAAAAAAAAACTTCTAACTAAAAACACAACTATTACTCATCGCTAAGGTGATAACTGTTGGTATGGAAATCTTGTAAAATATTATATATTAAGCAGCAAATTATTATCCAAAACCTTAAGCACATATCATTGAACAGTATGGAAATGATTAAGAGTAAACTACTACATTGCAAACTGGTAAAAATATATATTTTTGAACTCACTTAAACCGACAAGTGCTTTTAAAGCCATCTTGGACCGTAGACTAAAGACTACTAAAGAGGAGAGCAGGAAACGTCAAACCCTAAAAATACTAACTTCTGACCACAAGGTGTGGCCACATTCAGAAGTAGTATTTAACGATTGAAATAAAAATATTATACTGAATAAATTTATGAAAACATTTATACTAAGTATCAAACATTTCAGACATAAATTATAAATTTATGATAATGACTTAAGATTTTATGAACAAATCTCCTTTTTATTTTCTTGACAGATTGAATGACTGTCTATGGCATTGTGTTTTATTTTGGATTGCGTCACGGTTTGTGATATATTATTTTTTGTTTGATGATTTTATGTCGAAAATCACAATCTAGGATACAAAAAAAATCTAAGAACTTATGACTTCTTCACATATTTTTGTATAAATCATTTATATTTTGTATTTGTGATGATTCTATATTGCGCGCGCATTTCGATAACATGAATGATAAGGAGGCGGGTCAATACTGGTGCGACAGAGAAAAGATATGTTGCTATTTCTTTTTGACATTGTAGAATAGATTTTAGCGGAAAACAATTCTGTTTGAATTCAGTTTTTTATGTATTGGAGTTGAATGTGGTCGTGTCGGTGGTTAGCGATTTAGTGTTATTATCACGTGCGCGTGAGTTTTGAAAAACATTTCGGATAGCACATAAATAAAGGACAAGCAATGTGTATATTATGCTTAATTTATAAGGGTTTATGAATCTATTATAAACCAAAAACATTATTTTGCCTAAAACAGCTGTACTAAAATTACGGAATTTTGTTTATAAATATTAAAAAGCAAACCTAAATTACTACATTTAGTTAATTTATATTAATTATTGCTTATTATTTTCAATTATTATTGAAAGATAGTCCTAATAATAGTCATAGCTCATTTTGTCTGTTTTAGTTGACACGATTTATGTTTGGAGAAAGTGACGGTAGAAATATTTTCGTTATTCGGGCTATTTAACCGTAAATCGTAAGTCAAATTTATTAAAACGATTTTTCAAAAAAAAAGAAGGAAAATGCGCATACTTCCCTGACTTAAACTTATTAATTGTAAAAATTATAAACCAAGCTTGAACGTTTTTGTATTTGCCAACAAAATACGGGTCAATCAAGAATCAGAGATTTTCTCGTATTCCTAAAATAAAACCGCAACGCGCAGTGTCGAAATAGATGTCGAATGCAACCGAATAGATAAAGTTTTCAGATATTTTCGTCTTATTGTACCGCTGTTGC
The DNA here is from genome assembly GCA_947037095.2 of Nycteola revayana. Lineage (NCBI taxonomy): Eukaryota > Metazoa > Arthropoda > Insecta > Lepidoptera > Nolidae > Nycteola > Nycteola revayana. The sequence goes on along the minus strand of OX344845.2, from coordinate 7,568,356 downwards.
TGTTTCTAATGATTAACACAGTAGTCGTCTTTTTATCGGTAGCTGGTGAAAGTGTGGAGGTGTCCAGTGTATGAAGCGCTTGATCAGTTACACTGAGTGTACTTGCTGTGAAATGTAAATTTGCAATGTATTGTGTTGTTGGCGGAACTTTTACCAGTGTTTGTTGTTGAAAAGTGATTGTGTACAAGATGAAGAGCGATGATCTATCGGTGGTCATTAAGTACCCCTGTCGTGCTGAGGGTTGGCTTGATCGGTGTGGTGAGTACCTATTTTTATGAATTTTGTCAATAATTAGGTAGTTAATTGTGACACGTTTAGGTTGAATTAATGTGATTGAAGTAGCCTCAAAGTTGAAGGTGATTATAATTACTTACACAATATTTCCGAGTTATTTGGAACGTTTTGCGTAAGTGCTCAATCCGTGACATGAAGGTATTGAAGTGCGTAATAAAGGTCGTACGTAGGCTGGCAGGTATTTAAATACCTAATAGCTTTGACATCCATTCTTATACAAACATTTACAAAATACCTACAGAGAAAACAAGTTTTTATATTTTTTTCTATTATCTAAGTCCTAAAATTATTAAGTCCTAAAATATAGGTAAACCCATAGATTGTAGTTTGCCTTTTTGTCCACCTTTACCTTTTTAGGGTTTCGCACCCAATGGTCTGTCCGTCCGTCTGTCTTGTCAACAGGTTGTAACTACCTATCTTATGAACCGTGATAGCTAGATAAGTAGATAAGTAGTTGAAATTTTGACCAATGATGTAGGTATTCTGTTGTCCTTTTAACAAAAAATACCTACCTAGGTTGGTAGGTTGTTGTTAAAAGGACAATAAATATTCTTTATTTTTTGTTCGGGGGAAATGCATTTACGCTTTCCCCCGCCGCTGCAACGTATTCGCGCGCTGGGGCGGTGGGATATGTGGGACTCGCCCTCTCCATAGCGTGGTATGCTAACTCATACCACGAGGAGAGGACCCTACACCACTAAAACCCCCCGGACACTCCTTCGATCCGCCGTTGGCGGGGGCTGGGTACGTATTAGCAATCCGGCCCACAATAACTAGACCTACTAAAAACAGAAAAAAATATTTAAGGGTTCCCATACAACAAACGTAATTTTAATACCTACCGTTTTTTGCTCAATAGGTATTAATTACCAAGGGCAACTGTTAGATACATTTGAGTGTCTAACAGTGTTTTATTTCAAAATCTTATGCTGTATAGGTAATGGTATAAAAGCCTTCGTGCGCAAGTTCAACTCGCACTTGGCCGGATTTAACACCCACTTCATATAGGCCACAGAGAAGGAGATCATAATAAAGATAAGTTTCCTGTACCTAAAGATAATCTGGAGTGATGTTTGAAAATTCATTAATTCGCCTAAATAGGTACGCAACGGGCAACGTGAATGTATTGATTTTGGGGACAAACATAATTAAATGTTTCCGACAATTCTGAGATTTCCCGTTAATTCATTATAAATAAAATCTCGAATATTATGTAAGTCTTTCTTGCTCAGGGCAAGCGCGAAGCTTTTGTGATCATTGTTTTATGCATGATGATAGGCAGTTGGATACATCAAGACTGCATTTCATGTAAGAGTACAACGAGGTTTTTAATCAAAACCATTCATTGACTTCGATGCTTTGTGCTACATGATTTAATTGATCTTGATTTGTGGCCGCAATATTTTGCCGTTAATTGTCGTATTGCCCCACCGTGGGTGTTGGCGACTCACAGCTGTCGCCTTAAGCCAACAATTATTAGCATCACGACTGCTAACTGAGATGAAATTTGTTTGTTTGTTATTTGTTAGACGTTTTCCATAGACTTTTAGCCCTTAAAGATAGCCTCCCTGAATCCTCAGTAATCTTTAAATGTTAAAATACCTACTGTAATCATTTATCAGGTCCGTAATTATTGTTATCAGTATCTTTTATAAAACCGGCCAAGTGCGAGATGGACTTGGGGGTTCCGCGCATTATCAGATAAGATTTTTTAAGCACACTATTTCAAGTGTTTATTTGTTGCCGTTCCAAACAACTGCATTAAAGTCAGTTATTTTATTTTAATTTCATGATTTACATTTTAAGTGTTAGGATCCACTTTTAAATAAAAAAATAAATATTTAAATATTTATTTTATTTTTAGTAATTGTTGGGCAACATAAATATATCACTTGCAAAAATTTTATTCAGTGATCGCATCTTTTTCCTACATTTAAAATTACATTTTGTACTCATATTCTGGGTATCAATAAAAAATAGATTAGATACTCACATATTGTTAATGGGTACAAAATGTTACAATACTACTACATGTACCTAACTAGTTTACTCCAGCAGCTCTTGTCCAATTCTTACATTTCGGCACAATCATAATTCTAAAAACGACGATGGATACATAAAGTAAACCACCATCTATTTTATCTGTAGCTGTTTAAGATATTAAGTAATGGATCTATAAGGTAGATTACCATCTTGCCTCGAGGGTTCACACGCGATGATGGATTGCTGTTCTGGATTTAATGGGTGATGATATCAGAGTATAATATAAATGATCCGCGCATCAACGATATATTTTTGCCAGCATTTTGCAAAGTTTACTATATTATCTGTATAAAAATAGATAAAACTTGAAATTGTTGTCTTATAAAAAACAATATCAGAACAGTTACGAGATCTGGATACTTGCATTTTAAAAACAAACGGGGAAATGAGTCGATTTAAAACACATGATGTGTATAAAGTGATTTAAGGTACAATACTAATTACAGATTCTGTAGACTAATGACTAAAGAAAGATATAACTGATTGACTATTAGACATTTTATGATGGACATTAAAAACATACAAAAAAAACTCGCATTTACGCCGTAGTTGTGAGAAATGAAACATTTTGGTAACTTATCTGATATAAGATTTACCCCCAATCGCGTAGTGTCACTTAGATATTTTGTAACCTGAAAACACTGCATTTATTTTCCTATAATGTAGTAAGTATTACAGAGTAAGGGCCTAAATATTTGCATTGTGCATTCGCGTATAAATTATAAACGATTTACAGATTTACCATACATACATTAAAATTTTATAGTATGGGTCCACAATTTATCTACGACAAATCTGCAAATCGTAGATATTGGCCAAGAAAATAAAAATGCTTAATTTAAATGACGTTTTCTTTCATACCGTAAAAAGTAAAGTTATTATTTATTTTTTGTTACAGAGATCCTAATTTCAAGATCATATTGGTTAAAGCAACATGTATTAATACAATGCAATTCAATAACCTACTGAAATTAGCAAAGTATTTTTACATGAAATTTACAATCTATACATTTATTCCATTAATAGCGGTGTGTCTACTTGTTAATAAATGTAATTTTCAATATTTACATAGAACATTTGGTTTTTGATTCAAGTAATGTCTCATTAGAAACCTATTTAATTTCTACAAGTAGGTGCAAAATGTAAACCTGTCATAGAGTCTAACTATAATAGCGATGTAATTAATACGGTGACGGACCTTATCGTCAAGAGAGCAGCAGGTCGTTCGCGTATGCCCCACTTGCAGTGAAAACTATACGCCGCTGTGGTTTTCTATCGAGTTTCGGTCCATCAAGCTGGGACCATTTGACTCACTTTCTAGCTACCATTAAGGGTCTAGTTGATTCAGAGAAACAACTCGGACGATTTGAACAATTATAGACGATGACGTAATGTTTGAGTAGTGGGTTTATGAAGATGCAGAGTTACGATATTTATGTACTTAGTAGAAAATTGTGTTTATGACAAAAATATATAGATGTTTGATGTTTAATTACGACGCACACTAAAAACTTATTTCAGTTGTTTATTAAGAACTATTCATGCACTAAAGTATATTTTTTCATTGCAGAATTTAGAAAGCACGGATATTCAAATTTTGGGAACATTAGATTCTATTTATTATAAAAAAATTACGAAATGTAAAGCATCCAAACTTCAAATAGGTAAGAATAGTAAGGTTTTTCGATTCTTACGTCAAAAGTCGATAAAAACATACCAACGAACAAAAACTAATTATAAAGAAAAGAGAGTTAACTTTTATTGTTTAGGTATATAATTATATATATTATTACTTTGTACCCCGTGACTATCATTGGTACGGATAAAATATAACATTTCATAATTACTACGGTTACAAAATGCAACATTTCTATGCAATGCTACGCCGTCCGTTCTAAATACTACGGTTTACGGTGTTTCCGATTCTCACTACGTTTTTGTGTAATTGTTCTTTTTTTAATATTTTTATAAATAGACTTTAAATATTTAAACTCAAGGCAGGTGAATTGGGTGCAAATATTTCATTATGACATTCCAAGTATAATGAACCGACTTAGTTAATTCGTCAAATTATGCATTACACGGGCCACTGATCATTTAGCGATTGGCATGTATGCATACGTTATTGCATAGTTTTTTACATAATTACAATACATAGTACAAACATTCATTATACAGTTAGGTATATGCTAATTTAATTAACTAATAGCCTGTTGCATATATAAACACACTATAAAAACACTTGTCAAATAGAAAGAGCTGTGGTTAAATTAAAAATTGGAATGTGTAACGTAAAAATGAATGAAGTGCAAATTTAAATCAAAATTTTCTCAAACAATTCCGATTTCTCAAGTCTGAGATGCAAGGCTTGATAAATTAGGTGCATATCTATAAAAAGTTCAGTATATTTTTAATTTTAAAAAAGATACTCTACAAAAAAACATCCGTTTCAAGGGCACCATTAGAAATGAAGTAAACGTACGTGAAGAAGAAGAAATTGTTAATTAAATCATTTAAGAAAAGATACTGCACTTTTGCTCCCGCTTTACATGCAATGTGCGTACACAGTATGGCAATATTTGACTAGAACTGAATTGGTAACCAGTTGACCACAATGTATCATTTCGCAGGACCATGATGTTACTAAATGTTCGTCCGAAAAAAGGAAATCTTTTATTCCGGACGGACTTACCTACTATGTAGTTGCTACGAGGTTAGATTTACCGTAAATATTATGGACAGTTGATTTTATGTCATCGGATACTGTGGAAAAGTAAAAATAAATAATGTTCTCACTGAAAATATTGTAACAGTTAAATTAATTTTAACGAACAATGAAAAACTTAACTGTTATCTATTTATAATGGCATCAGCGTCATTAATACATGCGTGCGAAAACCACAAGTTGAAACATTCTCAGAAAAACCCGCACGTTTTAAATATAAAGGATACGGTAACATTACGGTATTTATTTAATTTAAAATGGACTAAGTTAGGTAGGTACTTCAATGCTGGATGAAATTTTACAGATTTAAGTAGCACCTTCATAATTATAATGTAATAAATGTAATATATACCTATTACGTATAGATAATGTGCTTCCAAAGTTGATGTCATCTGTTTAACAGTAGAGTAGGGCGTTGGATTTTTTCGTGCGTACGGTAGCTGGTCCAAAGTCTTATTACGCATTTGTTTATTTTTTATTTCATATGTTTACATTATTATCTAATTAGTAATCACGACACACGAGGGACAAGATTAGAGAAAGAGAGAGAGTCTAGAAGAAGAGTATTCTGAATTAGTGAATATTACAGATAATGTAATTAATAATGCCATTTTTCTGAAATAAGGCATCAAAATTCTAATAAATCATCATGATTTCATAGGCTGCAGGTAGTTATATTTTCCTGAGCTTCACCACATACAAGTGTCTAGGTCATAGGTACCTAGATATTTACTTGGGATGCATTATTGACTTATTGTATAAATGGAGTTATGCCAAATTTCTGAAAAATCTTAAATAAAAAACACTACACAGTGGTCATCTTTGTAATCATCTAAGAAATCGTAGGTTATGCCAAATTTTGTCTTTCTCAAATATATAATATTATTTATGGGGCATGGATATAACAATAAGGCAGTTCCGTCCTGTTGACGCGATTATATTCGCGTGACGAGAAAAGCTCCGTTATTTTAATACTGTCGTGGTCGTCGTGGATAGAGACCCGGGCACGTGCCGCGCCTGCGAATGACATTCGGTAGAAAGTAAACTCTCGCACAACGTACATCACCTCACCTCGATGTCACTGTTGACTTGATGCCAACCGGGAGCCTATTGTTTCGTTTGCCTAAACATCTCATCAAGTCAGATCGACTTTCTAGAGCGAACCTGTCTGAGAACGAAAATATTTGTAGCAATGCATTTTATTCTTTAGCGCATTCACACACTACAAAACAATTTAACTAATGATCATACCGTTTTACTAATTGCCAGTTTGTTTGCGTTAGAAAGTTATTAACTGTCCACTATCTTCTGAATTCACAGGCTTCGGTATTCGAAAATGTAATGCGGGTTTAATTGTTGTATTGTATTCGTTTCACAGATTAAAATTCGAGAATGATACACTTGGTGAACGGTAATCATTTGTGTCCGAAAAAGTGATTTTCAGGAATGCAGAGGGTGGGTGAGTCGTTACAATCTAATGAATCTTATATTGCTGGGGTATATTGCAAGCAGGGTAATTTCAATACACCCCAAGGCAACCTATCAAGGGTCCAATGAATTGTGGATATAAATCACTACCAAACTTGACTGAGCTGATCACGCTCTTATAAATTGATTCACCCTAATGTCTCTGATTAAGTGTTTTTGGGGTGACACATCTTAGGTAGAAGTGTAATTTCTATTACAAGCGAAAATGTTTTCCTACAAAAGATTCTCAATTACTTCTTCAATAACAGAAATGCTGAAAAATGTACACATATCCAAGCTATCGCTACTTATATCTATCGCTGGGTTCAAACAGCAACCATAGTAGAAATGAATGACTATTTTTATAATAAAAATATTATCGCATAAAATCGATTTATTCATAATATGGACCCGTCCATGAATGGCTAATTGAGCTAAGCGACACCATGGGTAATATTCAATTATATTATGTTTTATTTAATCACTTCTTAAGATATATCTTATCAAGCTTTTACCCTTCGATATAGTACGAGTAGTCAAACATAAGTTGATAAGGTCATGAAACATTGACATGAAAAATTTATTATTCCCAACTATTGTTTAATTAACTCGGAAATTGCAAGCTATTTAAGCAGTTAACAAACAAATGCCGCGTGAGTTAAACATTTTTTTTGAATGTGTATTCAAAGACAATAATGTAAAATATGTAGGTGTGTGTAGAGCACTTTGGGCGTGCTAAAAGCGCAGGAGTGCTGTTCATCTGTGCACACACCCTAGTTGCATCACAATCGTTTGAATAGAGGTGATTGCGTAAACCGGCAATTCCTGGTAAAGTAAATTCAAACTGTACAAACATGAACTTAATTATTAGAATTTTTGAATGTTGTACATGTATTGTGATTAAATCAGGTCGTGTAACCGTTCTTTATTATTATAATGTAATATCAGTTACACAGGATTTTTATTTGTAGATGAGTATTGTCTTAAATTTGTTGCCAAAGGTTTTGTTAAAAAACGTTGTGTCATACCAGACAACTCACAGCCTGACGTAGGGATTTGAATCATGAAGGGAATATTCTCTATCTGACGTAAGCATCCGATAAGAAGTTTAAAAAATTACACCCTTAAGCGGATCAAAAGGTTAGGTTTCTATGGATAGATCGAAATCCGCGTATAATTCAACTGTAACTAAACAATAAGTCATATGATTTCTCCGTATTGTGATAGTGCCCATCATTCGTCCGCCCTCAGATAAGTACGAGTCAGTACTTCGAAAGACTTATAGACGGATACTGGCTCTAACTTCAAGTTTTCTGTGACCACTCGCATTCAAGTCTAAAGAAAAAGATATTTGCACTCTCAGAACTTATTTAACTCTCATATCTCTGAAGAATATTGAAGAATAAGAAAAACAGAATAAATACACATTGAACAATGTAGATATTTAAAAGTGGTTTATTTACATAACGTTCTTCAATAGAACCTCCAGTTATTCGTTTACATACATATAAGTATATATATTTATACAAATGTATTATTATCTGTAATGTACGATTACTAAGATGTGCTCGTATTGTCAAAGAGCATAGCGTAGCTTCGAGTTCAACGAACGCTCAGACATCAACTAAATAGTGTTGAGATTCAAACAAATCTTGGGATGCTTAAAAGTCTAGACTATTAAAACCCATGTCATTGAGCTAAGCTGGCACATTCTTCTGATTGGCTGACATAACGTCATCATGCGCAAATAGAACAGTGTTAAAAAATAGAGGCTATAATCATTTTCTGTGCTCATTAATGGTAATGTGCGAAACGGAGTAATACTGTCCTATCATTCAATTAAAGGAATTGAGAGGTCATGGAATGATTCCTCCCACGGCCACGTAGCTTATCAACAGAAATGGACCGGGGTCGGCGGCCAGCTCTGTGCCAACGACCACCCGTTTCTAATTGTGATATAGGTATACTAACCTACTTATGATGATTTAATATTCGGGAAACCATCAACATTTTAGATAGTTCTAGCTGTGGCTCAAAAAGTGTATTTTATCAATATAACTAAAGATCCATGACGATAGATAATGTTTAACGATTCATTAATTTTAAGGTTAAACTACGGTTTTCCAAGTGTTAATTTAGTAATCGATGGGTGAATGTAGGTAAGTACAAGTTATCTAAGAGTGTTAAACTAACTTTAAAATTTATTTGTTTGTTACTTTTATTACTCATTAAAACCAATGAAATGACATCATAAAGAACCATTCTGTGCACTATTGATATGGAAATATTATCCTTTAATATATTGTCTTTTATGTCTTTGCCTACGAATAACCTTGTAGAACTTTGGTTCAATAACGTCGCCCTATAACGAGAACGACTGTCATAAAACTAATAAATGATGATGACATTTTGAAGCTCGGTATGTTCTGACCACAGTAGGCGGTAAGCAAGGATGAATTAATATTAATTTTTCGACATCAAGTGTCTACCTACTAGGTATCCAATGAATAGTTCAATAGTTACTTGTGGAGTTGTGTCATGCGAATACAAACAAAATAATCATAAAAGCGGTTGTGAAAACGCAACTAGAACCCGTAGTCGTGCAGCCTCCGATATTTTTACTTTCACACTTTCAATCACGATAAAGCGACTAGTTTATTTCTATACCGGTATTCATATTGACTTTATTATTGGTTTTTCGTGCTAAAGTAATTTTAAGAAATATTAGCGTTTATTTTTGATTTTTAACTTGTCGAGAATGTGATTCCTAGCAAAATAATAGGATAAATATTACTCACTTATCTCTAAGTAATGTTTTTCTTGGTATCGTCATTTCACCGCATTATCTTTACCGACGCCGACCAGGAAAAGTGCGTCTTAACCCTTTTTCATATTTATTAGTTCATGAGTAAATCGCGTAATTTGTTAAACGTACAGAACGCGTGTTGCAATATTCGTTTAATTATGCTAATTTCAAGCATTCCTGCCAATCTATTAAATACAATGTCTTTATAAGTTGATCTGCATAAATTTGCACCTACGATCATTTGTACATAATAATATTTTTCCAATTTAATACCTTCTAATAATCCTAGACTGTAGTCTCGAATTTCAAAGCGCAATGGCAAGTAATAGAGATCTAAAGAATTTGTTAGTTGACCAATGCAATGTGACTCCATGCGAGTATCGTATATCTATTACTAAAATTTAATATTTTGTTATTGTATAAGGATTACCGATTTGGTAATGTGAAATATTTGCACGTTAATACTTATATCCAAGTTTACTCTTTTAATTAATATAATGAATCAATATAATATATATAGTATTTATATATCCTGTAGCCTATTTATAAATGAAATCACAATAACAAGTGCATCTTAATATTTTATTCTTTGTACCACGCAATTGTTCCCGCAGGTAAGAATGCTATTTAAATATAACGTTAGATGTAGGGTGAACAAATTGCCCTCAATATTGCAAATCTATTTCTGTTTTAATTGTTACGTTAAGTCATGAATGAATGTATGAATGAAGTAGAGCATAGCGTTTTCACGCCTAAAGACTTGCTTGACTGGAGGATACGTCTACTTTGTTACCTTACGGCGGCTTACGGAATACCACAATTGATTCTGTGACAGAGTGTGACAAATACTTTTATTATTGAATATGAGAGTGTGCCTAGCGTAGGCCGCTCTAAAATATTCTATTAGATGGGCCGTAAAATATAATATTAAATTGTTATTTAAACTGAACATCGCTTTAAATTTTTGTTGGAAGATTTGACGCAATTGTTTCAAATTCAATAAAATGTTGGAGGTAAAATAAATAATTATTAATTGATTGAGACAACCTCCGTAGCGTAGCGGTATTTGGCTCGCTTTAAGTCTCGGAGGTCGTGGGTTCGATTCCCACGCCGGACAAGAAATCTTTGTGTAAATTCTAAGATTTCTTTCCGGGTCTGGGTGGTTGAGGGACTACCCTCCGTGCCTCGGAAAGCACGTTAAGACGTTGGTGGACACAATGGTCACTAGAAAAATAAAAAATAAATCCGCTCTGGGTATTTAAAAAAAAATGGCATTTTTTTAAAAACTTAAAATTTTACACCTTTTTTATTTTTGATGTTGATGACCTTGTTGTTATTGAAGATTACATAACAGCATTTTTTTTAAATACAGCCTTATTTGTAGGTACAATTAGCACAAGGTGTAAAATTTTTAGTCTTTTAAAAAATGCCATTTATTTTTTTAAACACCCAGAGGGAATTTTTTATATTTTTCTGGTGACCCTTGTGACCATCCCTATCACCCCCCTTCCCAGCTACGTAATCTTTTGGGACACCCTGTATACCAGGGAACGGGCAGCAGCGTTTACCTGATTATTACAACATAATACTGCGGTCACCAATCCGCCTGCCAAGCGTGGTGACTATGGCAAATACCCTCCCTCGGGAGGAGGCCCATGTTCAGCAGTGGACGTTGTACGGGCTGATGATGATGATGATGATGAATTAATTGAGAACATGTTCTATTTGTATAGATACACATTTTGAATGTCCTAATATTTTTTTTTGTTTTTATTTAATCTAATCAACGTGAGATTTTTATAAATGATCAAATACTAGAGATGTATTGATGCGAGACCACGATGCATCGCCTATCATGTTACAGTGAGAACTTCATACACGGACCATCTTCATCAGATGGTGTAGGTACCTACCTATGTAATAAAGCTGGTTGTATTTTAAGATGTGGCTACTTGATGCGCGTTGCGGTTTCATCCGTGTTGGACTGTTATTGTTTTCCAGAGCATCGTCACATGATGTTTTGCATAGTTATCTATTCTAGATGAATACTATATCCGAAGTAAATTTTATCATAAATTATTTATTATTTGAAAATGGAGTAGGTAGGTACAATTTTGGGGTTGGGTCTGCGCTAATTCCATACATTTATTGCATAACGGCTTATACATATATATTATAATTTTTAGTACCTTTTTTAAATTTCACTTTAAAATTAAAAATTAACTTTATAATGATGACAAATTAAGTTGACGAATCCTCAGTTACAAAAACGATTTTTTAGGAACCATAACTTAAGAGCGCACTTTTCATTAACAACGAAATAAAACAATTTCATTACATAAGTATATATATATACTTTACAGAGCACCGATACGTGAATATTAATTTCACGTATCGGCGCTTTACTGTTTTAAATAATAAACCGCGTTTGTGGGACATTCTTATACTAAATCCCCTTAGAATATAATTAATCTTCCTGCTATTCTTTTTCATATAAATAAATAAATAAACAATTTAAAATGTCATACTTCTGCTTGCACGCAATGTTATTACTTATTAGAAAGCGATCCGAACTTTTCGCTTTGCGTCCGATGTTGCGCAGTCGTCGCATTATATTTTACTACATTATTATAATTGAAATAATACTATGACATAATATTAATTTTGCCAGCTGTTATTAAGAGATTATAAACCATTTCATAGTTTAGTGAACTGACTTCGTAATAAAACGTCGGCTAAGAAGATGTTATTGACCTTCTTGACCTTTGGTCTGTAATCTCTCAAGTTAAACCCATGTTTATTTTATTTCTAGTTTAAATTCGTAACATTTTTATTATAAGGCCTGTGTTTTTAATATAACAAAAAATAAACATTTTTTTATAAAAAAACTTAAAAGCTGAAATTTTAAATGTGAGAGCAACAGCAGCTTTCATGTACTTACATAATTTTATCAAAAATATGCTGGTGCACTGTAGTTTAAAATTAAAATTTGTAGCCGGATTAATTAAAAGTAAATGAAGTGATCTCGCACGTTTCGCAGTCATGACATCATGCTTTTCTGAATATTTTAGGAGTCATTAGTTGTCTCGCTCGGGGCGCTACATCGCGTCACTCGAAACACCCTTGCATAAATCCCAGACAAAATGCCTCTTTCGCTTCTCGCCCTCCGACCCTCTGCAACGTATTGTGCACAGGGGGCAGCGACCGTCATGTAGGAAGCACCCGCGTCGCCATGACAACGCCTCTTCCTGCGAATATTGACAGACGCCATGTAGACAGAACGATCCCCTTGCTACGCGTGTCTGCTTCTCATGATATATTTTTACAGGAATTAATGTCCCTACAGTGATGACGTGCTCATTACAGATAAGGCGCCTCTGCCATTGTACGAATCGCAATGGGGAGTTTATTGCCGCTATTTAATATGATAATTGCGGCGGAGGACAGTTCGTGAATATTTTAATGAGGGTTTATTTGTTCGATAACAATGGTATTCGTATGATTTTTTGTTGCTTTTGCATTAAAACCGCCAGCTGTTATAATTGGTTATCCGTTGTTGGATTACATGAATTAGGTAGGTAATTTATGATAAGAAACAAAATTAAAATCACAGAGTAGTGATATAAAGGGTTTGAAGATATAAAATGTAAAGCGGTAAAGACATAATTCCGCGTATCTAAAAAGTTAATCACACAGAGTTGTCGATCAACTGGGTAGACTAAATATTTTCTAGAGATGGGCCGACTATAGTATTTGCCGACTAGCCGACTAATCTGTTTTCAAAATGCCGATTAGTCGGCCGACTAATCGGCAATGCCGATCATTCTAATACCTACTTGTCTGAGGTATTCGGGCTTTATCGTCATCACTCAGCTTGGTCGTCGCGCGGCCCCCCTCACCCGATCCAAGCAGGAGTGCCACAAGGCTCAGTACTTTCGCCACTCCTGTTCTCGCTTTACACAAGTGACATCCCGAAATCCAAGAAAGCCCATCTGGCTCTCTTCGCGGACGATACCGCTTTATACTACTCGGGCCGCAGTCCGGCCGCCATTCACGACGCTCTACAATCCCCATCAAATGCCTTAGGCAAATGGTTCAGAAAGTGTAAAATCGAAGTAAATCCGACAAAGAGTGCTGCGGTACTCTTCTTGAGATTTAACAGTCCACCGGACATCCCACCGGTCAAGATGTTTGGCGATCCTTTGGGAGCGGCAAGCCAAGTACTTAGGCGTAATCCTGGACCGAAAGCTAAACTTTAGAGCGCATGTAGAAGCCGTGTAGAAGCCGCACGCGCTTTACTTACGTTCAGTCGACTACATTGTCTTCTAAATTCACGCAGCAAATTATCACTTGATAATAAGGTTAGGATTTACACCACGTGTATACGACCAATTATGACGTAAGCGAGCACTGTATTTGCTCATACCGCGTCTAGCAGTTTGTACCGCTTACAAACTGTTCAAAGTAGATTCAAAGTAGACCGTGGTTCATTCGTAATCGCAACTTACATTCTGATCTCCAACTGCCTGCCACCAAGCAGTGGATGAAAGAGGCGTCGGTACGCTTCTTCGAATCCGCGGTGCAACACCCAAACCCGTTGGTTGTTGCAGCATCCGACTATAGGCCTTTGCCCACAAAGCGTCGTAAACACTGTCGGCCTCGGGGCGTCCTAGATGACCCGGACGACGAGATAACAACTTACCAACTAGCAGTAAAAAGACTGTAAGAAACTTGCACCACTACACAGAGACCACTCTATCCGACCCGCCGCAGAAGAGTGCGCCCGCGAACGTGACGCGTCCCCCTCCTCCTCCTGACCCTTAGTTTGGAAAGAACCATCCGATGCCCTCATAGACCTCAGTAACGTAGAGCGACAGTTGCAAAAAACTCCCCTAAATATACCCTATAGTCTTCCTTGAACCATCCGATGCCCTCGTCGACCCGAAGTCCGAGAGGCCCCCCAACTATAAAGTAGAGCGACAGTTGCACAATACTCCCCTAAAAAATACTAAAAGTCATAATCCCTCAATCTTATCGCCAGCGACCGCCCTGAGCCGAGGTCCAAGCCACATAGGGGGCGATCTCTTGCGCAGGTTGCTTAGTTTGTAGTTCTTGTAGCTGGAGCTCTGCTCGTGAAGTGCTTATGCCCGGTGAAGTAGCAAGAGCCTCATGGCTACCTTTGTAAGTCTAACCGAAAAAAAAACTCGCGCGGCCGCTGAGCTTCATTACTGACTGATTAATACGTTCTTATGTTGTAAAGACTGTAGTTTAGATAACTACTCTTAGTAATGTTTAGAAATTATAAAACAAGTACAAATTATTTGTTTTATTTCATTTGTTATGCGCCGATCATAATCGGCATATTTTGCCGAATAGTCGCCGACTAGTCGCCGACTACAAATGATGCCGAATAGTCGGCTTTCCCGACTAGTCGGCGGCTAGTCTCTAAATTTTCTTAAAATGGAATCTTTATGGTATCCTGATGCACACCAGCGAAAAGGTAGCAGTGTTTAACCATGCATTGAAGCACTAACGTCCGTCTGTCAGTGAGCTTATACAAACTATGACGATAACTATGAATGCATCCATGTATTTGCTTGTATTTTTAATATATTAATTATTCATTGCGTCACAAAGATACTCATCGTCAGCTTTCTATCAGTATAAATAAACGATAGAAGAGAGGTTGACGACCTTCTGATATCGATTCACACAACTTGTACAGATTTAGCAATACAATGCTATAGGAATGTAACTTTGAAATGTGCATTTTTGAAATATATCGCACAATTCGTATTAAATTAACAAGTTTGTCCCAGTGAGCCCTTGACATGGATATTGAAATGCAACTCAAAGTCAGAGGCTCAGCGGACTGGTTGTAAATAAACCGCTGCGTCAGCGATGACTACTTTATATGGCGAGGACTGAGAGCTGAATCATTGACGGCTTGAATATCAAACAAATCGCTTTAATGTATACTGCGAACTCATTGTGCTTACTGGGTAAACGAATACACGACAAACCTAATTTAATAACGTGGCACTTTTATTAATGTATGCCGGCGTACATTATTAGGGGTGTACTATGCCAAATAATCGAATATCAATTGATCGACCACTATAAATCGATAGTAAGAATAGATTTGGAATTTTTATTAATTTTGTAAGTTATTTTTATTTTAAGTTAGCTACTTTTAGTTGTATATAATGTATTTTATTCATGCTATAAATCGAACATCTACATACTTGAACGTTCATAACATCGAATGGTTATTAAATCGAACATTCAATACATCGCACACTCAATACATCGAGTGTGTTCAAAATATCGAATGTTTAACCATTCGATGTTATAAACGTTCCGAGTATTTAGACGTTCGATTTATAGTGGCCAATCAATTGATTTTCGATTTGGCATAGTACACCTCATTATAAGTAGGTAGGTACATTGCTCTCATGTATGTAGGTACATTATTATATTAGTAGGTACCTACAGTGAAGATTTAGAGTGGCTGTACATAAAGTTGCAGGTAAGTGTTATACCAGGCTAGTCGAAAACAATACCTATATAATAACGATCCAGTGATATAGATGCACTTTGCAGATCGTTCCATTGTTTCGTAAAGTCACTATAACGTCTCTATAGGTATATTAATAGGTGGAATGGGGCTGTGAATCTGTAATAACACGTAAATTGAAATAGACTATAGTATGTCTCTATGGGTATACGTGGGCTTAATCCCCATCGTTCCGGTTAATCACCGAGTGCAGGCGGTCGGTCTGCACCAGTGTCCAGCCTTGCGTATAACTCAATTTCTCTTCGGGAGTGGATTGCCACCCTCGACGCTTATCTCAATGTAGCTACTGGCGTTTCAAGATAGTACTTATGTTTTAGAGAGGATTTGGTACAGATTTTCGATTATTTTTATTCTTAATTTTTTTTGTTACTTTCTATTAGGACAATACTTACCTACCTATATGCGGAGCTGATGTACCTACATATTGTATTGTGTAGGTACTTTGTATACTAACCCCTTACCACACAGTGTGTGAATTTGGTGAAAATCTATCTTTTATAGTCATAATCCTACTAATATTATAAATGCGAAAGTTTGTATGTATGGATGTATGTATGTTTGTTACTCTTTCACGCAAAAACTACAGAATGAATTTGACCGAAACTTTGCACGGGGAGTTAATAAGCTCTTTTAACATATAGGCTACAAAAAATCACGCTCCGACCCACTGAAACAGGGTAACGCGGGTAAAATCGCGGGGCGCAGCTAGTATTCAATATTTTGTTGCGTATCCTATGTAGGTATTTACATAAATCCCACAAATTTAAATATTATGTGGATTATGACTCAAATAAATTCAATTTGTAAGCCCTTATTGTGGTTTATGATGTAATTTCCTATTCAAATTGCTATTACCAGCATTTTTTTTTATGAATACATAATTAGTAAATACACATAAAAATGGTAATTTTCTGTAATGGTCTTATAAGTATCTTTATGTAATCATTTAATCAATATACATCTGACCTACATACAATTTCGACTAAATTAATTAACAGATTAGAATGTAAAATTGCGGGCTAGGTTACCTACCCCGGAAAATAAAGTAGATGTCATGCTAAAGTTAATTTAATTATTAATTACATTAATACCTATAGGTTAAAATTGTGACCTTCTATTAACATTAAACATACAATCCTTCTTGCTTAATTAGGTAAAATCATCTCATGTCATTCATTCACATGAAAGAAATGTGATTTTAGCAATTTCACAAGTTGAGCTATTTGACTTTTGTAAAACCTATAGAAAAACTGACTATCACAGTTCCAATTTCCACATAGTAAAGGCGCTTTAGGTACCTATGCATATCGCAATACGAAACTTTCGTAAAGTCCGCTTAAAATAAAAGGTTAATGTGCAAACGAAACGTAGTTTATTATTATACATATTTCGTAATACTTTTTGTTCTACATTAGAGTTAATTAGCCATGACACTTATGACTAAAGAATAAAACAATAAAAAAAATATGGTCCACAGACAAATTACATACTTACGATTCTATTTTTATATGATTTGCTAGGTACCTATTATTTCTTGTTTTATTGGCTAATTGCACGATTTTGTGGTAGAGCAAGGCAGAGACAGGTATGAAAGATGTAATTTTTTTGGAAAATCTTTGACTTAGACAGAAACTGATATGAAAACCAAGTGAAAACAAGAATGACTACGGGATTAAAATGAACGAAAAACAACTCGATATTATGTACCTAAATAGTATTGATTTGTGTGGCCAGATCATGGCTATTTATTGTTGCTGTTATAAAGTACCTATAAAAGTCATAGGTCATTGGGACATGTATTGGTCGTGTATTGTGTTGCCACTAGACAGCCATCGATGTTATAATAAAATACTACTAAGTTGTTTTGCAACGTTAACATTTCAGAACACGAGTTGTGAAGTAATTTATACACGTATAATTCTCTCCAGGAATCGATGGCAAGTTAGGTTACCCATGTGTCTTAAGTGTAAATAGAGTATCTACCTATTCACTACTATTCAGTACCTAGTAATTAATATTCAGTATGTAATAACCTTACCTGAAGAGTTGGTTTGTTTGCGTAAACGCGTTAATATATCAGTACAGTACCTATTGCTCCGATTAAAAAAATTGTGTTAGAAAGTCCATTTGTCGAGGAAGGCTATAGGCACACTATGCCTACGGGAGATTCGCTGGTGAAGCCGCGCGCGATAAACTAGTTCATTATGAAATATATTTATTTATATATTTTTGACCTATCAAATGATTATGAAATAATTTGCATAACTAAATTAATTTATTCATTAAATTCATATAACAATTCTATGCTTTATAACCCTTTCCCGCGAATGTCGAAACGAGTTGCAGACCGGGGTCATCAAAGACTGTTTCACACTAATTTGAATAGGGACACTGTTTATGTATTCGAAACAGTTTTTAGCGTGGTGCCAGAAAAGGATGCATGCACAGCCTTTATTATTATTGTTCATCCGTTATATCACGGAGGACAATTTGTCGACTATCAATTGATTTAATAGGCTATCTTCACGCGACACGTTTCGATCAGTATCAAATAGTGATATATTCAATGGCATTTTTTTAATATTAGCCGATCATTACTTGGTATAATTTTACAAACACATTTTACCTATCTACTGCCTAGCTATTGTGTGAATTCTCTTAAAATAATGATCTAAGCTTAATGAGCATTAAGCATAGTTACGCAGACCATTGAACAAAGAACGGTCTTAAATCGCATAAGCTAATAGTTAGGTGTACAAAAAAAAAACGGTTTTGTCACGCTACATGTTCAAACACGATAACGGTACACGAGAGGTGGACTAGGTATTGATGCCGGTTGAGATTGAGGGAGGACAGTTTTCGCTCCGGGCTCTCGGCCTCAATTACGAGCCACCCAATCCGATGAAAATTTGTCTGGAGTTATTATAATGTTAAATGATTGTATTGCCTTACCTGCTTTTTCTAATATATATATTATAAATAACTAGTTTTCCCCGACGTAACTTTACTTCCCTTGGGGAATCTCATAGCTTATGTGTTAGTCTGATGTACCTATGCGCTATACCTAGGTTTAGAGGGCGTCCGGGGAGCGGTGCCGGACTTTATTTGAAGTCCGGGTTTATAAATTTACAGTTTCCGGCCGCCGCGTTTTATAATAACCTGATGGCATATCCGGGTTTTGGGCTCTGGAATCCGGGGTATTCACGCATCTTGTCCGGGTAACCTAATTTTAAAGATGGCAACCCTATACCTATTATTGAAAAGTTTCATTTAAAATTCAGTACGCTTTGTGTAAAATACATCCACACCACGATTTTGATGACAAACTTTTGATTTTACGGCACCTATTTATAGGATATGATAATAACAGGAAGATTAAAGAGCAAGTTACCATTAAACAAGAGCATAACTTTTATTTTAGAACAACAATTAAATGTCTAAGTTTGTCTATAATACGACAAACTTAGACATTTAATTGTTGTTCTAAAATAAAAGTTAAACTTATAACTTCAGTACTGATTCGGGTTCGCCGGTGCATGCTCGACCGTTTGGACAAGCCTAACATCGTGACTTCATCGTAGGTAACGGTCGCGCATACTAATGTTATGATCATGTTTTAGCTTTAAAGCACCTGTAGGCTACTGTGTATGAATAATTGTATAACAAAACTTAATCAGCATAACTATTAAATAAAATCATGTGTTGAAGGTCTGTGGTAGGTGGTTTTTATACCTACATTGTTTTGATTCAAGACAGGAATATGTTAGGTACTCCATGCAAAGCCTCTAGATAGTGAGTAAAGGGTTTTTTTTTTCGGGCGGACAAACCACGACATAGTTTGCCACGAGGCTTTTGCTATTTCACCGGGCATAAAGGAGAGCAGAGCTTCCAGCCTTAATAAATGGTTTAAAAACTACAAACTAAGCAACCTGCGCAAGAGTTCGCCCTCTGTGGGGCCAGGGCCTCGGCTGAGGGCGGTCGCTAGCGATGAGATTGAGGGATTATAACTTTTAGTATTTTGTGCAACTGTCGCTCTACTTTACAGTTTGCGGGCCTCTCGGACTTCGGGTCTACGTGGGCATCTGAGGGTAATCCCTTACATTTGAAATGTGAAAAGACGTTTTGAACCTTTTTATTTTTATTTGTTAAGTTGTCTAGAAATCTGATATCTTGACTTCGTTTCTAATTGTAAATGTAATTCATTTAGCTGTAGGTAATAGACTTAGCTACAGCAATTAATGTATGATGCCATGGCTACCTTTGGTCGTTTTCTCGCAGATTGTATCAGATATGGTGTAAATGACACGTGAGAAGCTCTTGACACACATTTAACTGACTCATACCTACATACGTAAGCCTTACCCAAAGGTCAATAACATGTTTTTTTTGTTAAATACTTCCAAACATAAAACTTGTTTAAATGCCTGTATGTACAAAGTAATATGAAATTAAAATGTATGAGTTAGAATGCCATAGAATAATAAAAATAGTGTACAAGTTTGTTGCTCATACATAGCCGCTCTTGTGGGTTTAAAATTATTCCCTGTGCCTTCATTACTGGCATTCGGAGGAGCACCCAGAGGATTTGGGGTAGACCCTCTGCTTTTAGTATGATTAGTGGGGTATGTGAGACTCTTCTCTTCCACAGAGATTAGCCACCATCTCTGTGGAAGAGAAGAGTCCCACATGCCCCACTTCATGCATTTCGCTCAGGAAAGGGTCCAAGATTTATGTTGGCCGGTAGATTGTGCAATAATACCATAACTTGGGTATTATGATTGCAAAATGTATTTACTGTATGTTAATTTAATTTCCTGAACTTAAGATCAGGTAGTACATTCCTAGTACGGTAGTAATTTTAATTTTAACTATCTATTACCTTTGTGCACCTACCACTTTCTGCAGGGGACTGCATCACCTTATGGTTGACTTGTAGAAAATGCCAATGGCAGTATGGCTGCCAAGACTTATTAGTCTTCTGTTAAAATGAAAAAGCAACTACTATTTTTTTTAACAATTTTTTTTATATGCTTATGAATGGCTTTACTAGACCATGAAAAAAAATTGGTAATTTTTTAAGATCTAAAATAAATATGTTAAAATTGACGCCAAATACTGCGTCACATGGCAGCATTTATTTCATGATTTGGTAGGGTTTTCGACACTTCCTAACTACAGGTTCCAGAAAAGAACCATATAAACCGCATGATTTATTTAATTACAACAAACCTTTTACGAATACAAAATAAGTACATTTATATGCGAGTCATATGAGATCTGATTACAAAAAGTATTGTTTTGTGGATACCACATATTGAGAGCTTCATGATTCATAAAATAGATACGAAATAAACGCTTACCGGATGCTAGATGCGCTAGCTTGCATCCGTACCTAGTTTCTGTGTCTATTTTGTTATGACTAGACGCGGTTTCACCCGCGAACCTCCCGTTCCCGTGGGGACTTCATTTATTTATGAAGTTACACATATCCTTTGTTACTATGGGTTACTTCGGGATAAGGTAGCATTCTAATGGTAAAAGAAATATCGAAATTCGTTAAGTAGTTTTTGAGTTTATTCGTAAAAAACATACCTACAAAAATACACATTTTTCCTATTTATAATATACGTTAAATATTTATTAAATTAATGATCAAGTAAGAATCTTTAAGCACTGTCGCAAAAACATGGAAATGATTTCTGAATGAAGCCGTGTTAGGGTAATATTTTCCATAATTATGCTGTTATGTCAAAATTACATTCTTCTGTTTAATGTAAATTAATTTTAATTATAATTATTAAGGGACGTATTTAAAATTTGGTTATAGGAAACGTGCACATCGACGGTGCTGCCAACTGGTGTCATCAATTTGAATGTTTTACCCTATCAGCCAATATTAGACTTTTACAATACTAGTAAATAAAAATAATATTTTGAGAGAAGATAGATAATTAAGTTACCTACTTATAATACTGTATTGTTGCATTTCTGGATGTACCAACTTATAAAAAAATCAAATAACGTAAAATTGTATTACTTTCCAAGGAATTGTATGCGCACATGCCATGGTTATGTGAAAAAGTGGATAACGCATAAAAAACATACGTAAGTATGAGTTTTTAAAACATTTAGAAATAACAAAAGTATATAGATACAGTATCTGATAGATAGCTCGACTACAGTACTGGTAAGTTTCTTTACTGTCCGCATAGTGTCTCTACTGTCGTATTAGTGCTGCCACCTATAGTTTCTGCACGTTCGAAATATAAAACAAAAATAAAATGTTTCTAACCTTTGACATCTTATTGTAATCGGGAATGTTTCGCAAATTATTGCTAGTATCAGAAAGGTTATAATTAAATTTACAAAGAATATAAAGTTTAACCATTAATTAAGTGTTTATTTTTTTGTAACTAAAATAAAATGTGTTTTCACCATTGGCTTTCAGGGTCCGACAGAGCTTCTAAGTTAAATTTATTCAGGCATTTATTTAATTAAAATGTAAGGAAAAAGGGAAGTAGATATACATTTTACATGTATAAAATCTAGATCAACAGAAAAAAGTAACTGTATACAGCGCTATCTAGTATGAAGTAGTGAAACTATTACACACGCGTTTTAGCTTGGCGTCGTATCGTTACTTACTAGATGGCGCTACTATAAGATAGCGACGTTACTACACGGCAAAGCTGGTGAGTGTTTATGACTTCAAACTAGGTGGCAGAATAAATGTTATTAGTTCAAACTAGTGAATTTTTAATGTGTAGCTTTCTATCTATTTCTAAAGAATGTTAATAAAAAAATTTAAAGTTTAAGACAAGTGTACATTATCGTAATGTTTTTTTTTAATATTTCATAATTCATTTAAATTATGAAATTAAAAGGGTTTCCACTTGTTACGATCTTTGCACACAATGCTTCTTATCTGCTTTCAGACTATTTTTTTTTTAACATTAAAATTTGTTGACACCCAGTACATACCACGAGCAATTCATCGTGATATAAAATAATTTGTAAGTACATACTTTTTTTTTAATAAAATCACATTAGTTATAGTCAGTCATGTATGATTCCGTTATTTTTTTATCATTAGTTTAAAAAAGTTGAGATTAATTTCGGCACATAACGGATTTCATGTTATTACCTGTTCGTGCTGTTGGTGCGTTCTTATTCTCATTATGTCAGTAGTTAGGCGTAAAAAGTTACCACATGTGGTATTTTTCACATAGATAAAATGCTTAACAATTTAAAAAATATATATATTCCGAAATCAATTTGTAATTCCTTCTTGCTGCTTTGGAATAACATTTTCATAAACCGTTCAATTATTTTTTTTCGATGCCCTCGTGGACCCGAAGTTCGAGAGGCCCGCGAACTGTAAAGTAGCGACAATTGCATAAAACTCCCCTAAAAAATTAAAAGCCGAGGTCCAAGTCCCACAGGGGGCGCCCACTTGTGCAGGTTGCTTAGTTTGTAGTTTTTAAATCATTTATCTAGGCTGGAGCTCTTCTCGCCTTTATGCCCATTGAAGTAGCAAAAGCCTTGTGGATAAATACATACATGTCGGTGCGAAAAAATAAGCAATTATTTTATATAAAAAAGTTAGTAGGCACTGAAGAAGATACCTTTCATTTAAGCAAGATTAACGCACAAAAGTTGAGATTGAAAAAAAAGGAGTACGAAGGTAAATTAAAAGAATAATTAATAATAAAGAGTTTAATACTCGTAGGCGTATGATTGATTCTGGTAGTGTTAAATGAATCGGGCTTACTGTAATTATTTTTAGAGCTTTTGTTCGTTAGGTCATTGACATTATTTGATTAGTAATGCGCCTATTTAGTACGTGGGAGTTATTGTTCATACTAATTGCTTAAGTTCATTTTGAGACTTATGTGGCCTACCTACCAATTATGTTATGTTTTAAATGTGTCCCTATTACAATTATATTAGGGTTCAATTTTCAAATAAGTGCCACAGTTGATGGGCCATTCAATATTTAAATTAATAATAGGGTAGAGAAGAACTGCGATAATATTATTCGTGCTAAGCGTAATACTCCTACGCACGTTTATTGTATATCTGATGTTAAGTTTTTGCTGGTTTCATGCTAAAATATGTTAAAACGGCCGTTTCTTATTTTTATTATGTGTTCGTGGGACCCATTTTAAAATAAATTGTATTGTATTTTTTTTATTAAGGAAAATATATATTTGATTTATATCTTATCTGGAATATAAAAACAGATTTGTTTTAAATAAAACGGCAAAAAGTTACGTCTGTTGTATGGGAGCTTCCCTTACATAAAATATTGTTGTTTTTAATATTTGTTGTTATAGGGGCCACGGAAATGCATAATTTGTGAACATTTCAACTGACTAGCTGTCGCAGTTCATTAGATAAAGCCAGGTAATAGACAGACGGACGGACAGACGGACAGACAGACGGACAAATGGACAGAAAATTTACTGGCTTTATTGTCTTTCTTTTTACGTCATCATTTAAATTTGAATCAAAATCTACATTAAATTTTTATGAAACTTTGTTAGTAGGTTATAAATGGACGAGGCTTTTGCTACTTCACCGGGCATAAAGGCGAGCAGAGCTCCAGCCTTAATAAATGGTTTAAAAACTACAAACTAAGCAACCTCCGCATGAGGGCACACCCTGTGGGGCTTGGACCTCAGTTCAGGGCGGTCGCTGGATGAGATTGAGGGGTTATGACTTTTAGTATTTTAGGGGGTTTTGTGCAACTGTCGCTTCCTACTAATGACACAGATTTAGTAGAGCATTGGTGAACGGCCCTATTTTTCTGACCGTAATTTTAAGCTGAATATAGTATCGGCAACAAAAGTAGATGCTCTCAAATTTAAGAAGGCTAGTTGGTATGCATACAACTTAAAACGACGTGACTATTTTATTTCCTTTAATTTTATAAAAATCCTTCTCTGAGCAAACTTAGGTTAACTTAAACATATTTTTTTTACTTATAATCAATTCAATGTGGTTGCTTAAATTGGTGGCTTAAGTACTACTTACTAGTAAAAAAAAATACAAACTCTGTTACTTACATATCCTTATACTTATCAAAATAAATAGTTCTTTTCCAGTTATCAATGTTTAAAGTTGAAGTAAGAGTAAATCAGTAAACAGAGTACCTATATTTAAAAACGCAGATATATTTACTTAGGAGACCTACCGTTCACAAGCAGACAATATTATTGACGAAGCGATGAGTTACCATCTGCTGGAGAGTTCAGTAAACAAACGCTTCCCGTGTGAAAAGTTATATATCTCTATGATACTTCACGTTTTAATAATTCTCCTTACTGACTTAATATTACCAGTGGACGTCTCAGTGGTTGAAAGTCGACCATATTTTTTTTTTTTTTTTTTTAAAAGACAACTCCCGTATTAGGGAAATAAATCCCTGTGTCGCGGGGGACTTTACAAACATACATTTCACGGACACAAAGTACACCCAGACTCAGAACAATTATTTGTGGTTCACACAAATAATTGTCCCGGGTGGGAATCGAACCCAGAACACCAGGTCCCAGAAGCAACTACCGTAACCACTGAGCCACCGGTGCAGTCAATTAAAATAATATATCAGCATTCTGTTCTCCTTCTCTATATATGTCACCGGAAAATAATAAGAATCGTTAGTTGATCAATTTTCTGGTTAGTTGATAAACTAACGAGGTTTCGGGTGGTTAAATAAAATTACCTAAACCAATGGAGTTCGACAAGTCTTATTAAAGTTGATTTTTTTGTTTTGTTACAAGTTACAACAGTAGCATAGTCTCGTTTGGTTAGATTAGGTCAAGTAATTAAAAAAATAAGTAAATAATATAATTATTATGCGCGATCACTGAAACTGGCAACTAAATTTAACAATGTGAGTAGCACGAAAGTTGATTTTTTTTTATTTCCGTATTGCTTTAAGTAACTTACTTGTCGTTTTATTGTCCGGTGACAGACGAGTAGGTATATTATCTATAATTATGCGAAATTTCATACGTTTTTTCTTCACGCATAATTCATGCATAATTTTTTTTTGGCTTTTATAGCTTAGGTACTAGATCTCTTTTTATCTTACTTGGTCTAAAATACGATTACTTATGTATTCTGGAGGGATGCGAATGAATAGGGACGTCTGATTTGTTGGATTCGTTACGATATAATATATTTTATATTACATCGTAACCCACGTAACGCCTATTTGGTTGCGTTGAGCAACTTCAATCATCAAGCTAAGGAAATGATTCTATCGGGGAAAGATCAGGTGGAAACCTGCTAAATAGGCATGAAGATTTAAAAAATCTATTTAGTTCGTCAATTAGATTACCAAAATATATTGGACACGTATTTTTTTTTCGTTCCTCAAACAAAGAAAGACGTAGATACAGCGCTTTGAAATTTCATGTGTCGTCACTTCTAGGTACAATTTTACCTAGTAGTGACGTCACAAGCCCCCCTCTCCTAAACTTTATAGTTTGTTGTTGCTCTGTATCTTTGTCAATTTTTATTCAAATGATAAAAAAAAAAACGTGTTCAATATTTTTTTGTAATCTATTTTACGTACTAATTAGATTTTTTTTTAGTCTTCATGCCTATTGCTATGATCATTCAATATTTATTAACATTTTGACTCCCAGTCCATTTTCGTCAACTATATCAATTATTTCTGGACAGAAGTGTTGGTCCAGAAATACCGTATAGGGCATCTGTTAAAATTGAACACTTGAACCCTATCACTAATAAATAGTTTAGGCTAAAACGGTTTTAAGCTATAACGTGTCAGTTATTGAAAGAATAAATGCGATTAAGATCCAGAATATCTGGTCGTGCGGTATCCGCAGAATTCCGTGCCTAAAATTTACTTGTTGTTTATAATATTAAAACTAGCTCGTAACTTGGTGTTCTCAAAAAAAATTATAAAAATGTTAGTACGAAGTATTGCACTAACATTTTTGACATTTTTTTGAGTATATAAGTAGTAATCAGTAGATTCAAGTGGAACAATATTCACTAGTGCCAATATTTTTGTAGAAATTAGGTTCGCAATTCACATTCTCTAAGTTGAATTGCGTCCTTTAAGTTCAGTTTAAATAATATTTACTTTTATACTATCAGGGGAGAGGGCTGGATGTAAAGCCGAGCTCAGAAGCATATCTTAGTGATGATGTATCAAGGACCGAAGCTTTTGTAAAACGATTTGATTGAAGCAATCATCAAGTGTCGCTTCTTTGAGATGCAGAAATAGCAGTGTGGGCTTGTTTGTTACCGAACCGTGGTTGGCGTTAAATTAATTTAATTTCCGTATTGCTTTAAGTAATTTATTTGTATATTTAGAACTCTAGCATACAAATAACGATGATAAGGTGGACCGTAGACATTTTCTTCCAGTTGAGTAGGAATCTTAGAAAATAAATTTGAACTTGTTTTCGATTTACACAATTATTTCTTACCTTAAAA
Source organism: Nycteola revayana (assembly GCA_947037095.2). Taxonomy (NCBI): domain Eukaryota; kingdom Metazoa; phylum Arthropoda; class Insecta; order Lepidoptera; family Nolidae; genus Nycteola; species Nycteola revayana. Next base: position 7,540,966 of record OX344845.2, on the reverse strand, counting down.
GCCTTACAGTAGATAGTAGCATGGGGTACCTTTGAACTTGAATCTACCTAAAAATATTTTTTTTAATGCTTTGTTTTTATTTAAGTACATCATAATTACTGTATCTTACTTTTTAAAAAACCTCATTATTGTGTAAAACATACGTGTCGCAATACATTTATATAATATTAATAACAACATACTGTTTTTCTAAATTTATTACCAAATATTATAATTTCATGTTACAAAGCGATAAGTACTAATGGAACTATAACGTGTCAGTAATAATCTGCACACAATGTCTCAAGATAATAGACCTTTGACTTTTCAATTAAGCTCTATTAAGCAACACTATAAAATTTCCTTGCACAATAATAATTGCAAAAACACTCGGTGTCAATTTGCTCAAATTATGTATGTTCATTTATTTGTACTATTTTTATCTTCAACCAAGCTCGCCTGTTGTCTAACGAGTAGGTAGACACTACTTGTTGAATCCCAAGCGGTTAAATGCAAATAAGTATATCAGGACTGAACCGGTCCCCCGCTCGAAATCGACGATAAAGTAACGCTTATGTGCGAAGTAGCAATATGCTTTATAAAAAATGTCGACCCTTTCACTGACATTTGTCGTGATCATGGGTATTATCACCCCTGTAATATACCTTTAGTAGAATAAAATACGATGGGCTGGGGTACAATTGTAAATCTTTGTGGATTAATAAAATCGCATAATGACGTAGTGCCCCTGTGCATTCCCCTGTATTGTATCTAGCCGAGAGAACTGGATATACAAAGTGACAACAACTGCATTCTATGCATAGACAAGCGTGCGTTTTAAGTCCTTTATTGTGTAATTTAATAGGTTATACAAATTTAAGTACATTATGCGAAATGGGACTTGACTGGGACACGATATTGGTGTCTCTTGTGGTAACGGTCCGCGCTGGCGGCGATACAGCTGTGGACAGATGAGTGTACGCGCCGCGCCGGTACATAGGCGGGCCGGGCGCCCTCCGCGCAGCCGCACTCGCACCAGTCGCACAGAGCGCGATCCGCCACGCGCACCTCTCTGCCGCGTCTCATCGAACGAATTGTAATCGAAACATTTGAATGAAACGGTCGAAAACAAACCACTTATTGACGAATACCATTGTTAAGTGACAGACCTATGTTCAGTGTCAAGTTCAGTGTTTGCGTTTGGTACGAGATTTTTCGCATGAGATTGTTTATGTTTACTACTGTTGGCGTTTAATTCACGTGTCATTTTACGGATTTTGCCAAAACCAGAAGTTTGTTTCAGAGAACTTATACGATTGGCTCTTATGTTTCTTCATCTTCCAATTCCTTCGGTAAATAGTTGTTAAAAGTTATAAAAAGATCCTACATATTAGCAAGAAAGCAAGCTTTTCAATTAAAAAAAATGATATGAATTAAAAAAAAAAGCTTATTTTTTGTGCACCTTAATGAGTACGATAGCTAGAGTCGGTAAATAAATGGAAATTTAAAGATGTCTTTAAGTTTAAAACTTAGTATATGCAATAAAAGCTTTTTTTACGCGCGTATTATTTGTGCTGGTTATAGATAGAGCTAGAATTTCCCTAAACATCTATAAGTTATCCCCTGAATCGAGTTCCAAGTTCGAAAGGGGGCTTTCTCTTTCGCACGTTGCATAGTTAACAATTTTTTTTAAACCAATTAATAAGACTGGGGCCCTGTTCGAAAGCTTAGTGGCTAATACACATGTCAGTCCGAACTAAAAGTTAATTGTTAGACCCTACAGAGCTTTAGACAAGCAAGATAATAAGCGCCTTCTATTACCTGCACTGGTCGCTAACACGACTTGTAATACTTAAACCCATAATGCGATACCATAAAATATCGATCTCCGTTGCTAGGAGCCAGCCGATGGCAACAATAAACCTGGTTTATAATCCCCAATAGTCGGTAACTCTCACCGCTACTTACCATGAATAGGGCTGCCATTTATCATTAACATAACATAGCTGAATAGCACCACAAAAAAGCTGATGTAAATAGGCATAAGCTGTTGATGTTGGTTGTAAAAAGTTTAGCCAATGTAGGACCTGTTGAATGCAAATAAATTCATGTTTAGGTAGATTCCATACATATGGCTTGTGGTTTCCGTCTTAGAATAGACGATTCAATGGGTTTCGTAAGAGGATGTATTGGAAGCAGCATTTATCATCTCGAGATTAGTTACCATGTTATTGTGATCGCCAATCCTCCTGCCAAGCGTGTGATTATGGCGATGTCCCTCGATGACCATGGCTTGCCAAGCCTATGAGGAGGAGGCTCATGTTCAGAAGTGGATATCAACGGGCCTTTTTATTACTTCTAAGTTAAAGGTATAGGTATTCTCACTATGGTTGATCCAGGGAAACTTCGGTTAAATACTCAGACTGGGCCTCAATATGCCATGTGATGTTTATAATGGTTGTTCATTCAAGTAGCCTCACTCAAAGCCTCTTGGGAGATTTTCCAAAGCGTGCAGGTCAGCTTGTCCGACTTTCTTTACTGACATTACGAATAGTAAAACATATTTTTACGTTCGATGAGCGAATATTAATATAAAAGAAAGTGACCAATAATTTTGATAGATTTAGTAAGCATATTTCATAAATATTTATGCTTCATTTACATTTTGAATTTTTAAAAGTAAAACTTAGTTTATGTAGTCTGGCGAGACACATCATTATTTTTCTAAGGATGAATGTAAGCATTCGTAACATTTAAATTTTTGGTACAAATAAATTCAAAACTTTAATCATTGGTGAAGCAAAAAGCTCTCAGACATACTTTATTAAAAAACGTAGACTTTATGCTGCCTGGATTCGTATATTTTCATAAAAGTATGTACCAGATTTTTGCCTGTAAGTAAATTATCCTACTCAAGTAAATCGCACCTCCACTCAATATACTAGTTTACTAAAAACGTGGAATTGGAATGCTTTTAGTGCATAAGTGGGTTTACTAGTTCGTTTTTACGACATTTTAACATTAAATAAAAGACACACTTACATAAATTGTAATTTTATCTTCAAAGAAAAATGTTGGGATATTATTATATTTTATAGATAATCACTACTTAACATAGAACGGGAAGCTTTTGCAAAAAATAAATATTTAAGTGATATCCTAGCTCGCACATTACATTTTCTGTTAGACATAAAATAGTAATACAATGTTTAAATCGTTTATATTGGAATTTGGAACATAATGTTTTATTGCCGTTATTTTCTATCACGTTAGACATATTAAATGTATTTAATACTTTTTAAATATTCGTAATGTATAATATACTAGCGACCCGCCCCGGCTTTGCACGGGTGCAATACTGATTGCACCTGTGCGATGATTCTAGAGAAAGGGTTATACATATAAACCTTCCTCTAGAATCACTATCTATTAAAAAAACCGCATCAAAATCGGTTACGTAGTTTTAAAGATCTAAGCATTCATAGGGATGGAAAGACAGCGGCAAGCGACTTTGCTTTATACTATGTAGTGATGGATAATGTAGGCTAGAGTTCGTGTCTCAACTGTGGTCAAAATAGTCTAAAATGTCTAAACAAAATTCTTATATCAGCATAAAAGTATCACTATGCAATCAAGTTATATAACAAGTGTAAAAAGACTTAAAGACTTAGGTAAAAATACTTAACTTTTTTAAATTTCGCTTTAAATTATATAATGTTAGTGTTCTTTGTAGTCAGTCTCCACCTCTGGCGAGAAAGACACACACGCACTTATTCTTACAGCTCTGTAAAATTTTTAATATACTTATGTATGTACATGTAAAATACACTAGTTGCCCCGGGGTTTTTTTCGAACGGACATTATATAGGTAGCCATAAAGGCGAGCAGAACTATAGCCTAAGAGCTACCCCGCTGCTAAGTAATAATGTGGTTTCCAAGTGGTACAGGAATTTTCAAAATCGGTCAGTAGATCCAGACTTTACCCCCTGCAACCTCACAAACTTTCCTTAATATAGAGTATATTAATATAATTATTCATTCATGTAATTGTTCACTGAAATTGGCAACTAAATTTAACAATATGAGTGGCACGAAAGTTGATCAACTTTTTCGGTGACATAAAATATTATGTAGAGGATCGATAACGTTTACATTAAATAGTTTTGCTCCATTTAATTCTACGAAGTAATAATATATTTAATTATACGTGATACAGTTCCTGGTGGTACAGCACTCGTAAGATTGAATTGGTTATTTTCGTTCATTGACCGTACTTAAGTAATCTTTTTGTCGTGATCCAAAGCGGAGCTGTCTGGCACGTGCTGGCTTACCACTGTCCAATAAATGTTGCCACTAGCTCTTGTTATTTTATCTAGTATTAATTTAATATTGAAATCCGATATATCTAAAATAGACGAAAACAAAAAAACTTATATATTAGTTATGAAGAGTCGTTCAGGGTTTTATATAACGTAGTAAAAACTATAACACAAGCGCGTTTGACAGTTGGTCGATAATCTAAGGAACATGAATCACTGTGGTTTTGTAACAATAAAAAATAAAATAGATAAGACTTATGACATAGCTCTTAAAGTTATCTAGTTCATTTTTAAATTAGGATATGTTATCATGAAGGTGCTATAATTGCAATAATTACACACGTTTGAGAGAAAGATAAATATGTAAATTACTTTCATGTAAGTTATTTAACGGTCCGCGAAGTAAAGCGAGTGGTAATAATTTTATCAATTACTATAAAACAAGTCGAGTAAAAGTTATTACTACAAGATTATGATTTAGATAATAAATGTACCTACACATCAATTTTCAACAGTTTTGTTTTACGTTGCGATTAAAGCTCATTATGAATTAATAAAAATATAAATCAAGAAATATATTTACTTTACAGTTAGGTACAGTTACTTACTAGTATTTTATAGTTCCCATGAAAGTACGACATAAATGCAGTTAGTTCTTACAGAAAATGAGAAAAGGTATATAATTATAAATATAGGGGAATAGTACTCCTGTAATTATCTTCGAATAAAAACTTAGCGACAGTGGCGCGCGATATCGCAGTATTACTTATTCCGGCTTGCGCTTGTGAGAGTTTTTAAGGGAATTTGATATATTATATTCTGTAATATTATACCACAGCAATTAATTATTAGGAAACATTTCTCTTCGACTGAGTTCACCGCGTGACCATGATCTATGTATTTTTAGGACATAACTATGAAGTTAACAACGAAGCTTTTGCTATTTCATCTGAAATAACGGCGAGCACGGCTCCTGACTTATTTGATTGTTTAAAAACTACAAAATAAGCACCCCCTGGTGGACTGTTGAAGGGCTTAAGGAATTGCAACTTTTAGTATTTTAGGGAGATTTTGCGATGTAAACTCCATGTCATAATGTTAGAGAAGTATATAAAAAATGTATTTAACCTTTAAATAGTGTACGCGATTTAGACTGATTGATTTATGACCTGCGTTTAATATCGGTAGGTAATTCACACAAAGTTTTGCAGCGATGTTTTCAATCTTTCCTATAAGTAGTTTAGACTGATATTATTACTGAAACCGGTAATGTGTTTAGCACGTTCAGTGTCGTGATAGTAGCGGTGGTGGATAGTTTAGGACATTTTTTGTTCGAAACAGTACTGAGGCGGTCACGAAGCCGCATCTGTTATTATCAAGCCGCTATAACAATTTCAACGCACTTACAAAATAATTGCGTTTTCTAAGCACGACTCCAGCCGTTGACCCTATATTCACTTACCTGCGTTTACTTAATGGAGTTAAATGTGTTTACTTAGTTATTGAAGTTAGAGGAAATCGTTGCCGAAGTGACTGTAGTACATTTGAAACGTTTCATGTAAACTGAGTCACTAAATCGCGTAGTACTTAAAATTTTCAAGACATTCCAATGAACTATCGAAATGCAAAACTTGCGCTCTACATTTCGTAAACTCGTATTATTAATTAGGTTATTATTTTAGTATACACATATTCCTTTCTACTATATTCGTTATCATAAACTTTAGAGTGTAGGAGTGTTCTTGTCAAGTTATGTAGTATCTCAAATGACAATCAATTAGTTTGAACGAGTTCAATTGAATTACTTTACTTTAACTTGTTGTTGCTTTTATAGGGGCTAGCCTTATGCTCGTAATCTGTATTATTGGTAGTTTATTGCCATTATAGTGACAGAGCCTTTTATTAAAGTTGCGACATATATAATTGCCATAATTATGTAATAGAAAATTCAATTTTTCGAGTAGAATGCAGAAAGTACGTAAACGCATTTGCTGTTTGTAAATTGATAGTATTATTGTATATATGGTGTTATTAATTGTTTGTAACCATGATCATTATGTCTGTTCTTATGATGAGAAAATATTGTTGATATCATCGATTTTTATTTTATGAAATACTGCTAAACTTATAGTAAAATCTAACATAATATATTTAAAAATAAGAATATCTCTGAGCTTCTAGCCTGTTCTTCTGAGAGTTGGCACGTCCAGAACTGGTGGTAGGTAAAAAAAAACAAAGAGTTCGCATTATGAGAGAACTATTAAAAAAATATTTTTAAATGTGTCTTTGTAAATAAAAATATATTGACTTTTACATCACCTATGATTATATATCAAGATAGACTAACAGAGCTTCCCCAAGTTCCCTTTCAAGTAATTGAAATAAACCGGTCACCTCTCAAACAGTGAGTTATTATTTTTGATTGCCTTTTATGGAATCCACAATAAAGTACAACAACAATGAATAAGTTCTGAAGCCACGGGCTGTTTAATTATTTACAAGTTTTTATTTGCTTTACAAGAAAGGTATCGCCTCGCTTAGCCGCTGAACTATGAATTTATCATATTTAATTTTACAGCCACGGGGAATAAGTATTTTGTTATCAATGCTTAAATTGATACGAAAATACTTATTATTTCAACAATATTAAGTAATATACTTCAATAAGTTTGAATACATCGCACAGCACCAAAATATTTCGATCGTAACGGGCTTCCGTCGAGTCGATACCGTTCACACTGGACCTGTTGGTGACTGTCGCTTTACCAACAACCAGTCTCCATCCGCCACGTATTGTATAAATTACTAATATTTTGTTTCGAGACTTCGAATAGACACATGATACTAAATCCTTTACTAGCACAAGTAATGTATTGATAGCAACATATTATGTATATTTCACTTCTTGCGACGCCGCGCATCTTAACGGTTACAATATAACGTTATCAGTTCGTGAGACATATTTAGCATGTGTAGCTCTGTTGTGAGGTTTTATTACTGGAACTGACCCACATAACAGAGCAGTTAAATCTGTGGTTAACACATTAAACAGCCGCATGTTTCTGATTAATGCTCCATATGTATAGTCATTGTTTTTAATCAGTTGTACCTATGCGCTATGGTTACCAAGAATTGTTTTAAGACACAGTCCTTCCTATTATGTTAATTATAATTACGTGTTGGTTCTGACGAGTATGTCGTTAAAAACAGTTTATTTTAAAATTAAAACTATAGTTTAAAAGATGTCAATTACAACACAACTGCAATGAAATATAACTATTACATAAGAGCCAATTTGTCCAATAAAAGTGTTTTATATATCTTATTCGCGAACGTCAACAATAGTAAAGAATATAATATGTATTTGTTTTAGTTTCTACAATGAGTGACATAATGATTGTGTGAGGCAATTTTTGTACAAAGTGTATAAGGGACTTCCCACTGAGACTACAGAGTTCAATTTGTGACCCGTATAGTGATGGTGCTAGTCAGCGATGCCGGATTGGCGGTACAACGTGCTCTCCACGAACGAGGCCTTCATCGACACTGAGGGGGTGCCGATGCGGGACCCGCTCGCCGCCAGCTATCCGCGGCGCGCAGACCGGAGCCGTCCTGTTCACACTTGTCCTTACACCACCATATTCCTCGGAGCTCGATCACATCATGCGCCTTACCGTTTACCTGCTCTGCAAAACGATGCTATAGATCCCTACGCAGATGTATACTCTGTTGACCGTTCGTCGAATCTCACTGATACTTCGAGCTTCGCTCGTTATGAAGACTGTCGCCCGCAACTCGAGGAAGCCTTATCGGAGTCTGATGACCACCCTTACACATGTGAAAAGCTGTCGGAAAACGTAACGTTGCAAGTGCCATATAGTTCAAGTGTGTTTTACCTCTCATCGAAAAATGATACAACACGTAAGGACGTTGTTCAAAGTAATGATGTGTTTGTCGTCGAAGACTCTGATTCAGATGCGTTGTCATCGTGCACTTGTGATAGTTTTGAACGGTGCGAGTTTGACTGTAGAGACTTCGAGCCTTTTTCGGACACTTGTTGCTGCGATCCCTTAAGTGACGGTGTTTGTAGTCGTAGCCCAAAAAATGTTGACTCTCCGGAACATTTTTGTGATCGCGATCGAGCGGCGGAAGAAGATGGTGTATCTAACCGTAGTGATATGGACGGTCTCGATTTGGCTTTGTTTGAACCAGCGCAAACTGAATTAGCAGAATGTCCAGACGGGCCAATAGAAAATAACAATGCATCCTCTTCGTCCGCTCTTTGTGGGATATTGTACGCTCTCCCTGACAGCAATATTGGTAAGTGATGTTTAGATTAATTTATTCGCAGCTAAGCGCGGACATCCCGGTATACCGTTGTGCGTTGTAATGATAATGCTCAATTACAGTGATTAGGAGCACATCGAATAGAGAAGCCGCGTTACACCGACATGTGGTTACTATAAAACTCGTATTGGATACGAGCAACGGTGCGCGGAAATTACTATCACATCAATCACTAACACCATTGTCATACTTCAAATGACAACAGACGCGAGACGCGACAATCGGAAAACAACGATAATACACCGTAAAGGTAAACATAATACGCAATTCTGCCGACATAACTTGCTCCGGGTCGGTTTTGTTCTTGATCTTATAGGCTCCATTATTAGAATGGCCATGATTTTTTATCAGCTCCATTTAGGACCTGATTTATTAAAGATCTTGAAGTGGATGATAAAAAATGTCTTATTTAAATACTGATGTATATAGCGCGATGGAATTCGTATTGAATTGATGACGGATGTGCCAACATGTCTTGGTGATATAAAAAAGTTTACAGTTTGTAATGCGGAAGCCGCCAAAGCTTTTATATTGTAGCCAAGTACCAATTGAGTACCGTTACCAACAAGTTACTAATTACCGGTAGAGATAGAGGGCGATTGTTGGCTCATGCAAATTCGATAGAGAATGGACTAGATAAGCAAAGATGGAATAGGATAACTTTAACCATATGTGCTCTAACCGTTATTTTACGATATAACCTTAATTAGGCAGTGATGTGGTGAGTAAAATAATTGAGATGTTAAATAAAAAATTAAATCAAATGTATCTATTGTACTCTGTCTGAAAATTTAGTTTTATTGCAAAGTCGAGCTTTCAGGAATTGACGACATCTTATAGACAATTAACATTACAAACAATCATATTAAATTGTAAATTTAATTTGATCCGGATATTTTTTATTACTACCGGATCTGATGTAATAATAAACCTTACTATCGCATTCTTATGAAATTCAGACTTGAATAGAAAAAACAGAAGAATTTCTAAGTATTTTTTATTATTTTTTATTAAAATAATATATTCCATTATAACCGGATAAACCAGAAAGATTGCTAATAAATGTGATATGTACCTATCAACAATATTTTTTTTATTTAATAATACCTAGTTAGAATCTTATACCACTACAACATTATTATACTAAATATTTAATAAAATTTTAAATGCCCTTTATTTTACCTTGAAAATAAAGTGTAGTGTAGTAGCTTATGTTCGCAGTTATTTGTAAAGCTCAGGTGCTACAGCCGTTAATATTCAAGGTTAACTTATCAGTCTATCTTTAACTGCTTTGTGTATTGTTGTGTACGAATACGGAATGGTATTATCGTGACATTGTTATTTTCAGCAAAACTTTTATCATTGTCGTGGTTTCATTGTTAAAAAGTGCGAAACGTGGTCATACTGTGTAAACACAGTCTTGTCGCGCCAATATATTTGTGTACAGCAGGTTATTTTTTGTTACGCATGAATGCTCTTTTTTTGCCTCTTAGCGTAAGGATGGTTATCGTGTAGCAGTCATTTATATTATGTAGTACATATTAATACACATCTACCCTATGTATCAGTATATGCGTGTAACCCGTGAGAAAGCTAACTTTTGTTTTTAATATGTTACAATGTTTAGTCGCGTTGGTTGTTATAGTGTGAAATGTACTAAGTTTATCGTTTATACGTTATAGCGTAGCGTTCATACGTTATTCGTAGCATGACTTTATATTCCTCTAGGACTATAGCTTGACCGCAACCGCTGTAGCGGGCCCTAGGAATAAGAATATACCTCGGGCGCGGTACAGCGGTTACGGTCAAGCTATAATAATATATATTACCTATTCTTATCGGTTAAGTAAATATTTATTTACGGCTACGTTCTGAACTAGTAGGAAAGGAAACAGACGCATCATAAGAACAGAATTGGGTAAAAAATGATTTTGTCTATATGGATAAAAGTATAGCGACTTAGTTCTACTAAAATGCCGTGTTGTTTTGGAATAGAATATATTATATATCAGATTCTATACTATCACATAACAGAACGGGTGCTAAAGTGTGACTGGAACGAGTGACAGTCAACATCTACATAATATGTAGATAATGTACATGTACAACCATGATGAGTGTTCGTATCACTAGAACTTCATATAAAATTCGTTCTTATAACATGAAATGCACCTATGTATAAATATTTCATATATGTGAAATAGTTTCACCTTTTCTATATTTGCAAACAAAGCTATGTAAAATCTGATAATCAAATTATACTTACGTCTACGGTTGGCAAACAGGTAATTATGTTCGAGTAAAATACTTAACACTTCCAGTTTCCATATATCAAAGGTTTTGTTTAAAAAATGGGATGGTATGGTTGTGCATATTCGTGAGAGCGATCACCTCTGTGTCACCGACACGGTGGCGGCGGCTCTACATAACCAAAACATGGTATAAAACATGAAAACTTATGATGATTTACACCGCATTGTACGCACCGAATTTTGCAAAGTAAGTATGAGTAACTACCTCATACTACTTTAAGAACAGATTTGTTACTATATTTCGGCATTTAGTTTTAAAATGAATCATTGTTCGTGTTATGTGCCTATTGTTATTTAAGTACATAAGATTTCAGATTTTTTCTTCGCACTTTTGCCTCCAGTTCAACTTTTTTTTTTATTAAACAAAAGCTTTACTTTAATTTAACAAAAACTTCATAAGAAATTTATCAATCTTGTTTTTGTTATAAAGATACCGAAGTAATTGCAAATTTTTTCGCAATTAAATTAACTTTATAATTTACGGTCAGCACGAAATATTATTTCCTTATTAGGGCACTTGCATGGAATTATGAATATTCATACATTTGATATTAAAAATAGTAATAACACAATTTCAGCATGATATTATGAGACTTCCAAGCTTCAAGTTTTCTTCAACATGTCTTATAATATTTAATATGATTATTATTATTGCTACTCGTATGTATCTTCTGCATGAATTCAAGGCAATATTTACAGTCAGTTTCAGTTACGTAGTAACTATTAATTAATCTCTGGTTTCAGTCAGTGGCATAATGCAAATATGACGCGGGGAATTTACGTACTGTAGTTATAAATCCTTTCCGAGGCTTTCAAATAAATATGTATAAGAGATCTCAATGCTATAACTCCTATAACCTTGCTTGACTCGTTGAAAGCCTGGATATGCAGCTGTGCAGTTATGTGTGTGATGTAATCGTTTGCTTATACTTTCTAATGAGCTTGCCCTTCCTGCATTTCGCTCCTTGAAAGAAGCACTTGTATATGCACTTAGCGCTTCGCGTGCTTTAGTGTGGCAAGCGCAGGATTTATTTGACGAAACCTGATGGACGTTTTCATTCAAATACAGGTTTTGCAATTTTTCATGTTCGAATGGCGAAAGTATTTGATTTGAACACGAAGGCATCAAATACTTCTACGAATTGGCTAATACGTGAATCGCCTGATGCTTGCCCGTTTCTTGTGTTTATAAAAAACGAAATAGTGAACGTTGTTGAAATATGCCTTAATTGTAATTTACTAGGATTTGATGTCGAATTTACTTATTCAATTCTCTAGCGTCCTGCGTTAAGCAGATTTATTAATGTAGTTATTTTTACGTTAATGTTTACCGCATGAAATCTTTCTATACAATACCTACGTTACGTCCAGAACAATATCACTAATAGAAAAATATAACAGAACGGTCACCTACTGCCGCGGTAGCAATTTCGCGTAATAACTAGCAATTTGTATGAGAACCTTACAGACAATACGGATACGGAATTGAGTTTACGGTATCTAATTATGTCATAATAGTTATATGCGGTTGTGTATTTTGGGTTACAGTTAGATGAGGTCGCCCGACTTTGGTTGATAGAGCTTTTTATATCTGTGTAACAGCTCCTGTAATGATATAAATTAGGTACTTAAAAAAAACCGTTTTCTATGTCTAAATAACAAAGCAAAGTCGCCGTTTTCATTTGTATGTTGCTTGCGGCGATCCAATGGTAACGATTGTTGCTTCTGATACCTAAAGTCGAGAGTTCGATCCCTACTTTGGAAAATTCATTATGAGAACCCTTTGTTAGATTTACTGTCTAAATTGTGTACACCGGTTGTGTTCTCACTCCAAACAAGGAAATCCATATAATGATGTACGTACATATATGTAAATACGAATAAGGTAGAAATGCGAAGGCTATGAAAGCTGATCCTGGCTTTTGGCCAACGCATCACTCTATGAGTCTATTGGACACGTGAGACAAAAATTTATAGATATCTTCAATGTTTAGCTTACGTGATGTAAATAGTAAACCTAGTAGTTTCACTGTAAGGTGAAACTTATGTATTGCCATTTAACACGATATTTGAATGCTACATTGGAGCGGCCTATAGCAAAGTCTAGAACAAAATTTCTATAAAATGTCAAGTAATGTAATTACTGTCTCAATACACGTTCAGGCCTGCCTGACGTTGAACTTGATATATTTAAAATATGTTATTTTACCAGTTTTAATCAAGCACCCAATGTTATGCTTAAAGTATGCTGAATAAAATATATTGTGATGATACATAAATAAGTTTAAAACGTCAAGACGAGGTCTAAAGCTGGTATCCTGAGTACCGACATAAGAATAAAGATTGAACGTCAATCGTTTTTTATGCCACACTGGTATCGTGTTGCTTATTATGATTCTCATTAAAAAGCTACTTTTTTTCTACCACAAAGCTCGTGTAGCAACTTGAGTACATATCAATAATATTATGTCAACTTTAATGGTTGAGTATTGCACGTGAGTCATTCAACTTAGACAAGTTAGATTGGATTAATCACTTAGTTTCTCATTGCGATCAAGGTGAGGTTGACCCGTTTTATTTGCTTGTTGACAAGCAGACAGCTATCCAAACATTTATCTTGATCGAAGTTATAACACGTTCTTTATACCTTTCAAGGAAGCTTTTACGAGCCGCATCCTACCAAGTTGAGAATAAAAATGAACAATTGTTTCTTAGGAAATGTATTCAGAATGAATATCGAATCGATTTCAAATACTTGTATATTGTACACGTCGATTGCATAAATGTTTATAAGTTTTTTTTTAAATGTGTACCCGACGAGTAGTGGCTATTGTTCGTATGTGACGTGATGTGCTGTTGTGAAATGGCAATAATTTGTACTATGATTGAGAATAATTTGAACAATTTTTCATATCGACGCAATCAACCGGCCTTCGTATACCGCCGTCGATTATTGTGTAATTTTTCCGTAATGGTTTTTAAGTGCGCGCTTTATAGATCGCGATGACATTTAAAATAATTATAGTAATGATATATCTAGCCGATAATGTCATGTGCATGTTAATATATCTTAAGCAATTACCCATACATAAACAATACAGTTTTCATAATGACTAACTTTAACATGCCGCTTACTAAGAAAATGATGTATAGAAATATATATTTTTAAATCTTTCATTTAATATTATGAAATCAGACTCCGGGAAATTAATTCAGATATTGCATAAATAAATAAATATAACCTACCTTCCTACCCAAAGTACAATTTACTCCACAAATTTTGTAATATGTAAAAATAGTGTGATGATTTACTTCAGAACCTCATTTAATTAAGAAGGTTGGGTTGGGAGGAATGTCATAAAACTCCAAGTATCTATATCGCATCGAATTTCCATTCAATTGGTAATTTTAAATGTTTGGTAGGTACATAAATTAAAAATACCTTTCCGATATCCATGATAGCCTACACGGTTTGCTGGTTTTATGGCCATTTTGTACTTACGTGAAATACATTCTCTTATGATGTGTTTTTCATATCATTAATATTGTCAATTTTTACACCGAATTTTACAAGTTTCTGCAATTATTAATAGCTGGTGAAATTTATTGTTTGTTATATTGCAGAACGATATCATTTTCCAGAGGGATGCACGAGGGAGCCTGTACATATGCGATCAAAGATAATGAATTCATTACGTTTACACTAAGATAGAATAGCGAATTCAATTTTTTATAATATGTATAGAAATGGCAGCTGTAGAGCAACTTATGCGCACGCGCCTCGGCGCACCTGCGCTCGGTTCGGTCGCGCACTCGGCCACTCGTTCCAATGGGCCAGTTTTCCCAGTTCACACCGAATGCTGACGTCACCTAAACAATTCCTACCGATTCAAACTTTCAAAGTGATAGGCCATACTAAAAGTCAAGGCCGAACTGTATTAACCGCTTGTTTATATCAGTGTACACCAGTAATATAAACGAAATCTCGCCTTGATCTTGGTAAAGGTGTAGGTACCTACTTACTTAAGTATTCAGATCATAATCTCGCTAATACTTACATCCTCTAAGCGTTTTACTTGCAGTGTTACTTTTTAGGTCGTAATGGGTAACTCTAGCCGGTTTACGCTCTTCAAACCACAGTCATATGCTCATTTTGATACGTGGTTTCCATTCAAGAACCAGTTTAAATATCAAACCATCTATTATGTTCCGACAAAACGTATACCAACATAGTATTATTATTGTGTTACACAAGATGAAATGTGAATACAAATTGTGAATTCACTCATTGGAATGAGTTAGGTAGTATGTCGAATTTCTTCGACTTTTAACTTCTCACGAAAGTTAACATTAAATTATGAGCGGCATTTAAAACAGTGGGACGACAGTGTAATTTGCATAACATTATTTCACGTTCAGAAATTAGTGTACTCTGAAAGTAAAAACCATATGAGAATATAGTTTTTGAAAGTCTTACTCGTCTTTAATTACTAGGTAATTTCGTATTTTAGATGACTAAAGACAATCAATTAGTAACCTTTAGTAACATAGCAAACGCGTCTTACATAGTTGTGTGCAAGATATTTATTAGTCATTAATTTAAAGGTCGCTAATAGTTGTAATACTTTTTCTGTTAATAAATAAATTAAATAAACCCAAATAGTGTAGCTGATGTGAATAAATGTTGATAGTAAATACTAAAAGTCATAATCCCTCAATCTCATCGCCAGCGGCCGCCCTGCCCTGGGCCGAGGTCCAAACCCCACAGGGGTCCTCCTCTTGCGTAGGTTGCTTAGTTTGTAGTTTTTAAACCATTTATCAAGGCTGGGGCTCTGGTTTCCTTTATGCCCGGTGAAGTAGCAAAAGCCTTGTGGCTAAAAAATAAAAGGTCTTAGTAAAACCATAATTTGAAAGTACAAATCTGTAGACATTTTGATTCCTTTTAATATGAATAAAATATCACAAACAAACGCACAACATCATACTTATGACTGAATTAATATGTCAATAGACAGGCAAGCTGTACCCTATAAATAAATTAAGAAGTCAAGTCCACATTAGTATAGTGAAGACGATTGATCAATGATTTTTGAATGGGTTTCGAAATAATTCCGTGCACATCTGCAACCCTTCGCTCAGCCCGGGGCACACACGACTAAAGTATTATTCATGCTTTGAATAGCGAACTCGAGAACTTCGTGACTTGAGACTAAGAACTATACCGTACGGTTCAGTTCATACCTACTAAGTTACTTACATCGCGTGTACAGTCAATGGCAAATCGAAAAGTTTATTCATGTGATAATAAATTGATTTCTTTTATATGAATGAATGTATTCAGTCTTCCGGAAGAAGTGACCTCTTCTTTTTTGTTCTATAAGCATTCACCTTTTAGACTTTAATATATTTCAATACGGATAATGAATAATATTATTAAAATGGTTTATTGAGTGTATTATTTATGTTTTATGTGCTTTAATATAAATGGTTTTATAGTAGGCACAGTGTGTTTATGTTAAACTCGACATCCCGTACGTAAAGTTTATTAAGTTTGCTCATGAATGTTATATCCTCTTTTAGTTAAATGTATCTAAATTAATTTATGTAGGTATATTGCACTAAATATAAAGGAAGTTGATATTTGAATTAGTACGTAGAAACCCGTGCTACTACGAGTGACGCGTGCGCAAACAAATGCACTTCCGCCGGCAGAAATTTACTCCGGTTCGGTGTCTCTCTTTAGATACACGACGACTAGTACGATAGGTAGTTATAGAGAAAGTTATCAAGCCTAACAATGCTAGATTGCTTATATCATGTTATCGCGGATAGTTTTTTGAGTGATTAGTCTATGTAGGAAGAGATTATGGAACTAATATAAAGCCCGTTATTCTCATGGAACTGCGCTGTGATTGATGTAAGTCTCCATTACATTCGTTCTTGTCCGCGTACAAAACAGGAAGTTGTAACGTTCTGTAGATCAATAGAAATTTTTGATTAGTTTGAACACCTGAAACTTGTATGACTACACAGCAGTAGCAATTATTTCAGCCAGTCTGTGGTAGGCCAGCGAGCCCAGAATGTGCACTAATAATTACATATAAATAATGGCATGGACACATTAATGTTCCGACCCGTTGCGTGTGAAATAGCTACCGTCCACAGACACGGTGTCATTGCCAGCAAAATATGTTCATCACGTTGACAATGGTCACGACTTATGAAATGAGAACCGCAATCTAATTCACCACTCTGAAGCAAACAAAGGAATTTATAATGCTTAGCTCCCATTACGTTTGAGGAAACGATGAAAATTCTTGTTTGAAGGAAATCGGTAGACTCGTAAAGTTTTTAGTTATAATAACTTTAGTAGCGGGTTTAGTTTATTGTTTTATCGTGTGATGCGTTTTATCTATGTTAACGACTAATCAGCTTTGAGGTCGTAGGGTTTCCGTTGAACAATAATACGTGTTATCCAATGATGCATCAGTTACATCAACCAGACGATTGTGAGAACAGTTGCATGCTTGTAATTATTGTAGTATTGTTTCACTATGATTTCTTTCTGGGTAACAAGAGCACAGCATACGCAACCTAAATGCATGCACTCTATGATAATAAGTACATCGAACTGCTATTGTTCAAGAATAGTATGGTAAGTACTTATGGATAGTTTCATGTGGTATGTCATGTCATCGATACGTAATTGACGTTGAGCAATCTACACTTACATGCTAATGAAGACGACAGTTTTATTTTTAAGAAACATGCATGTCTCTGTTGTATTCAACAGTGAGAATTTTTATACTACACTTCAAGAGATTTGGTACGTCATCATTTCTAATGCTACCAAAGAAAAGCATTACTATTACGAATGATTTATAAAGTATAATTGTTTAATATCAGGAGATAGGTTTCCAATTTCGGAACATCCATTGGTCTACTTTCGTCATTCAAATTTTAAATTGATATTCGATTACTCCTACGCACCTAAGTTGTATATTATTATGCGAATACACCCATGATGTAGAAAGTGACAATAGCTCAATAGCTAAGGTGTGGGCGGGACGAACATTTGACTTTGGAGAGGTACTTATTTGAACCTATAAGGTTACCAATGTTGCTATATATCAATATTAAAGTAAAGTATGTAGCCAGCATGACACTACATAAATTTAAGTAATTAGACATCATATAGACCAAATTAAAGAGTAAACAGAGTAAAATATATTTATTTATTGAGATAATAAACATTAAAAACAAAAAAAAGTATAGGATAAAATCAAACTTTGAATGCTTGAGTATTGTCATATCGTCATTATTAAGGCTCGAGCACACCAAATGCGTATGCGTGACTACGACGTAATCACGCCGTAGACACGCGCGTAGTTACGGCGTAACCCGATGTCACACCGGGCTACGCATACGCTTACGCATCCGAGCCGAGTACGCAACGCACATGGCCTATTGCGTACCCGGCTGCGGCAGCCATATTTTATTCTGTTTTCGAAGGTTGTGTTGTGCACGATGTCTGAAATGACGAGGAAGAAGCAATATTAATACTATTGTGCCAGAATAATCCTGCGGAATATATACATTTATACGATGCATTTTTGTAGAATTTACTTTTTGGATTGTAGATACATTCATAAATACGCACAATTTCAATAAGTTTTTCTTTCTTATCTCTATTCATTACAAAAACAATACAAAACATCACTACGTGCCAGTATATCTGTAAAAATATACAACTGACTGCAAGTTACGTGCGTAGGGCTACGCACAGCAAAGGTACGTGCGTGTACAAAATTGTTCGGTGTGACGTCTAATAAGGCGCGCCATTGAATACAACGTCATCATGCAACGTTGCCGTTCTGCTCTGCGTCAGGTACGGCGTAGGTCACGCAGTCAGTTTGTGCCTTGGGAGCTGCATTGCGTAGGGCTACGCATTACGTCTACGCGCACGTCTACGTTACGCAAGCGGTGTGACCTGTCTCATACGGTTCCATACATTACAACTCAGTGGTACGTGCACGTCTACGCTTACGTCTACGCATACGCATCCGGTGTGCTCAAGGCATTATTCTTTTATCATTTATTAAAATATTTTTTTTGTTAGTTTCAAATCCAACATTATACAAAACACGATACCACACCTTGATAAAATTTGGGTGGTAAGTGACTCGCGTTCGTTGGCATCAATGGGCTTTAGAGCCTACGTAATCATCTGTCAAAACATTCACATTTTTCCCGCCCAGCATATTTTGTACTAAGATTAACGCCTACGCGACAATTTGCCTGACGGGAAGCTTAAATTGTCCTCAATGCACGCACGATAGAGATATAAAGGCAAATTAGATACGACAAGACGCTCTTTAGAATATAAAGATGTGATGTGAATATGATTAATGAAATTGTAAGTAGATGTCGTGCTGAAGAAAGGCCTGTCTGAACTTGCAACTACATTGAAGTGTTACTAGGGAGGTTATTAATCAAATGCTGTATTTACTATGAATGAACTCTTCAAATAGGTGTTCAACTATTCATCCTGGCTCTCGGTATATAAGGAATGCAGAATTCTAATATCATAGTACCTGAACAACTTAAAGGTAGGTACTTGTTAAGTGGTTACAAGAATGCAACTTCCCTACAAACTAGATTTTTCTCTATAACTTGTTTGCGCATTGAAAATCGGTAAGCACGTTTACCACCCCTATGATGGTAAGAATTTATTATTGAATTGTAGAAAACTTCGTATTATTAGTTTTTACATATTTTATACATGTTTAATAAAAGAGATATGCAATTATCAACGTGTGTAAAGTAGATCTGCGTTGCAAACGTATAATTTATAATTGTGAGCGCTTGGCGTAGCTTCGGAAGGGCGTCGAACTTTGTAGCCGGTCGACTAGTGACCTTTAGGTCTACTAAGGGCAGGAAACCTAGTTGCAGGAAGGAATCCTCATTTTTCTATTTGGGGTCAAGTTTTTAGAGCTGTTACGCTGAATGATTCTAAACAACTTAACCTTTTTTTGTTTTAATAAATACAAATATACCCAGTAATTGATGTTAAATTACTATGTATATACATTAATTATGAACTAAGTAGTTACAGTGTGGTTTCACCTGCGAAGTTCTCAATCCCATGGGAATAACTTTATAATAAGCATAACTTATTTCTGATCGATAGAAAAATAGAAAATGTCAAAGAATTCTTAAAATATCCTCTACATTATTTGTGACATAATTACGTAAAAACCGTATATCGGACAGGGTTCAAATTTGGAACGCATAATTATAGTTGAAAACTTTGATTAACTCCATTGAGTTCTGAGTCTATGAAATTAGCTACAGACATCATAATTTGACCGCTTAATCGTGGGTTACAACTATTGTCCTATAAATCTTGTAAAGTATTTTGAACTGCAAATTAAATTTATTCTCACATTATAATTACGTAGTTATCATTTAGCTATTACGCCTGTAAAATCATATCAAAATTACGAGTATACTATGTTAGGACCTAAACAATGCAATGTTTTCGCTACCTAATAATAATATGTATTACGGATATGAAGCAAGAGTTTTAGTTTTCTCAGAGTAAATAATGTTTAGTTGCAACATTTTATGTAATAAAATGAGTTTTTTTAACGAGGTTACAGTGTTAAGATCCAGTGGTTGCCATTTTGACTGACATTTAATATTTGTTGGGTAATTACTTGTTACTTTATGAAATTCATGTTTTGCATAAATTGATTATCGCGTTATCGAGTACACAATTTGTACTAATTACATGTCACCATAAACAAAATGTTGATAGCCTCTCTCTTTTATTTACGATTAGTAAATATTTTAACAGGCATGCCGTTAATATACAACAAATAGATTTATATTAGAATATTTAAGATATGACTATGACTTCCATAAAATGCCTTCATTACTGTAGGTTTATAGAAGGTAATACAATTTCTATGATATTGCTGTTGTAATTCTTCAGCTACCTTTAACTCAATAATTTGGCATAGGTATATATTGTTTGTTTCCATAGTAAATCCTTAGAAGCAAAAATGTTTTTCACATGATCTTATACTATTATTTGTAGGTATCGGTAATGCTGAAGAGTTTGGTTTGTTTGTTTGCTTGAAAGAGCAAAAACTGAAACGATTTAAAAAAAAAACAGTGTTAGATGCCCCAATTATCGAGGAAGACTGGCTATATTTTATCATCAAGATCCAACGGGAATCCTGCGTGGGTAGCTAATACTATGTATGCCATTAAGTAACTATATGGGGAAATAAAAAAGCTTTTGAAGTTTCTGTGTTATTTAGTAATAATACTTAGCAAGTACGACTACTATATTGAGTTTTTATCATTCTTTAGCAACTGATACAATTACTTTATTATTATCTGGAACACCTTACTCAGAGTTAATAGTGACCAGTGGACAGTCTCAAGGGTAACAAGTTTTGTCGCCATATTATAATCTGTTCCTTAAATCGGTACGATATCGTTATAAATTATGAATAACAACACCCGTGTGAAAAACAATTACTGCAAAATTAACTCAATAGAATCTTAAACAGTAGTTTTGCAAGCTTTACGTAATAGTGATTATATTGTTTCGGAGATAAATAGATATGAACGAAGCTAGTTCCCAAATTAGGCAACATTGATGATGAGACAATTGTGTTATTAACCACACAATAATAAAAAGATTAAGTTAAGAAATAAGGTAATGAGTATGCGTCTGAAAACGAGATCAATTAGTTTTAATACTAAAATAAATGTTTTTTTTATTGTTCATATCACGTAATTAAGAGATATATTATACAGATAATTACCATAAACAATGATTCCTCCTGAATAAAATAATTATTTGAATCTGTACGAACAGCAATGAAAACAAACATGGCGCCAGGACTCAAGCGATATCGTAATTCTCGTAATGTGGGAAAATTTATAGAGACAAATTGACTCTCTTAAGACTTAAGTTTATTTAGCTTTATTGCTAGCCTGGGGGACTTAAGTATAAATAGCCTTTCGCATTAGCACTGAACTATTCGCTATGTTTGAACTTAGATTGATTGTCAGATTGTCTGTGATCAGTAGCTCTATTCTGTTGTGGTGTTTATAAATAAACAGGGGCGCAACATAAACAGAGCGGCGTGTCCTGTAATAAATTACGCATACATATGTAATGTTGGTAGCATTGCGTTCGGCTTGAACTACCGTTTGCCATACAACATTTTGTGCTGCCAACATTATTCTTATGCTTGTTTCGTTTGACAATGTCGGCGTTATCTTATTTATTTATTGAGTTCGTCATTAGGTATGTTAACCCATAAGCTAAACTTAACCCCTTTCCTGCTAAAAATACAGAAGTCATAATGTTAAGGTTAACACTTAAACTTCCCTTCTTTTGTGGGGGACTGGTCACAAGATTGTACCGATGTCTATAAAATTCGATGTTTATTTAGAGTTGGGGTGTAGGGTTGTAACTAAACAAAAAGATATGTAAACAGGATACTGATCTGTTATTAAAAATAGATGACAGAAAGTGTACATGCATTGTTGTTCAGAAATTATGAATATGTATTGATGTCTCTAAGAAAAGTAATGCGTGATATTCAAATTGATTTGCATAAAGACGTGTATTATATAATTACCACTAACTAAACCTTAATTATTTGCCAAAAAATTAATACAAAACATGCTAGTTATATAAGCGATTGGTAGTATTGCAATTATATTGCAGTCAATGGCCAGTCGTCAACTCTCAATGAATTCGAGCTTAGTCATACCCAGATGTGGGTCCCCACAGCCATAATAACATAAGACAAGTTGTAACGCAAGTGCTGCTTGATTCTTGAATCATTGCCGTCGGGCGGCGCTAACTAGGTGCCACCAGTTGCAACACTGACTTGTAATCAGTACTATCTTTAATCTCAAGATTGTTTATGATACACCTACGCGAAATGTTACCCTCAGGGCCATGTGTGAGTTGTAGATAACTTGTGACGACAAGCCTTCAAATCATATTAATTTCACCAAGCAATATCAGCAATCTTTTGATCAGGCTAAGTAATTTTTTATAATTTATATATTGCATGAAAATGTGTTTTTCATATCATTAACCAACATAGATATGATAAGTGCTGGTTAGAAATTTCTATTAATTAGTATAAAGAGGCTGTCCATGCAAATTAGAAATTGGACATATATCTAGCTGTATTCATGTGACGTTGGAGAGAGTTTTTGTTGTTAGTTTAATTATCAACAAGAATTCGTTATCTTAATGAATTAAGTTAATCGGTGTAATTTGGTAAAGAATCAAATTATCATGTTTAAAATTTCTCATAAATTCGTTTTAGTAATATTAATTTAATTTTCTTGCAACAGCGCAGTAAAATGTTTTGATCATTAGGTTTTTTGTTATTGCTTCTGGCTATATTATCATAGTGCAAGCCGTGTGCGTGACTTAGCCTGAGATAGTACCTCTGATAGCCGCTAGCCATTTTCGATGCACGACCTCTTAAAAGGCGCTTTCTTGCTTTACGCTGTTCCGCTCTTTTATTATACATTTTCTTCGTTGTATCATAAATGGTGGAAATAAAATTAATATTATTTATTTATTGAATGAATGCATTCGCAGCTCCTCTGATTCAATGTATTGCATCATCTTAACGGTTTTCGTTCATATTATTTTCATTTCATTATTCTCATTGAAAATAGAAATGAATTTATACAAAAACTATACATTAGTAAAATAATTGTAATAGTGTACAATTACTATTTTATGACATAATGATCCCAATTGTTTATTAAGTAAACCATTTTAATACTGACACAAGTATTGCAACTTTTGCTAATAGTTCAATGTATTAATTATTTTGATATTTGGCAATCAGTACATTCCGAACTAAATTTTCGTTAATACATTTACTTTAATTTTTTTACGCAATATACTGCATTTACTTCTTTCTATAATAGCTAAAATTGGCAATAATGAATACTAAATGTACAACGAATAACATCTTTCGGAGTAAAGGTGTGGTTTTCGTAAGCACAAAGACCTTTATTATGTACTTTTTTACAAATTCGGTTCAATGTTAACCTCATACTTTCAATTTATCTTGTTTGGATTATTGGATTTTATATTAATGAATACTTAAGAAATACTTATATTTAGATTATTAATTACAATCAAATAATATAAAAATACTTCTATTAGAATAGTATTGCTGTTTTTGTAATAATAAAGCAATAAACGCTGTCAAAAACTGATCTCATGGCTCCATTTCTTGTTTATATAGCTACATTAATTTTTGTTTTAAGAAAAAGCTATCTTAAAATGAACGTAATAAACTGAAATAATATAAATAAAATGCAAAATAGAGACACAAAATCCGATTTATAAGCCGATCATATAATTTTATTTTGATTAATATGTCAAATGTTTGGCCATAAATAAATATAAATGCGTTTTCTATGCGGTAAGATATTCTTGTGACACGCATTCAATAAAACGTGCTTCAAGCAATTGTAGGTGTTAGTGAGGGAGAGATTATCACAAAAATCCGTTCTATCGTGGGTGGTGATGTTAGTGCACCGGTTCGACGCTTGCCAATGTACGAAAGGCCACGTCAACAGCTTATCATAGCGTGTTTGTCGACGAAGGAAATGGCTTGCGATTATCTCCGACATGTCAATACTTACACAATCCGATGCCCTCGTAGACTAAGTCCGAGATGTTACGGAGGCCTTTCATCTATGTATTAATACGTTAAGGAATTTTTTGCATCCCTTTTTAGAAAATCCCGCGGACTATTATAAAGGAGTGCAGAAAATTATTATATTTATAAAAAGTAAAGCGACTTATTTTAAAGTAGAACGACAGTTGCTCAAAAGTTCCATAAAAATCTAAAAAGCCTTTGTGGCGGTATCCTACCTAATCTAGCCTATCTAGCCTAATCTAAGACCTAAGCTACATATTATCCTTTTCATGCGCAAATTGCTTAGTTTGTTGTTTTTAAACCAATTTATACGGCTGGATACATACTCGCCTTTATTCTCAGTCAAGTAGCAAAAGCCACGTGCATGTTCCTTCCGAATTAAAGTCAATACTTACGTAACACTACGGTTTTTTTAATATGTTGCTGCTACAGTTGTCCCCACTTTGTTCTGCTTGCTCCACAACGCAAATGGACGTGCAATGATTGATATAACAATTTACCAGCATAATTTAAACTGCGTAGCATTAGTGGCAATTCGACCAGTATGAATCATAGCCGTTTGTTATTGTAATCACCCATAGAGGACTGAAATTATTTGTTGTTCGTACTGATTTGTATCATAAATCTGTTTGAAAGCCAGTTTCTGTAAACTTTCTCGGTTGTATTAAGCTGTAGCAGCTTGATAGATAAGTTTGAATTTGATTTTGAAACAATACGGATTCATACAATTGTGTACGTTATCCCGAATAATATTATTTTCAGTTGATATTTCCGATACTGTTCGTAATATTTCTAAGTCTGTATAGGCATTAATATTAAACAATTATATTTAGTCCGTCATTTAGATTACAAAAAAATATTGGACACGTATTTTTTTACTTAGGTATCAATTCAATATAAAATTACAAAGATACATAGCAACAGCAAAGTAAAAAGGGCAATCGAACGGGGGCTTGTGACGTCACTACTAGGTAAAACGGTACCTAGAAGTGACGTCACATGAAATTTCAACGCGGTGTATCTTCGCCATATTTTGTTAGAGAAACAAAAAAAAAAAATACCTATCCAATAATTTTTTGGTAATCTAACTGAAGAAATAAATATATTTTTTTAGTCTTCAGGCCTATTATGGAGATCTTCATAGCTGTCCGATTATTACCTACAGTGGTTTAATACAAGAATGTTATTTAATGATTAACTAAAAACACCGAGTAGAATCAAGTTCTATGCATCTTTTCCCCGCGGCCTTAAAATAATTACTAATTATATAGAGACGGTAAATACTGTACTGGGTAACTAGAATACAGTTATATTGTCCACTATGTTTGTGGTAAATCGTAAATAAATCCATCATAAATCATAATTTAAAAGTACACTAACATTGTCTGTTTGTTTGTAACAGAAAAACTCATTACTACTAAAAATCTTTCACGTCAAAACCACATTATCACCAAATAACATAGGCTAAAGTTTATGTTATGTTTTTAAGTGGTCGGGAACAGGAGTTACGGGGGTGAAAGAATAAAACTAGAAGTTTTATAGTTCCACTTCTTTTATTTTCATACATATGAATACTAAACATACCTATATTTATACTTATTAACTAATGCATTATGAATTGACGAGTGTCCCTGAGTCACTGTTTAATAGTACAGTTAAATTAAATGGAGCGCATTAATCCATGCTGACGTCGTGCCACAGCTTTTATTAGTTGAATAAGTGCTTCAATTGCTACCATTGTCCAGCCAGTCAACTTTGGTATTTTTGTGCCGCGTGGTATTTTTAGAATGTGAAAATAATAACCTTACTAGACACATTATTTTTAGACTGTGGTGCGTTAGTCTCAGGCCGGTCATACGGAATATCGAAGTTTCGAACACCGATGTACAGTATTTATAAAGTACATGATATCGAACTACGCTACGATTTCAAAAAAGCTTTAATTTTAAACTTCCTAATCATTTAATCCTTATTAGTTACAATCAGTATTATGAACTACGTATTAGACAATTGTAAGAAGTTAAAGGATGTTCAAGGTATGAAAGAAATTTTTCATATATCACGTCTTACTTAGGTACATTACACAAGTATATAGTCTACAACACATTACATCCAACTATACAATAGGTAATTCATACTCATAAAAGGCATAAAAATAGTGGTCCAATGTAATATAAGAACGATAACCTTACGTTACGTTATGGTATTGTGATATCAAGTGAAAGGTACACCTAATTATTTAATTATAAACATTGTGCCGCAAATACTATGATATTACGTGACCACTGAAGGCTCAAGAGATATAGACAAATTATATGTATTTTTTTATATCGTGTACAGTGGTCGTTTAATTAACATATGCGACGATACGTCATAAGATCTTAATGAAAGTAGGTCGTGCATCAATCAGATAAAATTGGAAAGATTTGTACATAACAAAGCTTAATTAGTGGCGTAACGCAAATGTAAACATATACAGACATTGCCTATAAGCTAATGCGTCTTCTAACAAGTTTAAAACAAACAACAAATCAATTTCTGATACATAAATAAACATTTATGATTATTAAGTAATAAGCGCATAGGCACGGAAGTCTTAACTTTGAGAAGCGATCAAAAGATTAAAGTCTTCTTATACTCTCGTTAATGGTATTTTACATATTTCTACGTTAAATGGGCTTATACCAATAATATTGAAAGGTAAAAACTGTAAGACCACTACAACATTTAAAATGAAGCTACATTTGTCAGATTACTGATCACGTTATCTTTAAAAACTTTCTCGATAAAAACACTTACTTTTAAATTTAAATAAGCGATGCAACTCGTCCGTAACTAAGTAGTTTATGTAATATATTGCCGAAGCAATTGCAGCAGACATGTAGAAAAACGAGTCAAGCTGACTGAAGACAGACCAATATCTAAAGGATCGCCGCCATTGATCTGTTAAACTTGATATTCCAGCTGTGATATTTTTAATCTTACTTGCGACTTATTCTTGATTTCTAGTTTTAGTTCAAATTTGTCTTTTCCCTCGAATTCATTGGCGTGAATTTCGGAGTATCCCCTTTTCATCCCTTTATGAGGTAAAATTTGGATTTCCCAAATTTTTTGCGCGATTTTTTGCGAGTTGCGATTGTGAACGTTTTGATAACGATATCAGTTTTATTTTTACTTTACTTACTTTTCTTTGACTTTAACATACTTTACTTTACTTGTTAAAGTACCATTTACGAGTACGAGAAGACTTTAATCTTAGCATACGTCTAACGTATGCGTAAAAACTATATGTATTTAATTTTTTTGCAAAATCATTGAAGTGGTTTGAGCTGTTTAATAAAACATCAATCGGTAAAGGACAAATTGAAATTGCAAGACATCACCCATAATCACCCATTAAAAAAATGTTACGTTACCAGTATTTCTTATATGCATTGTAATTCTAAACAAAAACAAAACAGCCAATTTTGTCAAGTCGTTTCGGGATGTGAGGACCGGACATACATATTTTTGACTAATCTTTTATTTATACGGATAGGTAGAGAATAGAGAATTTAATATAAGAAAAGTATAAGCGGACCTTAGAGATCATTTAAAAATAAATGCAGTTTAGAAGATTCCGAAGTTGTCACTGTACGAGAGGTGAATGAACATTATTTAATTGAAATATTGAAGATACTAAAAAGTTGGAAATAAAGACATTTACGACCATAATAAAAGTATATGCGGCTATTTCTGTACAGGTATTTACTTATCACATACCTGTGAATACTATAAAGTATTATACCCTGCCTAATATCTTTCAGAAATTTAATGTCCGTATAAAGAAACGAGACTGGCTATTTTTGTTTCATCCTTCTACGCCTTCACATCTCAAATCAATAAATCGATTGTGCTAAAATGTCGGATGTACATAGATATTATGGTTATATTTTTAGTTATAATCTGGTATTTATGGATGACTATCCATTATAAAAAGATTTTCCAAAATTCACCTATTTGATATTGTTCTCCAAAATTTCTCCAATAACAGACGTGATTTAAGAAATGTCGTTGTCTTTTCAACAATATATTAATTACATAACAACTTCTTCTATACTTATTTGGCTTATACCTAGATAAATTTATCAGAATCATTTTGTTATTACATCAGTTTTTTTTAAGATTACTAGCAGAGTTTTGCCGTCTACTAGTAGTCTTGTTAACGCCCCGAGCTAAGCTAAAATGCTTGTGTTACGAGTGGTTTCGCGTCGGTAGTACAATGGGTGGGCATCGAACCGGCGACCACAAGATCACAAGTCCGACACCATAGCCATTGGGCTACGGCCGCTTCAGGTCAGTTTGATACTTCAAAGCGTTTATACTTAAATTGGTTTCTTCTTGTCATCAGATGGTGCAACTAGCGCGGTCAGTGGTGCTACTCTGGGGGTGCCATTGTGTTGGGAGCCGTTCTACTGCGTGCTGCAGCAGGACCGCCGCATCCTCACTGCTTATACTAGCGAAGAGCTAGCGGTGAGTATCTAAACAAACATACAATACAGCTTTATGTTCCCATTGGTTATTGCAGTTAGATATCTCATCAACTTCTCAAGTCATTACGTCTGATTGCTTACTGTATAATTGTTAGGCTATATTTTCTTTAGTATTTCGTATTGGCAATGTGATGTTAGGCAATAATGAGTAGAAGTTGTTTAATTTACCAACTGCTATTATCTGATATGAAGTTAGCACTAATAAAACTTCGAAAAATAAAATAAAATAATTGTCTCTGCTTTCGTGTCACGCCGTCATGCATCTTGCTGTTGGCTATCAAAATATTATCGTTCCCAATGTTTATTCGCCCAATTTTCCAAGACATGCTTGCTAATCGCAACTAATATCCGTAGAAAAACAAGCATTCATGACTAATTACTATTTTATATTCAGGACAGTACCTACTACTTTTTTTACCTTAGGTTTAGGAATGTGAGTATCGTTTTTTGTTGAATACGAATCGAATGGTTTACTTACCATATTTGTTAGTGAATTTTAACGAATGTTTATATTTACTGCCAAATATGTTGATTATTATAGAAAACCGGACGACGTTACAAAATCTTAGATCAATAGAGCGGAACTTTTGTCGAACGCGATTGATGTTTGAATTTGGTATATTGTTGCAAATCCGTTTTAATAAGCCACACAAACTAATTGCGTTATATTAACGATCACGCAATCGTTCTAAACAATCCAGCTTTACAGGAAGAAACTAAGTACCTATAAAGAAAGTAAATACAAAGTATTTAGTTGTAATAATTTATTACCAATTATTATTAATGCAATTTCGTCTCTATAACGGTCTGTTGCATAAGGCTTTATATTAACACTTCGTTACTTCATCATTTTTAGATTTAGACTTGTCCATCGGTTCGTTTGTTCCGCTTTCCTAATCTGGGGGAAATTACTTGTATTCTGAGCATTTAATAGTTTTCAAAGTGACGGTATATTCTGCCGCAAGTCATTCCGTTTTGTAATGTTCCAAGTCGATAATTTAATGGTAGATAGTTTGAAGTTTATTTCCCTGGTCGTAATGAAAACTAACTGTCAATTTAATTAAATGATATTGAAGTAGAGCTGGGCATTTAATCTCTTTGGAAAAGTAAATTGTATACTATTACCATTTTGCGTAAATTACGTGTTATGGTGACGTTTCATTTACAATTTAAATTAGCTTCGCTTTATTTTGAAGTTCAATATTATATCGTAAGAGTCTTGTGACTTAAAGTGTACTTTTTATAAAGGCAAATAACAAACATGCATGAACTTTTAAAAGTTGGTGAAGGTTGATTTATTGATCCGAAAGAACATCTAACTCGCCAGCTAATGTTTAAAGTGTGTATATGAAGCATAAATTGACGTTTGATCTCGTGTGTTAGCGTGAGTCCGCTCGCGTGCGCCCGAGTGGCTCATCACTGTGCTAAGGGTACATTCCTGATTCTGATGATTAGGGCTCATGTAAGTGTTTTAAACTATATTAGGTTCTTCATGGTTTACTATATGTTGAAATAATAAGTTCCACTGTCAAACGATGTTAAAGCTTTGGTTTTTGATTTGTTGTTTGATTGATAATATATTTCTTAAGGTTATTTTTATAATTTATTAATGTATTAAAGCAACAAAACTAAAGAATGTTAACTTTTTCGTGAGTCAATTCACCATGGATTCATCACAAATGCGTTAGGATGATGCGTGTTGCATGCAGCCCTGCAGGAATGGAAATGGGATGGAATGTCGAACACATCTATACTCTGTGTTACGCTAAGCTTTAGTTTTGATTATACTCATTATGTTAACTATGGGAGCTTCGCATCGAGTTACGTCAGTGTGGGAAATTAGATTAACTGCCGTAACAGAAACTGCGATTTGTTCACGTTCCAAACCGTTTGAAGAGAACCGTTTTGATGTTATAAAGAACTTCATATTTACCAAACTGATTTAGGTGATGTAAAGTTTGTTTTAGATATTCACTTAAATTCATAGTAGAAAACCATGTTTTATAATACAATATTTTTAAATGAAAATTATTTCGTTATTGAGATTTTGAAAGATTAAGTACAAACCTTACTTTTTTTTGTTATTATTCTGCAAGAAAAAATATTAATATACTTGAAGTAAGTACTTGATAATAATTTTTTAGTCGCTTTTAAGTTCTTCAATTATTTTTAATATTAATATCGGCTTGGAATGAAGTTTTTAACTCTATAAACTTAGGTAGTTACAAGATACTAAACTTTAACCGTACTTAAATTAGACGCAGAAGTAGAAGATGGAAGGCTCTTGAATCTAATCTCAAAATAACTATCATGCAATTAATCATTTTCCTTCTAGTAGCGTTACTGTGCAATAGTATCAATAACGTTGGCTGAATCGCTCTTCAAATATTTTCTTTAGAAACGTAAAGCCATTAAGGCCTGTATAGCAAGACGATAGACTCAAATATTTAATAGACCTCATCCAATTAAATTACCGAAACTTTCTGCCGCGTCATCGATAAATTAAACATTTAACTACGGTTTTGAAGGCCAAAGTTTTATAGTAGGCATGATTCTATATCACAATT
This sequence comes from Nycteola revayana, assembly GCA_947037095.2. Classification (NCBI taxonomy): domain Eukaryota; kingdom Metazoa; phylum Arthropoda; class Insecta; order Lepidoptera; family Nolidae; genus Nycteola; species Nycteola revayana. The sequence continues at coordinate 7,509,177 of OX344845.2, read as the reverse complement.
CTGTCACCGTTAGGCCTTATTAAATCTATTCTAATGCCATTTTAAATAACTATTTCTATGATTGCCTTCAGTGATATTTAGTGTATAAATTTAGGTTTCTTAGTAAAAGAATTATGACTGTTAAAGGAAACATAAATAGCTTTGCCATCTGCTTTATTTGCTTGAACAATTCATAACATTGTCGTCGTTACGTTGGTCTTAAACAGACAAATATGAGGCGTGGGCGCCTGCGCCGCTTCGGCGGGCGCGATGCATAAATCAAAATTATGCGTTGCGAGTAAGAACTGCTTTGCCTCGCAGGATAAGACGAATGAACTCCAGTAAAGCTTGCCATAGAACGTTCCTTTTGTTTTATAGTACTTGTTCGACACCCAGTATGATGAAGACGTTAATATAAGTAACATGGTCTGTAAGGCTATTATGGTGATAAAAAACTTTATTGACTAAGCCTATACTTTATTTTTGTATTATGGCGGTGCAATGGATATTTTAATCTACTGCTTAATCAATTAGAACTTTGATTTAATTAATTACACTATATCAAGACTGTATATAAAGTAGTAACCTCATATACAGTCTTGATATTTCTAATTGATATGACTGCACCGGTGGCTCAGTGGTTACGATAGTTGCCTCTGAGACCTGGTGTTCTGGGTTCGATTCCCACCCGGGACAATTATTTGTGTGAACCATAAATAGTTGTTCTGAGTCTGGGTGTTCTTTGTGTCCGTGAAATGAATGTTTGTAAAGTCCCCCGCGACACAGGGATTTATTTCCCTAGTGCGGGAGATGTCTTTTTAAAGAAGAAAAAAAAAAAAAAAAAAAATTGGACCTAAATTCAATTTGCGGCAATTGTTTCGGTTTTGCATAGTTTATGGGCGCACATAAAACATAGTTAACAAACTTCCTACAGGGTGCTATTAATCAGTAGCAGGATGTCTCCAAACAATGAGGACGGAAACGCAAAGTGTACGTGTTCCGCTTCTCACGGAGACGCATCATTCCATCACTACTCAAGTGTTGAATCATCTAGCTACTCTAGTTACGAATATGTATCGGGTTTTTGCGAGTTCTACCAGTATCAAATACTTATAATGGAGTAAACAGGGAGGACAGGTGTCATTGCTTCTGTATCTGATGTCATGCTGATGCAATTCCTTTTTTGTTTATTAAGTAGGATACCGATCCTCCCAAATGGAGATGAAGGAGCACCCAGGGAGTTTAGTCCGTGCTTTTAGACGCTTTTACCATACCTTTGTTTTTTTTTTGTTCGGGGGCAAATGCATTTACGCATTCCCACCGCCGTTGCAGCGTATTTGCGCGCTGGCAGTGGGATATGTGGGACTCGGTATGCTAAACTCATACCACGAGGAGAGGACCCTACTAACCACTAAAACCTCCCGGACACTCCTTCGATCCGCCGTTCGCGGGGGCCGGGTACGCATGAGCAATCCGGCCCCTCGACGGCACCCGCGGCCAATATGGTACCGCGGGATCTCCAGGGCCACACTTACAGTGGCCCATTTGCCTAATTATAGGGACGCCCGGATTGTAGAGGCGTCCCTACTCCTCATGGGTCAGCCTCGAAGGGAGTGGGGCCCATGTCCCCCACTCCCCGAGCCCGAGCCTAGGGCGGTAGGCGGCGGGAGCTTTTACCATACCTACTTTTGGAATCAAAAATAACAGCTCACATGTAGGTTCCGTCCCGTAATTTATTACCCAGCCGCGGCTGCGGCTGCGGCTAGCGAGGCATGAGAGAGGCCTATGTCCAGCAGTGGACGTCCTATGGCTAAAATGAAGTTGATGACTGCTCATGTCTTGTTTTTTATTTCCTTTTTTACTGTCTCCGCTTTGTAATCGAGGGAAGTATACAAATTGGTCCTTCTTTCTCCTCATTTTTCCCGAGGCTTGGTGTTCGTTTCCATTTCCAGTGCGTGCCACTGTTGATTCTGGCTTACAGGAGTTGCAGTGGTGGGAGTGTGGGTAGGATTAGTCTCAATTATCGCACCGTGCTGCCGTTGTGGAGACACTACACTCCGCACACATGTCCGGCGTCCGCATACCCCTACAGAAAAAAGTGTCCTTGCTTCTGTTGTTCAACGAATCTGATATCTTTACTATTTTGTTGACTAAGGACGGTTCCTTAGTGTTTACTTACTCTCCCTTACGAGGTATAGCTACATTATTAGTGTCCTATAAAATATTAATGTCCCTCCTCAATGACCAGTTAATTTAAGTAGGTTCTGCTTATTTTGTGCAAATATTTCTATCGATACATTTTGTAGCTATTTTCAATACATAATATTTATAGATTTCTACACCCACTTCCAATAATACTGTTGCAGGCAATACAATATTATTTACAACAATTTCTCTCACTGTCTACTTTTCTCGACAGTTACAAATACTACTTCCGGGACATTAGTGGCTAGTTTTCTTGGCTTGTAATAGAACACAGAGCCGTCTGTAGTAAGTATCGAATATACTTTTAAAACATTTGGTTATAACAAGTAACAAAATTCGGATTAATAAATTTAGACCACCGACAGGATTCGAACAATTTAAAGGTTTAACATTCCCGTAAAAAGTAAAAAAAATGGTTACATGTTTAATGCACCGGTGGCAAAGGGTTTCAGCTTCTAAGAACTGGTGTTTCGGGACAATAACTTGAATGTGAATCAGGGATAGCTGTTCTGAGTGTGGATTTGTATCCGGGAATTAAGTTTGTTAAGCGTACCGCCACACATTAATTAATTTTAATAGTATAAGAGTTTTCAGAACATTCTCAGAAATATTGTCACGTAAATTAGGTTTCATAATCAAGTACATTTGTTAATTTTATAACATGCAATTGCGACAAATCTCCAAAAATATACCTATAATATTTTGTATCGTTAGAATCTTTTGTGTGTAGATTTAAATAATCTACACACAAAAGATTCTAATATAATAAGCTTCTAAAAAAAAAAAAAAAAGCAAATGACTGATGATATATTGTATTTTTTCACGCGGCTGGACAGTCCTTCCCTGGGTTCTATGTGGATAAGGTAAGATGTTTGTAATTTTCGTGGCGTTGTAGATAAAACTGAACATCGTAACTATATTATTTGACTAGTGTTCATAAAGTACCATATAATTAATTTGTTTTGTGTACTTCCTATTGTTCCTTTTCTGTTAGATGGAATGCATGTCTATTATGACTTACCCAGTATATGATATGTTTTAGCTAATATCCAAATAACCTAAATAGCATAAATACATGAGTTACAAATGCAGAATCTTAGTTGAGCCCAGATTCTGCATTTATCCTATCCTAGTTGAGCATTGGTCATCTCTAGGCTAGATAGATCTACAACTACCTATTTCCTATCTTAGACCATTAGTCGGTTCACTTTACTTGGTTAAACCAGTTCGTTTGTATTCTTCTTTATGAATTCTATAATATAATTTATTAAGTGAAATCAGTCACCTATGTACCCTATCGGGTAAACTTTAGCTAAAACTGAGCAATGCCTCTATCCCGTAGTATACGCAATTCTTAGTTGATACAACAAGACAATGAAAGGATGTATTTATACGTCCATAACAAAACTGATGTCTGAGCTGTGAGTTAATCTCTTTAACGCATATGCGGTGATTAGTATTCGTCTGAGTTCTATTAATAATGTTTAAATTATTATTAAATAAAAACTTTTATTAGCAGTCTTTGTCCCAATTCGTGGAACTGTGGCTTTTAGTTATGATGGCGTTGTAAATGGAACCACATTGGGTGATGTCATGACCTTATAAAAGGCCATGTGTGCAACCAACCATGTCCTTATTTGGCCAATGTTTGTTTTTTTTTTATCTAAGCATGTATTCGTTTTTATTTGTGTTAATCTTTATATCAGCTTCAGCACGTCATAAGAGATTACATAGATATTATAATTACAGTGATATTGTATAAGAAATTTAAAAAACAGAAAAAACTAAAAATCCGTGTCGTAGGTAATCAAAACTCTCGAATTAGAACAAAAGTTAGTATAACCCCGTTTTTATTAAAGCTATATTAAAATATATGACAGTTAATATGTCAATTACTGGATCAAAATTATAAACTTATGAACTAAAACACAATTAAGCAATCACCAGACTCAATTAGCCAAGATTTATGAATGAGGTAATTGTTATTTAAAAGGTACCTATACCATGAAATTATGCTTGAGAGCAGTTATTGTTATTAATACCGACCATATTTAAAACAAGCATAAAATCTTCTTACAATAAAATCGAATCGATTGTTATTTTGCTATTAAAATAATATGGTTTCGAAAGGTTTTTTGAAGGGATAAAAAGCCAAGGATAAAATATTCCCAGGCTTGTACCTCAAAACGTACGACCAACTCTCACGAAAGGTTGACCTTTCGGACAATTGGTAAATGTTGAAAACCATTAAAACTGAAGTAGGTGATTTGGTTATCGAGAGCAATCGCTTTGTTTATATTATAATACTAAGCTACTGCCCGCGACTTCGTTGGCGTAATACTTACCGTCCAAACCGGTACTGCCTATTACTTTTAAAACAATTAATCATCGTGATAGTGATAATACAGTTTCGGTAAGCGAATATATAGAGAATATAAGCGAATATATAATAGTACTAACTCTATATAAACTTTATCGGAGACCGGTTCCAAAACTATGTATTTACAATGGTTTGGAATTAATTATGTTTTTTTGTAATGATATCACAACGTGATCTGATGTTTGAGCTTGAATTAACATTTGCGGTTCGCAGCTGTATCATATTTCTAACTAGCGTCTAAGAATTGTATTACGTTTTTCATTTTTATACTGTTCATTATATTATGTTAAGTATAAAAATGAAAAACGTAATAATAACAAAATTGTGTCATATTTATACTCCTTGATAATGTTGGCTCATACATTGTTTTTAAGAAAAACAATGTAAAAAAACTTTCAGCCCACTAACCAAAACAATCCTTGCGACCTTGTTATTTGTGTTCCTTTCGCGTCGCATTATATTGCGAAAGGTTGTTTTTGTTGAGTAAGGCTCAATTTAATTAACAAAATTAAATTGTGTTCCTAAATAGTACAGAGCAAGCAGACCGCCTCCGTGGCGTAGCGGTATTAGTTTCGCTTTAAGTCTCGGAGGTCGTGGGCTCGATCCCCACGCCAGACAAGAAATCTTTGTGTAATTTATAAGATATCTTCCGGGTTTGAGTGGTTGACGGAGTACTCACCGTGTCTCGGAAAGCACGTTAAGCCGTTCATCCCGATGGCAAAACCCTCCTGATGATGATGATGACCTAAATAGTAGTATCATCGCCAACCCCGCAATCATCATCACCCACCCCGCATAACGTCCACTGCTGAATATGGCCTCCTCCCAAGGGAGGGTTTAGCCACAATCATCATATTTCTATGTTGAAACACACTGAGAAACGGTGCTGTCAGTTCCCTAGTATACGCTTGATATTGATGATGTCATCTTATCAAGGACATTCAAGGACCTGGTATTGGGACCAACGGCATCATTTGTTTTCCGAGGCACGGAAGGTAGTCCCTCAACCAACCAGTCCGGAAAGAAATCTTAGAATATAGACAAAGCTTTTTTTTATGGGGTATGGGGATTTGACTATTTGACTTAAACAAAGATTACTTGTCTGTCCCACGACTTAAAGAGAGACTTACATGCATCGGTACACCACGGAGGTTGTAGTAAACAGTAAATAAATTTCCATAATACCTACCTATGTGTTATGTACCTAGGTTATAAACGGCTTGGCCACCAAAAAACTTGTTTGGCGTTTCTGAGTACTGCCACAGGAATTCGGCTATTTAATATGGAGTTTAATGGACTAATTACAAGCAATATAGTCTAATAATTATTTGACCTCGGTGAATTCGACTAAAGCTATTATTTTTTTACTAAACAAGGCCTAAGCTCCAGTAACTTAAATTCTTAAGCGATGATGTCATACATCCCTTTTTTAATATTGTTTTTTTACAGTCAACATTTTTTTTTTACGAAGAATCGTTTTACTCTTTAAATTGAAACCTGAAGCAGCCGTATTAGATGGCTAGGGCGTCGGACTTGTGATCATGTGGTCGCCGGTTCGATCCCCACGCGTTGCACTACCGACGTGAACCCACTCGTAACACAAGCATTTTAGCTTAGCACGAGGGGTTATCAAGAATACTAGTAGTGTGCATAAAATCTTCAAGTAAACTTTTACCGTTTTATTTATTTGAAATTACAGTGTTAATTTAAATAGTTGTACTGGATTACTAATTGTTTGCTGCTCCTAGTATAGTAATGTAATGTAGTAACTTTACATAAAAGTGAAACATTTATTAAATGACCAAAAGCCGTTCTAGCTATTTAATAAATATAAGGTACCCACATAATACAGCCAGAAACTCATCACATTTAGTAGATATGTATGGAGTACATATCTACTAAATGTAATGCATGAAAGCTGGCAAAAAGACAACATAGCTTTTAACACTACGCAAGTAGTCTTAAAAACGAATTATACCATGTATGTACGAATACATGAATATGAGGTCTATTCTCTAATACTTAGTTTCGTACGAAAATAAATCCCATTTTTTTATGTCTTGCTCGGCTTACCATACTTGATACTCTTCATGGTTCATGTCGACCATTTCATAAATAGCTTCTCGCCCCTCACTGGCATAACTTTGATGGCCGCAAACCACTATTCATAATATAAAATAAGAATACAGTTTCAACAGATAGTACCTACATGATGCTAAGATGTTAACAATTTTTTTTTAAACCTACCAGTGTGTTAATCATTTGACTATAGAACATTCACGACATTTTCTCATATTAAAAGGTTAATCACAATAGAGGCTATAGGTATTCAGCGGTATAAGTTAAAGTTTTTGCAACAAGCAAAATAAAAACATTTTGCAATGACCATTACATTTTTAGTCGTGTTTTAAAGAGTAGCTGAAATTTTGTTGTATTTCATCAATGTGCCAAAAGAGACTGATTAATAACAATTAGTGTACGTATTTACTACCATATACCATATTACTATTGGAATGAGTATTCTTGTAACAACTACACAATTAGAGCATCTATTCTAATAATATATTATCTATATTAATATTAATGTTCGTAGTAAGTACTTACTACTAATCTACCATTTTATGATAATCTAGTTGGGTAACTTGGGCGCCATGCAACGTAGTAAGAATATCGGCTAGAGTTTTGAAAATAAATCACGTTGTTTGTATAAAATATAACGATAAATCGTTATTCTCGCCAGATATGTCGTTTAATAATTGTTGTCCACTTGTTTGTTAAATGTATGACTTACATAAATGACTTGACTCGAATGCTTTGTCAATTAATTTGAATAATAGTGTTATTATTCCTATACTTATATTTATTATTATATATTAATAATAAATCGTTTAGCTGGGACAGTAAATTTATTTATATTAATGTGTGAAGCAAAACTTTTGTTGGTACCACTTTTAACAAAAATTGTGCAGACGGGAGAGCATGGAATGTCGCACACTTGTAGTTTAAAAAGAGAACGAGTGCAGAATGCTATTTTTTTATTATAGTCGAATTTTAGGCCTCTAGACGAGTTCTAATTATTAAGTAAGAAAAATATTGTAGTTGTAAGATTTATTTTTATTTAGAACATAGAAATTTAAAATAGATTATAATCTATGTATTTAATTGTTTAATTTGGTATGCATTTTTTTCTTTAATCGTGTATGCTACGATGCTATATACCTACCAATGTTTAATAAAATAACTATGTGCTTAAGCAAAGGAAGCTAACTCTTGTTAATAAATAAAGAATATTTCCGCGTGCGGTTTCACCCGCGTAGCTTCAATAACTTCGGAGTCAGTTCAATGCAAACAAACAAACAAATCTTTCCTCTTTATATACAATATATTAGTATAGTAAGGATCATACTACATACATACATCACATCAAAATATGCTCATGACGTACATTCATTTCCTGTGAATTTAAATAGCTACCCATCGTAGCTTTCGATAGTAGCCTTGTTTACAAAATAATTTGAGATAATAATGTTTTTGTTTTTCATAAATAAAGCTTATATCCAAAGCGTTTGCCAGCTACAATTTATTTATCTTCATTTCAAAGGGCCGACTCAACAGCGTTTCTAATTTCATACAGCTTTCTCTGACCTATTTATAGGTGTCTATTACAAGGTGCAGTGTCCGCTTACTGCATGTCATTATGTCTGTATGTTGTTCGATTAGATATATGTTGATTATTGACTGCATTAAACCCTCTATAAAAATAACCTACGTTATAGGCTAGCTAGGTTTATAGTAACACCGCCGGTACCTACTAGATGTATAATCTTTACTAATACTAGTGACTTGCCCTTCCTTCCCACGGGTGTAATGCTGTTTAAACATATTAATATATAGAAACATATAACTTACTCTTCAATCACTCTGTCCATTAAAAAAAACAACTTAAAAGCCGTTGCGCAGTTTTAAAGATGCATTTGATTACTACATTACAACTAGCCGCGTGCAAACTTTCTTCCAAATCCATTCAGTAGTTTTTGCGTGTTATAAGCTGGATTAACATATAGGCTACAAAATATCACGCTCCGACCGACTGGAGCAGAGTGACGCGGGTAAAACAGCGGGGCGCAACTAGTTTATAATATTAGTAGGATTTTCTAAGCTATGCAAATTAATGTACAATGTCAAATCTAATCTAGTCTTTTGGTTGACTATACAAAGAGGAAGCTTCTACTAATTAGGTCACGTTTAGTTGCTACACATCATCAATTATGTTGCTCGTTTGCGTTTTATTAGCCTTTAGATGGATCTTGCTTTTGAACGTGATACCGCGTACGATTTAACACACGAAATTGACATTTGTATGTTTTATCACAGTATGAGTAAAGCCAGATAATTAAGTTGTTAGTTTTAATTCATTTTATATAAACAAATTTTATAGCTTCCCGCGTGCGGTTTTACCCGCGTAACTCCCGTTCCCGTGGGAACTTCGTAATTATATATAGCCTATGTCATCCGGGGATAGTATAGCTTTCCAACGGTGAAAGAATTTTTCAAATCGGTCCAGTAGTTTCGGAGCCTATTCAATACAAACAAACAATCAAATCTTTCCTCTTTATAATATTAGTATAGATTAAAAGCTTGGTGCATAAAATGTGTTGTATAAAGTTAGTTAAACCGTGTTAAGTTGTAGATCAAAATTTGTCTTTTAATATGTCAAGCTTAAATTTATAGGGATGTAGTTATATACCTTTACTGAGACACGCTGTTAAGGGCCAGGGCCGCTCTTCTGGTACAATAACTGTGACGCGGCGATTTCGTGAAAACAAATTCATATAAACACAGGTCGACGGCCGCACTGCAGGAATAATAAACGAAATTTATTTGTTCGTAGCATTGCCGTCGCGTCGCAGTCGCCGACCAATGCAACCCCGATTTTGTTTCCAAATTACTTATACATTTCCGGAATTTAATGCCTCTTGATTGGGCTTTTGAGAATTTATAAGCTCACCCATGTACTTACTTAAAGGTATTTTTATCTGCCCGTTTACGTTCACTGATGAATATGGGTCTCTTTACCAGACCTTGGCAAGTTAGGGTTGTTGAGGGATATTGCCGTAATCACCACGCATTGCAGGCTGTTTTGATGAAGTGAGTAAGATGGGAGTATCCTTGAGCTGATAGATGCTGCTGCCCTCCATCAGGCGTATGTCACTACGTCGTCTCTTACGACACCCACATGAAGATATGGTCTATTCTATGCCACTTTCTCAAAACACAGGACTCACCTAGTTTGAGAGTTAGAGGCAAATTAAACCTGCCACTTACATAGCCTAGTTAGTTAAGCATGTTATAAATAGTTGGCTACATAAGGATTTACTATGTGAACATCACATTGTCATTGTCACTTGGCCGAATAAATTATGATTATTATATAAAAAAAAAAAAATTAAAAGACTTTATTTTACGCCGCGCCGCGGCGCGGCGTAAAATAAAGTCTTTTAATTTTTTTTTAGCGCAGCGTGTGCAGAGCGGCGCGCCGCTCTGCACACGCTGCGCTGATGCGGATTCAATTGTTATACATACATACATGTAATCACCAATTGTTATAAATGTGTTATTTTTATTTTGCACAGCAGATAAGCCATTCAACCAAGCCAATTGTGCCTGCATTATAGGAATATTGTTTCCAAGAAGATTTTGTATTGTATGGTGTGTAGTAATGATTAATAATTTAGAAGTTACTTTTAGTTGAAATTAGCTACTTTTAGTGGTATTCATAATTATATTAACTATTGTTTTTACATGTTACATTGAAGCAGTATTATATTATTATAATGTATACAGTTTTTATTTATCAAAAATATAAACGTAGTTTTATTTGCTATGTATTTAGCCTTGAGGCTTTTGCTACTTCACGGGGCATAGTTCTATGCCAGAAACACACACACACACACCTTTGTTTTTGAGGCATAAATACAAATTCGTAACTTATATCAATTTGAAAACATAATATTATTTGTAAAGGGCAGATAACAGTTTTAGTTGATTAAATTTCATAGATTTATAATACTCTAGAAGAATAAAGCCGTGATGAATATTCTCATATAAATATCTTTGAAGGTTATTTTCAAAAAGACAAAACATTAATTTACAAGTCATTATACCCAAGCAAATGTTCAAGACTATTACTTCTCGACATTAATTTACTCCGTGTCTTCCACTCGTATATTTTGTTATTATGCGCATATTCTATGTTTACAGACTTACTTCCAGAACATGATGAAGATTTCATAAATGAGAAAATGCCATATAATATGCAAGCAGCTTTTGCAACCGTTAGTTCAGCTTTGAGAGCTTTGTTTAATATTTCAGCAATTTTACCTTTTGTAAATCAGCAGCTAGCGGTACTAGTTAAATACATGTTACATATTATTATTAACATCATCATCATCATCAGCCCGTATGACGTCCATTGCTGAACATGGGCCTCCTCCCTGAGGAGGGTATTTGCAATAGTCAACACGCTTGGCAGGCCGATCGGTGATTAAGTTTACCACTCAAGACCCAGTATTAAGTTGTACCACACAAGGAAACGCTGCTGCCCGTTCCTTGATATACGATTATTAAAGATGATGTTATAACAATCGGGATCAACGGCTTAACGTGCTTTCCGTGCACGGAGAGCCTCTTAAAGCACTGGTATATTACGAGGTAACAGGCAGCAGCGGCTACCAGTGAACGTTATACGGTCTGATCATGACGATACACTTGCCTTAGTTTTAATTATATAAACCTTTTATATCCTGTCCCCCAAGTTCGTTTTACACCGAGCCATAACTAATCAAGATTTGTATTCACTCTGAAGAATCAAAATTGATGTGTATTATATTTTCGTAACAATTCTCTGATACAAGGACTACCAATTTGTAACACCATGGTGTCGCGATTGTAATAATGAATTGTAAGATATCTTAACACAGAGCGGATATAACTTAAACGTTAAGTAATTCTAATTGTCAACAGTATGAAACAGTAAGTGCACTTAGCAACTTGTCTCAACTTCAGGCTTGTTATCAGGAAATTCAAATTGTTGTTTCTGTAATTGACTTTAGCCGATACGCTGATAGATTCTGTATGTAACATAAATGACGTATCATTAAAATCAGGAGCAATATTCTTGTAACAAGTAATCAGATATAAAACAAGTTAATGGCCCGCATGATGTTATCACATAAGATGTCGAGATGATGAGCGGACTCTTAGACGTCTATTTACGTTTACTTAAGTATTTTATAGAGGCATGATGCGAACTTAGGCTAATGAGCCATACCTGTCTGGGTTGCGACGAAGGTGGCAGTGAATCCCGTGGCCCGGACAAAAGGCTATCGAGGAACGTCGCGCGCCACTTGGGTTTTGTTTCCGGACAAGATCAAAATACGGCGGGTGGCGAAGTGGTATCACAAGAGATTTTGCGACGTAAAAAAAGCTGATGAACCAACTTAAATAAATGAATACGTAAATAACAAATAAATACGAAAAATAACAAATGAATATTGTTATTATTACAGCATTTAAGAAATATTCAAGCGATTTTTACTTCCTATGTAATTGGCTTATAATACAAGACGAAACTGTACGCTTGACTTTTTTCTCTTTGGACAACATAGCTGATATCAAATGGTAACATATTAAGCGACTCACGGATATCTGTCTTTTAAATGTGATTGGAACTGTAGTGTTATTCATTAGAAGGTACACAAGGACGTTACAGTGACACAGTATCGAGTATCGTCACGGTCCAACTATTTCCACCGTTCACATGATCGCGTATGTCATACAATTAATGCATGCTTAGGATTATTTCCCTCATACTCTATAGAAGCTAAAGGTTACCTTCCAGTGAGTTGTCACTCCGCTGTATTAAGATAAATTAAGGGGGTCCAAGAAACTTAACCATTAATTACTAAGTGTTTAAAAAAAATACTGTTAATTATTTTATGTGTGGCACCACACGTTTGCCAGTTCGTTTGATCGATTTTTTTATTAAGAACCTGAATCCTTAATCATTGTGTTAACTAGCCAATTTATTTTTTGTAGTCAAGCCCAATATAAAATCCAATATAAGAAATTAAGAGTGATGATGATATGTTTCTTCTTTTTTTTTAATTTGATGTTGATGCGACTGTCAGCAATTTGTTTTTGTTTGATTGAACTTAGCATTTCTGACAAATCTCTGAATGTACATACATATTTGTAATAATGATAATAAAAAAATATATATATATACCTACATATACATATGTCGATATTTACTTATTTTTTATCAGTGAACAAGTATTCGGATGTTTATATTTACTCAAACCCAGCTCTTTCGTATCTTTGTGTACTCAAAGACTCACTGTACATTGGATGAGTACGGTAAGCTAAAGTAAGCTGTGTCCTGAATTAGCACTAATTTACGACAGTCATTCGATATTTTATCGCCACCGAACCAAGTTAGCATGAAATCTAAAATAGTAACAAAATACGCAAATTCTTGACGAACAACTAGTTTGAAATGAATCCAATCAAGCGGTTTTGTAAGCCGTTCTCAGTAACGTGTCTGTACCGTATTACTGTATACTGTACAGTAACTCAGTGGGTAAACTGATCGAGAAAGGATCCGTATAAGGCCTCGAAATAATCCGGTACTTTATGCGGCGCGTTCCCACGGTAACAGATGATTGGTTCACCTACATTATACTTAGTTTAATTACTTTTATAAGAACATGTAATAGACTAGTTTATATTCATGGTGTATCTACTTAAGAATGTATAATTAGACAATTAATTGTTATAGCGACATTAAACTACGGTGGCAGTCATTTAAAACAACACGTTCATTGCTCGCTAGGTATAAGCTAGATACGAAATAAAAATACCGGCCAAGTGCGAGTCGGACTCGCCCACTGAGGGTTCCGTACAAACCTGTTTTTATTATAAGATGCTACCAAAAATCTTCGGTTTTTGCAATTTTTCCTTTATCTGTGTTATAAGACGTTCCTTCGTACCAAATTTCAATATTCTGAGTTCACGAGAAGTATCCTGTAGGTTTTGATTCCCTTGCCAGTGTCGAAAATTTGCGGTATAAACGGCTGTGTCTTCCAGCTCCAAGGGACAGTAGACCTGAGTTTCACTACATAGTATAAAACAAAGTCGCTTTCTCTGTCTCTATATCCCCATGTCCCTATGTATGCTTAAATCTTTAAAACTACGCAACGGATTTTGATGCCGTTTTTTTTAATAGATAGAGCCTTTTTAATAGATAGAGCCTTTTTTTATTAGATACCTCCACGCGTTCCTGCGAAAAAGGGTCTTGATAGACAGACAGACGGACGGACGGACGGACAACATAGTGATCCTATAAGGGTTCCGTTTTTTCCTTTCGAGGTACGTAACCCTACAAAGGTTTTAATAATTATGATTTCTTATCTTAAGTAGAAGACTTCCAGTCTATACTGGCAAGATAACTGGTCCTTATTTGTTATTCAACCGATACTATCCCTTTTGCGTAGTAACGAAAAAGGAACGTGGATTGTTTATCGAAGATTGGAGCATATCTTTTACCTACTGAGCTACTATCATTTTGTTATCCTTTTTTATATCATCAGCATCATCAGCCCGTAAAACGTCCACTGCTGAATAAGGGCCTCCTCCCGAGGGTGGGTTTTTGCCATTATGTAGTCACAACGCTTGGCAGGCGGGTTGGTGACTGCAGTATTATGATGATACAAGAAAACGCTGCTGCCCGTTCCCTGATATACAATTGTTATATATAGATGATGTTATAACAATCGGGACCAACGGCTTAACGTGCTTTCCGAGGCACGGAGGGGAGTCCCTCAGCCAACCAGGCCCGGAAAGAAATCTTCGAAATATACACAAAGATTTCTTGTCCGGAGTGGGGATCGAACCTACGACCTCCGAGATTTAAAGCGAGCCAAATACCGCTACGCTACGGAGGTTGACAAGCTAGAGTTGTCAGCTTTATATATTTGTATACATTTATTAATACAGTAATTAAATTAATAATTAGTAGGTCTGCCTTTTAAAAATACCGTACCATAATATTTTCAGGCTTAACCGGGGTTGTTTCATTCTTCTTAGGTTTTGAGGTAAATTCTGGGTACCTATGATAACTGCCAATAACATTAAATTAGTTGATATCTTGAAATTGACGTACCTATTTAAAAACGTAATTTATTGTGTGTTTTTTTTAATAATGTGGCATGACCATATTAAGATAACACCAAAAAGTATCTACATATATCTTTACTAATATTATAAAGAGTAAAAGTTTGTATTTTTATATTTTTGCATGTTCGCTTCGATAACCTCGAGAACTACTAAACGGATTTCGATGATTCTTTCAACATTAGAATGCCACATTATCTCCGAATAACAAAGGCTATAGAAGTCCATCCGTGCTTAGACTGGGGGGGGGGGGTAGTATAAAATATATCACATAGTATTTTCAACCCAATCTGTATAGGAACATACCAAGCGGCCGTAGCCCAATGGCTAGGGCGTCGGACTTGTGATCTTGAGGTCACAGGTTCGAACCCCACCCATTGCACTAACGACGACGTGAACCCACTCGTAACACATGCATTTTAGCTTAGCACGAGGGTTTAACAAGAATACTAGTAGACTGCAAAACGTTGCTAGTAATATTTAAAAAAAAACCGATATCGTAGACAAAAGAAAATCTATGTTATGTTATTTCGCCACGAAAATTGGTACTTCAAATGTAGGTAGAACCTATTCTGATTCCTGATTATAATAATTAGCATCAATCACCGCGAACTTCACTTGTCAGTTTAATAATAATAGTACCTCGGCCGCTCTAGCATTGGTCTTTACAGCCATCACAAACATAAATGTCTCACTGGCATAGTCGTAAATCGTCTACAACAGACGCAAAGGCCTTAGTAATTAGTTATTGGTATAATATATTTAGTCCAATATAGTTACTATGAATAAGTTTATGAAGTTCATTAAATAACTCCTCTGTGTATTCAGAACTAGCTTCACGCGCGCGGTTTCACCCGCGTAACTCCTGTTCCCGTGGGAACTTCATAATTAAATATAGCCTATGTCACTCAGGGTTAATGTAGCTTTCCAATGGTGAAAGAATTGTTGAAATCGGCACAGTCGTTTTTGAGTTTATTCATAACAAACACGCACACACACAAAAATACAAATGTTTCCTCTTTATAATATTAGGAAGCTAGTCTATACTAGCTTCCCACGACAGTTGCACAAAACTCCCCTATAATACTAAACGTCATAATCCCTCAATCTCATCGCCAGCGACCGCCCTGAGCCGAGGTCCAAGCTCCATAGGGGGCGCCCTCTTGCGCAGGTTGCTAGTTTGTAGTTTTTAAACCGTTTATTAAGGCTGGAGCTTTGCTCGCCTTTATGCCCGGTGAAGTAGCAAAAGCCTCGTGGATAAGTATGTCAATCCGAAAAAAAAACTAGCTTCCCACGCGCAGTTTCACCCAGGTAGCTCCAGTCCCCGTGGGAATTAAATATAGCTGTTACCTACACTAGGAAAAGCGTAGCTTGCTAATGGTGAAATTTCTCTTTATAATACACAATACACTAGCGACCCGCCCCGGCTCCGCACGGGCGCAATGCTGATGTATTATACATATAAACCTTCCTCTTGAATCACTCTATGTATTAAAAAAATCGCATCAAAATCCATTGCGTAGATTTAAAGATTTAAGCATACATAAAGATATAGGGACAGAGAAAGCGACTTTGTTTAATTCTATGTAGTGACTAGCTTCCGCGTGCGGTGTCAACCGCCACCCGCTCCAGTTCCCGTAGGAACTTCATAATAAAACAAGATAAAACCTTTATCGATAATTTCTTCTTCTTCTTTAAAAAGACAACTCCCGCACTAGGGAAATAAATCCCTGTGTCGCGGGGGACTTTACAAACATTCATTTCACGGACACAAAGAACACCCAGACTCAGAACAACTATTTGTGGTTCACACAAATAATTGTCCCGGGTGGGAATCGAACCCAGAACACCAGGTCTCAGAAGCAACTTCCGTAACCACTGAGCTACCGGTGCAGTCATATAAAAGATAATTGTGAAAACTATTTAATACTGAAAAGATGTTTCAAATCGGTCCACTAGCTCCTTAGATTGGCGCGTTCAAGCAAACAAACAAACTGTTTATTTTTATCTATTAGTACTAGCGGCCCCACGCGGTTGAATCCGCGTAGATCCCGTAGTAATATCTCTTCAATTTACTCTTGGATGAAAAAAAGTTAATCCGGCATATACATTATCTGCCAAATTATATCCAAACTAGTTGCGCCCCGCGGTTTTACCCGCGTTACTCTGCCCCAATGGGTCGGAGCGTGATGTTTTGTAGCCTATATGTTAATCCAGCGTATAACCTATCCTGGTGCAAAATTTCAGCCAATTCCGTTCAGTAGTTTTGCCGTGAAAGAGTAACAAACATCCATCCATCCATACTTACAAACTTTCGCGTTTGTAATATTAGTAGGATCTGTTCAAAAGCTCAATCATGAAAGATACATAACTTCAAAGCTTTCATATTTACAATATTAGTCGGATTCACGTGAAATTATTTCTCTTGTGTTTACAGTTTACACTGCGATGAATAGGTATGAGTGTATGACTTACGCGCAATCCGACCGACAGGATCTCCTAAAATAACTTGGCAAAAAGGCAATAATGCTGAACAGTGGCGGGATGTCAGCCGTTAATGACACATAGGATATGCCTCACTGTGACATCCTCTATATGGGCAGTTAGTTGCGGGATTCTTATTTCCACTGAGCAAACGTAATAAACAACCTTTGTGGCGTAGCGGTATTTGGCTCGCTTTAAATCTCGGAGGTCGTGGGTTCGATCCCCACGCCGGGCAAGAAATCTTTGTGTAAATTCGAAGATTTTTTTTCCGGGTCTGGTTGACTGAGAGACTACCCATCGTGTATATATCAATCGTATACTAGGGAGCAGCGTTTCCTTGTGTGTTACAACATAATACTGCAGCTACCAACCCGCCTGCCAAGTGTGGTGGCTATGGCAAAAAACTCCCGAGGCAGGAAGCCCACGTTCAGCCGTGGACGCAACATGAGCTAATGATGATAACGATGATGAAACGAAATAGTGCGAGAGCTAAAGTCTATAACAGTATTGCCACCGATAAACTTCGTCACTTTCCATCGTGCTTATTTACAAAACTCTCGCCGAAAACAAATCAGATGTTCCATACATTTAGGTTTACTTACCTCGACAAAATGTATGGAACAGTTTTTTTTCCGCGATTTCAGGGTTGGTCCCATAATCCATAGTAAAAGTTGTTTATAATCATCAGTACTTTCACTACCTGAAAGGTTGTTGGCAGAGGCGGCGTTAGGGTAGGGCGGGTTGGGCGACTGCCCAGGGCGTTTGCTAGTGGGGAGTGAAGGTTTTCGAATGTTTATGACATTGAATTGCTGTTAGGGGGCGCCGAAAAACTCGCCCAGGGCGCTGGTAGTGCCAAAACCGGCACTGGTTGTTGGTGTTTTAAAATAACCCTGTATTATTGATAACCTTTCAAAATTCGTAACACCCTTAAACAAAATAACCGTTTCTTTATTTTCGAATCCTTAATGCATATTATTTAAGAAAAAAAAAAAACTGAAAAATGCGCGATGACGTCCTCGATACGGCTGTACTATTACGGACTCAAATATTACCTTTGCCTATTTAAAATGAAAAACTATTAAAACATTCTTAAGTTGGCAATTCTAATCACAAGCATTTAACATTAGCGAATGTCAGTTTTTTAATTTAATTTTCAACCAAGACCAATTTCTGACCAAGAAATTTCGCCGAACATCCGTAACAATGACGTCATCCGGCGCTTACATCTATTTGGAAAGGGCCAAACAATGACGTCATCCGGCGCTTACATCTATTTGGAAAGGGCCTAACTTTTTTTTTTGTATGAATTCTTATTTTTTAAAAAGGATTCCTTAATTTTTGATCTTGTTTCATAAAAAAATATAAAAAATACATGTTAAAAAATGAAATGTTGTCAATTACCATGTCATACGTTGGTATCTACATTTACTCAATATAAATAAATCTAAATCTCTAAAGTATTCATCATTTCACCCGTAGGACGTCCACTGTTGGACATAGGCCTCCCTCATAGATCTCCAGTTGTTGCGGTTAAAAGCGGCCTGCATCCACCGTGATCCTGCGGTCTTAACCAGATCGTCCGTCGTCAAGAAAGTATTAGTATTATTTTTCCATTACAGGCGCATTGCATCAGATAAGCTTTTTAAACTGTGAGATATCGGTACTGCCTGCAACTGCTCCAATAGTATTATCCATAAATGTGTCACTATCGGTGAACAGCTGCTTCTACAAATACTGTTTACAAAAAAAGTATGCACTGATTTATAATATTCACCGCGCATATATATATTTTTTAGTTTTTTTCTAAAGACAACTCTTCCACTAGGTTTTTCATATAGATGGGTATCAAATAAGTATCTTACATAAACAATGAATGTTAATACATAACTATTTTAGTATACTAATTAGTGTTCTAATACTCTGATAGTAATCTTTAAATGAAAATAATATAAAGAAAGTATAGTTTAAGACTGTAAGATACGGTACTTATACAAAATATAAATTGATAGGTTAGAGAGAGAGAGAAGTACAGTTTTGTTGACTGTACTTTTAAGCGAACCGTTAAATCGATAGCTGTGATTAAAAACCAAATCACGTTATTGGCATATATGTATCCGTATGTGTATATACGTGTTATGAATGGTGTTCCATTTTGGTTTGTGTTCTTTAAATATTTTTCGAGTCCAAGAAATTTACTTTTGTATTAATGACACGATCATTTTCTTTCGAAATGTAATCTTGGCAATCGGAGCAACCATATAGTCAAAGTCAATATATCTTTATTCACATAGACACATTTAAAAATATTGTGTAATAATGTTCTCATGCGTGCTTTGATTTTTTTTCTTACCACCATATAAATATATATATGGTTTATCCTTTATTATATATCCGAGATACCTATAGGATGGGTGATGGCAATAGGCATGAGGCAAGATTTTGAAATCCTCTTGCGCAACGTGGGTAATCATTTTCTAAGTACGAAAAACACAATATTTCGGTAATAAATTTAAATTAAACGAAGTTTAAGCCATATTTCTATTAAATTTTAAATAGCGCGCGAAAAAAGGCCTCAAGTGTCATGGCGTCGGCTATGACGTCACGCTATTGTAAAAAATGTCATTTGAGTCCGCCAAACCTAACGTAGTTAAATTCTCTTTGATGGTTACAATATCGTGACGTCATGCGCCGTGATTGGTGTTTCAGTCAAAATGGCCGAGTGCAGTATTTTAATCTTCTATTTTATTAAAAATCACATTAATCTCAAGGTTATATATAAAAATAAATAAGTGTAATAATTTCTTTTTATATGTACTTTCCCCTAAAAACATTAAATCTTTAATTTTTTGATACTGTCATCACGCCTATTCAAGATCTGGCCAAATGATCAGAACGGCCCTGGAGGCTATTGCGTTACGATATTACTATGACTTTCATAAAAACGTCTTCGCTACTCAGCGTTTAGTATGCATGCAAAAAATATTTTAAATATCTCAATTAATTAGGTTAGTGTAGTTCCAATAATACAGTAACAATAGATAGAAAACCCTTCAGTAATGAAGACTTTTATCTCGAAGTTATAGTCATTTCGTTACGTGAAAAGCCTCTTGTGCTAAACGGTATCACCTACTCAGACTATAGACTAACTAGCTTATAATACCAAAGCGGAGTGCAACGAGTGCAGGCCGCATGCCGCATAATAAAGCGGCTGTAGCCCAATGGCTAGGGCGTCGGACTTGGGATCTTGAGGTCGCCGGTTCGAACCCCACCCATTGCACTACCGACGTGAACCCACTCGTAACACAAGCATTTAGCTTAGTAAGAGGGGTTAACAAGAATACTAGTAGCATGCAAAAGATTGCTAGTAATCTTTAAAAAAAAAGATTTCAGGGAGGGTCTATGTTCAACAAATCATACGATTATGACATGACTGTAACAAATAGTAAAACTTACTTACGGGCTGTGGACACGCACAATAAAACGCCGAATAACTTATTGGGAGCACTAAGGCTCATATTTATAATTTAAATAAACGAGAAATTATAATACTAATCACAACTAAAAATCAAATAATTATGTTCTCAATTTCAAATACAGATCGGGTTTAAGTTCGAAATTCAAACGTTAACATACGAGTACCTACATAAATAGTGAGATCAATTTAGTTTGTTGCATTCGATTACGTTCGTTTAATTATACTAGTAGTTTCCTTTATTTTATTACCTTGCGATAAGCATTTAGGTAGCCATTTACTTATTAGCTACCTACTACTTTTATTACCTACTTTAGTTAATCGGAATTACCTAGTATAAAGATGATCAAACGCACCGTGTGGTAATTATACGTGTCTATTTGATAATGTCAAATGTGGTATAACTAAGTATTGCATTGCATTGCAGTACATATTACCTTGCTAGATGATGGCGCCATCTTCACCAATATATTATGTTATCTGTTCGTAAAAGTTTTAAGACTGATTTTGTTTTATTTTAAGCAAAACGATTTGTTACTAATTTAATTCAAAGTTTACGAAAAAGGATTCTAATTTAATATTTAAATGAAATACTAATACAATTCATTTTAATTACAGACCAACAACAACGGAGAGTATTCATCGCGGAGTCTGCCTAGAGTAAGGTTGGACAGTGGTTCAAATGTTGGTAACAACGGTGTACGACTACGATGCTGGGCAGCGCCACCGTCTATTACAGAGGAAGATGTTGAAGATGAAATTGAAGAAGATGCTGTATCGTTAAGAGCAATGCCTGTACAAGGTAGGTAACGTGTACTTAGATATACTACATACAGCGCCATCTACTTTAGAATTGAGAAAACTGGCGCAGTGCTTTGTAACTAGTTCCTACTACTCGCCACTAGATGTCGTTGTTTAAAGTTATGTTTCAAATGTGAGTTCTAGTAGATGTTCATAGATGGCGTTACACATCTCATATAGGTATAATAAAGTTATAAATGGCGTCTCCGGGTAAATCCGAGACGGGGGTCGTTTAATTTATTGAAAGTTAAGTCTTAAACTACATTCCTAAAACTTTTTCGAATTTTGAATAGGTACTTTTCAAATTAAATCAATAAAAACATTAACCAAACGGTTAAGTAGTTTCTTAATAATTTTACACCTTTTAGTTTAAGATATCATAAAAAAAATGATTACATACCTACTTCATTGTACATCCTAACAGTTCTATGTATTAATAATATTTCATTTTACTCTTTCGCGAACGACTACAATGCGTCAGTACCTACCTACCTAAATTTTCCGCTGCGGAACTAATGACACCAAAACAAAATGGAACATTAGTCATTCGCAACTAGTTTAACTTCATTAGTAAGCATCGAGTCGGGGCCTAAATGTTGAATGACATCGGTTGCACAGGAGACACAACGGCGGGCACCGTGACGCTGTCGCCCCGCTCCCAGCACCCATCACAAATCGATTCACCAGTGTCATGCTTGCATACTTGTGACTGTTTTTATTATCGGTTAACTGCAGTACATTCCTTATCTTAGCTGTTGTGAAACGGTGCGATAAGTTGGTAGTACTTTTTATGATTGTCTTTCCTTTTTAGAGAATGGACGCTAAGTTTTTAAGGCCTGATAAAAACTTTGTAAAGAAGGTGTTCGATTACTAAGAAAAACTTTTTATTCAATATGTTCTCGATTTAAATCTTAATGACAGTCTATTGAAATTATGATTTATTAATTAATACACATCAACTTACATTAATGTTCTGTAGGTACTTTAATCTGCGTAATTAAAAAAATATGATTTCGGCATTACTGCTAAGCAGGATTGCATTTGCATATTCAAATAAAACACCCTTTCTAATAAAGCATAGTGAATGTCCCCTTTGTCATTAACTTTCCTATAAAACAAAGCTTGACAAATGGCGCGCTATAATTTTTGAATTGTGCAACCCCCAGTGGCGTAGGGAGTATTAGACTAGCCCCGAATATGTGGGCCCGTGTAACCCTGGGCTCCGGTCATTGATACGGCTCTAGCTACGCTCCTGTCTAGACTTCTATCTATGTTTTTACTCGTTAAAGGTAAAATAGTAGATAGATATAATATTGGTCGTCTATTTGTAAAACTATATTAACGATTAGGACCTAGGTAATTGAGCTAATCTCAAACAATTTCATGTGCCTCGGAACTAATTTTAAATGGAACGTTATTTAGTTATTTAATATCTCGTTGAAAACAATGTCACTGAAAAAAGTGATTACAATAAGAATTAAATGAACCAATATAAAAGTAAAGAGTTCGCAATAGGTAGACTTATTAAAAGTTTAAGCAATTTTGAAAATATTTACATGTCATTCGACTTAAATTGAATTCTGTAAAGGATTCTTAAGGCTAATAAAGCTGTAATTGTATTAATAATGATATTATATTATTAATAATATTGAAACTATCTTTATCTAATTAAAAATGCGTGATAAATAGTTACATAAGCGGGAATAAGTGCTACTTTATTCAAATATTTTTTACGTATTTATGTTACACTTGGTGCACTGTTTAAGTACATATTAACCGAGACAGTGGCAGGGCATTGGCTGGGTATCGCAATTCGACACGCGCTTGTCCCTTCGTCTGGCGCAAGCGAGCTAAAATGGGCACAATTAGGGCCCGGCCGCTTTTAATTGACATCGCTCCCCACTCGTGTGATGACCATGAGACAATCAATCTCCTAACTTCATTCGAGATTACTTCATTTTTTATTTGGAGCCCAGCATTGAAAAAGCCTAGGAGGAACCGAGATAGGGGAAAGGCTCAATAATGGATTTGAGTGATTGTGCTACAAGATGACAACCTCCGTAGTGTAGCGGTAATTGGCTCGCTTTCAATCTCGGAGGTCGTGGGTTCGATCCCCAGACCAGACAAGAAATCTTTGTGTCAATTCTAAGATTTCTTTCCGAGTCTGGTTGGTTGAGGGACTACCCTCCGTGCCTCGGAAAGCACGTTAAGCCGTTGGTCCCGATTGTTATAATATCATCTATAACAAATGAACCAGCAAACGGGCAGCAGAGTTTCCCCTGTGTATTACAACAACACTGCGGTCACTAATACGCCTGCCAAGCGTGGTGACAATGGCAAAAACCCTCCCTCCGGAGGAGGCCTATGTTCAGCAGTGGACGTTATACGGGCTGATGATGATGATGAAATATTGTTATAAAGATGTTGGAATCTCGCACTGGAGACTTATCACGTATTGATATGACTATGTCTAATGATATAAATATATTCATTACTGTAGGGTTTTTGTAACGAATTTCCTTTGTTATTATTACTGTATTATCGAAACTACATTAACTTAATAAATTGACATATTTCATATATTTTTTATTGACTAGTGAAGACATTTACTTATATCAAAATCATAGTAATATCGTTACGAGGTTATCCTCTTGATACAATTTGCAGATATAGCAGTTTAGCAGCAGTAGCAGACTATTGGGTCCTAAATCTCAATTTGAAACAAACTTTTCTTACTCAAACATCATATTTCAACGAGATTGGCAGAGTGGCTCCGGAGATTAGTAGAACCGAACATAACGACTTAAATCGACACATTTCCAATTGATTTTGAGTTATAAATTATTATTTTGAGATCAAGGAAGTGTTGTTTAGGCATGGTACTTATGTTTTGAACCTTGACAGTAACCGTGTTAGGGTAACCCTTAAAAGTCCATCGACTATTATTTGTGTTCTAATTGTGCCAATACGGCATAGGCTAGGAGGCCTATGGCGTTGAATTTAAAAATATATTTGGTTACTTTTAACTTCCTTTACCTTCACTGCTGAACATGGGCCTCCTATTTAACAGACCATGGCAAGTAATCGTAAAGACCCTGGTCTTTACGATTACGGCAATTGCCGTAATCAGCACGCTTGGCAGGCGGATTGATGATCGCAGTAAGATGGTGTATCTTTGAGATGATAGATGCTACTGCCCATTCATTAGGTATATGGCGCTTCTTACGACACCCATGGAAAGATAATGGCGTGGTCTATTCTAAGTCGGAAACCACACGGGTCTAAAATTAATAATTTTAGACTTTTAATTTAATGATGATTTGAAATGTATCGTTTACCTACCTTCGTTTTTAATTTTACTTTTAAATTGCCGGTCTCTATTTATATATGCTGTAATTTTAGATATAGAACTATATTTAAGGTACTTTTAATCACTACATAGTATAAAACAAAGTCGCTTTCTCTGTCCCTATATCCCTATGTACCTATGCTTAAATCTTTAAAACTACGCAACGGATTTTGATGCGTTTTTTTTTAATAGATAGAGGGATGTTTATATATATAATCAAGAGGAATGTTTATATATATAATACATCAGCATTGTACCCGTGCGGGTCGCTAGTAACTTATAAATAGTAGTTAAGTAAGCTGGATCACAGTTTTGTTTATATTTCAGAGTAAAAATGATAGACATTTTTGAATAAAAAGCGTAATTTCTTGGTTGATTATCAAATAATTAAAAGTAAAATTTGCAGTTTGTCTCTGTTATTACATTTTACAAAATTCTACAAAATATTGTTTTCCGCTTTATAAAACACATTTTCGGTAGACTCATTTTCTGCATTGATATTTTTAAATTTTCTGAAGCTTGAAGCTGTCGCTCAAACTCTTTCCAGCCTTTGTTTTTTGTAACAAAATATTCGACCAAAAATACCCAATTTAACCTGTCGCCTCAAACCTCGTCCGTTAACTCTTAACCCAACGGGGGTCGATTGACGAATCTGAAATAACTCACTTTAGAGAAAGTCCGAAGTAAAAAGATATTCTAATTTGGTACCTACTTCAGTTTGTCTTTTTGTTATTCATTTCGTTAAGGATGTAATATAATTAACTGTTAATATTTAGTATAGATTTAACGATGAATGAGAAATATCTATTCTAATAATAAGACCCTTTTACGTATAGAGCTAACTGTCCTACGCGGGAAACTATTTTCAAAATTCGTTCAGTAGATCCAAAGATTTCCCTTTACAAACTGACAAACTTTACCCCTTTATAATATTAAATACCTATATTAGTAAAATGTTAAAATGTGTCGATTACTTACATTATCATTGTGAACACAATATCCACAAATAAAACACCACATTATGCATAATATTATTATTCTTTATTACTTATTTGTATCGACAACATGCATATCAATTTAATGATAAAGTCTGGCTCGGTGAATTACCAAAAGAGTCATGGTTACATGTTCGCCGAAAAAAAAAGATTTTTGAGTTGTAGACTTAAAATATATACAAAATCTTTTGTTATACCGCATATTTTCAGTCGCTTAGAAAATTAGCTATGTCGGGCTCAGCACTCCAACGCGACGTGGAAAACGAATATTCTTTTTGGTGGTTGTTACTAAGTTACATTTATTTGGAGACTTCCTGGACTACTTTGTTTGCTTTGATGCGGTGGTTAGTTAAGATAATTTATCTGATTTAAAGATGAGCTCGTATGTTGAAAGGGCTATAAGTATTAAGGGTTCAATTTAAATGTTTTGGCATTGAATTTTGTGGTTCATAAGCATAACAAATGTGCTTATGAACTATAACATTCAAGCCCGTCATGTATTTAACTTTCTTGTACGTAAAGAAACATAAGCTCAGTTATTCGAAAAACATTTTTTTACGACCATAAAGAGACCTTCTTAATTTGTACACTGCATGGTATTTTGTTAGTTACAAGTTTAAAAGCAATTATATACGTTATAAATAAACTGTATTTGGTTGTACTCCGAGTAAAGCACACGTAAAATTGAAAACTAATTATTTTATATGTTCCTTATGTATTTGCAAATTATGAGGGCAACGCTCTTATTTGCCAACCGATGAATTTGCGTGAGTCAGTAGTTCAGTATTAGGTCGACTAATAGGGAAGTTAAGCTTACACATCATTCCTACAAACTGACGCTCGTCCTGCATATTAAATTGTATTTTCAATAGTTAATAAATACATTGTCGTCACTATATGGTCAGTTTCCGTACGAAAAGTGAATCAATCCATATCAATGAATATAATTCGTAGATACCTACATATTTTGATATCGATGTCTGTGAGTTCAAAGTTATAAATCGGCTGGACAATTATGTATCTTGCCGTAGCAACGCGACAGCAAATATTGGTAACCAATTGTTCCGTCAACGCAAAACAGGCAACGCAACAATATAATTCGTAGTAGTAATTGACGACTAGCTAATAACGAGCGACAAGCAATGTTGTTTCGCGATTATGGAACAATCTCTGCTGTCGCTTTGCTACGGAACGATACATTATTTGCCATTATATATCTTTCCGTAGCAATTAATATGTTAGGTATATAGCTTTTTTTTGTCCGGCGGCAAATGCATTAATATTACGCATCCCCTCCGCCGCTCTGCGGCGTTCAACCGCCGGCAAAGGGGTATGTGGGCTCATTCTCTCCATAGCGGTGGTATGCTAATCATATCACGAGGAGACGACCCACCCACTGAAATCCACGGGTACTCCTCCGTCCGCCGTTGGTGAGGGGCCCAAGAACCCATGGCTTTCTGGGATACCCTCCGGTGGCGCCCGCGACCATGTTAGGTATATATATAACTAAAATATTATATGATATTTTAGTTTTGGTACGATATAA
Organism: Nycteola revayana; assembly: GCA_947037095.2. Lineage (NCBI taxonomy): Eukaryota > Metazoa > Arthropoda > Insecta > Lepidoptera > Nolidae > Nycteola > Nycteola revayana. The sequence goes on along the minus strand of OX344845.2, from coordinate 7,481,733 downwards.
AAAAACAAAAGGCCTGCCTTATAAAGTGGCAAGTAACTAATTGTATTTTGTATGGGAGCACTATTTTTTTCGTTATTCTAAAAGTCAACCGTGTCAGGAAACTTGTGAAATATCAATACGACTTTACATTTTGATACAGCCGGTGTATGTAATATAATATTAATGTAAACATTGCTGAGTAAAACATGAAGGTAGCATAACTTAAAATTAGAATACTGGTAGCTTAATGACCGTTCTGCGTCTAAATCTACATATTGCAGTCGCGAAATAGCATACAGTTCAGTTGAAATAACATGTACTAGTTATACTTGGCCACGTTTCTGTGTAGTTCAGTCTAACTCTAGTCTTAGTTAGTAATTAAGCTCCCTTTGGAAATTCGCGGAACTGTATCCTTGTTCTTTCATATAAATCTCAAATGTGCCAAAATTGGTTTCAGCGTTATATATGTATTCTTTCTTCTTTAAGTGTCAATCAATAGCTATTTATAATATATACTAAAGAAATAGTAGTTAAACCCTACATTTCTCTGTATTTCAGTTTAAGTAATTATGCTCACTTTGAAACTTCGTGGTCTGTTCTATTATCTTGAATATACTCATATTAACATTCCATTGTGCGAGCAATTTCGGTTTTTTCAGCACCTATTAGCTATACGAAACTACGCCTTTCTGTAGCTTAGTCTAATTCTGGGCTAAGTGCTTAAGTTAGATTTCGAAGTTCATGGCAAACTTAGTATGTACTTATTTTTCCTTACTACCTAAATCCGACCACGTTTTTCTGTAGCTCAGTCTAACCGTAGGCTATCAGTTCCCTCTTGAATGCTGTAATGTATTGTTTTCAACATTTCTTCTATTACGAGTGTAAAATATAGTTACTTTATTTTGCAATGTTTCTGGTTAACTACATTTGTGTATTACATATTACCACAACAATAAAGGCTTCGTCAGTGACACATGACATTCCTAAGAAAATAGTTAAAGGTTAGTATTATTCGTGAATACAATATAAACTTTTGTAGATTTTGGTGGTGTGCATCAACTGAAAGTTAAGATCTTCTTTGCCAGGTGAAGTGGTAAAGACGCCGAAGAAATGAAGCTTTACCACCTACGGCCCATTATTAGTTATTCAGACCTTTTTTATGTTCGAATTGGCTTGCAAACTTGTATTGCGCGATTTAGGTTAATTGTAACTGTCTGTACTAGATGGCGTTGCTAGTTTATCATAGTTTGTGCGGTTATTGTAAGTGGCGCTACACCTTAATAAACCTCTAGCTATTTGTCAAGTACCTAGCTAATATCTTGCTATGTGCCTTTTTATCGTCGCTATAGACCGGTTTACAAAAAGTGAATTATTAATAAACAGGCCACCGATTAGTTGATAGTTAGTTACGAAAGTTGAACAAGAAACGTTCAGGTTCCATAGTGCTAGTTTGTATTTATAAGGCAATAAATCAGAAATACCGGCGCAGTGTTGAATAGACACGGAATTGATTTAACCCGATGAAAATGTACAGAGTTCAATTCTAGACTTGTTTTTAAGTATTTGAGAATTATGAATTGAGAGAGGGAATGGCTAAGATATAGCAAAAAAATATTTGTGGCTTAATGTTGGATACTAGATATAGATCCAGAATATACCTACTACGAGTACATTTATATTTAGTGTTAATATAATAATATATAGCTGTGTTAATATTTATTTATACGGCTAGTACATATCATCATACGCCATCCTACTATCGTATTGTTAAATTGTTACACCTAATTCATCCATTAATACTTACCTACGTATGGTAGGTTACCTATGTATTTTAAGGTCTTTTTTTATATATCTATCTTTATTATGGGTCGAACTGTAAAATTGTTGACGATCTTTGAAAGGAATTTCAATGGCAGATAACTTATATTTGATGGAATAACAAAGACTAGATCTAAATTATTATTCAATATTATTTTTAAATCATATTGTTGTGCTAAGGTCGGAAAATAGCGGTTCAGTGTGTACCACACATAAATATGTACTATATAACAGGAAACCTAATTAGGTCTAATTACTAAGAATATTACAAGAATAATTATATGTTATTCACTGACATATTTTCCTGATAGGCAGGTGTCTCGAACATTTACCGAGGATATTAAAAAAAATAAAAACATTTTTTTTATAAAATCTAGTCACCATGTCACCTAGGTGGTGACATGGTGACTAGATTTTATAAATGATGACTACTATAAAACATATAAAACCTTAACAATATAGGTTTTTCTATTATTAGTATAACTTTTTCTATATACTTGTAACCATTTTACAAGGACATTTTACAATTGACAGATTTTTCCTATGACAAAAATCTGTCAATTTCGAAAGATGGCGGAGTTGCAAACCTTAATTTAAAAGAATTTAAATTAATGTTTTTATTTAACGATTTATTTTTATTAGCATAAATTTAAGGTAGGTATATCATCCAGTAATAAAAACTGGTAGGTTGCACTCGCCTTAAAAGGCGCGTCCTTAACCAGACTGACGTTATTGAACCTTCATGAAAGGTTTACACTTCATGCGAACGGTAGAGTAGAATTCACGCAGAGCATTCTTCGGTAAATTTGGATATAATTAAAAATTAGATAATAAGTTAGGCAATAAACAGACAATTTTATTCTTCTGAGTTTGATTGGTATAAACAACGATTAGTGTAACATAAAAGTATACGTAAGGGACAATAAACATACTTAATTGCACGACTCTTAAATACTCTTAATGCGAAGCATTAGAGAGTGCTCTACTTCCGATTTTTTTTTATATTTTATATTAATTAATAGTTTTTTTTAGTTCAGACAGATACTGTGAACATTTTAGAACAAATAATTGATATATTCCTTGTTTTAAAATGTTCACAAAACCTGTCTAAATTACCTACTGTGTGCCAAAATTATTAATTTGACATACACACTATTTATAAAAGTAATCATTTCCTTTCGAACCTGGTTGATTAAAGGCATTATAGACCAATCGTGACGACACGTCCTCTGTTGGCATGACATTATTATTTATTCTTTAAACAATATTATACCAAAAATAGGCAATATATAGTTAATTCATGTGAGATGAGTTATTTTGCGGTCTTACACATATTAATATCCAAAACATCGAGTTATATTTAAATCAGAAATAGATTTGCACGATCGCACTTTTGTATCGATGTTTTTACGATGTAAATAAATTTTATATTTTATGTATGTTCGATGCGATACTTAATCTAATTTGGCTAAATCGGTTCTCGTGGGTGAATCAATGTTTACTCTTTCTATAGCTAGGAGTATGTTTGTGAGACAATGCATGATTCATGTGTGGCATTGTCTGTATAAGGAATCGTAAATCAATATTGTAAGTATGAAGTAATTGTAGAGCTATCTATTAATATTTGAACGTAAATATAAGTAAGTATGAAGTTGAGAATAAGGGCAACCTCCATGGCATAGCGATAAGTCTCGTCTTAACTCTCTGAGGTCGTGGGTTTCGATTCCCGCTCTAGATGAGAATTCTTCGAGTAAAATCAAAAAAATATTTCCAGATCTAGTTGTTTGGGAAAGTACCTTCCGTGCCTCGGAAAGCACGTTAATAAATTGGTAACGATTGTCCCGATAACGAGTAGCCGCTTTTCCCTGTGTGTTACGAAATGATAGTGCGGTCACGAATCCGCCTGCCAATCCTGGTGACTATAGCAAATATGCTGCTTCGGAAGAAGGCCAACAGTGAACGTATATACGGGCTGATGATGATTGGTGTATTTACGAGTCTCAGACATCAAACACCTGTGACGATACAATCCTGTTCCATGGGCCGGGATTGCGCCTTCTTAGGTTTCTATCGTAAATGTTCTAATAAATAATTTGTTAATGCAATATATTGAAATCAATTTCAATTAAATGTAATTGAAATAATTATTTAGATTATGTGTATAACATCTACACTCTACAGTGATGTCTCCAATAAATTAAACAATCCTTTCTAAGAATAGATATCCATTTGCAAAATTACTTGTGAAACATCAATTTAGCTAATTCCTATCCCGGAGTTCCTACAGACACTTACCCTGATACTGACTGGGTTCCGTTACTTATTATTTATTACTACAATTCTAATTATTTATTTCTATTTTAGATAACAACTTCAAAACAGAAAACAAAACTATTAGTTAAATCGTATTAAAAAAAATCATATACTCGTATAGAAGATATCTGTAGCATGGAGTTAGCGAATAGACAAGACAACTAGTATTTTTTTTTTTCTTTCGGATGGACATTTATGTAAAGTCTCGTGGCTAAGGCTTTTTCTACTTCACCGGGCATAAAGGTCAGCTGAGCTTCAGCCTTATTGAATGGTATATAAACTACAAACTAAGCAATTTGCGCAAGAGGGTGCTTCCTGTGGGACTTGGACCACAGCTCAGGGCGGTCGCTGGCGGAGGCATTGAAAGATTACTTCTAGTTGTTCAGGGGAGTTTTGTACAACTACCGCTCTTCGTTACCGTTCGTTTCCGAGCATCTCGGATTTCGGGTCTACGAAGGCATCGGAAAGTTGAATTGTACTGATTTATTCATAATATTAGAAGAAATGTTGTTTCCTACCTGGCAAAAACCTCATGGCTAACTACTAAATATTTCCGTCGGAAATAAAAACCACCGCAATTATTTTCCCCAAGTATTCCAATAAATTATATGTAGTCGTTATAGTCATATAAATAAATTAATACCAACGGTTTTCTCAGATCAAAGCGATAACAACCACCATAATATTGCACATTATATTTCGTTTATTTTAAATTTGGAACAAACGAGTCCAAAACGTATAATAAAATTAAAACACGGTCCACATCGTGGGCGGATGCGACAGTAATTAATGCCATCCACAACTAAATAACGCTTCAGCCCCAAATATAGCGAATAACGTTATTTTAAGGTTAACTTGAATATTTCCAATAGTGGACTGTGATGCATTTTCAGTGTTGGTTGATATCGGACGTACATTGATATAGCTACCATCCATTGTCTCGGCGTAATGCAGCTATTAGGGCTGTCTCAAGTCTTTTACAAAATATCTTCTTCATAGACAAGAAGAAAAGTTTATAGTATTGTTTTTGTCGACGGCAAATCATCCTGTCAAATGCTAAATTGGCATCAATATTAATATCGAAACGCAACATTAAAATTGTTTATATGTGTTTTACAAATTAGTTTTCTTCAAGGAGACGGTAATGCCTTGCTATGCTAGATAATTTGGAAAGCACGACCGCCGACCGTCTCCTAAAACAAGTTACAAGTAATTTTAATCTGTATGTTTAATAGATTGATTGTACTACCAAAAATAATTCATTTCGCTCAGTATTAGAAACGATTTAGATTATTTTGGTTTAATATAAATTAAGATATATTAGTGTGTTTACTTTTTAACGTGTGAAGTGTTCACAAATAATAAAAAAGAAAAGCAAACAAACTAGTTTAAAGAATAATTAGCCTTCACAATCATACACATGCTTTCTCTCGACCGTGAAGCGACAATAGAGTAATTTTGTTTTAAAATCGTGCACATTACAGGCATTTAGATTTTAATTGTTTAATAGCGGAAAATTATAATATAGTGACACCCCTACTTTCCTCTGAGTCAATGGCGGCAGACGCTAAGCACACGCCGCGTCCGCGCCAGTGTGCGCCGCCGCTTCCGACCTGCCACACTTCGGTGACGATCGGAATTCCATTTTCAGATTTCGTAAAGCTTCGGACGCGATTCGAAATTCAAAAATTGGATGTTTTTTTGAAGTTTTTATCGCACGCGCTGCTTTTGTGTTACAAAAGTAAAATTTGTGCGTGAAAACATTATAAAACTTTTGACAGTGTGTGCTGACCATGTGTTGTGATTTGTGATTCGATCAGCTGTTTTGGAATTATTTGTCATAAGGTTTCTGTTACTACTATATTATTATCTTTTTTTTTAAATCAAATTAAGGATTTTATTTAGTAGGCCAATGGGTATAATTAAAAAATGAAAATTTAAAGAAAACTTTATTTTTATTTCATGTATTTTGTTATTCATGGTACCTAAGTAGCACATTATCTTATAGCTACTGGGAATGAGATAGTGACATTAAATTACATTTATTATGTAAAACTCCTGACAGGTCTTTGACGCTGCTGTGGTACAGTCAACAAAAATAATACTGTACTGATTTGAACTGTCAATGGTAATTTTTTTTCAATTTTTGAACTAAAACGGTTTTATTCACAATAACTGACGTTTATTTTGGGGTAATCATTCGATTAGATTCTTAGCATTCCGACATGCCGGGATATGTTGTTCTGAATATTCATCCAGTGACTTGTAAATAATATATTAGACTATGTGACGCGTGTTAAATATTCAAAGGATTGTATGTTTCATAAATTAAGTTATAGGTATTCATTTTCTGATAGAGTTATGTCACTTTTATAAATACTATGAGTTAGGTTACATTTTTCTTTACAATTTGCCAAAGTAATAGGTAGGTATGTAGTTTTTATATACACATATTTTTTTATATTATTATAATTTGAATACATTAAGCTGGCCTATATATACTTAACTAGTGAAATTAAATTCTTACTTTATCGTTATTGAAACTTAGTGTAAATTGGTTGAGGCGTCAAAAGAATGGCGGAATCTTTTTTAAGAAATTTACTTTGATCTTATTGACATGTTCTTATTCGAAATTAAATAGGATTTAAAATGGCATGACTCACACATAATAAAAAAAGAAAAGCAAACAAACTAGTTTAAAGAGTTATTAAAATGAAATAATTTGAGATTATTGATTAATTTGAAATAAAATAGGATTTAAAATGGCATGAAGCGTAAAATCATTAATATAACTTTGAATGTTAGGAATGTCGTCTAGAGACCCATCCACCTTCAATTAAAGCTTAACCGTCTTAGCAAGATAAGGTACAATAGTGAACAGTAATATCGTAATAGGCGTCAGAACATTTACTCTGTACAGTCCAGCCTTCACAAGTGGCGTACAAAAAGTTCCATTCATCACCAGCATCCGCAACATATGCGTAGGAGTCTGTCAACGTTCTCACAGGCCTTGTCTTAATTGAAAATAATAACATTAATAATATTCTTAATAGATAAAACTTAGTACAAAACAAATAGTGCAATGGTAGAGGACTTTGCTCGTTTATTACGACGTGGGTTGAATGTGCTGGAGAGCAGTGGTATGGTTATGGTAGTTGGTTCTGAAACTTTGTTGTTGTTGATCGTACCTGGAACTACTATTTCAACCTCAGATAGTTGTTCTGTGTCTGAGTGTGTCTACTGTCTTTGAATCATGTGTTTGAAAAGCCTCTGTTACACAGGATTATTTATAACCAAGAGCGGGAGTGTTCTTTTTAAGAAGTTTTCGTCTTTATTTTGTGCTAGCTTCACCCGCGTAACTCCCGTTCCCGTGGGAACTTCATAATTAAATATAGCCTATGTCATCCAGGGACAATGTAGCTTTCTAACGGTGAAAGAATTTTTCAAATCGGTGCAGTAGTTTCGGACCCTATTCAATACAAACAAACAATCAAATCTTTCTTCTTAATAATATTAGTATAGACTACATGGGTGAGTGGGTTTATATTGCTAGTATTTTAACGAGAAAATTCCAAACATTTTCGTCTCCTAGACTGCTATGTCGAATGCATAAGGACTTTTAAGCATTCCACACATGGAAATTAATGCTTGAAACAAGATGCATCACAGACTCTTAATTTACAAATATATTAAGAATATATTTTCTAATAGCATAATTATTTAAGCTGTAATTAGTGAAGTCATTATACAGCTTATTAGCTAAAGAAAACAATGAGGAGAATAGTTTCACTTCGTGTTGTAATATACTTAGTGGTTTCAACTTATGTACCATTTGTCTTATCATCGTCATTACTCTGCTGTTAATAGAAAGTAACGCCAGAGTCAGATAAAATCGAGAACTCAACAAAAGGATTTTACTTTACTATGATTATTTAACAATTATTTCAATTTTCTTAAATTCTGATTGTATACTGTCAGGAATTCGAATAGCTAAAGTGTGTGTGTCCAAGATTAAAAATAAATAAAATAAAACGATTAGCGTACATTTTTTCCTTGATCATGAACAAGTTAAGTATGTTTTATATACAATTTTATTTACAAACTAAACCAAAAACCATTATTAATAAATTTAACAAAACTGTGCTATCCATTTCCAAAGCCATTAGGTAATAAATAATAACAAAAAAACATTAGGATAATGAAACATTGTCATTAAAACTTATTTTGTATGCAAAATGTCTTCACTAGAGACTAAAAATTAAAAGCTTGAAAAAAGCACCACAAGCATAAATTTAGTAATCAGTGTACATTTATATTGTTATTGTAGAAACTATGTTAATGCAAAACACAAGGTAATTTAGAAGTTTACCTTGACGACGGCCGTTATTACGAAGATTAGAAAATTATACAAAATTTACTATGAGAATTGTGATATAATTACTTACTGTTTTTTTAAAAGATACTCATTAGCTATGCATCATACGAGCGTTTAAAGATAAATAATTTAGACAGATTGTAAAAATTGTTTTAGAAAACCGCGTGGTTATTCTTAAGGTAATCATGCAACTAGGGTAATTTCTTGGTAAATGTGTAATTGTACGATAATCGTATTTTTTTACTCATTTATGCGTAGCGATTTCAACAAGGTTTACATAAGTTAAGTTGAACAATAATTATTAACTTTATAATGTAATTGTGTGTAATTACGTAATATCCTGTTTCCAATATTTATGTGAAAGACATTATCACATCATTCAAAAAATATAAAGAAAAGGTAATCTATAATATTTATCTAGGTTTGATAAATACAGCAGCAATTTTTGCAGAATTGGTCATTTTCTGTTATGCATTTAATATTTGCAACAATATATGAATTATCGTCCGTACATATTACTGATTAAATTCCTACTCACTGAATACTCCCGTTACTGTTACAGCATGCATAATTATCAATTTTACAGTTTATGCAATACAACTACCGATAGTAACATATTGCATAAAAATACCGTGCGATCGAGTATCGTGTCAAACTCGATCTGAACAAGTGTTAATCGAAGTCTGTTTCTTATTAACTGAAGTGTTATAATGATCGTTTCCTGGCGTGTGTGATGCAATTGTAAGAAGATTCGTTCCGTCTCATTGTTGATGTTCACGAAATCTGATCTTTTTTCGCCAAAGAGACAACCTCCGTGGTAATATAAGTATCGGTTTGAGTCTCGGAGGTCGTGGGTTTGATCCTCACGCTGGAACACATTTGTTTGTATAAAATCTTAAATTGATTTCTGGGACTGTTTGGTTCAGGGACCCTCGGAAGTTAAGTTAATCATATACGCATTAGGGCGCGGGCAGCAGCGTTTCCCTGTGTATATTTATTACTTAATACTGCGATCACCAACCCAAAGCGTACTGACTGATGATAATTGCATTGCTGATGATAGTTGCATGTGAGACCCGGTGCCATATGTAGGATTCCCACAGAGGACAATTATTTGTGTGCACATGGATAATCATATTATAAATAATATTGTTAATCTGCCATGAATGGCTCTTCAATTAAAGTAGCTACTAGGTATAGGAGCGATATGTATAAACCACCCTCAATTGTGCTATTGTATTCTGTCCTAGAAACAAAAACATGGGTAATGTTTGGTCCGATTTTTTGTTGTTATTTACATCAAAACACGTGATCGCTTAGATCGTATCTGTGTGATAAATTATGGAAGTGATGTTAATAGCTCATAAACGTAGAATAAGCAATGTCTTCTATGTAATAACTATTTTCATTCACGCAACATCCGTACTTTTTTAGCATTTCTTTATTACAATTATTTTTTTGACAATTGATTCAAAACTGATAAAGGCAGAATTTGATAACAATAATTATTATTTTTATTTGGTTAGACCACAAATCTTTAAGGGAATGTTAGACTTTGTTTACTTACAAACTGTTTCAGCTCGTTAATGTCCACCGCTGAACATGGGCCTCCTCTTTAATAGAACTTGGATAGGGTCGATGAGGAATATTGCCTTAACCACAATGTGACTGCAGTAAAATGGGAGTATCTTAAGACTGATAGATCGGATTTTGTTTTCCACCTATTTTTCAAATAAAGTGCCAAAGATATTCATGAATTTTAGATATTAATAAAAGTAACTTTATCATTTTAATTTATCCTAGGTTATTAATAAATAAAAAGATTAAGTTATTTTTACATTTATGTTTCTAAAATTAATTTTATATATAGGTATATAAACATTCTTGTAAAAACCAACTTGTCTTCGTCATACATAAAATTATAAATGCTTATGCAGTGACTCATTGGATAAATTTTATTTATATAGATGTTTCATTATTAAGTTAAAATCTTCATCAATTCCACAAAAAAATAAATAAGGTTTTAATTTATGTATGTCTACGTCCGAGTTTTTTGCTGCCACCAGTTCGCGAAGTAGATCTTATTTATTATCCTTCTAAATAATGTACCTACGCAACATTTTCTTAGCACTTTACGATAAAAATATAGGTATGTTTAGTATATAGCGTATTTTGGAGAAGTGGTATAAGTTTGGATTTAAGTCTTTTGATGTCCACGCCGGACAGGAAACCGTTGTGTAAAATTTTAGATTTCTTTCCGGGTTTCCGGGGGCTTTGTTGGCTGAGAGACTTTTACTTCAGACGTTGGTACCCATTGTTATAATATGTATCATCAATAACAACCGTATACCAGGGAATGCGCTGCAGCATTTCCCTGTGTGTTACACCGTAATACTGCCGTCACCAACCTTACCAAGTGAAGTGACTATGGCAAAACTCTCCATGTTCAACAGTGGACGTTACGGGCTGATATACTTAATTGGTTGCGTGGTAATGACATATAGAGATAATACCACTTGATTTTACACCGGTTTAATGGTTAGACATGTAGGTAAGTTTCTATTGAGACGTAAGCAAGCAATCAGTGGTCACGCGAGGGGAAATTACAACTTTGTACGTGGCCATTTTCTGATGTGATTGATGAAATAAGTCCTGACTGCTATTCGATCAATCTCGGCACTTATAGTAACGTATGTGGATTAAACCACGTAGTGGCTAGTGCTTCACAATTTATTGATTCCGAATGTATTATTCGATTACATGACAGGTGTGAGTTTGATAGATTGTAATAGAGATCATTAATATACGCCTAATGCTATTTAACTCCATACGAGATGGTTTTGTGCATTTTATTTCTAATTGGTTCTTTTTGGCGGGCATGCCGTCAACAATTCTGACATATACAATGGCATTTTCCAAAGTTTTCTTTTATACAAGGTGCGTCCTCCTAATTAGGAATACAATAAAAAAGAATCCACCAAATTAGTAATGTCGTTCTAATTTGGTGGATTCTTTCTCTTGAAGTTATGCGCGTACATACATTTTAGCGATTCATTTTGATTTATATATAGGCAGATTAGAATTTTAAGTTGGTTTATGTAGAACTCAATTCTGCCCTCAACGACCGCTCTGAGGCGAGGTCCAAGTCCCACCGTGGGCCTCTTGCGCAGGTTTCTTAGTTTGTAGTTTATATACCATTTATATAAGGTTTCTTTATGCCCGGTGAAGTAGCAAAAGTCTCGTGGCTAACTATTAATTTCCGTCCGAAAAAAAACTAATTCCTCCGGAAAATAAATAATAAATAATTAATTTATTGTGGAAGGAAAACTTTCTTATTGCTGCTAATTGCCAGAAGGACTCACTTATCTGCAGGAAATGCCCGTTTAACTCTAAGAAAACTAATCTCATTACAAGGGAAATACACTGAGAGTAATTACGGAAGTACTAAATTTTTTTTATTTTTTTTTTGTCATTGATTCTCTGTTAACACTTGTAACATAATATTTACTTTAAGTTTATATATTTCGGTAAGAACCTTGAAAGGTAAAATATATGCAAAAAATGCATTATCGTGAATTCTCGTCAATTCTAAGTATTTTTTATCGTTCAGTAGCCATAGCTTAAAATAATATTATGCCTAACATAGACATAATATTATTTTATTTGGTCTTTTACCAGTTCAGCAATATAACGATGTTTTAATTCATTTAAATTAACAAGGAAAATATTATACATAATATATACAACTAAAAATAGCTAATAATAATAAACCTAACTAATAAAAAACTACCTATTATTTTAATTAATTTTATATTTAGTTTTGTTTACATGAAACTCTTCTTTTATTTTCATTTACATGAAACTCTCCCTCATTATGTAAGCAAGAACAAATTTATATGAAGCTCGTAGAAAATAAGATTTATTGATGTTACACTGATATGTATAATATTTATCGTAAAGGTATGTTTGCACCTATTTCAAATACATATATGTATTAGTATCAATTTATCGCTATAATCGAAGCGTGGTCAATTATATAGTTAATTACATAAATCATCCCTCATGCGTGACTAACTACTGCTTTTTACGTTCAATAATATAAAAGTGCTTCAAATATTTTAGATGATTTTAATGAAATTCGATTAGTTATTGACATTTTAATTTGATCAATATTGTCTATGAAGCAACGGTGTAAGAAACCGTTGTTATTCACACTTGGGTTCTGTACTGAAAAACGAAAAAATAGTTAATGTATAGAATATTGTTTTACTTTATTATATTTTAAATACTGTTCTGTACTGAAAAACGAAAAAATAGTTTATGTATAGAATATTGTTTTACTTTATTATATTTTAAATACTGACGCAAAAAAATAGTTAATTTGAAGAAGTAGGTACTTAGCAAAAAATTAATTTTATTATAATACGAGCTGCGCCCCGCGGTTTTACCCGCGTAACTCTGATCCAGTGGGTCGGAGCGTGATTATTTTGTATATATCTATATATTACTCCAGCTTATAAGCTATCCGCGTGCAAACTTTCAGCCAAGTTACACTACATTCTGTAGTTTTTGCGTGAAATAGTAACATACATACAAGATCCAACATACAAACTTTCGCATTTATAATATTAGCAGGATTAATTTTTTTTTATAAAATTGACAAACAGTTCTATTTGTTTTGACAATATACTTATAATCAATAGCTTAAAAATTATCTACACATTCTTAATAAATTAAATTATGTGTCCATATTCCAGTAATAGAACTACATGTTTATGTGCAATTATATATTTGTAACTTGTTTAGCACAGACAGGTAGATTAGGTTATTAAGTACCATGTCTTTTAATTCAGACCTATGGAACCCTAAACAAAATGATGATAAACTTTACAAAACCATAATCATTTCATTAACTTTCGCCTAACTAAAGTTTCTAACCACTACATAAGACAAGAAAATAATTATGAATATTACATAACGTTACGTAAAAGCTATGATCATCATTTATAATTTAATATTTTAATGTACACATATATATTTTACACTATTACGTATGTGTATAGGGTAGAAACAATATAATATTCGCTACTAGATCGGCAGATCTTTACACCGGCACTCGTGCGCAACTTGTCAAACCGCAATTTCCCCAGAGAAACTGGTCTTATAGCGAAAGTTAAACATGTTTTTAACGTCTATATTATGGAAATCGCAATTTTCCTTTCTATTGCGTAATATAAACATTGATCTACAGACGTAATGTTTGGAGGTCGATGGGCCCTAACGAGATTATCTTAGTTTGTTAGTACTATGCTGTGATACTTATAACCTTGAGATTAATAGTTAATGCAATTAGTGACACCTGTTCGAAATTAGTGCTACCGACATAAAATACTTACATGTTTTATTATATAGAGTACTAGCTTCCCGCGCGGGGTTTCACCCGCGTAGCACCCGTTCCCGTGGCATCTTCATAATTACATATAGCCTATATCATCCGAGGATAGTGTAGCTTCCCAACAGTCAAAGAATTTTTCAAATCGGTCGAGTAGTTTCGGAACCTATTCAATACAAACTAACAAACAATCAAATCTTTCCTCTTTATTATATAAGTATAGGTTCAAAAAAATGTTTTTAGATATGTATATAGAGTAGTAGGTCGTGTGATTTCTGGCTTAAAATAGACTACTCCGTTTCTTACCATGGGTTTCGTAAGAGGCGACTAAGGACATACAGCTGATGGAAGGGCAGCAGTATCTATCAGCTTACTACTAAAGTTATCATCTTACGGATCTTACGAAAAAGATTAAGACTATGTTCCGTTCCTTGCAAACTTTTTTTATATTCATTCCGTTGGTTTAGGATAGTATTTGGTATTCCTATTAATTTTATTAGTTATAATCCTCGTACACGATAATATTATACAATACTTTGTATATTTTATTAAATGTTTTGATGTCCAAAACCTAGTTTTAGAAATCTCATCGTTTAATCTATTACTAGGAAGCCAACAGGGCTATCAACTCGACCCAATGAAACCACACAGAACAGGATTGTACCCAATTAAACTGAGATCACGTCCATTATTAATTTTATCTACCCCATTTAGATGTCTAGCGATAAGTCCTTAATAGATCGCAAGATTGTAAATGTACTTAATCTGCAATTCTATTGACTCCAACTAAAGATATCTTGAATATTGGAAATAGAACATTTGAATGGATACTTGGAGTATGATGGTGATGAGAGAACTAATGTTTGACTTTTCAAGTTATACTTTTCTACTAATACATATTATGAAAAGGCAGTTGCGGCGGTATGAGGCTTAGTGAGGTTGTAGAAAGTAATCTCTGGATCTATTTAACCAAATTTTTAAATTCTTTTACCAACATGTTATGATACATTTTTGTGAGTATCATAAGGTATATTTTATGACGAGGTTCCCAAGGGAACGGAATCTACGCGGATGAAACCGTGCGGGATTCATAGATCAACAAACAGCTTAACCTACTGAACGGTTGGCGCTAATATTTGACATGCAGATAGCACTGCTAAGATAGACAGGACGTTCCAAAATTCACTTTCTAAGGAAAAATGCGTATGTGGTCCAAAGTTTGTATACATAAATCGACATATACTCGCGAATATTTGCAATCTAAAAGATTTTATTACTAGTATCAATCTGCATTTTAACAAGTTGTTCAAAAGAATGGAGGGATAAAAACGAACATTGTAAAAACACCCCCATACCTTTTTCCATTGTTTAAAATCATCCAATAACGAACACAATGCGATGCGCATCTCACGAATCGATTAACTTGCTGGCTCAGCAAGTTGAACCCTTTGAGTGTCGTTACGGGACCCTAATGCAATTCATTAGGGTTCCGGTAGGGCCGCCCCTGGAGGGTGACCTAGGCTCTCGGCGCCGAATCCTGAGGGGAAGCAGCCTGGTGCTATTAGTGCACTCGATGTGCTCAGATAAGCGACATTTGCAACTGTGCAGATAATACAGATAATATTTTGATACACTGGGCTTGGTGACTTAGTTAATATACCCGATAATTGTACCTACAACTTAATTATTACTTGTTCAATTAAATTTTCACTTATTGGTAAAACCATGTTCACAGCAAATATAATAACTGAGATTATTACATTTTTACTACGAACATGATCAGGAGGTCAATAACGTTACGATTGTGATTTCGACAAAAATATATGTCTTCTGTATTGAAAAGATATGATAGAATTGAATTGAAAAGATACATTTGAATGGAAAAGATAGAATAGAATTATCGTAATCATAGTAGGAAATATCGGTACGTTATAGTCTCCTGCATCTCAGCTGGCATCGAAATGGCTAGACGATGCGGCAAATAAATTTAACTCAATTTGTAAATATTGGTAACAATTTCCGTAAAAACTTAACCACGTAACTCAATGGTTGGTTTAATGTTCTTATTAAAAATATGCAGATGTGTACTTCAATAACGAGAAAATAGTACAAACATATTCAAGGAATAAATTGTGACATTTTAAAATGTGTTGTAACATAAGATGTCCTATTGTATAACAAGAAATAATACTTTTTGGACATATGAAAGACAATACATTTATTGCATTATGTAGGTACATAATGTAATATACTACAAATTGTAACTTAGTATAGTTTTTAGTAGGTACTAAAAACTATTTTTAGAATAGTTTAATTATTGAATACATATTTTGTTTCTCGTTTATTTAACACATAAAAGTCTAATCGATTTGTTCATTAAAGAGTTCGGTTCGTTATCAAAAATAAATGATGATGAGCAGAATAACACAATTTTATCAAGGAATGCTGAGTACTCATTTTAGAATCATTTAGAAACCAAACATTATTTGTAAACGATCCTAATTTCGCTAATTAGTACACTTAAAGCACTGGTCTAATCATACTTAAATATTGTCACCACATATATAAGTAACTAGCTACCCGCGCGCGGTTTCACCCGCGTAACTCCCGTTCCCGTGGGAACTTCATAATTAAATATAGCCTATGTCATCCGGGGATAATCTAGCTTTCCAACGGTAAACGAAAAAAAAGACAAAGCCTATTCAATACATACAAACAAACAATCAAATCTTTCCTCTTTATTAGTATAAAATTAAATATAGATTATATAGATAATGTCGAGGTTGTGTTTAAGATCACTATTCACTCTAATAATCTTACCTAAACACCGTGATTTTGTATTAGTTGCACATACTCGGTAACATGATTTACTATCAGTATAACTATCAAAAGGATGAGATAAAATATGGAAAATGAACATATTTTTTTACAAAATACGTCTCCCTCAAGGTGACAATAATTGATAAATATGGATGGTAAAACTCAATTGTCGTACAATACAAGGTAATAGATAATAATAGGTTGTACATACAGTAGGATAATTACATAACTATATATATATAGATATAAATGCCTATATAAATGAATTCGGACAATAGTCTTCATATAGGGCAGGGTTTCTTAAAGTGGGGTCCGGGTCCGTAGCATGTATATCAGGGGTCCGCAGTAGGTCAGTCTTGTCGAAGACAATCCCACAATTTATTCGTTCTCATTGAGGCCAAACAGCAGCACCCTTCTTATTATCTAAGAAGCAATTTTCAGGGGTCCATGGAATTTTTTAAATTGTGAAAGTGGTCCGTGACTGCTAAAAGTTTAAGAAACCCTGATATAGGGTTATTTTTACTGTATTATGTAAACTATATAATAAATTGGCATATTATGAAAGTGATAGTCATATCGGTATAATAAGTTCCCAGCCGTTTTACTCTTAAAATATTGTAGAGGAACGGTTGTTGGTATTCCTTCACAGAAAAGAAAGATCTTCTTTGCCGGGAGAGGTGGTATGCCCGGCGGCCGACTGCCATTTGTTACTGTTCGAAACTTGGATATGTTCGAATTGGCTTGCGAAATTGTATTGCGAGATACAGGTTAGTTAGGATGCTAGGTCGTAGATGGCGCCACTCGTCGACTTGTAGTTTTGTGTGTTTACTGTAGATATCGCTACAATATTATTGCTATTAAATAGTATTAGCAACAATCCAAATATAATTGTGTATGAGGTACAGATTATTATAACTACAGCCATTAAAACGTTATACTTTTATGAGATTCGTAAATTATATCTTCAAAATACTGATGAGATTTTGCGGTTACCAAATCGTGGACTATTATAATCTATTGAATGCATTCATAATGAAATAAAAAGATTTCAAAATTACCAACAAGGTTCTAAAGCAAAGGTGCATATCCAAAGTATTAGCCAATTTGGTGAGTGAATAGAAAAAAAAATCTCACACAGTGGATTGCAGTTCTCTCACAGAATATGAAACCATAATTAAAACCAGCTGTATCTGTTTGTACGTTTATCTTGATTTAAATGTCGTTACAATTTCACAAAGGTAGCTGCCTAGGCAACGACATTGGCCTTTTATTATGCTTTTATATAAAAGAAAATGTGAATGAAAGTTTCTATGTAGAAAATTATATTCAACGCGGTCAAAGCCATTGGCAGAAACCAGTGAAAGCTTGGCGTAATCTGCACAAATAGCATAGCTAGTCATCAATGCTATAATAATAGGCCTATTGGCTATTATTTTTTTGTTTGTGGTTTCTTGCATTTTTTCGGCGCGCGGCGGTTTGTCGCCTATTTTTTTAACTTTATCAGCTAGTTTCTATCACTTTAAGGGGTTTGCCTTAATCAACACGCTTGGAGCGTGGATCGCAGTTAGATGAGAGTATGTAGAACTGATACATGCTCAAAGATACTCCCATATTACTCAGTATGTTCCTCAGTTTCCTTTTAGGACACCCATGGGAAGTTATGAGGTGGTCTATTTTAAGCCCCAATCCACACGGCGATCATCATCATGCTTATTACTTAATACTTGTATCCGCTTGTGTTTTCACTGTAAAAGTTAGCATATGTTCTTCCTAAACGTCTATCTATTTTAGTATAAAATTTTATCAAAATCAGGTCTGTGGTGAAGGCGAGAAAGCGTTATTTATTTATAATATTGTAGGGATTTTTTTTAGTGTGTACCTATTTGTCGAGATATTTGCACTTTTAGTTCAACCGCCAATAGGCTAAAGTTGATTAAAATATTGATACCAAATGGTAGCTTGCAATATTTTAATTTATATTTGTATACTATGTCGTGGGTGGTCTTTTAAAGTACCGCTACCAAATATTTTGTAATTGTATGTTTTGATCGTCGTATGATTGATTGTTTTATTATCAGTTGTCGATCCTATGGAACTAAGGTTAAATTACGAAGTTCGCATGTCTATCTTTGTTGGTGTTTTAATGTCAATACATTTCTTAACACTCAAGTGGCCTGTAATCTTATCAACAATAGTTGCACAACATTGCTATGGTAATAAGAGTAAGAGAGCGAACACATGGATATGAGTAACATGCACATTATATAGGTATATATGTAACGGGCAACGTGATTAACTGAGCATTATTAATAAAGACCGGCCATTATTAACAATGCCCAAGAGCGATGGGCAAAGTGGTCAATAATTTATGACTTTGACCGGCCATTATTAATAATGCCCGACGGCCCGTGGTCAATTTATCACTGATCGGGCAGTATGAATAATTCCCTACTTGTAGCCGGGCAATGTGATAAATTGGTTTAGGTTTAGGTTTTTTTTTACCACCCAAAAACCTTTGCGCTGCTCATGTAAAATGTTGTAAGTTTAATTTCATTTAATAAACAAAAACACTAAAGTACACCTATTTTATTACATTGCCCAAGATAGGGTGGGCATTATATTCATAATGGCGGGGAAAAGTGATTAATCATGCTGTTTTAATCACATTTGCATGCGACTTTGTCCGTAGAAAAGTTAGGCTACTTAGCCTATGTATTCCTAAGTCTAGTCTATCTCTGTGCTAAATTTCATCAACATTTGATCAATGGTTTTGTTAGTGTCAGAGAGACACTTACGCATTTATAATATTCTAGCAAAATTAAAAAAGTTTTTTAATACATTTTTTTATTCCACTTATACCTTATAAAACTCTAAAATACCTACTCGTAATATATTTCCTACGTCGTAGATGAGACTCACTAGTCATTGAGGTTTGTATAAAGTTCTTAAGACAATGACTCATCTGCCTGCTACATAGAAATAATACATATTACAACTAGGTGTGCGTCTGTAATAAATATTCATTCTGACGTCGATAGAATCGCTTTAGAACGTGTTCTACAAACTGATAGAACGGGAGGCCCCTCCGTAACCGCAATCGTTACTATTGTTTCATACATAACCACTAGGAAAACGACAATAAATGATAGAGTAATAATAAAATACAATATTGAATCGACTAATACAAGATGATTTATTTTAACACTAGCACCTTAAATAAAAAATGAACGTGAAAAAATGTTCAAACAGGCAATGCCTTTTTTAATTGTATTTATTAGTAGTACCCTTATATACAATTATATGATTTTTTTATTTATTTGTATATATGAATTTATAGCAAAATATCACCCGTGTAATTTCCGTTCCCGTAATACTTTATAACTCCATAGTTAACAAACAAATAAACAAACTCTTCACCTTAATATATTAGAATACATATAGATATTTTCATTTTCTCACAGTATTTTTGTTGTCTTTTTTCTTTAATTCTTATATAGACGAAGCACGATGAACAAATTGTGCACGAAAAACGTTCTACAAACCATAATGTAGTAAATTCTGCCTTCGTGAAGTACATGTTCATTCATGGAAATAGCCATTGTACTACACATATAATATATCTTGAATGTGCATTCAAATACTGTAGTATGTGCACAAGATAAGATACGGTTATATTCCGGGTCACCTAGTCACATTTATAGACGAAACCACGAGACGATTAATTTAATATCATTTACATAATGAATGTCAACAGACATTGGAAGTCGATACTAGTTGACGTTACATTTCGTTCGAATGGGGTGTGTGTTTAATTTAATATTCGGAATTATAGGTGTGTCATTTTGATGTCATAACCAAAATGAAAAGCTAATATTGTGTTAAAGAGTTATAATTTAATCAAGGGACATAATATACAGTTCGGATTTAAGTACACGACAAAAATATATCAATTTACTTTTTATATTTTAAATTATGCTGATGACTATCTCAAAACGCATATGGATCCCGTGAACATTTAATAAGTCTTACATCATGTACTGACATCGTGACTGTATGTGACGATTACTATAAACGATGACAACGGATTCTAATATCTTGATATGCTCTAAGATGCACAAACCTTTGAGTGACTTTTGATTATGGGTATGACTCCGGCGCCACTAAACTGAAATATTAAAATATGTTGAGAAAAAACAGATATAGATCTTTTATTTTCAAGAAGGATGCTTCTAGCAGTAGTCTGCAGTAACTCAGTATAAACTAGCTGTTTAAAATCAAGCGTTAAACCATCTCGTGTTTCCGTGAGTTTTGGGCGCTGTGCCAATATCCTTTTGCACCACTACGTTAAAGTAGGGTTACGACGAGAGGCCCGTTATTCCACAAATCCTCTTTATACAGCCTTTGCACAATGCGAGTTTTTGGCACTGTGAAATAAAATGGAATTGCTAACGTACTAGAGTTCATCGAACTGGTTGTTTCAGAGAGTGTGGAGTCATGAACTAGAACCATATAACATTGCTTTTGCTAAAAATATTTGAACTGTAATAGTAGAATTTACAATATTTATCTGAAGTCTCGGCAATCGACTTAAACGGGCTATTGATCTGAAATCTCAACTCAGATTTCCTGTATTTAAATCCATTGATGATATCAAACATTTTTCGTTTATGGACGTCTAGTGTAAACAATTGTTGGCGCAGTGCCATCTGTCGGTGATTCGCGTCTGATGATGACTAACACAAGGTTAATGCGAGGATATGACGCTAACTGCATTAATTACATTATACAATATTTATGTGTATGATAATCCTTTATTCTCAAATTTATAGTACATAACTACTATGTCTAGTTATAAACTATATCTGTGAGTATAAAGTAAACCCTAGCTATAAACAATATGCTAACATAGGTGTAACTATTATCTTGTTAAACACGAGTGGGTGTAGACATAATATAATAAGCAACATTAATACAAGGCTATTTTACTATAGATAATAATATGCAATACGGAAAAAACTAAAAAGCGACCGTAGCCCAATGGCTAGAGTGTCGGACTTGTGATCTTGAGGTCGCCGGTTTGAACCCCACCCACTCTACTAACGACGTGAACCCACCCGTAACACCTCACATGCCTTTTAGCTTAGCACGAGGTTAACATACTAGAAATAAAAAAAAAAAACTAGATTTTATTATTTTTAATAGCGCCAAAATATTTTACTTGCTGTACTATAAAGTTGCTGTAAAATGTGTCTTGTGTCTGTGAGCTCCGTACAAAATCGATCTTTTATCCCAAATACGGGTATTCCCGACGGTTGCCAAGATCCTTCCGGTGAGAAATTGCTTGCCGTCTACTGCTATTATATTTAGCTGTCTATACTTTACAATCGGTGCAGTAAAAATCCTGCAATGCACCAAACGGGAGACTGTTGTTATAGAAAGTACATACACAGCATCCCATATATTTTAATGTGTAGTGTATAACCGTGGAAGTGTAGAACTATATCCGTAGTAGACGCTTATAGAAGTAGCTCACGACTAAGCTGTAATAATCTCGTATTCATCAAGAGGTTATGATATACTAAAAGTGGAGCTTTGTTTTAAATAATAGATTAAACCGTTTAACCGTCGAGCTATCTTAAGTAAGAACGGATTAGGCACAGACCGACATTTCTCTTTTGTTTTTTTAAAGAACTAGCTTCTGCGCGCGGTTTTATCCGCGTAACTCCCGTTCCCGAGGGAAGTTCATAATAAAATTCCTCGATAAATGGGCTACAAATATTTTTTCAAATCGGACCAGTTCCTGAGATTAGTGCGTTCAAACAAACAAACTCTTCAGCTTTATACATATATTAGTATAAGATATAAGATAAGATGAGAACGTTGAGTAACAATTATAGATACGTTACAAGGGAAATAAATTATTTAGTTCCAATTAATATCTTGCTATACTATGGCCTACCTTGTTATTTCATTACATCCTTGCTCTGAAAATCTTCTTACTTTAAAAGAAATAAATTGTTTTAAAAAAGAGAAAGAGATTTCTTATTTCATGCTTAAGAATAGGATTTTTTTGAATCTTTGTATGTTTATTGCAGTCATATAAATACTTGCATATTCAACAAATATAAACCACATTCTTATTAGAAATTTTACGAGGAAAACAAGATTCCGTTAAACTTTTCAGTAATATAACACAATTTGCTCTACCTAGAAATCCATAAAGAAAGCTAATTCTATTTCATAGCCAGTACATTCTATTTTGAAAATTTGTTATGTGTTTGCAAATTGCATTTCCGGGAATGAGTAGGTGCAAGTTAAACGCACGTTAAAATATGACGAAACTTTAAATATAACTATTATTAGTGCTAGTTAATAAACGTTTGTGTTATTTAGTGATGATGAGGTATCAGAGTGTGGGATGGATGGGTACTCTACGCCTACGTTAGATCAGGGCTAGCAAGAAATATCATGTTAAATAATTACTTTAATTTAGCTACAAGGTCTTATGAATCTTCAATGGTTTAATTGAGACACAAAGGATTTGAATTCATACTCTTTACAACGTGTTAATTAAATAACGCAAAACCCCTTGGGTGGTGATTGTGCTCATGAATATGAACAACTTTTTCTATGAGGCCAACATTGTAACTCGAAGTAAAAAATCAGCTGTTCCATACAAATTGTCAATACCTACTCGACCAAAATATATGAAAATGTTGTATTTTTTTCGAGTTATAAAGTCGCATTACAATGTCCCATATTAAAAGTTGTTCATATCCATGAGCACAATCACCACCTAAGAGGTTTTGCGTTATTTAATTAACACGTTGTATATGTATGGTTGATTCAGATCACCTACTCAAAATATTGAATAAAGGAAAATGTAAATACTGCCAGCGTTGATTTTGTATTAAATAAGGTAAATGTAAATTTTACCTTCGGTGACCAAACCAATCCTTTTTGTTGTGTAATGGAAATATGGGTGACCCATTACCAAATTTATTTACAAATCCCTGCCCTGCACTGTACTGGTTGCGGTTGCCTCTTAATGGAGGTTTAAAGTATAAGGTGAATTGTTATTCTTATTAAGTTTACATCCGTTCATTTCTATTGATTTTATTTAGAACTACATAGTTGCGAAAGATTAGCAACCCTATCTCCGACGATTTGTATTGTTATACCTACTCTATAATCAACGTTAATAATAGACGCGTTAATAAATACGTGACAACATAAAATTGATATTAAAATTTATGATCTTTATTACATTATAATAAATAATAAATTTTTATGTCATACTTCCTTCATTACACAATGAAATGAAATCTTAACTCAGCCAGAAATATCTCAGTTGTTTAACACTTTTTATGTAATGTATTTGACACAGATTTTAATAAAGGTTTGTTGGTTGGTACACCAGGGATTAATGCTTGTTGTGGCTGAGGGGGCCTGGAGTGGTTTTTAGGGTTCCGTAGCCATATGGCAAAAAACGGAACCCTTATAGATTCCTCATGTCTGTCTGTCTGTCTGTCCGTCCGTATGTCACAGGCACTTTTTTCCGAAACTATAAGAACTATAATGTTGAAATTTGGCAAGTAGATGTATGTTGTGAACCGCATTAAGATTTTCACATAAAAATAGAAAAAAAAACAAAAAAATTGGGGTTCCCCATACTTAGAACTGAAACTCAATTTTTTTTTTTTCATCAAACCCATACGTGTGGGTTATCTATGGATAGGTCTTCAAAAATGATATTGAGGTTCCTAATGTCATTTTTTTCTTAACTGAATAGTTTGCGCAAGAGACACTTCCAAAGTGGTAAAATGTGTGTCCCCCCCCTGTAACTTCTAAAATAAGAGAATAATAAAACTAAAAAAAATATCTGATGTACATAACCATGCAAACTTCCACCGAAAATTGGTTTGAACGAGATCAAGTAAGTAGTTTTTTTTTAATACGTCATAAACCGTAAACCGTCATTCAATCAACTATTATTAACATCGATCAAAGTTGCAACTAGTACGGAACCCTTCGTGCGAGAGTCCGACTCGCACTTGGCCGGTTTTTATTTTGTAAAGTAGCTATTTAAGTAAAGTTTAAAGTAGTGGCTTAACTACAGCTATTTCAACTTGGTAATGTGTTCGCTGCACTAAGAATGTAGCGCGTCGGGAAAATTTCAAACACATAAAATGAGTGAAGTTTCCAAAAGTTTTCAACCAGTGGAGAGTCCTGTAAAGTACTGAGGGTTTTGTAATTGATAAACTTACACTTGGATAGTTATACTTCCATTTCAACAAAGAAGCATCTGCTGTTAGCATAACATTAAAAAAATTCCGTGGTCTCCGATTTTTTATTATGAGAGATAGTCGAAATTAACTTATTAAAAAATCATTTTTCCACAAATAAAAGAAAATAAAAACGTTTTTTTATTATATCTTTGTCGGATTTCATTTGAGACGGTTGATTTGAATTGTATAAAGGGAATCGATAAAAGCATATTTAAAAGGATTACTCACGACACTTAAAACACGTAGGACGCAAACGCAAAAGAACCGCAGAAGGTTCATTTGAATCATCGTTTATTTGTTAGCATTGTATTCAAGCACCCAATCGGAGTCTTCAGTACAAGTTGGTTTCGGTACAATGACAAATTAAGAACAAGCGAGATTTATTATGGTATTGCACTGTGGTCGGTCATGCCTCAACAAGGACGTTGGGACAGTTTGCTTAGGCAACGAACACCTTATTTTTTCAACTAGACCAGTTCGACGTTTCGTCCTAATTCCATTAGTTTCTTAAGAAAATAGACGATGATTAATGTCAATTGCAGTCATTGTGTCAAAGAACTGTAATGCAGTTAATTTGCCATGTCCAATTATTTTGTGGAAATGAAACCTTTATACAGCTCGGTTTGAATAAAATTGGAATCAGATGTCATCAGATGAATCGCAGCTGATTCTGAGATTCACATCATTGTTATTTTGTTAACGACTGTTTACTCATATGTAGTTAATGTATATACTCATGTCGTATACATCACTGGTAAAATTTTCTGTTGAAATACACTGTTAATGAGGATTTCTAAAACCAGAAGAATAATACTGAGAAAAAGTGATTAAATCATATAACGTGATTTTTAATTATGGTTGTTTGTTGGACTGCGGCCAGATTGTGATCGGTATCACAGGTTACTAAACATAGATATAGTTATTTTTCTAATATTATAATGAGAGGCATATTGTCCTGAAATAGCATACCTATTTTTTATTGACTGGGGTAAAATGCAATACGTTTCCCCTCGCTCTCGCTGGGATTACAAAATTTTGGATCCCCGCGTCAGCGAAGGGTATGTAGCACTCCACTTGGGTCTACCCACCAGCAGAGCAATTATTGGAAGATGACTTTATTCAAAAGAAAAAATATGATTACTTAAAAAAATCTTCACTAATGTTATTACTCTTCTGTTATATATATTTTTTACACTATCTACGGTAAAAGGGATGGCATACCAATATTTTGGAACAACCTTATATACCTAGTGAAGGCTTCGTACGTGTCGTCCTATTTGCCGATCATTGTCATTCAGTGTGCACCTGCGATTTTGTGATTTTATGGATTCAAGTGTTATACAGTTATTTGATACAGTTTGTGTAGGCGGCCTTATTTTTGTTTGAGCCGTGATGGATCAGGACTTGTGAAAGCATTGGACGTTCCAATGTCACGCGACGTCAGAACACACGAACAGATGTTTAAGATTTACATTAACGAGAGATAAAACTGTTTACTGCTCGCGTTCATAGACTAAACTAAGACATGACATACTAGTGTTGATAGTAGTTGGAGTATTTACCCTGATATACGATATCAGGGTAAATACAGCCAACTTTATTTTAGGTTAATCGGTTTGACTATGTTATTATAATTATCGCCATAATTACGGACAAGATACTTGTTACGTATAGCTACATCTAATCTATGGCAAGTTGAATACCAGCATACATGGGGATACAATCTAAAAAGTGGGATGCAGTGCCTCTATAGTATACTTTTAATATGTAATTAAATATTTATTATTGACCTATCCTTTTGAAGAAGTAGGTACGTGTCTACATTCATAAATTAAGGTAGACGGTACTAAGCTTCATTGCACTTTTTATATTTTTATAAAGATTCCAATTTATAGAATCATCATACTTATACATATCACAAAATATTTATATATAAAACCCCTTCTCTTACAAATTGTAATAATTAATAATGGTTAATTAATGAATGTGTAACTCTTGACAGTCGTCGGTCTCCAGTGTGTTGGACTGTTACGTCTCAGGGGTACTTTGTATATGTCATCGGTCTTTATGGAATGCCAGGAGTCCGTTATTTGTTCTGATAATGTAAGTAGGCTCCTAGCTCTCAGAATAAGTGCGGTGACGTCAGAGATTAACTATATTTATTGACAAAGACTAAAAAATGCGATTACCTAAATTTATTTAATCTTAAAAAGTTTTTTGACAACCTCCGTAGCGTAGCGGTATTTGGTTCGCTTTAAGTCTTGGAGGTCGTGGGTTCGATCCCCACACCGGGCAAGAAATCTTTGTGTAAATTCTAAGATTTCTTTCTGGGTCTGGTTGCTTGAAGGACTACTCTCCGTGCCTCGGAAAGCACGCTAAGGTATGCCAGGGAACGGGCTGCAGCGTTTCCCTGTGTATTACAACATGATACTGTGGTCACCAATCCGCATGCCAAGCGTGGTGACTATGGCAAAACCCTCCTTCGGGAGAAGGCCCATGTTCAGCAGTGGACGTTGTACGGGCTGATGATGATGATGGTGATTAAAAGTTTCGGATAAGCGTATGTTTGCTTTTTATAACTCAGGCACAGACTAGTTCACAAGGTACAATTTCATCCTTTACAATTTTTAAAAGGATTCTATGAGCAATATCAATCTTAATTTATCTCTATAAGATCAGTATAGACGTAAAGTGTAAAGAATAAATACTTATTAAAATAATCAAACAAATCACATCATCATCAGCCCATATAACGTCTACTGCTGAACATGGCCTCCTGGCCTGGGCTGGTGACCGCATTATTAGGATGTAACACACTGGGAAACACTTCTGCCCGTTCCGTCGTATGCCATTGTTATAGATGATGTTATAACAATCGGGACCAACGGCTTAACCTGCTCACTATCCAGACCCATAAAATCTAAATTTCAACAAAGATTATTTTATAAGTTCGGTGTGGATATCGAACCCACGCCCCCCGAGACTTTACCGCTACGCAACGCAGGCAGCAATCAGACACACGAGAAACTAAAAATCTCGTTTGTAAATTAATGACAGATTAATAGCTATCTAATGAAAGAATAAACCGATAAATTAATCGTTAGACACAGTTCAATTAGCCGATTAAGCAATGAACGAGCATTACTTGTTCTCATAGCGTAGGTTAGAAATCATAGACATTAAAATTGTTTTACACTTGTTAGTATGTTAGCTATGGCGCCGAATATTATTTTTACATCCGTTTCTTTTATAAATGCCATGAAAATAGCTGTTAATACATTTGGCTTACTTAACTTATCTAAATATCTATACTAAATCACTACATAGTATAAAACAAAGTCGCTTTCTCTGTCCCTATATCCCTATGTATGCTTAAATCTTTAAAACTACGCAACGGATTTTGATGCGGTTTTTTTTAATAGATAGAGGGATTCAAGAGGAAGGTTTATATGTATAGTACATCAGCATTGGACCCGTTCGGAGCCGGAGCGGGTCGCTAGTATACCTAACATATTATAAAGAGGAAAGATTTGTATTTTTGTTTGTGTGTATGTTTGTAATGAATAAACTCAAAAACGATTGTGCCGATTTCAAAAATTCTTTCACCATTGGAAAGCTACATTCACCCTGAGTGACATAGGCTATATTTAATTATGAAGTTCCCACGGGAACAGGGGTGTTACGCGGGTGAAACCGCGCGCGGGAAGCTGCGAGTCAAATAACAAAATGATTTCGTTGATTAACAATTTAAGGGACCTGTTGTTTAAAAAATCTTAATTAATACTTTATTTAGTATGTATTCTATGCATTTTAAAGTTATGTCCTATAATGTTTAAGGTTACGTTAAAAAATCGTTAAATTAGTAACATAGATTTTGTCAATGATAAGAAATTAGGAAGTTATGATAGATATGCACATAAATTCATGTGCATCCTATCATGGTTCAATCTGTAAGAACTCGGTGAGGGCAGCGCCCCTATCTTCGTTTAGTATCGTTATCTCGTTACATGTGCTTTGTCGCAATGGTGCTGATTTACACGCCAATTGTCGTCTTATATTCACTTGACCCTTGTACTTTGCAGTAACTACTTGTAACAGAAACTTTATGACTCTATGCGAAAAATATTAATCCACAAAGTGACCGATAGAATGAATGCGACAAACAATTCATAAAACATACCATTCAATGTTTGGTGGACAGTAACTTTACATACTACGAGTAAATAAAAAGTGATGCGATGAGTTTACAAAGGGATAAACGTCCTAAGTTTAATATGTGGAAGGCGATTATACACAGAAAAAGGAAATATAGTGATGTGTTACCATGTGAACGAGAATCATACTCCGCTCTAGCGGCGATGCAGGGAGGCAACTCGGCTACACTACCGCCATCTCTTGACGCGTTGCGCGCATGTAAGTAGTACCGCCACTCGACACTAGATAGCGTTGTAAGTCTTTACTAAACTTGATAAAAGTTTAACAGTTTAATACTTTTTAAAACATTTTCATGGATCATCATTTTGATCTTGCATGTTTGTACTTTGATTGACAATTTAACAGAAATTTAATACTTTCAAGGAACATTACATCTGAATATTTAAGAAATGTGACGGAATGTCCTAAATTTTGTTTCTTAGCACATTTACAAAAAAGACAAATTTATGATACCTATATAAAAACTTTGTTACTTTTTTATATACATATGTGATGTGTTTTTATTAAATTAATGAGATACGTTCCTTTTACCTACTTGCTTCAAGGGCTGCTGTTATGTAAAAATTACCTACTCTTTTATATGTAGGACTTAAGTCAAAATTTTACAATGTGGCGTCTTTTGCATCTCCGAATTAAGTTTTATTTTTGAATATGATATTAACATTGAACGCAAGGTACAATATGGAAAGCGACGATTATCATTTCTATGTATTTTATATTGTCGCGTAATGGTCAATGCCTCGGCATGAATTGTGGGAAAAAATATGATTCATACCATTGTATTTACTACGCCGACCGCATCAAATAACACCGCCTCTGAATAAGGTCAATCTTTGTTACATTTCTGATGACTTCTAACTCGTGATCCAAACAACAAAGAGCCCTTGCGACAACTTGAGATAGCTAACTGCTAACAATAGCCAAATTTACGTGAATTTTCGTTGATTTCGTAAGCGATAACTTGAATGTTTTCTTCTGACAAGTTTGGAATTTTCCTTGAAATGTTTCTAATAATAACTGTCGTCGCAATTAGCCATTTGTCCTCAGCTAATATCCGAGAATAATACCCGGGAGCTTACGCCTCATTCCTCCGTCCTTATTCGGAAACAATTGTCATTGTTCTGACTAAAAATCGTGAAAGGACATCAGTTGGCAATGCTAAGTGGTAATCTTTAAGTAAGTACAGTTGAGACAAAAAGTTTGTCATTCATAATTCTTAGAAGATGAAAATAAAGGAAAATGTATTTTTTTGCCGGTATGAACTTATGACTAAGGAACAGAGGATGATAAAATAAGTCAATATTACTTCAAATTAAGAAGGAAAATTGTTAGTACTATTAATTTTTCCTGGATTAATTGTACATTAGGTTTGTAGATTAGGTATAAATGAATAAATAAGCATTTGAACTATTATTACAGTCTATGCTGAGAAGTCTATACTAAACTTTTGAAAATCGGGGGAATTCGTATCAAATCATCTCGAAATATGATATTTGTGTTATGATATTCTCTGGTAATTTTTTTCCCAGTAGACAGCAGGCAGGGGTTTTATGTTTAATGTCATATACGTGATGCAAGACTATATTTAGATTGAAATTACAAGAAATTACAAGATAAAGATCTAGTTTTTTGTTCCTTTATCCTTCTATTATTTTTTGGCCAACAATGTTGAATAATAGACAGATGCAAAAAACTGCCCCAAATATCTAAAAGTCATGATTCCTAGATTTCCTTTTCTACCAGTGACCGCCCGAGTCGAGATCCATGCCCCATAGGGGGCGCTCTATTGCGCAGGTGGCATAGTATTTAAACTATTTATTACCTTCATGCCCGCTGAAGTAGCGTCTCGTGCCTAACTTCATACGTCTTGACGAAAAAAGTTTTTATTATGTTTGAATACTAGTACCTACATTGTTATTACGATGGTAGGTACTATAAATCCATGAGTACTTGTCCTACCGACTGTTCATACATAATAACAATATGCTGTATACAATGAGTGACATAGAGTAGCATTGCCCACGCGCACAATATGTCTCCCACGACACAGTTTCCATGACTTTACGTAAATCTGCTAATTACACGCGTTTACACAGAACAATGATACGTTTCCTCACTTTAATATACATAAATTGCTTATGAAGGAAAATATTATTATAATGTTCGGTAATAATGATAATTATTGCTGATATTCATAAATGTTTTTGCATTGTATGGAAAAAGACCTTCATAATTTAAAAGTAGTACTTGTCCAGTGATTACGTATCTAGTTTATGTACTAAGTATTCGCTTTTGTAGTTTGTTTATAAGTTTTATGTACCAAGTATTCATATATTTTCAAAACTTAAAGCTTCAAGTTCTATTCATTTATATAAGGGAAGGGAAGTTTTAGTCGGTAGACGTCTTAAATGATAAATACGGGAATAAACTATGCAAATATTGTACATAATAAATTTACACTTAAGCATCAAAAAAAGAAATTTCTAAATATACATGATATAATGTATAAGTCGATCATGTTATTTAAAATATATCAAGATCGACTGTCTGATTTTCACCATCGAAATACTCTAAAACGATATGAGTTTTGTTTGTAGAATGGTCTAAAAATAAGTAATCCTAAAACTCCGTAGGAAAACCGAAGGAATACACGTCCGATATTGCTAAGTTACATCGTTTTAGCAGGTTTACCTACCTTAGACACTCTCTATGTGTTTGTTTCAATGACTGACAGTGATTACACAATAGCTACTACCAATGCTACTTATACTATGTGTCCTATGATATAGCTTTCTCTATACAATATAGCTTTCCGCGTTTCACCCGCGTAAATCCCGTTCCTGTACTTCACCCTCAAAAAGGTATAGTCTATGTGCCTAGATAGCCTAGATATCGTAGTTTTCTAAGGGTGAAAAAAAATTTAAGTCAGTCTAGTAGTTCCGGAGCCTATTCAGTGCAAACAAACAATCAAATATTTCCTTTTTATAATATTAATATAGATATATATACGAGTACAAATATTCTATGAGTAACATAAGTAAAGCCTACTCCTACATAGTACTACATACTTATCCAATACAACGTGGGTACACTTGTCACTTATAACAGCATTACTCTTCAATATTTCAACTGCTGATTAAAGGCTGTAGTTCTAATTTCTTACAAAAACATTCCATTTGTTTTATTTGTCTTGTAACATGCGTGCAACATTTGTTTGTACATATGGAGTCGGGTAGTTAGCCGCGTGGTCACGCGAGCCTCGATACCCGGTGTCAGTACAGACAGGCACTGGAACATCAATCATAGGTTTACTACGAAATAATTTAGAGCTTTCTGTTTGTTAACAACTTATAAATATGTAGAAGGGAATTACATTTCAACTTAAATAGGCACGTTACAAATGAAACGGCTAGTTGTAATTGAAATATTGTTTTTTAATAGTTGAGTCAGCATTGTAAATGACAATAAAAACAAAGAACAAACCTAATGGAAGTTACGCTTTATTGAATAAGATAAATTTATTTTAAAATGGTAATTAAAATGATCATATTTTTGAAAAGCTAAAACATTTCTTACCAAATGACTTTTCTGCGAATTAGCACTAAAGAAGACGTCCATTATAATCTTTATTATAACTAAGCTTTTTAATCAGTTGATCTGATTTATACTTATGGTTAGCACACGTGTGTGACCCACATACTCCGGCCGACGACCACAAAGCGACGACCTCAAATCCTTCGAGACTTAAATACGCTAGTATTATTATTCTTTAGCTCTTCAACTTATTATTGCGACTTGTCTTTAAACTCATTATCGCTAAGAAATTTATTTATGAGTATGTTAAACAATTTGTATTTTAATTTCAACATAATCAGCCTTTATAAAATACATACAGATTATGTAAAATATACAAAAGCAAGCGGCGCCACTGAAAATTTTGGGCTGCCGGTGTCACGATAAAAAAAGGGAAGAATAGTATATTTCGCCAAAACCTACTTGGTTTTAAGGGGTGTTATTTAAGCAATCATCAATTTAATTTGTTTCGCATCCCCTAAATAATAAGGTGTATCCGCAAAATAGTAGATTTGTCATCAAACCGTTATCGCCAAACAATTAAAAATCTATTTTACAATAAATCATCTAAAATCATCGGGATATATTATCAAGTACCAAATTTATTTTTTTGTATTTATTATAATAGGTGTGTTCTGATAACTGCATAGTCAAACTAATTAAAGGAGATCATCAAAAAATTACGTATAATGACACATGCAAATTCTTAAAGCTCCAGAAAAATGTAGGGTTGTCATCTACATCGTCTCAGTCAAACAACAAAAAGTAGTAAATGATCACCAAAAGTACCTAAATGTTTTACTAATTTACTATTCGGTTCTGGCACTCGCCGGCCGCTGCCGCGGCACCGCTTCGCTCGCTCGGCTCGTGCGTTGTATGGCCGCAGCTCTAACCTAACCTAACCGATTGTCATTTTTCATTGATTTTATTAAGGTAGAAATAGCGCAATAATTTGCTCGCTAAGATTTGGTGATCATTAACTACATTTGGTGTTCGAATACAATTTGAAGTGCAGTCGTGACTAAAATAGCTAGTACTATTATAATTTTAGACTTTATTTTTCTGGTGTCAAGTATATATTTTTGGTGGTCATTATATTTTATCCCTTAATTAAGTGCACTCACAACACGGAAATGGAATCGACACGAATGAAGTAAACAAAACACAAACATGCATCTCCCTACTCCCGCGTCATACGACCCATAATTGATGCCTGATTGGTCAATTTTCATAGCGCGCCATTTTGGCTCCGCCCATTTGATGATTTTTTCTCTCAATTTATAAACTCATCTATTTAATTGGTAACAAATAGTCATATTTTACTAAAAGAATTAAATAAAATGTAACTACTGTACTGGTGACAAATTAACAAATAAAAAGAAGTCGCAATCTGCGGTTCATAATCGATTTATTTGATGACAGATCTACCATTCTGAGGACAAAACTATTTTATTTGAATTGAACCTAATAATTTAACAACAAATATTATATTCACTTGATGAACTACAATTATATTGGTAATCCATCTCTTATTTAAGTTGACTATAGACATTAAATAGATAATTCATACCTGAGGTCACTTTTTATTAATATGAGGATAAAAATATTTCGTGGCGATAGATCAATTAATTAGGTGAAACCAGTCGATGACAGATGTAAACTTTGATGACAAGAAATATAGTCCCCGAAAAGTATTATGAGGTTTTAATTACCCTCCCCTCAATAATTATGGCTACTACTGATATTTGTCTACTACTGATATAAATACTAAAGTGTTTTAAAAAACATAAGCATAAGAGCGTGAACAATAAATGTTTTATTTAATTAAAAGCTATACACTTTTATTACATACGTATATAATAAATAAACAGCTTTCTACAGTACTCATATTTATGCCAAATCTCACACCACGTGTTCGTAATATGTACTTTAAATGCGAGTACAAACTTTTCTCTTTACGAATTAATTTATATGTAATTCTGACTCGGTAGCATAATGAGCCCCTTGGCTGGGCATTTGTATTAGTTTATGAGGCCAACATTCCAGTACATCCGGTAAACAATGCTGTTACTGATTATTGTAATTTAGAACTTTCGGAAGTGATATCGAATAATATTGCGTAGTATAATCTAATTTAAACCTCTCCTTTGACAATAATGGAAGCGTATAAAATTTAATAATGTTGTAGAAATGTAGTGTAAGTATGGAATAAAATGTAATTATTATTTTGTTTTGGACGTACATATGCGTTTCACCACGACGATTTTACTCTATGGATTGACAATAAATCCAACTGCTTAAATATCTAAGAGTAAAAATATTAATATGAAAAAAAAAAAGAAAATTCAATTATTACTACGCGTCCCATACGTACAGCTAATAAAAAACTACTGCTATTTTTATTATTTTGAAATATATTCTCATAAATAGCATTTTATTTTATGCTAGACTAAATCGTCAGTTTTCATCTCGGTTCTCGACAGACTGAAAGATTTGCCAGGTTCAAATAGCGTGTCCGCGACCGTCACGCTTAATGGCCAAGTCCTGCCATTGTCTTCGAATTGTGTCAAATTAACGCATCCGTTTTCTAAATAAATGACTCATGGAAGCTTTAAGCATTATTATGAACGAGTGAGCCATAGAGTTTATGCGTTTGTGGTAAACTAAAAACTGGGACTATTCATTAACAATGTCATTTTTCGAACTCATTGAAAAGTGAGTTATTGTAACAAACCGAGATAGTTTTGTATGTTCGCCTATTTTCTCTAATTTTCCGGTTTCTTAGGGTTAAATGAGTCAACGGTAGTGTTAATGGAAGGTTAATTACTTTACTTGAACGATTTTGCTTTCCAAATATTTTTATTTCGTGTTCTAAATATCGCGAATTGCGTCTTATTCGGAACATTTTCCATAATCTTAGTACACTGAGGGGTATTTTTTAATGATTACTAGCAGAGTTTTGCAGTCTACCAGTATTCTTGTTAATCCCTCGTGCTAAGCTTAAATGATTGTGTTACAAGCGAGTTCACATAGGTAGTGCAATGAGCGGGGATCGAACCGGCGACCACAAGATCACTAGACCGCCGCTCCTAGCCACTACGGCCGCCTTAAAAAGTACCCTCTTCCGATATCCATTTTCAAGATCAAGTTAATACTCCTTATAAGTATCTGGTTTCAAACAACCTCTTTCTGCGGATGGCCGCGAGAGCTGGACATACTAAAAAACTTGTTACGCTCTGAAGGCCGTCATTACTAAATTCTCTATAGTTTTTGTACGACTAAGCTCTCAGAAGTAATTCTAGTGCTCAGAAGCATACGGTCGGATGTGCCTTTAGACGTAAGAAACATTCGTCTTACGTGCCTTTACCGTAAAGTGGCACTTACGACGAAATGCTTCTGAAGATTAGTACATCCGTCCGTATACTTCTGAGGTCTAGAATTCCTATTTCGTTCTTTAGATAAATACGGAAAGCCGATCTCTAAAGTACTTGAAGAAAGAGTAAAGTACATCGAGAAGTCACTCATGATCTATATCATTGGCCCGATTTAATGGCGTTGTTCGACTTTTAAAGTTGTAGTTCATAATAAATGTTTACACGCACTTTGATTTTATGATGTTTGTAAAGAAAGATAGGTGATTACTATAGGAAACTGGATTAAATTAAATTAGGTCAATGGTAGATACTTACAGGCATGCAGTATATTATTGATAACATAAAATAAAAGTATGGTAAAAATACTATGATGTAATATTACAACTAACATCATTTTACAACCTTTGGTAGCAAGTTATCATCATCATCATCTGCCTGTATATCGTCCACTGCTGAACATGGGCCTCCTCCCGTCCTACCAAAGTCACCACGCTAGGCAGGCGGGTTGGTGACCGCAGTATTATGTTGTACGCCCGCTCCTTTTAATAGGAATATTACAGATGATGTTATAACAATTGGGACCAACGGCTTAACATGCTTTCCGAGGCACGGAGGGTAGTCTCTCAACCAACCAGACCCGGAAAGAAATCTTAGAATTTACACAAAGATTTGACCTCCGAGATTTAAAGCGAGCCAAATACCGCTACGCTACGGAGTTTGTCCAAGTAGCAATTAGCAAGTTATATAATAAGTTTATTTTTATTAGTTATCACATCTATAAGATTATCATTCAATAATATATCTGTACTAATGTAGCTGAATAAAGCTAAAGAGTTTGATTGTCTGTTTGCTTGAATGCGTTAATCAGGAACTACTGGTCTTATTTAAAAAAAAACAAATTAAAAACAGATTAACAGATTAAACAAAAACAGTGTTAGATAGACCATTTATCCAGGCATTTATAGGCTGGCAGGATATTTTATTATGAAGGTCTTAGGTAAACGTATGCTTCATGGGTGAAACCGCGCACAGGAAGTTAGTTATATATAATGTATTTACGGATCTATCGAACTGCGTTTCATGATGATTCAAATAGTTGTCTCGTTTAATCGGTAAACAAGCTACACATAATATGGTTCAGAAATATGAACACATGAAACAATTATTTCATATATGTCATAGGCATATTTTGCAAAATAATCACTACTATCCCAATCATTTATATGATTAATGCGAAAGTAACTCTACTCCACTCTTACGCTTTTACACCTAATCTACTAACCATCATTTGATGAAATAGATAGACTAGACATTAGAAAAGAACATACACTCGGTACCTACGAGTATTAGGTAATCGCAAAAGCTGTCCAAAGTAACCTCGCGGGTAAAAGTAAACATATGAGTTTTACGTTTGTCTCCTATTCATTTAATCTATACAAATATATAAAGCCGGAGTGTTTGTTTGTTTGCTTGAACGTGTTAAACTCAGAAAATAGTGGTCCGATTTGAACAATTCTTGCAGTGTTTGATAACTCATTTACTGAGGAATGCTATATGTTATGCACCTAGTTCTTGTGGGAACGAGAGGTGATTCTAGTTTGATATGTATGTATATCCTAGTAATTCTGAAACGAGTCGAAAAGCAAAGCACATTAATTTAAAAGTATAAAAACAAAAGAAAAACTCCGTAAACAAAGTTACTTAATGAATTCGCTTGCAACATAATATTAAAGATGTGTGTACCTACGTGTGTGTAGATCCCAACGGGTTAGATACGCGCCATATGGCAAGCGGCTACCCAGACCTCCACAGCTGGGGGTAACAGGATGCTAACAGATGATTACTGATGTTTATCTTGTAATTTTCGCAAAATTACCACCATACAATTACTTCGATTGAAAGCACAGCTTCCTTAAACTTTTATATATATGCATAGTACTAAGTCCATTGTTGAAGTTAAAATCGAAGCCCTCTTGCTTTGCAGTCATAACCATAGTTTAAAGCGGCCGTAGCCCAATGGCTAGGCCGTCGGACTTTTGACTTTGTGGTCGCTGGTTCGATCCCCACCCATTGCACTACTGACGTGAACCCACTCGTAACACAAGCATTTTGATTTAGCACGAGGGGTTAACAAAAATACTAGCAGACTGCAAAAACTCTACTAGTAATATATTAAAATAAAATAAAAATATAAATGATCCTAGAATACCATAGATATATTTTTCATTGAGAATGCAATATTGTTACGTGAGTATCTCCTATTGTTTTTGTAATACCATCAAGTAACCAAAGTACCATTGTCATTAGAAGATGAAGTTTGATAAATTTAATTTAAAACAATAACAATAAATATCTTATACCGATGTAGGTGTTATGTCGACAGACGGGTACACAAGCCAAGTAAAACTGCAGCAGTGGGTAGTGGGATAAATTACATAACCTTTCATTACGCCGACAAACAATGGATCAGTTCTTGTTAGTGACTCACCTCCGTCGAGGCTGTATCATACCCATCCGTAATCCTTAGAAGAGATTAACAAGTTAATTATTTCGCTTATGTTGTACCTACGCTTTATTCGTTCCTTTTTAAAACATCGTTATTAATTTAACATGAATAGAGATGATTATGCAGTTTAAAAGAATAACCATATTTTCGTAATTCAATCCTGTAAATAACTTTTTTAAATTTAAACCTCCCACTTAGTTAATAAATAATATATGTAAGAGTATTTGATTTTAGTATTCTATTTTAATGTAGTATTTTATTAAAGAGTATAAGTTATATTATGTGAGTTTAGAGTCGATAGTTTTAAAAAGAAAGGATTTTCCATACAGACTTACATCACTAATTTCATCCCTTTGTCAGAAAAATAATTAACTAAGTAATTTCTAGTAATTTGAAAACCCTACTATTAAAAATTGTTAAAAAAATATAATTATTGTAATTTCACAAACCTTTAAGGCATTGAATTTTGCAAACTCCCATCTTACTGCGGAACTATGTTATTAAATATTCTAAAAACTCACTCATCACGAAATCTCAAACTACAAGTAACCGGAGTAAATTTTTCATGGGGGAATCCATGTGTGTGTGAGTGAGTGACCTTTCGCTTAAGATGCAAGAAGTTTATGTAAACCCAACTGTTATTGTTTATTATACAATGTAACGAAATTTCGCTTTTTAATTATGTAATGTTTTTGTTACAGGTAAGTGCCAATTATGTTACGAATTTTATTATAGGATCATTTAAGGTAAGTACATTCCTCGCACCTTCATCTGCAGTTACGCTCTCTACACAAAGGTTTAGTGATGTTATCCCGTAGACTGTTTAAGAATTCTCTTAAAATTTTATTCGGTGGCCTCTCTTTAATTGCTTCTCGGCTTTCATCAAGATACCTTATCTTAATTTAAATGTTTAAAGCAATTATGCTCTAAAACCTCTTATTCAGACCACTATGCTTGATTATTTGCATCTACTCTACATCTTGTAGAATAAAAAAGGAAGGTATTCTTGGAACGTATAATACATTTTGTATTGAAATATTCTGCATTCCTACCATTCCGTCTATTCGTTGATGGACGTTTAAATGGATTTCAATGGCACTTTCGCCAGTGAAGCCCTATAAAATAGCTTATCGTAAAATCTTTGGTATGTTTATTCATTTTGAATGGTTTAGTGGAACCGCCGATATAATCCGCGAAGCTTTGCGTGGCTTACAAAATGTGAAATCTTACATTCATGTCATACTCGATTTGGCGTCTGCACTAAACTTACATACATCAAAAATATTGATATAATAAGTACCTAAGGTGTATTTTTATTATATCAGTCTACAATCTATATTTTCGACTCGGCAATAATATCTGAGCACAACACATAGAAAAACGGAAAATTATTATATATTGATTTTCAGTTTTTCTGTGTGTAGTGTATTTTAAAATAATATATAACTACCACCATGGATGTAATTGGGGGGGCTCCTTGTTCTGGTTTCGATTCTCACCCGAGACAATTATTTGTGTGAACAGATTTTTGTTCTGAGTCTGGGTTTTTTCACTTTTGTCAACGTGA
Source organism: Nycteola revayana (assembly GCA_947037095.2). Lineage (NCBI taxonomy): Eukaryota > Metazoa > Arthropoda > Insecta > Lepidoptera > Nolidae > Nycteola > Nycteola revayana. The sequence goes on along the minus strand of OX344845.2, from coordinate 7,441,513 downwards.
ATTGAGTGGTTGTGAAGTCCCCCTGCGACTCATACATTAATTTCCATAGTGCGGTAGTTGTCTATAATATATATGTAGGTATATATATATTATTATTGACTTAGTTGAGTAGTGCGATTGGCAAAGCATCTATCCATAATTCATCATAAGTCAGCACTCTATGCTGTTCAAATGACTCGTCTCGAATCAGTCAGACAGCAATAAAATTATCAAGTGGTATATCTAGGTATGTACCTTATTATTGTACAAGTGATATTATAACTAGTTACACATGCAATTTCTTTAATTACATTTGTGTTGTAAAATAATAAGTACAGGTACTCAAATTAAACGTCCCACGACGCTGTTACAGCAATTTGGTTGTTAATTCAAAGTGGCACAATTTACTTAATTATTTCTGTGACATAAAATTTGAACTATGTTTTATTTCAAAAATAAAACATTAACAATACAATATATATTTTCATTAATTAAAGAGCAATAAAGTTAATATATTACAGTTAGTTATATCAGACTTTTTTTTACTATTTTATAGCCATTATAAGGTTTGATTTGTATGCACAACGGATGCTGTAAAGTGAAGTAATTTAGTGGTGTAACAATTATAGCGTATCGTGTCAGTCACCGAACGTCGCCGGATGTCGGTCTAACGCGGAATCTGTAAAGACAGAGAATATTCGATGTTATTATGGTTTGTGAAATACACAAGTTAAATACAGCCGATTTGTTACTTCCTTAAACAACGTTATGAAATTTCAGTATTCAGTTTGATATTTCAGCGTTTGGTTTTACAGTAATATCAATGAAATAATTCGTGGAGCGAAAATGTAGCATATTATATTGAAAAAAATATTAAATTATATAGCGCCCGGAAATGTTTGTTTTCATAATTAAGTAATTAAGTTATAGAAAACAACTGTAGAACATTTTTACTTTTTGACATTTTACGACAATGTTATTAAGCGCGTTATTAAATGAAATTAGTATTTTAAAATTTGAATTAATATATTTAGACAACTGGTACAATTTGAACCTTACGTTCCACTTATAAACGTTAAAAATGTCTACACTTGGTTGTGATTCACCGTGGCTAAATGCTCCAAGCATTATATTGGACATTTTAAACTGAATAAAAGTAAAATTTATTTCAAAAGTTCCATAAACGTGTCCAGAGCTAGCTATTAACAATAACATTGTTTGTTTTCCTCAACCGGAACGGAAGTCAGATGATTCTAATAATAAATTGTTTACATGCACCTTCCGTATAAACGGATAAAAAATAAAATCATTATCATCTAACTGTGTACATTACTGTTAGCTACCCAGATCCTAAGATGGTGTTTACGAAGATATATTTTCGATCGAGCGCTGATAGCTCAATGTTTTGTACAGCTATGTCAGCAGCAGTGGCGTTCATAGCTTTCGATGCAGTGGGGGGCAAAATAAACAATTCACTAGCCGGGATAGGTTCAGGAGAGGAAAAGATTTTTTTTATTGCAATCTGACGACTTTTCAGCAATTTCTGATAGCTCAATGTTTTTTACAGCTATGTCGGCCGCAGGGGCATACATAGCTTTCGATCCAATGGGGGGCTAAAAAAAATGCAATTCACGAGCCGGGATAGGTAGTTTTTTTATTGCAATCTGACGACTTTTTAGCAATTTCTGCCAGTGTTATGTAATGCCCAAAATCGGCATTAAAATTGTCTGATTGTTAATTAGGTATGTGTTTGGAAATTGTCATACATGCTAAATCGAGGGCAAGAGGCACCTCCCCTGCCCTCCTTCGGCATACCTATAGAGCCTGCATTTTGTCACCTCCATCAGATCGTGGCTCATCAAGTCTCTGTTACTTTACATTGATTTATAAACCTGTTATGATTAGATTATGGATTGTAAGTAGCTGGGGTCTTTGCCTCCGCTAGACATTGCATTAGCACATTAGTGCGCATTCTTGAATTGATTAAATTACGCGTGATTATACACGTCTTAATCTTGTAAAAAAATGCTTTTTATAAGTTAACAAAATTTTAGTATCTACTTTTTCTTCAATTAGGTAATGACCTGCCAATACAATCAGCAGGGGTTTTACAAAAAAAATACGTTATACGAGTAGCATGTAAATATGTCAATTATCTGTAATATTTTGTAAAGTTCATGTTGCATAGTGGCTACCGATGCAGAACACGAGCCTGAGTTTATAGTCTCGAGTAGGAACATACGTAATATTATAAAGCTATATAACTTTTTTTTATTCAACAAAATACTATTTTTAGCATTTAAAATTTCACTATAAGCATTGTGATTACACCACATTAATGATTCTACACGCGTTGAACGTGGGAGTCTTGGAATAGTGCGTTGTAAACTCTCATATAAATGAGAATGTGATACAACCAAGCAATATACACGGACAGTAAAAATATTTGTTCGTTTTGCAGGTCGATTTCTACTGTAATGGCTTTATAACAAGTGTGCAATTGATTTCACACCGATTTTGGTAACCCGCTTGGGTCTAAGGTCATTACTTTCTTTGCTCTTAACTGTTTGTGTCGTGGAAATAAGTTTGAGAAATTGAATATTCACCATTGCGTATTAGTCATTTTATATAGCTACTAATTCGCAATTGTCAACACTTCACTTGTCTATACTAATATTATAAAGAGGACAGATTTGATTGTTTGAATTGAATAGGCTCCGAAACTACTGGACCGATTTGAAAAATTCTTTCACCGTTGAAAAGCTATACTATTCCCGGATGACATTGGTTATATTTAATTATGAAGTTCCCACTACTACTACACGTAATAATATTATAAAGAAGTTTATGAGGTTGTAATAGGGGTATAGTCTCTGGATCTATATATATTCTCTAGATAGAAGAGAGAAGAAGGGTATAGTCTCTGTCATAGTTTATATTTTAAGTCAAGATTTCCACATGAACGGGATCTACGCAGATGAAACCTCGTGGGACAATTAATCTCTATATATTAGTAAATATTTAATCATTTCTATAATGTACAATACAAAATTTGTTATTTATATATTTTCTATAACACCTATCGTTTCCGGGTTAAAGCAATAGTTCCGCGTTGTAGTGGTTTGGCCCGATTTTAAAATTTCCGTGCCAAAAATATGATTCCAACATTCAACGGCAATGCAGATGTGCCATTTAACGCATACAAATTGGAACACCGCCGTGCGCTAAATGTCAGTACTCTGTTGTTTCGGAACTCTCAACGTTCGAGCATAGTACTTTTCTGACGTTCCGAGTGATGCGGGATGTTCCCATTTTGTATAATGTTTTGTCAGTATTTTATGTGTCATATCGTGATTATTTTACTTATTCTTATCTGAGGACGTGTCTATGGACGTGAAAACTCGCCGCTTCTTTGGATACGTGACTCAATGAGTCCTTTATTTGCAATGTCGGTGTTGCAAATTTTCTTATATACAATAATGGGTATGGTTTTAAAATAATGTAACTGTTTGGACGTTTACGTTAGCTGTCGAAGATTTACGTTTATTCATTTCTTCCGGTGTAAGTTATAAATCTCTGTGTATAAACACCGGCCATATATCGCCGCCGGAGGCATTAAAATCAACATTATTTTCTTTATGAACATATAAATTTGTTACATATAAAGTTATTCAACTATAACGAAATGTAATAAAATATTACTCTATTATTGTTATTATCTTATCTGGATGTTATTGCTCAATTATTGCATATAATTAAATATTTGGTTTGCATATTTGCTGATATTTATATGCATGTAGACTTCAGGCTTTCTATTGGAATTAAAACAATATTTATTATTATTATTACAAAAATCCATGTTACTACTTCTACTAGACTTGTGCAGTACGACTCACGTGCGGACAAGTTAGGACTTGTAGAAATGTATAAATTGTAAATAAATATGATTTGTTAACGTGTAACCGCGGGCGCACGCAAACCACCACCGATTGCGGGCGTCTCGCGGAGGTATAAATATAGGTCGATTTTATTGTTATATTCATTCTGATTTGGAGAGCAATAATAAACAAACGTCTTTATGAAGCAACCAAGAATTTAATTTCAAGATCCCTACAATACAGTCCACACCCTACAGTTTGGTCCTTCGTGAGCCAGATCAGATTCAAGAAACCAGCTAGCAAATATCAAGAAAATGGTTGGTACCAGAAGCCGTACCAACCAAGAGGAAAGCGAGGGACAGAGCGGCGAGCCAGGAAGGGAAGAAATCGGTCACCACAGGATCCTGGGCCAACCGGCTTCACCCAGCACGCAGCAGGAGACCACGACCGGGCAGGGGGCTACGAACGACGCCCCGCTCGCCGGTGCGATGGGAACCGTGACGCACGGGGATAACAGACGAACGAGGTCCCCGGCGCGGTCGATGCGGTCCCGGCGGTCTACCGAAAGCGTGGCGGCACGGGTGAAATTGGCGGAACTGGAGGCGACAGAGAAACTGGCGGCGCTGAAAAAGAAAGAGCTGGAAATAGAAGCGGAATTAATAAGAAAACGACTGGAGGCCGACGTCACGTTGATACAAGAGGACCAGGAAAGTGTCCACGACGAAGCCCCGGGAGAAAACCATCACCAGAAGGTCAGTGCGTGGCTAAGCGCGAACCCCGTGACGGATCAAGAACAGAAGACCAAGTCACGGGACGAGAGACACCTACGTTTCAACCTCCGAGGCCGCTCGCCTACACCCACGAGGACACGCGGCAGTATGGACCGGCTGACAGACGCCCTAGAGAAGATGAACAGACCACGGGTCAAGTGCGCCGACCTACCTGAGTTCACCGGGGCCCCGAGCGAGTGGCTGACATTCAAAGCTGCGTATCGGGACTCCACCAGCATATACGGCGTCACGGCGAATGAAAACCTACAGCGGCTCAGGGGCTGCCTGAAAGGGGAGGCGCGCGACGTGGTGGCTGCGCTGCTGTACACCGCTACAGAACCGGGTCACATCATGCGGACGTTGGAGCAGTGCTTCGGGAGGCCGGAGGTCATCATCGACAGAACGTTCGAGGAACTAAGGCGCCTTCCGAAGCCCAGCGCGTCGGCGGTGGACCTAAATAATTTCGCTGTTAAGTTACAGAATGTCGTGTGCGTGCTCAAGAACATCGACCGGCGCGGGTACCTATACAACCCGATGCTGTCGAGGGAGGTTCTAGAGAAGCTGAGCCCGCACGTGAGGTCGCGGTGGTGCGACTACGCAAGTGAACACGAGGTGCCGGCGGAGCCTGAGATCGTGCTACTGTCTCGGTTCCTGATGCGAGAGGCGGACCGAGCACTTAAGTACACGTACGTACCTAGTATCGGCAACATCGGCACCACGGCGGTACGGAGGGAAGTGAGGACATCGGCGACGCCCGTCGCGCAGAAGAGGAAGACGAGCGCGGTGTTCAACACTACCGCCGCAGTGGAGACCATGGAGGGATGCCCCGGCTGCGCTCAGCCCCACGAGCTACCACGGTGTCCCAAGTACCTACAGATGAGCAACGATCAACGATGGGAGTTGGTGCGAGACAAGAGGTTATGTTTCAGGTGCGTAACACATCGACATCGTAGAGCCTTTTGTAAAGCCAAGCTGTGCGGCGTGAACGACTGCCGCCGCGCCCATCACTCGTCGCTGCACTCCGAGGGGGTAACGGAACGACCTACCTCGGACAAGAAGGAACCGGAAGAGGCCGTCTTGTCGGTGGTCACCCGACCGACCGCTGACCCCAAGGCGGTGCTGCTGAAGGTGTGCCCAGTCACCGTGGTGGGACCACGGGGGGAGTGCCGGACCTACGCGCTCCTGGACGAGGGCGCGACCATCTCCCTTATCGACGAGGACCTGGCGACGAAGATCGGAGCGAGAGGACCGAGGCGACAGCTGCACATGCGAGGTGTGAACATGTCACAAACAGAACAGAACAGTCAGCTGGTCGCGGTACGTATCAAGGGGAAGGAAGAAGAGCTTCTCAAACTTCGTGCGCGCACCGTTAAGGGACTACAGTTGCGCCGACAGTCCATCCCGAGTGACCTGTTGAAACAAAAGCACCTGCGTGACATACCGAGGGAAGAGGTATGTTACGACCAAGCACGTCCCGGTATCCTGGTGGGGACCGACCATTGGGAGTACATCGTGTCACGGGAACTACGGGTCGGCGAAGCGAACGAGCCGGCCGCATCAAGAACACAGCTGGGATGGGTGGTACACGGAACAGTACCGCGCAACCTCATCCACCGGAGCCGAGATGACGACGTGCTACACCTCCATACGCCAGTACCGGAGGAACCTGCGGATGAAGATCAAAGACTACACGAGATGGTCGAACGACACTTCAGGGTCGACGCGCTCGGCGTCGCTCACACCCCCCGAGTGAGCGAGGCGAACCTCCGAGCCGTGTCGATAGTAGAACGTACCTTGAAGAGGACCACCGAGGGCTACGAAGTGGGACTACCGTGGAAGGAAGACGGGGTCCAGCTGCCGTCGAGCTACGACGCAGCGCTTCGCCGCCTACACAAGGTCGAACAGAAGATGGATGCCGACCCAACCTTCGCCGAGGAGTACACTAAGCAAGTAGAGAACCTGCTGAAGAAGGGGTACGCGGTGCCGTGCGACGGCTCTGAACAGACGAGCGCCGTTAGCTGGTACCTACCTCACTTCGCTGTGCAGAACCCTAACAAACCGGGCAAACAACGGTTGGTGTTCGACGCGGCGGCGAGAAGCGGCGGGGTCAGCCTGAACGACCACCTACTGGAGGGCCCGGACCTACTGATGTCACTACAGGGCATCATGTTCCGGTTCCGTGAGAAGCCAGTAGCCATCACAGCGGACATACAAGAAATGTTCCTACAAGTGAAGATACGTCCCGAGGACCAACCGGCTCAACAGTTCCTGTGGAGAGGTGCAGATCGGACTACGTCGCCCCGGCGCTTTAAGATGAGAAGTATGATCTTCGGTGCGGCGAGCTCTCCCTTCATGGCACACTACGTACGCGATTACAACGCTCAAGTGCACGCGAGTACTCACCCGTACGCCTTCGAAGCCATCACACGGAGCCACTACATGGACGACCTCGCAGCTAGCTACGATAGTGATAAGGAAGCCCGACGTGCCGTGTCCGAGCTAATGAAAGTGCACGCCGCAGCTAACTTCACGTTACGTTCATGGAATACAAATAATAGTAATGTACTTACAGAGATACCGGACGACCTGCGAGCGTTGGCACCGACACAGCTGGGAGGGAGAGGACCTGAGAACAAGATACTGGGACTCCACTGGAACGCGGCGCAGGACGAGCTGGGGTTCAACACATCAATGAACCGCGTCCCGGCCGAGGTACGTGATCGTCGCCGCGCTCCCACCAAGAGGGAAGCCCTCAGTGCGGTCATGTCTATATATGACCCTCTGGGATTACTGAGTCACTATACGATCCGAGCTAAGATCGTGCTTCAGAGCCTGTGGCGACTACAGATGGCCTGGGACGAACCAGTACCGGAGGAAGAGAACGAGCTTTTCGCATCGTGGTTGGAGCGCCTCCCGGACCTCACCCGCCTACGACTCGAACGATGCTACTCACTAGAGGGGTATTACGAAATAGAGCTGCACGTACTATGCGACGCGAGTGAACAAGCTTACGCAGCAGTGGCGTACTGGCGCATACTACGACCCGACGGAGCTATACACGTGAGTTTAGTGGCAGCGAAGTCTAAGGTGGCGCCGCGGCGAGTGCAAACTATACCACGACTGGAGCTGCAGGCGGCGGTCATCGGGGCTCGGCTGGCGGCTACTGTGAGGAGGGAGCATCGGGTCGAAGTGCGGCGTACTAACTATTGGACCGACTCATCCACAGTGATCCATTGGGTGCAACACGACGCGCGGCGCTATACACCGTTCGTCGCGCACCGACTGGGGGAGATCGCTGAGCTCACTCACCGCGAGGAGTGGCGCTGGATACCTACGGCGGAGAACGTGGCTGACGACGCGACAAGGTTTAGCCACACACCGATCACCACAAGCGACCGATGGTTCAGAGGCCCGGAGTTCCTGCACCGACCCGAGGAACAGTGGCCTCCCGAGAGAACTTTCACCGAAGAGGGGGAGGAGGACCTTCACCACGTCGAGGAAGGCCCGAGAGAAGACTGGCTGCCCGAGCCCTCCCGCTTCTCCAAATTTGAGACGCTGGTGCGGGCCGCAGCACGTGTATTAGCATTTGTAGATATGTGCAGGCGCCGAGCAACGCGCCTAGAGGACGAGCACATCCGGAGGGCCGAGCGCGCCCTCATCCAGCGGGCGCAACAGGAGAGCTTCGGCGACGAGCTACAAAGGCTACGAGCGACGCGCCCTCTCACCAAGTCGAGCCGACTGTACAAGCTCGACCCGGTGATCGAGGGCGGTCTACTACGGGTGAGGGGCCGCATAGGGGCCGCAACCGTGCCCCTTGAGACCCAGCGACCCGTCATCATGGACCGACTACACCGCATCACCCGGCTCATCGTGCTGCGGGAACACTGCGCTGCCGGACACGCCGCGCGGGAGCGCGTGACCAACGACCTGAGGCAGCGCTACTGGATACTGCGCCTGCGGCCCACGGTGCGCTCTGTGGAAAGAGAGTGCGCCCTGTGCCGCGTGCGCCGAGGGAGACCGCAGCCACCAGCACCCGGGGACCTGCCCCGAGCCCGCCTAGAACCGTTCCAGCGCCCGTTCACAAACTGCGGGCTGGACTACTTCGGGCCCGTGGTAGTACGGGTGGGACGCCGGCGAGAGAAGAGGTGGGGCGCGCTATTCACGTGCCTCACATCACGCGCGGTGCACTTAGAGCTTGTGCCCTCGCTGTCCACGAGCTCGGCGCTGATGGCGCTGCGGCGGATGGCGGCGCGCAGAGGGTGGCCGAGGACGATGTACTCCGACAACGCTACCAACTTCCACGGCGCAGACACGGAGCTACGGGCGGCCTACGCGGAGTGGGAGCCAGCGCTACGCGAGGAGGGACAACTGCACCGCATGGAGTGGCGCTACATCCCGCCGGGAGCGCCAAATCAAGGAGGCGCATGGGAGCGCCTGGTGCGCTCAGTCAAGGTGGCGCTGGCAGCCACCCTGAAGGAGCGGGAGCCGACGGACGAGGTGCTGGGGACGCTGTTGGCCGAGGCGGAGTTCTCTATCAACGCCCGGCCGCTCACGCACGTCAGCGTGGACCCGCAGGACCCGGAGGCGCTCACCCCGAACCACTTCCTGTTGGGGTCGTCGACAGGCCTGCCGACCATCGGGCCTTGCGACCTCGACGATCGACGGACGTGGCGAGCCAGCCAGGCGCTGGCCAACTGCTTCTGGCAACGGTGGGTGCGCGAGTACCTACCTACACTCGTGCCCCGAGGACAACCTACCGACGAGAGGCGACCGCTGCGGGTTGGAGACATCGTGGTGGTGGTGGACCACAACCTACCCCGGAACGTGTGGCCGATGGGGAAGGTGGAGCGTGTCTACGTGGGACCCGACGGCGGCATCCGAGTGGCAGACGTCCGAACGAAGACTGGCATCTTCAAGCGTCCCGTCAGCAAGCTCGTCGTACTGGTGCAAGAGGAAGCTACGCGGGCTGCGCTGGGGGGAGAGATGTGCAGTACGACTCACGTGCGGACAAGTTAGGACTTGTAGAAATGTATAAATTGTAAATAAATATGATTTGTTAACGTGTAACCGCGGGCGCACGCAAACCACCACCGATTGCGGGCGTCTCGCGGAGGTATAAATATAGGTCGATTTTATTGTTATATTCATTCTGATTTGGAGAGCAATAATAAACAAACGTCTTTATGAAGCAACCAAGAATTTAATTTCAAGATCCCTACAATACAGTCCACACCCTACAAGACTATTGTAGCATAATGCTGTGTCAGTGGCCGAGTACTGGTCTTCTCAAATTTGAACGCCAAGTCGCCAAGAAAAAGAAGAAGTGTAGCATAGTTACTTTCTTCATTCCTTTTTCATCCAGTATCTTTCAGGTCTTCCTGGACATCTTTCACATGCCAACGGGTTTGCGGGATTAAACTAAATGTTACTTAGGCATATTATCTTTATCTAAATAAAAAAAAATCGCTATATATCTAGTAGGTATACTGTAGGTGTATACCTATGGGTTATTTAAATATTTACGTAAGCTTTCGATATAATTGTTGAAGAACTAAAATCTAACGATATTTTATTTACTTAACTATTTATATCAACAGCGTTATCGCTTCCTATTCAGAAAGTAAGCAATCTATCGTAATAATCCGCTAATTCCCGGCATCCGTGCCGCATAAGTTCGCATTAAGTCGTTCTGATTAAGGAGTAACTCTTTTATAAGTCTGGCTACGATTAATCAATAATCCATAACAGTCAGCCGTTGCAGTCGGTAAGTTATTAATATCAACTGCGCTTCTTGTAACTTGACACTCGGTTTGTTGTCGTATGTACGTTCGTGAACTTAAAACGCGTTAGCTTGTTACGCCATATCTTCCATTTCATCGTCTGCATCCAACTTGTTTACACGTAATACTTATCTAACATTTCTCGTTTTGACTAGCCCTAGGTTACGATAACGAACGTGCCCTGATATGATAATGCTTATCGTGTACAACCAAGTTTTTGTGAACTCAGCTTTACTATTTGGTAGGGCTGCTGGAATTGTACAAAAAAATCAGGCATTTGAAGAGAATGCCTGATTCGAACGGCATCGTTTTTTTATTATTATTCTATTCATATGTATGTAACAATGTAAGATCGACCGGATGGATCGTAGAATAAATTAATATTTATTTGCATATTTTTTGTTACAATTTTAAATAGGGTTGTGATTTAATTATTCGTTTTTTTAGCGATAACTAACGTCCAACGTATATGTTATTAAGGAAAGCTATGGATTTATTGTGAAAAAAAAAATACTGTCATACAATAACATGATTTATTTAACCACAAATGCAAAGAGAATGAAATAATACAAGTGATGATAGAGTTGTTCGAATAATCCGGCGCGGCGGCGACAGCCCTGACCGGTGGTGTAGTGACGGCTGCACATTGGGTCGAGTGGAGTGCGGCGCGTTGGTAAACAGTTGCCATCGGTCCGTGTAGCGCGTATGTCGCGCGTGTCTCTTGTGCGCGGCGCGACCAACTGTGTCTAGTGTCCATCAGTGTTCGTTGTCGTTGTGACCAGTGTCGGCGCACAATGCGCAGGAACTCTGCGGTTTGCTCCCAATGAACCATCGCACCATACCCATTGTGCCAGTTTTGTGGAATCATTACGTGCTTTTGTCAAGTGTTACACGTCGTGGTATTGTTCGGTGGACATTTTCACAAATCTATATACATGTATGTAAACAATGAATTTATTTTCAGTGAGCCTTTTGGCCCTTTGAGATTCATAATGAATGATCCACTTTATGATTTAAGTTGCAACATTTACTGTTAACATAACCATAACCAAAAATGAATTTACATTGTCACCTTAAATAGTATTACATTAATCATTTCTCAATTTGCGATTACGTTTACGAAAGCGAGTTATAAATCGTTATGCTAATATGGATACATCTCGTTAATGTCAGCTTTCATGAATTATGAGGTCAATAGGATCAGTCGATACTGTTGACAGTGGCCCTGTAGGGCAGTGTTCTGTAATAACTCAATTAATCACTCATATATTGATTAGCTCCAGTGGCCAAGGCATCTATCACACGTCGATGAGTCGCGGTATAAGAGGAGCCTCAAATATAGCTCACAGTGTGGTTACCCTTTGCACGGTAACAACTACACGTAAACACTCCATGTTTGTGTGTCAACATTTTAAAATGTTAAAATATATGCCCTCTCATAGCAGCTTCAGTTTTGTCGCATGAGCACAAATTGTGTACCAAAATATAGTGAAGATAATTGTTGAATTTAACTACAAAAAAGTTCGTTATTTTACCTGCTTTGACACTGATATCCCTATATTTCGTGGCAGCTTTATTTTATCGACATTGTGGTTTTATGTTTTTTCTGTTTCCTCTTAATAGACAGCTGATACTCTACTTGTCAGTGTTCACAGTTTATTTACTTGTTTTTCAACTTTTGTCACCACATCATCATATTACATGCATAGTTCTCTCTGATTGCTCTGAATGGCCGTTAACAATTAACATCTGACTTTCGTTTACAAACAAATTGGTTATAGTCTTGAAGATCAATTATAAGTAATCGGGTTTCAAATATTTCTTTAAATCTGGTGATCTAGTAGCGTGACTAACCGACTGACACTTCGCGGTTCAATTGCTCTCAATGAATAAAAGCTTAGATACACACGAACGAGTTTGGTATTGATTTTTTTATTAATCGCTTTGTGTCTTGATCTTCTCGTAATAACTGGCTCTTGATAAAAAAAACAACCTCAAACCTTCACCATGTTATAATACACAATCTTGCCAAATATCTAATGGTGTTTAAAAAAATCAAGGAAGCATCTGCTGGGCCGGGTGTTTTGAAACCAGTGTGCACATGTTACTCCTCGCTCGAAGAGAATTGGCGTGCCCGCATCCCGCTACCTGCCCCGCAAGCATTGTTCTGTACCCTGCTAGCTATGATAATAATGGACCTGCTTACCCTGTTTTATTCTACGAAAAACAATGTCAAGTCTTATTGTTCTCAAGTACGCCATCGTAGCTGTACTGGACTGTGAGGACTTCAAACTTTCCATAATAAGTTGGCCTGTGGTCTGTCTACTTATAGTTTATTACTCCTTGCTTGCTTAATAAAGCACCTCCTTTTGTGAAATGAATGCAATTACACACTGCAAATCAAATGCGTTGTGTTGTCATGCGGTTGCAGGAGTCTTGCAAACATTGACAGAATATAAAATTGTTTCCCTTTGCGATACAGGTAAACGATTCATAATAGGCCAATGGGCTTAGTTATTTGTCAATCAAAACACGTATTTTGCCCAACATGCAGCCATGTTGAATGCAAAGAGATTCCGTTTCGGGTATTAATGTGCGATGGAATGTTAATAGTGTTTTTTATGATAGAAATTTATTTTGGAGACCGACGCCTCTGAGGACAAAATAAAATATCTTCTGGTGTAAAACGTTATCTATAATTTAAGTTTAGGAAGCATGAAAATAAAAGTAAACGAGAATAGTTGCAGTGATGTTCTAAGATTATTTTTTATGTAGTTAATGTGGAGTCCCCTAACTAATGCCATGGTAAAATAAATCGCGCCCGTGGTCTCTGACGACAGATAAGTGCTCGCTTATCGTCACTGAACCGAATTCCCCGAGAAGCCGATAACACGCCGTGAGAACACGCATTGGAAGGATAATCCCGGATTTTTGGGGAACATTATTTAACCTCAATAAACATAACTCAGCTCGATTACGATACGAGCTTTTACTGGATTTAATGCTCAACGTTGTCAATTTAAATGGAGTTTTATTGCAATACACATGTATCGTTATACATGTTGTAGCTGTTGTTATTTTCATCGTTTTATTGTTCGCCTATTTGAATATGGAAATAGATATCGTTATGTTACTTAATACTGGAATCGTAATATAATAAATCACTCTACCATATGGCTCACAGTTGGAGCGTTTCTTGCTTCAATTTCGCAGTAAAGTCATTGCACCGAGTTAAAGCTTAACGAGGTATATAAGACTTACTTGTTGTAATATGAGAACGGGGTAATTATGGTCATTGAATTACTTACGGGCGTTAAAAACAAGATTTTGTGTAAGCAACAACCATACTGACAGTTAAAGAACATTGTTTCTGGTGTACATTATTGCGGAGTTTAAATAGACGTGGTTGCTCGGTATGTTATCAGGCGGGATCCCGGTCATTCCCCCAAAGTTCCGGCGTTCCGCTAGAGGCACCTGACCACCGGATATTGACGCATGTCCGTGCCGGTAATGTCCTACCGCCTATGTCATGTGGCACTTTTGGCTTATGTATAAATACATATAAAGCTTCCTACTTGTAAATTTTAATGTAAATTGTTAGGTGGAAAATTATATGTATGTTATATATAGACTAGGACATGTACCTACTAACAGAAACACAAACAAATACAACACGTACTGTACTTTCAGTAATATCTAGAGATGTAAACTTTTTCGCTTTTTTATTGTTTTGGAAAACTATGTGCCCTTCTTGTTTTCAATAAACTACGCAGCCTTAAATGTCAATAATTACGTAATTAATAATTACAAGCCAATAAGATACTTAAAATATTATTACAATTAAAATGTTGCGCCGATGATTAATTTATTATGATACATCACCACCACGTGCTTATGTCATTATTTTAATAATATCAACAATTAGTAATGAGTACGATAGCCAACTGTGAAGAGAGGTAATTATAGATATTATAAAATGATCGAGAAGTCACTCACTGTTGAAGCGATATTAGTACCTATAATATTATTAAATTGTACTACAAGTATTGTAGGAGTATTCCTCTTTCAGCACCAATATTTTGAGCATCAATAGTTTGATCACCAAAGTTATTCCTGTTTCAGAATAACTTTGATGCTTAAACCTACTCGTATAACTTTGGTGCTAATTGAGGAATACTTATGTACTTTAAAGGATGTATTGCAGTATTACTGATAAATAATTAAGGACAAACTTTTGTCACAAATCCGAATTTAAATGAAATATTGTTGAACCTAGTTAGGTATAGTCTGATTTAAAAGTAAATCAATCATCAATGCTTTGCATTCGATTCCAATATGTACTTTGAACGACTTTTATATTTATTTTAAATTTATGTAAGAAGTACCTACCATAGAACTTACAAGTTTTATGGTAGGTACTTCTTACATAAGTATACATAAGCAATATTTTAATTTAATTAAGTTCACTTATAAATCCTTCAAAGAAATTAACAATCACGGTTCAAACAAATCAAACAAAATTACGATTATTAATGTTATCAAAAAGCTTATTTGTTTACAAATATTAAAAGTGCCCTCAGCATTAAATGTCTATTGACTTCGACTCGGAGGGAAAGCGATGAGTACTCTACACCAGCGTCAAGTACTTTATATTCGCTTTCCAAAGTGAATTGCTACTGAACTTGCAACCGTATGGGTTATAAAATATACGACTGTATTACCTTTTGCGTTTCAATATGTAATTAAGCCTTCACATGTGTGCAAGTTAGTAGGTACCATAATTGAAGTCGTTTGAACATTTGTTATCCTTTCGTATTGGCTATTTAGTGGTTACTGCATAGAGCCTATTTTACGATTGGGCAAGTAGGAAACAGCACAGAACGTGCGCTGTACTTGTACTTGACTATAGTATACAAGTTTAGTCACGAATTCAATCTTGTTTAGGAAGTCTCAGTAATGAGAGTACTTGCTGTAATTACGTGGGAAACATTGGAATAATTTACATTAATTATGTAGATGCCGTTTTTTTTTTCTGAATCAAAAAGCACTAAGTTGTTACCGTTACATAAAACTTTCACTTTTTATGAAAATTTTATTGCAGTGCAACGGCTTATGTCAAATATTTTGAAGTACGTTTCCCAAGTTACTTTTTCAATGTTAGCGAAGTGTTGAGGAGAAATCTCGTTGAATGTGTTATGTATGAGGTACTTGGAGCACTGTGTACTGTCAATTACGAGAGTCGAGTCGCACTTTATGAGCACATGTATAACTTGTCGAACAACATACTGTGCCACTTTAAGTGAAACTCTTTGTGTTACCGAAATCACAGATTAAAATCACTTTATACAACAATGCAGCGTAAATAATTCAGCAAAAAGTTTGCAGCGTATGATATTTAACGCACTGAAAGCAATTACACACATGGGTAAAAAGTAAGTGGCATAATCTTGGTATTAATTAATCATAAATCATAAAACTTTTATGAGTTTCAAATTAAAATTATAAAAGTAATAAACCACTTTTCTATCTCTCAGTAACACAGCATATATTCAAGATGGAGTTTTATAGCTATCTATTGTTCCACAAGCCGTTAACAATTTCTGTGAACTCAGTAATGGCATCATGAGAATTAATAATTATTTGAAATAGCTATGCTCAAGGTATGAGCGCAATAAGTACCTACACCTACGTTTATAGCAAGGGACAAGATATGTAAGGCTTGTAAATCCGGCTCCTGTCTGGGTATTTGATTGAACATCCCACATTCAAAACATTTAGCATTTCCAAATATTTGACCGTAACTGAGAGGCCCAGCTCAAACAAACATCGTACCTACACATGACATTGATGGCTGTATTTAAAACAAGTAAGCTTTAAGAATAGAATGTATTAATAAGTTAACACGAGCACCATAATTATTCCATTTAAAAATAAAACATGGTTTTGTTTAGTTTTAGTTTTTCTATTCCATTTATGACATCCGCTGGTTTGCATTGTTTATGGAAATAGTTCATAACTATTAAATGTTATTATACATTGAATCATTCGCGTTTAGTGGAATATAGCGTATCTTAGAACATGTTTCAATATAATTGTAAATTCAGTTATAGTTCCATCGATTTCGGTGGCAGGCGATCTGGATCAACCCGCTGGCGTGCGTCCAAACAACAGTTTATGGCTCACACTGTTTACTGAGCCGAGCAGTCACCTAAATATATGCCTTCACTAGGGTTTCGACTACCAGTCCCCGTGAATATCGAAATTTAAACAGAGTTGTATATAATTACATTTCTCACACGAGTAACCTTGCTATAAACAGAATGCTGAGGTGTGAGGCTATACCGCAACACGCCATTTTATTATGCGTTCGAGGTGGTTGCTGCTTTAAGAATTAAGAGAGGGGTGAAAAAGTTTATAGCCCTACATTAAATTGCCTTTTTACCATCGTAAAATAAGGGAATTATATACTTAATTTCCCTTGTATATTACGGCTCCTGCTCCTTGGTTTACTTTGGTTAGTTTTGTAAATGACATGTGATATAGTTTCTATTATTATAGTCAGAATAAATTGTCGTCGATTTCATATTAATGAAATGTTAGCCCAACCCTAGCGCTAACTATGCTTCACAAGCTTTTATCTTGTGTTGTTTGCCGGATGCGGAAACGTTAACTGCAATCACTAGAAATGTTACACGTTTAATAATTTCTAATAGGAATTTTGTGTCATTGTCGCTTTTGTTTTATTATCAGTACAGTGAGTGACTTGAGGCAAATTTAAAAAAAATAGTGACTTTAAATATATCGACAATTAAATTTAGTACGTTTTAGGTTTTTGTACTAAGTTTTCAGAAAAAAATAAAATTCAAACAAAATTATATCTTAGCTGTTGAGTTATTAGCGCCTTCCAACATCAAAGGCAAATAATGTTTATCTTGAGTTTTCCTCAGCAATAAGGATGATATCATAATTATTATATGTGTCAGTATAAACATATCGCTCTGTATCGTATATATATGTTGTTTATATGTATGTACTTGATGCAACAGTTAGTGGCCGTGCGGACGTGCGTGCTTAATCTTTTGGATTGAGCATTTGTAAGGCGGCTGCATTCTTTGTACCCTACTAGCCTGAATACTTAGCTACCGTATTATTCATGAGTGACTCCATCATCATCTTTCCATATTATTTATCCTAATTGTCTTCACATTACTTCACATTACTTACTAAAAATATATATCAAGGCAATTTTAAACGAAAATGTACTCTACTGAAGAACGTTTAGAGTTCTGCGTCTTTTTGAGCCCGAATTCAGTATAATTTATAAAAGTATTAAATAAATTATATCTCCTTAATATAGACGACTGGCCAACTATTTCTTGAACTATTTTTTCGGCTTGTGTTAGATCTACCTCCTTTGGCGTAACGATTCCCGTCTGTAGATACCAATTGAATTATGTTCAGTCTATCTGAGTGCAATATGATCATGGGTCTTCACAGATGTCTGGCTATTTACACAGTTTAGAATTTGCGCCTGGAACACATCAGTTTCACTTACGCTTGCTGTAGTATTTACGCATGCAGTTATTCGTTGCCTGCACGGTTGTGTTTGCGGCTCACACGCAAATGCAAGCATTCTATTGGCACACTTCTCTCCATCGAAAGTTTGTTATTAATTCCATTTTTTGCGATTTCGTTGTATCTCGCTTTTTTAACGTTTGCACTGTTTTAATGAGCATTTAAGAATTAATATATATATACATAAGTAATTAATTAAGTCATTATGAATATGTGGTAAACTAAAGCGGTACCTATTCAAAACGTTATTCCCACTGTGAAGGCGATGAAGGCAAATGATTAACCAGAATACCTATATAATACTTATATACCGACCGACAAATGCTAAATGTGTATTTTGACATAAATAGACATACGATAGTTAATAATAATAGTAAAATCAATGTTAAGCTTATTTAAAAACCAACAAATTGATCCTCTAGTGGATGTCATTGAATATAGAAGGGTTTAGTTGCGCAAGAACGGCTGGTGCCAAGTTCAGCCGCCCACTGCCACCCAAGCTGCGCCTACGCATAACCTGGCCCAAACATCGATTTTAACGTCTATACTAATACGCACTGTTTCCTTTCCAAATCCAGAAAAATACGAATCTATTTTAAGATGTCTTGGTACAGTAGCTGTAGGTACGAACACTACGAACGCAATCAAGTTTTGAGATTTCATTCAACTAGTATTTTAACATGCACTATAAATTATCGCAATGTTTTTTAATGTTATACCAATTAATTCAACTGATTTATAGCATTATGTTTTCATTTGTGTAAGATGTTTCAAACATCCGTGGGAAATAAAAATTCATCAGGATATTGGTACAAACAGATTTTATATATATCACTACAAAATCAAAGAATATCTTTTATATGAAAATAAAATAGTAGTTATTTGTAGTAGTATTGTAGCGTATATCCACAAAATAACGATGATTCTAAAATACCTCTACATTGGAACTTTTTTATTTTGTAAATTGAAAAACATGTCTCAAATGATCATTACTAAAGATACTAATGACATTGAGAACATAAAAGGTATGTTTCAATAACAAAACGACGGCATTTAATACTAAACTTCTTTCGTGACAAATAACTGTCTCAATTTGTTTTATTAATACCACAATGTTTGTATTACGATGCGTTAGAGATTGTCTCAATAAAAATACTTTATTAATATAAATTGAGAGTAAAATTATAATTAAAGATGTGGCGTTAATAGTTTGGAACGTGTGAGATTCATACATAGTTGTTGTAGTTGTAGTCCGAAACAAGTAATGAAACTTTATAAATATGTAATATCGACCTTCTTGTATGACCTGTCTTGTGTCAGATTATTTATTCTTCTTTATTTAATTAACCGGCACGTCTATTTTATTAACATTTGTGTATATTTTTTTAGTAATTTTATGTATTTTTCTATTGATATTAGTAGTTACAATTTTCAAATGCCAATTTTCGTGAGAAGATCAAGTGCATGTTCTGACTTCATATGCATTACATCATTGAAGATAATAATATCTCATGTTAGAGATAATACGATATCTCGCAAAGTAAGCGTAACGTTGTAGTACTTCCAAGGTTAACCTCTTGTTACTACTGACATACCTTCAGCGCCATGGGAAATATTCCTGCTTTTTACTTTTTATATAGCTGATATGGGAATTAAAATAAATGTAGATCGAAACAGCTGCGCATTATCTCGTGCGAGTTGTAAGACGAAGTTAAACGAGTTACTACCAACGTTAAGTGCATCCTTGAATGTGCTATTTTTCAGTATCTATCTTATAAATGAATTTATTAAGCTCCCAGAGGTTATAAATTCGCTTCTCAATCTTAGAAAGCACTAAATGTCTTATATTATCCTATTGCATTTATTCAAATTTGTATGTATTGAAACGGCTATAACTAAAAATAGTTTAAGTCAAAATTCTTACCTGAATTTTATGGTACTACTTAAAAAAATGGCAACCCTATCCATTAACGGACGTGTAAACGAAATACAATAAAACCGTAAACGATATTGCCATAAAAACTAATTATTAAAAAAATCTGTACAATATTAAAGATAATTTAATTTTTATTCTTTAATTTCTATTCCTCGTGGAACTACTCCTGTTCAAACACCAGAACACATTAACGAAATGTTGGTATTTAGCGGTTGACTTTTACGAGTTAACCTTTCGGGCTACTTTGGAATCGGTCGACCACGAAATGGTTACCATAATTCATAGTGTTAAAATATATGTACATTATGTTGAACGGAAAACGTAAAAGACCAACATTGCTCTACAAATGCTAACGTAGAATGGGTAATAACAGACGTATGTTAATGTAACTTGATATTTCAATGACAATGACTTCACAGCATACTTGTAAGTATTGTCATTATAATATCATTCTTCCTACGTCTTACTCTGAGAATTATTCATAAAAATAATGTATTTATTTCCTTTTTAAAGCGGTTATAGACCTGAAAATATGTGACAAGGTAATTATTATTTTACGACAAGGCTATTCAATAGATTATTTTAAAATAATTCTACTAATAAAGTGGGATAAAGGTTAACTACTGTGCAATAGTGGGTGGTTGTGGACACCTGCTTTATTAAGTGTGGAATTATTATTTGATAAAATAGAAACGGCCTTTTAAATAAACACGGCAGCAGTACAGTTAGGAACTAAATAAATAACAGTTAAGGCATCATTGATTAATAACAGAAGTACTCCCGTAGTTTCACCAGAAATAGTCATCATCAATTCTTATATCACTGACGCTAAATATTATTAGTTGTATTATGTATTCATTCATCAAGTTTCTAAAGAATGTTAGTTCTGAAATACGAGCAACTTTATATGCAGAAGGCATAGTGTTTACTAAACGCTGATAAATTGAGTGTCTAGTTTCATTTAACTCATTTTAATTATTCATTGCTGACTGCGACAAGAACCTGCTTGTTTGGTGTTATATGAGTAACTTGTTTTTATATGTGCTTGAGATTTTATACGCATCGTTCATTTTCTTGCTTTCAAACAATCAAAGCAAAATAATTGCTACTATAAAAAAAATACATTAGGTTATTTATTAATACTGGTGGTCGCCCAGTGGTCAAGTCAAGATACAACCAAAATAAAAAAATATATTAGCATTCTGAACTCTTGTGTGAAATTTAATATATACTCGGATGCAGGAGTATGCATTAAATTTCACACACAATATTCTGTAATAAGGGGTACAAACCTTGTGCTACACGTATTCATACATAGATTTTTTAAATCAGTGCAGAATTAAAAAATCTATGTATGAATACGTGTAGTATATATATATATATATATACTTCTAATTTTTATAAACTTTAAGTGTGTGAAAGTTTATATTACTCCTGCGTCCGCACAATTTTCTGCAAAAAGCAGTACAAAGTTTTTGCTACACGCATAGATTCTGCCGACAAAAAGTTAATTATTTTTTTCTTGACGATTTCTGTTTACCTCACAATTTGACCCCTTCAGTTCATAATATTCGAACCTGTAACCGCTAGCTGCCTATACGACAGCAGTCTTATATGGCATTCATTATTGTTCTATGTTGGCTGACAGTATGCAGCTCTCCTTAAACATGCGGCGTGCATTCCAACCGGGTTCTGTTTACTCGTCTAGCGGGCTTAAAATAATTACACAAGTGCGTTGGAACAACCCACCCTTTAGAGTTCCTTGCACCCTAGTACCTCATACCTGATAGTTTATCTTGAGAGTAAAAGTAACAGAATTATTAACAGGTTTCTTAATTTATTTTGTGAGTGGCGCCTTTAGCTTTCACTTTCGATTGTATCCATACATCTAGTGGCAATTAATCCGGTTGGACGGAAAAAATCTCTTTTTGCTGAATTATTAGCATTCATTTCCGGCAGTAAAAAAATACGTTATTGTGTTTAAACATTTTAACTAAACTCATTTGTATCTTATACTTATTAATTCAATATAGTTAGATCAGTAGTTTGTATGTACCCTTGGCCTTTACTAAAACCATACCTGTACCGCGATGTACCCCTTTAGTCCATCTGCTATGTTGATTATTAGAGCACGTTCGTACTTCCAACTGTGAATAGTAAATAAACGGTCGGGCGGTGGGTTGCGGCATGCGCGTGCGCCGCTCTTGAGTGTCTTCGCGCCTCGCCGCTCAATTCAGTGTGTTGCTATCTGTCAATGAAGACAGTCACGCGGTGTTCCGTTCTACTCTATAATTACGCATGGTACGAAAGTCGGGCAATTCCGTGTGTATGTGGATTAGGCCTATAACCTAACAATCCGGATTCAGAGCCCACGGTGTGTGTTGTGTTGTGTTGCGGTTTCTTATCGGATTGTGACGTACGCGTTTATTTCTGGTTAAATCTATTTTAGTGTTCCTTGTGTGATTAAACACCATCGTTATTTATCGTTAAACTTCAACAGTTTAATTAGCATATATTCATGTCGGTATCCTTCTCGTCTAGTGTTTCAAAGAAAGTTGAGGAGGCAACTAGTTAATTAACTTTGATATTTATATGCTATCAAAGATCTTTCTACCTAGATGATATTATAACAAACGAGAATGTCATTGCAGTTATAAATATTCCTATTGTGTTTGATCAGTTTTAAAACTAGCATTCTATTACATATTTAATCAAGATCCATATTAAATCCAGTCTTAATTAGTTTTAATATAAATATAGAAAGCTACATTCATTATACGTATTTTCGCCGTACTTCTCGATTTATTAATGAGCAAAACATTATGTAGGTCCTTGCATAATTAAAAGACTTGTGGACATATTACCAAACATAATGTACGACGAAATAAGAAATGTGTAGATAATAAACAAAGCTCCACATGTTCAGCTTGCTATATTTCATACAGAAATAAACCTTTGATTTTGCACTCAAAGACGTCACGCAGCCGAGAGCCATATAAACAAAAAGACAATGAATACAAGTTTTTGAGATGTTTTTAGAAGAATTTGTTAAATCAGAATAAACACATGTGTGTCACACCATCTTACAATGCATTGTAGTACGCGCCCCATGTTGAACTGAATATGACTGTAAAAAGTTCTCTATTCAATCATTAGCAGACAGAGTGGCACAATGACGCTATTGTACTGACCGACATAATGAGTGTGATTAATAACTAGGTTCACGAGTTCACTACGCATAGGGTGTACACACAGCGTAGGTACTAACGTACATTTAAATCGTCTTAATGCACCAACAATAAGATCCATTTTCACAAATGTTTCCACTGAAGTGCTGCCCACTTTACCCGTTCTACTTACTCCAATCATCATATCCGTCGCAAATCGACCGTTTCCTCCGACCATCTTCGCGTTGACTCGCTATTATAAACATGATTTATACACCTGACCCGTCATTAGTTGAACATGTCAGCGAATGTCGCTAGCGGATGCATTTTATTTGCTCCATCAATCTATTTATATACCACTACAAATCGAAGAATAGAGACTCTCAAAGCTTTACATATTACTTTTCTTATGTGTATTGCCTTTATACCGTAAAATTTCTTTACAATATTGCGTGGGCAAAATCTCGGATAAAGATTAACGTCAAATATTGACTAAAATATAAGACGGTTAAAGTTGAGGCCAAAAATAACAATTTCAATGTTATATTTTTTACGTGAGTCATAATGGGTCGTGATTTCTCGGTCACTTTTTCGTGTAGATAATCTGAAAATGATTTAGTTGACGCGTGCGGCGGTAAGGCCAGTGGACGGAAGCCCCTCTAATCTTGGGAAAATCTCGGTGTTCTAAAAAGGTTGGCCCCGTGCCAGCCCTTGTCCTCGCAAGTTTCTATTATTCCGCCGACTCTTTGTCACGTAAGGGTTACTTAGATGCTAGTGCTCCTATTTCTATATTCTAATTGGACTAATGTTAACATCGCGATTAAACTTAACATTATCTAGTAGTGGATAGCAATTACAAAGTTTTGTATTTGGAAATTTTATAATTTTATTGTTTTCTATTAAGATACAATCATGCCACAGCCTTTCCATTGTTATAAGTTACCTGATTAACTGATTAGATACAATAAAAGTATTTAATTATGGCCGTTTCGGTCGGTCTGGCGCCTTGAGCCGACCTTCAGAACAATGGGAAATCACAAGTATTGTTTACGTAAAGAAGCCCTGCCTGCTTCCAGGGCCGAATAATGAAAATTACCACGTGTTGGTTATATGACGTCATAAGATTTAGCTGTGTTTAAATAATGGGCGGAACAAGTGCAGACACACAGTGTGTCAATTGTTCTTTATAAAATACACTCAGGAAAGTTCACTGCTTGATTCCGCAATTTTCTCCTCGACAACTCAATACAAATCTACATCTCCCACGCAACTTTCCACTGAGACAATAGGTCGTTGAAGATTTCACTGTTTTTGTCAACCTATCAACTTAGTACACTGTGTTAATTATAACTAGACGTAACAGTCTCTTCCTCAATTCAGGTTTTACGTTTGTTTCATTAATTGTTATGTAAAGATTCAGAAATCTCACGCATTTATTACTGCGTTCATGTAACCTCATTCATATTTTTGTTTTTTCGTACGTATTTGACAATCGTATCCGGTTATTGTGTAACGTACTTAATTCTGTCGATAGTAATGGTATTATTGTACAATAATAGTTCTGTACTTTAGTTCCTATTTTTATTCAACTTTCTGATACAAAAAGCTGCAATGTTCTTTTTTTATAAAGATTACTAGAAGTATTTTGCAGTATACTAGTATTCTTGTTTCCCCTCGTGCTAAGCTAAAATGCTTGTGTTACGAGTGGGTTGACGTCGATAATGCAATGGGTGGCCATCGAACCGGCGACCACAATATCACACGTCCTTAGTCCTAGCCATTGGGCTACGGCCGCCGCTTCAATGTTTATAATAATAGTTAGCAGAGATTTGTAATGGTATGCATATCCATCCATAATTAAATATGTCATGCTACTTTACATAATTATTGTTTTGTTAATGAATGTATTAATTGTAATAAATGTTAGTAAACCGAGTTTTACGGTTGTAATGGTAATTTATCTAATTAAATATGCTATGTTTTTAAGTGAAAATGTATTACAACATACGTACTGAACCGCGATTGAAAATAATAGGCAATGAAGAAGCGCAGCCTTTATTTATTTTGATAGGATGGAAAGAATAAACTGAATATAGCAATGGATAGATAGATACTCATCAGAATATAGGTGGCGTAGGACGTTAAAGTTTGCCCAGGAAGGGTTAACTGTTAGATGTTAACGATTATGTTAGGACTGACACAAAAAGTTACGACAGTAAAATGTGGCACCACACGAGTCTCAGCAATACGTGAATAGGCACACACTTGACGGCGCCACAAAGATGTGATCTTTTGTTCTCTGCCATTCATTAGCCGAATGTAGTATGGTAGGTCCCATTCTTTGGGAGGGCGTTGAACTTGTCATGTTTCCTGCCAGTCCGTATGTAACGTGTTTTATGCGTTGATGGGTTCTCGTACTTTGGGTGTTGCAATCGCCCATTTCACGAATTTGAGACAAGGAAGTCACTTTTTACGTCAATAGTGTCAATAATATGAAAGATCTTTTCAGCGAATATGTAAGAGCAGTATGCTACACTAATGACAAATCATAATATGAGACTATTAGCGCAGATATTATTTTTATAGCTGCCAATTAGTTTGTAATTACGACTGAGTGACGTGTGACAAAAATAAGTCAAGTATTTATGTAGTTCTTTATGATGTTTAATTCACTCTAAACCTCTGTATTCTCCAAAATCTAATTTAGATTTTTATATGATATTAAATGTGTGCAACATTTACTATGATTGCTTTTTTAAATAATATTTTTATTTGTACGTAAATCATCAGTGGATCATTGAATCTTCGCGATTACAGAGTCCTTCGTGATAACAAGTGATAACAAACTACAATGTGAAATAAACAGTATTATCGAAAAGGTGTGCAGTTAACACGAAACGACTCACGCGAACGTCCTACAAACGCGACGAGAAATCTGTATGTGCCGCAATAAAAAGTGGAAAAAAAGTGAATTACAATGAAAACAACGAAAAATCTAAGTGCTAAAAAGTAAAAACGAGACGAGTGAACTAAGTTTCAGTGGTGAAGGTCAATACTAGTGAAGTGTGTCAGGACATGAGTGAGAATGAGTACAGAGAGGCGTCTCTCCCGGAGTTTTCACTCCTGCCTGAAAGGCTCCTCGACGGAGGAGGCTGCCGATGAAGAAGAAAGTTGCTACCATTCCCTCGGTGGGAGGCATTCACTCAGTCGACAACCACAAGTATATGTTGAAGATCTCTCCAATATCTCTCTAGCGGACTTTGAGACGACACAAGATGAGCACAACAATGGTATGTAATATAGTGTATAACTTAAATTTACCACCTACAAAATTAACACGATTATAACATGATTTTTTACAACAATGCAACAAGTTTGGTTAATTAGTGGCCAATCAATTATTGTGAGCTAAATAATTACATGTTGCTCGATTTGTGTTTGAAATGTCATTTATCAAAGTGTACATTAGTGTATAAACTTAAGTGTTTAACATTTTGTTTCATTTGTTTTATTGATGAATTCTCAATTGATTTAATTTGTAAATAGTAATGTTTGATAATTGTAATCTAATATTTGTGTTGACACTCGCTCGATACTCTGCTGTTAATATTTCTTAGATCTTGTGGGCCAAATACTTTGTTAATTAAAATGGTAATCTAAAAGTCATAAAAATAGTACCTAAATCTAAAAAGAATAGTTTCTGCAAGATATGAATATCTGAACTAAAGATAACGTATTATTTCTGTTTTACTTGATTAAATTGTACTATGGACGTCCAATATTTAAGGCTGGAGAACTGCTCGCCTCTATACTGAATTCATATGTCCGTCCCTAAAAAGCATCTGATACACAATAATGCGTCTAGAGTTCAACAAAAAGATAAAATCTAGAATGTAGACATTTGATTACATTGGATCATTGACAATATTTATGATTGAAGTGACCGACCTACTTCGATCGAAATTTTGACACAGTTGCTTACAAAAATATGTATTTCTTGGATCTTATCCAAATAGCGGTATTCTCGCATAAATTGCTCACCTATTTAATATTAAACGATAGCACTTAAGGTATTTAACGGAAAAAATGACCGAATATAGCTTTTATTAAGTAGCAGAAGTGCAGAACCCTCATGGCTGACTAAATAAAAGTTCGTCCTATAAAAAAAAATGTCTTCAATAAATACTATTGAAGAAATATTTTTTTATTTAATATGAAGCGTTACATCATGATTTAATTTCGTAACGTTAATATTTTTATTAACCAGTCGTCAGTAGTATAATGATCTGTGTTTATGTTTCACGGCGTTATAATAAATGGGGAGGTGTTAAACTTTCTTTAGAAGATGTGTTCCTCAAATAGTTTGTTCAGCAGTTCTTATAAACAAATAACGTGAAGGTTTATTTTTTAATTTTAAACTCTTAGAATATGTTTGGATTTAATTAGGGTTATTACTAGAATTAATGATATTACGAGCAGGCAGAATGGCGTAGATATTTAAAATATTATGGATGACATATTTTATAGTAGGTAAATGTAATTGTATTCGTTTAAACTTTTTAGTCTGTTAACGTACTGATTATAAAATGTCCTCTTAAAAAACCTTGGAAAGCCATGGTCGCTGAGGGATATTGCCATAATCACCACGCTTGGCAGGTGGATTGGTGATCGCAGTAAGATGGTGAGTGTCCTTGACCTAATAGATGCTATAGATGCTGCTGCCCATCATTGAGCTGTATATTCTTAAGTCGCCTTTTACGACACCTATGGGAAGATATAGGGTGGTCGGCAACATACAGGTTAGTAGACTGGTGACCGATGATATATAAACCAACATACCTATATCTATAGTTGGGCTTTTAAAGACTTAAAAATATTACTACGTGACGTGCAGCGACATATTCAAAGCTATTACATGACTGGGGACACGCCCTTTTGTATACATAAAGATAAATCGTGTATTGTGGTCATACATAAGGAAGATGTATCGTTCTACCACGTACGAAGTTTTACAGCATATCAGATACTATCTAACTGTTTTACTGACCGCTAACCGCACTGATTGCCGTAACTAAAACATTCTCAAACGTGTAATAGAATTCAAGCTCAATAAAACTCATGTTATGTAGCAGGAAAATAATAGTAGGTGTTTTTACGGAATAAGAAAAAAATACGATAAAGGTCAAATATTATTATACAAATCTGTTATGTTGTTTTGTCTTGGTATGTATAATTAAGCTGCCAAACAGCTGTTGCTCACAGATACTTTGCTCTAAACCTACTGCTCTGTTATATGTTTGCTAATTGTTTTGGAAGAATCGTAGTGTATATTTCAAATTAAATGTGTATTTTATGTTTAATGATAGAAAGAGTTGAACGTTCACATTCTATGTATGGACTTAAGTGGTAAAAATGTTGCACTTAAGTTATATAAATGTTTAGTTCTCAAAATTATATACATGGTATTCTGGAATCATCTAGCTAAATCTTTCAAAGAAAAGCACGCATTTTTTTTCTTTGTAAAGAAAAGCACGCCTTACTATATTTTAATGCCACTCCTCCATGCTATATCATCGTTTTTCTTTGAATTCATTTAACTTAACCTACCTATATTATAAATCAATAATTATCACGTTATAAGTAACTGATAGAATATTTAGAAATAGTTGATATTTTGAATCAAATTGACGTTATAATGATTCTGATGATAACAAATTCAAACATCGAAGGAAATCATTGATATGATCTTGACATTGATTCGCGGTAGCTTGTTTGCGTATGACTCATTACACCGGATAGGTATTACGTACACCTCCGCCTCTTACATGTTTGTGGGTTGAATTACGTATGAAATAGTCGGCGTGTTACACCGTCGGGTATCATCAATTCATCATATACCTATAAATGCATATGCAATTTCGAAAAGGGTACATCTCATATAGCTTGTCTATCGGAGTTTTGCCCATTTCTAAATTGGTCATACAAATGTATTTTTAGTATGACGCGGTAATAGAGAAATAATAATATATAACTGCCTTAAACAAGAATCTAATAAAGGCCTATAGTTGTTATTTTAGTTTTAATACTAGTTGAACTCAGTCAGTTTAGTGCATTGAACTTTACGGAACTCTAATCTAATCACAAATTTCCTAACTATCACTGGTCGATTGTTAAATGGCATTTTTTGTGATTGTATGGCAAAGTGATAAAAGTGAAGGTGATTTAACCATTATGGAATTTAAAATTGTTACAAAAGTTGTGACGTAATAAGCCGTTGGGTTATTCTCTGCCTACCCCCTCGAGGTATTCCTAGGACCGTGTTAAGCCAAGGTCCAAGACCCGCAGTTTGCTTAATTTATAGTTCTTAAACCATTTAATAAGTTTGGAGCCCTGCTCGCCCGGTGAAGAAGAAAAAGCTACGTGACTAACTACATATGCTCAAAATCTTGGAATGTGATGCATTAGAATTATAACAAGATAGACATTGCGGTATTGCGTCTGCTTCATAGTAATATTGGTAATAAGATGACAATGTTATAGAACGGTGGTATGGTCGGACTCTCATGTATGTGCTGAATGACCGGGGACGATCATACAGGCACTAATGATCTTATACAGCACTAACGATAATTTGCGATTGTATTTTACTTTGTGTATGGTGTGTTTTTGTTATTATAATAATATGTTGTTTAATAACTGACATTGTAATTAGCAGATTTGTTAGTTTGTCATTTTAGTATTTTATTTCATTCTAGTATTTACCTGTTCCATTCTAAACATATATAGGTACCTACATAAGTCCAAGTAGTTGTTTTATGTGTGTATATCTGCTTGGCGGAATTGCGCATAATTTCTTAGTTTACATCATCAATAGATATAGTAATTTATTGACGATTTTAGACTCTGCAGATTACCTAGGTTCGTTTTATTTAGCTTATCTAAGATTGAGATTGTATCTACTTTAATTTCTTATATGTAGTTCATCATGCACCTGAACGATATGCTAGACTATAATCGTATCTTTCGTAATATTGTTTTCAGTTCATTTGCAAGTTATGAATTTGCAAATTGAATTAGGCAGGTCAAAAGTTAAGTTTGTATGACTCTCCTTGGTATTATTCTTTTCGCTTGGACCGTTGATTTGTAAATGATCTTTGGTTCTACATTAAGGCAAATGGTATATTATTCATTTCGCTTGGACCGTTGGTTTGTAAATGATCTTTGGTTCTACATTAAGGCAAATGGTATATTATAAAAAAGGAAACATGATACAATTTGCTTCAGCATTTGCAAAAAAAAAGCTTTTGTTACACAGCCCTTTGTAAATGTCAAATTATATTTATTGACTGCGATGTAACTACTTCAAAAACGATCTCTATATTTATTATCTATTATATTATTTGTCGATGATCAGTCCAAGTTAGTTTACTTAAAGAAATTTGACGTGTATATGATTCTGTCACGTTTAAAAGTTTTGACTTTCAACTTTCATTCTTACACCTGTGCGTACGCGCACGACACATCCGCTTCCTGTGTTTCTGTTAGCAACCCTTCTCAGTGCCAGGCACGGCTTCCGCCCTCCATTATACAACAATAACAAGGTTAACTAAACAAATTCGTTCATTAGATGAGGTGTTTAAAAATGGTAAAAAAATATATCAGTTAGTAGCAGGTATCCTTTAAACTACGGTTAGTTTTACGCGCGGCTATATCTATAAAAAAGCATGTGATCATAACCCTAAATACCTTAAGATGTTATTGAGATTACTAGCTTCCCGCGCTTTCTATTACTCGCGTAACAGTCGTTCCTGAAGGATTTTCATAATTAAATATTCATTATTTCATATAAATGGGCTATCTAACACTTACATTTTTTTTTATCGGACCACTTGTTCCTAGTCATTTTAAAATAAAAATATTTTATATTGTAAACAATCAATTAAATACATGGTATCAAACCCCATGTTCCCTCGTTCTTTATCGCAATATACTCACGTATATCTCCGGCCGAGCCAGTACATAATAATTCACTGCAGAAAAAAGTTGCCATACATCGCTTGTCTCAGCGAAGTCACGTAGCATCAAGATATTTCGTTAATTATTAGCATCCGTTGCGTCTACATTGATATTGTCAATCGTGGCCGCTATCTTTGACATCTCGATGTAGTTTTTGTGTGCCACAGCCAGAGCCGTCTTACCTTATGCAGGGGCCCTCAGTGAAAAAAATTGTGGGGCCCTTTTTGTAAAAAAAAAAGCGAAGAATACATACTTTTGTTAATATTCGAAGGTATAGCTTCGCTCGCTTCGGTCGAAGCACCATTTCCCCTTTCGAGTAAAACGGTATTTAAAATTTCTATTTAAGTTATTTATGAAGGCTAATTCTTAATAAAATACACTTGTTATCATGTAGTTACATAGACCCTGACAAACCAGGGGCCCTTGTTTCGTGCCACAACAAATTTCATCGTAAAGACGGATCTGGTTACAATATAAGGAACGGAAGCCTTAACCTATCGTACGGTTCCGTCTCTTTGTCGTGCACAAACGCTTTCGGAATGAGATTTAAAGGCCAGGAAATAGATGCACGTGCTAATTGTTATCCCAAACAGTTAAGGCACGAACGTGAGTTTACTTTCTTAATATTCTCATCGCCTATAGGCATTCCTTATCTCATTATCATGTTAAGATTCGGCTGGTAGATATTCGTCTTACCGTATCTTCACGTCGTCGCCGTGCCATGTTCAATTATAAAGTAAATTGTGACAATTAAAACGTTCGTTTCGCTCAACTGCGTTTGGTCCGACTCGCATGAGTGAGATCACCCGTGAGCTCATCAAAATATCGCAATTATCATACTTATCGATGTTCGAGATAATAACATTACCATATCATTGAAGGTTTTTTGTTGTAAAACATTCTAAGCATCGTCTTGTTTGAGTAGTTGTGTGAAGTTATTGTTTTCTCTTATGTAACGTACCGACTAGCTGTTGAATGACTTAGTTGCGAGTATACGTAACGCACTGAATTACTGGGTTAACCTATTTATCTATAATTGGATTTTATTACACAAATCGATACATAGTTGTCAATCTGTGACTAGTGACAACTACATACTTTGAGTGGGCTGGGTACTATAAATACTCTCTTCATGGTGGTTAAGAAACGTGCATTTAAAAGTCGTCATAACGTAATTCGTATCGTGATTTAGCTTGATACCCTTATTTATCTTGTCCATCGTGCGCGTCGTTATTTAACTGTTTGCCATAGAAAATCATCCATTAGCTGTTAACAGCCCCCTCGGCCGCCCGACCCTTAGTTTGCTAAGAATTTTCCGATGCCTGCTTGGACCCGAAGTCCGAGAGATCCGCAAACTGTAACGAAACTCCCCTAAACAAGCCTCGTGGCTAACTAAATAAATGCCCGTTCGAAAAAAACTGTTAACAATACCACAAACAAACATTACTGGTTATTTTGATTGACACACAAAATTAATTTAGAATAAAAATAGAGCATTCAAAATTGAATCGTGTTAAATTAATCGACCGCGTAAATATCGCTGTTGGTGAGAAAATTGTCACTACCCCGTACATTGCACTCTGCTCTTCTATTTATAACGCTTTCTTGGCAACCCGCTAGTTTTCATATAACTTATTTCAAACGATTGCCGCGTCTTGTCATTCATAAAAAAAATGCGTAGTGGTTTGGACTTCTGTGAATGTATTGTTTGCATATATCTATACTATGGTAAGTAATCGCGAGTTGGCCCATTTTTATTACGTACGATGCATATTTTTTCTGCAAAGTTGGTTAGGTAACTTTACTTATTTATTTAGGTTTCAATACTAAAGACTTCTAAAATTGACTAATTAAGATTATTTTTCGAGACAATGAAAATGTCTACTTACTGTAAATAAAAAAAACACAATATTCGTTTTCGTATTTAGAAGGAAATCAGAAAACGAATTTCAGTTAAATAAAAGTTGAAGCCACTTGATTGTTACATAGTTTAATAGGACAACATACAAAAGTACTAAATAATTAACAATAGTATTATTTACCATGACAGCTGTTATCGCATGAGAAAAGTATGTCGTACGCAGGAAATGATAGTTTCTATGTAAATTAGTACGTATTTTGCAACACCAACCCATACAGAATGCACTACCCATTTACATAATAATTCACCATTTACGGTACTTAATTATAGTGTAAACTACTACTGTGAAATTATGTGGAACGGATATTTTTCCGTATTTTGTTCTGTTCTGTTTGTCAAATCAACGTTTTATAAAAGTATAGTACTTTTCAAGATTTCTCGATTTAAGATTTAGTTGAAGATATAATTTTTTTTAGGATCTATATTTGTCAATACAAATGGTAGCGCTGATTGAGGTCGTCTCAATCATTAACGATGATTTACTATTGTGGAGTTCGTAAAAAAACGAATTAAATAAATTTATTTTAGTTGGTATTTGATTTTATATGACACATACTTATTATGATTTGCAATTTACATATAATTGTTATATATAGATTTAGGGTTGACTTTTGACAATAAGGCAGCACTGGAGGCTAATCACGCACGTAACGATATGACTATAACTTCGATAAAAATGACTTTATTACTATACGCATTTCCTTTGTTATTATTAATGTATTATTGAAGCTAGATTAACTTAAAATATTGACATATTTAAAATATTTTTACCTGGAGTAAACGCTGAGTAGCGAAGACATTTTTGTAAAGATCATAGCAATATGCTTACGTGATTAGCCTCCTATTCGTTTTGTATGTCCGTCGAGCAATAGTCCAATGGCTAAATACATAATAATATGTAATATATCAATTAAAAAACAAACAAAGATCCTCAGGGTGATTATTTAATTTTCATTTCATCAGCAACATATTTTATTGCTGATTATAAAGGTTAGCTTAGAACAATTTTAAAACTCAAGTTATTTTATTATTTGTTTCAGGTAAGTTTATAACAAATCAAGTTTTTGGCATGTTTACCAACCAACAGCGCCCTCTACAATCAGGTAAAGAACATGTAGTTCAGCTATGCGACGCTAGATGGCAGTAGCGACGAAACTATCATAACTTCTCGCTTCCAGTAAACAAGTCCTTTGATTTTTACAGAATTCTGTAACTTTGTACTGAATATTTATGGGAATCAATTGTTTGGCTTTTCATTATATTTTAGGTTTAGCTTTTTCAAGTTTTCATATTTAGTTAATTACCTACCTACTATTAATAATCATATTATATAGGTATACATATTATTATATGAAAAATATATGGAGAAACTATATAACTACGGATTATTTAGTCAATAAAGCATAGTGTTTTTGTACAGAATTGTAAAGTTTACCACTCATAAAAAATAAACACGATGTACCTAAAAGATAACTTAAAACATCTCCTTTTTCATTTACCGTAAATAAGAATTTCGTACCATTTATAATGTTATATTATATCAAACATATAATATAATAGGTACTTATAACATTATAATACATAATTACCCTTTTTTAATTATCTTATCAAATCAAACGTCGAATTTCTACTTGTATCTTGTAAACTCCGATCTAAATTTCATACTTAAATATGGATCTTATCCCAGCAAAACCTTCAAGCGTAGGCACTCGAGAACAATACCACAAGAACCAGTTTAGTAGGTTCATGACCGATCGACTCGCATATTGCTGCTTGTCGTGATTTATTCATGTAGTACATACAACCAGCGAATAAAAACCGGACGAGAAAGGAAGTCAGTTTAACCAGTCGTAAGGGACCTCCGAGTTCTTTAAAAAAAAGCTAATTAAACAACTATTTTCGGTGGAGTAGGAGACCTAGTGTGGGTGGTCGCAAAATTAGAGCACGCCAGGTTTAACATGGTTAATTATTTGGTTATCGTGACACGGAAGTGTTTGAAAAATATGTTGAAACATTTTGATAGAAAAATTGTAGGTAGGAAAGGTAGGAATTCACTTTAGTTCTAAACTTTCGGCACCTCTTCTTGATTTAAATTTTCGTAAATAGGAACTTTTACTCTGCGATTTATCTAACATAGACTAGTAAAATTTATCTCGTTAATTTTGGAAATATTAAAATGTTCTTATTAATTACCGCAGAGATTTAATTTATTTAAATTTCCTCGTTTCTAGAAAAACATTTACTTGAATAGTCCCAGCCAATTATACAAGAATGCATCATGCCGAGCAAGGCATTCATCCTTGTTTTAATTCATAAAAACGAACTGGAGTTTATTTTTATGGAAGTACTAACTACTGCTCTCAAACCAGTTGTTCCATTGGAGTCCTTATTGTGGAACACTTTGAATGTTTTTATGAGCTGAGTTCTACCTAATTACAGGAAATACACGAAGTGCCTGACACTTCTTAGCATAATACGCGTTTTTTTTTAATCTTCTTATTTCAACTAAAAAGCTTTCGAATGTAGACTTTATCGTAGTCCCAAGTATTATGGGAGGTCATATATGTGTCAGTTTCTCGGAACAATTGAATATAGAAAAATAATTTGCTATCCTTGTTTTTCTTTTTAATACATACGGTACGGCGGCACAAGAGAATTTAGTTCTAGAACTATGGTTAAAATGTTAAATTCTTCTTTGCCGGAGAGACATACAGGCCGTAAAGAGAAGTCAAGTTACTCTGTTCTACCCGCGTTACTCTGGTTACTGTAGGAACTTTATAATTCAATATTGCCTATAGCCTATATGCGTGTATAATTTAAAATGCATTATAAAAAAATGTATACAAAAATTACTGAACCTCTGTTACGATCGCGCCCGCAGGTAGGTACAATTTAAACTATCGCGTTACAAAACTATAATAAAAATTGTACACTAGAGCTCATATTGCCACGTACATTCACAACTGCAGACTGCCTTAAAAGAAAAGAAAAATCAGTTGTTTCAATCAAACATTACAAAATCACATTAGAAGGATATTATAAAAATAGCGCGAAAGATGAGGCTGTAGGATAGATTCTTCTCTTCATTTTTATGAAATAGATAAGTTTACTCACTTTCCTTTGTTAGAGAACAATGGATGCTTTGAGTAGAGCGCCGGGATTTACCTTCAATGGAAGCCTTCAAGAAAATGTCCGGCAAAGGCTATGCTCTTGATAAGCTTTAGTGTTTGTTCAGCATCCGTGTAAAATAAGTTCTATTGTGTGCTTTATCTCAATGTATGAGTATAAATAGAAAATTAAAATACGATTTATTAAAAAAATGCTTAGTAAATTTTCTCCTTGATTACTACCATAACTTACTATTGAAAAATCATTGTCATGCACAAAGAATGTTATCAGCATTATAAATGGTACATAAAATCAATTAAAGAAATAAGGTTATAAAATTATTATTTTGGGTCTTTTATATATAAATATGATACGTGAAGCAAAAACGGTGTACTCCCTCCTTTTTACGAAAATTACGCGGCCGGAGGAATATGAAATTTCGCACACTTATAGTTTATTTAGTGAAGAGTGCAGAATGCATTTTTTTATAATTGTTGAATTACGTCTACTGGTAATATTAAAAATAAGTCAACAAAATTCAATACACGTCCAGAAGCTCTCAAGTTATAGTGATTTATTTTTATTTAAATTAAATAAACATAGAAGAAAGGAACGGGTAAAAATAATTGTAATTTTTGACATATTGAACTTTCATCATAGTCGGAATTTCGTGAACTGTCTTATAATAAACCTTTATCTAGTCATCGATGTCCATTAAATGAATATTCAAGTGTTGACTTTTAAGATCTAATCTAGCTCAATAATCAAGTCATATTAAAAGAAAAAAAAATGTCTGCTACCTCCTGCGGGTTGATTCATTTATCACTCATAATCCCTATCATATCATCGCCAGCGACCGCCCTAAGCCGAGCCTCACGGGGCGCCCTCTTGCGCAGGTTGCTTAGTTTGTAATTTTAAAACCATTTATTAAGGCAGGAACTCTGCTCGCCTTTATGCCCGGTGAAGTAGCAAAAGCCACGTATGTCCATCCGAAAAAAAGACCCATTTATCGATACAGCTCTACATTTCGTAATTGATTACTTTTTGATCATAGAAAACAAGCTACACCGAAACCAAAGGAAGGCTATTTGTTATCCCTCATTTATCAAACAACTATCACTTGTATTGTTCCTAACGATGCGATGGTAAATAGAAGTTGTTCACTCGGACTACCCCGTAGAGTGAGTAACACTGGTATAGTCTACGCCCGAAGATTGCCGATCTCGCCCGGAAATTGCCGAAGGCTTTTAACATGGCGGAGGGAGCGCGTTCAACGCTTGTCAACAAAGTTACTCGGCTCCTCGCCTGGCTGGCCGTACGTTTCGTTTCATTCACCGCGATTACCGCGAATTTAAAGTGTATTTATTTGTGTTCTAAAAGTGAATTAAACAAACTGTTTTTGTTCAAGTTTTGTGTTTACAAAGTTGTTATTATTTTGTTTTGAGTTAAAAGTGGTATGTAAACTACTTGTGAGGAATGTTGGAGTATTGTGTTGCGACTTT
Source organism: Nycteola revayana (assembly GCA_947037095.2). Taxonomy (NCBI): domain Eukaryota; kingdom Metazoa; phylum Arthropoda; class Insecta; order Lepidoptera; family Nolidae; genus Nycteola; species Nycteola revayana. Next base: position 7,403,881 of record OX344845.2, on the reverse strand, counting down.
AACCCGCGGAGCGTTTGGTTTAATCTTGTATTCTTATGAATGAATTTAAAGTTCACATACGAAGAAGGTTTTTCTGATTTGTAAAAGTTGCTTAAAGTATGTAGGTACAAGAGTTAAATATTTTATGTAAAAAAAAATAGAATCGTAAGATGTTAAGTAGAGTCACCAAAATATTTTAAATAACACATAAGTAAAGATCTACGCAATTGTGTGTTATTAATATATTACCTAATACCTATTATTGTAACTACGTAACGAATATACCGAGCGACTTTCACCTAAACACCATCGATAGATGTTATAGCTCATTAGCATACTGGTCCCGGTGTCCGGTAAACGTTGGTACAACGTATATTTCACCTAAGTAATGTCTCGTTGGGAACACATTCATTTTCCGGGACACAGTTATTCAATTATTAAGGTTGCCCCCAAAGCTCCGCACGTGTTGCGATGAAGACAACTTGTTGCATAAAACGAACCCTCACTCACGACTTGATGCATTGTCTAGAAATTCAATAAGCACGTTCGTCACAATAACAAGTCGCGTTTCGAAAAGAATGAATGCTGATGTATTTTTTTTCTATGAAAATTGAAATGTATACATGATAAATTACAACGTTATCTAATAATTGTATGTAGTACAAATGGATATTTGTATGAATGTCTTTATGAACTAGTAAAATACTCATGCATCTATTCAGTTTTCAATATTCAGCTGTTATCAACAGACGAGTATGCCTCTGTATAGAAAAAAATAAAGAGAATATGCAAAATCCTCTATAAAAACTTATCTTCCTACAATGTAAAGATGAATTTACATGCATAATTTCTTATTAGAATCGTCATTCCAGTAGGTTGAGACGTAGGTATAACACATAAATATTCCTGTCACATGTATCAACTACCGAGTAATATGAGTAAATAGAGGAAACATTCATTTCGTCGATCTAAAGATGCCTCAATAAATATAGACGGACTGTTTCATAGGGAAATTGTTATATTTATTCCTCAGGGAATTTAAGCTAGTATTTATGTATCAAGTGTAGCTTCAGGAATTCTGTTAGTCCCTGGAAAGCCTTTCGGCTTGAGTGATATATGTCCCAAGTCTGCGTGGGAGTAAGCGTCACACAAGGGAGGAATGTGTGCGTTTAGAAAGCTATTACATAGCCCGGTATTTAGGGAAACATGCTAGAAACGTGATACTGGTAGTGAAGTACGAATTGAGTTACACAAATAAATGTATAAAAGCTCGCATCACTTTTGTCGCATCTCTTCTAAATCCATCTATTGTATTGCGGATGAAATAGAATGATGAATAGCAAGCTCTAATGTAATCGCATGCAAAGTCAAAAAATAATGCATATGTTAGTAAGTGTTGTCAAACAAAAGTGGTTAACTGACCCTCATCCTTTCACTTGTCCCGTTAATTTTCACTTCCTTTCAATAGTCGTGTATGTTATAACATAACGATTAGTTCATCGGGAATTCAGTACTACGTTTCTTATAAATGCAAGGCGTCCAGAAATTCAAAACTGCGAAGCTGCGAATAAGCGATTGGTTGCTATTGTTATTTATATTTAAATTTAAGTAGTTATACAATTTTATCCTTGTTTACTGTGAGGACATTGTACCTGTCGTAATACATAATGTGTTTATGTACTACGACTATTGATTATACTAATAACTTAGCCTGGTTTAGGTTCTTCTTGCATAATGCGGTGAATGATATTATAGCATTGAGATAGAGCTTGATTGGATTCTTGTTTTCAAATGCCATCAGAGTGATTGGCAAGTAAAATAAACCGTGAACAAATTTAAATTACATACTGTGGGTTGCTGCCTAAAATGTCTAGTACTAGGCATGTGGGCGTGTGTAATCCTGTTTACCTATGCGCCCACGATGCTGCATCGGCCTTTCTAAATCTACGAGCATTATTGCTTGTAGCATCGAACAGTTACTCGAAAAAAAAGTGCTCAAATGAGTCACAGCGAGTCCCATCGAGGTCTGGGTCACATTCCAGGGCTACCGCCGGCTGCGGCTCACCAAACCGGACCAACGCTACCATACACAAACCTTATATCTACCTATAGCTATCAGTTTACGTAACATTCGATTTGAGTACCGAAACATCCTGCAAAGCTTCCTCAATTAAAAACTCACATTATTAAACTTATTTTTTATTAAACGTAGAAAAGTTTTTGTAGTTTAGTTATTTACAAATTTTCATGATGCTCTTAATCCATATTACGATTCTAAAATACATTTAATTTAGCAATATTAAAAGCAGGTGTAATAATATTTTGAAAGAGTTGTAATTCTGTACATACTGTGGGGCAACGCACGTTCGAAAGCTCCCTATAGGCCTACAAGGGGGAGGTTTTCGTCAAGCATCTGCCGCGACAGGTGTCGTTTTACATACTAAGCAGGTGACTTTAATTCGCTTTTCTTACTTTTTTGGTCCATGAGTATCAAATGATGGTGGACTGAATTGCTAAGAAGTATCGTTTCCGCTAGTTTTTGTTTAGATTAGTATCTTTATTTTATTTGTAGAGTCAATTGATGACATCCGCGTCCGTGCAGGTATACTTTTGTGGGTGTTCGTTACTTTGTTTGTATTTATTTCTTTGTGAAAATCGAGTATCGATGATATGTTATATTGCAATTCTACGTCGATTTTAAATCAGTTCTTCCATTCACTAAATTAGGAGTAAAGTAAGTATGCATTGCTATTTTACAGAATCATGTAGCATGCAGATTAATATCTTCCGACGTATATTTAACTGTTGAAAAACAGTAATGAAACAATAGAAGAGAGAAAAACAAGCATTACAATTTCCGTGTTAATGAAATCGTGCACGTAATATAGTTAACGGTGTTTCAAGGTTTTATTTAATCCGTGTGGATTAAGTAATCGGTAAATATAGGAAGCGTATCCTCCTACGCGTGTCATTTGATTTGGACTCCACTTGATAATGCTGTGTTAATAAAGTGATAGGTTTTTAGTTACAGTTTAGTTTCAGTTAGTTCATGAAAAAAAATGCTAAATAACAAACAGAGAAGGGGAAATAAAGGCTGGTTTAGAAGCTCGGCTGGACCCGTGTAGATCCCGTTCCCGTGGTAACTTTAACTTAAAATATGGCTACGTACATTACACACTCACAAATGACGTGGCTTTCTATTGGTAAAAGAATGTTTAAAAACGGTTGAGTAGGTAGATCCAGAGATTACCCCCTACAACGTCACAAACTTCACTTCTTTATAATTTTAGTATAGATTACATTATCTAGCTAGACAATCAATGTGTCTCATCATTTAATGTATGTATTTTACCTTTCACTAATATTTAAATAGAACTTTTATATGATAACCTTGCGAGGACTACGAAAATGCATTCTTATCACCGTAGGTAGAGCGTGTTTTGAATTTTGTTTGAAATAGGTACTATTGAATATGTGCACTAGTGCATTTAACGTTTAAAGTATTGCCTATTGTTTAATATACGGTTCATTAGATGCAACTGCATTGTACGTATGTGCATAATAGTAGATACCTACTTAGTTTTGTCTATTGAAATCGTTATTTAACACTTCATTATTATTTGTTTGTAATTTGTCCCATAGTAAGAACAATTTAAGACGGCCTACTTTTTTACTCTGTTTTTTGGTGCCTCCAATACTGGCAAATTTAGAGACTAGACTCTCTCCTTGTGGTATTACAAGAATATCATTGACATAGAATCCCTACCGCATCGTTGCAGCGGTCTGCATGTCGAATGCATTCCTTGAGGCAAAAATAGGTTGTTTTATATTTTTGCCAGTAATGGAGGCACCAGGTACTACACGACCAAACTGTCGTAGGACAAAAATATTCATGTATCCTTAGATCTATTTTTTTTAATATTCACTAGTAGTTTGATTCATAAAAATATGCAAGGTTCGAGTAGAATGAGAATAATACATATTATTAAAATAATTATGGCCTCAACACTGATTATAACAGCCGTGAAAACATTAAACAGGAAATCGGGTTATCTCAATGACAACGCAAATGCTTTACGTTTCCTCCCGAGGTTCGAACTTAATTAAATTATTTTATGGTTCCTTCCCAGTACCGTGATTAATTGTTCTTTGAATCGAGACTAGTTCTTACAAAACTACTAAGTAAGGATCATTCTTGTTGCAAGTGTACTTACCTAAATATAAAACTATACTATCTACGTTATTCAGAGAGTTCAGTTAAAAAAATTGTTAGTAGTCTAAAAGACAGAATTAATTAGACAAATGGTATCGAATTTTTACTTTTAAACAGTGTTCCTTTTGAAGTAGGTAGATACTTCATATTTTTAGGGTTCCGTAGCCAAATGGCAAAAAACGGACCCCTTATAGATTCGTCATGTCTGTCTGTCTGTCTGTCCGTCCGTATGTCACAGCCACTTTTTTCCGAAACTATATGAACTATAATGGTGAAACTTGGCAAGTAGATGTAGGTATGTTGTGAACCGCATTAAGATTTTTACACAAAAATAGAAAAAAAACAATAAATTTTGGGGTTCCCCATACATAGAACTAAAACTCAAAAAAAATTTTTTCGTCGAACCCATACGTCTGGGGTTTCTATGAATAGGTCTTCAAAAATGATGTTGAGGTTTCTAATGTCTTTTTTTTCTAAACTGAATAGTTTGCGCGAGAGACATTTCCAAAGTGGTAAAATGTGTGTCCCCCCCCTGTATCTTCTAAAATAAGAGAATGATAAATCTAAAAAAAATATATGATGTACATAACCATGCAAACATCCACCGAAAATTGGTTTGAACGAGATAAAGTAAGTAGTTTTTTTTTTAATACGTCATAAACCGTAAACCGCAATTTACCTTTCATTCAATCAACTATTATTATCATCGATTAGAGTTACAACGAGCTACAAGAACGTTTATACTATGTTACTTGTTGTATTCTTGATATCAAAAATAGGCAGGCACTTGAAACTAGTAGGTACGGAACCCTTCGTGCGAGAGTCCGACTCGCACTTGGCCGGTTTTTTATAATAGTATTTTATTTTAATTTCTTATTTATTAATTCAATATTAAAGTCGAACAAGCTTAGTTCATTAGCCTTTCGAATACGATGATTGCTTTATGTTCGGAATTGAGGTGTAGAGGTTGTGACTCACCGACCCGTGCGAATTACCTGGCTATGTAATAGGCACTTTTGCATGTTGATTCATCTTTCGGACCCTAATAACCAAGCCGGTGTGGGGTCCGTTATGATCTACTATCGATATAAGTACATAGACTTCATTGTTATTCTAAAAATATGTCTGACAATAATTGTTGTCTTTAAATAACCTTCAACTACGAATTAGAACAGATGTAAGTTAAGTTTTTACAATTTTTGTAACTGTTGAATAACCGTGCGACGTTTTTTAATGATTCATCACATAATAGCAATGTTATATAAAAAAAAAACTTTTTATATGTAAGATACATGATCATAAAAATATGAGATCACTATGAAACATATGTTCCTTATTATAAAAATAATTGTGTAGGTACCTTAGATGAATCGATAAAAGTATGGCATACTTTCATATTCATTCATTTCATATGGCACACTTTACATAGGGACGTCTACTAAACTAGAATAAAATGCGTAAGATAGATATACTTCGTCTACTATACTATGTATTTAAGTATTTATCTATCTATATAAGTATGTATATCGTCGCCTGGTACCCATAGTACAAGCTTTGCTTAGTTTGGGGCTAGGATGATCTGTGTGACATTGTCCCCAGATATTATTATTATTATTATTATTATACTTGCCGTAATGCAGAAATCTTAAAGTTAGTGCTTAGTAGTTTCTTCGTTTTTATTACAGCTGCATTAAAAAAAACATAGTCAGCAGTAAATGGACGCCGGCGCATTCTACCATCAACTATCTATGCTCTGCCGGAACTCTGCTATTACTTAATTATATTTTTTGTTAACATTTTGTAGACATCGTTTGCTACAGATTTTCTAATTATGTTATAATTGACTGAAACAAAAAAATACGTTTTAAATACTAACAAATCACTTTGTCGTTAGTAAAATACTTAGTAGTTCTATATACCCAAGTCAATTATTTTTATTAAGTACGTCGTAATTAACGTGCTGAGGGTTCAATTATCTAGATTTCATTTAGATAAAACTTAACAATATAAAAGTAATTTACGATAGATGACGAGTTCTAAAATACGTAAATTAAGTTAAGACAAATATGCGAATTTATCGTGAACATTTACGTAAAATTTCCTCCCTATATAAATACTAAATGTCATATCTAAGTCAAAACATTAGCCATACTATAATAGTTCTTTTAATAAAAATCTTTTGAATCAAAACGCATTTGAAGCAAACAAGTTTTCTATGATTTGGACTTAATGCAGCTTTTCTTAGTTTAATATAGAAACATAAATAAACTACGCATGATACTTTATGTATTAATACGCAACACAGAGGTTATTATGATATTGACCTTTTAACAGCTATTAAGCATTCTAATAATCTGAAGGCTTTACTGAGAGCGGATGTAGCGCGAGCTTTTCTAGTTTCCATCTATTTATACTTAGCAGCTTACATTAAAGTTGACCTTTACTATGCACCAGCAATTAAAAAGACGGGGTTGAGGTCGACTGAAATTCATTCAACGGAATGTAGGTCCCAACACAAAGGGCGTTTGAATACGTTTGTTTACATACTTTAGAGTGCATTCAGACGTATAACGCGGTCACATTTTAAAGTAATTTGTAGGTGTATGAATAATTTATGCAAAACGCTTGCAGTAGGACTTCTGTTGCAGCATTTAAATAAGTAGGCAGCAATATTAAGTGCCGTCATACCGACTGATGGTGACCTTGTGTTGGTGAATGTTGGGCTATCTAGTACTCTGCAACCAAGCCTCGACACGATTCTATCTCAATAGATCTAACCTTCTTTTGTGTACTTATATCTGATACACTTTTAGATAGTGTGACTCAGTAGTGCATATATTCTTTTATAATTTAAAAGCTTCCGTGTTATCTAACTCCAGAAACAACAAATGTATGTCGCAACGCGATTATTCTTGTCATCATGTCTCTCTTTTGTTTCCTAAATTATATCTACTAACGTCGACCTCGAATAAGCTCAGTCAAAGCATATATTGAAATTAGCTGCTTAAAGAAACATTAGCGAAATCATTGAAAATGTATGTAAATATTTACCTCCATGTAGTTCATTGTTCACGGCGCGTCTGGCGTAGCGTAGAAAATCGCTGTTGCACAACGCTATGAGTACCTTCGAAACACGTTCCGTTGTTCACCTCTGTTTGCATATCTACATTTGGATTTATTTCTGAGCGTGACTCTTGTGAACATGCCGTTTCTTTTGAATTTCCCGACTTTTTCTCTGTTCAAGTTCTTTTTATTCGTATAATCCTACCTGAATGAATTTGAGATGTGTATTTAGTTAAAAATATTTAACAATAGATTGAATTCAGATTCTTGGATTCAGATTCTGAATTTTAGACATTGCGAAACACATGCAGTTTACTTTCAAGGAGGATTTCTCCTATGTAGGTGCATTTCGTAATGAAATTTAAAATATAGGTAGTGTTGACACATGGCACTTCATAGTCTTTCTTGGCTTTGCCCTCGTTTTGTAGATGCGCTGTAACTAAGAGCTTTTAACGTGACCCGCCTGCCCTATATCCCGAAGCTGTGAAGTCACCGTCTTCCTTGATATTTGTCAAACGAAAGTGTATTCAAACATATTTACGACCTAACAACTATGTATCCATATTCGTAAACTGTACTGCTTTGTTTTTCCTTATGTGGAAGTCTAGTTGATTTATTTATAGTTTTGTTGTGTCTTATTGAATTAGTGAGTCTATTTACTTTAATGAATTTGGGCTGCCATACCAATACCTAGTGTACCTACAATTTTTTATTTCACAAACAGAAAGCAGTCCAGCAACTGGTTACTGTTTTATTACAATAATACAAAGCAACAAATATAGCACCAATATTTGAGTCCAAGTCGTTGGCCAAGATAACTGTACTCTTGGGCTTAAAGAGACATGTGTACGAAGCAAGTTCATCTCATCAGTGCGATGCTATTGGGTCCGTGAAACAAACTCACTTAACGGGATGTCATTTCTTTTTGCTTCATTAGCTTTAACTGATGGATGTGATTAAGGAATATATTTATTTTAATTTTTAATTACTATATTTTGTTTTACGATGATCAAGGTATCACCGTAGAAGAAAATCCCTACTAATTGATATTAGTCATTATTTTCTTCTACGTTGATAAAGGTGAAAGTTTGTATGTATGGATGGATGTTTGTTACTCTTTTACGCAAAAACTACTGAATGCTATAAATCTGGATTAACATATAGTCTATAAAATATCACTATCCGACCTGCGGGAGCAGAGTGACGCGGGTAAGACCGCGGGTCCCAGCTAGTAATAAATAAAAATTATTTTGTATTAAAACTGTTTTTAAAATATGTGATTTGACGTGAAATAAGTATGTATTCAAAAATGATTAAGTAGATATTATGGTTTTATTAAATTATATAGCGATAAACTTAAAACTTTTAGAGTTGATGACTGTGTCTTATATTTCGCTTCGGAGACTCTTTTGAACTTTTTGCTACATGTCTTATTTCTTCTCTCTGGCACGGAGGTAGGGTTCCGAGCGTTAAATAATCTGCTTGTGTCCACATGAGTTATAGTTGGGTTAACCGTCCGCAGTTCTAAACGGTATCTCCTGTCAGGTATTAATAGTTGCTACGGAAACGATCTTGTAATTTGTTAGACAGGTCAGGTTATTAGATTCTAACAAATCCCAGGTGCGCCATTCATTGATCATATTGATCATACAATCTTTTTTACTTTATATCATATAATAAAAAAAAAAGTAAAACTGCGCTTTTCGAAGTATCAAACCACATAATATGTTATGGAATTGTTTTGTTTCTCAGGCATAGAAATTGGAGTAAAGAATAAAATGTTATTTTGTAAAGCCTGAATTGAACCAATATAAATTCAAGTTCTAAAATCAATTGACCTGTTCAAGTTTTACTATTTATTCTCACTAATTTCTTGCTTCCAACAAATTGGAGTTTCGTAAGTTTCAATTCGACATATTGACAAACGGACCCTTTTCATAGGAAACACATGATTGATAGCTTTTGAAAGACTTTGCAACATCAAGCTTTTGCTGTCATGTCAGCTAAATTGGAACGATTTGCTTTGATCTAAAGAATGATTGATTTGTGTTGGTAAATTGTTGACAAAGTCCATACCATTTTTTTATACAAATAATATTTAACTTAACATCCGTATTGCCTTTATTACGAACAAAGTAATAGAAGCTAGGTATACAACCTACAATTACTACAATCTACTATTGAACATAGCTAAAGAGACACGTCGATGTCCGGTCGACAAACCTGTATCTATTGCCGGTAATCCAGTCGCCAGGAAGTAAAGAGGGCTACAGCGTTCTATGTCGCCTTCGAAACGAATTTTATGACTATACGCTTTCACTCCCAGCAGGCTGAGATACTTCGCCAGGAGGTAACAATCGATGATTGCGTCGATAGTTATTCTTGATAACATCGAAGTTTATTGTTACGTTCGTGAGACAAACATTTCTCATAATTCAAGCATACCAAAGTCCGAAGTCGCCTTTAGCCGAAGATCAGGCGTAAGATTTGAGAAAGATCTCGACTGGCTTTCAAAATCATAAATTCTGTTGGATTTAAAATAATTTTGAAATAGCAAATATTAATTAATTAAATATTATTAGACGTAACCAGTAGTAATACCGGCAGTGCCTAATAATGTAGCTACTTCTTGTTAATGGTTACTGGTTTCCGGGAGACATGTTTGTAGCTATTAAGTCTGTATGTCTCTCTGGTGTTCCATATTACGTCTTTCCTGTTGGTCCGAGCTTTAATCTTGGCTTTAAACATAACTGTGATTCAGACAGTGTTCACACCACCATCGATTGCGACCTACGCTCATTATTTATAACTTTACCGCCATATTCGTCATTAAGTTAAAGTACATAGTATGATTTAATGGGAGTTGTTGCAATATTATTATTGAAAATTGTGACTTAACCGTCGTATTTCGTAGTTTATGATAAAAAAATGCTAATAATTTCATTTTAGAAAATAAATCGTACCTATTGACCTGTATATTGGTCAGATTAGGAATTATAGTATAAACGCAATAAAAATTACAACGATGAAGGTTGATGACGGTTTTCCTGAGAAAATGATTGTGGAATTAATTCAGAGCAGAAGCGGAGCCATTTGCATGCATAATGAATTGTAGGCGTTCGCACTAATGACCGCTTGCTTCAACTGATGATGAGCAAAATTGCAATAATGGAGTGTCATTTATTTTCTATCTATTACTTACCACTGGTAGTTGTGCATAATAAAATCCATGTACTTATTTATGTTAACGGATCAGATTTTTGAGTTTGCAAAATTTCGTTTTCTAATACTGTTCACTTATATCTTAAAATATAATATTTTGATTGCGTAATAGCAACGGTTCTGTGGTTTTATGGTATTCGTTGCATTGCCGAGCATGCGGTCGGAATTACTTGCGAAAGTCCGGAGGAATTTTGCGTAACCGTTTTAGTTTTGTCTGGCGCTGCATTTATCTCATTGACCTTTCTTTCCTGATGGATTTTGGGATAACGTGGGTTTTCCGCATCAGCATTACAAGCGAAATAACTGTTACCTAACCTTTACCTTAATATATTTTACATTTACGTGCATTTCTATAGAACATTTGTTAATCTTAACTGCAAAAAATTTAAATAACATCTTAGAATTGTACCAGGTGAACAGTACCTCGATTTATTATGCCATCCTACAAATGACGAGCAAATTACTCAAATAACTTGCGTGTTGTATAATTCGCGGAGACTGCGTGAGAAAAATGTTGGCGCAGCCATATTGCGATGTTTTATTTCTGCGCCCATATTTTACACTCGAAGATAGCCGCGAGTTCCAGATGATTCAGTATTAGCTATTTAGTTCGTTTTGTTGTGATGTCTCATGAAACAACATGTTGTGTTTGCGTTCGAAGTAAAACTTCAAGTAGTTTACGAACTTGTTTAATTTTCTCAGAAAATATACATCATAACAACAACAAAGTAAGCTTTGATAAGACTAAAGTTGTTTCATAATTAGGTTGTACGTGATGAGTTGATATTCAAGTTTTCACAGAGTTGAAAGACCGGGGACTCTCGTAGTTAGTCTGAAGATGCCCGTAGTGGCTTCGCCTTGAATCATGATTGTCCGCGCGTTAGTCACGCCAGCGCTCGGCCACTTTCAGCAAAGGCTCATATTTCCATTCCTCATCATTTATTTTTATTTTCCTTGGAATAAGCTATAGACGTGCTTTTATGAATTATAATATTAATCAGATAAGTTTGTTTTTTTGATTGTAGCGATAACTTCACGGCTATAGTTAACGAAGATTAATATTAGTCCATTTATTTTTAAATGGTTAAATCTGTGCCTCTATAGGAATTCTGGATATAAACCATCTAGCAACTGAGGCGCTTGGTTTTGATTGTACACATATTTACAAAAACCTTTGCAACGTCAAAATTTATTTGAGAGTCAAAATCAGTACTCCGTATGGTAATGTCATAAATATATCGGATTCCTCCATTCATATACTTCCATTAACCTAAATCAGTTCTTTCAACTCACACCCACGAAAATATGTGACAGACGTAGATTCTGCTAATTTTTACGCATTTGTCTCATATTTGACGAAGCTGTCGCTCAAATAAAATTATTCGAATACTCGGAATTATATTAAATCTGTGAAGGGAGCGTATGTTTATTTAGGTCCGGATCTCGGTAAAGCTGTAGGAAATCCGTTATATGTGAGGTATTTTGTCCGTTTATAGTGCATACATTGAACCTTTCATGGATTATTACTATGTTGGACCAAGGAAAGCTGTCTTTATAAATTTTACTATCGACCCGCCCCGGCTTGGCACGGGTACAATGCTGATGTATTATACATATAAACCTTCCTCTTGAATCCTTCTATCTATTAAAAAAAACCGCATCAATCAATCCGTTGCGTAGTTTTAAAGATTTAAGCATACATAGGGACATAGGGATATAGAGACAGAGAAAGCGACTTAGTTTTATACTATGTAGTGATATGTGAAAGTTGTTCAGGTAACAAGCCTCAATGAACAACTGTAATAAATTGGATGGAAATTTTCTTCTATCGAATTAATCATATGCCGTAATCTCGTTATCGAATAAGTAACTAAACATTATAAAACCATGCAAGTATAAATCTTAAGATCGTTTTTGTATGCAATCTCTACATTAAAGTTTTTCTTTGTTACATCAGCATTCATAATCGCCTCGGTAGTAAACTCGTTTTATTCAGTAAGCTACTACAAGCTTTGGTTAACAATCTTAACATTCGTTCTGGGTTCGCTTTCGTCGTGCGATCTGAAGTTCTGATCTTATTCGCTCCTTGCTTGTGTTCACGACATCCGGTATTTTATTTTGCGTTTCTTTGAGCGTGGTACAACGAACTTGCAGGTTTGTACCGAGAACAAAAATAATAGCCCACGATATAGACGTCCTTACTTGATAATTGAAAATTTGCATTGTTTTAATATGAGCTTTACGTTGGGATATTATTTAACTAAGTAACAATATGTTGCAATCGATTACGCGTAATATTTAATGATTTTCCGGGGTATTGACTAGCTTGCGTTGCTAATAGTAGGTATTATGTAAATTGCATCTTACGACGCGACATTACCCTAAAGACATAAAAAATTACAGAACAGCTTATAATAAAGCTATGCGGTTCTTTGACACCGTAACATGCATTACAACCATACGGAAACTAGTTTGTCCTGGATAATGTAATGAATAGTACTACAAAGTAATTTACGAGCAAACTGAGTTAACATAAATCATAGTCTTTACGTCCCTTCGAGTCGCGTGTTAACGAAATATCGCACACAAGCTTACGTTAATTAAATTAAAGCGTTTCGTATGTTGTTAGCTAATTGCGAGTAAGGGGCTAGGGCGGCGCTAAATATATTCGCACGACACCACCACTCCTCGAGCTAAACAAATGCCGAACACACATGTTGCCCCAATATTCTTGCTATTTTTGCTTGCAATCATGGCCGTCTATTGACAAGTCGTTTCGATTGACAAGTATTATAATCTTGCTTGTTTCATATAGAAAATTGATTACTGATGTGTGTAATTTTATTACACATCTTATATAAATGTGTCCTGCAACCTTAAATATGTCAGAGCACCGACCGATGCTACTGATAATTTAGGAATCCAAAACAGGACTATGTATTCCACCTAAAAATGTCATGCGTGCTGTAAGCCTTCTAAATATTTTGATTTTCTATGTTGTTTTCATTGATTGGCCTCTTTCCATTGATTTGACACGACATTTTCATTGGTCATGTTAATGCATAATCTTATCGCTCTTTGATAAAACAAAACATTACTACTTACTTCGATCGATACCATTATACCTGTACCTCACCTACTTATGAATCACTTCTCATATTTTTTAAACTAGTTAGTTATTATAGTTTCATAATAGACAATTTTATCATGAATCCTACGTGTTTTCAGCATTCGACACACTACTCCAACATCCGATTTCTTGTTTTTGTAGGAAAACTCATTTTGTGAACTAAAACAGTGAGTAATCAAGTGTACAGTGTTTCAATTATCAGCATCAAAGTGTGAAATGAACATAAATAAAAGATTCGTACGAGAGAAGTGGTGCAACGAATGGCGGCGATGATGCGACGAGACGACTTTGTGGAGAGCGAGAAGCGTTAACTCGGCGTGCATCCGCCGTCGCCATGTCGAGTGCGCTGTCGCCCAGCGCCTCGCCTGTCGACGAGCCGGCGCGACGACGAAGTGTCTTTTACGTGCCATTGTTCGAAAGCTTTGATAACTATTTACCCTTGACGCCAGAAGAAAAAGAAGCTTTAATAACTGGACAACACATAGACACCATCTCCGCTAAATCTAAAAGAAGAAATGTGTCAGACACTGGCAGATTACGAATCCCATCTCGGGGTGATTCATCCTTTACAGAAAGTGAAAGTGACATGAGCATATTCAGTCCAGAGAGACGACTGCGTCGACCTTTGTCTTCGACGGCGAGTTCAAACGAAGCGTTGACAAGATTAGGCCAGCGTGATCTGACGAGTCCAAGACTCGTCGCTCAAAGTACTATCATGAAAGGTTCGAAGCCGAGATTACGAAGCACGACATCGTGTGAACCACGCTACGACAGAATATTTTCACCGATTGGTGGATCCATCTCAACCCATAAACTTAATAGTTCAACAACAAACATTGTAAACAAAACACCATCGAAATCTTCTATTATGAACTCAAATTTGTCATTAATACCTGATTCCCCGCAACTTTTATCTCCAGCCAAGGAGAAGTCAAAAACACTACCTCAAAATCTCATTGTGCCATCACCTATCAGGGGTAGCAGCAGTTCTACTTCCATATTTAGGACGCCACGAATAACTGTCACTCCAGATAGTCCAAATAAAAGTCCTGGTAAAATGGCAGGGCTAAATTTTATTCGTCGATCTCGAAGCACAAAACTGTCGCGGAGTAACTCTTTGTTGCGTAGCATAACTGCGCGATATATTGAAGAGGGTTTAGAGGAGCACATCGCTGTAGTGACAGATTTAAATGAAGATTACGATAATTTCGTTGATAGTAATGGCGGCGAATCAGAAGTGATTTGTGCCTTGATTAAGAAGAATGAAGAGCAAATGGCAAATAGCCCTATGAGCATTCGTCGAGCGTATCTAGATGTAGATGATGACGTTGCTGTACACTCTGGTAAGATATTTTACGAATGAACTAACCAATAAATATCACTTTAATTTTCATTGAACTCCATTTGTTTCACATAATTTATATCACCATGTAAGTGGCCCGATGAAACGTCGTTGCGTAAAGTGAAAAATTGAGGCGTGTGCTTTATTAGGTATCGTTCATGGAATTACTAGTTAAATAATAACACTAAGTTTTATTTAGTCAATTCCCTTAAAGTACTCAATAGTTTTAACATAATGTTTCACTTAAACTTTATTTTTATGTTGAATGCGAGGTGACTTGGTGTTTCTTAATTAAAATTTTTATGAGATTTTTTATTTTTATTTTTATTGTTAAGCATAAATCGATACATTATTATTTGCATGTCTAAGTTATTTCTCTTTGAATTTGGGTTGTTCGAACATAATAATATGATAGCACTTAACTGACAATGCAGACCCATTTGAGAGGAGAGAGCATCTAAAAGCCCTCGCTAAGTGTGTACCTAATACGGGTGACTTAGCACTTTCAAACTATCTTGTACTGTATACATATGAAATATACTCGAGTAACACTAAACAAAGCCACTAATAACAGTAAGGATCTAACGTAAGACCTTCAGAAACGATACATCATAAACTTGCTATTATGAAAAGTGGAAGTCATCTTGTTGGAGCTCCATTATAACTAAGTGACTATCATGATAAACAATGGTTTGTTCAAATACTTCGGTTTAAGGTTTAGCTTGGTGGAACAACATGATTTATCGTTATAACGTTCTAACATAGATTTATGTAAGTTGGGTTTTGATATACTAAACATTAGTACGCAGTTTACCAATCATTCATGAGTATTAATTATATTTATATAGGTATTGTTACTTTATTATCTGCACTATACATGTTGCTGTCTCATTTTAAAGGAGATTATTATAGACTTTACTAGTATTTAAAACTTTTTTGAAATGATGGTCAAAAGAATTAAACTTCAGTTTGCAGGTGCATATAAAAATCGAGGTAAATACAAGTTTATTATGACTGTGTCAGATTTTTCGCGCGATGTTTTCTTTTATGTTGTAAACGAACTCGCGGGTATCTAATAAAAGAAGCAAAGTTCTTTGTGGTACAGAACAATGCTTGGTAGCACGTAAGTCACTGCAATATAAAAGTTTTTCTCCGCGGTTCTAGGTACGAATGCTACGAGGTGTAAAAACATTGCCCGGAGTCTCATACCACAGCCACTATAGAGTGCATTCCCTTGTGTATTATTACAATTACATTTCGTCGTTAGAGATTCCACGAATGCAGTAATGGTGTAAAATTTCATTTATTATACTTGTATTTTGAATGGAGAAAATTAAGATTTAATGGGTGTAGTTGTATAGGTGTTTATTGCTATTGTTAGAACGATAATTAAAATAGCATAGATAAAACAAAGTGTAAAAAAATTGGTTCTTGTACAGGTTTACTACGGATTTAAAATCTTTAAAAATATACATATTAATTCTAATATTTTTTATGTACTTCCTAAGATAAGTACCTATTGTTAGTTTCTTCGTTGAAATACTCTAGAACAGGGGTCTCCAAACTTTGAAGCCTTAGGGCCATAATTATATTTTCAGTATGCTTCATGGGCCAAACCAGATTATTTTTTTCTGCCCTTATCTATAGTCGTATTTCTAGCAATAGTTACAAAAATTAAACATTGGCTGTCGCGGGCCTTTACTTTAATTATCACAATTTGTTTACAAACCTCAATTATAAACATTACGTTTGTTTGTAACTGTTAACACAAAAATGTCGTCGCAGTACCATTGCTATCGGTGCACTTCCTCGTGAACGTTATCGACTCCTTATCGCTCACACGATTGCGAGGAATATCGACTTTACTCGACCCTTTTAAAATAATTACTTTTAAATAGAACATGCAATGTGTGGTCAGTTTTACGAGGTTAGTATTTTCTTAGAAATGATTTAGTTAGTTGTATGTTGTGAAAACGTTTGTATTGACAACATAAATTGTCGGCGGTAATAAAAACGCTCAGCTCATGCTTTCAAAGTAGTAGTGGTGAATAATCATAATTTGACGATAATTAAGTACATAGTTGTGTTTTTGTTCTTGTAAATTGGATTTAATTATTATTTATTCACTTGCATAATTATTTGTCTGCATTAATAGACAAGACCTTTGTTAAGTTCTTTTATAAATAATAATGTATTCAATGTCTAGATAGTTGGTCAAACTGCCTAGAGGATAACGTTCCTATGAAAGTAAACCTGTTTTTGTCACTTACGCCGATTTAGACAATGCCAGTAGTAATAAAGACAGCAACTATTTCTCATGTCTCTATGTCTTTTGGTAAGGAAAGCAGGTCATTTTCTTAGTGCTATTTCATTTGTCTATGCATATTGTATTGTTGTATTATTATAACTTTCGTTCGCCGGCGAATTGCGTTAAATATTACTTAAAACATACAGAATCTCGCCAGATTTACATCCATATTGGGAGCTTTTTCAGGAGTTAGGATTTGGCCCAGGGAAAAGGTGCATATTATGTTTAATTATTTTTTTTCGGACACACATTTGTATTTAATCACGAGTATTTCTACTACGATCCTATAATTCTATCAAAAAAATACAATGGCATAAATGTATATACCTAAGCAATAACAGTAATGGCACGAATAAACATCTGTTGCTTCACACGAAGCCTGTCAAACATGGTTACCTACTATAGATAGTATTTTCCTTACATATATTGCGAGACGACTGTTTTAGTTCTTACATAGCAGCAGACAATAGTGTAATGATGAATTAAATAACAATAATATTCAATCAAGTCCATTTACAAAATAATTTTGTGTTCTAGTTTAGGTAGCTTCTTGTATAATTTGTGAGTAAATAATATATGTACCTATGTCCATCGAAATTTAACGAGCTCCACAAATATATTTATCGTTGTCGTAAACAATAATGCATCATTATGACTACTTAATGTAGTATTGGTAATAAATACATCACCAATATAAATAATACTGTTTGCATCCCTACTTGTAATTTAATAGGTTTTATTACAATGCGTCGCAAGTCTAGACTCATAAAAGATAGCTAGTTACACTATACACACGTACACCTATATTTAATATTACTTTTGAAATTTTAATGTACTTTTGGTGTACGGTAGCCATAATTGTTTTGTTTTTCTTTTTGTTGTCCTTTGCGTTGTATGCGCGACCACGAGCCTCGTGCGCGCCACTTCCGGCGGAAACCAAGCCGAACATGGCCACTGCTGTGCTATCATGTTACATATCTATACAATAGCAGTAATATGAAACCTGGCGTATATTACATGCTTATTTCGAATACTGTTGACTCAATCACGAACATTTTCTTGCAAGGTTGCAGCTAAATCAGTGTCAATTGAGACGTATCAACAAACAGTTATGAGAGACTGTTTAAGTGTTTTAGTGGGGTGTATAGGTAATTATTTTCTAATATTGTAAAATTTACGTGTTTAACTCCCTCCAAAAAGAATGCGTCAGAACCTTTCTCTAATAAGTTACTAAGAGATTTCTCTTTTATTTGCAGACACGTCATATGAGAAGGCATGTCGGCGTGGATCAGCGCCGAGTACGCCGGTGCCGGGTGCGCAGCCACAGCACAGTCCCTCAAGACTCGCCTCCTTCTTCTTCTCGAAGCGGTCGTTCAGAAGCAACCCCCTCAAGAGGACGAAGTCAGCCACCAAGCTGGAGAGGGAACGTGCCCTCGCCGCCGTGCCCACACACCCACCTACACATGCCTTACGGACGTCAAGGTTAGTAATCAAATGTTTTCAATTTTAATTTAAATATTTATAAATACTATTAACACAGGACATGGAAAATGCATACTTATACGATGTATGATAAAATTAAATGATGACACTACAAAACCATAGTACATATTTCGAAGTTTCGTTGTCGTCAATGATACAATTAACTTGCCTATTATTTATAAGTACTTAAGTTAGAAAAAAAAAGAAAAAATTGTATGAGATAACAAGAAATATATGTATGTAACTAATACTCACTACTAACATAAACTTTTTATAGACGCAATAAAATAAGGTGTGATGGGAATCGTCCCGTTTTATCTGATTACTTGTTAGTACAATAAAGAGAAATGTCTATTACTGTAGTGAGTTTATTTTATTGTAATAGGCTTCTTACGCAGTTATAAATAAAACTATATTTTTAAAATATTTACTTCTTAAAATGCTTATCGCCTCTTGAAAATTGATTCATATTGTTATAAGAAGGTTAAATTGGTTCTTCATTTTAATAAAATTGGTAATTTCATGTATGTCAATGTTACAATTAGAACAAAATCAATAAAATAATAAATCAATTTAAAGTATTGAGATACGAATAATAGTATTAAAAATTAACATAATAACAAATAAAGAAGACGACGTGGTAAAGTGGTAATAATCAAATAATTATTTTGTAAATTAAGTAAGTAAATTATAAAATCTATAATTATATAAGTATAATTGTTTAGTTGACGATTAAAATGTTAGGAAAGTACTTAAGTCGAGTTGCGAGAGAATGCTCCTACTGGTGTAATGATATTATATATACGGATAAATGGGCTATCTAACACTGAAATATTCCTCAGATGAAAACAAACAAACAAACTCTTCAGCTTTATAATATAAGTATAGATATCAGAAATCGGTAACTACACAAAGATAGTTTTGAAAAAAATGCCTTCATTATGTGTATAACCTATTATTATGTCTATTTTAGTGTTAAAGCATTTTTAGTGTCGTGACACTAAAACGTTGTCCAGGTACAAGTAATGTTATCGAGGAGTGTCGCCCCGCCCCGTCTGCGAAAGCTATTTGCCCAATGTAGTTAATTACTTCCCCTTGGCAAACACGACATTTTCATCGAGCCCTAATTAAATAGTCAAACTTGTGACCGCTAATTAACAGCTACTGTGTATGGTGTAAATTGGCAATAAAGTTAGTTAGCTTTAAGGTTGAGCTTCCCCTATCAAATGCAACAATATCAACATAATTATGCTATGGACGCTTATGTGCATTTTTAAGTTAACCTAAGTTATATAAGTTAGCGTAACTTAAAAATGCACATAACGGTAGATAAATATAACACCAATTAATGGGACGAGAAAAACAGACAATACCTCTCTATTATTTTAGGTATAGGTAAGGACTATTCCTTACCTATACCTAAAATAATAGAGATATTGTCTGTTTTTTTCGCCCCACGACCCTATGAGAGGAATCCTAGAAAAAATATACAAAAGAAGTTGTGGAACGAAACACAGAATGAATTGTTACATTTTTTACTTTATATGTTTTCTGGTGTACGAGGTTAATAATATATTATAAGTAATCTACTTATAATACCAAATAGTCTTTTAAGGTAACTTCATAAATAAATACTTATAGCCGTTATTCATGGAATTATCGAAAACCGTCCAGTAGTTATGTGTTTATTGGTCACAAACATACAAATATTTCCTCTTTATAATATTAGTATAGATGAATCTATTGCGTTATTCAAATTGTCAACGAGTTATAAGGCAAAACTTATCTTAGAATTTTTCTAAAGACAGATGTAGAATCGAACAAGTAGAAGATAAATTTTCTTAAGCACCTACACAATACACCCGGAAACCCAATAGAGTTCTATGACTCGTTAGTGTGATCATCCTCATAGACATTAGCTCACACGTTTCTAAGACTAAATCTTACGAGAAGCTACAGTAAATGGTGGGAATCACAAATAAATAAAAAGCATTACTTTTTATGGACGTGGTAGCCTCTTCCGTTTACGCGTTTCCTCTTCTAATATCGAAAATTTCTTAACTTTTTAATATGATGAGATGAGAATAGGATTCATGTCGTAATCGGATATACAAAAACAAAATGTTTATCTGTAATATAATTAATATTATATAAAGAGGAATGAGTTTATTGTTTGTTTGCATTGAATAGGCTCCGGTACTAAGGAACCGATGTATTTTTTTTTTCACCGTTTGAAATCTACTTTATATTCAATGATGAGGTTCCCTCGGGAACGGGAGCTACCATAATACAGGATTTCGGGGCTCTTATTTAGTGCAATGTAAAACAACCCTTATTTCGAAGGTTAACACAAATTATAAGTTGTACAAACAGCCCTTAATTTGCAGACAGACAATCCTTTTGATGAGACTCAATCAGACCGGTTTGTTTCAGATCTCACGAGAGCCTGCTGTCGGCACACTCGCCCGCAGTTTCCACCATGGACTTGGGCCCACCTAATCAAGTGAGTATTAATTAAATATAGCTTAGCAACAAAAATTTGAAACTAACTTGGTAATAGAAGTATCTTCGGTTGTTAATTTTCATTAGTTTTATAGTTTTCTGAATTGTACTTTTTTAATACAATCAACATTTTGATTACTTGTTGTATGTATATTCATATATATGTATATTTTTTTGAATTCCAGGTAGAAATTCGTTCCCTCCACTCGTCAGTGTTGGGCAGGCCACACTGCTTCGCACTGAGTGCTGAGAACCGTGCGCCGCGGTATTTCGCCTGCGCCTCCAGAAAAGAAAGAGACCGATGGATATACAGGTACTACGTAAATAGTTAAACAAAACATTATGAAAAATAAGATGTTTCGCCCTTTTTTAATCTTGTTTGAATCCATCAGGAAAGAAACCGTTTTCCAATAAGAATAAAACAAAATATTTGAAAATGTATGATTGACCAGTTTCAATATTAAATGTAATGCTGCCAAAAGTTTTAGCGGTCAGGAATGCCGTAAAATAACATTTTACGGCATTCCTGGCATTCCTTACATACATTTTTACGTATAGTAAATACTAGTACAATACGTAAAAATGTATGTATGTATATTTTATGTCTCATTAAAAGGCCACTACTCAAATGCACTAAGTGAAACATACCGATGCTAAAACTATTTACGTTATTTAAAATTACTATTTAATGGTAAAAGCTATTAACAGTACCGCATGTTTGTAGCAAAACGATCATCCTCTATGATCGTACCAAATGACTTTGTAACAGATCCACGTCCACACGCTTAAGTATAAGAACATTAACAAGGAACTCACGGTTACAAGAACACGAATCATAATCTAAAAGTAGTAGAGTATCATCTTTATACTAAGATTGGAAATGCGGGAACGTGCTTGCTTGTTGTTGTTAAAAACTGACGCGAAGTGATTGATGTATGTAATATTTAGAATGGACGTATACTGGAAACAAGCATAGCTTACCAATATCATATAAAAAGTCTAATGTATTTCTTTGAATTAGTTTGAATGCACATTCCATTTGTATGAACTTTCACGCTAATTACATGCTAACTGCATTTAATTAGTATGAAAATGTTGTAAAAGGCATATTTATAATTTTACTTGCTGTGTCCACCTGGATTAGTGACAGTTTTAATTATTTAGGATTAAAAAATGACGATACTTCCATACAATCTTCATCCCCCCCCATTCCATCCCTACAACCCTTTTGTCGCTATAAAAAGTAGCCTTCTTAGGTTCTAAACTATCTGTGTATCAAATTTCATTCAAAGTTATTTTCGAATTTATAATATTAGTAAAAAATATGAATAAATATTATCCAAAACAAATAAAATGTTTGCATTATTCCCCGTTATAATGATGTATATTTTCAATTCAGTTTGCGACAAGCGGCGCGTCCAGACGAGCTGCGCACGCGCCGATGCGAGCGGACCGTGAAGCTATGGCTGCTGGAGGCCAAGGCGATACCGCCCAAGAAGAGGTATTACTGTGAGATACTGCTCGACGACACGTTGTATGCAAGGTAAATTGATATTATGAATACCTTAGTTTGTAAAGATGATTGTATGTATATCTGTTACACTTTAACACAAACTACTCCACAGGTTTGGCTGACATTTAGGCTAAGATATATTTTATTTGTTATTAACTAACTTCAGGTTACGACTTTATTGTGCTAGATAGCTCTGGTTTAGCACAATAACAGCTAAACGAGGGTAAAACCACCGTTAGTTTATGTAAGTTAGTTGTAACGTTTGTGATTTAGTGGTAATTAAAAGCGACTGTATATTACAAAGACATGTACCTTTAAATGTATTATTTTTAATATTTAATGTTATCATGTATTTCTTCGTATTCGGATAAAGTATTCCGGCTTAGAATTTACTGATGTGTGTAGCCGCATCTATTAGCTCAAGGATACTCCATTCATACCATCTTACTGTGATCAGTAATTCGCTTGCAAAGCGTGGTGTTTATGGTAATATCCTGACCTTCAAGAAGCGAGCCTATTCCTTTCTTAAAGGCCGGCAACGCACTTGCGACTCCTCCGGTGTTGCGAGTGTACATGGGCGGCGGTGATTACTTACCATCAGGTGACCCACTTGCTCGTTTGCCTCCATCTTCGATAAAAAAAAACCTGAACGAGCCTGGCTAGCCAAGTTCTGTTAAGAGGAGGCTAATGTTCAGCATAAGACCTCAACGGCCTGATGAAATAAAAAAAAAGGATAGGTCGGTAGAATTAACTTACCAACCACCGTACGATTCTTTCATAGCTAATTAAACCATAAGTTTTCATACAATCTCGCATGATAACTATATTAAATAAATAGGACACACAAGCTCTGCGTGTTGTGGGAAATTTCTATATTTGTTTATGAACACGTAGAACTATGTTATGGGTATTAATAATCAATTATATTCATTGATGTACCGTGTTATTCATTAGAAGGTATCGTATTAGGAATTCCATTCACATGTTTAGCGCGTTAAATCATTTCGTTATGGAAAAAAGTTTGTTAAAAATTAATTATTTTGTTGAAAACTTTCGCTATTGATTTAAGATTTGGGTCATATATATGATGGTAATTATGAAATTAATTTAAATATTGTAATGTAAAAGTAAGCAAATTATGACGAACAGCTGTACACATAAGACATATACTGAGGGTTTGAAATTGTATTCATTATTATGAAACACATGACTTTTACTAATTTTGACGATATGGTATAAACCAAGATGCTCCAAATCTAAATTAACGTTGAAATTAAATATGCCTTATGGTAACAACTTAATAACATTTTTTTTCTTTCGCGAATTACGACTGCCGCATACCTACTGAAGTAAGAAATTTGTTATACCCATTTATTAAAAAAAAATAACACAACTAATGGTTTTTCAGGTCATCATCAAAACTGAAGACGGAGCTCTGTTTCTGGGGCGAAGTGTACGAGTTCAGCAACTTACCGGCAGTGGGCGCTATACACGTCAACGTGTATCGGGAGCCCGAGAGACGCTCGCGGAAGAGAGACAAACACGCCCTTGTTGGTCAGTAATGAAGCTTGCTTACTAATACTAATATTATATTACTTTCTTATTTATAGAAAATGTTATATAAAAAAAAACTTCATGTACGTTGAAAAAAAAGCGTACAAAGACGGATTTAATACCAAAGGCATTTATAGCAGTCAACCTTAGCGTAGTGGAGAAAAGAAAAAAGTAGGTGCACATTTAAACTACTAATCTTAACATGAATACGACTTACGTTAACTTTAAGAAAGTTTACAGAACGTATTCTTAAAACATCATATTTTATACTGCAGCTAAAGCTAAAATTCTCCCGTCTACCAAGCTACTTTTCTATGCTTGCAATCAGACACTTTTAATAATGCACTTTGACAAAATTGATGCCGCTTTTTTATCGCTGTCATTCGCGAGACAAAAAAAAAACAAATGTCAAAGTTTAGCATATTATTATTAGCCGGGGGATAGCAGTTGCATTTTTATATAATTATCAAATTAAAAAAAATTTAAATTTAAAATACCTAGTGCTTATTAACATCAAGCTTCCGTAATGTTTATAGTAATGTATTATCAACAACCGAAACCGACTAGCGATCTCTCCGAAACACAGAGGTTAGCAATTCGACTAAATTACGATTGTTAATGGTACAATACAAGACACCTATGCAATTAGTGTAATCACTACAACTATCATAATGATGATGTCCTACTGACCGATTTCGGCCTCGGTGGTCAAAGTCAGAGAAGATTACCTGTCTGCGCAGAATAAATTATAGTGCACAAATGACATGTACTTAAAAGCACTTGATTATTCCCAAATTATTACATTTTAAATCGTCGTTTAAATTCTAACGTAAATAGTTTTTTAGCGATTTTGATATTTTGATGCTATTGCTAAAATATGGAAATACACGATTTTTCGTTAGTTAGAAACACACATCGTCCAATAAAACTAGTAAAATAAAGTAACAGTAGACTGGTGTTTTTTGGTATTTTGGTGTCTACGTATTTTTGACATACTCGTACGTTGGGTTAGAACTTAAGCGACGATATAAATTAATACTCAATTAATGTTTTGACTATTTACTAATGCCTGTAATAGGTTTACGCAAATAAAAATTATAATTATTTATTTAAGATCCGCTAAAATAATACTCCATCTAGATGTACGTATTAGAATTCAAAATGCTTCTATCTCTCCCATGTTACCACATACTCTTTGTTAGCACCGCTTAAACTTTTATTGTAACCCAAAAGCTTACATCTGTAGCATAAATAACATAAAACATGAATACTCTTTATTGCACACTAGAATAGTACAGGACAATATACAACGTATGTAATGCGGAAGAATGTATGTACAATTGGCGGTCTTATCGCAATCAGCGATCTCTTCCAGACAATCTTAGGATGGAATAAAAATGAATAAACAGAAATAAATAAATGGATAACATTTGAAAATACATTATTTTCTTATTCCAGGTACAGTTCGTATCCCTGTAGACGACGTATCCTCCCGCTATCTCAACGAGCGATGGTACCCTCTCACCGAGATAGACAAGACATGCCCCGCGTCCCCCGCGCCCGCTTTACGTATAAAGTGCAGATATCAGAGCGTCGATGTGCTACCCATAGACCATTATGCGAGGTTCTTGGACTATTTGAAGAGGAATTATAGACGGCTTTGTGAATATTTGGAGCCTGTTATTGGTAAGTTAACATTTATCATCATTTATTCGGTCCCCGTGCCGGACAAAAAATGTTAGTGTAAAATTAAAATTTACTTTCTGGGTCTGGTTGGTCAGGTTACTGTCCTCCGTGTTTCGGAAAGCACGATCAGCCGTTATAACATCATCTGTAACAATCGTATACCAGGAAACATGCAACCCACTTGCCATGGCATGGCATAATCCTCTAAGGGGAGGCCCATGTTCAATAGTGAACTCTAGACGGGTTGATGAAGATCATTTATTAAATTTGTAATGTTTAATTATATAATTTTGTATGGATGACAATGCATAAGCTTAATCTGTATAATATAATAATTTTTAAAGTATTTTTCAATTTTTTTATCAGTTTCATTAATGAGCAGAACATTGATGCTTAACTTAAATAATTCTAAGTTGGGATGCTTAACTTAAATAATTCTAAGTTGGTTTTTAATGTCGTAACCATAATAACTTTTATTTAAACATCTATCAATCTGTTAAACTTAAATTTCGGATAATTGATTTTTGAAAATATCATGCCAATTATACAAAACAGTTATTTTAATGCATTGCATAATTAGTATGTCATTTTTTTAAACCAGTAACTTAATGTATGCGTATTTTCAGGTGTTAAAGCGAAGGAAGATATCGGTTGTGCCCTAGTGCTATGCATGGCGGGCGCAGGGCTCGCTCCTCGGTACCTCGCTGATGTGGTAGCGTTGGACGTGCGACGTACTGGCGATCACTCGCTCACCTTCCGCGGGAACTCGCTGGCTACTAAGAGTATGGAGGCTTACCTCAAGCTGGTGGGCGACCAGTATCTACAGGTTAGTGTGTTACCCTGTAATACCCCTTTTCAAAACTATTTACAGATATTGAATATAGAAGGTTTGCTTAATAGAGGGTTTCAAGAGCCTTGCCTTGACCTTTTATCCAATAATTAATTAAGTATGTAAAGAATTATGTTTAGGTATTTACCGGGCAATATAAATTTCAAAGTGGTTCCTTATTTCAAAATCTCAATATAATATAATGTATACTTTCGTTTCAATAATGGTAGGTAGGTACGGAACGTTTGGTGCCCGCGTCGGACTCGCACGTGGCCGGTTTTGCGACATTCGACGACAACTTTAAAAGTTCTTTAAAGTTTAACTTAAAGACAAAATGCAATACAATGTGTAATGTAGTGCGTTCGTGTATTGAAGTGTGGTTTTGTTGTCAGGACACGCTGTGCGCGGCGGTGCTGGGAGCGGCAGGCGCGGGCGCGGCGGAGTGCGAGGTGGACCCGCTGCGCGCGGGCGGCGCGGCGGCGCTGCGGCGCCAGCAGGCCGCGCTGCGCGACGCCGTGTCGCTCGCCTGGACCTCCATCGCCGCCTCCGCGCCGCGCTTCCCGCCGCCGCTCAGGGACTGCTTCGCTACGTTCCGCGAGAGGTAACCCTACCGACATGTTGTTCCTACTATTGTGCGAGGTGGACCCGCTGCGGCGCCAGCAGGCCGCGCTGCGCGACGCCGTGTCGCTCGCCTGGACCTCCATCGCCGCCTCCGCGCCGCGCTTCCCGCCGCCGCTCAGGGACTGCTTCGCTACGTTCCGCGAGAGGTAACCCTACCGACATGTTGTTCCTACTATTGTGCGAGGTGGACCCGCTGCGCGCGGGCGGCGCGGCGGCGCTGCGGCGCCAGCAGGCCGCGCTGCGCGACGCCGTGTCGCTCGCCTGGACCTCCATCGCCGCCTCCGCGCCGCGCTTCCCGCCGCCGCTCAGGGACTGCTTCGCTACGTTCCGCGAGAGGTAACCCTACCGACATGTTGTTCCTACTATTGTGCGAGGTGGACCCGCTGCGGCGCCAGCAGGCCGCGCTGCGCGACGCCGTGTCGCTCGCCTGGACCTCCATCGCCGCCTCCGCGCCGCGCTTCCCGCCGCCGCTCAGGGACTGCTTCGCTACGTTCCGCGAGAGGTAACCCTACCGACATGTTGTTCCTACTATTGTGCGAGGTGGACCCGCTGCGCGCGGGCGGCGCGGCGGCGCTGCGGCGCCAGCAGGCCGCGCTGCGCGACGCCGTGTCGCTCGCCTGGACCTCCATCGCCGCCTCCGCGCCGCGCTTCCCGCCGCCGCTCAGGGACTGCTTCGCTACGTTCCGCGAGAGGTAACCCTACCGACATGTTGTTCCTACTATTGTGCGAGGTGGACCCGCTGCGCGCGGGCGGCGCGGCGGCGCTGCGGCGCCAGCAGGCCGCGCTGCGCGACGCCGTGTCGCTCGCCTGGACCTCCATCGCCGCCTCCGCGCCGCGCTTCCCGCCGCCGCTCAGGGACTGCTTCGCTACGTTCCGCGAGAGGTAACCCTACCGACATGTTGTTCCTACTATTGTGCGAGGTGGACCCGCTGCGGCGCCAGCAGGCCGCGCTGCGCGACGCCGTGTCGCTCGCCTGGACCTCCATCGCCGCCTCCGCGCCGCGCTTCCCGCCGCCGCTCAGGGACTGCTTCGCTACGTTCCGCGAGAGGTAACCCTACCGACATGTTGTTCCTACTATTGTGCGAGGTGGACCCGCTGCGGCGCCAGCAGGCCGCGCTGCGCGACGCCGTGTCGCTCGCCTGGACCTCCATCGCCGCCTCCGCGCCGCGCTTCCCGCCGCCGCTCAGGGACTGCTTCGCTACGTTCCGCGAGAGGTAACCCTACCGACATGTTGTTCCTACTATTGTGCGAGGTGGACCCGCTGCGGCGCCAGCAGGCCGCGCTGCGCGACGCCGTGTCGCTCGCCTGGACCTCCATCGCCGCCTCCGCGCCGCGCTTCCCGCCGGCGCTCAGGGACTGCTTCGCTACGTTCCGCGAGAGGTAACCCTACCGACATGTTGTTCCTACTATTGTGCGAGGTGGACCCGCTGCGCGCGGGCAGCGCGGTGGCATCATTGTTCCTACTATTGCGTGCCGAGGAGTGCGAGGGAAATTGGGACCGCGATTATTTTTACGCCAACGTAGAGTCTCGTCGAGTCTCCAAGGTACCCGTGAGGGTTAATGTGAAACCACTTTGGGAAGCACTGATCTATGTGTGACTTTTTTTTTTGAACATTCTGTTGCTGAAACATTATGTAGCAAAAATGTTAATTGTTGATATCTCTTTTTTATTTCAGACTGTCTGCAATGGGCCGAGAAGATATATCGGACAACTTGATCAGCGCGTCCATATTCCTTCGTTTCCTGTGCCCAGCCATACTGTCGCCCAGTCTCTTTGGAATCACTCATGGTACGTACTGTACATAACTTTATTCTTTTATATGTAATAGAACTAATTATTGTTAACCTTTTATATTAAGACGTTATTATGCGAAAAAGAACCAACCCACATGATTTCATTGATTAAAAATACAACATTTAAAAGCTGCGTAGATCCGTCTAGCAAAAGAAATGTTCAAATATACGTTTTGTAATATATTACTTAGACAACTTATAAAACACTTCATTGTGACCCATAGCATGCACTAACTTTATTAAAATATGACCAAAGTTTTGGGTTTTTCTGGTTTGCATAACTGTGTCCTTTGACCTTTTCTGTTTCTGTTGAAACATTCTTTATTAAAAATATATTCGCGTAGTATTTGTAAAATTGATACCTATACTCTTCTATGATTTGTCTAATATGAACCTTCAGTTGTATAATGTTAAGTTTAATTTTTTCGCGCCTTACTTTCAGAATACCCGAATGAACGCGCGGCCCGTAACCTGACTCTCGTAGCGAAGACCTTGCAGACGTTGGCCAACTTCACGCGGTTCCAGGGGAAAGAGGCCTTCATGGAGTTCCTCAACGACTTCTTAGAACAAGAGGCGCCTAATATGAAGGCTTTCCTAAGAGCTATCTCCGTAAGTAGTGTTTTTTTAATTCCTGACCAGGCAACTGTCCCCTATACACTTGATCCTCAGTGGCACAGTGGTTAGAACACAAGAACAATTAATGCCAGTACTTTAGATTCAGGATAATCCCTAGTTTAGAGATCAGGGTAATCAATATTTGTATCTATCACAAGCCTCTAAAGCGATATAAACTATCTTAGCTTTGTTTTGTTTTGTATGCAGCCTTTTTTTTGCCAACATACAAAATGATCGCTAATACTGGCGCATCTACAGTGATCAAATTGTTCGGACCATCCACCGTGTACACGTTGATACACTCTTGTATATTTATACCAGAGCACTCACAACGCCTAGTACCCAGAACACTGTTGGTAATTAGCATTCAAAGTATCCAAAATTACGGCACACACTGGAATAGTCGACTGTATTTTTAATGACGTAGACTTCAAATACAAATGTGTTGTAATAATAATACCAATTTAAACGTTTTGTTTTGACATTAATTCAAATACAACACATTTGTGAGTAAGAAAAAGTTCGATGTCCGTGCGTGTGAGCGAGATAGATGCGGGTTTTTCAAGTTCAGATCTCTCATTCGCGGAACAAGAATATGATAATATTACAGTTAATATTTTAAACGCCAAAACCACATCCCATCTCATAATCTTACTTCTGTTCAACAGACTCGTCCCCAAGACCCACAGCACCAGCAACAGCAACAACAGCAACAAGACGGCAGCAACCGCAACTCGTCCGCCTCCCAAGGGTCGGACACGGGGTACGAGGGGCCCCGCGAGAGCGTGGAGCCCGACCCCGAGTGGGCCCCACACGTGGACTTAGGGAAACAACTTGCCACGTTACACGCGCTGTTGGTCGATAGTCTGCCCAAACTACCCGATAATAAGATTCAGGTAAAAATATAGTCTTTGTTACTCCTGGATATAATTAGAAATTTTATTTTGTTAATAGTAAATTGGCAATAAAATTTCTAATTACATGAAAGTTATTTAAGTTATACGTCTTTAAATTTTATTCATACTTTATATGTCGATATTTCGATCAAAGTAGAATTGGAAATATATTTTTGATTAAAACCTCCCAAAATACATAATATCAAAATGAGTTTAATTTCCCAATAATAATTAAAATTTGAATAACATTTTTTATGCGTTGTTTTCAGGAGCTATACCCGTTGTCCGACATATTGGAAGAATTGAACAAGCGGCTTGCGAGCAACGAAACTACTTCACCTACCGTACCGCCTGTCACAGACAATATCTTCAGGTATGTTAATTTCGTAGGAGACAACTCTAAAATAACAAAATATCTAGAACGTTACTTATACTTGACTTACTTACGTTACTTTACTTAACATTCTTCTTATTTACGAATATTTGTTTTGGAAACATATCATTTGATCAAAATGTTGTACTGTAATCTCACTTTATATGTAGGTACCTATGAATAATAAAAAATATTGTATTATTCATAAACACTCATTTTCAGATTCAACGACCCCACTTGCAGCACTCCTAACAAACAATCGGTAGAGGCGACCACCAACGGCCAAGCAACTAACGGCAACTTCGCCCACAGCTCACCCATCATGAACAAGAACGGGGTTCAGTTCAACATCAGCCCATCCAAATCTAACGCCGAAGAGTCCAAGTACAAGCATACATTAGCAGCAGTCTCAAAGTCACCCAGTTTTAATCTGCGATCAGCTACACTACCAAGAAATGGTTACGGCTCGAACTCTGTTGTCAGCCAAGCCGTCAACCCTGACAGGTATAGCTCGCAGTACAACAATCAAGAACACTGCGTCAACTTAAAAGTGGTGTCCATCGGGTTTGGATCAGACCAGTATCCTAAAGGCATCAGCAATGGAATCAGCGAGAGTCTAGAACGCAGATTCCAGGATAGATACAAACCAAATAACTACAATCAGCAACATTTCCATAATGCAAATTACAACGGCACCGAACGATCGCCGAGTAATGATAGCATCAACCACAACTACTGCGCTAATGAAATGCAGAACATCATTAAAGAGACTGCCACGCTGGAAGAGCTCTCCGATCTTTTAAAATATGCTGATGATTCTGACATGGTGGAAGATAAAATCATTATGAACAAAAAGAACTTATCGCAATCCCTGTCGAATAACAACAACATTGTTAATGGGAATAAAACCAACTACACTAATAACGGCTCGAACGTTTCCATCAGCGGCCTGTCCAACGTAGCGAGCTCAGGATACCAGAGCATCGCCACTTACAGCCAAAGTTCTAGTCCCATCGAAAACTCGACACATCACCACCAGCCATACGAAAATGGCGGCCAGCCGATGAGCCGATATTCACAAATCAATTATCAAAAGCAACGAGACAAACAGTATTATGATAGTAAAAATGAAAAGTTCTATCCAAAGAGCCCAGTGCAACAGAAAATAGAATATGACATTCAAAAGTACGGCATCCAAAATTTCACTACCGCTGAGAATACTCCGTCAAACACGAACATCAACTCGAAGGTAGCTCCGCTTGTGTTCACCAATCCAGTGTACAACATGGAAGACAACCGTCAGCCACAGGACAAAAAGAATAATGAAAACAGAAATTCAAAACGTTGCCCTTGCGGCTCATCCAGTTCATCGATAGATGAGGAGGGTCTGAGCACAGACAACGTAGAGACTAACTCTGAAGAGGGTTCTACTAACTTCAACGAGGATAGTAGAAACTATGACCAACAGAATCGCAACACTACCCACCGAAAACTCACCAGAGATAATTGTAATTATGAAGATTCGTATCCGAGGAACAATCACAGTCACTCGCCGCGGACGCGCGACGACGAGTCCTCCAGCAACTCGCCAAGTCTACGCAAGAGCAGCAAGACGCGCATGCCGAGGACTAACCCTATGCTCTCGTACTCCACCACACAGAACCAAATGAATTTCAAACATTTCGGACAGAGGGGAGAATCGTTGTACGAGAGCAAGCCGCATCACATCTCTACAGATTCTGGCTATCCGATGAGCAGGTCGGACTCCAATGTGGAGGAGGTGAACAAAGAGATGTACAGGTTGCAGATGTCGAGGAGTCAGAAGGCCCTGTACAACATGGAAAACTCGAAGAACTCTCCCGAGAAATATTCGATGACGGAGACCGCCATTCCGGAGACCAACTATCCCCTGGACAGAACGTATTCCGGAGCAAAGATGTCGAGTAGTCGTTTGAATGAAGATTTAGAAAGGCATCCGGAGTATTATGGGGTTCGAGAAAGGCGAGAGTCGCCGTCGCAAGGGTTGTTTACACGGGAGTCGCAGCCCAGTGAGCCGAGCGAACGTTCCGTCGTACGTGGCGAGCGCGAAGGATCTGGTCGAGACAAGTTGCAGAGGCGGCTGAGTCTGGAGTCTGCGCGAGACCTCACCGACAGCTCGGATGAAATGGAGGACACACTCTACAGCACGACGGGCAGACGACGCGCTACCAAGCATCACAGAACCATTGAACAGGTGAGGCAGATTGCATTACATAGAGAAAAACTCTATAATTCCCGTCTATAATAATGCTATAAAGAGGTAAATTTTGTTTGTTTGCATTGAATAGGATCCACTGAACCGATTTCAAAGATCCTTGCACCATTAGAAATCTACACTGTCCAGAAGTAACATATTGCATATTTAATGATGAAGGTCCCGCGGTTCCATTTTGATACTTTAATAGCATGGAAAGTGTTAAACATTGAAAGTGCTTATAATAATTATTGAATGTTGTTTATTTCAGTACGAACGGGAAATAGAAAGGCTTAAATGTTCAGTGGAGCTATTGAGGGGGAGATTGGGACCAAATGAACCAGGACAAGATCACACTGACGCCAAAATGAAGGCTATTATTTCACGGTACTACGACGCTTTTTACTGATATATAAACTTGTTTGTTTTTTAATTTGTGTTAATAGATTATCGTTTATTGGTTTTTATTTCGAAGTATTTTGTAATCAAATGGTTCTATTGATAGGAGACATATAGATGCATGAATTTGTTGGTTAGTTTTCAGTAAATAATTTACTGGATGCGGAGGGCGAAGGGTGCAAATTAGGGGAGGCTAATGTCCAGCAGAGGACAAAGAAAGGTTGATTGATTGGTTTGATAAATAAAATATCCAATGTATAACTTGATTTGTTAACTTACAATAATTGAACGTCAAAATGATACATATTTTTATATCCACAGATTGATTTGCGTAGAAGAAGAATTAAGGCGAGAACAACGGAAAATGGCCGCGGCGCTATCCCACAAGCAGCGTGTGATCGAAGCACAGGAGCATCGCATTGCAGCGCTAGACGAAGCCAACACACGCCTTTTATCAGCACTTGTACATTTACAACAACGCGCCCCCCACCCCTCACACCAAGAACTGCAGATATAATCCCATTCTCACCTACAACTAACTGACACGATGGTTTAATTTAAACGCTTTTTACATCATTCAAATAAAGAACTCTGGAAGTTTTAAACAAAGAACTTTATAAAACTGAGATGGCATAGAATAGATTAGCTACATACCCCCGACAAATCTTGACATGGATGCCTTAGACTAAGCATGTGCCTTAGTTGCTTGGACTTCGGGTTAAGACACATTGAAATGTCGACTTTATGCTGTGTACAAAAGCTACTATTTTGAATTACATCAATAGTCTGATCACAGCGACCGCGTCAGCTTTTCAATGTTAGTTTCGATGGTACGGAATTGATATTGTATTTAAACATTCGTGTCAGTTAGTAAACTAACTATTATTCTACTACAATAGTGACACTGAAGTGACTAACCATGATCTCTGTTTTAATTGGATGATTTGACTAAAATTATTCTTGTTGACGCATTTTTAAATAACATAGATTTTCTCTCGCAGTCAATATGAATATAATATCTTCGCGTAAATTTTCCTGTTAAATTTTAATTGTAAAAGTACTAATGATTGTTTTACTAAAATTTTTGTATGTATAAATGATATATAAGTAGATTTTACACTCTTCAAAAAAATATTTCAGTAGTATATAATTACTCGCACAAATTGTACGACAGTTTGACTTAAGTATAGGAAACAACAAAATTATCTAAGTTTACTCACATAAACTCGATATATGCACAACATTTAAAGAATTATGCACGCTGTTGTTCTATATACTAATTCAATGAAGTATTTTCAATAAGTTCTAAAACTGCAATATTATAAACTCTTGAGGCAAATATTTGTTATTTACGTATAATTGATATTGTTTAATATGTTTTGTGTATCGCTATATTGTTTTGCCATTTATCAATTTTGTTACATTGTTTCGTTAGTTTTTATTGAAATATGCTTTAAATGACATTAATTCTCTATAAATATCAGTATTGTACATGAGATGGAAAGTTCGCTGCGCGTGTCGACATGTTTCTGTAACAATGATACCAAAGACGATTGAATATCCCTTAGGCTATAGTAGTGGTCAAGTGGTCAGCTAACCCGCTGCGTTGCAGACCTAGTGTTGTATTTTATAAAATAAAACGTTATAGATTTTATAATAATAGTGGCCCTAATTCTAAGAAACACCAACTAAACTGATTTATTACAATTACAAACGAGCTCTGTGGTAGTTACTTCATATATTTGCATTATTTTCAGGCAAACTTCATGTGAATTAAATATAGAAGAAATATTCGCCTAGAAATGAGTATCAAGTTCTGGCACAATTCGAATGTAACATATTATAAGTAGTTTAGTCGGTGTTGGTTCAGAATTAAGACCAATATAAGACTTGTATCATAATATTTTTAAGAGATACGATGAGTGAAATGTGGTATGAAATCAAAATTTATTTTTAATACCTTTGGAGTATTATATTGTGGAATATATGAATGTTAAAGATTTTTTTTCTTAAAATAGTAGGACCTGTATCGAGATAATTTAAAATTAGTTTCGAACCACAACTTCTGTCGTGTTTTTCAACATAGTTACAGCGAAGATGTAATTTAAGCCATAATTCAAGTAAATATACCGGATGGGTATATAACTTATCACATTAAATTATGAATTACGTACATATGAGTTTTTTTTACCCAACTAACCTATTATTTTATATTATTATGATTATTATAAATTGTAGGTCTATAAATAGCATATGGCTAAAAAGTTTACGCGTAACTCATAACCTTCTTTTTTTGAAGTTTTACTGCACTAAATTTGCATAAAACGTATTTTCATAAACCTTATGGCGGATCCACACATGCTGAGCGGCATGGCCGGCGGCCAACCCGGCGGCCTCCGGCACGTGTGTCTTTAGGACTGAATGCGCATAGGCAGCTTGAAAGCCGGCGGAAAACCCGTCGGCATGTGTGGTGCGCCATTTAGCCATTAATAAATTCAAAAATAAAATACAGATACAAGTTGAGTACTGGGTGCAATTGTGTTGCATCGGGGTGATTTTTTTTATTACGAAGCACTCACATGTACAAAAATGTAAAGAAATTAGAATAATAAAATGCGACTCCTGTTGAAAATTTACCAACCGACCAAACAAAAATACTTATACTATGTCTTCTTTTCAACTTTAGATGGTAAACAAACATATCGATTTGTCATCATTTTAAGCATTCTATCTGTCGCTTCTCGCGAATCATAAGGATGTAGTATTTGCCAATCTTCTAATCGGCCGAATAAATACGAAAAATATATTTCTCTAAATTTTTTGTCTGGAAATTCAGCCTGATACATAGAGCGCCATAGCAAATTCGTGACGTATGCATGTGATCTGTATAACGCCAGCTTATACTTATGCGTGAATAATCGGAACTCTTTATTCAAACTATGTTTATGTGCCCACGAAGTGACGTGTCCCGTAAACAGGGGGTTTGGAGGAGGTGATACGTGCCCAAAACCTTTGTCACTGAGTGTAGTGAACATTCGCCAATAAGTAGTACTCTTGCGAAGAAGCTCTGCTCGTTGTGTGGAAGTCAAAGGTCCGTGAAGTCGATACCTCATCCATTCTTTTAGTTCTGGAACGAAGTGGAGGTCAGGCAAACGAGCCGCGATATTAACTTTTCTCATGAATCGTAGTGCGCACTTTAAATAGTCTTCTGTTGTTGGAAACTGACTCAAACAAGTTTTAGATGATTTCTTCTTTTTCTTCTTCTTATCACCTTTATCTTTTTTAACAATGTCACCGTTATCTACGCCTTCAACATATAACATGCTCTCCGTCTCCCAAACATTTTTGAACTTTTTTTCTACAAATTGATGAGCAGGGTCCAAGTCAAATATAGTGTGGTAGTTAAATTGCAAAGGCGAGTGCCTCGTAGGTTTAATAAAAAAAGGCACTTCATCTGATAGAAACTGCCCTTCATTACCGTAATCATAACGATGTCTACAAACACATTTGTTTTCGTTTATGTAATTAAAAACTACATCCTGCCATTTCTTCGCGCAGTCGCAAGGGTCTGGTTTTGGTGGTGGTGGCCTCCCCCGAAATCCACAGTGTACATTGATATACACTCCATTCTTGTTAGCAAATCCACCATGTATAAGATCTCCTTGTGGAGGTAATATCGAAACGTTTCCTAAAACATACAATGCTTTCCCCTTCACGATGTAAACGCCAGTAATGTTATATTGAGCATTTTCCAATCCCGTCATAGGTGCCACCGGCTTTCTCCTCCGTACACCTTTTTTACTAAACTCTAGCCCTATACCATACTTTTTTTTTACTAAATTAGCCGAAGATGCTGTTCCCAGTTTAGATGATCGACGAATTTTACGCTGACTTCTAAATGATCTAACACGTCCGATATCACTTCGTTCGTCTGCTTGGTATGGCTCTATAAGATGAAAATTTGCAAGGCGGTCACATAACGATCGCGGCAGCCGCTTCTTCGGTGGAGGTGGCGGGGGCGGCGGTGGAGGAGGTTTGGGTACAATTGGCTCCTCCTCGTAGGGTTCGTTAAGATCGTCTAAATTTGGCAAAGGAGGAGGTGGAGGACGTTGATACTTTGGCTTTTCGTAGATCGTTGCGACAAATCTTTGCAGATACGGAGATTGGGCAGGAGGCTCAGGTTTAGGTTTCGGTTTTGGTGGTGGTTCCGGAACAACGTCTGGTTTAAATCTTTCTCGTAGTAAATGTATTAAATTATCGAGACCTAGATATAATATGCCCGATAGCATAAGTCTGGCATTCAAACAATACGATGCTTGTTTGGCTTCTATAGGATAGCCGTAGGTAAATAAATAGAGTTGTGCGAGCATCTCTTTTGGATCATCACGTCCTGCATAGACACAAGTAAAAAGATCAAAAGTATTGGGGCGCGGGTACAAACCGAGTAGGCGCATAATGTTGGCGGAACGCTTAGGACGGCCTTCGAGTATGTCCTGATATATAGAAGAAGATAATTTGTCTAATGCACGTCTCTGTAACACACTAAGTGCCTGATACCACCGAGGGCCAACTTCCTTTTTTATACACATGAGCATATTCTTAGCTTTTTTCCGACGGTATTCTTGCAAGTCGTCCATAAATATTTTTCGCTCGTGAGTTTCGCGAGCGTGGATCTGCTGTACATGT
This sequence comes from Nycteola revayana, assembly GCA_947037095.2. Classification (NCBI taxonomy): domain Eukaryota; kingdom Metazoa; phylum Arthropoda; class Insecta; order Lepidoptera; family Nolidae; genus Nycteola; species Nycteola revayana. The sequence goes on along the minus strand of OX344845.2, from coordinate 7,365,441 downwards.
CGGTGTATACGTTCCAAATGGCTAGTTTCTGGATCATTATTATTTACTTCCATAATTCTTGAACTTGTATCACGATGAATATAACAAATAATTAAAACTTAACTGCAATTTAGACAAAAAAAAACGTGATTTACTTTATGAGTAGAACAATGACCACGGAATTATATTGTCAAATAGCTGTCAGTTTGCGTCGATTTTTTTTATCGTCATTTTGACGATGACTTATATAAAACCGTGTGATGACAATTACATTAAATCATTTGTCATCTCTGGTGGTTCTTATGACCGTGAGTTTGTGTGATTTAGTTCGTTTTTAAATAAAAATTTAACAAAAATAGAAATCGGCTTATGTTATAATATGATTTCAGTCACATTAAAATTTTAAACCAAAAAAATATTTTTACATATTGCTTACGCCATCTAGCGGCGAGTAGTAAAGTTTGGTACGTAAGTTTAACGAAATAAATGTCATTTGTAATATTCTATTTTAGTAGTACAGTCAGCATCAAAAGTTGATGACCACATTTAGATTTCCAAAACCGCTGAACACCGTATTATACCTAAATCGCTCAACATGACAAGCGCCAGAAATGAATGATTATCATAAAAGGCCATAAGTAGGTGACCATCACTTTTCAAAAGTCGCTAAACAAAATTATAGTAAAAATAGCATAACATTCTTCGTCTCTAAAGTCTCTGAACAACTTTTTGACAAAAATAGCATACCATCGTTTATCTCATAAGTCCCTGAACAAAATGAAAAAAAAAAATGGGTTTAATATGTGTGTGTATTTTACAAGCTTTTATTTATCTTGCAATGTATGTATGTAATTTGTTCGGGTGGAATCTTGCAAGCATATGTATATTGCGTGACAATGCAATAATATGGTACCTTGAGCTTATCTGATGATGGAGTCGGAAGGTGGTCATAGGAACTCACTTCTGTACTGAATAAAATAGTCCAGTTTGGGCTCGTTTGTTTTGTGTTTATGACTTTCCATTGCATATGATGACCGGATGGCATCGACCGTGCGTGACCCGCTGTAAATAGGGTTACAAGCTTAAGTCTAAAAAGTCAAAAATAAAAAAAATATTTTTTAACAGGCTTTTATTAAAAAATAATGTGTACCTACTCATAGTACAATTTCAAATTTTAATATCAAAATATATGAATTGTAATAGCTTGAGGCACTGAAATATAGTAATGAACGCCTCAAGCTTTTATAATTTATATATATCTAAACATATAATAAAACAGTAAAAAATGGTGTCTATACATTGAATATATTAAAAAAAAATTGAGGGGGGTTTAGAAAAAGTAATTGAGCACGAATCCAAAAAAAAAGAACTCTGTTTGTTTGTACACGCTAATCTTCGGAACTACTCGACGGATTTGAATGATTTTTTTGTTGTATAGGTATTAATTCTAGGTAACATATAGGCTATAATTTATCTTGGAAACTTGAACACCTGATGCAGAACCGCAACTGACCAGCCAAACTATAAGAGATACAAAAATGGTACATAGCAAAAATTGTTCCACGTGATGAGCATTTTCTGCTGAGACAATAAATTTGAAGATCTGGAACACCTGATGTGGAACTCCAAGAGTCCAGCTACACTATAACATATATAGGAATGACGTCTTTGCAAGAGTTGTTCAGACTGATGAGCACTCTCTGTTGACGTAATCAAATTGAAGATCTGGAACACTTGCTGTGGAACTCCAAGAGCCCAGCTACACTATAACATATATAGGAATGACGTCTTAGCAAGTTGTTCAGCATTTTTTTTTTGTTATCCGTTGGAAGTGCATTTAGGCATATACATATACACATACACTATAAAACATATAGGAATGACGTCTTAGCGAAAGTTTTTCGGTCTGATGGGCATTTCCTGTTGACTTATAAAAATCGAAGATCAAAAACATCTGATTTGGAAATCAAAGCTATCACTAATTTCACTATATAATTATAAAATAACGTAAGCTGGGTGTACGTCCACGCAGTGACAGTTTAGGACTAATTTTCGATTATAATGAATCAATGAAAAGTATACTGGCCAAAACTCCCATTTTTTTTTTATCGAATAAATATGCCTTCGGACTTATGTGTTTAATTTCCTTTTCCATTTATCATAGTGACACGCACATCTTAGTAAAGCACTTAAGCTCAGTCAACTACATTGTCTTCTAAATTCACGCAGCAAACTTTCACATGATAATAAGGTTAAGATTTACACCACGTATGTACGACCGATTACGACGTCCGCAAGCACCAGTGGTGAATTGCCTGCTCCTCATTAGACCCCCCTCATCATGTGCAATGGACAATACTCACTAACACAAAACAAACGATCCTGAACTCGACTATCTTAGCGCTTGCATTAAGGGTGTACCAGTGGTAATGTTCCTGCTCCTCATCAGACCCTCGTCATCATGTGCAATGGAAAGTGCTCATAAACCCAAAACAAACGAGCCCAAACTCGACTATCTTATTCAGTAGGTACAGGAGTTCCTATGGCCACCTTCCGACTCCATCATCAGATCAGCTCCATGGTACTATTGCATTGTCACGCGATATACATATGCTTGCAAAATTTCAGCTCAATCGGTTGAGGATATGTGCTTCAAAATTTAGTTGCAAGATTCCACCCGAACAAATTACATACAAAGCAAGTTAAATAAAAAAGTTCAGTAACTTTTGTTATTTTATTATGTTAAGTTATTTTTGGACCGTGATTATACTAGATAACTAAAACAAGCATTTTATATTGTTCAGTGAGTTTTGTAAAACTGAATGTTATGATATTTTCGGGTATTATAACGATCAGCGATTTTTGACAAAATGGTGTTCAGTGACCTTTGACGAGTAGTGTTCAGTTAATTTTGAACTTTAATGATGTTCATTCAATACTGGCGCCTATTTCGTTCAGCGATTTATGGGTGATATAGTGTTCAGCGGTTTTGGAAATCTAAATGTGGTCATCAACTTTTGATGCTGACTGTACCTACTAATTAAATTAATTTGACAAAGATAAAAAAATATTTCTTTTTAACTAAAAACATTATATCTAAGTGTATATGATGTTTGAAAACTTAACGTTCAAACTAACTGAAACTTGACATTTGCACTAATAAACGTTTATTTGTTTGAAACTTCAGCACTAAAAAATTACCTTTGGTCCATCATTGTAACCATTTTTTGTAACCAGCTACGAAAGAAGATTTTTATTTCGTTAACTCGTAACTAGTTACCAATCAAGAATAATTATTTCAGGTTTGTAACTATTTTTGGTAACCAGTTACGAATGAAGATTTTGATTTCTTTTTCTATAACTAGTTACTATTCAAGAATAATTATTCCAGGTTTGTAACCATGCGAGTAAGAGAGTATATGAATAAAACAAAATATTGTCAAGATTTTATTTCCCATCTTTATCGGCGTGACATTAATTAATGTACGTAACTATGCTAAATCACAGTATTGTAGAATATAACAAGAATCTTCAATTCGAGCATGAACAGAGGGACATACCGACATGGTGATACTATAAAGGTCCCTTGTATTTTTATTAAAATAAACAAATAACAAAATTTCAGTAATGTGTACTTGGATTTCCACTCATCAACTAACATAAAATTATATTTCCTCTCATAAACTTGAACTAACAATTTAAACGCAGAAAGGTGCTATAATTTTTAAACAGTGACCTACAGGGTGCAATTGTCAAAAAATGGTTACAATGATATACCAAAGGGTGCTTGAATTCAAGATTCTTGTTATGTTCTAGAGTAGGTACTGTGATTTAGCATAGTCCATTAATAAATATCACACCGATAAAGTTGACCAATTAAATCTTAAAAATATATTGTTTTATTCATATACTCTCTTACTCGCATGGTTACAAACCTGGAATAATTATTCTTGAATAGTAACCAGTTATAGAAAAAGAAATCAATATCTTCATTCGTAACTGGTTACCAAAAATAGTTACAAACCTGAAATAATTATTCTTGATTGGTAACTAGTTACGAGTTAACGAAATAAAAATCTTCTTTCGTAGCTGGTTACAAAAAATGGTTACAATGATGGACCAAAGGAAAAATTACATAGGCGGACTTAATGCCAGAGATTTTCCTTGCCAGACTGCCGAAGATTGTGTAGACACAATGTAGTAGGTACACTGTAAGAGTCTTTAACTGAGGAGATACATACTACAAAGGTATGTAAAAGGAATACATTAAATAACATACGTAGATTGTATTTATATAAACTACATATTATATACAATACAATAGTCTAAAATATAATAATATATTATATAACAAATAATTCACTGCTGATGTGATGAACCGGCCAGGTCTCCTATTATTATGTACTTTATTTGATCTATGTCCTTTTAAGTTACAAAAGCCGTCGTGGCTCGTGGCTGACTACTTAAAACTCCGTCCGTTAAATTATATTATACAACCTTAACCGCTTATTTTATGCCAATTTTCAATATAAGTATGTCTTCTGTTTAGTGCATAGGTATATATAACGGAATAACAATAATATGATAAGCAACTGGTGAATTTGCTATGAAAGGTACCTATACACTTTGTCTTGGAAGTCGAACTTAAGAATACATAATATGTAGTGCCAGGTGAACAATGAACAATGGGAGTAGGTTAAAAACTTCATCGTCTGTAATTAGCTTTTCTGACAAACAAGGTAGATTCTATACAATAGTACGGAAAATATTCCAATTTAAGGAGATATACTTGAATAAAATGTTGCACATGGACAGACACTAACAGAAACCTAGAAACATATGACAGTATTCAATTTCTAAGAATAGGCAGTATCTTCATCTTATAGTGATTGTCGACCAACTAACAAAAGAACATTATTTAGAAACTTATTCGCACCTTCGAATTACTAGGCTAGCAATAGATAACAGCAATATTGCTTTGCCGTTAGCGTTTACTAGCATGCAGAAGTATTTGAAATATAGGTACCAACCTCGATGTCGCTTATACTACAGAGTAACAATTACATAAAAATTGTATAACAGTAATGAAGACATATTCAGTCACGCCATTATCTACCTCTGCTATCTACAATTTGCAAGAAGGTTTCAGGATATTCCTTATAAATTCACATTAAAATACCATGTTACAAACCGCTTAAACTAAATTTAAGCCGCCATAAAAACCATTTGACGAATAATAAAATACCTAAGTTACACCAATTGAGACATAATAAATAAGGTTTTTTATTTCCAAAGTTACAGCTATAATAAATATATTTTACAACGTTTTTCTCACACTTTATGTTTCTTTGAGTTTAGAGTAACATGATTGGCAAGTATGCTACAAATTATATTGTAGTATGATTATTATATGGCACGCTGTGAAAGTTTTATTTAGTACTTTCTGCTTTATACTGACTTAAGGTTAGTGGTTTTCGTTAATAAACCGGCCGGAGCTACACTTAGGTACCTGCTCATTGTTGGTGTATCACATATAAGTGGTCCCTAAAAGATTTCATAATGCTAACAGTGTATATAATGTTCCATGATAATTTGATATGTTGTGACTGATCAAATATTGGGCGAAAGAGATAAAAGTTCTAAAGATAATAACTCAAGTATTTAAAGGAATATTTGTCTTATTTAGTATTATTTATTTATATAGAGCCTGTAACAATACAGGCCTGGGACAACCCAATGCAGGAAAATGCCTCTTTTTCACCCTTCCACATTTCCTGGTCTGCGGTAATTTTGGATAGTCTTTTAAAAAGGAGTCCATTTCATATTTGACTTTTTATTAAAAAATAATAAATTAACTCTCTCAAAATAATTCTCCTAGTTCTACGAACTCAAAATAACTCTGAAAAAGATCACTGAAATGAACATTGAATGAAATTATCTACAATGAATGAGCTATCCACATCCATATACAATGACAAATAACGGTGTCCCAAACACGACGTAAAATATTTATATTTATACATGTTTCTACGGGGGCGGGTGACGCGCGCTGGCATGGCGCGATCAGCTGAGTTACTGGGTGAAACTCGGCCGGTCGAAGACCTGCACCTAGGGTGAACGCCCCGGTCATCCATCACCTGAATAATTCCTCACCTCATTCATACACTACTGAATAATGTGAATGCTGAATCTATTTCAATATTTAAGCTTAGCTCCATCCATTGTTCCGGAAACCATCAATCAAGAGTTTACAGCTCCATGTAAAATCGATTGACCGCTAACTGGCGTAAACACCGCACCGGTAGTGAATGAATTTCGATCTGCGGTTCCAAGGGACTCTGTGTGTGGCTTGAGATCGATTACATGTAGGCAGTTGTTACAAATATGGTGCTCCGGTATAGTTTTCAGGGAAGTTTTGTTGGTGTAATCAGTGTGGTGAATAGGAGGTACAATTTGTAGTTGTAAAATAAACAATATTAGTAAACTAACGTGTCATTGTGTGTTCTAAAACCCGATTGTCAATAATAAAAATACCCATGACAAAATCGAACTATCTTTACTTGGGGACACGCTACACCCTCCGACCAAATGTTGTGTTAATAAAATTTTGTCGAGTAGCTCGTCCGCCACTTTGATTCGTTATTTTCAGGACCATTAATGCTATCGAGAAATTAAAAAAACTTTATATTACAGTCATGTAACAAAAAAAAAAAGTTTTTCAATGCATACATTTGTTCTATCGTATGAATATCGTGATTTGATGCATGCACGAATCAAGCACGTCACTCAAACCTGCGATAGAATCGGAACAAATAATACTCAGTCTCTGTTCTGTTTGAACAATAAAAAGGAGTAGTATTTTAAAAATGATCATTCTATTTTTATACTACACTTAATTTTTTTTTTTTAATAAATATATAAAGACGTTAGTTGATGAAGGTGATATGTCGCATTTTTGAGGTTTTGTGTTTTTTTGCATAGATGAGCTTGAAATGTCGGTGACTACAGACTACTGGCCTTAAACCGTCGATTTAAGGCTTATTTTTCAAAATAATATGTTGAAAAAGGTGTTATGTACAGTTAACTTTAAAAATGGCACTGGATGAAAGAGATATGGGCCCATATCACCCTCTTCCAGATAAATAAAGTAAAGACTTTGTTTTTCTTTCGTGGAAGAAAGTGATATGTACGTACATAACACCTTCTTCCACTCAGCTTACGATGATTGAAAGACGCGATGTCACTTTTTCGTGAATGAAGGTGTTATGTGACATGCATATCACATACATTTATTCACGACATTTAGTTATTTTAATTCTCATTCTGTCACATTATCGCGCATGTTTAGGGTTCCGTACCCGAAGGGTAAAAACGGGACCCTGTTTCTAAGACTTCGCTGTCTATTTGTCTGTCACAAGGCTGTATCTCAAGAACCGCGATAGCTAGACAGTTGAAATTTTAAGAAATGATGTATTACTGTTGCCGCTTTAACAAAAAATACTAAAAAATATTGTTAAAATACTGCTGATGGTCACCCAGTAACGGAAAAAAAATCAATGATGATTACAAGGATAAGTTTAAAAAACATGGCGTTAAGTGTTAGTTTCTTTAAGTTAAAATTAAAAGTTAAAACATTAGTAAATTTACACGACCAGGAGTAGTACAGGAGTTGAACTTGCATGTTAGGTATACTTAGCCTCTAATGCCTAGACCATAGTTGATATTTATCAACCTCTTTGTAACACGTCTAACACGGTAACACGTAGATCAGATGCCATCTATTGATAATAGTTAACAAGACAAACATGTCCAAAGTTGCATTTGGAATTACATTTTTAAACGATGACACCGCCCTCGTATTTATATTTTTAAATTTTAGAATATTTTGAATTGAGCCTAATATATTTAGACTACCGACAGGATTCGAACCTGCATCTTATGTATAGCCCCTAATACCTTAACCATTCGGTCATGCTAGAACATTCCTTTGGGTAGTGATGATATTTTATTTGCGGAAAGCCTTTCGATCTGTAATGTAAGTGAGCAAGCAGTACAAGGCAAAATTACCGTATTATTCTTTCTACTAGTAACCAACACGAACGTGAAGATTCTGAGATATTAATATATAAAAAACCAAAAAAAACGAAAAAACACCTTAGAAATACGCAGTAACGCTAATAAGTGCAACGTAAAAAACGGAGGAATCACTAAAGAAATTTCGAACATTTGTGGGATATACGAAATAGTGTCTAAAACAATATAATATTATATATGTAAAGTAAAATATAATATTTATATTATAATTAAGACAGTACAACTTACATTCCTACTTTAATACCTAACTAAACGTGCAGAAAAGTTGACTTTTGTTTATGGAAGAAGGAGTTATGTGTAGTTTTTTTAGAAGTTATATAATAAAATATATTAATTTGTGTAATTGCTTACGTACCATTAATATTTCAGGTTGTTTACACAACTTGGCATCATAGTTTTATTAAAAAAACTGTTTCGTAGCGACTTATCTTAAAAAATAAAAGTGAAACTTTAAACTCGATTTACTCGAAATTGTGATTTTGTGACTTATCACCTTCATCCACTCACGTCTTCATATCATACAGGCTTCCTATGACGGGCGAGCATGCCTGAATATACTGATAAATGTGGAAGAAGTAAAAGAAGTGTGCCAGGATCGAGACATGTGGCGTTCCTATGTATTGTAATCAAAATATTTATCCTGTATTATTTTCATACCTTTTCCTTAATAGACTGAAATAACATTTATTTATTTAATAACTTTAGCAATATCATAATACATGGTGGATAGTTAATGATGACTCTTGGGTATAACCCTTGGGTCTTGGGTATGAGTATATAGTATACTAGTAATAAAATTGTCGGTATGACCGCTGTATTTTAATAGGTAGGCTATACAAAAAATTGTCGCGATTCATGAGCACATATTCTTTTTTGTTAACCGATAAAATATGTTCATTTAAAACAAAATAATACTTTTATTAGTCTAATAAATTGAAGACGTGAGTGGATGAAGGTGATAAGTCACAAAATCATAATTTCGAGTAAATCGAGTTTAAAGTTTCACTTTTATTTTTTTTAATAAGTCGTTACGAAACAGATTTTAAATTAAATTATGATGCCAAGTTGTGTAAACAACCTGAAATATTAATGGTACGAAAGCAATTAAAGAAATTAATATTTTATATTATATAATTTCTAAAAAAACTACACATAACTCCTTCTTCCATAAACAAAGGTCAACTTTTCTGCACTTTTAGTTAGGTTTTAAAGTAAGAATGTAAGTTGTACTGTCTTAATTATAATATAAATATTATATTTTACTTTACTTATATAATATTATATTGTTTTAGACACTATTTGGTATATCCCACACATGTTCGAAATTTCTTTAGTGATTCCTTAAGTTTTTTACGTTATATTTATTAGCGTTACTGCGTATTTCTGAGGTGTTTTTCCGATTTGTTTTGGTTTTTGCATATTAATATATCAGAATCTTCACGTTCGTGTTGGTTACTAGTAGAAAGGATAATTAATTTTGCCTTGTACTGCTCGCTCACTTACATTACAAGAACGAAAGGCTTTCCGCAAATAAAATACCATCACTACCCAAAAGAATGTTCTAGCATGACCGAATGGTTAAGGCATTAGTGGCTATACATAAGATGCAGGTTCGAATCCTGTCGGTAGTGTAAATATATTAAGCTCAATTCAAAATAATCAACATTTTTAAAATGTAAATACGGCGGTGTCATCGTATAAAAATTTAATTCCAAATGCAACTTTGGTCATATTTGTCTTGTTAAGTATTATCGATAGATGGCATCTGATCTACGTGTTACCGTGTTAGACGTGTTATAAAGAGGTTGATAAATTTCAACGACCGGTTGGGTTCCACTGTGGCCAAATGGTCTAGGCCAGCCATACTCTAAGTGTGTTCCGCGGAACCCTAGAGTTCCGTGATACTTCAATAGGGGTTCCACAAGAATTTAGAAAAAAAAGGTCATGTGAACAAATTTACAAGTGATAGAAGTGAAACCTTAAAAATGACGTAAAAATGAGACGAATGTAAAATTTCGGGAAGAGAATAATTGTATGTTTTAGTAAAGGTCATAGTACAGACTTTGATAATCCATTATACTAAAGCTGATGGAAATCCATTAATATGATTGGTTATCATTTCATCACGTGATATGAAGCATTTCTATTATGAGTTTGATTGACAACAAGGATGGCGCGCGTGAGGATTGAAGCGCGTAAAGTTCACCATTTCAAATTTAATATATCGATAGCACCATGTAATTATGTATTAATAACTATAGAAGTTAGGACATTTTATGAATGATAATAAATTTATTATCATTCAATGATCAGATTAAGCAGAATTTTTAAATATACTTAAGTAGATATAAATATTTTTAAATGAAATACGATACTTTTAATTTCCATCTATATTGAATTGAGTTTTTTTTTTCAATCATCTTAAGTAGGTAAATTTAAATTGAACTTATTCGCCTCGTACAATTTTACTATGCCGGCACCGCCGATATCTACTTGTGAGCGGCCCCTTTGACAAAAGCCGCCTCTGAGATTAGACGCTATAATTGTGAACAAGCGAGTTTCGGCTTTAACCGTAAAACGTAAAGTCGAGATTTTTTACACCGCATTTTTTATTGTTTATATTTTTTATTTATCAAAGGCGCCGACTCGAGTATTTTTGAGAATCTTCGAGATCGAGGCTAGGACTAAAGCGACGATCGCGCGTCGTCAGTCAACGTTTAGAGTTCGGAGCGATAAGTACATTCCTGCTAGAAACAAAGTGTTTATGGTTCTACTGCTGTATTCTGATTGTATCAGTTTTGTACCTTTCTTCTTTGGACTAAAACATTATTAATAAAGAATAATGGAACGTTGGCTTAAAGGCGTTAAACGTGTTGCAACAACATCTTCTAACGAAGCCGAATGTTCAAAAGCAGTACGCGCGGAGTATACAGAAATTACCGAAACAGACGATTACGCAACGACAACAAGTCCCACGGTTTCAAAGGCGAAAAAAAGAAGGTATGATGAATCATATATCAGTTTCGGATTTGTTGATTCCAACGGCTCACCTCTTTGCACGTTATGTAGTAAACTGCTTCCTAATAGTTCCATGGCACCTGCTAAGTTGCGCCGACATTTAGAAACTGTACACCCCGAGTCTAAAGACAAGAATAAAGATTTTTTTGTACGTAAAAAATAACAGTTATTAGAAAGTCAAAAAACTATGATGCATGTAACCCAAACTATCAATGAAAAGGCCACAGAGGCATCATATTTAGTTAGCTATCGCGTTGCACAAGCAGGTGAAGCGCACACTATCGCTGAGAATTTAATAAAACCATGTGTGTTAGACATAACAAAATGTATGCTCGATGAAAAATCTGCAAAGCATCTTTCGACTGTGCCGCTATCAAACGATACTGTTTCACGGCGAATTCATGATCTGGCAAGCTACGTCAAACAAGAACTAGTTACACGTCTTAAAAAAACACAATTCGTCTTGCAAATAGATGAGTCTACTGATGTCGCTGGTCTGGCTATCTTGCTGGTTATCGTGAGATATCCATATGAAAGTTCTTTTGAAGAAGACATGCTTATGTGTTCACCGCTGCCCACAAACACTACCGGAGAGGAAATTTTTTACAAAATAAATACATTTTTTGAGGAAAATAATCTCAGATGGAACGATTGCATTGACATTTGTACAGATGGAGCCAAGGCGATGACGGGTAATACAGCAGGACTGGTGTCACGAATAAAAAAAAAGCGCCTAATTGTAATTCCAGCCATTTTATCCTGCATAGACAAGCACTTGCGATGAAGCAAATGCCATCAAATCTAAAATTAGTTATGGAAGAAGCTGTAAAAATAATTAATTTTATCAAATCACGACCACTACAATCCCGATTGTTTTCATTATTGTGTGAAGATTATGGCAGCACACATAAAACACTGCTGCTCCATACAGAAGTGCGATGGCTGTCTCGGGGTAAAACTTTAACAAGGCTATTTGAACTTAGAGTCGAGTTACAAATGTTTCTTTCAGATACTTCTTTTAATTTGAAAGACCGTTTGTATGATAAGACTTGGTTATTCCGACTGTCTTTTATGGCGGATATCTTTCAAAAACTGAACGAATTAAATTTATCATTGCAAGGTAAACAGACAACAGTATTCCAGGCCTGTAACAAAATAACTGCCTTCAAAAGAAAATTAGATTTATGGATTATTTGCGTTGGAAAGAGAGAAATAGAAAGCTTTATGTCACTCAGTGAGTTTGTTAGCGATAACGATTCAGAAATGTTTCAAGATGATGTATTTGAAGAATTGGTCAAATATCTCACTTCGATGCGCGCATCTTTTGAGAAGTATTTTCCAGAAGAACAGAATACAAAAATGAAACTGAATTCATGGATTCATAATCCTTTTTTACCCAACTTACAAAAACCCGAAAGTATGTCAAACGAGATATATGAATCTCTTTTAGAAATGTCATCAGACACAAGTATGGAGTCACTATTTAAAACGACGCCTCTTAACGATTTTTGGTGCAGAATCCGTGATGAATATCCAATGCTTGCCAAAATGGCTCTGAATATTCTTCTCCCGTTCCCAACAACATATTTGTGCGAAACAGGATTCTCAACCTATGCAGCCACGAAAACGAAATACCGCAATAGACTGGACGCTGAACCTGATATGAGACTTCAACTGTCCTCTATCAAACCTGATATCAACCAATTGATGAAAAATAAAAAACAGTTTCATACCTCCCATTAGTTAGATTTTTTTATATCTTCTATTATTATACTTGTTATGTAAGTAAGTAATAAGTAACTGTTACATTGTACTTATATTATGATTATTAATAAAGAATACACTTTTAAAAACTATTGTTTTATTGTAGGGTTCCGTCAAGTATTTCGCATTCCAAAAGTGTTCCGTCACCAAAAAAGATTGAGAACCGCTGGTCTAGGCATTAGAGGCTAAGTATTCCTAAGATGCAAGTTCAAATCCTGCCGGTGGTGTAAATTTATTAATGTTTTAACTTTTAATTTTAACTTAAAGAAACTAACACTTAAGACCATGTTTTTTTAAGCTTATCCTTGGAATCATCATGGATTCTAGTTTTTTTTTCCGTTACTGGGTGACCATCAGCAGTATTTTAACAATTTTTTTTTAGTTACACTATGCATTATTAAAAAAATCGGCCAAGTGCGAACCGGACTCGCGCACGAAATGTGCCTGTCTGTTGCTTTCATTAATATCGAGCAAAAAAGAGCAAACAATTCACGTTTGTTGTATGGGAGCCCCCCTTAAATAATTGCTATATATTTTTTAGTAAATTAAATACATAATTTCTCAAAATTTCAACTGTCTAGCTATCGCGGTTCTTGGGATACAGCCTGGTGACAGACAAATAGACAGCGAAGTCTTAGAAACAGGGTCCCGTTTTTACCCTTCGGGTACGGAACCCTAAACATGCGCGATAATGTGACCGAATGAGAATCAAAATAACTAAATGTCGTGAATAAATGAATGTGATATGCATGTCACATAACACCTTAATTCATGAAAAAGTGACATCGCGTCTTTCAACCATCGTAAGCTGAGTGGAAGAAGGTGCTATGTACGTACATATCACTTTCTTCCACGAAAGAAAAACAAAGTCTTTACTTTATTTATCTGGAAAAGGGTGATATGGGCCCATATCTCTTTCATCCAGTGCCATTTTCAAAGTTAACTGTACATAACACCTTTTTCAACATATTATTTTGAAAAATAAGCCTTAAATCGACGGTTTAAGGCCAGTAGTCTGTAGTCATCGACATTTCAAGCTCATCTATGCAAAAAAACACAAAACCTAAAAAATGCGACATATCACCTTCATCAACTCACGTCTTTAATTAAATGATTCTATTGCGTGTACATGATTCACAGGCGGGGACACACTTCTGACGATGACACAGCGAGCTTTAAAAGAATACACATTCTTTTATATAATGTGATTCACTGATTAAATTATAGACGCTGTTCATTGACTTCGGGAACTATTCGCTGTCCGTACTCCATATTCATAGTTTACACTTGAACATCATCCATAATTTTGTATGCCAATACTTGGATAAGTGTATCTATGACTTTTTTACATCAATAAGTGGTGGATATGTCGCCAGATCGTACAATCCGCTGCATTACATTACGGCTATCCGTTTTTATAATGGTGGATTTATTGAGTGGTAAAAAAAACCTAAACCAATAGTGTTCAACGCCGCTATTAACTCGCTGTATTACATTACGACTAGCCTTTTTAAAAAACGTATGGCGTCGAATACGTTCCGGCGGCATTTCATTCAGCCGCATTCAATCCGGTTAATTATTGGACCACCGCATTTCAAAACGGCCCTGTTTGATACCGGCTAGCCGTAATGTAACACGGTGGACCACAATATGATCCGGCTGCGTCAGATATAAAGAGGTGCTGAGATAATGATAGGTCATTTTTTTAAATAATATTTTAATCTATCAAAGGCTCGTTTACGTCTAATACTGATTAAGCGCCTCCACTAAACAGACACTTTTTTTTTTGTGTTCCGAGGTTCATGCATTTATGCATTCCAACCGCCACTGCAGCGTATTCGCGCGCTGGCGGTGGGATATGTGGGACTCGCCCTCTCCATAGCGTGGTATGCTAAACTCATAATATGAGGAGAGGACCCTACACCACTAAAACCCCCCGGACACTCCTTGGATCCGTCGTTGGAGGGGGCCGGGCACGCATAAGCAATCCGGCACTTAACAGACCCTGGCCAGCCAGGGTCGTAGGGAATGGTTATCACAGTAAGAAGGTAAATAACCTTGAGCTGATAGATGCCGCGGCCCATCCATCAGCTGTATGCCCCTTAGTTGCCTCTTACGACACCCATAGAAAGGCAAGTATGTAATATAATAAAAAACAAAGTAACTCTGTCTGTCTGTTCCGTTTTCATGCCTAAACCACAGAACCGATTTTGATGAAATTTGGTACAGTGATAGACTTTACCTTAGGAAAGCACTATATACACTCTTATTAAAGGAAATAACTATATATTACTTAGGAAAGGACTATAATATATACTCTTATTAAAATAATGCCTTGAAGAGGTAAAAAAGATGCAAGTTTGCACAATGGAAGTTCGTAATCACTATTCCACGGAAGCAGTAGCGGGCAAAAGTTAGTTTTTTTTTTAATACACTAGCACAAAAACTAACAGTGATAATTATTGTGCATATTTTTGATGTAAATTGAAAGTTATTAATTAGTCTAAGATATTCTAAGAAACCTAATAAGGAGCCGTAGCAAATGTATTTACATAAAGTAATCCATTACGACCGTTTACACCATAATATAGGAACCAGATATAGGACATCTACAATTATTTGTGTATTAGACTCTCCACACGTTACCTACGTATATATATCTGAACAACATTGAAGTATCTAAAGTTCCAATTTTACAGTAAATGGATGGTGTGATTGGATGTCACGCGGGTCAGGCCCAACCGCTCGATTGGAATCTACCCGGGCCATCAAATGCTTGGGATAAAATGAATGAATCAGCTGACCGTGTTTTTCTTTTAAATTTATATGATAATTATTTATTTAATCTAATATATAAAATTCTCGTGTCACAGTTTTCGTTGCCATACTCCTCCGAAACGGCTTAACCGATTTTGATGAAATTTTTTGTGCTTATCCGGTATCTATGAGAATCGGCCAACATCTATTTTTCATCCCCCTAAATGTTAGGGGTAGTCCACCCCTAAATTTTTATTTTTATTTTTCAGACAAAGTTAGGGGTAGATTAGAGGTAGGTGTAGGGTAGGGGTAGGGTAGAGGTAGGGTAGGGGTAGTGTAGGGTAGGGGAAGTGTAGGGTAGGGGTAGTGTAGGGTAGGGGTAGTGTAGGGTAGGGGTAGTGTAGGGTAGGGGTAGTGTAGGATAGGGGTAGTGTAGGGTAGGGGTAGTGTAGGGTAGGGGTAGTGTAGCGTAGGGGTAGTGTAGGGTAGGGGTAGTGTAGGGTAGGGGTAGTGTAGGGTGGGGGTAGTGTAGGGTAGGGGTAGTGTAGGGTATGTATCGATTGAGGCAGTACGAAGTCTGCCGGGTCAGCTAGTTTGATATAATGTTTTGTAACGTATACGTACGTTAAAAATATTATAATAATTTCAAATCTAATTAAAACTTGAATACATTTTTTTTTGTGTTATGAAGATTACACATAAATTATAAATCATACAAAATATATCGAACTCATATCCCTCAATGCAATGTAGTAATTTATCTTGTTTGAATTAATTAAACTTGACATTTTACAAAGATAAACACATGGTGAAATTTAGCAATTACATTGGCACCTATGTTTCCTGTAAGAATCCAAGTACATTTCTCTTGGTCGTGAGATGTTTATCTGCGGCGGAGTGCGGCAGGGCTGCTGCGCTGCTCAAGCCAGCGTTCACTTTCCTCGAGTCAGGAAGTATCCGCACCAACTTTCACTCCATTCAAGATCATAGCTCGTTCCACCTCGCGCTGCACTGCGTCCGCTATTCTAAACAATAACTAGGTACCTATTATTTACATGTATAGTTTATTCACTACTTTTCTCCGATTGCATATTTCTTATATAGAAGACGTCGCGCCACTGCACTGTGGCCGCAACACGACGCTTCCCATTTAATCTAAACAAGTTCGGATGAAACAGATTGGATGTGTAGCGATCACGATAGAAAAGTAATATTGTTATTTTTAAAATTTAAAGATGTGCCCTGGGAGATTTATAGTAATTTCAGGCGCTATTTCTCATGCAAGTTCACTGTCCGTGCTCTTATCTCGCGTGGATGTGTGTGAGACACGTGTGCGCGGTGTGCGTCGGGTGCGCCTGCGCCAGTGTATTGTGTACACTGTACTGCATTATTATGCAACGTTTATGAAGCGGTTAAGCCGCATTATCAGAAAGCGCATCGAAATTTATATTTAGCGTAAAGATTGTTTATTATGGTAGAAATTCGCAAGCGGCGCGTACCCGATTTATTTATGTGCGTGTCTTTTGTTAGGCGCGGCGAACGCGAGTGACTTCGATTGATAAACAAATGTTACGTTTCCGGAACATGATGGGTCTATTAATAATGACGACGATGTTTCATTTTATTTATTGCTAGCCATGTTATATTAAATGGTTTATTAAGTTATAGCTGACTTACTAAGAATAGAATCACAATGAAGAATAAATACATACAGATTACTACATAGCATAAAACAAAGTCGCTTCCCGTTGTCTGTCTGTATGCTTAGATTTAAAAGTACGCAACGGATTTCGATGCGGTTTTTTTTTATAGATATAGTGATTCAAGCTGAAGGTTTATATGTGCAGCATCTTCCGTCCGTCCGAAGCGAAGCCCGGGTGGGTCGCTAGTTTATTATAATTCATTCATCATCAATTTTGTACACTCGTCATCGAAATGGCTATGTTCAATATTATTATTTGTAATTTGGCAAGAAACAGAATCGAGAATTTCTAAACGCATTTGAACGTTTCAGGGTACTTCCAAGTTACTAGCAGTTTTCAAACTGACGTGATAATTGTTACAGACATTAAGGTGTCGCGTCTCGACAGGTGGCGTCTCTCAAACTACTTACGGGCGTCTAACACGTAAAATGAGAAAGTAAAATCACGTCGACAACCCGTATCCTTTGACAAATAGTCCCTGAAGGGAGCAGGGCGATGCCCAAATAATGGGTGAACAACCTCTTAAAGCTTTGGAGACATTTTATTTTTACTATACGCCGAGTATATGCTGTGGACATTCGTAGGCAATGTGGGAAGATGTAGAATTAATTCAAAATAGCCCATACAAAGTATTACCTAAAATAAGAACGTTTACATGTATTTTTTTCCGTTAGTGCGTCATTTTTCAGCTCCCGATTGACACACAAGTCCTATGACTTGTGTTTCAATCGGCATTTTTAATTAGACGTTGATAATTCTGATATTTTCGTTCATTGCCGATAAACTACGAGTAGGTAGCTACAAGTCTATACTTGTAGCTACCTACTCGTAGTTTGTCGGCAATGAACGAAAATATCAGAATTATCAACGTCTAATTATAGGAAGCGTTTGTTCGAGTCAAGGGTACGTTAACTCCTCCAAGTTCAAAGGTCACAGCGGTCAGGGTTGCCGAAATATTTGCCACAGAAACTTCGCGGATAAATTGTATTCACCTCGATTGAACTTTCTTTTGTCTGGTCCAAGTCGATATACTATTTTCGTTACAGGAAGTGCTTACAAGTTAATTTTAATTGCATTTATGGTTATAAGTTTTGGAATGAAAACGTACTTAGTGGTCTCTCTCTTAGCACTTAAAGGTAAGTGAGTTTATCTAATTAATGTAACCGTCCGATGCCCTCAAATAGCTGAAGTCTTAGAGGCCCGCAAACTATAAAGTAGAGAGATAGTTGCACAAAACATTTAAAAAAATGTTAGTCATAATCCCTCAATTTCTGGCCAACCGCACTGAACCCTAGGTCCAAGCCTCACGGGAGGCGTTCTCTTGCACAGGCTGCATAGTTACCAGTTAGTGTTTAGTTTAAACCATTCAATTCTGGAGCCCCAAAAGACGCCTCTATTGCCCGGTGAAGCAGCAAAAGCCTTGTGGCCTACATATGACTGTCTAAAAAAATTGATATGAATAATATATTCAACTTAAACGAGCATTTCTTATATACCTAATATCGATTTCAAAAAATTAGAAACTGCTCTAATTAATATGCATAAAAATACACTCTACATTACAGTTTACGGGTAATCGATCCATCTAGTTAAGACAAATCGGAAATTTTGATAACTCTCATCATATAGGTCTATGGCCCTGGTATATAAATTAAATATAAACTTATTATATTTAATTACACTTAAAACTTGTATTGGTTTAAATACAGTGGGAAGTTGATAATATAAGTAGAAAACAGTCACATTTCGACAACGCTTTTCCGGTGGTTAGTATAGCATGATATGTGTGCGTGTCGGCGGTGTGCGTGTGTGCGTAAAGGATCGCGTTACAGCTGAAACTTGGGGCGCCTGCCGAAAAGTGCGGTCGTCGACCCGGTCAGGAGCGCGGCCGTAGAGTGCGCGTGATCTGTTTTGATACTTTGGAGGCGGGGAAGCCCATATCGGAGTATACAGATCATGTCTTTGGATATTACGTAAGAAATCCATTTAAAGCATATAGTTTTTTACACACTCACATTTTAATAACACAGTGACAAATAAAACAAAAATGTGTAATGTAATTGTATAATTATTCTAAAAATGCATCAAATCTTAATTTAGAATGACGTTAAAACAATGATTAAATATAAGTTTTTCTGTCATCGCAAGTCTTTTATATTAAAATTCACTAATTATATAATAATTCACGTTTTAAATTTTCTTATCAGTATCCTATAATAGTATTAATACTTATTTTTATTATAATTACTTGTTTTTGTGCCTACAATATTTTTTGTTGGCAAAGAAATAAAAACAACGTTTAATTTTAATGTTAAAAATAAAGAAAATACGCATCACTCGTCATGTTGTTATTATTTAAGTATGAACTACGGTACTAAACTAATATCAAAATAATGATATATAATAATATAGATACCAAACGTCCTTAGGATTAAATTTTACAAACCATAAAATTACCAGAAATAGTTGAATTAATTGACACATAACTACTAACAAAAACGATAAAAGATTGAAAGCACGAAGAATCCCCGCGCGCGCTACATCAGCCGGTGATATATTTGGTGACATTGAACCGAGTCCATTGCCAACGACCTCGGTCCTCGGGGAAGCGTGGTTTGCGTAATCGTTCCTGCGTAGCGCAGACCCCGGCATAACAAACGCACACAACCAACTCACGCACACACACAACTCTTGAACTCTGATAACAAGTAAAAATATTGCGTATAAATAGATTTCATTGTGTTTTAAATACACACATAACATTTATTTACTTAGTTAGTTATGTGCTTATATGTTGTATTCGTACGATGTGATTTTATTAACAACACGTTGTGGATAAATGCTGTATTTACGTGTTTTATAATTACTATTTTACTACATATTCATTTACTTATAAATATTAAAACTAATACGGCTTCATACAATTTCATAATCTTATTTTTTTGTAGAAGAATTAAATAATAAAAAAAGAAGGTATATAGTCTTTTTAATAAAAAAAAAAAGAAATATACTCTCTGAGAGGAAATTTAATGTCATATTATTTTTATTCTTTAGTTTATAACCAGATAAAAAAAAATATAGGTACTAAAACAGATTTTTTATGAAATTTCTGCCAAAATGATTCCTCTGATATTTTTAAGCTGACAAATTGAAAATTCGGCTTTTAAACAGTTACAGCCTAATTTACATTCCATGTTATGTTTGATAGGCGTCAAATTCAAATGTTATTTAATTAGAATAAAGTAATTTAAATTTTTAATTTCACCCAGGGTGTACTTAATTCAATTGATAGACCCATTTTAAGTCCTTTTAGTACCTTTAGACAATTCATTTGCCTATTATCACTATCTATAGCCCAAGCCCGCGGGTTAAGAAGTGGCCCGCCAAAGCATTTGAATTTACTCGCCAGCGCCTTGACCGACCATTCTTTTTTCGTGTTTAATTTTAGTTTATGTATTTAAAAAAAACCCACCTAGCAAAACAATTTGCCTGCCAGGGACACACAACTAAAAGTTGAATTTAAATTCGCCGCCAATCAAACAACTTTTCCAAAGTAAATTTAAATTTTTAGGCGGCCCTTTGTCTTCCAATCTGTTATTCAACTTCTATAATCATCATCGGTTGATTAAAACATCATATACCTATTCAGGGGCAATTTAAACTACATTCTGATGGTAATTAAGGAATAATTAAACAAACAGTCCAATAGATCCTTCCACCCAGCGTCCGTCGCGTCGTTTCTTGGCATGCCTTTGCCTTTTACTACAACTCCTTACAGGGAATGACATCAAATAGCAACTTCAACTATTTATACTCGAAATCCATACAACAATGTAACGGATCACTTTTTCTATTCTTTTATATAATTTATCAAGAGCTTAGGTACATTTCGTTCTAAAATAGATTATTTTTAGGAATATTATTTAAACAAAAAAAAAATAGAGTAAATCTCTTAATAAGTCCGGGTGCACGGGTCGTTCCTCATTTAATCGCTAAAGCTCACATTTTTGGATGCTATTTTTCTTTATATTTTAACAAATAACTACTATCGCACTCGGGAAATTTAACCCTAAATCTAAACTCCGAATCTGTGGTTCGCATCCCGGATGAAATGGGACCGAGAGACTAGATTTTAAAAGAAACTATGGAGACCAATGACCCTCTAGTTCAGTCAAGATATAGCAGCTATATATAAGCTTTAATAATAAATTTAAGTAAAATAATTAATTAAAATCGTGCCACCTTCATTTATTAGTCTCAATTTAAAATTTTCGTATGTTTTCCGGCATACAATAAACCACCCCATATCTTCCCATAGGCGACTATTATATACTAGCTGCGCCCCGCGGGTTTATCCACGTCACTCTGCTCTAGTGGGTCGGAGCGTGATATCTTATAGCCTATATGTTAATCCAGCTTATAAACTATCCGCGTGCAAACTTTGAGCCAAATCCAGTTTTTGCGTAAAGGAGTAACAAACATACATACATCCACACATACAAACTTTCGCATTTATAATATTAGTAGGATAGCTGATGGATGGGCAGCAGCATTTATCAGATTAAGTTTACTTACCACTTTGCTGTGATCGCCTGCCAAGAGTGGTGCTTATGGCAATATCTTTAGATAACCCTGCATGGCTTGCCATGGTCCATGTTCAACAGTGGACGTTAAAGAAATGTTGACTTAAGTATGCAATTAGCCTTGCTGCAGAATATCTAAAAAGTATCGTTATAACGACGTATGAAAAGAATTTATTTGCATGATATCTTTGGCATGGTCTGGCGAAAAAGTCCCTACGATCCCTGCCATAACCTTCAAGAACCGCGTCTATTTAAAAAGCATATGTTCGCCGCTTCGTGACATGTACATATTTGGGAGAGTGCGTTAAAACATCGATCATACAGCGATCACTAACCCTCGACCCGCGGGTGACTGATCTCGACGCATGAATGAAAGATGTTGCTCTTCATTTCATTATCAAATGTCATTGTACCGCCGCCCATTCGGAAACAGGAATATTGGAAAATCCCGCATTTTCGGACCGTCACTTATTTAGTCAACCTTATTAGTCAATGAGGATTTTGCTACTAAATATATAGGCGAGCTGGGCCTTATTAAATACCGAGCGTTATAAGGCCACAAAATGACGTACTAAATAAATATTTTTATTTTTTTATAGGTCTCTAGCAGAGTTTTACAGTTCACTAGTATTCGAGTGGGTTCACGTCGGTAGTGCAATGGGTGGAGACCGAACCGACGACCTCAAAATTACAAGTCCGACGCCCTAGCTTTTAATTATACCATTACAAATACCCATACAAATTATAGGATATTAGACTTTCTCCTACCGGGCGGTATAACGCCCATGGTTTTCCGAAATTTACAGACAAACAGGACATTTTTCAAGATTTTAGTTTTTTTTTCAACATCATAAAATTCCGAAATATGAAATAGTTTCATAAATATTTGCGTTATAAAATCCGCCAACTTGTAAAAGTGCAGATAATGTTGTAAATTCATGTAATCTAACTCTTCTCACAATAATAGAATGTGAATTATTATACACGCAATAAGTAGGCATATTGTAATATTTGTTGTTGTCTTAAGGCAAATTAAAATTAGTCATTTTTTTATTTGTACTGGAAGAAATATGACATAATCTTAAGAAGGCAAGCGGCAAGAAAGGATATTTCTAATTTACGGAGCTAAAAACTCTTAATTTTACCCCGAATTTTATTGCGTACAAAGCCTTTACCATCCATCCACTACTCATAGATTTGTGTTTGGACCTGTAAGATTAATAGTTCAATTTGAAGACAGTAGCTTCAGCGTTTTCGCCATCAATATATCTAGAGCTCAGAAGCATAAAGACGGTTGTATATTATACTTCAGAAGCATTTGGTTTTAAGTACCAGTTTACGATAAAAGCACATACAACGAATGTTTCTGACGTATAATGGCACATTCAACCTTATGCTTCTGAGTTTTAGATATGTTACGGCTAAAGGTAGGTGTGAACATAAACTTAAGATTAGCCGGCTAAACTTAGGTTTATCTTCGAGAAGCAGCTAAAGTTCGATAACATGTTAGTTTGCGTCGTGATATTCTAGGTTTTAATTAAATTAAACAATACCTATGCACGGCACAAAAAGGTGTTGGGGTGTTTAAAAAAAAAATAACCTAAACCTAAACCAATGGAGTTGAACAGGGACTTATAGAGGTTGATCTAAGTTTAACCGCATGTGGTCGGCTACACCTAGGATTAGCCGGCTAATCTTAAGTTTATGTTCACACCTACCTTTAGCCGTAACAGATATATAGAGGATGGGGTTGAGAAACAACCAGATGGAGAGATGAATTAGCAATATCAATAAGGTTTAGTTTGGACCCTTTTAAGTACAGTAACCTGAAACCAGCTGTCAAATCGTGAGACAAATAAAATATCTTACGTTTTTGCCTAAAATAATAAGCCATGTTTGCCCACCTAGCTATCGATCATTCCGTATGTTCAGACGTTTTAAAAGGCGTAACGTGATCTTACGTAGTGATATCTACCTAGAAATATATATAATTAGGATTTACACTACAGAAACACTGATCAAAGAGTTTTAAGTGATCCTAAGTTACCTAAGTTAGTCAAGCACCTACTTCTATTTGTACTTGGACAATTTTGTAATAAGCTTGTAATTCTACATTCTTAAGAAGTTTGTGACTCAACGTTGTAAAATGATTTGTGATAAAGCTCTGTGTAACTGTTTAGAAATGCAATCTTTTCATCTGTTTTGTAGTGTTATTGTTATTGTAACGGTATTCTAAAATTATCTGTTTTTTAATTATTATCGTTGAACGAAAAGTAAACACGTAACTACATTTTACAATATGCTTAATTGTTACGAATCTAATTTAAACGAACAAAAGATTGTTTCATTCACAATTGTTTTAATTTGTAGCAAGTATAGATTACAATCTGTTATCTGTATTAATCATTATAACTCATTTTGTAAGGATACAATAATTATATGGTCCTCACGACAAAATTCGATGACGGCGGCCGAACACTTAGGACATTAGCCATGTACGTAAACTGCAATTATAGTGCACAAGTGTGCGTGCAAACACACATTTTAAATTTACTCTCATATTCCGGTAGGACGGTACTACGGACACCATGGGTGAAAGATCAGGCCCGGATCGACAGCTTAACGTGCTGTCGAGGCACGGGCACACCTTCAACTACCAGCCTTCGGGCTGGTACACCAGGCTATTTATTAAATAGAACATTTCTGGTAACTTTTTTTTCATATCTGGTTTTTTGCCTGAGCCGTGCTCGAATCCAGGATCTCGACATATATATATATATCTCATCCAAATAAACCGCAGTTTTTTTGTTTTTACCGATGGTTGTTTGTTTTTTATTGTGTCATTACCCGGAGATTATTATAAAATAAAATATGGAGTTTATATTGAAAATCCGAAAAAAAACAGGCAGAATGCTTTAGCGATAGATGCGAATATAGTATAAAATATATTCTAGATGTTAAAACAGGCGTCGCGGTTCAATAGGTACTAGTGATTCCGTAAATATTCATTATGGCAATCGGATATCGGAAACAGATCACGATGTAGGGATGTCTCATTTGCACAAATAGATACCTACGCTATTTTCTCACAAAAAGCAATTAACACATTTGAAATAACGTCATGGAATGCGTCACAGTAAAATAGGAATTTCTATTTTAAAAAAGATATTATAGGAATTTTCTCAGGGGACCTTTTCCTATCACTACATAGTATAAAACAAAGTCGATTCCATCTGTCTGTCTGTACCTATGTATGTTTAGATCTTTAAAACTGCGCAACGGATTTTGATGCGGTTTTTTTAATAGACAGAGCGATTCAAGAGGAAGGTTTATATGTATAATAAATCAGCATGATATTAGGTCTTTACCTATGAAATTGTTCTGCAGTACTGGCCTTTTCAAATCAAAATATTTTTTGTTTGGCTAAGAATTCTAATTTCAAATTAATTTTATTTTAAAAACATGGATTTTTTTTCCAAAAGTAGTCATTTGTTTATTGTTTATGTTACATTTTCATCGCATTTCAATCTTTTTCGTCATCATGGATACGTTGAAAATTCGAGTAATTATGGAATATGAGTACCGTCGTGGCAGCAACGCGGCACAAGCGGCACTCAACATCAACGACGTTTACGAAGCTAACACTAAAAACCAACGCACCACCTGTTATTGGTTTGCTTGCTTCCGTTCTGGAAATTTCGACCTGAAAAATGAACCTCGCGGTCGTCCGAAGACTTTGGTCGACAATGACGAATTAAAGGCGATTGTGGAAGCTGATGATACACAATCTACGGCTGAATTAGAAGCAGCTTTCGACGTTAGCGTCAAAACAATATTGGTCCATTTGCGTCAAATTGGCAATGTAAAAAAGCTTGACAAATGGGCGCCCGACGAACTCAATTTTCGCCAGCGCGAAGTACGCGTCGAGACGTGCTGTGCACTGCTCAACAGACACACTAATGAAGGAATTTTGAACCGCATTGTTACCTGCGATGAAAAATGGATTCTGTTTGATAACCGCAAGCGCTCAACAAGTTGGTTGGATCCTGGTTCAGCACCTAAATAATGCCCTAAACGAAAACATACCCTTAGAAAAGTGATGGTCACTGTTTGGTGGTCTAGCGCCGGTGTGATTCATCACAGCTTCTTACCAAACGGGGTGAGCATTACTGCAGATTGACCAGCATTGGTCAATCGCTCGTCTCCGCTGCTCCTGCACGACAACGCGCGACCTCATACTGTACAGCAGGCGGTCTCCAAGTTGCAAGAACTGGGGTTGGAAGCTCTCCGTCATCCGCTCTACTCACCAGACCTTGCGCCTACAGACTACTACTTTTTCCAGAATTTGGATAACTTCTTGGCGGGAAAAAAAATCAATACCTGAGAGGCAGTACAAAATGTCTTTGAAGAATTTGTTGCCTCCCGTCCAGCTGATTTCTTTAAGAGGGGCATCAATAAACTGCCACTGCGTTGGCAAAGATGCATTGATTGCATGGGTGATTACTTCGATTAATACAAATAAAAAATACATGAAAAAAAATCGTTTGAATTTTTTATACAAAACGGCAATTTCATAGGTACTATTATTATTAAACACACCTATTATTTAAAAGTTTTCCATAAAGTAATTTTGCTTTCATCACTAAAATAATGAGTGCGATTTTATGTCCGATATTATTTTATATATGTAAATACTGTTATACAAGGAACTGGTGTTCATGTAAGTGAAGAAATGTCTGTGAAATAGTAAATGTTATTTTTCCGTAGAAAATATAAAATTATATTAAAATAAATTATATTTCTCTTGAATTAAATCATGGCCCAGAACTAAGTGTACGGTTACGGGTCGCACATCTAAGTTTATCACGGAATAAGAGACCCCACGCTTGTATTTTAATGTAATTTTATTTAAAGTTATTTTTTGTAATATATAATGTAATAGGTACATTTCCAGAGAATTTTCTTCATTAACGAATTATGTAAAGACTAAAAGCTTTGTGTTTCCATGAAACTGCGATAGAAATACATGGAAGTTAAGTACACAATCAAAAGGTAAAATTATCTAAGTGTTTAATATGAGTATATTCTGTCTACAGTCTCCCTTCAAAAGCATATTTTTATTCGAATATGTTCATAACTCTAGGACAGTAGTTATTGATAAATATAAAAAATGACTAAACAAATATTTAGAATAACGATTTATGACTTCTGATATCCAAAACAATTGAATTATAGCATTTATAGTCTGTGAAGTCGTGCCCTTTCACGACTTCTGGGAGGACCTTGCCTTTAAATACAACTATTAATTTAATTTAAATATTATTTACGCTGTTCTTAAAATGCTCAAGATTGATCAAAAAAAGTTTAGATAAGGACTGCTTTATATCGATTTGAAATTTTATATTCTATTAATTAATAAATGATGCATATTAAATACTGGCTTACGCTCGTGACTTCGCCCTTGTCGCATAGTTACTTTGGGCTATAACGAATTTAAAACATGATCAATAATGTTTCAAAATCGGGATTAGCCCAAAGTAGCTATTCCACACGGGCGAAGGTGATCCACTTCTATTGGTCTTAGTGTGATGATATATAATCTATAGCCTTCCTCGATAAATGGGCTATCGAACACTTAAATACTTTTTCAAATCGGAACACTAGTTCCTGAGATTAGTGCGTTCAAACACAAAATCTCGTCAGCTTTATATATTAGTATAGATATAGATAAATTATAAGGTACTAATCTTTCTAAAAATTAAGTTTAAACGTCAAAATATTTTTTTAGACAAAGTAATTTTCCGTTACGATTTTCCCTTTAGGTTTAAGACACTGAAAAGCTTCGACATTTAAATAAGTAAATGCAAAACTTCCTACTTTCTATTCCTAACATCTAAGTGTTTTTGTTGTTGCACAGTTCGCTCAAGGTCTTAAGGCGCGCCGTTGTAATGCCCCGCGAGGTGAGCTCGCCTAGACCGCGACCACTTTCACTCTCCATACAGACCATTGGACGCTATTATAGAACCGCTTCTGCGGAACCTTTGCATCATTGTTCAGTATGACGGTTGCAATTTGTATCAAGTTACTATAGTCGGATATTTGTAGAGATCATTTATTCATCATTACAATTTATTCAAACATTTTTGACTATGTGTAGGCAGGCATACCTGGTTAACTCCTTTTGAAGTTAGAGAATATGGTGCCATAGTTGTATGGTGCATTGGTGTAGCCCATGTTCTATGTACATATTATTTTGATTCAGTGAAAAAGCTTTATGAAAAAACGTATTTTTTTAGGATTTGAATTGAAGTATTTTTACCTACAAGTTAACGTTTATTTACGAAACATTACAATACTTCATACAAGAAAAGCTAATGTAATGTAAAATAGATGTCAACGACCCTACTCTTGTTGTGTACGCAAGATTTGGGCAGATTAAAACTGAATAATTTATCCACATATCTGCATGCTCTCAGATTGCAGCTTACCTGTTCAGAATTTGAATCGCGATGTCCGAAAATGACTGAGATGAAATTATGAGGAGGAGAAAGGTCGGAACTGCAGCGCGATTGCATAAACCTGTTGAGACAATGAAGCACAAAGACAGTGGTCGGTGCGAACACATGTGCGGTCGGGTCGCGTGAGGAAAGCGTCGCTGACTCGTGTGGTGCGGGTCTGTTTCCCGGCGGAAGGGTCCCGGAGGAACGATCCAGGCGGGGTGGTGCGGCAGTGTGCCGGTCAGTCACCGCTGGGCCGGCGCGCCGTGCGCTCGCTGCTGTGTCGTCTTGCGTCGCTCCGCGTTGCTATTGTTTCGAGTACCCACCACCTCCTATGTTTATCTGCCACCCTGGTACGCATGGCACGTCTCGTATGAACTTGTGACGTGATTTTCTGTTTTTCAGACTAGTGATTCTATCTTTCAGTGGATTGTGACGGTTTATGTGTAAGATAGTGGAAAGTGACTTACTTTCGAGGATTTTTGTTACTAAGGATTTTATAAGGAATGCTGCAGAAGACGTTGCTGCATTAATTATTCCAGGTCGTTGTTTTGTTTACTAGTTTAATTAAAACTTATCTAAATATTACACAAACATTGAAAATGATTAAAATACAATTGAGGAAAACTGTGTAGAAATAAACAAAAAATAACAAAAAATAACTCGAGAACTTTACGGTACAATGGTCTGAAACCCTATATGAACTAGAAGTCTTATGAAAATCAGAAACTGTTCGGGATTTTTATTAAGAAATTTATTTAAACTTTATTGGC
Source organism: Nycteola revayana (assembly GCA_947037095.2). NCBI lineage: Eukaryota > Metazoa > Arthropoda > Insecta > Lepidoptera > Nolidae > Nycteola > Nycteola revayana. The sequence continues at coordinate 7,336,273 of OX344845.2, read as the reverse complement.
TAGCTATGTTGCATGGATGAACTCTTATTTTATTTATTGTTAAATCTTACTTATGTTTTGTTGGCTGATTCTTAAATATATCTTAAAATGTCATAATTACCATACACTGTTTACATACTTACTGGATGTGAAAATAAACAATAAGTACATTCATAAGTGGCATAATGTTACTGAAGTTTGTCAACTTTAAAATAATAAATATGGTAGGTACCTACTGATCCTGTATTCTGCGTTTATTAACGCGTTTATTAGGTTAAGCTACCTATATTATATAGGTAATTCTCTTACATATTCTCATCTTAGTACAATAGATGAGTATGAATAATTAAATGTGTTACAGTTCAACGTAAAATATAATGCTAGATTTGAGTAATGTCTAATGTTTATGCACATGTAATAGGTATGTACATTAAAAATATGGTCTAAATACATTTTTTAAAAATATCTTTTAAAAATATATTAATAATGCAATTGAAACATATAATACATTAAATAAATTCAATATCATGTAAGATTCTTTTTCTCACAAACTACTAGAGAAAATTAGTATTTCATCATTTTCTATTGCTGAAAATTAATGATACTGTTTTGCCGCAGCTGTAAGACCTTCTTACCATCGCTACGCACCGGTAGAGATGAGAGAGAAAGGCTGAAGAATACACACACACACGGCCTACGAATAACAATGTAAGTACTAGCATGTAATATTTTATTATCAACCCTTTGACCATTTTACCGCCGGGTCAATCCACTTGACAAGCTCTGCGTAAGGGAACGCTTAACGAAACGCAGAATCGTCTTTTTTCGTGAATTTGGGTTATTATTATACTTTATTTTATTCATAAATAAGGTTTGTGATTATGTGCTTCGGAATAAATACGTATGTAAGCAATTTTTTTTGTGATCCTTGTGTTGGATACACAAAATACGTCCATTGAAAATAGAACATAAGACACAATACGTATCTACTAACTAATCGCATGTAGTTTTACCCGCGTAGCTCCCGTCGTTATGGGACTTGGAGCATCCTAGGTTACATCTGAATAGATAAGCTTTATAATGGTGAAATAATTATTGAGATCGACCCAGTAGTTAGAGTATTTAACGCAAACAATTATTCAAATATTTCCTTTTGTCAATATGAGCATATATTAGTATAGATATAGTAGTATATAATTTTGAAGCGGCCGTAACTTGTGATCTTGTGGTCACCGATCCCCACCCATTGCACCACCAACGTGAACCCACTCGTAACACAAGCATTTTAGCTTAGCACGAGAGGTACTAGTAGAATACTAGTAGACCGCAAAGCTCTGCTAGTAATCTTTAAAAAAACAATACCAAAAACATAAGGTTACTATGTAAGGTTATAAAAGTATTACGGTTGTATTAGAAAAAAAAAAATCTACCGAACAAATTGTGGTCTTTCGGAGTGTTGGAAAACATCATTATGCCAATATCATAAACAAAACAATAACAAAAGTGATTTTAGGCATTTGAGAAACAAAATAAAACCATAGAGAGTATTACGACTTTTCATTAAGTAGGATTTTGCTTAAAGCTTTCTCATAGATTGAGCGTCTAAGTTCGTCAAAATAACATTTTGCTCATCTTATAATATTTATAGTTCATTGCACTTCTGAAGTTGTTTCAGATTTTTGTAAAGATTGATAAAATGTGCTATATGAAACTATTTGACCTTTTTGAGAAAAGTTCACTGTCCTTTTTACAGAATGAAAACTGACAAATGACTTATGATCACTATGCGTCGACATCTTTTAATATGCTACTAGATTCCCGCGCGCGGTTTCACCCGCGTAGCTCCCGTGCCCGTGGGAACTTCGTAATAAAATAAAGCCTATAACCTTCCTCGATAAATGGACTATCAAACTCTGGACCTTTATAATATTAGTACACATATTTATATTTATAATATTCATATAACAAAATATAGTTTTTTTATTTAATTACTACATCGTATACCACAAAGTCGCTTCCCGCTGTCTGTCTGTGTATGCTTAGATCTTTAAAAATACGCTACGGATTTTCATGCGATTTTTAAAACATAAGAATGATTCAAGAGGAAGCATTTTACCGGGCAGGGCGGGTCGCTAGTATTTTATAACTTATATTCGCACATGTATAATAATATTATAAAGATGATAAATTTGATTGTTTGTTAGTTTGTATTGAATTGGCTCCGAGAATACGTGACCGATTTGAAAAAAAAAAATCACCGTTGGGAAGCTGTGTAGCCTATGACAAAGACTATATTCCCCCAGAAACGGATGCTACGCGAGTAAACCGCGCGCGGGAATTTAATTTAAAAATAATTTAAGTAGATTTTAGTTTGACTATGATGAAATTTATTATATTACTAGCGGCCCGTCCAATATAATAGCCAATGTTACTCAGAGATAATGTAGCATTCTAATGGTGAAAGAATTATCGAAATCTGTTCAGAAGTTTTAGAGTTTATTCGAAACAAACATATAAAAATACAAACTTTTCCTCTTTATAATATAAGAATAGATAATTCTAGTAAATTTGAATACGAATTCAAGTAAATTGAGCTTATATTAAATCTAGTAATGTAAAATAAACAGAAATAAACTATAAAGTTTAATAAAACATAATTTGGAGCAATATACTTGTGTAATTAATTTCTACGTCGAGTGTCAGGTATAAAATAATAAAGTACTAGAGAAAGTTTTTCTCACAGTTAGAACTGAGTATGTATGCACTTAAGTATATACGAGTACTTACATTTAATGTACCTACTTAAGATATTATAAACTTACTCAATTATAAAGTAAATACATAATATGTTAACTGTTTCTGTCGTTTTATATTAAAGTTGAAAAACTTCACTCGCTACGTAATGCTAAATAATAATAACTCTCGTAAAGTAATGTAGAGTGAGCGATTACTTTCAAAATTCGAAATAAAAAGAATCCTGATAAGGAAAATTCAAAACTAAACCCTATCCCAATCCGTCTGGCCAGCGTGGTGTATAGTAGGCTAATTTCCCTCCACTATTTTGGAGGAGACCCGTGCCCAGCAGTGGGAAGTTTATAGGTTGTGTCAGAATTTATGTTACGGAAAACAAACTATTTATATGAGATCACGTGGTCAGTTAATATCTTATCAAATAATTAATTGCTCTCGATTTTACAACTTTTAGGTTGGCAATTACAGACGTCATTAAATTAGCTTCCAAAAGTCATAGTTTATTTCTTTACTGTCTTATGAGCGTCGTCGGTTACTAAATGATAAACATATGTCAATAACCATGGGGACTGGTTTTATAATAAGTTGAACAAAAATTGGTATAAAGTAGTCTACTGTGGTGATAAACAGTTGTCACATATAAAAACAACGCCACCAAGTAAATTATATCATATAATATTTCAATCGAGAGCTCACATCACGTCCGTCCAAAATAACACACAAGTTGTCTTGTAAACATCGTCTTTGTGTATTTAAACAAGATTGTTTAAAAAGAAAAAGACGACGAGAAATTTATTATAATCATTTATAAGCTATTGTCAGATGGCTATAACTTTTACATTGTTGCTGCAATATTGAAAGTTAATTAAAATCCCGCCGATTAAGCTAGACTAGCTGTTGAATACAAATTAAGCTTGTATCGTTTAATTATATGTAAACAAGTAAATGCAATGTAAAATGCTTGCTTAACTTAATATTTTATTCATAAATTCAATAATATGTTTTACTTCTAAAAAGTATTTGATTTTTTGGCAATTTAGAACTTAGTAACAATTTATAAACGGCAAGAATAAAATAATGATAAATTACCTTCACATTTATTTTGTGTAATAACATTGAACATGGTCTAATCTTAAATTTTGCCTTTCCATTACATTATTATACTCTAAACATTCTATTACTTAAAATGTTGTTTTAAATTTGTAAAAAGGTTTCGTTTTATCTACGTACTGTTCTACATTTACTAAAAACAGAAAAAAAAATAAAAGCTCATTTGCTTAAAACATTCAGTACAAGAAGTAGATATGCTACACATAACATTCCGAATGCAATTAGAAAATGAGCCAGTAGTACATCAACTGTTAAACATTTCTGTAACGTGGCCTAACTAACCTTATATTGTCACTCAGTGTCAGTCAGCGGTCTTTTTCGCTTCAACTCTATGCACAAAGTAAATTCAATCGGATCTTAACATTAATGGAATATTAATGAGTTTATATTAATCAACAGAAATCTGAAAGTGTGGATTTAATATACTTTTATCGAAGCTCTGTTCGGAATGCTTAAAAGGTTAATACAGAAAATGCTAATAAAATTGCTAAAGTAATTGAAGTTCATATTTACAAAGAGATATTGAAAATAAGCATTAAGAATATAACAATATTTCTCAGCACAAATGAGGGAAAGTTCATGGAGTCGGCTATTGCTTTCAATTTCGTACCACAGTCAGATTGTATTTTGCAATGTAAAATTAGCAATAGCAATATCGTTGCAATGCGAAATACATTTTACATATAACAGTCTTCCTATTCTCATAATAGATATTGTAAATTATTATGCTTATATTATGAATCTAAAAGTTACACGAATACAAGTATTGTCAATTTCAAGAAATTGGCTCAATGGTTACTGAGCAATGGTTGGCCGCGGCAGTGGCTTCTGTAGCCTGGGCGCCTGAGTTCGATTCCCGCCCGGGAAAAATATTTTTGAATTATTTGTCACTTGTGAGTTTAGGCGTGCTTTGTGTCCGCGAATTATGTGTGTATCCCCGCGACACAGAGTTTAACTAAGGGGTTTTGGACTCTTAAATAAAACAAAAGGAAATAATGTATGTTAAGATAATCATCAATACTTAATAACCGTTAGTTAAATTTCAACCAAACTAAAACTTGACTCATAAACACATAAATTGAAATAAAAGTAATACTTACAACAAAACTATAACATGTTTAACACTTCTAAATTCATCTATCGTTCGACTTGTCCTCTTGCAGGTCTACTGGAAGAGATTTTTTTTAGAAATAAGTAGTACCTTTGTACATAGTTGTTTCTTTTTTTTGTATCTTGTGTACATAAATTAATAAAATATTAAATATAATATGGAATATATATATGGATAAATGAAATAACAATTTAATATATAATGGAATAACAATTTAGCACATGCATAGGAGGTGCGTCACGGGCAAAATTCTACGAATTTTGAAGCTTGAATGCTTATTTCCAGTGAAATCATAACAATTTTAAATGGTATCTCTATTAAATTATGTGGAAGCAACATTCAAGTAGTTTAGTCATATTCTGAATAATACATTGACATTACTAGTTATAAATCATACGACTATCGTAAACATGACTGATGTCTAGCGAAAATGTTAAGAAAAGTTTTCTAATGCAACGCTACTTGAGAAAACCAAATTAAACGTACACAATGTAGCGAAAATGTAATATTACAGGGCTCGCAGTAATGACAAATAAATAAGAGAACTTTCTATTCTGTCTGCAACATTTAATGTGCATACATACACCACTACAGAATAACCCGGTTTTCCTCAATTGACTTTTACTAACTCAGATAGACATTTTCCCTTTTGCACTGTAACATAAAACTGTCGCTATTTAAAAACATGAAACTAGTCGCATGTTCACCATTTAAGATATTACTTGAAACCGTGTTCTAAACAAAATTATTCTGCCTAGAAAATATTACCGCCTAGTGCATACACGCATAACGCGTTCTATGTCCAATGCACACAAAATGAGGTCTAATATTTAGAGTATTAGAGACTATAATGGTGTAAGTAGTTAGGTGCATTGTTGCAGGAATAATGCACTGACGGTAGTAGTTTACGAGGTCTTTCACCGACCACATTATATAGGTCAGTTAGATTAGCAACGTTCCCCGCGCTTGCTACTCATATACGCACTTACCTATCGCTATGCAATTATGCATTTCACTACTATGTACTTTACACCTTATTTCCTTAGCAAAACATTTTCAGCATTTCAGTCATTACCAAAATTGTTTAAACAACTTCGTTATGATAAGACAGGTCTTACTAAATACTTCTCCTTTTTTGCTTCACCTACTTAAAGAATAAATTCATTTGCCGTGATTTACATTTGTTAAACTACTTCTTAACATAATAAAACTAATTGTTTGTTTTCACGTTATCAAACAATAAAACTCAAATAATTATATTGAATGAATTATGATTCTCTCTATAAGGAACTTTATTAAAAATCAGTTCAATGTTCAAATATGAAGTTCGAAACGCGACACACATTGTCATACCTATATATTATTTAGTAGCAAACTTTGAATTTAACTTCTACGACTAATTATAAATGAAGATGTTTTGGAGGGGAAAATATTTTGTATGTGTTTTATACAAGAGATTAAAATTAGGGTACCTATATTCAACACTTACCTATTTATCACACGGATAAACTCGTACCTAAAAATTAGTATATTTTTTTAAATAAAATAATAAACATTCTAATATAGACTAGTGTTTTTATAATGGTCGTCATTGAAAGAAAAAAAATATATCAACGTCTCTTGAAAGTTAAATAGTTGTGCAATTATTAAAATATTACCGACCAAGATTAGATGAGGACATAAAATTATAAAAAAATTAATAGTTTTTATTCATATTTTGCGACATTCCTTGTAGTTATCCAATACATTTAAATAAATAGCGTTTAAATTTATCTTTTATTTAACTACCGCTAGTAAAAGATAAATAATTATTTTGTCACGTCATTCGATTTTTCTCCTCAATCATCAACATGCTTGTGCAATAGATTCATGACGACAACAAATATCACTTTTCCCTTGTTCTCATCCTAGTTATATAACAAATCCAAAAATCTAAAATCGGATCACTTCCGATGTCCTCGTAAACACAAAATCGAAGGATCCACGAACTGTAAACGAAGAGCTGCAGTTGCTCCTCTAAATATCATAATTTCTCAATCCACCTCCAGCGACCGTCACGAGCCGTGGTTCAAGTCCCACATGGGCGGCCTCTTTAAGTTTGTAGTTTTTAAACCATTTATGAAGGAGCACTGCTGCCTTTATGCTTGGTGACTTACGAAAAGGCGCGTGGCTTGTGACGCGGTGGAACAATCAGTTGGATATATAGATGTCGGTTACGCTATTTTTCTTTTTTAATGCATGGCATTTCTCAAAAACATTTCAGATATGTATTGTGTATGCTCGATTAACATAGCTATAAAATATATAGAATATAGAAAACCGGGTCGCACCTAGAATATCATAATTTTAGTTTTGACTGAGTAGGTATTTATACTCGTTGTACTAGGACGTGGAATCTGATTACTTAATAAATTAGTTTGAAATGTCAGCGAGTAATTACTTAACGGCTTTACTCCCAGGAGAGAACTAGTATTTACATATAAGAAGGTATCGCAGAAATACTAGGTTAACGATTTCCTACGTCTCTCCACAGCACGCCCTCGATATCAGAATTGTTTCTATTCCTTATCAACTTATTATTGCAGCCAATATTATGCGGCTATTAATTTACTGCTCCCATATCCCACATCGCAGTAAATTTTACTTCACTATTATGTGAGCTTAAATCAGGTTTCATGTTTAGAGGCTATTTCTGCAGGTGCCTAGAAGTTCATCATTTATCATTCGCCTGATAAATACTTTTAACGTAACATAAGATTACTTTCCGATGCTCTGTTAGACCTGTTGTAGGAGAAGCCCGCGAATTGTAAAGTAGAGTGACAGTTGCATAAAACTCACCTAAAAAGCTAAAAGTCATAATTCCTCAATACCTGCGTCATTAACTAATTTGGGGCAAGGCCCAAGTCCCACAGAGAGCGCCCTCTTACGAAGGTTGCTTATTTTATAGTTTATTAACCATTTAATCAGGCTGGAGCCCTGCTGGTGACAAATTAGAAAAAGCCTCGTGGCTATAACTACATAAATGTGAAAAATAAAACATAAGAGTGAAGAACGTCAAAATTGTCCTACTAGGAAATATAAAAATATTTGTTCTTATACTTAAGGACCTATTGCAGTGCACTACTTAGTTATAAATATTGTTGTAATATGTTGATCTATAGCATGTGTAGTATATTTTTATGTTTTGCTACACATTCGTATGCTATTTATTTGAAAGTTCGACTGTTTATATCTATTAGAAATCAATGCTTCAGTTCTCTCTATAATGATAATAGAGTAGTACAATTGTATTCTTACTGCGCATTCTAGCGAGTTTAATAAATTCTAAACATTAGATAGGTACATATATATTTATACTAACAAAACTAGGTATATTTTTTATTTGTGATTCACGATCTACAATTCCGATTGGAATTCCATTTGTAATGGAGTGAATAGAGGGATCGAACTATCTCCCGGAGGTTCGTCGGAGACAGAATGGATTTATTGTGGAAATGTTGGCGTTCCGCAAGCCTCCAGACTAGGCCCGCCCCACTTTCAGCAGGTCACCGCCCGATCGTGAACTCTGCACTCCGTTCAATAACTACCGCCCGTGGTGATTTTCAGTGTTTTTTTTTACTGTCTAAAATAACATTGGCTGTTTCTAACTGACCCATTAACTGACTAAATAACTTTACTCACAGCATCTTTTTTATAGATTTTTGATTATTTAGTTCCGGTAAAAATGTTGCTAATGTGTTTAAAATGAAGGCACTCATAGCGTAGTTTCTGCTTTATTGTTGAAGCTAAATTTGAAAGTACATTTTGGTATTCAAAATGTTCGAATCAAAAAAACGATTTCATCAGCCACCCTATCGTGATTTGGCCAACCGCACGAGTCAGCGATGGGGTCAACGTCCGTGAATGGTATATAGGTCAACTGAAGGCGCCTCGTCGTCTGTATTATGTCAGACTGCTTTTGATTTGCACACGATGCTTGAATTTGCCTTTTACATCTATTTAGTAGAGTCCGGAACCCGTTCCGAGGACGGGATCAACGTTACACTTCAATTCGTCGTGAATTCTACGAATAATATGTTCACTACACGAATAATCAATACACGACCGGTTATTTTATATCATAAATTATGTATGTATAAAGGGGTAGGTTACATCAAAACGGGTTTTAAGAAAATTTCATTCAAAATGTCTGCTGATCACCGTGGATTAGAAAGCTAGACAGTAATTGTTATTTAAAAATGCAATTGATTATTTGGCGAAATAACAATGGGCTGGTTAACAATGGTCGACGACCTCACAGGAGCTGGTTTAATTGTCAATTTTCCACATGTCTGATCGCAACCTAAAATTCGATGAGATACCTTAATTCAAATGCTTAGCAGCTGCCATGCATCACGAAGCACTAGGCACTTAACCTCATTTGTTGGTTAACTGCATTATACGGCAGCAAAATTGGAAAGGTTAGACAGTTGAAAGCATTGGAAGAGGCGTAGGAGTGTCTCTGTTTAGCGGGGTTATATTGATGCATAGAGTGGTCGGCTGCTGCGCGCGGGCAAAAGGGAAAGTGCTCGGAGCTTCCTGCTTGCTCGCGGAAGCGTTTAGTTTACCATACGTAACTGCATTTCGCGTCGCTGCACTAACGTTGCAACATCAACATCGCCGATGCGTGTGTGATAGACTAGACATACGTTAGTTGCAATTCAAAATGTTTTGTTTAGTCAGATCACCATCAGAGTTGTCTATTTTTATAGAATTTCGATTGGGTAATATTTTTTATAAAAGGAAGAATATTTAATTAAATTGTTATAATTTTAGCAGAAAAGGAAGAAGAATTGACATGAACTTAAGCAAATAATAACAAAACTTATTATTTAATAACACCAAAGTACTACTGAAATTACAAATTGTATTTAGATAGATTATTGACAAAAAACGAGAATATTTGATAGCAGCATAAAAGATGCATTGTTGTGTACTATGTAGGTAGGTCATATTGAAATTTACTATTTTGGCAAATGACATAACAAAAAATACTTATTCTTTTAAAATATTAAAGGACACTTAGAATTGATATTTCTAAAAGAAATTGTCTAATATATTCAACGATTTTCGGCTAATTACAAACTGACTGTAACATCAGCGGTTTTACTTTCATTGGCGCACGTCGCTGCGCTTGGAAGGCGGAAATGAACGATCGTAGCTCTAAGAACTAGACACGATACTATGAGGCATAAGTCGTAACCTATTGTCTAGGAAATAACTATTATTACATTGTAATGAAAGTTGATGCGAACACGGTGTCATCATCTTGATAGTTTTATTGTAGGTACTTACTTGAAATAGCTATAAATAGTGTTTGATCTTTTCGTAAAAAATACTTAGTTGTAGAATAACAAATTTCGAAATTCATATATTTACATGTGAAGTACCAGTTATTATTGCATAACTGTTTAGTTAAACGAAATAAGATGATGTCGATGGCATGTTGTGGTTTTAACTTATAAAATACACATTAATATTTCTTTTAGATTGATCTACTATTCCTTTATATTCAACGAAAACATTAAGGTGATGGTTAGTCATTCGCATTCATTAACGTTGAACGACGCAGTAAGCGGGCGCAGTGTGAACTTGGCCAATCGTGCAGCGCAGGCGCACCACCTAGAACTTCCGCGTTTGCACTTTCTCCGCCTTTGCGCTGCTCTTTGAATGTTTACTGCACTATTATTTCGCCCAAGGAAATCTTAACGTGTATAACTGATCTAATGGCTGCATTATGCTCCTGATAGGATCTTTATTAAAATTTATACTCCTATATTTAGCGTGTACTGCTTGTTGCAATGCGAGAAACGTTCCTATTTCTACATTAGTTTATCATTACGTATGACTCGGTTAAGGCGCTTTTAATTTAAAATATGAATACGCTAATCTTTATTCCATATAAGGCGGTTTGATGTTACACCTGTCGGAAACAGTTTTTAATTAACTTTATATTAGTTGTTGTTATCTTCAACGACAATCTGAATCGGGAAGAGAATTTTATATGTACAACCATTAGTTTTAAAAGTGTAGGTAGATGTTTCTTGTGGTTCTATAGCAATGTCTATTATTAATTACGACTTCCCTATGTATTCTCTTGCAGTCAGAAGTATTGGTTACTTTCACTGGGAAAGTGTTTGTGTTCTTTATACATGACACGTAGCCGCACAAATGACAACGAATCAAATGTGTTTTCCATGAGTTGAAATGAGTAATGAATCAGTTATCTATACTAATATTATAAAGCTGCAGAGTTTGTTTGTTTGTTTGAACGCGCTAAACTCAGGAACTACGGGTCCGATTTCAAAAAATCTTTCAGTGTTAGATAGTCCATTTATCGACGAAGGTTATAGGCTATATTTTATTACGAAGTTCCCATGGGCACGGGAGCTACGCTGGTGAAACCGCGCGCGGGAACCTAGTATCTTATAAGAACCTAATTGAAAAGGATGGATGGATGTCCTGATATGGAATGAAATTCTAGTTTTAAATATATTATGGATGAAAATGTATTGAATGTTTACATCTTAACACCAATAAAGACGATAATATTATTATATGACTTAGTAATTTATTTTATTTGTCCAATAAAAAATAATATTGACCAAAAACCTATAGACAATGTCACATTTTGTATTTATGTAAAACGAAAAGGAGATATTTCTTCTTTCTATAGGCAATAGGCCCACCATAAATTGTAGTGTATACTTATGAAATATACGTCGATTTATTCGTTGTAATCTCTAGTTTACCGTGGTAATATTAGTTTTACGTTGTCAAACGGCTATACGACAGAAAAACGCCATCAAAGTCACGAATGTGACATAACCTCAAAGCTGTTACGATAGGTACATTATTTAGTGAGTAGATAGGAAAACTAATTAACTATTAAAATATCCTAATATTCTAAGTAATGCACTGTTGAAAAATAAATAGAACTCATATATAAAAACTGGCAAAGTGCGAGTCGGACTCGCGCACGAAGGGTTCTGTACATTGACTATGTAAGCAACATTACAAATACTAAATATTTCGTGATTATTTCAAGCGTCTATCTGGGGTCGTTTTTAATGTCGGGCAAAAAAAACTCGTTTGAATGAGAACCCCCCCAAAAAACCCCATCAAAAATGATGTAGGTATTTCTGTTTTTGCTATAACAACAAATACTAAAAACAAAATTAAATAAATATTTATATAATTTTGTTTTTAGTATTTCTTGTACAACAGAAAATACCTAAATCATTTTTGATGATTTCAACTGTCTAACTAGGTAGCGAGGTTCTTGAGATACAGCCTGGTGACAGACAGCGAAGTTTTAGTAATGCTTTTGAACAAATGCATCTATATTCACCCAGTAGTATCTACACAGTGGTGGATGAGTAGGTCAGATGCTATATTTTTTGCTTGCGTAAGTAATTAAAGAAAATAAAGCGTGTTGTATCTTGTTATCTTTATTACAGCTCTCCAAATCAGAATGACAATACATAAACTTAGCCTATATTTATACTCACACGAGCGACCTGCAATCGGTAGTGGTTTACAGGCGCTCGCAACTACGTATTAACAAATCACATTTATTTACATTCGCGTACAATTTAAAAAGTCTTAACTTGTTCGATCGGTCGTCGTACTTGACATCTCTCCCCCCAGCGCAGCCCGCGTAGCTTCCTCCTTTACGAGTCCGACGAGCTTGCTGACGGGACGCTTGAAGATGCCGGTCTTCGTTCGGACGTCTGCCACTCGGATGCCGCCGTCGGGTCCCTCGTAAACGCGCTCCACCTTCCCCATCGGCCACACATTCCGGGGTAGGTTGTGGTCCACCACCACCACAACGTCTCTAACCCGCAGCGGTCGTCTCACGTCGGTTGGTTGTCCTCGGGGCACGAGCGTAGGTAGGTACTCGCGCACCCATCGATGCCAGAAGCAGTTGGCCAGCGCCTGGCTGGCTCGCCACGTCCGTCGGTCGTCGAGGTCGCCAGGCCCGTCGACGACGAGCAGGAAGTGGTTCGGGGTGAGCGCCTCCGGGTCTTGCGGGTCCACGCTGACGTGCGTGAGCGGCCGGGCGTTGATCGAGAACTCCGCCTCCGCCAACAGCCTCGTCCGTCGGCTCCCGCTCCTTCAGGGTGGCCGCCAGCGCCACCTTGACTGAGCGCACCAGGCGCTCCCATGCGCCTCCCTGGTTCGGTGCTCCCGGCGGGATGTAGCGGCACTCCATGCGTTGCAGTTGTCCCTCCTCGCTCCTCGCTGGCTCCCACTCCGCGTAGGCCGCCCGTAGCTCCGTGTCCGCGCCGTGGAAGTTGGTAGCGTTGTCGGAGTACATCGTCCTCGGCCACCCTCTGCGCGCCGCCATCCGCCGCAGCGCCATCAGCGCCGAGCTCGTGCTCGTGCTCCAGGTGCACCGCGCGTGATGTGAAACATCTCTTCTGTCGCCGGCGTCCCACCCGTACTACCACGGGCCCGGAGTAGTCCAGCCCGCAGTTTGTGAATGGGCGCTGGAACGGTTCCAGTCGGGCGCGGGCAGGTCCCCGGGTGCTGGTGGCCGCGGTCTCCCTCGGCGCACGCGGGCCGCAGGTGCAGTATCCAGTAGCGCTGCCTCAGGTCGTTGGTGACACGGCGTGTCCGGCAGCGCAGCGTTCCCGCAGCACGATGAGCCCGGTGATGTCCATGATGACGGGCCGCTGGGTCTTTAGGGGCACGGTTGCGGCCCCTCACTCGCAGTATTCCACCCTCGATCACTGGGTCGAGCTTGTATAGTCGGCTCGACTTAGTGAGAGGGCGCGTCGATCGTAGCCTCTGTAGCTCGTCACCGAAGCTCTCCTGCTGCGCCCGCTGGATGAGGGCTAGCTCGACCCTCTGGATATGCTCGTCCTCTAGACGCATCGCTCGGCGCCTGCACAAATCCACAAAGGCTAAAACTCGTGCTGCGGCCCGCACCAGCGTCTCAAACTTTGGGAAGCGTGAGGGCTTGGGCAGCCAATCTTCTCTCGTTGTTTCCTCGATGATGAAGGTCTTCCTCTCCCTCCTCGGTGAATGTTTGCTCGGGAGCCACTGTTCCTTGGGTCGGTATAGGTCCGGGAGGCGCTCCAACCACAATGTGAAGAGTTCATTTTCTTCCTCCGGTATCGGTTCGTCCCAGGCCATCTGTAGTCGCCACAGGCTCTGAAGCACGATCTTAGCTCGGAACGTATAATGGCTCAGTAGTCCCAGAGGGTCATATGAGTGCTTCCCTCTTGGTGGAAGCACGGCGACGATCAAGTACCTCGGCCGGGACGCGGTTCATCGACGTGTTGAACTCCAGCTCATCCTGCGCCGCTTTCCAGTGGAGTCCTAGTATTTTGTTCTCGGGTCCTCTCCCTCCCAGCTGTGTCGGTGCTGTATCGCTCGCAGGTCGTCCGGTATCTCTGTAAGTACATCACTGTTATTTTTGTAATTTGCATTATGTTCTATAATATTTAGTATTTCATAATTTCGTGTCGCACTACTTTTAAGTAGTGAACACAAATCATCCATTTGAAACGCAGTAAATTCTGCACAATTACTAATTGTGTATAAATTATTCCAGTCATTATGAGGTTCATTCAAATGGTATTGACAGTTACATGAGCTACGGGGCACATAAAATGAGTGATCTAGCAATAATCTTTCCTTAATGATATTAGGTACCAGGAGTCTAGAAGTATTTACACATAATAAAAATATACAGTGACGTGACGTACCAGCAGCACGCCTAATTAGACATAGTAATAGTTGGTACTTCTCTTATAACAAGATTTCTCTTATAACAATGCACTGGAATAGCAGGTACCATAGGCATAGGTTTGGGACGGATTGCTCATGCGTAACCGACCCCCGTCAACGGCGGATCGAAGGAGTGTATGGCAGGTTTTAGTGGTGTAGGGTCCTCTCCTCGTGGTATGACTTAAGCATACCACGCTATGGAGAGGGCGAGTCCCACATATCCCACAGCCAACGCGCGAATACGCTGCAGCGGTGGTGGGAATGCGTCAATGCATTTCACCCCAGACAAAAAACAAAAAAAAAAGATACCGGCATAGGTGTTGGTTGCGGGATGGCACCTTTATCTTCAAAATTATTTTTTTGTATCTCTGCATCTCTGTTTACATCATGATGCCTGCGCCGTTGGACCACATGAGTAGGTCAAAGCCAACAAGCCATACAAACTTGTTTCAAATGTTCCACCTAAAATATAAAAAATTTTTACAGTGAATTAAATGTTAGTAAGGAAGTAAAATTGTAATTAGGTAAACAAAATAATTATGAGAAAGAAGTCTTAGTTCAGCGGAAGAAAATAAGTCAAACAGAATAACAAAAACTATATTTTTTTCTCATAATTTTTTCATATACCAAATTACAATTTTACTTGCTTACTTACATTTTTAAATATATTTATAATAATATAAAAATAGGGCCCCACCAGCAGCTCGGATGGGTTTCATTATCATTATTATTATTAAAAATATATTAATTGTTATAATTAATCTACCCTGGCTTCGCACAGGTGTATTTAAATATAGTTATATTTATAAACCTTCCTATAAACATCTATCCTATTAAATATTCCTATATAAATGATGATCAAAATCTGTATGTAAGGGAAAATATCTGACTATTTATTGGAGTTTAACAATGACAAATAATTATAATTATATTTAAATACTATTTTAAAATTACCTGTTGAGATGGTATCCATTGTAAAATAACAGTTGCCTTTCTTCAGAGTGGGCAGGTACAGCATGTGTTTGGCGTGCTCTTAACAGTGAAGAACCACAGGGAATGCAAATGTTCCTGTACCCAAATCTTCTAATTGGATTAGCTGTTTGAATAAATTCTTGCACTATCATTAAACACATTCCACAAACAGCATCTAGCAGGCTTAACTAAAACAAGTAGATAAGCAAGTTATTAACCTAGAAAATGTATGGGATCTTATTTATTGGGGATTTAATTAACGACACCGTCGTATTCTTATGCCAAATATAAAATCTATCTTACACGTATTGTTTCATATCTTGTAACGGTATCATTACAGTTTCGCAATGTTAATATAAATAAATGAAGTGAATTAGATTGAATAATATTATTAATCTGTAACACTCACCTCGCGAGAAGTCCACAAAGATATAAGTTGGGGTATACATGCTGTTGTCTCGACCAGTAAGTGCCTTCGCACATTGCGTTAAAATCTTACTGAACAATTAGCATAACAGCGTCCTTTTGGAGAATATACTAAACTTGCAGATGCCATACCTATAAAATCCTTCAAATAATAGTCCAAAAAACATAAAAGCACTCTCACGCACGCAACTCGACGGAAATTGCACAAAGCACAGACTGTTAATCAGTGTTGCCAGCTCCTAGAAATTCATGTCCAACAACGTTATAAATTAAAATCAGATATTAAATTAATATAATAAACTAGTGGCCCGCCCCGGCTTCACACGGTTGGTATTTCATTTTAAATATTTTGGAATAAGCATTTTATATGGATTGGCACAAACTTTTTTTGTTTAAGATTACTAGCAGAGTTTAGCTGTCTACTAGTGCTAAGCTAAAATGCTTGTTTTAAGAGTGGGTTCATGTCGGTAGTGCAATGGGTAGGGTTCGAACCGGCAACCATAAGATCACAAGTCCGACGCCCTAGCCGCTTCATGATCAAACTGATCATAGTCTTGATAATCTTACAGAAAGAAAATTAAATGTCTTCTGTTGTCTTCAGTGTCACGGCTTATATTAATAGGTAAAATACCTATTTAGGTTCACATTTTTAAACTTGTAATATCTTTTAAATGCAATTACCCATTTTAATAATTTAAAAAGTCATCTTCAGGTATTGAAACAGTCTTAATGAAAAGTATTTTATTTGGATAAGGATTAATACACAAATATGAATAACGTGGTATTTAAGGCATGGTTTGGTTTTTGATAATTTTTCTTTCAAAAAAGTAATTTTATTTTTATATATTTTATTACTATAATTAGACAAATGGTACCGCAAACGTGATTATAGATATTTATATGTTCTTTAATATTATGAAAGATCATTTTGTTCTATCAATTCATAGTTTCCGTAGCGCATACGATGAAAGACAATTTATGGATTTTTTTTCATACTTTGGTTTACCTACATTATCGAAGTTTTAGTAAGAATATCTAAATGTGTAGGTTATTTTTTTACTTTATAGTAAAAAATTGCCTATGTTAATGTGGCATTCTAATGGTAAAAGAATTATCGAAATCCGTTCAGTAGGTATCCGAGTTCGAGTTTATTCGAAACAAAAGTTGTAATTTCTAGCGGCTAAATTGGCAACACTGCTGTAAATGAATGCCAAAACATAATGTGACAATACGTTTCGTTTTCACGGTGTTTCATCGATGCAGATTTTGACCAGCATCATTAAAAAAAAATCTCAATAAAAATAAATGTTATTCTCTAACCATAATTCCAAGTAAATAAAATAAATATTTTTATTACCAACATGGACTGTATTAAAGTAAGTTTAATTTATTTAAATCAAAAAAAAGTTTAAAACGTTTCAATATACGCGTTTGGTTCACACATAATAGCGTCAAGGATATAACTGGAATACCAATATCAAAACATTATCTATTTAATTTTATTTTCTAATTCCCGTTCAATTTTATATAAAAAAATAGTCAGTTCAACATTAAAAATCAGTCTCTTTTTTTTGTGTACAATACAGTGTGTAAACGCTTCCATACCCAGTGGGCCTAAAAAGAAACGTCTCTTTTGCAACAATAATTACTTAATAACAATTTAATTTAATTAATAAAACTAAAGTGTTTCTTGACTGAGTTAGAAGAGGCGATGATCACTTCATGGTATGCCCTTCCTTCAGCCAAAAATGTAAGTGTGTGTTTTGATTTAGATTATAGCTACTCTATGGGACTCTATGGGAAAACCAATGAAAGTCACTGTATTTATGAACATTAACTTTTAATGCTCTGTTCTTCTAACGTTTAATGCTTGTTTTCGTTCAATGTCTGATCACTTTCTATACAAATCAATGTACACA
This sequence comes from Nycteola revayana, assembly GCA_947037095.2. Taxonomy (NCBI): domain Eukaryota; kingdom Metazoa; phylum Arthropoda; class Insecta; order Lepidoptera; family Nolidae; genus Nycteola; species Nycteola revayana. Next base: position 7,318,228 of record OX344845.2, on the reverse strand, counting down.
TTTGAAACCATAAAAACTAGTTTATGACTGACTTATAATTATTTAACATTCCCGGGAAGTCTTCAATGAAAGATCTAAATAGCTCGTTAATATTTTTGCATACATGTGTAACAATTAACGTCAATAAAATGTAACATTAACGAATATAACCAAAATCGACGATGTAAGCATACTTTAAGATTAATATTGTTATATTGATAGGTGTAAAGATATTTATGTACTTATACTATGAGAAGTTATATGCGTAAAGACACGTCATGTAACTAGGAGAATGTTGCGACAGACTTGCTCGTAAATATCTTAAGAGATACATGTATATTGGGTTCTAACTCAAGTAGAACCGAAGATCAAAGGATTTTCCGATTATATGACCGAGAATATATACTCAAAGTAAAGGGCTCAAGCATTTCCTTTATTTATTTAGTTAGTTAACGAATAAAAAGTGACGGTTATATAAGGGTGTTATTTTATTTTGCTATAAACAACGTTTTTCTGAAAACTAGTGGTATGTCGATGCCAATAAGATAATATATTGATTTTTATTTTAAACTAGCTGGACATACTTCTTGCCGCCCATCCGTGGTATTGACAATTCCCTTGGTTTAAAACAAAATAGGTTAACCATAACGCTATAATAACGATTTTTTTTATTGATGCTTTTGTTGAATTATAATAATAAATTATCAATATTTATATTGTGTACTCTACTTTAAAAGATATACTTTACATATGTTTATCTTTTAGTTAGTTAAGTTACTCAGCCATCCTATAAATCTAATTGATTTCGGCACCCCTTAGCCCCTAAGTATAAGGCGTAAATTTAGACCCACGTCTTTTCACGTAAATTTTACGCCTTAGTTTCACACATAAATACAAATAATAAAAATTATCAATATGCACAAATGCAAGCTTAATTCATTCATGAATTTTCTACGATACCAATTTTATTACTACAATTATTACACTAACAACCGCGAGAAGATAAATTATATAATTAGAATAAATGACTCCACGCGTGATAATAAAATCCAAAGTGTAATTGTAAAACATATATTACTCTATCTAGCGCAGTGATCTGTTGCAGACAATCTGAATGGCGATGACGTGAATATCGGTTAAAGTTCAGTGTAACATCGCAACGTAACAACATTATCAGACACATCTAGATTGCGAAATCTCGATGACTTTCAGACTTTAACGACTATATCGCTGGCGGTATACAGTTGTTATTCGATTTAATTGATAAATGTAACTTTTAAAGACAAGCTGCTTAATTCTATGTATGTAACCCACGTGGTTTAAATTTTTTTCAGATGGACATTTCTAAGCGATTTTTGTGTCACCTGCTTAATTTTAATATGGAATTTCTTTATGCTTTCCTAGGCGACTTCTAGATAGGTAATAACAAATGAAATTTCAAGATTATGAAGCTTTGTGCTGTGCATAAAATGGTTATTTTTTGGTATAAATGTTATAAAAAGACCAAAAACTTACAGGGCAAAGGAATGTCTTAATACTGCGGTTATCTTATTTTTTTTGTAAGAAGGTGCAGTACACTATCTTTCTGTAATAATACAATTATGTTTATGGTGATTTTTTAAAGACAGCCAAGAAATAAATCCTAAAAAAGAATGTCAAGGGAATTTTCAAATTATTATCTGTGCATTACACAAATTATAATACTAAGCCCTTAAGCATCCATCACATTAATATTAAAAGTTAACAATATTGCACCCAATACACGTCCTTGTTTCTAACCGGTGGCTCCATAAGCGTCCCGGTCACGTACAATGCGACCTTAAGCTAACACCAACAAGCGGTTAGAAATGCATTACGTATCGCCAAATATAAGGCAACATGCATCAGCATTACTGAATAACCACCCTTTTGAATAACCCAGTATAAAGTTGTTGTATAAAGAAAAATAGTTGCATAAAGATTGGAGTAAGAAGCAATGCATTTCGTGCGATCAAAAAATATTGATGAAAGAGGTTTTAGTCTGATCTTGACCTTTGTTTTATATATTTACACTTACAAGTTATTTTGGGTGAAATACGTAGCTAAATAAACATATAGAACATCCTACTAATATTATAAACGCAAAGTTTGTAAGTATGGATGGATGTTTTTTACTCTTTCACGCCGAAACTACTGAACGGAATTGGCTGAAATTTTGCACTGGGTTAGGTTATACGCTGGATTAACATGTAGGCTACAAAAAATCACGCTCTGACCCACTGGAACGGACTAAAGCGGGTAAAACCGCAGGGCGCAGCTGGTAGTTAAAAAACATACCATAAAAAGTACAAACTTCATGAACATATTATAAGTCGCGTAATTACAGTTACTGAATAGTATATGTCAATTTAACAGTATACTGGAAATCTTTGGTCCTAAGCCCAGCAGTGGTCATTGTACGGCTGAAATGATGATGACGATATGTAAATAAATATTTTAGATACGATTGACTTGATTAAGTAAAAGTATCATACTTTTCGGTAACTGTACCACACAACCTTTAAAAAGCGAACGCGACGCGTCCCCCCTCGTCCTCCCGACCCTTGGTTTGCCAAGAACCATCCGATGCCATCGTAGATCTGAAGTCCGAGAGGCCCGCGAACTGTAAAGTAGAGCGACAGTTGCACAAAACCCCCTAAAATACTAAAAGTCATAATGCCTGAATCTCATCGCCAGCGACCGCCCTGAGCCATCCTAGCCCTCTTGCGCAGGTTGCTTAGTTTGTAGTTTTTAAACCATTTATTAAGGCTGGAGCTCTGCTCGCCTTTATGCACGGTGAAGTAGCAAAAGCCAAGTGGCTAACGACGTAAGACCTTCCGAAAAAAAAACCTTTAAAAAGCATCACTAAAATTAGGTAATTAGTTTTAAAGGAACAATTGACTAACACAGTTATTATTTATAAAAGATGATTTTTATCATGCGATTCTGATCATAAATGTAAATTGGTAGTGGATTTACTAACATGATAATCAAATCAAACTATCTAATCATGCTTTCAGAAACGAATTTTACACAAAAGTTTTAACAGCTGATTAGTTAACTTCAACGTCGACAATCCTTTTGGAAAGTGAGTGTAAGTGCTTCTTCTCATTTTGCGTAGGTCTTTTGTTATGTCGCTTTGAAAAAAAATCGTGCTCTTGTACGTTTCTACATATTATTTGAACTAGCTTCCCACGCGCGTTTTAACCCCTGTAGTTCCCGTTTCCTTGGGAACTTTATAATTAAATATAGCCTAGCTTAGCCACCCTATGTTGCTCCTGGATTGCGTAGCATTCAAATGGAGAAAGAATTATCGAAATCCACCCAGTAGTCTTTAAGATCATTCGTTATAAATATACATACAAAAATAAAATTGTTTCTCCTCTTTCCTCTTTACAATATAGATAAAGAATTCACATCTAGAACCGTTTGTTATTTCCCATCCATAATAGGTACTTTATAACTGACTCGTCCAGTAAATCTTCCTATTAACACTATAAATGTTTTATTTATAATTCGTTATTATACTCATCCGCTTTGCAATGGAGGGAAGTGTGAAATTCAAATGTATGTTATTATTTAAAAATTATCCACCAACTAGGAACATATAGAAGAACTAGGAATACACGGAAGGAATAATTGAACAAATTGTTACCTATAATTTCCAGTAAGGGCCTATTCACTTTGCAAGATAGCTCATGTTGCAGTGTTATAATGTTAATTACTGTTTTACTAGCTTCTCGCACGCGGTTTCACCCGCGCAATTCTCGTACCCGTAGGAAGTTTATCATTAAATATAGCTTATAGCCATCCACGATTTATATAAATGGCGATCTATCTCTAAAATATGTTTTTCATATCGGACCAGTTTTTTTTGACATTAGCGCGTTCAAGCAAACGGTAAATAGATATAGATTGGTTCCATCCCCATGCCGAACTAGAAATCTTTGTTTTTTCCGGGTTTAGTTGCTTGTGCCGCGGAAAGCAGGTTACGCCGTACGGCCCCAATTGTTATAAATCATCTATAACAATAGTTTACAAGGGAATGGACAGCAGCGTTTAACACTTAGTGTTTCTCCCCTTGCACATAATAAGATAGAAAAATAAAACATAATACTGGAGTCTCCATCTCGCTTACCAAGGGGGGGAGGGCTTTGAGAAGGGTATTTCCATAGTCACTCGAGTGGTGACTATGGCAATACCCTCTCCCGGAAGGAGGCCCATGTTCAGCTGTCGACGTTATAAGGGGCTAATGATGATGATCATTAAGATAAGGTTCATCGAAGCCCTGTTATAATAGGTTCAATCAATCAATCATAAAAAAAAATCTCAATCAAATGAAAATAAATCACCGCATCTCATTGGCCTCTGAGAAAAAGGTGTATAAAAAAACTGAAAAACTAAAGTTTCAGCACACCCGGAACTAACAGCATAGCCCTTGAATGGCCAGAGACATAAAGGTGCTGCGTTTGCTTTGTCAATCACGACTACTGCTTCAAGTATTCACGGCACGATTTCAGAAGACGAACTCATAATTTTGGAGTGATATTAAAATAACAAGTTTATAATTAAGTCTAGTATTAGAATAATGAAACACGAACATAATTATGTCGAATGTATACCTACCGTATCAAAAACTTTAATACAGTGATATGGTGTAAATTTAATATACAAGAACTTATAGGGCATGTTATTATTTATATCACCACAATCAATTACATCGTATATATGTACCGAAATATGAACATTCTTGTTGATTTTCATAACCTTGATAGTCAATCCTTTAACCGTAATTCCGCTACTCAATATGACGTCATAATTTGACGTAGGACGGCTCCATCAGCGGTATTACAGCAGGTTTGAGACCATGGGTGCTCACCTTAATAGTAGCAATAGTACGTAGCGTTGCGTAGGTGCGATGACATGTCAGTGCAGACGTGCCCGAGACGGTGACGTCACGGGATCGCCGGCCGCGGGTTCATCGGCTCGACCAGGTGCGTTCACATTACCACTTCACCTATTATTTCCCGTTTTCTGCGCTATTTATTATTTCACCCAAAAGTGGGCGTGGGCGGGAAGCCAATACGGTATTTTATCCTATTTTTCCTACAGTTCTTTCTAGGAAAAGGTTTTTGCGTTGATAAAAAAAGTGCTTACCTAATTTAACTAGTAAACCAAGTACAATTTTCACACTCTTATTAAATAAAGCATGAAAGACATGAGTTTAATGAAATGTATAAAAATATTGGCCATGAAAGAAAGTTTTAGGCACATTTTTGCGGCTCTGTAAAACTGCATCTAATTTAATTAACTCTCAAAACACTTTTTTTAAGTTACGGAGTTAATTGTTTTTAAATGGTCTGTGGTACATTATACGGCATTTCCTAAGTCCAATTATTATTATTTTGGACATAAGATATCAAAATACACTAAGCTATGTACAAAGTTACTAATTACTTCTTAAGAAATCTCTCCTAATAGACCTTTTTTACGGTCCCACGCGTTTGTATACGAAATTATCTCTACATTTTACTTTATGGAAAAGTCTTTTCCACCTACTATTCAATTACTTGTTCCCGCAAAATAAATACTTTATACAACACGAATATAAACAACTCAGTCTATTATAGTAGAAACAATTACATACTACAAGTATGTCGCATATTACCTAAGTGCAGTTTGATTTACAACACATTTCAGGGAGTTCAGTAGCACTTGAACCGAGCCGTTAGCATTGGTCGTTTCGTAAATAAATCATTCAGTCAACACATTATAGACGCAGTATAAAAAAATCGTTCACAACGAAGTGTTTAATTGATTTGAATAATATGGAAATCGGTACGGTAGCGCGCAATATCCGTGGGAAAGAGACAGCTATACGTCTGTAAGCGCCGCCAGCTGTGCTAAGGACGGTCGTTGGCCCGCGGACGGCCGCGAGTGAACTCCGAATTATCGTGTGCGTTTATTTATTGTAGTCGGTCACTCTCCGAGTTCCCGCTCATTAATTCAACCGTTGGATTGCACTATTGCTGATTGACGGACCATTACGAGATACAGGTAATTATATCTAATAGTTCTATATCGAGATTTGTTTACTAAACGTCTGTATATAATTCATGGGACTTGGAACTTGTTTTGAGCGATTGTCGACATACAAATGTCATTTGTTTTGATATGTTTAGACGTGGGTCCTACTATTCAGTTAACAATGTTTAGATACATGGAACGTTGCTTAAGTTTGGTTAGAATGTCTTTTGTGTAGCCTTTGGTTCTAAGTTATACATTTCAGGCTTGACTAATTCTAAATGTATTGATGTACCTACTTACATATTTTTTTATGCGTGTTATTTTTTCTTTTCTTATTAACTAGCTACGCTCCGCGGTTTATCCTCGTTGGACTACAACTCTGTTCCAGCTTATAATCTATCCCCGTACAAATATATAAATATGTATGAAAAAAATCCCCATATAAAAATTTCTGACAAATCCGTTAATCTTGTATACATCTATATGCTAACTATAATCATAATCTAATGTTAGATTATGATAATTTAGCATATCCCCAAAAAGGTAGCATTTTCTTCTCACGATGCATCTTTTAAAAAAGAATAACTGCTCTTGTGGATTCGATTTCCGCACCGTACTGGAAAATTATTTGTGTGATCCAAAGATGCTGAATCCTAATTCGTCTGTCCTTTGTAAATTTTAGAGATAGAACAAGGATTTATAGTAAGAAAGCTGAGTTATAAAAAATAGTTTGGTGTAACATATATAACTAATAATAGTTACGTAGAGCATCTTTTTTTGTATTATGACAATCAGCCAATAGCTTGCGCCTTAATTTATTCTGGGCATCATCGTGGTGCACAACTCGAATACCGAATTTATCCGTGACATTCATTACACAAACTGACGTTGACATTGAAAATGACGTCATCACACCTCTAGTAGGTACCTACGCACTCGTTACAAATTCTTCCTAATAGTTATTTGACGGGTCATTGGCTTCATAACAATTCCTTGTTCAATACATAGCGGTTAGTCATTACAACAAATATTAATTCAAACTATTAAACAATAGAAACAAAGATTCTGATTAATACTAGTAGTTAAATATAGGTACGGAATCAGCTGTCATGTGTCGTTAACCTGGTTTTTTTAACTTTAGTAATTTAGATGTCCTAACTCCGTCCTTACCTAATGCATTTCCATTAGCTAGTTAACACCCCACAATGGATTTAATCAATGTAGCTAATTAATACTAAAACTAACTTATAAAATACTACTCGCCAAGATTCTCAGAATGCGGGCAGTATGGAATTACTCAATTGCCTATTTTTATAATATAATTTCTTTATTATATATGTATTTGTTTTGTAGATATATTTGGAGATTTATCTACAAAATAGCCATTTTTGATCAGCCATTGTCTACTTACAGCTACACATTTATCACGTGTTTTTTATAGTCAGTTAGTTTTAATGAAAGAAAGATAGCTTGCATGTTCTACCGAAAATGTCGCCACCTCAGCATAGGCGAAACCTAGCGCTGGTTTTCAGTTGGCAACTTGAGCAGTGACCCACGGAACCACGGATTAAATGCAAAATTATTTCCCTACATGAATCAATAATGTAGGGAAAAACAAAATTAAAAAAAGCAATAAATCAATAGAATACGTATAGCTTAGCTTAACGAAAATAAATAAATTCATCATGGTTCATATCATCGTTCATATTATGGTAACATTGGTGACCTACAATAAACTTGTCAAAGATGACATGACAACCGGGGCCAACGGCTTGAGGTACTTTGCGAAGCACAATGTCCCTCAACTAGACCCGGTTTTTTTTTTATCTCGAATACTTCCTCTGAAATCTAAAACGATACGCTAAGCTTCCATCTTTCGATATACATACCTGATTATTACAAGTTATAATAATAAAAACGTAAAATGGTGCCTCACTATAGGCCTTATGAACAGACTCAGAGTCGCTCAACGAGCTATGGAGAGGGCTATGCTCGGGGCTTCTCTACGAGATCGAATCGGAAATAAGGAGATACGTAGAAGAACATGGGTTTTCGACAAAGCCCAACGGATTAGTTCGTTGAAGTGGCAATGGGCAGGCCATATAGCACGGAGAACAGACGGCCGTTGGGGCCGAAAAGTTCTCGAATGGAGACCGCGGATCGGCAAGCGTAGCGTAGGACGTCCACCAACTAGATGGACGGATGACCTGGTAAAGGCCGTGGGATCACGGTGGATACAGGCCGCCTCCAACCGTAGCAACTGGAAATCTATGAGAGAGGCCTATGTCCAGCAGTGGACGTCCTATGGCTGAAATTATGATGTTGATAATAATTGCAGTGTGGTTTCCGGCTTTGAATAGACCAGCCCAATTCTTTCTATAGGTGTCGTACGAGGTGACTAAGGGACATACACCTGACGCATTGATTAGAGAAATATCCCTCAACGAACTAGGCTAGCCAAGGTCTATAAAGAAGAGGCCCATGTTCAGCAGTGAATATTAATTGTTGGTGAAATGAAGTGAAGAAGATAATAATTTCTCACAGAAACCTAGTCTACATATTCTATGTAACACTATACATAGTTAAATGCTGCAACAATAGTGTGACATTAGCGTATAAACATCGGTGTTATTGGACGTTTATCTGTACATGTGTAACAATACTGGAGACAGGCCCGCGGAGTCATTGCCACGTAGTATATACAGAGGCCAGTGTTTACTAACGTTATCGATACATGAACACACCGGTGCTCTACTACTAGCTATTGTTATTGAGCGAAATATCGCAATACATTTTTTTTCTGTAGGACATAATGTCACGAGGCTTTTACTACTTCACCGGACATAAAGGCGAGCAGAGCTCCAACCTTAATAAATGGTTTAAAAACTACAAACTAAGCAACCAGCGCAAGAGGGCGTCTCATGTGAGACTTGGACCTTGGCTCAGGGCGGTCACTGGCGGGGTAACGAGACCCCTTCGAGAACGAGAGGTAAGGAGCAAAAGGATCCAAGTACAAAGATAGTGCCAGTTCAGTAGATGTACAAGACGCCCCCATCATGCTGGCCCATTCTTCGACCCCCGCTCTTCCTTGATCTGTAGCGATCTTACTAGAACATAATAACACTATGCTCTTCCTCTACATATTAAGACATGATTTTCTTTTTAAATATTCAGCAGTTTCTGCCTATACCGTACTGCTATATCGTACTGGTCAGTCGAAGGCATGAGAGCTAATGCCCGGAAGTTACTATAAGTTAAAATATATATAGCGCGTAGCTCCCGTTCCCGTGGGAACGGCATAATTAAATAAGGCCTATGTCATCTGGGGATAGTGTAGCTTCCCAGTGGTGAATTTTTTTTTCAAATCAGTCAAGTCGTTTCGAAGTCTATTCCAAAAAAAACTCTAAAAAACAAACACTCAAATCTTTCCTCTTTATATTATTAGTACCTATAGATGTAATAATCATAAGGCAAGGTCTAAAGACTTAGCGCATTCAAATAATTTCTTAAAGAGCTATATTTGAATTCTGGTAGGAGCAAGGATATGCTGCCGCGGTTTTGAATGCTTTTGATGTAAAAATATTGGATGATATGTTTACTATATACGTAATATATATCTCATGTACAAAACCTAATTCATAATCGTTGATCGCGAATTTGCATTATTGTTAACATTCCCACTTCCCTCATTTTCATTCATTCCTCGGTGCATATAAAATCGTTTTCACAGCTGCGCTATAAATAGCATTCCTCGCGTAATGCTATAGTATGTTCTATATCTTGTAGTGTAGTAATTGTCATGCCGTCAGCGGGTTCAAGTTCGGGCTGACGACAATGAACTTGGCCGGCCGTGACTCACGCATGCCGACCATCGAGTTACGAAACCATAAACACTGCATCTGTGCGAATGATCAATGCAATTGAGACGCCTATTGTTTGATGCCCTTGACGACCAATGACTGTCATTTACAATATTTTTCATAAAGAAATATTGCGGGGAAAATCCAATTTTATCTTTTTTCGCCCAGTATTCTGGTGACTATATACTTAATAGTAGACCGACAGTTGCTCAAACCTCCCCTAAAAAAACTAAAAGTCATAATCCCTCTATCGTGCCGCCAACGACCGCCCTGAGCCGAGGTCCAATTCCCACAGGGGACGCCTTCTTGCGCAGGTTGCTTAGTTTGCCTGGTGAAGTAGAAAAAGCCTCATGGCTAACTATATATGTCCATCCGAAAAGTACTTAATATTTCATATTTGTGTCTGTATTAATAAATGCGAAATCTACTGAAATTTTACTTATTGAACGTACTCAATTAGTTGAAAGATAAAAACCGAAATAATATCTTTCAGAAACTGCTAGCCTATTCTTAAGGTTTTGGCACAAAGCCTACTGATTTATAGGTATTTGCTTTTATAACCCATGTACTGTCCTAGCCTGCGGTGACGGAGTACCGTTGTCGGTACTTAAGATCCTCAAAAGAATTAAGAATGTGGTTGAACTAATATATGTAATATCATTAAGAGGTCAACGACTCAATGCTAAAGTACCACTGAGAACAATCGTAGTAACAAATTATTGTTGAATGAATCAAACCATTGGGTATTTTTAACGGTTTACATTCTTTCAAAAATTTTCTGTTTTGTTTTTATTAAAATTCGAAGTTGAAGGATAATTTAAAAAATATAGTAGCATATTGCTATCCTTCTTTATGTAAAACACTAGCTGTTCCGCGCGATTTCACCCGCGTAGATCCCGTTCCCGTGGAAACTTTAACTTAAAATACAGCCTATGACACTTACAAATGACGTGGCTGTCTATTGGTAAAAGAATTTTCAAAGTCGGTTCAGTAGATCCATAGATTACCCCCTACAACGTCACAAGCTCACATACACACCACACTCACAAACTTTACCTGTTTTATTCAAAAGGGGTACAAAGTTTTTGCTTGGCGTATTAATATATATATATATATATATATGTTACGGCTAATAGCCGAAGTGCGGTTACACCTAGTTTTAGCCGGCTACAACTAGGTCTAGCCGACCACATGCGGTTAAACTTAGATCAACCTGAATAAGTCCCTGTTCAACTCCATTGGTTTAGGTTTAGGTTTTTTTTTAACCACCCCAACTTCTTTTTGTGCCATGAATAGGTATTGTTTAATTTAGAGTTGAACAGGGACTTATTGAGACCTTAACCTAAGTTTAACCGCGCTAGGTCGGCTAGACCTAGTTGTAGCCGGCTAAAACTAGGTGTAGCCGCACTTCGGCTATTAGCCGTAACATATATATTATATTATATTATAGTCTATAGATTATTAATTTCGATTTGTTGAAATCTGATAGTTATTTTATTCAAATCTTCATTTTTAAGTCAGTTTACCATGTTTTATGTGCCTACTAATATTAATATCGGTTGATAAAATTGCGTTGCAAATCAGAAGTATTACTAATCTTTAGTTCTCAGTACCGCACCTGGCAATATTGACTGCTGTTTATCAATCTGAGCATATCTCAGAAGTAGAAGGACAGATGTACTATTATCTTCTGAAGCGTTAGGTCGTAAGTGCCAGTTAGCGATAAAGGCACATATGACCTTATGATTCTGAGCTCTAGATTTACTTAGGGCACTAAACCCGTGTAGGGTTACAAATGACCCACTGTTTATCGCTATCACATTCCGCTTAGTAATGAGTTCAAAGATTCAAGGGCAAGAGTAATACATTTTGATACGCAAGCACAGGACTGTTAAGGACAACTAGGGGTGGATGAATAAAACTCTACTACGCCTGTCTGATGAGGAAGGAATGTATAATGTAGTATTGGTTCGTTGTCTTAACTTGGCAATCATTCTAGTACACCTCCGTGGCGTAGCGGTGTAAGTCTCGCTTTAAGTCTCAGAGGGAGTCGGTTCGATCCCCACGCCGGACAAGAAATATTTGTGTAAAACCTAAGATTTCTTTCCGAGTCTTGTTGGTTGAGTTACTATTCTCCGTGTTTCAGAAAGCACGTTAAGCCGTTGATCCCGCTGGTTATAACATCATTTATAACAATTGTATACCAAGGAATGGGCGGCAGCGATTCCCTGTGTATTACGACATAAAAATGTGGTCACCAACCTGCCTGCCAAGCGTGGTGACTATGGCTAAACCTGGAGGCCCATGTTCAGCAGTTTACGTTTTACCTACTGATGATAATATTGCCCTCCAAAATCAAGTTTGCTATTTGATTCTACACGAAAATATAAATCAAGAAATTAAAATGGGTAATAAAGTTTTAAAAAATATCATTTGATTCTTAGTAAGACTTTTAATAGGTGATTAATTAATTTTGATGTGGATCACCGTTTCAGAAATAGGTAAATTTTATAAATCTTAGTCCTAAATTCTGCCAATATTGCGTGCAGTGAAGAGAGTCAGATCAGGAATAGTTTAAGTTTAACTATCTCGAAGTTTCAACGGGGATTCAGAATTCATTAGAGCTACAGCAAAGCGTATTTGAGTTTAAGTACAAGTTTATTTAGCTGATACAATTTGTTTTGTGCAATGTTAGGTTACTCGACCTTGGCATCGCTTCTGCTAGACAGGGGTCGATGATATTCCTAGTTTAACGATACAATAACATGAACAACCACTTTATTCTGACAGCATTTTAAAAGTTATGCACAATATAAAATACAGTTGAATATGTCTGCGAGATCTATTTGAATATTTCATCTAAAGAGTTATTTTATTGCTTAGATATAGCTGCCAGTGAAATATGAATACTTATTATGTACCTATTGTCTATCATTTGGTATAATATTATAACATTTTTATATTTAAACTCATTTAGTCTGAACACAAATATTTATCGATGACTGACGCAGTTCAGATTTGATGACAATGGATTATAATATAATCAAATTTAAATCGAATACGGGTGTATGTTTGAGTATTCAGTGCTACTTCGTGAATAGCAACGTACAACCTGATACGCTATGAATTCTCAGGTTCAACTCAGACTACTTAAAACCTTGACACTGTCCAACAAAATGAACTGTAACTAAGGACTATTTAATAAATGATCAAAGGAAAAGTCATGATATATGAATAAAAATAAATATTTTTCCTATAATCAACCACCTGTAATAGTTTGTGGTATCTTTGTTAACTGTATACGAGAGCTTATAGCTGTTTGCAACAGATAAATTATAGTGTCTAAGCATGACGTTGTGTTGATGAAGTTAACTTTAACTTTTCACTATATACTTTTTTATTCCAGAAGAAAACTTTAAAAAAATGACCTGCCTCAATTAATAGTTAGGTCGTTTCTGAAAGAACACAAAAACAAAGTAATTAGCGTTATCGTTCGTGCCGTTCAAGTGTATTTAATAATATTAGCATTTGTATAGATAAATATAAATTTGGCTGTATTGTTGCCGGCTAAGAATAGACCACTCCATATCTTCCTATGAGTCATAAGATCCGACTAAGGGACATACACCTGACAGGTGGGTAGCAGTATCTATGAGCTCAATGGGTCCATATTGGCTCACATAAAATTTTTAATCATATTTTTTTTCTTACTACCGCTTTGTGTTCATAATCATCACTCTTCATAATTTTATTTTTCATACTTTTTTTATTCTTACATTTTTATTAATATCATCGGAACTCATAACCGTTAGTGATCGCATATTTTTTTATTAATACTGTTACTACCAAGAAAAGTGTGAAATGATATATTTTTTATTCAGAACTTTTTTCTTCATAAAATTCTATTATCATATTGCTTTAATATATAATGTTGTTACTACGAACATCTGTCTATTTTCTAAGAAAGATTAGTTTCTGGCGCTTCGCCGGCCGCTATATTCGAATATATTCGAATGATTATGAATTTCTATTATTAGTATAAACAAAAATATGAAAACAAATAGTAGTAAAAACAAAGTGTATGATTTATGATATTATAAATTTAAATGATTATGTTTTGTAATCTTTAGTTGTAATGTTTTTAATTAATAACGATCATTATAGCTTGAAATGGTATGAGAAAAATTTTCGGACTTCCGATGATAGGAGTTAAAAAGTTATGTAAGAAAAAGCGCACCCGAGCTCAATATTAGGTACTTACATCTTACTGCGATCACCAATCCGCCAAGAGTGATGATTGTGGCAATATCCCTTGACAACCTTGAAGGCCTATGTTCAGTGGACGTAAACGGGCTGTTGAAGTATATATATTAGTTGCATAAACATATGCAGTTATTTTGGTTGCACTCATATCGTCAGTTCGTGTCCAATGTCAGTGTGGTGGTCCTGAACATTGTTATATAAACAAAATGCTACTTGCTACAATAATATTTATGTTTTAGGACACTAGTGTGACTGTCCGGTCAGTTAGCTTATAATATTTGTAACAATAGTCAATGTATTCAATGAGGAGGATAATAATAAAGAAAACTGGCCAAGTGCGAGTCGAACTCATACACGTCGGGTCCATACTAACCGTTCTGTTCCATTCTTTATTAAATCGCAACAACTGTTTTAAGGCCACTTTAAATAACAAATACAACAATCGCTAGGCGTTTCGTAAAATGATGGCTAGCATTTAATTCTTATTCTTTTATTTATTTTTACACACATAAATTACAATTTGCAAAAAAGCATAATTTATTTAAGAATTTGCTTGCAGCAAAACCTTTGAATGGGAAAAATGGTCATCTACTATGTTCAACTTTAAATAAAAAAAAATATTTGAACTAAATAGTTACCTTCACATATTTTTAATATTTAGGTGTATATATTATATTATGATGACAATGATTTACGAAGTGTAAAGTTTTCACCAACATAAAACTTTGCCATCAAATTTTATTTATTTCACAAGGCTAATCTAACTATATAATACGAAAAATAAAGACCAAAATACATTTATAAACATGGTTTCGTGTTATTTCAGTTCTGAAGGTTTTGACCTTGCATGCAAAAATAGTTCAGTACCTACCTACACACTTAGTTCACCAGAGACGATGTCATTCGAGCTATAAACTGAGAAACGCTTTCTGTGGGAAGGAAAGAGAGGGGTGTAAATAGCTCGAATCTTTCAAATAAATGCCATAATAATACATGTAAACTTATTTAACCACATTTGTAGAAAACAGAATTAAATGTCATACACCAATTATGATATTCGTTACCGATGTTTGGTACAAATCTATAGCCTCTAAATAAACTCATTCATATTTCCATTATTAAGAATATAACTGAGTAAAAACAATTCTTACGAAGCTAAGTAATGCCGCATCAAGTGCTTAAAATCTACGCCCACGCTTTTCATGGATGCATATCGCATAATGATCGCATAATATCTCGGCAACAATCTCGATATTACATAAACAACCTATTACACTTAAGAAGCTTTGTTATGCGCCACTAAAAGCAATTTTGTAAGCACACAAAATAGTTGCAGACTTTAAAAAGAACTGGAATAAACATCGAGCGGCCATTCTACCATCGCTTACAAAACTAAGAAGCACTGAAGTGCCGAAGATAGCCGAAGTGTTCCGGAGGTTCCCGAAGGAATGACAAGCAAGCGCTTTCCGTGGAACGCGGAAAACGTCGTCGGCACATGTTGAAAATACGGTTGGGCATTGACCCCGACCGGGCTTGCCTGAACGTACAGCTGTTACTGAATCTAGTGCGATGCATCTCGGGATGCGTTTATTTATGTACCGCCACCTACTACATGTATCTCATAGATCTTAGATAAATACCACATTAGGAGACTCGCATTTAATTTAAGATAGAGGACATTTATCTATTCGGATGCTTTTCTTTTTTTTATGGAGTTGGCGTAAGTTATGCAGACGTTTTATAGTGGCGCCATAGATACTGTCCTTTAAAATATATTTATGTTGTTATTTTTAAATGATTTATATTTCACATGCTTTGATCATTTAACTTTGTTTCGCTTAATTAATCATTATAAAACCTTATTAATAGATTATTTATTAAGCTGTAACTCGTGTGTCTTGTTTCTAGAGCATAAAATGTTTGCTCAAGTTTTAAAAGCATACAATACAAAGAGTCTCTTAAAATCTCCGAAATAGGTTCGGTTAACTGAACCATATTAGATATCTATATGCGTGTCTTCGCAATAAAGTAGTTTTATAATTTATCATATAGCTGGCAAAATGTGTGTATTTTCTGTATACAAAAGGGAATAGCTAATCACTTTCTGATTTTACTGACTATTTCTTTACAGAATCTAATAACTCAACTCAATTATCGACCCGGGATTTAAATACATATACCGGTCAATTGTACATCTAAAAGTACTAAAAAATAAGGCTTCTACGAAGCTTTAGGATACTGTCTTAAGATATATAAGATACTAGCGCCCGCCCCGGCTCCGCACGGGTACATATACACCTTCCTCTTGAATCCCTCTATCTATTAAAAAAACCGCATCAAAATCCGTTGCGTAGTTTTAAAGATTTAAGCATATATAGGGACATAGGGATATGGGGACAGAGAAAGCGACTTTGTTTTATACTATGTAGTGATAGGAACTTAAGGCAGTGTTTTAAGTTTATTAAACTAAAGTAGCTACGTCAATTTTCGTTTTAGAACATAAAAATATGATTTCACTCTTCTGCTTGAAATAAATAACAAGTATACAGATTACAATTTACATATATGTGAAAAAGTACCTTAATTTTGCTACAGATATTAATCCAGAGAACAATCTCTACCGAGTAACAATAAAATTTCCAATATTATAAACACACAAAATATATGTTACTAGCCGTCCCATGCGGTTTCATCTGCGTAGGTAGGTCCCATTCTCGTGGAAAGCTTGACTTAAAATATAAGCCTATGACACTCACAAATAATAATTATGGTTTTCTAATGTTAAAATAATTTGCAAAATTGGTTCAGTAAATCCACAGATTACCCCCACAACCTCACAAATAATTCGCAAACTTAACCTTTTAATAATATGAGTATAGATAACAAATCTCAGTTATATAAACTCCATAAATAAATCCTACCATATAGCATCAGATGAGGGATTATAAAATGGAAATGATTGATCGCGTTATAAGACGCACTTTAGTAGATCAGTCATCTCCGTATATTTATCTAAGTACTACCGCAGTTTAGCTCTACTGTTATTTGATATAGAAAGTTAAAGTAACTTGATATTTTTTATTTTGTACAAATATGCACATTAGTGCACTGCTCAATTGTTGTTTGATCCACTAATCATACTATATGTTGTATATATTACATAGTATGATTAGGATACAAAATGTCCTGGATTGAAAAAATGACAGACCAAAAAATAAAGCTCTGTTGTAGAGGCCCCGGGGCCTCCCTTAAATCTGGCCTTGCATTTTTGATACGAAACTTATAAAACTTATATTATTCAAGGTGTCCTTAAAACTTTTACTATATCGTTTAAGGCTAAACGGTTCAAAGTTGGTTATTATGTGATAATCATGAAAAGGCTTTGGTTAAAAAAAGAGAAAATAAAGGACATGAATTACGATACAATAAGTCTCCAAGATTTAAAGAAACGTAATTCAAGTAATTGCAATTAATAATGCAAAATTACCAATTAGAATAGTAGAACAATGTTTATTCACAAAGAGCTTTTAGTTGCTGTTGCGGAAAATAGTACAAATTTTCCACAATGTCAGCTTCTAAAACAGAGTAAGCTTGCACATAACACGAATATGCACTAAACAACACATTTCCTGCTATACCCACATACTCATGCCTGTCTCCCTGAGGGGTAGGTCGGACTTATTTTCACATTTGCTATATTTCATTAATTAAGTCTTCATTGCTCTCATTTGTGTACAGGTATTATGCTTAGTACAGTATCAATATTAATCCTGTAAAGGCACACAAGTTATGTCTTAAGTGTTTAAAACAATTAACATTTAGAAGTAGCATTGTTTCTGCTCATAAAATTCTTCGTGTAGACCCTGACTTTGTTTTACTACCTCTTACTTGGTCGCAAGTATATGTATATTTTATAACATGTATGTGAATCTATTGAATACCATATTCAAGGTTTTATTTAACACCACAATATATTTAACATCACACACATCGATTTGTTTATTTATTTAAACTTCTTGTACAGTACTAATCATGTACAGAGGCAGACTTAATGCCAAAAGGCATTCATGTCGTATCATGTCATGGTGATGCAGAGAAAAATAAATGTGGTAGGTGCACTATGTAAAGTGATAGAAAACCAAGTTCGTAAATGATTAAATATATATAATATACCATGTACAGTTAGTATAGGATACACAAATAAACTAACTACTACCTACATATTTAATTAAATATGTAAATTTTCTCACTGTGTATAGAAACAATATCATCATTTGACTATTGCCTCTAAACGCATAGTCATATAAAAATATAGTACTCCCGACCGATCTCGGTCACGGTGGCCAATCTCTAAGGAGATTAGCCATCCGCGCAGGATATATTATATGCGCAAACATGCGCTCTATTCTTGTACGCTCAAAATCTGGTGAGACAATTTCACCGATACGATCAATAAAAGATCAGACGTAACTCCGACAGGTGAACTTACTGTGCGAGGAAAGAGTAAAATTCAACCAACATCCTGACTTTGGTTGAATTTTCTTTATAGACAATTTCTAGATACTCAATTTCGTGCCAGAGCCGGAACCCGGCACTGCTAGTTAATTACAGCAACGACACAGTCATTAACTTATATTATAGTATATATTCTATTAATCTATTAAATATATTTATGAATCCACTAAACCAGAAACATAAACACGCAATTATCCCGGAAACTAAAAAAACTTTAATCCCTCGACATCCTAAGCTTGTCAGGAAGAAGATTTACTGAACAAAATTTAAGGCCAATTAAAGCTGACACCAGTTGAAGCGCGTTGCGCACACGTCGTTTCTGACAAATATAACGTGTAACAAGATTAAATGTTTTTAATTTTGAAATAAGAATTCGTTACACAAAGTGATTTTATTCATAAATATTGTGTTTGGTATAATAGGTTGATGAATGAATAAGTTTTATGTTAGTTAAGTGTTGGGTAAGGTACTATTTCATAATAGAGTTGGAAATTTACTGATTTACTATGCATGCAAAAATATTTCTTACTTGCATAGTAAACCCTGAGTAACAATATATTTTTTCGCAAATCCATGAACCCAACTTAGACTCCATAAAACTTTAGCAGTTATTTTTGTTTTACGTATATTTAAATTTGGAATGTTGAGAAAACGGTGAAAAATAAAAAAGTTTATCTGTCATTAACGCGAAATGATTCGTAAAGTTCGTAAACTTGAAAACCTTCCTAATCCACCAGATGGCAGCATATTAAAAAAATAAAATGTATTATCCTGATGTGTTCTTAGAAGTCGACACGAATTAAAAACATTTACTATAAATTTACAAGAGCTTAAAGCGGTAAAGGATAAACACGAATAAAAGAGAAAGAGCTGCATGACTGGGACTGGACCATTATACTAAAATTAATAATAAATTTATTTCGCCTACTACATTTAACAGTAAACATGACATTTCATACTTTTATGTATAATGTAACCTATATAACCAATCAATAACATACTTATGTAATTTTAATTAGATTTGATGTAATCAGAACACGTGTAATGTTTGCAGTTTCTATTTATCGTAAGAATGGCTATGCTTCTTTATCGACCTCATTATACACACTGGTGTCATGCTAAGTTTACTAATGTTAATAAAAAATATCATTATCATAAAATGTAGCAGTAGCCAACTCGACAACGGCTACGAAGCTATGCAAGGAGTATGTTGAAGTTTATAAAAGTCAGAGTATTTAATTACCCGCTATTAATCCTTAGCAATGTAGGCACTTAACATGTGCACCGTTTTGTCATACGAATTGCAAGTAATTTCGTAAAATTGTTAACAAAGTCCATAAAATTCAAATATTATCATATTTTGGTGATGAGAATACACAATCTAGATTTCCTAGCTGATGTTACTTATTTGCTATATACATAACTAGCTGACCCGACAGACTTTAACAAACATAATTCTTTCGACCTTCAAAAACAATCTCAATATTTCTCACATGGCGGAGGCTAAGTCCTTCTTAGGTAGGTATAGGTTATTTTTATTTGTTTAGTTTATTTTTAGAATTATTCTGTTGTTATAAATAAAAAGGTATGTCTTTTAAAACAATTTAAATAAACTAACTGCAATTATTATAAATACAAACAACTAAATAAAACCAATTAATCTATACATAATTAAAACAAAACAATGATATGTAATATACTACTATCTGCATACTGTACATATTGTTTTGATTTGATGTCACTAGATAGCGTTCTTCAGAAATTTTACAAGTCGTTATGAGATTCCTCTTCAGTTGAAGTCCTTGTTGTATGTTTATTTTTATGGTGTGACCAATTAAACAACTTGAGAGCATCCCATTCCCAGTTATATTTGTCAGTGGTTATTTATTAAGTACCTAGTAGGTATATTAAGGCTGCTCTTACGTCGTATACAACTTAAAACGAATAAATTCTAATGAAGAAAGCTAAATAACTTTTCAACACGATCGACAAATTGCTAGATTCATTAGCCTTGACTTATAACCAAACCAAAAGTGGTTCTTTTATCGTAAAGAGCCTTATGTAATCTCTCACTTAAACAAAATAACAATTTGGGTTTGTACTACCGTCTCTGTATAATTGCTCTCCGTTTCTGCCACTTACTTTTTTCGAGCCCTATATAATGTGGGGCGATGAGTATTGTATATTTTATTTACTTGTTTCATATGATGTTTCTTTTAAATGTGAGCGCTGAAAGACTATATCCTCGTTGAAACCTCACATCTCTGTCGAAAATAATTTCATCCTAATTTAATGCGTAAGCGCATTAAGCGCTCACTTAGTCACTCCAATAATTTGGGGAAGGTGGACTGTGCGCTGGAATTCATACTTTTTTACATTCTTATTTTCACTTTTTTCACAACGCGTCGTGGAGGTGGCGCATTTGGACATAGCTTTTTTATTGTCATGTCGGAATCCGGCGTGCGGTTGCGCCCAATTCGCTTTGAAAATGGAATGATTTGTGTCGAGGTTATTTTGCATTAGCATCCATTTGCTCTTATGCCCACACGCATGACGGTCATTTGTTTTCATTCATTCAGTAACAGATTGTGTTTTATTTTTATTGAAGTTAATTAAACGTGAATCATTCAATCCATTATACGCGTTCGGACTGAACTCGTAAATCGTAAATCTGATACGTATTTCAACAAACATCTTAATCGGCGCGACGAAGTGATCCATGTTAAAATTAATCGCCCAAATCAGGATGCATTGTCAGAATTTGATTGCTCTTATATCCGACCGTAATAAAAAACCTTTCAACTTCCGAGCCTCGAAATAAAAGACGTCGTCTGTCTGTTAGTTTATATTCCTGAAGATCGTCTTTAACTGTCGCATTGGCTGTGCAGCTATCAAATTGCTACGATAACATTCCTTATGAAATTTATATGATGCAATAAAAATAAAAATCTACTTTAAAAGACATTATTATGAATTTCGATAGAACGCACCGGAAGACGGAAGCGCTAGCGGAGGTCATTGAACCGTTTGGCGAGTCAATGTCAGCGGCGGCGAGGCATAGGACTAAGATTCGGCAAGAACAAGGGTGCGTACTTGTCGGTACGGGGTAGCAGGGTGCAACTGTCGCGGGGTAACGACCGGGCCGGGGTCGTCGCCCGGCGCCACGCGGCCGCGCGACCGAGCCATCCGATTGATCGGAGCAGGACGGCGCTACCACTTCGTACCCTCACGATCTAACTACCCCTGTGTTTAATAGGGGAAATAACACTTTGTTTCGTAACAGATAAGGTGTGATTCGGTTTGTCCTTTTAATCGTTGATAGAGCTTTTGCCTTTTGGGCATGGGGAGGTAACCGACGCACACAGCTGCGTTAAGGGAAGTAGTTTTGCTCAAAATATTGATTTTTCCGCAGGCCTCGGTGGGCCGCGTGGCGTGCGTGTGTGTGCGTACTGTGTGCGTGCTGTGTGCGCGGCGCGCGTGTGCGCGTGTGCGTCTATTTTGGGTAGAGCACGTGGTCGTAGTTGTTGCTTGTTGACATGCGTTTTTATTTTTATGATGGCTTTAAGTACGGTTAGATCGGTTAATTGAAATCAATCATGTTTGAAACGTAAGTGGATAAGGGGATTTGAATAATGATGGTGGGTACATAAGTATGAAGACTATATGACTTAGCCAAATGTCGTTCGTTTTAAGGTAGTTGCACCTGCTGAGATTGCGGCGCACTTTAATTTTGATGATAGAAAAGAAAGTCTTTTAACTCTTTCTTTGTATATTGACCTATTTATAAGGTACTTCATTTTAAACCGTTTTAATAGAAATACGTGTTAGTTTTAGGAGTTAGAATATCAGGATTTTGTTAAGAATAGATAGACCGTATCTTACCGTTATGAAACTATGTGTGTATGTTACCTACCTACACATTTGTATAGCTAGATATCGATTTTATGGCGAGGTGTGTTTACAGAAATAAATAAATTGTCTCATACACGAGAAATAAGCTATTTAAGCGATCCTTTAATGTAAGTACAGTTCAAATTTCCATGAAATTTTTCATTTCTTAAAAATATGCAGCAATGACTCACCACCGAATGCGAGACGAGACTGCTTAATATTTTCTTATTCTCAAGGTTCACTGGACAGGAGACGACGGGTAAATATACATACATAACTACCGACTTCTTTCTCAGTATGCAGAATATATCATGTATGCATGTATAGGTGGCTATCGATACACACAGAGCTGGTTTGAACACTACGCACACTAACTCAGCACTTTACCCTTGATTTTGCCAGCTCAAGGTCTTCACCCTCCCCGGATGTTCACTCACACCCCCGGTACTCCGCATAAGTCTATCCCAGTCTAAAGTGCGGACAATGCCGAAATTCCCCGATCAGGAGCGAGGTTGATGACCTCTGGAGACAAACGTATTGGTAAATAAACATTGAAGCTGCGTTACATAATAAATATTATTACCTGCCTATAAGTACGTTTTGATTACGACGTTGGACTGGCTTTTTGATAGGTACCAATGTTTAAATAAGTATTTAATGCACCTGATGTTATCATTTTGTAATAGGTAGGTACTCATTTCTATGAAAATCATTGCGTTATTTAGTAAGCTCCATAAAAACTGCTGCTGGACTTGAAGTAACCGTTTTATAGGTTGTAACCAGGGTTTTTACCGACATTTTACTTTTAAATTATTTTATTATGACATATAACTTGTTAGATAGGTATATTTTATTCCTTACATTTGGATCTATCGCAAAAAAAAACTTTAAGTTTTTATTTTATTAAATTTCAAAAATATTGAATAGAATTTGACTGAATTAAGCAGCAAATACATGAGGAATTTTCCTTGTAAGTTACTTACCATATGATGACTACAAATAATAATTATAATTTTGCACTAGAAACGATTTAGATCTTTCCTTAAGAAATCACGAATAATAAAGATTACCATAAAAGTTGACATGTATCCCCAGCTTACTTCCTATTACTGATTAGTAATACCTACTAAACTATTGGGTTTTGTTTTAATCTCACTAAAGACGACTGTCTTATTAGCTTACGGCTGTACAGTAGCCGTACTCTATCTAATACAACATTGAACTCTAACCCGCAACTAATCTAATCTAATCAGAAAGATTATCTGATTAAACATGTTGCAGGAATTGCCATGATACAAGTTTAATCAGAAAGACTGACGGTGTACGGATTCCATTTGGAATGTCTTTGTTAATAATCTGTTGTTAAAATCTTGAATTGTTTGTCTTTAAACCTCATGAGATGGAATAGTGTTGGTCCTGGAGTCATGAGGATAATCATGTCTCCCAAAATCATCATTAACTAATAAAATAATTGTCTGTTAAATATTGTCAAATTTTCCCTACTTTTAAGACAGTGACCTCTCCTAAGTATGTAATCGCGGCCTTTGTAGAAGGGATCAGACAATCTATTTTTTAGAAGTACAATAAGTGTAAAATTGGTCTCTGTATCTCAGAAAAGAGATGTGAAACAACTGCATAAGATAATGCATGGGAATTTTATTTTTTTGGCCAACGAAAATTTGTATCCCGTAAATTTTAACTGTTATAAATCTAATACATGGTTGTAAATAACTAATCCATCATCATCATTTGATTATGATCTGATTATGTCTATCTGTTTCTCTGAACGCGCATCACGCTGAAACTACTGAATGGGTTTTAGAGATGGTATGATTACTGTTAACACTGTGTACTGAGTACTGAGTAGGATCATACAAACATATTATTCCCGATATGTGCATAGGACGATCTCTAGGGAGAGGGAATGACAGTTAAATTTTCTACATAGTAATATATCGTAATCGCGTGATCCAGTTTCATTCATTCGTTTTCTTTAAACGTCGTTTGATACATAGTTTTTTAATTTAATCAATTATTCATTTTTATATGACTGCAGTAAAATTTGGCACACATATTAACTAACAGCTAAGACGAAGTCGCGAGCGACAGCTATCTTATATAATATATAAAGCTGAAGTTTTTTTAGAGTTTCATTGTTTGTTTACTTGAAAGAGCTAATCTCAGAAACTACTGCTCTGATTTGAAATATTCTTTCAATGTTAGTTAGCCCATTTATTGAGGAAGGCTATAAACTATATTTTATTATGAAGTTTCCACGGGAACGGAAACTGCGCGGGTGAAATCGCGCGCGGAATCTAGTTATTCAATAACATGTCAGCATCAAACCAAAACCTCATGTATTCCTTTAGTCTGATCAGTAATATTCTTAATTCTAAAATATATTTTGTACTAAGAGTAACCAATGGTGGACACAAGAAAATTCAAAGCCAAGTCGGAAATTGCAGTAAGCTTAGACGCGTAAAGATCTCGGATTTCCAATCGTACGATAGCGGAGTCATAAAACTACTCCTTGTCCAAGACGTGAGTCTAGTAATCGACTAGTTTAATAGTTACTATATAACTAGATTCACTGAGTTAAATAAGTTGTTTAGTTTATTTTTGTATTGATAAGCAGTTAATGGATAAACAATCTTTTCCACCTCTGAAGCGTAGCGGTAATTGGCTCGCTTTAAATCTCGGAAGTCGTGGGTTCGATCCCCACACCGGACAAGAAATCTTTGTGTAAATTCTTAGATTTTTTTCCGGGTCTGGTTGGTTGAAGGACTATCCTCCATGCCTCGGAAAGCACGTTTAGGCGTTGGTCCCAATTGTTATAACATCATCTATAATTAATTATCGTATATCAAGGAACGGGCAGCAGCGTTTCCTTGTGTGTTAAAACATAATACTGCGGTCACCAACCCGCCGGCCACGCGTGGTGACTATGGCAATACCCTCCCTCGGGAGGAGGCCCATGTTCAGCAGTGGACGTTATACGAGCTGATGGTGATGATGAATCTTTTCCATATTAATAAGCGATTTATTGGAAACTCATAAACAAATCAATCTATAAAATTTTGCAGTCTACAGTTCCAATACCAAAGTCACTTAATTCAATTGATCAATAAACCCACCACAGTACTACAAATAAAAAGTTATTCAACAAATGAATCACAAAAACTCATTATAGTAAAAAATAAACTAGCCCCATAATACGCGCATCCGAGAGCGTTTGATTACGTGATGTAGTTATTGCAAGTGGGGGGTTGGTACCGACCTATCCCAGGACACCCTAGCACCCCACCACCCAGGACCTACCCCAACGCTGCAGCGATGCACCCATATCTAGATATACCATCTCGAATAGATACCTAGATAGACGTCTGGACAGTCCCCGCTCACACACTAGCTCGCAACGCTATGCTATGGTGTGCCATCCTGTGCATGTGGTACGCTGTAACGTGACTTTGTGTGTACTATGTACAGAATATTTGTTTAGCTCCGATGTAATTTGTTAAATATGGCGGGACGCTTATTAACTCATCATCGCTTTGTTTGCCGTCGATTTAAAAGACAAAGCTTGTTTTTGCGATGATGGCGTAATTTTGATTTTATAGAAATTATATATCAAGTAGGGAAAACGCACAATTGAGTTTTTAATATTCTAACTTTAATAGATGAAAGAGCACCAGTGTCATTATTTATGGATTATACTCTAATTTGTATCCTAAATGAGCAATCGATGCAGCTGCATTCTCTGGAAAACTGCATGTTTGCCGTCGATTTAAAAACAAAGACTGCATATTTGGCGATGATTTTAACATTAAGCAGAGAAAACTTAAAATAATTCCAACGCAATTGTGTTGATATGTTTTGTTAAACATTTTAAAGGGTGGAAAAGTAACGGTGCCATCTTGGTTGTACGTGTAAGTATCGCGTGCATTTTCTATAGTCATATTACATTGAATCCATAATACATATATATTAATTTCATAATAATAATTATTAATTATCTATATTAATATTATGAAAAGGAAAAGTTTGTTTTTTTGTTTCGAATAAACTCTAAAACTACTGAACGGATTTCGATAATTCTTTCACCATTAGAATGATGCATTACTCCTGAGTAACATAGGCTATAACAGTCAACCCGTGCGAAGCTGGGCGGACTGCTAGTTCATAATAAAATAATCATAACAACTAGAGTTACTTTCTTACATTATCATACAGTGTTCATCCGTTCTTAATTTGTTATATAGCTATTTGACGGTAAATTTAAACTTATCCTTATTTTATCACAAAGAAAAAGAAGGAAAGAAATCTTTGATGAGGGATCAAAGTAGCTGGTTTTATTTTCAGGAAAACCTAGAAGACTTGTAAATTGTACATAGAATGTATTTTTTAACTTTTCTTTGGATAATTCGATAATTTACTAAAAAATATTTTTTGAAATTACTTTAGCATAATTAGTAGACATTGAACATTAAGACAAATTATCACTATGAATGCTTTGTTACGATTTCGTTATCGAAATTATATATTTTTTTAAACATTTTTCATTATGTGAGTATCAATATGAGAGATTATAAGATTTCAAATAAGCTATTGATAAAAAAGTAACCTAACCTTACCTAATGTTTCCTTTTTTAATAACATAGACGATCATTCTTAAAACCTTTACAGATGAATTAAATATCCAGACAAAGAAGTAAAGTTGATCTGCGTTATCCATTTATCAACAAAACCGGTATCATTTCATGTCTGTCCCCTTGTTTTCAATTTAACGGTCTGCAAAAGTTATTCGACAATATACTCTGAGTGCAATCTGCATACAAATAATACGTAGTAGTAGTTAATATAGACCTACCCCAACAAATCCGAGTGCACTCGCACCGACGTCTAGACTTGTGTTAGCGCTTGCATCATACACACACATACAAATGCATACCCACACATACAAATGTATGCGAAATATTTACGCGATGTTCAATTTTGTTATCGAGGGGTGTATGTACGCCAGGCTGAACTTTTCAGTAGTATACCTTCAAAGACAAAATATATAACTTGGTTTGTTTTTTGGGCTGGTGAGCTCAATGTTTTACGAATTTTGAACGTCAATAGCAGGGGCATAGGTAATCACCACGCTGGCTGGTTGGTGACATAATGAAACACACAAGGAAAAGTTGCTGCCCTTACCCGAACATACGATGGTTACTGGTGATGATATTACAATCGAAACCGGCTCAGTGTGCTTTCTGAGGCAAGGATATCAGAATCAACCAGACAAAACAAAAAATAGATATTACTCAAATATAGTCTGGCTTGGGGATTGAAACCAACACGGAGGTTGACAGCGTAAATATTAAACATAGTTACTGCGAATATCTTCAGGAAAAAGCTCAGTGATGGTGATTAACGTAGAGGCAATGAACTTTGCCACTGATTGGTTTGGAGGTGCTAAAATTAGCTTATAAAGTAAATAATATTGTATTTATTAATCTGGTTGCTTGAATTATAATCGTTATTATGGTGATATTATAATACCTTTTTGTTACGTTCCTTTTTTATTAGGATCACTAGCTGAGTTTTGCTGTCTACGTATTCTTGTAAACCCCTCGGGCTATAAGCTATGTTACGAGTGGGTTCACGTTGAAAGTTCAATGGGTGGGGATCGAAACAGCGACAACAGTATCACAAGTCCGATGCCCTTAGCCATTGGGCTAAGGCAGTTTAAATTATAGAAAAACGTATTTAGTATACGAGTTTTAAAAATGTAATGTTATTTACATTTATTGCTATAAATTAATAACAACATATTTGGAATTGCATTATATCCAGATATTCACGTACTTTATTTTGATCACTGATTAAATTACTAAGCAAATTGAAACTGTTATTAACAATAATAAGAAAATAAAAACGCCTTGAAAAGGCGTCAAGTTACGTGTACATTACAATCATTCGCAAACCGGATATATTTAACTATTTGTAAATGGGCGTCATAGGACGCCGGCTTTGGCACGCGTATAAACTATAAATACTATTAAAATAATAATAGAAATCGATACCGAGAAACTAGTATGGAATAACAATCTTATATAACAAATTCACTTGTGGTATGCACTGAAGCAAGTTAGAGTTTTCCGCACTACGAGATACGGAGATAAACTTATATCTCTTGAGTTGCTACGGCGTAGCTACTACGGATTAGTAGACAGAGTTTGTGTTGTGACTTAACTCATTATCCGTTAATTTTATTATTAAATAATCTGTGTGCTAAAATAGAATTAAAGGAATAAACTCGGTGGTATACACAAAAAATATGTTCCTATATATAAATAAAACCTTAATAAGAAAATAATTATCTGATTTATATATTGATACAGTTGCATTAATTGAGTAATTAAATAAAGAAACAATGTTATTTAATTTAATTAATTAAAACTC
Source organism: Nycteola revayana (assembly GCA_947037095.2). Taxonomy (NCBI): domain Eukaryota; kingdom Metazoa; phylum Arthropoda; class Insecta; order Lepidoptera; family Nolidae; genus Nycteola; species Nycteola revayana. The sequence goes on along the minus strand of OX344845.2, from coordinate 7,289,228 downwards.
GATCGACAATAATTTGCTACGCCGTAGCAGTATTAAGACGAGCACACTCTGCCACCTAGTGGCGAGCAGTAAAAGTATAAAAGTTCAGCACTTTGACGGTAGATGGCGGTAGCTGTCTGCTGTAAAATGTTTCTAATCTGTTAAGGTAATGTGATTTATTAAACGATATTGTGATGCATATTTTTTATACGGTCAATAAATTATTAGTTCCACATTATATATATATCGAAAAAGACTTAATGCTTTCTGCAAACACAACGGTGATAGATTACAAATACCTTACCTTAATTAATTACGGAAATGGAATTAAGCCCATATTTTCAAGTATTCATTACAATATTCCAAACCAAAATGTTTATTATTGAATATAATTTAATAACCCCGTTATTCTCAAAGCTTTAAAACCGTAACACAAATATTCCTAGAACCATAATATCTAGGATTGCATCTATATGAAAGTTGGGAGTTTGTTTGATGACTAATTATTTTCGGGCAGTTTGCCAGCCGACCAAACTGCGAATATAGGGCGTCTGCCATTGCTCCATACAAAACAATTCCCAAAGCGAAGAATGCATCGGTAACAGACCACTTTGTCGTTATATATTCTGTGGTTGACTCATTAAGCTTTAGGCTCATCTAACAATAGTTTTATGCCTAGTAAATATGAAATAATATACTTGTTGTTCCGAGTGCTATAATTATGACGCTAAAAATGTTTACTTCTTAATATTAACTGTTACTATTCGTTACGTCACTTTGTAAAATACTATATAATATATAAGTATATTTGTTCTATTGTTGTCGCGTCATCATAGTATCCCACGGTTTGGTAATGACCAGTATTCTATTATTATATATTAATGGTATTATTATGAACAAATGTCACTTTCCTTCTGTAACATGGGCTCTTTCAGCAGAGGAAAAGCTCCTTGCGGGCAACTAGGATGAGAACTGGAGGCTGATCACATAACGATGTAACTATGATTTCGATAAAAACGTCTTCATTACTGTAAGGTTATTGTAACGTATTTCCTATGACCAAATCGAAGACATCCTCGCAAAAGGTCAAATAAGATCCACCCTAAACCGACGTGCTTGTATGAAGAATGTTATGTGAGTGAATGAAGCGAAAGATGTGTGTAGGGATCGTAGTAAGTGGAGGTCCATTGTCTCTGCCTACCCCGCTAGGAAACAGGCGTGAGCTTATGTATGTATGTATGTATTTCCTAGGTTATTATAACTGTATTATTGAAGCTACATTAATTTATTAAATTGACGTGTTAAAAATATTTTTGCATCTATTGTAAATGCTGAGGGTGAAGACATTTTTATCAATGTCATTAGCCTCCAGAACTTACTAAAAATATCTGTAATTCCATTTAACATCGGGAGGTTCGTTACGTAACAATGTGACTACGACTTTCATAAAAAAATTGAAGTTATAGTAATACAACTTCCTATATTATTATCACTGTTTATAATTCAGTTATATTACCTAAATTAATAAATTGGCATATTTAGAATATGCATGCAGAGTAAACGATGTGAACCATTTATTTTATGGAAGTCGAAGTCTATCGTTATATAATCGATAGGCAGGTGCTTGCCTATACTCTCTGTGTCTGCGTGTATGCAGAAGTAAAAAAGTATTATTATTGTATATTAATTATTTTTTGTAAGGGTTCAATGAACCTAAAATAATATACCTACTTAGCAGATAGTTTCAGGTTTCAGAAACCCGCTCTTTCTTCAGTGCTTATCTACGAAGAGGATCTCTGAACCAGAGATCGATCTATCAAGATAACCCATTTTCTGTGAGAAATGTGTGTGAGGAACAAATATATGAAATACTAGTGATAAAACATTGCATAACGTTGGTTTTCAGAAATAAAATACTACGAAGAGCCAAGGACCTACTTAAGTTCCATTCACTGAATATGATCGGCTTTACTATTTCTCAAACTTCCTGCTCTGTTGGAATAAAGTAACAAACAGCTTAATATTAACACAAATGACATACAACTTTATAATGTAAAAAAAATGCATCACGCTTCAGATCATATCCATTGTACGAATAAAGTTATCATAAAAACTGAAAGTGAGACACTTGCTTTACCGTCGTAAATATCAACGATTTGCGTTTGTTCTATCATATCTAGTAATCTGCTAAAATGTATTGAATAGTATTCTACCTTTTGCCCTCATCTTTGTTCGCATGTATATAAGTAACTTTGCGCAGGTTTTTTCGCGACAAAAGGTTGCCTATTACCTTTTTTAAGGTCTTGTCAATCTCTGTATCCAATTTCATAATAATTGGTTCAGTGATTTAGGCGTGAAAGCGTAATAGCGTAGATATATCGCTGGTTTGCTAGAATAACGTCTTAATTCAAAAAAGTAATTTTGGGGAAACTGCTATTTCGAAATGTGTCGTTGTTCACGCAAGGCAGCGATATCTGTTTACAGACAGAGTGACTTTTGTATTAAATTAAAAATAAATTTATTAGAAAAAAACTATGAGCGTATTTCATACAATAACTTCGGATTTTGTCTCATCTAAAAATGCGTTATTAATATTGCAGTAATTTTCTGCTATAATTGAGTTAATGATATAATTATAACGTATGGTAGAAGGTCGATACATACACGAAAACACCTTAGCATGGAATGTATATATGTTTTTGCTTTGAAAAAACTGTTCTTTTATTCATTACAGTTCGTAAAATTTACTGTACATAGACGAACTTACCGTTCCCGTGGAAACATCGTTATTAAATGTACTTATGTTACTCCTGGATAAAGTAGTTTTCTAAGGAAGTTTTAGGAAATCTGTACAGTACTTCCCGATCCTATTTAATGTAAACTTACAAACAATAAAATATTTCCTGTATATAATTTTTGTATAGAAAACAATAAAGCTATGCCTTTACAAGTAAATAAATAAAATTATAAAATTGTACGTCTCACGTCTAATGAAAAGTGCAAGCTAAGTTATGCGAAGGTGAAGTCTCCAGAGAATTATGTTAAACATCATTTACTAATAATATAAATAACACGAGTTGATCGAGCTGATCACAAAAATTTGCAATTGAAAAAAATGATTCTTTCTGCACATAAGTTTTAGCTGATTTTATTGCTAAAATGAAACTGTAAGCTGTGAAAACTAAAATAGATTGTACATTTACCTGTTTTATTCATCATCATCATCATCATCAGCCCGTATAACCTCCACTGGTGTACATGGGCCTTCTCCCAAGGGATGGTATTTGCCATAATCACCACGCTTGGCCGGCGGATTGGTGACCGCAGTATTATGTTGTTCCACATAAGGAGACGCTGCTGCCCGTTCCTTGATATACGACTATTATTGATGATGTGGGAATGGCTTAACGTGATTTCCAAGGCACGGAGGGTAGTCCCTCAACCAACCAGACCCGGAGAGAAATATTAGAGTTTACACAAAGATTTCCTGTCCGGCGTGTGGATCGAACCCACGACCTCCGACATTTAAGGCTAGCCAAATACCGCAACGGAGTATTTGTCAACGGAGTCAACGGAGGTTGTCATTTACCTGCTTTATTACTTTGTTTAGAATGTGACCAAAAAAAAAACTCCCTAAGTTCCGCAAACACTCACTGCAGTATACAAATATGAGTAAAACCTCGGGGCACAACAAAGTCTCTAATAAAAACAGGATCCATACAGCGAGTTGCATACCGAAAATCTCGCAATATTAAAATTTCGCACAAATTACCTAGATTAAGCTGTAACAAGTAATTGGTCTCATTAACTTTGTGAACTTAAGTAGCATTAAGTAGTGCTTAGATGTAAGATTGGCAAGTAGACAGCGTAATACTGGTGACTGGCCAATAACTACAGGTATTTTTATTGCCAATCTACATGAAAGGAGGTGTGATGATAGGTCTTAGTTGCAAATTCCAAGGGTGTTTTCATATCTAGAATTATAACGGCTTTTGCTTTTTGAACCAAACTGTTTTAACTCCACTTTATCTCATCATCATTACTCCAGATTATCGCAGTCAAATTTGTAGTTTCAAAAGTATTTTTTTGTATAAATAAAAACAGCCTCTCGACAGATTTCAGCCATTGCAATTCAACGAAATTCTAAAGATATTTGAACTATCTGCGTACCAGTACTTGCGTTGACGTAAATGCACTCTCTCTCTCTATACTAATATAATAAAGAGGAAATATTTGTATTTTTGTGTTTATATTTGTAATGAATACATTCAAAAACTACGGTGCCGATTTCAAAAATTCTTTCACCATTGGAAAGCTACATTCACCCTGAGTGACATAGGCTATATTTAATTATGAAGTTCCCACGGGAACGGGAGTTACGCGGGTGAAACCGCGCGCGGGAAGCTAGTTGTTTATATATCTCCATACCCTTAAAATCCGGTGGGACGATTTTACCGTTACGACTGATCGTGGTGGTAAAACGAAAGATAAAGACCAAGACTGATAGCTTAACGTGCTCTACGAGGCATGGGAGAAACGCCACCACTTTGGATACAGTTACACAGGAAAAGCACATCTCGTTTAGAATCTACAAGGTTCGTGAGCATTGGCGTAGCTACCGAAGGGCTGGGCCGGGCAGTGCCCCGGGGCCCCCGACTTTAAGGGGGCCCCATGACCTTATTACCAATTCTATTATTACCTTTTTAAAATATGTATTGATAGAACCTTAACTTTAGGGGCACCATTTTTTTTGCCACAGGGTCTTTGATCACCGGCCTACGCCACTATTCGTGAGACGTAGTTGTTCTTGTTGTTCATCACTATCGTATACTCCTGCAAGTAATAGCAGCACTCTCCAGCGACTCTATTACGTAAAGACTCTAATAACAAGACATTCAAACACATCCGCAATAATATAAGACAAGCAGTCAAACATGCGCAACAACTTGATAGTCTTCAAAGTTATTATAAAAATTTGTGCTGCGGAATTGAGGGTACTCGAGTTCACGCAGGTTCTAGGCCGAGCTGTCGCAACAAGTTCGGACGCTTATCATTATCTAGATAGGTATTTTGTATATCAAGTGCGCACATACACTCGCTCACCCAATTCTCTGTAGATAGACGGTAACCTCCTTAACCGACCTAGATGGTGAAACACCTTTTTCCTGCTTTAATCATTATTATTAATCGACCGTTTTCAAGTACGGAACGTTAAAAAATGACTGCATTCCTAGTCATTGTTTTTTTTATTTTTATCAAATCGCTTTTGTTCCTTAATTATATATCTAAGTCAAGCACTTTATAGGAGTAGGTTATTTCATTGTTATGCTAAATATACGTACCTATATGGATCGGTTATATCGATATGATGGAAAAAGACACATACATTTTACCAAGTAGATACTGAATTAGTGCGTTAGTTAATATCAAAGGAAATAAAGTAGGTACCACCGATAAGTACTTTTATATATACATTAGAAGAGCGAATCAGTATCAAATTATAATGAAAAGAACAGAGTTAAACACATACCTAGTTGTAGGGACCAAAATAGAACAACTAACTAATATGAAAAACGAAACGGTCCAATTATTTCAAATTTTAAGACTTTCGGCATGGAGCGTCGTCGCGCCCCTGACACACTTTCTTAACGTTTGTATTAGCTATAATAACGAATTTTAGTTTAGTGTACCAACAATATTATAATGTCATAGGCGGTTCAACCGTTTTATTAACACCAGTAGTCAACCCTACGACATGTAATAGAAATAGAAAAGTTGTCAATGTGTGCGTGAATTGCACTTGTAGTGTTATTATGTGTGCAATAAATACTTTATGTATCCATCTCTTTCCTTCTCGACATTTCACTGATAGCTATGGCCTTGTCTAGTCGCATCTAATGCTGGCATTAGTCTGTTTAAGCTACTGTTTTACTTTCAAGTCACTGGCTCCAGTACTGGCATGCTATTTGATTTAAACTACATTTTATTGGCACGTAGTTCACACAAAGCCATATACATCAATTAATACTAATTCAGTAGGTTATGCAGCATAAATATGCGTTGTATAAACAGATGTCGACCTGAAATTAAAATTTACGGTCATTGACATGTTATTAGGTTAATACGGAAACAGTTATACATTTGTTTCACATTTCATTTATGTGCATTTTTCATTTGTTTCAGGTAAGTCATTTTTATTTTTAGACTCCAGTTGATTAAAATAGGTTTGGATGCAGATAAAACACGCAACATCTGAATTCATGATGAATATGAATTAAAAACTTAAAGTTGCATCACCAAAGGTAAGTTAATGTTAAAATGCTTTTGTTTAACTGTTAGTAGGTATCAAATAACTAAACGCTTGTGATTTAAAAGTAGATTAAAGTATTGATGTCTATGCTAGAACTTGCCTAGGCTACTTGCTCAAGTGAACTAGCTCATCAAACGCTCCTAATGTCCCTGTAGCGAGTGTTGACTGAGCCGGAGTGTTGACCGGTATGTAGGTTACACTGCGCGAACCAGCGAGCGCCCCGCGCTCCCCGCACCCCGCACACCACGTAACTACTTCTATGATCCGTGCACTTTTCAACTACGAAATGTCAAATGAACACTTCAGGAGAACTACGCGATACGCTTCAGCGCAGGATCAGAGTTAGGTAAATAGGTTAACAGGAAATATAAATGTGATGTCAGTCTTTTGTGCTAGGCTTTATTCGAAAGTGAATTGATAGTCCAAGTAGGAAATTATATTTAATTCTCATTGGTGATATAAAGTTATATTTTTCTAAAGTTCATTTATGAACCATATTAATTTACCGACTGCGGCGTTGGTAACTATAGTTAGGAATTTGGGCTGATGGCAGGCAACGGCAAAGTGCCACCGACCAAAACTATTATTGGACGTGGGCCTATGTATTATATTTATATCAACGCTACTGGTCACTAGGGCAAGTTCGCTCGCTTCTTTAAACTCGCAATAAAAATCGGGCAAGTTCTAGCTCAAGACCGTGGCCAGTGTAAACACCCCAATTTGACTCTGCAAACAGTTTTACGTTGTTCAATTATAACGGACAATTTCTCTCTACAGCTACCATCTTTAATACTAAATTTTCATTTTTTGGAAATTATCAAATTCAAAATTGTTCTCGTATAATATTAAAATAGACCTATAAATGGTAATTGTTTTATCATCTCTCAAGGTGAGGCGTATATAACAAAGATAAGCGAGTGACCATCAAATTAGGAGATCGACAACCGGCCATGACTCTATTTACTACTTCCAGTCAAAAAATTGAAGGATTTATGATAAGGTGACACAAAATTCACATGTATTTTATGTAGTCGCATATAATTTATAGGTATTTGGTGATGCAATCATACGTTTTTTCCATTTTACCTGTTTGCAACAATAATATTATAAATACTGCTCTAATGTATTAATACAATCACATTTTCTACAAATATATATCGCTGGTTTGCGAGGAGAACGACAATATTCAAATACAGAATTTTGGAACACAGCTCTTAAGATATCAAACATTAAAAAAAAAAACAAATTTACTATTTTTAATTTGCATTATTCTTGCAAAGCAGCGATATGTAGGTAGATTCTTATTTTAAATTAGGTACAGACATCGGCAAAGCTACCAAGGCCAATTACTATTATGACCAAAGACAACTAACAGAGTTATTTGATTAGTCATACATAACCCGAAGAAGAAACGGATTTAATTCATATTTCAGACGTTTCGCGCGTAATATTTTTGTTTGTCGTCTGTCTGTTAAATAGCAATAGGTTGTTTTGGCTCATCTCCAGCTAAATATACCTGTAAAACTGCACGCACGCTGCAGTGACGGAGTGGGTACCTTTTAGTTGTAAATTTAATATTACTCTGTCACACTGGTTGCAAAGTACAGTAAGTGGTACTTTTTTTTAATGTGGATTCGATCTCATTGTTTGCCGAATATATGCTTGTATCCTACAAATGTTTGACGTTTTTAATTTTATATGAGGATACTAGCTTCATGTTCCTGTAAGGACTTCGTAATTAAATATAGCCTATATAGCTTATCTTAATAAATAGGCTAATACTGAAATCATCTTTCAAATTGGACCAGTAGTTCCTGAGAGTAACGTTTATCGCAAACAACCAAACTCTTCAGCTATTCTCTATTTGTCATTTATATTAGTAAAGATAAATGACAAATAGGGAACATACTTTTATGAACAAGTTCTTTACGTCATTAAGGACTTACCTTCAAGTTATACCACAAGGATTTCCCTATTACTTTATATATTAAAAAAAACGGTTGATACCATCTTGTTCTACTCAATACTAGTACTACGCGCTATGCTAGTACAGTAACACAAAGAGGCGAGGCTTGCCTCGGTGCGGGTACATTAACGTTTTGCCCTATATTCTGCATGAACATACTCCCGCACTTCGAATGCATTGAGTGAAAGTGCATCTACCGAACACCCAAGGTTTTAACACCTGCAGATTGAAACAGCTCATTCTTATTACAAGTTATTCGAAAGTCATCTATTGTATTCAACATGGTTTGCGAATAACGTTTGATGTGTTGTTATGGACAGGTAATCCGTGATTTATCATACTATACAATATCTTCATTTACGTACGAATATAAGTAAATTCAAAATTTGTTACCTATGTGTATTCTACCTTCTAGTCATGCAAATATACCTACAGACAGACATTTTTTTATTTATTTTAGCAATGTTATCTTTATTATTTAGATCACATTATTGTGTTTGTTTCAATAAACACGTATTAGAATTTGTAATTTTTATAAAAATATATATTCAACAGTTTACTTTGTATCACAGTTATATTTGTATTAATATAAATTTATACAATATGTTGTGATAAAAAATAAAGTTGTAAACAAAAAATAATATCCAATTCCAATTTTATTAGCATATTAATTTAATTTTTCATGTCATTTTTATTAACAATTCCCCAAATACTTAATACGCAACTTCGCAATAATCGTAATAAATAACACAACAGAACGCCGCGATATTTTGATACTTCTCGCCTCTTTATATTGCCGGTCGAGTAATTAAAATCAAAACTTCACCATAAGACGTTAAATCAAAAGGTAATGTGTGATGTTTGGATGTTGGCCAAATACGGCAACACTTCAGTCAAACAATTTACCAAACTGCGTACAATGATCTCTCCTCATTACTATAAATTACCGCCTCAAAGTGAATACAAAGAGTTCACTTTCTAAAGTGCAAGCGAAATGTGGTTCAGTTGCGTATCTTGTTTGGTCCATAGATCATCTTTAGAACATTAACGAAAGCGGATGTTTCGCCACACTAGACATGATGCTATCATCTATAGTGAACGCAGAACTGGTTAAGACATAGACATAAGATCTATGCGTTATTAAGTAACTATTAAATTAGTATTAACGCATCAATCGTTAATACTTCTGGTTTTAATTGAGGTTTTTGTTACAGTGATTGTGTAGAAAGTAAACAATGTTCAAAGGAAAACAGATTTTTTGTTTTCTTTTTGACTCTTTTACACTCACAAGAAAACTGTGTAAGACCTTAATAGTCCCTATACTGACCTAAACTAATATAAGAAGCTGAAGAGTTTGTTTGTTTCCGATTCGAGAAAATATTTCAGTGTCAGATAGCCCATTTATTGAGGAAGACTATATAATTATAAAGTTTCTACAGAAACGGGAGTTACGAGAAGTGAAACCGTGCGTGGGAAGCTAGTCGTGTATAAAAATGTAGTCATGTAGTGACTGTATTTTTTTCCTACGACTATTATTGGACGATCCTATTTGCTACCCAGTTGTTACTGAAACTTTTTTTTATCTCGTATCACAGTAATTTTTTAGTATTGTTTATCTGCTCATTATTATTTTTAAATAGTGGTTATTCCCCATACTTATTTTTGATCTTTATAACGATCGGTCGTTGTAAACGGGACAAACGTTGACCTTTGAAAAAAGGTAGTAGTCTATCTACTATCTCTTTTTCTACAGGAAGTATAAAAAGGAATGGAAACTCTTTGATTTGCAGTCAATAGGAAAAAAAGGATTCAATTGCATTCCCATTTAGTATTCAAGCGAAGATTCAAAACGTTATAACATGAGACAGTTATACTCATTGGACCGTTAAACTATTCGACTCGATCTACATTTAGAATGCTTTGAGAGATTAACAATAAAATTAGAAATGCATTACACACTCTGAAACGTTCTAAATGCACAGAAGCCAATATTTGTTGAACTGAAGACACAACATAACATTATCATATCGAAAAATGATTGAACTTCAATAAATAAATAACTGAGTTGTCTGCAATGCCATGTAAAACGAAAGTATTATATTTTACAAGACACTTTTAAAGACAAATCATGTTATATAACTTGGACAAAGTTTTTATAAGACGGTTAAGTTAAAGTCGTTTCTTTAAGTTATGAAAGCAATTATTCTGATTACCGACTAGATACTATTACATATTATATAGTGAGTTAATACGATACATACATACATTACATACAACTAAAAGTAACTAACTTAAACGAAAAATCACTACATAGTATAAAATAAAGTCGCTTTCCGCTGTCTGTCTGTCCCTATGTTTGCTTAGATCTTTAAAACTACACAATCGATTTTGATGCGGTTTTTTTTAATAGATAGAGTGGTTCAAGCCAAACGTATATATGTATACTAATGCAGTACATCAACATTGCACTCGTGCGAAGTCGAGGTGGGTCGCTAGTAACTTATAATAGACTAACTTCTAAATCTATGCTATCAGATATATGTTATGCTATAGAACCTATGACTCTTGTTCCCGTATTTAAAATTCCCTACACCTAAACCTAAACGCCTACAGATCTTTTGAAAAAAAAAAGAATTCAAATTATTTCCTTGATAGTTTTAATATGCAAGAATATCTAATGGTCATAGCTTGCGGGATGATAATTGTATGTTTTCTTGCGCTAGCTCAGTTTTCATTACGTCTTAAGGCCACGCTTCAAGGCAGATGAGGTCAGGTCACACACCTTTATACTTATTGAGTATATTGTAAGAACTTAGTTAAAAACAAATAGTACCCGGAACTACCATTTTGTTTTACTGATGTCTCCACCTGATTTTATTCATGCGATGGTAGCCAGAGCTGGTGAAGCAAATTCCCTGCATCAGTCAATCAATTTTGGTCAAACCCCTTCTTTTCCAGGGGTATATGGAACTCTTAACTGAAACAGTCAGAAGAACTCGTAACGTACTGGTTGCGGTCACCGCCAGGAGGCAGCAGATGTAATGCTTCTGCGGTTCTCTTGCTGGCTGGAGGAGCACCCGAGGGCTTATAGTGGGTAGATCCTCACCTGGGGGTGTGATTAGCATATCATCGCCATGGAGAGGGTACTACCTATTCGCGGTGGGGATGCATGTATTCCCCCCAAGAAAACGAAGAAAAAGGGACCGTATGCTAATCATATTACGAGGAGAGGGTCCTCCACTATGTGATAAATAAATATTACTTAAATGTAATATCTATATCAATAATTAGCTCTTACACGGAATATTAGCTTAATAAACGCTATGTTGTACCTCTCTTTGTGAATTAATCCATATAATATTTTAGTTAGTGTATTTTGTTGCTAGTTGAATCACGATTGCATTGTGCATCCAAGGTCATCGGATTAGCACTAGGTCGATAGCGCACAAGACGTCGTATCAGGATATACGACCTTGCTTTAATATTGTAACTGTTCAATTGGCGCTGTAGCATTCGTTGTCTTTCACCCTTTTGTGTTACAAATACATTTAGAATTCAATATGGAGAGGCAAACCAACAATTATTTAATAGGACTTGAACTCTGCTCGCCTTTGTGCCCGCTGGTAAAAGCATCATAATTGGTCGGTCCAAAAAAAAGACTAACCAACCTTAATTTAATTACGTTAGGTACGAAAAAAGGGTTATAGCCATGTAACCACATAACTAATTAATAAAAACTTACCTACATTCGTTGGTTAAACAACAGCAGCGGTATGTTTTATTGTATTATTTTATCTGGTTTGTAGTCATCCAATCACCCATAGTTTCAGTACATTTTTTTTCTTTCTTTGTTTGTATCATGAAGTATATTAGTAGGCATGGTGTTTTTATTGGTATTTTACTAGTTTAAAGCTGATTAAAGTCTCTTTAGGCGTTTGACTACTACAACTTGTTTCCTTTTTTATTGATAACACTTTGAGTTTGATCGCAATCAATATTACTTAACAAAATAAAAGAAGATTAGTCTAACAGAAAAATAATAAAAATTGTTTTGTTGCTCACGTTATGTGATCTTACAATATACTCCAACGGCAAAAAGTCTAGATAGAATTCTATAATACCTACAACTAACGTTGAGATGAAAACAATTTCACTTTTAATTTAACAAAGAAATGAGGCTAAGTACTTACGTTATGACGTTGCGAGATTGTTTTAAATAGCGCACATGTACTAGTAATGAATCTACATGTCTGGAATATTTACCAATTGTAGTAAAAAGTAGGACACTGTACTGTTTATGAACGTTCGGAGCGAAACAAAAACATTTTGCGAACAAAATATTTGTTTACCTAAATTTATATTTAGGCTTTATCTGATTATTATTACACCAATTAATATGGCTGGAGTCTGGGGCTATACTACATATGTCCGTCCGAAAAAATGCTTAGTCATTTATATTCCTTTTTTAAATTTCCGTACCCGAAGGGTATAACCGGGACCCCATTCCTAAGACTTCGCTGTCTGTCACCAGGCTGTATCACAAGAACCGCGATTGCTAGACAGTTGGCATTTTCACAAATGTTGTATTTTTCTTGCCGCTATTACAAAAAACAATATATAATAAATATTTAAGGGCTCCCATACAACAAACGTCATTGTTGCACTTTTTGCTCGATAAAAATAATAACGGCAACAGGTAGGAACTTAAAATGCTCACAAAATACTATATTTTTTTAATAATAAATGACAACCTCCGTAGCGTAGCGGTATTTGGCTCGCCTTGAATCTCGGAGGTCGTGGGTTCGATCCCCACACCGGACAGGAAATCTTTGTGTAATTTATAAGATTTCTTTCCGGGTCTGGTTGGTTGAGGGACTACCCTCCGTGCCTCGGAAAGCACGTCAAGCCGTTGGTCCCGATTGTTATAATATCATCTATAATAATCGTATATCAAGGAACGGGCAGCAGCGTTTCCTTGTGTGGTACAACATAATACTGCGGTCACCAACCCGCCCGCCAAGCGTGGTGACTATGGCAAATCCCTCCCTCTCGGGAGGAGGCCCATGTTCAGCAGTGGACGTTATACGGGCTGATGATGAATAAAATTAAATAAATGTTTAGGCAATTCTCATACAACAAACGTGATTTACGCATTACGTTTTTTTTTTATATAGCTTTTGTTCCCGAATAAAACGCCGGATCCATCATTGCTTTTATTTTTTTATATCAAAAAAATAAATGACACAAGCGGAAAAGTAAACAGTCAGTGCGTTTCTTCGAAAATTAAAAACTCATAAACACGAACATTAATACAGCTCCTGTGTTTTATTTTCGCTGACACAAATTCATTAGGAAGAGGAGCTGATATTTAAGCGTGTGTCAAATGACATAGATCTTGAATCTTGAACCTCTGTTCTAAGAAGTAATTTTTGTGTTGGCAACGTGAGCGTCCGGAGTTTAAAACGTAGTTTGGCGCAATTAACAAACGAATTGTTGTTTAAAGTAGTAATTCTATTGTTTTGTGAAATTCATTGTTCAGAAATTTTCAAAAACGTTTCATTAATAAAATATAGTAAAAGAAGTATTGGATTATACTGAATATTACTAAATAGTTTCATCTATTAGGCTGTAATCGTATTATAGTCTACATTCATTGCCTTTTTGTCTCTTGTCAACTAATTCGTTTACTGGTTGTTATTATACATTACTAATCATTTTTACTACCTAATATTTTATATGTAAAGAACATAATTTGTACGCTCTAAGGGGCAGAGTATGCCGGAATTGTTACACTATTTCACCTATCAATGTCACCATATTCTGGCGAATAAATGCTTCTTTCTTTCATATTAAATAAAGTACATTAAGTTTTTGCTAGCCTGTATAAATCTTACAATATCGACTCATGATCAATCGAAGGAAATCAATTTTATCAACAATAAAATATCTTAGTCCACGCGAAAACGGTTAACGTATAGTTGTGAGATAAAGCAGCCCTTATATACACTCCACGCAGCAAAAACAAGATGCTAAATCTTTTAACATGGAATATTAATGTAGTACTTACACTTGACTTTGAATACATGACTTAATTAAGTTAGCCCTCCATTTTTTTCGCTCGCTTTACGACGCAGCACCGCTAAGCACTCTCCACTTAAGCCAAACACTAGCGGTCGGCGGCCGGCCTAGTTTCACGCTGGGAATAGGCGCCGCCCCCGCCTAGCGCCCTACACCAGCCAAGTACTCACTCGTTAAAGGACACACAAGCTTTTCATACTCTAGCCTTTCAAACCTTTTATATGCGCTTCATAAAGAAACTTCTATTCCTTTTGGAAAATAGGTCATGTATGAGAGGACGTTTATATCATATAAGTGCATATTGTGTTGACGATTTGAAAGTAATTTTTAGTTGCATCTACTTCAGGGAAATTACTCAATAGGTTGTTATTTTATCCTAACCGCATTAAGGAAGTTTGCAAGATACTTTCATATTATGTTTCACCAGCTACAGAACTTACAAATAAATATGAAAGTATTTCATAACTTTTTTTATTTTAATGACTTCACCGGAGTTTTATTTGCAACTAACATAATACATACGTACGATACGCCCTCAATTTCTTAATTTCTGGAATGTATATTGTTAAATAATACCCTAGACAGTTTTCGTTCCTAGTATTATGAGATTTTTATATTGCGCCCGCGGGTTGCATCATAATTATGGCCATATACGAGTTGTACGAGTAGAACAATATGAAAAAGTTATCGATATTTTTACTTAAAAAACTACTCAATTATTTGTAACTTTTATAGTTTTTCAAATATGTTCATTTAGAAGGAGGTATTTCACAATTTGTAGTAGTACAGGAATAACCAATACGGTGTAGATATATGAGAAATCACCGCATAAAGAAAGGTCCATTTATTGTAAAAATTAAGGTGTATTTCCACTCGGACAGTACTGCTTTTAAGCAAATTCAGAATATGGCTCATTAAAACATACATAGTCGATTAAACACTACCCCATGTAACTACGGACATTCATTATAGCTCCGCTCTACTCAGGTGTTAGAGCCAATGGAACAGAAAATGTGTGTTAGAATTTAATGTTCAGATTCTTCACCTTCTCTGTTAAAACTGATTTGTTAAAGGCTTAAGTAACGAATAACTTCAAACTTACTCATTGTCACTAAATACTATTTAGTGACAATGAGTAGTAGGTAAACTTTAAGGAACCAAACTGAATTTTATATTTATATTACACAAAATTTTACATAGACGTAAAATAACTAGCGGAATATAGTTACATCTAGGTAGGTGCATGAAAAGACACTGACCATCTGTTTCTACTAGGCATGATGGCATATACATGATGCTTTATTAATAACGAACTTTGATGCCAATTGAAACTGTCGTATATACATTTTAAATTTTGTTATAAATTTTAAAAGCGCGGACTTTATTGTTTCGTCAGATTTAATAAAGTTTGCGCTTTTGTCAATCGAATGAAATCAATTTGATCAACAGTAAAATATGTTAGAACCACGCGAAACCACGGCTAACGTATAGTTGTGAAATAAATCAGCCATGATATACACACCAGCCCACACAGCAAAAACAAGATGCTAAATCTTTCAAAATTAATTGCCAGCTCTTTAGATGAACCGAAGTAGTAATTTCAGTTCCATTATAAACAAATTTACAACTATAGTAAATTTTAGGATACCTAACACTAAAATCGATTAAAGTTAATAAGTAGTAAATAACGTTGGTTGTCGTAAAACTGCGCAAGCGTATTGCATCACTTGTACTGGTCTAACGTGCGTGTATGAGTTAGAGCCGTGCGACTCTGGCGCATCGCAGGGTTGACTTGCATTCACATTCTTGGTTGACATTTTTGTATTTCGAAAATTTTAACGTTGACAGTTTCTTCTCTTTTTAATTTTGTACCATCAAATAAATCGTTTGTTTTAACCAAGAGAAATACGGTCTACATAATTTTCTTATAAAAATTAGCTTTAGTGTAATCAGTTTTTTTTTTCGGACGGACATAATATGTAGTTAACCCCAAGGCTATTCCTACGTCACCGGGCATAAAGGCGAGCAGAGCTCCAGCCTAGATAAATGGTTTAAATACTACAAACTAAGCAACCTGCGCAAGATGGCGTCCCTTATGGGACCTGGACCTCGGCTCAGGGCGGTAGCTGGCGGGGAGATTAAGGGATAATGAATGGCTTTTAGTTTTTAGGGGAGTTTTGTGTCTACTTTACAGTTCGTGGGCCTCTCGGGCTTCGGGTCTACGAGAGCATCGGAAGGTATATTTTGCAAGGGTTGACTTTTCTACTACTATATATGTATTTTTGATACTAGTAATTCAAAGTAGGCTTTAGAGATAGATTCATCTAATTCATTACAGCTCAATATTGATGTTCATCAAATAGGTATATTATATATGTTTGTAATTATTTCACTAAATTAAATGACGGAAAATAATTATGGAGTATTAAATTTAAATTGTATCTCATTACAAGAGTCCGCTACTGATGGCAAGTGACCTGCGAATAAGGTAGTTAGCGTTAAATATTCTAAGCACATCTACGATTGGGATTAATGACAGGGAATATAATGATATACTAGGATCCAGTGTGAGATTATATATTATTATTCCGAAAGTAATTTATTGAATTGGTCGTTTATCTTAACGAGTTCATCTAATGTCGGTAGAATAATTTAGCAGATAAGATATTTTAGATTTTATTGATGTTAGATTATTTGACTTTGCCAACAGCATTTATTTCTATTTGTAATCGATTATCCTAAGGAATAAATAAACTATATGTACTCTAAGTGTTGATACCAAAAATTATATATTAAAAAACGCTTTCAGTTCTATTTTGAAACGCCTACTTACATATAAGATTTAAAGATTATAAGGATTTATGTAAAGTCATTTTTCATTTATTTCATATCTATGGTTTCTCTTTGATTTATTTAAAAAAGTGTCAATATTTGAGATATATATTTCATTTATACTGCATACTAACATATAAAACTGAAGGGTTTGTTTATTTACTTGAACGCGTTTATCTCAGGAACTACTTGTCTGATTTGAAAAATTATTTCAGTGTTAGATAGTCCATTTATCTATATTTTACAATGAAGTTCTTACATGAAGTTCTTACGGGAACGCGAGTTACGCTGATGGAACCGCGCCTGACGCTAGTATTATATTAATATACTGAATATATCTTTATCAAACTCCATAATTTGTATGTACATGATAAAGTACTTCCAAAACTAATTTGACTGTATACTATTGTGATTATATCCTGGTAGTTCAATCTGCGAGCTAAATTGCAGAGCTAGAACCAACAATGACCTTAACTATATACCTTCAGGGCAATTACGATGAATTCCGGAACTCTAAGACCATTCTATTGGTAAATTAATAATTACATTTTGTCTAAATAGTTTGCTAAATACAAGACTAAGACAAAGGCAGGATAAGATCCAAAATCCCATGATTTTAGGAAAATGAATGCTTTATCTGCTACCATATGACCTAGGCAATATCCCTTAACGACCCTGGCTTGCCAAACTGTCTTAAAGAAGAGGACCATGTTCAGCAGTGGACATCAACGTGTTGATTAAGTAAGTAAGTAAATGTCATCATCATCAGCCCGTATAACGTCCACTGCTGAACCCATGTTCAGGAGTGGACGTGGACGCCTCTCCCCGAGGGAGGGTATTTGCCATAGTCACCACGCTTGGCAGATAAGTTGGTGACCGCAGAATTATGTTGTAACACCCTAGACAACGCTGCTCCGTTCCCTGGTATAGGTACAATTATTATAGATAATGTTATGTCAATTGGGACCAATGGCATAACGTGCTTTCCGAGGCACGGAGGATGGTCCCCCAACCAACCAAACCCGGAAAGAAATCTACATAAAGATTTCCTGTCCGGCGTGGGGATCGAACCCACGAACTCAGAGATTTAAAGCAAGCCAAATATTCTATTCGGCGGAAAACACCCAAGAACTCATTTTAGGCCATATGGACCTTCTCAAAAATATAAGACAACCAAATATTGAATTCGTTACTTTTTGTACTTTAAAATAACTAAATAAATATTTTGTTGTGTGCTCAGCCCTACAAACTGCGAATGCATGCGACGCGGAGCAGTCCTTCGATTACACTCCTGTATGTGTGTGTGTCACTCTTTATATGTAATTGCGTAGATCTCGTGTAAACACACATACTCACACACTTGCGTCCCAGTCTAGGCACAGTCGTTATAATGAGCTAAAATTATTTGCAATTTCCTTTCGGTTACATCTATGTATAAGCTCACTAGCTGGAATTTGTGAGCATGCGTGAGACACATGTTCTAGACGTATTAGTTTAATTAGGTATATTGTTAAACTGTAAGATGTAAGGTACCACGTGTTCATTCACGCGTTTTGATCAAAATAATGATAAAAATGGTATTATCTTCCAAAAAATATTTGCTTATGTAAAAATATTATTATCAATTTAAATTGGTTGTTACTCAACCATGCAAAACTACTGGATGGACTAAGCTACATTTTGTCACAGAGATAATTCAAAACAAATATATTTAAAATATCTTTAAAATATCACACAGATTCCCTGGAGCAGAACAGTATTGCAACATCAGGATATTTTTTATGATAATATGCATATAGATAGGTATTTAATTATTTATTTCTTTCGAATGTCGTAAACATTGAAACTTCAAAAAATATTTACATGATTTTTATTTAAGAATATTGAATCCTTTTCGTATTTAAAACTCAACGTGTGCTGAATAAACAATACCTACTGCGCCACCCGAGATCTAGATAAATCGAAATAATTGCAGTGTTTATACAAATTAAGCAACAGGTTACGGTTAATGGTACAATAATAAAATTATCATGAAACATGGATCAAAACGTCGCGCTTGTACTTATGATTACAATTAATAATAGAGTGAGACCGATTACAAATATTCAATTATACTAAATAGTGTTAAATGCATTGCTTTAGCCTACTAGCGTGTATTCATGACACATTTTGTACTTAGCAATGAATCCTTTAAATTGTGAAATTTGTACGATATTGCCGAGATTTTTATTCATCTGTGTGAATCTGAATATTTTTTTCGATGATATTTATTCGTTGGCACACAGTCCAGCTCCTCACAAATCCCCCTTTTGTTAATTGTTTGGTAACCCCTGGGTTAACACAACTTTAGAGACCTAGGTAGGTCTCTAAAGTTGTGTAAAATAAATTTTAATTCATTGCCGAGAAACTGTTTTTTTAATATATACAATGGACAGTTCCAATTCTTTCAAAGAATAACTTTAATAAAGGGGGCGTTTATCACATGCATTTTTCCACAGGACCCAGATAGGGAGTTCAACACAAAGCATGTAGGTCCACCCTTGCATATGGTCAATTAGATATATCTGCATATATACATATATATAAATATAAAACGTCACACTATCAAATTCAATATAAAATATACAAAACCAAAAACACAATTTTACATTCTGTATTTATTGACCTATTTTCTTTATTTGTATTTCAGAGCATAACTTTATTCAAGATATTAAATATTCTCAATAGATGCTGTAATTGTAAATGTAATTATTGTTGTAGGTCTGTAGATGTAAATTAGGATAGTCTAGGCTAGAGGTCATTACCCTTAGACCAAAATTGTAACAATAGAAACCTAAGAACTTACTCTTATTAAAGCCGTTGTCTCATATTTACAGACTAAAGTTCAAATGCCTTAATACCAAAGGCGAGCTGGGATCCCGCCTTAAATTTACATACAGCGCCAGTAGTTATATAGTATTAAATTAGGTTCGTGGCATGATATAGTTATGTCCGACTGCAACTGGCAGCCATATTGGATTTACGTGACGTCATCATTTATTACATTCATCACTTAATTAAGACTGTTATTGTCAATTGCATCACGAAGTTAAAACATCGCACTTACGAAATTATAATCTAAGACATTTTTTTTTGTTATAACAAATAAAGAGTGCACCGGTGACTCAGTGGATACCGAAGTTGCTTCAGAGACCTGGTGTTCTAAATTCGATTCCCATGCAGGTCAACAATTTGTGTGAACCACATTAGTTGTTTTGAGTCTGAGTATTAGTAAAGTAGGTACGACACTCACACACTCACTACACAAGGATTAATTTCCAAGGAGAAGTCCTTTTTTTAAAAAAAGATTTCAATATACGCACGCATAATTCTTAACGTCTATTTCAGTTATGACAGGGCAGCAAAAATATTTTTGTTTTATAATTTCTTTTCACGGACTATTTACCTACGGACTAATATAAGTATTTATTTTATTGAAATATATTCAAAATACAATAATTTAGATTAATATCTTATTTACAATTCACCTGCTGGCTTTTTACTTATAAATTTATGTATTTTTCAATATGTGAACGATCTTCTCTGATGTCAATAACATTTTAAACGAGAACTTGTGATTCGACACAAGTATTTTTACTAACCGAATGAAACAATCACACTAATGGCTCAACTAATAAACGAATACGCACGTCAAATAAACAAGGCTCAAGACAAAACACGACCGCAAAAAATGCAAATTAACGCGAACAATAATACCTACTTTGATTCTTCAAGGGTAGGTCAAAGATACTTTTAACCATTGGTACCTAGTTCAGTGGCATCATTACCCCCCAAGTAATTATTGTTTGCTTGTTTTCTACTTTTTTCTGTGACCTTCCCAAATATTCTTATTGAAAACTAGACTTCTGATAAATGAGGACTGACTTTTCAAGTTTTTTTTTCGGACCAATTTGGCTAGCTTTAATCTAAATCTTGGTTGAGTCATTACAATACATATCCATGGTAGCTATACCTATGTATTTTGCCTTGGGTAGAACGCTAGGGTTGGTAAGATCCCTTACGCGTGTAACGCGTGAACTTCGGCCTGGGATTTTGGAGGTCATTAACATTTGGGCGGGCGGCGGAACTGGGTCGGTGCGTCGGCCGGGTGCACCGTTGTCATGGCAACGCGCCGCGACGCCCGCCCTGGATCAACGCTTTCTTGCCTCCAAACATCCACTTTATATAACGACTAATGATTCCGTATTGTTTTGTTTTGTTTTGAAAATGTATTGTGCCTGGATTAAGTGCGTCCCAGTTTTTATTGATAAGTGTACATTGATATCTTTATCTCTCCTCTTATTTAGTCCATATAGAATGTTATCATTTACTAAAAATAAGACTATGCTAAAATTACACGATGTTTTTTTAACTTTATATACATTTAGCAAATTAAAATTAAATAGAGAAGGTTCTAATAGCAAAACAACTCGGGATCACAGGCCGGACGCATGCTATGCGACTACAGTAACCACGAACATATGTCGCTATATTTTTTAACTATTTTACTTTGATTTTTATCTAGCAACTGCTATTTTTAATTATTATGTTATTGATGGGTCAATAACATAATAACAGTATTTTTTTTTCAAAATAATATCTCAAACCCAACACGTAATATTATAAATTACAATGTCGAAATTGTCGAAAATGAAAGGGATCAAAGGAATTCTTAAATTATGCATTCTTTACTAGATTAGACATGTTAGCGTATAATGATGAAACCTAATATTCATCTAATAGTCATAATTCTAGCAAATAGGTTCCGCTTTTTTTGTTGCCTATATGCACAAAGTGCATATGCCCATGGGTGTCGTAAAGACCAAGGAATGTTCATGGATCAGCATCATTAGTTCAATCATGCTACGATCACTAATCCGCCTGCCAAAAGAGCTGATTATGGCAATATTCCTCAACGATCCTGGCATACCAAAGTCTATTAAGAGTATGCCCATGTTTAGCAACGGGCTTTTGAAGATGCACTAAGTATTTCTCCTAATAAATTTGTCGCAACTTCTCAGCTACCGCAGCAGCGCTGTACATGCTTGCGTCACTATCCCGTCGTACAAGGGACTTGAAAATAGGTCAAAAGGGGGCCACACTGTCACTGCCATAGCACACAATTGTACACCTACAACTACCTAAAATCAATGGCGGCACGTGTAAATTGTGCGACCTTCGTATTTTGAGAGGTCATCTTACCGGTACTGCAGCATGGTTGCCATGGTTACCTGAGAAGATGTTGGGAAATGTTGGTTTATTGATTGGTTTTGACCCTTTAAAGGCTCCTGAGGTCTAATAATATTTAGAGCTGTGCGCTGCTGAGCAATTGTTTTTGGAATGGTAAGGATCTTTATGGATTGATGAAAACTTAAAATATATGTTTCTTCAGTATAGCGGCTTCATTTGAACTTGATGTTGGTTCATAATATGGTTAATAATAGAACATAAATCAATTAAATTGAAAACCCGTTATACGTAAGTCTGTAATTCAAATTCAAAGATAATATTAATTTATATATTATGTTACTGTAAAAGCTCGAACTAAGGTAAACCCTAAGATTTAACAGTAATAGAATTACGTCTTAGGATTTACCGACATGAGTTGGTAAATTTATGAAAGAGGGATGATTTTTTCAGGCTTTTACCATTAAAAAGTACAAGCTAGGTTGAGTTAGGTTAACTTAAGATTTATCTTATTAATAGTGGTTAACGCTAGAATCGCAAAACTGTTCGGACTTTTATCATTAACAGTTGGTAAATATTATATAAAATCTATATATACATCGCGGGAATTCGTAAACGATAGAATTCACTGAACAGTTATTATTATTAGATATTATGAGCCTACGTTGTCCCACTGCAGGGCAAAGGCCTCCCTTCCCTCCTTCCATCTCTCGCGATGTAATGGGATTGTAGTCCAATCCTTTAAAAATGAGTCCAGCTCATCTCGCCATCTTCTTCTGGGCCTGCCGCGTTGACGTTTCCTGCCAGTTGGGCTCCATACAGTGATTATTTTAGCTCAGTGCTTCTCCGGCATGCGGCAGATATGGCAAGCCAGCAGAATAATAGATGAATTCAAATAATGTTTAAGTACATATACCTACACAATAATACACATATTACTATTATAGAAGATGCTACTATATAAACTAGATGTTTTGTACTTTGCTACACAAATTTTGAGTTCATTTAGGTATGTATAAACCGAGGACATAATATAACAGGGTACACTAAAACTGTTATATTAGAACAAAGCCAAAGACAGATTGTTGACATTTCGATTAACAGTTAATTGTTTCATACTCGTAAACGTCTCGCAGTCTGTATTGCACATAATTTTATGGTCTATTCGCGAATCAACTGTTAACGCTAATCATGTTCTGTGATCCTGGCATTGCCTGGCAAGCTCTATAATAAGTGAAGATTGAATTTAAATTCCTACTTCATCAATACAAATAAATATTTTTTGTAGCTATCCACAAGGGTTTTGCTACCTCACCTAGAATATAAATATAAATTAACAGAGATAAAAAAAATAACGCGATACATACCTATAGGTTAAATCCTACAAAGGGAAAGGGATTTAAAAACCATACGTTTTATTTTTGTATACCTATTTTGAGATTGAAATTCGAATTATTGGTTTACATATAAATACTTTAAGAAAATTTTTATAGTACTTGTACAAAATATTATACTCGTAATTACCCAAGTGTTCTTCACATAACAAATGCAATTTCGCGTATTGAATTCCTCGTTATTTGATTGAGGACCGCATTAAAATGCAACAGAGACAAAATTCTTAGGGCCCCTGACATTGGGCTTTGACCTCACTCCGCCTTTTGGCAGTCGCCTTGGCATTGCAACAGGGCCGCATTCGATGCCCGCACTTCAAAATTTTATACCAGATATTGAACAACAGATTATGGCCTTTACCTTCGTGAGTAATGCCTTCGGATGGCTGTGTTTTTTCGTGTATGTCGGTATAAATATAGTAGTACAGTCAAATGTTAATTATAGAACTTGGCTCGAGGTGGCCGCTTTGTTCACAGTATGTACTCTTAGTTTATGTTATTGAAAAGGTCAGCTGAGTTAATATCAGCTACTATCGTGTTGGATTGAATCTCAACGGGTGCATTATTGCGACATTAGATAGGTCATATTACAATATTTTATATGTTTTATAACAATATTGGCTCGGTTACACCCGCGTAGCTCCCGTACCTGTGGGAACTTTATAATGAAATATGATATCTAACACTGAAATAATTTTTGTAATCGAAACAGCAGTTCCTGAGATTTGGAAGCGGCCGTAACGCCTATTGGCTAGGGCATCGAACTAGTGATCTTGAGGTCGCCGGTTCGAACCCCACCGATTGCACTATAAGTAATGAAAAAAAAAGCAAACAAACAAACAAGTATATATATACTTAGTTAAATTTTATAATATTTGTTCAAAAGTTCTTATTCCAATGTCCTATCAAAGGTATATTTTGTGATTTCAATCAAATAGGTATTATTTTTTAATACAAACTAGAGGTTAACTAAGGGACGTATGGACATATGGATGGGCAGCAGCATTTATCAGCTTAAAGATACTCCTATCTTACTGCGATCACCAATCCGCATCCAAGCGTGGTGACTACGGCAATATCCTTTAGATTGGCTTGTCAAGGTCTGTGAAAGAGGAGGCCTATGTTCAGCAGTAGAAGTAAACAAAATGATACTGTAAGGTAAATAAGAAACGTTTACATTATAAAACAGTAGTAATTGATTAATTATTCCAAAAATAAAAATCCTTCATTATTCAGGAGATAAAAAACAACGTGAATGTGTTTGAAACGAATACAAAACCCGAAAATTACTGAAACAATTACAATAAATATTTTGTAAATAGAAAGCTACGTCATCCAGGTCATAGACGTATAAGGGACTTCATTTTTTTTGGAATATAAAATATGCATTCATACATACATACGTTATTACATTTAAGGGCCGATTTTTCAATCGTAAGATAAAAAATATCAGAGGAGTTAAATTCTATTTTTGCCTTCCATTAAAAAAATATATTTCTCTGGTAATTTTTATCCGACGATAGAGAATGTAGCCCTAAAGTAGCTAATTTAAACCAAAACTAGCTTATAAAATACTAACTAGCTTAACACTAAAGCAGGTCATACTAATAAATTCATATGAAACTGTGTGTCACTAAAAAAAACTATGGATTCCCCTGATCACGTCCACGTCCGAACCACGTCATCAAATAAAGCCAATAGAATGTTATGTTATCTTGACTCAATAACATACCTTTCTAACGAAATATTTTTATTATAGGTCTAGTTTATTTTTAATATACTCGTATATAATACTATAGATAATATGCACAAACGAAAATTACTCTGATATTCATTTACAAATAGATTTTCTAAAAAAATATTTGTTATCAACCTATTTATAATTGTGTGTTACAATAAAAGATAGGTATCTGATGTGGTAACTTTTATTATTTTTAGAAAACCTACTTGTATATGAATATTGTTCACCAATATAAATGATCTGCTACTACTGAAATAGGTGCATACAATAGGCTCAACTAGCCTAGATTTGTTTACCATTTGATATCACGTAGCAACTGCACTTGCATTTCAATAAAAGACTACGCCTTGCACAAACCGTGATAATATTGATCTTTAAATGCCAATTGTTCTCCTACATAAATAGCAATACGTTTGATCCTAGAAGTAGCACAACTAGTAGCCGCCTAATAATAAAAACCATAACTGATTAAAAAATAAGCTTAAGAATTATTCTGTATATGAATATCGATTATTAATCTGCTAGATTTTGAATTATATATTATCAGTTTAAATTGGAGTGTGGGAGGATGCACCCGGCGGTCGCAGCGGCGCTTGCGCGGCGTCCCAGTTCTATTCTCGAGGTCAGGAGTTCGTTCCCCGATAGGTATTGATCGACTGGTCGAGGCCGGAAGTAGGATCCGGTGCAGCAGACCTCCCCAACAACCAAGGCTAAAGAAATTTCCAGAAACTTATAAACAACTCACTTAAGATTCAGATTGTATGGGTTCAAATTGTATGGGATATTATAAAAATAAGTTTAGTAATATAAGATCCCTTATTAATTAAGTGGTTTAAGCGACTATACGGTTTATAAAATTTGTAGCTTTTGACTTATTAACTTTTACTTCTATGTATAAGAGCTAAAGAATCGTTTATTGGTTCAAAGGCAAAACCATCAAACATTATCGGTTGATTGAAGATGTCAACACTACATTTAAATACGAAGATTAAGGAGAACTATGATTATTGACCAATACAAAAATATATTTTTTTTTTAAATGTTGGAGGAAAATGATCTAAAAATTCAGTTGTTAGAAGTTGATTTGTGTCAAATAGATATTGTTGTTCTCCTTGACATTGGCACTAAAGGATTAACTTAGAGGAAAATTCTCTTAAGTAATTATGATATGACTAAGGAATTGGGACATGACGTCAATGTTTAGGTAGAATATTCGTAACTATGAATATTTATAATTAAATTTAATTTACATTACCTTCCATCCGTAGTACTTAGGTACTTACCGATACATTCTAAAAGTAGGTGCAGAGTGCGATAAGTGTTTAAATTTATATGTTTAACATACTTATATAATTAAGATACTATATGATAATCATTAATTGTCTTTATGCTTGACTTTGAAATAGAAATTTATTATGGTAATCAATGATTGAGTGAGAACTTACTGCAATTCGAACTCATCCTGCGAAAAAACCATGACATTAAAACCAAGTGAGATCAGATTTTAATAATTAGCAGCCTCTTATTTTATTGGCAATTGTAATCCAAGATAAAACTTACAATTACCCACGTATTTTGCTATTAAAAATCATCTTAACATTGAAGCCCGCTGACAAAAGACACGTAACCTTGCTTACCAACAATTATTTACTTTATCATTACATTGGCGAGGAGATATGCACACATCGGCAACTACTCAAAGTGAATCGTCAATGTATATGTGTACAATTTAGCACAAACACAGACGGATGGTATCGTATCGCAGGGGTGTTATCGGGCCGCTATAAGTAGGACTCGGAGGTAGGTCAATGACGTTCGTTGACCCGCTGCAACCCGCACGTGTTGGCCTCGCACACCCCCTGCGCCCCCCCTACACCGCTACCCCCGCGCTCCTAGCCCTCCCCCCAATGAATTTTATGATGATTGTACCTAACCTTTTGAATGCCTTCTAATAAGTGCATTATTCAGGTTTCTGAAGCTAGTACGACTAATGGGCACCGTATTGCAGTCGTCAAGGAAATTTTATTTTTTTATTGACTACATTACTGTTTTGTCCTAAAGTTATATAAATATATGAAGATGTTGTAGCGTAATATAACTCTGCTATTGTACGTTAAATATACTATGGCGATATGGTATAACAGTTATAATAGCCTATTTTAAATTCAAAAAGCAGTTCTAAGTCATGATCATATACGAAGGACACTATAAACTTGTTACCGGAAGTAGTCGACTATGTTGACGTAAACAAATGTATATGCATTATATTTTCAAGGTGTCGTACGCTACATTCAAATCATACAAATCAAGTGTACATTTTTAAAGTTACGTTTTGGTAAATATAACGTAGTGCCCTCACTTCTTCGCTAATACTAAAAGTCATAATCCGTCAATCTCATCGCCAGCGACCGCCCTGAGCCGAAGTCCAAGCCCCACAGGAGGCGGCCTCTGGCGCAGGTTGCTTGGTTTGTAGTTTTTATACCATTTATTAAGGCTGGGGCTCTTCTAGCCTTTATGCCAGGTGAAGTAGCAAAATCCTCGTGGCTAACTAGGTATGTCCGTCCGAAAAAAAAACCTCACTTCCTCAAATTTCCGATGCCCCTGTAGACCCAAGTCCAAGAGGCCCGCAAGCTGTAACGTAGAGCAACAGTTAAAAACTAGGAGTCATAATTCCTCGATCGCTGGTGGTCAGGTGCCGAGGTCCAAGTCCCACAGAAAACGCCCTCTTGCCAGGTTGCTTAGCGCCTTAACTTATAGTATATAAACCACTTAATAAGGCTGAAGCTCTGCTAGCCTTTATGCCCTGTGAAGAAGCAAAAGCTTGAAGGAAAAAAAAAATTTTTTTCCTTCAATATTACTACTACAAAATTCGTAAAAAGTATGATAATGTTTCAGTATATAAAAATGGCTATAATAATTGTATGCTGATATGGTTATGCTTCGAAAATTCGGTACCATTCATATTTAACTACATAAATCGCTGCAGAAGTGCACGACTGTAGGTATATCTATCGTAGATATACCTACATTACAAAATTAGCGGCAAAACAAAAAAAAATCTTATTAGATAGAATCCACAAAATTAGTAAATCATGCTATAGACTGCAAACTTAGAGACCTACTTCTATTAAATTCTCCTGGACGCAATAGTAGCCATTTCAGCTCTAGGTATTGCTGTAGGTTCAATTGAAAGGTCAAACGTCCTCACTACCAGATTTGTATTGATTAAACATTTGACGTATGCAGTGCCTAACCTACCACCACTTACGTACGCTAGCGTATGTATAGCTGTATCTATGTGCATCGCTTTCATTGCCATATTCCAGGAGATAGCTATATTTATCGGTCTGGAGGGCGGTATTGCGCAGGTACTAGTTAGGTCAATAACGTTCCTTCACCCTATGCAGGCGACCGAACTAGGGCGGCTATACCACCCCTATGTACGCCCATTGCACTCACCCCTTATACATATAACTAAACATTTCAGGGTGTCACTTTTTACGCTTCAAGAAATGCTATTGGAAAATCGTTGATATCTTCAGCAGTAATATTAAACTGAAAATTAAATGGCGAAGCGATGACGTCAATTGTATTGGTTTAAATTCAGCCATTTAAATATAGATGCCGCTATTATTTGTATAATTTACAAACCTTGAGTATTATTTATAAAACTTGAGTAAGTTAGTATATGTAATATGTTACTAGCATCCCGTGCGCGGTTTACCCTGTAATGGGCATGAGGAATAAAAAAAATCTATTTAGTCCGTAACTAGATAACTAATAAATATTGGACTCGTATTTTTTTATTTATCAAATCAATAACAATTGACAAAGATACAGAGCAAAAACAAACTATAAAGTTCAGGAGAGGGGGGCTTGTGACGTCACTATTAGGTAAAATTGTACCTAATGGTGACGTCACACAAAATTGCAACGCGCTGTATCTTCGACATTTTTGTTTGAGGAAGGAAAAAAAAATACGTGTCCAATATTTTTTGGTAATCTAACTGACGGACTAAATAGATTTTTTTTGTCCTCATGCCTATTACTGTTCGTATAGGAACTTCATAATTAAATAAAGCCTATATAGCTAATTCGATTTGAAAAATCTTTCAGTTTTAGATAATACTGAAAGATTTACAAATCGAGCCAGTGATTCCTGGTATTAGCGCGCTCAAGCAAACAAACAAACTCTTCAGCTTTATATATTAGTATATAAGTGTGGATATAGATAGCCCGCCCTGTTTCAACTCAATCTTATTGTTTTGTTTTATAAAATATAATTTATATATATTTATTTACGAAAAAATATGGAATACAAAAAAATATTACAATTGTGTGCGTTAAACAGTCATATTTTTACTTAAATTTAAATAACGACTGGACTAAAAAATAAAGACTGGACCTCAAATATATTACTCTCACTATATGGGATACCCGAAATAAAGGCTTATTAAAATTATAACAGTTATTCTTCTTATTTATTAACACTCTCTATATCTATTTATAAATGTATCTACATACAGTAAAATACTTAAAAAAAACAATAAGTAGGGGCCCAACCGGCCAGTGGAAGTAGGATCCATTTTATTATTATTACTATCAGTCTTAAAATGATGTTTCTTTAAGGCAGCTTCTTTAAAAAGTTAAAGTTAATAACATTCCTTTCAGATCAACATCGTTTAAGGTTCGTTTTACTTATATACTTAGGGTAAGATTTCTATTAAACTTTGACAATGCTCATTTAAAACTAGCAGTTACACAGCGCAGCACGAGCGGGTACATTATTTGAATAGTTTAAAATCACTGTCGCGCTATTACCATTCTAATGAAACACACAGTGTGTGGATAGGTCAAAGTCGATTATCTACGTAAAAATACATAATATTTGTGACCAAGATTTGTAACTATAAAAGCAATCAGATTCAATATAATCATAAATATTAACAACATCATGTTGATTGAGCCTGTATAAGTTAACAAAAATAGAATAGGGTGCCTCCGGGGTCAATTTTAGGTCGAATGTTCAAGCGACCTTTTCTCCCTCTCATGGCTATTTATATAATTTCACAGTAATTCCTTAAGAGGCAAATATTAACCTAGTTTTTATATAGCAACACTAAAAGGATAATGCAAGGATAAATTATAGTATAACAGCGATATGCGAGTATTATAGGAATTGTTTATGTCCGTTTCACTATGAAGAATACTGTTATGGCAGTGCATGCCAATTTCAACTTATTTTCAAAATATTTTGGTAGTTAACTAGTTTTAGCCCGTGGATGGACATGTGTTGAAATTTCAATTTTATTTTGTAGTTATTAAATGAAAATTAATCTGGAACAAAAAATATTCAAATTGATAATTCAATTAATTGTATTCATTTCGTACGAGATGGAGTGTATCTTGAAAATACTCGTACCGTAATTTAGGCAACTATTTTTCTTTTATTTTAAATAATGGCAACTGTTAATGCAAAAACCATTAACACATTTAAAAAGTAATAAGTCACATTTTAAAACGAAACACAAGCCATAGAGCCAACCAAAAAGCGCGCGAAACGAAAATTAAAAAGAAATTAAGAAAAAACGAATAAAGTGAGAATCGTCCGTCCCGACCGCGTACAACACTTTTTGTACCTCTATATTTTTAATTAATTAGATATGTACTACCGGCAATTAATCTATTATATACAGTCCACTATTTCTTTCCACCTGGGCCTTAAAAGCAACTATTATTCTAAAGCATAAGGTCAGATGTGCCATTATACGTCAGAAACATTCGTCGTATGTGCCTTTATCGTAAACTGGCACTTACGACCAATTGCTTCTGAAGTAAATAGTACATCCGTCATTATGCTTCAGAGGACTAGCTATAGATGATTCTAATAACAACTCAACATTAACATAATAATAATATAAACATAAATTTTATTTAATACATTACTATTTTTTTTTTACTCCTACCAGGTTCTATAACTCCACGAAAAATATATTACTTTATATATATAACTTTTTTTTTATTATACCTTTTCCATATGAATAAGTGATAGTAGGGCTTTGTCCTACTGTTCATTATAAAACCCATGGTATTTAAATTTTTCCAGATAAATAGGATTTTTTCAAAATATTTTTAATTTTTTCATCATAACAAAATTCTGAAATGTTGAATAGTTTCAGGAGTATCTGGGTTAAGAATACATATTTAATACGTACATAAATTTAGTATTTTTACAATACCGTCCTTACGTAGTTTCAATTGTAATAAGCAGTATCAGGTATAATAAAAAGACACAGATTGATCATAAAGAATAACAATAAGTATTTATAAATAACTGACTGAGTATAATTATCTAATATTAACTTGACCTTATATTTATAATTAAATTTTACAGTTTGTAGATTTAAAAACGGGCCAAGTGCGAGTCGGACTCGCACACGAAGCGTTCCGTACTATTTTCAAGTGCCTTTTGCCGTTATTGATATCGAGCAAAAAAGGGCAAAAAAATCACGTTTGTTGTATGGAAGCCCCCCTTAAATATATTATTATATTTTATTTTGTCTTTAGTACCTATTTGTTTTTATAGCGGCAACAGAAATACGAAATTTGTGAAAATTTCAACTGTCTAGCTATCGCGGTTCTTTAGATACATCCTGGTGACAAACAGAAGACAGACATATAGCAAAGTCTTAGTAATAGGGTCCCGTTTTTACCCTTCGGTACGATACCCTAAAAATTGAAAACAAATGTTACAAGATTATCTTTATCATGAAACAAATTAGACTCAACTAATGACTAACTACAAGTATTTCAAATTTCCTTAAAAATACAAATAAAAATAAATATGGAAGTATAAAAAAAAAGTTAGTAGGTATATTTAAATAACAGTTATTAGTTTAATGTTAATATTTGTGAATAAAAAAAATATTATGTATTACAATAAAATATATTTAACAAAAAATATACGTAACATAAATATATTTAAAAAATATATTTATGTTACGAAATAAATTAGTATGTATATGTATTTTTAACATTGTCTTTATAACTGTTAATTGTACTGTATGTTGTTATACATAATGTAATGACCATGAACTTATAAAAAATAAAACAAACAAAGCGAACCAATTGACTACAAATTCGTTAATTAAAGCACATACATAACATATGGAATTGAATCCTACTTTGTAGCTCATGTATTGGATTATGCAATAATCTATCCATATTGCATTTTTGCCAGTCGTCCGCGACTAGCTTCATACTACGAGTTATAAAATATCGCCTATTAAAAACAACTAGTTGCGCCCGGCGGCTTTATTCTGTCCTGCAATAGTGTGTAGGGTGATGTTTTTTTTATTATTATATGTGACTAGCTGACCCGAGAGACGCTGTTCTGTCTTAACTAAAACTTTATATTAAATTGAACTATTAATGGTGATCTCTAAAATAACTGTGGTGTGCACTAAGAGCAGCACGCATCTGTCAATGTTATGTCAAACGCCATATGATTACATTAAAAAGTTTCTATTGTCAAAAGCGCTAAGATTATATAGAAAATGTAATATTGTGGTTATATATTCTTGAATTTTCTAAATTTCCGCGCAATTTTCTTATTTTTTTCTTTCGTAAGAACCTTCTCCCAATAATGACAAACACAACAAAAAAAGAATGAGTGAAATCGGTCCAACCGTTTACCCTTGATACCGTGACCAACGGAAATAGGGATTCATTTTTATATATATATATATAGATAGATTAATATATATTATTCCCCTATCGATCAGCTCATTAAGCGAAGTACACTTAAGCGCTACTGCTCTTATTCTCATATAAATACATACTCATTTACTTTTGTTTTTCAATCATCATCAGCCCGTATAACGTTCACCGCTGAACATGGGCGTCCCTCAAGGGAGTTTTTACCATAACCACAACGCTTGCCAGGCGAGTTAGTGACTGCAGTTGTGATTATGTTATAACACAAGGAAACGCTGCCGCCCGTTCTCTGGTAAACATTTTTTATAGATGATTTTATAACAATCGGGTCCAACGGCGTAACGTGCTTTCTGAGGCACGGAGTTAAATCCTTCAACCAACCAGACCCGGAAAATCTTGTGTTTTACACAGAGATACCTTGTCCGCTAGGATCGAACCCACTACCGATATTTAAAGTGAGCCTTTTTCTGGTCGTCCTAAATGTTTTAAATGTAATACATGGATGAGGGAATTTCGTATTGATGTCTTTATACGCAACAGTGACATAACACACGACAAGTAGAACAACAGGTTAACTGCATCGATACTAATCCAATGAGTATTAAGAATTAGAACATTACATTAGGAGAGCTGACGTTAGCGATAAACTTATTGCATCTACGTATTAAGTACACCAAAGTACCAAGTAGTGCTGGAGCCTTCGCTCATGTACTCGTAAAAGTAGATAGAATGTCTAAGTCAGCCAGGCCAGTAAGAGCCAAGGCTAGGTTGGACGAGTAAACCATTCTAATTTCGACCCTATAACTAGTAGGTTATAATTTAAAGTAGCTTGGCTTATCTCGTCAATGACGTTCGTTGACTCGAGCGTTCGATGCCGGCGCAGTACTGTTTTCCTTCTCCGTTTTCATGCATTGGTATTAGAAACTATTGAAATAATTTTAATATAAAGCAAGCCTTGGAATTTCCATTAAACTATTATGGGAAGACTAAACTTACATTTGATTCTTATCAAGCGTAACCTCTATAATTAATAATAATTTGTATTTGCCTAAATATGAATTAGGTACCTTACAGTACCTTAATCTTATAAAAAAGAGCTCATTATCATATTTTTCAATATTGTAAATAGTCGATGGAATTGAAATCACTTGTTCCTAACAAGTGATTTCAATCCTATCGACTATTATTTATTTCTGCGTATTTTTCAGTAGGAATAGATAAATAGGTACTTTAAAAATGAGATCTCATGTAATTTTATAAATACTGTGTACATATCTTTTAACTTCTATAAATTCATAAAAAAAGAAAGAAAGAAAATAGATTTATTTAAGCATACTTAAGTGATATAATATATAATAAATATCTGTAGGAGCGACTTATAGTTTTTATTAATACATATGTAAATATTTATAAGATACGTATTCATTCAATTGATAAAACCAATATTACATTCGACTTGTAAGCAGTAACGTAAAGCACTCTAAGATGATAGGATTCAAGGTCCCTGTATGTGCGGCGATTCCGCGTCCGATCTATCATGTCGAAATACGTAGTTATTTTAAACGGCAGAAAGTTTATTTCATTTGTCGTCTTGCATGTACAGCACCAGTCATTCGAGAACCGCCACCGACTGTCATATGGTGCGAAAAGGAGGGAATTGTGCGCACGTCAGGGGTCTCGGGTGAGCGGTTGATGTGTACGTGAGGTGGCTCAGAGCTCGTGACCCAATTTCGCAGCTGCTGGTTTCAGCAGCGGCACAGGGCGCCGCGGGGGGCGTGGTGTGCGGGGGGCGAACGGCAGCGGCGGCGGGAGGCGGGCGCGTGTCAATGCCGTTCGTTGACTCGAAGCAGCGCAGCGGCATCGGCGCGGCCTCCGCCTTACATAACCAGCGACAATGAGTACTGCGTGATGTACCACCCGACCCCACGACTACCGCCGCACCGGCGCGGCGGTGCTCACCCAATCACTCTCACACACTACTTGTCTGTAATATATGAAGTGCTACAAGTGAGAAACGTTATCAAACGACTCTTCTTTATAAGGACCCGAAATAATTCCTGAAAGGTTACCTGTTACTCTAAAAGCTTTTATGAAACCTAAATACTTACATAATTGCAAAGATAAATAACAACACATTATTCAAACTAGATCTAGTGTGATGGAATAAATAAATACAAAAGTAAAAATAAACATTATTTTATAACACGATTACAAGTCGATTGTTAATGCCTAAGTAATTAAAGACAAATGATGTTGCATAAAATTATTTTTGAATTAAAGCTTCCAATTACGGTCATTATTAACCAATAATACGTACATAATGATATAAAGTACTGAAATAATACAATGAACAAAAAAATTAATTAATTACTAACACACGGAGGATAACGCCGCCGCCTTGTTGTGGTATAAATCATAAATACGAGTTGCGTTCGGTAAATTGTTGAATGGGCCAAGTTTACAGCGGGTCCTGCGAGCTAGGGGTGTAACAATGGGCGCCGAGTAGAGGGCGGGCGGCGTCGGCCGGCCCGAAAGTGAAAGATGCGCGGGCGCGCGGGGGGAGGGGAGGCAGCGGGCAGCGCCGCGCGCCAGCCCTAGCGAGCGAGTGCACCGAGTCGCAGCCTCACGCAAACAAAACTTTAGTTACTAACCTACTTCCGTGCGGGCGCCAACCGCGAGCGCGACTGTTGCGCGACCCGCTCGCTCGATCCTTACCGCACCACTCGCCGGTGCTTGTACTCTATGACTAGTGATCAACTTCTATGACACTAAATAGGACTATATCCCCAGGGTTAATCTTGTATGGACTCACGGTATAGCTGGACGACAAGGGCAAATGAACAAAATGTTTTATGGTGAGATGACGCTGTGTACGTCTTGTAATAAGCTTATATGTTGTTTTATTTTTCACGTTGGCATGCACTTAGCGGTTTCGTCGTTTCATTCATTCTTTATTTATAATTAGACGGCCACGCACACACTGCACGGTAAAACACGTGTCTCTATGAAAACAAGTACCTACTCTCTTATTTACAAAACTGATTTCTTTTTTAATTTTCTAAATTTACCCACTGTACAATCTTATAGCGACTCTATAGGCGCCTTGTGTTAGTCGATTATCTGCAAACTTATTTCTAACTATCTACATTACAAACAAAGATTTTCTGGAAACAAATGAAATACGATTTGTTTTTTTATCTCATAACCTCCATCGTCGATATTTTACTATTATTTTATGTATATCTACAATCATTTTATCGCACCATGCAAAATAAAGCTTTCTGAATATTTAAAAATATATACCTATTGGCTGTATTTTAATGTCCATTGTAAAATGTTTAAAACAGTGAAGTAAAGAAGAACCAATATACATTATTTATTATTTATATAATCTACTTTTTTACAAAATTATAATTTTGGCATAGTTAAATTGTAAAACATATTAAAATTACGCAAATTGATTGCTCTTTTCATGGGCGGCCATATTGGAATTGTCTATGCACTTTATTCCCGCCCTCTAGTGGTGATGCATAATAACACTACACTGATAAGAGAATTTTTAGTTTACATACAAGTTTATATAAATCTTTGCACATTATTAAGTGTATGAAATGAATTCAAAAGTAGGTTATCTTATAATTATCATTGTTTTGACGCGTTTGTCTTACATAATGCGTTTCAAATACTGTAACGACTGCAAGTTAAATAAATAAATATTCAATATTTGTATTAATCAGCATAATAATGCTGATTAATATCAACATTAAAATTAAAGTTGATATGTTCAAATAAAAATTAGAGTTCAAATGTTCAAATATCACTGCTTATAATTGATTTTTTATTTGTTCAACTAGCAGTCGTTAGTGAACAACCTACCAGTACCTATCTATAAAAATCGTCATAATAACAACGATTTTTATGTTGATTTTCGTTAAAAACATGTAGGTAAGCAGGATTGTTAAATATAAGTAGGATACTAACCTTATTTCAATATAGCCGTGAGAGCAAATTTGTACTACTGTAGGTACTGACATAGATAATATACTAATTGCATGCTTTAATTATTTAAAGCATATACTCGAATCTAAGCAAAAACTTACAACTCTATATTTTTAAATTGGAATATAATGTTAGCTGCTCAACAGGTCGGGTAACATAAAGCCACTACCTATATATAACTGAACATATACACACATATATATAAAACAACACTACATATGTATATATATATATATAATATTATCTCATAATTTAGTTTATGATCTTGCTTGTAAGCTGTTTCAAAATGGCGACGACACTGAATATAAATTAACCATAGACAATTAGACACCCATAAAAAAGTTATATGCAGTGCGTATCCATATGTAAATGGATACCAGTACAATATAAGCAGAAATGGCCAGAAATAATATAAAAATAATAATAAGAAAGAACTTCTTTTCTTTTTTCATGGCGTGCAACATTTGGGAAATTATTATTAAATTCTCCAGTATCACCTACGATTAAAAAACATAATTATACGGTAATTTTATTTCCCACAAAGCGAACTTGCATTATTTCCTAATAAACATACTCAACATCTTGGATATAGATTTTCATAATGCAAACTGTAATCATAATTATTATCAAAATATATACCAACAAGTACAAACTTTGATTCAATGTCCGTATGTTTCATATACCTGTTAAACTAGCAAAAGCTACGTGGCTCGTAGAAGCCGCTAAAATTTGTTTATTCAAACTTACAATTGTCTTATGGTATCTATAGTTACGAACGCAAATATAGCGGATATGTATGATATAATATGTCAAAAAGATACTGCAAAACGTAGATGAACATACAAGTTATAAAATATGCGATAACCCATTGCAGAAATATAGCATTCAAACGTTAGTAAGGCCGTGGGTCATCACTGAAACACAGTAAATAGTAAATAAATGCAACTCTTTAGTTGTTTGTTGTAACAAAATACTGTTTTAAATTGTATATCTGATATTTCGACATCTCTAAAATCCTCATGGCCAAGGCCTACCGGAGACCATTGACCATGTAGCTTTCAAATTGTATACCAATTATATTCGTGTCAAAATAATATAAAAAAATGTTTCTAATTTGACATTAGTTGCATCAATTTAAAATATATTACAACTATAATTATACAATATCTTAAAAATAAAGTAATATTACGTCTAAACTATTGAAGTTGAATATCGAATCGTCAATTTCATAGGTCAATAGTATTGTTACATAAAACGTTACATAGCTACTCGTTTTTAACGCGGTTGCGAAATAACGCAAAAGCTGTTGAAAACTTTTTAAAGAAGACATAAAAATATTTAATACAAGCAATGATGCGTATTTAATTAGTCAGTAACATATAGAGCGAGAATTATATTATTATGACTTCATTGCGTGGTATGTACTATGTCGTAGGGAGTTCAAATGTGCGTGTCGCATTCATGTATGAGTGTGTGCGTTGATTAAGTATAGCGTTGGTGCGTTTGTGTGCGTGGATTTTTGACTAAAACGCGCACACGGGGGCATCGTGTGGGCTCTCGTACGAAACTGGGTCGGTTCACTGACCCATATGTTTATATAATGATTGTACGTCAGGCGCGAAAGGCTCATAGCGCCTCGCGATGTTATCATATCATCGCGTTCGCGTTTTCGTTAGGTTATCTACGGGCAACCTGTCTCTTGTTCTATATTGATTACTAATCGTATTGTTCGAAAGAGGTATCTACATTCTACATAGTTGCAATCGATACCGGAATATTTAAACAAAATATTATAATTTTCACAATACTATCGACCTACTTCTTACATTTTGAATTTTCACTGCTAAGTTCCAAAATGGGTTATATGACTATTTAACCAGGTATTATTACCAGATATTACTACTTATCGCAAAATAGTTTTGTGATAAGTAGTATATTTTTAAACACTGCTGCTCTGGTTACCGTATTGTCTTTCCTGTACCATAACTCGAGAAATTAATTTAAAATAAAATTCCCGAGTCATGCGTTGTTCCTTGGTTAAAAATAATATTCACTAGTGACTCACAAGGTAATAATTTAATTCGTAGTTAGTCACTACCAAAGTCACAAAGCTTCAGTATGTGTTGCCTAGACCTAGATTAAGTAGGTATAAAACAATTCTAAAAACAATAATTTAGTAATACATATTTAGTACCTATTTGTACAATTTACTTAAACAAGTAGAGTTTCAGAAAATCTATAGTTTATTTCTTATACCTAAGTACATTGATACCTTTGAACAGTTCAGTTTAGGCTAGTTTTTTTTAACATCATCTATCCATATAGATATATCATCTACCCACATAGAGAAATTCACAAAAAAAATCTATACAGTTACTTTTTAAGCACGATTCACTTTCTCTTATAATAACCATGTTAATTTAGCTTTTTTAAATGCCTTAACTTTTAAATTGCCTTGAAGATAAGATCCCACTGACAGGGGCGTGCAGTACCAATGATGTGTTGCGGCTCGGTATACCATATTATACTTGCACTTTTGCATTTAGAATTCATTGTTATTTGAACTTTGTGTTGTTAACAATAAGAACGATATTACGTTTGGTACAGTTCACTTAGCTTTGTCATCTATTACCGTTTGTTCGCCAAGGACGGTGAAAGTTGAGAGAAAGGATGTGCAACGCTGACGTCAGACCTTACCTACAATAGTTTATCGGTATTGTGTTGGTAGTTAACAACAGCTTGTACCTAACAACCAACAGTTATATTTACTGAGGCTTTTTATCTGACTTACATTTAAAATACTAAATGATTGAGTATTGAGTACTAGTTTACGTTTGAAGGAAAATAGAAACACTTTTAAAAACTTTTTTTATTAGATAAAGATATAATTAAAAATAATAAACAAAATGTCGGTTTTTTCAAATCTGTTGATATATTACTGACTTAATATGAATTTGTCTATTAAAAAAACATGCAACAAAAGATGGAAAATATTTAGATTTTCTGATTTATGATTAGTGCTAACATACAAAAATATATAAAAAACTATGATTTATATATTTTGAATTGTTTAATATATTTTGTATGTTTAACAATTTTAATGACAAACTTTAAATAGGAGGAATTCTTGAAATATATTTTTTGCATAATACTCTTACAGTGGTATTCAATAACAATACCTACTTTAATTTAATTGTTAACTTGAGTAAGTAGTGTCTGACTGTCTCGTGGTGTCTATTGCTATAGTAATAGAAATTATCAAAGTGACACCTGACATTTCCAAGTAATATCATAGTCTAAGTGTTGTTCTTGCACCTACAATTAATCTTAATTTCTTGAATTAAAGAAAACACATATGGCAATCCGTTCCCATCTGCTGTATGAAACGCTTAATTTGAGGTAAATAAATAAATGCAAAAATAAACGTCTCATATAGAGACTCCTCATCCAAGGCGATGAGACACATGAACCTTCGCAACTATTTATGGATTAAGGAACGTAATATATAACCGAAATAAAGTGTTCGCAGATGGGACCGATAGCCACCATGTGCACG
Organism: Nycteola revayana; assembly: GCA_947037095.2. Taxonomy (NCBI): domain Eukaryota; kingdom Metazoa; phylum Arthropoda; class Insecta; order Lepidoptera; family Nolidae; genus Nycteola; species Nycteola revayana. The sequence goes on along the minus strand of OX344845.2, from coordinate 7,248,434 downwards.
GTTATTGACGACCAGTCCATTCGCGGCATCATGATATTTCCAAGCGTAAATTCTTAGCAATTAGTACTCAACATAAGCCCGTTACCTTCAAACACTTGAAACTACTATCGCCCTTCATTTTCGTTAGCGCCGTCCATACCTACCTTACCTTTATGAAGGTGAACGCTGGTTGTACTTAAATCATCATTCATATAGTTTTGTCTCGCTCTCGATTGTAATAACTAGTATCTGCGCGAGTGGGAGATAACAAATTGGTTGTTGTTATTAGTAGTTAGTCTAACACGCTTAGGCTTAAGGTCGCGTTGGACAAAACGTAGATGCGTCAACGAACGCTGGCAAGGTGACGCATTGTCACTAGGAATGTATTAGGTATTATAATACTGTTGGCGTTATGTGCGTAATACCATAGCGATTTGAAAAATCATAAATGGAACATCAGTTCTATTATTAGAAACTTGTTGAGTTTATTCTTATCACAGGGTAGCTAAAATAAAACTTTTTTTTTCATACATAATAAGTTTAAGAAGAAAGGTTTGAGTATAATAGTGATATCAATTACAAATTCAAATTGCAAATATCCAAATACTTCTTCTTATTTTCGTGTCTAATTGTTAGAAGTTAAATCAGAAATTTAATAATTTCAGAATTGGGTGTTGTTTCACAAATTATATTTGCAATGATTTAATATTGCTTAATCTCTATCTCTGTTAGAACCCACTTCGTATTCCGTAATTAACTGCTCTTCTTATTTATTTTTATGTCTATATATTAAATATACGTTTTATTTCTGTGAAAGCTATTATAAATATGTCCAAGAATATCTATAGTAATTTACCACAACATTTGTCATCATCGAACTTATGATCCTTGTTAAACATGGGCCTCCCTCGAAGGGAATGTTGCCTTAGTCACCACGCTTGGCAGGCGGTTTGATAACCGCAATATTATATACAGGTAAACGCTTCTGCCTGGTAGATATACGATTGCCATACAGCCATTAGCCGTAGGTTTACAATCGGGACTAAGGGTTTAAAGTGCAACTACGTTTATTCTTATTTAATTACCAAGCCGAAAGCAAAGACATAAAGTCGGTTTTTTTTATTATAATTTATTACGCTACTAACTACTAGGATTGCAGAATACATAACAGTTAAAGCTACTTGTGAAGGTCGTTGTATAAACTTGCAGATAAAACCAGTAATATAAATTACAATTTAGTGTTTGTTACCAGATACTAGGGCTCCAGTGCAATATCAAAGATAAAATTTTTCTTAGAACCATGAATGAATAACACATCCGTTCGTACTATAAACAGACGATTAGTATGCATGCACTCCCTCAGTAATGTTAGAATGTAAATTTATACAAATATTGAAAGGATAGCACTGATTGAAACTCTGATGGAACATCCTCTAGCATAAACCCATTCATTAATTTATTATTGTTTAGAAGAACTGTACGTAAATTAAGCGAATATATATATATATATGGATAGGCATAGATAACTTTTCGGCTATGTTGGATGACCATCTACTGAAATCAAACGTACCTATGAACGTACGTACGTGAAGATAGAAGATTTAATCCCCACATAGTATGAGACCGGTATTAGAAAAATAATTTTTACTGTATTCCTTAGAATATTACAAAGCTTCAATAAAAATACAATATGGATTCAGATATAGTCCAAATTTATCAGAAACCCAACTTTATTTGTCGTTACGCCGCTTACCAATAGATGGCGCTCGTACCATAAAAATTGCATGAAGCAGATCGTGTTACTTACTAATATGAAACTGGCTATCCCGAGCGGTTTCCTCTGAGTTGATCCAGCTGCTGTGGGAACCTAGTATAAAAATAACGTTTATGTTAGTCCTAGATAGTTTAGCTAGGTACCTATCTAACATTATGAAATTATGCTATTTCTAATATTTGAAAGAATTTTTGAAATTGGATCTCTATAGTACCGAAAATTAACCCGGACTTTGGATGATGACCCGGAATCTGTCCCACATTTTATATCTTTATAATATTTATTAGTATAGATTTTGACTAATGTTTTTTTCAATCACATTCATATGTACTTTAATATTTTCTATAGTATATAATACTAGACAATAACAATATAAATTAGACATAACATTAACATGTCAGAAATGTTTGTCATACCTTTACTGATTTATACGGGTAAGTCCTCCACATGCCTGCCAGTTAAAAGTGTCTGTGCCATGTTCGTGTGCTTAATTATATTATTTGTAAATAAATTGTTGCATTTTAAAATCATTTTATAGCCTACAAAGTGAACTCTATAACAAATCCAATTACAGACGCTAATCTTTATTACTTTAAAATTATAAATAACATCCCCTACCTTAATTAGATATAAAGCTTCAAAGAACGATATTAATAAACACAAAATCCCGCATTTACTTCTGAACTAAGTATTTCAAAATGGATATAGAAAAACAATAGGTACTTCTGAAATCATAAAGATATATACTTCTATCGGGATGTCGGTGCGTCCTAGTTTCAGTCAATGTTCCATACCATGTTCGAACGTAGCAGTTTGTGGTGCGCGGGCGTCACGGTCGCGTCAAATTCTGTCTAAAAGCGCTCCAAATATTTAAATTGCGAACGTAAACTAAATACCTATTGTTCATTACTGGATGAGTGTTATAGAATAATTGTAATTGTTATTAATTGAAAATAATATATAATTAGATTAAAAGTCACGTTTATGAAATTTTTTGGTCGTTTATAAACACTTAATACAATCTTAAGGTTAAATATGCAGATTATTAAAATATATTCTTAGATATATTTCTCTTAAATTCGATTTGAATCATTTATCATTCCTTAGTTATAACTATTTTTAATTCAATTTGAACAATAGATAAAATATAATGTATAAATTTAGTATTATTCATCCAATTGAAGATTCTATAACAGTACAATATACGTTAGTACATAAATAATAATAAAAATATAAAACCCAATCTCAAACACAAACATCCTCTCAGATGGCCACAAGCGGAGGTACGGAGGCTAAAATTACGGTCAATGATGATATGGCCATAAAATCATCTAACCAACCAAGTAGCATTGTACACCGCGTACATTCATTATATTATATATGTACAATCGGCCAAGGAAGTAGGTTTACACATTTTGAAACCAATTTTAAATGTATATTATCCACGTTTATGAGAAGAGTTCACTGTCATGTGTATTTGTGCTTTTCACCCATAAAGAAATACCAGCTGTCGTACTGTTATTAATTAATTAATTTTCATTAAATTATACAGAAGGTGTAAACCTACCTCCTTTGTCGACTGTTCCTACTGTATAAGTTTTTGTCCATGCAATTATAAAATATGTTCATTGCCACAACTTCGTCCGCGTATATTTCGATTTCTCCGTATAAACTATGGGTTTCAGCCCTTTAAGCTTAATTAATATCGCATTAATCGCAGCGGCTGCGATCGGCCACAATGCACGGAAATAAAGCGTTTGAGATTAAATTTTCCTGTATACATTCGCTGAGAATTCTCAGCGAATGTCTATTTCTTAATTAAGAAAGATATATACTGCGAATAAAGACGTCACTAACCGCCAATATAGCCTTAAATTGTGAACCAAACTCTTAACACTATTATGCCTCAATTTCGCAAAAAATCAGTGCCAAGTATAGTTGCTTTTTATCTTTCTCAACAATATTTTTATTCTACTTCCTCACACTGTCCCGGTATACGGGGTTGGCTTTCCCAATCAGCCCTTTCTTAGGTAAATCCTAATGGACTTTACCTTTTAATAAGGTTGGAGCCCTATTTGCCTATATGCGCGGTGTTAGTATGCTATTTACTAGTTTCGTGGCTAACTTTATACAGGGTGTCCCAAAAGGTTAAGTAGCTGGGAAAGGGGGTGACAGGGGTGGACACAATGGTCACTAGAAAAATAAAAAAAAATCCGCTCTGGGTATTTAAAAAAAAATGGCATTTTTTTAAAAACTTAAAATTTTACACCTTGTTATTTTTGATGTTGATGTTGATGACCTTGTTGTTATTGAAGATTACATAACAGCATTTTTTTTAAATACAGCCATATTTGTAGGTACAGTTAGCACAAGGTGTAAAATTTTTAGACTTTTAAAAAATGCCATTTATTTTTTTAAACACCCAGAGGGAATTTTTTATATTTTTCTGGTGACCCTTGTGACCATCCCTATCACCCCCCTTCCCAGCTACGTAATCTTTTAGGACACCCTGTATATCCAAAGAAAAAGTGGTCTTTTGACAGCCATCTTGTGATCTTTCTTTTAAATAACCTGTACTCCAAATGTATTACCTAAATACACTTTGGCTGAACAAAACTGTCCGAATTTATTTTGGGCTAAAGTAGAGCAAGTTCGCGGAATATATATGATCTGAGCTTAGCCTCTTTTCACATTCACATTACGTTTATGAATCATCAGATATATCTTCTCAAATAATATAGTTGGTACTTCATTCATAAACGCATAGAACAAGTAATATTCTGGTTTGCGGTATCACCTAAATCAATAAGTGTTTTTTTATAGTTTACCTATCGTTCCATAAATAAATTAAAATACTGCTAGTACAGAAGAATCTGAAAGCTACTTCAGGTATATTTCATATCTATCCTACCTTATTCTTTAGACTTATCGATATGATTCTCTGTCACCTACAGACAGACTGATAGACAGATGTAATATCACCGAATAGCAAACCGCTATAATAATTTATGCCATTGTAAATCAGCTGTTGTAAAGAGATAAGTTAGTAATCATTTGATTTGCAATTAAAGCACATATTTGGCATGTTGTGCGCCTTGATAGACTGGCTTGACTTCGAAATTTGACCGACGACAGTGAGATACGAAATCCATTTGTAAATAACCTTATCTAACTGACCCTAATCTGATAAGGATTAATTACTGAAACAGCAGACAGTATTGTTATCTTAATCTCGGTTTTCTAGTACCAACTACATTATGCTCAAAACAAGAACATTTGATTTCCATCAATCATTATGTCGGCGGATATAGTAGGCGACCGCCACCCATCCACCCACAACACCAATTGTAAATCTAAGTATCAATGAACGAACATTACTTAAGCCGAAATAGGCGAACGTAAAATTGACAACGAACTTATCTGAACAATAGCAAAAGACTTTTATATAACATTAAATGAACATTGAAATTCTTAATGAACATGCTCATTACAGTATATATTGCATGTGTGTAAGACAGGGTCCCGGTAACCAAATATTAACCATTATAATAAGGTTAGGTTTGTAAGAATTGATTAGCAATTTTTCATAAGACCCATACAAGTCAGTGGTGACTTGATTAAACTAAACGAGCTTGGGTATAAATTCAAATGATTTATTACTAAAAAGTTAATGGTTTTAGCCATAATAGTATTTTGGATACCGCAATATTTAAAAAAAAAATTAAACCTAAGCTAGAACCACCTAACTCACACACACTCGCTTTTTAGTTTAGATTAACAATATTTAGTTATATATACTCTATAGGCACTTAAAGTTTTCGAAATATGCTGATATTTTTTAATGGAACTTATAAAATAAAATTACGCACTTTAACATGAAAAATAAAACCAACCAGCGATTAATGTAAAACTCTTGAAACATAAGGCTTCAACACTGAATACTTTAACTTTATACAACTTCCGAGTATTTATTACTATATAGTATAAATACTACGAAGTTGGAATACAGAGAAACTTAGTCGTAGGTAATCATGAAGTTTGGAGTTGATTTGAAACTCAATTCTTATTATAAAACTCATAAACATTAATACCAAGTTTTCACATTATTGAAGTCATCTGGCAATGAATTACCTGAACAGTCGGAGGCATTAAACATTTTGATTGTTCTAGTTCTAGAACTTCTCTAATTATGTTATACGGCTTTGCACAAACATCATAACTGATGTATTTATTATTGTCATGGTGTAGTATGTAACATCACAGATTTATCGAGCTTGTAAGTATCCAAATAGAACCACGGCATGCTACACAGAACAAGGAAGCAACTACACAGCCTATTTAAAACCTCTATCGACATTATACGGCACGTACTGTTGCGCAAACACATTTAAGTTCAAACAACTCCAATCTAACTGCAATAGAGTTCCCACGCAGTTGGCAGCCCTGCGCACTGGCCTTGTCGCTAAACCTTTGTGCTCCCACAATGTTATCGAGGAGTCATGGACTCGCGCCTTCAACTATTGTGACTAAATAATCGCAGTCTACATAGAATCCACTAGGTAATAGACCTACCCTATTGTATGTTTATCGGAATGATCGCTTCATTTCAGCAAAGCTTGTTTATACTAAACAAAAGTATGTCAAACTATAAAAATTTATTGGCAATCAATCATTTCTTAATGTTGTGAACTGATTCAAATCATCTCGAGAAATATGCGGTCTAGGTTACAGTTAAATATATTAAAATAATTTTTTGAAGTACCAGAACACGACGTTCCACACCTACGCTCGTTGCATATGTTTACGAGAGAAATGATTTATTATTTGCTTTTATACCAAGGTGCTGCAATAATATTTTATGTATTTGTCTCTTGCGAGCTTTGTCTATTGCTCCCAGTCGTAAACGAATAAAATGATAAGGCCATAACACACAACACGTGGAACAATTAATCAACAGATCAACGATCTTGAAATCGAATATATCTCGTGGACATTCTTATGGAAAGTGAGCGTTACTAGCCTATAAATAGATACTGACCTTTCGCTCGAGTGATGCGTCAGCCAAAGTTTCATGATGTAACCGGCCATACACACGTACACAAATATACCGTTTGCATGTATTTGTGTGTTGATGTAAGCGCGATCAACAACCATCGAAAGAGAAAGTGGTTAAGGTCTCAATGGTAGCTGACCGGTACAATAGTGCTGTCCCATTAACCGTTAACATATCGATTAAACTTTATTACCTACACAATACAAACACACTTTTCGTATGACGTTGTAGACCGTTCGTAGAATATGTTTATTTCTTCAATGTCCTTGTAACATTATAACACATATTATGCATGAAAACACAATAGTGCTACTTACGGATTCTTAGAAAACTACTTTCAGATATTTCTTTGCTAATTCCATTATTTGTTTCACATTTACAAAGATTTTCCTAACTGTAATACCTAAAGTTTGTATTACACACTATACTTAAAATTGATACACTTGAGTGTTATACATACATAGTTAATTAGTTTTTTTTAAAACTTAATATCCTTATAAACACAAGTATTATTATACATGCAAACTTGAATGAATGTATCAATATTGTTTATAATTTATCGATGTCGATGTTTCAAAGTATTATGTCGTAGCGTCACTATCGGTTACGGGAACGCAAAGACCCGGTCCTACGGGAAGTACCGTAACTTACGCCCGTTACCGTTGCTCCGCGGCGTGCGCCCGCGCCGCACCGCCTAGACAGCCAATTACTTTCGGTTTCCATTAAATCTTTCTCGAGACAATGAACTTTCTTTCGCTTTATCAACTTCAATTGTGCTTACTGTACGTGTAATTTTATGTGGTTAGCTTTTATTTGCATTTCTCGTCGTTAGTATATTGTTGTAAACAAAGTTGTTGTTTTGTTATTTTTATCTAGTTGTATACTTTATAGGTACCTACTACATGACAGAATTGGTTCAGCATTCTGATGATGAAAAAATAATATTTTAAGACTTATACATAAGGGTCAAAGTTTCTTAGTTTTTGCATGCCGATACTAAATAAGGCATCCACAATTGAGGCCCAGACAACGTCAATCAACGTCCGTGAGTGTACTAAAACAGAAGATAAAATCGTGAGGCAATCTCTCAAAAAAAATGAAGCCTTGACCACGGGTGGCTGACATTAAAAACTTACGCGCCTTTCACGTCAGGTGTACGTTGTATAACAGACTTTCCATTTCTATGGCAGAGTTTTAACCTCATCTGCATCAAGCTTACCATTCATAACTACCATTTTTACCAACTTTGATTCCCGAATTTGAATTTATAATCACGAAAATTATAACTAATAAATCATATTTACCTCAAAAAAATTCCATGATGTAACAGATGATGTTAACTTAACTAAAATGTTTTCTTAAGCCATTGACTAAGATTCTTTACGTATATTAATCTTGTGAGTCACGAAACATAATGCATTAAATTACCCCCTTAAATACAAGTGTATATCTTGGAAATAAATGTGTATGCCACGTGTTTATATTCGCTGGTTGATTCGAGGCTTTATTCGCATTTTCGTATTTCGAAACCGGCGGACTGCGCTGAGTTAAGGTCACCGATGTGTGGCAATTTTCCCATTTCGAAGAGAAGCCAAACCTTGACCTAGGAATTAAATCTGATTTCGTCACTCTCGATTTACTTGCTACGAATTTACAATTACTCGTTTGAACAACTTCTCGTTAACTTTGCGAGTAGTAAATAAGGCGGTTGCAGATACCTATTATTGGTTACGTAAAATCATTGCTTGTTTAGATATTATTACAATCATTATAAGTTCTCTGACAAATAAAATCAAGATTTTACTTAATTACTTAATTTCAATGCAAGAACTGTACACATTCCAATTCTTTTCCTTGCTATCTTTTCACGACAATTTGAATGTCATATTACTCTTACCAGAAGATGTTCTGTGGTGACCAAATGACCTAAATATCTGGACAAGATTTTTATATCCCATTCGATATTGTTAAAACATCATAATCTTTAAATATCCAATACAAATAAGCCAGCATGTTAACATTAGATGGCGCTGCTTGTATGCGCGAGCGCAGCGGAGGGGCGGCGCGGTGTTGTTGCGCCACAACGCAGCGCTTTACGCAACGAGGCCGTTCACCCCGGAAGGCGTTTTCCTCGCAGTTTCTTTAGCAGCAGTGTGTTACTGTGGCGGGCTCGCGTGACTCGTTCGCGTGTTTAGTAGCCCCTACTAACCCTCCCGCCGGATCTGAACCACTCTGTAGAACTACCAAATTGCACACCTAATTATCTTATCGCATGAGACAAATATCTAAGCAGTTGCATTAACCTGAACTTTTAGCAACTTGAATGTTTCCAACTTCAGGCAGGATGCACTTACTTAACAGTTCTATAAATATCGTGCGGAAACTACATACATATTTACTTTTAACATTACAATATTAATTTAATGAGATAAAAAAATAGGGCTATTTTCGAAATGATTATACCACATTTACACGGCTTATGGTTTCGAAAGAAAGTCGTTAACATTGTCAACATGTTCATTTATCCTTTCAGTGGTTGAGACATTAAACAAATGACAGTTGTTGTTTTATCATAATTTTTCCCGCTAAAGATTTATTTAACTTAACCTCGTTTATGTTTTAGTGGTTCATGGGTTGTTGGCTTCAAATTCCAAAAATCAAATATTATTAGGCCTATTGCAACAGGTATCATATTTCAAACTGAGCCAAATAGAGGAACTAAAATATCGTGGAACATAGCGGACGACGGCGCAACAAATATTTCTCGGAGCTGGGTTAACGCCAGTTTATATGAGGAAATTCGTTTTAGTGTTTTGGTCCCGTGAAAATTTCGTAAGCATGCAACTGGTCCGCGGGTGAGTCAAGTGTAAAATAAACAATACAGTAGGTACCTAATTATTTTTGAAACAACACTTTCACACATTGCTTAATGTGAAGGCGAATAGTTTTCTTTATGAGAATATTTCATGTTGTATTATCACCATTATTTCCTGAGCCGAGATGATTTACACTTTAATTAACTTGGTTACTTTCTCAATTCAAAGTTTGAATACTCAAGTGTTAACATTCAATAAATTATAATTTTTACGTTAGTACCTACAGTTACTAACGTTTATTTTATTTTTAATATATTGTCAATTAATTAATACTACTGTCACATAGCTTTAGTTTCATAATATTTTATGATACTTTACCACTACAATAACATGTTTTGAAGCAAATTCGAGGATGAAGTTTGACCTCGCTTAAACAAACAAATTTTAGTTACTGCTCTAGTTTTTGTTGTGTTCAACGCAACATATGAAAATAAATCCTATATCCTATAAACACGTAAAACTATTGTCAGTCTAGTCAGAAAAGCCTAAAATTACTTGATAATATGAGTCTTTCTAATTACACTGGGCTATCCTATCGAGATAGTCTATTGACAATCCATAAAAATACTTAACGAAGGCGAGTAGTGCCCCAAACAAAGTATGTAGCTATGCTATACAGTGTATATCGGTAAGCATGTTTCGATGCTTACCGATATACTTGGCTTGAAGAAAAAACAACTAAGTATGCATGGTTTACATAACAGTGACATTGGCAATTCGCTTGCGCAAGGATGCACCGACCACTGACTTGCGAAAGTTGCACGAGCATCGTTAAGGGTAACTTTAACACTTACTCATTAACATAATTCAGTGAATAAGGGTCGAAATAGTAGCTATATAGTATGGCGTATATACCAGTAATAAAAAGACAGAAGTCAATCGCAATGCTTAGTTAATTGGTAACAACTCGGCAAAGAAAAAATCCACATAACTTTTTTTTGGTTTAAAAAAAATGTAAACAAAACGTTAGCTATTAGAAAAAGATAGGAACTAAACTTGCGTGCGTATAAAAAATAAATTAAAAAAATAAATAACCCAAATTCAATTACTTTCATATTTTAAATGAGTTTCATTCAAAGTTTCACTCATCTCTACGATTCTCGAACAAGACTTCGCATTAACATGTATTGCATAACACGCCCGTTAAAACTAAAATCTTAGATTTGTATACAGTCTAGACACCTAGACTACATTTACGAAACAGTTTTGTACCCGCAAGCGGTCTGTTAAAACAGTAGCTACTATTTATTTAAATGCTTTTTATTTCGTGTTATAATAAAAAATTAACATTGTGTACGAAATGTATTGTTAAAATCGTTAGAACCGTAACATAGGAGTTACACATCAAATTACTTTAATTTATAGTTTTGATTTTACTATAGTAGTAACTATTGCTTAAATGAACTTATATATTACATGCTGTCCCACAGTTTCACCTGCGTAGATCCCGTTCCCGTAGAAACTTTAAATTTAAATATGACACTCACAGATAACGTGACTTTTTATTAGTAAAGAATTTTCAAGATCGGTTTAGTAGATCCAGAGATTTCCCCTTCCAAAGTCACGAACTACCTCTTTGTTATATTAGTATAGATACATTTTTAACGGAAATTTTGGTGCAACACATTGTAATATGAATAAGAAAAACCTGCACTATTCAATTAATTATTTCTATTTCAATAACGTCATTTTATATTGCCCTACTCGATATAATGGTTTACAAATCGGATTGAATGTACTTCTATTGGCATTAACATTGAAGTATGTAACCATATTTTTTTGTTATTATAAGCCGCACCCTAATATTCGCTCTTCGAAAGTCATCTTTCGTAAACACTTCGAAACACGGTAACTGCTAAAAGCTCTTCTCGTTACTTAAACATTGATAAGTGATTTGGTGATGATCGTGAGCCTCTCCGACTGTGAGTTACTCAATCTTTAGTTAGAACAAGTGTTCAAGTGCTAACACTAGTAAATTAAAACATCTCCTCATTATACTTGTCCCAAATAAACAAGGGTAAAGACCTTTTACGTAATCTTCGGTTACGTGTTGGTGAGAGGCAATGTCAGCCTTTACGATTGTTATGACAGCGACGCAGTCTTAGCTCCCCACACGATGCATTGTTACGATTCACATACTACATCCATATCAATTCAAAGAATATGTATTTCTCTCATAACATAATTAATGGGAATTAATTTTCTGTATTCAAACTAAATGAAAGGCAAAGTTTTGACCTCCACCTTTCATTTCGTTAGTTGATCTGATCGTACAATTCGTAACAAGTTTCAAAATATGAAGTAACAACCGAGATGTTTTCATGATATAAAAACTTGTAACAAAGTTCATTTCGTAATCGTCTTATCAAAAATATTTACTAAACCTATATACTCGTAGTTGGGAGTCTTTGAACTAAGTGCCTAAGCTTCTACGCAAGCTACGAGCTACGCCGCTCCTATCTAGATGATTGCTACATATTTTTCTCGTCTGAACACGTAGAAGCTGCTGAAATTGTAGCTAACTGTTATCTCCTGTTGTTTTGAGAAGATTTATTAAGTAACTGTAAAAACTAACATTGTTTTTAAAGCTTCTTTATAAAAATCTTAAATAAAAAATACAACGAATATCTTATTCTTGTTTCGTAACAAGGCAGTGTATTGCAGATCAAGGTTCCTCTTTACATCTAATAAAATTCGTCTTTTGTTTCGCTAGTGTTATGTGCCTAAAAAAGGTCAATGAACAGCCTCGGCATTTCTACAATCCAGCCTAACATAACATAACGGCATCAGTCGATTTACGCGCCAACGCATCATGAACATTACATAGTCGGAATAAAGTTCAAATTACATTCATGCGGTTATGCATGAAGACCTTATATTTTGGTAGTCTTGCTACGACGTACACGGTGAACTTGTCGTAAATTACGTAGTCAATTCAACGCGTTTTGGACTGTTACGCTATGCAATAAATATCAAAATCATTTGTCGAATCGGTAGTACTTATAACTTGTTGGATTCAATTCGATGGTTGGCAGTGACGGCCAAAATGTTGGTTTGTTTATCGTTAGCGTTCTTGACAGCGAAAAAGTGAAAACGGCTGCGGTGGCTGAGTGTTGCGATTGTGAAACTAGGCTCCACGGTGGGGCCTCGCGAGACGTGGCGGTCGAACGACTAGCTCTTATGTAATAGGAAGCATGTTGATTCCTAACTGTCACAATACGTGCCATAAACTCGTTCGAGTGTGCATGCGCACCCATCCTTCACATCCGTCAAGGGCACGACTACAAACATTCTCTCCGGTTATGAAATGCCTAGATATCTATGAAAAATAATAGTTAGAGGTCGCTTAAATAATTTCTCGTCCGCAAAATTTTATGCCATTGACATTCAACTTGGGCAGTTCTTTGAAATATGTAAATGGGTATGTAGTTGCTTTTGTATGAAACTGAAAGCCTGTTTCGTTTTCATCTTAATGGAACATAAACAATAGAATTCTATTTTTCATGGTTTGCATAAATGGATTTCGGTCAAGTACGCTATTATGGTAAAATGTACCCAAAAGATAAAGGCTATTGATATATATTTTTTTTGTTTTAAATCATATATTACTCAATTAGTTTAGTAAGTGCATTAATATAATTATATTTAATTATCTACTTATAAAATAAGCAATACCGTATTTTGTTTGGCAATCTGATACGATTGAGTACAGATCTGATCATGTGTAAAAAAAATAACGTGCTCTATATGACTTTGGTTTTTCAGACGCCGCATTTTCAGAATGTAGTAAAAACCAGATAATTAAACTTCCTTTATTACCTTTTATAATTATAACATGAAAATATTGAACCATAAGCAATCAAATAGAGTGTTCATATAAGTTTAGCTGTCCCTTAAACTCGATAAAAAAGTACCGTCACTGCCAAAATAAAGTGGACACATTGTAGTACTGACGCTAATGACAGTTATGTACCTCCGGTCCAAAATTATAAACAATAGCCATGGCTTGTGTCATTGACATTACTATAGTCCTTTGTTTCATTGGACAAATTTTACTTCTGAATTTGGAACTAAAATGCTGCTAGAGTTAAATTATGAACCATAAAAGTAGTGGATCCAGTCAGCATAAAAGCGCGTCCATCGTTACGTACCTACTCATGGTCCGTCTAAGTAAATGACAACTGTTCTTGTTTAATATTTATTAAATTTAATCATTTATTTGATAATATGTAAATTAAAGTTATTAATTCAAATTTAAATGTAATTCTTTACAAAATGTTTTGACTATTTACAAGTGCCTGTAATTAGGCCTATTATGATTTATTTTATTAATTAACTAGCTGTTGGTGACCGCCATCGCCAGTCAACCTACGTACCTACGTAACCGATTTTCAGATAGATTACATTTATTTTTTATAGCTTAACATGTAGCTTTCAGTCACGCAGCCTTTATTTGTTTTATCTTAGACAACAAAAAATAATAACCTAAACAGTATGACATAGCAGTATGATTATTAATATTTACGACAAATTAAAATAAATTATTTATATATAAAATTACTTAATTATGTACGATTAAGATTACAATTTATAGGATTACGAGTTGTATTTATAAAATCTTTTATGTTTACTGCTTCTACGTTCTATATATTGCAAATTTTATTTTAAAATATTTAAAGAAAAATAAAAACGTAATTATTTTTTAATAATTGCCGCTTACATTTTTTTTTATTGTTTTTGAATCATCACAATAGTTTTACATAACTACAGTTCTCGTAATACTACATTCTTCTTAAGTAATAAGAAAACAAATATGTTATATTTTTTTTATAATCTCGCGTTTTGTTTTTGAATTGATTGTGAAAAAACTAACAATAAACAAAAACAAAAGTTTGAAACAAATCTATCGGCATATATTCATTTTATCGAATAAACCAAAATTATTTCTGGATTACTTCTAGATATCAAGACCACGATTCGGTCACCTACCCGCCTGCCAAGCGTGATGTTGGTTACATAGCCCCCTTATATTACACAGACTGATGACTATTACGATATCAAATTAAACTATAGGTAGATATTACTTTAAGATTATTATAATATTTTATGTGTTGTCAAATGTTGTGCGAGTTCATTCACACCTTTATCGCATAGTCGACAAACTTTCGTTTGTCACCGAACAAACATGATTTAAATGAGTCACGTGTATTGTGCATCTAATTATTACGATACATTACTTATTCGATTACTCTTGCAATATTGATCATATCTTATAAGGTTTTGTACATAACTTGTACCTATTAAAAAAAATTATATTGACGTTCCTTAGTTTTTTGTTTAAATTTCGAAAACAAAGATAACCGTGCGTTCTATAAATTAAACTGTATAGGTACTTGTATTGTGCACTGCATTGGCAGTTTTCATCATTTAACGTCATGACTATTAAAAAAACAATTTTATCAGCAGCTAGTAGCCTTATCAAACAATGACTTTCGTGATCGGCATACTTCGTGTTTTGACAAATTATTCAAAACTTGCCGCTTAAGGTAGGTCGTTCAACTTCAACTAGATCACCCAGTCTCGTGAAGTCGTGTGAAAAACACCAGAGTATCAGCACAATAAAATTGATCGATATGGCTCAATAGGCAACTGATAAACGACCAGAACGATGGGAACGAAACTCAAAAAATGTTGTGAAATATTATGTTAACTCTTCTTACATTAGAGATTGTGACTATGTCAAAGATAACTTTGGCAGAATTCTTTGGTGTAACATCAAAACAAATATTTGTTCAATTGTAAAATTTGGGAAACGCACTCAATCCACCTGTAGGGTTATTGATTACGATCGTTATCTTTTCATAGATAACAGAGTATAGTTACCTATATGAGTAAAATATTATAATCCTAAGGTACTAATATTTTAACTATCAATAACATTAAGAAACTGTTGAACAAGGCAACAAATAAATTTACGAGAGAATAAACGTATAAAACATATCAGAAGGTACTCCTACGCATAAAGTAATATAAAACATACAAAAGCCCTAAAAGAATACAAACATTTAAAATTTACGAACTGACACGTTTCTTAGAAAATAAAAAACAAATCCAGTATTACAGGACTTCCTGTTTGCGTATCTCCAAGAATGGGGTTATTCGGTCCAGCTCGCTTTCACCCATTCTTTAGATAGGCCATCCATACATAGCACGTTGCGTCAATATCTCGAGTGGCCGTGTTTCGTGTTTTCTTTGGGAGAATAGTTAACCCAGTTTCGGTCGTTCCTGGCTAAATATACCGCGGCTACCTGACTTGCGTCGCATGCCGCCAGCACCCAGCGGTGACCGCATCCCATCGCGCTTGACAGCTTGTCAATCATCATCGAAACGAATATTCACTCTGTCGATCGGTTTGAAAGCGATGCGTCATGCACTTAGCATTTCAATACTTCATAAGTCTGGACTTGTCACGCCTGTAAATATCTTAGTGTACAATTCAAATAATTTGATATTTATCTCCTAGCAAAATCTAAAATGCGGTATTCTTAGATATTGCACGTTACATTTTTGTTAACATCCATAAATGCACTGATGTCGCTCTGTAAAGTCCACAGTCACATTCAGATACCTTGACAATTGGCACACAACGTTCAATAACTTTCATAAGAACGTATACTTTACTTTCAATTTTTGCATATTTAGTTTAATACTTTTACCAAATATGAGAAACTCGTATATATGAGTAAGAACTATTCAACATTCTAACAATGAATCAAAGCGTAATCTAGATACTGTTGAATAGAGGGCGGTGCGAATGAACTCACTTTTAACGTAATCCAACGTTAATTGTGCCATCGGCCCGCCTCACCTTTCAGACAAAATGTGCTAAGGGTTTAATTGGGCTAAGCATTGTAGCAACAACAATTAAATTGATATAGGTATAAAATAACAATCCCTTTAGTCCCTACTTATTCGGTAAATAGCTATTTAGTACTGTAAAAAAATAGTCCAAATAATATTTGAAAGCATATTGAACTTTGTGTCCGTTGGCAGAGTAACTGCTATAAATACATAATATAAATAACAAAGCATATTCGTTAGTTAGATCGAAGACTACACTATGTGTAGATTGTGTCGTTGCGCGGTCATGAAGAACCGCGCCCGCGCGTGCGCGCACTGCTGACCTAGTTTTATGCGCCGGCGACCATTAGTGCTTGCCATTGGACCACACACGCCTAAGTTCCACACACACCATTAACACGACTACAACTCATCCTAGTCATCGCTGAAACATCACCAGTACACCATACCGAAACCCTTTTCGGCAGTTCAACGACCCCGCTATCGAAATCCGCACGCTCACATGCGCGTCCTCGAACGAACGGCCAGATAAAAAAAAGAAACAAAAGACATCTCGCGTAACGGTGAATGAGTACCAGACAGAGATAACGATATTTCGGCAGTGTACTCGTCGAGTGTAAGGTCGGCTACGAAAAACACTGACGCAATTTTTACAGCGTACGTAATTGAGCACCGACAGAGTCAGCGGTGTGTGCGTGAGCGCCGAGAGCGACGCCCGCGTCCGCCGAAACGGAGGCGGAATATTTAGGTGAAAGTGTTTCGAATTTCGACATGACGACATTCGCGCGCAGTCGTTATCGTGATTTTGCCGAATCGAGAGGTTCGGAGAGTGCGCAAGCGACCGCGCCGCGACCTGCGCTCATCCCTCGTGTGTTCCACAGGAAGTGCCCCGGACTGCGCATGCTGATCGTGTCTAGTGTTCGTTTTGGAAAACTATGCTGAGAGTTGGTGTGTCCAAAAATTTTCGGAGACGTAAATTAAAAAAGTGATCGGTGATTCGGGAACGCGGTGATTCTACGTGTGATGTGCGTGTGGCAGCTCTGAACAAGCTGTCGGGCCACGAGCAGGGCCCCGACGAGGCGCAACACGCCTCCGCACACTCGATACTACTGCAGACGATGACCTCCACCATGGGTAAATATTTCCTATATATAATACATATTATTACCTCCATAAAAAAATTATAACTAAAACTTACAATAAAAAAACAGACCATAACTATATATAACTTATATTGTAGGTGTTATTAAATATATGTCATTTTATCAATACTGAAACATTGTGACTAGAAAATGTTTGTGAAACAAACAATGTCGTAGTAGCTACGTGACTACTACCAATAGCGTAAACAGATGTATGTTATTTTCGTCTTTTAAAATAGCAACTTTTTTTTTAACTAGATTTTTCTTATAAGTTTCTATAACAGATCAAGTATTAGTTATTAACTTATTATAAAGACCAAAATAATTATGATACACTAATAAATATTATTATAGACGAATGCACAAGATAAAACATATAAAGATAATATAACAAATGTAAAAGTTCCATTAAAAATAAATGTATTATTGTGAGTTTCAATGTCACATGATATTTTAATAGTAATGGTGGAAATTAACAAATAAGTACAATGCATAAAAAGGTAACTGGTGCTACGCGCTGCTACGGCACTGCTACGATGCTAGTGGTCCGTAGCCTCGTAGACTTAAAAGATGGAATAAAATCTACCGAGTGCACATACATATTAGAATAAGAAGTCAATAGAAACGTTTTACTCGTTTTTTTAATAAAATATAGAACTAACGTAAAAAAAATACATTGTCTTACATATTATTATATATTCATATAAATTGTGGATTTCACGATATATAGAAAATAATAATTATTACATTTTATTATGAATCTCAATTTTCTGATAATCTATAGCAGAATCATGTAGATGCACGTGATGGTTTCTACCATCACGTGCATCTCAAAATTTCATTTCTCGAAATTCAATTCCAATTTTGAGATTTTCAATCTCAAAATTTTTGTATCAAAAACAACTTCACAGCAGAACAGTTTTTGTTACAAAAAATTTCGTTAATATTCAAAAAGTGTAGCGTTCTTTCAAATGCTAAGTATTGTTTAAGGAAAACATCATGTTACACTTATACTTATTCCTAGATTTTATCAGAATCAATGGTATTACTGCCTCTGCCTCAATGTCTTATTATGAAAGTACATTTTTTTAATAAACATCTAGAGTTGCAAAACAAAGAAGTACCGCTGTGCCGAGTACTATAGAGAGGTAACCGTGACATACCCAAATCATCTCGTAGTTCAGGATCGTGACTATGACCAGCTACTTTTACTTTCATTACAATATGGCCGCCCTTTGTCTATGATTCTTCGAGTCTACGGGCCGACGAGGTTGTTGATCTCTCGCCATTTCGCCGTTGCCGAAATACGTTTTTTACGCTCACTTTCCAATGCGGTGAAAGTGAAAAGGTACTGAATGTCACTGTTTCCTTTCAAACCATTGTAGTGGGAGGACGTTGAGCTACAGTAATAATAGGTGCGTTTAGTTCGCCTGTCAAAAAATGCCATTGTTCCAAATTTGAATGTATATGTAAATATGTCGAGCGCAACTATATTTACACTTTTACAAGATAAGCGCTTGTACCCAATACAGACTAATACTGTAATATGAATGAAGATTCCATAGCTTTCTTGCTTTAACGTAACTTTTAGTAGTTAATATAGTTTTTGAAAACAGAAATAAATTTACTGTTGAACATTACATGTTGATTTAATTTAAACAAAGTTCTTTGACGGAGGACGGTTACTTTTCTACATGACTAAACTGGAATAAGCTATTTCTTATGGGTATGTATCTAGTACTTATTTGGTAAGATATACGACGAAATATTCAAGTTTATATTGATTGAAACAAGACCTTATAATTTAATTTTAACAAACAAAATTAAATATGATAACTACTAGGTAATAATATATTTTGTTTTGGATTATCATTAGCAGGAAGTTATCGAATCGGAAGTATTGTTGTGTTTAAAAACAGAACGTTTTAAATCTTTGCGCGTGCGCAACCTTAATGTCAAGGAGCCCACTGGAGGCCATAATGAGAGGCTCCATGAGGCCAAACACAAAATATACTGCTCAGACTTGATTTTGTATTTAAAGTCCTTACTAAAAGGAATGCCAGCCAAACAAATCATAAAAAATAATACAAACCAAGCAATACTAGGGGATTTTCTCAATACAGAAAATAATATTATAATATACCTATATTGAAATCTTTATAAAAACTCAGAATCAATTTGATGTATCATCATATCTTGAACACACAATCAATTGAAAATTAAAAAGCTGACTTACATTAAAATACTGTCAATGACATATAAAGTATACTTATATTTACTGTACCTACTAATAACAATTGAAAGAATGCGGATCAGTAATTTTAGATCGAAATATGTTACTAAGTTATAATTTTATTCATAATTATTATCAAATTTAATATACTGCGTAATCGCACCTGCAATTTCTTACTATGCTGCTATCGTATGTTAGAAATATAGACTCAATTAAGTATATCTTTACTATCACTGTGGTGTATGCACCACCTTTCTCACCTGTCATAAAGTCATATAAAATATATTTTAATTTCTATTTTAATTTTATAAACCCAAAAGGATAAGTATAACGGTGTATACTGTATACATGGATATCGTTATTGAATCACAGCAAAATGTTTCATCGGATCTGGATTAACTTTGTCACACATATAGATTTGAGTCAGAATGACGCGGATGACCGCGAGGCATTGTTTATCTATACTAATATTACAAAGAGGAAACAAACTAACATTAAAACTATTGGAACGATTAAAAAAATTATAATATAGCTATTATAGTTTTAGTTAATGATGAAGTTCCCACAGAAACGGGATCTATGCAGATGAAACCTCGCGCGGGAAGCTATTTATTGTTATAAGTAATGGCTGCGGTTATATGTATTTTTAATACAGTTCTATCACATACTCGTAAGTACTCTCATGAACTATACAAAGTGGTCGTTGGCGCCGAATCAGGCCGGCGACCTCGCTGCGGCACTGACATTGCGACCGGAACAACTCTGCCACTTCCTGAACATAATACAACCAACTTATGATACACTCTTACTTTATTACTACTAATATACATCCAAGACATCTCTATTTAGTCATGTAATCATTCATTAATATGATTCTGTAAAGTTAAGGTCTTCTTTTTATATTTAAAAACCAGACATACGATGACTTCATTAGGTTTGGCTAATTTAGTTTTGGCTACCACTTCCTTATTGACTATGTGATATTGCTGACAGTTTTTGGTCATGTAAGATCATAGGATAACATGTAAAATATATTCATCTATATTCATATTTGAATGCATTCGTTCCATTCTTGAACTATTATTAATTTCAAAGATGGGTAATATTTTGTTGTAATGTATTTTATTACTCCGAATGTAATTCCTTTTATAAGTATGATTATTTATATTCATCAATATAAAGAATACATTTTCTGTAAACATCGTCAGATCTTATATCTAATGTCGAATTAACACAACTCGAACAGATAAAGTGAACATGTTTGAGATAGTGAATCCAAAACCTCCTGGAGCTAAATAAGGCGATATATCTCTTTTGATCGATATAAAGAATTAAAAGATTGATTCGGTATTTTGTTTTGCTCAAAATAAATCACTTGTTCTTCGAATTAAGGTCTCAGTAATATGGACTAATAATGTGACACCGTATTCAATAAACAATTCAGTAAACTTACACACACATGGCAGGCTGCCAGCTTTTATTTAACAGACTGAGCTTTCGACACCGACTCGAGATAATAAATCAATGTTTGTAATTCACCGTCATTATGCTGATCTCTTTTTACGAAGAATTCGACAAAATAAACAAATTCTTTAAAGGAAAGCTCAGACTTAGTCTGGAGACAGGACAAATCTTGACTAACGCTGTTTAAAATTAAATATTTAAAAGATGTAACGAAGTTCTAGGAATCGTTTAAAAATGTATTTAAAGGTCAGTGTATCATTTATTTTAGTTCCTTGAATTAACTGTGTACTCAAAAACTTGTTACAGTATGTATAGTATTACAATTTACTGAATCAGTAACACGACATAAACAAATGAAAAAAGAGTAAATCATTACCCCATTGAAATTAACTTACAGTTATCATCAGGTACAGCATTTGCGAAATGCTGAAAGTCACGTATAACATTCCTGAAATCTACAAGAATCTAGCAAAATACGAAGCATTTTAACTAAATTATTTAACTAATTTTATGATGTAGTATCTGTAAAGCTTCGTAATTAAATAATCCAAGAATGCATCCATAGTATAATTATTGATCAAGTCGGAACACGATTGTAGGATATGAAAACGTGATAAGTAGATGACCGTGACAGAGGCTATGTTCCTTCCGGTGTTACTACGCTTAGGAACCTCCACACCGATTACTTTCGGACAATCACACGTGTAGCCCTTTGTAAACAACCTTGGCTTGTAAACCTTCTTAAGTACCTAACATTTCCCACGACCAATCGTGTATGAACAAAAAATTGTGCTTAACTTTGATATGGATTAAACGTTGGTCAGTAAATTGGTCTAAGCTAAAAGTAGAATGGTGTCTTAATGTATAAACTAATAATAATGTATAAAATATTTACGTTTTATAATAATAAGAAAACCTGATTTTATGAAAGGAAACTGTCTATACCTATTTGAGTTTAACTGTAATTTCTCGGTTAAAATTAAATATCCTCAGCATTACATATGTCCAAAGTTGACTCATTAAAGTATTCCACTATTCACCTCCTCATATACAAAGAATCAGATAATTGTACTGCCAACCAAATTACACATATTTACTCCCACTCTTAAGAATCAACAGCACCGAAATTAAAGTAGATACACAATGTACGAGAACGTAAGTATTTAATGAGCAGCTGTAATGAATGCAATTAAACAAAGCGTAAAACGGTCGAGTGACCGACCCTGGTAGGGGACGATGTCTCTTCCGTATATCTTACTTTAGGCGCGAACATTCAAGATCAACTGATTCTATTATCCCTTTAACTATGCATACATGAATATTAAGAGCCTGATATTGTCAATAAACTTGAATTTGAATAGCTTGATTTATTGGTTTAATTTTATGCAAGTCACGAAGTTTAAATTGATTTACTAAATCTATAATTTGAAAATAATAATGCTGATCGTCATTTACTAATTCATATTATACTTACGCATATTTTGTTACAGTGTGTATAGTATAGTCGGTGTCATTGACTTTTACTGGCTAAAAAAATCAACGCTATAAATAGAAATAAGAAGAAAACATTATATCTAATAAGTATTTGTATAGCAGCGATGGTGTTATGTGAACAATTTTTAAGCGATACTGAACACATTCGTTTTAATGGTTAAATATTGAACCAGTAATTTCAATAAAAGGTTACTGACCATTTACTCTATAAATAACATGTCAAGGAACTATATACACTTCCTCTTCCACACCTACGAGAGTAACTGCTGCACTAAATGTAAGAAAAAAATCTGGGTGACACTATGAAGGTCACAAAATGGCAAACCAAGCCCCATTTGTCATCTCCTTAACGATTATTATATGTGTTATATAGGAATAATAATGTTATAAACATATTCGATATTTCCTACATATTTCTGCGGAAGTTTAAGCTCACGGCCACGTCGAAAAAAGCTTGGGACGACGTCAAACCGGCGCGTGAATAATTTTATTGGCTCAATTTAATGTTGTCATTATCAAGGTCTTTGACTCATTGAAGTTTATTTTAGAAACGCGCTAGTGTACATTATTGTTGACAAAATATACCAAAGAACATTGCACTCTGTGTAATTCTAAATTAATCAGCTAGTTTCGGTTCGCTAACCAGATAAAACTTACACGGTGAGTAAATTATTTTATCGTCTTGACGTAATGTCTGTGCGAATTTTGTCTAGTTAACACGTATTAATTTCGTGAACTTTGACAGTGAGAGTGTTTTATAAATCCATAATTTGAACTCCAAATGTGAACATTTATCATAAGAAATTTTAAAGGTGAAATGAATGCAAAAGTTTACCAAGAACATTTTTATATTACAATATTGAAAAAAAATCGTAATGCGTCAATCTAATCTAAAATGTAGAATTCTCAGATTGCAGTTGCTAAGTCACTGTGTAGAGTTTAAAGCACTATCGTTAAATAGTAATATGACGTAGAGTTACGGGTATCTATGAATCAATCCCTTATCACTTGTCTACACGCAAAAATTGTTAAGATTTTTTTCTCGTACTACTACTAATGTAGACGTCAACGTTACGTTGTTCATACGTAGGTATATTACTTTTATCGTGATATAACTCAATTGTCACGCAAGTAAATCGCTGCGATTGTATTCCGTCAACATAATATAGTCATCGTAAAAACTTAATTTTAAAGATTACAGAATATCAGTATAAATAAGCAACGAAATTGTTCAATTAATTATCTGCTTCTTTTTATTTAAAAATCAACCGTTATTTACTGATCTACCAACACACAGCTCACACTATTGAACCAATCGTGCTGAAATTTGGCACGTTAATAATTGTATGACGGAAGCAGAATTTCCCAAAATTCATCTCCCATAGGGATGAAACGGCAGTCAAAATTTACGCGGATGAAGTCACGGGTAAAAACTAGTTTGGATTTATGGTTCAATGTCCAAATAAAAATAATTAAGCATATTCACCAGTGGCGACCAATGGGTCTAGTATCACATGGTTTATCAATGTAGTTGTGCGATTAATAGCTGAATATAGGACATCATATTATATTATTGCACTTATTTTGCCAATAAATAGACTCTGCCAATAGTTCACAGAGCGTTAATCATTGAAATATTGTCATTCTTATATAAAACATTCCTTAAAATGGAAGACGAAATGAGATCGTTTTAGGGACCATAGAAAGACATGACACCTTACACAACATAATTGAAGCAAAGATAGTACGGGGAAGACCAAGAAGGAAAAAGTAAATTTCATGTCATATCAAAAAATTAAGGAGCTCGCTGAAAATCGAGATAAATTTATAAAGCTTCATCGATAAGAGAATGGCTCTTAAATTGGATGATGATGATGACGTATAATTTGAATAAACAATAGATATATACATCAATAGAGTAGCCATATAAACTTTTCAGCCACGGCTACATTATGTGTACGGTAGACTAAATTATGTGTACATTATGAATGTACCTACTTCGATATAATTGTGAAATGTATATTAATGTAATTTAACTATTAAATGTATATTAGTGTATTTTAGCTTAGCACGAGGGGTTAATAAGAATAAAAGTAGGTTGCAAAACTCTGCTGGTAATCTTTAAAAAAAATCTTAAATTGACTTGTGTATGATACAAAACTTTGTATAATAATTTAATATTATACATAGGAAATATATATTTTTGTTTAAATATTCACGACAGCGGGGTTAAAAAACCTATTTCGATAAAAGTCGAGTTTCGTTTGCTTTGTGACATGATTAGAATATTTGTTATTTTATTTATTCATCACGTGTTTACCGACACATCATTTGTAATTGAATACATTCTTACATAATGTTGAAATGTCTGCTTCGCATTAATTTAGCTCCAATATTTTAATAAAATCCTAAACACATAATAATATATGTAACATTGGTAGATATAATGCAAATGTGCGATTAATTAATAATTTGTAAATTAGATAAAAATAAATGGTCGTAAATAAAAAGATTTAAAAGGTGGTTAACATTGGTAGATATAATGCAAATGTGCGATTAATTAATAATTTGAAAATTAAATAAACAATAATGGTCGTAATTAAAAAGGTTTAAAAGATGAAGTTGAAAGACTGTCGTATTTATGGATAGTATGTAGATTATTTTCCAGATTAAGGAATTATAATTATATAAGTATACCTACATATATGACTTCGTAAATGTGATTTTGTAGAAACACGTCATGGTATCACTAAGTACGCATTTTGCTTCTTATATCACAAAACTATAAAGTACCAACTCGTGCATTTGCGCATGGTCGCAAATTGCTATTACCACCGCACCGTTATCGAAGTAGTAAAATTTCTCTACGTATGTGTATTATATGAATGAAAATCACAAACGAAATAAAACACAGGATTTCACATTACGTGTTCATAATCAGCAAGTACCTTGAACTGAGTTGACATTGAAAATTTGTATTCGTACCATTAAAAATGTGTCATTGAGTTTTTTTAAAGGAAATTTATAAAAGAAATCCATCTTGCGCATGCAGTTTCCTAATCTAATATTATTTTTTTTCGTGCTATAAATGAAAAATAAAAAATCATAAACAATGAAAAACTATGTAAATCTCTCTGGACCATTTTACGTAGAAAGACCAGAAGTTTGGCACAATTACCGTGAGTAAATTTTGGGTAATGAACATTAAATGCTTTAAAAATGTACCAAATTTGCAGTTTTTTCTCAAAATTAAACAACAATAAATCATCGCCGCAGATGTGTACTAAGTAATTCTTTAAAATGACTCCATTAATTTTGCTTGTCCAACAAAATGTTGGCAGACATTTTGTACGTTCAGAATTAGAACGAGGCATTTTAAACAGTTCCTAATTTGAACATTGAACTTGACGTGTGAGTAAGAATGTTATATTGATTTTTTTTTGTTTTGTTCACAGGAATAATGACACTCAGCCGCGGCCCGTGTGACCTCGACAACATGAGTCTGTTCCAAGACCTCAAACTAAAGAGGCGGAAAGTTGACTCCCGATGTAGTAGTGATGGTAAGTTTTTAAATAATAACTACTTCCAATACAGGTACCGTTGGTTAAACAAATATTCCCTTTCTACTTACAATTATTATTACATCCTATACAATAGTTTTATGTTA
This sequence comes from Nycteola revayana, assembly GCA_947037095.2. Lineage (NCBI taxonomy): Eukaryota > Metazoa > Arthropoda > Insecta > Lepidoptera > Nolidae > Nycteola > Nycteola revayana. The sequence goes on along the minus strand of OX344845.2, from coordinate 7,221,891 downwards.
TGGTTAAGTAATTAAGTTAAAATGTGAAAAATATATCTTCATTTGCATTTCCTTATTAATAATATTTTACAAATGTTTTATCCAACGGTTGTGTATTTTTTGTTTGACGTCAACTAAGAACACCATAGACTTTTTCAAATAATTTCGCGCCTATTTTGTCTATTTTCACCTAATGTAGTGATGCGCCGTTAAACAAAGTTAGCACAGGCTGGTCTTACTCCCCTAAATCATCATCATTATCAGCATCATCAGCCTGTGGTCGTTCACTGTTGAACATAGAACATAGATTGAACGATTGCTAACGCCCATCCACCGACTCCCTGCGACCTTTATGAGGTCATCGGTCCATCGTGCAGGCTCTCGTCCCACGCTGCGCTTGCCAGTTCTTGGCCACTCGAGAACCTTTCTCCATCGGCCGTCAGTTCTTCAGGCTATGTGTCCTGCCCATTGCACTTCAGCTTGCTAATCTGTTGAGCTAGTCAGCGAACTTCGTTTTCCTACTACCTTACCTTGCACTTAGCTAAATAATACTTTCTTATATAGTTTGAAGTACTAATAATAAAATGTTGAGTACTATATATTTACTACAGTACTTGTACTTGTTATCTGAAATAAATAGTAAATGCGAGTAGTTGCAGTCCACGAGGTGTAAGGTCGCGATACTTGTTATTCGAGTCGAGATGTCTTCTATAGTTGTGACTCTGATCACGGACCGTTGTCGCTTTCAACTGTCGCTGTCAAGTCCTTTGTTACTCGTAATTTCATTTTCATTTAAACGTGCCCGTGTCTGTATTTGTGATGTTTACGTTTTTTTTTTGTTCTTTTAATCTTTAAAAACAGGATCAATATATAGAATGTATAGTATACCTATCGACCTAAACAAATCGGACAAACTCTGTCAGCCTTTAATAAAAGTTATAAATCTATTCCAATTTGCCAAACATAGCCACATCTAAATGCATTAAAACATACATTATGCACAAAAAAAAATCTTAAAATAACATAATAATACACAACTCAACATAATTCTTATTAACTTGACATTATTAATGAAATTAGCATTTGATAACGACCAATGTTAAAAGTTAAATAACAGCTATAGCTTTCGAGAAATGTTACTTTCACTTACATATAAAAATCTGCCGAAAACGAGATCCGGCTCAACAAGTTTGAGAGCTTATAAATAGCATATATCTTCACATATTATCCGTAAGAAATGCCGGAATTGATACTATATAATAATAGCCGCATATTATATTATCGAAGTCAACAATCGTACACAGTAAATATAATTCAAATTATTTTTATTTTATTTAAATCAGTAAAAGCAATACATTCTTGATTTTTTTTCAAGGGAAATTTCTTACAGGAATAGTTATTTAAATAACGAATAGCCAAATTATTATTATTATTTTTTAATTATTTTTTGTCTACGGTATATACAAAACATAGAGTTATAAATAAAATGTACATTTACAATATTTTACAAAAATAACAGGTATATAATTAAATTCTATCGTTAAACGGCTTATTATTACGTAATAGTGACGTAGCAATGAAGTCACGATGATAAAGAAAGTTTACGTAAACGAAAGGTGAAAGCAATAAATAGCCGTGCCGTAATTATTGCTATTGTGGCTCATGAATATAACATGAGAGAAAGATTCACTGTCATACAACGTAACATCGCTCGCGGCGGTCATGTCGAAGATGAATTAAGTTTTTCTCACTATTATGCTGTTATTTGTAAGATTTCTCAATAACACTTTAAGCTGTATTTATAACAATTATATTTTCTTTCAATAACATATGTTTAAAATATTAGGTTTTGATAGTTAAAACAAAGGTTAGGATAGGTTAGGTTGTTATGAAGAAAACCTTTTTTTGTGTGCTTAGAAAAAAAAATTGAAATTCGAGCTCTTTTATTTTACTACTGGCAGTAATGACCTTGTGTCAGACTAGATCACTTATTTTTGTTTAAAAAAATACTACTACTAGCACTAACATTGCTTTTAGTTCCCAAAGTACGTAGTTTTGCGCTGATGTCCGAAATACAGATAATTTATTTTATCTAGTTCGGATACAGATGTCTTACACAACGTTTATTAATTAAGCCAATTCATGTAACCAAAAAAAAAAAAATGTTTTCGTACAAATGTAAAAGTTAAACCACTTTCTCGCTTAATCATCTGTAAAGATACCGTATAAGTAGGAGCTTAACCTTAACATTTTTGAACGAAGCGATGAACGCAATGTATATAGTATAAATTCCTCTATATTTTTGCTGACAGTATTTAATGTGTATATATGTATCATACAAGAATTTTACTTATAAGCTAATTTTAAAGTAAAATTTGCAAATTACATACATTTCCAAAACAGCTTATTGAACCAAAATACTTACTTATGTTGTTAAAATATAACAGCAACAATTATGGTCGCATTTTATCTTTTCACTTTCCAATTGAGAGGTTTATTTGATAGCAACAAAAAGCGCTCTACTTTCTTTATTAATTTCATTAAGTTTAAGGTGAAACGTTCGCACTTTAGGTATTTGACGAATAATTTGACTGAATATGGCTTTTCTTAACTTATAAAATAATTCATTTTGCGAATGTAAAAAACAATAATAGGTATGTTTAGGACAAAAACTTGGAAAAGGCCTTGTGAATATCTCTCGACTAAGTGTTAGCATTGGATAGAAATTCCCTGGACTACCACTGGAATGAACTATCAGGAATTAATGATCATTGGACCTGGTATTGTCTTTTATATTTACAAAATAAATAACCTATTTAGATAAAAAATGCTAATATCTGTCAAATTCTACGTTAATACCTAAAGTTCGAACGTTGTACCTACCTTAAGTTTAACAAAATTTAATTCAATTGTTTCCTTTATTTTTTTTATGACTAATTCATAAGGATCCGAACATTCGAGATTCAGTTGAGTTTCACACGTAAGTATGTAAATAGATCGCCGAACCCGTTTGAAAATGCAAATTTTAAATCCAGAAATAGAGAACCTATTTTTTATACGAATGTCTCTCCGATAACAGTACAATTATCAGTGAGATATTCGCATAAAAATATGTATAACTGTCTCGCGTGCTAAGCTCGGCGCGGTCACGTGGGGTGTGACGCGGGGTGACGCGGGCGGGCGGTGTCATGACGCGCTCCTACGCATCATGACACAATGCACTACGTTGACGAGAAAACAATTAAACGATACGTTTACGTGCCTTTATCTAAGATGCTGATTTATATATTATTATATGATTTGTATTTACCACTTAAACAGTGGTACATAATTCGTAAAACGCTTTGTAATAAATCACTCGACTTTTCGGTTCGATTCTTATATACACGATTAGGCGTGCGATTTTTCGTCGTAGTATACAAATAACGTAACGCATATCACGTTACTTGTACGTGTCTTGTAGTTAATTAAAAAAGTAAAATCAACGACAATATTCGAATACGTTTTATTTAATTCCCATTAACCCCACACATATTAGGTACAAAGCTAAGGCTAATCACGGAACGATATTACTATGACTTGGATAAAAATACTACAAAAATAGCTACATTTTTATGCATGCAAAAAGTATTTTAAAGATGTCAATTTATTTATTTAACGTATCTTCAATAATACGGTAAAAATTACATTATGTATTGTAATAATTCCTATGTTATTTTTACCGCTTTACAATAATCCCACAGTAATAAAGACTATTTATAGAAGTTTATAGAAGATACAGCTAATAAGAAATGAAATTAATTAAGAACTATAGCACTACTCATTTCTTTTTATATTTTATTTTAAACCCAAATAAATTTGTTCAGATAGTTACTGTATATAGAAAACCGCAGTAAAATACCTACCAGTACAATTGCAATAGCAATTTTCCGAAGGTCTAGTGATAACAATTTATTATGCGTACAATTTACACTAAACCCGTTTTGTGGCGACAAATTTTCCGACATTTTACATTGTAGTTAATTGAATAGCATGTAGTCTTGTACACTATATGCAAATTAAAATATAAATATATTTACATTTTTTTTGTACTTGTTATTTTTATTTTTCATAATTCGATTTAGACTATTTAGAGAATCAACAGTTAAAGGAGTCTCTACGTTTTACTAGACCGCGAGATCTCGATAAGCTTTAAGCGCAGTAATTAAAAACACTTATTATAATAAGAAGAAAGTAACTTTTAATGACATCACTAAATTGCAATTAAGAATCTTATGGGAAACCCTCATTCATATTTTTATCTCATATTTTGTGCTTTAGCTAGGTATTTTCATTTAGTAAAATTAGTGATTTTGACTATTACTGAAGTACGTTTCACCGCACTTATGCGAAGACATAGCAAAATTACGTTACTAATGTTTGGTAACTACATAAAAAGATGGACTTCTTATATTCTTAAATTGTAAAATTTATGAAATATTAATCCGTCCAATTCCGGCGTCCATGTTAAACAGAAAATTGAACGTAGAAATACACTCCAATAAGTTATTATTAGCTACAAATATAGACCATTCTTAAGTATCTTCGTTATACCTAATATAGATTCATAGAACACCTCTTTTACCGCAATACAAATAAAAATTTTCGGATTCAACTCAACACAGATTATTTCATACTTTATGGCAAAGATATTGATACTCGGCTTAGCCTGTACACGTGGCGTCGCGGCGCCTCAGGCAGGCGGCCCAGGGGTGTGGGGTTGACCTACTTTCTATGTGTCGGTGACCGCAGTCGACCTTCGAGCCTGCAACGACCGAATAAACGATCGCGTTCATCCGCCCCGAAACAAAAAGTTGCAGGTTACGTAACAAACCGTAATTGTCTGACTGTCGCTATACGCTTCCCTCGTTATTCTTTAAGTGTTAACAGATACGTTAAACTTATGCAGCATTATGATAAATTATAGCAACAATAACTAACATAATACAGGAAAACTGAGTGTCGTAACCGTACATGCGGCGGCCATAAACAACTAATATCAGAACGGGACGTTTATCTAGGCCTGTGTGAGTCTACCTAGAACCTAGGCATTGCATCACGCGGCTAGAAAGATCGGTCCCCACCAATAATGTGGCAAAGGACGCGAAGTGAAATAGAGATCGTCCTCGAAGCGAGAGCGGTGCACGCGTTGCATTGCACTAGTCATTGTGCGGTTGCACTTCGCACGCACGGCCGTCTGAGTGACCTAATAGCGGCTGGAGGGAGGGACCGGGAAGCGGCGCGCGGGGGGGGCTGGTGCGGTAGGTCGGGCTCACTGCACGGTGCCCGCCGCCCGACAACGCGCCGCCGCCAGTGGAAAACTTTCTTCGCGACTTTTCCTCGTGTAAACAAAACCGCGCAAAATTTTTGCGCTCGCGCGTCCCTTATTTGGCGTTATCCACCCTTTGCGGCCGTGCCTTCACTTAATGAAGTTTTATAATCACTTTTTTATATATCTCTATTTTTTCTTCACAATTAGATCCTTGTGGACAATTATGTGACTTAATAAATATGTTCGCTGAAGTCATCGGACTATTGACCATGCTCACGATGTAAGCCAGGTCACGTGAGGGTAAACTACGCCTATGGATTTAGTAATAAAAAGTCGGTAAAGTTTAGTGTTTTAGAAATTTATCGATATGGTTTACGTCAATGATGCCCTTGGAACTTATTTATTTATCAAACTCTTTAATAATATAAACAACTAAAATAATATTCGACTATATACTATATCTTATTTGGAGAGTTTTTTCTATTTATAACATACTGTTTAGTTTTTTTCTATTTATATTCAACAATTAACTATATACATCAAGTTAATTACATGTGATTTGTGTTCTTCTTAACTTTAGTCAAGTGTCTATTCATGTTCCTGCATGAAATTTTAATTACTACAGTGGTATGTTGGTCGTCTAGTCGCTGGAACCAGCAATAACTTTTATTTAAGCTGTGGAACCTAGGTATGTTATTTCTATAGAATAAGGTTAAATCGTGAAATTTATATTGCGGTGATGTAAAATAGTGTATAATGCATTATAGTTGTATGACGTAGAACCCTTTGTGGAGGCGCAGGCGCACGCTTCCGGGCCGCATCTGCACTCGCGCCGCGCCGCTTTCACTTTCTCCTCGCCCGCGCCGCCGCATCTCGTGCCCGCGCAACACTCGCACCAACCTTCCTACATTTTCCACATCTATTCCGGATAATTACATAAAACTGCAACTTTATGTAATATCTAAACTTCATGAGATATTAATTAACCGCATTCACATTAATCACGAGATCGTCGCTCATTTTCTTTCGACTTGTTCCAAAACTTCGTCCATAAATAATAGATTAGTGTTGTATGTGTCCGGGGCGTCGGCGGCGGTGCTCACGTCGTGACGCAATCGGCTAGCTAATCTAGTTGGCGGCGTCGGGAAGTGCAGTGTCGCGTCCCCGCACCGCGCCCCGCGTGCTCTAACTACGATCGCGGTCGTTCACATTTCACCTAGTTTCTATTTGTCGCTTCTCAAAAGTCTATGGTGTTCTTTTTGTTCGGCGGCGAAACGAGAGGTCGCTCGCTCTTTTTGACCGCACCGTTTATGCACACAGGCGAGTCGGCCGCCGATACCAGTACGTCGTCGCCGGACCCGGGCCCACCGTCGCCGCGCATGGCCGAGGCGGGGTGCAGCACGCCGCCGCACCCGCCTCCGGTGTTTGACGGCGGCGGCTCCCCGACGCCCTCGCCGGCCTGCCATCCTACTGTCATACGGTCGGCCCCGCCATACTCCGTCATCAAGTTCGAAGGCGCACCGGCCTCGATCAAAGCTGAAAGCTTACAACTCAACAAACATGATAATTCACCCAATCAGATTTCGTCAGTGAAGCTAGAGAGTACGCCTCCAGAACCACAACCATACGGAAGGCCGCGCACTCTCGCCCCACCGCCTCAGAGCAGTCACCCGTCGCTCTCACCGGGCCCCTGGCCACCCACCGCATGCATCAACGGTGTCAAGCCAGAACTCATTGGCGGACATTTCCCACCGCAACCTCTTGAGCCTAAACAAGGTGCGCGTAGTTCTACGCAATGGCGTGGGACGCCCGCCGTCATCATGGGCGAATCGGGAGGAGTTCGGACAATGTTCTGGACACTACCCGCGCCTAATCCAAGTGGTGAACCCGCAGCGAGTGCATCGCACACACCGACACCACCCACACCTGACCCTGCCACGTGTAGTGAAGAATCGGCGGCACGCTTACTGCTCAATCTCGGGGGTGAACTGAGGCGACCGCGAGGGCCTCCATTAAACATGGAACTACTGTGGGCTGGAGACGTATCACAGCTGCCGGCGCACCAACAGCTCACAGCGCTGAACCTCAGTGCAGCGGGCAGTGTCGCGGGCGGCTCTCCTATGGCCAGTGCCAGCGCGTTAGGACTTGCGCCACGCCCCGACCTACGCGCCTACGCGCCTGAGGCGGAGCGAGATGAAGACGAACAACCTATGATATGTATGATTTGTGAAGACAAAGCCACGGGACTACATTATGGCATTATTACGTGTGAAGGATGTAAAGGGTTTTTTAAAAGAACGGTTCAAAACCGACGAGTATATACCTGCGTCGCTGATGGTGGCTGTGAAATAACTAAAGCTCAAAGGAATAGATGCCAATATTGCCGATTTAAAAAATGTATTGAACAAGGAATGGTATTACAAGGTATGTATTAACCTAACATAATTTATTTGATGGTGTTTATACCTTCATCTAAACACATATTAAAATGTTTGTTTTCATTATAGCTGTCCGAGAAGACCGAATGCCAGGTGGAAGAAATAGTGGTGCAGTCTACAATTTATACAAAGTTAAATACAAAAAACACAAGAAGGCTAACAAGGCAGCGACGACGACGAGTCGAGCGTCTCCGCCAGAGAAGCCCAAGGAACCGTTACCCCCTATACCATCACACCTTGTCAATGGCACCATTCTCAAGACTGCACTTACCAATCCTAGCGAGGTAACATATGAAGCAATAATAATTTTTAAATATATTTTTCTGTTTCTCTCCTTAACTTCATAGAATTTAATTCTAATTTCTTTTCCAGGTTGTCCATTTAAGAGCGCGACTAGAAAGCGCCGTGTCATCATCGCGAGATCGTGCTGTACCTCTGGAGAGGGCACTGCAGATGATAAGAGCGCTGATAGACTGTGACGCTATGGAAGACATCGCGACAGTAAGGCATCTCCCCGACCTACTGCACGATACCTCGGAAATAGGAGACAAACTATGTAAAATCGGGGATTCAATAGTGCATAAAATGGTCGCTTGGACGAAAAAATTACCGTTCATTATGGAAATACCTATGGAAATACATTCCAAGCTATTGATGGAGAAATGGCACGAGATCTCAGTGTTGACGACGGCGGCGTACCAAGCGATGCACGGGAAGCACGCACACGCGCCGCCCTCATCCGACCACGAACAAGACTTTATGCAAGAGGTGAGTTCGATGCTACTTCTACTTGCCTATTTCTAATTAAATGTTACGCGAAGTGAAAACGTTACGAAAGCGTCATAAATGTTTTTTCCACACAATTTGAGTAACGAGCCCTAGATGTGGCGCGAGCACGCTCCAGGTCACATTCGCTGGAGAGACTTCCGCCACATGCGCCGGAGTGCAGTTACGTGATCTGCATCGGTTGCGCAACGCGGTAGAAAGTCGCCGCCAGACAACTAGTTGCATTTGGACGTTTGCACACTCGCCGCTAAACCAGCTCTGTTACTCGTAAATTAATTCAATGTGCTCTACGCATAACATTTCTATTATCTTGTTGATGTCGAGATTTATAACCGCAGGCGCGGTATTTCTACCAACTGCACTAGTATAAAATTTATGTTTATTAAGAAATACTTAATCCTCTACATTTATTGGTCTCGTATCGAACGTTCAGATATCATAAAAGCAATTTAGCACATTTGATGCAAGATCGCAACAGAGAATTGCAGGTATTACATAAACCATGTGCCGTAATAGCGGCACTTATGCAGAAAGTATTTTTCATTGTCTAGAGCATTTCCTTTTACTTATTAATTCCCTATTACATAAATGCAGTGTATTGTGTTCGACGCTTTAGACAGTTTAGCAAACGAAATCATTACATATGAGTGGCAGGTATTTTTAAAGGTTTTTGTAGTACCTTTTCTAATATGAGGTTGTCTTGTTCGGAATATTGTGCGAAGTAAAATCAGGGGTATAATGACATTTTTGATGTATGTTTGTAATTTAGCTTCATTGCTTAATGTAAACATGTCTATCTTAATTTCTTAGGTGAATGCCAATCTTCGAACGCTGCAGAACTGCTTAACATCACTGATGGGACGACCGATCACGTTGGAGCAGTTGCGGCTAGACGTAGGGTTGGTGGTAGAGAAGATGACGCAGATTACTTGCGTCTTCAGACGAATCCACCTGCGAATGGAGGAGTATGTATGCCTCAAGGTCTACATACTACTAAATCAAGGTGAGTTGCCTTCTAAATTATAAACTGTGCCAGATATGTGTGACAAACTAAAAAAATCCGTGATAGTTTATATCAAAACAAGAGAAGAGGGAAAGTAAGATTAGACCTTTTTACCATTTTTTTAATAATGCATCAACAAAATATATTAAAAATTATAGTGTCAAAAGAAAAGTTCAATAAATTAGTAGAAGTGAGTAACACTTCCTATAGTTTGAAGTAAATTATGTAAGTAATTAATTTTCTTATATTGATATATCAGAATAACTCTTTGCAGTTACAAGTTACAAAATTAGTTTGTAAAAGAGAAGGGCGTTAGACGTTATTTTGTGGCATTTTATGGAATTGCAACTTTATTATTATCATCTCTCAAAATAATTACATTCGAAATAAATTTAGATAATAATTACACAGGTTAATAAGATATCTAAATTTATTGCTGAACTCTGAGAATAAAATATAGATACTGCTAGGATAATTCATCTCATATCTTCAGATTTTATGGTTAAGTCAGAATACCTAATGTTTATACAATAACCATAAACGTACTTAAAAAGTATTAACCTCATTTTAAAAATAAATAAAATAAAGGAAATAATATAAGGAAATGAAATAAAACTAAACAAGAATTCCGTGTACAAAACTTTTGTGTAAATTATAGTTAATTCAATTATTACTATGCGCAATTTAACTTATGATGTACAGTCCACTTTTGGTTTCCCTATAGGCCTTACCTACCTACTACCTACAATTGGTAGAATTGTAGTTTATTTTTTAATGTTGCATGCGCTTATCACTGCGGAAGAAGTGGAAAAACATTATCTCTTTTAATATGGACGAATTCAAAAATGTAGTTTGCAATTATTTTGCTTTCTACACAATTCTTCCGCGTAGGTGTACTAACAGCGCAGCGTTAGATAAAATTGATATTACCTATCAGCGTGCGAAATCTGTACATTACAGTTAGAATTTATTAAAGCTACACACGACTTTTTTATCTTAAAGAATATAAGCCCTTAATCTTTACCTACGTAGATAAGTTATCCAAATATTATATGGATCCTGATTAGATATATTCCTTGTTACTCAATCACACCGAGATACTTGAAAGAGTTTGATAACTATTTGGCATTCATATAATTATTGTAGTCTTGCTATTCTAGACTGTGGTGATTTATCTCTATGCCATCCATTTATTTTTTCCTTTTACCATTGGCTTCTAAAATCCATTTGTTGGTAGACTATGAGCAAAATTTCTAATGTTCGGCTAAAAAATGACAAAGGCGCAAATTTCTATTTTGACAGAACGTCCATACAAAATCTATAAAATTTAAAATAGAATCTTCTTATATTTTATAACTGACTGATTGAATAATTAGCAGTAACAAAGTAATTCCGTCGTATATAGATGTTTAATTTCGTCCTGAAGAATATAATGACGTTAATTATGATAGTTCAATGAATGATTCGCTTAAAAATTGTGTTAATTAGTAACTGGATAACCTTTCGCAGCCCTGGGTATTGGGGCCGACTTTATTTAGGCTATGTAAATAGCTTTCGAAACGCTTCCGTATTTTCGAAATCAATTAGGCACAATATTTATTATTAATTGTCAGTTCGCAATTGTCTTGAAAGACGCAATTTAAATAATGAAGAAGTTGCTCCGTTTAAAATATTATGAGTGCAAAAGTTGGTGATGTATGGATTGTTGTAAATTACTATGATTAGAATTAATATTATTACTATAAATTGATTTTTGTTTAAATATGTAAATGTATTAAGTTAATTTTAACTTAAATAATACAGTAACAACAACATAGGAAATGTATTACAATAACACAACAGTAATGAAGACATTTTTATCGAAGACATAGTCATGACGTTCGGTGATTAATCTCCTCTGTATAGATTTCATTGAATACTCAGATACTACCTGTTTGATCTACCTACTGTTTGTTCCATCATTGTAACAAAAAATGGTAGATTAATAAATAAAATAATCATTTGAAAAAAAAAAATTATGTATTTCTATATATTTAAAACCGCACGCATAATAAAATAGTTTATTTCGTGTAATAATAGGCATGAATGCAGGAAAATATGTAAAATACCTACTGTCCATATACCTACTTGTCGCTACAGTAATAAAGGCGGTCTATATAGAAGTAGAGAATCTTAGTTCTAATATATATCTTAGGTATATCACAATAAGCTTCCTTGTAAAGATGCTACCCCGTGGACATGCGCCGGTTCACTTACTTGAGCGTGTCAACGCACCGCATTGTAATCCAGTTACGGGCGAGCCGAGGGGTGCATCGTCCTACGATTCATGTAGGTCAGTTCGGTTACGCAAGCTAGGCATCCTAAACTGTGACGTAGAACTGACTCATTATGTTACTCGTTTTATACGAGATTCGCAGCCACACGTGATGCGTTCGACGGGTTTTTATGCCTACTTTATTTATATGTTTAAGTTAATGTTACTATACAGCGGTATAGCAGTATTTGTAAACGATATATTTTTATTGACGCCCATCACACTGATAGGTGGGTACAGTATAGTAATCGTACCTCAAATAAACGTAATATAGGTAGAATAGAGTATTTATTACATTTGTTTATTTCTTCTGAAAAACAATCAAGTGGTGTCTTACGAAAGTAAATAAAAAATGTTCAGTTAGTGTTTTAAGCCTACCAATTTCCTATTTACTAACAACATCCTTGTTGACTAAGTGCCTAGACAATTTGTCATCACAGAAGAAAGTAAAATCCGATTACAAAATGCACTTTCTAATATTAAGAATGAAAGCTTCACTTGCTCTAACGGTTGTTTTAAAAATGATTGATGATCACAATAAGATATGCGACGAGACAATATAATCTGGTCTGTGAACTGCCAACCAGTACCGAACGTTCGTTATTATGAGTTATGTTACCAGTGACCTAGATTCGATGTCGAGAGGCGACACCGATTAGGAACTTCGGAGTGTAGATAACAATTTCACGACAAACTTTATTGACACATGAAAGTCTACAAATAAAGACAAGTATAAAATAAAGTTTTTTAAAGAGGACTCTATATAATTGATTTCCATGTGATTACATGGTCTAAAATTGAGATAATTATGTATATAAGAAGACTGTACACAACAATGCTATATAATCACCGAGTTTAGAGCTGATTTGATGATAACGATGGAGGTGGTCTGCAAAAATCATTTAAACACAATACAATTCTTTGGATTCCCTTCTATTCTTTCACAAATCCAACTTTTTGACATTATATTATAGTTCTAGCTTCCCGCGTACGGTTTCACCTCAGGAAAAATTTAGCATCCAAATGGTGAATCTTAATCTGTCTAGTATTTTTCGAGTTTTATTTGGATGTATGTTGCACGAATAGCAAATACATGTACACATCTTTCCTCTTTACAATATGAGTATAGATATAGATTTCTTTAACTAGATATGGCTTCCACTTTTGTTTTATTCGTGGGCCATGTACTATTACTACTGCCTATAAACTATGTCTTTAACATCCAAACATTTAATGCCGTAGTAGTAACAACACAGTAGTAAAATATAATTAAAACAGCTACAGTTTCGACCTCAAGTCCATTTAAAACTAATTTTGAGACTCGGTAGTACAGCGCAGCGTGAACTCAAGTCGGCCTTCAACGATAATGTTTTTACATAGTTATTCATGGGACAGTCGCGTGGTCGAATACAATGGCACAGACTCCGCGTACAGTATAACGTGCAATGTAAATGTCACGTCATATATAAGCACATCAACCTATGACACCAAATACAAATTATGTAAAAATTACTAATTTATCCTATCAGGAACTAGAAATTTAAAAAAAAACCGTAAAAATGATATAAACCACAAAATGTTGTCCGAATGAAACATTGCAATTTCATTTTTATTTTCACTTCATTTTGGTCGAAAATTGTTTTATATTGATATTTACTCCGAAGTTATGTTTAGGGTGGCATCTAATCGAATTGTTTTCCAAATCACATCGCCAAGTACGACAACACCAACATACATCTTAAAAGTATATAATATTCCATCCCATTCTCTCAAGGAGGAAAGATTACAAACTATTTGCGTTGCATATTGTATCACAGAATAGCACGACACTTGTATTATAGGGAAACTGTGACATCCTGTGTTATCGCCATGTAACTAGGTCGCTTTGCTCTAACGCCGTGTTTGAAAATTATTTTCACCGTTTATACTACTATACTAAGTAATAACCAAGCTACTGTTTATCAAACTATGAAAGTACCAGCGCTGTCGGAAATACCTCGTATTATGTTGCACCACGGTTATATAAAGTCAGCTTTATGTATTCTAGTTACTTAGAACTTCGTTGGTAGTAGTGAACTTAGATAATAATAAGATTGAATCTAAATATAGTTGGATATTTTAGATACTGTATCGCTATTATACCATAGTAATCCAATACGAATTCAATGGCGGGACAAAACCACTAAAAATATGTAAATTTATAATATTCAGTTACATAAAGTTAAGATCCAAAGTTTGATTATGGCCTGAAAGATGTCTTTATGTATATAAATCTTTACACTAAACCTTTACTATAGAGCGTATATTAAATAAGCATTGTCCATACTATATTTACTTACTCTCAATGAATCGAACTATCAAACACAATTGGTTTCGAATCGACATTGATGATAACCTACTTACACATAGATTGAATTGCACCTACATTCATAATTTTCTATGTACTTAGACGGAAAAGTATCTAAGAGTCAATATCAATTAATATTACAGTAAAGCGAGCCTATATTTACCCTTTATAATATGCAAAAACATTTAAATGGTGCTCAGTTGTATACTATTTTTGTTCTTAGTTAATTAAGAAAATAAAATTAAAATATTCCAACCGAAAAATGTATCTTGCCATATACCTATATCACAAAAGGCGTGGCTCTACTCGGGAATCAACAAGAAGCAACAAGTGAAAGGTTTAATCCAGATGAATTGTTGCTTTTAAAGACAAACAAAAAGAAACTCAGAGCCAAAGTAGAGACAACGTCCAAAAGTTAAAATAATAAAATTGACATCTTCATTCATCTTGCTAATAATCAAGGAAATTATCATAATATTAATGTCTCCTGACATCAACTGAGAACTTCTAAAGCAGAATAGTTTTTATTTTCACTCAGTGTGTATGTGTGTGTTGGTACTACAGTAGTACAAGTGTGGACTACGGTGAAATGGAAAGCGCATGCTTGCGCAATCGCACCGTTAGCGACTGTACGCTGTGCGCATGTGTGTGTCAGATACTTTGAACATAGCTACGGCTCTATGTGTGCTATCGCATTAAGTAATCTGTTAGAATTTTAATCACGTATCGAATTTTAAATTTGATATTGTTCGCAACTAATTTGCTGAGTCTATAAGCGTTTCTGTCGAGTAAGCCCCAAAATATCTGAATGAAAAAATCATCTACCTAATCAAAATTAACGTTACGTGTAGTTGCTTTATAACGGCGTAACTAACCGAATCAAACATTGAAAAGGTTGTTAACCCGTATAGAATGAAAATGTCGCGTTGCATTCAAAAGCATTGCGTATAATAATACAGAGTTAGTTACGTCACACAAAACGGGACAGCATTTCACTCTCAGAGCGGAAAGCGCGACGCGGAAGGCGAACTTTCTCTTTTGCTGTACCGAGCATTGAAAAAAACGCAAGCGCAGATTATAGAATGGACGAGTACCGCGTCTCGCGCGCACCTTTACGTAACGTACTACATGCGCACACTACAAAAATGCACTCTAATTCCTACCAAAAAACTACGTATTGCATTTCATACGGGCAGTAAATCTCATCTAAACAGCTCCCAAGTCTAATATATTCATCGGTTTTATTCGATATTGTTAGCAAAATAAACAAACATCAATTAAATGTAATCGCAATAAGCGCACACACTAAACAGTCGCGCGTACAATATCATGGAAATGCTTGCGTGCGAGCGAGACGGCAACAACAGTGAGGACGCGAGCGCGAGCGGAGGTCAACGGCTAGCCGCGGTCGTTGCCCTGCTATCGGAGTGACCTACTGAGCGCGTGACGTCACCGCCGCACCGCGCGCGCCCTGGCATTGGTTCACCGCTGCCGCGCTGCGACATCTAGCTGCGAGTAGGGAAACTAATCTTAGTCAACAACATATTAGGGAAATTTTAATTTTTTATCTTAACCGTGGCTTATTTATTATTAATATTGATTGTTACAATTTATGTTTTGTTTCAGAAAATGAGTTGGAAGGCATTCAGGAGCGTTACGTGCAAGTGCTGCGTAGTTATCTGGAACATGTCACGCCACACCACCCAGGAAGACTGCAAGAACTCTTTGCGAGGATACCTGAGGTAAAAATAAAAAATATTTATCTAATATTAATTGTAATTACTAGTTGATGATGCTTTCTTTAAAATTTCAATATTTTTTATAAACTTAATCTATAGAATGTTTTATCAATCTTAGCCATTCGACTTAATATTAAGAATATGTAGGTAAATTCGTGAGTGCGATAATTCCCCGTGCTTTTTTTATTTTTTTAAATTAGAGCTAGCTATTAATACCTATATTATGTCGGCTCTATTGCAATCTCCTGTTTTAATGTTAAGAGAAACTAATAAACCATATTGTTATTGTTAATACGGTCTGCTGTAGGTAGTGTAAATGTAATCAATAAATCAGCCCTTTATCGCCAGTAATAAGATAACAAATGTTACCTCACGAGGCTATAAGCAAGTCTCACTCACAATAGAAAGTCTCAATCCAGTTAGAAAGCTCTTGATTTCGCGCTACTGGCTAATTTACTCGCATTCTAATTGGAAAGCTTTACACTGAGACCGTTGTACATATTTCAGATCCAAGCGGCAGCGAACCTGTTGCTGGAGAGCAAAATGTTCTACGTACCATTCGTGCTGAACTCAGCGGAGGTGAGATAGTATATGGCGCAGCAGGGCGTCTAGTTCTCAATGTATGAGCGGCCGCCCCGCCCCTGCCGCGCCCTCGTCTTATGATCGCACGCGCCACCATGTGTTCACGCCACGCCGGCAGCACAACCACGTACAAAATGTTCCTGCGCCATCCATGACGCCGCGCCATAGCGCCGCTTCGCCATGATGCCGCGCCGCGCCATCTACCGGCCAGCGACTGTTTCCTTCAGTGACTGTGTGTTTGTGCGGTACATTTTTACCTTGTTGAATCGATGAGTGTATTCATTTATTGTTTAGTAGAGGAATTAAAACGTCCCAATTGTCAGACTGATTTATTATTAAATAGTTATTACTAAGATACCAGGGACTTGAATGCGTGTTTTATACGTGGTAGTGTATACTACATAGTGTTAATAATAGAATAAAATATATATTATGTTATTACTATTTAAAATTTGTCAGTCGGAGATCGCATAATATATTATTTCTGTAAATATAGAGTATACTTTACAATTAGATAAGGAGTTGTTTTAGACAGAATTGTTTCTTGTAAATGAAATATTGCTGTTTTAGTTTGCATTTTATATCGTGTAGAATAACCGGTATATCTGCCGGGTGTGTAATATTGAGAATTTCAATTTAATTTTATATGACTTGTTCGTATTAATGTAAGTAGCACTAAGTACCTACTCTCAGTGTTTACCAAGACTGCTTGTATACAACTGTACTGTTTTATACACTAACATAAAGCGACGCGACGGCACGCGCGGATCTTTAGTCACAACTTATGCATTTTTATTGCCAATATTTCGCATAACACTTGTGCATGTATCTGAATGTTTCACTTCTCTATTCTGGTCTAACTAGATGTAAGCTAGCGGGTGTGAACTGTGACGTCACGCCCGCTACACCACTCGATGCATTTCTAAGACGACGTTTCCTTTATGTGCGTAGGTGCTTCGGACGTTAATTGATCTTATACTTTGCTTCCTTTGATGTGTTCAAATGTAATTGTGCTCAATGTACCGTAATTTTGTTCGGTTAATCAAATTTATAGTCAACGATATTATCATTTCATTTCATCACTATCATATTAGCATCGTTGCTTTAGTAAAATGTATGTAGACATATTGTTTACGTATTTCGCTGCGTTATTCCTCGATTGCATAACGTATTCTAATTTGTTCAATCGCACATTATAACGAAATTGTGCTACATCTTCGAATAAGGTACACATTGCATTATTCATAATTAACACATTGAATTTCATTGTATTAATTTCATGTCGTCCAATCATTATCATCACAGTAGCCCTCTAGCATCCTTCATGAAGTCATCACACATTACCTGTTCACGTAACTAACTAACCATCATTATAGTACATTTAATTTGAATGTAATTCGGTTTTCATTACATGACATTATTTTTTAATATTTTTCTCATGTTCTACTAAGAAGTTTTGAACTACGAAGTTTCAACGTTTCAACTAATGCCGTAGATTGATGTTTGCTTCAATATAACTATTAAGTTCAGACTTGCTGAAGTAGTAACCGAGATAATACTATCATTTCAATTCATGTACCATCTGGACGTAGTACAGACCAAATCTAACATTACTAACATAACTTTTAAAATAATTAATATTAAATAAATAGGCACACCTAACAATAAATAAAATACTAAGATTACTTATAGAACACACAAATAATAAAAAATAACGTTAAAAGACTTTCCGAACTTACACTGTCAGAGATCACTGCCTCTCATTTTCTTACAATTATTCGTCGTTATCGTTAAATAACTCGTATTAATCGTTAATGTTAAATTGTGTAATAAACGTTCCATCAACGGTGAACAGTTACCACTAGCATAGGGGGCGATGTAAGCCCTAATATATTAAGTAATTAAAACCAAAAAAGTTCGTTCTAAGGACTTAGGTTCTAGTTAATTAGAGTTTTGTATGCCTTAGCTTTCTCAGTGTCGACATAGCATAAAAGAAAGATTAACAAAGTATCTCATTTCGATATTTCCGATTGGGTAAATACATCAACAACCTTTTCGGGTATTTAGTTCTATAATAGCTCGTTGGTGGCATAACTAAAAAATCCACGAAATCTTTTTCAAAATCTCTGGAGTGGTATGGCAATGTACGAGAAGACTCAATTCTAGCATCGGGCCATCGAAGGGACTCAATTCTGTGTTTCATTGGCATAGAGCAGACATGTATCTATATCGCTATAGTAGCCTTGCTGCCTCAGTGATATACGAAATATTTTGTAGATAAGTGGATAGTGCCACAAACCATGGCTAATACTAACATTTATTTGAACAACCGCAACTTTAATATGATGCAACTAGCTTTATCGATGAAAGCTTCCAGTTTTCACCTACAAATTGACAACACAATAAAGAATAAAGATTTTCATCGTCAAGTGACTCTTCTTTTTTTAAAAAAAAGAAAAGTTATAAGAGTCCCTTGACAGAGTAATAAGAAGCTAAGTTATTTAATCGATAAAGTAAACTAGACAAAGTCATACAAAGAGACAGAAATAGTATTTTCACAACTGCGACGCGCTATTAGCCGACCGGTCGACATTACAATCTTTTTGTAATATTAGATAATCCTGTTACCTGAATGAGCGATACACGTCCGTTCCTCATTGTGTTACCATTAGTTAAGTGTTAGTGGTTATTAATTAATGTGTTTTGTACATTATAATTAGTTTGAATACAACCAGTTACGATACTGCCATCAAATGCCTAAATAGTTTCAATTAATTTTATTATAATTTACGTACCGTAATTAAGTTAATAGAAGTCGGTGAAATTATTAGTTAAATGTGATAGTACAGTGATAATTATAAAAGAGCGCGCGCTTCGCTCGATGCAATGGCGCCACGTCCGCGGACGCGCCGCCTCAACTAATTTTCGGTCTCACTATGTGAACCCTTCACGACGATTGGGTAACTATATTTATTTATTAATTTTTATGTAACTTAATTATAATTAATTAGCTGATAAAAACACCATCAAAACGACGGTGTTAAATCTAAAGTCTGAGGTCAAGATGCCTTTATAGATTTTTAAACGTGTAATGCGGAAATCGTAAATATAACTATAATCGCAAATCGTGCATCGTTCTACTAATATGTATGTAAATGATAATTTATGTAAGTAATATTGACACTTATTTTGTTAGTAGGTATGATAGTGTATTGTTAAGGCGAAACTAACGGCAGTGTATCAAAAGGGATTTAGATTTGTAAGAATGTTATTGGCGTTGTACAAAGGATAGTATTGTTAGTGTAAACAATAAAATTGGCGCATTACTGGCGAGTACCTAATTAGCATAGTACACGAGAGCCCACTGAGGCTATACATTCACGTAATATGTAAATACAATTAATGCTTCGACGTGTAAGGTGGCCACTCGCTTACGTTGCCTTTCTAAATTATTTGCCGTACCTATATCGTGAACCTAGGGCTTGTTCGCCTTTCCGTCTAATTTAATCTATGGAACTCGTAGCGTTTAATAACATTGAATATCAAAATTGACTGACCGACCATAGTAAATTTTATAAATGTTTGGCTTCTGCTTGCTATTTTAATTTTAATGAGTTTGCTTATAGTAAGTGCCGCCAATATCGGAGAGAGCATTCTCGGCCGAGTATTCGGACGGACACAACCGGCGCTGTGCCCGCTTGTATGTGACACAACCGCAGCACTCTATGGTTTGAACGAAATAAAACTCCTTGGCCATATTACAGAGGTGTCAGTAATTTTGTTTAATAAAAAACTATGAAAACTACTCCGTTATTAGATCAATCAAAATCTACCTACTCGCAATCTGAACTATGAGTTTACCTAATAGTTTTTTAAATAAACGCAATTACGCCTTATGAATTTATATAGTATCGAGCGGTTTTTTTTATGTTAAATAAATTTACCTCAAAAGGTAGTACTAACCGTTTATTTTTTCTAAGTACTTTAGAGTACCGTAGAGGTCACATAAAAGCGCCACAGCTGGTTCGTAGATAATACTGCGGAAATATTTTGACTGATATAGTTATGTAATAAACATAATAATGTTAATATATTGTTAAGGGTGTAACAAAAACTTAATGCATTTCACAATTTCTTTACAGTCCATAAGAGAATAATTAACTACATCTAAGATATTGTGACGAAATATTTTCACATTCGTAGGAATAAGGTTTGTTGTGTATAAAATAGCGTTTCAAGTATTTCGGGTAAAAGAAGGGTTGCAAATTTGTGTACATTAGACATTGTATTAAAATAGTTATGAAATCGAGTGTAACGCCGTAAGAGAATATATATTTGGAAACGTTAACGAGTGTTTGTTGTATGTAACTACGTGTCACAGATGGATATTTGAACTCTAAGTATATATAGATATATATTCTACGAATTATACTTCATGTTTTAATCGAATAATATCAGTAATCAATTTTGTTACAGTTTACATAAGCAAACACGTTTCGCTTGTCTTACTCATTTCTGTGTTTAGATACATTCTGTCCACTTAATGAACATAAAATAGTTGGTCGAAGTCACAGATCGTTTTCACGCAAACAGCGAGTGCCCGTAGTCACTTGTGTTGGCTCTAGCGTCAAAACATTATATAAAAGTTCAATGTGATTGTGTGTGCTGTATATCACGTATTTAGTTGGGCTCGCTCAATATCAAGACTTATCGCTTCAGACCTAGCATATACTTTTAAGTATTATTCATACTTTAGGATTCTATGTTTATACGTAGCAAATCACCTTAGTTGCTGACTGCTGTACTGTTTTGGATGAAATAAAGGCTGTTAATTCGACCAAGTTAAGATATACAGTGACTGTTAGAAGTAACTCGAGTTCGTCAGTCGTCTCGTTGAGTGGTGCGCCGGCTGTTAGTCAATCAAATTTGTAATGGTTTGCCAAGAGAAGTTACCTACAGTTGTGTTTAGTTAGCGATGCATAACGTGTTTGTACTTTAATTTGTTTTTTAGTTGTACTCTTGGAAATCAATGGTTAATAATTTAAGAAAATAAATTGTATGTGAAATATAATATGCTTGATTTTATTTCCCCCTTTTATTTCATTGTTACACAGAAGATAAACCGTCAAGATGCATAATTTTAAATAAAAAAAATCCTTAATTTTTTGGTATACATATATGTGCCTTTTACAACATTAATACTAGTTTTATTTCCATAAATATATGCCCTGTAAGTTGGTTCAGCCAAATTCTTGTATGTTTCTGAAACTTCCTTGTAATTTAGATTCTCCCTACAAAATATTCAAAATGTGTGGCTAATTATGTAAGTTATACTATTAAACACTAGATGGCACAACGAGCAAAAGACAAATAAATTAGATTAATAACAAGTAGCGCCATCTAGTGAAAACGCTATGGTAAACATTGTATGTCGCCAGGTGGTGACATACAATGTGTTGAGTACACTTGCAGAAAAAATACACACTACAATAAGTGCATAGTTCCAAGTTTATAATTTTCAAATAAGTATTATGATTTCTAACGCCATTCCTTCTCACTTTCACATCGCTTAAAAGACTAAATAATGAAAGCATTTAAATGTGTTATACAAAAAAACTAAATAAAGTTGCCAGATGATTTAAATAATGTTTTTATTTACGCAATACATGAAAATAGCATTTAAAAATAAATTCTAATGCGATTTATTTATTTATTGCAAAAAAGGCAACAAATTAATATACATTTTGTAGCTTTTTGGAAAACGTATTATGTCGTCAAACTTAACGCATCTAAGAGTCAAAATAGCTAGTAAATGCTACATCCTCAGAACGTTGCCAAGTAGCATTTATTCT
Organism: Nycteola revayana; assembly: GCA_947037095.2. NCBI lineage: Eukaryota > Metazoa > Arthropoda > Insecta > Lepidoptera > Nolidae > Nycteola > Nycteola revayana. Next base: position 7,199,540 of record OX344845.2, on the reverse strand, counting down.
GAATACCTAGTTAGTTTAAATTTAATTTAGTTTTTTAAATATATTTTGTCATCCATATGTTTATATAAATAAAATGTTTTTTTCTCATTTGGATTTTGTTAATTTTATGTTAGCTAATATTATGTATTTTTATTGTTTTTCAGAATGTTAAACGTAATACTTAAATTTATTTTTTTAATAATAAAATAAAATAATATTTATGTAATACCTGTGTTTTTTATTCTGTGACCATAACCGAAACCAAAATCAATATTTCATACTGGCAACGCCATGGTTTCATGACAATCACTCTCGCTCGTACGAACTACGAAATTCTTCTGTCAAAATTGTCTGCCGCTTGCCACATGTCAGTTAATAATTATTGTGTTTTTACTTAATTTCTACAGTTGAAAATACCTTAAAAATGGTACGTAGTGCTATAATAACTAACACCATTTACCTAAAGTTAAAAAAATGTGATTTTATCATGTGTGTAAAATTATATGTCACAAACATGTTAGCATGGTATCATGAATAATTATTGTACTATTTCAGAAACCCCTTATGCTCCAAGGGCACGAGCGTGCCATTACACAGATTAAGTATAACCGTGAAGGCGACTTGCTGTTCTCGGCCGCAAAAGACGCAAAGCCTAACGTTTGGTGGTCTTTGAACGGTGAACGCCTCGGAACTTTCAATGGTCATGGAGGTGTCGTGTGGTGCCTTGACGTTGACTGGCAGACAATTAACCTTATCACCGGAGGAGGTGATAGCTCATGCCGGTTAGTATTTATGTATTTACCTGAATAAGAGTAGATAACAACATGTAATTATGTGTAAACATATAGGTTATTTGTTGTGAATCTGTGGTACTCTTAAGTATTTGTATATTAATACTTCGATTCCATGTACAAGAAAAAAAATTTCTTGAATACATGGAAGTTACCTATTTATTTCAGTCACAATAGAAAGTGATTCTTGTAAGTTCCCAAGATTTATTTCAATAAAAACTCTTTCATGTAAACTTTGATTGTTTATGTTTAATTTTAGAGCCATTGATTACAGTTCATCTTATGATTCATCTATTTTTTCTTTGCAAAGAACTATTAAATCTACCTAATTAATAAAATATGTGAAAAAGTTAAATTTTTTAAAAAAAATTTATGCTTACACAATAAATGTGAGACACATTAGATATGTGCATTCAACAAATGTACTGGTTATTTGTAATTCATTTATACGGAATATCAATGTCTTGACTATTTTCATGTCCTTGAGAAAGTCGAGAGTTGTGAATATATTGGTGATACAACAAAATAGTATTCTCTAGCTATAGTTATTCTATCTCAATATTATAAACATCAAATATTTCTATAGTTATGATGAATCAATGTTATTTTCTATAGATTTTATCATCTTTTTCTACAAGTTGTTGTAAATTTTTTGTTTCATCATATCAGTTCTAAGAATATTATGTATTTTTTTTTCTTATCCATTTGCTAGAGAGAAAAGGTGTAGTTCAATGTTGTTTTACCAATTATAAACACACATTCCAATAGAAACTCATAAAATAAAGTACAAAATATGTATTGTTCTGGTGTCTATGTAAAATTCTATAATTATTTCGCACTCCTGAAAAGTTACTACTGCTGGCTTTGTTTATTGTACATTATTATTTGTAATAAAGAATAGCAATTACAACATTCTTATTTATATTTAGAAATACATTTTTTTAGCCCAGTGCTGCCAGGCACTGGCTAAGAACAAAGCTATAAAATTGCATTCTATTTATCTGTCTAGAAGTTTAAAATGAATATATTTTCTTCTCATTTCCAGATTATGGGACTTGGAGACTGGCAAGAACATAGCCACAGTTAAGACAAACTCCTCTGTGAGGACCTGCAACTTCAGTTTCAGTGCCAACCAGGCTGCCTACACCACTGACAAAGCTATGGGTCATCCTTGTGAGGTAAACTAATTTGTTCTCCTAATATACTAACTACTAATTTCAATTAGTTACCTCTGAATGAATTTGGTTATGGACAGAAATAGTTTATAAGCTAAACAATAACAGGGGTGTGGTTGTTTTAGGTAGTTATGACATTTTGGTGCTAGGCTATTAGAAGTATCACAGAGCCAATTACAAATACACACTATTTAGGTAGTTATGACATTTTGGTGCTAGGCTATTAGAAGTATCACAGAGCCAATTACAAATACACACTATCATTGCATAGACACCTGTAAAATAATGTAAAAGTTAAAAGATACATTAGTTTCTGTACAATTGCAGCCTATAGTGACACTGTTAGATGTCACTATAGGCTACAAAATCTGCATGTTAACCTGTAGCCTATATGCTTGCGGTTGCATTACAGCATTTGTTAGCATACAGGCCACACAAATATAGTTCACAGCCCACATGCAGTTTGAATTCAAAGACCAAGTATAAAACATCATGCTCAACACTGAGCAGAGTGGCTGGTATACTGTACCAGACATTCACACTAATATTTATATTGTACTATGTTGTTGCATGTTATTAATATAATCTTACTTCATGTACCATCAAGAAATAACTTAATCTCAATACTTTATTGCATTTCACAATGTGTTTACAGATGTTTTAACATTATAATAAAATGAGGTAGCAATTATGAACCCTGTCACAGCTCAACAATGTGTTAGACATAATCTAAATTAATATTGTGGGAGAGAGGAGGATACTTCACTCATACTATGATCATACTTTGTATAAACTATTTCAGTCAATATTGTAATTTAAGTAAACTTGAGGAAGTCTTGACACAGAACTCTCAACTCCCCTTAAGTTCATAGGAGTAGAGAAGTTATTCAAGTTCAATATTTGAATCAACTGACTAAGTCAATAGTGCAACTGTTTAACACTGAGGCATGTGACATATTTTATATGTCAAACAAGTGCATATGTAGTTGAAAAAGAAAGTTGTGTTACCAAGATGTGACTGACAAATGACAAAATGATACTGATTATATAAGAATGTGTCATACAGAAATCTATACTAATATTATAAAAAATGATTTGTATATTTATAATGCTGGTGAGGAATAAATGAAAAACTACTGCACTTAGTTCAAAAAATATTTTACCATTAGAAAACTACTTTATCCAGGAGTAACATAGGCGATGTTTAATTATGAGGTTCCCACGACAATGGCAGCTATGAAGGTCAAAGGGCATGGGAATTGTATAGTATAAAAATATTAAATCTCCCCCTCTAAAAAGTCAACTCCCACACTAGGGAAATTAATACCTGCATTCTGGGGGACTGTACACACATTCATTTCACAGACAGAAAGCACACCTAGGTTAAGAAAAACGATTTGTGGTGTTACACAAATAATTGTCCTGAGTGGGAATCAAACCCAGAACACCAGATTTCAGAAGCATCTACCCTAACCACTGCGGCACCAGTGCAGTCAAAATAAAACCAAATTTCTTTTTTCAGGTATCCATTATTGACACAAGGACTATTGATGACTCCATTTCTACCCAAGCCCCAATTCTGAAGTGGGAGATCACAGACACTAAGGTCACATCCATGGTGTGGGGTATCCTGGATGAGACAATCATCACTGGTCATGAAGGTGGTGACTTAATACAATGGGATCTCAGGGTATGTTGAACTTCTTTTATTATCAGTTTTTTCTAAATACAATTATTAAAGACCAACGTTAGAGATAATGAAATAATTACACTTTTAGAATTTAATTTGATTTTTTCATTTATTTTAATAAAATTTAAATTTTATTGGGGTTATCAAAATTCTTCATCTGTAAAAATGTTTCAACTTTTTAACTTTGACTTTGACTCTTCTCTAAGTTATATAAAACGTTTCTTACATAATTATACAGCAACATTAAATTTACAAGATGTAGATAGTGCTGATGGATAACTTAAACTATATAATTTATTTATTTTATTCTAGACCGGCAAGAAAATCCACTCTATAAAGGAGCACACCCACCAAATCCACGATATGCAACTGTCGCGCGACGGAACCATGTTCATCACCGCCTCCAAGGACCAAACCGCCAAGCTTTTCGACACGGGTTCTATGGAGCTCCTCAAGGAGTACAAAACTGAGCGTCCCGTTAACTCCGCAGCCCTCAGCCCCATCCTCGACCATGTTGTACTTGGTGGTGGTCAAGACGCTATGGAAGTAACTACCACTTCAACCAGACAGGGCAAATTCGACGCCCGTTTCTTCCATTTAGTATTTGAAGAAGAGTTTGGCCGTGTGAAGGGACATTTCGGTCCTATCAACAGTTTAGCTTTCCACCCCGATGGCAAGAGTTACGCGTCCGGCGGAGAGGACGGATATGTGCGAGTGCAGAGTTTTGACCAATCTTACTTTGATTATACTTTTGATTACAACAGAGATTGAATATAAGAATAAGGAAGGTATTAGTAAACTAAAAATAATATTGTAAATGTGTATAAATCACATGATTTTTATTAAATGGTCAAAACACACGTTTTATTATTGTAATTTCCGACCTACAATTTCGAGCACAAATAACAGATTTAAGTTTATTAATTTACGAGAAAAAGATATAGCTAAGGTTTCCATTTTGATTGGATTGTGATTACCTAAGTAATTAAAAAACTACTGTTCTTTTTCTTGACGAATTCATACAGATAAATAAAATTATTGTATTTTCAAATAACTGATTTTTAAATTGTCATGTTGTAAGTGGCATGGTGTCCATTACTATAAAATGTGCTGAGAGGAATTGGTATCCTTAATGTTTGTGGTAACTAAAAACCATTTAAATATTAGAGTGGCATTTGCTGGGGCAACTGATATGCTGTGTATGTTGATTATGATACACAGTGAAAATCGTTTATACTTACTGAAAGGAGTTTCTAATTACGGAACTTCTAACCTGTAGCCTTATTAACCAATGGATATGTTAAAGCAAACAAATTATGGGGGACCTCCAAATTCCGTTATGTCAAATCAAAGCTGATTTATACTGCTCGGACGATTAAGGGACTACTTTCGCCACTGGAGCCAATTGTTATAATATCACTTGTATTAGTAGGAAAGCTGGTACCAATTTTTGGGTAGGTATTTGAGCCAAGCTGAAAACTTGTCACATACCTCTAGTGTTATACCCCAACACGGAACTGCAGACCTGGCTGATGAGTAGCGGGGCTAGTTTAAGTTTTCAGCTTGCCTCAAATACCCACCCAAAAAATGGTGCCATCTCTCGGACTATATTATAACATTACATCAAGTATTGCAAACCCGCATATCAATTACATAATTTTTACTTAGACATCTATAAAAACATCTGTGCTGCTCAGTCTTTACTAATTAATTGAGGTAATGAAGCAGCTTCATGCATTGAAACAGTTACAATTTAGTTATTGTGATACATCAATAACCCTAATAATGAAGACATTTTTATCGAAATCAGTCATAGGTATAACAGTGTACTTTTTGCAGCCAAGACTGGTGAGTGTGACAAAACCACCGTGTTTTTAATACACACCAAAGTTAAATAAAATAACACATGGAATGTATGCAACAATTTATTATATAAAACATTATTATTTTATTAAAGTTGGGGGAATACTTTTGTTTATGCTACATTTCATAGAAAATAAGGCGTGGTATGCTGGGGCGGTACTTCCCGTTCGCTGTCTGGGACAGCCTGGAACAACTTGGCCGTTCTATCGTTGACTGTGTTAAATTCTAATATGGATGCCACGTTACCGCAGCGGTAGCAATAGTTTGGAGCCGACCATACTGTTACGAGGCGTTTGTCAAACATGTATTTGTAACCTGTAGATGAGAAATGAAAAAGTAAGTTAAAAGAAATAGCACACAAAGACCTCTAAGGAGTTGGTTAATTAGAATGAATTAGGAATCCTATCGAGATTATCTTTACGTAAATCTAAACATAACAGAATTCAGAACGCGCGCAAAGTTGCGCATGTTCAGACCTTGCAACAACTAAATGACAAGCAGTTTCATCTAGGACCCATAGGAAACCTCTTCATAAAATATAATTTAATTTTTATTATCAATGAGGATTAAATAAGTAAAACTATTTTGCAAATTGGTACAGTCGTTTTATCCTTGAAAACTTACAGAAATTAAACAAGCCTTTGTTCTTTAAAATATAAATCTGCAAGGTAAACCGTATCCCACATATAAGATTACCATCAAATTATACAAATAACATACATTTATTAACTTACCATCATTGACTAACTGATGTGCTCGGCAAATTAAATTCAGATTGTTGTAATTCATAAAAAGTTCTGTAACATGACTGCCGAATAGCCATCCCGCACCGCGTGGACTGACAGACCTAGCAATGACAAACAATATTTATTAATTCTAAAACCAAGAAAATTAAATTAAATTTGTGTACTACTCAGACAAAGATGTAGTTTGAAAATTGGCTAATTTAAATTTAAGATTGAACCTGGTTTTGAACTCAACGGCGTCTAAATGAAATCATAAACATCACCATCCCATACAATGTCCACTGCTGAATATGGGCCTCCTCCTGAGGACGGGTTTTTGCCGTAGTCACCATGCTAGCATGGCACGGAGGGTAATCCCTCAACCATCCAGACCCAAAAATATTTTTTATAATATACATAAAGATTTCATATCCGGCGTGGGGATATTCGAGACAATATTCGAGATTCAAAGCAAGCTAAATATTGCTACGGTACAGAGGTGGTTGTATACCATGTGTAACTTTAAGAGACCTTTTAGTAGATCATAGTTGTCAACATTATCAGCCCGTATAACATCCACTGCTTAACATAGGCCTCTCCCTAAAAGGGCGTGTTGCCATAATGCCATAGCCACATTTGGCAGGCAAGGTTAGTGACTGAAGAATTGACACAAGTAAATGGTTCTTTTTAGTACATTTTATAGATTCATATAATATAATTTCTTTGAGAGATATCATTATATTTTTTATACAACTTACCACATTTCAATATCAGCTGGATCAGACCATAAGAGATCACAAAAAGAACCTTTGTGAGGTATTTGTTGGTTTCTATCAATACATCGAATTTGATCTAACATTGATATCTCGGGTGAAAGCCCACCATGTACACAAAGCACTGTCTCATCTATTAACTGAAACAGACAAAAACCACTACTGTATATCACATTAACAAATTGTTAATACCATATACTTATTTCATCTAACATACTTTTATGTTACTTATTACTTGGTTCATACATTTCCCAATAATAATGAAATTACTTTGAACCCATTTTCACAGTTTACATAATAAAAAATATCATCTATGAATATGTGTAAAAGTTAACAACAACTAAACCCAAAAACTATTTCAATAACTATTTTGTAGCTTTAAATTGGGAGAAGTAACATGTCTGGTATTCCAGATTATTATAATCTGAAGCTGTGCCAAATTGCATCCAGATGAGTAGATGCATTCAGGTTGGCTGATTAACAAACATCCATCCATCCATTCATCCATCCAAATATCATCAATTATAAAAATTTTATAGGTACATATAGATTAGAACACTGCACTTTTTTTTTCAGACAGACATATGTATTTCACCGGGCATAAGGGTTAGTGGAGCTCCAGCCTAGATAAATAGTTTAAACACTACAAACTCAGCAACCTGCGTAAGAGGATTCCTGTGGGACTTGGTCCTCGGCTCAGGGCAGTTGTTGATGAGTATATTGACAATTAATAAAAAAACTAACAGTTATAGAACTTATTATAAAAAAACTAGTTATAAAGCCAAGGATACACTAGGGGACAAATGTCGTGCGACACGTGTTGCCAGCGACGTTGGGTGAAGTAACACGACATTGTCGGACTTTGGTCGACATGTCTGGCAACATCGCACGACACGTGTCGCCAACTACATCGAATGAAGTAGCGCGACGTTGCCGGACTTCGCTCGACATGTCTGGCAACATCGCACCTCGGTGGGTGTAATGATATTGATTGCCTTGTGAAACAAAACTTCGTGATGTCGCCAGATATGTCCGGCGAAGCTTCGCGAAGTTGCACGACTTCGCCTGACGTCGCTACAGACATAAGTCGCGCGATGTCGCCAGATATGTCAGGCGAAATCGGCTGGCTTCGCTTGACATGTCTCCGATACATGTCGTGGCACATTTGTCTCCTAGTGTATCCTTGGCTTAAAAATGAGAATGTACGGAGAGCTATACTTACAGCTGCAACTGTGAGCAAATCAAATACTCTACAACAATCTTTCCAGGCATTGGCATTCCCATACTTATTGAGGCACTCATCATAGAACCCGTAAACTTTTGTGATTTGACATGTTTCATGGTTTCCTCTCAGTAAAATAATCCTGAAAATATTGTATGACTTCATTAGTAACATAAAATTCATAGCAATAATGAATAAGTACCTACTAAAAGAATCCTTTGCCTGCCTTTTTGTGTGTGGTTCACTGTCAGAATATATGGATAACCTTAAAGCATTTGGGAGTCTACAGGTATCTGGCAACTGTAAAGGTAGATATACTCCTTCTAGCCTTGCGGCAAACTACAATTGTCGAAAATACAAACAAAAACAAGGAAAATAACCTACCTGGGCTACCTAAAATACACTGTGATACAGAGTATGTTTAGTGCCCTAATGGATTTATAAGACAAACATAGATAAATATTTAATGAGCATAAAAAGTGGACTTAAACAGCTACAGAATGGCCTGGGCCCATGGGAAGGAAGAGTGTGGGATGACAGAGGAAAAGATGGGAAGATGATATTGTGGAAGTGGCTGGAAAGAACTGGATGGACAAAGCTCACAACAGAGAACTGGAAGAGGATGGAGAAGGCTTTAACCCTCAAAAGGGACCATAGTGTCAGACAACATTTATACAATTTAACAATATTGTACTGAAAATCAATATGGGAATTAAGCTAAATAAATATTTATTGGTGTAGTATATGCAAACTATCTTCAATTTTTAAATTCAATGGCTAAAGCATTCTTAAGAAAGTGTGTAAGTAAGCAGCAAAATATATTAAAGTATTAAAATTATTTTAAGTATCATAATAATTATTTCATAATACATTTATTAACATAGAAAATCAAGATATTTTGTGTGATAGGTTCAATTAAATTTTCTTTTTATCTTAAATTTGGATCTTGTATTCCAATTAGAATCCCAAATTTCCAACAATATAAAAATATGCTTAGTTATGAGCTTGAACTAAACAAAAATGGTCTTGAAAGCTTGGTGAGCTAGAAATAAGGAAGAATGTCCTAAAGCTGCTTACTCAAATGAGCATAGGACACAAGTTGCAATAAGTTTTATGAGAATATTAGAATATAAATGAACACAATTTCACTTTGGGATAAGCCTAACTTACAATAGAGTAAAAAAATATGTGTCAATTTTTTTTATATTTTTTGCTTTCCTCTGCTTATTAAGAATAATTGAATTAAATTCTTAATAAGCAGAGTAATCTTATATTTTGAAAATGTTTGCGCAATAACACATCCAAAAAAATCCATACCTGTCAGGATATCTTGCTTTTAATGCCATCAGATATGTTAATGTTTCTAAACTATAGTAGCCGCGGTCTACATAATCTCCCATAAATATGTACTTAGTATGTGGCAGCTGGCCTCCTATGTGGAATAGTTCTTCTAAATCATAGAACTGAAAGAAAATGAAGTAATAATTATCAGTAAAAAGAAAGATGAGATGTTGCACCTTACTGTTGGATATAATTAATGCTATAGCCTTAATATTAAACTTCATAAGGCTATAAAATTGATTATATTATACACTGACATTATAAATATATTTTTTGTCAACAATAAGGTAGTGAATTAGAATGAAAGCAAATACAAAAAAGAAATGTCCTTCATGGTGAGACAATATGAATCTGATAAGAATTTAATTGTTATCACTTACATAAATTTGGCTAAAATTGTTTTGTTTAATTAAAGTTTAAAATGTAGGACTTTTTGTGTAAACTTTGGAGTGGTTTTTTTTAATGGGCGTTCAGAAACCAGAGGTTATTTAACAAAGCCTGGTGGGTGGTAGAAACCTTTTTTTTCTCAGATAATAGCATACCTGACCATGTATATCTCCGCACACAGTCACAGGTGTCTGTACCGGCTGAACGTTGGGCTCTTCCAACAATAAGTCACACACGATATTGCATAGCTCCCGCAAATCATCTTCAGGTAAATATTTACACCGCTTCGCGATCTCTATCCACTTATCCACGTCACTCATTTTGTGATGTATTTCTCAAAGTAAGATCTTACTTCTATAACACAAAGCAACGAATACTGATAAAAGGCTTACGGCCAAAAAAACTGCAAGAAAGAAATTAAAATGAAACGATTGCGACGATACACGAACGTGATGTTGATTTCAATTCAAATATTCCTAACTCGATTGTATAAATCGATTTAATTCTCAACTGCATAGCGGATAATATAATCACTTGCATTTATTTAAGAAAACTAAAATATGTTCATTGTTCTTAGTGTATATGAATAATTTCAAGAAATTATGATATACTAAATGATCCCAATTTTATATTGGGATAATTCCATATAAAATTGGGATCAGAACAAAATAAATTTATTCTCTTTAAGATACGGTTAAAGCAAAAAAAAGAATCCTGGTAATCTTAACAGATATTTATCTGGTGGTTTTTATAACATAAAATTATAATTTCAACAATAAAAGCGAAGGCATTTTAGAGAGAATCGATATATATTGTTTGGTACATCTCTAATTCAATATGACAGATGACATTATTGGTCAGTATTGAATTGGCAGATTGCTTTCCGTTTAGAAATGTACAAAAAAAATTTTTGTGTCACTGTCACAAAAAAATATGATCGTATTATTATGTAGGTCACATTCGGACACATAAATGAAGCAAATTTAGGGGCACTTCGGACGTACCTAGATTTTGGTCCAGTTGGGGCAATTCTGGACATAGTAATAACATACTGGTTGGATCTGATTTCTAGAGGCGTTATGCCTAACCCAAAACATAATGTTCAGAGCATTGATTTATAAAAACCAATTTTATTTTACCATTGGTTTTTATAAATTAATGGTTCAGAACGAGTTTTTTTTAGTACCTACATAACAATAAAGATGTGTTGTAGATGACTTTCCACTATACAATCAAATTCATCATCAAAAAGGTTAAATTAAAACAATGTTATAATATTTAATGTCAGAATCCATCAAACTCTTTATATTAAAGTTAGGCGGACTACGATAAATTTTAATTTTGGTGGAAATTGCACATATGAAACCCATTGATTTAAAAGAAAAAATCATTAGATGTTCCTCTTAGTTGCATTACAGCTCACGCATTTTACGTGCAAAAACTTTTAACAGGGCTCATTTTAAAGCTTATTTCAAGCACTACAAACCCCTATTTCATTAGAATGCATAAAATGTATCAGCTCGCCGCTAGATGGCATTGAACACATCGATTAAATTTCAGACAAAATAAAAAACGGCTTTGATCTTTAATATCTAGTTTAATATTGCACTTAGAACACTTTATAAAACACCGATTTGTTTAGTTTTTTACCTGCTACACTTTTGTACATCATAAAATTATCGTAAAAATGCATATTTTTGGAGATATTTGCAAAGAACCGATGAAAAACGTGAAAAATTATGAATTTCCAATTGCCAATAACTTAAAGAGTATTGGGTTTTTTGAAAAACTTTATAGAACAATTTTTTCTTGATATTATGCCTTCTATCGATATCCGAGGTTATTTTGAAAAAAAAATACACCACCGAGAAGGGGTGGCAACCTCCCCCAGGGTGGGTGCGTAGTTCAGATCATTTTCACTTGTAAAGTTAAGGGTAAGGTGAGCCTAATTCCAAAATTTCATGCAAATCTGTTCACAGTAAAAAAAATTCGGACCAATAACGCTTCAACTTAACGACTGCAAAGTTTCATCGATTTATTAGCTGTCCCGCTACTTAGACTGTCACCTTGTTCTCGTGGATCGTAGCGTGATGTTTTATTTATTTAAACTTTAGCATACAATACAACATGCCACGGTAGACTGCTTTATTCTTTAGGTTGCGTTTAACACACGCATGGACCACCTGATGTTTCGTATCCTGTTCCCAAATCTATATGAGTTGATCATTTCGTGAGGCCAACGTTAGGGCAGACTGCGGGGTTTCACCTGCAGTTTAGGCTTTTGGCGGAGTGGGCGGATGAGAGATCATTCTAATTTACCTCTCGACTTTCGGATATTATGGTTGGCTGCGACCCTTTATTCCCGCTGTCCCCGTCTTACGGGAACAGCGGTACTTCAATTAAATATATGAAGATACTTCCCGTTGTCCCCGTACACTGTCAAGTAGATCAACTTACTATTTAATTGATAAACGAGAGGTTTCGGGTGGTGAAAAAAAAAACTTAAACCGTAAACGTAGTTCAACCGGACTTATTGAAGTTGAAGTTTTTTTTTTTTGGTTGAAGTATATAATATAGGTAACAATTATGCGCGTTCACTGAAACTGGCAACTAAAAACGTTTAGTTCCTGTTGTCCCAGTTAGCCGAATGTACGTTATGGGAACAACGGGAAATAAATTTAATCACATCCCGCTGGCGGGATGATGTATGTTGTCTCCGACAACGGGAATAAAGTGCAGCGACAAGTTGGATCCCACCATTGCGGCGGCAAGTACGCAGAAGCGTAAGAATTACTTATGTTTGGTTTGTTTACTTACTATAAATTTAACAGAATAGCATCTTTCAATTTGTTCTCAAACATTTCTCGATTTAAACCATTACGAACGCAAATGAAATAAAGACATGACTAATAAGAAATCAGCCGCAAGGGAAATTAAAACATTTGTTATAGATACTTAAAGAGTTTAATTAATGTGAAAACAAACATGCAAGTACATTTTTCGAATGTTATGTTATTACACATTGGGTTTGTGGTGCTTTTTGATATGCTGCTGTGAACGGGTTAAATTATAACGATTACATAACGTACTACTTAAAACTTAATGCTACAAGCACATTAGCTACTGAAATACAACAAATAATTTGTAGTTGGGACGGATAATTTGAATTTTTCATGTAAAAATGCACTAGCAAGCTTATAATTTTGGTTGACATACAAAAATTATGCAAAATCTTTTTATGAATTATTATTGCTTTTGTATAGATCATAATACTATAAAGCTATTTATAAAATCTATATCGGCAGTTTTCTTGAATTTTTTTAACAACATTTTGGGTTCACAGAAAACTTGTCCGATTTGTAACAATATACCTAAGTTTGGAGTTGCCAAGGCATCATAAATCACAGAATGCTATTTTAGATATATAAGCTATAGTCAGCTTTGAAACATATGGTGTCACCAAACAGCAAATGAGTCTGGAATTGGTCGGAATATCAACTTCAATAAAGTATGTTCATTTTCCAACTACAATAAAATGCATGTGTTAAATGTTATGTTGACCACCATAATACTAATGAAAACAAATCACCAAGGCATAAGACAAACAAAATAACTAGCTATTCAGAGTTCCACACATCTTTTGAATTTCTCAAAACTTTTACAGATATAAAAAATTACTTAATCCCGAGAGAGTACCAAGTGATCACAGATTTTGAAACGTCCGTTCATCTATCAGTACAAAAGTAACCAATTCTATGAAACGGATTTACCTATATCTACGTAAGTGAAAGCTGATGCATGCCCATCTATTTCATTCACATTGAGTTCAGATCAACTGATACATTTAAAGTCCCATCGCCCAACGCCCCACAGAAGTAACAATTACGAGTATATTTTACTATATATGTAACAAATTATGAGCATGTATCTGTTTTCATTAATTTCTATGTTACGAAGTTATGCTATAATTATTAACTATTTTCTAATTTATGTTTGAGAGCCAGTACTGTTTGAATAAAATTACAAATGCATAATTACTTTGGCAAATACAAAGTCGCTTATAACGAACAACCTCACTAGTGATCTAATAATCAAACAGTAATAAATAAAATTTGAAACTCAACAACTAATACGAAGTACTGGCGTACAAACATGTATAAAAATAAATATAATAGAATGTCCATTAGTAAGGTTTAGTAAATTATGCATATCCATGGCAGCCTCTAAAGTTTATATTCGTTTTTTATCTAGAGATAAAATCTAGGATGATGCCATGCATTACTTTAATGAACAAACTATATAGTGGAGGTGATTTTATTGACAGTTGTGTGACAAATTAGTTCTTTTATAGGTTACGAATAAAAGAATTTTCCCTTATTGTGACTTTTAGACCCCCCGTTATAGTTATTGTACTGTTAAACACAACTGTGAGTAGTGAGCGCCAGAAGCCAATTTTTGATTAACCAAAAAGACCCTGTTACAAACATATAAGTTTACACTTTAAGCTTAACAATTACTAGGCACACACTATATATGTATACTTAAACAATGAGAAAATAAATATATCAAAGTATAAATTCACCCTACGTTTCGTTTCAATGCAAAACAAATGGAGTGAGATTTACTATGAAGTACAACAAGTTACTTAATAACAAAATATAAAGCAAAGAAGCTTACAGCAAATAACAACTATTATCCTCGCTACCAAGCAATGCCTGTTATAAACTTAACATCTAAACACAAAACGATAATGCAATAAACAATAAATTACTAACATTGAAAAGTAACGCAATAATTTTCTGGTACTAGGATATCTGTTCTGGAAATTACGATTTCGATATAACCTATGTACTATCGCGACACTACACGCTTTAGCTTATTGTGTGCTTCTAATTCATAAGCAGAGATCCAAATTCAGGGTTAGTCGGAACAGTTTTAATACAACAAACTGCTCCTCACCTACATTGTAAGCGATTATAAACAAAGTAACACTAAAACGTTCAAATACAGTAAATATCTCTAGGTAATAATCAGAATTACATTTAGATTTCTTCGAAACATTTGTTCCCTGAAACACATTATTACCTTCGGAACACATCATGGTAAATTGGTAATATAATTTTTAACACAATTTAATTGTAAATACTGAGGTAAGAAAAGGTTTCGCGATATGACTGTGGTCTGTAAAATTGACAGTTTTTTGCGAAGCAATGTTTGCGGGTTAGTTAGGGAGTGGATCATTTGAATTGTCCGTGCACGAAAGCGTCGATGACTTTAGGTACGTGTTCGTCGATGCCGACGATGTCGAGTACTCCCTCGTGGCTACCATCCGTCGTACCCACGCGATGAGAAGCTAAGTTCATCACGATCAACCTGAAAATATCACATTATCATTTTAACACATAATTTTTTGTCATTTTGATTCTAAATCACAGTGAAGCAAACTCATCAAAAAAATGTTAACACATTTATTAGCTTTAAAGATATAGCATAATTTTATGGTAACATTAACAAACGAAACAAAAAAGATACAACCAAATTAAAATCAATAATGAACTTTTCAATTTGAAATGAATATGCTCAATAATGTTTATAGCCACATTTATTAACATGACCTTCACACCTATCTTCTGTCTCCGACTCCGACCAGAATACCTTGTAAATGTATCGACATTTCAAATAGAAATGAATAAATATTAGAAATTAGTTATAAAATGTATTTGAAAGAAAACATACTTAGCATCCTTAACACCGACAGTGGTACGATAGCGTTCTAAAGCTCGCACAGGGCAATGGTCGGTCAGGTCCTTGTCGGGCGAGGGCGGAGGCCCGAACCTGCCGGCCGGCCCGCGCCCTCCCCTGGCCGACTGTTCTAACTCCATGTAGCGGGTGGAACGGTCGATCATGTTGATGAAAACGTCAAACTTCTGCTTAGTGTTGGTGGCCCATTGGATTGGCGCGTCCAGTTGTACACGGCCGAGATTCGCTTTCTAAGAAACGAGATGGTGATGTTAACGAGATGGCAAAGGTACTTCGTAATGGGAGACAAGGTCTTTTATTTTTTTATTTGTGTTTAAATGAAGTGAAAAGACTGACAGAAAGATGCATTGTCCTATCTAGCACACTCTGGTTAGTCTATATTATCTATATTAATATTTTAAAGCGAAAAGATTTGCATTTTTATTATGTGTGTTACGAATAAATTCAAAAACTACTGGCTGGATTTCGATAATTATTTTAACATAGGCTATATTTAATTATAAAGTTCCCACGGGAACGGTAACTATGCGGGTGATTCCGCGCGCGGGAAGCTTTTAAACCATAAAATTTATAGTATAGTATGTATATATCTTATAGGTCATAGATAAGATAAAATTATATATGTAAAATACAAATAAATATCAAATTAAACATACCCTAAATAAGAATTCCGCCTCTTCAATGTTGCTAAAGTTTCTCTCAATAGTCACCAGCTCCACGCCCTCCTCAGTGAACACTGCTAACTTCACGTCTTTCTCTCTCTTTAAGATCTGTAGAGCCAGGATTATAGCTGCAGGATAAAACTCATTAATTAGCAGTTGCTGGGTTGTATTTGCAGTAATAAATTATTATGACGTAGAATCTTTAACTTGTTCCTCCAAACTTGTATATTAAACAGTGCTAGAATAAAATGCAAAAAGAAATGTGTAGCTTTAGTGGTAGTAGTTTAATTAAAGTAAATATTCTTTCACGTTTAGCTTCCATTATTACCTTAATTATAATGTAATAGTATATAAACTGGCGATAGTTTTATTGTTTAATTTATTATGTATATATTTAATTTCTACTAGTGACAGAAATTGAAAACAAAAACTGTCTCTTTTGTGTCTACTCTCCTATCATGTTATACACTATCACGTTACGGCAAGCAATAATTTCTTTTTTTCAACCCACCCCGTCCCACATCTTGGGATAGGTTTCCCCCTATACCCTCCAAGCATTCCTTTAGATAGCATATTGTGACTAATCTTTCTAGAAGCGGTCTAAATCATCACGCCAATTTCATTGAAAAATTCAACTAATTTTTAAAGGCCTTTTTATAAACTTTCAATGTTTTTTTCATTACCTGCATGTCCCGGTGTGACGCTCTTATTGTAGAAGCATTCGGCCTGTAGACGTTTCTTGCTCTTTTTCTCAGCGGTGTCAGCGTCTCCGCCGCCAGTGGCTGGAGTGGACTTGACGGTTGTCTTCTTGCCTTTACGGGGCACTACGAAATTCTTGCAGAAATGACGACCTGGTTAAAATGAGGAGAAATTGTTTAGAGGAGTTCCATTGCGTTGTTGATCATTCTTATAAAAAAATAGCTTCCACGCGCGGTTTGACACACGTAGCTTCCGTTCCCGTGGGAACTTCATAATAAAATATAGCCTATATATAGCCTTCCCCGAAAGATTTTTTCTAATTGGACCAGTAGTTCTTGAGTTTAGCGCGATCAAGCAAAAAAACAAACAAACTCTTCTGCTTTATATATTAGTATAGATGTATGTGTATACTGTATATATGTGTCGTTGCAAATCTTTCACGCAATAAGAACTTAATAGACTTGGAAGAAATATTGCGCAATCCCCCGCCAGCCATCGCCCTGAGCCGAGGTCCAAGACTTCCGTAGTTTCGAGGTTCTCAACTTAGTTTGTAGTTTATAAACCATTTAATAAGGCTGGAGGCCTGTTCGCCTTTGTGCCCGGCTACGGAGCATAAGCCTCCTGTGGCTAACTACATAAAATATTCCCGTCCAAAAAAAAGGTCAAATAAAAAACTAGTTAAGTATATAAAGTAACAATACCTTTAAACATATGGTGTCTCATGTCCATAGTGATCAAGTAGCGTACGTTAGTGGGGGGCGTCAGTAACCAGGTGTGGTCGATCAACTTGTTGAGAGCCGTCAACACCGCTGGGTTGGGCGGTTGGTCGATACCTGAGGAACAACAACATTGACTTATTGATAATGAAGAAAAAAGCTATAATAACTGAAATAATGTCTTACAAGTGTTTATTATATTAAAGTATGATAAGTGATTATGGAAAATAAGCATAAGACCCGCCTAATGGCAAGCAATTACCATAGACTATACACCGGGTGATGACGCGTTAAGGGTGATCGGCACCGCGTTTATTAAAAAGATTCTGCATTTTTTGTCTAATTCTAATAAGCACTCTCATTAGACCGGACAGACCAGAATTGACCAGAATTTAATTTAATTTTTGAAGACAAGTAAATTGCTTTTCAAAAATATGTGATCAAGTTTTGTTTTGAGTTCCTAATTTCATGTCATTTATTATTACAGATAATTAAACTGATCTGTTGCTGACAACCTCTGTAGCGTAGCGGTATTTGGCTCGCTTTAAATCTCGGAGGTAGTGGGTTCGATCCCCACGCCGGACAGGAAATCTTTGTGTAAATTCTTAGATTTCTTTCCGGGTCTGGTTGGCTGAGGGACTACCCTCCGTGCCTCGGAAAGCACGATAAGCCGTTGGTCCCGATTGTTATAACATCATCTATAATAATCGTATATCAAGGAACGGGCAGCAGCGTTTCCTTGTGTGGTACAACATAATACTGCGGTCACCAACCCGCCTGTCAAGCGTGGTGACTATGGCAAATATCCTCCCTCGGGAGGAGGCCCATGTTCAGCAGTGGACGATATACGGGCTGATGATGAAACTCATCTGTGCGCGCGGCGTGATTAAACCTTGCCTATCTATACATGAGATTTACGTATACATAGCCCAGCGCACACTGATTACTTGAACTATCTGTAGCAATTAATACAATGTTGATATTACACAAACGCTTGGCTACGACTAACCCCAATGCTTTATTTCCTTGGGATGTCTTCGTGTGGTGGTCCACTCCCACAATCCAGTTTTGTTGTCATATATCTGGCGCGTGCGACGCCGCAGTTCCTTTTCGGCTGCTACCTTAGCTTTCTCGTGTTTCATCGGCCTGGAAATTAAATTGATAATACAGATTTTTGTTTTAATAAGTTTCTATACAGGGTTATTTTTAAAACACTAACAACCTTTTGGGGAATAGAAGTACTCATGATTATGAACAACTTTTACTATGGGACCAACCCAGAAATCGCGAAAAAAAAATCAGCTGTTCCATACATTTATGTTTATTTACCTCGACAAAATGTATGGAACGGGTGTACTACGCCAAATCGAATGCCAAATAATCGAATATCAATTGATCGACCACTATAAATCGAACGACTAAATACTCGAACGTTCATAACATCGAATGGTTATTAAATCGAACATTCAATACATCGCACACTCAATACATCGAGTGTTCAAAATATCGAATGTTTGTTTGATCGAGTGATCAAAATATCGAATGTTTGTTTGATCGAGCGTTCAGCGCATCGCATATTCATTCTATCCAAAGATCAATACAAATATTTTTTAAGAATACAAAAAAAAACTAACTGCCTCTTTTTTGTGAAGAAGGTCTTCCCAATCTCTCGTTTGCCTTTTCAATTTTCCTATTTGTTATAGCTTGCTCTTTAACTAAATATTCTATGGTAGCATAAAGACCCCGTTTATGCTTATCAAGCACCTTGTTGAATCTTCTGTGCCATCCTTCAATGTCGTTTTGAGTTCTAGGAAAACCCAGTGTATTATTTTAAAACACAGACCACAGTGAAGTTTTTAGTTTTTTTTTTTTTATTGTATTCTTAAAAAATATTTGTATAGATTTTTGGATAGAATGAATATGCGATGCGTTGAACGCTCGATCAAACAAACATTCGATATTTTGATCACTCGATCAAACAAACATTCGATATTTTGATAACTCGATCAAACAAACATTCGATATTTTGAACACTCGATGTATTGAGTGTGCGATGTTTTGAATGTTCGATTTAATAACCATTCGATGTTATGAACGTTCGAGTATTTAGTCGTTCGATTTATAGTGGTCGATCAATGGATATTCGATTATTTGGCATTCGATTCGGCGTAATACACCCGTATGGAACAGCTGATTTTATTTTCGCGATTTCAGGGTTGGTCCGATAGTAAAAGTTGTTTACAATCATCAGTACTTTCACCCTTCAAAAGGTTATTGGTGTTTTAAAAATAACCCTGTAAGTATATCCGTAGATCCTGTAGAAGAAAAAAAAAATGTACATCACGAAATCCCGATGCTTTCTAATAACAAAAAAAAATTCATTACATCTGTAATAGTAAAAAAATTGGGCATTTGGTTAAAAATTGCACACAAATCATTGAAAATTCTCAAGTTCAATCTGTGGAAACGGAACAAATAATCCATGATATAAATGAGATTTTTGATAGGAACCACGATAACATATCTGAACCTATAGTTACCCCACCGACTTCATACAATACATTGTATAATAAGTACTACAATTAGCATATTATGTAGAATAGTAGCGTAAGTTGTTGGGTGTTCCGTTTTAAAATGTTATTTAATCTTTAGACACCAGTTTATATTTAAATTTGATTATAAAGTTACAATGAAATAATCTTTTAATATCATTTATCTCCGTGGCGTAACGGTATAGTTCGCAGGCCAAACAAGAAATCTTTGTGTAAATTCAAAAATTTATCATTGGTTGTGGGACTACCCTCCGTGCCTCGGAAAGCACGTCAATCCGTTGGTCCCGAAGCGAACCATGTAACGGGCAGCAGCGTATTTATATTTATATAACATAATACTGCGGTAACCAACCCGCCTGCCAAGCATGGTGACTATAGCAAATATTGAGAGGAGGCCTGATGATGTATAAAATAATCATTCTAAATATAGAACATATTTAAAATATCTTATTTTTTATCATTAATATACTGACTGCAACCTACTTGCTCTTCTTCTTATAATTGGCCATCGTGATGTAGACAGCCAGCGGCGTGACCTTGGACTTCTTGATGATGTCTTGGTTATTCAGCAAGGACACTAGGACCGCTGTAGTAGTCGAGTCAGCTGTCAGGAAACCCATGTTGTGTATGCGCTGAATGTGCGTCAACAACTGCTCTAGAGTAAGCTGTGGCATTATAGCATTCCACACCTGATTTGAGAAAAATATGTTATTAAGATAACATCTAAAAACTTATTAATAAGTATAATATTAAGAAACATTAATTCTCTCTTTGTAGTGGAGGGAAGTGAAAACTTTTTTACTCCGCCTAATCTGTTTCTGATCAAATGTGTTGCAGGTCGCAAGGCAGTTTAACTTTGTCATTGCCATTTCCAGTGCATGCCACTGTTGATCCTGGCAACAGGAGTTGCAGTTTTTGGTGTAAACACTACAAACTAAGCAACCTGCGCAAGAGGGCGTCCCCTGTGGGACTGGGACCTCGGCTCAGGGCGGTCGCTGACGGGGAGATTGAGGGATTATGGCAGTTAGTTTTTTTAGGGGAGTTTTGTGCAACTGTAGCTCTACTCTACAGTTCGCGGGCCTAGAATACTTTTATTTAAGCATCAAAGTGGGAAGTTATTATACAAAAGATTTTAATTAACTAAAACCACCAAAACCATTTACCATAAGTGGTTAAAGCAGCTCACTGAATGTATTTCGCAACTTACGTCCTGGGAAGTTAGCAAATGTCCGGGCACATGGTCAAGAGTGAGCTGGTTCTGTGTAGCGATAGCAGCCGCGGCAACCGGGTCTTCGCAATGCCTCATGTCTTCCACTATTTGGATGTACTCAAATATCTCCTTGGTTCCTGGTTTATCGGCTAGCACTTGCTTAGCGCGCTTCAAGCCGAAGATAGCGTATTTAACGACGGCATCTCGGGCTGCAAGGAAGGACAACGAATGAAAAAGGTACCTTTGTGAGATTCAAGAAGTTTTCTCATAAAATACTAAATATAAAGGACTCTGTGGCTTTGAACTCCGGATCAGGAAGGTCGACTTTAGATAAGATGTTCAGAAGAGTTCAGTTCATGATCGAAAAGGCGAGGAGGACAGCATCGTGTTTGTTTATTTATTTATATGTTATTTATAAAAAAAAATGTAGAAAATAAATCCTAATTTCCTGCTAATATTATAAACGCGAAAGTTTGTAAGTAGGATGGATGGATGTTTGTTACTCTTTCACGCCAAAACTACAGAACGGAATTGCCTGAAATTTTGCACCGGGTTAGGTTATACGCTGGATTAACATATAGGCTACAAAACATCACATTCCGACCCACTGGAGCAGAGTAACGCGGGTAAAACCGCGGGGCGCAGCTAGTTGACAATAAAATTTGGCATGATGTTGATGAATATTTTCAAGATTGCATTATGATATTTTATTTAAATTTAACAAATAGTCGATGTAATAAAGTTTTTAATAAAATAAGAATAAAAATACATTAACTTGTATCTTTGGTTTTACCAATCCTTACCTTGGCCTACTTTTACATCGACAATAGCGCAAAACACATGAGTACATAGTTACGCACGTGTACTGTCTTTCATCAATTTCTATAGACTAACAACCCCACACAAGTATTACTAGGGGAGCAGGTATCAGAGAATGTTAGTGCAGACTTATTATGGTCTGCACCGACTTACACATTCTGCTTGATGTGTTGTAGATAAAGTATTGGAAAGTTGTAGAATAGTCTTTAACTCAATCACGCACACGACGAGAAATTCGGCGCACAATTCTATTGTACAATTATAAATTTGTTTGTAATAATCTAGCTGCGCCTCGTAGTTTTATTCGAATTGGATGTTAATCTAAGCCTGTGCATTTCAGTGTGATATTACATCTTTTAATTTATATTTTATTCTGTTTTTGGGATAAATATCATACTGACCCATTTCGTAATTTTTTGAGTCATCTCGGACAAACATTTATTTTTCGTACAGTACTACTCTGAATTGGAAAGGATTGCTAGGCTAGTGCCTATTTTTTTTTTCTAACGGACATTATGTCTTTATCCCTGAGGCTTTTGCTACTTCACCAGGCATAAAGGCTAGCAGAGCTCCAGCCTAGATAAATGGTTTAAACACTACAAACTAAGCAACCTGCGCAAAAGGGCGTCCCCTGTGGGACTTGGACCTCGGCTCATGGCAGTGGCTGACGGGGAGATTGAGGGATTATGGCTTTTAGTTTCTTTAGGGGAGTTTTGTGCAACTCTGGCTCTACTTTACAGTTCGCGGGCCTCTCGGACTTCGGGTCTACGAGGGCATCGGAAGGTTCTTAGCAAACTAAGGGTCGGGACGGATTGAATAATGTCCGGCCGAAAAAAAAAAACTGGGAAAACCCTGATCCCATTTAAGATTTTATTTCCGAATTTAAGGCTACTACTTTATTCAGAAGGAACATACATTATGAAACATTTTATCGATACTAATGGCCCAAATTCCTTGCAGATGAGTGACTAATATTTGTGAGATTGTAAGGGGTAATTGTAGGATCTACAAAACTTATTTTCACCACATTATTTGTAGATATAATATATACTTTAAAAAAGGTTCCTATGGCCATGAGATTTACAAAATTGTTACTGGAGAGCTATTATATAGGTACCTAACCAGAGAAAGGTTAAACTAATATTGGTAATTCTTTTTTGTTGCATTTGTTATTGTCTAAAGAAGTTTTGAAGGTGAGAGAGAGTGGTGAAGAGTGATGGTGGTTAATGTGTGTTATTAACAGCTAATAATATATAAAATGACACTTCCTACTCATTGGAGAAGTGGAATACCATAATACAGTTAAAACCTACAGATAGGAGTTACATAACAAATCATATTTGATATGTTGATCAATTTTCAGAATGCATTATTTTAAACTAGTGCTAATTTTGCTTAGCAAAGGTTTAAAATGTCATACCTTCTTGGTATCACGTCAAATACAATTTTGTTTTAGGTATATGTCAATGTATGTATTAATATTAATAAAGAAACAAATAAACTCACCATAATCAGTTTCAGGAATTTTGACATGTGATTTACGTAGAAGTGTCTTATGAGAACGACCATGTCTTGCACGGACTCTAGTCATCTCTTTAGCAAGTTCCATTGGATCTTTAGAAGTGTACCAATCTTTAATATGTCTGCACCATCCTCGGCCATTACCTAAAAGAATTAAATTATTAATTAAAATACTAAAATCATCACTTCTTCTTTAACAGCTTGTTTATGTCTGCTGAACATAAGCCTCCTCATAAAAGACTTTGACACGGGTTATTGAGGGATATTGTGGGGGTGGATTGGTGATCAATCACAGTAAGTAATGTTGAGCTGACAGATGCTGCTTATGCATCAACTCTGTATCCCTTAGTTACCTCATAGGAAGCCAACACCATGGCGTAGTCTATTCTAAGCCAGAATAATGGAAAATACCAACATCACATCATGTTATTAATCAGAAACCTCCCAATATATTTTTCAGATACACTCAAAATTAGGTACTTATCAAATTTCATAATTTAACAGTGAGAAAAAGAAACATAAGCATTAATTATTTATATTTATAGCATAGTATTCAACAATAAGAAACTATTTAAAAACCATGAATTTATAAATGGTAAGTATATAAGATTCATTTGAATAAAATTAACTCTGTTTTCTAAGATGTAGGTAAAATAAACTTCAACAATATAATGAACTTAACATTAAGTTAGTAAAAATGATTTGACAGTATGCCTATCAATGTCAAAGTTGTTTTTGAGAATTGTCGCACTCTGAGAACATATAATTGCATAGAAATGAATATTCTATGTGACTTGTAGAATAGTACTGTCCATTAAGGTGTTAATAAGGGAATATGTAGTGGTCCAATATTGAGAAAGATATCAATTGAAAATTAAAGAATTTGAACTATCCAACAACAGATTGTTTTTATAAGGCTCCTCACTTTACAAACACATAATTTGTGCACACCAAGCACCCTGATTCAGAATAACTAACTGCATTCCCACAATTATAAGGACAGTTACAGAGTCATCAGGTCTCGGAAGGAACTAAAACCACCCAGGCCAAAGTCTAATTAAAATTATTCATTGATAAAAAGTATTACCTGTTTTCAAATGCCTTGTAAACTTATTAAAGAGAAGTAATTGTTCCGGAGTGACGCACACTTCTACCGCTGCTTTATATGCAGCCTCTTTCATAGCACAGTCGCCGACTAACAGACATTTTGCCAATGCAAAAGCAATTGTATCAAATCGAGTATACCAGCCATCTTTGCTTGCCTAAAAAAATAAATAATTTTCATGTAGTGACATAAAGAATGTATTGAAAGTCATGCTAGCAATTAATGATCTGAATTTTTCTTAGATGAGAGTGCAAAAAATTGTAGGTAGTATTAACTTGTTCTAATAAGATTCCTATTTGGATTATGTTGATTGTACAGTAGATAATCATTGTAAATGGGTTATAAATTAAGTATATCAATTATCTCAATATTAATCCTAAATATCATACAGTATAAGTATAAATAAATTATAATTTCTAATAAAAATAATTCAGTAAGTAATTACAAAATGCCTATTTACCTGCACTATAATCTTAATCAATTCAAGATTGTTGGCGCCGCTCTCAACAGCTTGATTCAATACCGTTAGCTTGTCAGCTTCGAAGTATTTATGCGAAGTCCAACAACCAGGGTAATACTTAGGCACTTCATTACCAGTGTGAACAAATCGCAGCAGCCGGTTACACAGCGCAGGATCAGGAGTTGCCGGTTCCGTCATCTTCACGTATCACAACAACAGCCGTAACAAATAACTGTCCGTAAACTAGAAATATTGCATGTACAATGCAAGCTATTGTTGTGTCGTATTAGCATACGCGCCGAAATATTCGCCGTAGCATAAACCTGTGGAGAACGCGATAACCAGAGGTAAATGCACTGAGCGTCGAAACTATTAATTTTTTGTCGGTATTCGAGCGAAACATGTGCCGCAATAAATTGAGGATGTGGCTAGAAAAAAATGGACAATGGAGGTTGAATATATTCAATGAATGTTTTAACTAGAAACTGATATTTGTATTTTGAGATATATTGTAAATTGGGACCATCAGCTTTGTATTATTTTCTTATAAATGCTACAAAAAAATAAAATACAAATTATATTCATTGACTTTCATAAAAAAAATAAAAATACCTTAATCTCGCTTTTCTGTCGACATTGACAACTCAAATTAACTCAAGACTCAATTGACACGCAATAACAGGGCTGCCAATGGGAAAAAACATTGTTCCCTGATTCTGTATTTCCCCCTAACTACTTTGCATTTGCGTTATTTTTTATTTCCAAACACGTTATATGGTGCAAATACTTTTCATATCGCTTCAACTTTATAAATATTTTTTTCTGGCGTCAGAAAAATTCAACGGGAGGTGTATGATGAAACAGTCTATTCTTATAATATAACTTGCGCCAATAAAGAAACGAATCTAAAATGGCAGTGGCGATCATGCGCTCTCACTCTAAACTGTTGATGTCTTGGTCACACACGGCGCGTACTGCATGGAAAAAGAAATCCGTAAAGAAAGCTAACGGAAAAAAACGACTTACTTGCGAGTGGTTAAGGTAAAAAATGTTAAAGAAAAGTAATCAAATAAACAGTTCTAATTTTTATGAAAGATTATGTATTTTTTTGTATACGTTACACATTTTAACACATAAAACTAACAATTGTATTTTACCTAAATATACAATAAACAAACTTTCTTTCTATCTTTCTTTTTATTTGCTGACCCTACCGTCTGTCAGTGACATTCATGGACGCTAGTGATGGGTCGTTGACGTTTTTACAGTCGACGCAACGAGACTGGTTTACCGTTCACGTTAAACTAGTTCAAAAAACAGTTTAATTTTAGACTAGTTTACGTTGTAGACGGAATAGCGTTAATTTCAACCGTAGTTTAGTGAACGATCGGGATTAGGTCGTTAAATACGTCTATTTACACAAATCACTTTAAAACTATTCAATCTGTTTAACACTATGTCTATAACACTATATAATCTGTTATTTTTGTTATTTAAGTAGTTTAATTAGACCAACACGAAACGTATTTCAATCAATACTAAAAAAATAACGTACACAAAATTCAAAAATATTTATTTTAAATATTCGTATCTATTGCATTGTAATAAAGTCTATATACGTGTCCATTTCTGCGTGAGAAAGAGAAAGAAACAATAACATGCGGCGGACCTCACGTCGCATTGACTTCGGCAATTTTCGTAATCACTCGTTAACTCGTTCAGTCGTTTAGTTCGGTCGTCGCGAACGTCGACTAGTTCATGCGTAAACAGGTTTATTCGTGAACTGTAAACTAGTCGAACCGTTGACGCCAAGAAAACAGTCTAATAAAACAGTTCGTTCATTCAACGCTCACTCCTAATGGACGCCATTTTAGATTCGTTTCTTTATTGGCGCGGCTTATACAAACATTAGAATAAAAAAGTATAACAGGAAAGAATACTTTTTCTTGGCAGTATAATACTTGAGGCCTAAAATACAATACTGAGGAGCATAAGAACAAAGTCAGCGAAAGAAAACCGAAAACCAAATCAGCTGTCAAGTCCACTTAGTACAGCAGATCAGTAGATGTCAGTAGAACAAACAACAAGAATAAATAAAATAAATCTACTTTGTTTAAAATATAAAGTAAAGAAGCAACGATTGAGTGAAAAAGTCATAAAACGGATTTGCTATTATAATTATTCATCTACATGAGTTTGCATTTGGAAGAAGTGAATGAAACACAACAATTAATGCAAAATGAGAGAGAAGAAGATGATCAAAAACAACCGCAGACGGCCGCTTCTCCAGTCACAAGTAATAAATTATCCAGTGGCGCTGACAGTCTCACATCGAAAAACCAGGGACAGACCACTTCGAACGTTGGTACCAGCAGTTTGAATGAGTCAACCAAAATATCTTATGTCAGTGAGAGGCGACTCAACCGAGACATGAGTAGGTCTAATACTAGCAATAACAAACCCAAAAGTATGCCAAAAGAGACACCCGACGTAAAAAACATGGAGAAATCTCTTCTGGAACTACTAGATGACTTTCATACTGGAAAACTAAGTGCTTTTGGTGAAGGATGCAGTATGGAACAAATGATAAACATTAGAGATCAACAAGAACATTTGGCACGATTACATTTTAGATTGTGTGCTGATGTTGAGAAGCCTACTCAAGATAGCTTTGATAATACAACATCAAGAGACAAAATGACACAGCTTGTCAAAAGCTTGGAGCAACTGTCAACCTCTATAGAACATTTACATTCAGAAGAGAATAATGTGAATACTTCAAATAATACTAGCAGTGAGAAACAGCAATAGGTAGTTTGATAAAAAAATTAATAAATTTGATTTTGGGACATGTAATAATAATATTGTATAAACTTTCGCTTTGTAAGACTTTGGCTTAAAGAAATGGGTGATTTAAAAGCAAAAAATATTTTTTTTTTTGTAAATATATCAAGTTTTTTTAAAATTATTTTACTACTCATTGTCTGATATATTAAATATGGCCAATGGCAAGTGCAGCGTGAGATGACTGCCTACACAATGGACTAATGACCTCATAAAGTTTGCTAGAAGTCGGAGGATGCAGGTGCTAGCAACCATTCAGCTTTGTAATCTACGGGGAGACCTATGTTCAGCAGTGGACAAAAACAGTCTGATATGATGATGTTATACAACTTTGCTAATAAAATTAATAAATAATAATTTTAAATAACAGAATAATTCTATAATTTTAATGTTGTTCACTACACTACACAGTCTTTAGTGTTCTTAACTACTATCTATCATTAATTATTTATTTTATTACATTTATTTATTGTACTCATTGAACAATATTTTAAATGTACTACTAAATTATTTATCACTACTGTAATGATCCCTCTACGATCCTGGCTTGCCAAGGTCTGTTTAGAGGAGGCCCATGTTCAGCAGTGGACGTCAATGGGCTGTTGATGATGATGATGATGATGATGATGATGATGATGATGATGATGATGACTGTAATGAATTGAACCTATTTGGAACATATTGTCTATTCAAAATTTTAATGTACTTGTCATATTTTATACTTTTTTGTTTTGATTTCATTGTTAAATATATTATGATATAGTGCATCTCAGACCAGCGCCTTTTTATTAAAATTTCTAGTATATTACAATAATATATCAGTATGCAACAACTACATAGTATAAAAAAGTCGCTTCCCGCTGTCTGTCTGTACCTATGTATGCTTACATCTTTAGAACTATGTAACAGATTTAAATACATCAGCATTACATCCGTGCGATGCTGGGGTGGGTTGTTAGTAAAATATATTAATTAATTAATGTATGACCCTTGAAGTTCCATATAATAATAATGAACTTCAAGTGTCATACACATTAATTATCATATAATAATTCCTGACTTATATAAGAAGACTTACTTATATAATATTTTTAATTACTGGTTACATTGGCTATTAATAAATTTGTTTCTAGCCATAAAATATAATGTATGTATAATAGAGAGGAATTTGTTAAAAGTTAAAAGGGATAAATGGTGCCTAATTTGTTTTGGTTTTAGAATTAATATTATATTCAAAAAAATTAAATCATAATTTTAAATTATTAACTTATTGGAATGAGAAATAGACATCATTAAATATTTTAAAGCTATTTTAATATTAAAAATAAAAATAAATAATATATAAATAAAATCTTGTGAGCATTCTTTTCTATACCACCAATTTATCAGATGTTTAACAGAAACCTATTACTTAACCTCCACTGTCTCTCATCGGGATATCTTGGATGTGATTGTTTGCCAGTTGAAAACACAGCTGATGTAGTTCTGTTTCTAATACTAAAAACTGAATAAAATAAATATTTAAGATTCCTATACAGCAAACAAATTTTTTGCTGCATATTAATAACAAACTACCTGTTGTTGTTTTTAAAATTATTGAAATATACACAATACATATATAGTTGTGTATGTAGGAAAACCTAAAAAAAAAAAAATTATAACAAATATATACTTACAAAAAAGGCTCCCATACGAAAGTGATTTATTCTCACCCATAACTAGCGTAAGAGGGTGCTCGTGGGACTTGGACCTTGGCTCAGGGCTCGACTCACCTCCGGCGTGGGCCAACGAGCGGGAGGAGCTCGTTGCCGTGGTGGGAGATGACCTCTCGCTGCCGACCATCATCTCAAAAATGGTCCAAAGCGAGAGGTTGTGGGAGGGGGGTGCCTCCTTCTGTAGGTAGGTAATGTCTCACTAGGAGGCCGCGGAGCGGTAGAGGGAAAAATATCCCTCCGCCCACCCGCTCCGCAGACGGCGTGCAAATGGGGCGCCGGGACGCCTTCACACTCCGGGCGTCCCTATAATTCTGGCAAATGGGTCTCAGTAAATGTGGCCCAGGTGATCCCGCGGCGCCATATTGGCCGCGGGCGCCGTCGGGGGGCTGGATTGTTTGTGCGTACCCGGCCCCCGTCAACGGCTTTTAGTGGTGTAGAGTTCTGTCCTCGTGGTATGAGTAGCATACCACGCTATGGAGAGGGCGAGTCCCACATATCCCACCACAAGCGCGCGATAACGCTGCGCTGAAAAAAAAGGGCTCAACTCACCTTAACAACTAAAAGTCATAATACCTCAATCCCTCCGTCCACAGGGGCGCTCTCTAGCGCTTATTAGTTTGTAGTTTATAAGCCATTGAATAAGGCTGACAGATGAAGTAGTAAAATCGTCGTGGTTAACAACATAAACGTCAGTCCGAAAAATAAGGCCCCTTCGGACTTTCGAACGAATCGGAAATTTATTTGCAAACTAAGGGTCGGAAAGTGCGGGAGGACACGTTGCGTTCGCGGGCGCATTCTTCTCCGGCGAG
This sequence comes from Nycteola revayana, assembly GCA_947037095.2. Classification (NCBI taxonomy): domain Eukaryota; kingdom Metazoa; phylum Arthropoda; class Insecta; order Lepidoptera; family Nolidae; genus Nycteola; species Nycteola revayana. The sequence continues at coordinate 7,168,722 of OX344845.2, read as the reverse complement.
TCGTATAGAGCAGGGTTTCTCAAACTTTCGGCTCCACGAACCCATGTTAAAATTTTCAGGTGAAAGCGAACCCCTAACCAACTAATTAAACGCCCCCCCCCCCAAGAAAATAATAAAATTGACTGTTGAAGAAATTAAGGTTTTTATTTGAATAAACGGTAACAAATAAGGTGCCAAAAGAAATATCTTTTTAATATTAATGTGATGGGGTGTGCTTGTTTCTTGTCGCAAATGGATTCAGTTTTAGGAGTAATTTTGGACCGCGTTTTGAATTTTCAAGCCGCTATTACGTAAATTTTGTCGCCAACCCCCTGCCGTCGAATGGCGAACCCCTAGGGGTTCGCGTACCCCACTTTGAGAAACCCTGGTATAGAGTGTCTGTTTGTCAACGTTGTTAGTTACGCCTTTATGCCAAAACCACTGAACCGATTTTGGTCATTTCATTATTATTTGGAACAGGAGTTGAGATTGTCAACTAGGGGAAGAATAGAAGCTTAATCAATTTTATTTAAAATTAACATTTATGTAAAAAACAGTAAGTACTCAAAGGTACTCAACTGCTTAATGCCGTACTACCGAGTACCTATAGTAGGTTACTCAAGGGCGTTACGATGTAGCTCGTAGTAGCTACAATGCTACGATGATATTCCGCTCAAAAGAGGCAAGAGTTTCGAAGTCAGCCTTACCAGGACTCCGTCACTCAAGGTCACGCGTTAAATGCATAACACTCGGTGTATCCCCGGGGATACAAATGAAGCTCGTTTCCCGCGCTTGCGCTTCGAAATGCCTAAACCACATAATTATTGTGTAGTAATGGGTGTAAAAAAAAAACAAAGGAAAATTTGACGTTTTTTTCATTGATGAGAGACGAAGGAAGGTGAATAGTATTTGAAATGTATATTTATGATTTTTTTCACCTTATATTTCTTTGAACATATTTTATTTCTTTTTAAATATTGTAGGTAGATCCATAAGTACGTAAATTAAGGAGTTTTTCGAGTCAGGTATTAAAAGCTTGTTTTTATAGGTAATTCCTGCTGGAGTTACCTTTCCTAGTAATTTTTATATTAAGTATAATATATGAAACATCAAACAAAATATAAAAAGTGAAAAATATTGGTTCACCGCTCGTTCTTATCCATGTAGCTCACATTCCCAAACCGGGCGCCAATTCATTATAATCTGTAGTTTTTGAGGCTATTAAAAAGTATGCACTCTTTCTCTTCTCTTTTTTTTATAACATTCGCTAAAAAACCTACGGTGCATACCTACTAGTTACTCCTGAATTACGTCATCATCATCATCATCATCATCAGCCCGTACATCGTCCACTGCTGAACTTGGGCCTCCTCCCGAGGGAAGTTATTTGCCATAGTCACCACGATTGGGAGGCAGGTTGGTGACCGCAGTATTATGTTGTACCTCACAAGGAAACGCTGCTGCCCGTTCCATGATAAACGATAATTATAGATGATGTTATAACAACCGGGACCAACGGCATAAAGTGCTTTCCGAGGCACGGAGGGTAGGGCCATAACCAACCAGACCCGGAAAGAAATCTTAGAATTTACACAAAGATTTCCTGTCCGGCGTGGGGATCGAATCTACGACCTCCAAGATTTAAAGCGAGCCAAATACCGCTACGCTATGGAGGCCATAGGAACTCCTGTACTGAACAAGATAATCGAGTTTTGGCCCGTTTGTTTTGTGTTTATAAGTACTTTCCATTGCACATGACGACGAGGGTCTGGTGAGGAGGTACCTTCTTACATACCTCGCTACCTACATATCTATGCTCATTCTACATGCTTATCGACATACCTACCTTTATACTAATCTGTACAGAGACACAATATTTACGCATGGTAAGCATGTATGCTTACCATGCGTAAATATTGTGTCTCTGTGCTGTCCTATATTTCACTGGAGTTGTAAATTCCTCCCAATGGAGGCAAGGGTTCTATATTAACATTTTACGAACCTAGCATACCTTACCAGCACGTAGTGCGTCCTGCCTGTCAACGGACCAGGCTCTAGCGAACCACCCAAGTGAAGGTCGGGTACGTGCCGAGATCTGAATGGCAATGTGGTGGTAAAAAATGGTTGTTAACATAACAACCAGGTGGCACCAGGCGAACCTCGTTTTAAAATCTTACCCTCCTATCCCGGAATCTCGTGGGAAGTGGCCCTATATCTATCCACGTACCTACTAACATGCGTACCATGTAGGTACGTACCTGCCTACATCATACCTACTTATGATAAGAAGGTATGTAGGCAGGTACGTATATTGGTAGATAAGTAACTTATCTACCAATATCCGTGTGTGTACAAAGTACGCTTTTTTTTTCGGACGGACATAACTATGTATTTAGCCTCGTCTTTATGCCCGGTGACGTAGCAAAAGTGCTTCTTTACCGGGCATAAAGGCGAGCAGAGTTCCAGCCTTCATTAATGGTTTAAAAATTACAAGGTCGCTTGCGATGAGATTGAGGGATTATGAGTTTTAGATTTTTTAGTGGAATTTTGTGTAACTGTCGCTCTTCTACAGTTACAGTTCTCGAGCTTCTCGGATATCGGGTATAGGAGAGTATCGGAGGCTTCTTTGCAAACTAAGGGTCGGGTGGACGAGGGGGAACGCGTCGCGTTCGGGGCGCACTGTTCTTGGTCAAATTGAATTAATTTTTTACCTTTTAGTACTTACACGATATTTCTCATTAAAAGCTTGTTATAAAAAGAAAACTTTTTTTTTTCATAATTAAACTTAAATACTAACATAGATATAAGCAAAATAGCGGAAGGTATGCCACGTCCATATTCGTCAACCGAAAAACGGGTATGATGCTCTACTACTTCGTGCTAGTACGTTATTTTGTGATTTTTTTTTGGCTATAAAAATAAGCACTTGCATTTTTTTAGGTAATTCAGTGAACGTTAGTTATTTTTCTATAGAAAAATAATAATAAGTATACACTTATGACGATGAGCTAAATTTGATCACGAAATAGGAGCCAAATAAAACGTCCACAAATAAATTTATACCTATAAAAAAAATTGGAACTCAAATGATATAATTCATGCATTAAACTACTGTCAAATAGTCAATATTCATCACTGAAAAGTTTTCAAAGTAAGTACTATTATATTTAGGAATATTAAGAAAAAAATAAGGATTCTAAAGTGGCTTAACATGCCAAAATGGCGATTATAACATTTAATAAATATCGCAAATTAAAACTGTTCATGTAATTATGAGTGAAATATGTTTTTTCTTTTTGATTTTTTGTACAACGCATAAAAGTAAAGCATTTTCGTAACCTTTAGTCCTACTTAAAACAATAAATTATGTTTTTGCGTAACACATCCGTTTGTGTCACTCGGCCGATTGAATTCAATTAGGCGACGGGGACCTAATTCATGCGGTCCACGCGCTAGACGCGAGTCACTTATCTTATTTGCTCATATCTATAATAACAATAGTTACTCTTCTTAAACCCTCAGGCAACGTCTACATATTGTTCACGAGTTTAGGTGGATATAATACCAGTGACAATATACAATTTGCCAACAGCTATGGCTAATCACACGTTACTCGACAAGCTAATGAAACTTGGCGACTATTAGGCACTTACATAAGCAAAGTTCTACTAATTCTGTGTTGTTGTAGTTACACTGTACCTGGGTAATTAGGTATCGATGTCGCTATCGCTATGAAAATGTAATTTAAGCTATTAAAATTTATTTATTCCCTATTATTTATTAGACTTTGTTTACACCTTCTCATGGTGGCTAATTCGACTGCTTGTTGCGATTATCTTGTTCTTATTAGGTACTTTAATGTAGGTACCTAAGCAAAATTAACTTACGTCGCGTACTTTATAATACTGAACTTCTAACGAATTCTGCATTTTTTTTCTGTGCTTGGAGTAGTCTTCCAACGCTCTTATAGACCCAAAGTCCAGACTACCAGAAAATCTTAAGTCATGATTCTACGACCCTCGTGCCTGCGACCTTACTGAACTGAGTTCCAATCCCTATTATTAATGATGAATTAGCAAAAGTTACTTCAACTATTCGCCTGAAATGAGGTTGGTCTGAATTCAAACCAATAGCACCTCTTCTCTATGTAAACTTTTACCTCGTCTATACAAACTCCTCCATCTTCTTGTTATTCTTATAAGGGAATATCTTATTCACAATAATTATTGCATACACACACGCCTTACTCACAAAGCAATTGCTCAAATCCATCGCAATACAATTACGTATTTAGGGGTAGAATGTATAGAGTATAAGCGACTGGCGCCACCACGGTCAGTCGCGCTCTGCGTCTCTTACCGAACGCGCGCGTCCGAAACGCAGAAAAACCATAAACGCATTGTTCTCAATTTAAAACTACACGTGTTTAAAACATATATATTGACAGATCAAATTGCTGGTAACTATTTAGGTGGTTTAAAAAAAAAAGTTTGTCCTAAAGACACTTCGTCAATCATTCGAACTCGATTGGAAAAGTTTTGAATATTGCATGAGGCGCGAAAGGCTGCCGTGGGATTTGTCTATGAACAGTTTATATTTTTTTTTCGGCAACAGTTTGTTATTAGTTATGTTTTAGTTTGGTAGTTAAAGTTTTTGTCATAGTCATCCGTTTTAATTTATTTTCAATTGTGTTAATTCTTTTTGGGTGTGCGCTTTTATAAAACGAATGTAAGTGGGCATTCAAAGATATTTTTAAGATTAAGCTTAATGTATTCGTGTTTTAGAAATGATCCGATCTAATGCAATGGAAATAAATCTACTGAAAAGAGAAATAATCTACGTGGTGAACCAAATATTTTTCTGTAACACGTACGACTGCCTACTTGGGTATTACATTATTATGAGGTCGTAAAAGCTTTTATGGAGAATATATTATGATGAGTACATTTTTCGTCCAAACAGGTATCAAATGAAAAACTCTTAGACATTATAATAATTAATAAATAAAACTCTTATAACACTCGCTTAAATTGTTTGAAAAATGGTTTGTCTGTAAACATAAGCTTACTTATTTATAAGAAAAGTAAGTAACTTACGTCCATCGCCGTTTTGACGTGAAAGGAGACATAAATAAACAACAAACATTTACCTTACATTTATACTTCTCTATTATATTATAAAGTTGAAGTGTTTGTTTGTTTGCTTGAACGCGGTAATCTCAGAAACTACTGGACCGATTTGAAAAATTCTTTCAGTCTTAAATAGCCCTTTTGTCTAGAAAGGCTAAAGGCTATATTTAATTATGAAGTTCTTAAGGAAACGGGAGTTACGCATGGAAACCGCACGCGGGAAACTAGTACTCTATAGGTGCATATCTAGATAGTATTGTCCTTTGTTTGATTATCATATGTTAGTAAAACTAAAGATAGGGAGTGATAATATTAATTGATAAAACTCATCCAACCATTTCAAAGCACTGTCCGATATTAATATACTTGCCCCGCGCGCGGTTTCACCCACCTATCTTTCGTTCCCGTGGGAACTTCATAATTAAATATAGCCTATAGCTTTCCTCGATATATGAGCTGTATAACACTGAAATAATTTCCTCACAAAAGGACAAATAAGATCCACCCTAAACCGACGTGCTTGTATCAAGAATGTTATGAGAGTGAATGAAGCGAAAGATGTGTGTAGGGATCGTAGCAAGTGGAGGTCCATTGTCTCTGCCTACCCCGCTGGGAAACAGGCGTGAGCTTATGTATGTATGTATAATTTTTCAAATCGGACCAGTAATTAGTTCCTGAGATTAGCGCGTCCAAGCAAACTACAAACTCTTCAAATTTAAATATTAATGTAGATATAGATTTTTGAAATTATATAACGCTCAGTTTCTGAGGATCTGAAATTAACTAATCAACTGTTAAAACTGTAGTCGTGCATCAAATGAGTTTCCGTAAGCATGATTAGGTTTTTACTTTAATCAAATCAAATTTGATTTGATTAAAGTTTTATTTAATCTATGATTAATATTTTAGTATTTACTATTTAATTAATGATTATTATTTTCGCCGTGTGTTTTCCGACTTAAAAGAGAATACCCCATATCTTCCTATGGGTGTAGTAAGAGGTGACTCACCTCAATTAGTCACCTCAATACTCAATCTATAAATGATTGAGTATTGACTATTGATGTGACTAAGGCAGCAGCATCTATCAGCACAAAATTTTCCCATCTGTGACAAATGTCAAGCATCATACATTTGCGTTAGGGATTTTATGGTAGTGACTACCTCCGTAGCGTAGCGGTATTTGGCTCGCTTTATATCTTGGAGGTCGTGGGTTCGATCCCCACGCCGGACAGGAAATCTTTGTCTAAATTCTAAGATTTCTTTCGGGTTCTGGTTGGTTGGGACTACACTCCGTGCCTCGCAAAGCACGTTAAGCCGTTGGTCCCGATTATAATAACATTATCTATAATAATCGTATAGCAAGAAATGGGTAGCAGCGTTTCCTTGTGTGGTATAACATAATACTGCGGTTACCAATCCGCCAGCCAAGTGTGATGACTATGGAAAATACCCTCTCTCGGGAGGAGGCCCATGTTCAACAATGAACGTAAACAAGCGTATAACTTAAAATTGAAGTAATATTTTTGTTCTGAATCAAATGACTGACCCCATATAGGATATACTGGAAGTTTTACTTATTTCATCTTTCATAAACTGAATTTGATTTGACCACGACCTTAAGTTAACAGTTATGTTAGTTGATTGTTGCTTGGATTTATGAATGTAAAAAGCTAAAACGGGTCCGGGTTCATTAATTCTTAATAGTCTATTACAGTAGTACATCCAGACGTAAGAGCAATTAATTTTATTTAATACAATGTTAATAGTATAAAAATAGATGAGAGATATTAACAAAGTCTTTTCTAACATTTTCACCTAATGAACACTATATATCTAGAGCTCAAAAGCATACCGTCGGATGTGCCTTTACACGTTAGAAACATTCGTCGTATATGCCTTTACCGTAAACTGGCACTTACAACCAAATGCTTCTGATGAGTGCACCCGTCCTTATGCTCCTGAGGTCTGAATTTAGTCATCATTGCCTTTTAAGTCCGCATAATATATCTATGAATTTGCCCTGAGGCTTTTGCTACTTTACCGGGCATAAAAGCAAGCAGAGCTCCAGCCTAGATAAATGGTTTAAACACTACAAACTAAGCAACCTGTGCAAGAGGGCGTCCCCTGTGGGGCTTGGACCTCGGCTCTGGGCGATTGAGGGATTATGGCTTTTAGTTTCTTTAGGGGAGTTTTGTGCAACTGTCGCTTTCTTTTACAGTTCGCGGGCCTCTCGGACTTCCGGTCTACGAGGGCATCGGAAGGTTATTAGAAAACTAAGGGTCGGGAGGGCGGGGGAGAAATTAATCCCTATGTCGCAGGGGACTTAAAATAAATAATAATCTGTATTTCACAAATATGTAGGTATCCCGGGTGGGAATCGTAACCAGATCAACTGGTATCACGGCAGCTAAGTAACTACTCAGCCAATAAAGCAGTAACATTTTTATTGCTTTATGTACCATTTGGTTTTTTTCGGACGGACATACGTAATTAGCCACGAGGCTTTTGCTACTTCACCGGGCAAAAAGGCGAGCAGATCTCCAGCCTTAAGAAATGGTTTAAAAACTACAAACTAAGTAACCTGCGCAAAAGGGCGCCCCCTGTGGGGCGTAGACCTCGGCTGAGGGCGGTCGCTGGAAGCCATATTAAGGAATTATGACTTTTAGTATTTTAGGGGGTTTTGTGCAACTGTCGCTCTACTTTACAGCCTCCCGGACTTCGGGTCTACGAGGGCATCGGATAGTGCTTTATGTACCAAATTGTAGTTACTCTTTTTATTTTATCAGCCAGTTTACGTCTACTGTTAAGTATGAGCCTGAGAACCTGAAAAGCTCTAAACCTCTGACCTCGGCAAGTCAAAATCGTTGATCTATATTGCCGTAATCAACATGCTTGTCACGCGGATTGTTAATCGCAGTAAGATGGGAGTATCTTCTCTATCTCTCTCTCTATCTGATCTGATAGATGATGCTGCCCATTCGCCAGATGTGTGTATCCCTTAGTCACCTCTTATGACCGCCATGGGAAGATATGGGGTGGTTTATTCTAAGCCAGAAACCACACGACATCTAGCAACTCAATTTAATAATATATTTGTTATTTTCCAATAGTGTTTACTGTGGATCAATAAGGTGTCTAACTAGGTTTACAAGCTGTTGACTCCTGAATGATAAATGAAGCAAATCTATCACTTATTCAATTTAAAATTCTGAAGAGACCTTGCTTCGTTTTACAATAGATAGATAAAATTACACAATTTGAATAACTTACTGGGGTTGTTTAATGTTGTATATAATCAAATATTTTACGTGTATAATGATCTGGTTAATCTAAGTTAAATTGTAATAGGTTGACCGCACTTTGGGCGTGCGCGTTCCTCGAGCGTGTGAACAAAACTAACGTTTAATTCGGCCCCGTCACCGGCTTCTAATAAAATGCTACTTCTTTATATGGAAACAATGTTCAACGTAGTTACCTGTTTAAATGGAGTAATCAACTAATAAAGTGTTAATTTAACTTAAATATTCTATGTTAATAACTATACATATAAATGTAATCTGTAGTTTAACACAAACATAAGAATACTGAAATAGGTATGCCAATTTATATCACACTCTTTCGCGCTTGCATAATTCTTATAAAGTGCTCCGTTTTTTGGTTAATAAAAGGTGACGCGCTACGACGCTCCGTAGCTAGCTACGTAGCGTAGCAATTGCAATTCCGTAGCAATAAACTCCTACAAGTTTCGATATCATATCGTAAGTACAGCACTGTCTTTCTGTTTTATTAGTTCTTTCGATTTCGATTGATCCATCCTTATTAATTATTTGTAAGAGGATATATATATATATATATATTTTAACCCACACTGTCTCACAATTGAGCAAAAGTCTCCCCAAATTAAGGGGATATAAAAAGCATTATCATATTAATAGTCCATTTAAATTGTTTAAAATTGTAACAGGATGCAATGGATAAAATTCCAGAGGTGAAACGTTCGCAATTTTGGTATTTAACGGATTTTTTTTCCGAATATGGCTTCTCGTATCTCTGAAATGAATACATTAGTTATTTTGCGAATATAAACCTTAATTGAGTCAAAACCTTTGAAAAGGTTTTGTCTGCCGTAAAAATTTCAACTGTTACTATTGAATTGAAATTATTTGGGCTTATTTTGCAATTACCTTTTAGAAATTTATAAACATACCAGTTATTGTTTGTTAAGCTCGCAAAATAAATAATCTATTAATATAATAGTGAAACTAATTTATTAGATTTTTGTTTATTTTTATCGTTAAATACGATAAGTGCGAACGCTGCATCTTAATAGCTATCCATAATGTGATTAAGCCTAATAATACCGTCATTATATTTTATCTACAGCCAAACCTTCCAAAGTAATCTGCAATTCTGAAATAAAAATGGATCATTAATAATGTTCTTTGTTATTTTTTTTTATCATTCATCCATTTATGTGCTGTTTATTTTAAATTATATTAAATACTGACCAGTAGACTAAATAAAATAGATATTTAAATCAATTCTAGACGTTTTTTGTATTATAGCGTTATAAAGTTGTAATTATGATAGAATTAAAAAAAACATTAACACGAAATTAGACGTATGTTTAATTTATCAAATCAATAAAAAATTACAAAAAGACAAAGCACAAAGTTCATTTATATATTTGTTTTTAGGCGTCAACGATAATAAAATACGGCTATGCAAGGTTGAAATCATTTTTATTAAAATATTGATATTACTTATTTAGCGTGGATATTCGAATAAAATAATGCGTTATAAAGATAGCAAACCCAAAATTCCTTATCTATTTATCAACAAACGAAGAGGAAAACGGATGTTGATTTTCTTTTACCTCTGCTCCTGTTCATTTTTATTATTGAAAGATAACAACTTGTCTATTTTTTCTTGCCTTATTTACATTTTTTTAATAAATGTTTTTTTTTAATACGGACAGGTACAGTATGTGTTGTTGTAACGTACAACTGTAGATACAGCCGATGTGACGATTGTAAACTTAGTCTATTCCATCTCTCTCAGTCCACTGCATAAGCCTCCACTAACTTGAACTGCTGAATATCCTGACTACAACAGTTTATTAAGAGTCAGTCTATTTCAGAAGTATAACGTGCTTCATGTATTTCTTGTCTGTATCAACCTGAACAAAATAGCTTTAAGAAGTTCAGAGGAGAAAATTAAAACTGTTTTCTTTGTGGGTTACAAAGATCTTTGTAAAAAAAGTGATTGTGATATTTTCTTGAGCTTACTTGGCAATACAGAGATAACCCCCTGACACAGTTGTAAGGCAAGGTTGCTGACATAAATTTGAATTATGCGTCATCGGATGTTTTTAAAGATGAACTTGTTACATAATCATTTGGATACATTTAAGGACAGTATTATGAGAGCTGATGCTGAGACAGAAGGGCAACACTTCGAAATAAACTATTTATTCAGCACTTAGGGAATATCGTACCACATGCCATAAAACACTTATTTTTTCTTCTTTTTCTTATTTCTAGCTAAAAAGAGATAGATATACCTAAGGTATAGTATACATATCACGTGCGCAAAAATAATTTAATTCCAATTAAAGTTATGTATGTATTAGTTATTAACTTCGCCTCATATAACATTTAGAGCTAACTTCTTTAATTTTATTATGAAATACAAACATAGTTACCAGCTATTTGAATATATTTTTGTTTAGACAGTGTTATAGTACAAATATTAGTATAATATACTAATAATAATGTAATGTGAAAGTGTTATTGATTGCTGAAATGGAGAGACGCGCGGATGAAGGCCGACTCCGACCAACTGCGTCACAAGACCAAGGTATGTGTGTGTGTTAACTTGAAATATTATGAATGGTTTTTTTTAAACCACTAATAGCGCCCCACTATTTGGTTTGCGTAAGATTATATTCGGTGAGAACGAATAACACGAAGCAAATGTGGCATTTCAATGTGAAACTCTATATTCAGATCGTTTCAACCGTTATAACTACGCTATAAGAAGGAATGGACCCATGTTAACGTTGCACGGTTTTTGCTCTCTGAGTCTGATCTAAAAAAAATGCTGAAGAAAAAGATGTCACCAAACAAAATGTTTATCTAAGGAATGAATATTATGTATGTTATAAGGAATATTAATTTAAAACATTTACCGTCTGTAAAAATGGACGTCGGGCAGTAGGTATAAACAGTTGCGGGCGCTATAAAATGTTACCTCCTGAGGCACTTATTGACCCGCTTCCACTCAAGCCGCCAAACTGTTTTATGAAGAAGTTCTTGTAATAAGTTCACGCCGCTAAGTTTATCTTATTATTGAAAAAAAAAATATATATATAATGTTAGATTAGACTCTAGGTCTTATTTTAAAGCTAGGTTCCCCCGCGCGGTTTTACCTCCCATTACCGTAAAAAAATCATAATTAAATGGGCTATCTAACAATGACTAAATTTTGCAAATCATATCTGTAGTTCAAGGAAACAAACAAACAAACTGTTCAGCTTTATATATTAGTATTGAAGTATATTTATATATATCCATACTAATATTATAAATGGGAAAGTATCGTGAAAAACGGACGAATTGAAGTGATTTTTTAAGTGGAGATAGTTGAAGGGATGGAGCGTGACATATGCTACTTTAAGACTCTTTTTAACCCCCCACTTTCCTAAAATGGAAGTGTGTATGGCGCATTACGAGATGTTCAAGGTAGAAAGTTAAAAATTGGTATGCGGACTATTTGTGACTAACAAAAAAATCGTGCATCATATTTTTTTGGGAAATCTGCCCTCAACCCCTTAAAAGAGGGGGTGAAATTTTATATGGGACGTTTTGCAGTTTTCTAGGTAGGAAGCTAAAAATCGGTACACAGACTCTTTGTTACCAACACTTTATTTTAAGTTAGTTTCTACGGGAACGGGATCTACGCGTGTGAAACCGCGAGGGGCAGCTAGTAGGCAATAAAAAATAAAATGGTACTAAAAGAACAAAATTAATATACTTTCTACTAAAACTCAGTACCTAAATATGTAGTAAAACATTGTCCATCTATTTACTATTTTATTAGATAAATGGATAAAAAAAATCTCATATCTATATGAATTCTTAAAAAATAAGAGGTATTTTTAAATAATTTTTATACACCAAGTGTCAAGCGTTGCGCTTCTAATATAAATTTACCGTGCATTAAGTTTTTTTTTAATAAAATGAATTAAACCAAACGCGATTCACCAAATCCAACGAACAGTAGTCAATAGATGCTTTTACATGCGGCAATTGGATCGGAAATATAGATAGATTTTAATTCAATGAACTGTAAAGTACTCGAGTGAAAATATTTGTTCTGTTTTATTGCCGTTTTAAATCAATGATATAATACTGGTAGCCCCTGAGCTACCAGTGTGTTTTAGCGTTAAAAATGAAATTTCTGCCACGAGTTTTGAAAACTTTTATTTTTTTGAGGAAGACTTTTTTTATCATCAAAATTTTAAAAGTCCTACCAAAAATTTATAACGATTCATACCTATATAATAATAATACGTGAAGGTAAAACTAAAATACAGTTCTTTTAAACATCATTTATTTAGTCCCCCGTAGATATTGTTCCCTGGGAACCTCATATTTATGATCAGTGATATACTTAAAGAAATATATTATGTTAGTCCAGCATAAAAAAGCATGATGGTGAATTTTTTAAATGGAATCAGTAGTATCGAACATATAAACTTACATACTTTACCTACTTATAATGTTAGTATAGATTTTTGCCACGGCGCGGCGCTGTGCGGCATGCGCTAAAATCGTTTGATTGTAACCAGCCTTCACTTCGCACATACCGATTATGTACTAATAGTATTTTACAAACACGTCAGTGACTCTGGGTTCGATTCCGAATCGGAACAGTTTATTAGTGTAAACCATGGGTAGCTGCTCTGATTCTGGGTGTCTTTGTATCCGTAAATTGTGTCTTTGTGAAATCCCCCGCCACACAGGAATTAAGCCTTAGTACGGGAGTTGTCCTTAAAAATTTTCACCGAAATATGATGCGCATATCATTATTTGAATAATGAATAGTCTAAAAAACCTAGTTAGGCTTTATATTCCCCTCAAAAACTGTGAAAACTCATTTGGGTAATGCACTGTTTGTTGGCTTAGTTTACATAATCTGAACCGCAACCCAGATGAATATGTTCCGAATCACAGATTTCATTTTAACTTTTTCAGTTACGTTTTAGCAACGATGTACCATACTAGATTCGAAGAAAAGCAGCGTGAAATTAAATGGGAGCAATTTAAGCACTCATGGGCGTACCTAGTGGGAATAGAGGAGGGCCGCTACCACCCCTGGAACTCATTTCACCCCGTCTGGACCTCAAAGTTGTTGTTCACGACCAATACTATTTTGAAGTTGCGATGTTAAATGTTTCAGTCTGAGTTCACCGTTTTCAAACAATTGATGGCCCCACTCGTTTTAATTGCAAGCAATTGCGTTTGCTTCACCTAATTTAGTAGGGTTACCCGTGTTTTTCATGATTTAGCGGTTTAAGTAATTCCTTTATTTATTCCCTAACCATGCAAAAGCATTGCGGTTCTTAAAAGTTGCTTTATGAACGCCCCTTCCCGAATCTTAAGCTTATGTTACTTACGCCCATGTAAGTAGTAGATATTCCTCTGAAATTTAATTGCATTTCAGCATTTTCATTTACTTTGACTTGGTTATTTCGTTATTTGCTGTGATTCAATAGTAGTAGTAATACACATGGTAAACCACCAACCATATACAGTATTAAATTTTTGTTTATGTGTGTGGTCTCCGGTTTAAAATAGACCAACCATGTCTTCCCGTGTCGTAAGGGGCGACTCAGGGTATATGTACAGGGTCAGAGTATATGCGCTGATAGGATGGACAGCAGCATTTTACACCTCAAGGCTACTTTTCGACTGACTTCAGTCACCAATCTATCTGTTAAGCGTTGTGTTATTGCAATATCCCTCAATAATCCTGGATTGGTAAGATACGTTAGGAGGAGAATGTGAAGTGCAGCAGTGGCCGTAAGGGGGTGAACCATATATTATGTTACTAGCTGCGCCACGCGGTTTCGCCCGCGTTACTCTGCTCCAGTGGGTCGGAGCGTGATGTTTTGTAGCCTTTATGTTAATCCAGCGTATAACCTAACCCGGGGCAAAAAAATTCAGCCAATTCCGTTCAGTAGTTTTGGCGTAATAGAGTAACAAATATCCATCCATCCATCCATACTTACAAACTTTCGCGTTTACAATAAATAGTAGGATTAATCGCAATGTGGACTCCTCAATTATATAACTGTAGTTAGTTATTTGCCAACGAAATTAAATTTTAGTTATATTCTTATCTTGAACACAATCGTAGCCTCATAGAAACATCAAGCAAAGGTAGGCTCCTCGATTAAAATTCGAATACAGATTGGAAAATAGTATCACATCTTTATGAGCCCGTTTTCGTCCACTGTTGAAAATGGGCCTCCTCTTAACAGACCTGAGAAGGCCAGGGTCGTTAAGGGATGGGCCGGATTGCTTATGTGTGCCCGGCCCCCGCCAACGGCAGATCGAAGGAGTGTCCAGGGGGTTTTAGTGGTGTAGGGTTCTCTCCTCGTGGTATCGCTATGGAGAAGGCGAGGCCATATATCCTACCGCCAGCGCGCGAATTCGCTGCAGCGGCTCGCGGCGGTGGGAAAGTGTAAATGCATCTAACCGCGGACAAAAAACAAGTCGTTAAGGGATATTGCCATAGTCACCACGCTTGGGTGGATTGGTGATTGCGGTAAGATGATGGCCTTCAGCTAATATATGCAGCTACCCATCTATCAGCTGTATATCCCTTAGTCACTTCTTACAACACCCATGGGAAGATATGGGGTGGTCTATTCTAAGCCGGACACCACCCAGTGTCATAAAATAGAATAAAAAATATCTGAAACATATTAAAGTACCTTTTTTTTTCCTTTCTTTTTTGTTGTCCGGGGAGATATGCATTTACGCATTTACACCGACGCGCCGCTGCAGCGTATTCGCGCGCTGGCGGGGGATATGTGGGACTCGCCCTCTCCATAGCGTGGTATGCTAAACTCATATCACGAGGAGAGGACCCTAAACCACTAAAACCCCCCGGACACTTCTTCGATCCGTCGTTGGTGGGGGCCGGGTACGCATAAGCAATCCGGCCCTCAGACATATTAATGTCTGAGGTCTACCTATTATTCTTTACAATGTAATTTAAGATATATATAAACTAACGTTAAGGCGTCGACTTCTTTTAAAGTGTATCATAAAGAGCGGCCTGTAATATCGTCGGGTAATATCCACGAGACAGCGATAATTCCGCCTTAGCTCACGTAACACATCACCACGGGTCTATAACGAATCGTGACGGATGGCTGCGAGCAATCTTATGTAATGCGAGACCTAGATGGCAACAAATACTTTGCAACTTCCTAGCCGTTCATTAAAAGTTATTTCATTTTAAGCTAGTTGCTGTCCTGGATTTCATCCGCGTATAATGAGAAAAATGTTGTTTTTGGAAAAAAATACCAGATTGAAAAAAGACTGAGTTACTCCTAATATTATCAGCATTCTACTCGTAAAGTCCCGTCTAAATTAGTACTACCGTTTTGGAGATTGGGCGGTACAAACAGACAGACAAAATATACAGTAGCCTATATTATCTTTTATACAATTAACTGTCTCTCAGTGAACGTCATGTTAAAATCGGTACAGCCGCTGTTGAGACAATGAACAGATAGACAAAGTGACAACATGTTTTTGTAAAATACATTACGAATTTAGTAAAACCCTGTTTTTTTTTCATTATAAACAAGCACGTAAATTTGATTTATTTGTAGAGATACAGATGTCTGAGAATTTGTTAGACTCTTACATAGGCATACTAAAGTATATTACTTTATCAACTCTGTTATTTACTTAAATAAATAGTAAGGAAGTACATATATTTTAAAGTGATGAGGTCGTTGTAAGAGGCGATTACAACTGTGAGATTAGTATAAAAACATTAATAGATAATCAAATATAACAAAGACGACCGTTCGGGAAAATAATGTGTATGCCAAATAAATAAGAAAAGTAACTGGACCAAAACCTACGCTCTACCCATTTGAGTATGTTTCGCCGGACCGTCTCATGTTGGGTCGTGTTAAAACCGGCAGTAGAATAACCCACTGAGTTTGTTTCGCCGGATCTTCTCAGTTGGGGCGAATTGGATCCGGTGGTAGCATTAAAGCGCGTCCGTCGTTATATACTCATGGTCCGCCCAAATAATGACAATTGTTCTTAATATAATTTAATATAGACAGAACAAGCTATTAGACACAATATAGTTGAATAATAAAGTTAAGACTAAAACATTATTAAAACAATAATACATAGATTAATAATAAATTATTGTTTTGACTATTTGCAAGTGCCTGTAATAGGTTTACGTAAATAAAAATGATTTTTATTTTATTAATTTTATAGATCCCTGCCCACCCTTTTAGCCTAAAATTATATGGACTGTTAGACCAAATTATACACTCCGCGCCGGGCCGTTAGTCCGACGCGTGACTATCGCAAGCGCTTCCCCTTTCACTTGAAATTGGGAGAACAAACATAGCACACAGCTCATTATAATTTTCCTAGTGCTCAAACATGATCGAGCTCTAGGCATACTATTACGAGTCATAAAAATACTAAGTAATATCAACTGAAATTGTTACTGATACCTCAGCCTGACCAATTTATAATATTTAAATTGCACACGGAAAGCAAATAAAGTGGGCACTCGGCAACGGAATAACTTTAGCAAACCAGTTAGCCCGTGACCACGATCGATAAAACTTGTTCAAAAAGTCGGGAAAGTAAAAGAGGTAAGTATAGTAGAATTAATACCAACTTATATTGCAGGACGTGTACTGTAAGTTAAGTTATGAGTATATTATATCTTAATGTATACCATACTTTTTTTAATGTTTTGAACACTATATGGAAAAGTTTACCTTACACTGTATTTCAAATTGAGATTAATAAAATTCGACCACGGGCAGGATTCGAACCTACATCTTAGGTAAAGCCCCCTTTAAAGACGTGTTACAAAGAGATTTATACATTTCGATGACCGGCAGTGGTTCCACCGTAGCCTAATTGGTTATGGCATTAGGGGCTTTACCTTAGATCGAATCTTGCCGTTGACCAACGCGTTGGTCGAATTTTATTAATCTCAATTTTGAAGTATACCATACTCATACTAACCTACCTAGATTGTACCGGCCCGCGCACCAGGCCAGCTCCTGACGTCACATCTTAACTATTAAATATACCTTTGCTAAAAGTTTGTGCATTAGTGCTACCTCACTACTACCGCCGCCAGGCATCACATACGCCCGAAATGGTAATAGGTTAAGGAAAAGGAATATTTAAAAATATGTTTTTATTAAATATGGTTACATAATAAAATAACGAAATAAAAGTATAAATTTCTTATCACCGTCATTAAACCACAGGTCACGCAGATTCAATAAAGTAAAGCAGTAAGAAGGGAAACTCGATGGCTCCTATTCTTATCACAAAGTCTGCATCCCTTTTGAGAATACCTTTGTTACACATTACAAGCCGAATACCTAAATGAAAAGGCCTTGATAAATTCAATAGGCCTGAATTCAAAGATAAAACCATTTTCAATTCCGGTCGTTTTATACAAATTTTATCTTTAGAAATGATCCCAATTAATTAATGAAACAAAATATAATACTTTGAAAGTTATATATAATGTATAAATATTAAAATAATGAGTAAGTATAAGAAAATGGTACAACGCAGTATCACTCAGAATTGCGTCTCTAATCAAGAATAACCTTGTATTTGAAATACATACTTAAATCAGCAGTTACCAAGAGCCTCGGGGCTTAATACAAATGTCGATCCGAAAAAAAAAGTTACCATGAATTTACACAATGCAGAACGGGTATTATTCTTGCTCCCGAGTGTGATTGGTCTTTGTTTTCTATAGATTGTAATATTTGCTTTACCTTTCATATTTTTATGTTCTGTACTAAACCTAATTTAATATCGGACTCAATAAAACTGGAGTCTAAGAAGTTTAACTTTCACAAATAGGTTACAAAGGCGACTACATGAATGAAAAGTTACCTGAACGAAAGACGATCCGTCCGAATGGACACGTGCTCGCTATTTCATATGCTATATATTTAGTTTAGTTTCGATATGTTGGAAGAGAAGGCCAAAAAACAGATGGATGACATGTGTAAAAAAGGTGTGTATGAAAGAGACGTCTTATAGGGAAAAATGAAAAGAATGCCACATTGCGCCGACCCCAAATAATGGGAGCAGGGCTGGAAGCTAATCGCCGCCTGCTTTTTGTTTGTGAAGAGAAATAAATAAATACTGGATTGAATTGACATTAATACAATACCTACATCGGTTTTGTATATCAGAGTTTCTTAATTTGTTTTCTGGGTGTCACAACGTAAGTAGATAGGGAAAGACTCGTAACTAGTATACTAGGATAAAGTCCGATTGTCGCGATACTCGTACCTACGTGATGCCAATGATGCCAACCCGCGCTGTTTGATTTATTATAAAACGCGACATAATAACTATCACATGACATTATGAAATATTGTTAAACTAATTTAACAATATTAGTAGTGGTATTTGGCATGCTTTAAATCTCGGAGGTGGTAGGTTCGATTCCCACGCCGGACAGGAAATCTTTGTGTAATTCTAAGATTTCTTTCCAGGTCTGGTTGGTTGAGGAACTACCGTCCGTGCCTCGGAAAGCAAGTTAAGCCGTTGGTCCCAATTATTAGAATATTATCTATGATAATCGTTTATCAAGGAACTGGCAACAGCGTTTCCTTGTGTGGTACACAATAATACTACGGTCACCAACCCGCCTGCAATGCGTGACGACTATGGCAAATACCCTCTCTCGGGGCCTCCGCCCATGTTCAGCAGTGGACGTTGTATGCACAATTTTTGCATCCATTGCCATTTTTGCATCCATTGCCTGACAAAGAAAAAACAATGAATAAAATCAGAACGGTGTGGGGAACAGTGTAAGAGAAGATTATGCAATGACTATATGGATTATTATTATTGGCGTCGGCAAATTTCTTATTACCATGATAGTACCAACGGGTGGTTTTAGAAGTTGCAATCAGTCAATTTTGCAATTTCACTTTGTTGTACTTAAGTATTTATTACAATGAGAAGCGTATGCCCAGCAGTGGACAGAGTAAAACCTCATTGATAGATTGACTCAAAATTTAGGGGCTCGTTTTCGCGTTATCGTTCACCAAAGGTACCAAAATTGAGCGACCAAAATTAAAAATGATTGTTAACGTGTACATTACTATGAAATCACTTAATTATCAAAACCAAATCGATCCACCAAAAATTTTACAATTTCTATCCCCGTGCCACCTAAAATGTTACTTACGTTTTGGCAGGAACTCACCATACTAAGCTCAGTCATGCTCCGGCAGGCGCGTGTATCAGACACGCCCCAGTGGGAGGATGACACAGAAATGCGAAATAATAAAACGCTATCAATCGCGTATGCACGGAACTTCATATTATATTATGTTAAATAAGTGCCACCAAAATTATACGTTGCGAAGACAAACTTTTATCCTGTGCTTTTAAATAACATATTATAATAAGCTTTAATTGTTTTAAGATAATGTGCCCGTTGGATATACTAATGCACCATTTTTTTAAAATTAAACCTAAACTGTTATTTTGGTGAACGTACAAAAATGGTGCTTGGACTAGCCACCAAACTTAAAATTTATATAGTATTTTTGAGGCATTTTTTTATTTATTTATATAAATTTATAACTTAATATATTTTGCCCCACCAGTAAAACAAATTACGAAGTTGACACAAAAAAAAAGGAACATCTCATCATTCGATTCTCAAAGTAGACACGTAAAATTTGCCGCTGGGATATTCACCCATATGGTACCATTTATTGCGAAGAAAATAGTTACAGGGGTTAAATAGGAGATGATTTTTTAATGGAAGTTGGGAAAGATGAAACCATAGAACATTGTATTTAGGCGCTTAAAAGGAACCATTAATATTTCTGTTGTATATTATGGAACTTCCAGGGTACAGGTATGAGCGTAGGCACTGGTAGAGCAGGCAGGGGCATATGAACGGAGGGGGCGGGCACAGGGAGAGCAAATATAGGTATACGAACGGAGGGGGGCAGGCGTGTGCGAAGTTACAGTAAGGGCAAACAAGGGCGAGGTAACGGACCAGGGCAGGAATAGGCATAGGCTCAGGGAGGACATGTATGGGGGCGAGTAAGCACGGGGGCAAATGTAAGTAAGTATCAGCGTAGATATGTCACCGTTACGCAGGTGAAACTGCGTGAGACCGCTACTATATTTATACTAATATTATAAAGAAGAAAAGTTTGTATTTTTGTATGTTTGTTTCGTATAAACTCAAAAACTACAGAACGGATTTCGATAAGTCTTTGACCAGTAGAATACTACATTATCCCTAAGTAACATAGGCTATAAAAGTCCACCTTTGCGAAGCCGGGGCGGGCCGCTATTCTGTAAAAACTTTATTGTTGAAATAAATGACAAAGTGTTTTTAATATTGTTATTGTTGCGAATGTCCCTTTATCCTCGTCGTGCCACCAACTTGTTCCACCAGTGGCACAATAAGGAATTGTCATTCCTCGTCGTACCACTGAATGATTATTGAATGATTGTTGCTCTACTAGTAATAAAAAAATCTAAAAACATAAATTTAGTTATAATCAATCCCGGTCCTACATACTGTAACAAACAACAAAATCACAACTTCTACAATAACAAAATCAAAATAAAGTTATCCTAATTTTTCCAAAAAATGACTGATACTAATTACGTGGATTACTAATTCCATTTGCGTCTGTAAAACAAATTCATTTTTTTGTTTTGGTGCAGTGCGAGTCTGCCAGTAGAAATATTTAGTCCAAATTGCATTTTTTTGAAATTTTAACAGGCGGCATCATTTAACAATGCATTTAACAGCCTGGTCAATGACACATTATTTTTATTGATAGTCCTATTGATTTTACTGTTCTATTTTACTATACATAATACTAAAGTTGCAGTTACAGGAAAATTGTGTTAAAGACAACAATTATTTATTGAGTAATATCTAAAGAGAAATTAAGTAGAGCTACCATCCCTGCATGTATCTGCATTCAGTGGCACGACGAGGAATGACAATTCCTTCTCGTGCCACTGGTGGAACAAGTTGGTGGAACGACGAGGAAGAAGGGGCGAATGTTCCGTAGACAAATTACACCCGTGTCTGGTTTAGATTGGTAACGTATTTATCAGACAGCCTTTGTTTTATTGTCATGTAAAAATACATATTTTTGCTTAGAAATTATAATAATAACTTGCATTTTTACATTTATATTTTTGCACTTATTTAACTTATTCAGCATCACTAAATACTCTCGTTGAATTAATTATCTTGTAGCAAAAGAAATAGTGTGAGTTAGGAGACATAATACATAGTAAATGTGTACTGGGAAAGGTCTTAATTAAATCATGACCCGTTGTCCTTAGGGACCGTCCTTACTTAGGTACCTACTAGCTAAAAGGAACCTATTAAGCTTAAATCCCGAGCTTACATTGAATAAAAATAAATGTAACTAAAGTCTTATACGTTTCATTAATTATTTCAGAAAGTTCCAAACAAGTTTTGAACAAATGGCTCCCTCGTAAATATTTTCTCATATTCGAACAGAAGACAAAAGAAAAGTTCTTTATTTTTCTTTGACTTTATGCCTAAAAACAGGTGTGATGTAACCTTTGTTTTTGCTGAACCACCTTTTGCGATTGTGTTCATAAACATTTAGGGGAGCTTGTGATTTAGGCAAACCCCAGAATCCTTTCTTTGTTATTGCGGGTATGGAATTGCTTTAGGAAATGGTAACACTTTCGAACCATTTTGTTATTGGTTTTTATGCAAAAACCAAATGCTTTATGAAATTTACGTAGAAACTTGAAAATATTACTGTTTGTATTGAACAAAACCTTAATTAAAAAACGAACCGCAATAGGTATTACACAAAAAGTTAAAGGAAAAATATCAGTCTCCATTATATAAATATGTTATCTGTGTATGTGTACATAAAGAAATGTACGAGTTTATGTAGGTACATAGAAAATAGTTAGATATTTTTGTTAAAGACAAAAATGCTACTGAAAATATGATGCCAATCGGAATGTATATTGTTGAAAACTATAATTTAAAATATAAATCGTATGTGTTTTTCTGAAATATTAAGAACTTGCATGTTTTCATACACATAGCTTCCTGAACCTATTTCTTACTTATAAACTAAATGAAATAAAATATGACATTATCTTTTTCCTGTTTGACGCTGCAAGGGTTGAGGAGATAGCTCCTTATGTAATTGAGACATAATTGTTCATGAGCCCGAATCAAGTTCACTGTTGAACTTGGGCCTTTATCGAAGAGGGTTGGTCATAACCTCCACGGTAGGCAGTCGGTTGACGATCGCAGTCACCAAGGATTTATATGCTGCTGCATGTTATCTGGTGTACAATGGTAATAGATAGTATAATAATCTGGACCCATGGCTTAACGTTCTATACCAGGCACATATCCAAACATATCCTCCGTGCGTTTAGTTATTTAAGTAACCATACCTGGAAAAAATCTTTTAATTTTACACAAAAACTTTGCCTCCGGCGAGGAAATCGAATACACTATCTACGAGACTTAGTCGTGACTTAAGCGCTGTACCAAGGATTTTACTTTTATTTGAGAAAATGTGATGTTCTCGTGGCATAGTCGAAGTGCAATCCTTCAGGATGTGATACAGCACTAAGGGTGTCCCCCTTACTTTTTTCGGATGACCTTATGTAATTTAACCTCGAAGCTTTTGCTAATTTACTGGACATAAAGGTGAGCAGTGATAAGCCGTTATTCACCAAACGTCCAGTAGCTATATACAAAAAAACGATATCATCTAGCGTGTTAAAGCGCTAAGAAAATGTGGCCATATTTAAAAATCACATTTCTACATTTGTTGCATTCTCCACGTTCAGTACGAGTGAAAAATGAAGGAAAATAGCAAGACAATTTATAGTCTCTGATTGTAAGTTTTCAAACCATAAACCGCTGTTATGAATGTAGAATGCGTATGAAATTCACTGTGCAAAGCAATTATTTGCATACTTACGAGCTAAAGCTCTTTAGAGTGTGTGAAAATGGCCTTATCAGCATTAATTTGCATTTAGCTCATATTATGCAGCCGTGCAGCTAATAGTCTAACAACACTAGACCGCATATTATACTTAGTAGTTAATAGTAATCATAATATTGTAGACAGTTTATTTGAAGTTATATAAATTACACTTTATCCTACGAGACTATAGGGATGCAAGGTTTACCTAGCATTCCTTTTGAAGGAGTAGGGTCTAGGTCTCGTTTGGACTATGTAACTAGTTTGTTATACAAAGAATTTAAGATAAGTTGTAAGATTTTGTTTCTATTTGATAGAAAATAGTGCGCGGGAAGCCAGTCAATTTATTTACCAACAGCGTGTACAATAGGTTTAACAACTAGGGTATAATACAAATGGCATGGCCAATAATAGGTTTCCCTCTATAACTTAGAATTATATATCAGCTGCTATGAACAGACGACCAATTAATGAATCTACTAAAAAATAAATTGTACAGAAGAAAAAACAAAAAAAAAAACTTCAATAATAAATGTACGCAAATGATATTATACTGTTGAAGATAATACGTTTCACATTGACATGTTTTTTCCCAAACGATCTTTGACTTCTAGCTGAAAAATAAGGCTAAAATGATTACCCCACGGTTTAGTTATTTCAGGTATCTCTTTCATCAAATTCCGGTATGATAATAAGTTCGTTACGTATTATGTCAAAGCAATTTTACGGAAAAGGTATTTCAGTACCAAGCTATGATATAATATAGAATAGGTACTATGTAAATTAGTAATATAAAAGGGTTTGCTTAGGAGTACGGTTTTAATATTAGGTGTTACATTTTAGGATATGTAAATGTATAACTCCTTTATACTACCGTTCGATATTAATATTCCTTTTGAAGTCTGCCCAAATGTGATATAATTGCTAGTTAGTTGACTTCAAGTTAATCAAGACATCTTCACAGTTAATTAAGGTATTTCCAAAATGTATACCATTCATTAGTATTATTTGATGATCACAGAAATATGGCAGGTAACCTTGAGCTGACAGATGATTTTTTTTTTTGTATTTTTTTTTCGGACGGACTGTAGTTAGCCAGTATGCTTTTGCTACTTCACCGGGCATAAAGGCGAGTAGAGCTCCAGCCTAGGCTGATAGATGCTGTTACTCTTTTATCAGCTGTATATCCTTTAGTCGCCCAGTACGACACCCACGAGAAGAAATGGGGTGGTCTATTCACACTAAACACTGCTATTACTTCAAACAGGTTTTAAATCACCAGAAGCGGGATACTATATTTATTCCATATATCGTATATCCAACGTACGGTTAGATAAAGATAAATATTATTTGATAACCAGATAAAAAATCCTATTCATGTGGTAGTAGATTAATAAAAAAATACGTTTCCTTTTCCAGCATGATCGAACGATAGCTGCCATTCTTTAATAAAGTTCGAGCACTTTTCCCTTTATATCTAGTGAAGTAGCAAAAGCTTCGTGACATGACACTCCAAAAGTAAGATAGCACCCGTTCGATCATGTATGTATGGTGATGAGTTTTCCATACCTCAACGTTTTCTCTAACATTTATAAAGTTACCA
The DNA here is from genome assembly GCA_947037095.2 of Nycteola revayana. Classification (NCBI taxonomy): domain Eukaryota; kingdom Metazoa; phylum Arthropoda; class Insecta; order Lepidoptera; family Nolidae; genus Nycteola; species Nycteola revayana. The sequence continues at coordinate 7,143,692 of OX344845.2, read as the reverse complement.
TTTTTTATTTGCACATTATTTTAGAAGGAAATACATTCACTTGTATAACTATTTATTTTTGCAATTATAAGCTATTAGTTTAGTTAATGTTAATTTCATATTTGGGTATGTTTTGTTAAATCATAGTTATGTACTAAGTATATATTTTATTTGTTGTACTTGAAACAAATAGTTTAATCTTGAGGCGTTCTGTCGTTGTCTCCGACAATACCCACCGGTACGGATTGCAACTTGGAGCAAAGACAGCATTTCTAACAAAAAATACACAGCTACTACGTTTTGCAAACTCTGAAGATGAGTTTAATCCTTAATAATATTATAAATATGTAATGTACTGTCTGTCGGCCTTTTTCGCCAAAATTACTGAACCGATTAAAATTACATTTGGTACACCGATAATGCAGAACCTGAGAAAGGACTTAGGCTACTTTTAACAGCGAAAAAGGGTTGTAGGGGTGAAAGGGGAGGGGTTGAAAATTGTATGGATGTATCGTTTTTTTTAAACTTGAACTTGAAACATAAATAAGACTGCTATTCAAAGTCACTATTCCACGCGGACAATGTCGCGGGCATAGCTAGTATAGCATACCTATTATAGTAGTTTTTCTCTTGGGTGCCATAAAAGGCAACTAAAGCGGATATACTAACTGACGGACGTATAGCAGTATTTTCAGCTCAAGGTTATCTATCGTCTTATTGTGATCACAAATCCGCTTGCCAAGCGGCGTGATTATGGTATCTCTGCGTTTTTTTGACAACCTCCGTGGCGTAGCGATATAAATCTTGCTTTGAGTCTAGGAGGTCGTGGGTTCGATTCCAAACATCTTCTTCCGACAAAAAATCTTTTTGTAATTTCTTTCCGGGTCTGCTTGGTTGAGGGGGGTAGGCCCTCAACCAAGCAGACCCGGAAAGAAATTACAAAAAGATTTTTTCCTTTTTATTTCCTTGCCTCGGAAAGCATGTTAAGCCGTTGGTCCCGATTGTTATAACATCATCTATAAAGAGCGTATTCCAGGGAACGGGCAGCACCGTTACCCTGTGTATTACAACATAATACTGCGGTCACCAACCCGCCTGCCAAGCATGGTGATTATGGCAAAAACCCTCCCTCGGGGGGAGGCCTATGTTCAGCAGTGGACGTTATACAGACTGAGGATGATGCGCTTTTTATCTGTGGACGTACTGACGACTGAATTAAAACGAAAATTAAGTAAACGCTTTGTTATGAATGGATAAACCGTTTGACTGACTGACGGGCAGATTAACGCACAGCCTAAACCGCTGATCAAAGAGAGAAAGTTTTTAAGAAAAATCCTCTTCTAACAGGATGAGAAGGAGTGGTAAAGTTTGTACGAGAAATCCACATGAACGCGGATGACGTCGTGTCTCATCGCAACAGCTATTTGCGTACCTATATAAAATACTTACGTCTCGAGTTTTTCGTTATACACATTACCACATTTGTATGAATAATATTTTATATTCCACTTGAGTGCGATTGCGTTAGAAGTGTAGATTATGATAATTGCGTATATATTTCACTATTTCATTTGGGGGCTTTTACTAGTTTATGTGATCGTTATCGTGAGGAACGCTATGGTGCAATGTTGTGCTTTGTTATATGCAATGTTGTGGTTTGTTATATGTACATGTTATCCCATAAAAAAATACTTTTTATTATTTTATATTTCTCTTTTGATATTTCTTCACTAATCCAATCACTACACGTGATACTATCTACTATTAAACGGATGGCATATTTGTTGTAAGCACCTTAATAGTAAACCAGGTTTCTCTGAATCCATGCGTTCTTACTGTGTTCCTGTTATAAACATCTAGAGACACAACTATCTTTTGGTCATATTTCACCTATATTTAGTTCAATATTTATCTAAATATAATATCTAAATAAATACTAATATCTAAATAAATACGCTTACTCCCGAGTAAGCGACGTATTTATTTATTTTTATTATATGGTCGCTAGTAGCCGTACTAGCGACCATATAATGTGGTAAATTAGTTATATAATAATATAGCTACCCGCCCGCGGTTTCACCCGCGTAGCTCCCGGTCTCGTAGGAACTTCCTAATTAAATATAGCCTATGTCATCCGCGGATAGTTTAGTTTCCCAACGTTGAAAGAATTGTTCTAATCGGTCAAGTAGGTTCGGAGCCTATTCAATACAAACAAACATACCTACAATCAAATCTTTCCTCTTTATAATATTAGTATAGATATTAATTAACAGTTTTAAGTCAAATAATAAGTAATGGTTTCTTTAGAAATATACGAAGTAGGTAGGTACCTATCGATAAACGCAATTTAGATAAATCGCAATATAGATAAACGTTTAATTAGAAGCCTTAGAACAGTTTCTACTAACTAATAAATGAAATGAATTATTGAACAGAGTACCATCAGCATTTGTAAGTATACAACGCTTTAACTCATTCATTATCTTGTTCTTCGCGAAGCCATTAGTTTTAAGAGGCCTTTAGGGCTGGCGCTGACCAACACTGCCGCGTGTGTAAAGAAGAATGTTGATTTTCATAAGACTAGCTAGATTCATGCCTTAATAAACTGGTCTTAAAATTCAAATTTCTCTGTGAATAAACCGCATTGTACCAAGGGATGCCGCAAGATACCACAGCACTTTCTATAATTCCGTTTACTGCCACCGCAATCAATGGTGATTTTACAATGTCGAGTCGGGAGGGCGAGGAGGGACGCGGTGCGTTTCTCCGGCGAGTCGGAAAGAGTGGTAATATCATGTCATATATGAGTAATGTCGCGCAAGGCACACTAGGCGCGTGACCGTGCAATGTTGCGAGTATATGTTTACTGTTTGTTGTACTATGTTGTTTTACACGTAATGAAATATATTTAGACAAACTTACAAGTAACGTAAAAACACGCACTCATGCACACATCGCATTGAGAAGTGTGCAAACCGCCTAAATCGTAACTCAACGTTGTTGATTTCAGTCTGTATGTCAATGTGCGTTTGCAGTGTAGTTTGCGTTGAACCTTAAATTTCATCCACTACTACTAAGAACTTCTAAATGGAAACTTGAAGGAGCTACGGAAGCTGTCGTTGTAGTAAAGAAGTAAAACTTCGTATCTTAACTATACTTACTTTAAATTACACTTAGAAATTTCTTATTTAATTAACCGTTTCGTAGTAATTGCGTTCCTCGAAAAGAATTGTAGAAGGATTCGTTTAGTTTTTACTTACCAAGTAATAGGTATACCGTACCTAACTAATACAGATATAACTACGATTTTCATTAATCATAGTTCATGATAGACGGTGACTATGGTAAATATTGGCTTGGTTGGTTGGTGTATTGCTACCCGAGCCACGGAACGTTGTGGATTATATTTGTGTTTGTAGTTTTCTTCACCAATTTCGACATCGGAGGCCAAGCTCTAAGGAGATTTGCCATCTGGGTAGAACATAATAATATCATGAAGTGAGTGCGCAAACACCAGTAAACTATCTATTACTTTATACTCAAAACCCGGTGGAAAGGATCCACCGATAAGACCGGTGAGAGATCAGGCGCAGGACCGACCACCATCAACATATAATTGGTTACATAGGTAGCTCCAACGTAAGAAATGTTGTGTGACGGCCATATAATAATATGTAAAACCGGGAAGAGGATCTCCTATCATTTTTATACTAAATAAAAAAAAGAAAATATTTTCTTTTTATAAGTCTTAATTTGACATAAATAACAAATTCTAAACAAAAAACGGCACTTGGTAGGTATACTTAACATTTATTTAACATATGTTTTAGGGTCATTTTAAAAAACAACATTACAGAATTCACTTATATTAAAACATTATTAAAGTTTCTCTTATGACGTAGGTATTTTAATTTTTAAATTATCGTACCACAAGTTTGTTCTGATGTAGCCTTCAAGTGCAGCAGAGGGTCAAGTTACTTCGCTATTGGCAATGAGCCAGTGACCTAAAAACTGAGAGATAAATTTTTGTTTACGATTTTTATTTATTATGCATCTGTTACTTTTGTCGTCTTCCTGTGGGAACAACTGTACAGTGTATTCATAGGATAAGCTACATGAGTCAAGTACAATTTTTATAAATATTTAAGAACTTGAACTGTCTTTAAGTTTTAGCAGATTTGAGAAAATATATTATGGAAATACTTTTCTGTGGTCTAGCGACGAGCCTCAGCGCAGGGAGTTTTTGAGTCATTTTCGAGCCGGATCCATTTAATCCAGCTCGAAAAATGACGTGGCACCCTACTATTAAATATAGACAATAATAGACATACAAAAGTAAAATCAGAGGCTACAATAGTGATGCTGTAGCAATGGCGAACATTTTACGAACTTTATGTTTAGGCACTTATGATTTGATTTAGTGTAATTTGATTATGATGCCCTGTATCCTTTCATAATAGCAGGTACACGTCTTTTGTATAAAGGAATAAAAAAATAATTTTTATTTGTAATGGTTTGATTAAAAAAAAATACCAATAATGGGCAGTAGTAATAAGTGAAGCCTACCGTAACATTGATTTACCTGTATAGATAGATAGATCACCACGCTTGACAGACGGGTTTGTGACCGCAATATTATGTTGTGCCACACAAGGAAACGCTGCTGCCCGTTCCTTGATATACGATTATTATAGATAACGTTATAATAATCGGGACCAACGGCTTAACGTGCTTTCCGAAGCACGGAGGGTAGTCCCTCAACCAACCAGACCTGGAAATAAATCTTAGAATTTACACAAAGATTTCCTCTCCGGAGTGGGGATCGAACCCATGACCTCCGAGATTTATGTGAAATATTATGTAGCTTAAAATTTTTATTAGCTACTATCAAAACAACCCCAATAGCTATCCACATGTCTGATACACGAGTCTACGAAATGATTTTGAAATATGCTTGTGATCGTCAATATATTATATTCGACACTACGATATCTCTTTGATGGGCAATAATTTTGGTGATAGAATCATATTGATTTCAATACAGATATGAGATTTCAGTGTTAGTGATGTGAGGCAACATCGGGCGTCAATGACACCATTTGGTCGTTTTATGGAAATCTATATTTAACGTAATAAATAACTAACCTTCGTATACTACGTGCGTTTACTAGTGCATTCTTGAATCTCAAATAATAATAAAGGGTTCTTTGGGCTTTGAATAATGTAAAATTTTAGATTATTCGAAGCGGGTTGCTGAATATATTACTATTCGGTCCTTAGAAAGTACGAAAGTAAAGTCGTAGTCAGTTCCACTTGTAATAACATACTCTATCATTAATCGTATGATAGAAAGAGCAGCATTTACCCTTTTTGCAAAGCATTGTTTTTTAATTCCACTAAACAAAACTATTTGTTTGAACCACAATTTGTTGGTCTGTGTTTGGGTGTTTGTAATGACCCTGAGAACATGGAATCGTATTTATATTGCTCTAGTCTAGGAGTTGTCTGTTTAAAAACGAAAATACATTTAATCATCAACATAATTCCATTTTCAAATTCACTTAAAAAAATAAGTCGAACTATAATCAAAATTCCTATGCCGTTTATTGGGGCTAGTTGTTAACCCGTGTAAAACGAATTCAAAAAAAGAATAATATGTCGGACTCTTAAACCGAATTGTCACTGATCACTGACATTCTATTCATACTCACAGATCGTTTGTTCTTAGTTTGAATTGGAAAGTTCTATTTGTCGATGGTGAAGCGTTCCCGAGGGCGCAGTTGCTTCAGTGGCGTACTTGAATTAATTTGTTTAACTTCCTACAAGTTTAGCTGAAACTCTGGATTAAACTGTGCTCCATTAAGGTAGAAAGGCAAGAAGTCTTTGGTTTCTGAACTTGTAGAACAATCGGACTAGGTGAATTAGTTAGAAACTGTTTTAATGGATGTAAATGCATATTTCAATGTTCATTACGAATTTTACCAGTACTGGTATTCAAGTAAATTGGCTTTTTTAAGGTGGTCTGATGTGTAAACTTTAGGCCAAATTTCATTACCCGATTATTATTAAAAGTCATTTCATTTATATTATAAATGTAAAAGTAACCCTTTTTTTCGGTTTTGTGTTAAAGCTTTAACCACTGAACCGATTTTAAAGACAAACCAACTGATTTTACTTTTGTTGGCTTTCGTACCGATAATTCTATCAGCTAGTTAGTCCCTTAGTTGCTAGCACCAATCCGCCTACCAAGCGTGGTGATTACGGCAATAATCCTCGACGACCTTGGCTAGCCAATGTCTAGCCAAAAGGAAACCCATGTACAGCTATGGACTTCAGCTATGGGCTGAAAAAGAAATTCGTTAAAAAAAAATGCGAAAAAAAATTATCAGAAATCTTGAAAGCCGTTTTTCCAAAGTTCTCTTTTTAAATTACGTCGTTCTTCGCGCTGAGCAGCTTAGTCTAAATAGCAAAATACCATAGACAACTTTTTCAAATACCACTTGTACAAACCGTGCGTGTGTCCATCAAATTAAAAATGATAAAAACTTATTATTACAACCGTAAGTGTGGCCTGTCACGAACGTTATTTTATCAATTAATAATCTTTCAGTTCCGCCCGTGTATAATCAAAATAAATGCGAAGGCATAAAGTTATATAAAACCATCTCTACTTGTGTAAAGCTGTAGCGGGCAGCCATTGTTGAAATATTCTCATTGTCTTGAATGAAGCTGTTATATTGCTCCAGAAACGTTAACTTCCGTAATGTATTTAATAGTATAAAAACGGAACCAGATTGTCTATGTTTTTTTTTTGACATTTAATCGTCTCTACACTGTCTTAATACTTTGAATGATGACTACTGATTTTTGACTCTACTTTAAATTTCTATAAGTTTATTAGGATTGCTGAACAAGTCAGCAGATTGCCATATATTAAAAAAATTAAAGTTTATTAGTAAAATGACTTTTCTTTCGACGTCGTTTGAAATGTCACTTTTGACAGTCCATAGTGTCCTGAACTTTTTAATTTAAGATTTCCTGCTGATCTTTCCTATACCTCAGACCAAATAAAAAGTTAAGAGGAGAAGCGCTGGCAAACAATGCACTAAGAGCGATTGTTTTGTTCATTGGTTTTTTTTTAATGAACTTGTGAAACGTCATATTATTTTTAAATGCAGTATAAAAAAAAAAAAAAAGTTTGTCAGAAAAAAAAACTAAACGTAAAATAATTTAACGGTAGAATTTACATGTTTCATTGTTATGAAATTGTAGATAAACATTTTTCAATTATTTTTTCTTCCTTCGTCCTTTTTTAGGATAATACGCAAACCTAACCTCACCATATCATGTCATCGTATAACAAAGCCCTATTGAAAGCCATCGAGGCCAACGATTCCTTCACAAAGACATATTTTATTCTGCTATTAACAACATTCACAGCTGTTACTAAATCCCTCGAGTACGTAATCGGTAGAGACGAATGGATCTATAATGTTCTAAATCTACTTCCCGTTGAGGTTTTATTAATTACCAGTTGAGGTTTCATTACTTTTGCTAAAGAATTCGTTTGCATATCTTTCGACTACTCCAAATAACTTTGGGGTTTGGTTTTATCCCGTGAATTTCGTAACCATAAATGTAATTATGTAACTGGCATGGCCGTTTTCGAATTACATAACAGTTAGGAAGTGAATTTTGAAAAAAGCTTTTCTTTCCCGACTGCGCTGGTGACTCAGTGGTTAAAGTAGTGGCTTTTGAGACCTGGTGTTCTGGATTCAATTCCCAACCAGAACAATTATTTGAGTGATCCACAGTTAGTTGTTCCGAGTCTGTGTGTTTTTTGTTTTCGTGAATTGAGTATTTGTTGAGTCTCCCTCGATACAGGAATTAATTCCCCTAGTGCGGGAGTTGACTTTTTAAACTGAAAAAAGAATATTTTTTCTTAATAACTCAGTGCCCACCAAATTTAAACTCAATTTGTATTTTATTTTGAGCTGAGGGTTTACAGGTCAGTCTACAATGGTTGCCTTTAAACATAAAGAAAAAGACCAGATGTTCGGTTTTATGCATATTGCTTTCCTATTCTTGTCTGATAGGTCGTAGCGTCATATTATTGGTATGCTAAAAGAATAAAGGACTTTGTCCTGTCAGAGTATGGCTATTTATATTCGGTTTGCAGATTATAGTGCTACTTCTCGACTCTAAATGTAAACCTTGATTTTTGATTAATATACTTTTGTACATGCATACAGGACACAGACGCATTGATAACTAATTTACTTACAAAATCCAGTGACCGAGTAAGAGATGATACGAGTAAGATATGAATATACGGGTGAAACAACACTAACTTTATGACTTCAGTCTTGTATATATATGTTTTAAAGAGATTTGTCTTGTAATTTTTTTTTCCTAAACCGGGACTCGGCCTATGGACCTCGGTGGTTTATATTGATTAAAAACGTAAACGTTCGTTTGTTACAACTGCATCAACAGTACTATAAGTCCCGTCTTAATTGGTACTACCGTTTTGGAAGATTTAACGGAATATACGGACAAACTTATTAACAGACAAAATTAAAAGCTTTTATTATACCTTATAAAATCAGCTATGAAATTCCCATTAAAATCGGTTTAGAGGTACTGAGATCAGTTGGAACCCAGTCCTTGATGAACACAAGACATAATTTTTTTTAAATTGTGTTTTTGCTATTAATACCCTATACGTTCTTTACCATCACCCGATACATTCATATCCATTTCGTAAAAGCCTGCGAATTTTCCATTACAAATAAACAATTAGATTTTACTTATTGTATAGACGTACCTACATACGAAAATCAAGTATTACGCATGTTAATATGCATCTAGTAAAAGCTATAAATTTAAAATCACTAAACAAGCAGTTCCATTCTATTTCATTATACATATACGAGTAGGTACAGTTGCCCACAAAGCTTCGTGTCAAGCTCATTCAAATGCAAAAATTATTTGGTTAATTATGTTTGTCCTATCTACCTTAATTAAAGTGCCAGTCTACCGCATTTTCTCGCCATTTTCAATTACCTGCCATTGTTGGAAATAAATTTGTCTTTTTTCAGGAAATTAATGGTTTCACATAGAAACTTGTCAAAATTTCATGTTCAAATTTTAATAATGAAGATTACAATAATTATTAACGACAATATTGTTTTATGACAAAATAGAGGGAAGTGAGGCGTAGAATTCTAATTGAACGACTTTAATTCAGTATTAATCACATTTCAAATGGTAAGAAACATTCTAAAATACATTTAAACGAACTGTAATATTATTTATCAAATTAAATAATTGGATGTTTCTTTTTGACATAGCTTATTGAAATATCTTTCAGCGGTTGTTATCAAGATTCGATGCAAAATAATAACTAATATCCATGTTGATTTTATTTATCGGGACGAAACAAAATGGCCAACTGTACAAGTTAAATCCTAAAGGTTAAGATTAGAGCATTTACTTATACCGAAAATAATCTAGAATATTCGACATGTTTACCCAAGGATTGACTTTACCGATGTGACAAATGGCGATTGATCGATGCTCTATTACAAGTCTATACTCACCTTTCAATTATTTTCCGCCACAATTCAGACTTACTATCGAAACTTTTTAATGGTTAGTTCGAAGAGTGGCCAACGTAATTTATCAACGTCATTCGGAATTTAATGGTTAGAGACGTTGTTGTTCGAAATGTAAGTTTTTTATTTTCTTTGTCAACGTAGATTAAATATATATTTATACATTAAAATGTTAATGCTTGTTTTTGTTGTTTATTTTGATGTGGTACAACCAAAATAAATAGAAGGGCCGTGTTGAAACGGGTGGTAGAGTAAGTAATCCACTGAGTTTGTTTCGCCGGATCTTTTCAGTTGGGGCGCATTTGGTCCTGTGGTAGCATTAAAGCGCGTCCGTCGGTATATGCTCATGGTCCACACAAATAATGACAATTGTTTTGGCATAATAAAGACAGATCAAGCATTTTGCGTCGCTAATGACTATAAATAAATTATAATAATTCATTTTATTATAAATAATTAGAATTAGAATTGGTATGTAAATAAATAACAAATGTACTTACCTACTAAGACTTATGATAAATTAATTTTCCAATTAATGTTTGACTATTTACAGTACCTGTAATGGGTAAACGTAAATCAAAATGATTTTTATTTTATTTTAATCGATTTGTTTTTTCAAAATGCCAGATTTAAAATTGAGGATTACATAATTTTTAAACTATGCACGACAGTTCGTTCTTATGATACGGATTCTGTATTAGAGAATTGTTTTCATTGTTGAACTAATACCGACGACGTTAAGTAGTGGTCACTGGTCACAGAACTTTATAAAATACAGGGATTTTGTGAAAAAGCTTCATAATAAAAATAAACTAATCATTTATCTCTCATCATATAAACAATCAATATCTAAGATACATTTTATATTTTTTAAGCAATAACTAAGAATAAGTATAAATAGCTTTCAGAAACAGAATCGTTATGAAAAAAGAAACACGAAATTAATGGATTGTTGATCGCAGTAAGATGGTAACTAATCTTGAGCTGATAGATGGTGCTGCCCATCCATCAACTGTATTTCCCGAAATCCCTTATGACACACATGGGATGACATGGCATTCTAAAACGGCTTGTGTGGTTTCTAGCGTGATTTAATTTAGAAGAAATTGTTATAGTTTCCATGCGAAATTATAGTTCAGTTAACATTAAAAATATTATAAAATATATTATTCAAATAAAACTTTTACTACCTTTTATGTTATTCGAAGCGATTCCGTATTTTGTAAACAACGTGTTTATTAAATAACGCAAAACCTCTTGGGTAGTGATTGTGCTCATGAATATGAACAACTTTTTCTATGAGACCAACATTGTAACTCGAAGTAAAAAATCACCTGTTCCATACAAATTGTCAATACCTACTCGACCAAAATGTATGAAAAAGTTGTTTTTTTTCGAGTTACAAAGTTGGTCCTGTATTTAAAGTTGTTCATATTCATGAGCACAATCACCACCCAACAGGTTTTGCGTTATTTAATTAACACGTTGTATAATAATCGTGAAAAAGACACTTCGAAGAAATCTCAATACTCGTAGGTATCTTAAGAAAACATAAAGAGAACTTTTCAGACTTGAACACTCTCTTTACGTAATTAAAATAGTAAAATATAAGTAACTTTACCAAACATTACTTTATGTAGATGACAGAAAGTTCTCATATATTTCTCGAAACGATTAAAATGTTTTCTTTTGTCTTTTCTCTTCAGCTTCGGCTTTACATTTTTTGAGTGACGTTATTAACGTACTTACTTTATCAGCCGTTTATATCCACTGCTGAACTTGGACCTCCTCTTTAACAGACCTTTGCAAGCCAGGGTCATTGAGGGATATTGCCGGAATCAGCACGCTTAGCAGGCGGATTGGTAATCGCAGTAAGATGGAAGTATCTTTGAGCTGGTACATGTTGCTGTCTATACATCAAGTGTGTTCTTTAGTCGCCTTTTATGATACCCATAGGAATATATGGGGTGGTCTGTCCTAAGCTAAAAGCTTTGCGGTAGAAGATGTATCATGTGAGGTTTAGATATCGCAGTGCGGTTGCTGATGAAAGGATGATTATTTTCAAGATTTTTCAAAACTGGTCAGTTAAGTGCAACTGAAATAAGCCCAGGTTCATAACAGGAGTTATCTATCTATCTATACTAATATATAATGCTGAAGATTTTGTTTGTGTGCTTGAACGCTCTAATCACAAGTAGGTACTGGACCAATTTGAAAAAAAAAACATTTCAGTGTTAGAATACACATTTAATTACGGGAACGGGAAATAAGTGGATAAAACGGCTAGTAGGACAGCAGTTAAAAGATCAATAAATCAAATAGTTTATTTGCATAAATATGAGTCACAAAGTTCTTAAGTAAGGTACATTTCAGTCCAATTCATATAAGCGTTTTTGGCGTGCAAATATTTACAGTGCAACAGAGTAAAAGTTTCGTACGTTGTCATATACGTACTAACAAATTAAAATTTTATAAATTAAAACAAACAATCAAAAATAAGAAAAAAAATAGATATTAAAACACAAAAATGCAAAACCTACTTGACAAATTTTCAAATCTATCAATATTTAAATTTCAAATCGATGAAGACATTTCAATGTGTAAAAATATAGTTATCTGAATGATATTACTTTTATACTTGGCACAAACTATTTCCAAAGCACGTAGGGTAGGTAATAACCCCGGTCCAGAAGGTATTATACTAGATCGGATTTCCATTTGCATTTTTATGAAAAGAACTACGATGGATCTATTGGAAATTCTCGAGATGTGTTTCATAAAAAGCGGACTGATGTTTCAACAAAACTTTATTTTAGTTTATATATTTGTTGATATTATATTTTAGTTTTCATATCAATGTTTACATTTAAATCGTATTAACACATAAAAACCACTACCTACTGAAATCATGGTACTTTGTTACAAGATAGCAAAATGACAACGTTCGCGAACTCGCCTCAAAAGCGATTATGTGTGGAGAACATGGCTAAACCGCGTTCCAAGTTCTTAAGTAAAAGTTATGTACGTACCTATCATGTCCAGAAGTAAAAGTTTTATATTATATTTAATGACGATGATACTCGAATAGAATAACACCATGAAAAAAGATAAGGAGCCATCATCTCAATTAATGTTATGTATGTTTTGAGCTTGGTCACCATGGTTAAAATCGGATCGTAATTAGGACATTACTTAGTATTCAATCACTTCAATAGCGCATTTACATCCACTGCCGAACATGGTCCTTCTCTTAACAGACCTTAGCAAGCAATTCATCAATATGCAGGTTGGTGAACGCAGTAGATAGTAAGTATCCACTCTAGTCCAACAGGTATGTGTCTCTCAGCCGATTTTAACGACAACCATGGAAATACATAGGGGGCAACAACACGGCAGCTTATAAGAAAAACTACTAAAAAGTTTAGAGCATATTCATATTTTATGGAATTATTTTCGTGGTATATTCTTGAGGGTCGCTTACACTTAGCGACCTTCAACAACGACATAGTTTGGCGAACAGCGCGTAAACTTTGCAACTCTAACTCAATAAACTTGACATATTAGTTTGGTATGTCGTTCAGTTTTGTCTACAATTCTCTGCCAACTATCCAGTTACAAGTTTTGAAGGCTCCAGGGAAAAGATAGTGATGTAGAGATCAAGGTTTTTACTTGTAACATTAGACCTGACGGTAGATAGTTTTATAAGAACATACCTACATAGAAAATAACTACTGAACGTGATGTCGTCAACTTCATATAATGTATTGACAAATAGGTGTACAATAGGTAAATATAATTTTCGAAAAGATTTTATCATATAGCGACCTTTTTTTATAATTTCAATATTTGTCCAGTAATTTAGTACTGAAATTCAGCAGTAAATTTTTTATGAAATTTATAATAGAAATCTACCCGGGCGTAGTTGCATAAGCTGGTTAGAAATATAGCCAAATTTCTTTCTCTTCGTTGGGGTTTCATCATCCGATCCAATTTGCAAAGCGGCAATGATTTATCGCTACTATTATGTAGGTTTCAAAAGTGAAATGATGTAGGTATAGCAAATACCTACGGCGATATGTTCCCGCTGTTTATTCGTGGACATACATATAATTTATTGTTCCTGAAAATAATACATTACATTCGCAAACAATACATATCTGCACCGTCAGACTACTGATAATAAATTTTATTTATTTCATTCATTTTACGGTAATGCGTCATAACGAGTTTTACAATCTCCTTTTGTTTGTCGCTGTAATTACGAAGCGCAAAATAATCGGGCAAATAAATATCATAAGGCAGTCGAGAAACAAACATTTGTTACACAAAGCTTTTCTTGGCGGATAAAATATGCCTCCCATTTGGTTTGTCATCTGTAATTGCAATACAATTTGTTAGATTCATCGAGAAATTGGGTAATTTTGTCTTCAATAATTTATGGATGGGAAACAAAAGTTGTTTGAATCAAAAGTCCATTAAAGCGAACATAGCTGTTGTGAACTTAACTTCACACCGACAAATGAAATTCAGTTTCTGAAACATGATTTTAATTTCAATTCAGATAACGTTTGTCATTTGATTCTGAACGAAATTTTTAATTAATAGTAATGCCTAAATGTTGTTAAAATAAGGATTTCACAAGCTAGCTAACAATGAACCCGGTCCAAACTTCTATTTTGGAGATTACTCGGAACAGATAGATACACAAACAGACAGGAATTTTTTTCAAATGTGTTTTTGTTATTAGGTTTAAATATATATGTTACGGCTAAAGGTAGGTGTGAACATAAACTTAAGATTAGCCGGCTAAACCTAGGTCTAGCCGACCACATGCGGTTAAACTTAGATCAACCTCTATAAGTCCCTTATAGGTTATTTTTATTTAACCACCCCAACACCTTTTTATTCCGTGCATATGTATTGTTTAATTTAATTAAAACCTAGAATATCACGACGCAAACTAACATGTTATCAAACTTTAGCTGCTTCTCGAAGATAAACCTAAGTTTACCCTACCTTTAGCCGTAACATATATATATATATATATATATATATATATTGATACGTAAGTATATAGACACTTATTTATTTTATAGATTTTAGCACGATAATCAAATCAGCTATACCTACAAGTTCATTTGACAGGACTGCTTAAGCTTTACAGCTGATTAGTTATTTCAACGTTGGTCGTCCAATCCAATTAAAAAAGTTAGCTACTATCCTTCAAATATTAACTAAATGATATCCTTCGTTAAAATTAAAATTATTAAGAAACTAACAGTTACTTTTGATTACTGTTTTTATTGATGTTCTTTGTCTCTTCTTTATCAGAGTGCTTAAGATGCTAAAATACCATGCAAAATATGAAACATGTTGAAAACAAAAAGCTAAATATTATGCTAACTTGAAGCATGTCGTTCCTTTTGCTTCAAAGAGAATCTAGCTAATAGATTGTTTCATGTTACGTATCCCGTTCGAAAGTGGAGTTAAACTTAAAGATCGATAGTTGTTCATTGGTTTATGAACAATCAAACCACAGTTGATCCCCGTTGTATGCGTTAGCTTAACGATGAATAATTTAGTTTACTGTTTGTCATTCGATTAAAACCACTGTGGCACAATGCATCTATAAATTGGCTTTGTAGATTCGGTTGTTTAGTTAGAAGCAGCGCTTTATGGTTTAGCTTAATATGTGTAGGTTTTAATTTAGCTTAATTAGAATTTAATTGCCGCATGAGAATAATTTAACTGTTCCGGTTGATTCTATTGGTTGTTTTTGTAATTATCAGGACATATTTTCATAAATGTACATTATAGAAAAATCGGAAATGTTAGAAATATAGACGGCCTAATCCAGGTCCGACCGACCGGCTAGAGAAGAATATTCACTATCGTCACCAAATTTTATTGTTTAACCCGTAGCTGTGTCGCAGTATGGCATTTTCATGATCTGAAATAAAAGTCAAAGTCAAAAATGTTGTATGTGTATTTTACATTTAATATATTTATTCATATAGACACATTTGAAATATTTAAAATGATATTCTCAAGATGCTTCCTTTTTTTTACGACCACCAGTTCTGGACGTGGCAACTCTGAATAGAACCGGCAAGAAACTCAGAGGATTTTTTTTTGTAATTACCGATTTGGTACAAATATTAATAAACCGCTATTATTTCATAGCAAAGTCATTTATACAATCAGAAATCTTATAATAAGCTTATTAACATAGTTTGTCTTTGTCGTATCGTTAAAACATTGTTATAGACGGATCTCTTAAAAAATATAATTAATCCATTTAAAAAAAAACAACATAATTTATGTATGTAAAAAAACGTGAATTTATATTCCATGTAAATGATATGCAAAGCTGTAACATCTCATCTAAATCCTCGTTTACATTCTTGATTTCACATCCGGATATACGCGGCCTTCAAATAATCCCTACTGAGATTAGCTAGGGATGAGGTGCAGAATATTGTGTAATACAACATTCAACAATGCCGTAAGGGCTTATACGCCTATAATTATATTGCTCGCGTTATGACGAGTACTTTTTCTAATTGTCTAGGGTGAGTGTAAAACGGAGGAAATTATTGTGGAGTGATTTCTAACAACCTCCGTAGCGTAGCGGTATTTGGATCGCTTTAAATCTCGGAAGTAGTAGGTTTGATCCCTACAACGACACGACAGGAAACCTTTGTGTAAATTCTACGATATCTGGGTATGGTTGCTTGTGGGCGAGGGACTACCCTCCGTGCCTCGAATACACGTTAAGCCGTTGGTCTCGATTGTTATAACATCATCTATAATAATCGTATATCAAGGAACGGCAACGTTTCCTTGTGTGGTACAACATAGTACTGCGGTCATCAACCCGCCTGGGTGACTATGGCAAAAACCCTGCCGAGGGAGGAGGCCCATGTTCAGCAGTGGACGCTGTACGGGCCTCCGGGTTTTGAACACCTTAGATTATAATAACGATCAGTAAGAATTTAGATATCAAAAAAGTAAAGTTATATCTCTTTTTCGTGATTTCTCAATTTCAAAAAGTCACATGTCATGATGAGTCATAAAAGATTGCGCATTAATTTGTACTTTTTTCTGTACCAGTAGGTAGTAGAAACACCAATGGATATCCCGTATATCATGTGAAATCTTGTGGATAACTAGACATTTTGCGAGCGTTATTACGTCACAGAAAGAAATTGCTACTCGTACATTTCAGGTAAAAGGACCACTTTGCTTCCACTCCCATTTCTTAGACAGATAAAATAAAAGCAGTTGCGTTTCTAACGCTACCTGCTATAAGTAAAATCTTAGGTACAACATTCTACTCTCGACAGTTGAATAGATACATCTAACAAAAAGATGAAATGGAGATAACTGTTTTTGAAATTGCAGAAAATAAAATGCACCCATACTCGTTGTAATAAATTTGTAGTTCAGAATTAGTTCAATTTCTAAAACATGTAAGATGTTTTTTTTTAACTATCAGAGGCAGCATTATACCATAGACTCTAGTATACCTTATACTCTAGACAAAACAAGACATGAAAACTTATTAGGTATAAGTAGTAGTATAAAGCTATTATAAGCAAGGTACCGAAGGGTTCATTTTGGTTTATAACAGATTTCTTTCAAATTTTTTGTACTCTTTACGGCAAAGTTTAGTACATAATTTTCATTTAATTGATATGAAAATCAACATGACAAAAAATATTAGGTAGGTAGGTATCACACTTAAATAGTGGGCGACTCTACACGTTCAAAGATAAAGTTAAAAGAAATTTTTAAAAGGTGTTTTAGTAGTAAAATAAAAAACCTAATATTACCTATCTACTACTTCCGTGCACCTATCACTTTTTCTCTGCACCACCCTATGGTTGACTGGTAGAAAATGCCTATGGCATTAAGTCCGCCATGTATTGTCATTGTGCAAAAAGTTAAATCTATATACAGGGTGTCCCAAAAGGTTAAGTAGCTGGGAAAGGGGGTGACAGGGGTGGACACAATGGTCACTAGAAAAATAAAAAAAAAATCCGCTCTGGGTATTTAAAAAAAAATGGCATTTTTTTAAAAACTTAAAATTTTACACCTTGTTATTTTTGATGTTGATGACCTTGTTGTTATTGAAGATTACATAACAGCATTTTTTTTAAATACAGCCATATTTGTAGGTACAGTTAGCACAAGGTGTAAAATTTTTAGTCTTTTAAAAAATGCCATTTATTTTTTTAAACACCAAGAGGGAATTTTTTATATTTTTCTGGTGACCCTTGTGACCATCCCTTGATAGGGATGGTCACAAGGTGATCCCCCCTTCCCAGCTACGTAATCTTTCGGGACACCCTGTATATAAAACAAAGACGGGTTTGTTACAACACTTATAACTCGAAATCGGCTGGATCAATTTTCATGGTTTTTGTTTCGTTGGATTTGTCTCCGCCCTGAATAGCAGAATACATTTTAAAAACAAAAGAAAGTCGTGTTAGTTACACTATTTATAACTCAAGAACGGCTGAACCGATTTGGCTGAAAATTGGTAGGGAGGTAGCTAAGAACTGGGTATGGGATACTTTTGGGTAGGGGTAGGGGTAGGGTAGGGTAGGGTAGGGTAGGGGTAGGGTAGGGGTAGGGTAGGGGTAGGGTAGGGGTAGGGTAGGAGTAGGGTAGGGCAGGGGTAGGGTATAAAAGTCCACCCGTGCGAAGCCGGGGCGGGCCGCTAGTAAATAAATAAAATAATATTATATATTTTTCTGATTAAATTGAAACTAGTAAAGTTGATAGTAAATATCTCTGCATGTTCGAAGATAAAGTTAAAAACGACTTTGAAAAAGGTTTTTTTAATAGCCAAAAAGCGAATATTTTATATTTTTCTGATTAAATTGAAATTGTAGTAAAGTTAACAGTAAATGTATGTTGTTAGGCGTAAACGGGCGTGTTGTGCCAGTTTTTATAGAGCGAGCGTGATCAATTATACAAGTAAATGGACGGAGCCACGAGCTTCGCAGTTTATTGGTCAGACTATTACATTTTTCACTTAGAATTATGTCCTCAACATTCGGAGGGAGAACTCAAAAGAACAAAAGTCACGTGCGACTAAAGCGGTTTTGTGTACGTTGCAGTTCCAACATTGAATTAGGAACATACGTGTTCAATCGACGTGTTTATTTGTTTAATTTTGTAGAATCTTTGAAAATTGAGCTAAAATGCATTTACACATGAATGTGATATCTTCACTATTATTATTAATACTATAAAAAGGCCAAGTTTGTAATTTTGTGACGACGCAGGAGTAATCTTTCGATCTACTCAAGCGATTTTGCAAATTATTTTTTTACTTATAGATAGCCACATTATTTGTGAGTGTCATATAGGCTACACTATAGACGAGATTCCCACGGAAACGGTATAAACGTGGGTGCAATCGCTCGGGATAGTTAGTCTAAATATATATTGGAATACATTGATCACTTAATCATTGAATTTTTACTTAATGAAGCTGTACAAACCAGATACACTTGTGCAACATCAAGAAATAAAATAATTTATTAATGTTAAAATAATAATTATAATATAAATTAATGAAAAGCTTTAATATTAATTAGAAACAATGAGGACGATTGTGATTTAGATTCTCTATCATTTAATCATGTGTAAAAATACTTCATAGAATAAAGTGATCTACGATGAAACGACAAAATCTATATTCTATACTAATATATAAAGCGGAAGAGTTTGTTTGTTTGCTTGAACGCTCTAATCTCAATGGTTGGATAAAAAAAAATAGGTTTAGATTACCCATTTATCGAGGAAGGCTATATATAGGCTATATCTATCTATATATATATATAAAACAAAGACGGGTTTGTTACAACACTTATAACTCGAGTTCGGCTGGATCAATTTTCATGGTTTTTGTTTCGTTGGATTTGTCTACGCCCTGAATAGCAGAATACATTTTAAAAACAAAAGAAAGTCGTGTTAGTTACACTATTTATAACTCAAGAACGGCTGAACCGATTTGGCTGAAAATTGGTAGGGAGGTAGCTAAGAACTGGGAGAAGGGTAGGGTAGGGTAGGGGTAGGGGTAGGGTAGGGGTAGGGGTAGGGTAGGGGTAGGGTAGGGGTAGGGGTAGGGTAGGGGTAGGGTAGGGTAGGGGTAGGGGTAGGGTAGGGCAGGGGTAGGGTAAAAAAGTCCACCCGTGCGAAGCCGGGGCGGGCCGCTAGTTTAATTATAAAGTTAAGAAAAAAAGTGGTTGCCATAGTAACGTGATAATTTGCCTATATTGCGTTATCCTTCTGCAGGTTTAATCACTCCAAGTAATTAACTTGAGAAGTTGATTAACGTATATAGGATTAATGTAGATCGATATTATTATCAAGTAATATATGATGATCGATTTAAAAAAAACTATTTGTTACCAATGTAAATATTAATTAAATCAAATGTAAACTAAAGAATCCATCACAACTGTATTAAAATGATTCATTCTAACCACTTAATCTATCTAGATTATCGGATTAATTTCAATAACTCACTGGTACTGGTTCATATTGATCTTGGCTTAAACAAGTTAGATTGATAGAATTTGTTGTTTGCTTCATCCATGTTGAAAGTTAGTAAGCAGTATTTAATCTGCCATTTCATCTAAAAGAGTCCGGATCTTAGGTTCAGCGAAATAGTTTTTTTAAACAGCTCTCGCACTGGGGAAATAAATCCCTGTCACGGGGGATTTTATGAACACATTATTCACGGACATAAAACACAACTATATGTAGGTGTGTTTTGTTGCTTAGAACAACTAATCGTGGCTCATGCAAATAATTATCCCGGTTGGGAAACGAACCTGCTGTTGTTAGAGTAACTTTCGTTCCCGTGGGAACTTGGTAATTAAATATAGCTTATAGCCTTTCTCGATGAATGAGCTATTTAACATAAAAAAAAAAATTCGAATCGATCTAGTGTTTTCTCATATTAGCGTGTTCTAGGATACAAACAAGCTCTTTAGCTTAATGTAATTATTATTAGTAAAACAAACTCTTTAGCTAAATATAATTATTATTTATTAATTATTTTTTTTTGTCCAGTGGAAATGCATTTACGCATTCCCACCGTCGCTGCAGCGTATTCGCGCGCTGGCGGTGGGATATGTGGGACTTGACCTCTCCATAGCCTGGTATGCTAAACTCATACCACGAGGAGAGGACCCTACACCACTAAAACCTCCCGGACACTCCTTCGATCCGCCGTTGGCGGGGGCCGGGTACGCATAAGCAATCCGGCCCCCCGAAGGCACCCGCGGCCAATATAGTACCGCGGAATCTCCAGATTTATTACATACCTAGATTTATCACATACTCGATTATATTTACTTTAAACCTTATACAACATTTTGTAATAACGACATTTCAGCATACTTCAGTAGTAGGTATTATATAGAACAGAATACGGAAACTTTAAAACCAAGTGTGTTCAACTATTAAGCGGAAACTTAAACATATTTTACGAAGCTTAGTTTTGCACACATTCGGTTGTAAATGGGAACCGAATGGTAATGTTGGGTAAATATTTAGCTGTGCATATCTTACTAATATTGTAAACATGAAAGTTTGCAAGGCATTGATGTTTGTGTGGAAAGCTGTGCTATCCAAAGCATGATTAGCAAATTTAATTTGAGTATCGTGTCAGGTAATGTTAACATTTTTGTTGAGACGACAAACATAATTTTTTAAATTGGCTGTTTTTATAAAATTCTTGTATTTGAAACGGAATTTTATTTGATAGCGCTGTTAAATTTTCACCTACATTAGTTGATCGTTCTTTCTTCTCGTTAGCTTCGACTAAAGTTTGAGAGACCGGGCACTACTCACCGTGTTTTTTTTGTGGTTGCTTGAACGTCAGTGAAATGTTTATTTTTTGTAGAACAATCGATCTATGTGTATACTTTCCAATTTCATTGAAAATTACAGATTAAAATGAGTTCGAACCTGTGTAAGAGGCGGTCGACCGTACAATCTAGATTTTCCTCTATTGCAAGGCACTACAGTTCATTTTAGACAACCTTCGTAGCGTATCGGTATTTGTTTCGCTTTAAATCTCGGAGATCGTGGTTTCGGTCCCCACGCCAGACAGAAAATATTTGTGTAAATTCTAAAAAGTTTTTCCGGGTCTGGTTGGTTGAGGGACTACCCTCCGTGCCCCGGAAAGCACGTTAAGCCGTTTTGTTATAACATTATCTATAATAATCGTATATAAGGAACGGGCAGCAGCGTTTCCTTGTGTGGTCCAACTTAATACTGCGGTCACCAACACGCCTGCCAAGCGTGGTGACTGAGGCAAATACCCTCCCCGGGAAGAAGCCCATGTTCAGCAGAGGACGTAATACGGGCTGATGATGATGAGCTTATTTTGCCATATACAAATTATTAATTTCTATTTCTCCAGGGAAACATTTTTTGTAAATGTTTATTTTAAATTTTGATGTTACATTTCGATGTTACTTCTTAAAGTAAATTGTTCTGCCAATTATTAGCAATAATTAAAAAAATACGGTGTATGGTACGGTGCCAATTTTTTTTTATTATACTTTAATCAAAGCTAAGTGCTCAATAAATCAATATCAACAGTTTTTAAAGCTAAGCGTTAGAACACTACCTAACGTCATACACTTCACTTGGAGTAAAAGGGGATTTTCATCGTTCACATCCGTAGAAAACTCTTTTGAAGTTTTCGCGTAGTATAATTTTCCATTCCTTAATAACTCTACCAACGCAGCTTAGCGTTGCTATATTTTTCCTTTTTAATACAAGCACGTAGAGGAATTTAAAGTTGCGATAAATTTTCAAAGCATTCGATGAAAAACTTTCTATTTCATGCTTAATGAGTCGTTTAAGTGAAATATTGTTTTTGTTTGTATTTCGAGTCTATAATATACTCGTACCTACTTCAATTGTTTACGAAATATATTATTTTGATATAACTCGAGAATGTTTTGTTCAAGGCCTTCTCTTTACAAATTTAAGTAAGAGTCGTTGAGGGCTATTGCTGTAATCACCATGGTTGGTGGGTTACTGCCATTACTAATAATGGCAGTAAGGTGGTTAGTGGTATTTAGCTAATGATGAAAGATGCTGCTGCTCATCCATCAGCCGTATGTCTCTTGGTCGTACAATACCAATGGGAACACACGACGGTTCATGTTTCAGAAATTAAATTTGTTTGAAAGCGAAGTTCACAGCAACGTTAGTTGATTGAAATTTAAAAAAACAGTTGTAAGACTATCTATAAACTTAGGAATGTAATGTTTTGCTAAGGTTCTTATTACTAATATTCTTAAGCCTTAGTAATTACTATCATTTTTATTTTTTAATATTACTAGCAGAGTTTTGCAGTCTACCAGTATTCTTGTTAACCCCTCGTGCTAAGCTAAAATGCTTGTGTTACGAGTGGCTTCACGTCGGTACTGCAATGGGTGGGGTTCGAACCGGCGACCTCAAGATCACAAGCCCGACGCCCTAGCCATTGGGCTACGGCCGCTTCTCTGAAAGATTAGTTTCAATAACAATTACAATGACACAAGACATTCTCAGGTAACTTATAACGGTTAATAATAGAACAGTTAATATATAAGAACAAATGTAATTCATATAAAATATAACTACGACAAAATATCCAAAGCTTCAATATATACCTACAGAAAAAAGTGTGTGTGCAAATTATTAAGGCCGTTTTTATCTTTCTTATTACATGTTACACATAGATACATGTGAATAATACAAGTTTATATATGTGAAGCGTTGTGCTCGAGATAAAAAGGCGGATGTGGACCGACTGTAGAACGGAAGCGACCTCTGCGCCACTTATCTGAAAAACTGTAAGGCGCAATCAATGAATTCTCCTGCTAGCCGTACAATTGTTAGCGTTTCTAGTGCGAACAATCGTTGCTTGTGGCACTTGAAGAAAATACAGACAGTGTTAGAATTTAATGCTACCTAAACCAGTTTGTTGTAAGATAAGTAAAATTCATGAATGCCACGAAAATGTTATATTCTTTTAAATTGTGTGTTGAGCTGAACTTACTTTCTTCATTGAAAAAATATATGTTGAGTAAATTTCTTGTAATATGTAGTGACGCATGACGTGCTATAAGGTCGGATTTATTACGCGTATTTTGAGATCAAAACGAAAAATTGATATATTTTAAGATTTGATGTATCGGAATTTAAGTTATGTATTATCGTATTTATTGGTTAATAATAAGCCAAGTTAAGACGTAACACCATTACTTACATACTACCTATTGCAGTATACATAGTATAGTATTCAATGAGATGTTGATAAAAGATTCAAGTCTGCGAACGATCTGAGCGCAATTTATTTGAAAACATGAACATTTTTTTCTATCTTGCGAGATGTCAAATATTTTATCCCATTCCCTTTCGGAATGCTGCAATGTTGTCGTTTCTTTTAAACGCTAACAGTATTAGTAATCTATCTATCTATGCTAAACCTGACACAAGGATCTCATTTTTAGGGTTCCGTAGCCAAATGGCAAAAAACGGAACCCTTATAGAATTGTCATGTCTGTCTGTCTGTCTGTCCGTCCGTATGTCACAGCCACTATTTTCCGAAACTTTAAGAAGTATAATGTTGTAACTTGGCAAGTAGATGTATGTTGTGAACCGCATTAAGATTTTCACACAAAAATAGAAAAAAAATTGGGGTTCCCCATACATAGAACGGAAACTCAAAAAATTTTTTTTCATCGAACCCATACGTGTGGGGTATCTATGGATAGGTCTTCAAAAATTATATTGAGGTTTCTAATGTCATTTTTTCCTAATCTGAATAGTTTGCGCGAGAGGCACTTCCAAAGTGGTAAAATGTGTGTCCCCCCCCCTGTAACTTCTAAAATAAGAGAATGATAAAACTAAAAAATATATATGATGTACATAACCATGCAAACTTCCACCGAAAATTGGTTTGAACGAGATCAAGTAAGTAGTTTTTTTTAATACGTCATAAACTGTAAACCGCAATTTTTCGTTTCATTCAATCAACTATTATTAACATCGATCAAAGTTACAACGAACTACAAGAACTTTTATACTATATTACTTGTTGTATCAAGATTATCTATATTACTTTAAAAATAGGTAGGCACTTGCAACTAGTACGGAACCCTTCGTGCGAGAGTCCGACTCGCACTTGGCCGGTTTTTCTCATAATTTACCTCGCATATCTAACATCATGTCATTTATTTAATCCCGTGCGATCGTTAGCTCGATACACGACCGCTTCAATACGAGCAAAGGAACCAAATACATTGAACATTAAATGTACTGAACGCGTTGTAACTGATTTGCATTTAAAGTGGGATAATTTGGGCAGTGTATAAAGCTTCAAATTGTTTGCTCCTTTTATCCTAACTACGTCTGTTTTGGTCTTAAAATATTGCCTTTTTTTCTTGAAAAGACGCGGGTGCTGTCTTAAAAATTAAATAACGTTGTCGTACTTTGTTCAGTATATAAATATTGACTGCAATTAATTTTATACGATTAAACTAAAAATAAAATACATAATATACAACTAAAAGAATAATTCTAAAACTAAACTTAACAAATAAAAATAACCTATAATTAAACCTAACTAAGAATTAAAAACTACCAAAAGTTAAAAAAACTAACGTAAAACTAAATACTACTCTAAAATGTCGTCACTGGGAAGCGTTCCCAGAATGCTGGCAGCATTGCCACGCTGAATAGCAATGCTTACTTGTTGGGCAAAGTATATACCAGCATTCCGGGAACACGTCACTTTGTTAAGTGCCGCTGCGAGTTCTTTATATACTAATTTTGCACCAGGTCCCCACGGCCCCAACGTTTCGACCCCAAAAGGCACAAACATATAGCCACTATCAAGGGTACTATATTTGCGCCTTTTGAGGTTTTCCGCCGATTCAGCCGCCACGCCAGCCCCACTTTGGGTTCCAGAAAGATGAGACGGCGCGAAGGTATCGACGCACGTAGCGTCCCACACCAAAGGCCGTCCCATCTTCCAGGGAAAGAGGGTCATACCGTCGGGTCTCTTGCCGTCATCCCGCATAAGGCCGTTTGGCTCCAAAATGACTGCAATGAAATACAATATATTTTACTAATTTCCCGCACGCGGTTTCATTCGCGTTACTTACATAACGTAGGAACTTTATAATTAAATATATCCTAGAGCCTTCCTCGATAGAAAGGCAATGTAACGCTGAAAGATTTTTTCAAATCGGACCATTTCTCCTGTTCCTGATATTAGCGCGTTAAAACTAATTAAGAAACGAAAAAACTCTTTAGCTTTATATATTAGTAAAGATCAAAATTAAAATTAATTATTTTTTAAGTTCAACATTTTAAGCCATCTTCAAAATAAATGAGAGAATGAAAGGAAAATAATTCGCGGAAGACACATGATAACATATCCAGAGAGATCCACAGAAAAACGGTATGTGATTCACAAAATTAGTTGTCATGGGAGGGAATCGAACCTAGGCGTCAGAGGCAACTACCGTAACCACTGAGCCACCAGAGAGATCACGCAATCATTATTATAATTAATATGATTTCTTTATACAGAAATGAATACGTATATAGTCATGACTGATATTAAATCTGGATGACCTCTAATGTGGCCAACGCAATGCCTCATCGTGCTGTCAGTACGTATCGAGTTTGGCCAGATAGTCGCAACCACAAATCATTACCGCAATAAGTCGCATTATGCAATATAGGTAGTCAACCGGATGTTCAATTTTTATATGTATGTAATGTTTAATAAATATTGGTCAACCGTTAGGTACTATTTTACGGATTACTTTAAGCTAATAGGAATTTTTGATAATAAAAAAAAGTACGGACACTCTGAATCCGTGGAGAGTAATGTAAAATAAAAGAATATTTTCTATATGACCAAATTTTTTTCTATGACTTAATAATTAATCAGTTCTAAATAAAAATATAGGTAGTAATTGCACTTTTTAGGGTTCCGTAGCCAAATGGCAAAAAACGGAACCCTTATAGATTCGTCATGTCTGTCTGTCTGTCTGTCCGTCCGTATGTCACAGCCACTTTTTTCCGAAACTATAAGAACTATAATGTTGAAACTTGGCAAGTAGATGTATGTTGTGAACCGCATTAAGATTTTCACACAAAAATAGAAAAAAAACAACAAATTTTGGGGTTCCCCATACATAGAACTGAAACTCAAAAAAAAATTTTTCATCGAACCCATACGTATGGGGTATCTATGAATAGGTCTTCAAAAATGATGTTGAGGTTTCTAATGTCATTTTTTTCTAAACTGAATAGTTTGCGCGAGAGACACTTCCAAAGTGGTAAAATGTGTGTCCCCCCCCCCTGTAACTTCTAAAATAAGAGAATGATAAATCTGAAAAAAAATATATGATGTACATTACCATGCAAACTTCCACAGAAAATTGGTTTGAACGAGATCTTGTAAGTAGTTTTTTTTTAATACGTCAAAAATCGTAAACCGCAATTTAGCTTTCATTCAATCAACTCGAATATAAAAATATAAAATAACATTTCATTTCATAAACATACGCTTTTTTATTTATTCTTGATATCAAAAATGGGTACGCACTTGTAACTGAAACGTAACCCTTCGTGCGCGAGTCCGACTCGCACTTGGCCGGTTTTTTTTTTAGTTGGTTACAAATAAAAGTGAAATAATATATGAATATGAAATTAAAATAAATAAAACACTATGTGCAAATCAAGAATGTAATTCACTTCGAAGTCATGTTGGTAGGATTTGAAAATTCATAGTCCCAAATGAAACCGCTTTACGTCAGATAATTAACAGTAAAAAAAAGATCTCTGCATAGGTTCTTCTTCTCTTCCATCATAAGGGAAGACAACAGTTATTTACTAGGCAGGTGCCTCAACCTTATTGGCACATATCATCAGGTGACATTGAAGACAAGCGTCTGTTTATTACGACTAAAAAAGCGAATACCTATGTTTTGCTTTCAGTGTCGGAGGTCGTGGGTTCGATCCTCAAACCGGATAAAACTCATTGGTAGAGTGGGTTATCAACCGTACTTTGAAAAGCGCGCTAAGCCGTTGGACCCGATTATAATAACATCATCTATAACAGCCCGCATGAATGATCTACGGTGAACAACCCGCGCGCAACAAGCGTGCTGCTATGCTATGCTTAATCCTCGCTCGGAAGGAGGCTAATGTTAAGCAGTGAACGTTATACAAGCTGATGGTGGTGATGATGACATTATCTCTGTTATTAAAAAAAACATGATTTTACTGCAATTACAAAATTATTCCGCTACGAAAGAACAACCATTGTTTCAGGCTGTAACTACTCTAGAAAGGTAGGAAAGCAATTCTCACACGATTAACCATCAAATAGGTCATAAAAATCCTCATTTATTTCCTACGGTACATAAAATTTGGATTATCCCTTATTGTTTTACACGCGAACGCACGATGTTTTCATAAAACTGATTTTCCAAGTTAATTACTGTAAGTTGGCCCGACATTACCCTGATTTACATACATATTGAAACAGTGGTCAAATTAGCTGACTCAATATGATCCCCCGTTAGCACCGGCTAGCCGCACATTAAAATATTGCTGAATTTTCTGATATTATCACGTACGAATTGTTAACAGATATGGGACATTTCATATTTGTAATATGCTATAAGGCAGGGGTGGCCAACCGGCTAGGCAGGATAGACTTGTCGATCCCGGCAGCTATTAGAGTTGATACAATTTCGTACAAAATTGTACAGAATTTCGTAATGCCACAGACGCGCAAAGTTAGTGTTTGTTGGATAATCATCTGAAAAAAATGCCTATTTATCAATTGATTGATGAATAAGAAACGTGATTCAACGTTATGTCTGCCATATGGTCGCTCGCACACAGTAAAGAGTCGATCATAGGTCTTATTAAGTTGGCCACTCCTCGTATAAGGTAATAAACCAAATCAGATGAAATATTATGTATAAACATAGTAGACTCATGACAGTTCTCAAATCACAGAACGGATGGATAGATTTTTTAAAATTTGGCATACAAGTTGTAGAGGAACGGCTGTTGGTGTTCCTCCACATAAAGGGAAGATCTTCACAGTGAGGTGGTATGCCAGGCAACTACTGTCCGTTTGTTTGTGTTAAGAACTTGTGGGTATATATTCTCAAGTGGCGTTCAACTTCTATTGCGCGATGTAGGATTAGTGACGTTATCTGAGGTAGGTACGACGTCTGTTGCTATAAGATAGGTACTTATAATGACGTAGGAACTCGCTATAGATGTGAAATGGAAGCTAAGAAAAAGCGTGAAGTCGCTGGCAAAAGTTAGTATTTCTTTAAATAGTTTTTACAAAAGCTATAGGGACGTAGAAATGCAAGAATTTGTATACTTCCTTTTTTCCTGGGAAGTGTTTTCATGATAAGGTATGAAAAAATCAATATTGTCAGGGAATCGGTTACAGTGTTCAACAGAACGATATTATTGTTCACACGTTGTGATTTTCAACAATAGGTATTCGAGAAAGGTTAAGTAGAATAACTGTTATGTACCTTAGAGCAGGAGCGCTCCTAAAGCTTACATCTGCAGTTCCCGGGCGCCCTTAATGGCGAAGGAGGAGGACCCGGGAGCTTTAGTGGGTAGAACATCTCTACGTAGGGGGTATATCCCGTGCTACTGCAATGGGGATGCCTAATGTATTTGTCCTTAGTCACCACGCTTGGCAGGCGGGTTGGTGACCGCAGTACTATGTTGTACCACACAAAGAAAAGCTGCTGCCCGTTCCGTGATATACGATTATTATAGATGATGTTTTAACAATCGGGACCTACCGCTTAACGTAATTTCCGAGATACGGAGGGTGGTCCCTCCATCAACCAGACCCGGAAGGAAATCTTAGAATTTACTCAAAGATTTCCTGTCCAGCGTGGGAATCGAACCCATGACCTCCAAGATTTAAAAATACCGCTACGCTACGGAGGTTGCTGCACTACGGAGGTTGAACCTTTTACCCTTTAACCTAACATTAATTATTATAAGTGTAAGTATTAGATCAATATTACTTAGGCAACTGATCTTATTTTACAGCCAAAAACCAAAAAATGTTGACCTACTACTTGGTTTCCGATTTCACCTTAGAAATCGCTGAATGTGACCTTGAAAACTCAACAAAAAGCGCTTTGCTACGTATACATTGAGGTCGTATAAACAAGTGCACCTGAACACGATCCGCTTTCAAGAGCACACATTACAAGGTTTTGTCAATTGCATTCAAGGGCCTTTATGTATATAAAGCTCATTGCGGTCGCCGACGGCACGAAGTCCGTGTCGTCTTTATACAATATGTACAATAATAAACAAAACTGTAGTTTTGTTTGTAATTAATAAAATAAAAATATATTATATAGGATCGATTTCAACAATTATTTTACGTAGGTACGTTGTACTGGAATATTGCTGGGTGGTGTCAGGCTTAGAATAGACCACCCTATATCTTCCTATGAGTGTCGTAAGAAGCGACTCAGGGACATACAGCTGATGGATGGGCAGCAGCATTCAGGTCAAAGATACTCACATCTTACTGTGATGATTCGTCATCACAGTAAGATGTGAGTTCGCCTGCGAAGCGTGATTATGGCAATATCCTTCAACGAACCATTTTCTTTATTTTGTCCGGGGGGAAATGCCTTTACGTATTCCCACCACTGCCACTGCAGCGTATTCGCGCGTTGGCCAGTGGCCACCGCCAGCGCGCACCGTCCACCGCAGGGACATACAGCTGATGGATGGGCAGCAGCATCTATCAGCTCAAAGCACAAGAATAACTATGCGTACGCAAGAAAACCTAATGCTTGCAATTTTTTTTGTGAATATGCCAATTAATTCAATCAATGTAGCTTAATTAATAAAGTAACAATAACGTCGGAAATGTATAACAATCACCCTACAGTCATGAAGATATTTTCATCGAAGTCATACCCTCCAGGTATACCCACTTCCCGAAAGGATCGCCAAACGTTTTTGTTATAATTCATGGAAAACAGATACTGAAAAAAGAAATTAAACAAGCTTAATGTATAACAAGATACTAATGAACAAGCTTTTACCCGCGACTTCGTTTGGGTGGAAATTTAAATATGTGGCTGAAACTATAGAAAATCCATAAAAAATACCAACTCTTCTTAGGTCCTTAGGGGTTTAAATTCGTTCCTAGCGATTCCTTCTTAGCGAGCACTTGAATTATTTACTCTTACTTTCACTTTGAGTTTTTTTTAATTTGATAAACCTTCGCTTTTATATATCGAGGGGTGAAAGGCTATTTGTTTGAAGCGACATTTTACGAACTTTACAGGAGAGCCATTTAAAGATTCAAAATTTGGAAAAAAAATCGTTATGAAAAAACTAGTGCTCTTTCTATAATGGTGATCGCAAATTGTTATTGAAAAAAAATCCCTGAATGTTTTGGTATAATTTTCAATTAAAAAACAGTTATGAGTATAAGATAAATTGTCGCTTAATACAAAATGATCTGTATCGCCTTATTTTTAGAGTAAAGAAAAATGATTCAACTTCCAACGTTGTCACTAATCAGCAGCAGGCAAAATGGTTTAAGTGACTTTACAGTACTTATGCAGGAGAAAGCAAAATGATTGAATCGACGTTACTCTATAATAATAGGAATAGGCTATTTTGTTTAACTACCAATTTTTACCGGTTTTGTTAACGATACAGGAAAGTTGGCTTAAGCAACGATGAACATTCTTAAAGAGTTGTTTGATGTCTCAGATTTTGAAAGGAGTTATATAACTTGGTTGTTTTAAACAGAGTGAAAAACAGTTGTAGCGAAAAGGGTTGAACCGACGACATGTCTTAATGAATTTGGCCGACGGCAAATTGGTTGAAGCGACATTGCACAGAGTAAGTAGTTGTAAGCAAAATGTTTGAAGGGACTTTTCATCTAAAGATAGCTACATCGAAAAACGATTTATCTGCCATCGAACTAAAATTTTAGGAAGGGAATAACGGCTTATGATCCGATTCTCTGTTTTTGTATACAGCTTAAATGATATACTAAAAAAATATGGCAAATTTGAAGTCGGATCATACATCATGTTTGAGAATTATGCACTAAAATGGCATTGTTTTAAGCGCCATAAAAGTGCTCAGAATTGTACGAAACCCGGCTCAGACGACGCAGAAAAATTCGCTGAATCCGAATATGTATATAACTCCATATCGTCCAAAATGTCGCTTCAAACAAATAGCCTTTCACCCCTCGATATAAAGACTGAAGAAACTGAATATAAAAAAACATTATGGAGCTTTGATACATTATTGAATTTGATTTGATAACGAATTTAAATTAATATTTATCCGTTTTTTATATTTATAGCTTTCATTCACATTTGAGAAACCAATTGTTAGACCTACACAAGCATCTTCACATACATTGTTGGCCGTTGCCTTGTTTATAGGAGACACCTCCCACTTTATATATTGTGGACAACGATGAATAGAGCGGCGAATATGGACACATTGTGTAGGAAAAAAAAAACATCGTTTAAGTCTTTCACAGATTAGCCGACATCTAACAATGATAAATTAAATTGTATTGTAGTATACGATACGGGTATTAAAAGGTACATAAGGTCAATGATTTACAGCCGTGATTTATTAATTTTCTTTGAATTTGACATCCCATTGCATACAAAAAGCTCTAGTGTGAGCTTATGTCATCAATTAATATAAATTTACATGGATAAATAATTTATGATTGTTATTCCTCCGTCCTTAGGCTTAATCTTACTCCACGTTTTCCTACTAGCGACCTAGTCCAAGCTCCACAAAAGGCGCTAAAGCTCTTGCGCAGTCGAAATGAAAATAATGTATAAATTAAGGCTTGTTGCTCTCGGAATAAATTGTAAGCTTCATATAGATCCGCGTAGTAGGTACATATATCTATAATTTTTTTGTAATGGGTTATTGTGTCTGTAGCTTGCTTTATATTCTTCGTTTCGACTGACCAACTTTCAGACATAATAGGGGTTATAACATTTGTTTTTATTGGAACACCAATTATTTTAGTTAGTTTAAGAAAGTACACATTTTTTATATTAGTATCTTAATCTTATACTTACTTTAATATATTTATAAAGCTGAAGAGTTTGTTTGATTGCCTGAAATCTCAGGAACCACTAGGCCGATTTGAAACATTCTTTCGGTGATAGCCTATTTCTCAAGGAAGGCTCTAGGCCATTTTCTTATGAAGTTCCCACGGGAAAGTAGTTACGCGGGCGAAACCGCGCGCGTGTAACTTAATAACTTAGTTAATTTGTTACATATAGTCTAGATTATTACCTACATTTTGCTCAAAGGGACTCCAATTAGTTTTAATTGGATACATTTATGTATTTAATAACTGAGTTTATTTCCAACACATATTTTCATTGAGTTCGGAACCCTGAATATTTACGCACACTACTTCATTTTTGTTTCTTTTTCATTAGGAGCTCAAGAATTTTTATTTTTCTAACGGTTTTCCTCATTTAAGAACTTCAAAAGCATACATTATGTGTACTGAATTTCCTATTACCGCTTTGATTTATTTTATTGGGAATCCTGAATTTGATTCACTTGGCATAATATAAATATAGGTTTGGTTCAAAGATTGAGAGTTGATTTATGCTGTCGTTATAAAGTCGCTGACTGTTTGTTAAGGTTTCGAGGTGTCAGCTTTTGGATGTATATAAAAGAATCAACAGTGTTACTACGAGAAAGTATAATATATATATATATTGTTAAGCAGAAGAAAAATCGATCGACCAAGGACTACACTTATTTGGGCTGTGTGTCCGAGTGTGTGTCCCATCCCTAACATCGGTTAGTTGTCGTTGGTTTGTTATGTAAAAAACTTATTTTAATTTAATAAATCCATGTTGAAAGAGAATTTTGTGTTTATTAATATATAGTTTGGATGAGTGCGTGTACAGATCTATTTTATTGATTTTTTTTTGTTTGCTTTTTAGTATTTCACTACGAACATTTATTGTTTCTTTATACGGAAGTTTGAAGTATTACAGCCGATGCTCCGCCGTGTCGCGATGATATTTGGTAGTGTATCTAGCACAGTACTAGTACAGGCTACTTTTAAAGTAATATGTAAGTATAAAAAAGCATCTTTACTGTAATGAAAATACAATATCTGAATGTTAAAAGGTTTTAGCAAGGGTTTTCACAAAATAAAGTTTTTGGCATTTAATGATGACACTACTAATGTATCTATGAAGATAAATGAAGAGTTTGCTTGAGAAATTTTATAATAGCTTTTTTCATAATTTATATTTGACCTTTCGTTTAAATTTGTTTATAAAAGATGTCTAACATTATTAGGAAGTATCATCATCATCATCAACAGCCCGTTTACGTCCACTGCTGAACATGGGCCTCCTCTTAACAGACCTTGGCAAGCCAGGATCGTAGAGGGATATTGCCATAATCACCACGTTTGGCAGACGGATTCGTGATCGCACTAAGATGTAAACCTTGAGCTAATAGATGCTGCTGCCCATCCATCAGCCATATGTCCCTTAGTCGCCTTTTACGACACCCATGGGAAGACATGGGGTGGTCTATTCTAAACCGGAGACCACACGGCAATTAGGAAGTATATTGTAGAAGTATACATTGCCCTATGCATATATGTATGAATTGCTAACTTTGTGAAAACGGGTAACATGAAAAACAAGATTACGCTTAGTTTTAGTACCGTCGTATCTTATTATGAGTGTGGCTTTTTTTCTAAAAATTATCAATACTCTTATAAATAATAATTTAGACAGCGTAATACTTTAGCACAATTTATACTACTACATTATAGATTCCACACCACTGTATCACTGAGACATTATAGATACAAGTCCGCTTAAGCACTTTTATACTATGAAGTTTTGCAGGAAAGAGAGTCCGTCCGTCCGAGAGGAACACTTTTAAAATTTTAGATTTAATCTCTGCTCGCCTTTATACCCGTTGCAGTAGTAAACCTCCTAGCTAACTATATAGGTAATGTCCATCTGGAAAAAAAAAAACTTTTAACTGTCACTTATGTTATCTGATGTCACGGCGATTGTAGTCTAGATGAACTTTAACAGGATGAGCTGATAAACTTACAGCCTTTGTAAAATGACGAAGGTCTGGCACCCGCTTGTTCTTAGTACAATAAGTATTTAATATCATAAAAATAATCAAACTAGTTAATTTTAATAGATTGTTACTAACTAACATAGGAAGGACACAGGACAAGGAACACAAATTGGTCTGAGATTTTTAGGATATAATTCGTATATTTAAATTAATATTTAATGAAAACTAGATAAGTTTAAGAGCTATTTATGTATGTACTCTGTTTTTTACGTTATATAATAAATATATTTTCTATACAATTAAATTGAATCTATGATCAACTGTGACTCGAGATTTGTAATTATTTTGTTTTTTATGATTTAGTTTAAGTTTAGGACAAATACTCCACAAAACGTAGTAAAGTGTATTAACGTAATCTATACTAAT
This sequence comes from Nycteola revayana, assembly GCA_947037095.2. NCBI lineage: Eukaryota > Metazoa > Arthropoda > Insecta > Lepidoptera > Nolidae > Nycteola > Nycteola revayana. Next base: position 7,108,467 of record OX344845.2, on the reverse strand, counting down.
ATTATAAAGAGGAAAGATTTGTACCTATTGTTGTATGTTTGTATGTTTGTAATGAATAGGCTCAAAAAGTACTGGGCCGATTTAAAAAATTCTTTCACCATTCGAAAGCTACATTATCCACGAGTAACATAGGCTAAATTTTATTTTGGAAAAAAATAGGGTTCCGTAAGATATTTGGGTTTTTCTGACACAAGGTGTAAAAAATCAACCAGAAAAGTTACTTATTTTGCGTACGCTGCCTAAACTATAAAAGATAGAACCATAAAATATTTTAATTAATTATAGATCTTATAAATATCTACAAAAAAGTCCGCGACACACTATACCTATCTATGTCGAGTGAGGCACAACGACCATTTTTTTATTTAAAAATCTTGAATTTTTTTTGGACTACATTTAAACGCGTTTATTTTACTCATGCTATTAATCCTTATCAAAATAAATTATTTCATCACTAAGTACAGTTTATGTAGATAATATTTGGTCTTTGAATGATTAAAATTGGACGTTTGGTTTTGAAGTTATGGCGAAATTAAAATATTACGATTTCTGCTGCACGGCCCGTTGCGAAGTCTAATAATTTTCGTGCGATTTTTTTTAGATTTCGTTCCTAAAACTACACCTACGCAAAAGTTCTTCTCAGAGCTAATCAACAGTTCTTCTCAGAGCTAAACAACAGTTCTTTTCAGAGCTTTGAAAATGCCTAAAATGCCTAATCCCTAAAATGCCTATTAATTACATCATTAATTATATTTTCATCATTAACAACTTTAGCATCCACAGAAAGACAATCTGTGCAGCCTGTGGATAATGACTGCGTTGTCGATGTTTATGTCGGTGTCCGTGAATTGACCTGGGAATCATTTTGCTGACCGTGTCTTTCCTGGGTAGGCTTTTTGCAGCGGTAACCGACATCCGCACGGAGCCGCGGGTGACCGCTATCACTACATCACTACATATTATAATCAAAGTCCCCTGCCGCGTCTGTCTGTCTGTTCGCGATAAACTCAAAAACTGCTACATTGATTTTCATGCGGATGTTACCAATTGATAGAACGATTCTTCCGGAAGGTTTACGTATATGATTTGTTTAGTTTATGTGTACATTTGACTAATATATATTGATATTTGTCAGAGGTGTCGGAAAAAATTAAGCCATTTGGGAGCTTTCAACGAAAACGCTGCCTAAACCCTATGAGATATAACAAAACAATGTATGGTGGCAAATATTCTTCTCCTTTAGATCTACAAAAAAGTCTGCGATAGCATATGTCTATCTTTCAAGGTTAACTTGCTATATCCATTATATCTTAGAAAAATGATAATTTCTAATGCGGTAATTGTAAAGCTAATCAGACGGATTCAGTATTTATCCTTATCATTTTAAATGAGTTAATATTCTTAAGCATTTCATGCAGATTATTTTACCCCTACACTATATACTTTTAATGAATAACTTAGAAGTTATCGCAAAATAACAGCGCGTGTTTTAGGTAGGCCTAATGCGATTATGCGCGCTCGATCCTTAAGAATTATAGGGCAAATTTTTTGTTTTGTGTTCGTTGTAACTATGATGGATAGATACATGAATACCTATTTATTTAGTGTTTGTTGTATTGTTAGTCCTGAAGAGTATAGGTATTTCATACGATAAAAGTATACCCAACTACTTATTTCACTGAGTTTTAGTAGGTCATCATCATCATCAGCACGTATATCGTCCACTGCTGAACATGGGCCTCCTCCCGAGGGAGGGTATTGCCATAGTCACCACGTTTGGCAGGCGGGTTGGTGACCGCAGAATTATGTTGTAACACACAAGGAAACGCTGCTGCCCCTTCCTTGATATACGATTATTATAGATGATGTTATAACAATCGGGACTAACGGCTTAACGTGCTTTCCGAGGCACGGAGGGTAGTCCCTCAACCAACCAGACCCGGAAAGAAATCTTAGAATTTACACAAAGATTTCATGTCCGGTGTGGGGATCAAACCCACGACCTCCGAGATTTAAAGCGAGCCAATTACCGCTACGCTACGGAGGTAGGCCGAATGCGATTATGCGCGCTCGATCCTTAAGAATTATAGGGCAAATTTTTTGTTTTGTGTTCGTTGTAACTATGATGGATAGATACTTGAATACCTATTTATTTAGTGTTTGTTGTATTGTTAGTCCTGAAGAGTATAGGTATTTCATACGATAAAAGTATACCCACCTACTTATTTCACTGAGTTTTAGTAGGTACCTATATTCATTTGTTTCTGTTTGTTTTGAACAAATTTCGCCCGTTTGTTAGAGGTTTAAAGACATTATGTAGTATAATTATCAGTATTGTACCCGTGCGAAGCCGGGGCGGGTCGCTAGTCTTTAATAATATTAGAAATTTATATCGATGGATTAAAATCGACCATCAATATTCCCCCCTACACACATCTTTCGCTTCCTTCTCTCTCACATCAGCAGGTGGAGGTCCGTTGTCTCTGCCTACCCCGCTGGGAAACAGGCGTGAGCTTATGTACGTATTTAATATTCCCCCTTCAGTTTGCAAAGAAACTTCCTATGCCGTCGTAGACCCGAAGTCCGAGAGGCCCGCGTACAGTAAAGTAGAGCGACGCCCTCTTATGCAGGTTACTTAGATTGTAGTTTTAAAAACATTTTATACGGCTGGAGCCCGGCTCGCCTATGTGTCAGTTAAAGTAGCAAAAGACACGTTGCTAACTACATATGTCCGTTCTAACTGTAATACGTTCGACCGTAACTAGTGTGGTCCCGAGTTCCGGGACCAGCTTATAAACGATGTTTGTGCAAAATATCGGCAAAATCGGTGCAGTAGTTGTTGCGAGAAAGAGTAAAGAACATCTTACATCCATCCATCCCACCATACAAACGCGCGTTTATGATATTTTTATACCTAGTTATATTTTTATTCGAAAGCTGCATTCATTCCCAATTTTTTAATTTTGAAGCTACAAATATTGTATGTTTGAATATGGAACAGTGTGACAACAATGATACGTGTTCAACGTCCGCTTCCATTAATTCGTTTGTTTACTACTGGAGTGATACTTGAAACTTCGTTTATTATTATCAACTTTGTGCTCATAAGAATAGGGTGGAAATTATTTTGAGTGTTATTGTTTCCCGTGGGCTTTTCACGAAAAGCTTTCTTAGCAGCCATATAATTTAAACAATGTTAACCTATCGAAATTTGCAGATGACTATATTCATTGTGCTTTAATTTTATTTGACTACTAAGTGCGACCCGTGGCTTCACTGCTACTCTGCTTCAGTGGGTTCGTAGCGTATATGTTATAATCCCGCGTATTAACTATCCCCGTGCAAAATTTCAGCAAAATCCTTTTTATATATTTTCCACGGAAGAGTAACAAACATCCATCAATATGTAAATTACTGTCAAGTGTAAAAACACGCTGTTTCTGTCACTAAAATGTAAAAGAGTCTAAATCTAAAAATCACGTTTGTTTTAAGCAAGCCCTACTTAAATATTTATTTTTTCTGGTTTTAGTATTTCTTTTTATAGCAACAACATAAATTCATAATTTGCCATCACTGTATCAATAGGTATCACGGTTTATGAGATACATTTTAGTGACAGACTGACAAAAGAGTCTTAGTAATAGGGTTTCGTTTCCCTTTGAGTACGGAATCTTAAAACATTTTACCCACCATTTCAATGTAGATCATCTTTCAATCTAGGTGTAAACTCTTACGAGTTTTAAAGTTTTTTTCGTCATTCAACGGGAATAGTAATTCCCGTGATAATGATTGGTGCGTCAAATTATATATTTTTAGGTAGATACAGTAAGCAATGACTTAATAAAATATTGGTTCAAACGAAATAAAATATCATAACTTACATCAAAAAGATAGGTTTTATCGTATGATTACGTCTCCCAAAAGCCTGTTCTAATACAAAATGTATAAATAATGTATTTGACATTATGTTATTCTTGAGTGTTCGGTATAATACCTACCTATATTTTATCGGACACACTTCAATTATGTTTGTTTTCAGTAAATTGTCCTTGTAACTACGCATATCGTCTAATTAACGGTTGTCATCGATAGAAAGACGTATATTATTGTAATAAATGGTCTTAGATACACAACAACCTCGATCCCTACACCGGACAAGACACTTCTTTGTTTAAATTCTATTATTTCTTTGTCTGGTTAGTTGAGGGGCTACCCTCCGTACCCTCGGAAAGTATGTTAAACCGTTGGTCCCGATTGTTGTAACATTATCTATAACAATCGTATATCAGGGAACGGGCAGCAGCGTTTCCCTGTGTAGCTATTACAACATAATACTGCGGTCACCAATCCGCCCGCCAAGCCCGGTGACTATGGCAAAACCCTCCCTCTTGAGTAGGTCCATGCTCAGTAGTGGACGTTGTACGGGCTGATTATGATGATGATGATAATGATGAGATACATGAGTGGTCTCGGGCGCTCAACTACATACTGCCCTTGCTTAAAATCATTGTTTTTATTTTCCTTTTTTATTTGTTAAGATTTCTAGCAGAATTTTGCAGTCTACTAGTATTCTTGTTAACCCCTCGTACTAAACTTTTTAGTTTAGTACGAGGGGTTGCGTTACGAGTGGGTTCACGTCGGTAGTGCAATGTCTGGGTTTCGAACCGGCGACCTTAAGATCACAAGTCGCATAGTTCCGAAAATGCTGCAATTCAATATTGTAGTGTGAATAAGGCTCTGTACCGATGGTGTGTGATCCCGATGTCGTCCCGGTCCCGTTTTTACCCTTCGGGTGCAGAACCCTAAAAACTGCTATACGGATCGAATTGACATTTAGCCCGGGAAGAGCTGGTTCAACGTGTAAGCAACACAAATGACGCTACGACTTACTGGAGCAGTTAGTTCTTTTATGAAATGAGTTTATTCATAAAGTTAATTAAAATTATACCTACTTGTACAAGGTACAAAAGGAAATTTTAATGAGATCTTGCTCATAATCTAGATGAATAAAACAGTTAGAAACGGAATTCGGTGTTTCTGTATCTTTAGGTAAATACGCAGTGATACAATTATTTGCACTTGCACTAGCATTTAGTAACCTTGATACACAAAAGATTGCAACGCAATCTCCAAGATTGCCTTCCGTTGATCAGCAGATAGATAAATATGAGAAGTAAACAAATGTCTGTGAAATAATAGCTACCAAAAAAATAAAATGATGTTTCTTAAAAAAAAAACATTTTCAATATTAATGAGACTGAGATTAAGATTGAAACTGAAACTGAAACTGCAACTTGAACTGAAAGATGCAGTTTCAATTTCAGTTTCAATCTTAATCCCAGTCTCAATTTCAATTCACTCTACAAGGATTATTGTTAACCCTTGTGCTAAGCTAAAATGCTTGTGTTACGAGTGGGTTCATATCGGTATCGAACCGGTGGGGACATGATCGCAAGTATGACGCCCTAGCTATTGGGCTACGGTTGCTTCAATTTTAATTTTATGGCTGAGATCCACGGAGGCACATATTTTATATACAATTTTATGGATATTATCTTAATTGTACGTTTGTTACAAATTGAGTAGATAACCTTATTTATGAAAACAGTATGCAAATCAACACAAAATACATTATGTGATACAAAAAAATAAAAGGCCATACTACTTGTTAGGAAATTAATCTAATACATTCTAAGCACACGCAAAGCATTAATTTCCTTTGCTTTCATGCTAACATGAACGATCAAGTGTGGAACATAACGTGAAATTTTATACAATAATCGTCCCGCGAGGTTTAAGCCGCGTAGTTCTTGTATTGAAAAATTACAGCCAATATATATATTTTTAATTTCCGAGGTCCTGGGTTGGATTCATCGCTGAACGTATAATCTTTGTTTATTTTTTTCGGACAGCCCTATGTATGTTGCTCTCACTTTGTCTACTTTATAAGGTAAGGGCGAGCCGTGCTCCAGCCTTATTAAATGGTTTATAAACTACTAACTACGCAACCTGCGCAAGGAAGAGCTCCCAGTGGGACTTGGGTCTCGACTTGGTCGCTGGCAGTGGGATTGAAGAATTTAATTATAACTGCCTTTCTACTTTACAGTTCGTAAGATACAAGCACTCCAACCCGCCCGCCAAGCTAAGTATGAGGACTTTAAACCCCTTGCACTGGAGGAAGTTCTGAAGTGGACTTTTAAAAGGGCTGAAGAGAATGCTAGGCACTAATAAAATAAAAGAAATACCCCCGAACCAAAAAACTTACCATACAAACAAATCATTAAAAAGGAAATTAAATACACACACACAATATTATTTGAATATCAGGTCAATTATTGGATTGCTCATGAGTACCCGACCCCCGCCAACGGCGGATCGAAGGAGTGTCCGGGAGGTTTTAGTGGTGTAGGGTCCTCTCCTCGTGGTATGACTTTAGCATACCACGCTAAGGAGAGGGCGAGTCCCACATATCCCACCGCCAGCGCGCAAATACGCTGCAACGGTGGTGCGAATGCGTCAATGCATTTCCCCCCGGACAACAAAAAAAAAAAAAAGGTCAATTATTGTAATCTACGAACTATGTATCCTTTCATTTGATACCTAATTTGGCCGTATTTGCTTACATCATTGCGGGGCAGTGGTCCAACTGCTCTGTTCAACTAGTTGGACCATGGGCCTTTACTAGGGGCAGTTGTCCATAAAAAAAGTTGGACCACAGCACCTTTTAATAGTTCCGTGGTCCAATCATTTAAAAAATATATGTGAGTATGGTGCCTACTGGTTTACGGTTATTGTTTATTACCATTTTCATTTCACATCTTATAGTTACGATGCCTCAGACAGAGACACACTCGTCAAACTTATAACATTCCTCTTTTACTCTTACGTCAGGGGTTAAAAATAAAGATTTGTTGCATTTTCATTTGTTTCCTAATAACTTTAAAACTGAACTAAAATAAACTTCACCATTATAAAGCTACATTATTCAGCTAAGTAAGCTAAGTAGTAAGTATATTTTATTATTCGCTTGGGATCGGAAGCTACGCCGTTGGAACCGCGTGGATTACATTACAAGGTTGCTTAGTTTCCTTTATTTTGACCTTTTGTACCAGTTGCATTTCACAATGTCATCTGCATTTGATTACTTTAATTACAACTGTGTTCAAATAAGTTGTGTTGAAAAAGATAAACTCAAAAGCTATAAGAACAATTTTAAAACATATTTCAGCTGTAGGAAGCTACATAATTAGCCAATAACATAGGCATATATTCTAACGGAAACCTGTTTTTCATAAAAATGTTAGTAACGGACAAACTCACACAGGAAAGCTAGTGTAAAAATATTGCATATTCGGTAAAACAAGGATACAATTGTATCCCTCGCTGAAAACGATATTAATTTACAAAAGCCGATTCGTTTTTTTGTCTTGCTAAGGACATGCCTAAAATATGTATGATAGAAAGTTAATTTCATGGAATAGAGAATAGAGCAATACACCTAATATAAAAACTTAAAATGGTACTCTTGTACAATTATGATACCTGCAATCGTGCCTGGTATTTCTTAGGTGTGAGTGAAACATTCATATTAGTATCGCTGCAAACGAGCCACATGCCACGTTACATTCAGCTATCAAACGGCGCCAAGAGCGTGGATGCTAGGTACTTTTTTGCGAAAGAGTACCTAATGCATGCCTTTAATTTTTTTACCATTATGGAAATGAATCTCTGTGTTGCTGAGGACTTTTCTAACACTCAATTCACGGACACAAAGTAATTATTACCCAGACTCAGAGCAATTATTATCTGTGGCTTACACAAATAATTGTGCCAGGTGACAATCGAACCCAGAACTCGTAACCACTAAGCCACCGTTGCAGTCAAATTCAATTATCATAATTAAGTCTGGTGATGAAGGTTTAATTGGGATGCTTATGACAAAAAAAAAAAAACTTCGTCATAGAAGATGAAATCGTAGTTATTGAACACATCCAAATAAAAAAATAAAACTGAATATTATAATAACAAACAACGTAAAATATATCTAACGTAATGACTAAGCAATTATTTCGCGATTACACTTCAAAGAGAATACATCAGCTTCCATACATCAACTTGAACAAATAAATAAGAACAACGTAAATTAAACTGATATGTTTTCATACGTTGGTACTTACAATCTCACCGCCAGAGGGTTCTGAATAACTTTCTTCCGTATATCAGAATCCTTTTCCCTTACTTAGACTGAGTGATGATGGTGAGTATAGTTCTGCTGATAGATGCTGCTGCCCATCCATCAGCTGTATGTCCCTTATCCTAACGACACCCATGGGTACCCATGGATACGGCGTGTATGGCACACGGCTACAAAAACATATAAACCTTATAAATGAAGTTTATAAACTGTTTAGATATGAAAAGGGGTGCCCGATATTGTTCATAATATTTAACGACCACTATTGTTTAAATGCGTAAATATTTATCGGTTAATTTCCACATTACTGTGGGAAAAAGCGATATCAGTGATCGTGTTTTCTATAGATTTTCCATAATCATTAACTTTCATTGTTTGCGATAAACTAATGCGCCACTTCATTTAACTTTAGGGTAGAACCCCATTATATATATTTTAATAAAGGCCTTCTGAAGATCGCTTTTACAATAATGAGATGAAAAATAAAATGTGTTTCAGTTCAAAGTACGCCTTTAAAAGATATTACGTGCGTTACTTTCCGAGTTCATAAAATTGAAACGGTATAAAGTTTTACAGTTTATCGTAACAGGTAAGTAAATGTGGGTGCTTAATAGCATGGCGTTCCGTAGCTAAGTAACTTCGTAATGGAGAAAGATATAAAATGTTTAATTAAATTAATTAATCGTATAGATAAGAATGAAGGTTAATTTCACCTTGTTCACTAAGATGCTATCACCCAGGTGAGCAAAGTGGATTCTTTTAAGTAAACTTGGAAGATTCTTAACTGAATCTATGATAACAAACACTATAGAAATTGTAACGACACATGGAATGAACTTTTATTCCACCTTGTTCACCAAAGAGCTCTCGGGAGAAAAAATTAAAATATTTAGTCTTTTAACTAAAGTGCCAAGAAGATTTTTAGTTAAAGAACGCATAAGAAATCATAACTACCCATTAAAATATTGTTCCTGTTTGTGCTTACTTACGAGAATTGGTTTCTCTTTCCAACGTCTTCTATAAAATTTCGATAAAACTGGTCGCGGAGCACTTGCACGTCTTGTATCCCACAAGATATGCAGGTGCTCCGTGACCAGTCACCATAGAGCGTCTTTTGTGCGTGCCACTGCTATACCTGGCTAAAATCTTTATCAAACATTACGGTCAGTCAGCTAAAGTTGACAAGTTAGTCAGTCTACAAGGCGCAAGACCCTCATACTGTGAAGTAATACGGCGTTATGACATTTTACGCACTGTCTATAATATATTAACGTTATATATTCTGTATAATTACATCGAAATCAAATATTTATGTATCGTCATACAGTACATATTAGTTGTAGTGGAACTATATTTTCATAAAATTATCGTAAAATATACATGAATTGGTAATTAATTTATGCATAAATTAATTCAACGTTTATAGTGATGCGAAACTACCTTGTATTTTTACATTAATCAGCCGGAATCGGGCGATAATAATTAGAAATTCCCAAAAATGTTTATTCAATTTTCTTGAATTTTGTTTCTATTTTGAAGGAAAATGTAGGAAGACCTTTATGAATACCTAATATGATTTTGTCCATGGTCATTGCCAGGATAATTAATTGTTTATGCATGTATGTACATGCATAAACAATTAATTATTCTGTTTCGTAATTCTATAATCTTATCGATATCCTATTATCTATATATAAATAGTAACATGTCCTGACTAACCGACTCATCAACGCCGAGGCAAAATTACTGAAGCTAGAAACCTGATATTTGGACCGGGGCTTCCTTTTGTGACTTAGGTCCACTAAGAAAGGATTAAGTTAACTTTAACTCCTAAGGGGGTCAATATAGGTCCTACGGGACGGGAGTTACGCGAGTGAAAGCGCGCGCGGGGGAAGCTAGTAGAGTAATCAAGTGTTTTTCACAAAAAAAAAATCACTCACTTGTGTTTGAATTTATCTGATTAACGAATTCTATAGCATGATATTTCATTTGAAAATTCCTAAGGACGTAGATGATGATGTATATGTCAGACATATACTGTCATCTCGTGTTAAAAGTGTGTTCACTGATGTTGTAGGTACTGCTATTTTCTCTCATTGGATAGCATTGGAGAAATTCATGACATTTAAGGCTAAACTGAACAGACACTTTCTAGGCAAGCGTGTATCATCTTAGGCCTTATCTTCGCCTTCCATCAAGCGAGATTATGGTCAAACGCAAGCTTACAATTAATAAAAAAAAAAAAAAAAAAAAAACACATTCACATTCTCGTGATTATTAAGGAATGGTACAGATGATAATATTTTAAACATACACGTGTACTTAGTACCAGTAAGTAAACTATTTTTATCTATAAAACTAAAACTATTTCTAACGATATCGATCACGGCGCGCGGCAATATAATTAAAGCTGTGTGACACGAACGGGCTGCTACAGTACATTGCAGTAACTGTAGCAGCCAAACCCAGTACAGTACTACATGTGCAATCTTTATTCCTTTACTCGAAACCGGTGGAACAGTTTTACCGGCACGACTTGTGAGAGGTCAGACGCAGGAACGACAACATATCGTACTGTTCAAGTTACGGGTAAAACACCACCAACTTCTGGCTTCAGAACGGTATTTAATTTTTTCGCGGGAGAAAATTTCTTATTAATTTGTATTAATTAATTATTTAATAAAATTTCATTTTTGTTTAACACAACCTACATTAAGATATGCTCACCTACACTGACAGAAAACTTTGCAAGATTCTATTTCCTCAACCGACAACAACTGCAGGAAATAGAAAATATTCAGAATTTTCCTATCTTACAAATGAAATTTATTTTCTGCAGAATAGTAAACTAGCAGAGTATTATTATAGTATGTTCATTACCTATTTGTTTTATTTTCTGGCCCTCTGGCAGTTCTCTTTTTATGGTTCTGAACCTTGCGTACGCTGAAATCGGCGTACCCGAGAGCCATTCATGCTCTGTGCGAGGAATACGAGTAAAAGGTTACTTAAATTTTGATTATAATCGAAGTTAAAACGTATAAAATACGTTTGTGTTGAAAACTGTGAAAAAATAGCACCAAAAAAAAAGAGGGACATTGGGAACACATACCATTAGTACTATACTTTATACACACTACAATATTGTGTTGCCGCATTTACGGAGCTATGGTTTTAAGTAAGCGCGGTATATAGTCTAGCGCGAGACTAATAATTTAACTAATAATTATTAAATAGGCAAAAGATTCCCGTATACCGTCACACATGTAACAATTACATAAAAGTACTTGAAGGTAAAACAAATTGCTAAACTAAATAAAACACGTTCTGTACATTTCATTAGCGAACTTGACAGATGTTTTGTTATTCATAGCTGTTATTCACTGAACATTTCCAAGAACGATGGTAGTTTCTCCTCTGTATTATTTACAAAGGAAATATGAAATTCTCGTAAGCACAAGGGAAATTAAAAAAGTATTGAGCGTCGGGTAAATGATGGGTTTCTTTTATATTGATCACTATTGTTTGCCTAAGAATTTAAATTTAGAATAAACAAATAGTGTCTTCTTATTATTCAAATTGTGATAATGGTTCAGCGGTAATGGTAGCATCTGCTTAAAATTTAGCCTAGATTCTTACAATTAGGCCAGTAGGCAGTTAAACTGCATCTGCATCTTCTGCACGTTAGTTTTATACGTATTCGTGTGTCAGAAGACGGTTCTTGGACATGAAATGACATCCGTCATTTTACTTGAATTAGTGGAATTTGCCGTGTGGTTTCCGGCTTAGAATATACCTATACATATCATTCCATGGGTGTGGTTAGAGGCGATTAATGAACATACAACTGTTGGATATGCAGCAGCATCTATCAACTCATGGTTACTTACCATCTTAGAGCCATTAACAATGTGCCAAGCGTGTTGAATATGGCAACATCTCTCAACGATAGTGGCTTATGAAGGTCAGCAAAGGGAAGCCCATGTTTAACTTGGACGTAAATAAGCTGTTGAAGTGCAGTGGAATTGAGCTCTTGGTGTTCTGGGTTTGAACACTTATTTGTGTGATCCTTTGATGCTTGTTCCAAGTTTGGGTGTCGGCTCAATAATGTATTTGTAAACTCCTCCGCGGCCTAGACCTTAATATTATTTTCTAAAAAAGAACTTCCAGATTTTTCGACTATCAATCTTAAATACACACAACCTCGCGGTAATTAGCTCGCTTTAAATCACGGGTTTGATCCCCACACCGGGCAAGAACCCGTGATCTTTGTGTGAATTCTAAGATGTCTTTCCGGGTCTGGTTGGTTGAGGGACTACCATCCGTGCCTCGGAAAGCACGTGAACCGTTGGTCCCGATTGTTATACCCTCCCTCGGGAGGAGGCCCATGTTCAGCAGTGGAAGTTATACGGGCTGATGATGATGACGAATCTTTAAATACATATGAATTGATGAAATAGTATAGGGATAATCCAAAAGTTTTCGTAGAGATGTAAAATATTATGTTTTGTTGCCAGCCCGCCAACCAAGCGTGGTTGTTAAGTTAACTATGGCCTCCTTCGGGGCCTATGTTCAGCAACCTTATAGTGGCTAATTATTATGATGATGATGACATGTTTAGTAATACATTTAATTTTAAATTGATTCATTTTATTTGCAGGTAATGATTACTGACCATATACTTAGAATGAGGCGGTCAATTGAGGCGAATTATCATTGTTTTCAAGGTAAGATCTTAGATATAGTTATAATCTTGCATTAACATTTAGTTTATCAAACGTCAATAGAAGTAACAGTCAATATAATATACAAGTTACCTTCGCTGTAAAACCAAAATAAGTTTCTGAAACATGAATTATTAAAAACTTTAAATATTTTTAAACTGACGTTTTAAATTCAAATCAAATTCATAATTAAGTGACACCCAGGGCCGTGTCCTAAACCTATAAGGATGCTTGAGGGCATCCTTTTGTAAAATGGGTGTTAGTAGCTTATTGTTATTTATTAAGCTTCACAACATTTAAAAAAATCGTGAAGATACGTTTATTACGTTATTCTATACTTATGTAATTAAATTAAAGTTTCTTCTGCACGTTAGTTATAAATGTATTTTCTTGTGCAAATATTTTTTATACACTAGTGTTATTCTAGATTAGTAAGCCAGTAAAGTACCTTCACGAATTTCTTAAATGTAACCAGTTCCTAAACGGATGATCAAACTTGAAATAAACTACCTAGTGAACTAAATTAGTGAAGTACTTGATTGATCTTGAGAAGAAGCGATAAGCTTCCGTGTCTCAATTAGGATTAGTACTATTTGAAAGAGTCTTTTCATTAAGCTTCAGCAGATGGATATGTGATCCTTTGACAGAGTGCCTTGAGCTTTAAACAAATAGCGCTTGACTAAGTAACAAAAGTCCTTTATAGATTAGCTAACACATTAATCTATAATTCGATAAAAGAGCGCCCATTTATTACGCGAGGTAAATAATCGGCAGCCAACTCACGCGATAATTATTTATTTTGTAGTATCTACTATATTTAACCAAATTAACCTAGACCCAGATGAGGTTAAGGCAAATATGAAAACCAAATCAATTGAAATTTGGTTCAATATAACAAAACATGTTTAAACACCAATCGAGGTAGTTGGCTGCACCTGATATTCAGTGAGAGGTTAAGGCAAAATCAAAATCAAATCTATTAAATATGCGAGAAAATTTAGTTAAATATAGCAAAACAGGGAATATTTTATCTTTTCTCGCTTTAAAAAAATCTATGTGAGATTGGGTGAGATTTGGCTCGACCTAAATAGGTTTAATCCTCGCTCCAAGCATCCCAATAGAAAAAACATGTACATGTTTTTATTTTACCCTGACATAAGCTGTTTCTTATCACTCGTTATCGCTCTGTAGACCCACATCAGGAAAAGGTTGCCGTCGAAAAAGTAATTTTTCGCACATACATACTAAACCGTGTATGTTCCAACAAGAAGGGCTGATATAGTTACAAAGAGACGTAACAAGAAAGCGAAACAATCTTGTCATAGCCATTATTTTGCATGAAATTAGATATACATATATCGCATTTCATTTAGGGATACATGGTATACAATGTGGAATAAAAGCGTTGCCTATACTCAAAGGGATTCGTGTTAAATTAGTCCGACAGTGTATGAAACAGCGGTATTTAACTCAAGCGACCGGAAGCCTCCATCCGGCCGCGTCGAGTAGCTGCGCTCCACTGGGGTCCGGATGATACCGCAAACGTGCAAATGTCGGAAAATCATGTCGTATAGAATGAATATGGACATTGTTATTATATGTTACAGGTAACAAATATTGTATGACTAACATGTACCATGAACAAATGTTTTTACTATGTATGTTAAACATTGATTTTCGGTCGTATTTTTACATTTGTTGTCTTAGGGCCTAAGCACACCACGTTTTTTTAACGCGCCATCGACGCGCGTTTTAGAAACAAAGTACTGACTTTTGTACCCATACAGGCGCGATACGCACGCAAGTCAGTACTTCGTTTATAAAACGCGCGTGGACGGCGCGTTTAAAAAACGTGGTGTGCTTAGGCCCTTATGGGCTACAGTACTGTGAATATGTTAAATTATTATCAAATATTTTTTGCAGGCATACATATCTCCTACTTTGGTGGTACATCTGCTGATTCAGACTTCAATCACAACTTGAATTTGATGTCTTAATAGAGCTCTACTGGCGTGACTTATTTGAATTCTTCTTGAATTGAACTACACTACTTACACTAAGTACAAGTGTAATTCCTGAAGTTCAAGGTTTATAAAGTTTCCTGAGTAGGTACATCGACATATTGTTAGGGTTTCGTAGCCAAATGGCAAAAAACGGAACCCTTATAGATTCGTCATGTCTGTCTGTCTGTCTGTCTGTCTGTCTGTCTGTCTGTCTGTCTGTCCGTCCGTATGTCACAGCCACTTTTTTCCGAAACTATAAGAACTATAATGTTGAAACTTGGCAAGTAGATGTATGTTGTGAACCGCATTAAGATTTTCACACAAAAATAGAAAAAAAACAATAAATTTTGGGGTTCCCCATACATAGAACTGAAACTCAAAAAATTTTTTTTCATCGAACCCATCTATGAATAGGTCTTCAAAAATGATGTTGAAGTTTCTAATGTCATTTTTTTCTAAACTGAATAGTTTGCGCGAGAGACACTTCCAAAGTGGTAAAATGTGTGTCCCCCCCCCTGTAACTTCTAAAATAAGAGAATGATAAATCTGAAAAAAATATATGATGTACATTACCATGCAAACTTCCACCGAAAATTGGTTTGAACGAGATCTTGTAAGTAGTTTTTTTTAATACGTCATAAACT
Organism: Nycteola revayana; assembly: GCA_947037095.2. Taxonomy (NCBI): domain Eukaryota; kingdom Metazoa; phylum Arthropoda; class Insecta; order Lepidoptera; family Nolidae; genus Nycteola; species Nycteola revayana. The sequence goes on along the minus strand of OX344845.2, from coordinate 7,092,905 downwards.
GTAAACCGCAATTTTTCGTTTCATTCAATCAACTATTATTAACATCGATCAAAGTTACAACGAACTACAAGAACTTTTATACTATATTACTTGTTGTATCAAGATTATCTTTAAAAATAGGTAGGCACTTGCAACTAGTACGGAACCCTTCGTGCGAGAGACCGACTCGCACTTGGCCGGTTTTTCTCATAATTTACCTCGCATATCTAACAGCATGTCATTTATTTAATCCCGTGCGATCGTTAGCTCGATACACGACCGCTTCAATACGAGCAAAGGAACCAAATACATTGAACATTAAATGTACTGAACGCGTTGTAACTGATTTGCATTTAAAGTGGGATAATTTGGGCAGTGTATAAAGCTTCAAATTGTTTGCTCCTTTTATCCTAACTACGTCTGTTTTGGACTTAAAATATTGCCTTTTTTTCTTGAAAAGACGCTGTCTTAAAAATTAAATAACGTTGTCGTACTTTGTTCAGTATATAAATATTGACTGCAATTAATTTTATACGATTAAACTAAAAATACATAATATACAACTAAAAGAATAATTCTAAAACTAAACTTAACAAATAAAAATAACCTATAATTAAACCTAACTAAGAATTAAAAACTTGGGGACCCGAACCCAAGTCCATCCTACTCGGGAGGCTGTCCCGCCAATCGGCGAAAATCCTATATTATGGTCGTCGCGCCGGAGTGGATCCCGGCGATCATAGATGGGGGGGCACCGGGGGCCCTTCCGTGTTTCGTATCAGCTCCTCACATAACCCGCGTGTCCATTGGGAACTACGTCTCGCATTTTCCCTAAGTGTAGTTGTGGGTCCTCGTCGCATAATCCCCAATCGCATTTGCTCAAAAAAAAATTATAAATGAAAGGAAATAAAAGAAAAAGAGTAAGGTCTACCACGGCGGTTACCCTATCCACACTCTCTGTGGACTTTTGCAATGTCAGGGGTTTGCGGAGTAATCTCGATGCCGTCCATCATCACCTTGAGACGGCACGGCCTGCCTTGCTCTTTCTAACGGAGACGCAGATAGGCGTTCCGGACGATATTTCGTACCTGAAATACCCCGGCTACGCATTGGAACACTCCTTCCGACGTAAAGCCGGGGTTTGCGTTTATGTCCGGAGCGATGTCTGCTGTCGACGCCTTCGGGGCCTCGAGCATCGGGACCTGTCAATTTTGTGGCTTCGTGTAGATTATGGGGGCCTCACCCGGTTCTATGCATGCCTCTACAGGTCCCATGCTAGTGATACAGGGTCAACTCAATTGTTTGAGTGCGTCCAAGATGGGATTGATCAAATATTAGAGCAGTGTCCATCTGCGGAGGTGGTGGTCCTTGGAGATTTTAACGCTCACCACAAAGAGTGGTTGGGATCTCGGACCACTGACCTCCCGGGTCGAACGCTGTTCAATATGGTCACGGTCTATGGACTCTCACAACTGGTGACACAACCTACACGTGTCCCAGATATTGAGAGCCATGAACCTTCCTTGCTGGATCTTCTGCTGACTACGAACCCAGGCGGATATAGTGTGGTGGTAGATGCCCCTCTTGGGTCATCCGACCACTGCCTTATCCGCTCAACAGCCCCTGTTGCGCGACCAGACCGCTCGGCGGCGACTGGTTCGCGGAGAGTCTGGCAATTTAATTCAGCAGATTGGGATGGATTGCGCGAGTTTTTCGCATCCTTCCCTTGGAAGCGGCTCTGTTTCTCCTCCGGAGATCCTGACACTTGTGCCAACTGCGTCACGAAAACGGTGCTATTGGGGATGGATCTATACATTCCCAACGCCAAAATACCCGTTGGCGGCCGCAGTCGCCCCTGGTATAACAACGCCAGCAGGGTGGCTGCGCACCAAAAGCAGTCGGCATACGTGGCCTGGAATAATGCCAGGAAGTGTCGGGACCCGAATGTGAAGGAGGAGAAGCGGAAGTTCAATGCTGCTTCCAGATCCAGCAAAAAGGCTATTGCCGTGGCCAAGGCCGAACACGTTGTCAGAATTGGTGAGCGTCTCAAGAGATATCCCTCCGGGAGTCGTGCTTTTTGGGCGCTCGCCAAGGCTGCGCAAGGTAACTTCTGCCAGATCAATCTCCCACCACTGCGCAAATCCGATGATAGTCTGGCCCACAGCGCTAAAGATAAGGCCAACATCTTGGCCGATCTCTTTGCCTTGAACTCGACTTTGGACGACAAAGGAGCCACACTGCCTACCATCTCTCGGTGTGAGAGCTCACTACCTGAAATCCGCATTACACAACGTGCGGTCAGGCGTGAGCTCAATCTCCTAGACGTCCACAAGTCGAGTGGGCCGGACGGCATCCCCGCAGTGGTGCTGAAGACGTGCGCCCCAGAGTTGACCCCTGTTGTGTTGACCACGCGCCTTTACCGTCTTTCCTACGAGTGCAATAGGGTTCCATCTTCATGGAAGGTAGCTAATGTTCACCCTATCCCTAAAAAGGGTGACCGGTCAGACCCGACAAACTACAGGCCAATAGCGGTGACGTCTTTGCTCTGCAAAGTAATGGAGCGTGTCATCAACAACCGACTGCTCCGGTACCTAGAAGACCACGAGCTGCTCAACGACCGTCAGTATGGCTTTCGCCACGGTCGTTCGGCTGGTGATCTTCTAGCGTACCTCACGCACCGCTGGGCGGAGGCTTTGGAGGGCAACGGAGAGGCCCTCGCCGTCAGCCTAGACATCGCCAAGGCATTTGATCGGGTCTGGCACAAAGCCCTTCTATCGAAGCTACCATCATATGGAATTCCCGAGGGACTCTGCAAGTGGATCGCTAGTTTTTTGGACGGTCGGAGCATTAAGGTCGTTGTCGACGGTTCTTGCTCCGATACCAAAACTATTAACGCTGGCGTTCCGCAAGGTTCGGTGCTCTCGCCTACACTGTTCATTCTGCATATCAATGACCTGTTATCAATTGAGAACATGCATTGCTATGCAGATGACAGCACGGGTGATGCACATTATACCAGCCATCAGAAAGTCCCTCGAAATGCAATACAACAAAGACGGTTACAACTTGTGTCTGAAGTCGAGGGCTCTCTCGGGCGGGCCTCGGAATGGGGTGAAAAGAACCTAGTTCATTTCAACCCCAAGAAGACACAAGTTTGCGCGTTCACTACGAAGAAGGACTTGTTTGACATAGCGCCTCAGTTCCAAGGTGTATCTCTTCGTATTTCCGAGAGTATTGGAATCCTCGGCGTCGAAATAAGCAGCAAGGTCCAGTTCAGGAGTCATGTGGCAGACAAAGCCAAATTGGCCAGCAAAAAGTTGGGCGTCCTGAACAGAGCTAAGCGATACTTCACACCTAGCCTACGACTTGCACTATACAAAGCGCAGGTCCGGCCACACGTGGAGTATTGCTCACATCTCTGGGCAGGCGCTCCTAAATACCAGCTTGACCCACTTGACTCCCTACAGAGACGGGCTGTGCGTATCGTCGATGATCCCAATCTCACGGATAGACTGGAGTCGCTAGAGCAACGGAGGGAATTTGGTTCCCTCTGTGTGTTCTACCGGCTTTTTCACGGGGAATGCTCCGAGGAACTGTTCGACCTGGTACCAGCGGCACCCTTCTATTACCGTACCACTCGGCGTCGCAACAGGCTACATCCTTTTTACCTGGATTCGTTTCCGTCCAGTACGTTACGTTTTCAGCGGTCATTTCTTCCACGGACGTGTAAGTTGTGGAATGACCTCCCTGCTGCGGTGTTTTCCTTGTGTTATGATATGTCCAAAAAAAAACTACCAAATGTTAAAAAAACTAACGTAAAACTAAATACTACTCTAAAATGTCGTCACTGGGAAGCGTTCCCAGAATGCTGGTAGCATTGCCACGCTGAATAGCAATGCTTACTTGTTGGGCAAAGTATATACCAGCATTCCGGGAACACGTCACTTTGTTAAGTGCCGCAGCGAGTTCTTTATATACTAATTTTGCACCAGGTCCCCACGGCCCCAACGTTTCGACCCCAAAAGGCACAAACATATAGCCACTATCAAAGGTACTATATTTGCGCCTTTTGAGGTTTTCCGCCGATTCAGCCGCCACGCCAGCCCCACTTTGGGTTCCAGAAAGATGAGACGGCGCGAAGGTATCGACGCACGTAGCGTCCCACACCAAAGGCCGTCCCATCTTCCAGGGAACGAGGGTCATACCGTCGGGTCTCTTGCCGTCATCCCGCATAAGGCCGTTTGGCTCCAAAATGACTGCAATTAAATACAATATATTTTACTAATTTCCCGCACGCGGTTTCATTTGCGTTACTTACATAACGTAGGAACTTTATAATTAAATATAGCCTAGAGCCTTCCTCGATAGAAAGGCAATGTAACGCTGAAAGATTTTTTCAAATCGGACCATTTCTCCTGTTCCTGATATTAGCGCGTTAAAACTAATTAAGAAACGAAAAAACTCTTTAGCTTTATATATTAGTAAAGATACAAATTAAAACCTAATCCATGATTGGCTAGAAGTCTAAACTTGACCATTAACATTTTTTAAGTTCAACATTTTAAGCCTTCTTCAAAATAAATGAGAGAATGAAAGGAAAATAATTCGCGGAAGACACATGATAACATATCCAGAGAGATCCACAGAAAAACGGTATGTGATTCACAAAATTAGTTGTCATGGGAGGGAATCGAACCTAGGCGTCAGAGGCAACTACCGTAACCACTGAGCCACCAGAGAGATCACGCAATCTTTATTATAATTAATATGATTTCTTTATACAGAAATGAATACGTATATAGTCATGACTGATATTAAATCTGGATGACCTCTAATGTGGCCAACGCAATGCCTCATCGTGCTGTCAGTACGTATCGAGTTTGGCCAGATAGTCGCAACCACAAATCATTACCGCAATAAGTCGCATTATGCAATATAGGTAGTCAACCGGATGTTCAATTTTTATATGTATGTAATGTTTAATAAATATTGGTCAACCGTTAGGTACTATTTTACGGATTACTTTAAGCTAATAGGAATTTTTGATAATAAAAAAAAGTACGGACACTCTGAATCCGTGGAGAGTAATGTAAAATAAAAGAATATTTTCTATATGACCAAATTTTTTTCTATGACTTAATAATTAATCAGGTCTAAATAAAAATATAGGAAGTAATTGCACTTTTTAGGGTTCCGTAGCCAAATGGCAAAAAACGGAACCCTTATAGATTCGTCATGTCTGTCTGTCTGTCTGTCTGTCCGTCCGTATGTCACAGCCACTTTTTTCCGAAACTATAAGAACTATAATGTTGAAACTTGGCAAGTAAATGTATGTTGTGAACCGCATTAAGATTTTCACACAAAAATAGAAAAAAAAACAATAAATTTTGGGGTTCCCCATACATAGAACTGAAACTCAAAAAATTTTTTTTCATCGAACCCATACGTATGGGGTATCTATGAATAGGTCTTCAAAAATGATGTTGAAGTTTCTAATGTCATTTTTTTCTAAACTGAATAGTTTGCGCGAGAGACACTTCCAAAGTGGTAAAATGTGTGTCCCCCCCCTGTAACTTCTAAAATAAGAGAATGATAAATCTAAAAAAATATATGATGTACATTACCATGCAAATTTCCACCGAAAATTGGTTTGAACGAGATCTTGTAAGTAGTTTTTTTTAATACGTCAAAAATCGTAAACCACAATTTAGCTTTCATTCAATCAACTCGAATATAAAAATATAAAATAACATTTCATTTCATAAATATACGCTTTTTTATTTATTCTTGATATCAAAAATAGGTACGCACTTGTAACTGAAACGAAACCCTTCGTGCGCGAGTCCGACTCGCACTTGGCCGGTTTTTTTTATTTTAATTTCATCCCCGAGTGCTGGTATTTATTTTACATCGGGCATGAGCATTGCCATGCAACGCTGTTCAATGGCATTTATTAAAAAAAACAATACTAATATATAAAGCTCTGAAGAGTTTGTTTGTTTGCTTGAACGAGCTAAACTTAGGAAAAATTGGTCCGATTAAAATAATATATTAATGTTAGATAGCCCTTTTGTAGAGAAAGTCCATTTATAGGTTGTATTTTATTAGGAAGTTCCTACGGGAACGGGTGTTATACGCACGCGAGGCCATTAGCTCATATTTTATAACTTTGTTTTAGTTTTAAAAAAAGCCTAGTATTTTGGTTATATATTTAACGTTATATTTTTATATTTAAAAAAAAAACAACATATAACATTTTATTTCTAAAATAGAACCTAAATGACAGATGTATAAGAAATAAACTTCCACCCCTAGTGAGGGTACAAGTGGTGAGTGTGATCCCCTATTGTATGGCAGAAAGAAAAGAGGTTGTCATGAATGCTGGTGGACTTAAATTCATCCGGTCTATTGTAGCACACCGACTACGCCAGCGATGCCAATGTGAAAATAGAGTTCATCGTTAGAATACGAATAAGAACGAACTGCTACGTAGGTAAAAAGTTTTCTAATAATAGATATTATTATTTTTTCTTTTTTGATCGATTTTGTGTTATATGAGCAGCATCGCGACCGATTAGGTGCAGGACATATTATAGTGCCTAAGTGTTTGTATAAAAACAAGTGCACTCTTTATTACTAGAGTGATACAGGCATTACTGACTTTGGGAAAATGGGATGGGCCTGCGAACATATTGATTGAAGATTTGAAAGAAGGTTGTTGTGTAATATGACAGTGATATTTTTAGTGGTCGCCCAGTGGTCGAAAATCTATAGTAAAAAAAAACATTAGATATTCTGCACTCCTTTTCTATGTACACTATAAGCGTGCAAAATTACTTACTCCTCCGGCCGCGCAATTTTTGTAAAAATGTGTACAAAGTTTTTGCTTCACATATTAATATAGGTATAGATTACAAAAGTAATTAAGTAAATTCTTCTAATAGGTATATTAAGCTTCATTCACAGATTAAATAATGAGTATTTCCAGGTACACAACTTATATAAAAGGCCGGCATTGTAGGTAAGTTCTCGGCTCGATCTCGGTTTAAGAAATTACTATAATAATGTTAAAATCTATATGCATTAGGATCGTGTACGAAAGAGAATAATACTCATACTAAATACGAGGAAATAAGTATGCTTCTTAGTCAAATTTGTGAAACATTAGATTTGTTAATGTACAAGACATCTTTAATCTGACTGGATATAGCAGCCCTAGTCACAAACTATCTCAAGCTCTTAGAGGTGACTTAGGGCATAACTTTCAGTAGTTTAGAATAGTTTCAAGGAACTACTACATCGTGACTGTGACAAGTTTAAGTTATGCATTAGGGATAGTATCAAGTTTGAAAATGTACTAACATATGAAACGAAACACGTGCAATATAAATTTAGCTATAACAATAGTGTAAAACATGCGGAATTTTGATCTATTGTATTCTTGCAGCGGAGTATATAGTTCACATTTTAAGTTTTCGTCTCTTAAATAACAAAACCCTTATAAGATTTTTACCTTTATAGTTAAAGACTAGAGCATGCCACGGGTGGAGGTCCATGTTCAGCAGCGGGCGTTATATATATGATGACTAGCTTCGAATATTTCATCGGCGTAGATTCCGTACTCGAGGAAACTTCATAATTCATATTGGTATAGTAGTTCCAAAGCTTACAAACAAATCTTTCCTCTTTATAAAATAAGTATAGATTTACTTTGTCTACACTTTTGATGTTGCTGGATAAAAAAATTGAAAACAATAGAGTGTTTTTCTTATATTGCAGTAAAATGATCCGTCGTATTTTCCTATTGAACGAGAGAATCAGATACAGGAATAAAATCGCGCGAGAATGCTAGTTTAAAATTAAATAAACATACAGAGGGAGACAGAGAGTAAAAACCAAGGTAATGTTTCACCGGACGACTTAATGTCACATATAAAATTCCAGTGAACTTTCTTTTGTGCTCAACCAATAATTTATGACCATCGGGGCTTCAACAGGTCTGCCTTTCAGGCGGCTATTCCACGTTGTGTGCACATTTGCGAGGGGGGAAAGCCACAGGGGAATACTCGGAGCACTCTTTAAGACTTCACATATAGTATCATAAAAGACGTTAAAAGATTCACATTAATGTCTTAAAAGAAATACGTGTCATGATGGTAAAGTGAATATTAAGATGTGTGAAATCCCTTTAAAAGTAGAAAGTATCATGTTTATTGATTATGTTAACGAAGAAATCTCAGTGAAATAATAAATTTTATATTTTCATCCAAAGATATTTGGTCTAGTGATTGTTAACTAACTTGTTGAAAACTATGAGGAATTACGAAAAATAAGTCATACAAGTTACGATAATTAATTAAACAGAGTAACATAAATGTTATTTTTAATTCTGTAAAATAAAAGAAAAGTGAGATAGAGATATACTATTCTTGGGCGTCAAAAAGTGTACACGCACACTTTTTTTGACGCCCAAGAATTTCTGTCGCTGTCTGCCGACAAGGTGCCCAGAAGGCTGGTAGCATTGCCGCGTTGCATTGCAATACTAAGCCCATTTGCTAAATACCAGTCTTATTATCTTCCATTTTGTGGTATTAACCACGTGCTCTCAGACCCCATGGCCCAAATATCTCGATTCCTAACGTCCCCAACACATAATGTCTCTAAATATTAAAATACTCGAGCCACATGCCGTTCTTCCTGGGAGTTTAGAAGGCCCGTGGGTGTTGACATGTTGCGTCCAACCTCAAGGGCTGATCCAACTTCCAAGATAGGAGCGTTATATCATTGGGTTCCTTGCAAACGACGCGCTGACAATGGCTTCAGCCTATCTAGAACGCGGGCAGTCCGGAGGACGATGTTGTTGAGTTTCGTGACATGCTGCTGCCGAGACGACAGATCCTAGCAATAACTGCGATGCTGAATCGCTTCGCTTTTATGGCCAAATGAAGAGAAGCGGTGATGTGGAAAGTTCCATCCTCCAGCATTGTACCTAAGCTATACTATGATACAAGCTGTCGCCAAAGGCCCGGCTTCCATTCTTTCAAAGCCAACAGGCGCGCACTTTGTGCAGCATTCTTTCTGGATTTAAGTTTGAATTTTTCATAGAAACGAACTAATTTAATTTAAGATAAAAATATCATGTTGTCTTTATAATATTATGTTCGTCGGTTTTTTTTAATTATGCTTGTTTATGAAATAAATATATGTTGTTTTCTTCAATTTTGTTATAAATGTGTTCTTTATTATATCTTCCCATTATATTACCGTTTCTTCCTAGATTGTGATCATTATGAGAACAATATGTTTTCTATTGCGAGAATAATAATTTATACAAACAAAAATAACATAACAAATTTGGGATTCAATAGCTCTTAGACAATTATTAATAAAAAGTTATTTATTTGAACTTGTTATACTTGACTGCCCTACGCTGTAGCCTAATTTTCTTCTTTCAAGTTTTTTCTACACGTATAAACAGGCGATCACATTTTGTAACCGAGAAACCTATTCCTGTAGAAAAATAATATCTACAAAGTCTGACATACTTATAATCATTCCATATATTTAGGGCTGATATGGCATGAAATGAATTCAAAAGTTTTGCTTGTTTGAAATATAATGTTGGTATAAAATATGCAAGCTCCATTCCATTTACCTTTTGTTTTGCTCAACGCAACGATCCGATTGGTTTGTCAGTGCCAAGTAATTGGCGATGACAGGCTGACATTTGAACGGCCGAAGTTTAACAGTTTAGTCCAACGTATAGTGGCCTCTTTGTAGGTACATGTCAGTAGCACGAACAAACGTTGTTACAACACAGAATTGGCGTTCAAAAGCCTTAGAGCCAGTGGTTATACAAACTGTGGACCGCTATTTATTCAGTGGAGCGATTCTATAAACTGTGTATTAAAGTGTAACAAATTTAAATATGATTGTTATACAGGCAGGTTAAATTATAAAAGTAATAATTTTATAAAATACTTCTACAATTTTTTTTTGCGAAAACCTGTTTTTAACAATGTTATGTTGTATTATATCTACACAGATATGTCTATACAATATGTTTAAATCATTAAGACACCTATAGAAAATTAGTGCCATCATAATAAACATATTATTTGAGAGGTTGCAAACGTAAAAGTGCCAAACATTTATTTTTTTAATGATAGAAAAAATGTCACGTATGGAAACGTGTTTTCTATTACATAAACCATATTTGTCACTTGTACCAGATTGGTCCACAGCCTGTCATGTAAAATAACAAAATAAAATGCGAGACAACATTCTTAATTTAAATATTAACAAAATTATTCGAATAAGTATTTAATTACCAACCTTGATTGATAAAAAAGGTAAGTATTAACCATCGTCTTGAATATTTAAAACTCTCAAGAGTTTTTCAATAAGGTATTGATTGACAAACCGAAGAAAAATCTTTATAAAAAAATATTTAAGATTTAAAGATATTTTTAACAACCGTATAATGTCCACTGTTGAACATAGGCCTCCTCCCAACGAGTATTTTTGCAATAGTCGCCAGACTTGGCAGTTGGTTTGGGGACATGAGTAATTACAAAAGGAATTGCTGCCCGTTCCCTTGTATACGTACTCGTATTCTTACTAAACCCTCATGTTAAGCTAAACTGCTTGTATTAAGAGTGGGTTCACGTCGGTAGTGCAATGGGTGGGGTTCGAACCGGCGACCTCAAGATCACAAATCCGACGCCCTAGCCATTGGGCTACGGCCACTTAAAGATGATGTTATGACGACCAGGACCACCAGGTTAATGTGCCGGCTGACATAATATTAGGATTTAAATATAAGAATAAGGGTGGTTTCTGGCATTGAATAGACCACCTATGGTCTTATGACACCATAAGAGGCAACTTAGGACCATACAGCTGATGGATGGGCAGCAGCATCTAAAAGGTCAAGGCTAATTACCATCTTACTGCGATTACCAATCCACCTGCCATGCGTAGTGATTAAGGCCATATCCCACAAGGACCCTGGCTTGCCAAGTTTTATACAGACTACGAACGTAGCTGTACTGCATAAAATATTGATATATTTTTCCGAAAGGAAGCCTCTCTCATTTCCATATGTTCGCACAGAGCTTTCTGATACATTATTTGTGAAGGGCACGTACATTACGCTCGTTATGTGTAATATTTACGAGTATTTTTGCCGCTACTGACTGCTTGCTCACTGAAAAATTAATTAAGCTGTTACATCCAATATAGGTTACAAGTCTATAGAAATTATAAAACCCTTTGTACAGTAATTAAAAAAATAACAATGGTAATATTTAAGCCCGAGGTTGGTAAGGCTTTATTTGATTATATTACTTTTTGTATTAGAAACGGCTCGAATCGTTCGATGGGCCTAGTATTTTATAATTTTGGCTTATTATCCTTAACTAGCACCCGCGGGCGTAGCTCCATTTCCGTGACAACTTAATAATTAAATATAGCCTATGCTACTCCGTAGCATAGCGGTATTTGGCTCGCTTTAAATCTCGGAGGTCGTGGGTTCGATTCCCACGCTGGACAGGAAATCTTTTCACGTGGTTGACTATGGCAAATACCCTCCTCAGGAGGAGGCCCAAGTTCAGCAGTGGACGTCAAACGGGCTGAAGATGATATGTTACTACTGGATAAGGTGTCTGAAGGTGTAAAAAATATAATAATAATAATAAATTGAATGGGTTCCAGCAGTTACCGACCATGTTCAATGCAAACAAATCTTTCACCTTTATTTTTATGAAACGACCGTTTTCAAGTTTTGTAACAGACTAACATTTATTTAAACATGCCAAATATTGAAAACCAGTTTTTACTTTTACGATCAATAAAACCTGTCCTACTAATATTATAAACGCGGAAGTTTGTAAGTATGGATGGATGGATGGATGGATGTTTGTTGTCTTTCACGCCAAAACTACTGTACGGAATTGGCTGACATTTTGCACCGGGATAGGTCATACGCTGGATTAACATAGGTATAGGCTACAAAAAATCACACTCCGACCCACTGTAGTATAGAAATGCGGGTAAAACCGCGGGGCGCAGCTAGTTTTGATATGAATACAACATTATTACCACACAAGGAAACGCTGCTGCCCGTTCCTTAATATACGATTATTAAGGATGATGTTATAACAATCGGGACCAACGGCTTAGGTTGAGGGACTACCCTCCGTGCCTCGAAAGCATGCTTTCGAGGCACGGAGAGTAGTCCCTCAACCAACCAGACCCGGATAGAAATCTTAGAATAAACATAAAGATTTCCTGTCCGGCGTGGGGATCGAACCCACATACCGCTACGCTACGGCGGTTGCCATTGGGTTACCGCCCCTTCTTATTGCACCAAGGACACAATTTCTAAACATTATTTATACTTATCTATAATTTCTAATACCTATTATAAACTCAGATGAAGTAAGAAGTATAGACGGAGCGCTTCAATCGAATCAATCTCATTCATAACTAAAACCTCAGTAATAATGCAATCTATCTACCTATATTAATATTATAAAGAGTATAGATATATAGAATAGGCTCCGAAACTACTTGACGGATTTGAAAATGTATTACACCGTTGGGAAGCTACACTATCTCCGGTGAACAAAGGCTATATTTTATTATGAAGTTCCCAAGGGAACGGGAGCTACGCGGGTGAAGCCGCGCGCGGGAAGCTATAAATTAAAATCCTAATACTAATTTAATCTTATAATTAGTCGCTTGTGAAGCTATTCAAAGCATAATTGTGCTGCCACCTATAGTTCCTGTTCGTGTTCATTTTATAGGCTTTTGAGGTTAACCGATTGCAAACGTTTTCCAAGATAAATTATTCGGTTTGTGTACCATGTTCAGTAAAAGGATTTTCAGTGGAATAATACCTTTAATGGCGGTACCCCTGTATTTACGAGAGAAAGGGAACACTTTAACCGTACAACTTATATGGTGATGATATTATGTGAATACCTAATGTACTTACTGGGTTGTTATTCTGTATGTAAGGATATTTAAGGTGCTTCTAAAATATCTATACTTGTATATATTGTATTTACGGGAAGCAAAAATGTTTTATCACTTATTACGAAAATTTCGCACAATTATAGTTTACTAGCTTGCCACAGTTTCACTCGCATAGGTATATCCCGTTCCCGAAAGAACTTCATAATTAAATATTATGTATTGGGAATCAAATAAAACAGTCAAAGGTTAAGAGCCCCCGCACATTGGCCACTTAGTGGCGGCCACTAAACGCGACCACCAGTGGTTCCGCTAGACCACTACACGCCGCCACCAGTGGCAGCCACTGGTGGCTGCATCAAGCCATCAAGCGGCTGCGTCTGGTAGCGGCGTCAAGTGATTAAAAATGTTGAATACATCAACAAAACGCAGCCACAAGTAGCGAGCGCGGTCGACTCTCGCAGCTTGTGGCTCGGAAGCGGCCACTCAAGCGCTCAGTGTGCGCCGATTCTGTATAAAATGTATGAAGAAACGCGTCCGCAGCTTGTGGCGGCCACTAGCGGCTCAAGTGTGGCAGCCACTAAGTGGCCAATGTGCGGGGGCTCTAAAATCACACTATTTTATATTCGACAATCAACATCTGTCATTTATTGGTGTTCCATTTTTAAAAACATGTAACAATGGTTTACAAGCTGCCAGTAACCTATATAAACGTAGCCTAACTTCCTATTTAAATGGGCTACCTAACACTGAAATATTTTTTTAAACGGACCTGTAGTTCCTGAGTTTAAGCCAACAAACAAACAAACTCCTCAGTTTTATATATAAGGGTAGATATAGAATACAGACACTTGTAATAAAGAATACAGAATGCAAATATTTTTAAATTACGTTTAAATATCGACTAGTATTTATAAAAATGCAATACTTTTAACAGTAGATAAAATAATGTGTAGTGATTTTATAAAAAAAAAATCAGTGAAATTGGTAAACTAAATAAATTTATAACATTATCCAATCGGTTCAGAACTTTTGACGCATTCACTAGAGAATAAAGAAAAACTAAACAAATTCTGTGACACATGGGACGAAATAGACAAAGAAGAGTCGAAGGATTAGTTTGGTTGAGACATCCAAAAAATACACTATGTTTTTTCCTTTTTTATATTGTGTAAAAAGAAAAATACTAAAAGTAAGTAGGAGTAGGCCTGCAAAAGGAAATAAAAATTAATGCAAGCATGTGACATAAGGGAGGGTCGAAAATCATGATTACATTTTGTGGTCGTAAACCGAAGTAAGACCGAGGAACTTTTTTACGAGAGGTGTAAAACTCTGACTTTTAAACCAGCATCTGTTCACGTTTCACAAGATATAAGCACTTGATTAAGGTAGTTACAACATTGGTAGGTATATTATATACATGAGTAGCTAGGTTATTTTTCTAGCTGTAAGATATTGAAAGAAAATAAAATGTCGGAATTTGCGATAACAAATGTTTTTTAGTAATATGTTTATATTCATATGAATGGATTTGGTATTAAAAGTTTATATAGCTAATATATATCTAATATGCCTTCTGGTCCAGCGTGGCCGGACCAGAAGTTATATAAGAACATTATATTGCGATCACCAATCCACCTGCAAAGCGTAGTGTCTATGGCAACGCTACCTGCGAGGGAGGGCCATGTTCTGCAGTTGTTGTTATGGGATCCCTTTTTTTGACCTAATTTTTTTTATCATAATTTAATTTGGCATAATGAGTTAGGCATATTTTTCTTTGGCATAATAATAATGTGCCATAATTGGTTTTTGGCATACTGTTTTATTTAGCATAAATATAGTTTATCCTATTTTTTTTATTCATAACTTTGATATGAATAAAGTTGTAAGGCATATTGTTTATTCTTCTAATGGTTTTTTGGCATACTGATGAAGCGGCCGGCGAGTCTGTCACGAACCGCAGAACCGAATCGTGGGCAAATAACAATCGGTTAGGTTAGGTTAGAACTGCGGCCATACAACGCCAGAACCGAATTGCCGAACCACCGCGCGCCGTAGCCCTGAAGCCGTGACAGATACGCTGCATGCTTGCTTGCATGCTTTTTAAGGGGAAATAAAAACCACATAATACTTTTGTAGTAAATTTTGGGCGTTTAGTTGTCATGCTTATACGTCATTATGCGTAAGTAAATTTATGCTTTGGGACAGTAATTAATAATTACTATTATGCTTATTGTAGTTATGACTTAAAAAAATGTGGTTAAAAAGTTATGGCAAATTAGTATTATGCGTAACAAATGTTAGGACAAGTAGCAGTATGCCATGTTAAATTATGACATAAAATTTTATGCGTAAAAATAGAGAACCGTTGTTATACGGGCTGATGATGATAGTAAGGTACAATTTTAGCATAATGAATATCATATAACAAAGTTGACTGCGTTAATTGTATTAATACAATAAAAAATGTTAAATAAATAAAATAGGGATAAAATATTCTTGCCCAACCACTATATTTTTTTATTTAGTATTTTACTGTTCAATTTAATATCCAAGTGCAATATAAATTATTTATCTCAAGCGAGCTAAAAACGTATAAAAGGAAAATGAAAATGCGGGCATCTGTTCAAATAATGTTTAAAGGTTTCTTCTGTAATACAATATAAGTAGCGCTAAAAGCATCGGCACAAATTTCTGCAACCCTTACAATTCCACTCCAAGAAGTAGAGTGCTATCTATTTTTATAAGACTGAATATTTTTTTAAATTTTAACTAGAAGTCTGTACTTACTGAAAATCTAGACCATGGTTTGTAAGTGCAATTTCTCAATTGGACATCAACAGAAACAAAATAATTAAGTATACACCATACTTAATTATTTTGTTTGTTCTTTTTCTTAAAACAAGAAGTATTCATTAAATTTACCCACTCGTAACTTCAACTATCCCCTATGAGGGTGGCATGTTCACTATGTGATCAAACCCTCGTTAATAAATAAAGATTAAAAAAAAAAAAAAATACTTCAACTATCACGAAAATATACACATGCCTAAAAAAAATTGTTATTTATTTACTAATGTATACATACACACAGATGATATAAATATAACAGTTCAGACAAACAGCAATGTACAAAGGTACTACTTATTTCTTAAGGAATCTCTTCCAGTAGACCTTGTAGAGATGGAAATTAGAGGAAATTACTCCACCTGCGGAGTTTATGAATATGGAAAAGAGTAAAGGATTTAGTTTCACAATTGAAAATAAATTCAATTTATTCAAAATTCTTTGATTTTTGTTTTAATTGACTTGATTCTCTTCTTCTTCAAGCAACATCAACATTTTGAACTAGTACAGCTTAAAATTTAGTTATTGCTTGAACCAAGAGTAAAAAAAGCTATATTATGAGAGTTATTCATGAGCTCTTTAACTGCTTCGGTATATATAAATATCTGATCGCTGCATAATATACCTACCTAAGGTTATCTTCCACTTCCAACGATAGAAAGCATTCTTGACGTAGACAAATTGAGCGTCGACCTCACGATGACCATACATAATTAGGTACTTCAATTAATTGAAGATACAATTAACAGCAAAACTGGGGATTATTCATTTTAATCACATTTCGCAATGATTAAGAAACTAATAGTTCCTATTTTAAGTGATTATGCACCTTATTAGTAATTTAAACTCACTTATAATATACCTAATCATTATAATTAGCTTAAAACAAACAGTCGTCCTTAATCGTCAGAAGATTAATGAATCGTATATTTAATAGACCGTGATAAAAAAAGAATGGTAAACTATATAAATATCGCAAAATAATATGTAAAAAATCGCCAAATTACACATAGCTTGAACAGGACTTGAACAATGTAGTTTTTTTATATAGTATTCGTTATTTATAATAACTATCCGGTTGTACTCACGATTTGCCATCAAAGCGACGGTCGCGGCCGTCGAGTCG
The DNA here is from genome assembly GCA_947037095.2 of Nycteola revayana. Taxonomy (NCBI): domain Eukaryota; kingdom Metazoa; phylum Arthropoda; class Insecta; order Lepidoptera; family Nolidae; genus Nycteola; species Nycteola revayana. The sequence goes on along the minus strand of OX344845.2, from coordinate 7,075,975 downwards.
ACTACTCCTTGAGAATGGACCTCGGGATGGTCTCGAAACTAGTCGGACATATCCGATGATGACAAATCGTGAGTACAACCGGATAGTTATTATAAATATGTGTACAACTTACGAAAGTTTTAATAGAATTAAAACTTTCGTCAGTGGTACACATATTCAGGAATTTAATTAATTTACTTTAATGTAATTCTCTAAAGAAAGACTTACATGAACATTGATCCGTCAGTCTAGAATGATTGACTGGCTGAATTATTGACGGATCAATGTACAGTATAAACAGCTGGTCGTAGAGACGTCACAAAAAAAACGAATTTAAATTCCATCATTAAGATGAAAAGGTTTGTCAAAGTTTGTATGGAGAACTTGAAATATACGCGGATGAAGTCGCGAGCAATAGCTACTTTTATGTAAGTAGCTACCTAAACCAAATCATTTCGTTTGACACTACGGATATAACAAAGGCTAAATCTTTTTCATGACACACAAAGGTGTCATCCCTTGTCAAAGATGAAACATTGGCCCAAATTATATACAATGACTAGTGAATTTCGTAAATATCAATAAATTTGTCCTTTTCCTTATTTTCTATGTATTGTACTGTGTTGAAGTAAAACTGGTACTGACAGTCGATGATATTATTTTTTTATAGATTTTCGAGTCTTCCCACGAAAATCTACCCGCGTTGATTGATTCTGCTGTGCGGTTGCGTAAAAACTCTGCGATCGTTATTGCCTTTTTGCACAATAGTGCTGCCGATTTCCGTGTGAACTTCATAAAATGTAACTTGGGATAGTTACCTCGGATAGTCCTGGACACGTTATCCAAAAGTTAACTATCATTGTAAAGTTAAATAAATGTTTAAATTTTTTATTGCTTTTTCAGTTTATCAATTACGAAAGGTAAATTTTTTTGCCTTTAAAATTTATTATTTTATCCCTCATTTGATACGTAATGATACATTCGGAATAATGTACCTACATGGTAAATTATTAATGTTTACCAACATTACTTTTTATTTTTTTAACATCTTTTGTTAAAAGTGGGTGTAAGTAAATCAATCACACATAACGGGGTCTAACAAATAAATACCTAACATTTTAACGACTAAAACCTACGTGTTAATACTTCAGTTGAATATAAAACAAGTTTCTAAAGTAATTTATAACCGACCAATTTTCTATTAAGTGCCATCAATCATAAGCTTGAAATGAAAAGTTTAAATTATATCGGAAATGGAAAAAGTTTATAAGTACAATAGACAATATTTTATGGAGATAACTCGTTTGAGACCTTTTTAAATTCAATCACTGTTATTGTTACACCTATTCTAGGGTATTATTATTCAGCTCCCAAGTTTCGACGGGAGTTTTACTGCTATATAACTTATTTTATAATCTATAGTAAATCTTTGTTCGTGTATTCCGTCTAATCTCCGAAATGGTAGTACCGATTTAGACAGAACTTTAATTGTTTATACATACAGCTTATAAAATCCTTACTTTACGCGGAGGAAGTTACTGGTAGCAGGAAGTTAATTAAAAAAATAAATTATTAACCATTCCCATCAATTTACCATTGAGCTAAAGAGGCACTTTGCTTGTATAAAATAATAGAACTCTATGGTTCAATTATACTTTCTTTTCCAGATTGGCTCGTGATTGGCTCGCGCTTTTAAACAGTGACGACGGACCTCTGGGCAAACGTTCCAGTCGTAGTACCTAGTCTATAAGATTTGTGTCCGAAGAGATGATGGCCTTAATGATGAGATGAAGAAATATAATTATGAATCGTTATAAACTTATACTGGCTTTATATTTTCCGGGCTCATGAGAAGCCAAAAAATGGTACTACTGTCTTCTTGACAGATGCAATTAAGGTGGATTTCAAGTTTGTTTGTGATCCGTATCTTGTTCATACATTATTCATTCCAACAAACCGGGTACTACCTAATGTATACAGCGAAAGATAACATCTTAGAATACTAGGTATTCGTGAATGCTGACTGCAATTTTATTTTTTTACTCTTTCATTTGAGGTCTTTTTCTAAATGTAGGCATGTCCGCCGCAGAAAATGTTTGTCCTGACAATTACGAAAGAAAACTAACAAATAAATAACTAAATTGTTCGAGCTGATGGCGATTTTGGCAAAATACGGAATTAAACTTTATTGGTACCATAGTAATTTTACTACAGGCTAAAACTATCATATGGTATAGTTTTAGGAAAGATCTTTAAAATATCTAATCAAATTGCGAAATCTTAAGACATGCTTCTATGTTTGAACAGTAATTATTATAAAATAATCACCGTTCAAAGGTAAAAGGTAAAAGTAGTTTTTGGGCTCTGATATTTTTGTTACTCTAATAAGGTACTGCAATAAGTTTGTATGGATGTTAATAAATGAAATCTAGACAAATTTAACAACGCTTGGCATGAAATATGTATAAGTAAAGAAAGACTTCAAATCAAAATGAACGTGACCAAAATGTTGGCCAAAGAAAATCGAATTATTGGTCGAAAACTGTAGTCGAGATGTGTCTAAATCGCCCGCTAGCCCCGCTGCATAATGTAACCTGCACACGTACATATCCACTCAATTAAGATAGGCCCGGTATCAACGGGACAGTCCTGGCATCGCGCCAGCATGCCTCTCTATCTACGAACCATTGTAGTTGTAACTTATTTTCACGGCGGCTTCGAACTTCTAGCCCTTTGTTTCAAAACTACGTGACACATTTTTTATTTTTTCGTAGAATCAGTAGCTACCTGCTTTATTTCGTAACGTAGATATGAAGCTCAGTATCTAAATTCAGTTTTTTTTATGAAATTGTGTTCGTTTGAGATTTAAAAGAATGATATGATTGCATTAGGTACAATTTGTTCCATATTTATTCAGGTGAATATTTAGTACTGGCGTTAAAATTATGATGACTGAGTTGCGATGAATGGAGATATGACGGTCGATAGCAATCATTCGTCCATGATCGTTTATATGTGTTCATGTAGAATCGTCGTTTGTGAATCATGTACCTTTTTAGTTTCGTTTCTTGTATTGTACTGTATTAGCTTCGAATTGAAATTGACAAGTTAATGTATAAATGACCTTTTTTTTTTATTTGAGTCTCAACACTATTCATTCAATAATTATAACAGTTTCTATTACTTTGTAAGCCTTACGTCCGCGAAATGTAACATAGAGCGACAGTTGCACAATACCCCCTTGAAAAAAATTAAGTCGTTTACGGGAGAAAATAATCCCTCCTTCTTATTTACACAATCAAGCCCACGATCAGGCCAATACTCTAACATTTGAACAATCTTCTGAAACGTGTAAGCAAAATGAACCAATAAAAAAGTGAATGAAATGTATAAACATACGTTCTTGTTCGTAGACACGTTAAAATGTTCCATATAACCGACTTTATTAAATAACTAGCGTACGGCATATTTCATGGCTGTTTTTGCTTTGTTGTGGTTCATGAAAGGAAAATCGGTCTTTGCTAGACACCTAGTTAGTTTGATACATTTATTATTCTTGTAATATAAAGGGGTAAGTTATGATTCAATGTTAAAGTAAATTAGAACGTTATTTTACATTTTTTTTGGTGACAAGAAGTGGAATTGCTACATTACGTAAATATATGTATGTCTCTTTTGTTGAATAGAACTTCCATTTGAATATTACCCAGATTTTTTTTTGCGGTAGATATAACGCGATTTGCTTTGTATATCAAGTATCACATGGGTTCCCCTTTACCCTATATTCTTTTTGAGCAGCAACGTTATTCCTCTTTTAAAACCCATATGTAGGTATGTTTGTGCTTAATATGGAACAAAAAATAATATTATATTTTATTCCTCATTCAGCACCTACTGTTTGGTAGTTTCTGCAACAGTTCTTATCTTAAAATGGTCAAGTAAAGGTAGCACACGGCCTCCTCTAAGCTCTTCTACTGTGTGTAGCTAATAGGAGGCCTAGCCAAGAGGCACTCTGAATAACATGATATTTTGTAACAAATAACACAAAAGATTAAATTATTTTGTAAAATTCAGATGATTGTTATTATTATTAAATGCTTAATGACAAGTTTTGTTTATACGATCAAATATTTTTGTAAATATACGAGGAACCACTACGGAACACTTCGCGTTGCTCAATCTGCACTTGGCCGTCTCTTTTCCAAGAATATATTATTTTGTATTCAAATTAACGCATAAATTTAAAAAAACTTTATAACGAGTCGTTTCTCCTTTTTACAACGTATTCGTTATATCTTTTAGGGACTTCAAGGTATAACTTTATACTAAAGAAGTCGTAAATCTTCAAGCTTGAAACGGGTTCACTTAATTTCATTTAATCTTAATCACGAAACTTCATCTATAGCAAAACTGAAATGCATTCTCGACTTTCTTACGTTCCGTGATGAAACTTCAGGTGGATAGAACAAGTTTAAACACAATTCTGCACTATCCAACAAAGTTTTGTGTTTACCAAAGTTACTAAGTAAACTGGTTTGTAACGGGCACTTGAATGACTTGTTAAATGACCTTTTAAAGATAGTATTGTGTCTAAAAGCGGTATTAAGAAGTTGAAGAAGTATAATATTCCGGCATTCTCTCATTATTTTTAAATAGGTATGTGTGTTGTTGTCTATAATTCTGTTTTTCTACTGTCACACATTTTTATTGTTTATCTTTTAGTTATCTAAGTAAATCAATTTTATAGTCTTATCTTATCTATAAACAGTTCTGCTGCACTTTCAAGCGGCTTGTACGTATTAAAAACATAATTATGTAGATGTCATCTATATACTAATATAATAAGGAAGTAAAATTAATGATTGGTTGTAATAAAAAAGTTTTTATTCACGTAAACCTATTACAAGTATTTGTAAATTATAACCAAAACATATTTTGGCTTATCAATTTACTGTGTTAAATTAATTATTAAGTTAAGTTATTGAATCGGTTATATATTTTTTTTACCAATAGAAAGCCACATTGATTGTGAGTGTCGTAGATCAGATTTTAAGACGAGGTTTTCACGGGAACGAGATCTACGCGGGTGTATCACCCGCGTAGATCTCGTTCCCGTGAACTCGTTCCCGAGGAACATCTAGTAGGTATATAATAAAATACTGCAATATAAATATTTTAAAATGTATAAATAAATGTAAAAACGTGCTCTTAGTACCGCACCCATGGGTAGGGCCTGCAAATTCTGAGTATGAGGAAACGCGACACATAGCCATTAGTGAGACATAGGACACCACACATTATTAGTATTGGACATGAAAAGTAAATTAGGGCGATCATATGAAACGAGGTTTTTATTCATGAAACAAAATATGCTATACTTAAGGGAAGGGTTGTAGTTCGTGTATTGAAGTGTTGGGTCACTAACTCTGACAATATACTCGTAAAGCAGTATATGTTTACAGCTTAATTTTAGGCCTAAGGGTAATTTGTAAAGAAATATTAATTTTCTTTTTCATTCGTATATTTACGTATATTATCGTATAGTGGTCGCCCAGGGATCGAAATTCAACCATAATAAAAATCTCTTCTCCTTTCCTTCTCTATATACATTAAAAGTGTGCCGAAAACGCCTCTCGCCAAAATTGTGCGGACAGCCGCACAATTTTTGTAAAAAGCGGTACAAAGATTTTTATTTGCTTCACGTATTAATATAAAGATAATGGTTATTGTAAACATCAATTATATTACTAAGAAAAATAAATATAATGTTGAAATCACATTACTTACATAACTATATTTCTTGATCTTATAATGAAGTAGGTACATCATCTCATTTACTCATTATTAAATCATTTTAGATATTTAGTCATATTATATTGCTTTTTGCATCCATTGTTCAAAAAGCAAGGGTCAATAACGTCGCAATATGGCGATATATTATGCATGAGTAGATATACATGTTGATAGCAAATGATAACTGTTTGTAATCATAATTGTGTAAACAAGTCAATAAAATGCATTCTCCATTCCCCAAAAGTCAATGCGTAAATTTGTAACCAATAGTAAAATTCGGATTATTGTAATTTCTGAGTAAAATTCTGAATATTGGAATTTCTGAACCATACAATGTGTGGCTATGCCATTTGTATGCCGCCAAAGCTCGCGGATTACATTTTGATTGCACTGTGTGAAATATGAGCTGGATAACAAAGACAATTTTATGTATTTGTTTTTTCCCAAAATGGAAAAGCTAGGTAATATACAGGTAAAGTTGCACCACTGCTCACTGTGACGCTTATTGCAATGATAAACATTTCATGTTTTATGTAAAGTTTTGAATATTGTTTTGTTATTTAATTCAAATATATTTTGTGTTAGGTGTAGGTTGTTAGCTGTTCTGCTCGTAATATCAAGTAATGTTAATTTTGATTCGTCAATTTTGAAATTAATTACATTGAAAGAATACATTTAAACAGTTAGGTAGTGAAATTCGTCGAAACATTTCAATTTATTCCGTCCAAATATGTGGTTAGTTTATTTTGATCGTAAAATTAAGAACAATCATAAAACATTCTCAAAAAATATAAGCGGAATTATTTAAAAAAATAAACCGTGTTTTTTTATATTTCAGCGTATTTTATTAGGGTTACCAAAGTTGTATTATTAAATTCTGCGTATTTTTCCGGGTATCTATATCATGGGCAAGATTCAATCCAATAACAGTTAAATATTGATTGATTACTTTTAAAATCACTTAGACGAATCTGAACCATTTTGTTTAAGTAACTTAGAGACAATGATACGAAACGGCATGTTCAAAGTACGGCCTTACTTTATATTAGTGTTTGGCCAAATATTCTATATAGACAAGCATGACACATTGAAATTAAATGTACGGAGTTAAGCTCCCAAACGTGTGGTGTTATATTAACAATGGTCGACACATACCGGCATTGTTAGTGATATATGTATATAACTAAGATATATATAATACAACAGTAGTGGTCATTCAGTCTTGTTTCCCAAATAATGAATATTTATTATATCTTCACGTTCAGCGTTCTCAATGGGACAGCGCCCTCACCATCACATGAATACCTACCTGACAGATGGTATGACAGGGGTGTGTACTCATAGTCGCTATGGGTTTTGTCATGTATGTCAGGTTGTCACCATTATAGCTATGTCTGCTCATATTTGGCTGTTTTACTCAAGATGCCAGTTTTGGGGTAAGAGCATGTTGGCCTATTATTTGTGCGATAGTACCTTTTGAAAGAATAAACAGTTTATTTAGAATTCATTGCGACCCGGGAAATCTAACATAAATGATAAGTTCCGTTTTTGCTTTATAATAAAAAATAAATAAAAATACAATGAATTTGTACTGTCTGATTCAGAATCGGACTATTTTTTATTACAACAGTATTTTTACCTAGTATAATATTTAATATGTGTAAGCAGGTTACTCACACACGAAGATCAACATCAACATAAAACATTAATAATAAATATTCAGCACTATCTAACTACAAATTCGCAAGTACAATGTAGTAGGTACTGGTATAAACTTTGCACAGCAGCATGGCTATGCTTATCAGTACCATTCAACGGGGTAATACATTGCCAAGTAACATAGATTTAGAACAGTTAGGGAGAATTTTATAAGTTAGTCTAGCTACTTTTGAATTTGAATCACATTTTACAAAGTTATATTTTTCATTTATTATCGTATATGTATTTATTGTAAAATAGTTATTGTAGTACTAACAAATTCCTTGGGGATTTACTAAAAACCTCCTTTCACCGTCAATCCCCATTGTATCCTAAACAAGACCTTTTTCCCTACGTGTTGTTGCAGATTTAACCTCATTCACACTCTCGCATGGGAGCTGTATCCCCGAAATACTTTACACATTAAAACTTTTAATCACACGATGACTTGCGCGTTAAAACTCAATTTGGGTCATCCTTTTTACCAATTTGTATGACAAGATGGATGAGGAAATTAAGGGTCTAATCAGAGCCAAATGCGTATTTAACCGGTGACCTTGTCGCGCAAATCAAAATGATGTCGTTTTGTAAAGAACACGGGAGGACGGTCTGTCACAAATTAGACTAATAAAATAGCATTCAGCAAAAATTGAAGATACATTTTAGGAGTGTTTCTTGATAGGAACCTTTTTTTTGAAATTTTGTTTTGGGTGCCAACTTATAAATTGAATGATTGCAATGCCACGGATTGCAGGGTAGAATTATAATTTATAACGTAGGAACGCTATATTTAGCATTATTTTATATTTATACCATACTAGTTATTCCGCGCGGATTCACTTGCGTAACTCCGGTTCTTTAGTAATATCTTCATAAAATATTACGTGCTGATATTTTAGCTTTTCATTATTGTTCTAAAAGAACTCTTCGACGGTCGACGTCGTTTTATCCCCATAGGTATTGTTATAGTTCAACTTTATTCGTGTTTCGAGCCAAAGGCTTTTGAACACGTGGCGTTTAAATTAGAGTCACGTCCGTGTCCCTAATACCCTTTGAATAGGCGACAGGTTACAGGCCTACCTGAATTTAGAGTGGGCCACATAACACCTAGTTCAATTATTCGGATGCCGGAAGCCTGTTTATTTAGATTCGGTTAAAGATACATGCAATTCTGGAATATTCTTAAGACGTTTCTGGCATGTACAGTCTAAAAAAGATTTCTGAATACCAGGTTCACACGGTTTCTCAAAGCGACAACAATATAGTTATTAACTGTACTTTCATAATCATACTTAGATAAACTATCAATGAATATAAATTAGCTTATCAGATTTTCCAACTAATTAATATTTTATAATAATAGCCATTTATTCCAAAACTGTGAATCTGAATTTTGTTTATAATAATTTATGTGGTTATAGTATGTCTCTCAGTTCGGTGTGTCTTTTGACATAGGCCTCCTCCAACTGTTTCCATTGCATTATGTCGGTTGCAACCCTGGTCCAATAAGGCCCCAAGGCTAGACGGAAGTCATCTTCCCATCTTCTTGTCGGAAGTCCCCGTTGTCGCATCTCTTGGGTACCAGAGAGTTACCTGCTTTTTATTTCAATGTTACAATCCTTTCATTAAGTAATTAAGTGAAGAAGAACAAATGAAACATACAAAAAAAGGTGATATTACCGTTTGTACCACTCTTAAAGTATTATTAGTACTAACTGTGGTGTTTCCTTCTTAAACATTAATTTATGTGTAACATCAAAAATAGAGTTCTCTAAGCGAGAGAAAAACAAAAGTAAGAGAAGTGATATTTTTTATTTCTCACCCAAAATACCTAAAACGCGAAGCGACGAGACGTCTCTAGATCATCAGAGCTATTGTTTTGCGTATTAAATACCATCTGTACATGCCCGGCGTCCCATGTGCCCATATGTCGTATTGACATTTCCTGTGGATTTTCCAAAATATTCTTTCGAATTAAGAATACAATAAAAAAAAAATTAACCAAGTAGGTAAAGTCGTTATCAAGTTATACGCGCACGTACATTTTGATCATTAATTTTTCACGCAAACAATACAATGAAATAAAACCTACTCCAACTGCAAATAAAATAACATACAAAATGATTAAATTACTACAACGGCAGAATTATTAATATACTCCTGCTCCATATAAAATGAACAACAACAGTTACGTAGATCTATGCACCGTCCTTCGTTTTAATATTCCGCGGGCCACTCGCCGCTATAATATTTATGAAATCAGCACGTTTTTCAATTTATTCATATTCACTCGGAGTTTACAAACTAGGTATTTCGGTACTGTGGGAAACACGGGTGGCAAGAATACATTATATTGTTTGTTGAGTTTATCTAAGTTTTTAAATTTCTTTAGAAAATTGTACATTTTTCTTTTTTCGGTCGGGCATAGTACCATACATGTATAGTATAGTTTCTACGAGACTTCAGCAGGCACCTAGGCAAGCAGATCGTCAGCCTTATTAAATGGTTTAAAAACTTCAAACTAAAGAAAACTAAGCAACCTGCGCAAGAGGGCATTCCCTGTGGAATTAGGAACCTAGGCTCGGGGTGGTCGATGGCGGCGGGGAATTATGACTTAATTTTTGAGGGGAGTTTTGTGTCACTATTGCTTTAGTTTACAGTTCGCAGGCATTTCAGACTTCGAGGTCTACGAGGGTTTCGGTAGGTTTTTTCAAATTAAGTATCGGGATCGCGAGGGGGACGTCGCGTTCGCGGGCACACACTTCTCCGACAAGTCGAATAGAGTGGTCCGTGTGTAAGGAAATAGTACAGTATCATTCGAAATTCAAGCTCAATTTAATTTATTATTAATACTATTACTTTTATTTACTTTATTGCTATATCAACGGTTAATAGAATTCGAAAAGTGGCTGTAAAATCACTGACTAACTAACTTAACCTAATTTTTACTAAACTTAATCATTGCAGGAAGGTTACAGCACTAATTGTGGTTCTTTCACTTATTTAAATTATCGTTGTTATTAAATTAACAAGTTTATTAAAGAAAAATATATAACGTTAATCACTGCGAAAGAAATAAAAATCTTCGTTATTATTATAACCTAATTATTACTAATTTAGATCAAACAGAGGGTACCCTCTAGCCTAATGTAGAGAGAACAAATAGTAGTTGAAGGGTAATTGAAACTTTTAATTGTGTATCTGTGCCAAAATACTAATATACTTACCCTACCACAACCAATAAGAACACACATACATTTTAATGGTAGTGATTAAGATGTATGTTTGTGTATTATCTTATTGGTTGTGGTAGTGTGGTATTTGGAGAAAAACTTGCTAACTAGGCGTGGTCGCTGGTGTGTAAGTTGTTTTTGCTACATGTGTATTATCAGCAATCTATACTAATATTATAAAGAGTATAATATATATATATATATATATATATATATATATATATATATATATATATATACAGGGTGTCCAAGAACCTGGCGTCCAACTGGATTCCCACGATGCCCCAAGTTCTAACAGTACTCAGAAAAATATTTTAAAAAATCCACCCCATGTACTTACAGAATTATACTGATTTAAAAAAAAAAGGGGAAATGAGCACCCTGTGACATACTTTTGAATGCTGTGACTGCTAATGCTGATAATTTCGATATTTCTTGGAGGTTTTGTAATCTAGGGTATTGCTGTGTCTAAATAGAATGTAAAAATAAAGTACTTATTGTACCATTTTAAAATAAAATATTATTTTAACTAAAGGTGATATGGAAAACTATTGAATTTCGCAACTTTGACCGACTGTAGTGTAAAAAAAATGTACCAAAATAGTATGGCAAGTGACGTCAAATTTTGACGCGTTTATTCCTCTTTTTAAAAAGGTATAATACTTACACATTAATTTGAAAAAAAAAAATTTGATAATATTTTTACTCAACAACCCAATTTTTACGATGTCTTACAGAATTCTTAGAAAGAAAAATTTACGACGAATTGAATCTAACCTCTAAAGAATTACTATTGTATGCTCATAAAAATAACAACAGGCCTCTCAAAAAACAGGTTAGACCGTAAGGGACGGTATGTGCATGCATCTCACCATAGTGATTCGTTATTACAACAGGAGGGAGCAAGACAGAAACTATCTTTGCGATTTGCTGGTTCTTCTTTATGGTACCCCATTATTCAGGTAAGAGTGAGGGAGAAAAAGGTTAGAGGTGCGAGTGAGATAGATAGTGACGCTATCTGGGATCGTGCTATTTAGGATAACAGTACGGTCAGTACGCGTCACTGCCTCCTGCCGTTACTACGCACCTCTCTCTTATTGTTACCATTGATCACGTACTACGATTTAAAGCTTTGTTTATTGGACTCGATTACTCTTTGTGCTCTGGACTTTGAAACGAACTCTTTACGACGACCTTTGCCTGTGTTTGGACAGTTTGTGTTTTGTGTGTGCTACCATGGCGACCTACACTCCGCAAGAATACGCAAATATGCACTACATTTATGGAGAATGTAGAGGTAATGGACGAGCTGCAGCGAGACTTTACAGAGAAAGGTATCCGAGGGCTACGCGATATCCCGACCATCGAGTTTTCATTAATGTGCACAGATCACTATGTGACGGGCGGTTCCCCAATCAAGTAGCTGGTGAAGGACGACCCGTAAATGACTTCATACGCGATGAAATTTTAGAGGCGGTGTCGGCAAATCCAAGCATCTCTGTGCGAGGAATAGAAGCTGATACGGGGATACCGAAGAGCACAGCACACAGTATTCTCCAAAAAGAAGAATATCATCCGTACCACGTACAGCGAGTGCAAAGTCTTTTACCTCGAGACTATCCGAGCCGAGTCGCGTTTTGTGAAACAATCCTGCAAAAACATCGAGAAGACGAAAACTTTATCGACAAAATTTTGTGGTCAGATGAATCAACATTTAAGAAGGATGGCTACATGAACCTACACAACTTGCACGAGTGGCATGTGGAAAATCCGCACTTGATGCGAGAAGATAGATCCCAGTACCGGTTCAAAGTGAACATGTGGACCGGTATTCTCTGTGGGAATATTATTGGTCCATTTGAGATGCCCGAGAATTTGACTGGCGAATCATATTTAAATTTTCTTCAAAATGATTTGCCAAACTTACTAGAAGAGACCCCACCAGATATGTGGTTCCAACACGACGGCTGTCCAGCACATTTTCGCGTATCCGTTAGAGAGTTTTTGGACGAGCAATACCCGAACAGGTGGATTGGGCGATCAGGAACAATCCCGTGGCCAGCCCGCTCACCTGACTTAAATCCGCTGGATTTTTTTTTCTGGGGAACTATGAAGGAGCTCGTTTATGCGAAGCCCATTAATGACATCGCTGACCTTCGTGAGAAGATAACACAAGCAGTGCAGGTGATACGTCAAAAAAGTTACTCGCGAAACATAAAGCGGTCCTTTTTAAGGAGAGTGAGAGCTTGTATTGCCGCGGGTGGTCAACATTTTGAACATTTATTGTAATAAAATATCTTTAAACTAACATTCTTTGCTTTTATTCTACTGGGAACCCATCTACCTGTGTGTATTTCCTTCTTGCTCACTCTTGGAACCGAAGTAAATAATAGTAGTAACATAACAGTTTCTAAGATAAGAAAGGGTCCGACAGTTACCGTTAGTAGGTAGGCACTTCGTAAAAATTGGGTTGTTGAGTAAAAATATTATCAAATTTTTTTTTTTCAAATTAATGTGTAAGTATTATACCTTTTTAAAAAGAGGAATAAACGCGTCAAAATTTGACGTCACTTGCCATACTATTTTGGTACATTTTTTTTACACTACAGTCGGTCAAAGTTGCGAAATTCAATAGTTTTCCATATCACCTTTAGTTAAAATAATATTTTATTTTAAAATGGTACAATAAGTACTTTATTTTTACATTCTATTTAGACACAGCAATACCCTAGATTACAAAACCTCCAAGAAATATCGAAATTATCAGCATTAGCAGTCACAGCATTCAAAAGTATGTCACAGGGTGCTCATTTCCCCTTTTTTTTTTAAATCAGTATAATTCTGTAAGTACATGGGGTGGATTTTTTAAAATATTTTTCTGAGTACTGTTAGAACTTGGGGCATCGTGGGAATCCAGTTGGACGCCAGGTTCTTGGACACCCTGTATATATGAATAATTATGTAAATTACTTTATAAGGATTAAAGTCACTTTATCAAATGATGAGAGAAATTAGGTATGTGGATGTACGAAATTAGGTATGTATCTAAATAATTACTCCAGATTACGGCTTGTGTGAGGAAGGTCAGGCTTAACACAAACAACAATTAGTTAAACGCTTAGTTTAGACAAATTATCCTTTGTAACGAACTTTAGAATTTGTTTGAATTGAATTGATTTTCTAGTTGAGAGATTTTTAAAAATTGGTGTTTAAAATTTAGTGTTTTAGGCTCAATGTCCTTCCATACAAAGAGTTCAAGTCGCGAGAATTGTAACTCTGTTTTATGTTTAGTAATTTATTGTTTCAACGGCAATTGAAGTTCAAAGACAAAGCTACAAGTATCTTTTTATTAAGGTTTGAAAGATAAGTCCGGTGAAGGACAGACGGGCTAGGTTTGATCTTGTTGCTTTACTATAGGCATGATATCCTTAAAATTCCGTTGGTAAATTTATACAGAATTTAATACAAGCGATGCAATTTAAATCGTATATAGATAGCAATACTAGTCATGTTAAAATGAGCACTATTTTGCAATTGCGTCGAATATGTATTCGGTTATAATTGCCTATCAACATTTATGCTAAAAGGTAGATTGCATTATAGAATCAAACATAACCATGACACTGCATTTATTCTAGATATTAATTTATACATTTGCGATTCATTTTCAAAACAAAAAAACATTATTAAAGGCGTAAAGCAAATCTCGGCCTATATAATTAGGTAAGTATTCGATTGGGCGATTTAATACGATCGAATAAGATTTCTGAATTCCGCTGACGACATTTTTTTGTGAAAATCGCTGATCCACTTTCATGGATATTTTATACTGACTTCAGTGTAATATTTACTTACTATTTACACTCGGCATAATGATAATAATCCAAAAAGTTATTAATGTAACTATAACAAATCACAAAAAATGCAGATTCGAGAAAAAAAAAGGTATTTTTTTCTGCTGTGCTATTTCTCTAAGTAAAAAAAGGCTGATTAGCAAACCGCGTTGGTCTTATAATAGCATTAACATGCTTTATTTATTCAGAGATTTCCTTCAAGTTCGTAAATTAAACCTCTCATAAAACATAAAGCAAATCAATTTCACTTTATATGGTCACAAATAAATTTTATACGCCCATTCGTTTTATTTTATTACTAACGATCAAACTATAATAAACTACGCTTTAATAAATAATAATATTGAAAGATGATACTGAAGACAACATTTTTATTTTCTCATACAAAAACAAAAGAATTATAATATATTTTTTTAATCTTCACGGCTATTATAATAGGCGTGAAGACTAAAAAATATATATTTAGTCCGTCAGTTACATTACAAAAAAATATTGGACAGGTATTTTTTTGAGAACAACACAACAATTTACAAAAATACAGAGCAACAACAAACTATTTAGTTCAGGAGAGGGGGGCTTGTGATGTCACTACTAAGCAAAATTGTACCTAGAAGTGACGTCACATGAAATTTCAACGTCATTTTATGTTTGAGAAACGAAAAAAAAATACGTGTCCAATATTTTTTGGTAAACCCACTGTAGGACTAAATATTTTTTTTTAGTTTTCATGCCTATATACTGCACCGGTGACTCAGTGGTTACCGTATTTTCTTTTTTGACCTGCTGTTCTGGGTTCGATTCCCACCCGGGACAATTATTTGTATTAAGCACAGATAATTGTTCTGAGTCTGAGCATTCTTTGTGTCCGTGAATTAAGTGTTTTTAAAGTCCCCCGCGACATTAATTTCCGTAGTGCGGCAGTTGTCTTTAACAAAAAATAACTACTTTTCTAATTTCAGTGATAAATATGGATCTTTCTCGAAGAAGCTATTGCCATAGTCTCCACGTTTCACAAGCGGGTATCGACTGTAGTAAAGCCAACATCTATAAGGGTAGGTATCTAAAAGCTTTATCTAGTAATACGCCCCACAGACTATGCAAAACATAAATTTAAATTAAATCCATGTAATAAAACAAAATCGATTTGTATAAAGAATTTTCCATACGTTCAGTTGTCAATGGGATAAGCGTAAATCTTTCTTATTTATGGCTATAACCAGGAAAAGAATTGCAACCGACACCCACGTTCTTAAAATAAGAGAATTGTAATAAAGCAGGCACCGTACCATGGCATTGTACGTAAGTACTTTAGGCAGTAGCAAAATTTACGAGTACATTTAAAGGAATTGAGAAACACGGCAGTGATATATAAAAAGGTTAATAAGGATCATAAGATTACTTTTTACAATATATTTTTTGAACTAAACAAATCAAGGTCATATCAATTTTTTCAAAATTCTTTTTACGAAAATAGTAATAGTTTTTTTTATTTCTGACCAAATAAATTACTCTTATCCATCTGATTTTAAGTGGTATTGGGGTACAATACAAAGACAGTTAGTGCTAGTACAGTAGTTATGGATAACACTAATAATAATTAACCTTATCCTACCGGCCCTTTCCCCTTCTACCCCGTGATCTCTGGTGATCTTACTCACACACAGGTACACAAATTACACAAAATTAATCAATAACGTTATTTGACAGTGGTATTCTGTAAGGTGGAGGTACTTCTCCAGTCGAGCAGCTTATTTAGCGTACTATGTTAAGCTTACCTCTCTTAAGCTTACCTGATGTGTGAAATGGTTATTAAGTCTTATTAATGGGTAATTGTGAAAACCATAAACCAAAATTCATGGCCATTTTATAATATTATTATAAGTAGACAATTAAATCCATCAATACTTATTGACGCATTGACTGGACTCCGGAACCAGCAGACCGTTTTCTAAAATTCTTTTACTGTTATAAAGCTACTTTATCCAGAAGTAACAAATAATATATTTAAAAATGCAGTTCCCTCGGGAACGGGAGTTAGTCGGGTGAAACTGAGAGAAGGAAGGAAACTGCGAGACTATAATTATATCATATACTTACAAGTTGGTTCGTACAGTCAGCTACAGTGCTTAATACCCAAATTTCGTACACCTGTCAACAAAAGCTTTACAATGTTTTGTGGCTGGTTATTCGTCTAAACTCGTCTGAATTAATTTTATTAAAGTAACAAGATTTATGGAGCCTTTTGTTTGGAAATATTTTCAATGTATGACTATAGTTTTGATCAGGTGAAATAGAAATGTCAGAAAGATTTCATGATTATTGTGCCAAAATGGTGAAGTAAAACGACTCTAAACATTCGTCGTTTATTTATCTGAGCTATGTTTATTCCTTTAATAAGAAAATTAATTATTTATTTGCATGAATATACATGCTTGATATACATTTGCAGGTGGCAGCATACGTAATAGTTATAATATTCTGCCTGTTAGATAATGCATGCATTTTATTAAACTAAAAAGTAAAATATATGTTTTATTATATTACATTATTCAGTTCTATCCACAACATAAATACTATTTAGTGTGTAAAATGTTTATTCTATTTACGAGATACTTTAGTGATAATCATATATTCGGTACAAAGATGTCCGATGTTTAATTTGGTTACATCATTAATGTATATCATCATCACTATCATCAGCCCGTACAACGCCCACTGCTAAACAAGGAAGGGAGGAGGTCCCGAGGGAGGGTTTTCGCCATAGTCACTACACTTTGCGGGCGGGTTGGAAACCGTAGTATTATGTTGTAACACAAAGTATTATGTTGCCTGGTACACAATTGTTATAGATAAGGTTTTAACCATCGGGGCCAACGGCTTAACCAATGACCAATGCTTTCCGAGACATTTTAAAAGGAATTTTAAAATCTACACAAAGATTTTCTCTTCCGGCGTGGGTATCATACCTACGACCCCCGAGACTTAAAGCAAACCAAATACTGCTATGCCACAGTGGTAATGGGTAATGTTTATGTATATACCCACTTACAAATATGAAACTAGTTAGCTAGGCAACTTCGAGGCATTGCTGTCGTGCAATCTTGTTTATAAATGCAATGCAATCATAATATTAAGTGTAACGCGACGATGTATATTCCTCTCAGTCACAATGTACATGAAACCGCAATGCACTCAGTGGGATTGTTGTTTTTGATGTCTAATGACTCTCCATATTTTATCACAATGAAGACTATTGCGATAAAATGTGAAGCTTACCGCAGAACATTTGTGGTTAATTGTATGCTGCAATTCTGCTCTAGCTATCAAATAGCAGAAAGTTTTTTGTATTCTTTGGCCTTAAGAACCGTCCAACCAAAGGTTACGTACTCTTCTCAGATTTTGCAAAATAATTCTGTCCGATACCCTCGTAAAAAATAAGTCAGCTATCTGTAAAGTATAGCAACACTTACACAAAATTCCCAAAAAAATCCATAAGTCATCATTTCTCAGTACCCTAGAAAGCAGCAGTAATTGTGAAGCAGTAAAGTCTTCGTGGCTGTATGTCCATTCGAAAAAGAAAGCCGAACAGGTTCCGCATTGTTTAAATATGTTGAGTAGATAACCAACTTTTATATAGTATATCGAAAAGTGTGTGACCTTTTTCAGTCGCAATAAAATGCTTAACATCACACTGATCTTACTTTGAACTACTGCTGAACATGGGCCTCCTCCCGAGGGAGGGTATTTGCGATAGTCACCACGCTTGGTAGGCGGGTTGGTGACCGCAGTATTATGTTGTACCACACAAGGAAACGCTGCTGCCCGTTCCTTGATATACGATTATTATAGATGATGTTATAACAATCGGGACAAAAGGCTTAATGTGCTTTCCTAAGCACGGAGGGTACTCCCTCAACCAACCAGACCCGGATCTTAGAATTTTCACAAAGATTTCCTGTCCGGCGTGGGGATCGAACCCACGACCTCCAAGGCTTAAAGCAAGCTAAATACCGGTACGCTACGGAGGTTGTCTTACTTTATATTAAATAAAATGAGAATCCTAACTGCAATACTTTGAAAATTGAGATGCGCGTCTACTATAAATTATGTGTACAAATCGCGAGAGTTTAAAAACATAAATTCCAGCTTGTCTTCATTCTATTAACAAGAAAGAGATGTAGAAATATTTTTTCAAGAAAAAATGTGCAAAGTGCGGAAAACATAGTAATAAAATGCCTGAATAATTATAAAGTGCTGGATGTGTTTTATGAAGGAGAGAAATATCTTATGTCACATAAAATTTAATTGTGTGCTGAATAAGCTTTCAACTCTAATGCTTTTATTACACCTAACAGTGAGAAATGTTTAAGTGTTTAATTTCCCACTGAAAGAAAAATTACTATAATAACTTCACTAGAGAAAGTGCAGTTTTTGCCGAATAGCAATTTTGCCAAAGCACACTAACGCTGAACCACTCATGGATGAAAATTGCTAGCGTTATATTCTCATCAATAGAATGCCAATATACAATTCATTTATATCATACCTTTAACCCACGGCTTCACTCGCATTGAAGCCCATGTCCCTATGCTACTTCTATTACCTCCAATAATATGTGTACCAAGTTTTACGATGATCGGTTAAGTAGTGTTCCCGTGAAATCGTAACAAACAAACTTTACTTATTAGTAGGGATTTTTGTCATATGAGTTCATCATATGACAAAAATAATGTAAGTATCAAATATTTTTCTTACTTCTAAGCCATCTTTAAAAAAGGACTGGTCGCTCATGTCGCAACGACCTGTAGGTAATTAAAACCATCGAGTATTCTTTTCTATTTTTATTGCAGGCAAAAGTACATGCACTAATTTAAAATTATTTTCAATAATTTTAAATTAGTGCATGTACTTTTGCTTTTACAATAATTATGATGAAAATGATTCAAACGTAAATATTACAGTAGCAGAACAGCCTCCGAAATTTGCCAACAAACGTTAGATACCACATGAAAGAAAGAAAAATTAAACCAATGTATCCTAATACTATAAAAAGATATTGTTTGCTTGGGAGTGCTAATGTCAGGAATTACAGGCAAGCGGTAACCATGGCATGAAACTCAAGTAAAATTACTCATGGCTTGCAGATCCTAATTGGCAATCGATCGATTTAAGCTCCGGTGAACTTTCTCACGAAGACATCATCATTCAGTAATATTATTTGGATATGGTATTCTTTAATGTTCTTCACCTTATAGAATACCTCATCCTGATAATTTAATTTCCTTTTGCATCTTAATTTTCTTTTTTTTCGCACGAACATAATAATATCCGAACGATGTAGTTAAACTTCAAGGCTCCAGTCGTATTAAATAATAATTAAATTGAGAGATTTATATATCATACTAGCTTCCCGCACTCGGTGTCACCCGTATAGCTCTCGTTTCCATGTAGCCTATAGCCTTCTTCGAATGGGCTATCTAACACTTAAATAATTTTTCAAATCCCTCCGTTTGGTTCCTGATATTGCGTTCAACGAACAAACCGTACAAACAAACTCGGTAGCGTAGCGGTATTTGGCTCGCTTTAAATCTTGGAGGTCGTGGGTTTGATCCCCACACCGGACCGGAGAAAATCTTTGTGTAAATTCTTAGATTTCTATCCGGGTCTGGTTGGTTGAGGGACTACCCTCCGTGCCTCGGAAAGCACGTTAAGCCGTTAGTCCCGATTATTATAACATCATCTATAATATTCGTATAGCAAGGAACGGGCAGCAGCGTTTCCTTGTGTGGCACAACATAACACTGCGGTTACCAACTCGCCTGCCAAGCGTGGTGACTATCGCAAATACCCTCCCTCGGGAGGAGGCCCATGTTCAGCAGTGGATGTTATACGGGCTGATGATGATGAACAAACAAAGTCTTCAGGCTTTATATATTAGTATAGATTATTCAAAAGTTCAATTAATATAAAACAATACAGAACAACATATGGTCGCATATCCCGCGATTACAACGCGAGAAGAATGAGTTTCATTTATTACGGGTCCCGTTTGAACAAACAACGATGTAAATTGCGTCAATTTCAAGCATTTTGGAGCAAAAATATTGCTGCGACAGACTATCGTGTGGGAGCAGCTTCTCGTTTGGCACAATTGCTATACCTAGTACCTATATTTTACCGTGAACACGTAGTTGCAGATGCAGATTTCTTTCATTTATTTTGATTACATAGAAGTTTTAGTAAGTAGTGCTTTAAAATCTTAATAATATTAAAATATAATCATATTTCGTGTCTATTTCTTCATTATTATCATAATGATCATACAAACTGGTGTTTTTTACTTATTATTAGGTACTTATTTTTGTTACTACTGAGTAACAAAAATAAGTTACCCATAATTGAAAGCGCGAGCAGCGATACCTGGTGGCCTCCACACTCATAGCTAAAGAAGGAGTGCCCGGGGGGTTTTAGTGGTGGGCGAATCCCACATATCCCACTGCCAGTTTTAAAAAGTCGGTGGGAATGCGTAAATGCATTTCCCCCCGGACAAAAAAAAGGTGTTGTTTATAAGTGCAGCTTGCCAGGCCTAAAATTATGACTTTAAAAATATAGTGTAGCAGCTCTATTATTATCACTGTTTTATAATCATAACTAGCTTCGCGCGCGCGATTTCACCCGTATAGCTCTGGTTCCCGTGGGAAGTTCATAATGAAATACCTATAACTTTTTGTCTTGTTGTCCGATAGAAGAAAGGGGAAGGCAGAACTAAGTTGTGCAGTCCCTCAGCACACTCTCCGAAATGTATCCGATAAAAAACCGACAAACTGGCAACCCTTCGTCGGTCTTATGTCACTCAGGTATAAAGTTGCCTCCATTTGAATGCAACTTTATCCCTGAAATAATTCACGAAATCCATTCAGCAGTTTTCGAATTTTTCGTAACAAACATACGTACAAACAAAGGTAAATACAAATATTTTTTCTTTCTTTCTATAATATTAGTTTAGATAAGAACCAAGGTTCTTACTACTATATTATAATTAATAAAACTGACGAAATTTGAGACTAAATTGGATTAGTTATTGAGCCTGAACAATTGGCTTTTAGTCAGTATTTGTAATCTATTAATACCCACCAAGGTTAAACAACTGTTCCATTTTCATGAATAAATGATGCACCAGTTAAGTTTGTACCACTTCACCATTCATTCGTATATTACTAGTACTAACCTTGTGTAAGTAGGTCAAGGGCTGTTTTGTTCTCCCATTTAGAGGTGTTCAACAAAATATTGGAGGAACTATATAAACCGCAAAATTGTAGGTGAAATTTTTACTTACACTACTACTTTGCGGTTATTTATGTGTCATATTCATAAGTATATTTAATTATACCTACCTAATAAAATATAGAGATAATAATGAAGTTGAAGTTACAATATTAAATATGGTACCTACTATAAAATGAATATTATAATTATTTTATCTTTCTGACTTGCATCAGTGGCTCTTGCATGGGTGCTGACGTTGTGAGTGTGGTGTGTCGAACTACCGACAGTTCCGTTGGTAGCAAAAATAAAAAATATCCCGACCAAGTGAGGGTAGTTGCCGAAACCCGCGCTGTTCGAAGACGGTTGCTGACACTCATCAGTCTATCCGTCACCATGATTGGTGTAACCCATGTCAAAACGTCGAATTATTAAAAAGGTAATGATTTGCCTTATACCTAATCGTACCGCGATTGAGACCCGCGTATAATTTTAATTATGTGTACAAATCACGAAAGTTTTTAAACTTTTAACATATTGTACATTCAGCCTGGTTACAAGTTCCCTAAGCCGAAGGTCACGCATGAAGCGATTCATTAATATGAAGAAGATGAAAGTGGTATGTCAAAATCATAGCAAGTGAAGTGAGATTTTCTCAGCCAAGAGACGTAAATGAATATTTATGCATGTATATTATACATTCTCATTTAGCTCCGCCTTTCCTACTAAGACCTCGGCTTTCATAATATTAATAGACATCATTTTTAATTTGCATCCTAGTTATTAAAATACATAGTTGTACTAACAATGTTATTTAAAACTAGGATAAAAAAAGGGAAAGAGGCATTAAGAAAGCAATACTACCTTTTTTTTTAAGATAACTTGCAGAGTTTTGCAGTCTATATAGAATTACGTGTGGGTTAACCATTAGTGGATTCACGTCGGTAGTGGGGATCGAACGGGTAAACTAAATGCCATAATCCCTCAATCTCCCCGCAGCGAGCGCCCTGAGCCGGGGTCCAAATCCCACAGTATACGCCCTCTTGCGCAGGTTGTTTAGTTTGTAGTGTTAAACCATTTATCTAGGCTGGAGGCCTGCTCGCCTTTATGCCCGGTGAAGTAGCAAAAGCCACGGGGCTAACTACATACGTCAGTCAGAAAAAAAAGTATCGAACCGGCGACCATAAGACCACATGTTTGACGCCCTAGCCATTGGAATACATTTAGCTCTGCCTTTCGAATTAGGCGTTCACCAGTTTCTCAAAAAACAATCCTTTCCCTATTAACATAATTTTTAATTTCCATGCTAGTTTTAAAAATACACAGTTAAACCAACTATGTCATTTTAAAACCAGGGTGATAAGAAAGGAAAAGAGACATTGAAAAAGCAACACGAATAATTTTCAGGAGATGTAATAACAGCAGATAGAGGTGTATCACGCCCGCATTTCTTTCGGCAGCTACGAGTATGTATGTAAAGTACCAATCACGAGCGTCGTTATTATCTCGTAACGGGTATATTAAGACTGAACTGTTTCTTGAATAGAATAGAATAAGTTTATTTATCAAACATAGGTGTAACATGGCAAAGAAAAAATATATATATATTGTGCGCTTTGTTTTGTTTATGCCCGGTGAAGTAAAAAAGCCTCGTGTTTAACTACGTATGTCCATATGAATAAAAAACAATGTTTTGTCAATTATTGCTTAGCTTTTCTTAACAGAAAATGTTTATTAATAAATTCGGATATCGAACTACAGTGGTATTCTAAACTTTAGGTACATTTTATGTAAGTAGTACCTACCTGAAATTAATATTAAAACAAATATATACTATAAGTACGTGCTAATTTCAGAAAATACTGGACCGTTTTGAAAAAATATTGCAGCTTATTTATCGATAACGGCTATATTTTATTATAAAGTTCCCACGGGAAACGTAACGGAGCTTCGCGGGTTAAACCTCGCGCACAAGATAGTAATAATATCATCATCATCATCAGCTCGTATTACGTCCACAGCTGAACTAGGGCCTCCTCCCGATGGAGGGTTTTGCCATAGCCACCACGCTTGGCAAGCGGGTTGGTGACCGCAGTATAATGTTGTATTACACAAGGAAATGCTGCTGCCCATTCCCTGGTAAACGATTGATATAGATGATGTTATAACAATCGGGACCAACGGCTAAACGTGCTTTCCGACGCACGGATGGTAGTCCCTCAGCCAACCAGACCCAGAGAGAAATCTTAGAATATACACAAAGATTTTCTTGTCCGGTGAGGGGATCGAACCCACGACCTCCGAGATTTAAATCGAGCCGATGCCGCTACGCCACGGAGGTGAATAATATAAGACAGTTCATTTAGTTGCTTAATATCACAATACGTTTTCATTCGTATATTCACTCGATTAACTATTATATTAATGGTCTATAACTTCCGCTTAATTTTCATGACTCAACGATTCAATCGTGCTCTTTTATTGTTATTTGAGTTTAGATAATGATATATTTAATGGCAGCTATTGAAGACAACACTAATTGTAGAGATAAATACATGTTTACTGAATGGAAAAATACATGATAAACGCTAGCTGAGGCCCGCGACTTCGTCTGTGTAGATTTCGATTTCTCTATACTAACCTTGCCACCGCTATTAAAGGATAATATGTCATGTTACCTCCGTAGCCTAGCGGTATTTGGGTCGCTTTAAATCTCTGAGGTCGTGAGTTCGATCCCCACGCCGCGCCGGGCAGGAAATCTTTGTGTAAATTCTAAGATTTCTTTCCGGGTCTGGTTGGTTGAGGGTCCGCGGTACCGATTATCATAACATCATCTAAAATAATAGTATATCAAGCAACGGGCAGCTGCGTTTCCTTGTGTGTTACAACATAATACTGCGGTCACCAACCCGCCTGCCAAGCGGGGTGACTATGGCAAATCAATCTCGGGAGGAGACCCATGTTCAGCAGTGGATGTTATACGGGCTGATGAAGATGAGGAGGAACCATACATATTAAATACGAGCTGTTGTCAGAGACTTTATCCGCGTTGATTATACCTACTATTCCTCTGTACTAACCTCGCCGCCGCTATTTATAATATGTTATGGTAACAACAATGCCTTTATGACTTAGTCATAAATAATAAAGATATAAATTGTTAATTCAGGTAACATACAATATATTTCCCGCCGCCTACCGCTCTAGACTCGGCCTCGAGGAGTGGGGCACATGGGCCCCGCTCCCTTCGCGGTTGACCCATGAGGAGCCTGGCAAATGGCCCACTACAAGTGTGGCCCAGGAGATTCCGCGGTGCCTTATTGGCCGCGGGTGCCGTCGGGGGTCCGGATTGCTTATGCGTACCCGGCCCCCACCAACGGCGGATCGAAGGAGTGTCCGGGGGGGGTTTTAGTGGTGTAGAGTCCTCTCCTCGTGGTATGAGTTAGCATACTACGCTATGAAGAGGGCGAGTCCCACATATCCCACCGCCAGTGCGAGAACATGCCACCCGGACAACAAAAAAAAAAAAGTTAACATACATATTACACATAGTTGAAATCTATTTATACTAATATAAAAAGCTGGAAAGTTTGTTTGTTTGCTTGAACGCGCTAATCTCAGGAAATACTGGTCTGATCACAGAAAAGCTTTCAATGTTAGATAGACCATCTATCGACGAAGGCTATAGTCTATATTTTATTACGAAGTTCCCTTGGAAACACGAGTTACACAGATGAAATCACGCGTGGGAACCTTGTAAGAATATTTTAAAAAAATGCGTAAAAGTGAAACCTTGCAAAAAGCCTTAACTTAAAAAAAAACATCTTATATTGTTCTCTTAAGAAGCTATTAGTATTTAAGATCTAAGAATAAAACAAAAAATGTCTTCGGCATTTCGGCACAACAAGAGACCATTAATCAATAATGTCACTTTGGGAGGAAATGGGTTATCTCTTTTGTCACTTCAATGAACAACACGGGTTGTATTAACCTTAAATGTCTTTTACTTTTATCTTAGAACCAGACTTTTTTATGAGTTAAAGTAAATTGTATATAGTCCCTCTCGTAAAAACAGTGTAGAACATTTTTAATTATGTTGTTCAATATATCCACCGGCGCGCCGTTGCGTTGTGACTGAATTTCGTTTCGGTAAAATGTATAGCATAATGCAATTCTCAATTGCGCAAAACCAGAACCATGGAGTCCTGAAGAACATCTCCAAAACCGTCTAGCATATAAGCAAGGCCATCCATCAGCCGTTCTAAGTCCACTAACAGTAGTGGACTTGTCCGTAGACATAGTAGTGGTCTATGTCCAGACATAGACCTCCTATAATTACTACCTAACTTGTCCCCTACCGCATTGTCTGGCAGGCGTGTTTGGTCGTTTTGCTTTACCCCCTCATTTTAAGTTAATGTTAAGAATATTGTATATCTAGTTTTTACTGGAAGAATCTTTATGAGCAGAAATAAAGATTTATTATTATTATAATTTGCGCCATAACATTCATTTCTCCACCCTCCGCAACCAGTCTACTCCAGCTACTATTCTAAAGTCATAGTCCATCTGCAAGATGGACATAACATTCATTTCTCCACCCTCCGCAACCAGTCTACTCCAGCTACTGTTCTAAAGTCATAGTTCATCTGCAAGATGGACATAACATTCATTTCTCCACCCTCTGCAACCAGTCTACTCCAGCTACTGTTCTAAAGTCATAGTCCATCTGCAAGATGGACATAACATTCATGTCTCCACCCTCTGAAACCAGTCTACTCCAGCTACTGTTTTAAAGTCATAGTTCATCTGCAAGATGGACATAACATTCATTTCTCCACCCTCCGCAACCAGTCTACTCCAGCTACTGTTCTAAAGTCATAGTCCATCTTGCAGGGGAGCGCCCTTATAGTGCAAGAACTTATAACTAAACATGATAATTCCAGCTCGTTTTATCAATTAAGTTATACAAACTTCATAACTATTCTCATCTCTATTATATAATAAACTTCGTAACTATTCCAAACAATTTGATCCTGAACTTTCTGGTATTAATTTCATTATGTTAAGCGTGCGGAACTCTACAAATTGTTATTAATAACGAAAGTTCAATATACGGGAAGGTCGAACCCAAAGCACCGTTACCTTGAAACTTTGCTTAAATCTCGGTTTTACTGTAAATAAAAGTAAAGTTACATTCACCTGAGCCACTGCAGATTATATACCCCAACGGAAAGTGAACCTTAAATATAAAGCTATAGAACTAATATCACAGTATTATAATGTTTAGAAGCCCTCGAAATGAATGTGTAGCGAGCAAACGCGAGGGAAAACTACACTCAAACATAACGATAAAGAGAATGTGGTACTTAATTTATGTACGTAAACAATACTAAGCAAATATTTGTTCATAAATAAAATCCTACAGACATGTGCCACGAGTTGTGTTTTCTATAGTAGGTTCATTACGATATTTAGCTAAGCTCGTTTGTTTTTCGTCGCCTTTGCAAACATTGCGCGGTAAACTTTTGATATAAGCAGGTACTTACATTTTCCATACAAATGAGATAAATTATTTTAGACTCTTACCTCTAGAGACACAGGCACAACACTACTAGTTTCATGTTGTTAATGATAACTTGTGGCTAAAATTTAAATTTCTTATTTTTAGTCTACTAAAGGAGGCGAATCATCAAAATATGTCATCTGATTGCTATTGGAATCAATGGACGCTTTCTAACGCAACTATAACTACTTATATTTATAATTAAATTAGCTCTGCCCACGCTTACCCACGTTGGTCTTTTACGCTCACGCTTTCAAACAAATGAACAAACGTCATCGATAAAGTAAATACTAGCCTATCTAATGGTGAATATTTGCTGATTTTGACGGTTGATAGCCATCATCATTGTCAGCCCGTATAACGTCCACTGCTAAACATGGGCCTCCACCCGTAGGGAGGGTATTTGCGATAGTCACCACGCTTGGCAGGCGGATTGGTGACCGCAGTATTATGTTGTACCAGGAATCGCTGCCGCCCGTTCCTTTATATACGATTATTATAGATGATGTTAAAACAATCGGGAACAACGGCTTAACGTGCTTTCCGAGGCACGGAGGGTAGTCCCTCAACCAGCCAGACCCGGAAAAGAATCTTAGAATTAACACAAAGATTTCCTGTCCGGCGTGGGGATCGAACCAACGACCTTCAAGATTTAAAGCGAGCCAAATACCGCTACGCTACGGAGGTTGCCGGTTGATAGTAATAAGTGATAACGGTCCAGTAGTTTTAGAGTCTATTCATTATAAACAAACAAATAATCGCACCTATTCTTTGTATAATATTAGTAAACACTTAACATTCCGCGTAGTGTGTTTTCCGTAACTCCATTTTTCGTAGGAACATTTTCCCACCCTCGTATCTCCCATGCGATTAAAACGCGCGAGAATGTGAATCTAGGTATAAATAAGTAATCTTAAATAGCCAACCTCCCTAAATAAGCATGGTAACAAAATTAAAGCGGTTCTGTCCTAAACTAACACTAATAAAATTGGACTTTAATTTTAGTGTTTAAATTAGTTTTCTCCGTGCTGATTTAAATTAAAACTTGTATGTAATTCATCAACTCCATTTGGAGTTGAGTTGGAAATGTAAAGTTAGAACTGTGTTGAAGTGTTTCATATTATTAGATAGATATCCCCGGCTACAATTGATATGGAGGGTTCTTCATTAAAATCTCATGCGGGCGGAGTAAACTACACATTTCGCCTATGTTAAAATGTTTAACTAATTAAAGTGTGAGACAACCTCCGTAGCGTTGCGGTATTTGGCTCCCTTTTAATCTCAGAGGTCGTGGGTTCAATCCCCACTCTGGAAAGGAATTCAGAAAATATTTTACACTGTTGAAGTTGGGCTTCCTCCCGAGGGAAAGCTTTTGCCAAAGTCACCACGCTTGGCATGCGGGTTGGTGACGGCAGTATTGTGTAATAATACATTAAAATACTTTAATGTAAAAACAGTAATACTACTGTTTTTGTGGTTGACGTTTGAGAAATC
The DNA here is from genome assembly GCA_947037095.2 of Nycteola revayana. Lineage (NCBI taxonomy): Eukaryota > Metazoa > Arthropoda > Insecta > Lepidoptera > Nolidae > Nycteola > Nycteola revayana. The sequence continues at coordinate 7,047,098 of OX344845.2, read as the reverse complement.
GATGTCATCAGTTATGATCTATCACTAATTCAAGGAAGAGATCGTAGGAACATAGTAATATAAAAAGCTTTTTCATATTAAATTCTAGTCTATAAGTCAGTTGTTTGGAAGAAATATCTATTATATAAGAATGTATCTCAGTAACCTGTTTTATGTAGTGTGCAGAAAATTACTTCCTATCACCCGTGATTAACTGCTAAGTATTGAGAAAACAAACCAATCACTATCACAGTGACTGGTCGGTGATTATGTGATAGTCATTCCTAGTAAAAATAGTCGAGAACATTCTTCAAACTTTTAAGAGATTTGAAGATTGTTTTTGTTACGGTTGCTTAAATCATCTTTACTATAATATTATAAAGAGGTAAAGTTTGTGAGTTTGAGACGTTGTAGGGGTAATCTCTGGATCTACTGAACCGATTTTGAAAATTGTTTTGCCAATAGAATGCCACGCTATTTGTTAGTACCTATCATAGACTATATTTTAAGTTAAAGTTTCCACGAGAACGGGATCTATGCGTTGAAACCAGGGGACAGCTAGAATAAATATATTCAGTGAAATACGTTTTTAGTTGTGACAGTCAGAGAGTAAAATATAAAGATCTTAATTTACGAAACTTAAAAGCTACAAAACCAATTTTTTCCAAGTTAGCAATGTTATAGGCAGTTTGATTAAATGATCATCGTCTTTCTTAGAAAAAAAGATGACTATTAATGAAATCTGACTACGCGTTATAACTACATATGTAAACACTTTGACTTTCACCCTCTCTCTCTAGGGTTCTATGCAAAAATCCGAAACAAAATGTTTGTACTCTATAGTACGTTCTATAATCATACTAAGTGTCATGAAAATCCAATCAGTAGTTTCGGCGTGAAGCGCGGTGAAAGAATCAGACAGACAAAAAGCAAAATCATGTTTTGCTTCTGAGTCTATAAGACTAGATTATAAACAGAATTTGACCTCCACCAATTTTATCATATGTACTTCTAGAAGAAAACGCCTTTTTGCAGCTTGGATTTAGTAAACATTATTGCGCAAAAATCTAAAATGTTTAGAAAACAAACAAAAACCGTTTACTATTTCTGTAATAAAAAACCAGTCTAAATTGATATCAGCATCATTTATTTTTTTTAGCCTTCGAAGTCAAGATATGAAAGGAACACAAAATGAAATAAAAGCTTTCACAATATTATAATTTAATTAAGCATTTACCCGTTCTTCTCAGACACAGCTTAATTGAAATTTATTTAAATCACGTTTCTCATTCATTACGTTTCTTGTACTAGAAGCACTGCTTCTAACAGCTATAATTAATAACGGGTACCTACCAACAACTATCTCTACAAAATTAATACTTGATATTACAATGGCTTTACTGTTTCTTTAGCAGTGTAGACTGATTTACATGATCAATGAGTTGATGTCATTTGCATTAGACTTACTGTATTTAAAATATACTTACTTTTTTAATTTAATTCATGCGTGTCCCGTTCGTATGGAAATCTTTCTCATCAACTCAATGAAATCCCCTCTCTTAAATGTTTTTATAGTAGTAGCTTTTTAATAGTGAAAGAGTTTTGATATTTATATTTATAATTAATAGAATCAAACGTTGCTCAGCAGAAGTCCATCCTAACCTAAGCTAAAACCACAAAATATCAAGTTTTAATTCCGCCCAAAAATGTGGCTAAATGCTGAGATGCTCGTTTTGCACCATCCTCCCGTCCGCCAAAAGAATGCATGCATATTGTGCGTAATTTTTGCAGGCGAGGGCTGGAGGAGTATGAACGCTAGATATTTTTTTCATATTAATTTAGATTTTTGTCCAATAGTTTATGACTTTATTCATTAGATACAGATTGTTTGTATGTTATTTAAGCTTTCAGCTATGTAAAGAGGTATTAACACTTTAGTTCAAGGTCATATGTGCCCTGTCCAAGTCTCGGCTTTTTTACCATATGTACGGAGTGTTAGCTATTTTATCGAGTAAAAAGGCGCGAAGGGCTACAGTCTTATTAAATGGTTTACAAACTACGCAACCTGCGCAGGAGAGACTGAAATGTATTATGCATCTTCTCTGCTGCAGCGGCGAGGTATGTGAAACTCCTCTTTCTCCTCTACCACGGAGAGGTTTATCCTTTAAGCCCCTCCAGCTCCACAAACTACCAGTGTTAGTAACTGCGGGAACTGGATCAACAAAACATGATAAGCCCTATTTATAAATCCTATTGTCCATTTCCATACGGGTTTCTCCCCTAAGGAAATCGGTTTACTATTCTTTAGGTTTGCCGTGGTCAGAAATACAAAAACACGGAAATGGCGTCTGTCTACTGTCTTTGCTTTTTTAATGTAGTGATTAGATATTGTATAGCACTAGCAATCCTAGTATCATCGGTGCGTGCACCACTTCCTCCAGTTCGGTGTTAACGAGATTTTTTGTTAAATATAACCTTCTCCGTTATATATAACTCGAATGTGTTTTAATGATAAATTATTAATTATGATATTATATTTTTCATGAGAACGTAGTTTAATTTCACCGTAATTTTAATTGAATCGTGTTATATTTTGCATGGAAATATAAATTTTCTTTAACAGCATTGCATCAGGGCAGTTACGTACTGACCATGAATTTTTTAATTAAAAATTCCTTGTAATGTTCCTGATAGTGTTTCCTATAATATTCTTTAGTAAAATATGAGCACGTAAGCTGTATTAATTTATTTGGCATTTTTTAAATATTTTTTTCAAGCGTCGTAGACTCTGAGTTGAAAATTATTTTTCATGAAATACACAATTTTGATGTAACTTAAATAAATAAATATGGGAATCTTGACCGTCGGTTCGTGTGGTACGGGACTACATCTATTGACCAGTGGTTACTTGAAGCGTTATTAAGTTAGTACGTATTAATTCAGCATAAGGTTCTTAGTCAAAAAATGTTGTTCATAGTTTTTTTTATGGAAAACGAACATATCTTGTATACATACATATTTTTGTGAGGTAAAATATTTCTTTTATTTTCTTTACTTATATAAACTTTATATTTCGCTGACCATCTAAATGTACCGCACTTCACGTCCAGCGAACGCCCTGAACTGACCAAGACCCACACCAGGCGCACTCTTTAGAAGGTTGCTTAGTTTAGGTATCGTTTTTAAACCATTTAATCCATTTACTCCTACTGGCTATTATAACGCCTATGGTGTTCCAATATTTCCAGATGATTTGAGGATGCAATTCAATGCGGTTTTATATTCCAAATTTTCAATTTTTTTTTCAACATCACTATAAATAGTTTCAGAAGAATCTGGGGTCTGAAGCCCTGTTTTCCTTTGTCCGGTGAAGTAGCAAAAGTCTCGTAGATAACTACATAAAATATGCCAATCCGAAAAAAACATAATTACTGCACTTGGTACTATACGATGATATTTCAATATGTCAGTTATAAAATAACCTACCTTTTTATAAATTCATAAATCTATTGTCCATAGACTAATCTAATTCCTACCCCCAAAATTACCCATGAAATTGCTGCTGCTTAAAACCAAATTATGCATGCACTAATGTGGCTTAAATGTGACAGTGTTCAGCCACATCGGCTTTAAAAGCCATAAACTCAATTAGGCCAAAATTGGTAGCCTAGTAGAGACTGCCACATTCCAGTTAGGTCAAGGATCGTGTAACTGAAGTTGACATTTGATGTGGCCAACTAATTATAGAGACGTTAGTTGTCATTTGTAAATAGCAAAGATCGGGTTTATTCGAACAGTCGTTTTGGTACTACATTTAATTAGTAGTAACCCTGTTTGGGTCATGTTTTTACTCTACCTCGAATACAGTAAGAAACAAAACTGTCTCATCTGCTTAGTTCTGTCCTGTGTGTGTGTGTGTCATTGTCAATCATTTGTGTCCTAAACAATTTACTTAACGGATTTTGGACGCGGTTTTTACTATAATTTAGGGATTATATTATAGAGGGTTATTAGTGCCATGGTGAATCGTGCGGGGCAGCTATTCTATACTTAATTTATAAAGAGAGGAAAATTGTATTTTATTTTGAATGAATGAACAAACTTCACGACAGTTTTCAAGAATTCTTTCTGTGTTAGGTAAGTTAGGTTGCCATAGTCATCTTTACAACAATAAGTATTTTTTAGGTATTACCGAGATTTTTACACTTTTTATTTCGTCTTCGTTTTAGTGAAATAATAAGTCTGTAATGTAAAATACAACTTAATTGAACCTATAGTCGATGACCTATTATTGTAAATAAGATACACGATAAATATATTTCAATGTTGTAGTACATTAAAATATATATACATAATAGGTTGGGGAAAAAGTTTCTTTGCATTTTTTAAGAAAATTCAAAACATTTTTTAATACAGTTTATTTACATTTAACTAAAGTATGTAGGTACCATTTTGTTCGAAAACTTTTTGCCATCTTGTAGGTAGGACATGATCCCATTGCTATAGACATTTTGAGACTTCGGATCAAAATACCGCGACATGTGGTTTTGGCAGTCCTCTCGTGATGTTAACCTGACACTTCAAGAATTCTGAAGAGCCCGAAACAGGTGGAAATCTGAAGGTGCAAGGTCAGGACTATACGGCGGATGCATTAACACCTCATCATGATGAAAAATGTACACCCCTTCTGTTGATTAATTCCGGCCGCTTTCTCTCAACTTCTTGCTTTAATCTCATCAGTTGTTCGCAGTAGAGTTCAGAATCGATGGTCCTGCCTGGTGGTAACAGCTCATTATGAATAATGCCCTTCCAATCCCACCACACACACAGCATCACTTTGTTGCAAGTTAACCCGGGTTACGCCACAGTCTGTCAGTTTTTTTCAAATGCGCCAAAGCTGTTTTGTGGTCAATACCCAGTTCTTCAGCTACGTCGTAAGTACTGATATGCCGATCTTGCTCCACTTTTTCAAAAATGGCATCCATTTTATCCGTAATAGGGCGACCAGAGCGACGTGCATCTTTGACATCAAAATTTCCGGATTGAAAACACTTAAACCAAATTTGTGCTACTCTCACAGACACTGCACTAGGTTCATAAACATCGCATTACTTTTTCGCGGCTTGCGTTGCATTTTTGCCTTTTTTGTAGTAAAATTTTAAAATGTATCGAATTTCTTCATTAAATTCACTCATCTTGACATCACGAAAAACAAATGAAAATCACACATTTACCTAATTTGAATTTGGAATTATGTTCTTTAAAATTTAAACTTTCAATGTTACCTAAACCAGCCAGATACAAATAGTATAGCCAAAGAGATTTTATTACAAGTTCATACATACTATAATGCGAAAAGACTTTTTCCCCAACCTAATATTTATCTTTGGTTAAGCCGGCTATACTTAGTTTTAGTTAATTTCTTACCGACATGCGACATGACTATGACTAGGGTATAAACTAATTGATTGCCTGTTGTTGCCGGGCAGGACGCGTTAAGCCAAGTCGGCTAGATCGTTTATATAGCAAAGTTTGCGGGTTCTAACCATGTTAAAAATGATAGTTTTAGACTGCCATGTCTAAAACTATCATTTTTAACATAGTATTTTTTTTTAGATACAATTGATATCAGTGATAGATTATTAAGGTAACTGGTGCAGGAATCGTGGATCGATTATGAAATAAGCTTAGATATTTATTTATAATTGTCTTTAATTTCAGGGACTTCGCCTTCTTGGGAACAGTTCGTGAGAGAATCGTTAGTGCAGGCAGCGTGGCCTGTGGCATTAGTCGCCCCGCCCCGCCGGGCTCTCACCGTGGATCACCAGTGAGTAACTAGCCTTATGACATAATACAGTTTATTCTAATGTGTGGCTTTTTATTAGTTTAATAGTTGAAAGTATATAGTAAGAGGGTACACACTACATTAATAGTTTATAAGCGGTCTTCAAAGGTAACGTTTAATTAAAGTTCTACCTAAATGTGTCTGGTGTAATCAGTTTAATTTGACACAGAAAATTCAGGTAGGTATACTATCTATATCATACTTCTGTAAAATAAGGAAATTCCCACCAACAACTCAATTATATATCATTACCTTATTTTTATAAGTTTTTATTCAGTATTATATGTAATTAAAAATGTAACAGAAAGCAACTCGCATGAAAGAACACAAATCATCATTTATCGTTTTAAAAACAGATACAATTAATATATTTTATAGTACAAATAGATTAAGGGTTTTTCATATATTTAAAAAATACAAACAAATTCTGGCATGGAAACGCGAAACGCTATGATTTATATTATATAAGCTATCATTATAATAAAAACTTGGACAAATGGTAACCTCAAAACACGAAGAAATAAAAAATACCTAGATATGTTTACGTCTTGATTACATTGCTCTACTAGCCTTAATCGATTACCTCTAGCGATAAGGATGTATGATTTATGGAATATACTGAAATGTAACCAAACATAAGGATATAAAACTAACGATTAAGTCAAATAACGCTAGCTATGAGCACTTTATCTAGTAAGTTTTACGACTGGAATTTCGTCGAAAAGCCTTTGTCAAATTGCGTTTTATTTTGTTTTTTTCTAATTATTCATGAAAATGAAATGTGTTTGATTTTTGAGCTGTAGTTGTAGTTTTACGTTTTGGTCTATTGAAAGAAAACCATTTGATAAGGCTGTAGCTCTGCTCGCCTTTAGGCCCGGTAAAGTAGCAAGAGCTTCGTGGCTAACTACATAAATGTCCGTCCGAAAAAAAAACATTTCATGAATATCATTGGTTGAAACTTTTATAGGTATATTTTTGGGACCGATAAAATAATAATGGTAAATATTTCTAACCCTATGAAGTCGAAATAAACTCTTATTAAATTTCGAAACAATCTAATACCTATATAAAATAAAACCTTCTTTGACCAATCTATCCAATTCGCAAAGCGTGTAATTAAAAACGTCGCCTTTCAATCTAATTCCGATTTAATGGAATGTACGAAATTCGATTTGGAATGTTAAATTTGATGAATAAAGAATACAGTAGAAAAATATCTAAATAGATTTTATTAGGCTCAATTTTTTAAATAGGTACGGTTATATCGTACAGAATTAAATGCCTTTAATTTAAAAGTGAAATGTTTTTTCTAGAATTTCTGATATTTCTTGCAGCTAAAAGTAGCTTATCGCAGTAGTTGAGGGGATAATAAAATAATATCATTTGATTCAGTTGCCAACCTCCGTAGCATATTGGTACCTATTCGGCTCACTTTAAATCTCGGAGGTCATGGGTTCGATCCCCACGCCGGACAAGGACATCTTTGTGTAAATTCTAAGATTTCTTTCCGGGTCTGGATGGTTGAGGAACTACCCTCCATGCCTCGGAAGCACGTGGAGCTGTTGGTCCCGATTGTTATAACATCATCTATAATACTCGTATACCAGGGAACCAGCAGCGTGTCCTTGTGTGGGGACCAACGGCTCAACCGGGAGAGTAGTCCCTCAACCATCCAGACCCGGAAAGAAATCTTAGAATTTATACAAAGAATTCTTGTCCGGCCTGGGGATTGAACCCACGACGTCCAAGATTTAAAGCGAGCCAAATACCGCTGCGCTACGGAGGTTGTCGCACGCTATTAATTAGCAAGTCGATTTACCATCAGTATCGAAACGAAACGTAACATTATAATTTTAAAATATACATATCAGTATTATGTTTTTACAAAAAACGTTTCCCAAGAGCAGCAATGGGCATGAAGACTAAAAAAAATATCTAGTCCGTCAGTTAGATTACTAAAAAATATTGGACACGTATTTCTTATTTATTAATAATAACAAAAAAAACAGATACAGAGCTAAACAAACTAAGTATATAAAGTTTAGGAGAGGGGGACTTGTGACGTCATTATTCGAAGTGACGTCACGCAAAATTTCATCGCGCTGTATCTTCGTAATTTTTTGTTTGAGGAACGAATAAAAAAATACGCCCAAAAATCTTATATTTTTTGGTAATCTAACTGACGGAGTAAATAGACTTTTTTGTCTACACGCCCATTATAAATGTGTTTTACAAATAAACTCTAGTACATATATAATTATACGAACGGACGCCTCTAACACAGATTCGATGTCATTTTAATCAGTAATTTTTAATAAGCGGACGTAGCCTAATGGCTGGGGCGTCGGACTTGTGATCTTGAGGTCGCCGATTCGACATAGATCGATTGTACAACCAAAATTGAATAAATTCGCTGAATATTCGCATCGACTGCTAATACATCACTGTGACTACTAATACCTCCATTGGAATATACAAACTACGTCGCTGTACTCGAAACGATAATCTATCATCATGACAAAGTGGGAACGAGTCCTTATACTCTCCGTTTTGCCATGAAGAAACTCAAATATGAAAAAACCCGTCCAATAATTGAGTGTTTGTAACACAGAGAAAAAATTCCCTAGTGCAAAAATTGTAAAAAAAATAGTTTACGTTAGTATAACTATTAAACAATCATAATCATCATAATCATCAGCCCGTACAACGTCCACTGCTGAAAATGGGCCTCCTTCCAACGGAGGGTATTTGCCATAGTCACCACGCTTGGCAGGCGGGTTGGTGACCGCAGTATTATGTTGTACCACACAAGGAAACGCTGCTGCCCGTTCCATGATATACGATTATTATAGATGATGTTATAACAATCGGGACCAACGGCTTAACGTGCTTTCCGAGGCACGGAGGGTATAGTCCCTCAACCAACCAGACCCGGAAAGAAATCTTAGAATTTACACAAAGATTTTCTGTCCGGCGTGGGAATTGAACCCACGACCCCCTCCAAGATTTAAAGCGAGCCAAATACTGCTACGTTACGGAGGTTGTATTAAACAATGTAAATTCACAAATATTTCTACCTAAACTGACCTGTTTGTTCTTTACCCTTGTTAAAATAGGTCATAATGTTCGTGACTTACTCCTCAGGGATAAGCAGACCTCAAGCTAAAAGTAATAATTAAACTCAGTTAATTTATAAGGCAATATTATAGTTGCGGGTAATTTACTCATATTTTATTCTAGTTGCTAACCAGACATAAATACAAACCCAAGTATTAAATTAAATTATCCTTTTATTTATGTCCTTTATAGCTTTATATCTTGACAATAGGTCTTTCCAAAATAATTTACTGCAAATAGTAAATGTTACTGCAATATTTTATTATATCCTCATCATTCTCATTTATGTAAGCAGGTATTTATTTAGATCATCTAAATCTATATAGATGAAGAGTTTGATTGAAGGCGCTAATCTCAAGGACTACTGATACTATTTGAAACAGTTATCCATCCATTCATCATTTATCGAGAAAGGTTAGAGGTTTTATTTAATTATGAAGTTTCTAAGGGAACTGAAGTTATGCGGTTGAAACCGCGCGCAGAAAGCTTGTTATTATATATATATGTTACGGCTAATAGCCCAAGTGCGGCTACACCTAGTTTTAGCCGGCTACAACTAGGTCTAGCCGACCACATGCGGTTAAACTTAGGTTAAGGTCTCAGTAAGTCCCTATTCAACTCTAAATTAAACAATGCCTATGCATGACACAAAAAGAAGTTGGGGTGGTTAAAAAAAAAAAACCTAAACCTAAACCAATAGAGTTGAACAGGGACTTATTCAGGTTGATCTGAGCTTAACCGCATGTGGTCGGCTGGACCGGTAGTTGTTGTAGCCGGCTAAGCCGTAACATATACAAAACAATATTACTTCCATCTTTATGTATTTAATGGGTATTCAAAAAATAAATTAAAAAGTTAAACACATAACAGGATAACTTCGGTTCCGAGCAGCTTAAATAATTATAATAAAACAGTTATTATCATACCTGTAGTATACCGCACAACTACGATTGCAGAATCGATGCAGTTGTATCATAGAACCTATTATTTTGATATAGACATAGAAGAATAAATGAATTAAGTAATCGCGAAAAAAAATCCCGCGGGACAGACAACTATCCACGCTAATGAAGCTATGGACAAGAATAAGTTATAATTTATAATTAATAAAAATAAAAAAAGTTTTTATTTACGTAAACCTATTACAGGCATTTAGTCAAAACATATTTGGCTCATTAATATAATATATTTCATTTATTAATTTAGTTTAGTTATAATAATAATAAATAGTTTGTATTAGATTTTTTATAGCTTTAGCGTAAAAGCTGTCAGGTATGAAAATAGAATTTTATTTTTTATCTATAATTTAATAGTCTAAAGTTCTGTCATTTGAGTATGTTATTATTTAGATAGACCATAAGTATATCGTCGGACGCGATTTTATGCTACCACCGGATCCAATACGAGACGACGAGAAGATCCGGCGAAACAAACTCAGTGGGGTATTCTACTGCCGGTTTCATCGCGGCCTCATTGAGACGATCCGGCGAAACATACTCAGATGGGCATGTCAACATTATTTAGGTCCAGTTACTGTCTTTATTTAGTTAATTGGCTTACACAGTTTACCAATCGGCTGTCTTTATACAACTTTTATTTTTATTTTGCTAATTTAACAGATCAGAAAAGTTATTTTGAGACAGAACATGTGTTATTTTTATGATTATGATTACAGACAGTACACAGAATACACTATCATGATCTTTCAGTTCACATTTCAATGCTTCATCAGCTATAGGGTATCCGATCTGGTGCACGAGGGTATAGCCTGCCATACATATTTGTCATATATTACTCTTTAATACTATAATAGCCCCTACTCATTAGGATGCGTTTTACATGTGTTTTAAATAATGCATCAGGCATGTCAGTAATATGAGAGGGAAGTTTGTTATAAAATCTAATGCAATTTCCCATGAATGACTTACTAACTTTGCTGACCCTAAAGCACGGCATAGCTAGTTAGTCCTTATTCCTAGTATTTATATTGTGAAAGTCACTTTTTTTACTAAATGTATCTAGGTTTTTCCTAACAAATAAAATATTCTGGTAGATATACTCAGATGGCACAGTTAATATATTTATATTTTTAAATAGGGTTCGCAAAGAATCGCGGCTACCTAGCCCATAAATAGCTCTGACCGCTCTCTTTTGTTGGTTGAAGATAGTATTAACATCAGCAGCTGACCCCCAGAGCAAAATTCCATAAGCCATAATGCTATGGAAGTAAGCAAAGTATACTAACCTAGCCGTGGATTCATCTGACAATTGTTTTATTTTCCATACGGCATAAGAAGCAGAACTTAATCTACCCGATAATTTCTCAATATGAGGACCCCACTGTAATTTAGAATCTAATGTCACTCCCAAAAATACCGTGGATGAAGCAAGATCCAACGTTTCATTATTCAGTGAAATAGTAGGTGTGACATTATTTACATTTGGTAGCGCAAATTTAACACACTTAGTTTTTAATAATTAAATCAAACAAGAAATAAGGTGCAACAATATTAGTTCCAGTAACGTATCGAAGATCGAAAAACGCTAACGAATCATTAGTAATAAAGAAAAAAAAAATCTCGGCTAAGCAGTGGCAACCATCGTAAAACATTGTTTACTGTTAACATTTACTCTGAAACAATTTTTTAAAAGATAATAATATACTTATTGGCGTAAAATAAATGGAAACCGAGTCTTAGGAAATAACTGTCCGTCTAAATATTTATTAGTTTAGTGGAAAAACGACACAATTCCATTATTCAATTTTGTATGGAGTAAATGTTTTGGGAAGCATAAAATTACTAGAATTGGATTAAAAATTAAATTGTCAACGCCTGTATTTGTTTGTACCTTACAGACTTAGTTCGGTTGTGAAAGAAACTAAATTAGATATGTTATTATAAAGCCCTCTGTTAGGTACCCAGCAGTAAGTAAAAGCCAATGGCTTTTACTTGGTGAAGGGAATCAGGAGAAGACTTTTAAAATTCGGAGATTTTCGAATTTAATATTTGATTTTATTTAAAAAAAATGGTAAGTGACATTAACCTAGTGGTACTAATCCTGTGGCACAAAATCGTGCACAGGACAAAGTCTTTAAACGATACGTACAACATTATTACAATATTTAGTAGTATTCACGAAATACTCTCTAATATTCATTAAAATTTGTATTTCGTCTGTGATATATAGATATTTAACTGTTGACTAAGCCAGCTAAGCGCCATTCCTATCCGATAGGAATCGCGGGTCAGCTGGAAGAGATGTCTATTGAAATAAGCTGTACCTTTCTGCAATTGTATCCTTATTTATCTTGTCTCATATTTTTGTGTGTAGATAAATTATTAAATAAATAGATCATTACCAATATTTTTCATTAAGATTGGACCAACATAACTGTAATTATGTAACTGAATCCATGACACGGATATGTGAAATCGTCATCGATCGATCTTACAAAAATAGACAAGTTAACACGGACGATGGTAAAGAAACATTTTGCCTGTGGACGTTATACATACCTACATATGCTATATCAACATAATGACTTATGACTTGTCTAAGGCAAAATAAATGTAATATTTTGAATGTGTGTGTTAGGCGTCGTCCTAGTTGGCTACAATCGTACGATGGCGTGATGCGTTTTTTCGTCTCCGATCAAAGTGATCGTGCGATGAACCAACAGGTGTCCTAATAGATCGCACAATGTCCGGCCGCGAACGAGCCGAGTGCTGTGTGTTGGCCCTTACCCCTCTCGTCCCGTGCAGGGCGCGCGTCGACGCATCGCGTAACCAATTAGGACACTCAAAAGAGATCTGTTGCTTTGATTACATGATCGCACGATCAAACGCATCGTACGATCGTTATTAAGCATTTAATGTGCTCGCACGATTACTTGCGATGTTCAAATGGGACACTCTGATGAAATCTGTATGTTTGAACTCGTCGCACGTCGAGAACGAATCGCACCATCGTACGATTGTGGCCAATTAGGACGATGCCTGAGTGTCTTATTTAAATTAAAACTTTTAATTTCATAAAGCTACTTTTAGTTGTAAATGAAGTATCAGTATGACCATAACCAGACTCATTACTCTCACCGTACGTAGATAGAGAAAGACTCGTAGGAATCTAGGATAGGGTCCGGTTGTCCTCGCAAGGCAAGGCTCGCGACGCGTTCTATGCTTCAGACCCGATCCCAGCCCGCGCTGGTTGATCTTAATTATATTTTATAATAAGCGATTATCACATGCCATAACAACATTGGGAACTTTTATTTAATAACATTATTGTAGAAATGTAAACTAATGTATTAGTCAAGATTGTTTTTTCGTTTCGTTCGTAGCATTTTACCATTAGAAATGAAAATGAAAAAAAAAAAAAAAAAAATTTCATTCTAACCGATTTTGGCCAGGGCAAGTTAATTGGAGATAGGCTATCTATGTGTGATAATATAGTGCGCCATTGTGTACATAAACAAAGGTTCCCTTTCAAAATCCTATGGGACGATCAACGATTTAAAAATACTAATTCGTTGGGGATGATGATCTTTACGGCTGGTAAGAGATCTGCGACAGGACTAAAGTTTTCCTTGACTTCCTATTTGATTGTAAATTTAAATGATGAATTGTCTTGTCACCATTTCAAAAACGTTTGTGTTTATATAAGACTTATACACCCGTATGAATTTACTGGTTAAAATATTTAAAAAATTGTAACGACACAGTAAAACAATGTTCTCAAAGCATTCATGGAATGTCCGCATAAAGCGGCTGTCTTAAACAGCCGCGTGCTAACCGAAACAACCTTTTGAGTTCCTAATCCGGATTTTCAAATGGACGCAATGGAAAAATAAAAACATTTATTTTTGTTCCAAAAAGGGTTAAAAGACTTCATTAACATAAACTCCAACATTCTAAACATTTTTTTATGTTTCGAAGCAATTCCAGCAGTACCTAAGTAGGTAATATTAAGTTCTTAAATTTCAACAAAAATTGACTAGCTGCAAGTAATTATTATGACGTAGACAACCGTTAGGACAATATTCTTTAAAATAACCCTCTTAGGTAATGAAACGGGTGTCTAATAGTTTATACGAAGAAAACTTATTTTTTTTATTAGGTTATCTATCTAGAAACTGGGGGTTTTCATCTACATAGTTTTAAGGCAGTTTTTGTTGCATTTCAAAAGACCTTTCCAACGATACCCTACACGATGGAGTTAGTCAAATTTAATTTGTTTAATGCACATCATTAAACAAATTAAATGAAATAACTCACAATAATGTTAAAATTATTGTGAGTGTGTTAATTAAAAAAATATTGAAAAAAATATTTTCCATAATTTAAAAAATCAAGTTTTGGATCTTCAATATACATCTCTCCACCAATTTTTGTGACAATCGGTGCAGTAACGGCGGAGAACGAGCCAAGACGGACAGACGGTGAACTGACGGACGGACATGATGAAACTATAAAGGTTCCTTGTGGACTACGGAACCCCAAAAAGCTTGCATCAAAATGTCAGTACTAAATTATCAAGGCTTTTATACGGATTGACGTATTAAACTGGCCATGATATTTTGTAAGCCGGGGTGCTCTCACTGCAGAATATAAGCCTGCGTTGGCTTAGTTTGAAAATGTTGATAACTACAATTATTTTATCTATGCATCTACATAGATAAATAATTGAACTGTCTCTTTGTGATCTTGGTATTGTTTAAATAACTATAGAATTTTACATAGTCACCTATGTAAAATGTTATAGTAATTTCGATCTTCTGAAAATTTACTATTTCTGACGTGGTGTTAGAACTTAAATTATAATAATTTATTTTGTTTCTCCTTACATAACAACGTAGTACAACCATAAATTTGAACTTTCAGGTAACATGAACAACGATATATAATAAAAACGGCCAAGTGCGAGTCGGACTTGCGCACGAAGAGTTCCTTACCATTTTCAAGTGCCTACCTGAAGCCGTTATTGAGCAAAAAGGGCAAAAATAAGTTTGTTGTATCCCTAAAATATTAATTATATTTTATTTTTAGTATTTGATTTTATAGCGGCAACTGAAATAAATAATTTGTGAAAATTTTACCTGTCTAGCTATCGCGGTTCTTGAGATACAGCCTGGTGACAGACAGACAGTCTTAGTAATAGGGTCCTACTTTTTACCCTTAGGGTACGTAATCCTAAAATTTAAAATATTTGTATTCCTTTTTTCCGAACGGACATTATGTAGTTAGCCAGAAGAGTTTTGCTACTTCACTGGACATAAATTCGTCCATTAAGTCAAAATGGTACTACAAAATATAATGAATTCTGTCGCTATTAATGTGAGAATATGGTCTAACATTTCAGCTACTATTTACTACGTGAACATTCTCATTTCCTTAGAACAAGTCTATTACTGCCCCTCTGACAACGCAAGTGAAAATGCGCGTAGCATCTAACAGTTAATAATCATAAATGAAATGTCCTCGTACTAATAATATATTGCCTCTAGCTACCGCGAAAGCTTTCACGGAAATTAGATGTCTCAGAGATGTTGCATGTGTTAAAAGGACATTCATGGTTTGTAAGCACGGACACTGCGGCTAACCGACGTGGTGACGTCACGTACGGCTAGAATGATTACCGTCCTCACGAAGTTATTGGACCACATGGTTATGTCTAGTTGCTAGTGTGTATTGTTTCTTAACCGAGTCTCTAGAATCTTATAAATGGAAAAGTATATGTATATCTCATCTTAAATATATAATTGAAATAATGAACATGTCTTGTAACGCAATAATTCTGCCGTAAAAAGTTGTATAAATCAAGTCAGTTTCCAATACCTAACTAACTATCTGTCTATGATGACTGCTGCATAACACAAATGTTTTAATAAATTGATACCTTCATTTATAAAAAACTGGTCAAGTGCGAGTCGGACTCGTGCATGAAGGGTTCCGTACCATTTTCAAGTGTCTACCTGATGCCGTAATATATATTGAGCAAAACGGGGTAAAAAAAAGTTTGATGGGTTCCATACAACAAACTTTTTTTTTGCCGTCTAACCGGCAATGGATATACATCATCTCGAGAAAATTCATCTGTCTAGCTATCGTGGTTCTCGCGATACAGCCTGGTGACAGACAGACAGCGAAGTCTTAGTAAAAGGGCCTCGTTTTACCCTTCGGGTACGGAAACCTTAAAATTAAAATAATGTAATATTGACATGGCATAGTACAAATTCTTATAATAAAAGATTTTATAAAAAAAATTACTATGCCAAGATACATTCTTCAAAATATAGAGTGACTTGTCAAATCTCTATTACCTTGTTATAAAAATCAAATCTAACACATAAATAATTCTTTCAAGTATGAAGAAAGAAGGAATCTAGTAAGACTCCTTCTTTCTTGATATTAATTCCAAGTTGACTCTTACTATCCATCTAGATTGATAAATTAGTAAATATTAATACCTACTTATTGCGTTATAATGTAATCATTGCAAAGTATACCTATCTAGTAGACAATGGGCAGTTTATATCTGCCACGCGGTGACTATGTTTAACAGTGAACGTTATACGGGTTGGCGATGAGGTAAAAAGGTACAGGAAGTCTCGTAAACCTGAAAAAGTTAACATAATTGCTAGCGAAACACAACAAGTGGACACTCGGAAATTTTGTTCACATTAAAGTTTAGATTTTGCGCTCATCTTTTTGCTATCTCGCTGCAAAATTCTAATGGCGTCCTTAAGATGGATTATATATACGAAAGGAAATTTGTTTCTAAAAATTTGTGGCAATTCCTGCCGAATTTGTTGAAGAGTTCTGTTTTTGTTACGATAAAATTTTACCTAATACAGGGATTAGGTAAAATTGTTAGGTTGGTTTTTAATTTAAAAAGAAATTCAAGCGTTAGACAACATTTGGTAAAAGCTTTTCAGAACAGATTGGCTGTACTGTTCGATTGTTAATTAAAAAAAAAATACTACATACTTCCACTTAAATTTGAGTAAACAATTTGAGTAAACAATACACCGTCACTGATTCAGTTACACACACGGGTTGAATTCTTCTCTTTTCATATAGCGAGAGATAGCTGGTCACCACCGAACTCCTTGGGCGGACACGCTACTATCATATTGGTTCCTTTATCGCCGATGTTCTAGCGACTTTAGTGTATTTTCGTTTCGGTAACTCGTACGGGTCTGCAAGACAGCTGGGAATCTATCCTGGTACGGAGACACACTTTAAGCCTACTGTAGGTTGCTGTGAAACGCTGTTCTAGCTTCCTTAGGGTATATATCCGTGTCGGTACTTCGGTAGTCCGTACGGGCCTTAAAGATAGCTTAGCCAGCCAAATACCTATTTAAACTGAACCTAATACATTATTACATCAAACCGCCAATAGATTTCATTTTTATGTCTGACTTTGACAGGCTTTTATTACGGTTTGATATTTGTTCGAGGTTTCTGATAACTACTCGTACTATTATATTTATTTATAAAACACTTAGCGTGAGAAAATTAGCACAAGTTGCTTGTATTAAATGAGTAGCCTAGTTTTTTCCGTATTACAGTTAGTTTTTACCTCAGGAACTAACTACCCAACAAACCAACCTTGTACCTATTATAAAGATTTTTTTTTTGTTTTCTTCCATATATAAAAAAAATGGTATGTCAATAAAAGTTCCGAAATTACGGGATCGATTTCAAAAACTCTTTCACTATTGGATATTTACTTTATCCATAAGTAACATAGGCATAAATACCTATATATATTTAATTATGAAGTTTCCACAGGAACGGAGCTACACAGGAAACGTTAAAACCGTTATATATTAAATATATTAATTCCTTCTTGTTACAAAATTTAATTTCATACATATTTTTGGTTATCGTGAGTTCGATACCCACTCTAGCCAAAAACTCCTGGTGCAGTTGGTTGAGGGCCAACCATCCGTGCTTAAATTGTAAAGCACGATAAGCTGTTGGTCCGGATTGTTATACGGGACACTACCTCACCGTGTGCTGCGCCGTATCATCGGCACAGTCATTGTGGTGACAGCGAGTGTCCGGCTCTCTCTGCGCCACGTTGCACAGCTAGTGGCCGAAGCAGCCGTGGCCTGTTACTACCAGTGTAACGTGGTAGGTGACGTCGCTGTGACGGCGACCGGCCTAATTTTTTAGATGGGGCCGAATCGCCTCCACCGTACGCAATCCGCTCCGCGGCGCAGCCTCTAGCCGCTCCTACCATTTCCAGAGGGTTCGGCGACGGACCTCAGTCCGCCACCGTGCAACACCCTCCGGGAAGGGGTCGCGGCCAGAACGCGGCGGCATACTGCGGTTACCTGCTTCCGTGTCAAGCGTGGTGACTATGGCCAAACCCTCCCTCGGGTGGAGTTCCACGTTCAGCAGCAGACGTTATACGGGCAGTTAAAACAAAAAATATATACGTTCATATCCGGTTCGATTTTGTATCATAGATAAAGCAGCAATCTACCTTCACTGAAGCGTAAAAAAGAGAAAACAGCAAAATAATTATTAAGCTACACTGCAAAAATGACTGCCTACCAAAACAAATTGTCTATCGTGATTATATAATATTCATCATTTACACCAAATAATTACTGCAGACTGCATTGTAAAATGTATGTAGCTACAGTCCGAATAGGATTTCGGCTAGTCTGCAGGTGACAAAAGTATGAATGATGGATATAGGCAATCGATTTTCATCATCATCATAATCAGCTAATTGCATCACATGTCGATTTATATGAAGCGTTTAATTTTATTATAAAACTAGCTGACCCGGCAGACTTCGTACTGCCTCAATCGATACATAAAAGACCTAAACATTTGTATAAAATAAACTGGGCCGTAGAGACTTCGTTTATGCGGTACTCCTACCCCTACCCTACACTACCCCTACCCTACACTACCCCTACCCTACACTACCCCTACCCTACACTACCCCTACCCTACACTACCCCTACCCTACACTACCCCTAACCTACACTACCCCTACCCTACACTACCCCTACCCTACACTACCCCTACCCTACACTACCCCTACCCTACACTACCCCTACCCTACACTACCCCTACCCTACACTACCCCTACCCTACACTACCCCTACCCTTCACTACCCCTACCCTACACTACCCCTACCCTAAAAAATCTTGGCAAAAAATTCAAGTTTTTAATTAACAAAATAAAGCTCAAATTGACTATACATTTAAGTTAGAAAACGTTTGTATGGGAAAAAGAAAAAGGCTGTTTTAAGGGGTTTTCAGGCAATTATTCGAATTTTTCTCGCCGTAAAAACCATCCTTGAACTTCCACGAACATTAAAAAAAAGAATTGGCCAAATTGGTCCAGGCTTTGTAGAGTTATGCGCTTACCAACACATTTTGCGATTCATTTTTATATTATAGATATGGATTTACGTTGTATTGAATAGAGGTAAAGAAAAGGTAAATGAAGAGTATTGCGGGTATAACGCTAGAACGAAATTCTGAGCTTAAATTAATGATACAATATTTTTGAGCAGATGTCATTGTCAGAATAGGAGTAATATTCTTAAAAATACTTACAATATTATATTTAGAATATAAAATACAAAAGTACATTTTTTTTAGGTGACAAGTCTAATATCACCACAGACTTGTGAACAAAAATTATACCGAGAATAAGCGTGCCAAAAATACAATTTTACGTGGATGAATCGAGTTGAAGAATTCCCTCGGTATTCATCTGGCGTTTACCAGCCGAATTTCAGCTGTTAACCATTCCCCAATGAGCCTGCGACAACAAAACAAAACCTTGAGAGATACCAGTTTTTTTAGGTATTGTGAAGACAGCATTATTCTATTCCAATATTTTCCTCATTATTAAATTCGTTTAAGGGTTTTATGAAGTTAATTTTTTGTTCATTTTCTATTTTGTTACGCTTTCACTTCCACTCTAGAGGATGTTACTTTAAGCTGGGATTAATTGCGCATAGCTTTTTACCTGCAGTTACCTGTAACTAACTTTGCTCTACTTTTTATGTGCTGTAGGTAGATAAAAGAAAAAGTTTGCTTTTATAATGGCTTTTGTACTAGTATTATTATAAGTATTTTATAGTACCTCATTTTCAAAAAATACTACTTAGACCTTCATACATTTACAATACTATACAGACCTTTATTACGTTTTCTTTCTCTCTCTCTCTCTTCTTTCTTTCTTTCTCTCTCTTTCTTGATATTTTAAAGTAACTATTATAAACCACGTGAAATATTCACTTTGTGTTACATAAACGCTATCGGACTCAAAGCACCCGAGATAGATGGAGTTATGACAGATATTACAGTAAAACCTGGAGCGATGGCATTATTCATATCACGTTGGTAGGTATTTTTAGATATAATCTTTACTTCGCATATTAATTTTATTTAACTTAGACTTATATAATTAGAAAATTGAATGTTTGTCATCATCATCTGCCATTATAACGTCCACCTCTGAACATGGGCTTTCCTCGAACGGGGCCAGAAATAAATAAACAAACTTCGCAGGATAAATAGCTCGGTGGATTACAAAGCTAAAGTGGCAACGGGTGAGGCTTGAAAAATTGACGGCCGCCAGAAAGGTTGTCAAGTAAAGACCACAAGCCGAAAAACGCAATGTTGGACGACACAATTCACACAATGCACCGATGGCTTAGTAAATGTCACCGGCAGTCTGGATGCAGACAGCTAGCAAAAGTTCCAAGTGGAGTGGTATTATAAATCTCTGTGTTTGGGACGATTTCACCTCGGCGTCATCCTATCCAAAGTTGTCAGCATACGACTAAATTCCGGGATTATGTCCATAAGGCCTTCTATCGTATTAGGTATTCTATCGTTACAAGATATTTCTGTAATGAATTATAAACAGGCGTGACTTTATTCATTAATTTGAAATTTATTACTTTCTTTATATTTTTTAAGTCACGAGTTTAGCTTAAAGCAAAAGTTGTACTTCGTTTACCTAATTGGCTTTACAAGATCCCTTATTACGTTTTCGTTGACTTACGAGTAACTAAATTTTAGCAGAATAATGTCCTCTATATATCCATAATATATTATAAAATACGCCTGAACAATAATAAATAACGAGAATCAGGACAAAGTTTGTTCTAGTAACAATAATATATGAATTCAGGTTTGATTGAATAATAAATATTTTTTCTCCGACTAACATCATAGGAAAATAATGGACGTTCCGAGAAATAATGTTATTTAACGATACTATTGGTATTTCTAGGTGTATCAATACATATTGTTATTTGAAAACTTTTTCACTTGACTATGTGACTAAAGCAAAACATCGTAAGTAGGTTTATTGTCTTGAAATCTTTGTCTTATTTATTAGGATCACAATTAGGGAAACGAATCTGTGTGTAGCGGGGACTTTTACAGCCACGAAATTGGCGGACTCAAAGAACATCTAGAAGTTGTTCGGTATCTCAATCAAACCCAGAACACCGGCCCCAGGTTGTGGCTTACCTCCCTCGCCCTCCCGAACCTTAGTTTGCTAAGAACCTTCAGATGCCCTCATAGTCCCGAGTGGCCCGCGAACTGTAAAGTAGAGCGACAGTTACACAAAACTCCCAAGAAAAACAAACTAAAAGCCATAATCCCTCAATCTCCCCGTCAGCGACCACCCCGAGCCGAGACCAAATCCCACAGGGGACGCCCTCTTGCGCAGGTTGCTTAGTTTGTAGTGCTTAAACCATTTATCTAGGCTGGAGCTCCGCTCGCCTATATGCCCGGTGAAGTAGCAAAAGACTCGGGGCGAACTACATAAGTCAGTCCGAAAAAAAAAGTATCTTATGCAATGCTCGGACCAGGATTCTTAAATATTTGCTACCGAAAATTGAGATTCATTTTGTTTATCACGTTTTTGGTAGTGATAATTGTTAAGTTATTACCGTCATTTTAAACTAACTTTGGTCAAATACAAAAAGCGACCGTGTAGTATAAGTCATTTTGGTTAGCGGAAAGACGATTCGATTGCCCAAGAAATTGGAATAATTAAGGCATCTTTCCTCAATAATATCATTTTGTCGATTTATAAAGAAACTATCGCAACCACACCAGTGCAATATCCAATTCTTTAATTTTTGGCATGGCACTGCAATCAGCATGGATATAAAATAAAATATAAGAGAATTTCTCGTAAAATTATGAAAATGATGGAGAGTTAAAACCATAATCTTTAGTCTCGAAATTAAATACCCAAATACAATATGATTCTGTAATGCTTCTGCGAAAATAATAATATTTACTTTCATTAAATTCAATATCAGTTCAGCAAGTGAAAATATCTCAAATATTGCTAATGAAATTTAACCGATATTTGACTTCAATCGCAAATAATTGTTATAACATTGTTAAATAATTATTTACAATATCCGCTTTGGTTTTGCACGGGTAGTAAATTATAATTAACATTAAACCTTGTTTAATTAATGTTAATCCTTGTGTTAATCAATCAATCAATCTATTTATTGGTGAAAACCGACAAGGCGGAAGACTATGTTTGATAATAATTGTAGTGATATTGGTATGTTTTTTTTTTAATATTGTAGACATACCTACTAGAAATTGAAGTAAACAATTGTTAATGAACGTAACTAAATGGGTCTATATTGCCACAAATGTGGAATTCTTCTCAATATTTGCCACCTGGAAAATTACAATAGGTACAAGCAAAGTTCTGAAGTTCAAGTGTTCAAGTTTTGTTGAAGTGTTTCATACTTTTCTTTGGTTTAAATTAATTAAGGCGTGCTACTTCTGTTATGAGTTGGGTTGCGGGTCTTGAAGTTATTACATTAAACTGTATATTACGCCAAAGCATCGTTACTTGTTTCTGCGTAGATTAAACGTTGTCGGCAAAAATATGAAACACGGCTTCTTGATCTATCTCGGGTTCCGGTGAATAATATAAGTTTCTATTTATTTTATATGGAATGCTTAATTTTGTATTGGGCTTACAAGAAGTAATAATTAATTTATTCATTAAGCCAAATTGAGAAACTAACGTAAAGATTCTCAAAAGTCAAATAAAATCTAGTTTACATGAATTAAAAATCTTCCAGTACACCAAAAAATACTTTTGTCATTGGATTCCGAATCAATCATACTTTCAAAAATCCATTTCAGACTTAACAAAAACTGATTAATTACTAGCAAAGTTGATGGTACTTTCAAAAACTTAATGTTAATACAATACCCCCGGACAAAGACAGGAATTTTAATAATTTTCAATAGTTTTTTGAAATTTATTACTGGTATTCGAGTTCATGAATCGACTTTATACCAAAAGCAGTCTACCGAGATTTAAAGCGAGACTGAGGTATACCGCTATGGAGGTTGTCGTTTGAATTATTAAAGAACTAGCTTCCCAAACGCAGCTTTACCCACGTATCTCCCATTCCCGTGGGAACTTCATAATTAAATATAGCCTATGTCATCAGTGGATAGTATAGCTTTCGAACGGTGAAAGACTTGTTCAAATCGGTCAAGCAGTTTCGGAGACTATTCAATACAAACTAACAATCAAATCTTAGTACATACAGAAAACTACTAGAATATAAACATCTGGGCATAACTTAACTATGTAAAAGAACGTACTAGCCACAAGTTAGCTTTTAATCTTAGCAAACTTGTGCCGGTGCCAAACAAGAGTAAACTAGTGTTATCATTATTAAGAGAGATATTGTTTTACAGTTTGGCACAAGCTCAACGCAAATAAGTGAGAGATAAGCATTGAGTTGTTGTTATCGAACCTATTTGGAAAATTATCTAAATTTAAGTGCTCTTGTTTTTATTACTCTAATTTTTGTAACAAATATATGACATTGCTAATTCCTAAAAACCAGCGCGTATTATCTATATTAATATTTTAAAGAGTTGTCTCTGGATATTTAAAAAAAGCCATATGAGTAAGTGTCATGGTCTATATTTTAAAACAATTCGAAACATGATCTACGGTGGTAAAACCCTAGCGCAGGACAGCTAGTTTAAACTATACTACTTTTTTCTCTTTTAGTAGTATTTGCATGCCTTGTCTAGCAGGCGGAATATATGTCACTATGTATGCTATACCATCTGCAAATGTATTTTAAAACTTGTATATTCCTGCAAATAAATGATTATTATTATTATATTAGTGCTAAGTAGTTGAGAATAAATAGCTTTTATTTAATTGCTTCTGTTTTGTACATATAAACGAGTTCACATTGGAATGCATGCCCTGCATTGGTTTCGATCTCTTTATACAAATTCTATATCCCCGTAATAATTATGTTATATATGATAATATAATATATAATAATATGCATAATACCTTCGTGGTGTCTTTAACTAGTGAGCTCGCATAAGATGAGGATTGTCTTTCAAATTAGTATAATTATCCTATGTCAGCTATTGTTTGAATAGTTCTGGCACGAGAGAAATAAAAGTATGAAATGTCACAGTATATACAGGGTGTCCCAAAAGGTTAAGTAGCTGGGAAAGGGGGTGACAGGGGTGGACACAATGGTCATTAGAAAAATAAAAAAAAAATCCGCTCCGGCTATTTAAAAAAAAAATGGCATTTTTTTAAAAACTTAAAATTTTACACCTTGTTATTTTTGATGTTGATGTTGATGACCTTGTTGTTATTGAAGATTACATAACAGCATTTTTTTTAAATACAGCCATATTTGTAGGTACAGTTAGCACAAGGTGTAAAATTTTTAGTCTTTTAAAAAATGCCATTTATTTTTTTAAACACCCAGAGGGAATTTTTTATATTTTTCTGGTGACCCTTGTGACCATCCCTATCACCCCCCTTCCCAGCTACGTAATCTTTTGGGACACCCTGTATACTAAAAAAATGTGTCTAATATTAGGTCTTTACCTATGAAATTGCCGTTCTGAAGGAACTGGCCATTTCAAATCAAAATAATTTTTGTTTGGCTAAGAATTCTAATTTCAAATTAATTTTATTTTAAAAACACGATTTTTTTTTCCAAAAGTAGTCATTTGTTTATTGATTAGTGTTACATTTTCATCGCATTTCTATCTTTTTCGTCTTCATGGATACGTTAAAAATTCGAGTAATTATGGAATATGAGTACCGTCGTGGCAGCAACGCGGCACAAGCGGCACGCAACATCAACGACGTTTACGGAGCTAACACTACAAACCAACGCACCACCCTGTTATTGGTTTGCTCGCTTCCGTTCTGGAAATTTCGGTAAAGGCGATTGTGGAAGTTGATGATACACAATCTACGGCTGAATTAGCAGCAGCTTTCGACGTTAGCGTCAAAACAATATTGGTCCATTTGCGTCAAATTGGCAAGGTAAAAAAGCTTGACAAATGGGTGCCCCACGAACTCAATGATCGCCAGCGCGAAGTACGCGTCGAGACGTGCCTTGCACTGCTCAACAAACACACAAATGAAGGAATTTTGAACCGCATTGTTACCTGCGATGAAAAATGGATTCTGTTTGATAACCGCAAGCGCTCAGCAAGTTGGTTGGATCCTGGTTCAGCACCTAAACAATGCCCTGAACGAAAACTTACCCCTAGAAAAGTGATGGTCACTGTTTGGTGGTCAAGCGCCGGTGTTATTCATCACAGCTTCTTACCAATCGGGATGAGCATTACTGCAGATGTGTACTGTTAAGAACTGAACACAATGATGGAGAAGCTGGCACATCTCCAACCAGCATTGGTCAATCGCTCGTCTCCGCTGCTCTTGCACGACAACGCGCGACCTCATACTGCACAGCTGACGGTCTCCAAGTTGCCCTACTCACCACACCTTGCGCCTACAGACTACTACTTTTTCCAGAATTTGGATAACTTCTTGGCGGGAAAAAAAATTGAATACCCGAGAGGCAGTACAAAATGCCTTTGAAGAGTTTGTTGCCTCCCGTCTAGCTGATTTCTTTAAGAAGGGCATCTATAAACTGCCACTGCGATGGCAAAGATGCATTGATTGCGTGGGTGATTACTTCCATTAATACAAATAAAAAATTCGTTTAAATTTTTTCATACAAAACGGCAATTTCATAGGTAAAGACCTATTATCATACAACCGTCACATAAACGCTTTTATCTTTATTATTTTCTTGTGACATCGCTACTTTCTTTTATAGAAATAATCATTAGGAAACATTAACCGAGGTGTTTTTTCAATTATACTAAGAGCAAAACATTTGTAAATGGACTGAATATGCCTTTCGTTGCAATGAAAATTAAGAAAATGGAATCTTATATTTTATTGTTGCAATTTCTTTGTTTGCCAAGGTTAGTAGAATTACATTTAAATTGAAAGCAATTGTTTCTTTCTTGTTTATGCTTTTTGATTCTTTCAAGTTTAAACATATTTATAAAACAGTTTTCAATGTTGTTGGTTTTCTCGCTTTTCTTATCATATTTTTAAATTCGATTTTAACATTTATTATGGAATGTGTTTCTAAAGAAAATATTTTATTAAAGTATTTTAATATATATTTGAATAAGTGTACTACGATCCAAGCTTAGAATACCATATTATTATACTCTATCCCTACAAACAAAATATGGCTTATTTAAAGAATGTTAATCAATGGCATACCTAAATGCAATTTCTCTAGTTATTTTGAAAAGCATACAGTGCGTGTTGAATAGTATTAAAAGCCTTATTACGAGTTCTTAATCGGTAGTAGATCATTTCAAATAGAGTATATGATAATATTTATATAGTAAGGACATTATAGACCATGATGCACATAATAATTATTTTTCATGCACATAAGTAAATACAATCGGCATGTCATATTTTATGTATAGAGTAGAGAAAATCAATCAACTGATTATTTTGATCCATTTCTGTTGTGTTGGTAAATGTAAAGACACTTTTTGTGAAAGATTTTTTTTTTATAAAATAAATGTCCGAAATTTAGACGATTGGGCCGAATATATAATATTATCTATTTGATTACCTATACCTACCGGCATCTACGTTCACATTAAGCTTAATGCATAAAATCTTACTTGAGCTAAATAATTCAGATTTGGAGAAATGTAAAATTTGGCAATTAAGCGTAATTGAAGTCTTTATGCGGTGGAAGTATAGAATATATCTATATTAAAGCTTATTTAAGAACTTAACATTAAATTTATGCGATTGGGTTTAACTATGAAGTTATTAGTTTTTCAAGTTATCTTACTATTTACCACTACGAATTTTAAAAGTTAAGAAGCTTAGTTCATCTATAAGCTAAGAAACTGCAAGACAAGACCCACTGGAGCAAACTAACACGGTAAGGAGGGTAAAACCGTGGAGTAAAACTAGTAACGAAGTACATCAATTCAGTAATAAAAAGCATTTCTTTACAACCGATAGCAGAGCAAAGTCGTTGTAATCACATAGGAGATAGTAGACGTAGCAACAAAGGGGAGTCATTTCTCTTAAGACCTAATGTCTCTTTGTGAACTATGCCATCCATTTAGTTGCAAGATACTCCCTATATTACGTAGCGTGCTTTATATCTACTGGTATATTCAAGACTAGAAGCATGGATAGCTATCTAACAGTTTACAATTATCTCGGTCATCGGTACAAGAAATAAATGCAAGATTTATATAGTTCATCATCATTAGCCTGTATAATGTCCACGGCTTAACTTAGGATGCCCCTCGCAAGGGACGGTTTATGCTATAGTCACCACGCTTGTCACCATATTAATAAAAAGTAAAGGTATATCTAGCTAGTATTCTGAAATTTATTAATGGTTTCGACAAAACTTATGACCAGATTCGGCATAATGCAGTCATCTTTTAAATTGCTTCTTTACAAAATTAAATATACATTGATAAAGTTAATGTTATAATTGTATTTTAATAATTCAGTTCATCTAGACGAATGTGCCGTTCTACGGCCAAATGATTGGATTACTTAGAACTGAGACGAGTCGACTTGTTATACTTACACATATTTCAAAGTAGGTATATATTTAGTAAAATGTTTGAAAAATTGAAAACTTTATGATAATAATGTTTTACAAGTTACTTTACATCTCAAGTAATAATTCCGCCAACTTGATTTCTTCAGCTATTTAATGAAATTGGTACCAACACGTTTTCCAATTAACTTTCTTGAAATCCAATGTGCTACCCAATTAGCAATTAGATTTAACCTTTGCTGTGCATTTATTACTTGGTTAGGTTGCCGAAGGTTTCAAGGTGACCTTTATTGAATATAGAATTGTTAATAGAATCGTAAAATTTTGATATTTATATTGTTAAGTTCGTTTAATGTTAATTTAAATACGATTTTATAACATTTTTATAGTCCGCAAATATGCACAAGATAGAAAAACAATTTACAAAACTCTTACATTCAAAATCCAGTAGGTACATGAATTGGACTAAATTTATCACCTTGCGCGAAGAATTCTTAGAATTCTTTGAAAGTCTAGACTAACCGTTCTAACTAATGCTAAATCGTAAGTAATACTTTTAATAATTATTTTATTTAATAAGTGTGTAACTACTGTGTTTTACAGCTTTGAATAGACCACCCCATATCTTCTTAAGGGTGTCGTAATAGGCGACAAGCCATACACCCGATGGATGGCCACCTTTAGCTCAAAGATATTGCCAAACGTGGTGATTACGGCAATGGCATCTGGCTTGCCAAGCTCTATTAAAGAGGAGGCAAAAGTCCAACCGTGGACATAAATGGACTAATAAAGTAAAAATAAAAGTTACCGTCTTAACCCAAAATTGCAAAGATTTTCAACAATTTACTTTGTAACTACGCGGCCGTAGCCCAATGGCTAGGGCGTCGGACTTGTGATCTTGAGGTCAACGGTTCGAAACCCACCCATTGCACATTGCACATTGTGAACCCACTCGTAACACAAGCATTCTAGCTTAGCACGAGGGGTTAACAAGAATACTAGTCGACTGCAAAACTCTGCTAGTAATCTTTAAAAAAAATAATTAAATCACTTCTAAGTATCAAACGTAGCATACAATATATGCAAAAACTTAAAAAAAAATATTGAATTAAATATCATAGTTTTATTAAGTAAGTAATCCAACGCAACGTAAGTTGTAAGTTGGTATAAAAACTTTTTGCGAAAATGGAGCTCGTTTTCAGCATTGTTTTGGCCCTTTGTGAATCGTAGAGCTAGTTCAGCGTGTGACGTTTTGAGGTCGGGAAGTAATGCCTATCGCTATACTGTTGGTGTTAGCGACAAAGCCAGTTCACTTTGCTACCAATCAAGCCAGAGATTTGGGTATTGCTCTGTTTGCAAACAAGGTTTACTGTAGGTAGATGTAGGTTATGGATGTGAGTCGATATTTCATAATGAACACTCAGTACAAATATAATAAAGCTATAAATGAAAGCTCTCAAGTGTTGAATTGCAAGATAGCAGTACTTAACTTCTTCTTTCAATTTCATTTCTTCTTAACTTAATTAGTCCGTTTACGTCCACGGCTGAACATGGGCCTCTTCTTAACAGACCTTGGCAGATCAAAGTAGTTAAGAGACATTGGCTTAATGGCGACGCTTGGCAGGCGGAATTGTGATCGCAGTTAGACGGTGAGTACCAATCCTTGAACTGATAGATAATGCTGCCCATTCATAAGGTGTATGACCCTTAATCGCCTCGTACGACACCTATAGGACGGCTGGAAACCACACGGCGGCCTACGTTTAATTACCCCACACATAAATTGACAAGCTTTGACATTTATAATATTTTTATCATTGATATAATGAAATAAAAAAAAAGTGATCATAAAATGTAAATGTTGTAACATCTATTTAACTTTTGATTCACAATAAATGTTATTGATTAATTGATTGATTGAAATGGACTACAAACATATAGGCATCAGTAGCACTATTACCAACCTGATTTTTACTTCACTTTAGTAGTATAGTCCTTCCAACGTTATCGGCAACGGAGTCCAATCTTTGTGGACATTAGCCATCTGCTAAGACATTTTATAGTGATCAGTTGTGTGTGCAACACACGGGTAAAAGACCACCAACTTCCGAACTTCAAGTTGTAGTAGGTTATTAGATTTTTCTTAATAAAAAAAAATCTAGTTACACATTTTTTTGCCATACCTGGAAATCGAAACGACAACCTTGCTAGTTACGGTCGAACATATAATCGCTAGACCAACATGGCAGACATTACTTTTTAGGGTTCCGTAGCCAAATGGCAAAAAACGGAACCCTTATAGATTCGTCATGTCTGTCTGTCTGTCTGTCTGTCCGTCCGTATGTCACAGCCACTTTTTTCCGAAACTATAAGATCTAATATCTATGTTTTTGTCGCAATATTGTAATGGCTTTATGTTAGACTTTTTGGTATTATTTTTGTTATTTATTATTATTTCTGACATGCACATAACAATTAAAATATAAATTGACCAAATGAATTATTTCTTTACTTGTTATTCTTCTTATTTAAATTGACGTGCTTGTATTGACATACTTAATATTGTAACCAGTGACATTTGATGTAATATTTTTGACTTTTTTATTTTTTATTTATTGTGTTTCAAATGTTTTGACATGTAATTTGTAATAATGGATTTTTATAATTTTCTAACACTATTAATTGTTATCTGAAATGAATTATATTTAATTGAATATGTTTTGCATGCCCATGTGACGGCAGAACATGGAGAGCTAACTTATAAGACAACATCTATGTACCAATTTCTACCCATGTTTGCAAACTAATAAATGATTTGATTTGATTTGATTTATAATGTTGAAACTTGGAAAGTAGATGTATGTTGTGAACCGCACTAAGATTTTCGCACAAAATAGAAAAAAAACAAAAAAATGGGGTTCCCCATAGTTAGAACTGAAACTCAAAAAATTTTTTTTCATCAAAACCATACCTCTGGGCTATCTATGGATAGGTCTTCAAAAATGATATTGAGGTTTCTAATGTCATTTTTTTCGTAACTGAATAGTTTGCGCGAGAGACAATTATTATACCAAATTGGTAAAATGTGTGTCCCCCCCCCCCCTGTAACTTCTAAAATAAGAGAATGATAAAACTCAAAATAATATATGATGTACATAACCATGCAAACTTCCAACGAAAATTGGTTTGAACGAGATCAAGCAAGTAGTTTTTTTTTAATACGTCATAAACCGTAAACCACAATTTACCTTTCATTCAATCATTATTAACATCGATCAAAGTTGCAACTAGTACGGAACCCTTCGTGCGAGAGTCCGACTCGCACTTGGCCGGTTTTTTTAGTTTACTTTATTACTATCTACTATATTTAATCATTTAAAGTCTCATTTAACTTAATATACCACAACAATTTCATAAATATTCATCCTAACTTAAATTATCCAGCTATTGTTTATTTATTACACCAAAAATCCATTCATGCATTGTCTTATTACAAACTCTTACAAAAAACTTCTGCTCTTACAATATCCAAATAATAAATTATTTAAAAATCAATCTTCAAAGTGGTGGTTCTTTTCAAATTCTTAGAGGGCAAAAGGAGAGAGTTTTATAGACACGGGAAATTCAAGTATTTATTGGGGTTATAGCTTATAGGGAGGACGGTCTTAATATCCTTTGTGGTGGACACAAATTTGCAGGTACGAAGGGTTTAGGGCGGCAAGGCAATAAACTCTTGATGTACCTACGATTTTATATTGGGTTACGTAAATATTAGTGTATTGTAGTTAAACTAAAAATAGATTAGATTTACTGAAAGGTGTAGTTGAAGTCTAATGAAAGTACGGAAGTCTGTAATGATTGCTGTTTAAATTAAAAAGATACATAATTATATTATTTGATAACATAAATGATTTGCTAAATAAAAATGTTACTATAATTAACTCAGTTATAGAGTTTATAGATAAATACGAGTACCTAGTTGTCTAATCACTATCAAAACTTCAATCGTCGTATATCGTGATGTAAAAATCTTGGTGATACATATCTAGATATTTTATGTTATACTTAGTTTTAATTTACAAGATACTTTCTAAATATATCGTTGCTTAAAAACAAAAGAGTAATCATGAAAGAACATAATATATACCTAAAGCTTTACCAATATTACTAATTTTATTCACAAGTAAATTAAATAAACCATGATTACTATATTTATGAATCATCATTTTACCGTGCCATCGACTGGTTTTATTATTTGTCGATGCAAGCGCCATCTGCCCGTAGCGTTGGGAAACGTGGATGCACTGCACGGTATTGCATTCTAGTAGGTACTCAATATATGACCTAGGTTGTGTTTAGTCTTTATGTAGTTTTAAAGACTGTCCATATTAGTGGAATCATCTACAATCTTAAACAAAACGATGAATATACTAAAATAATTTATATTTTGTGCGTAGACCGTATCAAGTAACGAAAATAATTTAAATTTAAAATAAGATAAATTTATTTATATTTAGGTTTGTATTCGGATGTTATTATTAATAATATTTTAAGATTATGTAAATGAAATGTCAAAAATATATTGGGCTCGTCCGGGATTTGAACCCGGGACCTCTCGCACCCAAAGCGAGAATCATACCCCTAGACCAACGAGCCAGATGTAGATATTATGTGAAATTGTTTAGTAGTATCTCTAAGTATAAAAAATGCTACCAATAGTCATAACAAAGTAACAGCCCTTGTGACGTGTTTTTATTCGTTTACGCCTCGAATGTGTTAAAGAAACAAAAGAAAATAATTTAATGTTTACAGCATTTGTAAGTGGGAAAATTTCTTTTTTTTTTCTTTATAAATATCATTCAATTTTCTTATTACATTTTCGTTTTGTTTGTCTACTGAACAGATTTTATCTCATTTCGTACAGAGAAGTTGACTGTAAACATTTAGATGAGCTTATAGAAGTACGTACGAAATAAATGCTACGAAAAATTTGAGCAGAGTAGGTACCTAGAGCTATCCAATACGAGTGAAACGTCCGTGTAGATATCGATTTCTTTTTATGATGTTAGAGGTGGAATTTAAAAATCCTTTCTTACAGGATGGCGACGTTATATAGGGTTGTCATTGAGGGTGTATCCTACACCCTCAAAATTTCTAGGAAAAAAGACTAAAGTTTTAAATCTCCCCGCGATTGATCCGGAGGCGAGATCCAACCTTAGTTTGTGGTTTTAAAACCCTTCAGCGATGCAAGCAAGGTTAATTGGTTCTGCCCGTCTTTATGCCCGGTAAAATACAAATGAATAAATATATTAAAAAAAAACAGTAACCTTGCATGTTCTGACGAAAAGATCGCCATCTCAGCATTGGCTAGGCAACACCCAGCGCTGGTTTTCAGTTGGCAACACAAGTAGTGACACACACAAGTAGGGGCCGAATGGAGTCAATAAAAAAAAATTGAATAATATTTAATTTATTTAGGTACTTCTTGTAAATAGTAATAAAGTTTAAAGATAAAAGTTAACAAAAGGTTTTTATTATTATTAAATATAAATATCATTATTATAAAAATCGATCGATACTTTATTGATTGTCAGTCCACTCTTTTCATTTCATCGGTACCGTCGGCAAAACCTCTAAAGAAATAGTATAATATCTCTGTTTTATACTTTATGAAATTTTAATACCGTCCTTACGACGATCCCATTGCATGAACTAACGATATTTTATGATATCGACTTTACGCTGGCTAGCTAATAAAGCGCATTATATAAAGATTAAGCGATGCAATTTTACCGTCATATTATACAAGTAATAAGATTATCGTGAAATATTGAACCTCCATGCGACCTCAGCAATGCATTCATTAACATATTGAAATTAACTAATCAGTTGTCAAAACTCTTGTTAAAGCAGAACAGAAGCGGACATAGCCCAATGGATAGGGTGTCGGACTTGCGATCATATTTAGGACATGTGGTCGCCGCCGGTTCTATCCCCATCAATGGATGTGAAATCAATCCAACCCAAGTATTGTACTTAATGTAACCCAAGCATTTTAGTTTTAGTTTAGCTTTAGTTTACGAAAACTCTGCTAGTAATCATTTAAGAAAAAAAAAACTCACCCCACATCGGGTGGCCCGTTCCTGCATGTGAATATCGCGAACAGCGCCTATATCACGACCCCGTCAATTGCCATTGTCTGCATGTGATGTGTGTGTCAGCCTAAGTGAATAAGAAGGATTTTATTAAGGGCTAGTAAAATAAGTACCTACTTATATTTAGTAATAGTTAGACTGTTTCATACATAACCCATGCCGTGTGCTATCCATCTTAGAATGCACCACCTCATTTCTTCCGTTGGGTGCCGTAAAAGGCGATTAAGGTACATACACCTGATGGATGATAGCATCATCTATCAGCTCAAGCTTACTTATCATCTTATTGCGATCACCAATCCGCCTGCCAAGCTTGTTGATTATGGCAATATCCATCAACGACCTTGGCTAGCCAAGGTCTATCAAGAGGAGGCCCATGTTCAGCAGTGGATTTAAAATGGGCCGGTGAAGTAAAAACATAACCCACACAGGGATAAAAGCATAGCATTTCAAATTGCTAGTGATATAGAATAACAAACAAAACACGTCCACTGACAAAATTTCATAGCCATAACACTATCAGAAAAAGCAGAGAACATTTTTTGAAATTTCAATTTTTAAATACATGTGTACAGAAAAAGCGCTCTCAAATAAGTATTAATGCTACTCCACGTCCGGTTTGTAGTCGGACGCGGGCTGTGTTCGCTCCACTGGTGTACACCAGCCTTTACGAGTTGCATAACTCTAAATAATCACTGTTTTTAATCTACCAGCTCTACTGCTGCTACTGCTTTTAACTTAGAAAGAAAAAAAACAAAGTGTATACTACTACGGTCGTGTTTACATTGGTTTGTTTTTTTTAATTGTATTGCTTTTGCCACAGACTACGGTCATATTAAGCGCATCCGTAATTGTAGTTTTAATATTATTAGATACGTTTTAAAAACGTTTTACTGGATCTTGTCGGATCCCGTCCCACTCACTGTTAAGTGTAATGTAATAACTACTTTTTAGTTTTTCTGTTGGTAACCACAATTGGAGCCATTTTTCTTTTCATAGTAAAATGTGATAAAATGGATACCTATATTCTTGTTTGAAGCTGTGTCAACCAATTACTGAAAAACAATAACTAGTTTTTCTATTCTTTTTTATTTCGGTAAATAGAATTGGGCGGGAAGCATTTTTTTTGTTTTATTTTCCGGGGAAAATGCATTTACGCATGGGACTCGCCGTCTCCTTAGCGGGATATGCTATATTCATACCACGAGGAGAGGACCCTACACCACTAAAACCCCTGGATACTCCTTCGATCCGCCGTTGGCGGGGGCCGGGTACGCATGAGCAATCCTGCCCCACACGGCACCCGCGGCCAATATGGTACCGCGGGATCTCCTGGGCCACACTTACAGTGGCCCATTTGCCCAATTATAGGGACGCCCGGAGTGTAGATGTAGATAGGCCTCCCTACTCCTCATGGGTCAGCCTCGAAGGGAGCGGGGCCCATGTGCCCCACTCCCCGAGACCGAGCCTAGTAGGCGGCGGGTTCTGGCCCGCCGCCGACGGCCATCACGCCGTCTGCGGAGTGGGTTGGCGGAGGGATCTACTTTCCTCTCCCGCTCCGCGGCCTCCTTCTGTGACTTTACATGTCTACAGAAGGAGGCAACCGCCTCCCACGACCTCTCGCTTTGGACCATCTTCGAAATGATGTTCGGCAGCGAGAGGTCGTCTCCTACCACGCCAACGAGCTCCTCCCGCTCGTTGGCCCACGCCGGACACTTCACCACCGTGTGCTGTGCTTTATCGTCGGCACAGTCACAGTGGTGACAGCGAGAGTCCGGCTCTCTCTGCGCCACAATTGGATGGGAGCCTGATGTTGCAATAACCGATCTATATATAGTATATAGATCGGTTATTGCAAATCCACTATTATTTTTATTTTGAATCTCTAAAATGTTTCATTAAAACAAAAATAGCCAATAGACCTTATTTTACCAATAGACTAACTAGCACACCTGTAATAAATTTAAATATAACTTACGATTAAATGTAACCTATTTATAATTTTTTAATATAAATTGTAAAGATTTTAACCATTTAAATGTGAATGTGTAATATATGCTTACATACATACAAGTCCTCAATAAAATGTTTCATTTATTTATTTCCAATGGAATCTAGAATTAAGGCTCCAAGCATAAATATCGAACGAAAAAATCATAAAG
This sequence comes from Nycteola revayana, assembly GCA_947037095.2. NCBI lineage: Eukaryota > Metazoa > Arthropoda > Insecta > Lepidoptera > Nolidae > Nycteola > Nycteola revayana. The sequence continues at coordinate 7,010,876 of OX344845.2, read as the reverse complement.
ACCGAACGCCGGCAAAAATAAATCCATATCAGCAATTTGTTGCGACTACAACTCGTGAATAGCTTTATAACAAAATACAAAAATTGTACCCGGAAAGAAAATTACATTTTAAATCTAAATAGGTATCTATATTTTCTCAGTAATAGGGACGGACCGTGGAACAGACCTTAAAACATGTAAATTACCTTTCCACTTTAAGGAACTTCAGCCAGTTAAAATGTACTTAAGCTATTTTAATTCCGACTTTGATAACTTTATCTTTTGTTGGAATCGGCTTTCGGTATTATTTTAGAAGGCGACAAATACCCTTTACTGTGAGTCAAAAGTAGAACAAAAGTTTAAATGTAAGTTACATAAATATACTACGTTAATACTAGAGTAGGATATTAAATATCGTCTCAGTGAAAAAAACACTGTGATCCGCGAATAAAGTGATCACTCTGATCTTTCAAGAAGGAACTACGTTCCAAAGTAACGTGTGTCGTTCCGTGTCACAGCAATTGCGCGGAAAGTCTCTCTCCCTCTTGTATCTTCTATTTAGACTTTTAAGACGATAGACAAGTGCAAACCATTGCCGAATGACAACATCTAATTGAATCGTGTACCCAATCGTGATCGAAGTGACAACTGTGATGATAACTACCTAAATGAGAGGAACTTGTAACCTCGGAAGTATGTATTTATAATGAGAGTGACCGACGTGAATCGTGACTTTATCATTGTCATTATCTATATATATAAAAGAAAGTCGTGTTTGTTACAACACTTATAACTCGAGAACGGCTGGAACGATTGCCATGGTTTTTGATTTGTTGGATTTAATTCCGTCCCGAATAGCAGAATACATTTTAAAAACAAAAGAAAGTCGTGTTAGTTACACTATTTATAACTCAAGAACGGCTGAACCGATTTGGCTGAAAATTGGTAGGGAGGTAGCTAAGAACTGGGAGAAGGACATAGGATACTTTTAGGGTAGGGTAGGGTAGGGTAGGGTAGGGTAGGGGTAGGGTAGGGGTAGGGTAGGGGTAGGGTAGGGGTAGGGTAGGGTAGGGGTAGGGTAGGGGTATGGTAGGGGTAGGGTAGGGGTAGGGTAGGGTAGGGGTAGGGTAGGGTAGGTGTAGGGTAGGTGTAGGGTAGGGGTAGGGTAGGGGTAGGGGTAGGGTAGGGGTAGGGTAGGGTAGGGCAGGGGTAGGGGTAGGGTAGGGCAGGGGTAGGGTATAAAAGTCCACCCGTGCGAAGCCGGGGCGGGCCGCTAGTTATATATAAAATAATCAATGTTAACGGTTACTTTCGAGCCACTGGAACGACGGTCACGGTGACGGAAATGTAACAACTTTGCACACCTCTAGTAAATACTAACTGTACCTACATCAGTTTCAAGGCTTTGATTATTGGCTTGTCCGAATGGATCAACGAACAATGCCTCTTCTCTTTTATATTTGTTTTTTCATATATCCGTAGGTACTAGGGAAATAAACCCCTGTGTTGCGGGAGACTTTACAAACGCGCGGACACTAAGCAAACCAGCCAAATACAATTTCAAGCAAACGAAGTTCACACAAAAAATTGTTCTGGTTGGAATGGAAGCTTGCCGTAAGCACTAAAACACTGGTAGAATTCATTACGCATCGCCTCCACCATTGTCATCATCAGCGCGTATAACTTCCACTGCTGACCATGGGCCTCCACCCCAAAGGGAGGGTATTTGCCATAGGTACTACGCTTGGCAGGCGGGTTGGTGGCCGCAGTATTATGTTGTAACATATGTAGTAACATATCATTCCACCATTGTAATTATATGTTACGAGGTTTTACAGGGGAAAACTCCTGCTGCCCTGCCCTGTACTGCCCCTCAAAACTTCAATGTTATGGACAACGGGAAATGCCTCACCATGGCATTGGTCCCTGGCGGATGAATGATAACAATACAATCTCTACATGATGAAAATCCAAATATATTTATATTAGGCTACCAACCTTTTACCTACGTCCCTGTAAAAGAAGTTGGCTTACTACCTATTTGTTCTGAAATATTTTAAGTTTATTTCATCGTCAGCCCTTATCGTTATCATTATCGTTAGAGAACGTTTCTCTGCTGATTATGGGGCGCCGGGGGTGTTTGCCATAGTCACCATAAGCGGGCTAGTGACCGCAGTTGTGATTATCGGGGAAATGCTGCTGTCCGTACACAGTACGATTGTTATAGATGATTTTATAATAATCGGGACCAATAGCTTAACGTGATTTCCCAAACACGGATTTACTCTTCCCGTTCTAGGTAGTTGAGGGAATCCTCAACCAACTAGATCCGTAAAGAATTATTAGATTTTGCTCGAAGATTACTTGTCTGGCGCGGGGATCGAATCTCCTGTCTCGAAGATTTAAAGCGAGCATTTTACCGGTACGCCACGCTACGCCGCTTACATATAGATTGTTATACTCCTTATTTTTTATAAATCCGTACAGATAAGTATCATTAAATATCTGGAAAAACTCTTGTTTATTGCTCTCAAAGAATTCGGGAAACACGCCAAAACCGCAAGTAATTATGCAAATTATTTGAATCTAATATGAATGAAGGTACAAGGGTTTGATGGAATGTTTCAAACAAAGCGAAAGTATTTCCAAGAGCTTCGTTAGGAAAAGATACGAAATTATCTCGTTTTAAATGTTAGGGGTGAAATATTGGAGATATTGGAAATGAATGGTTTCAATTTTATCAATTGATTTCAAAGCAATTTTACGCCAGAGACATTTTACGTACTTATGAAATATTTTACTATGTTGATATTGAGGAATCGTTTATCTCTGTCGTTCTTATATTATGCTAAATTTGTGAAAATCTTCGTGACGAAGCGTATACCGCTTAATTATCGTTGTGAGTTCGATTCGCGTCATTTTTTTTTTGTGTAAAATCAAAGATTTCTTTGTAGGTCTGATCGGTTAAGGTAATACTACCTATATAAAGCCGTTGTATCGATTGTATATCATTCCCACATCATCAACATCATCAGCCTGTATAACGTCCACTGCTAAACATAAACCTGCCTCGATCGCGGTGTTGCGCACAGTCACCACGCTTGGCAGTTGAGTTGGGCCCATACCACGGAGAGTCCCCCACATAATCCCACATATTCTTTTTTTTGTTGTTGTCCGGAAAAAAAACGTGCATTGGGCCGCTATATAAACATAATCGTTTATGCTGCTGCCCGTAACCTGGTATACGATTTTCATAAATAATGTTGTCACAACATCATCTTTACTTGATATTATTATTAAGTACCTAACGAGTAATGACTAGTTAGACATCTCGAACTGCCTCACTCATTGTTTTACCACTCGTAAATATAAAGTAATAAACTGTTGTAAATGCTTCATAGATCAATCGTTAGATGTAGGTACTATTTGCAATATCTAGGCTCAAGTTTTAGTAGTTAATAAAGCAGTCCGAAAACTTATTACCTACTGCTATTTATCTCTGGCGTTGTAGGTATTGTAGAGAGAATAACTTTACTTCGTCGTGTCAATAAAACAGCTATTAAATAACTTCTTTACCAAACATATATAAAAACACTTTTCTTTATTTTTTTCTTTACATAATTATATTTTATAAATTAATAAAATAATTCATATTTACCTGGGACTTGACTAAACTTGAGAACCGATTTAGCTGATTTAATTTTTGACTTGTTATAATGTTATTGTTTACTCAACTGTACTATTGATTACAGAATCTGATCTGACTGATGTAACAAAAGAACGAAGTAAATTATTCATTAATTATTATTTAATTTACGATCATTCGTATCGGATTTTTTATTGCGCCCTTATTAATGAGCAGATTGAGTGTTTTACTTTTATGCCCGGCCAAGCAGATATTGCTAAAGAGTGGATATATAGAAACGACTTAAGGCCAAGACGTTGAATACGTTGTAGAGACGCAAGACGAATAAGGCATGGACAGTTGGACACCTTTTCACCTTTTTTGTTGATAACCGTCATCCAGCCGCTTGTGTGTAACGACCCATCACTTACGTAAATGCTGCATTAAAATGTTTTGAAGCGACATCATGTCTGCGTCTGTGCCTTACGTCATTTATGTATAATTTACGCTTAACTAGTAAATACGTTTGTCCCAGAAAAAAGTGGTAGGTACAAACCGCGCGGTACGGCAAGTCACTCATATACACCTATAGACAATATTTTAATAAAGTTAGGCATACAGAATATATCATAAAATACTCTTAATTAATACATCCAAATGAAAATACAATTCAGATTTAAAGGCTGAACGTAACAAAGGTCGCGTAGGTACAACGACACATGATATACGAGCAAATCAAAGACTTCACTGTGGCATTTGACCGCAGATTTATAGCAACGAAATAAAATTTAACAGTAATAAATATTTTATGTTTTTGTTCTGAATTTAATGAAAAACTTGACTGTTTTGGCAGGTATACAGAACGGCTTTAATAAATTGGTTTTAAACATTTTACAATCTCTTAATATGTAATGCGAGAGAGATGGAGAGAGCCAAGTTATTTATAAAACGGCAGTTTTGTGCAACTCTCCAAAATATCCAAATGTCGAAAGTTCTCAATATCCCCCCCAGCGACCGCTCCGAACCGAGGTCCAAGTCAAAGGGTGCCCTTAGATCTAGAAAAACGCTTTCCGTCTCTCAAGGAGCGTTATCTAGCTAACATAATGATGATGATTTAGTGCATTCATTTATACGGTGTGAAATCTTCGATCATAATACATCAAATGACATTTTTGTGTCTCGTTGTATTCCTTTCAAGGATCTGATTTATTGCCGTCGGCACCAATATACATTGTCACTTCAACAACAGGATTTTATAATGAAATATTGTTTTCTTTACAATGTTTTTCGATGGTATAGAATAGATTTCTAGACCTCAGAAGCATAAGGACGGATGTAATATTATCTTCAGAAGCATTCATGCATGGTCGTAAGTGCTAGTTAAAGGTAAAGGGGCATAAGATTTTTTTTTCCGACGGACATATATTGTTAGCCCTGAGGCTTTTGCTACTTCACCGGGCATAAAGGCGAGCAGAGCTCCAGCCTAGATAAATGGTTTAAACACTATAAACTAAGCAACCTGCGCAAGAGGGCGTCCCCTGTGGGACTAGGACCTTGGCTCAGGGCGGTCGTTGACGGGGAGATTGAGGGATTATGGCTTTTAGTGGCGCATTCGACGAATGTTTCTGACGTATAATGACACCTCCGACCTTATGCTTCTGAGCTCTAGATGTGAAGGATGAAAAACGAAATATTGTCTAATACATGTACGAAATTTCGAAAGTAAAAGATGAAAGTAACAAAATAAATTGATTGATTAACAGTGTTACAATATTTTTCCATTTTTCTTTTTGTTCTTGTCAAATACGTATGCTTTACGAATATCAAACTTATTATAATTTATCAGAACGTATCTCTGTGACATATAAGGTTGTTTTATCGCTGACAGTTTGCGAATAAGATGGAATAATTTATGAGTTCGACGTATATTTTGATGCCGAAAGTCGTCATGTTAATAATGGTTACCGTAAACTTTGCTATGTGTTATACTTACATATTTGATTAAGGTATTTTTAACTTTCACATTAGTTTTTATTTATCTCATAGTAACTATAATACGAAGGTCGTTGACATAGCTCAACGGATTAGCAAGCTAAAGTGGCGCGAGTAGAGACCACGAACTGGCAAGCGCAGCGTAGGACGACCGCCTGCACGATGGACCGACGACCTCATAAAGGTCGCGGGGAGTCAGTGGTTGCAGGCCGCTAGCGATCCTTCCCGCTGGAAATCGATGGGGGAGACGTATTTTCAGCAGTGGATTACAACACGCTGATGATGATGATAGTAACTATATCCCTATGTGTGAGGTTGTTCTGTCAGCGACGGTAGAACATTAATGGTACCTACCTATTACTGCATACATTAAAACTATTCTAAATCTACGAATAAAATAACGTTTTTAAGCTTTTGGCTAAATGCAGCCAAAAGCATAAAAACGTTGACGGCTATTAAGCGAGGTAATGACATCGCTTAATAGCCAATATTATTATAATAATATTTTTGAGAACCGAGAACTCGCTTATAAGCCGTGGTAAGAGTCAGTCCATTCACTCGACTGTTTCGTGAGTCGGCTGGAGAGTCCTTTCAGAAATACCTGGCGCCTGGTTCCCATGTGGTGTCCACAAAACCTTCCACTTCACAAAAAAAACTAAACTACGAAAAAAAAAAACTTTAAATTTAGGATGCGGAACAACCAACATTAAAAGTAATAAAACCATTATCCTCGCCATCGTAGGTATTCACGTCACATTTTGTTTTATCAAATTTGACATGAAAGCACTTAAATCAGATTATGTTTCATCAAATCACCGCAGGGTAGCGCTAGTTGCTGGTGTGGAAAATCGCTCCACAAACTTGATCTCGATAATGTGACTAAGATAAATGAGCTTTATAAACATTGTATTGATGTATCCTAGGCTTTAAAATTGCCAAAAGTGGTTTTATGTTGGAGTTTAGATGAAAAGAAAAAGAAAGTTTTAAACTTTTGCGTATTATAAGGTGCGTACGTCATGCCAACGTATTAACGTTATATTTTATTTTTTTGTCCATTCATTGTGTTCCATTCAATATCATTGAACACCGAGTTTTACAAGCGAAAAAGCTTATAATTATTTAAGCGGCCGTAGCTAATATGGCTATAATAGCTGGTATAATGGCTAGGCGCTTCGGACTTGTGATCTTGTGGTCGTAGATTCGATTCCCACCCATAGCACTACCGACGTGAACCCACTCGTAACACAAGCATTTTAGCTTAGCACGGGTGGTTAACATCCGTCGTAACCGTAACGTCTTCATATTAGATACGTCACATACGTTCCTCTTTTGTTCATAATTTCAACTCCCTGTTGGCTGCCACAAACTTCTGTGCGTGACCTATCGATTCCCACTCATTTCAATCGTACCCAAAGGGCCGATACAAGTACCTAACTTCTTAAATGTTTTTAACCGTATATAATATATATTCTATGAGTTTCATCCTAATTTATACGATTTTAGTAGTAATCACGTGTTCCCGGTGTGCTCGTAAATACTTTGCCCAACAAATAAGCATTGCCATTCAGCATTCTGGGAACGCTACCCAGTGGCTCCATTTTAGAATAGATTTTTAGTTATATGTAATCTTACTTTTGGTAGTTTTAATTAAAGGTTATTTTTATTTAGGAGGTTTAGTTTTAGAATTATTCTGTTACATTTTAAATAAAGTAGTAATCATTATTAAGTTATTATCTGTTAACAATACCAACACTGGCTATACGAATACTGTAGTGAAGTAAAGAGCAATAACTAATTTATGTCGCTCATATAATGAAAGAAACTTAAAGTACAATCCACTGAACGTTATTTGCTCTTTTATTAAATTCTTATTTTATCGTAATTTCTTTAGCTATTGATCGAATAGAAAAGCGATCGTTTAAGTATGCTAGAAACACCTATTTGGCAACCAAAGTGTTAGCGATTAGCATGATCGCTCTACAGTAATGTTGTTATGCATAGGCCCTCGGGTCTCACAAGTAGCTATCGCAAACACTATCAGTGGTATGCTAGAACAATACTTGGCTTTTTTACCCACTTGAGTAAGTTGTGTCTTACTGTCGTGACCTTTTTTTTCTTTTTTTTTTGTCCAGGCGCAAATGCTTTTACGCATTCCCACCGCCGCGCATTCGCGGCGGTGGCGGTGGGATATGTGGGGCTCGCCCTCTCCATAGCGTGGTATGCTAAACTCATACCACGAGGAGAGGACCCTACTACCACTAAAACCTACCCTACTACCCCCGGACACTCCTTCGATCCGCCGTTGGCGGGGGCCGGGTACGCATAAGCAATCCGGCCCTCTATTAACACGCCTGATATTCCTAATTTAACTCATAATTTCAAGTGTTGTTCTTGCATACGGGAGTAAGCCACCAATGGGGACTCCATTTAATATATGCAAAAATTCATCCTACTACTATTTTAAACCCGAAAGTTTGTAAGTATGGATGGATGGAAGTTTGTTACTCTTTCACACCATAACTAGTGAACAGAATTGGCTGAAATTTTACACTGGGATAGTTTATACGCTGGATTAACATGTAGGCTACAAAACATCACGTTTTGACCCACTGGAGCAGAGTACCGCGGGTAAACCGCGGGCGCAGCTAATATTCCATATTTGAAAAACGCTCATTCCTAATGATTCCTTTAAAACACCAATGTCACTCATACATCAGCTCAGTGCCTGTGGTACCGGTATTTGTTCCAGGTGGATACAAATTCTAAGTAAAGTTTCGGTCATAAACCGGATGGATGTCTATCCGGTTTTGCTATAAAACAATTTTATGATTACTGCGATGCGATATTACTTTCCGTTATCATTACATTCTGCGTGAAAGGATGGAATGTCGTATCTTTGCAGTTTATACTCAATACATTACATCATATTTTGGGAGACAGACGAGAGGTTAAGGTAGACATCATATATATATTTGCCTTGGTCACCACGCTTGGCAGGCGAGTTTGCGATCGTAGTATTATATGAAACGCGTACAGGGAAACCCATATACAATTACTATAGTTGATGTTATTTCAATCGGGACAACTGCTTAACGTGCTTTTCGAGGTACGGAGGGTAGACTCTCAACCAACCAACTTCGAAAAGAAGTCTTTGTCCCACGTCGGCGATGGACTCACGATCTCATTGAATTATAGCAAGACAAATACCGTTACACCACTGAGATTGTCAGGTTATTCTAGAAATAGAAGAAATAAAAAAAAAAATATTAATAAATTCTGATAAATAATTTCTCCATCCCTATGTATTGAAGCTTGATATTTTATAGATGATAATAATATGTTAATTCCGTTGATGTAAAATAATGTTGTTCCTACTTAGTTTGTCTAAAAAGTTAGATCGCTCAAGTCGGCCAAATAGTTGTAGCAGTGTTAAACCTTACAAAGCTATACAAATCACCATTAAATATCTTCGGTTTCCTGTGTGGTTGCCGGCTCACCACATATCTAGTCTACCGCATATCTATCCATGGGTGTCGTAAGAGGCGTGCAAATTATACACATCTAATGGAACTTTCAACTCAAAGGATCTTACCACCTTACTGCGGTCTTTAATCCGACTGCTAAGCGTGATGATTTTGTCAATATCCGTCAACAACCCTGACTTGCCTAGGTCTGTAAAGTGGACTAAAACAAACTGTTGAAGTAAAGTTGAATAATTGTAGAACTGTGTGGAGTCTGGATATAGAATAGTATAGAATGGGCCACTCCACGTCTTTCCATGGGTGTCGTAAGAGGCGACTAAGGGACAAACAGCTGATGAATGGGCAGCAGCATCTGTCAGATCAAAGACACTCACCAACATACTGCGATCAAAAATCCGTCTACTAAACGTGGTGATTATGGCAATTGCCAGGGTCTGTTTAGAGGAAGCCCATGTTCAGCAGTGGACGTAAACGAGCTTAGGCGGCTGAACGGGCATTTACGGAACGCAACTACCGTGAATACGAAGCTTCTCCTGTACAGAGTTATAGAGATAAGCAGGCCTAGGCTGTGACCCAAAAAGCTTATAACGCTGGAAAAAGATTACTGTAGGCAGGACCGATGATTAGGTGATTTATCGTGTGACGAGGGTACAACCACCGTCAATTATCCAACTTACGAGTACAAGAAATTGCGGGACTTTTGACAATAAATAACGAAAACAATTTTAAAGGCAGTAAATTTGTTATTTTTAAATTTTATTTTACTACCTTAACTGTCGTTCGTGTAAGAATTTCATTAAGTATAGGTAGTCTATGCTAGTGGATACCTGGATTACGTAGCTTTCTATTAGTGTAATTTTCAAATCAAACCTGCAGTTCATAAGATTAACGTGCTAATACAAACAAATTCTTCAGCTTCTTAAATTAATAAAAATGATATAAGCTTCTTTTTATTTTTTATCATAGAATTTAGTAGTTAAGATTTGCACGTACCTACATCTCGACTCTCTCTGCCTGTGATTTACTTAGCAATATTCTTTATTTATGACTATATTTTTCCACTTTTTAAGCATTCGTTAAAATTCTCTTGAGAGATAAAGATACTTCTTACTTACAGGTACTTATGAATAAACATTCAAAGAGAATTTAAATGTACAACATTTTCGTAGATAAACGTCAAATGGCCTATAATTATATTTGAGAAGGTCGGTCTTTTTGATCTTTCATGAACTTTAGCTACTTGTAAAATAAACATAACAATATTTAACATTTATGTTTCTAAATAACTATGTACATAGATTAAATAATACTTTTATCTTAAAAGGCCCACGTTCAGTTCGCCGTATCACGATGTTAATATGGAAGACTACTTAGTCTTATATTTTTGTAAGCTATCAAGCTATGAAAGTCCCTTCTAAATTGGTGCTACCGTTTCGAAGATTAGGTGGAATACAAATAGACTAAATCATTATTTTATCTTAAAAAGCCACGTTTAGGTTAGGTATCACTATCTTAATATTGAAGACGCTGCCGCTGCCGCGTTTTCGTCCGCGTGAAATAAGGATTTTTGCTTTCTAATTCGGTGACACCGTTTTAAATAATCTTTAAAACGGTAGCTGCGGAATACACGGACAAACAATCAGACAGACAAAATTAAATTAAGCCTGTTATACTGTAACGACCTGCTTATCTGCTTGCGACTGGGGGTCGTAGCCCAGCAAGGCTGACTCTTGGTCCTCCGAGGTGTGTGTGGGCACGATCATCATTTAGTAAAAAATTATTATATTTTCATGACAAACAGATTCTTAAATTTTAATTATTTGCGTACACGAAATTACGAGTATAAAGGAAGATCCTAAGAATCCAACCCTTACGTAGAACATCACTTTGCTACACATATACATATTATTTGGTTCATCCTCTAAGTACTTACATACTTCTACTTAATTGAACAGGTGACATCAAACTCGTTTCGAAATCCACTCAACAGAAACCACTATTACGTTACTACGAAATTCACATATATACGTAGGTACCAATTTCTCACATGTATGTGTTTTTTACCACAACATTTCCCATTTCATGGAGGAAATTCAATTTTCGTATATCTTATGAAGGTTCGGGTAAATGTAACAACGTACCTACAAATTAAGGACACGGTAAGTCATCGCTTCACAAGTTTTCAGACATCTTTTGAGCGCTGCTGTCGTGTCTGAAACAAGGGAATGTGTTAGCTGGAGGCGAGGAAAGCTGGTATAGTAACTAACATAGCAATTTATGTAGGTAGTTACTCCTACTAATGCTTTGTAACATAACATTTAATTGTGGAAAACAAAATAGATTATCATATAGTATATATATAGTTTTCTACGCTTGAGTCTAAAGTTGCACGACTAGGGAAGTAACTCAGAATACCACAGTAAAATCTTTACTGATATTATTAACACGAAAGTTAGTGTCTATGGATGGATGGATGCTTGTTACTCTTTCACGCAAAAACTTCTAAACGGATTTTGCTGAAAGTTTGCACCGGGATAGTTTATATGCTGGATTAACATGTAAGCTGCAAAAAATCACGCTCCGACCCACTGGAGTAGAGTAACGGGGGTAAATCCGCGGGGTGAAGCTAGCGAAATGATATTGATTAATGTTGTCGTAAGTAAGGTCGCCAGTGCTCATCGGGGGAGAAGTGGAAAGGGCCGACAGGATAAGGGTGGCTAGTGTCTTACATACATATCTACTGAACTGGTATTGTTTTTTGTATTTAAACTCCTAATGTTAACATCAGGTGGAATAATAATTTGCCTGGTAAGGAATTAAAAACGATTCAAGTGCTTTGATCATCTTGTGTCAGTCATGTTGTCTTATAACTTTTGTGTGAATTACACAAACAAAATACTATTTCCTTTCTCATATTAATATCAACCTCGCCCCATATTAACTTAAGAGTGCCGGAGGCGTTTTGCGAAATGAAACACCTTCTGAGAAAATACGTGATATGAAATTCTTTAAACTTTAAAAATATGTTACTTGATCTAGATTTTATCTTTAATCAAAAATTTGAACTTTTATTGTTATTTTGTCTAAAGAATTTCTCACAACTTTAAAAAACTGGACTGCACGGACATGGATAACACGGAATTGGTTGAAAACGTAGATTAATTAGGTACAGGTTGAATAACATCACATTTCATTCCACTAGAGACTACTATAAGAGTAGCATTCCAACGCGGTTAATAAAGGGAACTGTCATGCAAGCCATTATAACAGCCACTACGGGAAATTAGATTGTTACATATGGTCAACACGTTTAGCAGGCGGAGATACGCTGCGGAACATTCCCGATTACATTATTATAGACATAGTACTACCTACACCAATTATAGATGCTTCCACAACCTACCAGATCCAGAAAGGAATTATATTAGTTTTTACAACAAGGTTTCATGTTTTTTCCTGAAGTAGGTTGTGATATATTAGGCTCTGTCCAGGTGGCTAGGTAGGGAAATAAAACGCAGACACGTCCGTTCATTAACTCCGTATAATCGAGACTCTTTTAACCCAATCTACCCGCAATACACTACACTCCTCTACACTTAATTTAAGGTATAATGAAGTAAAACAATTAACCATCACCTAATTCTTACTTAATCTATACAATAACAAAAGTACCTACTTTTAACTAAATTTAACTTCTGACAAACACTAAGTAACAACTTCATATCTAATAAATTACTTATTCTAAAACTTGTATGTTGGAGGGTTGACTACCCTACACTGTCTAACCGGGCGGGGCTGTGGCGGCAAAGCGCGCGCAGCGTCCGCGGGTGAGGGCGGGCGCGGCTTAGGTGAACTCATCTCCTTTTCTGGAGTTACAAAACAATCCTTCCCTTCAGCCATGCTTCGCGCCGGCGACACCGACGTCGGTGGTTCTGTCCCTTCCGACCGCTGCGACCGGACCGTACCCGCTGGTGATACCGGAATGTTGTTCTTAGGAAGAGTATTATCTTTGTCCCTTGTTGGACAAACTAACGAGCTCCTTGACTTACGCCTTAATTGGTCGATATGTCTATGTACTACGTTACCACTGTCATCCGTCACTTTATAGTCCGTACTACCTAACGCGCCAGTAACTTTCCCAGGTTGCCATTTTCCCCCTTTCAAATACTGCCTATACCAGACTTCCTCCCCTACATTCATACTCCTATCCGATCCTCCTTTGGTATCCCTTTGCCGCTGTTGACAACGCTGAACCTTGGTCATCTGATCTGGCTTTATTAAATCCAAGTGTATTCGCAAACGTCTACCCAATAGCAGCATAGCCGGACTTTCCCCCGTTGAGCAATGTTCGGTGTTCCGATAATATAGTAAAAACTTGTTGAGTGTTTTGTCTATATTCTTATTTTCAATGTACGCTTTTTTTACTACCCTTTTTACAGTTTTTACTGCATTCTCGGCCGCACCGTTAGACGCTGGATGGTAGGGCACTGTAAAAATATGTTCTACACCGTCTAATTTTAAAAAATCCTCAAATTCTCTGCTCGTGAATGGTGGGCCATTATCACTGATGACTTGTTTTGGAATACCAAATCTAGCCCACAATTCTGACAACTTACTTATAGTTGCCACTGCCGCCGTGCTAGGAACTGGGAATACTTCTATCCACTTGGACATTGCGTCCACAACTACAAGATAAGTTTTCCCGTAGATAGGGCCCATGAAGTCGAGATGTAGGCGCGCCCAGGGGCTCGCGGGCCAGGGCCAGGCGCGGGGCGCGTGTTGCGGCGGTGCGTCCGCCAGCGCCGCACACACGACGCAGGCGCGACACGTCGCCTCTACCGCTTCGTCTATGCCGCCCCACCATACGTAACTACGTGCTATAGCTTTTGACTTAATTATACCCATATGGGGCTCATGTATAATCTTTAAAACTTTTTCTCGACATTTTTCCGGAATGACTACTCTGTGACCCCACATGATGCACCCAAGTTCTTCATATAGTTCCTTTCGCCTATTGTAATATGGTTTTAAGCCATCGATGTCACATTCGCTTGGCCACCCATCTCTAATGTATCTGAGAACCCTTCCTAACAGCGGATCTGTAAATGTTTGTTTTTTTATTTGCGTGTAATCTAATAACAACGCATCTTGCGCGAAATGTAGGTACGTTTGTTCCGGAACCGCTACTAAAGTCTTTTTTTTTCTACTGTCGGGTAGTCTTGATAACGCATCCGCGCAATTATCTTTTGTGTTTACATACTCTATATCATAACTATAGGCTGATAGTATTATTGCCCACCGCTGCATTCTACTAGCTGTCATGCTAGGAATTCCCGTGTTAGGCCCAAATATGGAACATTTCGAAGATGGTCCAAAGCGAGAGGTCGTGGGAGGCGGTTGCCTCCTTCTGTAGACAAGTTATGTCACAGAAGGAGGCCGCGGAGCGGGAGAGGGAAGTAGATCCCTCTGCCCACCCGCTTCGCAGACGGCGTGTTGGCCGTCGGCGGCGGGCCGAAACCCGCCGCCTACCGCCCTAGGCTCGGCCTTGGGGAGTGGGGAACATGGGCCCCGCTCCCTTCGAGGCTGACCCATGAGGAGTAGGGACGCCTCTACACTCCGGGCGTCCTTATAATTGGGCAAATGGGCCACTGCAAGTGTGGCCCTGGAGATCCTGCGGTAACATATTGGCCGCGGGTGCCGTCGGGGGGCCGGATTGCTCATGCGTACCCGGCCCCCGCCAACGGCGGATCGAAGGAGTGTCCGGGAGGTTTTAGTGGCGTAGGGTCCTCTCCTCGTGGTATGAGTTAAGCATACCACGCTATGGAGAGGGCGAGTCCCACATATCCCGCCGCCAGCGCGCGAATACGCTGCAGAGGCGGTGGGAATGCGTCAATGCATTTCCCCCCGGACAAAAAAAAAAAAAAGAAAAAAAAAAAAGGCCCAAATATGGAAACCAACGGTTTATGATCAGTTCGTAAGACAAAACGCCGCCCGTATAAATACTGATGGTATTTCTTTACACTGAAAATGATAGCAAGTGCCTCACGATGGATTTGAGAATAATTTTTCTCTGCGTCGCTGAGTGTGCGCGACGCATAGGCCACGACGCGCTCGCCGCGCGGCCCCGGCTGCGTGAGCACGGCACCGAGCCCGCGCGCGCTCGCGTCACACGTAACTATCAATGGTTTACCCTGGTCGTAGTGACACAGAACGTTGGCACCTGTTAACATCTTCTTTACTTCGGTGAACGCTTGTTCGCATTCCCTACACCAAACCCATTCCATACCTTTCCGCAGAAGATTATATAAAGGAAAAAGTGTTGCACTGAGGTTTTTAATAAACCTACCGAAAAAATTGACTATACCTAAAAATGACCTTAATTCTGATACAGCCCGAGGTCGCTCCATATTATTAATTGCTTCAATTTTCGATTTATCAGCCTTTATTCCTTCTCTCGAAATTACATAACCCAAGTAAGTCACCTCCTCAGTTAAAAAAACACACTTACTTTTTTTTAATTTTAACCCGTTATCTAATAAACGTTGGAAAACTAACTTTAAAGCGTCTAAATGTTCCCTTTCCGTTTTCCCTCCTATGATCACGTCGTCTAAAAACACTTGAACGTTAGGTATACCACTCAATATGTTTATCATTATACGCTGGAATATACCTACGCTCGAGGATAGCCCGTAAACAAGCCTGTTGTACTGAAATAGCCTGCGGTGAGTATTTATAACTGTATATTTTTTTTGACTCATCCAGTTCTATTTGGTTGTACGCTTGTGACAGATCGATTTTACTGTAATACCTATTTCCATTTAGATTTACTAAGACTTCCTCAATTTTAGGCAGTGGGTAACGATCGACCAGTAAAGACGGATTTAATGTGGCTTTATAGTCTGCACAAATTCTAAGTGAGCCATCGGGCTTATTGATAGGTACCAGCGGGGAGGCCCAGTCGGAGCAGTTAACAGGCTCGATGACGCCGGCGCGCAGCATGGCGTCCAGCTCGGCGTCAACGCGCTCGCGCAGCGCGTATGGCAGCGGCCGCGCGCGGTGGAACACCGGCACCGTGCCCTCCCTCACGCGCAGAGTCGCCTTACCGCCCCTGTACCGCCCCAGCCCGCCGCTAAATAGTTCTTTATATCTGTGGATTAAATTTTTGACTTCTGTATTTGCGTGTTCACAACTCACTTGATTCAGATAATTACAATGAAATTTAGGTATTATTATGCCTAATTCTCCCAGCCACTGCCTTCCCAGTAGGGAAGTCGTACCGCCTTCTATGACAAACAATTCTAAACATTTACTATGGTCATTGTACCGCACTGTTGGCTTAATTATACCTACTGGTTTTATTTTTGTGCCGTCATAAAATTTTAAAATAGTGTTATTTTTTTCAATCGGCAAGTAACTAAAATATTTATCATACATAAACTTGCTAATACATGAAATAGCAGTACCTGTATCTATTTCCATCGGAATAATTATATTGTCTATTTCAATAGACACACTTACTGGTTTGTAGTCGTTCAAGCATAATTGATGTAATTCTTCCTCGATGTCCCCGCCGATGTGCTCGTCAGACTGCTGCTCGGCCTCGCCGAAGTGCAAACGGCCCCGCGCCGGGCCGGCTGCTGCTGCCGCCCGGTGTCGGGCCCCTCCTCGCGATGCTCCAGGTGCTCCCCAGTTCGGACACACCCGTCGCAAATGTCCCGCTTGTTGACACTTGCTACATTCGTAGTTCCGGAAACGACATGTTTCTTGAGCATGATTATTTGCTCCGCAGGCAGAACAATTATTGTTCTGCATTCCTCCGCTACGTATATTGCTGCTCGTGCCGCTGCGCATGCCGACGTCACGCGCCGTCATCGAGCCCGCGCGTGCGCCCCGCCCGCCGCCGCCGCGACCCCCTCGGCTCCCCGACCGCCAGGTCCCCGCCAAGTTGAACGCATGGATGCCCCCGGCTGCCCCCGCCGTTCTCTCGCTGTGTGGTGCATCTACAGCCGCCGCGTCCCGTTCCGCTGCTTCCAAAGAGGTTGCCAGTTTGACTGCCTCTGCATATGATATTGTATCCTCCGCAAATAACCTCTGACGGATAACGTCGCTGCGTAACCCACAAACGAATTGGTCTCGTAGATTATCGTTAAGACTAGTTTCAAACTTGCAAAATCTAGATAGCTTCTTGAGTTCCGCTACATAGGTGGCGATATTTTCTTCTTGCCCCTGTCTCCTTTGCCTAAAACGGTATCGCTCCGCTAATGACGACGGTTCCGGTTGAAGGTGCTGACGTAACAAGTCGACCGCCCGCTCATACGATAAAGTCGACGGCTTGCTCGGACTGGCCAAATTAACTAAAAGTTCATAGGGCTCATCCCCCATTACGGCTATCAGAGTAGGTAATTTCAAGTCAACTGATACGTCATTTGCCGTAAAATACATTTCTAAACGGTCGATGTATGATGACCACACCCCCGTATTCATATCGAAAGCGCTCACTTTTCCGATAGACATGTTCACGTTACGATCACAGTTCCCGGACACAGTTTTTGCACTGATAACACCAATTATTGTCCACAAGTATTTTCCTTATTGTTCCTCGTATTAATCCTCGTCGCCACTGTGATATATTAGGCTCTGTCCAGGTGGCTAGGTAGGGAAATAAAACGCAGACACGTCCGTTCATTAACTCCGTATAATCGAGACTCTTTTAACCCAATCTACCCGCAATACACTACATAGGTAATGAAGCAGAAATCTATATATATAAAAGAAAGTCGTGTTTGTTACAACACTTATAACTCGAGAACGGCTGGACCGATTGCCATGGTTTTTGATTTGTTGGATTTGTTTCCGTCCCGAATAGCAGAATACATTTTAAAAACAAAAGAAAGTCGTGTTAGTTACACTATTTATAACTCAAGAACGACTGAACCGATTTGGCTGAAAATTGGTAGGGAGGTAGCTAAGAACTGAGAGAAGGACATAGGACTTTTGGGTAGGGGTAGGGTAGGGTAGGGTAGGGTAGGGTAGGGTAGGGTAGGGTAGGGGTAGGGTAGGGTAGGGTAGGGTAGGGTAGGGTAGGGTAGGGGTAGGGTAGGGTAGGGGTAGGGTAGGGGTAGGGTAGGGGTAGGATAGGGGTAGGGTAGGGGTAGGGAAGGGTAGGGGTAGGGTAGGGGTATGGTAGGGGTAGGGTAGGGGTAGGGTAGGGTAGGGGTAGGGTAGGGTAGGTGTAGGGTAGGGGTAGGGTAGGGGTAGGGTAGGGGTAGGGTAGGGGTAGGGTAGGGTAGGGGTAGGGGTAGGGTAGGGGTAGGGTAGGGGTAGGGTAGGGTTAGGGTAGGGGTAGGGGTAGGGTAGGGCAGGGGTAGGGTATAAAAGTCCACCCGTGCGAAGCCGGGGCGGGCCGCTAGTCTATATATATAAAAGAAAGTCGTGTTTGTTACACTATTTATAACTCAAGAACGGCTGAACCGATTTGGCTGAAAATTGGTAGGGAGGTAGCTAAGAACTGGGAGAAGGACATAGGATACTTTTGGGTAGGGGTAGGGTAGGGTAGGGTAGGGTAGGGTAGGGTAGGGGTAGGGGTAGGGTAGGGTAGGGTAGGGTAGGGTAGGGGTAGGGTACGGGTAGGGTAGGGGTAGGGTAGGGTAGGGGTAGGGTAGGGGTATGGTAGGGGTAGGGTAGGGTAGGGGTAGGGTAGGGGTAGGGTAGGGGTAGGGTAGGGCAGGGGTAGGGTAGGGCAGGGGTAGGGTATAAAAGTCCACCCGTGCGAAGCCGGGGCGGGCCGCTAGTAGTTTATAAAAGATAAATTTCATGCACTTTGTGCCTTTTTCATATTTATACTTAACGTGGAACAAAAACAATAACATTCTTATAGGCTGAAGCCATCATTTCACAGCGCCCACAGTAAATCACATCAAAGGACCAAATAATTAAGTCAGGGTATTACGGAAAATTTGAATTTAATTTGATATTAATTCTGTGAATAATGAAATTATATCTCTTTTCAAGGTTCCTCATAATTACTTAAATACCTTGCTCAATGTAAGTAAGTCGTAAAACGTAGAAAAAGAGAATCTTTTTAGCTATCTACTTTAGTACTTGCTTAGCTTGTTTGTAATCACACTAACAATATTAAATTATGCTAGGTGCTATCTCTTGCGCGCTTTTATTAAGCCAACTCCCGCACTAGGTAAATTAAGCTTTGTGTAGCGGGGAACTTTACAAACACTCAATTCACACACATAAAGCTCACCTAGACTTAGAACTGCTTAACACAAATAACTGTATCGGGTAGGAATCGAAGCCAGAATCAAGCCTCAGAAGCCACTACTGTACTGGTGAAATCAATCTTGTAATATTTCTAAATAAGAAAATCTCAATCTTCTACTAGCAACCGCCGTGTGCCTAGGTTCAAGTCTCAGAGGGGAGTCGTCTTACCAAAGTTGCCTAGTTTGTAGTGTTTATAATCTTTTAAGTAGACTGGAGCCCTTCTCGCCTTTATACCCAATGAAGGAGCAAGCTTCTCGTGGCTCACCACCAACGCAATGGAACTTGGAAATCTGCTCATGGTGATCGCTGGCGGGGGAGTTTTAAGCAACTGTCGCTCTACTTTATAATTAACAGGCTTCTTGGCTAGGGCATTATATTATATTAATTACAATAAAAAATACCCAGCCTAGTAAATCACAAGAAAACACGAACACAAGCTGTGGTTTACCTTTAATTTTTATCTCAGTAATGAACTAAAGAGTGCGGTAACCACACAGGTCGGTAATTGTAGGTGAGACCAGACACCTGGCGGATCTCTCGTATAATGTGTCTCTGTTTCACGTTTTAACGTAATAAAGAATTGTAGGTATTTATACTTAAAATTACTCTACACAACATAAGTACCATGTTACCATTATTATAACATTAATGCTATAATATTAGTAACATACCTAATGTTTTAAATATGATTTAGTATTTAGATGATTGTTTTTTTAGAACATTAATCACTCAGTAAACCTTGAAAACGTTTTTTTTCCTCTATTATTTTCTACTCGATCAAATCTATGTAGAAATAATCAGTAAATGATCCACAGTAAGACAATCTGTATAATTCTCTACGTGACTAACACATGGTTTTGAAAACCATAATCAAATCAACAATTAAGTATCAAAGCAGAACGAAAGTAATAATCATAGATTAATTAATGTACCTAATAATCAAATCTAAGTAGTAAATCTTCTTCAGCCCGTTTAAGTCCACTGCTAAACATGAGCCTCCTCTTAATAGAACTTGGCAAGCCAGGGTAGTTGAGGGATATTACCATAAACACAACGCTTGTAAGACGCATTGGCGATCGCAGTAAGATGGTAACTAATCTTGTGCTGATAGATGCTGCTGTCCATCCATCAATTGTATATCCCTTAGCCATCAGCTGTATATCTTACGACACGCGTGGGAAAACATGGGGTAGTCTATTCTAAGCCAAAATGCTAAATTTTCAAAGGTCACTGAACAATCTAACTTTAACAAGTCAATTAAAGATTATCGTGGTGCCCTATTTTACAAAATTGTATAGAATTGAAATTGGAGTTTTAGTGAAATGAAAGTGAAAATTCAAATGAACCGAGAATTAACAAAATGCATTCGACTGTTAATAATTTGATTTGTAGTTATTTATATGACGACATATTTCAGCGATTCCATCACCGTTAACTAATTAACATTTGTACCTTTTGATTATTTACCGGCATAATGTGTGATTTTAGCTTTATTTTATCAGACCTGGTTTAATTTAGATACGACAAAATAACTGCTCTTTTAGTGTAGGTACTGTTCTTATATGTAATGGCATAACTTATTATCTTTATTAATTAGGTATGTTTTGTGTAATATGGTAGGGGGCATGAAAATTGAGAAACCCTGGAAGGTAGATAATTACAGAACGCTATTACTGAGACTTCGATATAAATGTCTTCATTACTATTTATTCATTTCGTAGTTAGTACACACACACACACACTAAATACAGGCTTCTTTTAACCGTATTAATTTATATTTATCTTACTTTTTTGTTGTTAGGTACCATATAATTTTTATATAGATAATATAAGATAAGATAAGATATTTATTGAGATCACATAGGTAATAATACAGTTTTTCTTACAATTTAATAGGTATAACAACATTTTGTTAATCCTTTTGCATAAGATTCTGTACTATCTCCTACTGGGAGAAGGCACTGGCTCTTGCAACACAGGTCTATCACCTAGCACAGGAGTCAGGGACTTCACACTTTTTTTGTAACCACTCTCTTGTGTAATAAAGATTATTATTATTATTACTATAATATTATTGAAATAGGTACATTTCATATGTATTATGTTTGCATAGTGAAATCTGAGTACGAAGTACTGTCGACTGCTGTTTTATATGTTTTTGTAATAATAAATTAAAAATGTAACGGTCGAGATAGTAACTAATTTAAATATTTTCAAGACCGACAATTATTATGGAAAAACAGTATACGAAACAGAACACTTCTACAAATATAATAAAGAGACTACTAAACAAAAAGTATTTACGTCGGTAACACAAAGACATTTTTATCGAAGCCATAATCGGTACTTACCATACAATACCTACACAACAGGTTTTGTGATCTCCCTTGTTTATATCGTTCGTGAAACTCAGATTACCAAATATCGAATAATATTGTCGCACGAATACAAACCTGTATTTCAGGTTTAATTCAATTTTCCAGTCTGGGACATATTCCAAATTAACGCCTTTGAACGCTGTCACTCAGTATAATGATCATTCATACACAATTTGAATCATTAGCGCACATTTGGGGTGAATTTTAGCTAACGAATGTTGTCGTTGCAAGTACTTTGCTTTCTGTAAGTAAATAGGTACTCACAGAATAGGTTAGATACTTAGAAAACATAAATATATAAATTTGGCTACATAAATTATTACCTAGCAGCAACCCGCCCTGGCTTCGCACGGGTGTAATATATGCTTAAGTATTATTCATTTTGAATCACTCTATCTATTAAAAAACCCGCATCAAAATCCGTTGCGTAGCTTTAAAGATTTATTTATTTATTTATTCAACTTCATGCACAGTACATGTTCATTGGCGGTCTTAATGCCAGAGGCATTATGTACCAGTCTACCTTTAGGAGATCTAAGTTCTAAGCATACAGAAGGCGCAGACAGACAGCGGGAAGAGACTTTGTGTTATACTATGTACCTAGTGATTAATGCAGTGCCAGATTAATCTACATATAAGCAATATTAAATAAAAAAAATGCTTAGGAAATTTGTTGATTGATGATGATGATTGTTTGAAAATCTTGAAAATTAAATGTTATATAGATGAAAACGTGAAGGTAGGTATATAAAATCATGTAACAACACTAGCTACAAGGTACGCACTCATACACACACACTAATATCTGGTTGCACACATCTTTGGCGTCAAACTGAGAACTACGAGGGTAAGATAAGATAAGATAAGATAAGATACTCTTTATTGCACACCAACATAACAACACAAATACAAATAGCAAAAAGTAATAGTTAGCCATGTACAATCGGCGGTCTTATCGCAGACAGCGATCTCTTCCAGACAACCTTTGGATGGAATGAAAATGAATAAGAAGAGAAGTACCATGATATTTCTACCGATTTTGTTAGCCAGCTTGGTCAGTATTGGACAAAAATTATTTTTAGTTACCCACCTGCTTATTAAATCTAATGCGAAACTTCTTTGTTATTTTTGTGATTGGTATTAATTGTTTAATTTATCTAAATATAAAACTATTGTTAACGGATCGCATGCTTCGTCTTACAACCATATATGTATACATTAATTAATTTTAAATATCTCTCATGTAAGTGAACGTATTATAATTATGTTCTTATGAGAATAAAGATTCTTTAAACCTATGTAGGTAGGCATGCTGATATCATACATA
Organism: Nycteola revayana; assembly: GCA_947037095.2. Classification (NCBI taxonomy): domain Eukaryota; kingdom Metazoa; phylum Arthropoda; class Insecta; order Lepidoptera; family Nolidae; genus Nycteola; species Nycteola revayana. Next base: position 6,987,821 of record OX344845.2, on the reverse strand, counting down.
GGTATATAACAATCTTTCATGTAGACATGGGTCGTACTTGCAAAATCGAGTATCAGGGCTTCCAAGTACGTCTACTTTAAGAAACCAGGGCTCAATACCAGGGCTCGAGATACTTTCAAGTATTTTCTATCTAAATAGGAAAGTGACCCGTAACAATGTATGAATAAGGTGCACAATCGCGTCTACAAATAAATACTTGCAAAAATAAACCATTAAAGTAGAAGTAACCCTAATCTACATATATAAAAGAAAGTCGTGTTAGTTACACTATTTATAACTCAAGAACGGCTGAACCGATTTGGCTGAAAATTGGTAGGGACGTAGCTAAGAACTGGGAGAAGGACATAGGTAATTTTTATGCCGTTCCCGTGTGACGTGACATAAGACGGGTAGAGGTAGGGTAGGGGTAGGGGTAGGGTAGGGTAGGGGTAGGGTAGGGGTATGGTAGGGGTAGGTAGGGTAGGGGTAGGGGTAGGGTAGGGGTAGGGTAGGGGTAGGGTAGGGGTAGGGTAGGGGTAGGGTAGGGGTAGGGTAGGGGTAGGGTAGGGGTAGGGTAGGGGTAGGGTAGGGGTAGGGTAGGGGTAGGGTAGGGGTAGGGTAGGGGTAGGGTAGGGGTAGGGTAGGGGTAGGGTAGGGGTAGGGTAGGGGTAGGGTAGGGGTAGGGTAGGGGTAGGGTAGGGGTAGGGTAGGGGTAGGGTAGGGGTAGGGTAGGGGTAGGGTAGGGGTAGGGTAGGGGTAGGGTAGGGTAGGGGTAGGGTAGGGGTAGGGTAGGGGTAGGGTAGGGGTAGGGTAGGGATTGGGTAGGGGTAGGGTAGGGGTATGGTAGGGGTAGGGTAGGGTACAAAAGTCCACCCGTGCGAAGCCGGGGCGGGCCGCTAGTGTCTTATAAATAATAGTCAAAGTAAAGACCTGCCCGGACGCCCGAACGTGGCCGAACCTTCCCGAGGCGGGCCGACGGAGGCGCGACGGCGAGCGAGACTCGGTCGAGTGTCGAGCCCCGACGGAGTGAGTCTGAGTAGCCGTATAAAATACTTTGAAGTCTTGAAAGTATTTCGGGTCGGTAAGTCGGCCGAGCGTCGAGCCCCCGACGGAGCGAGTGCGAGTAGCCGTATAAAATACTTTAAAGACTTGCAAGTATTTCAGGTCGGCACCTGGTGAACGTACTTGGAAGGAAATACTTGGTGTAAAAACTTGGTCGCGTAAATATGTACCTTACCTACTTTCATGCAGTTATAAATTATAACTCAATATAATATTCGCTTTATTTAATTTGGTTTATTTATTTCAGTACTTAAAAAACAATAATCAAATTAAATTAAACTAAATATAAAACTAAAACTGGCTTAAACTAAAAACTTAAAAATCTAACAAAAGTGGGTGTCCATGAGGCATGGTGCCAAGATCACTGGCTGCATTTCCACGTTGAATAGCTATTGCTATTCTCTGTGCGAGAAATGAGCCGGCCCTCGTGTCACCAGCGGCGTCGATCAACCGATATAATATTCTATTACTGTCGCAAAATAAAATCAAAATCATGATTTCATTCATCTCGGACGTAACAATATTTCACCCATAAATCTATTGTCGTTCAAAACCAAACGCACAATTTCCGCAAAGAATTTTTCATTGTTGTCACAACATCAATATAACGTTTTTCCTTTTTGTCCGCATTCACAGCTTTTAGTCCATAATATCAAAGTTATAAATAATAACATTTAATACCAACCTTTATATAAATTGCGAATGGAATATTTGTTAGGTTAAATTAGGCTTTATCGTATTCGTTGTTAACAGAAATACATAATTTGTAAAAACAATCAACTGTCTAGAATGTGCTTCTAGACAGTTGATTGGTGCTTGAAATACAGCCTGGTGCTGTCCCTAGGCTGTATTTCAAGAGTAGACAGACAGCGAAGTGTTTTCCCTTCGGGTATGGAACCCGAAAAAAGTCAATACTGTAATACAAATTTAGTGTCAAGTAGTAATTTTTCATGATTAAGAGTTAAAATAATACCTAATTAATACAACTCAATAGTAAATATTCATCAAGAAAATCGGTTCAGACGATATGATCCACAAAAATAATATGCTTGTAGGTATAATTTATTGAAAAGGACACTTGGAACCTATTTGCGTCCTTATCTATTGTTTCACTTCCCCAAATAAATAGGTTTCGTCTGGAACAATCCATCGAAGTCTAGTGACATATTACTGAAATCAAACTATTTGGAGGACAATAGAAGATCGACGTAAAATAGGTATAAAGTAATCATTTTTTTTGTAGTACAGTCAGGTAAGTTATTATTTTAATAGTTTGAATACTAGAATTTCTTATTTTGACTTTCGCTTTAACCTTTTTTATAATTTATAGAACTAGTCATCTAATTGTATACATTGATAAAATATTAATGTAAAGGTAATTGCAACAGGGAGGCTAAGCACGAAACGATATGACTAACTTCGATAAAAGTGTCTTCATTACTGTAGGGTTATTGTAACTGTATTATTGAAGCTACAATAACTTCATATATAGACATATCCTACTAATATTATAAACGCGAAAGTTTGTAAGTATGGATGGATGGATGTTTGTTACTCTTTCACGGCAAAACTACTGAACGGAATTGGCTGAAATTTTGAACCAGGATAGGTTATACGCTGGATTAACATATAAACTACAAAACATCACGCTCCGACCGACTGGAGCAGAGTAACGCGGGTAAAACCGCGGGGCGCATATAGTTCAAAATATTTTTCATAAAACGTCGAGTAGCGAAGACATTTTTATCAAATTCATTGTATTATCGTGACGTAATAATAAGAGACAGCCGCTGTGATGAATTTCTGTTTTATAATTAAAACATAATCTCACCAAAGCGCACTTTATGTATGTTCGCAATAAACTCCTAAACTACTGAACAGTTCTCCAATAGACAAGGATTTACGAGTAAGGTTAATGTATACATACGAGTATACCTAATCATCATCATCAGCCCGTACAACGTCCACTGCTAAACATAGGCCTCCTCCCGAGGGAGGGGTTTTTGCCATAGTCACTACGCTTGGCAGGCGGTTTGGTGACCGCAGAATTATGTTGTAACACACAAAGAATCGCGGCTGCCCGTTTCCTGGTATACCATTGTTATAGATGATGTAATAACAATCGGGACCAACGGCTTAGCGAGCTTTCCGTGGCACGGAGGATAGTCCTTCTACCATCCAGAGACGGAAAGATACCTTAGAATTTACACAAAGATTTCTTGTCCCCACGACCTCCGAGATTCCAAGCGAGCCAATTACCGCTAGGCTACGGAGGTTGTATACCTAATGATAAAGCAATTCTCATATAGAACTAAAGATATGCGGGTGAAACCAACCTTCCGATGACCTCTTAGACCCGAAGTCCGAGAGGCCCTCGAGCTGTAAAATAGAGCGACAGTTGCACAAAACTCCCCTTAAATACAAAAAGTCAAAATCCCTCAATCCCTCAATCATTCTTGAGCCGAGGTCCAAGTCCCACAGGGGACACCCTCTTGCGCAGGTGGCTTAGTTTGTAGTGCTTAAACCATTTATCTAGGCTGCAGCTCTGCTCGCCTTTATGCCCGGTGAAGTAGCAAAAGCCTCGTGGCCAACTAAATAAGACCGTACGGAAAAAAAAGACAGCGGTTGGACAGGACTTCTCAGAATCGGAAATGTTTCTATTAAATAATTTTCAAAGTTGAACGTGAACTCGACATGATACCTTTTGTTCTATATAGAAAATTTCTTGTAGGTACTTTTATTACATTCTTGTGAAATACTGCGGAGCGCCATGATCATAAAAATATTTTATGAGAAAGAAAATTGTTACAATCAAGAATAAAATTGAAACAACTTTTGCTAATAAGATATCTGGCCTACCTTTTCATTGATTAAGCATTTTAGATATGATTGAACTTTATATATCCTAGATATAAGAAATTATTACATTGAAGATAAGGTAGATTATTATACTTATCTGAGAAGAATCTCGTTTTATAAATAATGTGGGTATGCAGACAGGGAAGTAACTATCGCCAAATCTTATCGGCATTCAAGAGCCCAGAAGGTCTATGGTAGATGTCTCCAAGAAGTTTTAATAAAGTATCCGTCTTGGTCTCGCTACGGTACCATTTAAGCTATCAGGATCATTGGTCTCGATTCCTATACTAGACAACCTTTTGCGTGCTCCAACACCGAAGTCTATGTCCTAAAGTGTCGTAGGTCCCGATGCCGGACAAGAACTCTTTGTGAAGATTCATAGATTTCTTTCCGGCTCTTTATGGTAGAGGGACTACCCTCCGTGTCTCGGAAAGCACGTTAAGCCGTTGGTCCCAATTGTTATAACATCATCTATAACAATTGTTTACCAGGTAACGGGCAGCAGCGTTTTCTTGGACGTTACAACATAATCCTGCGGTCAGCGTCAGCAACCCGCCTGCCAAGCGTGGTGACTACGGCAAAAACCCTCGGGAGGAGGCCCATGTTCATCAGTGAACGTTATACGGGCTGATGATGATAATGAAGTAGATACAAGAAATGTAAAAACAATGGTTTATAAAAAGCCTCTGCTATCATTTTGACCGTAAATTTTGCCGCATAAAACAAAATAGGTTCCTACATATAAACTCAATTGCATTTTATTTAAAACGACACGATCGCAGTGTACAATGCCTAAAGCAATTATTACAGTTTACACGGACGGTGAACTGAACAGTCCCCGGTGATGTTCATGTAAACAAGTTAACATTTTTCATTACGCTACCATCCTTTTAATGAAAAACGAAAAAACGGGCTTCCATAAAAAGAGCTTTGTTTAATAACTTGTGTTTGTGCTGCCAGGATTACGTTGAAGAAGGATCGCGATATGTTTCGATAAAAAAAAAAAGATTAAAAAAGAAATTTGTTTTTATAATGTTATTACAAACTGGTGCCCGCGATATTGTCTGCGTAGATTTCGATCTCTCCATACAAATTTTGTGACCCTTTTTCATCTTATTATTAGACACCTAAGTCCAAGTTTCAGATTTCTACGTTCAGTAGTAACAGTTTAGGCTGTGCGTTTATCAGTCAGTCAGTCAGATCTTAGGTAGACTATACTAACTAATTTATAAAGCTGAAGAGTTTGTTTGCTTGAACGCGCTTATCTCAGGAACTACTGAAACGATTTGAAAAATTATTTCAGTGTTAGATAGCCTATTCATCGAGAGTGGCTATATTTTATTACAAACTTTCCACGGCAACGGGTACTACGTGGGTGAAACTAAAAATTAGCATAAACTTGTTTATTCAAAGTAAAAATCCTTAGAAATTATAAAACATGGAGTACCTAATCTTTTGGCTTTCAAACTACAGAACTAACCCGCATAAATTTTACATAGCCAAAGTCGGTAACATAAATTTTGGTTGCACCGTAAGCCCATAAAATGAATGCTATATTATATAAACTATACCTACAAACTACAAATTCTGCTTGCTGCTGCTCTATAAAACAAATAATCTCCATGGACAATTCAATAGCTTTTTATAAGTTTAAATACGATTTTAGTTTAATTTTTAACATGAGAAGCCTGAAGAGAAAGAATGTCAAATGAAATTTAAAAGCAAATACTATACTCAATGAACGATGCGGACTCGTACTTTACTCGGGCTTTTTATGAATGCAAATATTTTTTTAGGGTTCCATATTCTCCGTAAAAAGAGAATTAAATAAATATTGAGGGGAGCCTCCAATAAGACGAACTTGTTTTTTTACCGTGTTTTGTTCCATATTAATAACGGCCACGAGGAAAACGCTTAAAATACTCACCAAATACTTTGTTGTATATTCTCTTTAAAAATAAATAATTTAAATAAAATAAAATAAAAAGAACTGCAGCCAAATGGCGAGAACACAAGCGAGGAGTTAACAAAAATACTAGTAGTATGCAAATACTCTCTCGGCCTCGGGGAGTGGGGAACATGGGCCCCGCTCCCTTCGAGGCTGACCCATGAGGAGTAGGGACGCCTCTACTCTCCGGCCCTATATTTGGGTAAATGCACGGTAAATGGGCCACTGTAAGTATGGCCCAGGATATCCCGCGGCGCCATATGGGCCGCGGGTGACGTGGGGGGGCCGGATTGATTATGCGCAACCGGCCCCGCCAACGACGGATCGAAGGAATGCCCGGGGGTTTTAGTGATGTAGGGTCCTCTCCTCGTGGTATGAGTTAGCATACTACGCTCTGGAGTGGACGAGTCCCACATATCCCACCGCCAGCGCGCAGTTACGCTGCAGCGGCGGTGGGAATGCGTAAAAGCATTTCCACCCAGACAACAAAAAAAAAAGTGTGCATAGACTCTGCTAGTAATCTTATCTATATATAATAATATATATAAAGGGGACTCCCATACAACCAAAGTGATTTTTTGTCGTTTTTGCCCAATGTTAACCCTAGAAGCCTAATCTATTTCGGAAGTACACAAAGCCTTAACATACGTCTCAGAGACGTACACATATAAATTACTATCTGTATGCAAAAATTTACCTATTTTAGAAATATTATTTAGCAGGAATTTAAATTTAAAGTATAAACTAGAAATAAAACAACACTGTTATGAATTTTAACTATAATCACAGTTATTTACTACAACGATAAAATAATATGCATAGATTGAAACCAAAAAAATATAACTTCTACAAAATCAACGTAAACATTTTTTTTTTTAATTGAAAATTTCATTGTTTTTTGACTATAATTAGTTATTTGTGAAGCAATAATTAAACCTAATAGGATTTTAAAAAACTAGCTCAACTTAAAGAGCAATCTACACACATATCAACTTTGTGATCTCCACACACGTATTTTTTACGTTTATCTCACACAAATTTTAACATTCTTCCATTTTATAAAATCAAAAGGCGCAGTAGTAATGTACTTTAACATGACTGACATTTTCAGTCATCTTCGCTTTGAACGTCGTCGATAATAATTGGTCATCCTTAACTACGGAATCTCAATCTTCCAAAGAAGGATTATTTTCCTCATTATTATATTTCCACATTATCTAAATGTAATACCAATGTTTAAAATGCTTAAAATATTCTCTTCGTTTATTAGTTTAGAATATACCTGAAACCACGTCAAAAAAAGACATCAAATATAAGAAAAACAAACAAAAGTAAAATCACACAAACTTAGTTTAAAGTTACACAAAGCCTAAACATACGTCTCGGAGGCGTGCTATACTTCGAAAAATCAAAAATGGCGGGACTTACTTTAATGATATGGGCATCATCCGCTAGCTCCTGCCGGCCACTGAGTTGGCGAAATAGCACGACACGTTAGCTACAACCGTTAGAAATATACAAACGAAATTCGATTTCGTGTACGCCTCGCAGACGTAGATTAGGCTTCTAGGGTTAATAACGGCGACAAGTGGATGCTTGAAATATCCAACGAATATTTAGATTTATATTTACAATGAAAATTAATACCTACATAGTGTAATGTTATATAGATAATGGGTACGGAACCCTTCGTGATTTTTTCTATCCAAGTACAAAATATAAGGAAGGAGTTTTCTACAATACTTTTATTTTTTTTAAACATTACGTAGCGTCGTCGGTCGGTAAGATAATGCACGCTTTCAACTTCTTCAGAAAACGGTTTTTTCCCATTGCGGAGTTAGCGGACTTTGATAAGTAAATCGAGGAGATATCGATTCGTTGATAACTTCGAGACAAAGGACAGACTGTTGGTAGAATATAAAGTAGCTAAATAGGAAAGCCACTTATGGCTAAACATTGTCATCCATTACCGAACAAAGTGAAGCTATTAGTGGTAATAAGTAAATTTGGTAGGTGTGCGCCAAATTAGATTTGTTTTCGTATACGACTAAAGTAGCTATAAGACTAGTGTAAGTTTCGGAGAGTAGATTAATCAATCAATCTGAAGGCGATTGTAAGAAATTCGTTGGATTATGTTACGACTTAATAATTATCTTTATATACTTACTAGCTTCCCGCGCGGATTCACCCGCGTATCTCTTGTTCTAGTTGGAACTTCATAATCACTACATAGTATAAAACAAAGTTGTTTGCCGATGTCTATCCATCCCTATGTATGCTTAGATCTTTAAAACTACGCAACAGATTTTAATGCGGTTTTTTTTTAATAGAGAGGGTGATGCTAGTGAAAGGTTTATATGGATGATACATTTGCATTGCACCAGCAAGCCGGGGGGGGGGGTCGTTAGTCAAATATTATGAAGCTAAGCTTAGTGATTTACCATACTCACTTAGCTTAGCTGGTTAACTGTACAAACTCCCCAAAAAAACTAAAAGTCATAATCCCTCAATCTCTCCCTAAGCAAACGCCTTGAGATGAGGTCTATGTCCCACAGGAGACAACCTCTTGCGCAGGTTGCTTAGATTGTAGTTTATAATCTATATAATAAGGAGCCTGCTCGCCTTTATGCTAAGTTAATTACTCAAAGCCTTGTGGCTGACTACATCCTTGCGAAAAAATACTTAAAATAAGGTGAGTTGGCAACCGCAGTATTAGTAGATAGAGAGACCTGATTTACTAATTTACTGGATTGTCATAACATTCGGAACTAATGGCTTAATGTGTTTTCTGGTACGGTGGGTAATAGTCTTAACCAACCAGACCCGAAATGTTTGAATCCACACAAAGATTTCTTGTAAACTAGCTAGGTATATTTGTTTGCTTAAACAATATGACAAGCTGATAGGTACATTTTTATCTAAGTAATAGTTACCTACTTAAATTAGGTATATTGTTATGTATGTAGGTACTTTATTTCGAAAGCTTCTGCGCAAACATTATGTTAATACACAAGACTCCAATATTAATTAGTTGTAGGTATGTAAATAATTAATATTAACGTGTCTGCAATGTCAAAATAACTAGTGTAATTAAATTATACCAGAATACCTGTTGTTTGATTAACCAATGTTGACGGACAGTGAGTTCGCTCACTCTTTTTATTCATATTTGATTGCGGCCTAGTATTAAAGGCACCTATTTTAACTAACGTAACGTAACTACCTAATTTAAATGAAATATTAACTGTGAAAATGTTAACTGTCTAGCTATCGAGGTTCTTAAGATACAGCCTGGTGACAGACAGCGAAGTCTTAGTAATAGGGTTATGTTTTACCCTTCGGATACGGAACCCTGAAAACATGAGTAATCAAAGAAGCATACTTACATACCTACGGCTGAGTAAGTAACGCCATAGAGAGATCATTACTCACGCGTTACCGATCTTAGTCCGTGTTTCTTACACGAGCTAGATACCTTACTCACATTCAGGAACACATTATTTATCAATATAGACTTAGGTATTTAAATAATTTTAACGCAACTGACTCAGAACCAGGGGCTCTTGTCTGTGGTGGTAACACCTGGGCTCATAAGTCACCAGCCACCAGTGCAGTCATAATGTTATCAGGCTACGCTATAATGTGGAGGTACTTCTCCAGTCAAGCCATGACGTAGCTACTACCGACTAATTCTATGCTCTACCTATTTCACATAAATTGTAGATAGAAATTACCCGTAATCCATACCCGTGGCTTTCATTAACAGTAGTACGAAATGGAGATGTTCTGATTCGCCTCACCGCATTCAATCATAGCGATCGGGCAGTCAGATAGACCACAGTAGGATAAATCATTTCGCAGTACAATAACGGGTGTAAGTACCTACCTTCCTACTTATATCTATCTTTACCTGTCTAGATACTTTACTACATTAATAGGTACCTACTAAGATCAATTGTAATTTCTTATCTCGAACCACCTTTATTTCACAGTTAGGGCGCGTACACATAGAACATCCGTTTTACAGGTCCGTTTAAACGTATATGTTATTAGCGTATGTAGTTGTATGAGCGAGTTCATACAGAATACAGTATTCCGGATCCAGTAAAAAATACTGATCCGACAAAATAAGCAGCAATCCGTTTTACAGGTCCGTTTAAACGTATATGTTATTAGCGTATGTAGTTGTATGAGCCAGTTCACACAGTATTCCGGATCCAGTAATACTATACTAATCCGTTTTATCGGATTGAAACCGCACGAGGCTTTGCACGGGGGTGCGCGGGGTGCGATGTGCTACACACAGCCGCCATTTGCCGGTTTCATTCCTAGAGTAGTGCACGTGTCCAGTGCTATCATAATCATGGCAAGCAAGGCGTTTGAAAAATATGTTGAGCAAGAAGTTTTGATAAATTGTGTTGAAAGTAGACCAGTTCTTTGGGACAAAACACTGGAGATTTATAAAGATAAAATTGCAAAAACCGCAGCTTGGCGCGAAATATGCGGTATTCTAAAGGAGGATTTTGAAGCTATGGAACAAAAAGAAAGACAAAAATTTGGTAAGTATTTATTTTATATTGTAATGGAGACATTGTTTTTTATTTTAAATAGCTTCATTCTGCCAAGAAACTGACCCAGATTCGGACACGAAATAGTTTTCGAATTCCGTTCGAACTGAATTTGCAGTTCGACCACCTCGTAGCGTTTCATCATCAGGTAGGCTATTGAAATGAAATGCTTCAGATTCGGATGTGTTGCCATCCTTTAGAATAGAATAGAATAGAATACTCTTTATTGTACACACATAAGTAAACAGGACAAAGAAAATATAATAGACACAGTACAATGGGCGGTCTTATCGCATAAAGCAATTTCTTCCAGACAACCTTTGGATGGATAATGGAATTCATTAGGTAAATGACGTAGGTAGATTGTGTGCAATTCAAAATTAAGATTATTAATTTAATACCAATATTTTGGTATAACTATATAGGTAGGTACATTCGATTATGTTATTATACACAAAACATACATAAATACAATAATATATATACTATAATATACTATGAACAACATATGATAGATATAGGTACATAAATGATAAATATAAATATAATATATAAATTTTATAACGAAGGGACAATTTATAAACGCAAATAGTGTTCTTTGATGAGTTTGTTAAATGTTGAGTGAGTTTGGGCACTTCTTATTGTTACTGGCAGGGCATTCCATAGGCGGACTGCTTTGACACTAAATGATTTGTCCATAAAATTTGAGGAATGCAAGGGAATATGCAGCTTTAGGTCTTGTGACGATCTTAGAGATCGCGAATGTGTATCACAAAGGAATTCAAAACGGTTTTTAAGGTAGATAGGTGTAGAAGGATTAAATAGAATATTATATAATAAAGAAAGAATATGAGCATTACGGCGAAGGCGAATTGGCAACCACTTAAGCTTATTACGAAATAATGAGACATGATCATATTTGCGAAGTCCAAATATAAATCTAATGCAAACGTTTTGGAGTCGCTCAAGTTTATTCAGTTGCTCTTCGGTCAGGTCAAGATAGCTGGCGTCGGCGTAGTCAAGAATTGGCAACAGCAGAGATTGAGCAAGGGCAACTTTAGTGGTAATGGGTAAAAAGTTATGTAGGCGTCTAAGAGAACCTACTGAAGCAAAGATTTTTTGGCTCACAGATTTTAATTGTGGACCCCAGGACAAAGTGGCGTCAAAAATAACGCCCAAATTTTTAACCTTATCTTTGAACGGTATCGTAGATCCATTGAATTTGACTTGAGGAAGCCCTCTTTTTCCCTTACAAAGTTGTGTAGAACGGTACATGCCTTAACTATCCATATAGCTGTTGTTTTGTTGACGTCTAGAGGCCGGTGGAATACTCTCCACTTATTAGCAAGAATACCAAATGCACATTCAACGTATCGTCTAGCTCTGGTCAAACGATAGTTATATATTCGCTTATTTACGTCTAAATGCGTCCCGCTAAATGGCCTCATTAAATTTTCGTGTAAACCGAAACCTTCATCGCCGATTATGACGTAGGGAACTCTCGTTTCTGAGCCTGTTATTAATGGGCAAGGTTCTGGTATTTGTAAACTGCCATCTAGCATCATTTTCCAAAATGTCGACTCCTTGAATATTGATGAATCGCATTCTTTTCCATACGACCCAATACTAACATATAGAAAACGATAGTCAGTCTACGATCGCTAATAATATGATGGAAAAAAAGTCTTTGTAATTTAGGTACATTGAGCCACTTTTTGCTGGTTTTCGAAGTCTGATGTGTTTACCGTCCACTGCTCCTAAACAGTGGGGAAAATTTGCTTTTGTGTCGAATCCATTTGATATATGCTCCCAATCACTCACTGTTGTAGGAAGTCGCATAAACTCGTCATTCAAGTTGTTCCATATGCATCGTGTAACTTCCTTAATAATGTTGCTTATAGTTGACACACCGACACGAAAGACGTAATAAAGTTCTTGAAATGTACACCCAGACGCTGCATACCTAAAAAAAATAAATTAATCAATTACTATATTATTACACATATATTGACTTCCCATACAAAGTAACGTTAGTGACTGTAAGGGTTTAGTTTTAGTTAATTTTGTCTATTACTGATTATGTATATGTCTATGTTTCGTAGAGGTACTTCTCTATGGTCAGACTATTAAAGATGGCTTGATGAATAAGTCTTGTTTTATTATAAAACTATAAAATATTATAGTGACCAACAAATTTTGTATGGAAAGTCGAAATTTTTATGAGAGTTTTTAGCAAAGTCGTAAATCAAAACTCATACTTATATATATAGTACATAAATAAAATAAAATTAAACTGAACTGAACTAAATTATAAAATTACCTAATTAAAATAAATTGATTTAAACATTAGTAATACTTTTTTGCTTCCCATTATTTACTGACCGATTAGTTCTTGCACTGTCAATTTGACTTATCCACTGACCAATATGGTAATTAATTACTGACAAGTCTATTCTACCTTCTTATTCGCCTTTCACTTACTAAGCTATTGACAACCATCTTATATTATTATTTACTTGCTTCAGGAAAATATGTTATAAAAAAATGGAATTCGACTAGAGATGCCTGGATACGAACATTGAGTGAGAAAAAGAAATTGAAGAAATCTGGAGCTGCTGCCTCAAATACCAAGCCTTACAAATATCACAATCAAATGTTATTTTTGAAAAAAGTTGTCACCCCAGGTGATACACACGAGAACGTCCCTGCTAATGACAACATCACGGAAACAGTAGAAAGTAATAAAGACAACGAAGATGAACCTGATCAGATTACGGAACAAAGTGGTAGTGACAGACAAAAGGAAAGACAAAATTTAGCCCCGCCGCAACGCAAGGCAATCAAAAGAAATGTGAATGAAGTAGACGCCAAAATGATTGAATACATGAATGATCAGTTAAAAAAAAGTAAAAATGAGTTTGAAGATCCGAATTTATCGTTCTTCAAAGGTATTTTGCCGCAACTGGCTTCACTTAATGGCGATCAAATTTTAGAATTTCAGTCTGGAGTGATAAACCTTTTACAAAATATTAAAAGTAGAAGATATGGTCAGTCAAACTACGAGTGGCCTCCATATTCACAAAGTTCTAGCACTCCTCACTACCACACCCAAGGTTATTTTAGTAGGCCACATCATCTTGACTCTACACCATCAGTAGAAGGTTCGCCATCAGTAGAATCTACATTCAGCCAGGAGTCAGACTTGCCAGATCTGTCTATGTTTTGAAATAAATCTTCATTTTTGTAAACCTTTTTGTCATTTTAAATTTTAATTGATAATAACAAAAATTAAAGTTCTTACCTTAAAAATATCGCTAGTTTTACTTCAGGGCACAAGCTTTTCCTCCAGTTTGTGTCTTTCTTTTTTAAATCCTTTTCTAATCGTTTAAGAAGGTCATCAAAAGTAGACGTCGTCATTCGGAAATAAGTAAAAAATTTAGATTCGTCTTCTTTCAGCTGACGCACAACAGCACCACGACAAAATCTTTGCCTTAATAGTGGATGTATCCAATAACGCCGGGGCTTCCTCCGCCGCAGACGACGATAGTACCAATACAACACGACAACGTCCATTCTCGTAGAAAGTAGGCGATACACTGAAGAACGAAAGTCCAGTAGCGTCGGATCTGTTAAAATCGGTCCTGTAAATGCTGTGTGAATATTACCTCCAGTAGCGTCGGATCTGTTAAAATCGGTCCTGTAAATGCTGTGTGAATATTACCTCCAGTAGCGACGGATCAGTTAAAAAGGATCCTGTAAAAGGATGTTCTATGTGTACGCGCCCTTACTAAACTATAACGCTAAGCCGTAAGTTAAGATTAAGGGACCTATTGTCTTGATATACGCGTATAACTATGTAGGTACTAATATTAAAAAGAGGTAAAGTTTGTGTGTTTGCGAGATAGAGGTAATCTTTGGATCTACTGAACCGATGTAGAAAATTTCTTAACATAGACACATTATTTGTGAGAGTCAGGCTATATTTTATGAGGTATCAACCTCGTTATACTATAGTTAGGTATATATACCTACCAAACACCTACATAATACTGCGGTGACCAACCCAAATGCTAAGTTCCCGTGTTCAGCAATAGAGATTATACAGTCTCATCATTATGATGAAATAAGAGTAACGATTACACTAGAAATTTCGATTTTCCCGCTTGGAATCCGTAGATTTTAAATTTCTTTCAATTTTCCTAAACAAACAGATCTGAAGATGTTAAGTTAAAGCATATTTTTCTGTTGGTGCTTTTAATAAAAAATATATCTCGAGGCTCGACCGACCTGAAACAATAACTTCATCCCTTGTGAACTAAGTAGGTAAGTAGGTAATAGGTAGGTACAATAAAAGGGTCAAGCTATTTTTGTAGGTATGTAAAGTTATAGTAGTATGTTTTAAAATGTAAATACCCAAACCTACCTACCTACTAAATAAATAAATATATAGTTTAAAATAAAAAAATGGAAATAATAATCGGTTATTTATAATATTTGATAATGATACCTAGGTAGGTACCTATACTAGGCATCATCGGCATGATAATTTCAGATGCTAAGAGACCAGCAATCCGGTAACAAAATGACAATTGCACGTCGATCAATGAGTCTTTAGTACGCTCCACTCGTTATATAACTCGTTGGTCGGGGCGCAGGTGTCAAATTGCGATTGGATTGCTGGTCAGAAAGTATACCTACCAACATAATCCCACTGCGGATTTAACCCGGCGACAGTTTATAGCCTAGCTAGGCTGTGTCAAATCTTTTCCACGGAAATTTGACTTGACTAAGGAATAGCTGATACCTTTCTAGATACATATTAGGTAGGTAGCTACTACTTACTCATCGACCTGAGCGGGAGATCCAAGTTTTACAGATGATGCCCGCTTGCACAGGTTGCATAGTTTTTAAACCACGTATTAAGGCTGGAGCTCTGCTCGCTTTTATGCCCGATAAAGTAGCAAAAGCCTCGGGTAACCTAAATACGTCCGAAAAAAAAAACAACATACGGTCTACTCCCCTCGTGGGACATTTTTACTTACCTATTTAAATTATTGATCTCCGAAATATATAAGAAATAATTAACTGATTCTATTATTTTCAGTGTATCAAAGCAAAAGTGGAGCAGGGTGAGTCTGTTTGAATCAGTAGTGTGCTTTGCACTGATACGCTTTTCACTAATGGAATTGTTCTAGACAAGAAAAATTGAGAAAATTGCTTCAATGCATGTTATTACACGATATAAAAACGCGGTGAGGTTAGCATGTGGTCGCTGTCCCTTGCATTAACCCTCCAATCTCTATAGGTATCTATCTAGGATAGAGGGTACAATAGACTTGTGCGAGCCGTGCTCGTTGTTCCATGCCAGTGGGTCTTCATCAGTTGCCGCGAGTGCCTCACTGGCACAACACTGCTCACAAAACGTAGCTTTCAGTGTATACATTATTTAAAAATGCTACTAGATTGGCCTGCAATAGTGGTTTTAGTGATAGTGGCATGATATAATTAAAACAAATTAATGGTGTGTTTTTTAATAATTGTAAAATAAAATTAAATATTTAATAACATTAATAGGGTCATGACCTAATTAAATAAAAATAGTGTCATATTAAATACAGTCACTTTATTTCAATATGCTTATTAAACAGGTTGTCGCACTGGTATTAGTCTCTCAGTTGGTAGAAGTTGGACCACACAGTCTGTGCAGTAGTCCGTTCCAGTGTTGTCTGTCCACCTTGCACCTAGGAATCCAGTTTTTTGGCATCCTACACACATTGTTTTAGATTGATACACCGGAGTTGTTTCATCTAAAAGTCTTTGTTCTTTAGCAGCTTTTAATATTTCTAACATGTGCTTATTCTGATGCTTTATATCTTGCGAGGACCCTTGAATGGACCCCGTGTCATGAGCTTCTCCACTGTCATAAGGATCCTCCATGGTAACAGGCACATGTAATTGTGGGAAAAAAGTGGATTTCCTGTAAAACAAGTATTTATTTTTATCTTTCACTACACCTTTTGGAGCCCGACCAGGAATAGGTAACCCTGCTTTAGCTAATTTAGCAAAATATTTTTGTATTCGACTCATAACTTGGATGGGAGTACGAGTTCCTAATGCCCGAGCTATTTTCTTGTACCGTCTTGCCTCAATAGGTTCTTCTGGGTAGATTTCAAGTAATTCTTCTAATCGCTTTTGTTCTTCACATGACCACAATTGATTGAAAGTCTCAGGTTTATCATCAGTGAATTTCCGACCTCTTACTTTTGTGGCATAATCTAATTCATCTTTATTTGGTTTTATATCTCTCATATCATCATTATCAAGGTTTGCATCAATTCCATAGTTGCCCCAGATGATATTTGGGATCTCCCCTATTGATTGCCTTGGTGGGAAGTTGATATTACCTGATTTCATTTGTTCAATAAAGGTTAATGGGTCATCTAAGGCTACATTTTGCATCTCAGATAAATTCTCTACATCTTTTAGGGCCTGTATCTTCTGAGCCTCCAATTTGACTATGTATTTTAACAAGGTACAATAATCTTTATTTCCACGCAGAGCGATATGATCAGTTTCGAAGGCAAATTCTTCATCTGAATCTGGTAGATCATTCTCTAAATCCTCCATAGTTATATTTGATTCTGTAAAGATGAAATGTATGAATTTAGAAGAAATTAAAATAACAACTAAATAATTAAGGAAATGAGTGTAACTTCCGGTATAAAATTACCGGGCAGTCCAAAAAGATTGAGTGTGAAAATAAAAAACAAGTTGAACAGTGTACAACAGAAAAAATGCAAACCTGAATACAGGAGTTCTTCTCTTGAAGGATGGTCCGGACGGTGAGTAAATCTTGTTACTTAAAAATATTCTGTCCCTTTTCGCCATTCCTAAGACATTTTTACTTATTATATTACTGAAAAGATTTTATAAAGCACACCAAAACAAAGAATTTCATCGATTAAATTGCTCCCGAATCTGATATGTCAAAATAGTTGCGTTTCAAACATATGATTTAGAAACATGAACTTCTTGAAAAATTGTATTCGGATTGAAATTAAACAATTCATGCGTAGACTTCATAAATATGTAAAATTATACTATATTGTGATTAAATAAGTATAATTTAAGCTATATAATAATTAATTCAAAGCATAAAGGCGTTTGAAGTAAAAAGATACACTGGTTTCAAAACGTACCATGATCGTGTCATGTTTTTGCGCCATCTAGTAGTCATGCGTGGAACTTTTGGCGATAGCAGTTATAAAATAGTACTGAAGAATTGCAACAGAGGGCGAATTTACAACGCTGAAACTTCTATTTGTTAAATGGTTTGTCTCTTCAACGACAGATGGCTGTAAAATAAACGCTGTGAGCTTTTAGAAAATTATGAAATGTTAGGGAATCGCAGTGACAACATTCATTTATCCATTATCCAGTTGTTATTATTTATTAGAAACAATAAAGAGCATAACGTATATAGGTAGGTATTTAACCTCCCTAGTTAAAAATGTTAGGGGTAAATATGTACTAATGCAACTAATTTTAAGTTTTTAAATTTTATTAGAATTATGGATATCTAATCGATTTTAGGTAACCGAAAACTGCGTTCTTATCATTAAGCACTATTATTATTCTGCGAATAAGTAGGTAGATGTAGGTATCACCCAGTCTTTAGGTCCACTTCCACATACATTATCAAGAAGCATTTCTTTATGTAAATCATAGGAAAATAAGTACCTACTTACAAAGCTACCTACTCATTCATTTTGCTATAAAACTTATAAATTTCGGCAAATTGGCTTTTATTGGTTTTTGTTACAACTCCAAAACATAACAAAAAATCGCCCACGAGTTCAAAAAAATACCTACCGCAATGTTTTGGTATGACAAGGTATAGTATAAAAACAAACTTTCTACTGATTTTATATTTTCTCTTGAAGTGGGAAAGGATGAATAAAAAAGCAAATCAATAAGTTTATGTAAATCCAGTAGTAAAGTAGCTAAAGATCAAAGTTCAAAATTATTTATTCAGAAAAATGGTTACATTAAATTTATTTGGAATCATCATATTTTTCCCCTACCGTGCAGTGTGCAGTGGCGTGGCGACAATTGAGAATCACTACCGAAAAACCCAATAAAACCCTCTTTTTCAAAACGAATAATATTGAACAATATTTTGTTATTTACTCTGAAATTAAATAATTTGTTAGGTATTGTATATAAGGTTAATTTATAAATATATATAATAAGGCGATTCCAAAAAATATGCCATGCCTTTAACAGTCGGTGTAATGTCATCAGTGTAGTGATTACGGTAGTAAAGAAATTTCGGTAAAAATATTATTTATTTATTTTTTAGACAAAAAACAAATTTAGATATTATGTTAAAATACAATTTATTATCTTAAAAAAGTCATCCTCATAGAATCGATAGATTAGAGTTTCGATAATCTTAAAAATTACTTAAAAGATATACACCCTACATAGCGCGTGCATAATCATAAAATAGGTGCCTATAACACCTAGGCCGCAATCACACATAAATTAAAAGAGAGCGAAATAGCGTAACTACGTAGGTACTTGGGTACGCATTTAACCGTTCCCATTTTCACCCTATGTCAGTAAAAAATATAAAATAACTATGCCTTAGACATCTATTTCATATACCTACATATGACGCCCTATTATTTTCAATAAATATTATCTTTTTTTAAATGAATCTCTGTTATACTTGGTCATCGCATCACGCGTGAACGGATGGACCAATTTCGCTAATTCTTTAATGTTGTGTTTATTATTGCCAGTAGCATGTTCATATCTAAGACGAAAGACAAAATTTCCCCGTCAGCGACCGCCCTGAGCCGAGGTCCAAGTCCCACAGGGGACGCCCTCTTGCGCAGGCTTAGTTTGCAGTGTCTAAATCATTTATCTAGGCTGGAGCTCTGCTCGCCTTTATATCCGGTGAAGTAGCAAAAGCCTCGGTGCTAGAAACATAGGTCAGTCGGAAAAAAAAATCGGGTGAAACCACACAGGACTTCTCATAATCAGAAATGTTGCTATTAATTAATTTTTAAAGTTAACGTGAACTCGTCACGATTCCTTTTATTCTCTATAGAAAATTTCTTATAGGTACTTTTATGACATTCTTATGAAATACTGCTAACTACATAAGTCCGTCCGTTTGTGGACTCCGTGGCGGCGCGGCGTAGCGTTATATTTCTAAGTCTTGCCATAAATCTCGATTCGTCATTTGTTAGTTTTTTTCTCCGCTTCAATAAGGCGGATGCACAGAAAGTGCGAGCAAAAAGCTGGGTTTTGGCTCGCACTTTCTGTGCAACCCTATTTCCATAG
This sequence comes from Nycteola revayana, assembly GCA_947037095.2. Lineage (NCBI taxonomy): Eukaryota > Metazoa > Arthropoda > Insecta > Lepidoptera > Nolidae > Nycteola > Nycteola revayana. The sequence continues at coordinate 6,968,051 of OX344845.2, read as the reverse complement.
AAATTTTCCAAATCCTTAGAAATGTAATATCTCCGAAGTCCTCTGAGATAGGCAAGTCATATTTTAAGATAGTATAGATAATTATATGATGCATCAATATAAAGAAATATTGCCTAAAGTCTAGGGAAATGGAAAAAAAATGTTTTTAAAAATCATAAATGAGTAAATATCTCTCAAAATACTGTAGCTATCATTGTTTGTTTTTGCATAGAGCTAGACGTTATTGTTCTAGGTCGACCTGATTAACAACATTTTGACTTTATGTTATAATTTTACAAAATATTCTTAAAAAACAGTTTTTTAATAAAATCAGATAATATATTTTTTTACAAAACTAAGCAAAAACGACTACTAGTTACTTCCCCAATGTTTGACATCATAGTAATACCTAACAATTGAGCTCATTAAACATGGATGACCGCAAGTAAGGCAAAATTTCACACTGTGCAGTGTTATAGTACCTATGCAGTTTATATAAATAAATCGTAATTATTATTAAGCTCTTTGAAAATGTTGAAAAACCTTGAATTTTCACAGGAGCTTTAGAATTGATTGTTTTTGGCACAAAATGCGGCGAGAAAATACACGCTACCAAATTGTGAAGTGAGGTAGGTCGTTGTAAGAGACTCGGTTTTAATCAAGAGCTTACATGATATTGTAGTTAAGCTTTGGCCTATGATTTCATCCGAATATACTACAAAAACTTTAGTTTATTTTTTAATAAATAACCCTAAATGGTCGCCTTAGGTGCCCAAAAATGGCGTTTAAAGTCAGTTAGACACTCAGTATTGCATGTTACTGTCTACCTAGATGCTAGCTAGTTATCATATAGGTACCTAATAATAATGTTAAAATATGAATCAAAATTTATTGTTTTGTTTTGATATTCAAAACAAACTTGTTGAAAACCCAGTTACTAACATTCCTGCGGTTTCATCCGCGAAAATTCTCGTTCTGTGCAAAATTCATAATAATACCTTTAAAGACTTTGTTAGGTAACAAAGTCTTAAGGTAACTTGTAGTTGAGGTAGATTTTTATAGTGGTACCCGAAGGACTATACCGGTGCTTGGGTCCCCCACACCAAACGGCAGAAGGAGGAACACCCGGTGGCTTTTTAGTGGGTATGTCCTCTATGCGGTGCGAATAGCGCACCGAGTTCGATAGCACTGGCAGAGTTTTTGTAATCTATTAGTATTCTTGTTAACCCCTCGTATTAAGCTAAAATGCTTGTGTTCCGAGTTGGTTCACGTCGGCAGTGCAATGGGTGGGGATCGAACCGGCGACCACAAGATCACAAGTCTGACGCCCTAGCCATTTGGCTACGGCCGCTTTTTAAGGTAATAATAATAATAAGAATGTTTTAATTATATTACCTATTGAAAAAGTTACCATCGAACCTACATTTTGCGCCATAGAAAATAAATAATGGTTTTACTACAGTATATCTATAACGTAGCCTAGCGTTTAATAGAAGTTACTTCAATGGACCAATAAATAGAGCTAATTAGAACGAGTAATAGGTATACCTATAAAGTAGGTACCTATCAGCTTCCAATTAGCCCTATGTATGTTGTTCATTGCTTTATCGTGTGTAAAGTAGGTATATGACTAATTTAACTCAAGAGTAGATAGTTGTGTATACGGTTGTGTAAGACTATTAGGATATTTTGATACTTTACATAATAATATCATAACGTACCAATTCGTGCATCTCAATGAAACGAATTTTAAATAAAAATTAAGATGATATTTTAAAACTTGCATATCTAACTGATTTTCTATGATGATATCTAACATCCCTTCTCACCTTTAGATATTTCCTTATAATATTATTGGGATGTTATATGTTATTTTCTTATAATATTATGGGCTAACTTAACATCATTCTCGCATTTGCCAAAATCAATGGAGTATTTTTTTTAATTTTCTAAAACTAGTTTTAAAACAAAAAAATATATTAAACAACATTACACATACAATTATAGTAGCCTGATATAATAATAATAATAATAGTTCCATTATTTTTGGGCATGTATTTAACGCGGCGACCAACTAATTTGATTTAGGGTTTTAAAAATAATTAAAATGGGTAGCAAAAATAATAAGTTGGCAGCTACAGTGAAGTAGCATTTTAAGGCGCTTTACTTAGTCAAAATAGGCTTCACAAAACAGTTTTTTAGCCAAATGTTTACATTTTAGAGCAGCTAAAAAAATATATGTTAATCTTGATCATATTAATGGGGGGACCATTGTGTTCAAAACACGTTTTCGGTAAATTTTCTCGATAAAAAAAACATTAAATAACCATTTAAATTGAAATTGTAGCAATTGTAATTGTATTATTTATAAACAAATCTTGATAATATTAATAACAGTGATGTAATATATAATAATAAAGGGAACTGTTGTTTTTATTTATCGATTGGAATAAGATATTTGCAAGGATTAATGTATTAAATAACTCGAACGAGTCGAACGAAACGTTGCGCCATCGCGGCGTCTCTTCGCTTCTCTTTCATTTCTACGCGGAGCAACAGTGACAAAACTAATACGTAAAAGTCGTCTATTCACCGCGCCTTAAGTATAAAGTAGCAGCTTTATTTTGAGTTGTAAGCTTTGTGTAAATTTAATTTGGCAGTGATTTTTTGGTGTGGCAACTGAATTTGTTGTTAGGCGACAACTTGACGGCGGATAAAAAGTAGAAAATTGGTTTTCATAAATTATTCAACGAGTTTGTTTTTAAAATTAACTGTCTAACGTAACCTAACCAATAGTTGCCAATTATACAATGTTTGATATCCCACTGTAAATATTAGTCGCAGAGTCATTATTTTTAATACCTCACCTATTATTTCATTGGCCCTGTTTGATATATTTGCTATCTTATAGTAGCAGCCATTATTTAGTTTAAATAGGCCCTTGCCTTTTTAGGTCACACAATGTAATTGTAAAATATTTAATTTATTTATCAAGTTATTTTTTTGGTAACCAAGTAGTTAGTCGCCTAATAAGTTGTTTTTCGCCTCAAAAATAATTAGCCTTATTAAATTAAAAAACTTCTAGATTGTTTTTGTCAACACTCAACGCTCAACAAACCTTTGCAGCTTTGGTATATACCTACTCGACTTACGTAAGTATAGCAAATAGAACTTTCGCCAAAATTATTTTCTCATACATTTTTTCATTTTTCGGTTCATATGAGTTTATTTTTCACATGTCAAAGAGAATTCCATTACGTACCACAAACTGAAAGGGTTGTTTTATCATAAGTACGCATACCAATGTATGTATTATAGCAGCGATTCTGAAAGTGGGTTCTGCTGACCCTATGATTGCATGGTTCTACGAAATTACTTTTTCGGATTTTAAATATTATTAGGTACTTACTTCATCAGCTCGTTGGTGTCCACTGATGCACATGGGCCTTCTCTTTAAAGACCTTGGCAAGTCAGGGTCGTTGAAGTGTATTGCCGTAGTCACCACACTTGGCAGGCGGATTGGTGATCGCAGTAAGATAGGAGAATTTTTGAGCTAATAGATAGGCTATTTTTAATTATTAAATTCCCACGGGTATAGGAGTTACGCGGGTAAAACCGCGCAAGGATACTAGTGTAACATATAAGTATAACCAGAGACTATATAATCATACAAGATACGCCCAAAAATCAATTCCCTTCCTTGGCAGGCGGGTAAAAATAGTGACGAAAAGAATTTAGGTAATTATTCTTATGGTAGGTAACGAAAATTCAGCCTGGACTATAGTTCACCGCGCGACCGTAGATCTGATGCCTTCGTAAACCCGAGGTTCGACAAGCCCGCAAACTGTAAAGGAGAGCGACTGTTGAACTAAATTCTCTTTTAAGTCATAATTCCGCATTCCTCTCTCCAGTGACCGCCCTGCCCGTGATCCTTTGATTATTTTGCTTTAGGGCTGGATCCCTACTTACCTTTATGTCCAGTGAAGTAGCAAAAACCTCGTCCTCGTTCCGTCACCATAAAAGTTTAAGAACCCCTGGATTTTAGGATAGTCGCCATTCTATATCCATACGAAATTATACCGAATGTAAACATCAAAGTGGCGATCCCTTTCACTCCACTGGTTTGGATCTCGGCATTGTCAGTTTGAAGTGTAGTGTGATGCCTAGGAAATTAGATTATTTACTGTAAAGTTATGGTGCAAAATAAAAATAAAAATATGTATTTATTTATTCATTGCATTTAATTGACGTAATAATTAATTAATCTTGTCGAGATATAAAATTGAAATTGTTGCATTTAATACCTACATTGTGTATTATTATACGTCGAGTAAGCCAGAGGTTTTACGGGAGATAGAGAGGTTCTATAATCAGCTGTATGCCTCAACAGTCAAGCCCGCTAACAGCCAAGCCAAAGACCCCAGAGCAAGGCTCACCCGACACAATACCGAAGATCTCCCGGACATCAGCCTATACGAGATTATGATGGCCCTTAAACAGCTTAAAAACAACAAGGCGCCAGGTGATGACGGAATCACATCTGAGCTTCTGAATGCGGGTGGAACACCGATACTTAAAGTCCTTCAGAAGCTCTTTAACTCCGTCTTACTCGAGGGGCAAACGCCAGAATCATGGAGCAGAGGTGTGGTGGTTCTGTTCTTCAAAAAGGGTGACAAAACCATGTTGAAGAATTACAGACCCATCACATTGCTGAGCCATGTTTATAAGCTGTTCTCGAGGGTCGTCACAAATCGTCTCGAACACAGGCTCGATGACTTCCAGCCTCCCGAACAAGCCGGCTTCCGAAAAGGCTTTAGTACCATAGACCACATACATACGCTGCGGCAGATTATACAGAAGACCGAGGAGTATAATCAGCCCCTATGCTTGGCGTTTGTGGACTATGAAAAAGCCTTTGATTCGGTCGAAATTTGGGCGGTTCTAAGGTCTCTTCAGCGGTGTCGTATCGACTATCGGTACATTGAAGTGCTGAAGTGCTTGTACAAAAACGCCACCATGTCGGTCCGAGTACAGGGCCAATGTACGAAGGCAATCCCGCTACGGAGAGGCGTAAGACAGGGAGATGTTATATCTCCCAAACTTTTTACGGCTGCTCTGGAGGACGCCTTCAAGCTCCTGGAATGGCAAGGACACGGCATCAACATAAATGGCGAGTACATCACTCACCTTCGATTTGCCGACGACATAGTGATCATGGCAGAATCGCTGGAGGACCTTGGACAGATGCTCAATGACCTCGATGGAGTTTCTCAACAAGTTGGGCTTAGAATGAACATGGGCAAGACGAAAGTCATGCATAACGCCCATGTAGTGCCCAACTCTATAGCCGTTGGAAACTCCATTCTCGAAGTTGTGACCTAATACATATATCTAGGTCAAACGATCCAACTAGGTAGGACCAACTTAGAGAAAGAGGTCAATCGTCGAATCCGACTCGGCTGGGCAGCGTTTGGGAAGCTTCGAGAGATCTTCTCGTCCAAAATACCTTAGTGCCTGAAGACCAAAGTCTTTAATCAATGTGTGTTACCAGCGATGACATATGGATCTGAGACGTGGTCTCTTACTGTGTGCCTCATAAGAAAGCTCAAAGTCGCTCAGTGAGCTATGGAAAGAGCTATGCTCGGCGTTTCTCTGCGTGATCGAATCAGAAATGAAGAGATCCGCAAGAGAACGAAGGTCACTGACATAGCTCAACGGATAAGCAAGCTGAAGTGGCAATGGGCAGGACACATAGCTCGAAGAACTGACGGCCGATGGAGCAAAAAGGTTCTCGAGTGGAGACCACGTACTGGCAAGCGCAGCGTAGGACGACCGCCTGCACGATGGACCGACGACCTCATAAAGGGCGCAGGAAGTCGGTGGATGCAGGCCGCTAGCGATCGTTCCCGCTGGAAATCGATGGGGGAGGCCTATGTTCAGCAGTGGACTACAACAGGCTGGTGATGATGATGATGATGATGTGTATTATTATAAAAGGTACCTACATATTTTTCAGTTTCAATTTATTTTTCCTAAATTAGGCAGAGGATATCTCGTTTTTTTAATCTAGTAAGATTTTAGCACTATATAGCATTGATGCAGTCGGGTAAAATAAATAAAAAGAACATTATTATAACACACATTAGCTGCAGCATTATTTCATTATTATTATTAAGGGAGGGCAACCTCCGTAGCGTAGCGGTATTTGGCTCGCTTTACATGTCGGAGGTCGTGGGTTCGATTTTCACGCCGGACAAGAAATATTTGTGTAAATTCGAAGATTTATTTCCGTGTCCGGTTGGCTAAGGGACTACCCTCCGTGCCCCGGAAATCACGTTAAACCGTTGGTCCCGACTAGTACAGTCGGGACCAACTGCCAACCATTATTTATATCAATCGTATACAAGGAAAGGGACAATAGCGTTTCCTTGTGTGTTACAACATAATACTGCGGTCATCAACCCGCCTGCCAGGCCCATGTTCAGCAGTGTACGTTATCCGAGCTGATGATGATAATGAGGACCTGGGGCTATAACCATAAACAAACTTTATTTTATTTCTTGTTATTTTACCTTTATCTACAGTGTAGGTACATTGCAGAAATATGTTATTAAATATTTACAAAAACGATTCATCTAGTTATTTGATGTTCTCTCCAATTAAAATATGAAAGTTCCAAGTCATCCTGATAAATTACACATCGAAGGTTGAGTGTTTAATCTGTCTCTAGCATTTTTTTTTTTTTTTTACGGTTCCCTTTCCCACATGTGACCTTTATAGTTTCGTCATGTCCGTCCGTCCGTCCGGGCTCGTACTCCGCCTTTACTGCACTGATTGTCACGAAACTTATTTCAATAATATTTGTTTTATTTGCCCTCCAGACCTCTAAATCCGCCCGGTGGGCGGTAATAACAGAATACGTTGTTATTTTTTCGATTCGGTTGCTATGGCAACGAAAGTGTATGGAAGACTGTTCAATTAAATTATTGGAAAGGTAAGGCGGTAAGGTTGCTTTATCAAATTTCGCTTTATACCTGATTTACATCTTTTTATTATACATTTCTGTATGTATGTTTTGATTCTTACGGTTTTATTTAAGGAAACAAAAAAAATACAAAGCTCTCGAAACGATGTGTTGACACGGTGCAATATTGACGCTGCAGTCCAGAGGCGCCTAATAGGTGAAAACTCTAATAGGTGTGGTCGAGTTTAAACAGTACACACCAATCAACCGACTACCTAATTAATAATCTAACATTCGCATAATAAATAATCTATAAATATAAAAGAAAAAAACGTATATAAAATGCGAATGGTGCGCCTTAATAGTAACAGCTTAATGTTTGGAAGAATAATAATTATTGCCGCTAAACGGCAATAGAAGCTTCACCAGCTCCATTGCTGAACATGGGCCTTCTATTAACAGACCTTGGCAAGCCAGGTTCTTTGAGGGATATTGCCATAATCACTGCTTGGCAGGCGGAATGGTGATCGTCTTAAGATGGTTTACTAACCTTGAGCTGATAGATGCTGCTGCCTAAATATCAGGTTTACGTTCCTTAGGTCAGATGTTTTTCCTCTTACGACACCGATGGTCAAACATGGATTGGATTTTTTTTTTTCGTGATGGAAATATTTTATAGACTTCCCACCGTATTGGGGAAAGACGGTGGGGGCGTGTGCGACTTCTTCACTTGCTCCCGGATCTATTTAGCTGATGAGCCGGAGAATCCGGTGGTCTATTCTAAGCCGGAAACCACATAGCAATAGAATCAAGAGCTTTTAATTACATTTTTTGGGACATACGAGTAGCATAGTTGTATAAAAATGATTCCTGCGCGCGGTTTCACCCGAGTAACTCCTATTCCCGTGGGGAATGTCACCCAGGGTGAATGTAGCTTTCTATGTAAATGTAATTTTGCAATCGGCACAGTAGTTTTCGAGTTCGGCACATCGGCCCAGTAGATTCATTACAAACATATGTGTATATGTTGTTTGTAATGAATCTACTGTGCCGACACACAAAAATACAAATCTTTGCTCTTAATAATATTAGTATAGATAATATTATTAGTCTATACGTTATGCATTGTTGCATACACTTATGATTATTTATGTTTTCCCACTACAAGGACGCAGTGCTTTTTTAGTGAACACATTTTGGTTCAGTCATTTAAATATCAAAATCGAGGTTGTACACCCAAACGGTCGCCAAAGTGGTCTTAAGTGTTCCTGACACTACTTGACAAAGAGTAGTACATATAGGTATCTCTGCAACCACTTAAGGGCTGCACTAGTAAGCCTGTGGAAAATCTATGTCGCACCGAATCAAAATAAAAATATATGCACAATATCGTTCTAGCCGCTTATTGTAAATGCAGGACATTATTGGTTGTACGATTGATTTCTTAATGTTTAACAATCTGAACGAAAATAGGAATTCAAATTTATTATAGACTCGCTCCGTCTATAATAAATTTGGATTCCTATTTTTGTTTCACTATACCGATTTGTGTTCCTAATAATCATTCTAGATTTTTTCCCTAATAATTTTATTTATCAACGGAATTCATAGGACAGTTGTTATTATTTTTTTATTAAAACTGTCTATGCTAAGAATATGATCCAAATCATATAGTTTCTTTCTTATGAAACAATTATCATAATTTTCTTATTAATAATTAAGAAAATATTTGAAATCATAGTATTGTTTTTCATAACGGTACCTAACTTATCACAATGAGGTTTACTTTAAATATCGTTAATTATTTCTATTGAATATTTTCTTTTTTGGCCCTTCATCGGCCGCAGCCGTGGCACGCTCGTTTTGCCCGCTCGGCTCACGCTCTTTCACAATTCTAACCCAAGTTATGTTAGGTTAGAATTTTGACCGTACAGTAATTTTTGAATTGCACACTACCTCATTTACCTAATGAATTCCATTGTCCATCTATAGGTTGTCTGGAAGAAATTAATTTACGCGATTAGACCGCCCATTGTGCTGTGTCTTTTAAGTTTTCTTCCTTGTGTTTTTCTTTATCCTGTTTGCTTATGTGTCTACAATAAAGAGTATTCTATTCTATGTTAGGTTAGAACTGCCACCTTTCAGAAGCACCAACGCCTGTCACTTACGTGGTAATGCATTATCACAGACGATTTTTTGGTTTGATTGACGTTTGAAAAGAAATTTCTGTGATCGCTGTTCAGTTTATTGAGTATATATACACCACGTCACCATAGTCACCACGCTTGGCAGGCGGATTGTTGACCGCAGCATTATGTTGTAATACACAGGGAAACGCTGCTGCCCTGGCATACACTTGTTATTGATGATATTATAACAATCGGGACCAACGGCTTAACGTACTTTCCGAGGCACGGAGGGGGACTGCCCTCCGTGCCTCGAAAAGCAGCTCAACCATCCAAACCCGGAAAAAAAATCTAAGTATTTACACAGAGATTTCTTGTCCGGTATGGGGATCGAATCCACGACCTCCGAAACTTAAAGTGAGCCAAACACCGCGGCGCTATGCTACGGAGGTTGTCAGAAAATATATACAGAATTAAAGTTTTGGTACGGTAACCAATAATTCTGTACCGCGGTCCGTCTAACAAGTATCTACCCACTCAGGGTAAATTCTTATTTCGTTTCGGAAATGTGAGCTTACGATAAAGCTCAGATTCGAAAATAAATCTCTAAGCGTTCAATCAGATAACTTCGGTACGTTATTTGTATTTTTTTGGTAAATTGTTATTTGTAACTTAATTTACTCCAATACTAAAACCGAAAAGTAGGTATAGATTTTTTTCTATTTTATGCTTGAGACACTGAATTAAATTGAATAAAATGTTGACTGTAAACCGTGATGTTTTAATCCATGCTAAATAGGCTGGACTTTTTTTTGGACGGACATTTGCAGTAAGCCACGAGGCTTTTGCTACTTCACCGGGCATAAAGGCGAGCAGAGCTCCAGCCTAGATAAATAGTTTAAAAACTACAAAATAAGCAACCTACGTAAGAGGGCGTGGACTGTGGGGCTGTCGCTGGAGATTGAGGGATTATTTATTTTATTTATTTATTTAAAAACTTCTTGCACAAAATAGTACATTGGCGGACTTAATGCCAAAGGCATTCTCTACCAGTCAACCATTGGGTGGTGCAGAAACAATGTGGTAGGTGCACAGGAGAAGAGGTTAAACAAACTAGAGAAAAATAATTACCATCAAGGGTAAATACAATACATAGAACTATAAAACACTATATAATTATAAAAACTATATATATTACACATATATATTATGGCTGGATTATGGCTTTTAGTTTTTTAGGGGAGTTTTGTGCAACTGTCGCCCTACCATAGGTAGAGCAATTTACGATCAGTATTAGGTACATACTATCGGAACGTTTCTAAAAAATCGATATCTATACTTATGTATAAAGCTGAATTGTTTGTTTGCTTAAACGCGCTGAACTCAGAAACTACTGGTCCGATTTGAAAAAATATTTCAGTGTAAGATAGCCCGTTTATCGAGTATTTATGAAGTTTCACGGGAACGAGACATGTGACGCTGGTGAACCGCGCGCGGACTACTATTGAAAAAGTAGGTAAACGAATTAAACGATATTTATTCAGCACTTAGGTATTTACATACACTTGCACTTGTCACTTATACACAATTAAATATGATTAATATAATTAAATACAAAAAATATCGCAACTAAAATCCTTTGCGGATTAGCTAATGACTTGCCTGTCAGTCCAGCGTCACGTCATATGTATAGTTACAACAATAATTACCTCTATAATCAAATCTTAGTATAATTTATCGTCTTTAAACAATATTTTTACGTATAAGCGATACACGCCTGAGGGCACTTAATGGGCTAGGACCACGGCTCAGGGCATCGCTAATGCTATGAGAAATATTACTGTAACAATAATAATATATAAAGAGGCAGTGATCACTGGCACGGACTACAGGCACTGGATCATCGGATTGGGAGGACAGGGGGCCAACGCGGTCCTCGGTCTATCCGGCGAGGACCCTAGCCTAGCTAACCTGCAGGTTTCGCTAGCTACCTAAGTGGACGGCCCGGAGAATAAACTCAGAAAGAAACTCCGGTTTTCTTTTTTCCGTCTTCTTTTACTTGATTTATCTTTACTATATACATAGATTGAATACTTAAAATAAATAATTTTGCTTGTATTTGCAACCGACCAAATATCAAGGTGTTGTTAAGTATAAATTAAATAGATATCTAAATAAAATTTACAGGTTTTTTTACCTAAGTAACTTAACCTAACCTATGTAACCAAGTTTCGTTATTCGATAAACTATTTTTAGGTTACTTTCATAAGTTTTTCAATCTATGATCGTACCTAAACTGAAATAATCATACGAATGACGTCACAATGCAATAGAGAGGCGCCAGTTTCGCCCCCTGTTACTTAAATAAAGCGAACGTTGACACGACCCGGGAACCGACTACTATTCAGCCGCAAATAAGTTGCACCAGGAAATACATTTTATTTTTGAATAGTAGCAATCCGCCGTCGCGGCGCAATAGCGTCCATATAATTTTATACACGTATTGTATATATTTATTGATATTTCTTGTAACTATATATCTTAACATTAACTAATCTATACTAATATTATAAAGAGGAAAGATTTGTATTTTTGTGTAACATACACACAAATACAAATCTAAAGATTTGTATTTGTGTGTAATGTAAAGATTAAACACAAAAACTACTGTGCCGATTTAAAAAATTATTTCCCCATTGAATAGCTACATGAAGTTCCCACGGGTACCTACGGGAGTTACGCGGGTGAACCCGCACGCGGGAAGCTAGCATTCTCATAACGTTAAATTCATTTATAACTTTTTTTAATGATACTTGTATAAATCTGTATTTACGATAACATCACACAAAGTAATCTTGTAATTATTATGTAGGTCCTGCTGCAATTTGATTACTATACGCATATCATTTATATTATATATGTGCTTTTTATTTATAATAACATCCTCTTTGAATACACTTTACTCTTTAAATACATAATACCATTGGTCTTTGAATACACATTATAGTGCCGAAAGCAAAAACATATTTTTCTCCCAATTTCGTACTTTTGGTTAAGCAACTTCGATGATGATGATGCACAAAAAAAACATCGATATAATTTATTACGTTTACTTCATGCACTTCCCTATTTTTAAACGTGGGTGGGCTTCTAGGTCTAAAATTTTAATATTTTTAATTACTATCGGGAGGCGCTACTAAAAAAGGAGCGCTCCGTGGACGGCGACAATACATGCGAAAGTTAATTTAGCTAGATTCTAGAATCCTTCTTCCGTATTAGACACACCGGAATCCGTATTACTTATACGCATGACATATTAGTTTGATATAGTGCATAGGTATTATATCGCATAGCATAGTAATACACCGTACATTGTAGTACAGTTAACCCAGTAAATTTCGGTATTTTTGTGGAATTTATTGTGTTTAATATAGTAACCCATCCCAACTGATCGTATTGTAATAAATAATATACCAACCTATTTCCAATATTGAGGAAAAGCAAACGCGTGGCTCGTGTACCTAAACAGATGAGTATGTTTAAATCAAAATCGATTTTCAGAATTTGCAGATGTAGATGCAAGTTTTGAAAATAAAGATAGGAGAATGTGTAAATATAGGTATTTGTAACTTTAAACTATTAGATTTTTTTTTTATTTGTATGCGCCTACTATTTTTTTTAATAAGCATTTTATAAACTTTTTTGAAGATTATTTTATTTTAAAATTATATTTTTATAATATGCATGTGTCCCGCACGGTTTCATACTCACAAATTGCTTTTTATTGGTAAAATAACTCAAAATCGGTTCAGTAGATCCTCTATTTAAATCTTTATAATATTAGCATAAATAAAAAGTATACTAAGTATAATTGTTGTGAAAAAGGATATATAGGTACTTGTATTTTCAAATAATAATGTATTTTTTTATTAAGGAATATAAAAAGCCGTTTTGAAACAGTTGCTGCAAGACTAGAATTTCAATATTGAATCAGGAGTCGGCACGTGCCCAGTATTATGTGAGCTTTAGTTCTTGTAAGAGTTATGATTTTTCCAAGAAAATAATAAAACGCTTTTAATAGAATGCTATTTCTTATTCTACAACATAGTTGTTACTTTGCCGGTTGTACAAATTAAAGAATTTTAATAATTGTTGGACAATGCTCTAATTTGACTGTAAACACGACTAAAAAATGTAATAAATTAAATCATGGTACACAAATAGTCTACCTTAGTCCAATGAACTCTGGTAACTAAATTACCCTCCGATAAAAACAAAGCAAGCGCGCGGCCTTTCGACTCCGCGTTCGACTTACTCTATCTACAAGAAAATACTACACACAAATTTAACAGTTAATGTTATCAAAGATTTTTTGTTAAAGATTTCGTGCAGAGTTACTTACTAGTATTCTTGTTAAGCCTTCGTGCTAAGCTAAAATGCTTGTGTTACGAGTGGGTTCACGACGGTAGTGCAAGATCACAAGACGCCCTATTTACGGCCGCTTAAGTTTATAAGCCTATGAGTAATGTGAAATTAATAATATCAATCGAGGCGAGTGCGCGAGCAGCAACTCGGGAAGCAACAATTATCTTTGTGTGTGTGTGAATTATCCTGAAAGAATAGGAAGGTTGTAAATAGAACTAGTATTGCTTTAGTTTTGTGAGACTGCTAATGATATAGGCTAATAACTAGTTCATATTGTTTTAGCGTCTTATGGTTAGTTTCTTTTCAACAAATTGCGCTTAAATGTTGGAGGTTTCCGGCTTCTGGGACCGCAATTAACTGGAACCGCGGTCCCAGTCGACGGATTCGAAAAATTAAATATTTTTCTTCCAGCGACTGGGACCACTCATAGATAACTTAAAAAAAACTATTATTCAAGTCAAAATCGGTACAGTCAAACGAAAAATAATCTTAATTATTTAGATGAATATCATTGACTCGTTCTAGACATGATTTTATCCTATGCGCTTAGTAATAGATTAAGCTAGCCCGTTTTTACATAATTCACACATGCAGGTAAACACACAAAGGGAATAGCATTGTATGATTGTATAACACTATCCCTCTCTAGCTCGAGTCCATTTTGCCTGTCGATTTCAAGGTCAGGTTTATAAACGGGAAATTTTGCATCGCCCGATGACTGGCTCGGCCAATCACTGACAAGAAGCTTATCAGTTTAAGAAAGTCAAGTTTTGCATTAGGCAGTTTTTGTTGCAAATTGTGTGATATGAGTGGTGGTGTAGTGACTTCATTTAATAGTCTTCAGTATGTAAAACAATTTTTTGTTAAATTATTTATAAACAAAACAAGCTAATAAGGGGTTAAACGACGTTTTTACAAATATTTTTACTTTAGAACGCTTCTCATCTTTAATGAGACTTTTTAATATCACAAAGAAAATTGTCATCCGTTAAGATTATCTAATAGTAATTTTTTTTTTTTTTTAGATTTTAGAATTATCAAAATGGATGTAAATAGTCCTTCAACTTCCAGTCAGTGGTTGAAGGATGTAAATAGTCCTTCAACTTCAAGTCTTCAGCAAATTGTGTGATGTGAGTGGTGGTGTAGTGACTTCATTTAATAGTCTTCAGTATGTAAAACAATTTTTTGTTAAATTATTTATAAACAAAACAAGCTAATAAGGGGTTAAACGACGTTTTTACAAATATTTTTACTTTAGAACGCTTCTCATCTTTAATGAGACTTTTTAATATCACAAAGAAAATTGTCATCCGTTAAGATTATCTAATAGTAATTTTTTTTTTTTAGATTTTATAATTATCAAAATGGATGTAAATAGTCCTTCAACATCCAGTCAGTGGTTGAAGGATGTAAATAGTCCTTCAACTTCAAGTCTTCAGCAAATTGTGTGATGTGAGTGGTGGTGTAGTGACTTCATTTAATAGTCTTCAGTATGTAAAACAATTTTTTGTTAAATTATTTATAAACAAAACAAGCTAATAAGGGGTTAAACGACGTTTTTGCAAATATTTTTACTTTAGAACGCTTCTCATCTTTAATGAGACTTTTTAATATCACAAAGAAAATTGTCATACGTTAAGATTATCTAATAGTTAATTTTTTTTTAGATTTTAGAATTATCAAAATGGATGTAAATAGTCCTTCAACTTCCTTCAACTTCCAGAACAGTCATTATATATTGATGTCACACAAAGAGGACGTGAACTTTTGCGAAGAGCTGGCTATGAATATATTCTTAAAAGAATAAATAAAGATAGCTCAAAACTCTGGCGATGTGCAAGAAAAAGTGTTTGCAACACGACAGTAAAAATCAGAGTCGATGCGATGACTATTTTAAACGAAACTGCTCATTGTCATGGACCTATTGATTTCGCGAAAGACAAAGTCAACCGCCAAATGCAAAAATGTGTAGAAGATGTTCAAAAGGACATAAATATCCCTGTTGCGCAAGTGTTTGAAAATAATATGGAAGTTCTCAAAGACGAGGAATTACATTTTATTACACAAATACCACATTTTCACAATATAGAAAAGCGACTCTACAAAAAAATAAACGATGCTATTGGAGAAAATTCAACACTCGCAGGTACATTTACTACTTACGGGGAATTAAACAAAACAAATAATGCCGTCGAGCAATGGAATAGTCACATTAGAAAGTACATCAAACCAAAGCCAAACATTGCCCAGTTGCTGCAAGGACTCCTAAAAGATATGAAATACTATTCTGGAGCATTAAAAAATCCTAACGGTATCCAAATATCGAAGAGGAAGCATTCTACGATTGCTAAGATGCAAAAAAATGTATCAAAAATGTAAAAAATGTTTGTTTGACTGTACATTTTTTGATTTCAGTTATCATTTATGAGTGGTCCCAGTCGCCGGAAGAAAATTTTTTTTTTTTACGGATCCGTCGACTGGGACCGCGGTTCTAGTTAATTGCGGTCCCACTCGCCGGTAACCTCAAATGTTGTACTTATACACGTTGAGCTTGAATCCAATTACTTGTTAAGCTAGATGAAGTCGGGAAGCTAGTTTTTAAGTGATAGGTAACTTTCTAAACATTGTTAATTTCATAAGAATAGATAGTTCAATTTTCTATTTTTTAACTAAACATTACCCAAATATGACACACTTTAAAACTTCAAATCAAGGCATCTTAACATAAAATAATACTTCATAATATACCAAGTATCTTCGCTGTATGACGCCCTTTATAGTTTGTAATTTATTTTCAGTTTCGAAGCAGTCTGTTAAGGCTTTGATACTTTCAGTTGTTCATTCAATTCGAAGGCACGTTTTTAATTTACGGCCGCGATAGTTACAGCTCAGCAATCGTGCTTAAACATGAATTTGATTTTCAAGGAACTATTTGGACCCGTGTAGTATTCCATATACTGGGTGACTTTTTTTACCCTCTTGATAATAATATGGTGTGTTGTGTACGTGGAATAGAATCAGTATAATTATTGTACTAGTAGGTGTTGTTAAGTTTTCGGTAATTAGAGCATAATAATAAAATAGAGGCCGTAAACACGCATAAATGACAATAGTGAGCGAAATAGAGTAACTACCTACTTAGATATGCATATAAATTTACCCAGTATATAATTTTCTCCCTTTTAAGTAAACCAAATATAATAACCGAAAGTAAGGTATTGTTTTTGTTGTTAGAGACTTTGATAAAGGGTTCAACTTCAACTTCAACTCTTCTCACGTTTTGTTGTAAACTCAAAAGACTAATTTCATATAAGAGCGTTTGTAAGATTTAAAATATAAATAAAACTTATATTTCTCATACGCAAACGCAAGTTACCAAATTTAAATAAATACAATGAAAGGTCAAGATTTTATATAAAAGAGATGGCCAAAAATTGTATAGGCCTATACATTTTATTTTTGTACTTTCTGGCGTATAGGCCAGAAAGTACAAAAATAAAATGTATGTTATTCTATAGTACAGATCTTGTATAAAAATAAACAAAATGGTGCATATTGCTCAGCAGCTGTGAACAAAAGTTATAAAGGTTTCAAAAAGTGATTGTTTCAGTATGACAATCAGTTTTATGAATATTATATATTAATGTATATGATTATATCTGACCCAGGAGTTCAATAGTGCATAGCATAGTGTAAGTTGTTAAGTTAAAACACCACACACCACAAAACCAAAACTAATTAAATAGAACCGGCACAACAAACATCAGAGAGGGAAATGTGTTTTGACATTTGACTCTGACAGGGTAACTTGAGTGCTGTCAGCACAAAAGTGAAATATCCTATCCATAATTGCACTTAGACTATTGTGTAGTATTAATAAATTAATTCAATAACAGATGATACCATTTATATCTATAAATGGTAATAGTTGGTAAAAAATAATAGTTTGTTACATTTTAGGTTACAGATATTTTATATTTTACGCCCGCTTTGCGTAATTTTTTTTTCCTGTTTTGATTTTGTGGATGTTTTTAGGCAACATTAAGGGTGAAATAAAACAGAAAGTCCTTTTAATTATGATTTATTTTCGACTGCTGCTATAGCAGCAGTCGAAAATAAATCATAATTAGCCGTAAATAGTTATTCAAAATTCTTTATTTTTTATTAGAGCGGCCGCTATACTTTTATTTGTGTACACTTTGGGGCACATTTTGTCCATCTCCTTTAACCTTTAAAACATTATCAAAATACAATGATTATTTTAAACCAATATAGGTACGTCGAAGGTGTCGCTTAGGGTAGGTGTGATTCCCCATTAAAAAAAATGAAACATCTGCTCATAGAATTCGATAACTTGCAAAAATAATAATGGATTTTCACAACTACAAATATACAAATATCTAATTATCTGCACAGTACCTACTAATGCCATACCTACTAAAACTACACAATGCCTATGATCGCATAAATTTTGAAAACGTTTTACCCGTATAGCCAATTAGGTAGGAAATTGGGAATTTAATTAGGATGCAGTATTAATATTCCAGACTTTATTCGGGTTTCCAGCTCATTCAGTATTTGAATGTTATGTTAAGTGCTATACGTATTTACTATCAGTTGTAATCAGTGTCGGATTAAGCCAGCGCGGGGCCTGTAGCTAATTTTGTCCGGAGGCCCCTCTTAGTAATGACCCAGAGTCGCTGCTCAACGAGCTTTTTTTTAGGACTATTAGGCCATTTATTGTGAAGCACCATGATTCGGATCCATGGGATTATTTTTTGGAGCCAATTTCTTACTTGCGCACGTATCTTAGTGTGCGGGCCCCCCAAAAATCGCGGGGCCCCGGCCCGTAGCATTTGCTACTGTTGCTATATGGCTAATCCGGCACTGATTGTAATATGTTGTTTATAACCTTAATAATGTATTTATCTTCCTTGTTGTCCTCTCCCCGCCAGCAACTAAAGTTATCATTCCTCAATCCCCCCACCAACAACTGCCCTGAGCCGAGGTGGAAGTCTCACAGGGGCGC
Source organism: Nycteola revayana (assembly GCA_947037095.2). NCBI lineage: Eukaryota > Metazoa > Arthropoda > Insecta > Lepidoptera > Nolidae > Nycteola > Nycteola revayana. The sequence continues at coordinate 6,949,528 of OX344845.2, read as the reverse complement.
GCCTTCTTTTGTAGGTTGCAAAGTTACTAGTGTTTTAACTATTTATTTAGGCTGGAGCTCAGCTCTCCTACAAAATGTCTATCCGAAAAAAAAACTTGTTGTTATTCTCTCAAAAAAAAGGTCATCGTTATTGAAAGTGTCGGTAGTTTTTTTTCTGACGGGCTTTATTTATTTAACCAGGAAGCTTTTGCTACTTCACCGGACATAGTGTCGGTAGTAAGGCCCATCTCACAATACGACACAATTACTTCCTCGCGGCCGCATTGTTGTAGCAAACTTGTCGGGGTTTCTTTGTTACAGCATTGATTTGGTTTATCCATGACTCTGCCCTGAGCAACCAGGGGATTTTGAATAAAGAAGTAGATAGTGCTCGTATGTTTGCGGACACTCTTATGAACTATAAAAAGTCATGGCAGATAACAATATCCTTAGAAATTGACCGCCGTGACTGATATCGGATGTGAGGACTAGGGGAGCGAGGGGCTTGTTGTAACAGGGGTAAGTAGTAACAGGCTCATTTCACTAGGATCTTAAACGCTATTAACGTATTTCTTTGACTCGATTTAACCTATAAACCGCGCCGCATTATGTTGCCATAGCCAGTGTCCCGCCGCCCGGCGCAGTGAGCGGAAGTGTGCCCGCCCTTCATATTTCTCAGGTAATATAAAATTGTACTGTCGTAAAATTTCGGTTTGCGTTTCTAATATCGACTAATTTCAAATTTACTATATCTTATTCCCATTCAAATTTATCTATCTCTGATAAGGTGTAACAGTTTTTATGATTGCTAAATTGTTTAAATAATTATCTTGATAAATGTTAAAAATCATACCATAGGGTTAGTTGTAACAAAATCCCGGGGCTTGTTGTAACGTGTTACAACATGCCCCAAGTTATGATGTAGGTACCTACTTTTTTTCCTTTGTTTAAGAATGAGGGTGTATAAAAGAAAGTTAGAGCGGGCAACACAAAGCCAAGAAGTTTACAAGTTAGCGGCAGCTGAAGTTTTAGAAAAAAAATGCAGTATTCGGAAAGCTAGTCAGACTTTCGGATTATGTCACGTCTGTCTTTATAGATACATAAAGAAAAAGAAGAATAATGAAAATCTACAGTATTGACGGACACTCCTGAAAAGAAAGCTTTGCCAAAGGAATATGAGGAAAATACGATGAAAAAACAGAAAAAAGATGACAGAATTAAAGGAAAAGGGAAGGGGAAGGGGAAAGCCAAAGGTAAAAGAACAAATAATAAAACCGGAGTGAGTAGAGCTAAAAAAATGATTGTATGTTCAGATTCAGAATCTGAATCAGAAGAGTGGTATTCTCTGGTATGTGGTGAAGCTTACACAGATTCAAATAAAGAAGATTGGATAGAGTGTATCATTTGTAAGATGTGGGCACATGTAGGATGTGTTACAGGAGACACTATATCTTTTATTTGCATTAATTGTATCTCAGATGAAGACTGAATTTAATTATAATGAAACCCACCAAATGCTGATTCCTACATATCTAAGCATAATACTTTGTTAGATAGATATTAAAAAGAGATAATTACGAAGCATACCTAAGATATAAATAGTTTTATAGTTTTATTACTAGCTGTGATTCAAAAGTGCCATGATATTTTTTTTTTCTTTTTTAAAAAGACAACTCCCGCACTAGGGAAATAAATCCCTGTGTCGCGGGGGACTTTACAAACATACATTTCACGGACACACAAAACACCCAGACTCAGAACAACTGTTTGTGGTTCACACAAATAATTGTCCCGGGTGGGAATCGAACCCAGAACTACCGTAACCACTGAGCCACCGGTGCAGTCTATTGTAAGTAGTGCTTATGGTATTATTTTTACTTAATTTGGTAGAGGAAGAGTTACAGTATCCATCCATCTTTATTTGGTAGAATTTTAATCAATAGATCTCAAGATATATTAGTTTTAATGAAAACTGTTACAACAAGCCCCTCGCTCCCCTATATATATAGAAGTTAAACAAAGTAATTTTCATATTCATTAGTCAGCGCGCATACACACGTTATTAATAAACACGCTAGGGGCGTCCATTTGTACTATTTTGTATCGTGACTAATGTCTAATCCTCCTTTTTTATTTTAATGTCGGAAACAAATAAACCAAATCCGGACAGATTAATGCTTTCCTGTTTTCCATGTGATTTTTGTGGCGTACCTACACAATACTTCAATCCTTAAAACGGTGCCCACTTTATGGTTTTCTAAAGTTTAAAAGGCCAATGTTTTGTGTGATATTAATCAAATGAAATTTCAACGGTTTTTCGATATGTTTGAATTTGTGAACGTGCTGTAAAAAATGTATACTAATGAGTACGGTTTATTTAAAGTGGTGTGTTTATTTCAACTTATTGATTAACTAGTTTGCCTCGCCATTTCTCCCACGTAACCCTTGTCCCCGTGGGAACTTCATAGTTAAATATAGCCTCTAATATCCTTTTTTTTATTTGTCCAGTAGTTTCTGAGCCTATTCAATGCAAACAAACATTCAATAAAATATTTCCACTTATGATACTAGTTTAGGATGTTATTATATATTGAAATTGATTTATTTATTAAGGATAACCATTTGTGTATAAAGGTTTTATTTAACTTTCAATACCTGATGTTTGTTGGGCAGGCAATTGCGTAAAATTGGCGGCAGCGATTATGGAGCCATTAATCGCAAAACATAAAAATGGTATAACTGTATTTAGGGTTCCGTATCTGAATGGTAAAAACGGGACCCTATTACTAAGACTTCGCTGTTTGTCTGTCACCAGGCTGTATCTCAAGAGCTTTTCACAGATGATGTATTTCTATTGCCGCTATAAAAACAAATACTAAAAATAAAATAAAATAAATATTTAGGGACAACTCCCATACAACAAACTTTTTTTTGTTTTTCCTTTTGCTAAGTGTTATTAACGGCAACAGGATATATACTTGAAAATGGTACGGAACCCTTCGTGCGCGAGTCCGACTCGCACTTGGCCGGTTTATTTTAATTTTTATTCAAAGACATCTCTCGCTCTTGGGAAATTAATCCCTGTATTGCGGGGGACTTTACGAACCCAGAATACCCGGTCTATCTACTATCCTGACCACTAAGTTACCGATGCAGATATCTGTCTGTTAATCGATCATCGAAAATCTATAATGGAAATGGATATAATGTTACAAAAAAATAGTTTGCAATGTTTTATTATAAGTATTGTATTAGTGGAAGTTCCACTAACCCAATGGTTACAATAAAACTTTAGGTTATAAACCATTAAAACAGAGTAGCATCTAATGCGTACGAAGCAGCGGGGTCAATGTACCTATGTATATTATATCGGAACGTCATAAGGACTAAAGAGGTACCAAATGCCAATGTATTTAAACCGATTGTTTATTTAAATAGAAACACTGCCGCTCTGCTCTCTAACAAATTCTTGTTCTATCCGATGAGAATATAATAATATAAATGCAATAGACTAGTTGACATCATATTATCAAATTATATTACATTGCGACGGGGATACTGCAATACCGCGCAAGTGACAGTTGCTAATAAGGTGCAATTTCATCTGTCAAGAAATACTTTCTTTATATCTGTTTTAGAAGATGAAACATCAATCTGCTCCATTTAATTTTCAACCTTATTAGCTATTAATGTTTATTTCTGAAAGCATTTGTCTTAAGGAACCTATAAGTATAATAGTTTTAGTTCATAAAACTGGAAGATGCTGCGATGGCTGTCATTTTTGTATTAGAAAAATATTTTTTTAATATTATGTCTTTAATCGCCTAAAAACACTTTTAGCCATTTTGTGACGCCACAGGTCCAATCCTTAAAAAATCTTAGTTCGCTGAGTCTGGCTTTGGTATCTCGGAAGGTAATTAACTAGGTGGCGGACTTTCAGGTGTATGGTAAATATTCAGAATTAAAAGAGAACCGTATCAAAATATATGGCTTACTTTGGAATACTGTAGCATACCGACGTAGCGACAGGTGCCAACAATCATATGGGATTATTCATTTAATCTCTTTCTCAAAAACACGTAAGTATTATCCCTAAAGAATATTGGGAAGGATTGTATATAACTTTTTTCTTTTAAAATAAGTTGGCACTATATTTTACTGGAAAGCGTAGATAAATTGGGCATATAACAATTTATTCACTTATATGTGATCCCATCATCATTTGTAACACCCGCATTTGGCCGGCCTCTCGTATGCTCTAACCGATAAAATGAGCTCATATAGGTAATAAGAGCCGCCCGAGATTTATATCAATAACTTAGGAATAAAAGTTCCCAAAAAACATCCGAAAATCTTGGCACATTTAATCTCCCAGTTCTGATATAATACTTAGTTCACTGATCGCTAGGAACGTTGGTATAGATTTTAGCTTCTGTGTCTTATAGTCTTTTAAAAAAGATTCTCATAAATAACATTATCAAATAGTACTTAATATTAAAAATTAGGGTTTTGGGGAAAATTTTGTCAAAAGCTGTATTTATTCGTCTGAAGATTGAAAAATAAGCGGTTAACATATTTGAACTTATTATTATTAATATATTTATAATTTTAGTAGGTATAGGTATATTTATGATTTTATTACAACTGGTTGCTTTAGCATGAAATATTTACTTCTCAATTTCTCTATAATTGAATACATAAAAATAGATAAATTCGATCTTTCTTTAGACGAAATGTATCAGCCCGATGTAGTAGTTAATTCCACAGAAACACGTGGACTTCTGAACTATAAATAATTTTAATCTGCGTTACTTATAGGAGTTTTCTTTAAGATTATTACTTCTCAGTAATTCTAGCAAGAAATAGATATTGAAGGAATACAGGTTGAATTTCGAAGAAAGTAGAAGCTGCAATGTAATCAGAGTCTAGTGTTAATAGTGAAGTTTTGAGTCCACGAACAACCCAAACCCGAGACACAATCCTTTTATAAATAGACTACCTAATCTTGGGCAAACTTTTGATACAAATATATGGAAATGATGTTTATTAAGATGCTTAGACATGTTTTTTTATTGCTAAAATAACTTGCTTAACTCGAAAGTGAATTATGAGTTCGTGTATAATGATAATGCTGGTATCTCTTTAGCAACCATAATTAAAAGACATCTACTCATCATTAGGGTTGCTAGACATTACTGTATTAATAATACTTAATACAATACAATCGCTGGGCAAAACTAACATCAGATTGGGTGCCAAAAGGGAGAACTCGACGTCGTGGCAGGCCCAAGCGAAGATGGCGAGATGACTTGGACCGCTAATTGAAAGACTGGACCACGGTCGCAGAAAGCCATGAGAAGTGGAAAAAGTGGAGGGAGGCCTTTGCCCAGCAGTGGGACACTATGGCCTGATATAAATAAATAAATAATACTTAATAACAAGAATATGATTTTCTTATTTTACTAATACATTTAAAACAAAACAAATTCAACATGGTTTTGCAATTTACCTACATGGCTACTACGCTGCACGGCCACTAACAAAAGCTCGGTAGGTCAGTTTTACCTAAACATGTTGAACCAACTAGAACGTGAATACCGCTCAAATGTTAAAATGTAATATACCTACTTCAGACTACAGGTGACCACTAGTCGACCACCTTATAATTTATGTATAACCTTATATACATTAATATTCTGTGTGCAATAGAAATATAGACTGCCGGTAAATTTAGAGGCACTGACGTCCACCGCATTGTAACCTTTTCTAATGCTATGAACATGGCGTTGCTGATGACGTGGCCACCTCGATGACGTCAACTTTAAAGAAATAAATGTCACATTCCAGTCTTATTACATTTATGTTTATATTAGCTAATTAAATGAAGTTGCACGATGTAGGTATTAATAGGGCTCGTTATAGATATTAATATCATCTTTGACAAGTTCTAAGGAAAACAGTCTGACTTTATTTAATCAGTGTTCACGCTATTATTACATTTTCTCGAAAGAAAATCAACTTAGTTCAGAGTCAAGTTTGGTGCCTATAACTAAACTAATCAACATCTTGTTATCGATTTTTAAATAAATCCAGACATGCATTGCATGTCGAAGGCCATGGCCGTACCTTTTCAAACTCTAATTTTAGATAGCTATCTTAACCCTAACACATTTTTTTTATTTTTTTTCGAAAAACTTACAGCCATTATAAATGATGTACTGTAACTAACCTAACCTAACCTATCTAGCCTATATCCAAACGTATTAACGTTTGGATATAGTCTAGATAGGTAAGGTTGTTGTTTGTTGCCAACAAATGTATATACGCTACTAAGCCTATATACATTTTTACGGTTCTGTAGCCAAATGGTAAAACATGGAACCCCTATGGATTCGTCATGTCTGTCTGTCTGTCCGTCCTTATGTCACAGCCACTATTTTTCGAAACTATAGGTACTATACTGTTAAAACTTGGTAAGTAGAGAGATGTATTCTATGAACCGCATTAAGATTTTCACACAAAAATAGTTTTTTTAATACGTCATAAATCGTAAAGCGCAATTTAGTTTTCATTCAATCAACTCAAATATAAAAATAAAAAATGACATTTAATTTAATAAACATAAACTTTTTTATTCTTGATATCTATCAAAAATAGGTAGGCACTTGAAACTGGTACGGAACTCTTCGTGCGCGAATCCGACTCGCTGGTTTTTTTTTTCTATTTATGTAGTCTCCTTGTATTCAAATTGATGTTGTAACAAAAAATACTTTCGTATTTGAAACTTTTCCTTATTTGACTACTATCACTATCGCGGTAAACAACAAAGTAATTTATTATGTTGTCCACATAACCCTAACCTTAAAAGCATTACAGGTTGTAAGAACATAGGTTTGGTTCAAAACGTAGTAGACGATAATAGGGGCATGGATCGCTTCAGCATAACAGCACTCTGTGGTTCAGTCGGCGAGAAGCGCTTGACGCGACTAGTCCGCCTTAGCGCCCGGCGCTTGTCCGACGGCGGGAAACTTCTTCATAAACATCCCGGAGAAATAACTCCTCCAAATTACCGGTCACCGCGATCTCAGTTCTACTAACTATTCATATTTTCTTCTCGAAATAATGGACAGTAAATGCCTCAAGTGATGTAACTCTGCGATTGTTTCACGGAGAACTGTCAACTAAATGATAAACCGTGTTTAAGTTTGTTAGCGAAGTGGCACGTAACTTACATATGTGAGTGCGACACCAAGTTATAATTGTACAGGTAAATTTGTAATGTGAAATTCATGCGGGGCCCGTGATTATACGTCAAAAGCAAACTTCAGGAAGAAATTAAAGTAAATATGCGATTGTAGTGAAGTTAGTTCAGAATAAAATAAAAACAACCTATTGCAGGTTCCGTTTTTATCATCGAAGTTGCTTACGTGCATTTTAAGAATTTAAACTAACTGGCTTAGATAACATATAATTGTAAAATAATTTAAAATATAATATTCCTAATGCCTATTAAACCTAGTGCATCGTTTAGTGCGTAAAGTGAAAAAATGACTTAAATTTTAGCCAATGTTAGCCGTGATAACGATTCTGAGAACCTCTAGAATCTGATGCCACAGTGATTGTATTGTATTTCAATCTGAAATCAGTGCTGCAGTGTTTCCTATACCTTATTATATATGAAAAGACCTTCGACGTAATTACCAGCAGCAATTGTTATTGCAAGAAGAGGACATTATATTTGACGTTAAAGAAGACCACAAATACTAAGTGATCGGTAATATTGAGTTTTCCAAATATTTCTACGTTCTAAATCGGAAGTAGGTTTTTTCCGAGCAAAGACTGAATCAATCCTTACGTAAGGAGATAAAAGCCTGCAGTGTTTGGTCGTTTTGGACGTGAAAAACTTTGAAGTGGCTTTTCTTCGTTGGTTGGAGCATTTGCTCCGGTGTAAGAAAGGGCAAGGCGGATGGTGTGCGATGGTGGCGCGATGCTGTGCTTGGAGTCGCTGATGGCGCGGTGGCGCGAGCGGAGTGAAAGAGAGGGCGAGAGACGCGCTCGCTCCCGCAGCTTGTGCTCGTCGGGAGCTGATGGGAGTCTCCTGCAGCTATTGCATCGAAGAGCGAGTAGCGCAATGTAAGTTATCAACATTTGTGATGCTGCTGATTTAAGCCCTTCATATTAACAGAGCTACTATTGATGGCACTATGATTACAGTACCTATATTGTTAGTGTAGTTAGCAAAATATAATGTAACATGATTTGTAGATAAGCGACACAGTCCTAACGCGACGCTACGGTTCGATCGGCATTTCTCATAAAATCTCCCACAATATGCCTCATATTTTTTAACCCTCGAGGGGTTATAAACTTGCCATGCTACTAAGTAGCATAACGCGCAAAATCGCCGCAATGACCTTATGCTACAAACATTGCCTTAAAACCTTAGACACAATAAAAAGTAAAGACGGGGCGCTGCGAGTAACGCACTGAAGCCGGTAAAACTATGCCTTGGTATATACACAGCTTACGCAAACGCGCGTACCTACTAAAACGTGGTACTGTCACAGCGTCAGATGCTTGATGTCATAACAAACTTCATTATTTGGTAACAAAAATGCCGAATTTTGCGTTACTTGAGCTTTGATTAGTAGACTTTTTCATAAAGGGTCAAAGGTCAACGTTATTTTAATAACGTTGCAGTACAGTGAAAAAGCATATCAACAATTTTACACTAATACACAAATAAAACCGGCTTCAGTGCATTGTTCAGCAGTGCTCCATCTTAACTTTTTATTTGTTCTGAGCTTAAAATGTGCCAAATTATAAGTTTAACATCCATTTTGTTATGTTCTTTGAGTAGCTTGCCTAGCAAAATTTCAATAATATAAAAACTTACCTAGGCATCAATAGTCTATCTACTTCATACCAATTTACACTTCATAGCGGTTGCTTCGAAATAGATTAATGAATATACGAACTTTCTAGAAGAAAACTTGTAAAATGTGTTTAACTCAAACCGTTCAATCATTAGCCAAAGTCGATTCACAACAGTGACTAAGCGCGTTCACAAAACGTCAACAGTTTACATGTCATATCGCCATTACAATGAAAACAGCTCACAAACGCATCAATTTCTACATAAAAAGTCGAAAATGTCCAACAGAACATGTCCTTTTTACGACGGTTCTTAACTCTTAACACAGATGTTTAGGTTTTAAATGAATTTTATTGCGCACAAGTAGGCATGGGTCTATTTATGTAGAACCATAAAAGTTAATAGAAAGGTGTTTATCACTGAAACAGCGGGAAAGATATATTAGCGAGTAATCGTATGCTATTAATCTGGAATGACTACCCATGAAGTTCAGGCTGCCGACAAAAACAGGAATATTTTAGACTCATTCGCGCTAAATGGATTTCTATTTAGTTAAGTGGTGGAACAGGATGAATATCTTTATCAACTAAGGAAAATTATGGTACCTATGATAGTGTGTTACTTAACAATACTTAGTAAAGTATATTTCTATTTTCATTTTAAAAAGACAATAATTACTGTGATATTGCGTTGTAGTATACCTACATAATATATATTAATACGGAAGACGACGCGGCGACGAGGCTAATGTGGATTTGGTAAATAAGTAGGCATTTCAATAATCTGATGATATACGTAAGGGGTGGGAGAAAACATATTTTTAAAATTGTCAGAATGAGAAAACCCCTCCAAATAAACATAAGTTATTGAAGTGTCCACATATTTGCATGTAATTTACCTACATCACCTTAATCTGACACGCTCGAGTAAGTCCACATAAGCCCTTTCACCCCCCATAGGTACTTATAGGTAGGAACTTGTAAAGGATCCATTTGTGTTATTATTAATAGGGATAAGTAGGTAATAAATAATTTTAATTTATAATAACATTATTGGTTTTGTTCTATACGAATAAAAAAAGTATTATTATCTAAGTAATATTCTTATTTTTCAACACATAAGACTATCTTAACCGTACGATAAAATAATAATATAGTTTCGGCACCGTTGGTGGATTTTTACTAGTTAATAAATAAAATTTAATAGTTATAAAGTCTTTACCGCTAGAGTCCATAAGAAGTTTTTTAAGCAACTTTAGTTTCTGTAGACCCCCCGACTTATTTCCTTTCTCCCGGCCAATATCGTGGGAGAAACGCAATTTTTAACGCTAGTGTCCATAAAAAGGTGTTTAAGCAACTTTAGTTTTTATAGACCTCCCGACCTATTTACTTTCTCCCGGCCAATATAGCAGGGGAAATACAAATGATAGGTAAGAAGTGTTTGTGCAAATACAGGTGCACTCTCTATTTCTTTTTTTCTTTTTTGTGAAAGGCCAGGCGATAATATCACGTACTCTCTCGAGTATCGAATGAAACCCAACACACCATCCAAGGTTTACCGCATTACTGCTAGACCTATTCACATAATCAAAAAATATCTAGGTACTACAATCTTAAAAAAATCTTGTTTTCAAGGTTTACTGGTTTTTATTTTACTAATAAGTCAGGGATTAATATTTTTTCTTATTTAAAGTATTTAAATGGATGGATGCAGGCCGCTTCTAACCGCAACAACTGGTGATCTATGAAGGAGGCCTATGTCCAACAGTGGACGTCCTACGGCTGAAATGACGATGATGATGATGATTTTAGCCGCGTATGTCCCGTTCCCGTAAGAACTTACCTTAAAATAAAGCCTACAATAATACTCTCAAATAAAGTGACTTTCTTTTTGGTTGAAGATTTTTTTAAATCAAGTTCAGTAGATCCTAAGATTACCCCGTACAACCTCACAAACTTTACCTCTTTATAATATTAGTATAGAAATACAGATTTAGAAATCCCGACAGGGCGCTGATACGCTAGAGCGCGAGTCAATGTAATGAGTTTACATCACGCTGTTAATCTCATTGCTCGTAATGTATTTAACATTAATGAAACTAGTGATCGCCTAGTAGTCGAATATCGTTAAATGTCAACCTTGTTGAAATATCCGATAACTAAAATAAAAAGCCTTATAATTTCCGGCTTAGAAAAGACTATGGGATTATGGGAAGACATGGGAATCATGGGATGTCTTCCCATGGTTGACGTTAGAGGCGATTAAGGGACAAAGAGCTAATGGATATCGTCCTGCGATCACCAATCGGCCTACCAAGGGTTGTGCTCATGCCGAAATTCCTTAACGACTGTGGCTTGCCAAGATCCATTAAGAGGAGCCATGTTCAGCAGTGGACGTTAACTGGAGTTAATAGATGCTGCAGCCCATAAATCAGATGTTGTCCCTTAGTCGATTCTTAGACACCTATCGGAAGACATCTGGTGATCTATTGTAACTCCCGTATGCAAGAACAAGACTTGAGACGAGTTTACCCAGGAATGTCAGATGTCATTTTGATGATTTCTGTTACCATAGCGATAGAGACCACGGCAGGGAGACACTAGAGTACTCAAGTAAGTAAATCAGAAATCACTCAATTGTAAAGAGTCATGACTCTGTATTAAAAAATAAATTGTTCAGAAAGAAGGAAGAGGATTCGATCGGTTTTACTACTAGACAAAATCATTCTACTGCCAGTGAATAAAATTTTACCCATCCAACATTCACTATGGAATTGTCTGTTCAGTCTCAAAGTAAAGTTTTCTTCCAATTTATATCCGTATCATGAATGAATGTATTTCTGGGTTGGTTTGTAGAACTAGTACGATGTTGGGGAGTGTTGACCTACTGGCCTCCCCTAGCTCAGTGATATATGTGGATATTTTTGGCAATGTTACTATAAACATTGCAATACTAAATTTTTATTACTAAAGTAAGTTGCAGTTATAGATTGTAGCATACTTACAGTTAGGCAATGGTGTTTATTTCAAATAAAAGGCTCTGGTTTAATGAACTATAGTAATGTACCTACATGGTTTTTTATAGCAAAACACTGGCAGTAAATATATATATTTTATAAAGATTACTAGCAGAGTTTTGCAGTCTACTAGTATTCTTGTTAACCCCTCGTGCTAAGCTATAATGCTTGTGTTACGAGTGGGTTCCCGTCGGTATTGCAATGGGAGGGGATCGATCAAATATTAAATGTTTGTAACTGTTACTGATATAATAACATTAGGACTTTAGGAGTATGAATATTGTCTTCTACGTATATTCATACCTACTCCTAATTCTCTTACATTTTCACACTACCTCTATATTATTACGTTTTTTTTATAGATATTGAGAAATTAATTTTCACAACGATTTCTAAAATTAATTTGAAGATTTTCTTTTTTATAAAGTATATACATATACTACCTATGTAATAGTGTATGTATTACACTAGCCCCATAAAAGAATTGCATTTTTTTGGATATTATCTTACACATTATCACTTATTAGAATGTTCTGTCATGGTGCGTTAATCAATTTAGATTTAGAATTCGTTATAGTGAACGAACTCGACGACACCAAGTAACTTAGATAGCAGTTGGTACTTAGTTAATTGCTTTCCAAACATTAAAAATCATACGTTTAAGTATAGTTCAACGAGATATATTGTTATGACACTTGTTTATTTATAGTAATAAATAAATAAATGAAGTAATTATTATCTGAAAGTATATATAAGGTGCTTCCAAAATATATGCAATACAATTGACAGGAGACTTGACTTGTTATTCATATCAAGTCATAAGGTAAAGAATATTTTTTTGATAAAAACTAAAAAAAAATCCATACTAAAAATAAAATGATCTTGATGTTTCTTTTATATAAAGTCATCCGGGACTAGCTATGCTGGCCGCCTCTTCCTGTGTAGCGTTTTTTTTCGGACGGACATACGAAATTAGCTACGAGGCTTTTGCTACTTCACCGCTTCAGCTCTAGAGCTCCAGCCTTAATAAATGGTTTAAAAACTACAAACTAAGCAAACTGTGCAAGAGGGCGGACCCTGTGGGACTTGGACCTCGGCTTTTATATTAAACTGAATCATAGCAAAGCGTAGTTATGTTTAGTAAGTAGTTATACGTAAATAAACAATCGAGTAAAATAGTAGATTGTTATATATTTTGCAATGTTTATGTAATTAACCAGTGATACTGGCATACCGCGTAAGTGACAGTTGCGTATAAGGTGTAATTTCATCTGACAAGAAATATTTTCTTTGTATATGTTGTAAGGGGCAGAAAATCAATTTGATACATTTGATTTGAAACTTATTAGCAATTTTCAGTCTCGCGGTAAAGTTTTTTATAAGCAAGTTATAGAGCGCGCCTCACCTACAGAGTATGAACTAGTGGCACGGGTAGGTACATGAACTGTTGTTCATGTAGGTGTCCTGTCCAAAAATATACTCGCTATATTAAGTCGATCGAGTCCTATATTTTATACTAGCTTTTACCCATGGCTCCGTTCACATAGATTTTTTTATAATAAGAAGTGTCTTACGTTACTTCTAATACCTCCAAGAATATTTGTGAAAAGTTTCATGATGATTGGTTGAGTAGTTTTCACGTGAAAGCGTTACAAACAAACTTACATTCACATTGATAATATTATAATATCAACGGTAGTAGCGAATCGACATTCGCAAATGTGGTTTGCCGAACCAAAAGAAATATGAATATAAATATTTATTTTCAGTATAAAAGCTCCACGCCATACATAACACGACCTGCTTAAATCTACTCAAGGGACCGTAACAATATCCGGGCTGTATAGTTATATAAAATATATTATGTGTATATTTATGAATGCCCTAAGATTTTGCCTACATTAGAAGTTATTTTAAGTTATTTTAGAGATTATATTAATAGTAATTGGTGTTTTCTATATCGATCGCGGGGTAATTAAGCTAAGCAACACCATGGTCAATATAGAATTAAATCTAGGTATAGTATCTATACTAATATTATAAAGTGGAAAGATTTGATTGTTTGTTGGTTTCTTTGTCTGAGTTGAATGGGCACCGAAACTACTTGAAGGATTTGAAAAATTCTTCCACCGTTGGGAAGCTACACTGTCTCCGGTGAACATAGGCTATATTTTATTATGAAGTTCCCTTAGGGAAAGGGAGCTACGCTTAAGCTTGTAGGAAAGATTTGAATGTTTGTTGGTTTGTTTGAATTGAATAGGCTCCTAAACTACTTGATGGATTTGAAAAATCTTTCACCGTTGGGAAGCGACACTATCTCCAAACATAGGCTATCTTTTATTATTCAGTTCCCACGGGAACGGAAGTTACGCGGGTGAAACCGCGCGCGGGAAGTACTTTATATACATGGTGTCTCTTAGCTTAATTATATATAACTCATAGCCTTTCGATGTAATGTCTAGGTACTACGCATGTCACCGGAAAATAATAGGATTCGTAAGTTGATCAACTTTCTAATTAGTTGATAAACTAACGAGGACCCGGGGAGTTAAAAAAATCCTAAACCTAAACCAATGGAGTTTAATAGGACTTATTGAAGTTGAAGTTTTTTGTTTTGTTTAGTAACATAGTCTCGTTTGGTTTGGTTAGGTCATTATAATTAAGTAAATAATTTAACAATAGGTAGATATATGAGTGGCACGAAAGATGATCAACTTACGATTCGTGCCTATTTTTTACGGTTACACAAAAATTAACTTTTTTACGGTTCATAGTGTATATAACTTCATGTTTCTCCATCTTAATTTCCTAAACCTACACACTATATTTCATTCTTGTTCCCTTTTTGTTTTTTCGCGGGTCTGCTGGAAGAAATTTCTTTAGGAATAAGCAGTACCTTTGTGATACCTACCTTTCCTTTATTTTTATAAATTAATTTTTAATGTTATGTGTGTACATAAATTAAATAAAAAAAAACTTAATATAAGTAGGAAATTAGAACATCATTTTTGAGGCTGTTTCGGTATGTTCTTTCTCATGCACATATGGAACTGTTTGTGTAGTAAGTGTAGTGTAGTGTAGTTTGTGAGTTTGGATGGATGAATGTTTCTTACTCTTTAACGCAAAAAAGACTGAACGGATTTTCTGAAAGTTTGCACACGGCTTGTTTATTGACTGGATTAACGTATACGCTGCAATACATCACGCTACGACCCAGTGGAGCTGAGTTACGGGGGTAAAACCGTGGGGCGCAACTAGATTCACATTCACAATAAAATACGCTCTTTTCGCTACGGACGTAAAGTAATAGTTTAACGCTGAAAAAACCTCGTCACAACCTATAGTCAGTATTTCATTCTTTCTGGAAACCACGCTTCAAAATTGTGTTACAAAAAACCCTATCTACAGTAAAATAATACACAGCGAGTCATAGTTCTTATATGCAATGCAAAAGAAAGTGGCAGGTTGACAGGAGTTCGTTTATCTATGTTAATCAGCAAACGAAATATAGCTGAGGATATATTATTTGCTTATCTTTTCGTTAAGTCGTAAGGCTGGAAAAGTGGGTCAGTGGGGTGCGAGGCGTAGTGCACCTACAAATTGACACTTGATTTAGCTTCACTATGAAGTGACCAGCTATTTTTAGAGCATCTTCATTCAATGATGCTCGTTTTACTAAGATACTTGAACAACGTGAATTTTAGTACGGACTAATACGGACTACTAATACGGACTTCTGTATATTTTTATTTTTCCGTTCGTTAGAGCAGGTATCCTAATCAGTTTAAGTGAGGTATTCTGAAAAATGGATTTTCTTCCTTAGTCGAGTAGCTCATTGAGCGTAGTATCGAATTTCTCCATTTCCATCATTTCTATAGCATGTAGTTGCTGGTAGGATCAGGTCACGAAATTTTAGGTATCCGTTGCCTACGTTAGCTTATTAACGTTGACAATTGACGCACAAGACAGTTCATTATGGATATGCCTTCTATATTTCAGATTACAGAGCGAGACAAAAATAGGGTACTATTGAAAAAAAATTGAGACGAAAGATCGCGAAGTGAGAATGTAGAAAACTGTAAGGAGATTTGTTTGTAATAAATATAGCTTTATGCTAAATTTTGAAACGATATTGAGTATAAATAATACAATAAACATATTTTTTTAGGTACTCCCGCTTTTTATCACTACATAGTATAAAACAAAATAGCTTCCCGCTGTCTGTCTGTACCTATGTATGCTTAAATCTTTGAAAGTACGCAACGGATTTTGTTGCGTGTTTTTTTAATAGATAGAGTGATTCAAGAGGAAGCTTTATAATATGTATAATACATCAGCATTGCACCCGTGCGAAGCTGGAGCGGGTCGCTAGTTTTTTATAACTTCAGATGATTTTTTTAACCAGACCCTTCAAGATATCCTGTGGATAACTACATTATTTTTGGTAATTTTGAACTTTGTTTCCTCATTTTACAGTTAATTTAAGATACTTTATTTTGTTTTGGGCGAACACCTTAAGGGGACTATATCGCTCAAATCCCAAAACCACCGCATGTTTAAAGTAATTTGTAGATGAATCCTTTTGTGCGATTTCCATATAAAAAATATATGTTATAGTTAAGGTCATCACAAATAGATTGTATTGTTTAAAATTGTAATAAACTTTCCCAAATTTTGGAAAAAAATCGTAGTAAATAGGTCCTTTTACAAACTAAATTGTAAATTTTCTCTGTAACGGCACAATAGTTTGGTATGATTTTTTTACCAAAAAATATGTAATGACGTATTTAACAATTTGTATTGTTTATATTTCTTATTTCTCTTACAAGATTTGAATAATAAATAAAAACCTGAAATATCACCAGTACCCCGCGAGAAGCACCCCCGCAAGGCCTGTGACGCGTACACATTCAGTGTCTGTATGACACTTGAGACGGGTGGACTATACGCGTGTTATTTTTTTCAAATAAAATTTAAAAAGTTCACCTTTTAAGTGATTTTTGAATGAAATCATATTGTAAATAGTACAAATATAAATATTTCGTAAAATAAGAATAGAAATAAAGGTTGTAAATATATATAAAGTAGATTGTAATTACGTTTTGTTTTTTGAACCGATCATAGAATAAGCCCGACTATGCCTAAATACAAGAATAAATGTAAAGTGAAGCGAGGCCGAGCTCTCCAAAACTATTTGTACCAAGTAGGTACCTAACTACCTATCCACTAAATAAATTATTTACATGGTGCTTATTTTTTATCGTTTTCGCTATAGCTATCTTGAGAATTTCGTTCGATTAAGGATGGAGACTTAGGTGACTAATGGATGATGTCACCTACCTGATGGTGGACTCCGAAGGTGGGTATAGGATCTCAGTGACGGCAATACGTAGAACCATCGTGTTTGGACTCATTTAAAAGGCTCATGGAGACCTTGGTGATTGATGATGTCACTTACCTGATGGTGGACTCCGAAGGTGGGTATAGGATCTCAGTGACGGTACTACGTAGAACCATCGTGTTTGGACTCATTTAGAAGGCTCATGCAGACCTTGGTGACTGATGATGTCACTTACCTGATGGTGGACTCCGAAGGTCGGTATAGGATCATAGTGACGGTACTACGTAGAACCATCGTGTTGGGACTCATTTAAAAGGGCTCATGGAGACCTTGGTGACTGATGATGTCACTTACCTGATGGTGGACTCCGAAGGTCGGTAAAGGATCATAGTGACGGTACTACGTAGAACCATCGTGTTGGGACTCATTTGAAAGGGCTCATGGAGACCTTGGTGACTGATGATGTCACTTACCTGATGGTGGACTCCGAAGGTCGGTATAGGATCTTAGTGACGGTACTACGTAGAACCATCGTGTTGGGACTCATTTGAAAGGGCTCATGGAGACCTTGGTGATTGATGATGTCACTTACCTGATGGTGGACTCCGAAGGTGGGTATAGGATCTCAGTGACGGTACTTCGTAGAACCATCGTGTTTGGACTCATTTAGAAGGCTCATGGAGACCTTGGTGACTGATGATGTCACTTACCTGATGGTGGACTCCGAAGGTCGGTATAGGAACTTAGTGACGGTACTACGTAGAACCATCGTGTTGGGACTCATTTGAAAGGGCTCATGGAGACCTTGGTGACTGATGATGTCACTTACCTGATGGTGGACTCCGAAGGTCGGTATAGGAACTTAGTGACGGTACTACGTAGAACCATCGTGTTGGGACTCATTTGAAAGGGCTCATGGAGACCTTGGTGGCTGATGATGTCACTTACCTGATGGTGGACTCCGAAGGTCGGTATAGGATCTTAGTGACGGTACTACGTAGAACCATCGTGTTGGGACTCATTTGAAAGGGCTCATGGAGACCTTGGTGATTGATGATGTCACTTACCTGATGGTGGACTCCGAAGGTGGGTATAGGATCTCAGTGACGGTACTACGTAGAACCATCGTGTTTGGACTCATTTGAAAGGGCTCATGGAGACCTTGGTGACTGATGATGTCACTTACCTGATGGTGGACTCCGAAGGTCGGTATAGGAACTTAGTGACGGTACTACGTAGAACCATCGTGTTGGGACTCATTTGAAAGGGCTCATGGAGACCTTGGTGACTGATGATGTCACTTACCTGATGGTGGACTCCGAAGGTCGGTATAGGAACTTAGTGACGGTACTACGTAGAACCATCGTGTTGGGACTCATTTGAAAGGGCTCATGGAGACCTTGGTGGCTGATGATGATGATTATATTTATAGATATTGGAATTAGGTAAAAATGCCAAGAAAATCTGCATCAAAGAAAAAACCGGCCAAGTGCGAGTCGGACTCTCGCACGAAGGGTTCCGTACTAGTTGCAAGTGCCTACCTATTTTTGATATCAAGAATACAACAAGTAACATAGTTTAAACGTTCTTGTAGTTCGTTGTAACTTTGATTGAATGAAAGGTAAATTGCGGATTACAGTTTATGACGTATTAAAAAAAAACTACTTACTTGATCTCGTTCAAACCAATTTTTGGTGGAAGTTTGCATGGTTATGTACATCATATATGTTTTTTAGTTTTATCATTCTCTTATTTTAGAAGTTACAGGGGGGGACACACACATTTTACCACTTTGGAAGTGTCTCTCGCGCAAACTATTCAGTTTAGACAAAAATGACATTAGAAACCTCAATATCATTTTTGAAGACCTATCCATAGATACCCCACACGTATGGGTTTGACGAATTTTGTTTTTTTTTCAATTGTAAGTATGGGGAACCCCAATTTGTTTTGTTTTTTTTCGATTTTTGTGTGAAAATCTTAATGCGGTTCACAACATACATCTACTTGCCAAGTTTCAACATCATAATTCTTATAGTTTCGGAAAAAAGTGGCTGTGACATACGGACGGACAGACAGACAGACAGACAGACACACAGACATGACGAATCTATAAGGGTTCCGTTTTTTGCCATTTGGCTACGGAACCCTAAAAATGCGGCTAAAAAGGCTCTGAAAATGCACGTATAAATGTAAGTACCTGCTTATTTACCTACCCCACTATACTTACCTACCCAGAGAGAGATTGCAAATGTCCACATCAGGTGTACTTTTTCGTCAGGACATCACACAGAGTTCCTACAACTACCTACTAAATCTATTATTTTCGAGAGTCGATTTCGGAAACAGACGAATGATCTGCTGGAAGAAATTTCATTAGAAATAAGCAGTACCTTTGTACTATGTTTCTTGTATTTTAATATTTTTCTTTTTCATGTTATGTGTGTACATAAAGTAAATAAAAATGATTTTGTATTATATAAGTACTTCTTATGTAGTCAATTTTAATAAATAATCGTACCGTTTCGTGACTTTTTTAGCTTTCCCCATGTAATCAATGATGAACAAGTAATATGCTTAAAACAACCAACGTTACAACTCAAGAAATTTATTTTAGACAGTTGAACAACAAAAACAGTCACAGACAGTAGTCAGTAGGTCGAAGTATACACCAGCATTACGAAATACTAACAATTTTGTAAAAAACATATATTCCTAACTGCCTTATATAAGGCAGGAATTTTATCAGGAATTTTATTTTATTGCCTTACGCGGCGGCGTCTTTGAATAGATTTGATTTTGCCATCACTAAATAGTGCTTGTGACGTCATAATAGGTATTCAAAAAATGGCACGCTTGGTTTTCATACAGATCGTGATACTTGTGTCATCTATATCTGTGATTGATACGGTAGTTAGTAAATCCATCCAACCCTGCACTTTATTCTGCTATAATACCGGGCGGCCTTGCATATCTGAGTCTCTGAGATTCTTTAGCGTGTAGGCAATAATACTGACCGAATAGCGCGCACTTCTGCGCTTCTGCCTATTCTTTGATTAGCGCGGGGAGTGGTGTGCGCGCGGGTATAGCGCCTAAGCCCCGCCCTGACGGCCAAGGTCATTGATAGCTATAGTCGCCTTAAGGAAGGATCCGTATTTTAATATTAAGCAGCACCCTTACCTATCTACCTTACTTTAAGGCGATAGATTTAAGTAAATTTTCTTTGCTACTTAGGCTTATTAAACCTGCACAAATAAGTGTAGGTAAATGTTCCAAGTTATTTATGTTGCTTACGCCATAATAATAAACAAAATGTATTATAAGAATCATACCGTTACAAATACATACAATCGGGAACATCAAAACGGGTTTTTATGGCCACCGCAATATCGCTTTAAAAACTAAGATCCCTGGTCTGATTGAGTTGTGATAGTTATACAAACATAAGTTAATAATTTGCACGTAGAATTTACCTACATAGGTAGACAGCGGAGGTATCGGGTTTGATCCATATGCCGATAAGAATTTTTTGTGTAAATTCTAAGATTTCTTTCCGGGTCTGGTTGGTCCCGATTGTTATAACAATTGTATAACAAGGAACGGGCAGGAGCGTTTCCCTGTGTATTACGAATTAATACTGCGGTCACCAACCATTTATAAATTTATCTCCAATCATTAAAACCATAATCTTCTTATTTCCCTCCCTCGTTTTGCCTAGCATATAAAGATGGGGTGAACCAAACACATCATAAAATGTTATGTATATTTGATGAAAATCGGTCCGAATGGGCCACTGCCACAAAATGGCGCATTATATATTTTTTACCCTCAATATGGATACGAAATTTTGTGGGCTTGGCTCCTTGAAAAATATACACTTTACTGAAAGGCAATGAGAAATATTAACTAACAGAATTAAAACTAAAAAATTTGAACATTATGTGTCGTAGTAAACAATCTTGAGTCTCATTTATATTGACATCACTCTAAACTTAAGCGTTAGGTGTTGAGTGTACGCTTAAGTTTAAAGTCATGTCAAAATTAATCCGACGCCAAGATCTTTCACTTGCTCACAAAGATTATAAAAAAACTTCAGAAAGGCGGAAGTAAGAAAATAAGAAGTGGAAAAAACCTCTTGAAACTACGTAGTTACAAAGTTTTATAATACTTATATTTTTTTGTGCGGAGTATACATAGACGTCGGAAAACGAAGGTCTTTGTGATTAATGAGTTTCATAACCAGAGTAATCGCTTAATATAACAGTTATTTTTGTATTTTATCATTACGGAGGTAAAGAGAAAATTTGCAATGTGGCATAGCTGTATTTTAAAACCATGTGGTGATAATAGGCCAATTGTACCCGAGAGTATATTTACAAGTTGAAATTATAATGACCGTTGTCCAAGGCCGTATGATTTATTCTTAGTGTTATTGAAATAATAAATATTTAACTTTAAAACACGAATGAATTTATAACTAAAAATATATTTATGTAACCAAGTCATTTATCAAATATCAACTCTTGAAAAACCTGCTTCTGAGACCTGATGTTTTCGGTTGGATTTTCACCCACTACAATCTGATTTTGGCTGTGTATTTGTAACGGTCCCCGCGATACGGAGATTTTTTTCCTTAGCGAGAGTTGTCTTTTACAAGGAGCACAAATAATATTTAATTTACTACATTTAAGAAAGCACTGCAACACTGCCATCTCAACTTAGATAGAAAAAGAAAGGTTAATTTTACAAAAAAAAGCATTTGGCCACACAAACTGCATAACTGAAGGTTAGACTTACCGCTAGTGTACGGACATTGTCATTAGAGACAAAATATTTTATCGGTTAAAATACAATCTCTTCCGCTATTTGTTTTCTATCAATCGTTTTGATTTCCAACATCCACACGTGCCCATTAAAACACCCACGTCCAGTATAAAGCGTATTAGTAAACAAACGTTGATAAAAATGTTGTCCTACTTCGTTATTGTGCAAATTAGGTCATGCCGACAAAGAGATCAGCAATGAGATGCAACCCCAGCGAGGAAAACATTCCCGTAGTTACGGGAAAATTGGACCGTTAAGTGAAACATAGTAGAAGTATACCTTCCAATAGTCAAGGTTCATTGAAGCTAAGGCACAAGGCCTTGGACTGTTTGATCGGCAATTTGCTTACAATTCGAGTTAATAATGTTGAATGGTTGTGGCATTGTAAAAAATAAAGCATTTTTCTACAAAGCATAACATACAGAAGACTATATATGTTTCACTCAACATTATGCTATCCATTGATATCACGTTAAATATCCCTTTGTTAAGTTCAATTTAAGCGGGTTGAGATGAAAATCAACTAAGATTTTAAACCTATATGGAATTTCTTTTAACTACTAATGATAAAAAGTAGAGTACATTTTGCTTCAAAATAACTGGAGTAAAAACATCAAATCCCTTTCAAAAAATTAGGACGCTAAGACATTACTGGCATTATAATAAACCCGCGTAACTCCCGTTCCCGTAGGAATCTAGGCATTTAGGACCCAATCAACCGTAATTTTGGAATCTCTATAACTAAAAGTGATGAAATTTACACAAACTTGCAATCCCTACTTTAACCAATTAATAAGAGTAATTTCTAAGTTTAAAAAATAATTTCCAAATATTTGAATTAAAGAGTAGGGAAATCGATTGCAAACTTACATTAAGTTTGCAATCGACAGCTTAAAAAAACAGATTTTTCAAACATACTTACTTTTCTTATTTCACCCCTTTGTAAGGGCTGTCGAAAAAAATAATTAACTTCATTTTAATTACTTTACATATTTTCTAGTAATTTGAAAACCCTACTGTTAAAACTATATAAATTTCATACAAAAATTGACACCCTTTTTTACCTCCTGGGTTGAATTTATCAAAATCCCGTCTTAGTGAGCTATGTTCTAAAAGGAATCACCATGTAAAATTTGAGACTTCTCGCACTTGTAGTTCCTGAGATTTCGTGATGAGTGAGTTAACGAATGATATATATAGACGATAATGACAAACAGGTTGGATATCTGTCACAAACATAGACACATTTTAACGGCAGAATTATTGTGTTGCGACTTGTATATTTTTTTACGTGGTTTAATTTTCATGTGATTATAAAAGTATATCTGGGTCTACATTTTTGAACAAACAAAATGGTATTAATTAAACGAAAGCTAAAAGTCAAATAGAATCGAATGTTTTGTGTTTTTTTTTATTAATTACAAAGAACTTTTTTATAAATTGAGCACACTTTGAATGACATTTTTAATTATTATTTTCAATCTTCATTATTCTTAAATCGCCGAGCGAGACATTCAGCGAAATTAATTAATATCCAAACTAGGTTGGTAAAGGATGGCAAGCTTATACATATTTTTTTAATTAAATTCATTATGGTCCAGCATTGAGGTTAACGGCTACAATTAAAATTTCAGACAAAGGAAGTTTGGTCTTGACCAGACTGGCCGTAATTTATTGGCAAGGCCTACTAAAGGTAACCTAGTTGGGAACACTGGATATAAATTAAATTCTCCTGAAAAAAGTAAGATAAAGATCAGTTTTCACAGTGAATAAGTAAGTAACCACTAAACGACTAATAGCAGTGCCGGATTAAGACTACTAGATGCCCTAAGCAATTGGACCCTGAGGACTCGCGTGTTGTAAAGGCCGGAATAAGACAGATCATTTATTTATTTGGTCAGCCAACTATTGTTATTACCAGTAAATTTCAGCTACATTTAATGTTATAAAACTTATAATATAAATGCAAAAATTACTTACTGGCTTAACACAGGATGCACAGATATACAACAAAAAACGATGATAAGAACTCAAATCAAATCGACACATCATTTAAATTAAAAATGTAATAACATAATTTAGACATATTGTAACTTTTTGTACTTGAAATTGATTAAATTTTTTGTTGATACTGTACAAAAATGGAATCTCCAATTATTATATTATTGCGCACAACAAAAAAAATCCTTAACAGTAATTTAAATATTTGATGACAAACAAAAACATAATTATATACCGATTTTTGGGTTATGGGTCGTTATGGTTTGGCGTTCAATAGGAAAACAAATGATGTGCAAGAAAAAGTGTGCTGTTGTGTACATAGGAATAACAAAAGTATGGCATATTTGTCTTGAAATGTTATGTAATTGGACAGTGTAATATTGCATCCTGCAGTCTACGGCCCGTTGCTGCCAGTTGAGAACCTTTTAAATAAGGTAAACCGAGTACCCATCGATCAAATCTAGAAATTAAAAACTAAGCGTGGGAAACAGCCGTAAATGATGGTGGGCCTGTAACGTAAAACAAGCCTGCTTTCAGTTGCATCACAACTTAAATTCTAGAATTGTCCTCTGTATACGAATACTCTTTTAATATTGCTTTTATTTAACCGTCTAAAATAAATAAATGTAAACTAGGCTAACTTCAGATTTTATGGCTCTGGTGGCAATTCTTACGGAAGTTTTACATCGATTCCCGGTGCCCCTATTGTTGGTTGTTTGGAGGAGCGTCCTGAGGAGGTCTAAGTCTTTTTTTTAGGGTTCCGTAGCCAAATGGCAAACAACGGAACCCTTATAGATTCGTCATGTCTGTCTGTCTGTCTGTCTGTCTGTCTGTCTGTCCGTCCGTATGTCACAGCCACTTTTTTCCGAAACTATAAGAACTATAATGTTGAAACTTGGCAAGTAGATGTATGTTGTGAACCGCATTAAGATTTTCACACAAAAATAGAAAAAAAACAATAAATTTTGGGGTTCCCCATACATAGAAATGAAACTCAAAAATTTTTTTTTCATCGAACCCATACGTGTGGGGTATTTATGAATAGGTCTTCAAAAATGATGTTGAGGTTTCTAATGTATTTTTTTTCTAAACTGAATAGTTTGCGCGAGAGACACTTCCAAAGTGGTAAAATGTGTGTCCCCCCCCCTGTAACTTCTAAAATAAGAGAATGATAAATCTAAAAAAAATATATGATGTAAATTACCATGTAAACTTCTACCGAAAATTGGTTTGAACGAGATCTTGTAAGTAGTTTTTTTTTAATACGTCAAAAATCGTAAACCGCAATTTAGCTTTCATTCAATCAACTCGAATATAAAAATATAAAATAACATTTCATTTCATAAACATACGCTTTTTAGGGTTCCGTAGCCAAATGGCAAACAACGGAACCCTTATAGATTCGTCATGTCTGTCTGTCTGTCTGTCTGTCTGTCTGTCTGTCTGTCTGTCCGTCCGTATGTCACAGCCACTTTTTTCCGAAACTATAAGAACTATAATGTTGAAACTTGGCAAGTAGATGTATGTTGTGAACCGCATTAAGATTTTCACACAAAAATAGAAAAAAAACAATAAATTTTGGGGTTCCCCATACATAGAAATGAAACTCAAAAATTTTTTTTTCATCGAACCCATACGTGTGGGGTATTTATGAATAGGTCTTCAAAAATGATGTTGAGGTTTCTAATGTAATTTTTTTCTAAACTGAATAGTTTGCGCGAGAGACACTTCCAAAGTGGTAAAATGTGTGTCCCCCCCCCTGTAACTTCTAAAATAAGAGAATGATAAATCTAAAAAAAATATATGATGTAAATTACCATGTAAACTTCTACCGAAAATTGGTTTGAACGAGATCTTGTAAGTAGTTTTTTTTTAATACGTCAAAAATCGTAAACCGCAATTTAGCTTTCATTCAATCAACTCGAATATAAAAATATAAAATAACATTTCATTTCATAAACATACGCTTTTTTATTTATTCTTGATATCAAAAATAGGTACGCACTTGTAACTGAAACGGAACCCTTCGTGCGCGAGTCCGACTCGCACTTGGCCGGTTTTTTTTATAAATGTGTCTGTTAAAGTCCCCCGCGACACAAGGATTAAGATAAGGAGATGTCTTTATAAAAAAAAAACAACGACTTATTTTTACACATTTGGATAAATTATCATTGTTATCAATGTGCTACAATATTTAAACCATTTTTTTAATTTAGGCCATCTGCAAATTTTAATTCAAGTGTCCCTACGACCGCCTTTATCTAAATGGCGATTTTCAATGCAAAGTCAGGACGTGAATAATAAAATTCTTTAGTAGTTGCTAATTTGATCAGATTTGTGTGTTAAGATAAACACTGTGATTTTTTAATGGTTGCTTATACTAAGCAAAACTATATAAGATTTAATCTTGGTAGTAAAATCGATATGTATGGGCTTTTTCAATAGCATAGAAAATTACAGATAAAAATCACTACAATCCGGTGTTAGTGGTTCTTGTTCAACCTAGGTTATCTTGTATTGTAAGGCACTTCAGCTCGTTTTACCATCTACATTTATGAATGCATTTACCTTGAAGTACCTAGTCTGTTTGGTTAAAAATCACGATGTATTGTAGTTGTACGGTAAATTAATGTATGCCTTTAATGAGTTAAGTGAGTTAGTCCCTAGTTTAATTTATTTTGTTTGGTTGTTAGTGATCAAACTGTACAAAATTGTGTTACACTTAGTTCCGAAATAATACACACTCAAATTATTATTGAGTTGCGTAAATAGAGCCACATGCGTACCATTTCGACAGTATTAGGTATATAGCGACATCTACAGTAGCCAAACAAACTACAAGAAGACAAGCAGCGCCATCTATCACCTTGCATCCCAACTAACCTGTATCGCGCAATACAAGTTCGCAAACCAATTTAATGACCGACGGCCGCCGGGCATACCACCTCGCCCGGCGAAGAAGATCTTCATTTTCTTTGGAGGAACACCACCAACCGTTCCTCTACAGGTATATCAACAATACCTTAAATTGGCTAAGTTTAATAAACTTAGCCAACTTAAACATATTCATCGTAGTTTACAAAAGAACCAAAGTCATAATAATAGCAAGTTTGCAGAAGTTATCTATATTGTTATTCACGCAATAATAAACACTTACCTAGTAGGTACTTTTGTTCTACATATTACTACTTACTACACTTGCTCTAAGCATCTACCTCAAAGGAGTCAACCAAATACGAGTAAGCAAGTAGGTATTTGTTCTTTGAAATGGAAAATGTATACCGAAATATATTCTGTTCTCAGTAAACTGATTCGAGATTGAATATGGAAACTTTTACACGGCGACGGCACTGCAAATAAACGTCACTTTATATTCTGCAATTCGTTAGAGCACCCTCTACGACACTCTGTAGGCACGAAGTATGGAAGGAATGTTACCTGCTTTAAAGTTCTGAGAACTACAATTTCCAATATTTGAATATAATAATTCCACTTTTTTATTTAAATATGACCTTTACTTTGTACATTAGCGCGTAACACTGCGCCACTTACTGAGTGTAAATATTGAAACTAGTGTTCGATTTTTTATGTCTGGTGAATGTTTCCTAGAGTGATAATTAAATAATTGTGGTTTTCAATGGAAGATCTACTAAAATTTAGGGCAATTTCGTTATGATTTGATTTTGATATTGAGTTGGAATTGCTTTAATTTCTTAAGAAATACATTATTTATGCAATGGTGAACGGCTGCAGAATAATAAAAATGTATTCTCAATTTCATATGAATTTTAGATTTCAAACTGAATTTAAAATAAAACGCACGATAACCAATTAAATTTCTGTCAACCAGAGTTGCTGAACTTACGCGATTTTAATTTCCGTTCCTTAAGAACATCTTAAGTTAGACTAAAAGTTCAGCACAAGATTTAACCTAACGGTGGGTATACGGTTTATAATATGTTGATAAAATAAATGTTAAGTAAGATTTGTTTTGAAATCAAAATGTCACAAAATGCGAAATTGATACAAAGTACTATTAAAAAAGAGTTTATTATTAAACATGCACAAGGAAAGATTATTTTTAGAGTTAATGTTTTATTCGGTGGCTGTAAATATACAAAGTTGATACGACAGAGGGGCTTTCCTTTAAACTGCCTATACTAGGTACCATTTCCAAGCTCTGTACCAAAAATCAATTAAATAGGAGCAGTAGTTTAGTCGCAAATGATTTTTTAAGTTTTTGCGCCGTTTGAACACGATGTATCTTTCCTAACAGCTACGCATAGGTCATGCACCTTAAAACGATAAATCTGAGTATAACCTACGATGCGTTGTTGCCGCTCTGACGCAAATCATTGCAAAACATCCCGCACCGGCGGCGGCGCGCGCGCGACTTTGCCGCTTAGCTAGGTCAGTGAAATTTATTTACAAAGGGTGGTTACGTTTTACTCTGATTTGTAAGCTATTTAGTTTGTTTGAAAGAAAAAAAATCTCAATTTGGTTGCTTTTTATTTTTATACCGTATTGGATTAATAAAAAACACGTATAGTAAACGTAGCGTAATTTAATGCCCCTCTGTCATATCAACGTTGTATATGATTTTCTTACACACTGCATACTGCACATACTAGTCCCACCGTGTAGGTATAAATGCTGATGAATTCTTTTACGTTTTCTTTTCTTTACTCACCATTAATAAAGAATTACTCAGACTGGTCAGATACAATCCGACTTCAAAAACAATATTAATAAAATAATGCGATTGTAACAAGTTTGTCACTCAGACCTTAAAGGTCGAATGTGTGTTTTCCATCCATCCATGAATGGACGTTCCATACGTAAGTTTACTTTTTTCATTGAATAAAAATAGCGACATCCAAACATTTCTTTGACTATTCGACAATCTCTGTGGCCTAGCAGTGTTAATCTCGCTTTATGTTGTACAGGTCGATCCTCACGCCCCGGACAAGAAATCTTGGTAAAATCTAAGATTACTTTCCAGATCAGGTTGGTTGAGGGACTACCTTCCATAACGGTATGCCAAGGAACGGGCAGCAGCGTGTCCTTATGTGTGTTATTACACGATGCAGCGGTTTACCAATCCGTCTGACAAGCGGGGTAACTATGACAAAAACCGTCCCTCGATAAGAAGCCCAGAAGATATATAGGTACTCATAGTGTACTAGCTGACCTAGCCCAACTTCGCAATAAGGAAATATAAATCTTAACAAGACAATAAAGAAAGTAACAGTAAAATTATTAATTAATTCGATAAAGCAGTTCTGAAGTTTTAACGAGATTAAAGAACAGATAACAAATTGAATTTTATATAAAATTATATAAGACTAGATAACTTAACGACTAAATCTAGATACTGACTTATAAAGCTGAAGAGTTTATTTGTTTGCTTAAACAGGATAATATAAAGAACTACTGGCCCGTTTAAAAAATAGCCCATTTATCGAGGAAAGCTAAGCTAGGCTATGCTATATTTAATTATGATGTTCTTACGGGAACGAGAGTTATGCGAGTGAAACCGCACGCGGTAATCTTCTATTATATATATGATAATTTCTTAGTTTGGACAACAGTGCCCCATAGCTCAATCAATATAGTAACTTATAAAATATTCACACTTACGTAAAACGCTACGCTACTACGTATCCGCTTCGCTTTATTGGTAACACAGTTTCACATTTTGATAATTCTAGGAACAACTGTTAATCCAAGATGGCGAGTATATTCATCTATTATTATCATTAAATAACAAAAGTTTCATACCATCTGGACGAGAAAGCTTAACTTTGATGGGAGTGTAGCTCACTTCCATCAAAGTTGAGCAACAGAATTAGTATGCCTTTAATAGATTTTAGATGGACACCCATGTTATGTTACTAAGAAACATCTCGGCAAAGTTACTTAAATCTGCAAGCTTTATACGTACACTTTGTTTCAATTTACATATGAGTACATCGTTGTACCAACAGTTTTTTTTTTTCAATGACCGCTTCAAATATAAACTAACTTTAAGACTAAACAGATATATTCTTTGCCTTCCATGATTTAGAACTCATCTATGAAGTTACATATTAATGAAAAGGAAAAAAGGGGCTTATATTAGTTATTAATTATTTTATAACTTTTCATTTCATATTTAATGTAATTGTCTCAAAAAGAATTTATCTTAGTGTAAACAACTAAATCATTTAACAAAGTTAGACAGTTCAAAGTTTGTTTAATTATTTAGTTTTGAAACTAGGCCAACTGGCTTTGACATTCCACAATAGAATATAGGTAGTTATTGCGAGTCTCAAAGTCAACTCAAAATAATCTAAATCAAGGGTTTACAAACTTAAACACAACAAAAAATTTAACGCGTTTAGCGACTAAGAATCTGATAGTCAAGTGGCAGTTGTACGATTTGTCATGCATCTTCCGTATGCTCCACTCGTTAAAATAAAAATACAAAAAAAAAACTAGTTGGACTATGCGCGGCTGTCAAAATGCAACCGGACAGTATGTCATTCCCCGCCGCGCGCTGTAGTGTCCCCCTGGTACACTTGCACAGACATAATTTCTAATTGATATCCCAACAAAATACATGTATATTTTTAGTACTGCTAGGCCTTTAACAACAAAACTTTCATGTTATTATGTTGTAACTTTAAACCCAGAAAATAAACTCACTGTCAAAATTATTCTCGTTAACGTTCCTTACAAATTACTTCATCTACCCACATGTAAACTCGTTAGGCAATTTTCATTTGATACGCGTTGGCATTTTATATAATTATAATAATTTATACTTATATACTCCAGAAAATTATTTCACAAACTAAATTGTATTTCACAAAATAAGTCAGTGATTCAGTGGTTATTGTAGGTGTTTATGAGAATTAGTGTTCTGAGTTCAAATCCCACCAGGGACAACTTGTTACAACCGATTTTGAGTCTGGGTGTGCATGTCCGTGAATTATATGTGTGTAAAGCCCCCTGCAATTATTTTCATAGCGCAGGAATTATCTTTTTTATACATAAGCGTAAGAGAAAATTAACACTCA
The DNA here is from genome assembly GCA_947037095.2 of Nycteola revayana. Taxonomy (NCBI): domain Eukaryota; kingdom Metazoa; phylum Arthropoda; class Insecta; order Lepidoptera; family Nolidae; genus Nycteola; species Nycteola revayana. The sequence continues at coordinate 6,918,431 of OX344845.2, read as the reverse complement.
AAATTATTTGAATTTTAGGTGTAAGTACAGATAGTTCAACTCATCTGTTCGCATGGCGCTCTGTGTAGGTAAACCTTGGTTCGTAGTATCGGTAGTGATCTATTAACTTGATCAATTAACTGAAACATTTTTTCCACTTTTACTACCTCGTATTCCGCTTCGTTCTGAATCCGAACTTGATTGAGAATTTTATAAGTTTACTGGATTTTAGGAGCGTCCAGAAATAAAATTTACCGTGTGTAATCGAGTCACATTCGACAGTGTCGGCATCGTAGAAGCTGACATAAGCATTCGAGAGTTATATAACATTTTACGTAGGTACCTTTTTACTTTCGGCAGTCTTTTTTTATCTGTTACATAAAGGCAGATGACCCCTGATTCACCTGAGGTGAAATGGCAATGGTTCTAATGCGAAAGGAAGTCTAGTAACTGTGTCGTGGCTTCGGGATATCCAAATTGATATTTAATGTTTTTGGATTACAAATATATGCCATGATTTAATTCTTTTTTTTTTCAGTATTCAAACCGCATGAAATTCGAATAATCTCCTAAACCTCTGATCATCATTTGACTGATCTTTCTCTGCTGGATATCATAAGAAGCATACATTTTATAAGAGCAATTAGGATTTCGCGCTGAAATAAAACAAACAATACACAAGCATCTCATGGGACAGTGCATAGGTGGTAAAGGTAATCTCTGTATGTATTGTGGATAGAAAACCACATTTTTGAGTGTCATATACTATATTATAAGATGAGGTTCCCACATGAACTTAGTCTTAAATAAATTGGAAGTAGATAACAGCAGTTTCTTGGGAAAATTGCAAGCGCCTGCACGTTAAATGTGCTTTATATGGCGCAGTAGTTTTAAATTACGATTTTTCCAAAGCCCTTAGTGATTTAAAAGAACGTCTGCGTACAATATATTGCTCAAGTTCACGTTCATTATAAAAGAGATTTTATTCAAGTTCATATTTGCATTTAATAATGACCCGCTTTTGGGTGTGTTTTGGGTAGTGGGTGGTTTTAATGCATATTTATACTAATATATTAAGCCGAAGAGTTTGTTTGCTTCAACGCGCCAATCTCCGGAACTACTGCTCCGATTTGAAAATTGTCAGTGTTAGATAGCTCTATTATCGAGAAAGGCTTTAGGCTTATTTATTATGAAATTCCTACGGAAATGTGCACGGGAAGCTAGTGTGTTAATATAGCATCATGGCGGCCAATCTCAAAAATTAGTTGAACATATTTCCGGTAAACCAAATAACAAATCAAAGTATTACTAAAACTAACGTCCATAATTAAAACTATAAACAACCTTTACTACTTGAGCATATATATAAATATTAGCGGCGGCCCGCGGGTTTACCCGCGTTACTCTGCTCCAGAGTATAAACTATCCCGGATTTTAGCCAATTCCGTTAAGTAGTTATGGCGTGAAAGAGTAACAAACATCCATCCATACTTTCGCGTTTATAATATTAGTAGGATTTAAATAATTTCGAAGAACCCTTAATATTTGTTCAATATTATAAAACAACAATCTATATATATAAAAGAAAGTCGTGTTTGTTACAACACTTATAACTCGAGAACGGCTGGACCGATTGCCATGGTTTTTGATTTGTTGGATTTGTTTCCGTCCCGAATAGCAGAATACATTTTAAAAACAAAAGAAAGTCGTGTTAGTTACACTATTTATAACTCAAGAACGGCTGAACCGATTTGACTGAAAATTGGTAGGGAGGTAGCTAAGAACTGGGAGAAGGACATAGGATAGGGGTAGGGTAGGGTAGGGTAGGGTAGGGGTAGGGGTAGGGTAGGGTAGGGGTAGGGTAGGGGTAGGGTAGGGTAGGGGTATGGTAGGGGTAGGGTAGGGGTAGGGTAGGGTAGGGGTAGGGTAGGGTAGGTGTAGGGTAGGGGTAGGGGTAGGGTAGGGGTAGGGTAGGGTAGGGTAGGGGTAGGGTAGGGGTAGGGTAGGGTTAGGGTAGGGGTAGGGTTGGGCAGGGGTAGGGTATAAAAGTCCACCCGTGCGAAGCCGGGGCGGGCCGCTAGTATATGAATAATCACTAAACTTCAAAACATTCAGAAGCTTGCCTTTCTGTCAGTTCTAGAACAATGAATAACAGGTTTTTAGATTGATATCTTTATCTATATATATAAAACTTTAATGTTTATTATTAATCAATTCATGAAAAATATTTTATATAAAACTAAGTTACCGACCCTATGACCATGAAAGTGACGACGCTAAGAGCTTATTTTTTAGATAGCACAACAAAGAACATTTATTCATTTATTTCGCCGTCATAATTTAATCGCAACTAGGTACTATTTGATTCATAACAAAACAATAGAACAATTTTGTTCGTTTTTCCATTTCACTTTTCCATAATTGAGAACACGCTAGAACTGAGTGGCAATTTTAACTTTTAGTGCAACCATGGCATTATTTATTTATTCTGACGCATTGCTGCAGCAAGCGTCAGAATAAGTTCAAAGTTTAATATGCTCCAGCTATATTTTTATGGTTTTGCTTGCGTTATGTGTATATATAGTAGTGTGATGTTTTGTTAATATTTCATCTGCTATATTCTATCTGCGTACTAAATTTTATGCACCAAATCCACTAAGTCATCATCATCAGCCTGTATAACGTCCACTGCTGCACACATAGGCTTCCTCTTGAGGGAAGGTATTTGCCATAGTCACCACGCTTGGCAGGCGGGTTGGTGACAGCAATAATATGTTGTACCACACAAGAAAACGCTGGTGCCCGTTCCTTGATATATGATTATTATATGTAGATGATGTTATAACAATCGGGACCAACGGCTTAACGTGCTTTCCGAGGGAGGGCAGTCCCTCAACCAACCAGACCCGGGAAGAAATCTTAGAATTTACACAAAGATTTAATGTCCGATGTGGGGATCGAACCCACAACCTTCGAGATTAAAAGCCAGCCAAATACCGCTACGTTACGGAAGTTGTCATCAACGATCAACGATTATATTTACTTATCAGCTGTCAGAACTGTTAACAAGTTAAGTGTCAAGTGGTAACAAAATAACGTAGTAAAAGAAGTAATAAATAGTAAAACTAATAAGTACTTCTTTCACTATGTTATTGTGTAAGTTAATATAATTAATATTATTGTTAAAAATCTTAAGAAAAACGTTTTTAGATTTACTGGCGTATCATTTTTTTTTTGTCCTGTGCGATATCCATTGACTTATTCCCACCGCGTATTCGCGCGCTCGCAGTGGAATATGTGGGACTCGCCCTCTCCATAGCGTGGTATGCTAAACTCATACCAGGAGAGGACCCTACACCACTAAAACCCCCCGGACAATCCTTCGATCCGCCGTTGGCGGGGGCCGGGTACGCATAAGCAATCCGGCCCCCCGACGGCACCCCTGGCCAGTATGGCACCGCGGGATCTCCTGGACCACACTTACAGTGGCCCATTTGCCCAATTATAGGGACGCCTGAAGCGTAGAGGCGTCCCTACTCCTCATGGGTCAGCTTCGAAGCTACTGTCGTATCCTACTTCACAAGTGAACGGATTTCGATAATTCTTTCACCATTAGAAAGCTTCTTTTTTTTTGTCCTGGGGAAATGCATTTTCCTACTCCCACCACCGCCGCAGCAGCGTATTCGCGCGCTGGCGGTGGGATATGTGGGACTCGCCCTCTCCATAGCGTGGTATGTCACCATTAGAATGCTACATTATCCTTGAGTTACATAATCTATAAAAGTCGGGCTGCTATGATATAATAATAATTATTTATTTCTCCTCACATTTTAAAATATTTCAGTTATGTTATGTTTCATATCTTTTAAACTGGTTGCTTAGAAAAATAGGTAGGTCAATTTGACCTTATAGCTATAGTTTTTTAGCCTTTGCGGTAAGCGTGACCTGAATGCCCTCAAGTGCTTGACCTCAATTTAATTAAAGAATTTCGTATTTCTACAGTGACATTTTATTAGCTTAATAGTAACCATTAATATTAAGCGCATATTACTAATAGTCGTTGTTATTGAAATCCATAATATTATGAGAAACTATTTAGGCTCGCGTCTTCTCTCGTGTAGAATTTGGTACACATACAAAAAAGAATTATGCGAACATAGGTAAATAACAAAATTGTTACAGAATAGATTACAGAGGAGTGAGAACACCTATATTCTACCACTAGACATACAAATCTGTGGTCGCCGGTTCGAACCCCACCCATTGCACTACCGACGTGAACCCACTCGTAACACAAGCATTTTAGCTTAGCACGAGGGGTTAACAAGGATACTAGTAGACAGCAAAACTCTGCTAGTAATCTTAAAAAAAAATAAAAAATAAAACTACATGGCCAATACATTATCAATTTTAGATTTATTATTATTCACGGTATAGGTATTTAAGATGTAGCGACGGACATCAAATGTTGGATGACGTCACGTATCCTACGTTGCGCAATAGAACTTACCACGCCATTTGGGGCTATATAGAAGTTTTCATCATAAACAGTTGGGATCGCGGTCAAAGAGCATATCACTTCGCGCGGCCAGGTCCCTTCCCTTTCTACGGAGGCACACCTATACCTGTAGAGCATTTTTAGAACAAACAAAAGTGGGTGATGATCATTAAAGGTTACGTGTAATGATAATGATTAAAAATAATATTATTTTTTTCTTTTAAGATTTTAAACTAAATCTTAAATGAAAAAATCATTATTATTTTTCTCATCTAGGATAAAGTTAATATTATCTAGCATTAAGTTATAAAAAAATATGTATTTGTTCTAAATAGACCAAAAAACATTAATAACCTACATTGTGTTCTAATAATAAAGCTTTCATTTGGTCATAACAGTTCTAATACTCAGTAAGTCTAGAAGAGTCGGAAGACTAATTGTTAAACATAACAAATCAAACACGCATCGTCAAATAAAATCGCGTGGTATGCTTGTTATAAATGATTTTTAAACAATCGGGTTTTACGTGCTTTCCGAGGCACAGAGGGTAGTCTCTCAAACAACCAGAATCGAAAAAATATGTTAGAATTTTCACAAAGTTCTCATGTCCAGGGTAGTGATAAACACGTCATCGTTTTTCTTATAAAAAATAATTTTCTTACATTTGTAATGCAATTTATTAAGCCTTAAGTTGCTATTTCTAATGCTTATGGGTTATTTATGCACGAGTTTGGAGTAAAAAATATTCTACCACAGTGTGGAAAAGTCAATTTAAAAGCTCTGGCAGAAATGTTCTATCTACGGCGTAGCATTCCATCGTAGCGGCGTAGTAATCGTAGCGATTAAACATTTTATATAACCTTATAAATATAACTTAACGGGTATCTACTGAGCTAGTAAAATTGATTGGTCTATTTATAACTATTAGAAATTAATTTCAAGTGTACGATAACATTTACTGCCCAGGATGGATTAGTGGTAGGATTTATTAATATGATAGGTATATTTTTTGTGTGAGTAGAATAAGTATTACTTTACAATTCGAAACCCTTCGTGGGTTTACTCCGTGCCTCGGTAACCACGTTACGTCGTTAGTCCTGATTGTCATAATATTGTCTATGTAACAGGTAACGAGTACCGTCGTCTGCATTTGTATATGCTGTACAGATTATTGCAGTCACCAACCCATTTGCCAAGAGTGGTAATCATGTTTGGCTATGGTAACACCACAACACCAATGATGATGATGAATAATTCGACTGCTTAACTATAGAAGTGACGGTATGGCCTTTGTATTCGTATATTATGTTTTTGTAAAATACCCGCTACAGATAGATTTATCTTCCCAGTGCCAGCGATGTCTTTATTGACGATATGCCACTATTCTTTACCTCGGTGGCCTTGTGGTATTAGTCTCCTGTTAAGACTTGGAGGTCATGGTAAATTCTAAGATTTCTTTCCGGGTATGGTTGGTTGAGAGACTAGCTTCTGTGACTCGAAAAGCAAGATAAGCCGTTGCTCACGATTGTGTAATATCATCTTTAACAAGCCTTTATTAGGGTATAAGCATCAACGTCACCTTGTGTGTTACATGTGTGTACTGCGGTCACTTACCCGCCAGCCAAGCGTGGGGGACTATGGCAAAATCCTACCTCGACAGGAATCAGTTTTTGAAAATGTTAAAGAATAACGGTTTCCCGTCAATATAAAGGTTTTATTTATTTTAAAATTCGGTCATTCGGATATTATTATTTCTGAAAGCAGAATTTTAATAATGATTTATTATTATGAGGTGTTTCGTGCAACACGTTTATTACCTAGCATGTTTAAATGAAATGGTTTCAAAAATTCATATTATTATTGCGATTCGTGAATTTGATGTTACTCCAATATTAAATTTAAGTGTGAATTTAAATTGCTTACGACTCAGAGATCTACTTAAAGAATGTTTTATTAAATATTCGAGGCATTCAAATGTACTGACATTCGCAAAGACTTTAAGATAGCTACTACATATAGCTTTCTTAAAGTCGTCCTTCTATATTTAGAACACTTTGCAAAGGGACTCCGCATGATTCAGAGAGCACGTTCAGCCATTGGTATCGATTTTATACAACCATATTTTTCCATATGGTGTGTCATATGGTGGTTTCGATTTTATTTAACCATTTTTTTTCCATTTTATAGACCTTTATCTCGGTCGGCTAAGTTCTAATATCACGTTATTATATTTTGAAAAAATAGATTTCTTTTCAACCAATTTGAAACACACGTGACCTAATAAAAATTTGTAAAATAAAAGAGAGTCTGTCTATATATCTATCAACTAAAGCAACGATATAGATAAATCTATACCTACTAGTGGCCGACGAGTGGTCAAAATTCCTCTGTCCGCGCAATGTTCGTAAAAAGGGAGACAAAGTTTTTGCTACACGTATTAATACAAAAATAGATACCAGAGAACCAACAGCAGCGTTTACCTGTGTTTATACATAATATTGTACGTACAGTCAGTATGAGTATGCCTGCCAACTGTGGTGGCTTTCGAGGCAGTGCTAAGTTCAGCAGTGAACGTTATATGGGCTGATGTTGATGTAGTATACTTTATTCCAGTTGTTAATATTAAGATTAATCGCTCCCACACTCCCGTCACTGTAATTCCTGTAAGCCAGGATCAATAGCGGCACGCACGGAAGAGACTCTTAGCTTATAGGCTCCAACTGGTTCCGGTACACCTAAATGTCTTGGATCTCCAAACTTAGTCAGAAGGTTTAAAATATTTAGAAAGTATAATACACTTTATGTCAATAAATTGAAAGTGATATGACAATTGCAATTGTGCAACCGCAATAGGACAATTTATTTGAATAGGATCGATGTGCGGTATTAAATATGTTCAGTGCCACATGCACGACGCAAGATTCTATTAAATCAATAATGCCTTTATCGGGATTGCGTCAAAAGTGATACAAATGACAAAGTAAGTAATAAATACAAAAGTTGACATATAAGTATTCTTAGTAGTTGGTTCCTACTTGCTAGTATATAGCATACAGTTGTGTGGTTGTTGGCTATACAACCGTACAAATTACATATTTATAATTGCTACGTTCTTTTGGAATAATATAAATACTATGTACCTTTATAAGCACAATTAAAAATTAACCTCGTTAATTTCACTTACATGTACTAACGGATGCTGTTGTCTTCACCTCCGTCATAAATATATATTACAAACAACGGCACACCTGATGGTAAATGATAATCGACGCTCATGGACATGAAATTGCGCCAAAAGAACGACGCAGACCGCCACTTAATGCTCTTTTTAAACCTTTTTGGTCGTAACGCATGTAGTTCATTGTAGAACCTGCACGTACGTGGAATAAATGAATACTGAAATCGAACCGTACTGGAGAAAGTACGGATACTTGTATTAAGACGAAGATTACTAACTGGGACTTTTTGGTTGAAAAACTATCGCCTGTCCATCGGAAAGTCCATCAAACTGTTGTTGCCAGTATATCAGTCTATCGCATCGATTGGACATCAGCGTATTATAATATGACACTGCAGTCGACAAACTAAGCAAATTCGAATTATATGAAAACCCTCTTCAGTGGATTTACTTAATACGATATGGACTTGACTGTTGATGATTGAATACGGTTGTTTCATAAAAAATATCGAATTTTCTAATCAATTGTTTGGAGAAATTCAAGAATTTATTAGTTACCTTCACTTCGATTCGATAGCTTCTTTCAGGTGGATTGGCTGTCAGCATCTATTATGCTATAGATTTGACTAATTACTTGTCACGTCCTGTGGAAACTGTTTTTACCTATTTAAATTTGCCGAAATTGAAAATTATTATTCGGTTATTATTTATTCGTGAAAAATTAATCTATACTAATATTATAAAGAGGTAAAATTTGTGAGCTTGTGACGTTGTAGGATCATACCATAATGTCCCACTGCTGGGCAAAGGCCTCCCGCCACTCTTTCCACTTCTCACGGCTTTTTGCGACCGTGGTCCAGTCTTTCAAGAAGCGGTCCAAGTCATCTCGCCATCTTCGCTTGGGCCTGCCACGACGTCGATTTCTCCCTTTTGGTACCCAATCTGAGGTTTGTGTTGCCCAGCGATTGTGAGGCATAGTTATTTTATCATTTTGTTTCTTTTACTGACATAGAGTGAAGATCATCACAATAAAAATACGTACCTAATTAGTTAGTAGATAGCTACGTTACGTTAGTTAAAATAGGTGCTTATAATACCTAGGCCGCAATCAAATATGAATGAAAAGAGTGAGTGAAATAGCGTAACTACCTACTTAGGTACGCATTTCTACGGTTACGATATTCACACTATGCCAGTTAATAAAAAAGGATAAAATAACTATGCCTTAGACATCTCTTTCATATACATATCACGCCCTATTATTTTTAAGACGGTAATAAAGTCACCCAATATAATAATAATAATAATAATAAATCTTTATTGTACACACATATATAAAGAAAACAAATTTGGAACATAAAAACAAATAACAAAAGTAGGTACAATGGGCGGTCTTATCGCATAAAGCGATTTCTTCCAGACAACCTTTGGATGAATAGGAGTAACGTGCAGATTAGCAGCAGTAGGTGTGCAACAATCATAAATTTACTTGAAAGCTATATTAACTGATACGTACAAAAAGTAATAAAATTACAAATGAAATACTAATAATAAATAAGTAATGTAAATCAAAATAATTAATAAATACCTAAATAAATACATACATAAATACATACATACGTCATAAACAGTATTGTGAGCAATTCATACCCGCAAATAGTGTTCTTTTACTATTTTTTTGAATTTGAATATATATACACAGATATATAATTTCATTAACTACTTTTAATCGAAGAAGGCAATAAGCTATATTAATTATTCATGATGAAAATTTTATGGAAACGGGAGTTATGCAGGCGAAACCACGCACGAAAGCTAGTGGAATCTATTATTCTAAACTGATCATTACCAGTCACAATTCGCAGAGTAATTTTAAAACTTTATACTGTTAAATAATGTGCCCATTACAGTTGCTACTTAAGGAATACATTTTATCGACCATTAAGTGCGTGAGTGCTAATCAAAAATACTGAATGCACATCAAATTAAGGTAAGTGACACCAAAGAGTCGACGGAGCAATCCGACTCTAATGGGTTAGGTTGTAGTTATTAGTTTTACTACTACCCAGAAGACCTATTATCCCGTCGTTTGTACATTATTTTAGTGTTTAATAAGTATTATTTTATGGCTATTGGAATTCAACTCAAGTTTATGTTCCTTTTGTATAATTATTATTTCTGATAGGAAGGATTGTAAAGTAGTTAGTACTAGTATGTGATTAAATGGAAATGCAAAGGATATTTGAATTATTTTAATTAAATTGAACGAAACATTATAGGTGATTAAAACATAGATAGATCATAAAACCGCTACTAGCATATGCAATTGTTGCTATGGTGAACTTAGCTTAACGCAAATTATATTTTTCTTATTTACCTAGAGCCTAGTTATTACAATATAGATATGTGACTGACTTTTTGGCTAGTAAAGCCTCTTTGGTAGCCACTCTTGCGCATGATCTCTCACCAGATAAAAATTACAAATAAAAATTATTCTATTCTATTCTATTCTATTCCAGTCTCACTAAATTTTAAGATTAAAAGAAACTAAAACTGTAAATGTTCTTACTCTATAAGAATTATACTTTAACTTTTAGACTTACACGTATTATATTTACAACTAACTGATGCCCGCGACTTCGTGTGCGTGGTGTTTGTTATTCCTTCGATAAACAGTTTTAACGGTCAAAGTCAAAAATTCTTTATTTATATAGACACATTTAAAATATTTTAAATCATGTTCTTATGATGCGTCGCAGGTCCCGTAGGTAACAACATAATTCTGTGATTAAAAGTATTGAAAATGTTGACCGGGGATGTTAGGTACCACCATGCAATGCGATGCGATTTAAATTTTATTTAAATCGCTTCGGAGATTAACCGACCTTTTCGGAGATAAGCCCGTAAAACAGAAAAACAAACAGAGACTAAAAAATAAAATCTGGATGTGTTCTATTTTACTTCTAACATAGTTTGACTCACGTTTTTAGCGTTATTTTTATATGTACAGACATTCGACCTCTACAGTTTTATTACATATTATATGGATATATATAGAAAATAGAAGGAATGATAAACTTTCGGGTATTAAAGCGACTACATTTACATGTTACTTGACTGCAAAGTAGGCGAAATAACAAAGGTAAACGTAACCGCGTTAACACTCCAAAGTTTATCTTGTTACGTCAACATTGTTTTATAACTATAATACGTTCTGCGCTAGTGGATAATCTCCTTAGAGTCTGGCCGCCCTGTCAAAGTCTGTTGGGATGAATATATTAGTTAAACTTTAAACAGCTAGCCCATTGATGCCACTAAAATGAAATGCATTTGTCTTCCTCTGAGTGATTAATGTGTAACAAACAGCGCGGTACGTTTAATTTGCTTAAACTTTTCCGCCTATTCATTTCGACTGTCATTGTTTTTATCACTTCCCAAGGGAATTGAGCAGACGGCTCATTTTGTATACGAATAACACGATTTTTGGCTGTCTAGAATTACACTATATGTTCATTTTAGTTTAGTAGTAAATTATTGTATTGTATTTTTAGTATTTACCGTTACCTATGAAAGCGTTCAATACGAGACTTATTATATCACTCACGAGCTGTCAACCCTAACAATGGCTGCCTTAATTGCACTCTGGCGACGATAATCAATCATTTTTTACGTTTTAACAATATGATCAACCTTTCTTTATTTTATTTATTTTTCAACAAATTTCCTTAAATTTGTGGTTAGTATCAAACTGTTTAATCCGTATTAATAAGATGATGTAACACGTGAAATATTCGAGTTAAAGCTACATTGATCCGCTGGTGTTCATTAAATCGTTCCCCCGACACTCATCGGCGGCGATGATCCGTGTAATTACTTTTACACATATCACATATTAACTATAAGCTTTCCCCCGTGACCCTCCCTTTCTCTTGGGAATCTTATCATGAGCGTATATCGGCCAGCAATGTGGCTGGTTATTTTTTTTATCGATTCAGTTTTTTTCAAGTTTCCTTTATGCAAACAAATTAAAAAACAAATCATAGTTATAATGTTAGTGTACATTTTTTGATTTTACAAGAGCCAACATATTATGCAACGCATTTAATAAAACTATATTCCTTACTGCTTTTTGCAATTAGTATAGGTATGCAAATATTCATAAAGGTTTCTATACAATGCACCAAAACATGAATAGCCTCCAAAACTAATGAATTTATTGATTTTCTAGTTGTTGACCAACATGTAGGTATTTTCCCGGTTGTTTCTCCAGTGAACCAATCTGCGGTACAAAATTACTCTGCACAGGCTACACTATTCAGGTAAACAATCTAGGTACACTTGTGTTCTCTTTGGGTTTACGTTAGGGTCATTCAGTGAACGCTTTGAATCAAATGCTTTGAATTGCATAGTGCGTTGAGCATGGAATTATATTTAGGTACAAAAACAATCAATTTGAACTTATATTGTTCTCTCTACGTATACATTAAGGTCACTTTGTGAAATTTTGAATTACATAGTACGTTGACCATGAAATTATATGTATGTTAAAAAAACAACAATTGAGAATTTATGTTTCTTTTTTGTTTTGTTTTGTTAGCCCTGAGGCTTTTGCTGCTTCACCGGGCATAAAGACGAGCAGAGCTCCAGCCTAGAAAAATGGTTCAAACACTACTAACTAAGCAACCTGCGCAAGAGCGCGTCCCCTGTGGGACTTGGACCTCGGCTCAGGGCGGTCGCTGACGGGGAGATTGAGGGGAGTTTTGTGCAACTGTCGCTCTACTTTACAGTTCGCGGGCCTCTTGGACTTCGGGTCTACGAGGGCATCAGAAGGTTTTTTTTAAGTATACCCACATTAGGGTCACTTAATGAATAGTTTTTTGATGTAGACAACTCATTTGAACTGTACAGTGTGGAAAGCATTGGTTAGCGCCAGCGATTCTCACTAGTGTCTCAGTTAATGTTGTCAATTATACTGTCAGTTTCAAAATCGATTGTACTTCCATGTACGACATATAGGCCCGGACTACACCAAAGCGGAGACGACACGAGCGGAGAGGAGATGTTTTTTAACAACTTATAGAATTAGCTGAGCGGAGACGAGATGTATGAATTACGAGATTCTATTGGATGTTAAAAAACATCTCATCTCCGCTTTGTGATGTACCTTAGTAGGTAACTTTATCCAACTATATTAATATTACATTAATTAAATATATTTAAGTTCTTTAAGTTCAGTATTATGTTGTAACACTAAAGGAAACGCTGTGGCCCGTTCCTTAATGTACGATTATTATAGATTACGTTATAACAATCGGGACCAACGGCTTAACGTGCTTTCCGAGGCACGGAGGGTAGTCCCTCAACCAACCAGACCCGGAAAGAAAACTTAGAATTTACACAAAGAATTTTAGTCCGGCGTGGGGATCGAATCCACGACCTCCGAGATTTAAAGCGAGCCAAATACCGCTACGCTACGGAGGTTATCTGTATATTTTATGTATAGGTAAGTTCAGTAATTATCAAAATTAAAAATACAAAAAATGTAGTGTTCATTCCGTTCCAAAATGTGACGTGGAAACATGTCGGGTCTTCGGCTGATAATTTTATTTTATCGTAATTTTATTGTCCTTTCTGCCTAAAGTGAATTTTGCGTAAAATTAACACTAAACTATTTTTGTTTTTAATTTTGATAATTACTAGACTAAAATCTGCGCTTATTTCCAGCTATCCATTTGAACTGACATTTCTTTGAAGCTTTTTTAATTGCACCAACTAGTAGTACTACGATCTAAAACGGGAACGAACACACAGTGAAGACTTTCAATTGGATTCGTTAGTATTTTTACTATTTATGTGACATGGAGGAGGTCGAGTTTTAAATGAATGAAAGAATTTGTTTTTTATACTTGAAAACAAAAGTAACACTTAGGTACTTTTTTTGCGTTAGTTTATATAAACTATTTGTCGGAAAATTTCAATTTAATTTACGCTCATTTTCACGCTTCGGATTAAATTGAAAATTGACTGACGTACCGATTAAAAGCTAATGGAAATTTCTATTTCAATCTGCTACAAATGCGATTTTTTGTCATTCATATTTATAGATTTAGTTTTATTTTTTGACATAACTTTTTAACAGATTATGTCACTAATGGATTTTGGAGTCGTCTATAAGGAACTTAAATACATAAGTTATTTATTATCTGTAGTTTATGATAGTATTCGTTTACTAAATAAAATTGTGTAAGCTCAAAACATTATGTAGCTTTAAGATATAAATGTTTATAAAACAAGAACAAGATCTAATATTTAAACTTATAGCACACGTTAAGAGTTTTGTTATAGTTCCAGCCAGCCCGTTGTTCTAAATAGCCGTCAATTCAATTTGAATTTCAATATACTTTGTATCGTCAAACAGTTCATAATAAGACAGCTGGTCTGATAATAATGGTCCTGCAAGCGTCCTCTGGCGCCCGTTCGGAGCGATGGTCCGTAAAACAGGATTTGCCCTACTTACAAGTTTCAGACATAATGTAAAAGTATTTGTGTCCTTTAAACATGGATGTTTATTTCCTGTTACAAGATTTCCCTTATAACTACACAAGTACAAAGTATAAAACAAAGTCGCTTCCTGCTGTCTGTCCCTATGTATTGGTAGATATTTAAAACACGCAACGAATTTAAGGTTTATTTTCTTATAATAGATAGAGTGATTCAACAAGGAGGTTTATATGTATAATATAATACATCAGCATTGCATCGTTAATTTATAAATATATACTAGCACGTTGAGATCTGTATGTATGCTTATTTATAAATTTTATAGATATGGTTGTTTGTAAATTTTTAAGGAAAAGTAGATAGCGGAAAGAGAAAATGTTAGAAAGCTATTCAAAAGTAAGTAGTGGAAACTTGACTTCGCGGCAACAGAAGCTAAGAAGTCTACATAACCGTGCGGAAAGTCTAGTAATTATCTATATATAAAAATTAATCCCTATTTCCCTTAATCACGGCGCCACGCGTGAACGGGTAGACCGATTTTACTAATTATTTTTTTGTTGAGTTTGTTATTGTCAGGAGAAGGTTCTTATGTAATAACAGAATAAGAAAATTGCGTGGAATATAAGAAAAGTTGAGAATAATTAACCACCCTATACATTTTCTAATGTAACCAGAGACTAATAGTCTAATGATGTAACCAACCTTTTGACAATATAATATAATGTATTATAAAAAAGTAATAAAAGTCCCCGCGCGCCCCGCGACGAATGGCTGTGCTACTTAGTGCTCTGTGCTCTTAATTAGTAAATAAATTCTAAAGTTTCGATTCTAACAAAAAAAAACTATATAAATGTGTGCTACCTAAACAACTATTTTTTTTTAATGTAACCTCATGGCATTTGACATGACATTGACAGAATGCATGCTACTCTTAGTGCACAAACCAAACTTTGTAACGAGTTACAAAGTTGGTCCCACATTAAAAGTTGTTTATATCCATGAGCACAATCACCACCTAAGAGGTTTTGCGTTATTTAATTAACACGTTGTATAGTAGCCTTCTGCGCGCGGTTTCACCTGCGTAATTCCTGTTCCCGTAGGAACTTTATTATTAAATAACCTTTGTTTCTCCTGAATAACGCAGCGTCTTATTCGCACGCGTCCGTTAAATTATACGTGTCCAACCTTTCAAGCTTTAATATAACTAAGTATAAAACCTTTGAGCAAAAGCTAATCAACCATTGAGCAGGCAAGTTATTTTCGTCATCCATTCATAGAATATACGTCGCCATTCATAAAGTATGTTATATTTAACGTATGCTAATAACACGTCTGATCCCTGGTTACGAAAATAAATATAATCTAAAATTGCAGTCGACCTTTTTATATCAGCTCATATTTTTATTATAAGCATCTCTGCTCGTTTTGTGACGTATTTTAAAATGTTTTTTTTTATGTTTAACTAGCTTCCCGCGCCTGGTTTCACCTACGTAACTCCTATTCCCGAAGGATTTTTTAAATGAAATACCGCTTATAATCTTAATTGATAAATGTGCTAACTAACACTAATAGTTTTTTTTAATCGGGCCAGTTCTTTCGGATATTATCGTGTTCAAGCAAACTAACAAATTTTTCAGCAATATATATAATAATAGATTTAAGTATTGAATAGTGATTTATATGGAAAAAGGGATAACCTTTGTCGAAATAGTAAGTGATCACATGGAATATGTTATTCTTTAAGTAAAAAAAATCAATTGGGGAGTAAATTATTTAGATATTGTCCTGAAACATAGCAAGATGAAGTTAACATGTATTTGAATGAAAGTTTGCTGCCCGCAGTTATTTTGTAATTAGTGATTTTTCAACTGCATCGGAGTTTAGGTTCGTACTTAAAACAGTCAAGCAATAGAACCTTTCTTCCCTTTTCTGAAAGTTTTGTAGTCGTAGGATTCTAAAATGTTACATATAAATGGTGGCTGCACTCATGGCATAATGGTTACGGTGGTTGCTTCTATAACCCGGTGTTTTAGGTTTGATTTCTATTACTCCGGGACTATTATATATGTTACGGCTAATAGCCGAAGTGCGGCTACACCTAGGTTTAGCCGGCTACATGCGGTTAAACTTAGATCAACCTCAATAAGTCCCTCTTCAACTCCATTGGTTTAGGTTTAGGTTATTTTTTTTTTAACCACCCCAACATCTTTTTGTGTCGTGCATAGGTATTTTTATTTAATTATAACCTAGTTCTAACCGAAGATAAGTAGGATAGGTACATCTAAGTTTAACCGCATGTGGTCGGCTGCACCTAGTTGTAGCCGGCTAAACCTAGGTGTATCCGCACTTAGGCTATTAGCCGTAACATATATTTAAACCACAGATAGATGCTCTGAACGAATTAATTTGTTTTGCGTATAAATTTTAAGTACCTTAAATTCACGAACTTCAGAAATTATATCAAAGTGGCATCTGACATTTCTATAAGGCTAAATACGAATATTCGTACTGCATAAAATTTATTTTTTAGTTCGTGTCATGGCAGCTGACTTGACTACCTTCTTTTTTGTCACCAACCTTTATCCACAAATCTTAGCTAATATACAAAGGTGACCCTACAATAGACATTGTTGTATTTTTATTTGACCCTACAAAGGTCACTTATCTTGAGGTTACGGTGTTAGAATATCAATCACAGTAAGAGATTGGAAACAACATCAGACCGATAACAAACTTGAAAACATGCGTCTAGCTTCTAATTAAATTAGAAAATATAGCCTTTGAAAACTCTATAAAAAAGATTTTAGAAAAGAAACGCTTCAGTTCAATTACCGAATTAGCATATCAATGTAATTAAAATAATCAAATTCGCTTTAATTAATTCTGATGGCTTTCGAGTATCAGTTTTATTATAATTGAGTCTTAAATAATAAATGAAACGGACGAAAAATGATTTTGCTTAATAGGTAGGTAGTTATGCTTATCACAGCAAAGTAGTTTGCGCAGATGAAGCCCGTTAGCAAAACATCCAAAACGGAACGTAATTTTTTTTAAGATTACGAGTAGGTAAATGCATAGGTAATCGACTTAATTCTGACATTCGAAAAGACACATTATTATGCTATATAATGTGTCTTTTATATTTCATGTTATCTAATATAAATAAAAATGGATAGTTAAAATGTAAGAATGAAGAGTAAAAAAAATGTCAGGAGTATTTACTAGTGATGCCTCTAGTGGTAAAACTTCACAGTCTTATTTGTGAAATGTAATGTGTGTTCACTAAAATGTATATATTTTTCATGGCTGTGCCTAGTGTGCCTCAAGCCGAGTGAAATAACGGATGGTTTCACCCGCCTTGTGTTTCCTCTTCTCTAATAGTACGTAACGTTTTTCACCGCATTTCATACTTATGGATGTATTTTAGAACATGACAAACATTCATAAATATGTAGACTTAAATACCAAAAATCATAAAACGTTTTCATCGATTTCATTACCACATAGTCAAGAACCTCACATCAATAAATATTTAGAATGCTTGACTTAAAAAAGTCTAAGTGGAGCATCACTATATTTTTTTAAACTGTAAGCTCTATTTCTCGATTAATATAAAACAACCCCTTCCTTTTTTACTCCTCTTTTTAGTAGGTACCTACATCTACTAAAGGTAAATAGCTATATGCTTCGAACTCCTTGAAATCTTACCGAATAAGACCACCGATCAATTTCCCAGACACCTGCACTAAAATAAATGGAACTCATTCTCTTCATTGCCCCATTTAAAAATAGAACGACATCGTTTTGTTAAATCATTTAGAGAGACGGGAATAAGAACCTATTTTTATTTGTTTTATTTTATTAATTTAATCCGCCCCAGCTTCATATGGGTGCAATGCTGATGTATAATACAGATAAACATTCCTCTTGAACATCTATTAAAAAACCGCGTCCAAATCCGTTGCGTAGTTTTGAAGATCTAAGCATACATAGGGAGAGTTAGACAGCGGGAAGCAAGTTTGTTTTAAACAGTGATGTACAAATATACATAAAAATAAAACAAAAGTTGAAACCTTTTTCATATTTTTTTGCTATATTTTAATAAGATTTCCTCGAGAACATTGTGTGCGTTTTACTATAGAAATTTAGATTACGACGTGTAAAGCGCTGACAAGTTCCGGGATCAAAAGATTTTTAATCCGAAAGTAATCAGTAAGTTTATTAAAACTGTTGAAAAAAATAATTGACTTCCTGCTCAAGCCGAAGGGAAAATTAAGCTAATGAGGTAATTGTCCTCAAGGGCCGACCCTGAGAAAAGTAAAAAGGCAAAAAAAAAGAAGATATCTAATTGCTCTCGAGAAACATTTTTTTTTTTAAATTGAACAAGCCAACACAAATTTTATTTTATTTGTTTACTTCGTTAAATTTTCGAAATATATTAACTCTGGCAAAAAAAATTATGAAAACAGGTGTTCCCAATATTTCTATACTTCACAATATCGTTAACATTACGTGGATTCTTGAAAAAATATCACGCAGCTTCTCAGTGGGAAATCACGCTCCGTTGAACCGTGGTGAGTTGATGGTAAGCCTCGACTGCGACACGATTACACTGACACTTCGCAGGGCACCCTGCTCGATAAAAATTTCACTTGAAAAAACGTTGTAATAGTTAATTAATTCCAATGAATAATCATTTTCTACGCATTTGTACTGATAATCTATACCTATAAAAGAGAAAGTGTGTATGTATGTTCCGTATAGACTCCGAAACGGCTGGACCGACTTCAACTAAATTTTCACTTGCACTCTTTAGATTGACCCAACGGATAATTTAGTCCACCCGTGCGAACCCGGGGCGGGCCGCTAGTATTCAATAACGATAAAGTTAATAAATACAGTGTAATTTGGTGTTCTGTAAAGTAAATAAGTGGAAATTCGGACTTAAACATGAATTGAACTAAAATTATAGTTAATGTATGACCTTTAACGTTGGTATTTGTAGTAGATATTCTAGACAAGATAAGTGATTTGGTTGTTAACTGATGACTTATAACTCCAAACTAATATTATTGATTTTTTGCAGTGTCTGCGACAAATAGAAATAGGTTCTATGGAGGTACCTACTCACTAGATTTTTTCACTTAAAATGTCATCGACTCTTAAATCTATCTATCAATCAGGGCAAGGGATGTAAGAACATCGTGCCTGAGTTGATATGTGTTGATATATGTTCTTTCTCAGGCTCTAGACTATATCTGTACCAAATTTCATTTAAATCGCTTCAGTAGTTAAGGCGTGATTGCGTAACAGACAGACAGACAGACAGACAGAGTTACTTTCACATTTATAATATTAAGTAAAAAGTTGATTTCGAGTATTACCGTAAGATCGTGGTTATGCATATATTATTTTGATAAAAGTTATACACCTTGCCGGGCCTTGTGTATGTCCCTCCCTCGCCCTCCCGACCCTTAGTTTGCTAAGAACCTTCCGATGCCCTCGTAGACCCGAAGTCCGAGAGGCCCGCGAACTGTAAAGTAGAGCGACAGTTGCACAAAACTCCCCTAAACTAAAAGCCATAATCCCTCAATCTCCCCGTCAGCGACCGCCCTGAGCCGAGGTCCAAGTCCCACAGGGGACGCCCTCTTGCGCAGGTTGCTTAGTTTGTAGTGTTTAAACCATTTATCTAGGCTGGAGCTCTGCTCGCCTTTGTGCCCGGTGAAGTAGCAAAAGCCTCAGGGCTAACTACATATGTCCGTCCGAAAAAAAAAAAAAAAAAAAAAAAAAAAATGTGTATGTCCCTGCTATCTTTATTAATACAAAGAGATGAAGTTTGTGAGTTTGTAGCGGATAATCTCTGGATCTGTTGAACCGATTTAGAAAATTCTTTTACCAATGAATATCCACACTAATTGAGGTTATTACTGAGGTTCCCTCTACCCGACCTGCCGGAGAAGAGTGCGCCCGCGAACGCGACGCGTCCCCCCTCGTCCTCCTGACCCTTAGTTTGCAAAGAACCATCCGATGCCCTCGTAGACCCGAAGTCCGAGAGGCTCGCGAACTGTAAATTAGAGCGACAGTTACACAAAACTCCCCTTAAATACTAAAAGTCATAATCCCTCAATCTCATCGCCAGCGACCGCAGTACCGACCGACGTAGGTCAATCCGAAAAAAAAAACCGGCCAAGTGCGAGTCGGACTCGCGCACGAAGGGTTCCGTTTCAGTTACAAGTGCGTACCTATTTTTGATATCAAGAATAAATAAAAAAGCGTATGTTTATGAAATGAAATTTTATTTTATATTTTTATCTTTCGTTATTGCACCTGTGCTCAGTTACATTATAAATAATTGCATTGAAAAAGGTATATTCCCAGAAAAACTTAAAATTTCTGTAATTAAGCCATTGTTCAAAAAAGGCATCAGGCAAGATCCTGTCAACTATAGACCGATTGCCCTAATTCCAGTCTTTTCAAAAATATTTGAAAAAATAATACATACAAGTATATACTCTTTTTTAGAAACCAACAAAATCTTAATAAATGAACAATATGGCTTTAGGGAAAAACATAGCATTAATAGTGCTATTTATGCGCTTGTTGAACATGTTCTGACTAATATGGACAACAGTACTCCCGGAGTCGCGTTATTTATGGACATGACGAAGGCTTTCGACTATGTGAGCCACAACATACTTCTATACAAATTGGAAAAATATGGAATCAGAGGAAATATCCTTCAACTTATCCAATCATATTTAACAAATCGTGAACAATTTACATGCATAAAGAAAATCTGCCCCTATACTAAAACAGAAATCACATATACCTCTGAATATCGTAAAACCTTATGTGGTGTGCCGCAAGGCGGTGTCCTAGCACCATTATTATTCATAATATATATTAATGACATGCCTAAAATTATCTCTAATCCAATGATCTTATTCGCGGACGATAGCACTATATTATTTAGGAGCACTGATGACGACACATTTGAAAATGACATAAATAATAAATTAAATGACATAATAACATGGCTCACTGAAAACAATCTAAAAATTAATCTAGACAAAACCACCTACATTTCTTTTGAGCAACGAACAAAAAATAAAAAACTTAATATCCGATATGGTGACAAAAGTATCCAGGAAACTGATAATACTAAATTCTTAGGTGTATGGATTGATAAACACATGAAATGGAAAACACATATCGAAAATATATGCAAAAAACTTAGCCAGTGTTCCTATGCCCTCTATAACTTAAGAAAAAATTCAAATCAAGCAACATTATTAATGGCATACCACGGATATGTATTATCAACTTTACGCTATGGAATTATATTTTGGGGGAACTCTCCAGATAGAGAAACAGCGTTCAAAGCACAGAAGAAATGCATTAGAGCAATATGTGGCATTCAGAGCACAGATAGTTGTAAGCCACATTTCGTAAAGCTTCAACTACTAACACTCCCCTGTCTATACATATATGAAATAGCAAGCTATGCTAAAACAAATATGCACTTATATAACCATCCAGAAAGTACTCGCCGCAAAAATAAAATATGCCCAACACAACACAAAAAAGCCATTTTTAATAAAAATATTTTAGGTATGGCGCCGAAAATTTACAATAAACTACCTAAACATATAATAGATATAAAAGATATAGGGTTATTTAAAAAGAAATTACATTATTTTTTAGCTATGAAATGTTATTACCAGATTAATGATTATTTTAATGAGAGACGTTAAACCTGCTACATCCGATTTATTTAGGTATAACTGCATTATTTTATAATTTTATTGACATATGTTTTATACTGACTTGATTTACTCCAGAATGACTCTATTGTTGACTTGTTTTAATTTAGTTTTGGTTTTTGAAATTGTAAATTTTATTGACATTTATTGACTTTATTTCTATCCTATTATGTTTTTATTATTGTTATTGACACTGTTATGTAATATTTTGAATTTGAGTTTTTTTTGTTTATATATTAGTGTATTCAATTATGTCGCCAAAAAATACTATTTTGCATACCTATGTGACGGTGAAATATGGAGAACCTACCATTTTATAAGAAAAACATCTATACCATGTACCCATGTTTGCAAAGAAATAAATGATTTATGATTTATGATTTATGATTTTATATTCGAGTTGATCGAATGAAAGCTAAATTGCGGTTTACGATTTTTGACGTATTAAAAAAAAACTACTTACAAGATCTCGTTCAAACCAATTTTCGGTGGAAGTTTGCATGGTAATGTACATCATATATTTTTTTAGATTTATCATTCTCTTATTTTAGAAGTTACAGGGGGGGGACACACATTTTACCACTTTGGAAGTGTCTCTCGCGCAAACTATTCAGTTTAGAAAAAAATTACATTCGAAACCTCAACATCATTTTTGAAGACCTATTCATAGATACCCCACACGTATGGGTTCGATGAAAAAAAAATTTTTTGAGTTTCAGTTCTATGTATGGGGAACCCCAAAATTTATTGCTTTTTTTCTATTTTTGTGTGAAAATCTTAATGTGGTTCACAACATACATCTACTTGCCAAGTTTCAACATTATAGTTCTTATAGTTTCGGAAAAAAGTGGCTGTGACATACGGACGGACAGACAGACAGACAGACAGACAGACAGACAGACAGACAGACAGACAGACATGACGAATCTATAAGGGTTCCGTTTTTTTGCCATTTGGCTACGGAACCGCAAATAAAACTGAGGTTCCCACGGGAGCGGCATCCAGTTTGCTGAAACAGGCGAAACAGCCACTATTTTTTTTTTATGATAAAGAATTTACTTTTAGTAAACCAATAAATACGCACGACGTAGAAACGGTAACCATTTTCATGTATTCATAGAAATAAACCATACCTTTAAAGAGAAACATATATTAATTTTTGCACCTAAACAGTATTTAGTCGTGCCTGCATTTTAGAAGGCTTTTAAAGATTGATCACCCGTAGCGTACGGACGCGTGACGGGCGAGGGCGGCCTCGTTTAGTCAACCTTGAAAGATTTCGTATACATTACAGGTGATTTATGTCATCGTCACACACGTATATGAAAAGAGTGAAATAAATTATTCATATTCAGGTACCAATTAGGTATTTTCATAAATTCTTGTACTTGTCAAAAGGTCACAGTCTAGAATTTAAATTATTTATTATTTATTTATTCTTTATTGTACACATGAAATTGGAGTAAAAACAACATTTAAAGATGATGTACAATGGCGAGCTTAACTCATTAATGAGTTTTCTTCCAGCAAACCATTTTCAGAGTGTAAAATTAAGGTAAAATGGGCAAGAACAGTGTACACGACAGACTTTAGATAAAACAATAATAATAAGTAGAATAGATTATTATATATATCCGACTAATACATATACGCATACTAATACATAATAATATATACATACATACATCCAAAATATAACATTATAAACAATAAACTAATACATATTATAAAAACTACTAATGTGATAGATAATGTTCTTTTATTCTTTTTTTAAATACGTCAATAGATGAACTTGCACGAATAGCATGTGGAAGAGAGTTCCAAAGGCGTACAGCACGAATGGTGAAAGAGCCATCAAAACGGCAGGAGGTGTGTAAAGGCATTCGAAGAAGAAGAGAAGTAGCTGTACGACCAATTTTGTCCCGAGGAATTAAATACTCAAAGCGTTCACGGAGATAGAAAGGAGCATTTGGGTTATGTAGAACCGAAAAGAGAAGGGACAGAATATGGCAATCGCGACGTCGCCGGATTGGCAACCACTTTAATTGTGATCGGAACTCCGACACATGGTCATATTTACGGAGGCCAAAAACAAATCGGATGCACAAATTTTGCAGTCGTTCCAGTTTATTAAGAAGTTCTTCAGTTGCATCCAAAAAGCAGACATCAGCATAATCAAGAAGAGGTAGAAGAAGAGTTTGGGCTAAAGAGACTTTGGTGTGTAAGGGTAAGAATTTTTGGAGACGCTTTAGGGACTGAAACGAACAGTACACCCTCCTGCTTACCTCTGCAACGTGGCTGCTCCATGATAGGGTGCTATCAATTAGATGTGATAACAAAAATAATAATAAAATATTGCAGAAAAGCTAATCAATAGTATAATCAATAGATTTCTGAAATATTTTTTTGTCAAATCATTGAGATTACACATTATTTATTATCCTTACATATATTATACGTAATATAAAATGAAGTCGCTTCCGCTGTTTGGTTGCTTAGACCCTTTTAACTGCATAGCGAATTCCAGCAGTTTCATGCAGTTTTCAGCAATAGATAGAGTGACAGGAGAAAGTTTTTAATGTATAATTAAATAATATATATCATTATATGGTCGGTGATACTGTATTACCGCGTAAGTGACAGTTGCTAATAAGGTGTAATTTCATCTGTCAAGAAATATTTTCGTTATATATGTTTTAAAGGGAAAAAATTGAATTTGGTGCATTTGATTTTCAACCTTATTAGCTATTGTCACTTATGCGGTATTGTAGTATCACCGACGATGTTATTTATTTATACTTTAGCACATAATACAACATGCCAATGTGGACTTAATGCCGTAGGCGTTATTTGCCAGTCGACCTTAGGGTAGTGCAGAAACGATGTGGTAGGTGCTTTGCAATATTGAGTTGCCAGAGATATAATATTTTACAATATATTAAATCCTAAGAAAAATTAATACAAAGCAATACAAGATTGATTTTGTATTTAGTTACAATCACTTTTAATATGTTCTTTTATAGGGAGTTTGTTCGTACAACAAGTACAGTTTCTATCAAATAAAGTAATTAATTTGATATACTCGTAAGATATCAGAATCATAACCTTGTGGTGCCGTTCTATACTTTAATCGATTTTAATACCAACACCTTTATCATCGAACCATGTTAACATTTACTAACTATTAAATACTTTAGACTTTTGCTTAGATGTCGTTATGGCGTGGCATCCAATAGGTTACCAAAATACGGCTTAGCACAATAGTAAGTTAACTCTTCGTTTAACTCAGGATTACAGTGCTTTTCAACATACTCTCGCATTTTTTAAATGCAGCAATTGCAGTCATCTTCGGAGGTTTCCCTCTGAGAGCTATACAGAAAATTACTTCTGCGTTACTAGTGTTACTACTGAACCTATACTGTTCATACTCCTATAGTCTAAGTAGCATCTTTTTCGCAGTTAATATGGGAAAGTGCTTTTTAATTCGTATTCATTGCTCTAGGTATACTATCGAGTTCATTCAAGTATGTGACTTATGTCAGTCTCAAGAAAAAATAACAATTTACCACACGTTACCACAAGCTACTAAAAAGTTGTGACAAGTGATCTGCTTTATTATTCTAGTGTTCATGCATATTAAAGTTACTTTCGTCAAAAAGTTGTAAACATCGTATAATATTCATAAAATTCGTAAAAAAGAGACGAACATTTTATATTGTTAAGAATTTTATTATGTTCCGTTATGTTCTCATCACCATTTATTGACAATGAAAAGTGTCATAATTGACTTTCGGCAACTTACATTACAACATGACTAAATTTAGGTATGTAACCTATACCTACATTGTATAATCTTTACTAATTTTATAACGAGGAAAGATTCGATTGCTTGTTTGCATTAAATAGGCCCGGAACTACTGGACAAATTTCCGAAATTATTTTATAATTAGAAAGGAGGAGTAGTCCAGGCTATATTTAATTATGAAGTTACCACAGGAACATGAGTTACGCGGGTGAAACCGTGCTCAGGAAGATAGTTGCTTACATGCACTAATTACTACTCTTGTTAAAAATGTGGTTATCAACTCATTTAAAGTGTTGGCTCTCGTACATAGTGCGCTTTTCGCCGTTGTAAACGCGCCATTCGTTGTTTTTAATGAAAGCAGGTAAACAGCAATTAAAAGTTCATCATATATAAACCGGATAATAAACATGTTCACACATGAGAGTCCAAATCGTGTTTGTGTATTATGATTGTGCTTAACATACAAAGATTGTGGAGTTATTGTGCAGTATAATATTATTATGATCTGTCAATGGCGCGGCAATTGGACGCCGTTTGCCGCCAAAATGATAAACATGGCCGACCCAGTTCGCCTCGATGAGTTTGTATTTATGACGCAAGTGCAACATAGAAGATATGAACCAAATAGTGATATGACTTGTTAAGATTTAGAGTTGTGGCCTGGTTTGTGTCTAACTATGTCCTTCATATTTGAGTGTAATTTTCATGACTATTAATGTTAAAACATAATTTCAGGAAACTAATATGCCTAGTTGCCAGGATTTGACTCTCATGCAGGAAAAGTTAAGAATTTTTGAGAAAAGATATAAACAAATTTCCTTTTCCATACAAAACCATGAAAATGTGATGCAGTTTAAATACAACGAATGGCGAGGCTTGGTGTATTGTGTCGGCGTTCTGTCTGTTAATTCGCATCCGTGAACTCACCGCTCTCTTTAAAAATATTAATGAAATTCATTTTAAAAGAGACATATACGCAATGCTTTTTGAGGTTTAAATATTATTCGACTATGAAAAATGCTTTATCTACCATTAAAATAAACCTATTTAAATATCATACATATACTTACCTAACATCTGAAAGCAAAGCCAGAATAATTGCCATTACTTGGACGGACTGAGAGAATATAAAGCGCGTGTCGGTGTTTTTATGTTATATACCTACTACAAAAGAATACATCATCAGCAACCCGTATAACGTCCACAGCTGAACTTCGGCGTCCCTCAAAGAGGGTTTTGTCATGATAGTCACATCCTTAGCGGCTTAGCGACGGCCGTGTTCTATGCCCGTTACCTGGTATACAATTGTCAGGATATGGCAATAAGCACAGTGTAGTTCATGCGAAATATGTCTCCTTCACTCGTGTGATACTAAATAGCAATGACATCACGTTTAACAGGCAGGACGCGGCAGTACCAACTGAGTAATTGGACAAATGGTGATTTCTAAATTAACTTTACTGCTTTCGGTCACGCGCGTTTCTAAACGCAAGGCAAAGTCATTATGTCACACGGAATTACTTAAGCTATATCTTCTGTACAATTATTACACGCAACTCTTGACTTTTTATGTTTGCCCATAAGATCTATAATAGTGCGTATGAAAATAACATTTTTAAGTAAATTATGGGTTTTAATTTTAAGGTTTGAAAGCAGTAGTCGTAGTATTGATTCTGCACTTGACCTTATAATATAATCATCAGCCTTCATACATCCACAATTACTACATCATCGATATTTAAGGCTTAACTTTCGTGATAAATAGCCTCCATATAATATCAGTTTCAACACCTGCATTAAGTAATAATACATATACTCTCGCACAACGCCATCTTTGATTGCAGACAACGTTAATTGTCATCTTGAGAGCCGAACTACGTTGCCATTATTGAGCAGAGCCCTCTATATTTGTTTAAACTTAAAATATTATACCACGGGAACGCATCACCGTTGTATCTAGTGTCCTATGTCTTAATCCAGGTCTATGTCTGTCTAAACGTCAAGTTTTATATAAATCCGGTGAGTCGTTATTCTGTAATTGAGTAACAAACAGCCAATCATCATAAAATACATAAAATATTAGTAGTATAACTGAGAACAGAAGCTACAACACTCAAAACAAAATGAATACATATAAATCACATTATCAAGTTGATCTTATTTTTATTTGGGGGGTCCATGATGTACCAACAGTTATTCATTATGTATATGCTTGTGATTTTATTATATCAATTCGAGCCGTTAAAATACGGTATAACGTCATTTAGGTGTATACTTTTTATTTCTTTGCCAATTAGTATATTTGTGTCATACATAATGTTATGTCTGCGTAATAAGATCAAACGGCCTGTTTTCTCCCTCACGACAAACCTAGCATATGAAATAATGGGGGACCTATTTCTTACTGTCTCGTTACCGTCACTCAACTAAAATTAGATTTATATAGGCTGACGAACCTAATTATTTGTTTTACATAGTACTAGCGTTCTCACGCGTTGTTCTTATCCATATGGCACCTTCTTAATAAAATTTAGCATATTCTACTCTTGAGTGCTTATTCTGAAAAATATTTTTGAAACACTTTATTTTCAAAGGAATCAGTTGACACTTCTGGGAACATTGCCAAATAGAACATTACAAATTAGTTTTTAATTGAAATTTGCTTCTTTTACTTACTTATAATTATAATAACCAGAATCATGTTATGTACCGTACCATAAACGAAAATACTTTTCTTTTGCCAGTCGAATGTAATAAGAAACCCTTTGTGATTAACATTCATAATAATTTACATGGATTACGTGTCTGTTATATAGACCTTGATTTTTAATTGTCGTTTTATACATAGCAGGAGATTTACTTTATTACTATCAAAACGTTAGACATTTTTTTTACAAATGAAATCTTACCACAAATAGGTTTTTTTTTTTATTGACCTTAGTTAGCCCCGAGGCATTTTCTACTTAACCGAGCATAAAGGCTATCAGAGCTCCAGCCTTAATTAATGGTTTCAAAACTACAAACTAAGCAACCTGCGCAAGAGGGCGCCCCTGTGGCGCTTGGACTTCGGCTCAGGGCGGTCGCTGGCGATGTGATTATGACTTTTTATTTTATTTTAGTATTTTAGGGTGTTTTATGCAACTGTCACTCTACCCACAAGAAGACTGCATTTATAAATGTACGAGATAATCTGGGTTATACGAGGGACAACCCTTACTCAAAATGATTTTTATGTGTACTTTTACTTCCAAGAATAAATAATTTCACATTAAGTACCTGTGAACTTATTACTAAATTTTGTTGCAGTTACTTGAATTAAATGAATTACCTATAACAGAGTTTTCTAAATATGAAATATTTTTCGAATAGGTTTATTTTAAGTTTACTCATTTTAAACAAAACTACAAATGTTTCCCCTTTTATTGTACCTCGAAGTAGAGTAGAACTGAAGTAAGTACTTACTTCAGGTGTAGTTTTATTATGATATCGGGGACACTAGGAGAAACTTCTGTGCGTGTAAATGTTTATAGAAAGGAACCTACGTGAACAAACACAACATTCGGTGTGATTTACAAACGGCTTATTACCGCCCTGAGCAGAAGTCCAAGTCCCACAGGGGGCGCTTGCGCAGGTTGCTTAGTTTGAGGTCCGAAAAAAAAGGAGGCATGAGAATACCACTTCTTGGTATACCTGTTCAGTACCTAAATTTTTTCTACGTGCCTAACAGAGAAAACAGCCGTAGGTAGTGTAAGTCTCGACTTAAATTTTGAGGTTGTGTGTTCCACAACTGTTTGTGTAATATCAAATTTTCGGGTCTAGTTAGTCGAGGATTCATACTCCGTGCATCGAAAAGCACGTTAAATCATTGGTCCTTTCCTTATCGTATCAAGTAACGGGCAGGAGCGTTTACCTGTGTATATGCTGCGGTCACCAACCCGCTTGCCATGCGCGGTGAAAACACTTCCTTGTAGGGAATTATATTGACAGAATCAGTTTGTAAAATTTTTGTTCCGCCAGCTTCGAACAAAAAGTTGGTGATACCCTTGACTACTCTTCATCGTTGTTTAAAAGGGATCAGTACTCAGTAGGTCCCATTAGAAAAATATGTTACGAATGTTCAGGTACCTAATATTAGATTGCAACTACTTATCAAATAAGCTGGGCAGGAAGTAATTACCTATTTGGAAAGAGGGTGGGTTGTTAGTACGCCAGTTACTTTTAATAGGCAACATCAAAATAGAGTGACGTTTCTTATGAAGCAATGTTAGAACAGGAGTGGGCGGCGTTATGACACGAGATAGCGCTCTACAATTACTTCGCAGCCCAACAAAACCAAAACCACTGCATTAAATACAAATGTCAACGAAAATTGTACCCAGAGGTTTAAACACATTACTTTACTCCTTTAGGTTTATACCTTATTTTTTTCGGATGATCATATATCGATACCAGAAGTATCAATTAACGTAAGGGACATTTTGGCAAAAATGAGTTATATACATCATTGGATTCAGAATTTCCCGCTCTCTCTATGGATATTATTAACATTTCTCTATCGTTAAGAAAATTTCCCTTACATTACAAATTTTTGAACTGCGTAAAACGATTTATGACAAAAAAAATGATTTAACAGTCATCATAATTTTTTCTTCTCAGAAAAATAAAGTAAGTCATAGTATTAAATAATTTACGCTCTTACCTTAAACCTTAAATCAGACAATTTTAATAACATGTTCCTTACATTAATTAATGATTAGAGTTTTTTTTATTATTATTCCCTTACATTAATTAGTATGGTAATCGGCGCAACAATATGTATATTTCTTACATTAATATTCATACCATTTATATTTATTTATTCATCTTACAACGATTCATGCACCTCTTATTCGATCTTCTTTCCATACATCCATTCGTTCCTTCTATTCATCATTTCTATTTTCACTGCCATCATACTAATCATCTTTCACACAATTCATATTCCATGTTTTCATCGGTTTTTCGTTTAAGTACATTCAAATTTAAATCTTTATTGCTTCCATGGTAGTGTATATGTACATTAGGTCTCAAAATGTTTCTATTTTATGTTGTATTACTAATATTTATGTACGCTATAATGGGATTTGCTAATCAGCAGAGTTTTAAGTTTTTTTTTTATATCTCTATTTTGGATTATTTTCTGATGATTATTGGTAACTTATTAAATATTTTTATATATAAGTACATGGCTTACGCACTGGTTGCATGTAAATTTAATTGAGATGTATTATGGGTATAATGGTATATTTAATTTACCTTTATTTCTTAAAGAGTATTTTAAATTTTTGTCTTAGATAGTCGTAAAAAGTTCTGAGTGTTTTTTAACAAATTTACAGGTTTCTAATATTTAAATAGATGGTAAAGTTAAAATAATATGTTTGATAAAATGAGGCTTACATGATTCTGTGCTATCCATATGGACAAGGATACGAATAAGTTTTTTCTGTGCTATGAAGATTGTGGGTGCATCTGTGCTATATAATATAATATGATTCCATAAGTGAGCCAGAAATAAGCGTAAGCATAACATCCAAGATATTGTGTTGTTGAGAGTGTGTTCAAGTTCGTTATTATTATTGTGACATAAAGTGATAAGGGAAATGTCATATACGAATAGTACACACTGTCCATTCAACACTTTAGAATGAGCATTTATAAATATAAATGAGGAATAAAGGCGGTAACATATTCTTAAAACGCGACGTGACCTGATGCAACGCGACGCGTGTTGAGTCGAATCAAATGTGAATCACAGATTAGTTTAGTCGTATTGTTTTCTATAGGCCAGAATCACACTATGAACACCCGATGCGACGCGACGTGACATGTTCTTAGTGTAATTCTGGTCTATAGAAAACAATACAACTAAAGTAATCTGTGATAGCTAAGCTATAAAACCTGAAACTAACGTGTAGATTTGCTTTGAATTATTAATGTTGATTCATAACAACATTGATCATGCAAAGAACTTGTTTCTATGGTGTTAAAATACCATCAATTTTGGTAGATAATCTACAGTTACATTGAATGGCAACACTGTAAAAGTCCTTTACAATAGAATTACGTATAATTTTCTATTTCTCTTGCTGCTAACATTACGCTCAACGGGTTACACATAAAATATTAGTAATGTAAGGCACAACTAAACATATTTTTTTAAAGTAAGGGACATGCTATATTTTAAACCACTGGGCATGACTAAATCTTTCGTTGATAGCATGAAAGAAGAGCTAATTCTAAGAAACTTTGCTCAAGATACAATTAAAATTGGAGCAGACAGTAAAAAGTTATAGACAGATTAAAAAAAATAAAATATTTTTTTGGCTCTCCTGAAAAACCGTGATTTGTCCCTTACATTAATTGATACTTCTGGTATCGATATTGTTAACAACGATGCGTTTGTTACTTCATCAAGGATATAGAAGGCGATCTATTTAAGGGCGATCAGCTTTATGAAATGTTTAACAAATAACTATTTAGTCCGTCGTCAGTTAGATTACCAAAAAAATATTGAACACGTATTCTTTTTTTTTGTTCCTCAAACAAAAATGAAGAAGTTGACAACGTGTTGAAATTTCATGTGACGTCACTTCTAGGTACAATTTTACCTAGTAATGACGTCTTATGAATTTTAAAGTTTTTTTTGCTCTGTATGTTTGTAATTTTTTATTGATTTGATAAATTAAAAACCAGCCAAGTGCGAGTCGGACTCTCGCACGAAGGGTTCCGTAGGTACTAGTTAAAAGTGCCTACCTATATTTTTGATATCAAGAATACAACAAGTAGCATAGTATAAAAGTTCTTGTAGTTATTTCTTGTAGTTAGTATTAAAAAAAACTACTTACTTGATCTCGTTCAAACCAATTTTCGGTGGAAGTTTGTATGGTTATGTACATCATATATTTTTTTTAGTTTTATCATTCTCTTATTTTAGAAGTTACAGGGGGGGACACACATTTTACCACTTTGAAAGTGTCTCTCGCGCAAACTATTCAGATTAGAAAAAAATGATATTAGAAACCTCAATATCATTTTTGAAGGCCTATCCATAGATACCGCACAAGTATTGATTCGATGAAAAAAAAAATTGAGTTTCAGTTCTAAGTATGGGGAACCCCAATTTTTTTGTTTTTTTTCTATTTTTGTGTGAAAATCTTAAAGCGGTTCACAACATACATCTACTTGCCAAGTTTCAACATTATAGTTCTTATAGTTTCGGAAAAAAGTGGCTGTGACATACGGACGGACAGACAGACAGACATGACGAATCTATAAGGGTTCCGTTTTTTGCCATTTGGCTACGGAACCCTAAAAATACGTATCGAATATTTTTTAGTTAACTAATTGACGGAATAAATATATTTTTTTAGTCTTCATGCTTATTGTCGAGGGTTGGATAGTCAGATTGGAGTGATTCTTAACAGCCTATGATCTCCCGTAAAAGCAGCGTTAGTACACTTAATGATCTGATCGACTGGGGAAGTACTTCCACCTTACAGTACAGCCACATAACATTTATGAGTATGAGTAAGCTTGCCAGATTTCACGGGTTAAGGGCTGAGGATAAGGGTGGATAGTACTGTACATATCTACAGTACTGGCACTAACTTTCCTTGTTTTTAAATCCACAATTCCACTTAATGTAAGGTGGATAGGGGCATTTGCCTGTTCAAGAATAAAGAAGTCTATTAAATACAAAAATATCTTTAACTTGTAATTCAAACAAACAAATTTAAAATTCGCGGTTAGAAATCTGTGACCATAAAATATTTATTCAAGCAAATCCAAAATTTGTTCATAACATAAATTATGTTTCGTGCCAAACAATAAGTAACTAATGGTTAGTCCCTCGCATAAAAATTACACTTTGTTATCTGTTTATACTCCGATACAAAGGCTGTAGGAAAATATTTTCTTCCCGTTCGTATTACACTTTATTAGGTCAGTAAACTATTTCAGTATATTATATTATTTAAGATAAAGTTTTTACAACTCGGATCTGCTGTTTTTCAGAGTTTTCTTTATTTATTATCTTTTTATTACAAATAACTTATACAATTCTAACTATTCTGAATCTATGCTGTCCGTAATCTATTCTGATTTGTTTGTTACGCTTTCAGGCGAAAACTACTTAATACGATCATCATCAAATACACATATTCTTGGAGGGAAAAAGCTAGTAAAACAATAAGTTGGTTTTGATACAAGCATGAGCATATGTTTTTCGACGCGAAACGTAAAAATTGTAACTCAATACTGTGAACTGTGTAAACGAAATGTTAGTTTTTTTAAGTATGATCCGTAAAAGAAAAAAACATATAATTATTTGATTTGTTTTGTTTTTGTTCGCAGTACTCAGATTCTATCAATGAATCCCGAACTTTGTTGTGTATTTATTATCTAAATATTATTTCTGAACTAAAAAGAAATCAAATGAGCGGAACTAAACACTTTTCAATACAAATACGAATGCAAAACTTGGTCAATTTCAATGCAATTTTCAGTGAACTTAAAAGAAGAATTTTTGAAAGTAGCTTTTTGTATGATCTTTTATTAGATCTCCTTCGGAATATTAAAATTCAATAAGGAAATATACAAAACACAATAAAAGTGCTAACCTATATCCATAAAGACGAAGATATTAGAAAGGCATCGCCAAGACATTGTAAGACTTAAAACATTGCTTTAGAATGATTTTTTTTGCGTGGAAGCACAAGCTTGGTTGCCGCTAGTACATACTTCTATATTTTAATATATAAAGCTGAAGTTTGTTTGTTTGCTTCAACGCTCTAATCTCAGGAACTACTGGTGCGATTTGTAAAATACTTTCAGTGTTAGATAGCCCATTTATCAAGGAACCCAATAGGCTACATTTTATAATGAAGTTTATATGGGAACAAGATCTACGTGAATGAAATCGCACGCGAAAAACTAACAAGAAAATATGAAACAATGCTACAGTCTATTCAATGATCTATTATTCCATGTGTATCAAGTGTCTGTGCATAAATTGAATTGAGTGTAAACAAACTAAATAATTCAGGCAAACTAAATTTGAACACTTAAACGTGGGTGTGGAGTGAATTTCCAAATAAATGTTGTATGTATGCGGCATTACATCATTACGTTATATTGCCGCTATTGTGCTCCTTTAATTTGGGATCTTAAAGAGTTTTGTTGGCAAACCACTTATTAACGATAGTAGTCGAAATATTTTTACACTAGCTTCCGCACGCGGTTACTTCCGCGTGTCTCTCTTTCTCGTAGAAACTTCATGATTAGATATAGCCTTTAGATTTACTCGATAAATGGGTTATCTAACACTGAAACTATTTTTTACATCGGACCAGTAGTTCCTTCGATAAACAAACAAACTCTTCAGCTTCATATATTAGTAAAGAATATAAAGGACTTATATATATATTTCACATTTGTAATATATAACTGCTAACTCATACTTCAAATATAATGGACATACACTTCGTTACTGATAAGATGAGATATCTCTCTTATTCTTGTAATTATGTGAGAAAATTTATGAGTATGACTAAAACAAACTCATTGCGAATTACATTTACATTTATGAATAACATTAGCTGGGCCGTATATTAGTAAAAAAATTTTAAAGTATTCTTTTAAAAACGCCCATAAATAAAACATATTATTATTATTATTATATTTAACACGATTTGCCTTCACAGCAGATCGTGTATACAATCTCTTTTAAAAATGGCCGCCAACAATTTATTATATTATATAAGAGAAATCGGAATGCCTTCTCATCGATCAATACCAAGCGTTATTTAGGGGTTCACGATCATGTCACCTCCATTAAAATCTAATCAAGTTGCCTTGGAATAAGGGATATAGAAGCAAATGTCGTTGCAATATTCTGCTGCGTGTGATACCTTGTCACATGTCGTTATTCTGATTCGTTCGATGTGGATTTATTCCATACCTAGAAACTGCCAATTATCAAAACCACGAAGATTTTAAGAGTTTAATGCAACGGTTTACATTATTAAGTAATAAATACGAAATATTTTAATTATAAATGTCTCAACTTGTTGTTTAACCAATACCAAAAATTAAGCAAATAAAACGATAATCTAAATATGAAATATTATAGATACCCACGCGATAACATAGAATTTTTTAGAATATTCCACGCACAACCGGTTGATATATATTATATACTAGCGACCCGCCCCGGCTTCGCACGGGTACAATGCTGATAATTATACTACATAATGTCTTTAAACCTCTAACAAACGGGCGAAATTTGGTCAAAACAAACAGAAACAAATTAATATAGGTACCTACTAAAACTCAGTGAAATAAGTAGGTGGGTATACTTTTATCGTATGAAATACCTATACTCTTCAGGACTAACAATACAACAAACACTAAATAAATAGGTATTCAAGTATCTATCCATCATAGTTACAACGAACACAAAACAAAAAAATTGTCCTATAATTCTTAAGGATCGAGCGCGCATAATCGTATTAGGCCTACCTAAAACACGCGCTGTAATTTTGCGATAACTTCTAAGTTATTCATTAAAAGTATATAGTGTAGGGGTAAAATAATCTGCATGAAATGCTTAAGAATATTAACTCATTTAAAATGATAAGGATAAATACTGAATCCGTCTGATTAGCTTTACAATTACCGCATTAGAAATTATCATTTTTCTAAGATATAATGGATATAGCAAGTTAACCTTGAAAGATAGACATATGCTATCGCAGACTTTTTTGTATATCTAAAAGAAAAGAATATTTCCGCCATATATACGCAATACCACGCCATTGTTTTGTTATATATCTCATAGTGCTTAGGCAGCGTTTTCGTTGAAAGCTCCCAAATGGCTTATTTTTTTCCGACACCTCTGACAAATATCAATATATATTAGTCAAATGTACACATAAACTAAACAAATCATATACGTAAACCTTCCGGAAGAATCGTTCTATCGATTGGTAACATCCGCATGAAAATCGATGTAGTAGTTTTTGAGTTTATCGCGAACAGACAGACAGACGCGGCAGGCGACTTTGTTTATAATATGTAGTGATGTAGTGATAGCGGTCGCCCGCGGCTCCATGCGGATGTCGGTTACCGCTGCAAAAAGCCTACCCAGGAAAGACACGGTCAGCAAAATGATTCCCAGGTCAATTCACAGACACCGACATAAACATCGACGACGCAGGCATTATCCGTAGGCTGCACAGATTGTCTTTCTTTGGATGTTAAAGTTGTTAATGATGAAAATATAATTAATGATGTAATTAATAGGCATTTTAGGGATTAGGCATTTTAGGCATTTTCAAAGCTCTGAAAAGAACTGTTGTTTAGCTCTTTGAAGAACTGTTGATTAGCTCTGAGAAGAACTTTTGCGTAGGTGTAGTTTTAAGAACGAAACCTAAAAAAAATCGCACGAAAATTATTAGACTTCGCAACGGCCCGTGCAGCAGAAATCGTAATATTTTAATTTCGCCATAACTTCAAAACCAAACGCCCAATTTCAATCATTCACAGACCAAATATTATCTACATAAACTGTACTTAGTGATGAAATAATTTATTTTGATAAGGATTAATAGCATGAGTAAAATAAACTCGTTTAAATGTAGTCCAAAAAAAATTCAAGATTTCTAAATAAAAAAATGGTCGTTGTGCCTCACTCGACATAGATAGGTATAGTGTGTCGCGGACTTTTTTGTAGATATTTATAAGATCTATAATTAATTAGAACATTTTATGGTTCTATCTTTTATAGTTTAGGCAGCGTACGCAAAATAAGTAACTTTTCTGGTTGATTTTTTACACCTTGTGTCAGAAAAACCCAAATATCTTACGGAACCCTATTTTTTTCCAAAATAAAATTTAGCCTATGTTCCACAACTGTTTGTGTAATATCAAATTTTCGGGTCTAGTTAGTCGAGGATTCATACTCCGTGCATCGAAAAGCACGTTAAATCATTGGTCCTTTCCTTATCGTATCAAGTAACGGGCAGGAGCGTTTACCTGTGTATATGCTGCGGTCACCAACCCGCTTGCCATGCGCGGTGAAAACACTTCCTTGTAGGGAATTATATTGACAGAATCAGTTTGTAAAATTTTTGTTCCGCCAGCTTCGAACAAAAAGTTGGTGATACCCTTGACTACTCTTCATCGTTGTTTAAAAGGGATCAGTACTCAGTAGGTCCCATTAGAAAAATATGTTACGAATGTTCAGGTACCTAATATTAGATTGCAACTACTTATCAAATAAGCTGGGCAGGAAGTAATTACCTATTTGGAAAGAGGGTGGGTTGTTAGTACGCCAGTTACTTTTAATAGGCAACATCAAAATAGAGTGACGTTTCTTATGAAGCAATGTTAGAACAGGAGTGGGCGGCGTTATGACACGAGATAGCGCTCTACAATTACTTCGCAGCCCAACAAAACCAAAACCACTGCATTAAATACAAATGTCAACGAAAATTGTACCCAGAGGTTTAAACACATTACTTTACTCCTTTAGGTTTATACCTTATTTTTTTCGGATGATCATATATCGATACCAGAAGTATCAATTAACGTAAGGGACATTTTGGCAAAAATGAGTTATATACATCATTGGATTCAGAATTTCCCGCTCTCTCTATGGATATTATTAACATTTCTCTATCGTTAAGAAAATTTCCCTTACATTACAAATTTTTGAACTGCGTAAAACGATTTATGACAAAAAAAATGATTTAACAGTCATCATAATTTTTTCTTCTCAGAAAAATAAAGTAAGTCATAGTATTAAATAATTTACGCTCTTACCTTAAACCTTAAATCAGACAATTTTAATAACATGTTCCTTACATTAATTAATGATTAGAGTTTTTTTTATTATTATTCCCTTACATTAATTAGTATGGTAATCGGCGCAACAATATGTATATTTCTTACATTAATATTCATACCATTTATATTTATTTATTCATCTTACAACGATTCATGCACCTCTTATTCGATCTTCTTTCCATACATCCATTCGTTCCTTCTATTCATCATTTCTATTTTCACTGCCATCATACTAATCATCTTTCACACAATTCATATTCCATGTTTTCATCGGTTTTTCGTTTAAGTACATTCAAATTTAAATCTTTATTGCTTCCATGGTAGTGTATATGTACATTAGGTCTCAAAATGTTTCTATTTTATGTTGTATTACTAATATTTATGTACGCTATAATGGGATTTGCTAATCAGCAGAGTTTTAAGTTTTTTTTTTATATCTCTATTTTGGATTATTTTCTGATGATTATTGGTAACTTATTAAATATTTTTATATATAAGTACATGGCTTACGCACTGGTTGCATGTAAATTTAATTGAGATGTATTATGGGTATAATGGTATATTTAATTTACCTTTATTTCTTAAAGAGTATTTTAAATTTTTGTCTTAGATAGTCGTAAAAAGTTCTGAGTGTTTTTTAACAAATTTACAGGTTTCTAATATTTAAATAGATGGTAAAGTTAAAATAATATGTTTGATAAAATGAGGCTTACATGATTCTGTGCTATCCATATGGACAAGGATACGAATAAGTTTTTTCTGTGCTATGAAGATTGTGGGTGCATCTGTGCTATATAATATAATATGATTCCATAAGTGAGCCAGAAATAAGCGTAAGCATAACATCCAAGATATTGTGTTGTTGAGAGTGTGTTCAAGTTCGTTATTATTATTGTGACATAAAGTGATAAGGGAAATGTCATATACGAATAGTACACACTGTCCATTCAACACTTTAGAATGAGCATTTATAAATATAAATGAGGAATAAAGGCGGTAACATATTCTTAAAACGCGACGTGACCTGATGCAACGCGACGCGTGTTGAGTCGAATCAAATGTGAATCACAGATTAGTTTAGTCGTATTGTTTTCTATAGGCCAGAATCACACTATGAACACCCGATGCGACGCGACGTGACATGTTCTTAGTGTAATTCTGGTCTATAGAAAACAATACAACTAAAGTAATCTGTGATAGCTAAGCTATAAAACCTGAAACTAACGTGTAGATTTGCTTTGAATTATTAATGTTGATTCATAACAACATTGATCATGCAAAGAACTTGTTTCTATGGTGTTAAAATACCATCAATTTTGGTAGATAATCTACAGTTACATTGAATGGCAACACTGTAAAAGTCCTTTACAATAGAATTACGTATAATTTTCTATTTCTCTTGCTGCTAACATTACGCTCAACGGGTTACACATAAAATATTAGTAATGTAAGGCACAACTAAACATATTTTTTTAAAGTAAGGGACATGCTATATTTTAAACCACTGGGCATGACTAAATCTTTCGTTGATAGCATGAAAGAAGAGCTAATTCTAAGAAACTTTGCTCAAGATACAATTAAAATTGGAGCAGACAGTAAAAAGTTATAGACAGATTAAAAAAAATAAAATATTTTTTTGGCTCTCCTGAAAAACCGTGATTTGTCCCTTACATTAATTGATACTTCTGGTATCGATATTGTTAACAACGATGCGTTTGTTACTTCATCAAGGATATAGAAGGCGATCTATTTAAGGGCGATCAGCTTTATGAAATGTTTAACAAATAACTATTTAGTCCGTCGTCAGTTAGATTACCAAAAAAATATTGAACACGTATTCTTTTTTTTTGTTCCTCAAACAAAAATGAAGAAGTTGACAACGTGTTGAAATTTCATGTGACGTCACTTCTAGGTACAATTTTACCTAGTAATGACGTCTTATGAATTTTAAAGTTTTTTTTGCTCTGTATGTTTGTAATTTTTTATTGATTTGATAAATTAAAAACCAGCCAAGTGCGAGTCGGACTCTCGCACGAAGGGTTCCGTAGGTACTAGTTAAAAGTGCCTACCTATATTTTTGATATCAAGAATACAACAAGTAGCATAGTATAAAAGTTCTTGTAGTTATTTCTTGTAGTTAGTATTAAAAAAAACTACTTACTTGATCTCGTTCAAACCAATTTTCGGTGGAAGTTTGTATGGTTATGTACATCATATATTTTTTTTAGTTTTATCATTCTCTTATTTTAGAAGTTACAGGGGGGGACACACATTTTACCACTTTGAAAGTGTCTCTCGCGCAAACTATTCAGATTAGAAAAAAATGATATTAGAAACCTCAATATCATTTTTGAAGGCCTATCCATAGATACCGCACAAGTATTGATTCGATGAAAAAAAAAATTGAGTTTCAGTTCTAAGTATGGGGAACCCCAATTTTTTTGTTTTTTTTCTATTTTTGTGTGAAAATCTTAAAGCGGTTCACAACATACATCTACTTGCCAAGTTTCAACATTATAGTTCTTATAGTTTCGGAAAAAAGTGGCTGTGACATACGGACGGACAGACAGACAGACATGACGAATCTATAAGGGTTCCGTTTTTTGCCATTTGGCTACGGAACCCTAAAAATACGTATCGAATATTTTTTAGTTAACTAATTGACGGAATAAATATATTTTTTTAGTCTTCATGCTTATTGTCGAGGGTTGGATAGTCAGATTGGAGTGATTCTTAAC
Source organism: Nycteola revayana (assembly GCA_947037095.2). Classification (NCBI taxonomy): domain Eukaryota; kingdom Metazoa; phylum Arthropoda; class Insecta; order Lepidoptera; family Nolidae; genus Nycteola; species Nycteola revayana. The sequence continues at coordinate 6,877,084 of OX344845.2, read as the reverse complement.
AGCCTATGATCTCCCGTAAAAGCAGCGTTAGTACACTTAATGATCTGATCGACTGGGGAAGTACTTCCACCTTACAGTACAGCCACATAACATTTATGAGTATGAGTAAGCTTGCCAGATTTCACGGGTTAAGGGCTGAGGATAAGGGTGGATAGTACTGTACATATCTACAGTACTGGCACTAACTTTCCTTGTTTTTAAATCCACAATTCCACTTAATGTAAGGTGGATAGGGGCATTTGCCTGTTCAAGAATAAAGAAGTCTATTAAATACAAAAATATCTTTAACTTGTAATTCAAACAAACAAATTTAAAATTCGCGGTTAGAAATCTGTGACCATAAAATATTTATTCAAGCAAATCCAAAATTTGTTCATAACATAAATTATGTTTCGTGCCAAACAATAAGTAACTAATGGTTAGTCCCTCGCATAAAAATTACACTTTGTTATCTGTTTATACTCCGATACAAAGGCTGTAGGAAAATATTTTCTTCCCGTTCGTATTACACTTTATTAGGTCAGTAAACTATTTCAGTATATTATATTATTTAAGATAAAGTTTTTACAACTCGGATCTGCTGTTTTTCAGAGTTTTCTTTATTTATTATCTTTTTATTACAAATAACTTATACAATTCTAACTATTCTGAATCTATGCTGTCCGTAATCTATTCTGATTTGTTTGTTACGCTTTCAGGCGAAAACTACTTAATACGATCATCATCAAATACACATATTCTTGGAGGGAAAAAGCTAGTAAAACAATAAGTTGGTTTTGATACAAGCATGAGCATATGTTTTTCGACGCGAAACGTAAAAATTGTAACTCAATACTGTGAACTGTGTAAACGAAATGTTAGTTTTTTTAAGTATGATCCGTAAAAGAAAAAAACATATAATTATTTGATTTGTTTTGTTTTTGTTCGCAGTACTCAGATTCTATCAATGAATCCCGAACTTTGTTGTGTATTTATTATCTAAATATTATTTCTGAACTAAAAAGAAATCAAATGAGCGGAACTAAACACTTTTCAATACAAATACGAATGCAAAACTTGGTCAATTTCAATGCAATTTTCAGTGAACTTAAAAGAAGAATTTTTGAAAGTAGCTTTTTGTATGATCTTTTATTAGATCTCCTTCGGAATATTAAAATTCAATAAGGAAATATACAAAACACAATAAAAGTGCTAACCTATATCCATAAAGACGAAGATATTAGAAAGGCATCGCCAAGACATTGTAAGACTTAAAACATTGCTTTAGAATGATTTTTTTTGCGTGGAAGCACAAGCTTGGTTGCCGCTAGTACATACTTCTATATTTTAATATATAAAGCTGAAGTTTGTTTGTTTGCTTCAACGCTCTAATCTCAGGAACTACTGGTGCGATTTGTAAAATACTTTCAGTGTTAGATAGCCCATTTATCAAGGAACCCAATAGGCTACATTTTATAATGAAGTTTATATGGGAACAAGATCTACGTGAATGAAATCGCACGCGAAAAACTAACAAGAAAATATGAAACAATGCTACAGTCTATTCAATGATCTATTATTCCATGTGTATCAAGTGTCTGTGCATAAATTGAATTGAGTGTAAACAAACTAAATAATTCAGGCAAACTAAATTTGAACACTTAAACGTGGGTGTGGAGTGAATTTCCAAATAAATGTTGTATGTATGCGGCATTACATCATTACGTTATATTGCCGCTATTGTGCTCCTTTAATTTGGGATCTTAAAGAGTTTTGTTGGCAAACCACTTATTAACGATAGTAGTCGAAATATTTTTACACTAGCTTCCGCACGCGGTTACTTCCGCGTGTCTCTCTTTCTCGTAGAAACTTCATGATTAGATATAGCCTTTAGATTTACTCGATAAATGGGTTATCTAACACTGAAACTATTTTTTACATCGGACCAGTAGTTCCTTCGATAAACAAACAAACTCTTCAGCTTCATATATTAGTAAAGAATATAAAGGACTTATATATATATTTCACATTTGTAATATATAACTGCTAACTCATACTTCAAATATAATGGACATACACTTCGTTACTGATAAGATGAGATATCTCTCTTATTCTTGTAATTATGTGAGAAAATTTATGAGTATGACTAAAACAAACTCATTGCGAATTACATTTACATTTATGAATAACATTAGCTGGGCCGTATATTAGTAAAAAAATTTTAAAGTATTCTTTTAAAAACGCCCATAAATAAAACATATTATTATTATTATTATATTTAACACGATTTGCCTTCACAGCAGATCGTGTATACAATCTCTTTTAAAAATGGCCGCCAACAATTTATTATATTATATAAGAGAAATCGGAATGCCTTCTCATCGATCAATACCAAGCGTTATTTAGGGGTTCACGATCATGTCACCTCCATTAAAATCTAATCAAGTTGCCTTGGAATAAGGGATATAGAAGCAAATGTCGTTGCAATATTCTGCTGCGTGTGATACCTTGTCACATGTCGTTATTCTGATTCGTTCGATGTGGATTTATTCCATACCTAGAAACTGCCAATTATCAAAACCACGAAGATTTTAAGAGTTTAATGCAACGGTTTACATTATTAAGTAATAAATACGAAATATTTTAATTATAAATGTCTCAACTTGTTGTTTAACCAATACCAAAAATTAAGCAAATAAAACGATAATCTAAATATGAAATATTATAGATACCCACGCGATAACATAGAATTTTTTAGAATATTCCACGCACAACCGGTTGATATATATTATATACTAGCGACCCGCCCCGGCTTCGCACGGGTACAATGCTGATAATTATACTACATAATGTCTTTAAACCTCTAACAAACGGGCGAAATTTGGTCAAAACAAACAGAAACAAATTAATATAGGTACCTACTAAAACTCAGTGAAATAAGTAGGTGGGTATACTTTTATCGTATGAAATACCTATACTCTTCAGGACTAACAATACAACAAACACTAAATAAATAGGTATTCAAGTATCTATCCATCATAGTTACAACGAACACAAAACAAAAAAATTGTCCTATAATTCTTAAGGATCGAGCGCGCATAATCGTATTAGGCCTACCTAAAACACGCGCTGTAATTTTGCGATAACTTCTAAGTTATTCATTAAAAGTATATAGTGTAGGGGTAAAATAATCTGCATGAAATGCTTAAGAATATTAACTCATTTAAAATGATAAGGATAAATACTGAATCCGTCTGATTAGCTTTACAATTACCGCATTAGAAATTATCATTTTTCTAAGATATAATGGATATAGCAAGTTAACCTTGAAAGATAGACATATGCTATCGCAGACTTTTTTGTATATCTAAAAGAAAAGAATATTTCCGCCATATATACGCAATACCACGCCATTGTTTTGTTATATATCTCATAGTGCTTAGGCAGCGTTTTCGTTGAAAGCTCCCAAATGGCTTATTTTTTTCCGACACCTCTGACAAATATCAATATATATTAGTCAAATGTACACATAAACTAAACAAATCATATACGTAAACCTTCCGGAAGAATCGTTCTATCGATTGGTAACATCCGCATGAAAATCGATGTAGTAGTTTTTGAGTTTATCGCGAACAGACAGACAGACGCGGCAGGCGACTTTGTTTATAATATGTAGTGATGTAGTGATAGCGGTCGCCCGCGGCTCCATGCGGATGTCGGTTACCGCTGCAAAAAGCCTACCCAGGAAAGACACGGTCAGCAAAATGATTCCCAGGTCAATTCACAGACACCGACATAAACATCGACGACGCAGGCATTATCCGTAGGCTGCACAGATTGTCTTTCTTTGGATGTTAAAGTTGTTAATGATGAAAATATAATTAATGATGTAATTAATAGGCATTTTAGGGATTAGGCATTTTAGGCATTTTCAAAGCTCTGAAAAGAACTGTTGTTTAGCTCTTTGAAGAACTGTTGATTAGCTCTGAGAAGAACTTTTGCGTAGGTGTAGTTTTAAGAACGAAACCTAAAAAAAATCGCACGAAAATTATTAGACTTCGCAACGGCCCGTGCAGCAGAAATCGTAATATTTTAATTTCGCCATAACTTCAAAACCAAACGCCCAATTTCAATCATTCACAGACCAAATATTATCTACATAAACTGTACTTAGTGATGAAATAATTTATTTTGATAAGGATTAATAGCATGAGTAAAATAAACTCGTTTAAATGTAGTCCAAAAAAAATTCAAGATTTCTAAATAAAAAAATGGTCGTTGTGCCTCACTCGACATAGATAGGTATAGTGTGTCGCGGACTTTTTTGTAGATATTTATAAGATCTATAATTAATTAGAACATTTTATGGTTCTATCTTTTATAGTTTAGGCAGCGTACGCAAAATAAGTAACTTTTCTGGTTGATTTTTTACACCTTGTGTCAGAAAAACCCAAATATCTTACGGAACCCTATTTTTTTCCAAAATAAAATTTAGCCTATGTTACTCGTGGATAATGTAGCTTTCGAATGGTGAACGAATTTTTTAAATCGGCCCTGTACTTTTTGAGCCTATTCATTACAAACATACAAACATACAAAAATAGGTACAAATCTTTCCTCTTTATAATATTAGTGTAGATAATACAGAATTTTATTTTTTTATATGGAAATATAAAAAGCTCAAATGCTGTAGTACTGACTTTGAGTTTTACCTGGCATTGTTACGTGTCACTTTGAAGATTTCTATAACCATAACAAAAGAGACGACTTTCTCAAGAGAATACGTGAATATTTGCATACGAAATGCGTTTGATTATTCAAAAAAAAATTAAGCAATCTGCCTATGAATTCTATAGTGACCGAAATAGAGTCATTTAACGGATCCTTAGAATATTTGGACGAAGAACCACTTATCTTAGAACATCTTTTCCAATAAATCAGTCTCATAAATTAACTTTAGCTGACTATGCTCGTAAATATAAGTTAACCTATAAATCGAATAGCTACCGTCATCGGTATTCCTAATACTGAATATTTTGGTAACACACTCTAAAGCTTCCGGGAAACCAGAACTATCTAGATGTTCGAAACTATACGACTATTTGTATTCGTCTGAAAGTTCAGAACTCAGCATCCAATAGGGGTCATCCACAAAGTAAGTAACACGAATCTCGTGATTTTTTGAATCGCCTCCCTAGTTCCTGTCTTGTCATTCTGCAGTTTTACTTGTTATACATAATAATATTAAATTAAAAGAGCATTTCCGAAATAAAAGTCACAAGGACTCATAGGCGGTCGACGCGTGACACTTTACTAGAATAATATATATATTTGACATATAGATAGATAGATATAGATATATTCGACAGTAAAGTTTGCAATATTTTAAAGTTTTTTTCTTTAATAGTTCAATATTTCGCTATTCTATACCATGATATATTAGATTTTTTAATTTGATGTCTCGAAACTTAAGACCCCTTTCTTGTCCCTTGTCACACTTCGTCGAGCCCCTCCCATCCCTTTTGCGTGTGACGTACTTTATGTTGGACCCCTTCGATCAGCGGCAGTAACCCCATCGAAATGATCACGATATAAATTGTAATATGTAAATTGCTGGTTATTTTGTATTAATTATAACACAAAGTGAAAGTGATTTAATCGACCCTTAAGTGTTTTAGGTAATCATGCCAACAAACAACCTATAAATATTCAATCCTTTCTGTTATACAGTATAATATAATATACAGGGTTACTGGAAATGTGATGTACGTACCTATTCCTCTTAGAATGTAAAGATGTAAGGTAAGGTCAAAAGCAACAGATTTTGTCATAAAATATTACCCTAAACTAAATGGTTTCTGAGTTATTTGAAATAATAAATTGTAAAAATAAAGAATTTAAGGATGATTACCAAAAAAGTGCTGTAGTTTCTTGCCATATTATTATCTATTAATTTTGATTGTAAAGTTTGTTTACTATGACATCATATCTAAATAGCTGCAAATATTTTAGTAAATTTTGTATTTACCGAGATCCAATCTGGATTATTATTAATAGTTTAGGGCAAATAATTATATAACAAAATATATTGGTTTTAACCCCGTCTGTAACAGGAAAACGTCAATTACAATTCCAATAACCCTGTATGTATACTAATGACTGTAAAATGAATGAGACTTTACTTTTATCCACGTAATTTAAAGTTTTCATGCGTTACCCAATAATTTTTTGAACTCGTAGACTCGAAATCCGAGAGGCCTCAGAACTGTAAGACGTGAATTATATAGTGACGACGTAAAGCAAAGACGACGAACAGATGCAGAAAACGGATATGGTAGGGACGCCTGCGTAATTCACGACATGTCGCCAATGTACATTTTGTATGAAAACGTTTCGAAGCTACATCATGTACTTATTTGATTTCCGTTGTTTCACACAGAGCGCCCACTTCCGCAGTTTGTAATTTTTTAACCATTTAATAAGGCTCGATGATGGCGAGCAGGGCGCTTGCCTTTCAGTTCAACTAGTGAGGAAGCCAAAGTCTCGTGACTAACTACATATGTTCGTGCAAAAAATCACCTAAAATACTACGAAAGACTTTATTGGTTTGTATTCGTCAATGGTAAAACCCTATCGTAAGAATGGATTCCGGCGCTTTATGCACTTTATTTATATTGCTACGCCACTAACAGTAGCGAGAGAAAAGGAGTATTTTGATTTGAATTTATAGGAGGTGAAGCAAACACTTTCGACCTGTTTTTACGAAAATGTTGCCGACTTAGGCACACTTATAGTTTATATAGAGAAAGAATGCCAGTTTTTTTATTATTGTTCAACCACTGAGTTTCCACTGTTATATTTAAAAGCTTAACTTTCCAGTATATCATAGTCCAGTTTAGTATATTAAAAGGATACTTACCTTCTCTTTCTATAATATTAGATACAATTGGATCTTTACAAAAATAATAATCGTATTGACAAATCGCAAGTCAATCGACTTATCTTCTCGTAGCAATAAAATTGAACCATTTCATTTCAGTTAAATTTATTCGGGACTTTATCTGAACATGTACTGCCATCAGCTTATTCACAAGTTACTTAACTTTTATCCAAGTCGATAACACCCATTACCATAAATTTACCACAAATCGGGAACATAAATCTTGGTTTGAGGAGGTAAACTTTTTGCTACCCTAATATACTTTTTTCCTTTGAGCCTGACGTTAACTCTTTTTTCTCCCAGAGGAAAAGATGATGGTGGATGGACTTATTTTTGAAAGTATTATACTCCTAAATTGTTATGTTCAAGTGATTATTTTACCGTGGACACCTGTTTGGTTAATATAACACGTAAAACGTTGAAAGATAATAAAAAGTTTAACAAAAAAAAGTGAATTTATTGGGTTTTAGATATCAAACAATGACATCGCATAATGAGCTGGATTTAAGACTAAAAATAAACTTTTAATAACAAAAATAAAAAGTTTTTTTTTTAAAACAAGACTTTATTTAAATATCCCATTTATTTAATAAATTAAAAGGAAAAAAATACTTATCTTGTAAATCACTTACCAAACCTATAAAATATTTTACACAATTTTTAGGTTATAAAAGCTTGAAAAATATATTTGCTTTAAAATTGAGTTACAATACTCCACCCGAACAAACATATATATTATATTGCTAGTTAAATAAAATATAGTACAAATATCGTATTTGCTACTCGCAACTTTCTCCGTAAAAGTGAGAAATTACAATGATTATTAATGCCATCTGACCGAATCTGTCTCAACGTTATCAGTAATTATTCAATCTAAAAGTATGATTATAATACCATTTATTTATTTAATTATCCGTTATTATGCTTCGTTACCAAGCAAACTCTTCCGTTTTATAATAATAGATAACCATCATTCTGCGAAACCAAAGATAATGAGCGTAATGGCCTCATTAAAGTGTTCAAATGCAAGTTTAAATTTAACATTCAAATTATAATACCAGATTAATGGGTAAACACTAATTTAATTATTTCGTTTTAAAGGAACCTACAGGCAAATATAAAATTATGCATACATATTGCTGACGTTCAAATTTCAATATTGGAATACTTTCTCAGATGCTAGGAATAACGATTGTCTCTTTTTTTTAACCGTTCTCATATTACTTATAATATCTTGTGTTATAAGAAGCATATTGTTTTTATTGTCTGTTTTTACTATTAATTGATATTGTTTTTAAAAGCTAGCGAGTTGAAAAACTATTTCGTATTCCGTCTGAAAATGCTCGAACATAGTGCAGAGCCTTTTATTATATTACTTTGTAGTTTCTGGCATGTAGCAGTTGTGGGAAATCATAATTACATTAATACGAGATTGGATTATTTTTGCAACGTTTGTAAACGTTGCAAAAATATATAATAAACAGCAAAATATCATTTTTTTCACACAGTCATCTTCATCTTCATTAAATGTGTGAAAATATGATGGTGCAATTATAAATACAATTCACCCGATTTGACCAATCGCCCGGGATTTCATTTTATTTGTCTTTAATTTCCTTAACACAAGTACTTTTTAATCATTACTAAAAGAGGTAATTTTAACTTTAAGCTCTCTTTTTGGATATTAAAGTTTAATAATATCAATGATTTTCTTAATAAAAACGGAACTCGCGATATTTCAGTTGTTAAAATCACTTTTAACCCAAGATACAAAAAATAGCAAAGATTATAAAAAATACATGAACATTATTACACATACCTGAAAATCACTAGCTATAGCTATCAGAAAATAGAATTTAATGTATTCGCCCAAAGACCAATAACTATCAACCGAGTATCACATTATAGGATCTTTTAAGTATATGTCGGCATATGTAAAGTATGCACTTAAAATCGGTCTATACATCTAAACATGTTACAATACAACTACACTTACCTCAATTCATTTAGCAATAAATGGATGCCTTTGCAATGCCAATGTCGGCCATGCTCAACAGTTAACAAGTCGCAGAATAAATTTACTTATTACATCATTACGTACTTCTATGTTTTTTATTGATATAGCTCTAATATTTGATGTTAAAAACAACATAATTATGTACCGATTTTCAGACTTAGCGTAGGGAGTCGTGGCGTCCAGTAGATTAACAATCTGATCAAGTGGTTTCTGCCTACCAATGACTTAGTATGTGAGTCACGTAACCCATACCCATACGTGTATTGATCCTGATCGTGACCGATATGAAATGAAAATAGGTAAACTAAACAGGCGGTCAATAGGTGCGGCAAAGTGTGGTTTGTAATGTGATCGGGAATGGAGGAATTTGCCGATTTCTTTCTAGCACCGAGAATATTCAAGGAAAAATATGTGTTATTTTATAAAACATATATTATTATGTATTACAAAAGAACTCAAATCAATGCCGCTTTCCAGGGGTATCCAATATGTTAATGACTTGTCGTTTTGTAGAATGTTTTCTTTGAAGAGGAAAGAGTAATTTTTTTATGAATGTGTTTGCGGTCCAATTATTTTATGACCTTTCATCACCAGCCCGCATAGCGTGCAATACTGAACATGGGCCTCCTCCCGTATTGGGTATTTGCCATAGTCACCACGCTTGGCAGGCGGGTTGGTGACCGCAGTATTGTGTACTTTCCGAGGCACGGAGGGTAGTCCCTCAACTAACAACTAGACCCAGAAAGAAATCTTAGAATTTACACAAAGAATTCCTGTCGTGGCGTGGGGATCGAACCCACGACCTCCGAGATTTAAAGCGAGCCAAATACCGCTACGCTACGGAGGTTGTTACCTTTATGTATACCTATCAAACTCTTAAGGCACCTATTTATTACAATATATATATGTTTTAGCATTATTAGAAAAAAACATTACTCTTAGTCGAGTACAAGCAAATGTTCCCATTACAGCATATTTTACGGTATGTTCGTAAAAGATCAACTCAAATAACTGAACCAATTTATAAAATTCTTAGCAGAGTATTAGACAGCTTCATTGTTTTAGGATAAACAAAGCCCATAAACGCAGGTTATGACCTCCACCGTCTAGCATAATATAAAAATATATGTAAAAATTTGATACTGTAAACAGTTTAATTTGATTTTTCAACTTTAATATTGACAAATAAGTAACAAATCTTTATATATAAATTTATCCCTATTCCCCTATTTAATTAATATTGTATTTTTTAAAGTCAGGAGAAGGTTCTTATGAAAGAAAAAAAGAAAAAAATTGATCGGAAAATTAGAGAATTTTTAAATACTTACTTACACTATATTAAATTTTCTTATTAACCTTAGCGCTTATGACAATAAAAACTTTTTTAAATAAAATCATATGGCTTTTGACATAACATTGACAGAATGCGTACCTACTACTGTTAGTGCACACCACAGTTAGTTCAGTGCTATCACGCCCGATATTATAAGTTCAATTTAATATAGAGTTTTAGTTAAGACAGGACAATGTCTGTCGGGACAGCTTGTTGGTAATAATTCTATCACATTACTAGTAATTGTAGAGAAAATTATAGTTAAAGAGACAAGTGTGTGCTTATTATCTATTCTAATGTTCGTTTCGTTGGAATATTCGTTCGAATGGAGTAGTAAACACGACGTTTAAGTACCTAAGTACTAAACACAACATAGCCTCGTATATTAACACCACAAGTTGTTGTTTTATTGTATACTCGAAACGTGTTAACGGGGTGAAAATGAAACTGAAAATTGTTTTTGAAACTTTAATAAATTTCACATTGGTGATCGTTTATGTTTCCCGTCGAACACGGCATTTTATATTCGCTGGAAAAATTGAATTTTGAGTTCAATAATATTGTTATTGCTTTTAACGTAGAACAAGAGATGTATGTAATATAATAATAATGAAACCAAGTAAACAAAACAAATGAATCCATTGGTCATTTGTTTTTTTTTTCCTTTATAGCAATATAAATGTTATAAAATCATTCTGAATACGATACATAAAATTTGCTTTTTTATTCCAAACTTTACTGAATTAATGTAATATTGAAGTAGGTACTGGTTAAGCTACGTAGCTTAAAAGCTGACACTGATTTAATACTTTTCAATATATAAAGTTTAAATAACACGAACTTTGAACGATATAATTAAGTACCTACGTATTAATTTTACCTTAGTACGTAATAGTAATTATATTTGTTCTTATAATACATTTTTCTGTTACAGGTAAGCATTTGAACAATTATGAAGGCGATTGCTTGGTATGACTAACTAAGATAAGTAGTAAATTTGAGGTAATAATATTTCAGAAAACGACCGGTTTTTTCGTTTTCTACAGAGATTGTAAGCGGAAATAAGGGTTTCTGTATAAAATATATGAAAAGGTATCGGCGCCAGTGGAGTGCCCTACATTTATGTACCCACGTGGCCGAGGGATTACGTAAATCGGAATACCGCAACATCTCATAAGGATTTATGGGTATCATAAGGATATATTCTATAATCAAAATAACTTTCGATGTTTTTATTTAATTCACTTTGAGATCACAACGTTATCATCTGAATATTGACCGTACAAGATGATTACACGTGATACAATTTATTATATTTATTGTTCATAACAAAATTGTTGGGCATAGTTAGTTTCAGAAACAATCATCCCTTTTTTTATTTGGCTATATACTTGTACTATTGTGTATTCTGTGGCTATACTGATACGATACAGAGAAAATATTAGATTGGTTGTTAGCTTGCATTGAATAAGCTCCGGAACTACTAGACCTATTTCAAAAAATGTGCCACTATTAGAAAGCTACTTTATCCAGGAATAACATATGCTATATTTAATTACAAAGTTATCACGGAAGCTACGCTGATAAAACTTATCGGAAAACAAACCATTTTATTTTTTCTTTTAGCATAGGTATGTAACAGCAAATTCCCTATGACATGAGATCTCAAATCGTTGTTGGTCCTCATTTCAGGACTGTCAGTCAAGTGTCACGCACGTTTCTACTCACTAGTGTAACATGTAAGAGAACAACACCTGAATTATTTATATCAACCTTTTTCAATGTTTTATCAAATAAAATTGCTATGTAAGTTGAATTGTTTACTTTTTGATTTTCAAGGTGTGTAAGTAATATTTATCAAATAAGAAATGGAGAGATCCGGAGGACAGCGAAGGTCGCTAACCTAGCTTAATGGATTAGCAAGTTTAAATGTTCCGGCAGAGCACATAACTCGAAAAACTGACGGCCGATGGAACAGAACAGGTTATCGAGACGAAACCACAAACTGCCAAGCGCAGCGTTTGACGACCGCCTGCACGATGTACCGACGACCTAATAAAGATTTTAGGGAGCCAGCTACCGCTGGAAATCGAATAGGAAGAGCTATGTCAGTGGACGACTGTAGGCTGATGATTAGGTATATCATTATATATGTTTTAAGGGTGTTCAGCAGTAGATATTATATGGGCTGATGTTGATATTAATATTACAAACTATCTGCTTACTGTCCGCATTTTATTTCATTGATTGTCAGTTTAGAAAACAAAAAAATATCAACCCTTGGCTCCTTTTAATATCAGCTTTCTACTATTAAAGTCCCGTCTTATTCAATGTAACCGTTTTGATGGTTAGGCGGAATACTAAATAAACATATAGAAAAGTTAGTAAATAAAAGCCTATAATATCTAATATTTTATAACTATAAGCTATATTATAATAACTCACATACAATTCAATTTAATGTATTTGTATAGATAAAGATGTGCCACATTCACGAAAGAAAGCAATAGAAAGTGTGTCGTATCGTCCAAAACTTAACTATGATGAAAGCCCAGGCCTGGTAACACCTACCAGGTATATAAATAAAACATGTTATTTTCACTAATGGAAATCTAGTTTATCATAATGATACTATCTCATCCATTGTCTATATTATCATATACAATTGTTAAGTTTGTTTTGAATAATGTTGCCAAAATTCATGATTTTTTTATTATTATGAATTTATTCATACTTTTTTTTTTATTTAAAAATAAGAGCTAGCATACAATGTTTCAAACGATTAAACTAAACGTTAAATTTGTTTCAATACACTTTCGAACGAAACATGATTACTTTTGAACTAATGGAACAATACGGCTTTTTATTTTGAGTCACGTAAACCTCCATTTACCATTAACACAATCAACTTAAAAATCAAACTGAAACAATTGAATCTAATCAATGTACTAATTGCACTATGTTGGGGCATAAAATAGTTATCAACATGCCAGCATGAAAAGCGCCTGTCTTTACAAAGCATAGACAAGAAAAAAAAGGTTTTACCACAAATCATTTTTTTTTGTGTCAACGTTATGATTTTAACCGTTGGCTACAATTCATTATTTTAGCTTCAAGCTGCAGAAGAAACATACAATAATTTTAGACTGCGTTCTATCTACCACGCAATATTACAAACAGACGAGATGAACCTTAACATGCTGCTGACAAAAAGTACAAAGGTAGGTTAGGTTATGAATGCGACCACAACATATGATAGAACCTATTTCGTTTCGATGGATTACTATTCGATTGAATTTACCGTAAAATAATGCGTTAAATTGTAAGCAAGTATGTTACGGTTCACAATATCTCGACAGTTTACAATCTCGCGAGATAGATTGTAATCTAAGGATATTTATAATTTAACGGTGACATATATACATTGTGTAAGTAAAGTAAGTATCATATTCCGAACGTATAACCCGAAAAAGTTTTCTTTTTTTAAACAAGATTACTAGTATGATATCCTTAGACCTGACCACGCTTTGGGCGTGTGCGTTCCTCGTGCGTGTGACGCACAAATGAAAAATCATGTTTAAATCCTACTACTATTATAAATGCGAAAGTTTGTATGTATGTTTGTTACTCTCTTTCACGCAAAAACTACTGAATGGATTGGGCTGAAACTTTGCATGGGGATAGTTAATAAGCTCGATTAACATATAGGCTATAAAAAATCTCGCTCCGACCCATTGGAGTAGAGTAAAGAGGGTAAAACCGCGGGACGCAGCTTGTCGATAATATTTTAATCCTGCTATATTAAGTGTACATTATACTCAACATAGAAAGCTTATTTGCAGTAAATACAAAGTCTATGACACGATTGGTCTTCATTCAAAGCGTTATTATAAGCTCGCATGATTACTACCCATTAGTTTTACTAGAATTGGTAGCCTAGTTCAAAATAATAGGAAAATAGGTTGTTTTCACAATAACACGGGCTTACCGTAGTGGAATTGGGCCGTCACTTCAAATCATGCGATTACAAAGGCTTGCGCTTTATTCTCTTTCTATTATAGGTGAATGACATTTTGACAAACGATATTAACAGTGACAGTTTTTGTTATAAAAAAAAACTATCTTCGTGCTCAGGTGCTTAGTTAGCGTCGCGTCGCCCGTCAAATCGTTGTGTTATTTTCCGTAGAAAAAAGATATTTAATAAAAACCATGTATAATAAAACAATATGTATCAAGTATAAACCTAAACGGTGGTAGCCCAATTTTTTTCACTTATTTTTATTTTACGAAGCATGGCATAATATCCTGGGCTCCAGTCTCATCAGGTTTTTACCTAGCCTAAATACCCAGTTCTAAAATGATGACACCCGGTTTTTTCGGTTATCCATTTTGACATTAGCTTGATGTTTATTTAATTTAATTGTCTACATTATACATCGAAATTAAGGAACATTACATTTTTAAAGATAAACGTGTTGCTGGTTAATGGTGAAGAGAAAGAAATCTCGGAAACGGCCAGAAGCAATCCTAGTGTAGAAAATAAATTCTTTGTGCGCTCTAAAACACTGTCTGTCAAGCGTGGCGTTCATTGGCAACCCGTTTTTCGCCCTAAGTACCGGGTACGAGGACATAAAAGTATCGGGTTCTGATCAGAATAGGACCCCAATCCAATATCAATCAATTATGTTATTTGGCTGTGGTATTCTTAAAGGTAAATTAAATCTGTTAAATCGGTACCACAATATGGCGTGACCAAAGGAAATAAAATAAACATTAATTCCTTTTTCCAGGCACAAATAGGATTTACATAGAATTAGAGTGGTTTTATGAAATTACAGATTTTTATTAACTATTTACTAATTTCCATTTGAAATATTTTGATTAATAATTTTAAGATAATAAAAACTTCATCATGAATATTCTTTTTCCTATTGCGAAATCTAAGAAGCCACGTGGGCCGTAAGTGAACATCCTATTTTACTTCCGTTTTTTGACGTGTATAAATAGAACCCTATTTTATTTACTTCAATGGAATATTTTATTCACTAACTGGCAAGTAAAAGCGGCGGCTTTGTGCTAAACATATCAACAACACTGGACTCTACTGCGCTGTCCTTCTACTTACACTTTTAAGCCAAACACCATCAGGCGAATAATTAATTTAAAAAAATTAAATGCCTCGTAGGACGTCAGCTGTGTAGGTGAGTTAGACTGCGGTAGCCTCCCGAACGGTGTTAATGAAGTTAACAGCCAGGAGGTAATTGGTCATGAGAATCTATTTCTGGCTCAGAGAATAATGAGAATCTATTTCTGGCTCAAGGAATAGACATTCAATATTACCATAACAAAACCCAAGCAAACATTTACCTTATTATACTGTGTCGTAATATTTTTGTACAATTAACTTCGAAAAATATTGTGAACGCTTTTTATAAATCTTTAGTTTATTATATGTGTTCATAATTCCGCTTCCAGAAAGCAGAAATCAAACTATAACTATAACGTTCGACGCAATTATTAAAAAAAAAAGTGGAGTAAATGAAAGCTTAAAGAAAAGTGTTCACAATATTTTTTCCAAGTTTAAACATAGAAATGACTTTATGACTAACAGTGCAATAACAATATCTTTATTATTATGCTCACTGTCATTATCTATTTTGCTATGATAATAGAAATCATCAATGTGACACCTGACATTCACAAGTAAACTCATAGTCTGAGTGCTGGTTGGTCTTGCATACAAGGTGGCCACGTTGGGAGTAAGTAAAATAAGTGGCTGTCAGGAACAAAACCAATTGTGACGTAACACAAACTGTAGAAATGCTATTTTTTTTTTAAGACGGACCTGTGTAGTTAGCCACAAGGCTTTTGCTACTTCATCGAGCAAAAAGGCGAGCAGAGCTCCACAGAAATGGTTGGACTGAATAAAAGTTTAGGCGGTACAATAAAATTAAATGTCTTTCTTAAGTTCTTCTTGTGCCTCTCTAAACGAAAAATCAGGAAATTGTTAGAAAGGTGACATTTTTGGCTGTCCGTCCATTTCTACACTCTGTGTTACGTCACAATTGTTTTTGTTTCTGACAGCCAACAATACCCAGATCACACAGCTTTCGGGAAAATAAAGTGCGCAAATGAAAACACAAACAATGATTGGCGTAGGTTTTGTATAAGAAATTATGGTATTACTTTAGGTAATGTTTATGTTTATTTATATGTAATTGTCATGTTTGTACCTTAGTTTATAAGTTCCTTCCAAAATATATGCCTTCTCTTTATCTGGTAATATGACTCATGGTGATAACGATACTGTAAAAAAGGCAAGCCAATCACGTAAACAACATAACACAGCTAAATTGTTGTGACAGCGATTGTATAGATTAATCGCAAAACTTCTTTTATATTTCATATATTACAAAAGTTCATTCACACTTAATTTTTTATCATATTAAGAGGCTGGTATCTGTCATACAGAGCTCCTAGTACAGACGTCAGTCTCCCACAAAAAAATGTAATACGTTTGTCTAAAGTATGGTAAAATTGTGTGAGAGAACAAATAAAGTTATCAGCAAAATTATCGGTGTCGCATTAAATTTGTAATTTCTTTTTTGTATAAATAAATAACATTTCTTTTGTCTCGGAAATTCCTTCACTCAGTTAATCATAAACACACAATAGCAGCACCTTAGGTATATAGCTCTTTGTATACAGTTTGTGTTAAGCACCGTATGAAATATGTGAGCCTGTTAACAGAGAAGGTGAACGTTTGCACTTTGTAGCCCTCGACGTAGGTACTTCGAATACATATTTTTATATCCCAGGTACCCACACTTGAAATTAATATGTGTGGTAGACTTAGAATTATACGGCAACCACTACAAAAGTTTGTCTATTACTAAAGAAAAATAAAATAGGCATTCTTAAAAAAACTCGTCTATAATTCCACTAGGACCAGAATATTATTTTTGACATTTTACGGCAATTTTAATATATAATTTTAAAATAATAAATTAAGGCCAACGTCACTATTCGAAACTGCAACCTTAATGAAAATCACGTTGAATCCTAACCTACTGACGACTATCATTCACTTTTCACGTATTTAACGTAGGCGCCTTCTATAAAAGAAAAGGGGCTTTACCTAAAATTGTGGCTTCCAATCCTGCCGGCGATAAGGCTGGATTTTTTTTTTTGTCCGGATGGAAATGCATTGACGCATTCCCACCGCCCTTTGCAGCGGCGGTGGGAAAGCGTCAATGCATTTCCACCTGCGCTGGAGCCCTGCTCGCCTTATTGCCCCTTGACGTAGCAAAAGCTTTGCGGCTAACTACATACGTCCGTCCGTAAAATTAAAAAAAACCTGCCGGTGGTCAATTTAAATATATTATTCCTATATTTAAAAAAAATTGTTGTTTATTTTAGGAATAATAATACTTATATACCATATTGATGTGAGGCAGCATCATTCTTAATATAAGCAACGGTAGTCGTTCATTGCATCTTTACATCTGATTATTACATATCTTAACAACGCAAGTGCAATTAGTTATAATTTCATCGAGTAATATTATGAAGATTTCACGTAATGAATCATTTTTATATCAATTCATTTTACATTATCTCCATCATCAAGGAAAGTTTAGTTACCTTCTTTTATTACCATATTCTTGGATAACATAGGCAATAGAAGTAGGTAGGTACCTAAACTTTCCTTTACAGGAAACCCTTTAAAATACCAATACCAACATGATGGAGATAATGTAACAAAAAAGGAGTTCGAAGCGCTTTATGAAAGAAAACTCTAATATTTACCTATTTTCTATTAAGAAAGCCCTCGTTACTTTCAGTGGATTTGTAGCGTAAAGCTTATAAAGAAAAGTTTCAATAAAGTTCTGTATTTCCTGTGCGGTAAGTAATTGTAAACAACTTATAATAGATATAGTACAAATTATTTAGATTTTGTGACAGAAAAATACAGCTACATTTTTTTAAGCTTCCACAAAACAAAACTCTAGAATAAACGTGTCAGCGAATTTAAATGCAAGCTCAGTCAAAAGCTACGTAAATTGAAAATATATATTTGCTTTAGAATTGAGTTAATAAAAACTAGAACATACTATCGACTAAGCAGGTTATATACCTTGCAGTTTATTCCTTTAACATACTGTAGTGATGCTAATGACATGACATATCGGCATATATCGATGATGCAATGTTTTTTTTATCATCGTCATCGGTCCGTATAACGTTCACGGCTGTATATGTGCCTCTCCAAAAGTGGGCATGTCATCACGATTTGTTTACGGGCTGGCTGGCATGTATTTAATCAGGTAAACGCACCTGCCCATTTACTGATATACAATAGATGACTTTATAGCAATCGGGACCAACTTTACGTGATTTTCGAGGCACGGAGAAAAGTCACTGAATCAATCGAATTCTGAAAAAAATATATACGTGTAAAAATATATTTGTGGTGGACGACCTCCTTTTCGACTAATTTTCGACCACGACCTTTATGTATTTTTCGACATTTATATATATTATATTATATACAAGTCCTTTCCATGAAGCAGAATTATGACACACAGCTATTATAATATATGGATGATATACGCATTACAGTTCTTATTACTAATATTTTCTCCACCTTAATTTATAAGCTAGAGTGTAGGTAAAGATATTTTGGTCATATTTATTAATAAATAATAATAAAATAATATAAAGAATATATAAAATTCATAGCCTTTATATCCAGTTAATGACACTTATCGCTATATGGCAGCACCACTGTTTAATAAATCATCGTTTTATTTTCAGACAAGACAATTCTATAAATAACCAACTTCATTATACCGAAAATATATCAATCACCAGATAATATATAGCCCTTGTGCTGTAGTGCAAAATGCAATAATACTGACTTTTTAATTAAATATATTTATTCCCTAATAAAACTATAAATTAAAGTGAGTAGTAGTAATGGACAAAAATTACTGAACGGCATACCTTAATTTTTAATTGTTTCCAATAGTTGGCATAATTATTTGCTATCAATATTACTATCGAAACGTTACATTAATATTTAAAATAGACAATTATAAATGTCAATGTCAAAATAACCCTTGCAATCACAGATAATGTACTAGGTTGTATGCTATACCCACTTTTAGCATTGAACTGCTATGTTAGCGCACCTTGCAAAATAATCTGCAACACAACACTAGTTAAGTACTATGAGTTTTCTTGAGAAATCAGTTTAATGATTTCTAATAACATAGCAATAGATACCACGACAATGAGACGTGACGTGAAAAAACTACTTTTACGTATTGATCGGGAATACAACTGTGAACACAACAAGGTACCAAGGTGTGTGTAAATCCAGTAGTTTTAAAAACAAAACTGTTTCCATGCAGTGTTTCATTCTTTTCATCGACCTTATAAATCCACTCATACAAGAATGTTCCACAGAACGACTATACAATAAAGTTATAATTGGCTTTTAACCCCTACGTTATGCAAATGGGTTAACATTTTCTATCCGGCGAAAGTTCGTAACAAATTTGAATCTGGTTTAGAATAACTATACGTACATACGTATAGTTATACGTATGACATTTTGATACGGAGCAAATTAAGGACTTATTCTACGACATTTCATTGAAGTATTTTTTCTCTGTTGTTCTATTAGCTGTAGTGTGAGTAGAAGTGGGATAAAATTTAATCTCTATCGTCTTACTAATTCCACCGCCATGTTATTGTTTAATTGGACTATTGTGATATATTTGTAGTTGAAGAATATCGTATATCTATCTACATATTTAGTTTTTATTTAGTAAACAAAAACAAGATGTATTTTAACAAACATGAATAATACTAATAATGGAATAAATATATACGAAAAACTCGCGGGCATGGAGGAAACTGCGGTCGTGAGTTGGTCTTTAATATTTAAAAACCAAAGTCAGCTGACACAGCAATTGAGTCGATTACAACAAAAAAAATTATTAGTTTAAATGTTATTGACTTTATTATCCTATGTAGTACTTCTATTTTCCTTATTTATTCTCTCCAGAAAAATACGATAAATCTGAATACAATATCATCTCACAATTCTCCGGTGCAAAGATATTTCATTATAATGTATAACAGTATCTCGCAATTGCGGCGAAACAATGAGTTTTCACACAAACAGTGGCTTATCTGAAATATGACTACAGGCTACAATCCATTACAGATGTTAATTTGTAGGACGTTTTAAAAACTCAGTTTAAAAGTCGACTACATTTTATTAAGCTGTGTGACAAATTTTGTTTTTGTTTACCTTTGTTGGTGGTTGTTTTTTTTTTTGTTTTTTGGTTCTTTTACTATGTAAGCCTTATCGAGAATTTTATAAAACTAAATAGGTGCGCCCCACGGCTTAATCCACGTTGGACTGCTACTCTGTTCAAGTGGTTCGTAGCGTGATGTTTTATAGACTACTTATATGATAATCCAGGTTATAAATGCTACCTATGTAAGAATACCAAACATCCAGTCATCCATCCATACAAACTTTCCTAATTTCATAAATGCGAATGTATATTTAATTCTGTCTGTAATGTTTTTACACGTAAACCATTAAACGCTTTGTTATGAAATTTGGTATATTTCGATAAGGTATTCTAAGGCCTAGTTTATGATATTAATGACAGATGTTATCGCGAGACTGCAATTTGTTGTCGAATTAAACCATGAAAAATTGAATTTAAGCACTATTTTACAACGAAATCGCAGGTAAAAATTATTTATTTAATTGTCATATATTAAGTATTCCATTCGATTCAATATGGTTATTGCTTTTTTCATGGGTTTACTTAAATAGGTAAATAGGTAATGTAGATCCAACATAAGCCCTGTTATTCAGCAACGAGTAAGTATTACAATAAATTAGTCAGACCATATCACATTATTTTATTGTATAAAACGAAGGTCTTTTTTTTTCTTCTACTTCTCAGTTCTTTCAACCATACATGTTACCGTTATCATTCAAATTCAAAATAAGTAAGTGGATGAAACCGCGAGGGACAGAGTATGGTTAACTTCAGTGCCTGCATCGTTGTCAGATTGCCATCTCAAGGGAATGACGTGTGCCCGTGTTCGCCCGCACATCTGAATACAATAATGTGCTAAGCAAATGCATGAGAATTAGGTCGCCGTAATTGAATTCGTCGATTCAAAACTTACCTTAACTTAATTTACTCCATTTCTTAAGAAAAGTGACCTTATTTATAATACTTTTAATAAAATCTAATAACGATTCTGTTAGCTCCATAATGACTTAATAATTCGTAAAGGCTATCTAAAACTTATTCGAGCTGTTTGGTAGTTAGTATAATTAGTCTAAAGACGGTATTGTGCGAATCCTTAAGAGATTGACATCAAAAGTGAGGCTATTTCTGAAGGCACTTTATTTGGTACAAATTACTACTTACTTTTTAATATTATAATTTTAGGATTTATATTTAGTAAAAGTTAAGTGAATTTGAGAAAAAATTGCAGATTTTCTTTTTATATTAAGTCACATGTCTGAATTTTAAATGGAGACTTATCGTCGTGTCGGTGACAGTGCAATATCGCGTAAGTGACAGTTGCTAATACGGTGTCATTTCATTTGTTATGAAATATTTTTCTATATTTATGTTGTAGAGTGAAAATTATCAATTTGCTACTTCACTACGCTATATTGCAGTATTACCGACGTAATGTTTTTTCTGACATTATTACATATACCTACAAGCATTATTTAAAAACACAAAGGCAACATAATAATGTATTTTACGATGAGACGTCTCATCGCAAACACTAATAGGCCCCCTCGCCCTCCCGACCCTTAGTTTGCTAAGAATCTTCCGATGCCCTCGTAGACCCGAAGTCCGACAGGCCCGCGAACTGTAAAGTAGAGCGACAGTTGCACAAAACTCCCCTAAAGAAACTACAAGCCATAATCCCTCAATCTCCCCGTCAGCGACCGCCCTGAGCCGAGGTCCAAGTCCCACAGGGGACGCCCTCTTGCGCAGGTTGCTTAGTTTGTTTAAACCATTTATCTAGGCTGGAGCTCTGCTCACCTTTATGCCCGGTGAAGTAGCAAACGCCTCAGGGCTAACAACATATGTCCGTCCGGAAAAAAAAACACTTATACTTAGTTCAAACTGATAAAAATAAGTGATAACAGCATCTACCTGTTCATATAACGGCTTGTTATTTAGTTCCTATTAGGTAGACCCGGACTAATGCAAGCGAATTTTCGTAGATGTTTGGAACATCCATGAGACCCTGCAGGTTTGCTGTGCGCAAAAATACACACTCCCATTCACAAAAATCGCATGATGTCTTACGATGCGATTGAAATGTTATTAAGCTGCTTGCGTGCTCCTATTGCTATGCAGGTTTCATTGCAATAGCTTGGGAATTATTTTAATGTTATAATAACAAGAAAATTATTATTCTTCACGGAAATCCTGAAGACGCCTACAGAAAGAATAAAGCGAAGTTTTTTCATTATTCTTTAAACGGTTCGCATAAAGAAATTCTCGTAGTAATCACGCCGAGAAGAGCTGACTAAGTATTAATTAAAAAGACATGAAGGGCCCTTTTGCCACTAAAACTTTCCCTTTAAACAGCTGTGCAAAGTTCTCATTTCATCTTGTATGTATCTATCTAGGCAGTTGTTAAACCATCTGCCTGTAAATGGGAGTCGACCAAACATACTTTGTAGTTTATTGCATTCGCCGCAACAGAGGTGAAATATTGGTTAGTTTGTAGGTACAATTTTATATTGACCAATAAAAGACTAGACTAGGTTTATCCAAAGTTGTTTAATATGATAAAGCTTAATACTTATGTTTCAACATAATAATATCGAGTTATAAATCGCCTGTGAGTGGATATTAAAGTTACGATCTGTGAAATAGCAGGTCAATATTATAAGTGTATCTGATTTTGCTTTGAACCTTAGGTACTACAAAATTACGAGGCCATACTGGCAACTTTATATTTGTAAATTTTTTCGCGACTAAAAGATAGAAAGCATATAATTGGCTTAAAGCTGAATAATATTAGCTCCGTAGATGTGATATCCAAGATCAATGGTTACTTTGTCTTAAGAGATTTGTACAATCAAGTGGATCGATTTTCAGAATATATGTATTAAAATTACGTAAATATCAACCTGATTTTAATAAGTGCCACTGTAGAAAAGTCAGAAGTATTGACCATTTTTATAGACCATATGTCTATAAAACAATGAAAAAATAAATGCAAGTTTATTTTTTACCAACATTTTGCCAACGTTGCTGAAACGTAACACGTCGTCACGCTCTATGACACGTTGTCAGTCATACCCGTCCTGGATGAAACAGGCTTTAATTGGTTTCAGTATTTGAATAGCAACATAGTGTACACATGCTTCTGTTACTATAAATCGGTCGCTAATCACTGGCCGTCACACCGTTTTAATGGTGCATTGCACTCAGGGTAAAGGGTTGTGCAGGTGGAATCCTGTTACGTCGAGATTAAATACACAAAGCCATATAAAATCTACTCGTCACTGGAATGAGAGTCAGTTGACTGAACTAATTAGCTTAGTCGGAGTATCAATGTGATATTACATGCAGTATCTGATTGTGTAAGCTGGTTGTAGTTGGTTAACCGGTCA
The DNA here is from genome assembly GCA_947037095.2 of Nycteola revayana. Lineage (NCBI taxonomy): Eukaryota > Metazoa > Arthropoda > Insecta > Lepidoptera > Nolidae > Nycteola > Nycteola revayana. Next base: position 6,853,119 of record OX344845.2, on the reverse strand, counting down.
GTTTGTCACGATTTGTAAGCTGATGTAAGTATGATAGTGGAGAGTCGATTTATTTTTCTTGTTCTGATAGATTGGACATCTGCTGTCACTTTTAGTCTTTTTGGAAATTTCAAGCATGTGAAAGGAGCACTTTTTAAATTTGTATATTTTTTTAAAATTACATTAAACTTATTTTTTTTTTAATTTTACTTTTTACATACAATAAATCTACATACAATAACCCTTTTTGTTTATTTGATTTGAAGTTTTAAGTTGTTTTAAGTCTAACATTTTTTTTTCGGACATCTATTCGTTAATAAATAGACGAAGCTAAATTTTACGCATCAGTAAATATTTAACAAACCAGACCACCTCAATTAGCAAGTAACTCCCCCTCTAACCCCCTCTCAAGACCGCAAACATTTACTCTGGGTGCTTACGGTCTACGGTTCATGTTATTAAACACTACAAGCTAGTCCTAAGACTAGGTATTTAGCCACAGTTGTATGTAGCTAGGTAATGGCTAGAATGAAATATCTATAGACATTCAGTTATGTACTATTAAACTATGAATAAGATTACGCCAACTATGATTATGATTAAGCCCTGGGTCTGAACATGACGTCCTCGGGTAACTTATATTAAATAAAGGGTACAAACCAACCAAGCCTACTTTCCCATTCTCACAAATTTTCGCATTATAATATTACTAGCTGTAGCTCGCGACAGATAGCGAAGAAACATCCACATAGATGACATTTCCGATTAAATAGTTATAATTATGGTTTTTGCATACAAACAGCCATCTATCAATCCTTGACATTTATAATATTAGTAGGTATGTTCCATTCCATCGTAAACAGCTGTTCACCCCAACGCGATAAACAACACTACTTAATGAGTAAATATGTAATAGTAGGTGTAAAATAATGTCAAATCAAATATGTAAAAGTGTGTGTAGGTATACACATACTTTTCATATTTTGTGTACAAATATCTATTCTAACAAATATTTATTATATAAGTAGGATTCCATTCCATCAAAAACAGGCCTCCATTTCACACATCAAAAACAGATACCCCAACGCGATCACAACATTTAAGTACGTTCTATATACATAAATGATGTGACAAACTACAATAACCAGAAACTACTAAAATGGTTAGCGCCGCTAACTATGCGGCTGACGGCCACAGATAACAAAGATTAGTGGAAACATTTTCGACTGCAGTGCTGGATAGTATAATTATCATATACACTGCAATTCTCCAGTCGTTTAAGCGGTACTTATGGAGACGTAAATTTAAAGATAAAACGGTTTTTACATATATCTGTAGACTCGTTTATCTCATAACCAATTAGCAGTTAAAGTAATATTAGGTTTAAAATAAATGAGCTCGTTGTAATTACAGATGGTTTGCACTGTAATTAATATCAACTACTGTTATGTATTATAAAATTAATTGTAGTGCTAATGTATGAATTATGTTACTCGGCCACTCAGAAAGCTAACTATACGCACGAGCGATTAATTATTTAATGTACCGACTTTAACTGCATCATTACGAAAATTTCAAAAAATACTACAAACATAATATTATAATTGCCCCGTTTAAAAATGCAGATGCGTTATACGTTTACCTATGATGTCTTGAGATATTAAAAATATTATAAATATATACTATAAAAAGTCGTCAGCTCGTTTAACGTCCATAGATGGATTTGGGCCTCCCTCAAAGTGGACGTTGCATATTCACTACGCTTGTCAGGTTGGTGACAGCATTACGTATTGTAATTTGTAAGTGTGTAATTGCTAATGTGACAAATGTCATCGATGTTACGTCAGCTGCATGGTAAACAAAACTGGGCAATTTTGTAAAGTTGTGCTTCAAGCCCCGGAAGCTAATATCCTCGAGTATCTTTTTTTTTTTTTTGTTGTCCGGTGGCAAATTCATTGACGGATTCCCACCGCCGCTGCAGCGTATTCGTGCGCTGGCGGTGAGATATGTGGGACTCGCCCTCTCCATAGCGTGGTATGCTAGACTCATACCACGAGGAGAGGACCCTACACCACTTAAACCTCCCGGACACTCCTTCAATCCGCCGTTGGCGGGAGCCGGGTACGCATGAGCAATCCGGCCCATCCTCGAGTACCTAACCAGATTTCTAAATAATCTTTAAATTCAAACATAGACTTTTTCCAGGCGTAGGAGATAAATCCAAGGCGTCTGAAATTTGTGGATGCAGGCCGCTTCTAACTGCAACAACTGGAGATCTATGTCCAGCAGTGGACGTCCTACGGCTGAAATGATGAATGATGATGATGTCTGAAATTTAAAGATAGTCTTTAACCGCAATCTAGGACTATTTTACACAATTTCAACAATTCTTATGCCAAAATTACTTACTGAGCGAGATCAAAGGCATTGCTTAAAGAGTACGATTCCTAAGTTAACGCAGTGGAAAAATAAAAGTAAATTGGTTGTACGACTGAGTGAATAAACTAAATGGACGAGGTAATGTCGACGTTTTACGTAATGTTGCTTTGAATAGAGGGAAAATAAGAATATTGTTATCTAAAGGCAAGTACTACAGATCGAATTTTCATGTCATCATCATCACCGGCCCGTATAACGTCCACTGCTGAACATGGGCTTCCTCAAGGGGGAGGGTATTTGCCATAGTCACCACGCTTGGCAGGCGGGTTGGTGACCGCAGTATTATGTTGTACCACACAAGGAAACGCTGCTGCCCGTTCCTTGATATACGATTATTATAGATGATGTTATAACAATCGGGACCAACGGCTTAACGTGCTTTCCGAGGCACGGGGGGTAGTCCATCAACCAACTAGACCCGAAAAAAAATATTTAGAATTTACACAAAGATTTCGTGTCTTCCATGACCTCCGAGATTTAAAGCCGGCCAAATACCGCTACGCTACGGAGGTTCTCTGTAATTTTTACGTGTTTTCACTGATAGATAGAGTGATTTAAGGCGGAAACACATTATTAAAATGCCACGCCACGCCACGTGTCAACACCTGTGCATCAGTACGTGGTGCGTCGTGTCGGATGTTCATAGTGTGATTCTGGTCTATAGAAAACAATACATTTGATCCGACTCAACACGCGTGGCGTGTCGTCGGGTGTCGTGGCGTTTTAATAATATGTTTCCGCTTTTATCCTCATATATATGATTTGTCAAGGTTTTTTGGAATATGAACAAAAACGGTTAAACCTACTAAACAATATTTAAGGCGGACACGCCACACGTGTTGAGTCCAATCAAATATATTGTTTTCGATAGACCAGAAACACACTATGAACACCCGACACGACGCCACGCGCGTACTGATGCACAGGTGTTGACACGTGGCGTGGCGTTTTAATAATGTGTTTTCGCCTTTATACTAGTTCCAAAACCATGATGACTTTTAAAAGAAATTTTCTTACACAAGTTTTAATTTAATAAACACTGTCGCTTCTTATCCGCTTGTCATGTTCTCGTGTTCTTTGATATGACAAGTACAAGGCCCTTCTTACGTCAACTGACGTTTGACAAAAAATAATGCCGGTGCTTTGTGATAGAGGTTGATATTGTCGTTACTGAGTAATAACATGTTATCGTGCTTCATATGTCACTTTTATTTATTGTATTTATTGTATTTGATGTATTACTTTTATTTTACAAAGGTGTTTTTTTTTTGTAAAATTAAAGTAATATAAAACACTGTATTTTTTATGTATTGTTTGAGTATCATACTAGCCGCTATGCTATAGTCATATGCCTTCCGCCTTAGAATGGATAACCCCATTTGTCCCATTGGGTGTCATAATATGCAACTAAGAGACATAAAGCTGATGGGCAGCAGAACCTAAGTCAAGATTCCCATCTTACTACAATCACCAATGCGTATCGTTTCATCCGACTTTAGTAGAATTACTGCTTATTGTGATGCCAGGCCGTTAATTTATCCCGGAGATCCCGCTGTACCATATTGGCCGCGGGTGCCGTCGGGGGGCTGGATTGCACCTGGCCCCCGCCAACGGCGGATCGAAGGACTGTCCGGGAGGTTTTAGTGGTGTAGGGTCCTCTCCTCGTGGTATGAGTTTAGCATACCATGCTATGGAGAGGGCGAGTCCCACATATCCCACCGCCAGCGCGCGAATACGCTGCAGCGGCGGTGGGAATGAGTAAATGCACCTCCCGCCGGACAAAAAAAAAGTCCCTTAATTTATAAAAACCTCCGCTCTTGCGGTCCCGTTGAATGACAATGCAGATAAGCATTGCCATTCAACAGGGCATTGCTGCCAGCATTCTAGGAAGGCCATTGGAATTGCCAAGTAGTTCAAATTAGCTACTTTTATTTGTGTATAAAATATGTAGTATATTATATGGCCAATAATTAGACAATAATAAGAATATAATAATAAGGTGTTAGTTATTAACAGTTAGTCTGAAAAAAAAATCTAAATCATTTCATTTAATAATCACTCATCTAACAGTTTGGAGCTTTAGTAAAATAAATAGCATCTATAAATACAAAAATGAATCTCTATTTCCCTTCATCACGGCATCACGCGTGAACGGCTGGACCGATTTCACTAATTCTTTTTTTGTTGTGTTTGTTATTGTCAGAAGAAGGTTCTTATGAAAAATAAAATAAGAACATTGCGCGGAACATAAGAAAATTTAAGAATACTTAACCACCATATTATAAATTTCTTATATAACCTTAAAGCTATTGACAATATAAACTCTTTTAATGTAATCTTATGGCGTTTGTCAGTCAATGTTATGTATTGACTGAATGCCACTGATATAGTAAATGCGCTGCTCTTAGTGCTCATCACGGTAAGTTCAGAGCTAACATGCCTAATTAAATTTTAGTTAAGACAGGACAATGTCTGTCGGGTCAGCTACTTGTTGATAAAAATACATAAATTTAAATAGACATCTTACAAAATTAAGAACCTTTATACATATATATATATATATATATATATGTATTTTTGGCAACACAATATAAATTTTCACTCCAAATGACACTTCAATTCCAATAGTATTATTCCAACACTTTGGATACCTTTCTTCCATTCATTGGTTTAATCAAATCCACAAAAGAAGTACTTACTAGTTTAACAACACAATAGTCCCTTAGTTTAATTACATTACGTATACAAATACCAGCTCGGGTTCTCGATCTCAAATTGTAAATGCGAATGCGCTTAAACGAATTTAGTAGACTTTAGAATTAACAAAGAACTTGCTACTTTTAAGTAATTGCTACAACAAAAATACAAAAATATTTTTATGTAGAGAATACATTTGTTACTAAATTATACAAACACATAAGTACAACCTTTATAGCCTTTGCGTTTTCAGACACCGTCAGCAAATATTTTCCGGTTCTAGATAGTTGAGGAACTACCCTGCGCACCTTACAAAGCACGTAAAGTTGTCCAGAGTGCCATCATCTATAACAATCGCATACTAGGAATCGGGCCTCGCGTACCCGGCTCTCACTAACGGCGGACGGAGGAGTGTCCGGGGGGTTTAAGTGGTGTAGGGTCCTCTCCTCGTGGCATGACTATAGCATACCACGCTATGGAGAGGGCGAGTCCCACATACCCCTTCGCCGGCGCGGGAACGCTGCAGCGGCGATGGGGATTCGTAAATGCATTTCCACTCGGACAATAAAAAATTAAAAAAGGAACGAGCCACTGTAGGTATGTTACAAAATAATACTGCAGTTGCACCCGTCGTGATAACTACGGCAAAACTCGCTCGAGGGCAGACATTATACAGTGTCGGTTTTCTGATAGTTTGTGATTAATTTAAAATACGTGGACTGTATAACATAGGTATATTAATGTAATAAAATAAAATCAAAACAATATCAGGCACCTCGCCCTTGCTCCTCGATTGCTCTTCAATTTCTTCATCAAATCTTTGCCACCGTTACTATCAGTCATGTCTACGTCATATAGAAAATATAACCTCCTTGTTTCAGGCCTCTACGATCAGCGGTTTACCATTCGTTATTATATATATATAAAAAAATATTAGACAACTCGAAAGCGTTGAGCTCTTATTTTGCTTTAAACGTTTATGGATCGTTCTTTACTTTGTCAGCAGCGCGTGCGATTCGAGTAGTACCTACAAGGTCCGTCTAGTGTTACTACTGTTTATCACGCTTTCGAGTTGTCTAATATTTTTTTTAATAATTTTAAATCCAAAACATGTCTAAAAAAAAAAAAAATGTTTCGATAGTACTACCGACGGCAAGTTGTTCTGCTTCGGGAAAACAACCATTAAAATTTCACGGTGTATATCTACACTAATATTATAAAGAGGAAAGATTTGTACCTATTTTTGTATGTTTGTATGTTTGTAATGAATAGGCTCAAAAAGTATTGGGCCGATTTAAAAAATTCTTTCACCATTCGAAAGCTACATTATCCACGAGTAACATAGGCTAAATTTTATTTTGGAAAAAAATAGGGTTCCGTAAGATATTTGGGTTTTTCTGACACAAGGTGTAAAAAATCAACCAGAAAAGTTACTTATTTTGCGTACGCTGCCTAAACTATAAAAGATAGAACCATAAAATGTTCTAATTAATTATAGATCTTATAAATATCTACAAAAAAGTCCGCGACACACTATACCTATCTATGTCGAGTGAGGCACAACGACCATTTTTTTATTTAGAAATCTTGAATTTTTTTTGGACTACATTTAAACGCGTTTATTTTACTCATGCTATTAATCCTTATCAAAATAAATTATTTCATCACTAAGTACAGTTTATGTAGATAATATTTGGTCTTTGAATGATTAAAATTGGACGTTTGGTTTTGAAGTTATGGCGAAATTAAAATATTACGATTTCTGCTGCACGGCCCGTTGCGAAGTCTAATAATTTTCGTGCGATTTTTTTTAGATTTCGTTCTTAAAACTACACCTACGCAAAAGTTCTTCTCAGAGCTAATCAACAGTTCTTCTCAGAGCTAAACAACAGTTCTTTTCAGAGCTTTGAAAATGCCTAATCCCTAAAATGCCTATTAATTACATCATTAATTATATTTTCATCATTAACAACTTTAACATCCACAGAAAGACAATCTGTGCAGCCTGCGGATAATGACTGCGTTGTCGATGTTTATGTCGGTGTCTGTGAATTGACCTGGGAATCATTTTGCTGACCGTGTCTTTCCTGGGTAGGCTTTTTGCAGCGGTAACCGACATCCGCACGGAGCCGCGGGCGACCGCTATCACTACATATTATAAACAAAGTCCCCTGCCGCGTCTGTCTGTCTGTTCGCGATAAACTCAAAAACTACTACATCGATTTTCATGCGGATGTTACCAATCGATAGAACGATTCTTCCGGAAGGTTTACGTATATGATTTGTTTAGTTTATGTGTACATTTGACTAATATAGATATTTGTCAGAGGTGTCGGAAAAAATTAAGCCATTTGGGAGCTTTCAACGAAAACGCTGCCTAAACCCTATGAGATATAACAAAACAATGTATGGTGGCAAATATTCTTCTCTTTTAGATCTACAAAAAAGTCTGCGATAGCATATGTCTATCTTTCAAGGTTAACTTGCTATATCCATTATATCTTAGAAAAATGATAACTTCTAATGCGGTAATTGTAAAGCTAATCAGACAGATTCAGTATTTATCCTTATCATTTTAAATGAGTTAATATTCTTAAGCATTTCATGCAGATTATTTTACCCCTACACTATATACTTTTAATGAATAACTTAGAAGTTATCGCAAAATAACAGCGCGTGTTTTAGGTAGGCCTAATGCGATTATGCGCGCTCGATCCTTAAGAATTATAGGGCAAATTTTTTGTTTTGTGTTCGTTGTAACTATGATGGATAGATACTTGAATACCTATTTATTTAGTGTTTGTTGTATTGTTAGTCCTGAAGAGTATAGGTATTTCATACGATAAAAGTATACCCACCTACTTATTTCACTGAGTTTTAGTAGGTCATCATCATCATCAGCACGTATATCGTCCACTGCTGAACATGGGCCTCCTCCCGAGGGAGGGTATTGCCATAGTCACCACGTTTGGCAGGCGGGTTGGTGACCGCAGAATTATGTTGTAACACACAAGGAAACGCTGCTGCCCCTTCCTTGATATACGATTATTATAGATGATGTTATAACAATCGGGACCAACGGCTTAACGTGCTTTCCGAGGCACGGAGGGTAGTCCCTCAACCAACCAGACCCGGAAAGAAATCTTAGAATTTACACAAAGATTTCATGTCCGGTGTGGGGATCAAACCCACGACCTCCGAGATTTAAAGCGAGCCAATTACCGCTACGCTACGGAGGTAGGCCGAATGCGATTATGCGCACTCGATCCTTAAGAATTATAGGGCAAATTTTTTGTTTTGTGTTCGTTATAACTATGATGGATAGATACTTGAATACCTATTTATTTAGTGTTTGTTGTATTGTTAGTCCTGAAGAGTATAGGTATTTCATACGATAAAAGTATACCCACCTACTTATTTCACTGAGTTTTAGTAGGTACCTATATTAATTTGTTTCTGTTTGTTTTGACCAAATTTCACCCGTTTGTTAGAGGTTTAAAGACATTATGTAGTATAATTATCAGTATTGTACCCGTGCGAAGCCGGGGCGGGTCGCTAGTATTATATATTCATATCATTCATTCAAAACAAAGCGTTTTATTAAAAGGTATAGACGATGAAATACACATACTAGTATTATCTAAGAGCCCTAAATCTGTCCCGCTTCGCTTCCAGTAAATTCCCAGTACCCACTAAATTACTCCTGCCCACGACATTAGTAACCCCGATGTTCCACTTTGAACATGCAACATGTAAATTTCACCACCATGTTTCATTAATGTTAAATAACAGACTGAATAGCGCAAGATTTGGACGACATGTTTAATTAATTAGCCCAGTGAATTTAAACTGAAACTGAGAATTATATACTCTGAGTGAGTCATTATTCTGAATTTATCCAAGTAAGTTAGTAAAAATTATCTAACACAAAAATATTTGTATATTTATAGAATTTTAAAAGGTAGAAACTGTCTACTTGAAATCTAAGGGATCTAGATAACACTAAAGAAAATCTTGACTGAAGCAAACGTAAATAATTTATACAAGTAGTGTTTCCAAGATTATCAAAAGAGGATCCGTTGCCTTCATTCGCTGTGTCCTATATATGATGTACTTACCTACCAAAATGTGGGCATAAGAACTAGGTAAGCAAGATACGGAAGCTATATTGAGATATTGATTAATATTACGCGATCCTACATTACAAATCTTATGCTCATATATAAAGCTGAACAATGTGTTTGTTTGTTTGAACGCGTTAAATACAACTGATGCGATTTGAAAAATTATTTCAGTATTAGATAGCCTATTTATCGAGGGAGGCGATAGGCTATATTTAATTTTGAAGTCCCTACAGGAACGGGAGATACGTAAGGTAACCGTTACCTTCACTTGCGTCCACTGCTGCACTATGGCGCGTAGTGCGCTCTTACGCCCTAGCGAACCGACCCTGAAGACAAGACAGTAAGTGCAGGCCTGGCCAGGTTACTTGTTTTATATCACACGGTCCTCCACCTTCTGCGTCCAGTCTTCTCCAGCTTTCCTTTCCACGTTATCGCTGCATGTTGCTTGGAGGGTGTCCTACAAAATAGTTGTTTGTCGAGACAAATAGTTACCTATTTAATGTTATAAGAAATGAAACGCATTGCATAATAAATTTTTGTTCATGCAGACAACAATATATCTATTTCCTTTTATAAAAAAGTGAACACCGAAGCCATCCATCCACGTGTTCCTTTTAACCGCATATCGCACATTACATATTCATTTCCTGCCGGCATGCATCATCTATCTTATGACTCATATCTAACGTGTATTCTTGAAAAGGTTACCTTTGGTCTATTCCTCAACAGAGCGCATTCAAATTTGTCTATTTATGTACCGGAGTTCGGTGGCCTTCGATATCGGAACTCATTTGAGATTTATGGCGGTACTTAGTAAACTTTATTGGTTCGCTTTTGGAGCGAGTAAAAAGTTATTGTAAATAAGTGTTTTTAGGTAGACTTTTGTTTAGTTTATTGTTTATTGTACTACTGCTCAAAATTTAAGAGCAAGTTTCGTCAGGTTTTTATGGTAATTTTCAATAAGTTTTACATAAGGGTTCAATGTACTTAGTAATTTAAGCAGCTTTTAGAAGAGTATTGTAATATTTACTGCATTTCGTAAGTGTTTATACAATATACTTAGTTTATCGTATATACAACGTAACGTAATATGTAGTCATTATTTCCGCATTTTTTCAATTTGCTTTAGATATGTATGTAATCTTAACTTATACCAAACATAACAAAAACTAGGTACCTGCAGCAGTCCACAAAATAATGCTATGAACGCTATATGAAAGCTCCTAGTAAAAGAATTTCACAGTAGAAAACTTATTTTCTTACGTCCCCATAATGTTATTTATCTTCATCTTTTACGAATGGAAACTATAATAATTAATTCAGTCCACTTCGACTATGGCTGTCTCTACAAAGTGTAACAACAAAATCCGATAAACAATCAAAAGTCTTCCAGCGCACGGCACAACCTGGGTAGCATTGTCACAATAACTCCCAAGTTATTTCAACAGACAACTAGTGAAGGTAAGACTAATGCAAAGAAAAGTTGAGACTATCGCAGTTCACAAACTTAAATTTATTGACACACTTGAAAAATAAATTATGTTTACTTTAGCAGTACTAAAGCTAAAGCTTTAGTTCTTAATTGGAATTGGAATGGCTCGCGAATTTGCTTGCAATGGTTTTTTTTTATAAAAAGGATAGTGGACACACTCCACACACATCTAACTCAAATAATTTCATCAAGATTCTTTTATTTTAACTTAAATTAATATTTTAGGTTGAAAGGTAATTAAGTACGTAACGATATGACATTAACTTGTCTTCATTACTGTGTGGTTATTGTATTAAATTTCCCGAGTTATTGTCACTGTACTGTGTCAGCTACATTACCTTCGTTAAACAATACCATTAGAAAGCGAAGTTATATATATTTCTATTTAATATATTTAATAATGAAGTTCCTACGGGAACGGGCATTACGCGGGAGAAACCACGAGCGGGAATCTAGCTTACATTTTTTTTCAACGTAACGTATCTAACGTACTATAGAATAAGCAATGGTTCGACAGTAATCTTGTTTTGTCTATGCCTTCTGAAAGGATATCAGGGTAAGAAATGTTGCCAGTTAATTCACTGCAGATAATATTTTTCATAAATGTTATAGCATCATAACGTATCGTCTTTCGATATAATTGGATATCAAATGTTTAAGTTCCAACTAAAAACACATTTCCTTTTATTATAAATAAAAATATTTATCTACAGTTTTGTAATGGAAGCTACCTGAAAATTGCGCAGTAAAATAATAAAACTTCATAAATTTCTCGGTAGCAGGAAGCAATTTTCTATTTGATATTATACCGCTTACTCAACCTCAGCTGCTGTAGATCTCAATATTATTTTAAGCTTCTCGTAACTCCGCACTACGATACAAGCGATCTTTTAAGCTTTCACAGCTAATGGTAATGACAAAGTTAAGTTAAGTAGCCTTTATATACTGTATTCAAGAATTCATAATACTTATAAAAAAAGAGTAAAAGTAAAATTAGTTTGTTTTTTCGTTTACAAAGGGTACTTCAACAGGAGATAGTATCACGCATAGTGATTACATCAGCGATGTGACTTGTTTTTAACCACTAAATAAATATTTTGTTTTTACGCATTCATGTCTTAATTGTTACACTATCATCACTAATTGTTGAAACTCTATGTCTGTGTTGCCGAAAAGGACATAGAAAAACACTGTTCTCAAGATATATGACATAGCTCACTATATATTTATTTGTGACTGCACTGGTAGCTAACTGGTACGGTAGTTGCTTCTGAGACCTGTATCCTGGATTTCCACCCGGGACAGTTTATTTTATGAACATAGATAGTTGCTCTTCGTCTTGGTGTGTTTTGTATCAGTGAATTGAGTAAAATACGCGACACGCGATACAGAGATTAATTATTATTTTCCTAGTTTAGTTTAGTTGTCTTTTTTTAATATAAAGAATATAGTTAACAGCATTAAATAGAGAGAGATATTAAGTATAAGAATAATTATATTCATTTATAATTCTAGACCTATATATAGCATAGGGACGGATGTACCAATACCTTTAGAAGCATTTGGTCGTAAGTGCCAGTTTACGATAAAAGCAGATACGACGAGTGTTACTGACGAATGGCACAACCGTCCTTATGCTTCTGAGCTCTACAATTATTAATCAATGGTATTTATAACTCAGGAAGTCGGTGGATGCAGATCGTTCCGCTGGAAATCGATGGGGGAGGCCTATGTTCAGCAGTGGACTACAACGGGCTGGTGATGATGATGATTTATAACTCCATGCTTCGCTCCAAACCCCAAATAGCTGATGTTGGCCTCACAGCTGCAAGATTGAAGTAGAACTGGGATGGCCATATCTGCCGCATGCCGGAGGAGCACTGGGCTAAAATAACCACTCTATGGAGCCCAACTGGCAGGTAACTTCAACGCGGCAGGCCGAAAAGAAGATGGCGAGATGAGCTGGACTCATTTTTAAAAGATTGGCCTACAATCGCATTACATCGCGAGAGATGGAAGGAGGGAATGGAGGCCTTTGCCCTGCAGTAGGACAACGTAGGCTCTTAATAAATAAATAAAAATTTATAAATTTATAATATTCGTCGTAACTCCCGTCCTCGTAAGAACTTCATCATTAAATATACAAATTGAACTTGTCAATCTAAGTACTACCTTATAAGTGTTTTGTGTCATGTTTTTTTAAATATTAAATGACTTAAGAACCACTTTGTACAAGGAGGTTGTACTGTTTGTCATTATTTACAACTCTTTTAGTATTAAGTTATATAAACGCCGCAGCATTTCTCCAGCATTTTATGTGTGATGTAATAAAGCTAAGAACTCGCAAAGTCTATTAAAGAACGTTGTTCACACTATTGGTATTGTTGCCGTCTTGTGGAGCGTTAGGTATATCAACTGTGTGAGTCATATTATACACCTACTTAATGACATTAAAATCATTTATATCGAAGTCAGAATGATCTTTTACGTCAGCATTATTTAATAACCGTTAAAGGAATTACCTCTAATATTATAAAATTAAAACTAAAATTGTAGTAATATTATGCACGTCTATTTTTAATACCACTATATGCTTCTTGCTTTATTTATCTTCATACAATTCAAAGGTTATCTGGAAGAAATTGCTGTGTGAGATTAATTATTGTACATTTTTGTTGTTCGATTTTTATGTTATCATTATAGTATAGTATAGTCATTACTCCCCGTCAGCGACCGCCCTGAGCCGAGGTCTAAATCCCACAGGGGACGCCCTCTTGCCACCATTAACCATAACCATTTATCAAGGCTGTAGCTCTGCTCGCCTTAATGCCCAGTGAAATAGCAAAAACCTGGGGGCTAACTACATAATTATGTCTGCATATTAAAGTAAAATATAAAATACTAACAATTCTTTAGCAACATTTCCAGAGTGCTGCATTGCCATGTTAAATGAAAATGCTTAATTATTCATGTTAAAAAAATGCAGTTACAATACCTACACAAAGTACATGATAATAATTCATTCGCATTTAACTTATTACTTTAAAACGATTTCATAATTCTCGAGATTTTCTTTTACAGGTTATTTTACACTAAAATCACTAAAATTTACTGATATATAATGATAGTTTACCCATTTAAATACTTTTTAACTCAGTATGTATGCTTGTTGTAAATATATTTAAATACGAACCAAATTTCAGATCAAAGATGCACGGAGAAAACTTTCTCTTAATGCCATAAATTTTATTATCAGACAAATTGATTATACAAAATTTAAGATACACAGATAATTCTATAAATGTTTGACATTAATCGTTACGCCTTAATCGGGTTCAGATTCAATTAAGATGTCTCAGATGAACAGATTACTTTTAATGTATTCCATCCAACGTGTGTTTCCAAAACTCAAACAATTTTGTAGATGTAGACCCACAATCTTCTTACAAGAGTATTTAGTTGAAAACTAATATACGTAGACCGGGGTTAATTTGTCATTCTGGGTAACTTTGACTGTGATGGTGAAACGAAATCTGAAGGGAGACAAAGCGGCAAAATGGCATTAGCAAATGTGCTCCAGAAACTAAAGCTGGTGAATTTAGTAAAGAGATCCTCCTACCATCAAATACGAGTACATTTACACGGCCAATGTTACCCTGAATGTCAAAGAAACCCCGATTGACCGTAATTCGTTTATTTGAGTTTTAAACACTAATAGTACGTATTTCATACAAAGCTTGCCGCGTGCCGCGTGGCCTAACCTTCGCGTTGATTGTGACTTCGATCCAAACAAATTTTAGTACCCCGTTTCATCTTCTTATAGGTGGACTTTATAGAACTAATTTCCTATCGGGTGTCTATGTCATAAAGAGCATACAACCTCCAAGTCCCTACAATCAGCTGTTTAAGCTGTACGTTAATCCATCAGACAATCAGTTATTCATATAGCCACGAGGCTTTACTACTTCATCGGGCACAAACGCGAGCAGAGCACCAGCCTTTAAACAGTTATTCAGAAGAAACCGTTTTATGCTAAATAACTGTTTCATATAGTTTTTTTTACATCTGTAATTTGGAACTGTAGGATTTTTACCTTATTTATTAAAAATAAAAATGCAATACATATAAATATATTTATAATAATAGTAGCTTTCAGCAGGCGCGTTCAACAGCTTAACACCCTTTTTTCCCTGGAAATTGCAACATTAAATGTAGCCTATAATCGTTTTTAATGGCAAACATTCGTAATCGTTACATTATTATAGTATTTTATTGATTACAAATCATGTCTCTTTATAACATCAAAGAAGATAACTACCGACACTTAAGTTCAATAAGTTCTGTTGTTGACTTAGATTAGTTTCCCTTGATATAATATAAACAAACTGAACAGCATCAACATTATCTTGTGATAAGTTAAGACAATTGACTGTAACTTATTTTGTTTAGGTAAGATATATGGAGACTCGTGTAACACCATTTTGTGACGACGAGGCTATATTACAGTATCATATGATTTATATAATGCCATTAATTTAACAGTTCATGGTATCATATTTAGGGATTACGTTAGTAAATATTTTTTAATATGTTAAAGATGGCATATTTTTTTAAAAGCGCCTTATAATCGTTGGTCATGTACTTACAACATTTTATTTAATTATGAAAAATGGCCGTAAACCAATGGCTAGGGCGTCATACTTTCGTTCATGTGGTCCATTGCATATTTTTTTAAATGTTTTATTTATAAGAATATTATTATCTATTATATTATTGCACCTTTGTGACGCGGGGGTAGGGCAAAAATATATGCCCGGTGAAGTAGCAAAAGCCTCAGGGCTAACTACATATGTCCGTCCGAAAAAAAGGAAAAAGGCAAAAATAACACTTAAACTTTATTCAAGCTTTAAAGGCTCTTTTTTTCTTGTATCTCTCTTAAAAAAATCATGTTTTAGACTATCATCCTAACCAGCTATAGTATATAGTGAATTAAAAAAAACACAATCTTAGTTCGTTAAGAAAAACAAGCGCTTTTTTATTTGTATGAATTAGTGAACGAAAAGCATCAGGTTCAAAGATAAAAAATATCTCTTAAATTTTTTTCCTGAAAATATATAGAGGTTTACAGTTAAACGATTAACGAACCACAGTAAATTCAGTTTCCTCCTGAGTTTATGGCCGGATCAGTTTAAAATATAGAGACAATTTTAAAAGTAAATGTTTTATCTCTTAAATGAAAAATGGTATTTAAATCTGTGAGTAAGTGAATATCTTCTTATTTAACTGGATTTTAATGACCTAAAAATCATCATCAGCCCGTAAAATGTCCACTACTGAACAAGAGCCTCCTCACTCAGAGTTCTGGTATAGTCTTGGCAGGCAGGTTACTTACTGCATTGTAATGTTGTAACATACAAGAAAACACTGCTGCCCGTATCCTTTTATAAGATTGTCATGAATAGTGTTATAACAACATACGCTTAGCGTTCTTTCCAAGGCACGGAGAGAAGTTAATCAACCAAAGAGAATCTTATAATCTACACAAAGAATTCTTGTCCGGGATTTCTTACCTTCATTTTTATAGGAAACAAGATATTTTCCTGGATGCATTCCTGTTTATATAAAGCATGGGATAATAAAGCATTCTAATTATGTAAGAACTACTAAAGTCAGTCCAGTACTTTTTGAGTCTATTCGTAATAAACAATTTAATATTAGTTAATTTGGAAATAGATGTAGATTGAAACGGATTTCTTTACGAATATAAAAGCTTTTCTCGAATGTAAAATAGTACAAAGTTGCTTGGCATAAAATTTAAATTTTAAGTTATTACTGATTCAAATTTGATTTTTGAATTTTACTTTGAAATTATCTCAATTAAAGAAGTATATTAAACATGTTTCAGTTGCTTCAAATGGAAGTGGGTCATCATTCAATCACTTTGGCAGGTCATGATTAACCCGGGCCGGATCGCTCATGCGTAGTGTCCGGGAGGTTTTAGTGGTGTAGGGTCATGAGTTTAGCGCACCACGCTATGGAGAGGGTGAGTCCCACATATCCCACCGCCAGCGGTAATACCGATAAGTAGGTACCTAATGCGTAAGATATATTGATTATAGATATATTGCGAGGTTTGTTTTTTATACAAACAATATGCGTAAGATATATTGTTACCGCCAACTGAAAAATAGAATGACAGTTACCTGAAGCTCCCCAAGAAATAGCAACACTTGATATCATTTTCTTTCCATTATATTTTACTATGAACTTCTACAAAGCACGTTAAGCCGTTGGTTGCGATTGTTATAACATCATCTTTAACAATCGTATACCAGGGAACGGGCAGCAGCGTTTCCTCGTGTATTACAAACACACAAGGAAACGCGCTGCCCGTAAGGCCGCGTCCTGGACGCCAGCGGGCGGAGCGAGCGGTGCGGGCGACGGCACGCGCGTCTTTATCAAAGTTCATAGATTTGTGTGAAGCTATTCTCGACGACAGCGGTGCGGGCGGCAGGTTTTCCTTAGGCACCGCCCGCTCCGCCCGTTGGTGTCCAGGACGCGGCCTAACACTGCGGCAAATCTAGGTATGGCCAACCCTCCCCCGGGAGGAGCCCCATGTTCAGCAGAGTAAGTTATACGTGCTGATGTGGAACTCCTAGTTCAATTATGTTTGTTTGCTAAATACTTAGTGTATTAAAGCTGTAAAATAAACTTGGAAAGTAATTGGAAATGTTATTGTTGTTCCTAATAAAACTTTAATGGCCCTTTGTTAAATAAAATTTAATGAATATATTAATAACTTTCACCATAAATATTAATAAAGTAAACAAAACTTCTATCATTTGTAATGCTTATGTTTTTGCGATGAATAACTTTTATGGAAATTAACATACTTATAAAATACTACTTCACTGTAATATACTCATAATGTGGAGCAGCATTTCGCGCGCGCGGTTTCACCCACATATCTCCCGTTTTGTGGGAACTTCATAGTAAAATATAGCCTATAGCCTTCCTCGATAAATAATCTATCTAACACCGAGAGATTTTTTCAAATTTGTTCGGTAGTTCCTGAGATTTGTCGTTCAAGAAAACAAATAAACTCTTTAGCTTTATATATTAGTATAAGATATTATAATAAATAAACATAATTGTATCTGAATACTCTATTGATGACATTTGTAAAAGGTCAATTAACTTACAACTGTGTTGGCAGAAATTGCTGAATAAGTCGACAGATTGGCATAATATAAAAGAAAAACATTCGCTGAAACGGCCCGCGAACTGTAAAGTAGAGCGACAGTTGCACAAAACTCCCCTAAAGAAACTAAAAGCCATAATCCCTCAATGCCCTGAGCCGAGGTCCAGGTCCCACAGAAAACGCCGTCTTGCGCAGGTTGCTTAGTTTTTAGTTATTTACGGAAATTATTTATTTATGTAAAAATCAATTCGAACTGCTTTCCAATCTGGTAGATTCTTAAGACAGGCCAGGTTAGAAGTAACCTAAACCGAAGGACATGCAAAAGGAGACCAATGAATGTGGAGAAGGTGAAAGTGGTATGCAAGGACGTAGTTTCTGCCTACCACTATGGAAAAGACGCGTCGTAAATGTATATATGTTAAAAATCAAAAAGCACTATTAACAAATTTTATATCAACCTTTAAAATTTATACCCAATAAGTATATTCCCTTGTAATCGGGATAAATAATAGAAAAGGGTATTTTGTGTTTGTCATTAAAAAAGCAATCTAGAGATTGATGTTTACGTGACTCCGGGACGTGAGGGCTCGGACATTATACGTAGGTATGTAGATACCTACTGACTGTGTTACTATGGGTAGGTACTTTTTATTTATAAGATACGGAAGGTAGACCAACGAAACAACTCACCAATAGAAACGGATAGAATATTTTGATGTTTAGCGATGCGGGACAGCCTTGACCCAAAGCAATTTACCTACATGTGTGTTGCGTATTTTTAACAACACACTTTTTTTCTCATTGACATATTAGTGTGGTCCATAAAAACTAATAATAATAAAAAAAAAATGTTTAGGTCTTTTGAATCGTGTGATGAAAACAATGTATTGCACCACTGTACAATAACGCCATCAGGTGGAGGACGGGACCTTTTATAGTCTTCGTGCTTCACCAAAGTCGAGAACCAAGGTGGAGAACCCAGGTGGAGAACCTAGGTACTGATGAAACTGAATGAAAAAAAACTGTAGCAAAGTTCATACCGCTATGTTTGCATAGGTACAGATAGGTACATCTAAGGGGAATGATCAGTTTTTCAACTCGGTAAATTGGTAGTTTTTCAGTACCAAATGACTTTATTTTCATGATGCAATCATAACGTGGACATTTCTACTATTGTCTTTCATTCCGATGCATATTAAAATACTATGTGATTTTTATGAACATGCCGCATTATTTAAAAAAAACGTTATTTCGTTATTAAATTATGTCTGGTATTAGTTCAATTTCGAGATTTCAAATAATGTTATATTAAGTCCACTTATATATCCACGTATGTAATGTAATCAAAGAATCTTTTTGTTATTATCTGTTAATTGAAACAAATCGGAAACTCATTGTGTTTGCAAGTAGGTGCATGCATATTAATTTTAAATTTATTTAAAATCTGGCAAAGAAAAACAATGTGTGTGACAATAAATATAATATCCAAATATATTGCAACATCCAAAATGATTATTAATACTGACGCATCTACTGTAATCAAATGGTTCAGACAATATACCAGGGCTCCGAGTCTACTATCGTAATGGCATATCCATGAACTGTCAATGACTGTGCAATGGTCAGTTTTTTTCCCATTTGGTAATCTACTAATCCAAATGACGTCATAAAGGTGTCACTATGACGCTACGATGACATTAGCGTAGTTGAATATAATACAAATGATACATTTATAAGTTTTGAAATTGCCTAAATAAACATTACAATCTCCCTAACCATCTCCCCTGCTACTTCTGTTGACGGCCTTTTCCTGCGGTAGCAACACCGACTGCCATATTCCAGCGCCGACACCATAGTGAGATTAGTAGATTACCGTTTTTGGCATAATTATATCATGATGGAACTACGGTGGCACAATACTTAAAAAAATAGCAGACTCGGCCCACAGAGCACTCACAACACCTAATAATTACATCGTTACTCTTAAGCCGCCCGCGCCGTTAGCATCGTAATGTAATCAAAATGTACCTAAATACCTAAAAATATTAAACATACCTACTGATTAAACCTTAAAACCGGTGTTATTAAAATACTTATCTATATAAATATACACGTGTCTGCTTAAAAACTAGCTATTATAACCAGATAAACTATAGCTAGTTATTAAGTATAACTTAACTTATTAACATTACTGTAAAAAGTTCCTGTGATAAATTCCAGCCTTACTCATTACACAACATGAAGACTAAAAGGCCTTCATTTCGCCGCGTTTTACAAAGGCGGTGGATTCCGTAGGTACCCGCTGGGAGCATTGTAATTTTGTCATGTCACCGGAAGGCCGGCTGGACATGCGATGTCCCACCCTTCATCTTACCTTGCTCGTAAAATTTCATATTCATAGCCTCCAATGGCTTCAAGAATAAATTGGCTTTTGTAACAGTGGCGACGGACGCAATATTTTGGGCGTTATTTCGGGTCATTGGTTTTGTAATAAAGGTAAGTGTAACCGATAAATGTGACAGTGTATTTAAATAATATAATATTTGAAGAAAGTTCCAAAGAAAAGTTTTTAACTTATGTATGTAAATTTATTCATTGTTGCGAAGTACATAAAGCCTTACTTCTATCATCATCATCGGTCTGTCTAAAATGGGCTTCTAGTATAGTCACTGCGCTTGGCAGGTAAATGCTGCTCCTCGTTATCTGGTATTAATCATAATTCTTCTATACTTAACTGTAACTTTACCTTATACGTCCATTAAATTTAGAAAAGATTTTTCCTCAAATATTGTTATATAGTCGACCGCCACGCGTTTTACATATCTTTTATAGCCATTATTTATCCGATGACAATATTATTCATTCACCGTCATTTCACCGCCTTCTCCATTTTAAGGATGATTTGTGTCGGCCCGTTCGGCATAGCCAATTCATTAAAAATGTATTACTACAAAGTATATAGTATAGTAGTATAAGTCTCGCTTTAAGTCTCAAAGGTTTTGGGGTCGATCCTCACGCCGGACAAAAAATCTTTATGTATTTGTTTTCCGGGTCTGGTTAGTTGAGTACTACTCTTTGTGCCTCAGAAAGCACTTTAAGCCGTTGGACCCGATTGTTATAACGTCGTCTATTACAAGTATATACCTACTAGAAAACAGGCAGCTACGAGTCCTTGTGAGTTACATCTCAATTATTAAGAAGTACACGATGGTGAAATAAGTATACGTACTAGGGTTACCAACTTGTGTTTACAAGAAATAAATTCTAAAAAGCATATTGAACTGTATATAAGAACAATGATTGGACAGTAGTCCTAAAACTCCATTATTGTAATTTGTTTGTGGCTGCGCTGTACACACTACACCCTCTGACAAAACAAAAATAAAATTGTGTGATCGTCTATGTCTAACACTTAGTGTTAGTCTTAATGTTAATCATTTTGATGCTGAAATCAATATTTTGTATTCTTTATTTTTGTTCAACGTTTGTCCGTAAGACCCGCGATACAAAGCTTTGACACCTGCGGGCGGGATTTATCCTTTTCAAAAATACTTAAAATAACTAATTTGATATTTTTAAAAGATTTTATAATTCATGTAACTTTTTAATACCTTTCTCTCTCAAGTTCAATGTGAAAGTCAAATGTATCCAAAGCGTTCGTTTATACAGCATACAGAAGCTGTTTAGTTAATGAAATAGAGTCGCACCTAATTCAATAGAAAGGTGTAAATGGACATGTTTTCGTCCGTTCATTCTTTTTACGTGCCTCGAACTCTTTGTTGACTACAATTGTTTTTATGTCCCGAAGTTAGATGGATTTTTTTCTTAATAGTAAGGGATTTTTATTGCATTGTTTTGGGACCTTTCTGTAGGAGTTGTACTTTTGCAAAAATAGGTTGACATCCAGTAAGTATTTTACCAAAATCAATTATGCACACCAAAACATATTTATTTTTACCGCAAAATCTTGTCGTCGATGAGCATCAATGTGTCATCAGGTATGTTTTCAGGTATTCAGGTATGTTTTTAATTATCGGATGACAAGAATTGGTTTTATCCATGCTCAAATTAGCGGGATCTCAATTTCCTCCGACATGCCTGCTGGTGATGTACATACAAATTGTGGAGATACCAAATACCTATTACGCACAACTTATTTTAATATAGGTACTATAAGGCGCAGAGCCTTCACTTTTGCCTCCTAAACGACCTTTTCATTTAGCTCAGCTGTTTTACTGTTCGCGAAATTTCCAATAATTTGGAGTGCTCTGGTCGGGACCTCTCGGCGACCATTGAAATATCGCTTACTGCGACCCTGGCCTGAAGCTGCCACTTGACACCGCTCAATTCAATAGACGCTTAACTTTGAGACACGTTTCTCAATCTTGTAATCAATTGTAAAGGTAGGCTGTTTTCGCACAGTTTTGTTTTTAAGAACTATACATAGGTGGGTATTTTTAAGATGGTTATTTGACTATTGAAGTAAAATGAGGTCTGATTTCTAATCAAGCGACGATTGCGTTGTTTCCAACCAAATGTTGTGTTTATTTGATGGGTAGTTGTAATGTTGTAGATTTAGTCTTAGACTTAGACCAAAAAGCTTTACTCCCAGATGGGTAAGATGCTAGTCTGGCTCCAATGCGGCCAATATGGTCAAAGCGGGCCTTG
Source organism: Nycteola revayana (assembly GCA_947037095.2). Lineage (NCBI taxonomy): Eukaryota > Metazoa > Arthropoda > Insecta > Lepidoptera > Nolidae > Nycteola > Nycteola revayana. The sequence goes on along the minus strand of OX344845.2, from coordinate 6,830,519 downwards.
CGTAGGGCACGTTTGCAAGACTAGGCAGCACTATTGAAGGCTTTCTTCAATTTCCGAACATTTGGCGCTTTGCGGGCTCGAGCATCCGCCCACGCATGGTAAGCAGAGTGCTTATGTGCCTCAGCACTATCACACTCAGCGTTGAACCATGGGCGGGCTTTGTCTTGGAGAATGGAATGAAATACTCCATTGCCTGGCATATCACTCCAGACACAGCCTCCGCGCAGCGAGCCGGGTCGTCTGAAGAGAAGCATAAGCGCAGCCAAGGGTAAGACGCGAAGAAATGCCGCATCTCATCCCAATCTGCTGAGTTGTATCGCCATACACGCCTAGTCCCCTTGAGATCGGGATCGGGTGGCGAGTAGACAGACACAGATTTCACCAGACAGTGGTCGGAGCTATCTAACGGTGAGGAAACCGCACTTGATATCGGTCTGGATCGGTTGTCAGCAGAAGGTCTAAGCAATTGGCCGAATGGCCATCAATGTCGGGCACCCGTGTCGGCCAAGTCACCAGTTGGGAGAGACCAAGCGTCAGAGCAGATGCATACGCTAGTCTCCCAGCAAGGTCGGTGTTCTGGTATGGGTACAGCCACTCCCGTTGGTGGGCGTTGAAGTCCCCCAGAACAACTAGCTGCGCCGATGGGTACCTGGGCTGAGCTAATTCAGCTGAGTCAGAAAGATACTGAAACAACCTGGTTGTCTCCATGTTGTCGGTGTGCGACCGATAGACACTGGCATAGAGTATCTGCTCCAAGCTAGTGTCCACCAGAACCCACAATACAGAGAAACTGGAATCCTTAATGTTACGGAGACGTCGACAGCAGATGTCATCGCGAGCAAACACGCAGGTGCCAGCGCGTGACTTAAAATTGTGCTCCAGGGTGTACCCTAGGTAGCGCAAGTATGCTGCGTCAGCTAGACATCTGATTAACGTCTCCGTGAGGAACAGCAGATGTGGTTTTTCAGTCTCAAGGTAGTGATGGACTGGGTTGAGATTGGAGTGCAGACCTCGGATGTTAGAGAGGTGCACTTTTAGTGCGAGGGAGTGCAACCGCTGTTTTACCAGTCTTCTATTTTTCAATTTCATTTAATTTTGATGACGAACAGACAAGCAGGAAAGGGACAGTTGGGCGAGGTGTAACAAAAGCGAGTACCACGCAATACACTTGTAATGCTGCACCGACGGGGGACTGATCTGGAGCGCGCGGTGTCGCCCTAACCCCCCCAGAGATGTTCACCGGGCCCTCGAATCAAGTCGCCAACCGGCACGGTGACGTATCCTGAGATTTTTCGCTAGTTGGCGGGGCAGCCTTTCATAGGTGACTTTCCTACTAATTAGGCCCCTACTACCTGCGGTCGGCAAGCGGAAGACCGTGCTTAGGATCCCGCTACCCTCCGCGAACAGTCACCCAGCACAGACACAACGCAGCACCGGAACCGGTTCGCAAAGCTACACAACTGCCCAGACTCCCCTTCCACAATGGCTACTCAAGGCAACATGCTGGAACACGAGAAAAATCACTTGGCGGCAAGGCTCTTGCTACATCATATAAAGCTTTCAACAAATATAGTACAGCATTTCCTTAAATCTCTCCAACACCTCCATTGGGAGGCCACTGTGTGCATTTTCTAATTGAATTCCCTACATTGCTACACTCCGAGAAACCCGTACCTACATAAGCCAAGAGCGCCGCAGTACCCCCCACCGCTGCGCGCTGTGTGCTGACGACTTTAACCTAATAAATACCTACCCAGTGCTTACTCAATTTTGCCCATTTTCCTTTTTATCTATATTAACTGCCAGTGAAAATAGTTTCCGTTCTAATTTAGCGTGCCGTCGTAAAAGCTATTTACATTAACTTGATTGCCTATTCAGGACGGTGTCGTAAAAAACTGTTTCCATTATTATCATACTTACTTGCTAAGATAGCGTAAGAAAAACAACGCATGTAATGATTAGCTAAGAAGGATTTAAGACAATGTAGTGGAGACAAATTGTGTTCAAATTGTTTGTCTGCTGAATAATTTAATAGAGATGGTAAAACATGTTATTGGTATTTTTATTGGGAAAAAACTAGATAGTTATGGAAGAAAATTCATGAACGTATTAAGCTCGCCTTTGTGCAAATTGTATGTCTGCGAAATAGATGTATTTTTGTGTTTCTATGAGTGCAATAAAGAAGAAGAATAAGTACTTATTTTTATGAAAATAAATAAACCAATTTCATCGTAACAATAAGTAGGTAATAATGGAATTGGTATATTTATAAATCTCTATTGTAAAATGATCCTCATCCTGAAGATAGAATTTTGAGTTCAGCAAAGGTTATTTTAAGGTAAAATGATCTTACTATAGGCATTTAACACACAATTTGACTGTGTATGGCTTTTCTTAACTCATAAATTATAGTTCTGATTTGATAGGAAAATCATACCAATATATTCTGATTCAAAAACATTTGCCCACAACAGTGCATTGACGGACTTATAGTCAGAAGCATCTTCTACAAGTCGACCCCTGCGTGGTACCACAGATTAATAAATAGTCACTAGTGGTAAAGAAATAAAGAAGTAATACATGTGTTATATTAGGTTTCAACTTTGCATATATTATGCTTAAGGGATGATTATATTGCACTGGAATTTAGTGGCACACAGATAGCTGGACCCTGGATTCAAACATATTTTAGAAAAAACTACGCTAAAACCAATTGGAGTAGTACCTACATCAACCTAAGTTTATTTATCAATAGCAAAGTCTAATATGAGAACATTCTAGAGTCTATACACCAATAACAATACGTATTAAGTACACTCAAGGCATATTGAAGTGCAGTGACCGAATCTCGGTAAGAATGTAAGTAGCGAAGTCAAACTGGTAGGCAGTTACGGAGACCGAATAACGATCTATTGTGCAGGTTTACATACATCTTCCTGAAGTGGATCCGTGATATCAATAGCAGCAGAATAAATTAGTTCACAAGATACGGTCGGCAGAACGGTTAGGTATTTGAAATGTTTTCTAAAAAAGTATATGGATTTGTTATTATTTGTGTTATATTACCCGTAGTAGTTATGTTATATTAGCTATAAATAACGTCCGTGGCTTAGCGGTATTAGGCTCGCTTTAAATCTCGGCGGTCGTGGGTTCGATTCCCACGCCGGGGAAGAAGTATTTGTGTAAATTCTAAAATTTATTTTCCGGTTCTGGTTGGTTGAGGGACTACCCTCCGAGCCTCGGAAATCACATTGTCTTTACGGAGCCAATCGAATGGCTTAACATCTATTCGATTGGCTCCGTATTACTATGAAACTTTCATGAGTCTATGAAAAGCATTTTCTCCTCCTTCCATAATCAATAAATTAAACTTTTTGGAGTGGTAAATGTCTGATATTTCGCACACGTAGACAGCCTTGAATGATTTTAATTCTTTATTAACGTAAATTTTTGTGAAGATATACAATAATGCAATCACATGCAGACTGTAATATTTTCAATTAAAACTATTTTTCCCACGGAAAAACGTTTGCAGTAGAGGAGTTCGTAGACGTTCCACTCCATAGCGATGATATACATAAAATCATAGCATAAGTAAAGCGTTTACTTAAACTAACTCCTCGGGTGCCAAGTATAATGAGGGCAATGGTAACTGTATGACCTCCGGTGTCCCCTGGCCTGACAATTGTAAATAAACCTACTAACATAGTCTGCACTGTGGTATTGCAGACAGCTTTCAAATCTTTGCAATGAATTTTTCCAAGATATTTTTATATTATATATTTTATAATGTGGATATTTTTAATCTAAGCGTACAGGGAAAGTTGTTATCAGGGGAAACTATTTAATATCAGGTTACTACACTGCAGAACTGCTGGCCAATTTATACCATTAAAGTATACCTACTTTTAAGTACAACATTATATTTCTAAACGAAAAAACCCATAAAGTGGCATTTTCTAGGATAACTAGTCTGTGAATCTTTGATTTATTCTGAAGAAAAATGTCGTATAAGGAAATATACAAAAATGAGAACATTTGCAAGATGTAACATTTTCAAATAAAATTCTTCGCATTCCACCTTCTAGTTTGGTCTGGAGTGTAGTGCTATTCCCTACAGTCAACTACCGTATTCCGGCTCTAAATTGGTTTGTCGTGTCGATGTCGTGTCACCGAGACAATTTTTGGCCGAAAATTACATGCCACAGTTTATTGGGTTAAGTGCCATCGTGTTCAGAAGTTCCAAATCGCTTCTAATATACCTACGCATAAATTCTATAGTCACGCTATAACATACAAATACGATACATAGTCGTAACAAAATACGCTTCTGACACTTACATAAATACCATAGGTGTGGGCACTAATGTACAGTCGAAGATATGCAGCGTGATTTTTTAGCCGTCTAATAATTGGCAGGACGATTACTATCAGTAGGTATTACTATTGAAATGTAACATTAACATTTTAAAATAGACATACAAAAAAAAATTACCTGCAAGGAGACGGCAAAGATAAATGTACATGGAAAAATATGCTCTAAAACCTTGCAATAAAAGATAATCTAGTAAAAAGGGAATTATTTTGTAAATGTTATTGTGAAAGTGTATATACATAGATCTGACTACCAAAAATTAATCATTTAAAAAAATCACGTTGTGCATAGTTTTACACGGTGCGTATAAAAACTAAATAAATATTCTTATGACATTCGATAGGTTTTTTTTAGCCTCAAGTCTCTTGCTACTTGACCGGACATAAAGGCGAGCAGAGCTCCAGCCTAGATAAATGGTTTAAAAACTACAAACTAAGCAACTTGCGCAATAGGGCGTCAACGGTCGGACTTGTATCTCGGCTCAGGGCGGTCGCTGGTGGGGAGATTGAGGGAAGATGGCTTTTAGGTTTTTTTTTGGGTATTTGTGCAACTGCCGCTCCACCTAACAGTTCTACGAGGGCATCGGGTTTTATATCAAAGTTATATTCGATACTCGTACGTACGCTTATCGATTATTATTTTTGAATGAGCACTTCACTGCTACCTGTAGGTATACTAATTCACATAAAAGTAAACTCTTCTCAAAAGTATACAATTACAATTTTACAAGGTGTAAATCTATATCCGTATTCAAGTGCCGAGTGTACACGAAAGTGGTGTCCTTTACTAAGAAGATGCTGTTGTCAAGAGGGTTGTTTTGATCTTGTTTCAGTGTCAGTAATATATGTAGATGGAAATTCGATGTGGAAACATTCAACGAATTGTGTGACTAAGTATCTACTTAGTCACACAATTCGTTGAATGTTTAACCTAAATCAGCTTCCTCAGTCCTTATCTATGGACTGAGGAAGCTGAATTAGGTTGTTCCGTATACCTTTGACTAATCTAAATCAGCTTCCTTATTATATTCTATAAAATAATGTCATATTTAAACATTGTGCTTAGCACGAAACCTTTTTAAGAGTGTTTATTTGGCAGATTTGTAGTTAATATGTGTATTCAATGTATATTAAAAAACCGGCCAAGTGCGAGTCGGACTCGCGCACGAAGGGTTCCGTTTCAGTTACAAGTGCGTACCTATTTTTGATATCAAGAATAAATAAAAAAGCGTATGTTTATGAAATGAAATGTTATTTTATATTTTTATATTCGAGTTGATAGAATGAAAGCTAAATTGCGGTTTACGATTTTTGACGTATTAAAAAAAAACTACTTACAAGATCTCGTTCAAACCAATTTTCGGTGAAAGTTTACATGGTAATGTACATCATAATTTTTTTTTGATTTATCATTCTCTTATTTTAGAAGTTACATGGGGGGGGGACACACATTTTACCACTTTGGAAGTGTCTCTCGCGCAAACTATTCAGTTTAGAAAAAAATTACATTATAAACCTCAATATCATTTTTGAAGAACTATTCATAGATACCCCACACGTATGGGTTCGATGAAAAATTTTTTTTTGGGTTTCAGTTCTATGTATGGGGAACCCCAAAATTTATTGTTTTTTTTCTATTTTTGTGTGAAAATCTTAATGCGGTTCACAACATACATCTACTTGCCAAGTTTCAACATTATAGTTCTTATAGTTTCGGAAAAAAGTGGCTGTGACATACGGACGGACAGACAGACAGACAGACAGACATGACGAATCTATAAGGGTTCCGTTTTTTGCCATTTGGCTACGGAACCCTAAAAAGGGCAAAATATGATTGGTGTACAATTATCAATAGCAAACATAACATTGAGGACAAAACACAATTATTTTCCAAAGATTAAATCAATGTTTACTGTTTAGTGTTCCAAGAGGTCCGAGAGGTTCGCGAACTGTAAAGAAGAGCAACAGATGTACAAAACTTTTCTAAAATTCTTAACATCCTTTATTACACAATTTTCTTTAGGCCTCTCAGCCAACACTAAGCCCCTCAGGAGGCAAACTATGAAACTTGCAACTAAGCAACTGGCGCAACCGAACCAACAAAGGTTGCCTAGTTTGTAATTTTTAAATTTAACTATTTAATAAGGCTGAAGCGGACTCTAGCCATTCTTTAATTGAAAGCTTAAATTAAGAAATAAAATAAAATTACGAACGAAGAGATAAATATTTAAATTAAGAAGTTGAAGCTTGATGATGTAGCGAAAGGCCTCCTGGTAACACGTCAGAAAATAAATCTGTTTTGTGAGTAAGGACACAAAACTATAGGTACGATCCGAAATACCTCCCTTTGTCTGGCAGGTATCTATTAAATTCTAGACATGTTTACTGCCACAATACATCTTGTTTGTCGTTGATAAATGTCATAATAATATATTTATTAGAAGTTGTCGTTATTGTATGATATGTTACCATGTTGCCAGAGATAATTACTAGTAGATCTCCGAATACTACACGAGCCTGTTAATAGTAAACGGATTTTTTTTCGGATAGAAATACGTAGTAAGCCAAGAGGCTTTTGCTACTTCACCGGGCATAAAGGCGAGCAGAGCTCCAGCCTTAATAAATGGTTTAAAAACTACAAACTAAGCAACCTGCCCAAGAGTGGGCTTGGACCTCGGCTCAGGGCGGTCGCTGGCGAGGAGATTGAGTGATTATGACATTTATTATTTAAGAGAAGTTTTGTGCAACTGTCGCTATACTTTACAGTTCGTTGGCCTCTCGAACTTTGGGGCTACAGGAGCATCGCACGGTTCTTTGCAAAAGGTATAGGTATTCAATAATTATATCATTAGTTTATTACAAGAGTAGAGCTTAGAACAGTCATGTCTTTCCATGGGTGTCGTAAGAGGTGACTAAGGGATATACGGACATATTATTCCGATAATCAAACCAACTGCGTGGTGATTATGGCAATATCATTCAACAACTCTAGGTAAGAGGATGTACAGCAGTGGACGTAATCATCATCGCCATCATCAGACCGTATACCTTCCACTGCTGAACATTGGCCTCCTCCCGGTGGGGGTATTTGCTATAGTCACCACGCTTGCCAGACGGGTTGGTGACCGCAGTATTTTGGTTGTACTACACAAGGTAACGCTGCTGTCCGTTCTCTGATATACGATTATTATAGATGATGTCATAACAATCGGGACCAACGGCTTAACGTGCTTTCCGAGGCACGGAGGGTAGTCCCTCAACCAACCAGACCCGGAAATTATAGATATTAATTTTGATGTTGGTTACTATCGTTATCTCTTGGTTTTCCTTCAGTTATAATTTTTATTATCTTGACAAATATTCCATAGTAATGTCCACAAAACCTTCACAAATCTAACATATTTCTGTGAACCCTTTTGTCCGTGAGATAGGTGTTATTGTCACAAAGGCTACATTTTATTTCATTTTATGAGGCCGCACAGAGGGTTGAAATGAGAGACATCGGGTTAGGGCTGCCATCAACAAAATAACGATAAATCTACGAAAATCCTAGTTAAACGGAGTTGATATTAAAGCATGTTTACCTACTTAGGTTCAGCCCTGTTTGAAGAGTACGTAACCTGTTTACTCAGAATATTATAGACTTTATTTGTTTATCTGAAACTTAGTACACCTACATATAGGTCTAGCTAGCTTGTCGGGCGGTTGAACTCCCATAATCCCTATTCTTATAATAAACTATTTTTTTCAAATCGGACCCGTAGTTCCTGAGATCAAGAAAACAAACAAACTCTTCAGCTTTATTTATTAGTATAGATTTTTTTATTTTGAAATCTATGTTGTTTGTGATATAGTAGAGTATAAGTTATATATTAATATGGTATATTGGTGCAATACCATCAATCGGTTTTATTGATTCAATTTTGAACTAAATGCACCTGCCATATGTCTGCACCACCTAAAGGTTTACTGGTAGATGCCAAAGATCATTAAATGTGCCCATGTAGTTATAATAAGATGCACTTAAGTATTTAAATTAAAATCATTAAATAGTGTATCTGCAAAGTATGTAAATTAATTAAGCTGACCTGTCAAGAATATTGGACTAAACCTGCTGCTTATGTATATTTAAGAACCCATTTCTAGTAAATTTTCATTTTTCTGTATTTTTTTAAGATTTTGTTATCGTATTAATACGTCATAGCATTTATAAGTTTTAGGATAATAGGAATTATCTTCAAAACTGCTGTACCTATGAGGATTATACAACTATTGGTACCACGTAATATAGTCCTTTTTTTTTAAACTGTAGCCAGGTAACATACGTGGAATAAGTAATTAAATGGCCTTATACAAAAAGCCTAAAACTTTATAGTTGCGCATAGAAATATATCCAAAACTTCAGTACCGGAACACGGAATAAAAATATCGGAGTACGGAGCATAACTCAATTGACGATTAAAAAAGCGACAGAATCGAAATATGTTGGTTTTCGGCACCCATACAAATGTCTGTGAGTAATGCTTACTGAATACTTAAAATCGGTGGTTGAAATAAATACTAGCACAGAAATAGTATAGTTTTTGGCAGCCCAGAAACTGACAGAGAGTGCTAATCAGATCTGTTCAGATACCTACGTCTGAACAGATTTCTCAAAATTATAGGTAGAAACCAAACCCTACATATAGTAAAAAAAAACCCGCATGACTTATAACATAACTTCGACTAAAATGATTCAAATAAATAAATATAAAATAAATAGTAAATATACTTAAGTATAAAACATATTATCTGTAATATCATCATCATCATCAGCTCGTATAACGTCCACTGCTGAACATGCGCCTTCCCCCGAGGGAGGTTTTGCCATAGTCTGTAATATTTGTATACTAATCTAATATTTATTATACAATAGTCCCTAATATTGCTAAACACTACCTAGGCCCCGCAGTTTTACCTGCTCTCTGCTACTCTCCTCGTGTGAGTCGGAGGGGGTTTTACCTATACAATTTTGCAAGGCGCTTGATTGTTTTAATTGATTTTATAAGGTAAGGTTATCTCACCTTACCTTACCTAACAAAACCTCAATTAAATTAATAAAGAAAACAAAACTTCTATCAAACAATTTAAAGCGGCCGTAGCCCAATAGGGCGTTGGACTTGTGATTTTGAGGTCGCCGGTTCGAACCCCACCCATTGCACTACCGACGTGAACCCACTCGTAACACAAGTATTGTAGCTTAGCACGAAGGGATAACACGAATACTAGGAGACTGCAAAATTCTGCTAGTAATCGTTTAAAAAAAACAAAAGTCAAATCAATTACGTAGCTGCATTCCAAATGTTAGCGTTCTAGGTCATATTATGGAAGTGGATTAGGTTTATGATCTACCTATATATAAAAATGACAATTTTTGGATATATAATCGTATAAGATGTGTTTTTAAATTTTACTTTATTTCAGAGGTTTCAATATATTCATCAAATTTTGTTGATGAATGAATGAATGGTGCTTGAGTTATAAAGGGGTCAAAGGTAACATTAAAAACGGGTGCTGCTTGCCAGTTGTCAGTTTGGAGTATTCCTCATTCAGCACCAACTTTTCAGCACCAGTGTTGAAACCCCTGATGAAATAAATTGATTATGTCAATTTATTTCATTAAAAATTATAGAACAATTGCTTAAATCAAATACAGAACGGGCCGTCAAAAATTTGGACCGGAGATTAGCAGTTGTTAGTCAAATCCGCCGGGAAAACCTCGTTATCTAATACCACAGACAAGGAACCTTAACTAACACGCAAAGTGTTTGACCTACTTCAATTTTATATTTTTTATTTCTGCTGTAAAATGCTAACAGGAAATACTTGAAATGCGCATTCTAAAGAGTCCAATTAGATCACCGCGGTCAACGTGAAATGGGCTGCGACACTAAAAGCATAATACTTTGAATCTCAAATATCAGCTTGCAACTACTTTAATATTTATTGTGTAGTGATCAATTAATATATTCCAATTTTTCAAGTTCCACCCGCCATCATAACCTACTTAACAGATAGTTGACAACCAAATAGAAGCTTAATTACTCCACTTCAGTCTTATATCACAAGTTTCAAAGTTTAAAAGCTTGTTACTGAACTACGCCAAAAAATAGTAAACAGGTTTGGGTGATATTAGCACAATGTCGATCAGGTGAAATTAAGTTTCAAACATAAATGGACTCGGAGGGAGTGGCATTGTATGCCGGTAAAATTGCAAGCCTGAACTGCAATATTTTGTTATAAATTTATTCCTAGAAAGAAAATTATAATTTATCTAGCTTGTTGACATCGAAGAGTAACCAAGAGGGATACGAGTAGATTGGTTTGAGTTAATAAGGTCACGACGTATTGAGCATGCCAAGTAAGAAATACCGCAATGTAACAAAAACTGTTTGCCAACCCGTTTCCTTATTTACAATTCCGGGTTGACAAAACACAAATACATTCAAGCGACAAATTGTCCTATGTATCACCCACGTACGTGTTCATTACACTCTAGTTTCTTTGCGTGGTATTATTGACATAATGGTGTGACGTATTCCCTTGGCTGTCTTGAATTTATTGTTTACATAGTATACCTAAAAATCTAGTCTCAATCTCAGTAGTAATATATTTAATGGAAATAGAAAAAACCTTGCCAATCCATTAGGAGCATGGATGCAATGGTCTCCGTGCGTTTCTATACTTGCATTAAAAGGCCCTAAAATAAAACGCCCAAGAAAGCCGATGTCAATCTTGCTTGACGCAGGCACGGTCAGGGGGCACCGAAAGTCATGCATCTGCGTCGTAGTAGTATTGGCGTTCAGAGAAGCAACCGGGGGGTTTTAGTGAATAAACCCTTCCCTCGTATTATGATTAACATACCATCGCTATGGTAGTTCTACACACTACTCGACCACTTTGGAACCCCTTTGACACAGCTTAAACCAAGAATGTAATTTTACAGTATACATTCAAGTTTAATTATTTCGATAGAATAACCATTGATCTCTCAGCAAAGAGCACAAGTGTGTGAATCCGGGACAGATTGCAATTAGTCCGTAGGTACAAACTTGCTAAGAGCAGTAAGTCGGGTTAATTGCATCTTGAAGTATGGCTGATTCTATCCATTGATAGCTTGATAGCTATCTAGCACTCGGAAAATTAAACTAACCATGTAAAATTACTCGTAAGGACGTATGAAGCATTTACAGTAGCCGTACAAATAAAACATCACAAGAAAACTAGTAGCGCCTCTATCACATACAACAACAATTAACCTATATCGCGCAACAGAAATTCGCAAAGTAATCTGAACATGTACAAGTTGCTGCAAAGTTATAACAAATGACCTCAACCGCAGCGCATAGTACCTCGCCCAGCAAAGCACCATTCGTTCCTCTACACAGCATTATCTAATTGGAACGAAAATAATATTTTTTTCTGGCGTACCTATTAGGTAAAAAGCAACGCTTTTACTACTCCACCGGGCATAAAGTTAAACTGTGCCTTATTGAATGGTTTAAACACTAAAAACTAAGCTTCTCTGGGCGGTCGTTGGCTAGGGTGATTGCAGAATAACGAATGTTAATGGAGTTTTTTGCAACTGTCGCTCTACCATTCTCGGGTCTTCAAAGTCATTCGAAGATATCATTGTAACTATTAACGATTTAGAGCTTTATGAAATCACGGATTTTGTGTTGAGATGCTTAGAATTGCCTGAGGATAAAAGCTGCTGGACAGGGGATGAACGTCAACATTACACAATACCATACCTAAATACCATTAATACTTAATGTTCCGTGCGTGACTTAAGTCGCCAGACCTTATGAGGCGGAGGGCCGAAATTAGGTTAGGTAACGCGTAAGTCTTCTTGTATAGCAAACTTTCATAAGGTACTACACGGTAACTGCTTAACATCATGCAGTCAGTAAGTTTTATTAGTCGACCTTATTAAAAACAAAAAATATATTAAACGTTTTCCGAATGCTGCCCTGTCAAAGTTAGATTATTTCCTTCTGAACTATTTTTAAAAGGTCTTATACGGTAAAAATAAATTTTGAAGTGTGACTTTATGAAGTTTTAAAATTTTCACATTTTAGTTTAACTTTAATGTTATATTAATGCCCTAGTAAGTATTATTCGCAAAGTTTCAGCAGTTGCACGTCCCAACTATTTCGAGGAAGGTGCTATGTAATTTCTACGCAAATTAAGATAATTTTAAGGTTCTACCATTCATTTGATCGTAGCTGAGTCAAATAATACCTATTAAACGGAAAATTAGAGTAGTGATCAAATTTTAACGGTTCTATTTTTCACTCGTGCATTCACTCTGCGACGTAGATATAAATATAAATGTTTGAGGTTACAAACCGGAGATTCAATCGTATATCCATAAAAGTAAGATTTATTTATAGCTTTCAAAACTAAAATTATATTTCACTTTTAAAGAATACTCAAAATTCAACAATTTCAAATGCTTTTAGTTTTTCCAAAAGAACCGATGATAAGAAGCCTAACCTTTGCGACAAATGATGACAAATGCGAAGAATATATTTATGCCTTAGCGAATCTTTATGGGACTTATCCAACCCACTCTCTCTCCCACCACTGCAACTCCTGTAAGCCAGGATCAACAGTGGCACATACTGGAAATGGCAATGATCATGCCTTAGCGTATGTGAGAACTAGAATTTGTGGTGATATAGGAATGTATAAAATCTACTCTTAATACACACAATTCTTAAATATATTTTTTTAATGTCAGTTTTTTTTGTTCTCAGATCATCTGCGAGCGAGTTGATATCACGGCGTGGTGTCTTCTCTAGGAGACAATATGGATCCGTGGAACAGGTATTTATTAAATTCTTCAAACTGTTCACTCGCCTACGATTACTGATTTCGCCGCATTTTTAACTTTATTTACTTGTTATAACGTTTATAAGCAATTAATATTAGACTTACATAAGTTGTGTTCGCGACTTAAGTGAGTTTAAGGCCTCATTTACGGAGACGCGGAAGTCGCGCGTCGCGTTGTGCGGCGCGGCCCGCACTGAACTCAAACATATGGTGTTGTATGAGTGCGAGCGAGATTAAACATTTCGCATTATCTACGTATGGTTTATTTTAGATTTTTATAAAAACTCCCACACTTTTAAAACTTATGTATTGCGGGCTGCTTCACAAACACTTAATTCACGCACAAATAACACTCGCAAATACATATAGTTGTGCCGGGCGGGAATCGAAACCGGAACACCAGGACACCAAAGCAATAACCGTAAACTGTGAGCTACTAGAGCAGTGTACAACTGTACATACTTAGTTATTTAAAAATAAAACTTGGCATACAATTCTAGTATTTTCGTCTAGACCGAAAACATGTAAGTACGTGATAAAACATGTTCACGGTATAGATAGGGTTACCAGATAAAAAAATGAGAGGTCCGGAGAAAAGGCCTGATTTCCATTAAAAAATCCTGAGATTTTTTACAGTTTGAAAATTTCCTCTGCAACGTACTTAACAATTAAAAAAAGTCGTAAGCTGCGGATCTCGCGGATTGCACGCGTGAGCAATTATTACCAAAAGAAGATTATTTTTAGTTTGTTTAACTTTTTATTAAAAAGATCTTTAAAATGTAAGCTGTATTTTATTGAAAATTCAAAAATATCCTGAGATTTCATGAGATTTGCAAAATCCGGCCGTAATCCTGAGAAGAGTCCAAAAATCCTGAAATCTCAGGACAAATCCTGAGATATGGTAACCCTAGGTATAGATGAATTCGCATTATTTTTATGGATAAGGCAGATAAAACTTTGAATTCAAAATTGTAAATGTGCTCTTTCAGTCTATGTATGATTTTTATTTATTCATGAAAGCTATAAATAACCTTATTTTGTTAATAACCATGACAATAAAAAAACTGATTTCCACAAGTTTTATGTGTCAGGTAGGTTATCACATCTCAATGTGTGAAAGCATTTTCCCCTGGACAAAAAGAAAGACAAAAAAAAACTTACAGCAAGATTTATGGGACTAACTCAATATTAAATCAATCATGAGTTACAGAAATAATAATTGATCTTAATAATAAAAACAGACTCAGACAACACGAATTCTACATCGCGCAATAGAAGTTGGCACGCGTATTGAATTCGCAACACGTACATTTCTATCGTGATCACCTGGCATAGAACCTCGCACGGCCAGGATTTTTTTTGTTTTTTTTTTTTGATATAGGATGATATTAAACTAAACACATGATTGTGCTCATGATAACAAACATCTTTTACTATGGCACCAAACCTGAAATCGCGAAAAGAAATCAGCTGTTCCATACATTCATGTTCACATAAGTCGTCAACATGGTAGGGAGCAGCTGTTTTTTTTTTCGCGTTTTCAGATTTGGTGCCTTAGTAAAAGTTGTTTGTTATCATGTTTAGGTATCGGTCACTAATTACCAGTCACCCTAATAATGTAGACGAATCGATCGTTCTTATTATAAGTCAAATACAATGATAACGAAAAGAAAAAACAATCTTGACAAATAAATTAGTTTATATTTCAACAAAATTGTTATTAAATAAAATTTACCAATGTTGTTATGGCATGTGACATCGCTTATTAATCGCTGCTTACCAGCGCGGGCTGAGCTAGATCGGGTCTGAAGCATAGAACGCGTCACAAACCTTGCGAGGATGACCGGACCCTATCCTAGCTTCCTACGAGTCTTCTACAAAACTTCCCTTTATGTCGCCAAAACACATAAATTACCTAAATATCAATTATGTTACATATGATATGAAGTAGATTTAATTCCAGTCAAAAGAAACGAAAGGTTTTATTACCACCTACTTATAACATAAAAACGTTTTACTTCAAGAGACCCAATTAAATTACCGCAAAAGATGATTATTCGACCAAAAACTTTTGTGAGAAATTCCCCAGAAATGTACTTACAACAAAGTAGACTTCAAAGTTATTTACAATTCTTTATTTTTAATTAGTGAGCGTACTGAAGGGAAAAGGAAAGCGTTTACGAAGTTATTTTAGAGAGGCAAAGAAAGAATTTTTCCTTTCGTATAGAAAAATTGCTGGAGCTTCAACGCGATTCATTTAATTTCTAGCTTCCTTAGCTACCAAATGCATTGCGATGTTTTTTTAGAGATATATGTTTGTGAGACGGTGTTTGACATTTGATATTAATCATGAAGATATGAAAATGATTGCTTAGATTCTGATACTATATAATAACTTACCTTTTTGAGTAAGTATCTCCAATTGTGTGTGAATGTGATTTCCATCAAACAATTATTCGCGAACAAAACAGTGTTCAGTGTTGGGTAGCCAATAAATTTTATAACATTTTAGCAAAGTTCTATGTTAAAACTAAAAAACCAGCCAAGTGCGAGTCGGACTGGCGCACGATGGGTTCCGTACCATTTTCAAGTCCCTACCTGCTGCCGTTATTGATACCAAGCAAAAAAAAAATTCTTGTCTTGCGCCCACCGCCCAAAACTATTTTATTTTATTTTAGTATCTGTAGTTATAGCGGCAATAGAAATACATCATTTGTAAAATTTCAACTGTCTTGCTATCGCGGTTCTTTAGATACAACCCGGTGACGGACAGCGTAGTCTTAGTAATTTTTTTACCCATCAGGTACGGAACCATAAAAAAATGAGAATAGTGGTGTCTTTGTGCTCAGAGATACATCTTTACCGAACCCTTCTGGAGAAAAACTTATGTATACCAAATCCAAACACAAACATTTTGCTGAACAATTTTTCACGTCAACAAATTATTTAACGTGTCAACCGAACCCCGCGCCGCATCTGTCGGATTTCAAACTTTGTATTTTTACGTCTACATTTGGTCTGGCATGTAGGTTAAAAATATTAGTCTGGATTTAACTTTGACAAGGGCGTCTAGGTTGTTCCAAACTGTAACAATCGACCTGTTTTTGTTATCAAGTTACTAAGAAATAAGTATTTAATTAGAAATGGTAACAAAGTCCTGTAAATAATAAATTCATTTTTTTTTTGTTTTCGAAAGCATTTTAAGGACAACCAACATTAAAACGATGCGTGCGAATGTCAATCACAATTTAGAATTTTACTGTAACCTCTTCCTTAACCTCAATCTGTAAGTTACATAATTATTGTATACCGATGTGTCTTTTTTTAGAAAGAAATTCTATTATTCTATTAATTTAATTATCATTTTGAGGTACCTATTCGTCTTTTTCTGCGATGGATTATTATTTTTACAGGAGAGTAAAATAAATCTTTCAAATATTACATTCTATTTTTGTTACCAAAGCCTTCCATGCGTCCGTCGCGTCGTTACTAAACTAACACAGTATATTTTTTTAACATGGACATTCTAAATCATGGCTTTGAGTTTCTGGCTGTAACTCTTTGTGTAGATAATTAGCATTTCGGTGAACAACAGTCGAAAAGTAAGAAGTTAAACTAAACATTACCGCCATTAATTAGCAGGTTCTCTTTGAAAGACCGTGGATCGGCGCCATATTCCAATTGTTTCACGTGTAGATTTAATTAGACTCATTTTCAAATCTTGTTTGTTTATTCTGCTTTGCGCTTTACTACTGTTCTGTCAGAAATTTGAGTCTGAACTAGACTGCATAACGTCAATTAACGTACTTGATCTTTATATGTCTTGCATTTTTGGATTTCCAGAAAGGAACAAATAATTATTACTTTAAGCTACATTTAAATACGCGGACGAAGTTTTCCAAATCATCAGCCCGTGCAAAGTCCATTGCTGTTCTCCAACGGGGAGTTTTGCCTTAATCGAAGTTTTAGGCGGTCTATAGCATAGGTGCCTATGATACTATGCATACGTATGAAAATGGTTACAAAAGCTTTTGGCAAATATCCAAGCTATCTAAGTAATTTTAAGTTTAGTGAACTGTGAGAATCTGGTGGTTTAAAATTTTAATTTAAAAAGTTTTTAGATCTCTACTGCCGTGTGTAGATAGTTTTATGTTAATTCAAGACATTGTTTGTAGTTGTATTAAGAAATAATAATAACAAGAATAAAATAACGTTATCCTCTCCTTCAAAAAAGTAACATAGGTATCTATGAATAGGAATGGACTTCTAGATGTAACTGATATATTACGTAATCTGTATAGATTACGTAATATATCAGTTACATCTAGAAGTCCATTCCTATATACCAGGCTTGCACCCCTAGAACCAGAATAGGTAGTAGTTAACTCAAATTTTCACTGTTTCAAGTTTATCTGCAAAGAAGAAGAAACATAAATAAAGAAGAATAAGAGTCTAAAGTACAGCTGCTGACTAGACTCCTCCAAAACATTTAAGCACACACATGTTAATGGACACGCATGGGGTCGATCGGTTACCATTTGATGACTCAGCTCAGAGTGTCAAGCATATCAATAGTTGCTATTATGTCTGGATAACAGCCGACAATAGCGCATTGTTCCCCCGTCACGTTATTAGTGAATAGACGATTTTCCTTTGTGTTAACTTTTATAGCAACTATACCTCTATAACTAAGTATATCTAATGTAGCTGCAATTAGCTGACGAGTACCTATTCGACATAGATAACTTTTTTCTTACAATGAAAAAGGCAATAATGTTAGTACCAAGTATTAGACCGAAGATAAATGGCCTGAATAGGCTGGGAATAATTCAAGACAAGGATTAGGAGCTTAGGAAAATGGAGCTATATATATATAACTATAAATAATATGAAGCAAATTATGTGAGTTTTATTTTTTGATACCTACACGATGAAGGTAATAGTTACATTGTACATTGGTTTTCGAACGTATTCTGTTAGCAATAGGCGCTTGTATTTTAAAAATGTCAATAAAAACATATTGATATTTTATTCAGGTTTGACTCACGGAAATCCTTAGGTTTGGAGTCAACAAAACTTGTTTTTCGTTAGATGAAGTTATGTTTCTTCACCGTCACTATGTATTGTTTTGTTGCGAGATTCTTTTATATGGCCAGTGCTGCCAGGCAAATGGTATAATATATGTTTAATATTTAACTAGGTATAATGCAAAAAAATCTGTAATATCAAATAGTGCCTACATTCACATCCTACGTTAATTTCTGTGAAAATAACAGCTAATTAAAAGTGGATTTACCGTTTCCCTTAATTATAACAGTTGTATCGTGAAACACTGATAAAAATAAGTTCTCAGAAGAAAAAGTAATCATGTTAATTTCACGAAACAGACAACGAGATCAAAACATTTTTTGCACAGTGATTATTCGTTCTTGGGATTGTTTATTCTTTGAGATTAATGTCAAAAGACAAAAGTATAATAAAATAAAAAAGTAGCTAAAAGCTTACGAATATTGCTTCTTGCGATAATTATGGTAGGTTTTTTAATTCTTATACAGTAGTAGGTTACTGCATAAAAATTAAAAATGTTTATGTACCTATAGGTATATTAAGACGTACTTTATATCGTATGTATGTATACCTTAAGAGTGTGGTTGTAGGAAATGTATTCGGCGTGCTCGTTCCTTGAGCATATTTTACATGAGGCCGACATCGCGTCGTTCACACGCTTGGGAAACGCGCTCGGCAAATGTGGGGTCAGTCTCGGAACACGGTTCAAGAGCCTATTGGATAGTTGATAAAGGTAGTTAATGTATGATTTTCTGTTGGTGTTGGGACACATCCCATATCACATAATTCATACATAAGAGAGCCCTCTCTTATGTAGTCTATATGTAATTCGAGCTTATTTACTATCCCCGTGAAAAGTTTCAGCTAAATCCATTCAGTAGTTCTTGCGTGAAAGAGCAACAAACATCCATCCATCCATATTCACTAACTGTCGCGTTTATAATATTAGTAAGGATTAATAAATTTAAAGTACCTAAAACCGGCAAGCATACATGAAAAGATAGATGAATGTGAAAGAAGCAAAAGAGGCGTGCCAGGATCGAGGCAGGTAGCGTTCTTTTTTCTCTGCCTACCCCTATGGGAGAAAGGCGTAAGTATGTCATGGCCGTGGACAGTGGATGAATTTCTTTCGGATAAGTGGCGAGGTACACTGAATAAACTTGCTAAAAGGAGGGTCGGGCTGCGGTGAATGCGCACGCAAATCCTATGGCCCGGACGATATGTTGCTGAAGAACACTAAGTGTTTGGCTCTTAGAGACGCGATGACGACGACGACGACGTACGATCCGAAAGAATTTCCCCGCAAAAAAAGGGCTACATCCATCCATGTGTATCTCTATCTATAGGGTAGGTCAAATCAATAAACAAACTTACCTCTTTATGGTATACATATAGATTATCTAATCTTGAAACTTAAGGGTTAAGGGTTCCGTAGCCAAATGGCAAGAAACGGAACCCTTATAGATTCGTCATGTCTGTCTGTCTGTCTGTCTGTCCGTCCGTATGTCACAGCCACTTTTTTCCGAAACTATAAGAACTATAATGTTGAAACTTGGCAAGTAGATGTATGTTGTGAACCGCATTACGATTTTCACACAAAAATAGAAAAAAAACAATAAATTTTGGGGTTCCCCATACATAGAACTGAAATTAAAACAAAAATTTTCATCGAACCCATACGTGTGGGGTTCGATGAAGATCTATGAATAGGTCTTCAAAAATGATGTTGAGGTTTCTAATATATTTTTTTTCTAAATTGAATAGTTTGCGCGAGAGACACTTTCAAAGTGGTAAAATGTGTGTCCCCCCCCTGTAACTTCTAAAATAAGAGAATGATAAATCTAAAAAAAATATATGATGTACATTACCATACAAACTTCCACCGAAAATTGGTTTGAACGAGATCTTGTAAGTAGTTTTTTTTAATACGTCATAAATCGTAAACCGCAATTTACCTTTCATTCAATCAACTCGAATATAAAAATATAAAATAACATTTCATTTCATAAACATACGCTTTTTTATTCTTGATATCAAAAATAGGTACGCACTTGTAACTGATACGGAACACTTCGTGCGCGAGTCCGACTCGCACTTGGCCGGTTTTTTGACATTTATTTTATCCGTTTAAAAAAAGTCAAGTTTATTATGAAAATTAAGAGTCAATTTATATATTTTGACGTTACTTTAATTCGCGACTGTGTATTTCTAGTTTCATTTATTAAATAAGTTAAGAAGTTATTGAACACATTTATAATTAACTCGAAAGACGTCTTGCTTAAGTGCTTCTATCTGTATCATGAATAGTTAATTAGTATATTTAATTAAAATACAGTCGATATTGCTATTCGAAATTCTTAGATTATTATATTACACGTTTTTACAAGCGAGCTTGCTTTTCATACCTTTTAATTACATCAGCTATAAATGAGGGCATCGACAGCTAACAACGATTATATTTTCTTTTGTATATAAACGCTATGAAGGAGAAGAGAGTGACGAAGCGCATCTTATATTCTGAACTGGAGGAGGGTAAGCGAAACATGGCGGACAGCTCCTCCGTTTTGAAGACGTTCATAAGCGTCATATGAAAATATACAATATAGAGCCGTCTAAATGGGAAGGTTTGGCAGCACAGCGGCCAGAATGGTGCAGGATTGTGAAAAGGCAAGGGCGCAAATTCGAGGATCAGTGTAGAGCTGACCTTGATACCAAACGCGACCAGCTAAAAGCCCATCCACCTGCTACCATTCTTTACAATTACGAAGGTGGCGTACTGAAATGCACTCATTGCGCAAGGAGTTTTGCTGCCAAGATTGGCTACATAAGCCATCTTCGAGCGCATGCGCGCCAAACCGACTAGGAGTCGAAGTGGTCGCCATGACCGAAATCGGTCAGATAGATCACCATCATAAAAGCTATTTACTGTAATTAAATGTCATAAAATACATAATACAATCTTTTGAACTTAACTTGCCTACACTACGCAGATGTCTTTATAAAAATCAAATTTCTCGCCTAACGTATCTATTATTATTCTCCACAATATCATAGTAATATTAAATAAATCCTTCCTTACTTCCTTCCTTAATACCTACTATAAACGCGAATGTTTGTGACTCTTTAAAGCGAAAACTACTCAAGGGATTTGGCTGAATGATGAAAATTTAAATATGTAATTTTATTTCGTTTGGCATAATATTTTTTTTACTCGTTTTTATTTAAATTTTCTATCTTTTTAACGTTTAAGTACTTATACATAAGAGGTATCATTCTCTCAAAGTAAACTTCAATTTGCAACATTTATTGGTGGCAATCTTATAAAAAGATATACAAACTTTTTATTTACATAGCGGCAATACATTATATGGCATCTACTAACACAACAGAAACCGTACCGCACCGCAAACAATGTCAAAATGTAGTATATCATAAATCTCCTAAAATTTAGAGCATATAATTCTCGTAGAATATGGCTACTAGCAGAGAGAACTATGTCAGTTACAAATAAACGTCGTAGCCGCCCATTTTCACGTTCCAATGCGTCTCGGAGACCACAGCCGGAGCCACGTGCACTGCGGAACCGTAAAACTTCGGGTATACAAATATTTAATCGTGTCCTCCTACTGGTATTTGAAAATATTCTTATTTTGTTTGAACACGCTATCGATGTAGGATAAAGGAAAAGTTTGTTGCTATTGTAACTGTTAAAAGTATATTGTGTCACTAAATATTATAAAACAAAAGTCTTTATATTCTGAGTTATTCTTTATGTTTAATTTATACAAAAATACATAATTTTTTAATACAGAAAACCCAATTAGTTGCTACCTGGAGAACATTTTAACAAAACGAGATAAAGCACAATAGTCAAAGAATAGCACTATTTGACTAATGACACAATATTAAAATATTGAACAAATTGACTACTATTTTATTTAAATGAAAAGAAAGAATATAATAAATTGAAGAAAAGCAATATTTTCTTTTCTTTACTCTTTGTTTTTGTTTGTAAAAGAGTATAGTCTCAGACTCAGGTTAGAATGTTACCTTTTAAAGAGACACATTTGGTACATGTTGCTTTTGATGAGCTTGTCTTAGGAAACTAGTAAGTTAAAGCATTTATTAAAAATTAACACAGTTACAAAATGTATCTAATCCATGCAAAGGAAATAGCTACTATCACAGCACATTGCTGCAGAGATTCTATAGAGCTGATATACTGAAAGCGCATATAATAATTACTTACTTTCGGCGTATAGAAATAAAGGGAAAGTACTTAAGTTACTTTAGGTATTTAAATCTTGACAATTATTTTAGGTCCGATACAGGTAGAATAGTAGACTATTCTTCAACAGACGTAGACTAGTCTAGACTCTATCGGTCTGGGAGGGAGGGCAAAAAAACATTCCCACATCGCTGCATCGTCACATCATCCACTTCCCCGTTTCAGACCACCAAACATTCCAAAACAATGACTCAGCCAAAATCACAAGTGGAAACCGCTCATAAATAAATAAATCATTAGTCTAACTGAAATTACGTACAACAGATGTGGTCGCGAGATAGATCGTTATAACTGAACGAGGCGCGTGAACAGCACATACGATGTGACAATGAAATGGAGTAGCTATTGATGTAATCAATCACGCTTTACTGACCTACATAACGAACATTTGTTACCACCCACTTGTCAATGTGATATTCAATGATTTTCCAACATAAATTGGAAATTGTATATGGTTTGGTGCTCCAATTGTATTATTTGAATAATAAATTCCTATATTTATTTGAACTTAGAACTTCGTACCTACTGTAGGTACTCCTCTATTATTAAACTTGAACACGTCTCGTGCGTATGTTACTCGTGTTATGATTTTCATTCTCAAAACATTATTATTATTACACGGAGACCTAAATATGTTTTGTTAAATTATCGACTGAAATAGCTGAATCTTAAGCTTCAGCCGTTTTGGTCCCCGAAAAAAACACATGGACACTAACTTTCTTTATTTAGATAAATTTTATTATATAAGTAGCTTCCCGGTTTCTTCGCGTAGATCCCGTTCCCGTGAGATTTTCTAAATAAAAAATAGCCTTCCTCGATAAATGGGCTATTTAACACACCAATATTTAAATCGGACCAGTAGTCCCTGAAATGATCACGTTCAAGCAAACAAACTCTTTATATTCTAACTAACTAACTCTTCTTTATATATTAATATAGATTTAAAGCATTTTTAGTTAAAAGCTGATGTCTTGATGGCGTTGTTTTTAAACATAATATAAGTACCACTTCAATTTGATTTAGTTGTAGAAATTATAAAACGGGTAGTTGTTTAGTCGGATACCGGATATCAGCGAGCTGTGACGCCGGATGGGCGCGTATCCAGTTCTCGGATTTAGTAGCTTGTTTTATTCGTTTTTTAATATTTAATGCCAGAAATGTTGTCAGCATACAACCTCGCTACTAATTTATTGTATGTTGTAGTGTTACATTTTTAATAGTTATTTAATTTACATATACAGTAGTCAAATGAATCTCAATGTTAAAAACAAACATTTTAGCTTTACTACGTCACAATAGCAACCTTCACCGTTCTTTATTTTTCTTTTTTAAAGTAAACGGATGTCGGTACGCGACACAGACTAATCTTAAAGTTACGGTGGCAGTAGAAACTCGATTGATATTGACTTACGAGTAAACTTGTATCATGTGTCAATAGATTATCCATATTTTATCTAGATCTTGTTACACTAGAGCTACGGTTTAACCATGTCCGTAATAATGAAATTAATTCAGCACTTAGGTATTTACATACACTTGTACTTGTCAAAATTACAATGTGTAAGACCAAATCTAACAAAAGTATCACTTACTCCGTGATTTTTAGTCGTATGTGGTCGAAGCTAAAAGCAAAATGATTTATATTTTACAGGATAATTGATTTATATTTTATAGTATAATTGATTTATACATATACTTACAATAAAATTACAGAGGAAAATAACTTTAAACATTTGTTAGGGTCGCCTGTTCGTTTATTTTAAGTTCAATTACGTATGTGGATGAAACGAATAACTTATCTATACTGATATATAAAGTTTCAGGAGCTTCTTATTTCAGGAGCTACTGTTCAGATTCAAAAAAGTATTTCAGTGTTAGGTAGTCCATTTATCGAGGAGGGCTATAGGCTATATTTAATTATAATGTTCCGACGAGAATAGGAGTTATGCAGGTGATACCGGGCGCGGGAACCTGGTTAAAAATATTAGTTTTTGAGCACATCGCGGACATACAGAAATAGAGACGCGGTGGAGGACTTTGCTTCATAATATCCTGTAATAACTTTCTAGTTTAATCATGGCCCTTTAATTTCCTATTGTTTTTTTTATATACCAGTAACTGTTTATCTATTGGTGATGAATAGACACTAGAATAGCCAATAATGTATTTCGTCGCTCTATTAGTATGTTCATCATCAGCCCGTACATCGTCCACTGCTGAACATGGGCCTCCTCCTAACGGAGGGTTTTTGCCATAGTCCCCACTTTTGTAACATACAAGTAAACGCTGCTATCTGTTCCCTGGAATACAATTGTTATAGATGATGTAATAACAATCGGAACCAGATAACCAGACCCGGAAAGAAATCTTAAAATCTACACAAAGATTTCTTGTCCGGCGTGGGGATCGAAGCTACGACCTCCGAGATTTAAAGCGAACCAAATACCGCTACGCTACGGAGGTTGTCAGTATGTTCAGCAAGAAGATTATCTTCATTACTTAATGCTCACAACATTTTTTTTTTATTTCTACATGTCTTTATTAATCATATCACTACGGGTTTACAGACAAAAGAGTATGAAAACCGTTTAACCGTAAAATTAACTATAAGCCAGTGCAAATGTATTCACGCATGAGTACAATGATTTGCATGATAAATCTGTATCGACGTCATTTTGAACTACATGCATAAACATGAGATACCGAACTATATGAAATAAATGCTTATTTAAATTTACTGTCCGAAATAATAACTTTTTATCGGCTTTACTCCCTCGGAGACGGTGGTACACCATGGCGAGTAGAGGAGGGAGTATTCACCACGCTTAACAGGTGGTTTTGGTGACCACAGTATTATGAACAGCATATACACAGGTAAACGCTGCTGCTGATTGCTGCCCGTTATCTGGTATACAATATTCATAGATGTTGTTATGACAGTCGTGCTTTCAGATTTCAGACCCATAACCAACAAGCATAACCCGATTTTTTTTTATTTATATTAAAATTGTGCAGAGCAAACCTCCGTTAAGATGAAACTCATACCGCTTATTCACGGAGGTTGTCTTTTCTACTTCACCAGACACCAATGTGAGCAGGGCTATCGCCTTATTAAATGGTTTAGCCACTACAAACTTAGCAACCTGCGCAAGAGCAATCTGCGCGGGGTTTTGGCTTAGGGTGCTCTCTAGCAGAATAGATGGTCTTTTTCCAACGGACATTTCTGTTGTTAGACGCGAGGCTTTTGTTACATCACCAAGCATATAGGGGAGCAGAGCTCTAGCCATTTCTTTTTTTTTAAGATTACTACCTGCCTGCTGCAGTCTACTAGTATTCTTGTTAACCCCTCGTACTAAGCTAAATGCTTGTGTTACGAGAGGGTTCACGTCGGTAGTGCAATGGGTGGGGTTCAAACCGGCGACCTCAAGATCACAAGTTCTAGGCCATTCAGCCATTGGCCTACCGCCGCTTTAATCACTTATTGTGGACAGAAAAAATTGATGACATATTTTTGGGGAAGTTTTGTGCAACTGTCGCTCTACTTTCTTTTTAGGCACATAAGCATACCCCTATGAACCTTTGCAAAACAAAAGTCACGTAACAAAGTTTCGACAGTTTTTTTTTTACTTGGTACTATGTTTTCTTCGTTTGGTCCTCATTTCAATTTTGGTCTTCTGTTTACTTCGGTGCCGTATTTTCATGATCTTTTATAAATGCTAACATTTTCATCTTCTAAAGTTAATATTAGTTAGCCTTCGTATCAAAGTTTACTTTATTATAGTTATTATTAAAGCGGTTAGAAACTGGATGCTTTTAATAAAGGAGTTGGATTAGACTGACTTATTATGTTATTATCTTAACTGGATTATTGCTTTTAGAAGGATTTATCGAACTGATTTATTAGCATAGGATTAGCGAAACCTTCGCTGTATGTATTTAAGCACCCTAAATGTATATACATAGTTCTTTACATATGGGTTATGTAACTATGTATATACATTTAGTGTATCTATTTTATTAAATAAATATATTATTCTCACAACGCCTAGGCGTAGGTACAGTCAACAAAAGAGATAGGTTTACACATTGTGAAACGTATTTTAAATTTATTTGTCCACGTTTATGAGAAGAGTTGACTATTATGAGTATTTGCACACAGCAGCGAACTTTTCACCTGTAAAGAATTACCGGCTGTATAGTGACATAAACATATTCGTAAGAATAGCTTAATACGGACGGTGTAAACCTATATCTTTTGTTGACTGTACATCTATACTAATATTATAAAAAGATTTGATTATTTTTCTACATTGAATGGAATCCGGAACTACTAGAACGATTAAAGAAAAACACCCTTATAACGCTACGTTATCCAGTGACATAGGTTATATTTATGATGAAGTTTCCATGGCAACGGGAGCTACGCGGGTAAAAACGTGTGCGGAATGATAGTGTTGTAGATAAATTGATATCAGTTTTCGTTAGTAAGGAATTGGTAACGTGTGAATATTGGGCTCTATTGATCAAAACTTGCTTATTGATTTATAGACTGTCACAGTTAGTGACCTAGAAATTCCTGAACTGATAGTATTCTGTATACATTCAATCATGATAGATAAACCATAGATAGCAAGCAATTAAATATACATCCTTAATTCCTTACAGGAAAAAAAATCGGTCAAAGTATAATACATGAACAAATAAACATTATTTATTAATTCATAAACAAATGAATTAAATATAATTAGATTATGTAATAATTATTAGTCATTCTCGTCGCATTTTTTTTATATTTCGCGTCCAACTTGCCAATAAAACAATGGCATTCTGGCATTCCGACGGTAAACACAATTGAAAAAGTTAAAATAAATGTGCCCTCTTTTAATAACTACCTCGGCGTGTTAGTCAAACATAATACTTACATTTAATTATTAAAATATATTTCGAAAACGTGATAAATATTATACAAAATTTACAGAAGGTAATTATGAAATTTATCTTTTAATTGTACAGCATGCCCACGCCTTACAAAATGATTAAAGTCTGTTATAATGAGCGTATTACGTGCAACAAAACACGACGTTTCATAATTTGAATTTTATACATGATATAGATACCTATATAACATTAATTATTTAAAAATACATAATTACCCCAGTTATTAAGTTAGAAGTTCAATGGAACAACTTTGCTAGTATTTTTTAGCGCTGCTTTTATGTTGTGTGTGAAATAAATAGCATCTTTACTTCTTTGTTTACGTTATACGTTACTAAGATTCCAGTATCTGCGGCAAAGTAGCTTAAGTAAATCACTGAAAAGAAAATGGTCACGTCGCCGCCGCGTCGTCCATTACTGGCGTAGTAATACGTTGATCAG
This sequence comes from Nycteola revayana, assembly GCA_947037095.2. Classification (NCBI taxonomy): domain Eukaryota; kingdom Metazoa; phylum Arthropoda; class Insecta; order Lepidoptera; family Nolidae; genus Nycteola; species Nycteola revayana. Next base: position 6,802,537 of record OX344845.2, on the reverse strand, counting down.
TATCTAACTATCTACATTCATTTTGACGACATTTCTTTTTTTTACATTAATTTTTTATATTTTTTTATGAAACAAAACCAAAAATCATTAACCTATAAAAAACCCATATTTTTTCTTTTTTCTAAATTCAAAGTTTTTCCTTCAAAAAAAATGGCTGAATAACGTCAATATTGAGTTTGTTTGACGAAATTTCTTGGTGAGTTGAAAATAAAATATAAAAAACTGACGCTAGCTAATTTAAAACGTTTGTGAGAAGAGTTCGCAAAGTAAAATTGTTTTAATAGTTTTAAAATTAAAATAGGCAAAGGCTAACATAACGATGACGTAATCACACATTTTTCAGATTGATTTTATCTCAAAAATTACCGGCAAAAAAAATTAAGAAAAATAATTTTGGGAACAGAATTTAAAAATAAAGAAACGGTATTTTGTTTTGGGGTATTACGAATTTTGAAATGTTGTCAATTCTTATGAATGTATACTTTAGAATTGACAACATTTCAAAATTCGTCAGTTAATATTAATATGATTCAAAAATTACGTCCACTGCTGATCACGGGCCTTTAATTACGGCCACGGCTAGCTAGGGTTCTTGATATAAAGTTATAGCCATAATCACAGCACGTATTTTGTTTTTTACTGTGTATTTGTCACCAATAGATCAACGATTAAAACTGAAATAAAATAAATTGTTAAGTAAGTTTTTTTTACTCTCTATATAACATAATTAAGACATTTTATTTTATTTCTACTTCTTCTTCCTGTACTTATAACAAGTTACTTAGGGTCAGCGCAGAATAATTTTGTATTCCATTCTCCCCTATCAGTCTTACTTCACCTCTTATTTCCTTTATATTATCTTCATTTAATCCACCATCTTCTCTTTTCCTCTTCATGCGTTAACATTTATATAATCTTGTCACATGTACCTCTCTCTCCCTCATGCTAATTTTCCCTCTTCATCACGAGCTCAAACTACGCCAAACGGTTGCCTTTTCACTTTCCTGTTATTGTTTTAATTCTGCGATTACTTAACCATATAAGTAGTTTACGTGCTCTTAGCTATCATAGTTGAAATGATGATCATTGTGCTCGTAATCAATTATAGTACTACAGGGAGTAGCACGAACCTGGCGTTGTGCCATTTACACTTACTATAAATTTGCAACTGCATTTACGGTTAGAGTAATGGTTAGAGTTGGGTTACATTGTTTGAATCAAGTTATAAGGGACTAGCTTTCCGCGCGTGGTTTCATCGTTCCCGTGAGAAGTTCATAATAAAATATAGCCTTCCTTATTAAATGGGCTACCTAACTCTGAAATATTTGTTCAAATTAGACCACGTTTCTGAGATTAGGGCATTAGTCTTTGGCATCGGAAGCGTAAAAAAAAACTGCTGGATAGCTTGAGAGTGTCCTCGGGGGTGGTTTACTACATGGATATTGAGGCATCCAAACAGAATTTCCGAATCAAAGATAACGGCCCACGAGAAGGCCCCGTAATTTCTTCCCGTCCGTGGTGCTTTACCCCTGAAGACTACTTGTGTCTTATTTTATATTTTCTTTTTTAGTACTGTCTCCGCTTTGGCGGGAAGTGAAAACTAAAGTAAAGTACTTTCTTACTCCTCCTATTGTCTTTTTGATTAAATTCGTTGCGGGTCCCAAGGCAGTTTAACTTTTTCCCGGGACTTGGTGAGCCTCAGTGCTCATTGCCATTATTTAAAAAATAGCGCTTTCTAGTCAATAACAACTCTTCAGCTTTATTTATTAGTGGTACTACACTACTAATAAATAAAGCTGAAGAGTTTGTTTGTCTGCTTGGAAGCGCTATTTTTTTTTATTGGGACTAGTCCCACCCGCACTCCTACCACAGCAACTCCTGTAAGCCATGATCAACAGTGGCACACACTGGAAATGTGCCGGGAAAAAGTTAAACTGCCTTGCAACGAATTGTTTAGAACATTAGCTGTGATGTTTGAAAGAAATAGGTGCAGGCAATGGTGTATCAACATACAAAGTAATATAATAAAAATATAATATTTTGACAGTTTGTATTTGTGTGGGTTTGTATAAACGATTAAAAACTCCCCTAAGTACGCTATCCAGAACAATCATAGGTTTATTTTATAACGACGTTTCTACGAGAGCAGGAGCTACACGGATAAGAACGCACATTTGAACGCAGGTTTGGAAGAACATGCTTTGCAGTGGATTGTTGCGATTTCTTTGGTCCGTTATCACTCACGAAGCAGGCAGCTTTCAGTGTTACGTAGCCATAACAGATGGCGTTTGAAGTACCTACTTTATTTTTTGCTGTTTAATGTCTACAAACTATGATGACACCACAGAAGTTGAATTATCTTGAAGCTTTGATTTTTTACACCTTATTCCCTAATTCCCTAATACGTAACTTGAAAGTTTGAGCAACATATTTTTGCTACTGGTTTACCATGCATATGCTAAAATTATTCTAAACTTGTTCCTAAATTATTGTATGTCTCCATTATATTCGTTCATATTTTCCATTTCAGCCGTAAGTCGTCTACTGCTGTGACGTTTGAATTCAAAGAGAAAGATTTTCACTTATTATTCCGGTCGATCAAATATCTTTGCTAATTCCTTTTTTTTATTTCAATATCCCTTAAGTTTATTATGATAAAATTTTGTTGACACTCTAAAAGACAGTGTCTTTTGTTTCATGTTAGGTTAGGTTAGCAATTTATCTTGCAGTAAACCGAACACGCCGATGCGCATGGTGATCAAAATAAAAACCGCGTATCTCCGAATTCGCGTAAAACGGGGTAGCGTTAGTCGGGGTATTACTGTATATGTAATCCTTTAGTCATCAAGGTTTATAAAAGTTATGGATATATATCATAACGTTATTGTAGGCAAAGCAGGATTCAAAGAAATGAATGGTGATTATATAAAATTAATTATTATTCAAACAAAACCTCTGATTTCTGGAACTGCTATTTGACGAATTGAATGGAAAACAGAGCTTCTCTTAAAGGAAAACATAATACAACAACGTTATTCAATAAAAGAAAATCTCTTCTATTATTGGTAAAATAATGTTGTTCTTTTGAAATAGCAGCTTGATAGCTTTCAAGAAATAATATTCAATTCAATTTCCTGAGTTACGTTACAAATCAACACTAGAAAATAACAAGAACAAGGTTACCTTGATTGAGTAAAGTTTGGCGGAAATAGAAAGGTAATGGAAAAACGTATACATTAACGCTTGGCGCTTTTCCTGTATTTATGTTAATATTATACCGTGAGTTAACACCTTCGGGTAGAAATTAATAATAATATGTATTTTGACCTTTCAACAAAGATAGCATGGCGATTTTATGTGCTTTCAACTTTCGGCCAACAGCAATGTGTGCACACATACATACATTCACGACTCTTTCCCATAAGGGTAGGCAGAGACCACTTCCTTCCACTTGCTACGATCTAGATATACCACTTTCACCTCTTCTACATTCATAAATCTCCTCATGCATATCCTTCGATTTAGGGTACTTTTAATCTGGCTTTTCTTAAGAACGTCCTCAATTTGAACGTGGAACGTCCGCCTTGGTCTTGTGTTTTAAATTATAACATCCGAATGACGCCGTTATTCACTTTTCGATGTAAAAAATTTAAAAAGTATTGTAATATAAACAAATCATAGAGCTTTAGAGGCCTCGCCCACGAAGACATTTTGTAGCGATGTTATCGAACTTTCTAAACGTGCGATAGTATCGCTGCTATCGCGCGTAAGGGCGTGTACACACGAGAGCGATCTCTCTTTTGAATCATAGGAATTAAATTTTATGTGTTTTTATAGAAAATACGCGCGATATCAGCGCTCTAGAAGCAACAGCGCCGTGCACGCGTCGCGATCGCAATGCGCGCGATCAGAGCAAACGTAAAGTAATAAGACACTATTTTTGTTAATTTAGTGTAGACAAGGACATTATACGCGTGTGTTTTCTCAACAAAAACTTGAATTGTTACTCTGTCTCTGCTCATTTGCAACTCGATTACTACGCGGTCGCGATGCGGGTTTGACTTTAAGCAATCGGTGCTCATGAGCGCGTGTGGTCGGAACGCGCCCTTAGTCGCTTTTGCTACGGCGGTAGTGCGGCGGCGTTACAACATTTGGACGTAGTGTACCTACACAGCTAACGACACCTTGACGATTGTGTCGATGGAAAAGTACGATAGCATCGCTATAATAAATCGCCTGACTAGTACAAATCTGACTTGTTAATGCTTGTTGAAAAAAACGACATATAGATCTAGGCATTAGCATAAGCATTTTTTTTTTTAGTAAAGTTTACTAGCTGAATTTTGCAGTCTACTAGTATTCTTGTAAACCCTTAGTGCTAAGCTAAAATGCTTGTGTTACGAGTGGGTCACGTGTCACGTCGGTAGTGCGAGATGAGTAGAGTGGGTGGGGTTCGAACCGGTGACCTCAAGATCAGAGGTCCGAAGCCTTAGCCATTGGGCTACGGCCGCATTAGCTTAACATTGTATTTCTCGGCGTGCAATTTATAGCATATATATATATGGAATAAGCGTATTTATTATTTGATGTACTGACTTATTTGTCAGCAATAATTTATATTAAACAAAATATTGTCAAATTGTCGGATTGTCGCCTATCGCCTGTCACCTGTCATTGTCGCCTTTATTAAACAAGCCCCTGGTGTACTTTAAATAATAAATATATCTCAGTGTATAGTTGTATAGTCTACTTATGATATTACAAAATATTTAAAAATAAACATAATTATTGCTCTGCCTTTTTCGTGATGTTTCATAGCCTTTTTATAAATTAAAGGTTACCTACCTATATCTCTATCTTTATATCAAATTCTATCTAGTTAAGTTCTATCAGTTGTGTTTGCGTCTAGGGATCATGCGTATATACTGGTACAGGTATAAAAACCCAGTATGAGTTTACCAGTACGCAGACCGGGTATGTACAGCAGAGACTCGGTTCGTACCCGATAGGTATAATGTCGAGCTACGCGTGCGCCGATCTAAATCTTATGTACGGCCGCATCGGGTATGACGTCATACCCAGTGCGGCGGGTGCGGCGGCGGCGCAGTAGTAATGAACTACTGCGCCGCCGCCGCCCATAGAGTCCGTTTAACGAAAAAAGTGCCGCGGAAATACATAATTTGCGGGCTAGGAGTATATTATTAAAATGCATATTATTTTATAAAATAAAGTAGTGCCATAACATTTATTTACTAAAAAAAACTCTTAGTTGACAGTCCTGAGCCTGGTAAAGTAGGAAGGAAAGATTTCATTTCATACTAAATAAATACGAAACATAACTCAAAATAAAAAAAAAATACCCTCCTGCTTTTCTGCATATTATAAACTTCGAAAGGTTCACGTTCATTCAAAAAAGACATTCTAATGTTCCAATGGTCGTTCGATCGAGTCTCCAACAGGCGACTGCTAAAGCTAGGTCCGAACATACATACCCGTAGGTATTTTGATACTGGGTTTTAGTACTGGGTATATGGCCATACCCATACCTTTGAGGCCGGGTATAGAATGTTGCAGGTATTATCTCATCCCTATTTGCGTCATTAAAGTACCTACAAATATACGAATTCACAAACATCCTTAAATTTACGTTCCAATTTTTAATAGGAAGTAGAATTTGCATTCCAGGGCAAACTCACTGATTCTGCAATCAGAAAACATTTGCACTAAAAGCTCGGTATCAAGTACAGGGACGGATTTTTTTTAAGTCACGCCTTGGGCAACTTCGACTTGGATTCGGAATAGTTTTTAATATATTACCGTATGGTTTCCAGCTTAGAATAGACCACCCCATTTTTTCCCATGGGTGTCGAAAGAGGCGACTAAGGGCGACTATATACTTTAAGGACTATATATACCTGATGGATGGGCAGCAGCATCTATCAACTCAAGGTTACTTAACATCTTACTGTCATAACCAATACTCCCGCCAAGCGTTCTGATTATGGTAATATCCATCAACAATGGAGTAAAGGGACTTGAAGAAGAAGAATATATAGGGTGACCGGTAATTAGTGACCGATACCTAAACACATGATTGTGCTCATGATAACAAACAGCTTTTACTATGGCACCAAACTTAAAATCGCGAAAAAAAATCAGCTGCTCCCTATCATGTTGACGAGTTATGTGAACATGAATGTATGGAGCAGCTGATTTTTTTTCGTGATTTCAGGGTTGGTGCCATAGTAAAAGTTGTTTGTGATCATGAGCACAATCATGTGTTTAGGTATCGGTCACTAATTACCAGTCACCCTATATAAATTTGTTGTATTTATTTGCAATGTTTAGACGTGCCCAATGACTAGCGCGTCAGATGTTGCGATCATGTGGCTGCCGGTTCGATCCCCACCCCATTGCGCTACCGTCGTAAACCCACTCGTAACACATGCATTTTAGCTGAGTACGAGGGTTAACAAGAATGCCTACTAGACTCTGCTAGTAATCTTCAAAAAACAAAAAAAAAACTGCACAAAAGTGAGTAAATCTATATATATAAAAGAAAGTCGTGTTTGTTACAACACTTATAACTCGAGAACGGCTGGACCGATTGCCATGGTTTTTGATTTGTTGGATTTGTTTCCGTCCCGAATAGCAGAATACATTTTAAAAACAAAAGAAAGTCGTGTTAGTTACACTATTTATAACTCAAGAACGGCTGAACCGATTTGGCTGAAAATTGGTAGGGAGGTAGCTAAGAACTGGGAGAAGGACATAGGATACTTTTGGGTAGGGTAGGGGTAGGGGTAGGGTAGGGTAGGGGTAGGGGTAGGGTAGGGTAGGGGTAGGGTAGGGGTAGGGGTAGGGTAGGGTAGGGTAGGGTAGGGGTAGGGTAGGGGTAGGGGTAGGGTAGGGTAGGGGTAGGGTAGGGTAGGGGTAGGGTAGGGGTAGGGGTAGGGTAGGGTAGGGTAGGGTAGGGGTAGGGTAGGGGTAGGGGTAGGGTAGGGGTAGGGGTAGGGTAGTGGTAGGGTAGGGGTAGGGTAGGGGTAGGGTTGGGTTAGGGTAGGGGTAGGGTAGGGCAGGGGTCGCATTTTTACCCCGGTTAAAAAAAAAAAAAAAAAAAAAAAAAAGTGTAGGTCAGGGGTAGGGTATAAAAATCCACCCGTGCGAAGCCGGGGCGGGCCGCTAGTTTATGATAAAAATAATTAATATCAAATGAAAGCATTTAGATACCTCCATATATTTTTGATTTATCAAGTCACGAATTTTGCCGCCCCAGTCATTAATTCCTACTGTAAATCCAGCACTGTACTCTAATATGTAAGAAGCTATCTGCATAATTCTACATCTGTATGTGCCCCTTTCCCGAGTTCCGGGTATAACCTTTGGCACAAGTTGGAAGTTTGTTTCAGTTGCCAACAAACGGACTGGAGCAAAGGTTAAACCGACTGCGCGAAACTATTACGGTATTGCGTTCGACGTGAGAAATTGTTTGAATCCGTAATAAACATATCGATTATGCTCTACGATGGTGGAAGCCTAGTTATTTGTAAATCATCGACTCATACGGTCCAGTTTCCATAAGGTTTCAGTATCACACTACCCGTGAGGCCATTTCTATTTTAAAGTGGGAAATGTTTCTATGCTACGCATCCCCGACGCCGCTGCGGCGACGAAGGTTAATGGTGTGGGATTATCTCCATAGCATTAATGCTTGGCGCTTTTCCTACTACGCTAATAATACTACGAGATAGGACCCTAACTATTAAAACCCCCCGGGTACTCCTCCGTCCACCGTTGGTGAGGTGACTGCATTGGCAAAGGACGACGACAGTGCACAAATATCCTCTAAAAATCTAAAACTCATCTATTTTCTGAATGCTGGCGGCCACCCTGAGTTGAGATGCAAGCTCCACAAGGGTCACAATCTCGCGTAGGTTGCTTTTAGTCGTATTTTTTATATTTTATCAGGCTGGAGGTCATCTTAATACCCAGTGAAATAGTAAAAGTCTCGCAAGTAAAAAAAACGCATGACCCACCCCCCTAATACGTGCTATAAACGGAGAGCTTGCGCGCCTAACATTAATGTTTGTAACTATGATGTCCAAAAGAATTTTATAGCACAGTGTGACCTAAACCCGCATTTTACGCACGCTTTTCCGTGACCTAAGTTGCCAATTTCTGCACGGTGCGTAAATTAATCGACTAACTTCACAGCGAATAAATTACAGAGAAAAAGTGACAGCGGAATCAAAGAAAAAGCTGACATATAGTTCGTTTCGCGGAAATCGTAACTTTTGGTCTGAAATGGAGTCTTCGGGCAGTGAATTTAGCGAAGATGAGAACAATGACATTGTTCGGGACGCGATAAAAGAGATGGCGAAATCGGTAACGGTTGTTTAATGAATAATAAAATGATGACATTAAAAATTGCAATAATTTGAATGTGACTTTTAAATTATTAAATTCACTAAGCGGGAGGGCTGCCAATTATGTACTACGGGTTTGGAGGTCTTATTAAGATCTACAAAAACGTCCGCGAGAGCACATATCTAACTATCATAGTTTAGTCACAATAACCGCTTTTATGTTCATAAAAAAATATTAAATCGTCTGAAAAAAGTAACTATGTTAAAAGTGTATCGTAATATTAATCCTTATCCAAATTAAGCATTATCTTATCAAGGGTATTTATGTAGAAGTAAAATACTTTTTGTTTTATTCCATATCGGACATTTCGTTCGTTATTTGCCATCACTACATAGTATAAAACAAAGTCGCTTTCTCTGTCCCTATATCCCTATGTCCCTGTGTATGCTTAAATCTTTAAAACTACGCAACGGATTTTGATGCGGTTTTTTTTAATAGATAGAGGGATTCAAGAGGAAGGTTTAAATGTATAATACATCAGCATTGTACCCGTGCGGAGCCGGGGCGGGTCGCTAGTAATAGATAAAGCTGAAGAGTTTGTTTGCTTGAAAGCGCTAATCTCAGCAACTACTAGTCCGATTTGAAAAATTATTTCAGTGTTAGATAGCCCATTTATCGAAGAAGGCTATAAGTTATATTTAATTATAAAATTTCTAAGGGAACGAGAGTTACGCGGGTGAAACCGCGCGCGGGAAACTAGTTATATGTATATATAACTATAATTAACTGAAAGAGGTGATAGTTACTGTCCTCCTCCATCTTCGCCTCTGTCAAATGTGGGTCAGCGTGCAGTCGACCGTGAACTGACTAATTAACAATATATATATATTCACAAGGACCGCCAATACCCACCCCCGAACCCAATTAGTAGATTACAGTTAGCGAGAATTTACCCTTAGATAGTGACAGAAATAGAAATGATTTTATTATTTGTTTTTATTATAAATCAAATTGTTCAGTAAAATCTAAAAAAGAGAGAGATTGGATTACGGCTACAATAGTATGGCAAACTGATACCTGCTAAATAAATAAACTAAATAAATGTTCAAATTTAACTTTATTTTTAAACATGCTTTTAATATTTGATAATAAACTTTAATCCTTAATTTTGAATATCTATCGTGTTTTATTTTTGAGACACATTAGTACCTTCATCTTCTTTCCGATCTAAAAATCTCCCTTTCACAATATAAAAATAACAAAACTTTTTGTACAAAAAAGATGTCACAAAGATTTTCTCTAGCCCCTGACTAGATTGAACTATAAAATTCATTTCGTATTTATTTGTTATTTTTAATTAGTTAATTCAGAATCAATTTGGAAACTCTGGCATCCGTGCCTTGTCGTATTTACAACAAATGCATAGGATTAAAAAGATATTTGTCCGTAAATACAGTGTAATTGTTGTAAAGTATGTATTTGTTCATTTTTGTCTAAAAGTGGAGCATAGTAGGTACTATACTAAATTTAAATTAAATTTTCGAATACAATAAGAGGTCGCTCATTTAAACTTGCTTAAACTGGTTCTGAACCCCTATTATGAAATTATCGTTTAATTTATATTAAGTATAATAATATGAGAGGCATTTTAACCTATCAGTAGATCTAACTTGTGTTCCAAAAATGTATTGCTTTTATTTATTTACTAGCTGACCCGGCAGACTTCGTACTGCCTCAATCGATACATAAAAGACCTAAACATTTGTATAAAATAAACTGGGCCGTAGAGACTTCGTTTATGCGGTACTCCTACCCCTACCCTATACTACCCCTACCCTACACTACCCCTACCCTACACTAACCCTACCCTACACTACCCCTACCCTACACTACCCCTACCCTACACTACAACTACCCTACACTACAACTACCCTACACTACCCCTACCCTACACTACCCCTACCCTACACTACCCCTACCCTACACTACCCCTACCCTACACTACCCCTACCCTACACTACCCCTACCCTACACTACCCCTACCCTACACTACCCCTACCCTACACTACCCCTACCCTACACTACCCCTACCCTACACTACCCCTACCCTACACTACCCCTACCCTACACTACCCCTACCCTACACTACCCCTACCCTACACTACCCCTACCCTACCCCTACCCTATACTACCCCTACCCTACACTACCCCTACCCTACACTACCCCTACCCTACACTACCCCTACCCTACACTACCCCTACCCTACACTACCCCTACCCTACACTACCCCTACCCTACACTACCCCTACCCTACACTACCCCTACCCTACACTACCCCTACCCTACACTACACCTACCCCTAATCTACCCCTACCCTACCCTTCACCTACCCTAAAAAATCTTGGCAAAAAAAATCAAGTTTTTAATTAACAAAATAAAGCTCAAATTGACTCTACATTTTAGTTAGAAAACGTTTGTATGGGAAAAAGAAAAAGGCTGTTTTAAGGGGTTTTCAGGCAATTGTTCGATTTTTTCTCGCCGTAAAAACCATCCTTGAACTTCCACGAACATTAAAAAAAAAGAATTGGCCAAATTGGTCCAGGCTTTGTAGAGTTATGCGCTTACCAACACATTTTGCGATTCATTTTTATATTATAGATAGACTTCTACGTTTTATTACAACAATAGGTTGTAATGGAAGAAGAAGCTTTTGCCCTCCAGATTTTTTTTAAAACACGAATCGCAAGACTCTTCTTCCTGCTGTAATTTATTTTACTGTCTTGCCACTGAAGCGCCTTGTATTTTAAAAGCTTACGCAAGTAAAAGCTAGCGAAGGATCGTTTTTGTATTAGAAAATCGAACTTAATCTTTCAAGATAAAGTAATGTTTTATGTAAGAATGCGGCATTTTATGCAGAAGAATATGCATATTATGCCGTTTCTAATATCATTAACGCAATTCTTTTGAACATGTTGTATTTTGGAAAAGGAATAAACGATGCTAAAATTTAGTACCTAGGTCCATTTTTCTTTGTTTTTATTGAAAATACTATTTCCTTATTAAAGGACGTATCTTCAAATTTAGGCCACATCATTCTAGGATTAGTTATTACGAGTTAGACCACCCCATATCTTCCCATAGGTATACTAAACCGGAAACCACACGGAAAGTAAGTTTGGTGCTCAGTATCACCGAAAAACGCAATCTGATTTCGCAAACGAATTCTACACAAATTTCATGCAACTCAAACGAGCCGCAAAAGAACTTATATAATTACTAGCTTCCCGCGCGCGGTTTCACCCGCGTAACTCCCGTTCCCGAGGGAACTACAATATTAAATATAGACTGTCATCCGGGGATAGTGTACCTTTCCAACGGTGAAAGAATTTTTCAAATCGGTCCATTAGTTTCGGAGCCTATATAATACAAACAATCACATATTTCCTCTTTATAATATTAGTATAGATTAGTTTAACAGCGCCAACACAATGTGTTACTATTTCCCTGAGCAGCCACACTGCCTACAACTTTCTAAAAGCCCATGTCACCTAGTTTTAAATTTTAAACCCTACATTATATTGTTCCCTAAATATTATGTCACACCCATTTCCCGAAGCGTCATAACTTTCCAGTATAAACTGACCCTTATATTTAGGCCGACCGTTATGCCCCAATTTTCAGCGAAAATATTGAAAAGCTCGTTTGATGGATTTTTGCACGGAAAACTCTTGACAATGAGCCTCGCAACGGTAACTGACAACACATGTACGCTTTTAAAAAGTACGTATTCATTGTGTATTCAGTTAATACGCATAAACGAGTAACACGTAAGCCTCTTATGAACACGAATCTAGGCAGGTACTCTGGCATTAATTCGAAACATATTGAAAAATTGTGTAAAAATATTTGAAATCCCAAAAAGAAAAAATATGGTGTATACCAACCATATTTTTTTTGTCGTTGCTAATACTCTGTAAAATTATATATACACTTTTTTATAGCATTAAAAATTACAGATTAAAATGACATCGAACCTATGTTAGAATCGCCCGTTCGCCCAACCTAGATTATCTTGTATTGCAAGGCACTAGAGCTCATTTTGCGATGTAAATTTATAATAGCCGAGGGCAACTATTTTGTTAAAAAAATATGCCTATTTTAATATTACATTTCAATAGTAAATTATCTTGCCAATTATTAGCAACAACAAAAATACACGGTGTATATATAACGCTCTTTTTTTTGTCGTATACATACACATTTTTAAAAGATGAATGAATGTAACATTTTCGTTTTGCAAAATATAATGAATCCATCCATAGCCGATGATATTGACCACCAGCCTCAACGCCTGTGAATGGGATTAATTTAACATAGTTTTACATAAATTCAAAGAATCTGAGTTAATAATGTCCTCTCTATAGCAACGGGACTAATGTGAATTTACTCGAGCACAGCATATTAAGTAAGGTAGGTTAATTACTTGCAAACAAGTGTTCATTTCAATAATATGTGTCGATTCAGACTTTTAGTTAATAATTATTATTAGGTAATCTTTTATTTGTTCATACGACAGATGACTACTGATTCTTTTTGGGTTTCGACATCTGAAGGCCCTTAATTTTAATTAATATTTGAAGTGCTCGCAAAACCGACAATCTAGATTATTAAGTCCGTTAGTACCTACTTTCGGTCGCCAGTTTTTGTTGTTCTGAACGTCCCCCTATAAAAAATAGCAATAATTTCAGCCAAAAACAACAGGAAAATAACTACAAAAGATTGTTTATGGCATCACACATGTATTATCTTCGAACCCTGCCATTACCGTATCGATGCACATTTATGGCTTTGCATGCATGCTGAAAATGCGTTCGTTGGGTGTAAAATACTACTGACTATTTCTATTCGGAGTTATTACTTCGCTGCTGCACGTGCCAGCTCACTGGAAATTAAGTGGAAGTTTGATATCAATACACGACACGGCCGAATAATGTAGGTTAAAATTAAACGCCAGCTTCGTCAGACATGATCACATCAAGATGAAGAGACGCAGTCGTAGGTATTTTTAGTTTCTAAACTCAAAAATAGTAATAGGTAGTAAAAGGCTATATAGGAAAACGCAATACTCTTCTTAGAATAAATATTTATAAGTTTGTATTATAATAATTATCAATTATTATTTTTTATGGACTTCAGAAAGAGATTTCTTTACGTTGCACTTTTGTACATTTGTGTTTAGTTTTTTTTTTATCATATTGTTTTTTTTTTATTACTGGACCAATCAACCCCACATTCCCTCCGTTGCAATTCCTATAAATAGAAATCAACGGTACACACACTGGAATAAACACCTACCCGGGAAAAACAGAGTTGGAAACCGCAACGAATATAAGCAGCAAGAGATTAGGAGATGTCCGAAAGTCTTATGATTCCACTGTCTTCCATTAAAAAGTAGGAGACAGCAAAAATAAATAAAACTAAAATATTGTTTTTATTTTGCTTTTTTTGTATTTAGTTTTAAGTTTAAATATCTTAATAATCACAAAAGACCAGTTGCCACTTACATGATTAAACATATTATGAAAACAATATTTGTCGTGCTTTTCATTTTAAGTTCAGCTAAATCTGAGTTTTATATAGGTAGGTATAATTTCATTTCATTTCTGTATGTGACGCATACACAAATTAAATTAAAACCTGCAATTTGAATTTGGAATCGGCATTTTGTCCAAAGATCAAAGCGAGTGGCTAGAATGTATGGTACTCAACTACTGCTGTTGTTAGGCGATAGGGTAGAGCGGGGCGTAGTTAAGCCTCCTTTTAGAAACGTACCCATCCCAATTAATAATTATTGTCAAGTCTGTGCGGATTTTGGCAGGTTGCTAAACTTCAGTGATCTTTTGGTACAATGGATATTGGATACCTTATATAAATATAACGTATGGAACGTTATTTAAAGGAGCCATAGATTATAATATATGTTATTACAAACAAAATCTAAAAAATATATTATAATATATATAACAAACTCTGTAATAATTTTACTTTCCTAGCTCTTGAGTTTATAATTGAACGTTTTTTTCCGCTTTATTATAACGGAGACTCAGAAGGCCATCAAGTTTTAAAATGTTACTAAAGTGAGTCGGTCATTTGGGACGCATAATACCTGGTTTAGGTGTAGAGACCACCTCTATCTTTAAAGTTTTACCGAACTTATTAGTTAACTAACATATTAGTTATACATGCATATGTTTATGATCTTTTGCAACAAAAAAAAAGAATCTAAGTACTAAACAGATTTAGAAGTACTTTTGGTACTAAGAATTTAGTAGAAGTAAAATTATTAAATGGCGGAAGGGTTTAATGATAATTTGATCTTGTGTTTCAAAAAATATTTGACTATATATATATATCTAAGAGTACAAGGCTGTTGAACAAGCAAGTCAAATAAGCTAAGCGACACCAAACGGTATTAAATTGAAGGGAATACATACAATTTTTAATAAAAAATCGGCCATGATGTCGAAAAAAAAAGATCTGATAATGATTAATAACGTGCCCTACACGGACACGTAAGTAATCATTACCATTAAGCACATTTGTGATTGTTTTCCTGTAGACTGTTTATGGATACAATTTTTGAATGGAAAAAATATTAAGTACCTACTTCCTCGCTAGACATAAAGACGGTCTACCAACTTTTTTATTTAAAAAAGTAGTCTACCAAATATTTTCTGCGGACACTATCTAGTTATGTAGCGATTTGATTTATCTCTTGGAATACATCGCTAATACTTCCACTTCAACGTAAACCACTTTACCCAAGAAACTTTGAGAAGGTTTAGGACGTTGTTGAACACGTAGGGTCAGGTTTGAAAGGGCAATTTCGTAATCAGGGTCAAGGTAGGGGCATGTTGTGGTGTTAGCAGCGGGTCGATGAGATATTACTTCTATATACATATACTTAAAGTGATTATTGAATTGAATGGGTTCTTTGGCATATACAGCCGAAGTAACTGAAGTTATTCCTGAATTAGAAAGTAATATTGGTGAATACCCGGTACCTGGTGTGCCGTGTGGTTTCCGGCTTAGAATAGACCACCCCATGTCTTCCCATGGGTGTCGTAAAAGGCGACTAAGGGACATATGGCTGATGGATGGGCAGCAGCATCTATTAGCTCAAGGTTTACATCTTACTGCGACCACCAATCCGTCTGCCAAGCGTGGTGATTATGGCAATATCCCTCAACGATCCTGGCTTGCCAAGGTCTTTTAAGAGGAGGCCCATGTTCAGCAGTGGACGTTAACGGGCTGTTGATGATGATGATGATGATTGGTGAATACATTAATGTTTTTGGAAGAATGTTAACTGTCAATACTTGTTTTAAGTGTGAAATGAGTTACTAAAAGCATGATTAGGTAGTTTGTTGTTTTACTCCTATGATTAACATTTTAGAATGCACTGGAAGTTTATTTCCATGAATGTTTCAGAAATTGTCATTATTGACAGTTAAGTTTACAATTGTCTTGGTTGATGTTTGAGAAGCTAGCAGACTGCTGTCGCATTTTTTTGGTAATAACGTTAAAATTGCAACAGCACTAATTAAGCAGATTATTCTATATTCAAAAAGAATTACAATGTCATAGCAACCCGAGATTTATTAGCGTTGCCATAGCAACCAACAACATGACCCTGACCTCTGTCCACCTATGTAGAATTGGACCCACAAATTGTTTTACCAAAAGGGTACGTGTATTTTATCAGACTCTCTGTTCACAAATAAATCCACATTGTTTCAGCACTCAAGTCCAAAAATGGACCATATGTGGCAGACAATAATCCCCATGGGTGATATAATAGCGAGCTATTATATTAACTATATATGTAACAACAATTTATTGTACATATTAACATACGGCATAATTCTCAGGCTGGTTGTTAGGAACCGTGTTTACTGAAATACATAATTGTAAGTCATCAATCATGAAAGGCCGACTACACATTGGGCTTGCGCATCGTCGAGTGTGTGAACAATGCGAGCTCTGAACTCCCGTTGCAACGCCCGCTACCCTTACCGTCGTCCACATGAGGCACGCTCTCGAAGAACGCGAAAGCCTAATGTGGGGTTAGCCTAACATTAATGTGATTGAACAGTTCTGTTTTGTTAATGTCTGCGTTAGGACAGTTAATGAGGACAGCGGCTTCATTCTGCTTATATAAGTAACATGACCGACTTTCGACACTCTATTGACATTTAACGAACTCCGGGTTGTTGAAATTCCCTAATGTACCTAGTACTTTATGTGTACATACAGTGTACTTTGCTATAGGGAATTCCATACCAAAAATACCAAACGGCTCACGTTGATACGGTTACTACCTCTAGGTCTACGGTATCGGCTATAACCGTCAGATGGGTCATATGTTTGTTTGCCATACAATCATAATGTCCGCCGCGACTATCTTCTTGTTCTACTTATATGTAACGTAAAAAAACAAAATGCAATGTTTTTGCAATTCATTTTATTTTATTATTGTTAATAGACATACATCCTAATGAGTCTGAAATAACTGGCAATCAATCAATTAATTATATATTCACCGAGTACATGAAATACGGATAATTACAAAACTTATTTAATTGCCATTCATCAATTATACTGAGGGTGTCGCCCACAACAATAGACAGGACATGTCAATATTGTAGTTAGTTGATAATTAAATAATTACCTATTCAATATTTAATACATACCTACAGTTATTTGATACTTTGGTAGTTATTCAATAATTAATGCTTACAATGTCATTACTGCCAATTTAATACATATATACCAAATAAAAGTAGCTAATTTAAAATAAAATTAACTTAGGAAATACTACTATACTAAATCTATTCTACTTGACAAGGTTCCCAGAATGCTAGCACCATTACCCCGTTGAATGGCAATGCTTACCTGCTGTGCAAAGTAAAACCAGCTCTCGGAGAACGTGCCGCACTAAAGAGGGCCGCTGCGAGTTAATTGTAATTTCTAGAGTCGATAATTATCCATTATACTTCTAATTCATTCTAGAGCCGATAACTATCTATTATTATTATCGGCTCTAGTAACCATAATTACGTTAGATTTATCCAAAAAAAAAAAACAAACAATACGGACAACATCAAAATGTATGGGAGAAAATGTTTTTTTTTCGGACTAACAATTGTATGAAGCAACGAGGTTTTAGCTACTCCACCAGCTTAAATGTGAGTGGAGCTCCAAAACTAGAAACAAATAAAATGAAAACAAGTTTGAAACTACACGTTGAAATAGTTCTATAAAAGCGTTGTTATTTTTGTTTTGTTTATTGTTTACTTAGCTTTGTATGTTGTTTAGGCGTTTGTAAAACATATTTTAATAAGGATCGCCCTAATGGCCGGCAAAGTCGAAGACCTATATTATAATACTTATTTGTTATACAAGAGTGCAAAGTTGCTTTTTAGCCGCGTGTTCAATTTTGATGACCGAGCAAGCGAAGGATTCTAAAATTGAATCACGAGCGCAGCGAGTGATTCAAAATTAGAATCCTGAGCGTTAGCGAGGGAATCAAAAGAGCACGAGCTGAAAAATCTTTGCACTCGAGTGCAACACGTAACTTTTCATTCCACCTCAGCGAGGAAATGCGCATTATTAACAGTTTCAGTCAATTCTGTTGGCGTCAAACAAACTTCCTGGTCGCTAGAATCACTCATTTTAGTGTTTTCACTTGTTTTCAAGTTTCTTGTTTTTAATATAAGGTTTAACAATGACGTGAAAATTGCCGCGTAAAGAACCGCGTACAAAGCAAATTGAAAAAAGAACACCAAGAAGGTTCCGAGTCTGAGTTTTTAACAAATTAAAAAAAAGTTGTATGATATATTCGGCACCATAGAGGTAGCAGTAAATAGGTTTAATGTTTTTTTTAATTCACAAACTTAGTGCACACGATGTTCTAAATTCAATTTACTTTATCCTCTAGAGAATAAAAACGGCTTTTCCACTCAGATATTGAAGATTAAAAATACTCTTTCCGAGATGGTGGGATGAAAAGATCTTTATAATATAGGTCTCTGTAGCTTCCTGAAAGGTTTACACATAAAAACAAATCATTAATGGACTTAAATTAAGAACTTAAATCCCAGCCCGCGCTGGTTGATTCTATTTATATGTATTTATAATACGCGACTATCTCATGCCCCATTGGTGGATTAAAATTCTATTTAATAACATTACTGTTAAAATGTATACTAATAAATAAGTCAAGATTTTTTTTGTTCTTTGTGTCTTTTTATCTTTGTATTTGACTTATAATAAGAACGATCGATTCGTCTACATTATCAATAAATGTTTTCATTCCTTTTTAAAAATTCATGTTCAATGAACGGTAAAAACATCTTAATATATTTACATTTAGGAGGATAAATTTCTACTTATGACTCTTTTGATATCATATTACCTAGTGAAATAAATACCTAATGATTTCATATTTTCCTTACATTTCATTGGCTTTGATTTCTAACTCAATTTAATATTCATAAGTATGCAAAGGAATTCCATACAGCTAATAAATTGAATGAACTCCTGAAAAATCATTATTCCATTTTACGATTTATTGTAGGTACAAGTGCGGTATAACCTCATGTCTCTATTTTATTTATTGGCTTTCAATTCAGTGGTATTTATCACAGCTTAATTGCAATCCGACAACACGTACGTAAAACCACATTTTGTGAAAGGAATTCGATATCGGACACGGGCCGGTTTTTGGTTTATATTTGTTTTATTTTATTGCTGTAGATTCCAAAGCGGGGGTGGGGTAGTACTTGGGTGTTCGTTTTTTCTTGACGGACTTTCAGGTGGTTGGGTCGAGGATTTTGCTACTTCTACGTAGTACGCAGCGGCATATCGGCAAACGGAGCTCGAGCTTTATTCAGTAGGTACTAAGAATTATATCACACTTATCGTATAGTAATTAGCCATAAACTGTTGACCAAGCCAGCCTATCTATACTGTATCTATACTATCCATAGTGAACGGATCGGCTGCTCCAAGCGTTAAAGGCTTGAGCCTTTACGCCATGGGCGCTGAATTATCACACTCCCTTTTCATAGCCTCAATCTAATTAAATTTTACATGTGTGAAGTGAAGCTGAAATTAACCGCTACAGGAGTATTTAAAGCACTTGCTATGGAGAGAAGGCCGGGGTCAAATATCATTTTTTAAAACTAAAATTTTAAATTTGATTCCAAATAATCGACGATCGATGCCATTGCCATTTTTCTATCATAAAAATACTCACTCTATAGTAAAATATTATTATATCTGAAAATCTCTAATCACCTATGTATCTAAACACAAACAAGTTGAACGTAACTCGAGCTGTCTTCAGCCAGAAGATTGAGTTTCCCCATTTATATCATCCAATCGGAAAAGTTTGACGTTTCGGGATTCACGTAACGAAGTTACGAGTATTTCGGGAAATATTAATTTACTTCATGCCAAAGTCGAATTACTAAGTAAAGTTCAAACCTGTTAGATAAATGATTTGTTGATGTAAAGCATTCAACTTAAAAGAGAAATGGAATATAAATGAATTAAGGAATACACAAATATTTGAACGAGAAGTTTCCAATAAATATATATACATAAATTACATAATTTTATATACAATCAGTTTCCAAGAAATACGATATAGTTCCGTCGCTTAGAGACAATTATCAATTTAATGGTTACAATTATCCGTCGACAATTACAACTAAACCGCTCTATGTCTGCCTTGTCATGATTAACTTAATTTCATGGAGCTTACTGTTGTAATTTGATAATGATTTAGTATAAATTGAATAATATTTATTATAAGTAATTGAAATACATTAAACATAATCTAATATGGTGATAAATAAAGAGATGGCCCATGAGAAGTAGGTATGTATGCACTGGTGGTCTGTGCATTCATAAAAATGATATATTGGCCCAAAAGTACCCATACCAGTCCAGCGGTCACCTAATCTACTACAATGATTGCAGTTACGGGTGGATACAGCACCATTATTGATGGACGGAGGACCACACGAGAGAATGTGTAGAGACTCACTACATTACAATAAATTCCTCTCAAAATCATCAAAGTTATACAGCATTATATTATCCTTAAAAATCACACTCAATTTTCGTCAGCAGATGAAGACGTGAATTAATTGTAATGTTTGTTACAGTTGTCAGCATCAGGCGACCCGGGGGCGTTGGACGCGGTGGCGCGGCGGTACCGCCTCGAGAACGGGAACTCTCTCGGGGAGAAGGACGAGGTCAGACATTCATCTAGATTAACTACCAGTATTTCACTGTTCTAGTGCAATAATAATCTAAGGAGTACATTTAGTGCATTTAACCTCCATGGTGTAGCGGTATAAATCTCGGAGGTCGTGGAATCGATTAAATCAAAAAAAACTTTTTTTATTTAGGGACTCTCCGTGCCACGGAAAGGACGTAAAGCCGTTGGGCTCGGTTGTTATAACATCATCTATAGCTACTGTATAGGTACCACGGATCGGGCAGCAGCGATTCCTTGTGTGTTACAACATAATACTGCGGTCACCTACCCGGCTACCAAGCGAGGCGACTATGGCAATCCCCACCGTCGGGAGGACCATGTTCAGCTGTGGACGTTATACAGGCTGATGATCTTGATGATGATGAACATAAGATCATCGCATAATTTGAAGAAGTATCGGTCAGGTAGGTGTAGCGATACGACATATACTCATAATGTCCTCGTATGTAGGTACATAATTCGAAGGAAACTTGGCAATTTATGTGATCTTCTGTGATTTATAAGTAGCTTTGACTTAATCGTATACGTATTGTGGAAATGACAGTTCCATAACCTTAGTCCGTAACCGACATTTTCATATTCATATTCATTTATTGCACACCGTAATTGTATAATAAGTTGTTACAAAGACAAAACCAGTACAATGTATGAACCCTGTCGGACACGGCAAGTTAGAAGAGAGGAGAAAGCGATATTTTTTTTCTTTTACACCATCGCAGCTATTAATATTATAATACAACTCTACATATACCTACATTTAATTTTGTTAAAAAATTGTATGGATTCGAAAAAAAGAGTATCAAAAACTGTTTCTTTTTTTCGCGCATAAAAATTGCTTACCGCTAATATATTTTTTTTAATAATCCATAAAAATTATACCGATATATTGATATTTTACGTATTAAAAGGATTTAATAACAGAAAAACAATTCAACAAAGTCCGATAGCTAGGTATACTAATAATATCTAAACTAAAATTATAAAAAGCTTAAATTTGGATGTACGGGCTTATCTCCGGTAACATATACTGACACTATTTTGAAATTCTCTTCAATTAGATAAGAAAGAAACTAATAGAATAGTTGTATATAAGTTAGTTTTATTTTTAATTAGATAGCTACATTATCCAGGATTAACATAAGCTATATTTTAAGACGAGGTTCCCACGGGAACTAGTTTAAAATAATATCCATATCTATACTTATATATAAAGCTAAAGAGTTTGTTTGTTTGCTTAAACGCGCTAGTCTCAAGTAACGACTGCCTGGTCCGATTTGAAAAAAAAAAACAGGGTTAGTTAGATCATTTATCGATGAAAGCTAAAGGAAATATATTTTGAACAGAAACCTCGCGCGGGACATATCTGGTATAAAATAAGCAACGAATTTTAGGAGCCATCACGTGAATTTCCATCACCCTCATATAGATATATTACCAGCAAACTCATTCGAACGCTAAGCATTAAACGCATTAAGCTCATAACTATTTGAGCGTAGCTAATTACTGATTAATTTAATTTATTGGCACAGATAGGTATAATAATTTAAGACTGTATCGAATCGAACCTATTTGCCTATACAAAATGTTATCGATACTTGACATGTTTTATACAAATATATGCCCTAGTTTTTATTAAACGTTACGGTGATAGTACAATTTCAAAAATAATAAATAAATCATATATTTATTAATAAAGAATATTAGTTGTAAAACCAAATATAATATGCGATCATTGTATTTTAAAAGTCATCTTAGATTTACTTTTAATACTTCCATACTCTTGTTGCAAAATTAAATATGCAACTTTTGTCAATGGACAATATCCATAGATAAAGATTGAAAACGTTCGTAACTCTATGGTCATACCTTTAAAAAAATCGCGAGAACCAGCGTCACCTATTACAAGCAAACTTTGTAAGTGTAACCTTATACAAGAAATAAGGCAAATTTAATAATAGATACTAATGGCTTGATTACACCTACCGAGTTGAGTGGCGCGACAGTAAAATGTAACTCGACCGAGACAGTGCTGTAGCCGAGTGAGTGTTTACACGTATTTTGGATATTGTGGCGAGACAGTTTAGTTAATAGAAGAAGTCCAAGGACAACTGACGCTTAACATGGATCGGAATGACGTGACATGTACGCACCGAGTGGCGAGCGTTCGCCGAGTGCACGCCGAGTGCTGTTTAGATCAACCGAGTGACAAAGCGAGACAGTGCGGGGAAGCGAGGAGGTGGGTACTCGCCCTAGTAAATAGAACGGGGTCCGAGTGACTGTCTCGGCCTGTTGCTAGGCCGAGGGCTCGGCCTAGCACTCAATAATGTGTTTATAAATACCGAGTGCTCGGCCGAGGGCACTGTCTCGCCACTCTCCTTGGTAGGTGTAATCAAGCCATTAGGTTTCTTGCGTAAATATTTGTTGCAAGTGTGTAACACAATAATAAGGACACCAATCAAACGGCGGCGCGCGATGGCGGCGGCGGATGCGACGGTTGAAGACATTTGATTTTTTCTGAATTACAGTGCATTTCCTCGATGTATGTCTATGTCAATCTGTATCCATAATTTCTTTGAAAAGGAAAGTATTCGTTTTACGAATTACCTACACATCGGTGTATACAGAAGTTAATCCATGCATAAACTGTATAACTCGATTCCTTTTCACGGTTCCGTGCTCTTAATAAAATAACGAAAAATTCTTACAATTGAAAAAAAATATTCTTACTTTTTTTACGAGCTCGACTTTTTTTCGATTCCACTTAAAATTAGGTACAGGTACTTAAATAAGTATAACAATAATTGAATAATATCTCCAAATAGGAATAATTTAGCTACATGAAGCGAGTATCTCTAAGTAGGTATATGAATATTTTACGCGTTTAAGTAGGAACCAATTTTGCAAATTTACTGTAAAAGTTTAGCTTGACTAAAGTGACGCATTTGCCGGCAGGTATGTTTATAATTCATTTTAAAATTTATTGCAATTAAATAGAGCAAATAAATAAATATCATGGGCACTACATTTTTACGGCAAGTTTTTATACCATTTCGTGGTCGGTGATAGTGATACCGCGTAACTGACAGTGGCTAATAAAGTGTAATTTCGTCCACCAAGAAATATTTTCTTTAGTTGTATAGTAATATTAATTTGCTGCATTCGATCTTCAACCTTATTACCTATTGTTACTTAATTACGTGTACGTATAATGATGTGTCTACTATAGGTAATCAAAACATTGTAGCTTATTATTCATCATTTCCACATGATTCTTAAGGTAGGCTCGGATATTAAAGAAACTTGAAAGTAAAAGGGATCGCCTCAAATCGAAAAGAACTTAGTCTAATAACTTTCGATCGGAGTTCAAAAGAGATCGATATTTACAATAAAACTTTACGGTGTTTAGGCGCAGTTGGTTCAAATGACATCTTTTATTATTCGCGCCGAAAATTACTTGTAAATGGGTTTTCAACTGTAAATTCTTGAAAGAAAAGATGTGTTTCCACTCTTAAAATAATAACATTGAAATCTAGGTAGTATTTAAGTGATTGTGGTGTTTGGTAAGATGAATAATAAGATAGGTAATGCAATTTAAAATGAATAGTATAACATTGATTATATGTTTTCTATTTTCCTACCTATTCTATTTGAACGGAATATCCGTATAGGTCAATTATAAAACATCTTCACTTGATCGAATTAAACCGCCATAGAAATTACTTTTTCTATAGTGGAAAATTTTCTCATTAAGCACAGAATAGACATTTGAATTGTACATTTTTATTTACCTACTACTAGCGAATCCTATAGCTCCTCTCGAATCAAAACTTTTGATCTATTTTGATCTATTAAAAAAACCGCATCAAAATCCGTTGCGTAGTTCTAAAAATCTATATATAGGTAGAGACAGACAGCGGGAAGCGGCTTTGTTTTTTAATATGTAGTAATAGTTTTATAAAAACACTATATAAACAAAATATTGTTCAGTTCTGAAGATAGTTGAGATACATAATATATCATAGTTCATACAAAAAACTTTTAAGTAAAGAAACGATTGGTGGTGTCACAGTTTCTAGGTATAACATTAGATTCAAAACTGCAATGGGGCCCTCATATTGAAAAATTAACCGGTAGACTTAGCTCCGCATCTTATGCTGTCTGGAAAATTAGGCAATTGTCAGACGAAGCAACTGCTAGACTAGTGTATTTCGCGTACTTTCATAGCATTATGTCCTATGGAATACTGCTTTGGGGGTCAGCTGCTGATGTCAATAGTATTTTTATATTACAAAAAAGAGCAGTTAGGGCTATTTACGGTTTAGGTAGTCGCGACTCCTTGCGTACCAGGTTTAAAGAGATTAATATTCTTACCGTTCCCTCTGAATACATATACCAAAATATCATTTTTGTTAAAAAAAATATAGATCAATATAGCAAAAAAAGTGATATTCATAATGTTAACACGAGAAATAAACATAAAATTGCCATACCCGGTTTTAGAGTTAGTAGAACCAATAAATCATTTATGGGAAATTGCATTAGGTTTTATAACAAACTCCCTAGTCATGTAACTGATTTGCCTGATCCAACTTTTAAAGTATATATTAAACGGGTCCTCATATCTAAAGGCTATTATAGCATTAAGGACTATATTGAGGATAAAGACGTTTGGCTTCATAAACCTACGTGCGTAACACTTCCTAGAGACCCTGTACCCAAATAAAATAGTAGTACGCATAATAGTGTGATGTTCTGTGAACTATCTGTAATTGACCTACTTACATTATAATATATTATATTCATAGACCGCTAGTTCTGTCTCAAATTCTTTTATTTTTCTATTAGTATAAAAACACAATAAACAAATATTTCAAAGACAACCGTTTGGGCAAAAAATGTGTATGCCAATAAATAGTTAAAGTAACTGGACCAAAACCTACGTTCTGCCCATTTGAGTATGTTTCGCCGGACCGTCTCATGTGGGTCGTGTTAAAACCGGCAGTAGAATAACCCACTGAGTTTGTTTCGCCGGATCTTCTCAGTTGGGGCGTATTGGATCCGGTGGTAGCATTAAAGCGCGTCCGTCGTTATATACTCATGGTCCACCTAAATAATGACAATTGTTCTAACCTACTATAGACAGAACAAGCTATTTGACACAATATAGTTAAATAATAAACTAAGACGTTAAGACTAAAATATTATTAAAATAATAACTTAAATACTTGTTTAATTTGAAAATTTATAAAATATGATAATTAATAATAATAATATTATAAAATATGATATTATCTAAATAATACTTAATACTAAATTATTGTTTTGACTATTTGCAAGTGCCTGTAATAGGTTTACGTAAATAAAAATGATTTTTATTTTATTTATTTTATTTTACAGAAAACGGAAGAGTTTCTTCCTAGCATACCACGGCCGTGGCCATTAATAAATACTCTAAACATATGTATGTTCAAATTGGCTTGCGAACTTGTATTGTGTGACATAGGTTAGTTGTTCTTGTTGGTTCTAGATGGCGCTGCTAGTCTTTTATTGATATCTGTGCGGCGACTCTAAATTTCGCCACAAATTGCTTTTTGGTCTTTATATTGATAACGGTTCATGACGTGACCAAAACGTTAAAACTCTTTTTTTTTTATTGAAAATATTTTCATCACACATCACAGAATTTCCATTTAGGTATGTGACCTACGTGAAAATTATGTTTCAACGAATATACAGGGGCTCTTATTCGAATGCAAAAATATCGGGGAAAAGTTTCAATAAATAACAATGGCAATCTGTAAAGCTTGTTCGTATGCTTCTATCTTCGAAATTATAGTGAATAGGTATTGTAAATATTATGAATATTTAAATAAGTATATCTACATGTAGTCGTGCCCTACCAGTACACCTAGGCCTATCATAAGGTCTTGCTTAGCGACCCACATTGGGCGATCTGCATCGAATAGCCACTATTCTGATTTTAATTTTATTGGTGGTAGCTCCCTACTTTATCTTCCATCATAAGATCGCCACACCAGATCTTTTCTAACATATCGATTAGACCATAAACCAATACAATATATTCAATATAATTACTAATAATCCAATAGTCACTTCCACTTGGTACCTGCATGGATTATGCATGCATTTAAAATTCTGCGGAACAAAATCTTCGAAGATAGCACTTTCTGTGCCCATTGAATGACTAAACTTAATTTGGTGAATACTCTGACACCACCGATGCTGTATATTCCACTACATCACTGACTGCAAGTTGCCAGTCTAAAAACTCTACGACATAATCTCTATGATATAAATAATAAATGAAAAAATTGTCTTCGCCTTTTTATATATTAGGTAGCTGCCATCTTTGAAGGTATCGAACAATTTACCTTGCAAATTGTACCTATACGATACCGTATTTAATTTAATGAGAGAAAACACAACCTACAATTAGGTTACTTTTTCCTGTTTATTCTTTACAAACAAAGATATCAAAGAACTACAATGTGAATATTTTGTTTCTTCTTTTCACAGTTATTTGGACCACCAAGTGCCCCCGTTCTCGAGAACCCGGAGTTTCAAACGCGATGGTACTTCAAATACTTTCTGGGAAAGAGTAAGTACCTATATTGTTTGATACTTGAATTGTTTATTATTTTCGTTGTAAAATAATTTGTATGAGTATATATTCATATGAGTAAAAACCATATTCGTATGAACTCTTCGCCTTTGCCTTAACCATGTTATATAGGATTATAGCAGATAATAGCATCAAATAATAAAATATATGCATACTCATGAAATAATAAAATTCAACAACGCCTATGAATACCTATTGTGTTTATATATAATTATTATAATATAGTAACTATTGTGTTTGTTTTGGAAGACATTTCAACATTAAAAATACCATACCAAAATCGGAATAAAAGTCGTCACACATGTTTCCCAAAATAATAGTAATATAAACAAGATTATAAAATAGTCAATATGCATTAATATTACATATACTTTAGTACACGCTTAACATTGCCGCTAAATGACAAATAATTAAATAAGGAAGGTTAATTAAATCCAAACGGTGTACCTAAATGTGCAATTCTCGATTGTAGCATAAATAATGTATCGTTAAATTCCAATCCCATTTGCAATTTTATATAATTCCCACTACCAATTTATTATATTCCAATCGTTTTGTTGAAAAAATCCTTTTGAATAATTAAATGTGTATTCTCAGTAAAACGATTTTGAATAACCAATGCAAACATGGAGACAGTTCGCAGAATTCAACACGTGTTGCCTTGCACATCATAATTGTAGATTTTGATTTATGCAATCAAAACTTTTATTGCTTGCGTCACGTTCGTAGAACACAAATGTATTTTTTAGATTAAAAATATACGTAGTGTAATTTTATCAACTAAATAAAAGTGCAAACGAGGCCATCGTTTGTGGTTTGTGTGTTTTTTGAACAGTCTTACAAAAGTATAAACCATTTTATATGTTACATAATATACCGGATAGATATGTATATCAGACCTCGCATTCAAATGTTGACGAAATCTGCATAAACTAACTAGTTGGAGCAAATGAAAGGGAGAAGAGATTCTCAGTTAATTTGTGGGATGCGGCGACCCGGCTCAAGAACAATACTAAACTTGGATATGAATGGGACCACAGATAGATTGACTTAAACATAGAAATGACAACTAAATTAATTATATAATAATACATATATAAGTACTAGGAAAGCACACTGGAATCAATCATATCATAATAATCAATAGTAGATTAGGTGAGCAAGACTGTACTTAACTTTTTTTTTCATCTATATATATTTTGGAGTAGTCAATTCGCACGGCAACGAAGTTACTTCGTATGAATTGACTATATAAAAATTCTAAATCGAATGAAAAACGAGAAATAGTACACGTGTCTACTTAATTGTTTTAATATAAATACAATAAATGTCTGAATAGAAAAATAAAACTGTATTATGCGGAATACTCGCAAATTTACTATTCACGGATACAGAGCCAATAAGTACTCCATACAATTTGATGTTAATCATATAAATTATGTAACCCTATGACCTCTTAGGAAATGAGGGTGTTGAGACTTTACCCATCTACCAGCACCTACTGCCAAATAACACAAAACAGTCAAATATTTGTGAGAGAATAACAAAACACGTTGTAGACATAATACAAATATGTACTAAGGAAACCGAATCAAAATAAGACATTGTTTGATACAAGACAATAAAACAGGTACCTGACATAGCCACACTTCGTTTACAATTTCAATTATAAATGAATTATAATGAAACACGTGAAATATATGTACAACTAGAACAAATGTTGCTATGAGTTTAGCATTAGATATACATATAAGAAGGATAGTTTTAGAAATTAATAAGTTTTAAGTTTTACATGCTCATTAACGTAAAGTACGAAAATTTATTGAAACTAGGTTATAACTTGGTTAAACGTCGTCCGTCTTAAATAAATATACTTAGGACTAGAACTAACTACAAACCATTTCTTTCTTTTTTTATGTTCTGTATATTTTAATTGCTACCTCATAATTATTTGTCACTAGCTTTCGCACCCGCGGCTTCGATCGCATTGAAGTCAATGTCCCTATGTTATTTCTAATACCTCTAATAACATGTGTACAAAGTTTCAAGATGCAAACAAACTTACATTCACATTTATAATATTAGAGGAAAGTAGGGAAAATGCAAGCAGAAATTCAAATAATCAAAATTATATTAACTGTAGTGGTAGATGTAAATTTTGGTCCATTTATTTCATTTCTAGCCTTTAATAGTCTGTGGTTAGGTTACTTGGAAACTGGCAACCGTTAATTATGACTGTCCTAATAGCTAGTTGGTACATAAGTCTATATAGTAGTGCAATATATGTATTTTCTAAACTAAAAACTTTTTTTACCTCTGAGAACTACTTAGAAGGGTTTTTGCAAAATCCATCTCGTGGTGTGGGGGTGCGTGGCGTTCGGAAAATAGCGTATAATAAAATACTAGTGAAATTCAATAAATTATGTTCATACTTTATTGAATTACACATTGTGTTTTAGGTAGTGGTATTATTTACTACCTATTATTTGATTTGAATGGCCGGAGTGATTTGGGTAAATATTTGTAATTTAAAAATGAACTCAAAACTGAACTAAATTAATATAATATTTTCATAACATGACAAGAGAACAGAAAGAAAATTTTTTACACCATAAACAAAACACTTACGAAAAAGGAATTCAAAATAAATTTTAAATATATACACTGGTTATTTACAAAGAGGTTTTTATGCACAACATGTAGAATGTAGGTTGGTTGTCACTACAGTACTCCCCCGCTGAGATCGTTTCTACGATCGATGGTGACGTGGGAATCGGACAACTCTACCGGACCTCGTCTTCTGCACTGAAACCGGATCCTGAACCATACCATTATCCGGACGTGGCATCTCGTCGATAGTTATGTAGGCAGGCTTGACCCGATCTAGGGATACTGTTGCTTCTTTGCCTTGTACATCAATGACGATTGTCTTGGTAGCTCGCCGAAGAACTTTGTAGGGACCCAGGTAGGCAGCTTGAAGTGGACGATGGACTGGACCTTGGCGTAAAAATACATGTGTGCATGTCTTCAAATCTTTTGGCACGTAGAAAGCGCGTGAAGAAGAATGCCACGATGTAGGATGTGGTGCAAGTTGTGACATGTGACTGCGCAGTCTACTGGAGAATTCACCGTAGTCCACCAGAACGTCGGATGATGGAGAGAAGAAGTGTCCAGGTAAGCGTAATGGCTCACCGTAGACAAGTTCTGCCGCAGATGCTTTTAAGTCTTCCTTCCAAGCGCTGCGGATACCCAGCAGCACCAAGGGTAAGACCTCGGTCCACCGCGTGTTGGCATGGCATGTTATAGCTGCCTTGAGCTGCCGGTGAAGCCTCTCAACAAGGCCATTGGCCTCGGGATGATAAGCAGTAGTTGTGTGATGAGTGGTTCCCATGAGTGCTGTCATCGCCTTGAATAGCGACGATTCGAATTGACGACCGCGATCGGTCGTAATATGCTCGGGGCAGCCGAACCGGGCAACCCAGCCCGATACGAAGGCGGTAGCACACGCCTCCGCGGTGATGTCTTGTAGTGGGTACGCCTCAGGCCACCGAGAAAAGCGATCGATGGCAGTGAGGCAGTACCTGTAACTGTTACAGAGTGGTAAAGGGCCGACTATGTCCATATGGACATGTCGAAATCGGGCATCAGGTAAACTAAACATTTGAATTGGGGCCTTGGTGTGGCGATGTACTTTAGACCGCTGGCAATTTTGACACTCTCGAACCCATTGTCTAACATCCTTCTTCACACCAGGCCATACAAACCTTTGAGTGATAAGTCGTGTTGAAGCTTTTGCGCCAGGATGACTCAAACCATGCAATGTCTCAAAAACCTTCTGTCGAAAGCTTCTGGTAATGAATGGTCTCGGTTGCGACATGGATACATCACAGTATATAATTGAATCAGATTCTGAGCACTTGACCTGCTCCAACTTCAGTGATGATCCATTCTGAATTAAATGTTGTAGTTCGTCGTCAGATACTTGGTCTTGAGCAAGAGCTTGATAGTTTATCGTATTTGATGATATATCTTCAATACGAGATAGACAATCAGCTACGATGTTGTCTTTTCCTGGAACATATTTGATGTCCACACTGAATTGACTAATGTAGTCTAGGTATCTGAACTGACGTGGAGAGCAGTTGTCTCTTCGCGACGTGAATGCAAATGTCAGTGGCTTGTGATCCGTATATATAGCGAATTCTCGGGCTTCTACCATATGCCTGAAGTAACGAATTGCTTGATAAATGGCGAGTAGTTCTCGATCATATGGGCTATACTTTACTTGAGCAGGAGTAAGCTTTCGAGAGAAGTATGCTAATGGTTGCCAAAATCCATTATTTCGCTGCTGAAGCACAGCCCCAATTGCTTTATCTGAAGCATCAGTCTGTATAGCAAGTTCAGTTTTGGTGTCTGGATGGGCTAAAAGTGCAGCTTGACATAAGCTAGCCTTACAGTCTTCAAAAGCTTTCAGCTGATCACACGTTAGAGTAATACTCTGATTCTTACTCTTCGGGCCAACCAGTAAGGTGTTCAATGGAGCTTGGATCTCTGCTGCGTGGGGTACAAATCGACGATAAAAATTGACCATTCCCAAGAACCGTCTGAGTTCTTTTACCGTCTTGGGAACTGGGAAACTGTTAATACTCTCGACCTTAGACTCCAATGGACTTATTCCTTCTTTTGACACATTGTATCCCAAAAACGTCACCTTTGACTGTCCGAATGTGCATTTTGCGGTGTTTATTAGTACTCCGTACTCCTGAAGACGACCAAACAAAATTCGAAGATGCTCCTTATGTTGTTGACTTGATTTTGAGAAAATGAGAATGTCGTCGATGTAGCCGTAACAAAAATCAAGGTCTTTGAGAACCTCGTCTATAAAACGTTGAAACGTTTGGGCAGCATTACGTAAACCAAACGTCATATAGGGAAATTCGAACATTCCGAACGGCGTGGTAATTGCCGTCTTAGGAATATCTTCGCTGTAAACTGGAACCTGATTGTAGGCTTTGACCAAGTCGATTGTACTGAATATCTTATTGCCAGCCAGTTGATGCGTAAAGTCCTGGATATTTCGTACAGGATACCTGTCTGGTATAGTGCGAGAGTTCAAAGCTCTGTAGTCTCCACAGGGACGCCAGCCATCGTCTCTTTTACGTGTCAGGTGAAGAGCTGATGACCAGGCACTCTCGGATCTACGTGCTGTTCCGCTGCGAAGCATATCATCAAACTCTTTCTTAGCTATAGCTAGACGTTCGGGATCCAGACGACGAGGATGACAAAAAACTGGCGGACCTGGAGTTGTCCTGATATGATGCACCGTAGAATGCTTTGGAATTCCAGGCTTACCTGCTGGACGGGTAAGATCAGGGAACTCTCGAAGCAGCTGAAGATACGGTTCATTGTCAGCTGGGTTGATCGTTGTGCGAACTGACTCAATCTCCTCCGTCTTCTTCTGTTGACGAGCTGGGACGGTGAGTGATGTGACACCATCAACTAAACGTTTGTTGTGACAGTCGACAAGTAGATTATAATGGACCAGAAAGTCAACTCCTATAATTGGCTTCGTCACATCTGCTACCACGAACCGCCATTCAAAAGCACGACGTAGACCAAGATTGAGGTGGAGGGTGATGTAGCCATATGTAGATATAATTGATCCATTTGCGGCGTACAACTGGTACTTTGATTTCTCACTTGGTGTAATCCTAGTAGCCGAGCGTGGATAGACACAAACATCTGAGCCCGTGTCAACCAGGAATTGTAGTTTTGAAGTGCTATCAGTGACGAATAAGCGGCCTCGGCTTTGGGTACAACTGCTGGCGGCCACTAACAGTTGTTTTTGGCATTTCCCGAAATAAATTTACATGGTTGCTGACATTTGTTCGCATTGTTACCAAATTTAAAATGATACCAACAGTACTCATAATTTTTTCGATTCTCTTGGGACTGAGAGCGTGACTGAGATCGCGAACGTGAGCGAGTGCGATTCCTTCTGTACGAGTTATTAAAATTGTTTTGTTGTACCTTAGTTAATGCTGCGACTTGTTTAGTAAGTTCCGCCACCATAGTTTCTAATGCGCTAATACTCGTAGTCACATTCCCGCTAGGCGCTGTCATACTAGCCACGTTCAGAGATGGCTGCGCGATGTCATTGACTCGATCTGCGAGCTCTGCCAAATCTTCTAGAACCATCCTTTCCTGTGAAGCAACTATTGACTGCACGTTAGTTGGTAAACGGCTGGACCAAATAGTACGAATAAAACTCTCTGGTACCTCGGGACCCGCATGATTTTGTAGGTGCCTTAAAAATTGTGAAGGCTTGCGGTCTCCTAACTCTTCGTGCTGTATTAACTGCAGGGTCCTTTTCTCTCGGGATAGCGAAATACGCTTGATCAACTCACTTTTTAATTTTTCGTATTGGCCCGTCTGTGGAGGATTATTAATAATATCGCTGACGACCCTTATATGCTCGGTGTCT
Organism: Nycteola revayana; assembly: GCA_947037095.2. Classification (NCBI taxonomy): domain Eukaryota; kingdom Metazoa; phylum Arthropoda; class Insecta; order Lepidoptera; family Nolidae; genus Nycteola; species Nycteola revayana. The sequence continues at coordinate 6,768,690 of OX344845.2, read as the reverse complement.
AGTTGCGAAACAATGTAGTGATACTTCGTTGTGTCTTGGGTAATGCTCGACAATGAAAACTGGCTTTCCATCTGAGCGAACCATGTCTGTGGCTCCTCCGGCCAAAAAGGTGGTATTCTGACACCCACACGAAATATATCATTTGTACTAAGATTTTGAATATTTGAATCCGTACCTGTATTATGCGTACTCGCTTGTGATGGTGCTGCTTCACTCGCAGTCGCTCCGAACACAAATCGTTTGTCGTTCATGGTTGTGTGTGGTAGATCAGATACGTGTTGTTGTAACAGCGTCGGTAGGTCACCAGTTTAGGTAGTGGTATTATTTACTACCTATTATTTGATTTGAATGGCCGGAGTGATTTGGGTAAATATTTGTAATTTAAAAATGAACTCAAAACTGAACTAAATTAATATAATATTTTCATAACATGACAAGAGAACAGAAAGAAAATTTTTTACACCATAAACAAAACACTTACGAAAAAGGAATTCAAAATAAATTTTAAATATATACACTGGTTATTTACAAAGAGGTTTTTATGCACAACATGTAGAATGTAGGTTGGTTGTCACTACAGTGTTTATAGGTTTTATGATATTATATGTACAACAGTATCTTATCTATCCATTACGACATTGGCAGAATAAGTTCCGTCTGATATTTTAAAATTGAATGAGATAAGAATTTCTCCGACTAAAGCAACTTTTACTTACTGATTCTGTATCTATTGAGTGACTGCTGAAGAGTGAGTAGAAATAACAATCGTCGCTAGTTGTTTATAAATACAACAGTAAATGTTTGAGAAATAAATTGTTACTGTTTGTTGGAACATTGTTAGAGTGCCAAAGTAGTTTGAGTGCATCTGAGCTGGAGTGAAGCTCGACATAGCTACTAATTATAAACGTTGCTAACATGCTATTCTGTAATTAGTACTACCGTTTAAGCAATGATATACGGGGCATCCAAACTTCACGTTGGTTTGAAGCTAAACCTTTCAAACTTTTAATTGTTTTAAATATATATCCTTATTTTATGTTATAGCTGAATACGAAATGTTCATTTTTTAAAATAATTATTTAAAAAATAAACATTTCGTATCATTTTAAAGCCATTTCGATGAATAAGGTTTATGACAAGTTCTTACCAGTTCAAAATAAAAAGTTTAATAAACATAGGCTACCTTTTTTTATATAAAATTAAATATCTGACGTGCAAGTTGATGATGTATCGATCGTTTCTAAATGCATTTACCGTCAACAAAGGAAATAGGCTTACACCGTATAAGAAAATTTAAATAAATATGTTTATATCAATACGACAGCCGGCAATTCTTTATGGGTGAAGTGTTCACTGTTAGCTGTTTAGTGTGTACATATTACATAATAGTAAACTCTTCTAAACGAGAACATATAAATTTAAAATGCGTTTCACAATGTGTAAACCTATATAACTTTTGTTGACTGTACATACATTCATAAAAAAAAATGGACCATAGAATCGAAGGTTCATTAAGCAGCATGTAAGAAATAATGATAAAATATTCTATAATTTTAAAATATGTGTCTTTCGGAGGAGACATTAGTCCACTACATGTATCGGCGACATGCCGGGCGACTTCATTTGACATATCTGGCGACATCGCGCAACTTAGTATGTAGCGACAACACGTGTCGAGCAACAACGGCATTTCACCCGACGTTGCTAGCGACTTCACAGGACATTAATTGTAAACATAATAAACATTATGCTTAGCAATAATAAGATTTTTTTTTAAACGAAATAAAAACATGCATAGTCATAATGTAGATCCCCTCAAATCGTAAGTCAATCTATACACCTACACATGTTATCACAAGACAAGTATCTAAAATGGTCAATCCCTACACTCTACTATAAATAGTACCAGTCTTGTTTACATTATTTGGTTTAATGTAACGCTATTATTATTTTTTTATTATTTCCCGGCATCGGAAGATCTCGCCTGCCTATTTATATTAAGGAGAGCATTAACCTCAAGTGTAACCGATATTTCAAAAGCTCTCGATATCCAGGGAATCCTATGCAGCATCGAGTTACCATCGTATACAAAAGCAACATAGTTATTATTTATTATTAAAAATACATAATTGTACAAAATTTTTTATATTATAAGTGGCTTTATATAGTCATTCCGACCGATATCAGCCATGGCAACTGAGCAGGAAATTCATATTATAGTGCCCAAGTGTTTGTTCGTTTACTTTAAAAATATGATGAGACAGGACTGGTGCAATTCAGACGCAAAAAATGTAGTAATAAAATATTGCCCGACCCAGAAATAGGACCCCGACCTATCTGGTGACGGAACAAATTATCATCTAGGCTGGAGCTCTGCTCGCCTTTATGCCCGGTGAAGTAGCAAAAGCATCCTGGCTTGTAAGTACAACAGAAAAAAAGGAAATAATTATCGCTATACCAAACAGATACGTTTAAAATGTGATAATATCCCCATATTATCATATTTTAAACGTAGGTATCTATTGAAAATGGGTGCCTGCCGTTTTGCCGAAAAGATTTTGACTAAATTTCATTAGCAACCTTTTTTTATACCATTGGAATATTTCGAATAATTTTAGTACGCATATTTTTATTTGGTCAAATTTTTACTTGGTAAAATATTACCAAGTATAATGTCATTATGGCATATGGTCTTTAATCAAATGATTTGTTACAGCAAACAATATTCAGACAATAAACGTTTACCCGGAACTCAACAATTTCGATTAGGCTAATTTATTCTTTAAAAAAAATGGGTAGGTTAGGTTAGGTTAAAACTGTGACCTCCAGAAACGGTTTGCATTAATAGGAAAAAGAGATTGTGTTTAGTAGGTTACCCGTTGGTTGTTGGCTTCTGGTTGGCTTATTTGATTTTGCGTGAAAACTGTAATTCCAACTGAAATATTTGACTAAATATAAAATGATAAAAGTACTTGTTGGTAAACAAGTTATAGTTTAAACGTTAATTTCCCAAACATTAGGTTTGCGTTACAATTTTTTGTGAATTTCATAGATTTTTTGCTAAGTAATAATTTGGGAAATGAAATTATGCGAAAAATTTTTTGGGAAGTGAAAATTTGTCAAATTCCTTTCGGTCAAACAAGGGAGACCCATTGAAAATATAAGGTTTTTTATCTTTTGCGCGTGATATCATCAAATTGCCACGAGTGTGAAACTTCTACCTGTCTTTATAGCTTTATTATCTCCTAGTAAGTTGACCTATAAAATGACAGTGTTACCATAAACCTAGTTTCCGTCCTAATTCATTACAGTCAAATGTGAAGTCCTAATAGCCAATTTGTTTGCTAATTAAGGTTAATTTCGATATGGTAGTTTGCACGTATCACATAGTAGGTATGTTGTTCATTCGTAATTATAATATTATAACTTTGCGAAGTGTGTATTGTACCTAACTAGATATATTGGACATATCCCGTTAGTAGTAACTTGGCTACATGTGGACTAACAGAAAATTTGTTAAAATTTAAATTCAGATTTAACATTTATTCACAGACACAATACTTCAATTACTAATATTAGTATTAAAAATGGATTATCCGCTATTTAGCGTGATTTAATCGACAAAATTGCAACTTACTCAACTAAGTACCTAAGGCAAGGCCGGATTGCCCCGGGCGACTGTCCCGGGGCCTCCACAATAGAGGGGCCCCCACAATAGAGATTTAAAATCTTTCAAATTCTGACGAGTAAAAGCTACAACTTTTCTTTTATTTAGTTTTTCGGTGTTGTACCTTTACATACAGTACTGTGTAGAATCATGATTAATGTAACAGTTCTCAAACATTGTGATAAAAGTTATTCATCTATACTTTTTCACTTCAATTTGACTATTAGAAAAATATCAGAATTCAAATCGTCCTGAAAAGTAGGTACATCCTTCGAATTTTTTACACATTTAGAGGGAAACTAATTTGTGGGCAGGGGGCCTCATCTCCTTTGTTGCCCCAGAGCCTCCGGACTTCTAAATCCGGCCCTGACCTAAGTTACAGCGAGTGTTTAAACATTTCGTAATTGTCTTCAATTTCCAAGTAAGTAATTATTCCAAATCTTGACAGTTGACTTTATTATCCATCAGATATAAAGTCAATTTCAAAGCAAGGAAATTTCTCACTGACATTTAATTGCTGCCACAAAAGCCTGAGATATTGAGAGTAGGATTAAACTAATCCAGATGAATATCTACCAAGATTCCGAGACAATTTACACTTCGTTGATTCGAAATTGTGGAATTAATTGAATCCATGTAATTTCTCTTGTATTGCACTCCATTTACACGAAAGGAAAGGTGATTAAATGCCATCACGTTATTGAAAACAATATATAGTGGTATTACATCATAAAGGTAACTAAGCACGCTATAACTAAGGAACTACATTAACAGAGAAATGGCAATAGCTAACATTTAACGTTATAAAAGCCAAGCGTCGTAATCGAACATATTGAGTACAGCAGTCATATAATTATTTGAAGGGTTATAATTTAATATTAAGTTTTATCAGCATTTACCAAAGATTCTAAAGATCGCTCCTGTGACTATCCACCTTTTGCAGAGGCATTAGATATCTCCAATATAAAATTTAATATTTGCTTATAATTACATAAGTAATTCATACAAACATAGAAGACAGAATAGAGCCTCACTTTGGTAGATAAATCTATCGCACCTTTTCTTTGACGCAGATTACAAATAGTTTTTTTGTTTTTGAAAACTAAGGCCGATCCGACGCGGCTCGTATATAAAAGTCATTTATTATTTTGCCTTGATAACAGACTTGTCACTAATCCACGTGTCAACTCCAGGTCTTTACCGAACCATAAACAATAAGACAACAAGAGAGCCGGGCTACGTAATCCACTGCCTTCGAATTTGTTGCTACGCTCTAGGTATTCTGTTAAATGCCTTAAAATTAAAGCTGTCCAAATAAAGGCATCTACATCAGATAGGATTAGTATTTAGACTAAGCATTGTGAGATCATAACCAAATTATTAGGTCGGTGTTATCTTGTTAGACCTCTGTCAAAAGCGAAGTACCTGCGTATACTTACCTATAGTATTTTTTTTAAACCAGATTTACTTTCAAAGAAAAAAGGAATAAAGTGATAAGTGATTGAAGTTTAGGAAATCCAAACAAAAATAGCATACCGAAACTTTGTATGGAATTTGTCAGACATACGGTCCTGGGCGAAACAGACTGGAGTATCATAATGAGTGTAATATACGTGGCCACTTAACTATCCTTCCAGACATTGTTACTCATAAACTGAAGACGGCAATACTATTTGGCAAACCATTTGTTTCGCACATGAAAAACAGTCTTATACATTTACAACTTTAGATACTCACGAAGCCACAAATCATATTCCGAATCATTTATTTAATTTTGCACACGTGGTAGGTACAGATGCAGACTTAATGCCAAGAGCATACCAGTTGACTTAGACCCAAGGGATAATACAGACAAAGAATTTTAAATAAAACTAATTTGTTTTTTAAAAAACTTGGTATAAGTATTTACTTATACCAAGTGTTATTCTTATTCTTTGTCACAAATTCACAAAGCATAACGATAATAATAATAATTCCTGCTGACTATTTATCTTTTATCTTCGCCAGTTATATATAACTGGTCAAGATATTTTTTTTGGCATAAATATCCAACATAATATTGTTTACAGTGCATCAGAATTACATCGGAGTGGACGGGGCCAGAGAACCGTACTTGCTGAGCGTGGTACAAGAAGGTGGCGCGGGGCTTCTACGAGCCATCCTCTTCAATAAAATGGTGAGAAGTCCTAGAGTACTAAAGTACTTTTCAATTATTATTTTTTTCTATAGAACCTTATGCTTTATCTTTTTCTTTGTATTTCTGATTAATAAATTTCTGATATTAATTTAACAATGTAAATGTTTAATACTAACATTAGTTTTATTTAAGTACCATTGTTACTAACATAATATGGACCTGGTCTGAATTAAATGTTTTTATAATTATTTTGCGCCAGTGACGTTACGTAACTAGCCTGAAGTAGGTATATTATAGTCATGAAATATTTTATAACTGTTACCAATTAATTTTTATTTGCTATGTAGAATATGATAATAATTGCAGATTTAGTATTTGAGCTGTATTAATGGAACACATATAATAATACAATATGTTGTTCTTTGAGTATATCTGCAGTTGGCACACATGGCACGCTAGCACTAGTCGAGTATTAAAAAGATTAACTAAAACTTAGTAAATAATACCAGCACGGTGACGGCGTGACACAATCCAAAAACCTCAAAGATTTCCGTCAATTTACTTCCCAAAATCTGCTTTTAGTTATACCGATCTTTACCACCCCTAATAAATTTTGATAAAATACGACTGAAAATATACGACCGATAGTTTCAAGTGTTTGTGACAAAATAATTAATTTATTATAGCAAAAGGTCAAGTCGTAATTATATCCGTTTCAGTGTCGGTTTTATTTCTAAGGCATACCTACTATTGAAGTTATATAGGTACTTCATAGTCGTAATGGTGTGTTATATACCATTAATAAGCTAGGCTAGTGCTATCGTATCAGAGGCATAAACTTTATAGGGTACCATTCATTTGTGAAAGTGCTTAATGCACCGTAACTCTATAGCATTGTCATAAACGAACTATCAGACTGAACACATGTATAGACATAATACGTACATTTTACTGTTTGAAAAGTTTAAAGAGTTAAGTAAGGTATGTCTATATCATACACTTAGAAATCACATTTCTATACTGGATGACTTTTTTTACCGTCTTAAAAATAACATGTATAGACATAATACGTACATTTTACTGTTTGAAAAGTTTAAAGAGTTAAGTAAGGTATGTCTATATCATACACTTAGAAATCACATTTCTATACTGGATGACTTTTTTTACCGTCTTAAAAATAATATGGCGTGATATGTATAAGAAATAGATGTGTAAGGCATAGTTATTTTTTTTTACTGGCGTATTGTTTATCTTATATAATCGTAACCGTAAAAATACCTAAGTAGGTAGTTACGCTATTTTGCTCACTCTTTTCATTCATATTTGACTGCAGCCTAGTATTATAGGCACATATTTTTCCTAACGTAACGTAACTTTATAATTAGGTATAATTTCATCGTTATGATTTTCACTCTATGTCAGTAAAAAAAATATGTAAAATAACTATGCCTTAGACATCTATTTCATATACATATCACGCCCCATTATTTTCAAGACGGTAAAAAAGTCACTCAGTATACATATGTAGGAACGGTGTTTAGTACGTTAGTGTGAAATAATAATGTATGTTTTTCCATGTACCTAGTCAGGTCATAAATTCTGTCACATGTTTAATATAAAATAATTGAAACAAGTTTATTCATTATGTAACCATTTATATACCAAAATGAACTTAACAAAACATAGATTCTTATGACCCTAAAGTTTATTCAAAATGACCTCTGTGCCGGCCAGCATTCTAAAAGAAAAGTTTTTACTGTGTGACAATACTTATGACCTGACTAGGTATATATCTAGCCCTCAGAAGCATAACGTTGTATGAGCCATTATACGTCTGAAACATTCGTCGTATGTGCCTTTATCGTAAACTGGCACTTACGACCATATGCTTCTGAAGTATAATGTACATCCGCCTTTATGCTTTTGTGATCTAGATATACATATATAAGGAGATGTTCCCACTGACATATTATTATAACCGCACGCACAGCCGTAACACCTAATCATAGTAAAACTTTCACCATTAGAAAGCTACCTATTATTTATCCAGGACTGTCCAGGAGTAACACAGGCTATATTTCATTATGAAACCGCGTGCGGGTTCTTGTACATAATAAAAAGGTATTAAAATGCATTTGTTTTGAATAAAGCCGTCTACAGCGCTAGTTGTGGCGGCCATGTGTATCGTAATTATATAATAATATGATAAAAATGTCTGTACTCACGTTATCACTCCAAATATCTGTCACATCTACTCTTAAATGGACGACATATATTTTGGAAGCGCCTTATAAATTTTAAAATGACTACATACATACATATATTGTTTAATATTTCCTCGCTACAATAAGCAGAGTTATCCGTGTCACATTCACGGATAAGATATGGATACTACTATGCTTACTTCCAGCTGCTTATACAATTAAGGTAATTACAGGGTGCCCACAAAATTTATCTACCACCGAGTGCTTGGAACAGTGGCGGAGGACAAGCACCGACCAGACCCACTGTCAAACAAATCTTAGGACAGTTCCCAGCGATGGAACGTGTCGATAAAGTACCAAGAGAGGTAATTTATTCTAATCTCAGTGATATTATACAAGAACATATTAAGGTCTGACCCCACATTGGACGTGTGCGTTCCTCGAGCGCTTGAACTGTTCGGTAACCACCGGCGTCTGCATGTGACTCGCTCTCGTGTAAGCGAATAAGCCACAAGGTTAAAGGACATTGTAAGGCTAATTGATTTATTTTCAATCCCTATGCCAGCCCCGCACATACACGAAACTATCTATTTCAGTTTATATTAATGTTTATTCAGATAACAATCACATATTGCTTTAATTTTAATAATCAAAATATTATCTATAGGAACCATCTGCCCTTTAGGTCTTGTACACCGTCACTCATGTTTATATGTTTAGTAATGTAGGGTGTCCGGCTTTTTACCCAAATGTCCAAGGAGACTGGTTGGCTTGTCCATCTATTAAGTTTGGCCTATCTTGAGTTACACCCGCGTCCAATGTGGGGTCAGCCTAAAAACCACCTCATAAGCAGTATACTTTTATTACAATATTATTCCACAGATAACTTGTGCTGAATTACAAAAAGACGTCCTACTACTTGAAGAACAGGAGGGTTCTGTCAATTTTAAAATAGGAGTAATGCTAATGAAACCCGGCCAAAAGACTGACGACGAAATGCTTTCCAACGGTAAATGTTATATCACACAATATTGTATCAAAAGAAAAAATAAGTAGACCTTATTTTAAATGTTGAAATGTTTCAGAGAAGGGAGACGAGAAATGGGACAGATTTATTTCACTTTTGGGAGACAAAATTCGATTACGGGGATGGAACCGTTTTCGCGGAGGCCTAGATGTTAAAGGTAACATTCATACTTTGATATAAAAACCGAATAAGGTGTCACGGGAGTAAATCCGTGACAAAGGTAATTCCGTTTATTCCAAGTTACGTATTTTAAACTGCAAACAACATGTTCATGACTTCTTGTTTCAATCAATAAACAAATATTACGGTTAGTATCTTAATAATTTTAACTAAACGGTTTAAACCGTGTGGTAACCAACTCAGAATATAACGTCCCATGTCTTGCCGTGGATGTCGTAAGGGACATTTAATCTAATGGATAGGCAGTAGTATCTATCAGCAACATTCGACATAACTTTTTAATTTACTTTTGTTTTTAAATTATCAACCCGTTTACGACAACCTCCGTAGCGTAGCGGTATTTGGCTCGCTTTAAATCTCGGAGGTCGTGAGTTCGATCCCCACGCCGGACAGGAAATCTTAGTGTAAATTCTAAGATTTCTTTCCGGGTCTAGTTGGTTGAGGGACTACCCTCCGTGCCTCGGAAAGCACGTTAAGCCGTTGGTCCCGATTGTTAAAACATCATCTATAACAAAGGAACCAGGGAACGGGCAGCAGCGTTTTCCCTGTGTATAACAACATAACACTGCGGTCACCAATCCGCCTACCAAGCGTGGTGACTATGGCAAAGACCCTCCCTCGGGAGGAGGTCCCGATTATTATAACATCATCTTTAATAATCGTATATCAAGGAACGGGCAGTAGCGTTTCCTTGTGTGGTACAACATAATACTGCGGTCACTAATCCGCCTGACAAGCGTGGAGACTATGGCAAATACCCTCCCCAGGATGAGGCCCATGTTCAGTAGTCGACGTTATACGGGCTGACGATGATAATAATAAACCCGTTTACGTCCTACTACTGATCATGGGCCTCCTCTTTAACAGACCTTGGCAAGCCAGAGTCATTCGAGGGATATTGCCGAAATCTCCACACTTGTCAAGCGGATTAGTAATCGCAGTAAGATGAGAGTATCTTTGAGCTGATAGATACTGCTGCCCATCCATCAGCTGCATGTTCTTAGTCGCCTGTTACAGCCATAGAAAGATATGGGTTCGTCTATTCCAAGCCGGAAACCACACGGCGACATAACTACGCGTATCTAACTAGTTAACTTTGTAACAGGTGACATGACTGGGAGCCATTCTATTTACACGATGCACCAAGGACACGAAATAATGTTTCACGTATCTACAATGCTACCCTTTTCTAAAGATAACAAACAACAGGTGAGACAACTGACCATCTTTGTAAAGTATTCAAGACATTACCAACAGACTTACTAACGATTCCACCGATATCTTCTTCACAAATTGTTCTAAACTGAAGCAACCTTGGAACAAAAGATGACTTAACTTAGTCCATTAAACTTGGAGCTTGTGATACGATTTGCTTAAAAAATGGGGATAAATTACGAACGGGCATGTCAAAACTTATTTAGAAGTTCCTGATTGTGTTATGCGGTCTGTTCAGCTTAGTTAGCAAGACTTTATTTATCTTTTGACAAAAAAGATAAAATAAAAAGTTACTCCCATGAGAGAGAAGACCAATGTGCCGTTGAGATTATTTAATATAAGTCCACTATTAATGAATGTATCAGACCCATATCCAGTGTTACTACAAACTCAGTGAGCCTAACAAGATTTCCACGGCTCCCGTTTACGCTGAGACAACTATCGCATCTTCGCCACAAGTTGAAGTAATTAAAACATTCTCAGTGACAACGCATTCTTAATTACTTTCTTTTTTCAAGTTCTTGCAAACGGTGAAACTCGAACTCGAAATAAAGCATCCATTTTATATTTTGTTCTAAGGTGTAAATTATAAAAAAAAGACGTAAAGCGAAGACGTGGCCAGACGCAGAAGAATAGTAAAACGGATAAGGCACGGACTTCTGTACCTACACTTCGCTATTCTGAAGTTAGTTTTTACAGCTTTACTTTACGAATCGTTAATATCCAAATACTTTTAACTATATTCAAATCACATTAGGTTGAAATTATGAGAGTACTTTTAGTAGAAAATTTGAGATCCGCGTACTGTAATACATGACACGTCACCTACAAACATTTTGTATGAAAACGTTTTATAGCAAAATCATGTCTGCGCTGCGTCTGTTCATGTATCCGCTTTACGTTGTTTCAGTATATAATCGTAGTAGTAGTACGTTATATAAAGTTGGCAACATTGTTATTTTAATGCAGCTGGAGAGGAAGCGGCACATCGGCAACGATATCGTCAACATTGTGTTCACAGATGACTCTGTTCACAACACATTTAACCCGCAATGCGTCAAGAGCCATTTCACACGTATCCTTTTCGTTATTTAACCAATTCTATACAGGAATAGTGTTAAGGTCAGCAGAGGACAAATTCCTAAACTCAACACATACTTACTGAAAATAAATTGTTTTGACACCGTTCATAAGGCGAAACGTGTACAACATACATATGTATTGAATAGACAATTTTCTCTGAAATCTTAAATAGACGTTGTAAATATCTCCCGTCAAAATTTTACACCGTTAGGATTGTATTGCTATCTCTGTTTGTCTTTGTCTTCTTGTCTGCTATCTATCCTTTGTTTACTACTACAATTTACTTTAGGGAATTAATGAACACTAGGCCCATTTTTTCCGTTTATGTTCGCAAATAAATAAGCTATTAATTTAACCAATAAGAAAAGTCATCATGTGTTTACTACCTAAAGTGCGAACGTTCCCTCAAGGATCAGATCCAATCATTATACACCTGTTATAGAAACAGATATAGGCTGGTACTTTTGAACAAAAATTGCTCACCTAAATATTTTATACTGTTATCAACTGTGAAGATTAGGATACAAAGGCAAATTAATAATATTATGGCTGCAGTAAATTTACTATAAGTATTATGCGTATTTTATTTGATAGTGGCACACAACTAAATGTATCAATTCATGATAATGAAGTCGCTTTAGACTATAACATTTTATGTGCCACTAAATTAATACTGCGGTTTATGATTCAAGTCGTTTAATTATCGCTATTTTTTGACACAAATGACTTAATGTTATTTTTCGCGAAATAAAAGAACATTTGACTTAAACTCGGTTAGCGTTCTATCCTGGGTCTGGAAATAATGTGTTTTGTAGAATTATATAAATCCAATAATAATGATTTTCAAACCCCGGCATTAAAATGAGTACCTACACCGGAATTCGTATATCCATTCTATTTTAATTGTTTCCTCAAAGTTTCAGTAGTATGCACTTGACTATCCGATCTCCACTTATATAATCTAGTGAACTAGATTTTGGCAAAATAGCATCTGGCTCCATTAAGTTTCTAGATTGTTGTGAAACATCGAGAATTGGCTGAACTATTATATCGGTTTTACTGAGGTAACTAAAACAAGATAACTAAAGTTTATCGTAAATTGTGTAGTATGTAAGTTTACATGAATGTGAGTGATTGGACATCGCTTTTAAATTACAAATAAAAAAGCAACTAAAAACTGTCAGTGAAACCATCCATCCAAAATTTAAGTGCCTCGCACTTGTCTGTGTAGCTTTCTCCATCTATCCCGTTGTAGAGCCATCTCTTTTACTTCTTTATAGCTGTCCACTTGTAATATTTCTTTAAGTTGGTCAGTAAACTTTCTTCTTGGTCTTCCTCTCTCTCTTCTTACGTCTATCTTCCCTTCTATTATGTTTGTAAAAAACTGGTCGTTTCGGATTAGATGTCCTATCATCTTACCCCTTCTGGTTTCTATGTGTTTTAAAATGTGTCGTTCTTCATTTACTCTTTTTAATATCTCTTCATTGGTGATCTTTTCTGTCCAGGACACTTTTTCCATTCGACACCAACCATAAAAAAAATATTTACACCATATTTGATAGAAAATTTGTATTTATTTTTTAATCAAATGCTAGAACCTAAGGGAAGGTTCATATCTGACGTAAAATACGTCGAGCGTATCATCGCTCGCACTAACGTATCATCGGTTAAGTGTGAACGGTCAAGTGTTTTTCTATACATTTGTCTGTTCTGGCGTTACGCGACCGTAAATACGCGACGCAAGTTCCGTCAGATATGAACCTTCCCTTACTCGCTACATTGTACTGTATGAAATGTGTCAGCCATACCGTCCTGAATGAAGGCGACTGTACCTATCTTGTTAGCTGTCTAGCAGACTGTTTGAATATCGCAGACACCTGCGCCATTCGTCTTAATTAAAACACGCTTTGGTATGTGGCTTCGTACCTACTGTCATTTAAAACTTAACAAGTTGCACCTGAGCTTCAGACCTTCACCAGAATTTATCTTTGTCACTGTGAATGGGTCACCGACATCAAAGCTTTAATATTTACATAAGGATTTGACAATAAAATTTCTTGAAATACAATTTTCATCCAGATTTCCAAAGAACTTCGTTCGGCTAAATAAAATAAAGATGTGGTGTGATATCTTAAAGGAACTTATGTTTTTTTTTCGGACAGACATACTAATAGCCTAAGGCTTTTGCATCTTCATTGGGCATATAGGTGAGCATATATGGCTCCAGCTTTATTAAATGGTTTAAATACTACAAACAGTGCAAAAGCGAGTGGGTTTTGGACCTCGGCTTTAGGCGGTCGTTGGCGGGGAGCAGAATTTTGACTTTAAGTTTTAAGTGGGATTTTGTATAACTGTCACTCTACAGTTCGCAGGGCTCTTGGCCTTAGGGTGTATCGAAAGGTTCTTTGCAAAATGAGAATCGAGATGTTGAGGAGGAATGAGTCTCGTTCGCGGGCACAGTCTTCTCCGGCGAGTCGGATAGAGAGGTATTTTACAACTTACGTTGATAAATAACAATGACGAAGAATCTCAGACAAAACAATTATACAAATTATGGTACCTACTTATAAAGAATTATATGACATCGAACTCGAAGTTGCTATGTTTAAATATTGTTTTTAAAAATTAATTTGAGTACAAATTTCCTTAAAAGCGAAACAGATATATTCGCTGTTGTATCGGAAGTGGAAGGCGAGGGGTACAAGCTGAGCGTGTACAGCGACGATACGGTGCCTCCATTCGGTCCGTCTCTGCCGTGTCCGCCGGTCTTCAACGACCCACAACTGTTCAGGGAATTCTTACTGGTAAGTTCACAAATATAAATTATTATTATTAGCTTAAGGATATTTATTAATGCATGACCAATTAATAATGTGGTATAGGTATTTAACTGTTCTTTAAAGTTAATTTAAACGGTACATAGCTATTATATACAGGTAAATAAGTTTACTAATGTAGGTACATTTTTCAACTCATTTCCAATTACACCCTAAATATTACCAATATATACGTTACGTTATCCAAATTTGCCTTGAGAATTTAATTGACTATCAATACTTTCGTGTCCTCTAAACTCAGTTTAGACAATTGTTTCATTTTTACTATTTTGGCCGATTTTTCAATCGTTGGTCAAAAAATATCAAAGAACATAATTTTTTTTGACCGAATTTCCATACAAAGTATTCAAAATTTCTTTTCTCTGATAATTTTTATCTGAGGATCAAAAATTTTGTTCTTAGTCCATTTGTCCTTTAAATTTATTTCTCGTATAATTTTATCTGGGGATTTAAAATTTGTTCTCATTCTAAAGTTTTATTTCTATCTTCATTTCAGGTGAAACTAATGAATGGGGAGAAAGCAGCCTTCCAAACGCCGACATTTGCGCTGAAACGCCAACGAACACTCGACACACTCATCCGAGACATTTACGCCGAGCACTGCTCCGACCATAAGGTGGTAAGTTTCTTTTTAATTACACACCACAGTTTACACACATTTAGCGTACCTACACAAATCTAGAGCTAAGGAGCATTAGGTCGGATGTAGCCACAGATATAGATATACCTAGATGACACAAGTATCACGATCTGTATGAAAACCAAGCGTGCCATTTTTTGAATGCCTATTATGCCGTCACAAGCACTATTTAGTGATGGGAAGACGCCGCCTTACGCGGCGGCGGTTAGCGGTTTGAATCGATTCGAGTTCGCCTTTGTATATACCATTTCTCAATTACTATACGAATACTATTTATTGCACGGATATACATTTATTGAGTAATTGTGTACAGTAAAGAATTATTAAGAATCGTTCAAATCGATTTATGTATGATTTTATGACAGAGTAATGAGGTAGACAGAGGAATGAGATAAACAGAGGAAAATAAAATTTCTGATCGGCTTATAAGGCTGTTAGGAATATATATATTTTTACAAAATTGTTAGTATTTCGTAATGCTGTTGTATACTTTGACGTACTGACTACTGTCTGTGACTGTTTTTGTTGTTCAACTGTCTAAAATAAATTTCTTGAGTTGTAACGTTGGTTGTTTTAAGCATATTACTTGTTCATCATTGATCACATGGGGAATACTAAAAAAGTCACGAAATGGTACGATTATTTATTAAAATTCTCGACATAATAAGTACTTAAATAATACAAAATCATTCGTCTGTTTACGAAATCGATTCTCGAAAATCGATTTGTGTTGCATATGATGAACAGCACTAAACGCTAAAATTGACAGAATTCCGTGTACTACAAAACCAAAGCGATATACGATAGTATCGCTTGTTTCGATATTCATCACTTGTTAAAACAAAACCTCTCATCAACCGCTCTAAGTAAAAGCCGCAATGTAATACGAAAGTTTTTTTCTTTTCAAATTTAGTATTATCAGGTATTACTGAGGGTATTAGACTAAAAATTGCTAAAAATAATTGTTTTTTAAATTAATTACGCATAATATTAATCAAAAAATGACTTACCGATGGAAGGAAACGTTTACTTTATTTTTTCTCCTCGCATTTGTACAGTTTTTACACTTAATAACAGCACAATTTACCATTTTAATATTTTTAACTGACTACCTACTAGCGCTATACACCGATGCAGACTGAGCGCGAAAGTGGCCACTTACGATTTTTTTACGTAAGCTAGGCACGCGAAGTAGTTGCTCTTGTGTTATCTAGGTATATCTAAATCCGTGGATGTAGCATTAGGTATACGTCAGAAACATTCGTCGTATGTGCCTGTATCGCAAACTGGCACTTACGACCTAATGCTTCTAAAGAAAATAGTACATCCGTCCTTTTGCTTCTAAGGTGAATGATAATAAAAAAGAAAAAACAAGCTTGTATTCAAGTTATTTAGCCAACCAAGCTGGTTATCCAAACTTAACGTGACATACAACATTTGAGATCGATCAGTTGGAGGCAACTTCTTTTTAACCTTTTGAACGCTAACGTCGACTACACTCGACAGTAAACAAGTTACAGAAAAACACAATAAAATATGTTGTATCTTAGGTGTTTTATTGATACAGTTTAAAAAACTGAATCTCCAATTGTTACCTAATTGTACATTCAATACTTTCTCAACAATTCTTATAAGTATATCGATGAGAAAAAAGGACATAGTTATAATAATATATTTACTGATAACCTCCGTAGCGTAGCGGTATTTGACTCGCTTTAAATCTCGGAGGTCGTGGGTTCGATCCCCACGCCGGACAGGAAATCTTTGTGTAATTTCTAAGATTTCTTTCCGGGTCTGGAAGGTTGAGGGACTACCCTTCGTGCCTCGGAAAGCACGTTAAGCCTTTGGTCCCTATTTTTATAACATCATCTTTAATAATCGTATATCAATGAACGGGCAGCAGCGTTTCCTTGTGTGGTACAACATAATCCTGCGGTCACCAACCCGCCAGCCAAGCGTGGTGACTATGGCAAATACCCTCCCCCGGGAGGAGGTCCATGTTCAGGGGTGAACGTTATACGGGCTGATGATGGTGATACTTACTGAATTCCGGGCTTGGTGTACAGGGCATGGAGATGCCGTAATGGCGTGGCGTCCAAAAGGTTTCAAATCACTGGATAGATTTGACTTCAACTTTGCAAATTCGTTAAAGACTTATAAAAAATAAATTTAAATATGTAGGTACAAAACACATAGCGTTATTTACTACACACAGTACACACAGTCGACATGATTAACTTGTAAACTTTGTAAATTATCTAAAGTTCACGTTCCACCTTGCTTTGTTTCATTATCGAAGTTTTGCAATTAGGTACAAGCTAAAGTTTTGTATTAATGTCACCAGAACATGCTGACGCATGACTTCTAATATTTATGAAATTGAACGGCACACACACACACACACACATGCATCCTTTGATATGGTTGAAGTGAATCGCTAAGTACTTTAGATTAATATTTCATATAATAATATGGACTGATATCCTTCTTCAAATGGATTATGAAAATGCAAACCTTAATTATATAATTACGATTAAATTTGAAGAACTACGAAATGTCTCCAACGCTCGGCTTCTCACGGGTGTGCATTTCTAGAAAAAAATATAGCATATGTTACTCAGGGATAATTCTAATGTTAAAAGAATTCTCATAATCCGTCCAGTATATAAACTGAAATTTATAGAATTCGGATAATTTCTACTAAACAACGCTATGCTACGATTGGTTATATTTTTTTTGGTTTTACTTTATCTATATAATATGTCCATTTACAATTACTTGTATACACCGTGATTTTTCAATTTTTACTCAATATTAGGTTAGTATAGAACCAGTCATTGTCAGTTCCATGTATACAGGGTGTCCCAAAAGGTTAAGTAGCTTGGAAAGGGGGTGACAGGGGTGGACACAATGGTCATTAGAAAAATTAAAAAAAATCCGCTCTGGGTATTTAAAAAAAATGGCATTTTTTTAAAAACTTAAAATTTTACACCTTGTTATTTTTGATGTTGATGTTGATGACCTTGTTGTTATTGAAGATTACATAACAGCATTTTTTTTAAACACAGCCATATTTGTAGGTACAGTTAGCACAAGGTGTAAAATTTTTAGTCTTTTAAAAAATGCCATTTATTTTTTTAAACACCCAGAGGGAATTTTTTATATTTTTCTGGTGACCCTTGTGACCATCCCTATCACCCCCCTTCCCAGCTACGTAATCTTTTGGGACACCCTGTATAGGACCTAATATGTATTTGGCTAGCTACAGACTAGACGCTAGACACGAGTCGAATTATCTTACTAACACTGCTATCTATTTCTTTAACATTTTTTTCTACATATTCGTTTATGACCTCAAAACTAATGTTGTAAATATTTTCAGCCAATGCTATCACGGCGAGCTCTATCAGACGTTTGGTCCGGAGGCGCTGGCGCAGGAGGAGCGGGCGCGGTTAGAACTGAACACTTCCTACATATAGGAACGGCGCTTAAACTCGATGCTGTACTGCGTGGAGATGCTCCTACTAGTTTGGTCTCTACAGGTAACAAATACAACTTACAATCATTAATCAGTGATTTTTAATGTTATTAAAAAGTATATATATCGCTGCCATCTAGATAAATCAGTCATTTTATAAGAAGGTAGCCCGTTAGGAAAACGCTGACATTTAATTATTGAATGAATACCTAGGCCAATCATTAATTGAACTAACATCACTTAACTTTTAATTAGTTGGCTTAACTAGTTGGCTATAAGCCAACTAGTTAAGTTTGTTAAATGTTAGTTTGAGTTTGGCTGATCAGGCAATCGATCGTCAAATCAGGCAGGTGATTTAAATTTAAATCACCTGGCTGATGAGCATAGTTTCGTTTAGGTCGGTGCTGTATACAGCACCGAGAAACTATGCTACATCCTGTTGAACTCCATTAGTATAGGTTTTTTACATCCTAAACCTGTTGTGCAAATCACTCAAAGTTGAAAGTTATATTCAACTATTAGGCTAGTCGTCCCTAAATAGCTGATTAAACTAGATGCCTGAGACAAATACAGAGATCGATCTAATAAAAACATATATATCACTTAGTATTATTAATAACGAAAACGAAAAAATGACGGTGTGTTTAAAATCAGCCTTTAATGTTTACCAACAGGATGTGGAGGCGCCCGAAAAGCTCCATGGGAAGGAAAAGTATGGCGAGCTGCGCCTTTACCTGCGACACCTATATGTGCCGAACAATTAGCAGAAGGAAGGCTGCTTTTATCTACCACTTCCAATACTTATATTTTAGAAGGTAATGTTTGTTGACCTGCTTGACTCTTAATTTGCAAAGAACTTTCTGAAGCTTTCGTAGACCCGAAGGCTAAGAGGTCCGCGAACTGTAACGTAGAGCGACAGTTGTATAAACTCCCCAAAATACCTACTAAAAAAAAGCCTTTGGCATTATTCAAAGATAGAACTCACGACATGCTTATGTTTCATGATAATAATAAAAGGCAGTATGCTTATAAAGTGCAAAGGACCTTTGACTGTTTTATTACAATCCCTTCAATCATAATTTCGATCATTTAGAAAGCGGCACAACTCGTGTTATCCTGCGATGGGAAGGATGCGTTAGAGCAGCGCGAGTCAGCGAACGCGCGGGACTGTTCCGAGTGGGGCCGAGGGTCATCGCAGGGGGAGGCTCCACTACAGGCGGAGCCGGGGGCGCGGGCTTGTACGCGCTGCCTATACAGGAATTATGCGCAGGCGCATGGGCCATGAGACCGCTACAAGATTGTAAACATGCGAGACTTCCTCGAACCAAGACTGCTCATTATTTTGATTTGCTTGAGACAGGTGATTGGTTTTGCTATTTTTTTACATTGATTACAACATAATACGTAGCATATGAGAATAATACCTTGTAATAACACAAGACACTTAGAGATGTGTTATAGTATAAATAAATACATTTTTTTCGCCGTGGCCGGTCTAGGCCAGCGATCGGCAACCGAGGTGGCAGACAAGGGCCAAAAGGTGGCCAACATAAACAAACCCGCCAGCTACCGACCTGAGCTGAGGTCCAAGTCACACAGGAGGTGCCCTCTTGCGCAGTTTAATTTTTCGCCTCGCCTTTTTGTCCGGTGAAGTAGCAAAAGCCTCTTAGCTAACTACATAAAGTCGGTCCGAAGAAAAAATGTACAAAAATGGTCTGCCAGTCATAAGTTAGACACACCTATTTATCTCTTACTAAGACTCTTAACAATAATGAAGTATAATGATTATTGTTTTCAGGTGAAGGAGGTAAAACAACTTTAGCTGTAGCCATTGGTAGGAGAGTAATGATTATGATCGAGGAATCAAAGACTGACAATGAAATGGGTTTCGAATACACACATATCAAAGTAAGTCTACCTCATAGTTAGAACTAAAGCACCTTTCGAAAAATGCTAAAACTAATAAAAATAAATGTAATTTCCAGGATATACAGCTAAGTGAATCACCAATATTGATCAAGCTTATGGATGGCGAAGTTGGAATAATGGTAGTAGGATATAAACATCATTGGGAGGTTTTAGAATCTAGCACCGGACAGGTACAAAATCTTCAAAATTCTCAATAAACCATATTTCTTCTTAATGTGTAGAAATCTATAGATACCCGGTTTTATTTTCTCTTGCAGTCTGTAAAAAGGGCAGAAAATTCTGATGACAGCGGACCTCGTCGCGGTACATTAGTAAATGCTCTACGTATTGGAGATGAACGAGATGGACAAATTGTATTATGTTACAATCGTAAGTCTTATTAACACTTTATTCCAAAAGCGAATAAGCAGCAAACTACATGTATTTTAACAAATTCGACGAGGGGCATTAGTTTCTATTTCTAATAGTTTATGAACAAATATTTTACTTTGGTCACATTAGCGTGAGCGATCCTCGAGCATGTGTCACAAGCGGACGACAGCAGTAGTGACAGGATGTTTGACGGAATAGGCATGAAGACAAAAAAAATATAGGTATTTACATAGGTATTTAGTCCGTCAGTTAGATTACAAAAAAATATTGGACACGTATTTTTTTATTTATCAAATCAATATAAATTTACGAAGATACTGAGCAATAACAAACTATAAAGTTCAGAAGGGGGCTTGCGACGTCACTATTAGGTGAAATTGTACCTAGAAATTGTCACATAAAATTTCAACACGCTGTACCTTCGTCATTATTAGTTTGAGGAACGAAAAAAGAAATGTGTCCAATATTTTTTTAATTATCTAACTGACGGATTAAATAGATTGTGTTAGTCTTCATGCCCATCGAAATGGCGTTGTTCACACGCTCGTCAGCCTTACTTGTGTAATAGCTATTGTAAATAATACCTATAGCTATTTTGGTCTCGAATATCTGATGTTTGGATGCCTGTGTTTTGAATTTAGTTATTTCTATTAAATATATTATATGAATTCCTTTTTCGATGTCTCAGATACTTGCCATTTTGAGAGGCTGACGAGTAAAGGGTTGGAGAGCGATGGCGAGTATGACTTTCATTGGACAACTGTGCCTGCAGCAGTAGGTAAGCAAATAAAGTAATTTTAGAATTACCAAAGATCAATGAAGAAATTACATTATAGTAATGCTTCCGATGCCTTCGTAGACCCGAATTCTGATTCCGCGAACTGTTAAGTACAGCGATAGTTGCACAAAACTCCTCTAAAAATGTAACAGTCATAATTTCTCAATCCCAGCGACCGCCCTAAGGCGAGGTCCAAGTCTCACAAGAAATACCCTCTTGCTTTGTTTGCATTCTTTAAGCCATTTATTAAGGCTGAAGCATTGCTCGTCTTTATGGCCGGTGAAGTAGCAAAAGCCTCGCGGAAACTACATATATCCGTCCGAAAATAAATAGAGTGCCCCAGTATTCTGGATCTATTACCAATAAATACATAGTATAAAACGAAGACGCATCCCGTTGTCTGTCCGTCTAGTTTCAAGATATAAGCATACAAAGGAAATGTATGCTTAGATCTTCAATTCGTTTATCTAGGTACGCAACGGATTTGAAGCAACTTTTTAATATATAACGTGATTCAAGAGGAAGGTTTATAAGTATTTATACATCAACATTGCACCCGTGCGAATAGTTATAAATATGTAATAATAAAAATAACGATAATAATTTTTGTTATTCTGTTTTTATTGCAGTGTGTGCTTTCCCCTATATAATGGCGTTCGCCGAAGATTTATTAGAAATACGACTAGTTGCTAACGGATCCTTAGTACACGCGGCCTGTATACCTGGACTGAAACTGTTATGTGGACGAAGAGTAAGTTATTTTAATAAATCCATACTAATCACGGTCACCGTAGCCTAGTTGGTAGTGCTCCTGCCTACGAAGCTGGTGGTCCTGGGTTCGAATCCCGGTAAGTGCAAATATTTGTGTGATGAGCACGAATATTTGTTTCTGAGTCATGGATGTTTCCTATGTATTTAAGTATTTATCTATCTATATAAGTATGTATATTGTCGCCTGGTACCCATAGTACAAGCTTTGCTTAGTTTGGGGCTAGGATGATCTGTGTGACATTGTCCCTAGATATTACTAGATATTATAGATATTATATGATACTTATGAGTTCGTTTGAACGCGCTAATCTAAAAATATTTTCAATTACCGAGGATGGCATATAGGCTATATTTAATAATAGAGTTCCTAAGGGTACGGGAGTTCGCGGGTGTCACATAAATCGTGTGATATAAAATTTAAATGTAGCTTTGTTGAATGCTGGAAATACCATATTATTATGGCAAAGAATGCTCAAAATGTTCTATTATAATTTAGCATTTAAGAACTAGCTGCACGGTTCCGCTTGCATATCTCCCATTTCCATGGGAACCCTATAGTAAATTATAGCCTATTTTACCTCTGGATAACATTACTAACAATGACATTTGTATTCTATTCCTTCAATTTTATTTTATTTATTACCTAAGATATAAGTCTCGCACGCTCGACTTAATACCGCCTACGCGCTACGGGAAAAAAATAGTACGCCGAAATCAGCGTATACGTACGAGCCAGTCAGGCTCTGTACGAGGAGCGGCGGACGGAGAAGTGTCCGGGGGTTTTAGTGGTGTAGGGTCCTCTCCTCGTGGTATGACTAGCATACCACCGCTATGGAGCGGGCGAGTCCCACATAACCTTTCGCCGGCGCGGGAACGCTGCTGCAGCGGAGGGGATGAGTAAATGCATTTCCCCCCGGTCAAAAAAAGGCTCTGTACGAGGAATCAGAGGAGGAAAGGTCGAAAATGTTATTAAATTTTGGTATAAATCGAAGTAATATCCCAGTTTAGTAGTGAATTGTGTAAAGCTAACACTGCTAGAAATAAGAAGGACATCGGGATCATATACCATCGGTGTGTCTTATACCTACACACTACAATATTGAGTTGCCGCATTAACGGAGCTATGGTTTTAAACGAGCGGGGTATCTAGTAGAAAGCGCGGGACCATTTATCTAATGTTAAAACCTTGTTTTTTTCGTTCAAAGGATATATTCTATGTGGCATGTGCACCGGAATACGTGCCTTTGAGCCGAGAGATAGACCCCTGCCTCAGCTTACACGACGAGCTCGTGCGGCAAATGAGCAAACAGTGTGGACCGTACTCGTTAGACGAAGACGAAACCCGGGACAGGTAAATCATATTAAACTTTTTAAATGTTTACTAACATATCTAGTAATACATCAATCTATAATTGTCTTTGAGTCCGTTACCTACAGTAAAGAAATGTAACGCCTTCAATTGTAATAAAATTAAATATTACATTTTTTTTAATGATTCATGTTTAGTGAATTACATTACTCGTAAGTAAAAGAAAATAAGTTTATCGCGTTTGTTCTTTTGTTGTGATATTTTGTCTTGAGAAAGAATGCCATACTATTTATTACAGGCAAATATCCACCGTAACGCCCAGATGACAAATTTAACCGACTTGAAAAAATAAGTATTCGATTTAGCAACAAATGCGCCTAGTTATTTCCAAACTCATACTTGTCTGTTATTCCGCAGAAATGATCCTATGAATCCAAACAACCGAACAATGCTATCCGAGAACAACTCGGCGTCTAGCAGAAGTAGCTCAATATCCTCTGAACAAGAGAACATCAGACCGCCTCTACAACGGATGGCGCCAATTTCCCCACCTAGTTCTCCTCAAGGTAAATTATATTTATCATCATCATCAACCCATATATCGTCCACTGCTGAAGGACAGTTCTTATGCTGTCTGTGTCTAGGGGACCATCATATATGCCGATGGATTAATAAAGAGTTATTCTGTAACTTGATCAAACTTATAACTGAAGCAATCATCTTATAATATTGCAGTGAACCCTTCAACTAAATCCTGGAGCGGATATCAAAATTTAGCTTGTAGAAATTTCCTGCTTACTTAACTACACTTCCAAGTTTATTTGCTAAGCAATTAAGATTATCATTTTACACAGCGTATCTCCAAACTCATTAAAATAAATAAAATTTCTCTTCTGTGTTCCA
Source organism: Nycteola revayana (assembly GCA_947037095.2). Classification (NCBI taxonomy): domain Eukaryota; kingdom Metazoa; phylum Arthropoda; class Insecta; order Lepidoptera; family Nolidae; genus Nycteola; species Nycteola revayana. The sequence continues at coordinate 6,744,160 of OX344845.2, read as the reverse complement.
GTATTGCCAGAGAACAGTGGCCGCTGCGTTCGAATCTACAAAATACCGCAGAGCAATCTAAGTGCAGGCGCATACCAGCGGCAATCCGTATCCGCTGACCAAGTCGTCACTTCATATTTTTCAGACAGGTAATCCCTTAAATATAATATGTTTAAGTTTGCTTTATTAATATATATTTTATGAAATCCAAAATCAAAACATTCTTTATTCATAAAGACTGTGTGTATGTGGGCGTCTCTTTTTTTCCACCGTCAGTTCTGGACGGGGCAACTCTGAGAAGTACTGGCAAGAAACTCAGAGGAATCCTTTTTTAAACTAAAGCTTGACACTTATATGTATTGTTCAGGTACCTTTCCAGGCCAAACAGTATGAGGCAAAGGCTAGCAGAATTGAGACTGGACAGCAAATCAAGAGGAGGAGGCGATGATGAAACGTTATAAATGATAGATCACAACTCTTAGCTCGTTGTCGAATATGGAACCTGGTGCACAATTTTAATATAAGAGTAGGTAAGATATAAAAGCTTACAGGTATATGGAATTCGTAACAATTTGATACTAAGCGTTTGTTTGTATTGCCATAAAGAATTTGTGGTTATTTAACAATAAACTGTCAATACATAACACGTATCTATATAATCGGTTGGCCAAGTCTGTGGAATCAAGACTTAAGTCGATACCGTCAAGCAATACGGTTCTACGATCCAGCTCCTATTATTGGCGGGTGGTCCGCCAGTGAGATACCGTCTTTGTATCATTTGCAAAATAGATTCGTCAATCCGGTAGCTATTGGGATAAAGTCGAAAATATTTCGAGTTATATGGGTCTCCATTTTACATTTTATCAATGTTGTGATCATTGGTAATAACGGACACTCTAGGGTCTGTTAACTATGTATGTACATTTCTGCGATGTTCAGTAACGACAAAAGAAGTTTTAGTGACTAAGTAAAAATGTATCTCCTCATTAAGCATATGGGTGTGACATATATCAATTTAGCTCGTATGAAATTCCAAAACAAACGCTTAGTGTCACATTGTTCCTAAAAACGACATTGCAATGCTGATGTAACTGGACTGTTGATGCCCCAATTGTATGGTTAATATTCATAAGATATAACATGAATACAAGAAATAGTATATTCCAAAGATATTATAGTCATTATTCCCACACTTACGTAATATTTAGATAAAAATCTACCCATAAAAATCTAATCATTTAAACTCCAGTAGGTGTTGTTTGGTAGACTTTGTAGACATTAGGAGTATACTTTTGAATGGCAAAGTTGTGATATAAACAAACATGGGTGATGTGTAGTGAACAAAAGTATATTTCATAAAAAAAATATGAACAAATTAGTGTGAAAAGATTGAAGCTATTTTCCGTTGAACTATACATATTCTAACATTGTTGCAATATTGAAAATTTATCAGAGTTTCTATGCTATCCATTTACCTTTATGTCGAAATACAAATTAGATAAAATGATAATAAGATAAGATTTCCTAACGTCAACGTTAGGAAATCTCATATTTTTTTGTATGAAACTTTCATTTCTATATATTTTTGCACTATGATGACCCTTAATACATACATGTAAGTAAAATGTTAGTATCAAATTTGGATTACCATTATTTTTTAAATATTTCAATCCTGTTTTATTTTGACTGGTAGTCATGTAACTTTATAAAAAAACTAGTAAAGAAAATAAAATAATGCATTAGATCAAAACCATGAGTAATTTAGAAATACTTAATGAAATAATAGTTGTGCACAAATCATATGCTCAATATATTGGGAGGCATATTTTAAAACAAAATTTTACAATTAACAGTTATCGTGTAGATGATCGTTCAGTGTTAAAATATTTTACCAAATAAGTAATTTTAAGAACTAGTGACGTTTTTACAAAAAAATATACAATGTACAGTGTATCAATCTATGTATTATCTATATAATTCAAATACATTATTAAATACTGAATCTCATAATAAATGTAATATTCTAGTCACTTGACTTATGCGACATGTAAGACAAAAAAGTGATGTAAAATAGTTATCTTTAGGATTATTCGAAGTTATTACTACTATACTCATAACATAAATATTTGGCAGATTGGAAAGTTCATAGTCCAATTTAGTTGGGCAATATTCCATATAAACATTAAAATCGTATAAAAAATATATAACTCAAAAGACATACTTGGTGTACCGTCGAAAATTACTTGCAACCAGCAGCCGTATACCGAGAACTAATTCTATGCTTGCAGTTCGGAATGATTTGCAAAGGTTGTTCTCTTTTTTCAAATAAATATTTACTTTTAGATTTTAGATATATATCTTTGAATATTTTGGAAATACCTTGTATAAAAAATCCCTAATCTATTTTGGACCATGAGCTTTTCAATGCATCCACGCAAATCTATTGTGTATCTCTAGAGTCTACATAACATCAGAAAAGAAGTGCCATCCAGTATTTGCTTATCCTTCTAGACTTATAATATAAAACTGTAATATTTTGCGATGCAAGAGAATTGAAACCTTATTTAAGTGTGAATACAAATCTATCTTCAATGTACATAAATTACGTAGTTAAAAATAATTATGTCAAATATTATGAATTAACGTTATAACATACTTGAATTATATTGTAGTAGTGTTGAATGTTTTAATGTTGTGTACTGTATATTACTAACCAAAGAAAAGAACCAAACTGATAGATATAAGATAAATGTTAGTTAAAAAAACATTATGAATGCTGAAATCGAGATTTAAAAATATGTGTGTCATTGTACAGTATGTGTACCTACTTATAAAGAATTATGTCCAATTGCAATTGAATATTAATGTAAACCAGAAGTCTATAAGATAAGCTTTCGATATAGTAAAATAGATAATTATGTTGTATAAAACGTACTCGTATAGATCAGTTTTATATTATTTAAGTTTTAACTTTATGGGCGTAGCCTGATGGGCCTGGGGTGGGCCTCAATTTCGGTTTAGCAGAATGACTGCAGTTAGTTTCTAGTAAGTTGTAGTACACTTTAATGTCATATTATCTGTGTTCACCCACCCTAGATTGCACCCTAGCTACATCCATATAATCAAATAAAGAAATTATGAGTGTTTAAGATAGAATAGTTTGATATACCTCAGTTTGGGATTGATTGTTCAAAGATTCAAATTACTTATGTGATAAAGAAAGCAGATAAGTGGAAATTATATATATATACATTGCATTGTAGTGACAAAAAAAGGTGTACAGTTACTTTTAAACACAATTTGGTATGAAGCACAAAGCAAGAAACTTGTTTCATGCATGGATTATATAATAAAAAACGAATCTACGTGTGCAAAGCACAACGTTTAAAAGCATGGTAAGTTATTAATAAAATATTAACACCATAAAAAATCGTTTCATCCGGGCACGATATAATAAAGTCACTCCGTAAAAACCAGAGAGATGACTAAATTTTGCATATCGTCGGAGATACTTCAAAACAGCACAAGTAACAGTTGCTAATAAAGTAATTTCACCTGTCAAGAAATATTTTTGTTACATATGTTTTAAAGGGCTAAAACGATTTGCAATTTGATTATCTACAGTATCACCGACTATATGTACTGTTCTACCTAATGTTAACTATAATATCCATGTTTATAAAATTGAGTGTTGGTCTAACGCGTTTTAGAATAATTATAAAGGATTCATCTGAACATAAGTTAACCTTACAACGAAACTGTACACTTATATTTATAATTGAAGATATGAGAAATTATTAGAAGAGAAAATGTTATTTAAGTTCTTTACAAACAAATTGTGTTTTTCAGTAACATAGAGACAGATATTTTAATACAATATTAAGTTGTAGTATAAGTCTCTGAGAGATATATACCTCCAAAATATATAATATGTTATAGTAGTTCACAAGTTTATTCAGATACAAATATATAGATATATTTTAAAAGAATTTAAATTAGACCGAATATTTAAAAACATAGCGTTGACAAAAATCCAATAATTTCAGTTCCAGATTGTCTTTATAGGTATTGTCATTATATAAGAGGAATGAAGAATGACGAATAAGATACATTCTGAGTTTTGTAATGTGGACGAATGTTGTTTAGGCCGCGGTCACAACCTCGGCGACTGGCGGGGCATTGTTTGACTGACCCTGCCGCGCCGCAAAACCCAGAGTTTGTGCCCATGGTCATATAAATTATATTTTATATGATAAACATTTCGATCACATTTACCACAAAAAGTCTGAACGGAGATGAGAGAAGACATTATAAAACGACGCGGACGAAAGAGTATAGAGTTAGAATAAATCTAAGAATGGTTATATTATGCGGCTTAATATTACAACATCACTTTTTACGACAAAATGTAATATAAAAAATAGGCCATGATATGAAATTACATTTATTATTTATAACATTTACGTAGACAAATGTATGTATAAAACTATTATAAGTCATAATAACTCCAGGATACTGAACAAATTGTATTTAGTAACTATAAAAAAAAACAACTGTTCCAGAACAAATATACCTACTTATATAATGTAGGGTTTTACTCTGTTATTTTCTCTGAGGTTTAAATAAATGTCTGTTCAGAATGTTTAGCCTTTCATTTACCTCTCATTTATAATCAAATCTAGACATCAGAAGCATAAGTTCAGAGATATTGCAATACCGCGTAAGTGACAGTTGCTAATAAGGTGCAATTTCGTATGTCAATAAATATTTTCATTATTTATGCTATAAAGAGCAAAATGTCGGCTTATTGCAAGAAGTCATTATGGGACATATTCACCATTCTGAGATAAACGGTATTTTAGTTCGATTTAGGTATTTTAACCCTTAAACGGGCAGAAGGTATGTTTAGAATTCATTGGTTTTGATCTTTATTACAAGTACATAAAGTTCAAAATATGGTGGTAACTATATTGCCACTGCCCGTTTAAGGGTTAATTATTATCTATTTAATAAAAATAACTTGTGAAGCTTAGTGATTTTTGTAAATGCCTGATTTCCAAAGTTGCAGTTATGGATTTAATGGCAAGGCCGTAACGCCTAAAAATTGACTAGATAGAAATTAGTGAGTTTTTGCCTTTTGTAGAATGTGTCAAAAGAAGTCCACTATAGATAAAAACGTATTTAGTGATTTTTTGCAGTTAATGAGTTCTTGCAATAAGCCGACGAAAATATCAATTTGTTACATTTGATTTTCAACCTTATTAGCTTTTGTCATTAATGTTTTTTGCGGTATTGTAGTATCACGATCGAAACGAAGTCGAATGTGCCATTTTATGATAGAGACATTCATAATGATTGTGACGTATAATACAATTTAGTGCTTCTGAGGTCAAGAAATGATTTTATATTTTAAAATAAAAACCAACCACACGATGACACGATCATTGAGTCTGATAAAATGCTAACAGGTCATCAATTATTTTTATTTTATAGAGACATAATTTCTTAACTGTGTAATCCTCATGAGGGTTAATCTTTCAATCCACAGATAACAAATATCAGAGTAAAAGATTTACAGAATATCCATACAAAATGTGTCACATTTAATTATTATTTCCTTTTTTTATTAATAATTCATTTGATATTTTTTACGTGACGATTAAAATTTATACCTATAAGAATGTAATTCATTCATGTATTTTAAATTATTATCGTCCTATGCCGAAGACATGCCCTCATCCTTCACCAAGGCGATCATGGCAGTCATATTGGGAATTTACTAGCAATTAGCAAAATACTAGTTATGCTTTAGTCAAACTTCTAATATAACTCAGATACATAGAAACAAAGTTTTACGAAGTCATATGCAGAGGTAAACTAACTTTTTATGTTGATAAGTCATGTATCATATTCTGTACCAAGATAAAATAATCTAAACGTACATATTTAAATTCATACATAATAACAAAATAAATGCTATTACTAACTACACAGTAAACACTATCCAAACAGAATATATTATTTTATAAAGTCAACACTTACAAAGTCTTATAAGCTCTACACATTTAACTAAAACTTACAAATATAGTAATACAATCAAATACGACACATATCCTATAAAATATAAAACTAAACTACATATATTATCATAAAAACTTTGGCTGTTGTTTCAAAGCAGTTATGTCCAAAAACTTTGGTATCCCACTTGGTGGCTGTGATGATTTATCTGAAATTGAAAAGAATTATTTTATGTAAAAAAATACAGCTTATTATTTTTAAGTCAGGCGATTCTTTTATCACATTATTTTACGAAATTAATTGGTAAATGATCAGGACACATATCACTCAATTTTTTCAATTTTATTTCTGAAATTGGTCCACATTTGTGTATTAGTTACAAACATTTTTGTTTTCTTCTTTATAATAGAGACCATACATGCCAGGATTAGATCATAAAACTATATTTTCAAGTAACATTTACTATAGAAATTTCAAAATATAGAAAAAATACAGAATAACATTAAATAAAAAACAATAATTTGTAATAAATTATAGATAAATAATCAGTTTTCTTTAAAAAAAACTTCTATTTTGGAGTCTGGCAATAATTCAATCTTTTTGGTTCATTTAGGTATAAAATTTGGTTTAAAAATAATTGCATTGGATACACATCCATTGATAAGGAAAATCAAAAGTCCATAAAACATTCAAAACAAAATAGTATGTTTTTTTTTAATTAATTGGGTACATTTTCACTCTTTCTCTTTATGTACACTTTATTCAAACTCACACTGTATAGTGATGTAATTTAATTAATTTTGTATAGATAAAGTCACATTTTATGTAGCTCACCTTTCAATAATCTATGTTGCTCCATATAATTCCGAGTGGCGAAAGACATGTCATTGAGGGCATTGGTAGGCCTCGCCGGGCGCTGGGGGGCTGCTACAGGAGCCATGTTTAAGTACTTAGCAGCTAACTGGTTCATTTTTAGACTTGTGTCAGAAGAACCTGCATAGATGTGTGGCTGATGAATACCAAGAGGGTCATCACCAAATTTTACTCTGGAAGGATTATACATAATATATATTACATACATTTATATCATTATGTCTTAATAACAATTAACATCATACAACAATCAACATAAGTCTCAAAATAAAAGTTATGTTGTGATAATTCATTCTCAGAAATAAGTTTGCAAAAGTATAGGTTTTTGTTTTTATTTACTTACTTTAAATACTCAAAAAATCTCAATATATAATTATGCTAATAATGAAATAATGAAATTTATTCAGCATTTAGGTATTTACATACACTTGTACTTGTCAAAATTACACTGTATAAGACTAAATCACTAAAGTATCACTTAAGTAGCTAAAAACATTGTTATAATTATTTGTTATATTTATTTGATCTTACAGAATTTTTTATCAGTCTGTCCGTCTGTCGAGCGATAAATGACAAATGTACACATTAGGTATAGTAAGATGCCTTAAAGGTAACAGGTCTAAAATTAAAATTAACTTCAAAGAATCCGGCCAAAGTTTAAGCGACATCCATCTGAGGGCACCCTTAAGGGGCTAGGACCAACGCTCAGGGTGCCACTGGAGTAAAGAGTAGATTTACGAACAGTGGTGATGATCGCTGGCACTAGATCACAGTTCGGGGAATAAGCAACAACGCGGTCCTCGGCCATGCCGTCGAGGATCCTACCCTAGCTAACCTGCAACCTTTCACTAGCTACCTAAGTGGACGACCCGGAGAAGAAAGGAAGAAATAAACTCCGAGATTATTTTTTTTGTCTCTTTTGCTCTGTTTCTTTTTTTTATGTCAAGTCTTTTATCACAATCATGTAATATTGTACAATGTATATATGATGTAAGCGAATGCACGCACAGTATCATTTATTACCTGGTCAATTTATACCAACCATGAGTTCAATAAGACAAGAAAAAAAAAAAAAACAGTAAATACTATAATGTAGATATTAAAGTTTACTCTGGCACAAACAATCTCCTACAAAGAAACCTAATGGCGGATGCATTCACATACATTTACAATATGACAATTTACACAAGTTCAACCAAAGGATATACCTATAATAATAATTATAAACAATAGCAAGAATGAATTAACAAAATATAAAATAAAAATAACATAACATATCCCCGACAACAGCCGACCAGTCACCACAAGCAGCACCCGTTCACGAGTATGACGTGTGACGCAGCCATCGCCCCCCTCGCCATATTAGAGGGAAGGTGGCGACCCGCCCCACACCGCCACCGCAAGCAATGACAGACAATGGGAGCATGACGAACTAAAGTGGGGATATCTACAAGTCTATTAATATTAAACCTTTAGTTGAACAATGTTTAAACTGTTTCAATAACTGAGTTTATAATGTTGTCTGTGTTTCACTGATCAACCAAGCATTATTGTCGTTTAAATAGTCGTTTACTGAATAATAAGCCCTTTTTATTAGAATCCTCTTAACAGTTGACTTGAATCTATCATGAGGTAACTCTTGTAGGTGTACAGGTATTCTGTTATACATACGGACTCCTAATCCCACAAAAGATGAGTGTACTTTTTGTAGGCGATGGTATTCGGTGCAAAGTTTATGCTTATATCTAGTGTTTATTGTGTGTATGTCACTTATTTTGTTAAAAAGGTTAATATTTTGCCGGACATAGATTATATTGGCATAAATGTATTGCGAAGCGACTGTTAGTATATCTATGTCCTTAAAAAAGTCTCTTAAGGAGAATCTCGTACTTAGTTGATAAATAGAACGAACTGCACGTTTTTGTAGTATAAAAATGATTTTAATATAATAACTTAATAAGTTTGATGCGATAATCTCAGGAATTACAAGTCATATTAGAAAAAACAATGAATGTCTTAACAAAGGTTATAAGCTAAACAGCACTATACCCCAAACCAATCAATATCTAACTAATGATGTTAGAGTGTAGCCAACCAATGTGTGGTCTGAGGTACTTAGTAGGTACCTCAGACCACACATTGGTTGGCTACTTAAAATATAAAGCTCTTTTTTTTTATATGGATCTAATTTAAAATACGAAAATGATTCTTACCTTTTAGTAACACTGACATTTGTCTTGTCAATCTGCATTTGCACAGTCTGCATCTGCTGTCGAGTATTTCTGTAGAGAGCACTAGCTGATGATGGCATATCTGAGTCTTGTAACATGCCATTTACATGGGTCTGTAAGAAGTATAAAATTGATAAAATATAATAACTTATTCTTATTTATTATTAAATAGCCTAATTATTATTATTATCATTATTATTTTTTTTATAATTTTACTTAAGTTCTTCCTTTATAAAAATTTTAAGTTAGTTAAAAATACTTTATGGCATGTATCCAAATAAATAATCTGTAAGACATCCATAAAAAAAAAACATTGTAAAAAAAAAACTAAAATCAAACTCAAATCTTCTTAATTCAAAGATCTTACCATAACTTTATTATAGTATGTCCATCCAACATTGGATTGGTTGTCATCTTCAGAACTGAAAAAATTAAATAACAATAAGCTATCTTTTTCAATTTGCTTCATTTTAATTATGGAAAATTTACCAAGGCACATTCAATTTGATAGTAAATTGATAAACTAATGACCATTCAAAATAAGAAAGAATAAGTTATTTATATACTTACTCACTATAATCCCTAACATCTAAATACAAGCTTTGCTCCGGTGACATCAGCGGTGTTGTTGCATTATGAACTTGAACATTGTACAAGCTCAGCTCATTTAATGTTTTCTCCTCATTAGCTCCCGCATTCTGGTCTTGAGTCACCGGAACATTGACATTTCTTTGTGTACTCATTTGATTATTTTTAGAAACTGGAGCAATTCCATCCAAAAAGTTTAAATTAGGTGACTGCGCTTTAGATATTACTTCTTTAATACTTATTTGAGATCTGTTGCACTGTATTTGTGCATTTTCACTTGTTTTCACAACTTCTTGGTTGATGATAGTTGAGGTGTGGACAACTTCAAAACTTGTCATTACACCTATAGATATCTTGTGATGATCATTAGTTACTGACTCTATAGCAACATGTTCTGGCAGGCAGTTCTGTGGTACACTTTGTTTCTTTTGACTGGCTGATATAAACTTATCAACCTTTTCTTGTAGCAGCTGCAACTGCTCATTCTGTAACTTTATAATTTTAAAAAGATCTGAAACTGTTGGTTCTCTCTTCTCCTTGCTAATGTTGGCTTGCTTGTCAACCTCCATGGTATCAGACTTTTTGCTCTGCTCATATTTCTCTATGGCCCAGGTTTTTTTATCTACAGCATTGAGTTTTGGAGTCATATCTATTAGTTTTTGGCAATTGTTAGACACAGGTTGGGGTAAATGGTTACAACAGTTACATGGTATAGGTAGTGGTGGAGGGGGAGGATGTCTACATTGACAATTATGTATTACATTGGTTTGTGGTGTATAATGTCTGCCATGGCACTGGGGTGCTGGCTCTTCGAGACTTACACTATTTAAATCTGGTGTAACAACATTTTTGAAGCAATGATGACAGTTGCAGTCTCTGTTTGAAGGAGGTTGTGCTAATATATGATTTACATTTCTATTTATTGGGGTAATAACTTTAGATTTATTAACAATTTCACTTTTCTTCAAAAAAGGATCATTTTCTTTATCTAAACTTAGTCTAGTTAGTTGCTTTTCTATTGGATTAGTGTCAAAATGAAATTTATTCAAGTTATCCCTTCTTATAAAGAAATCATTGTCTTTAACTAGAACATTAGGAGGCTTTGGAGAATTATTTTGAATAGAAGGTACTGCCTGTGAGTCAGGAGTATGTGGTGTTATTTTGAAACCTGTATCACTGTTCATTAAATTCGATGTTCCTAGGACAGCCCTTGAAAATACTGGTCTGCGCGGCTCATGACACGTAGAATCTAACATGCTTAGCTCCAAATCTGAGGAAGGGGACCAGTTCAAAACATTCTCCTTGGTTTGTACGGTTGTTTTATTCATTGTCGGATAAGGTGAACTGTTGCTGCACTCAAATAACTGTATAGGGTCATTGCTATAGGGCAATATCTTCGAAGAATTGTAAACTTCGGGTTCTTTTGCATGCATTCGTGACTCTATAAGAGGTCGAGGCGAGTGACACTCGCGCTCGGACATTTTGATACATTTGAAACTTTTATCTGGAGTTTCGAAACGAACTTTCTTCATGAAGCCGTTGTTTAGAAATTCTATGCAGTTATTGAAAATCAAATTACACGCGTAAAGTGGGCAACATTATCAATATTAGTTTATTATATACAAATAACTACACAAATTATAGTAAAACAAACTAAACACATTTAAAATTTTAAAAATACTCGTCAGAAAAACTTTATTTGACGTTTCACTTTCATACAATCAAAATTCCTAGTCTATGAATCTAGAAGCCATAACATCCGTTTATGAGGTCTGAATGAACTGGTATTTTCGGCATTTAAGCTGTTTACACACCTAAGTCGCTGCATGGTCTACATGCATTTAATTTTAGACACATAATAATATCATGTTAAATAAAAGATCTACTATTAAATCAAACTTAATAATTTGCAAAAAAAATGTTTTTACTTTATACAATTTTAAGGGATTAAGGGATAATTCTATACCTATACACGAATAATAATTAAATACACCTATACTAATATCATACAGAAAAAGGATTTGTAGTTTTGTATGTGTTTCTAACGAATAAACTCAAATTAGTGGTTTGCACCGGAGCGTGATTTTGACAACCGATTGAATTCACCGGTGATTGAGCGATCTCCGGTTATTCTCCGGTGATTCACCGGAGATTAAAGCATATTTAAATTAAAACTCACTTGATTAGCCATAGCATAGATAATCAAGTGTTTTTATTTCTTGGTCAGGCTTTATTCGGAGTTTAAAACAATAACACACACCTTTTATTCATTACACACTAGCGGCCCGCCCCGGCTTCGCACGGGTGGACTTTTATACCCTACCCCTGCCTTACCCTACCCCTGCCCTACTCTACCCCTACCCTAACCCTACCCTACTCCTACCCTACTCCTACCCTACCCCTACCCCTACCCCTACCCTAACCCTAGCCCTACCCTACCCTACCCCTACCCTACCCCCACCCCTACCCTACCCCTACCCTACACCTACCCTACCCTACCCTACCCTACCCCTACCCTACCCCTACCATACCCCTACCCTACCCCTACCCTACCCCTACCATACCCCTACCCTACCCCTACCCTACCCTACCCTACCCTACCCTACCCTACCCTACCCCTACCCTACCCCTACCATACCCCTACCCTACCCCTACCCTACCCTACCCTACCCTACCCTACCCTACCCTACCCCTACCCAAAAGTATCCTATGTCCTTCTCCCAGTTCTTAGCTACCTCCCTACCAATTTTCAGCCAAATCGGTTCAGCCGTTCTTGAGTTATAAATAGTGTAACTAACACGACTTTCTTTTGTTTTTAAAATGTATTCTGCTATTCGGGACGGAAACAAATCCAACAAATCAAAAACCATGGCAATCGGTCCAGCCGTTCTCGAGTTATAAGTGTTGTAACAAACACGACTTTCTTTTATATATATAGATTTAATCAACACTATAAAATTATGTACGAAGATAAAAAAAACTGGCCAAGTGCGTGGCGGAGGTGATGACTAGGGACCGGATTATATGCATATGCATAAGCATTGGCCATTCTCAACGGTACTTGCATATTTTACCTAATATCGAGTTATAATGCATATTATCGGTATATTTACAATATTTTTCCAGTGCAGTGCAGTCATCCTGCGTTCCGATATTCGATAAAAGTGATAATATCGCGAATTAAACCAAATTATAGTCACAAAATAAATATATACATTAATAATAATAATTGTTATATACATTTATAAAAATTAAAAAAAAATAATGTCACGTAATAAACTGTAATGTGTAGACCTATGCTCACCTATTCAAGGATAATTTACTAATTGTATGCTGATTTTTAAATAAAATAAAAATAAAACTAACTTTTCTTCTTTTTTAAAAGACTGAATTGATTGAATTAATTAAAGCTTATCATTAAATTTTGCATATTCTGCCAATTTTCGTGCATTTTTCATGCATATTTGCATGCATATAACAAGCTTTTTATGATAATAAAATATATAATTAAAAAGATCAAAAAATGTTACGTAGTAATTATATATATTTTACAATTCTAATAAATTATAGTTTTCACATGAAAACCATAATTTATTAGAATTGTAAAATATGTTATGCTTTCTACATAGAAAGCATAACATTTCAACTGCGTCATTACGCATAACGCAACATATTTCTTCGGTTATTAAGAATATACCTAACCTGTTGTTGAAAAGACTCTTACTGATCTAACTGACTTTGCCGGTACAGTAAAGTATTTATACATACACTAAAATATCAAATTTAATGTTTTGTAAGTTTATTTCGCATGAACTTGAACAATATACTGGCAATAAACGTTATAACATTATGCAAAAAATTATAGAGGCTTTAAAAACTAATGAATAAAATTGTGTAATAAAAATATTTTTGAAATAATATAGTTAAGAGTATCGAATAATAACACCGAATATTAAAAATAAAGAATAATCATACACTAATACAGGTTTATTATTTCACCGGAGATTAATCGATTAATCTCCGGTGATTTTAACCGATTACTTTTACCGGTTCATCACCGGAGATTCTCCGGTACTCACTGCTCCGGTGCAAACCTCTAACTCAAATACTACTAGATGGATTTCGAATTTTTTTTCACCATTAGAATTCTACATTATCCCCGAGTAATAAAGGCTGTATTTAATTATGAAGTTCTCGCGGGAACGGGAGCTACGTGGGTGAAACCGTGCGCGTAAAGCTAGGATAAGATAAAACTACAAAAGATTCGAGTAACGAAAAAAGATTTGCTTGCAATGGATCTGTCAAGTGTCAAAGTCAACGAAAGTCATAACTGTATTTTGAGGTTATAAACATACTAAAGAAAAGAACTACACTACACTAGTTACAAAATACAGTAAATTACAATGGACGGACGTTTATTAAAAGTCATAGCTCCTTTGGTTTCGTCTGTTCGATCTAAGGGATACAAAGCTCCCGGTGGATTACGATACCCCGGTGGCATAGTATATTATCCACGGTTAGTATTGATCTGCTTACAATGTAGTATTTCATTATTAATAATTATGAATGTAAACATCTTTCTTTTAATTTACAGACACCCAGATCACAAAGACCCTGAAGTAGTACCATCAAAACTATTTAGAGTGGAGAGAGTAAAACTGTCAAAAAATTTCCCATTCTGGCAGAAAGCTATTTTGCAAGAACTTAATATTTTAGAAGGCGTAAGTAATTCAAACAACTAATAATATAAAGACCTGACTCTAATATTTTGACTCTGTATAACTTATAAGGCTAAGTGGGTCACTAATGAGGTTTAGTGGTGCATAAGAATATAATCTACACTTTACAGTTCTAAAGCTCTAACACATAATAACAATTTTTAGTGAAACAATTTAAAATTTAACTGTTTAATGTTCATCAATATTTCCATTTTTTAACATATCCCATTTAAAATCATTAAAATTATACTACAAATAATTGGTTTCACACCATTATGATTAATGTCTTTTTAACATTTCAGTGTGGTTCAACTGTGGCTATAGTAAAGAATATTCCAGAAATGAATTCAAAGTTATGGAAAATCAAACATTTGATTAAGATAACACCTATAGTATTCCCTCACGGAGAGCCCTCTAAGGATGACATCAACTACACAGTATTGAAAGAAAATGGCCAATGTATTGTAACTAAGAAATTGGAACCTAAACAAGAAACAATTAATGCATTAGATAAATTTCATACAGACATCAAGAAAATGGATTCGGAAACACTCAAGAAGGATTCTAGATATAAATGGAATAATGCCTTTACTGGTGGCTTTTAGGATATTGAATTATTTTATTGTTGTAGTTTCTTAGTTATGTATGAATAAAAATTATTAATAAATATTTAAAAACAGTTTTTTTGTCACATAATTTATTTCTGGTTTTGGTACGAGTAAAAGTTGTGTATGCACTATTATTTACCTCATATGCAGTATGATTTTTTAATCATTGTTAATTTTTAATCTATATCAAGAGTTTCTAAAAGTTTGCACATAGATTGATTTAACTAGCCAATTATTTTAATGTGTTCAATAACCATTAAAAAATCATGATATAAAATAAACTTTAATAACTACCAATCTAATACATTAAATAAATATCTTAAAAATATTTTTAATCATCATCATCATCAGCAGCATGTCTCCGTTCTTTTGTCAACAAATAGTTGAAGTATTCAGGTGTCTTGAAGTAATTTTCTAAAATAATAGCTTTTTTGTTTCCTAACATAAATCTTCCATTAGCCCAGGCCACAGCAAGTTTAGGGGTCACCTTCTCAAATTCTTTCAAATGAAATTTATGATGGCTTATTGAATTGTAGTAATGCCCTCTAAATACTGCTAAATATTCATCTCCATCTTTATAAAGTCTTACAACATATTTTGATAGTATTACCTTCACAGCTATGTGTAAAGCAACAAATGCTCCAAAATAAACAAAACATTCCGCAGCACTGTTAGCTATTACTACATCATCACCAATAATAACTGGTTTATTCATATCACCTTTATCATATACATATACACCATAATATAATCCTGATAGTGCAACCATTCCAGTAGAAGCAGTCAGATAAGTTGTGGCAGCATTAAGAGCCCTGTCCATAGGGGCTTTGTATATCAACTGCCATCTTTGAGACACTCCATCCTTTTCTCTCCACATTTTTTGGGTTTCCATGAACCGAATAGGATGGTGAGAAGAATATTTTGCTGATGATATATTGATTATGTTAAATTGTTGCCTTTCGGCTAGTCGTAGCAGTCGAGTAAAGTTCATTTTGGTAAATTTATTTTCTTTTGAATTGTTCTTACTAATTTCTGTTATTTAATAACTCATTTTAAATCTTTTATATCTGATATTGAAATTCAAAGTTATAAATAGTTTTGAGGTTATTTATTTCCCATCACAGCTGATATTTGACAGGCAAGCGTCAGTGTTGTCACAATTAACCATGTTAAATTATATTATGTGGCAACACTGAATGAGCTGCCATTTAACTATAAATATATATGTTGTTCCTATTCCCCAGCTGATTTTGCAAATAATTATATATAATTATATATTATAAATAACTTACACTAGGGCTGCCAACCACCATTTCAAAAACCTAGGACTTAAATTTGTAAAAGCCAGGATAATTCGTAAGTATGTAAATTTATATAAATTTTAATAAGATATTTAATCTTAAGGTACATAGAGCACATTAATCGAATTAAATATTAGTTTCAATTATATTGAAGCTGGATAAATCTTGAGTATTCTTAGCTGTTTTGATGAAAATTATCAGACATACCTACACTATCACGATAACCATTATTAAGTTGATTTAAATTCTTAGAATTGTTGGGACGTTGAAGTCTACATGATATCTGTAATTCAAGTTATGTAAAAATAAGTATTTATTTAAAATCTGTTGTTTGTTAGATCACCTTCATACCTAGTTTTGTGTGCTAATTGGTCTCTATGCTGCGTGGCCTGACCGGTTACGCTCGTTACGAACTGTATGTTATGGTGTGATTTTACCGACAAAGCACCAGTGGATGAATTTCATAAATAACAATATCATATAGGTATTGGCATTGTTTTATTTATTACACCTTAAAAAAAAATCAAGTGCAAATTTTAAAAGAAGTGCACGATTAATTTTGCAACTTAAAATATATTAATAAATAAAGATAAACTCCGTGTAATGTTTCAAGATATACATTAAAGTAACAAATACAAATGATAAAGTTTTGTGATCATAATAACATTTTTAAAAGTAGTAACATAATAATATACCTAGGATGATACAACAACATAATTATGTTGTGTCTAAATGAAAATACAGGTAAGGATTAAGCGATCTAGATACAATGTTTTATTTCTAGCTTACAAAGTTTCCCCAATTGCGAACTACATTTATCATTATACAAAGTTTTATTTCTAACTAAGTATTTATCAACAGTTATTGGTTTAAAACTGATGACATCCCAGTTATTCAAATCATCACCACATTTTACATTATTAGTATTCTTAATTATTAATTTATTTATAAATTATTACATGTGAAAATTGTATAAAAATGAAAATAAATGTATTTTATTACAGGCCCCATATTTATAAGCTAAACAAGGATAGTATAATTATATCCGGTTGCAATACTTACTAAGTGTTAACGACGACATAAATACTTTTTAATTTAACATTTGTTCACTTCAATATAATAATGAAAAATGAATAAGAATAAGGGAAATTTCGTCTATTGGATACGGACCTAAGGTACATAATAATCATAAGGACCTTTAATTCTTGCCCTCATCCTTTAATCTCATTAATAATGTATGATGTAAATGATTGGCTTTAACAGAAATACCTGATTGAAGGACGAAGCTCCATTGATTAGGTAGAAGTTAATTTGCAATCCATATTTCTACACTGTAATTTTATGAAACAGAGTGCAATAAAAAATGTTTTAAGACTATAAATATTAAATGCCTGAGCTTCTGTAATTCTAGGATTTTTAATGGGACTAAGCCGACCCACACTCACACCAGTTCAAGTCTTGTAAGCCAGGATCAACAGTGAACACACTGTAAATGGCAGTTAGCAACTACTGCAGTATTAAGTCAATCCAAAAGAAAATATTGCGTTAGTCAATACATCAAGTTGCAACTCTTTTCGCTTATTGTTACTCTAGAATCCCAGAGGTGACCCAAAATAACAATTTTGTAAAGTAATTAATGTGCATAAAATATAAAATTATAGGAATTTTAATGGAAATATTGCGAATGAATAAAAAAACATATTATATTATACACAGCCCAATTAATTG
The DNA here is from genome assembly GCA_947037095.2 of Nycteola revayana. NCBI lineage: Eukaryota > Metazoa > Arthropoda > Insecta > Lepidoptera > Nolidae > Nycteola > Nycteola revayana. Next base: position 6,726,116 of record OX344845.2, on the reverse strand, counting down.
GCTCATTATTATATATTAGGTATTCTTCGTAAATTATTTATGAACTTTATCCTATTCTTGTTTAACTTTAACATAGATCATTTTCAGGTAAATTGTGTAACAAATCATTTCGAAATATAACATATCATGAGATCGGTATTTATTTTTCTTATTCTATCTTTAACATAACATTATTAATAAATCGTTAAAATAACACATTTCGCTGCATGCATCTTAATAATTATATAGATTTTTATAGACATAATATAATAACCCATAGATGCACAATCAGAGTGTTATTTAATATTAAATTGAATTCATATATCTGACTTTATCTTGTATGCATAAAGGCATCCATAATTTCTTTAAATTTGGAAACTAAGCCTATGATACGTATGATACAATAACAAAATTACGAAATATACAGTATCGGTGGTTAGACTAAACTTTTATACATATAAACCATTATTTGATAATTATTTTGTTACGCTATAAGCATAGATACTTAAAATTGGAAAGTGTCAAGAGACCTGCAGTTTTTGTTTACAGTTATAAACGTAATCATATATTTTTTAAATTGGCAGTGCTTACTTCCACTCAACCAAAATAACTTACATCAAACACTTTGCTGTGATATTGCTCAGTTTAATAACAAGTTTCCATAGGACATGCACTTTCTGCCTTATGTGGACATTAGGTTTCAGTGAGCGAAATCTCAAAATCCTCCGTGCAGACTATATTCATATTAAAAGGGCGCGAAGCCGTCGCTTCACCTAGATTACTCATACCATAATAGGGGTTATACTAGGGTGAAGACAAAAATAAATATCGTCCGTCAGTTTGATTACTACAAAATATTGGACACGTATTTTTTTATTTATCAAATCAATAAAACTTGTGTAAAGATACAGAGCAACGACAAACTATGATGTTCAGGAGAGAAGGCTTGTGCCGTCACTACTAGGTAAAATTGTACCTAGGAGTGACGTCACATAAAATTTCAACGCCTTCCGCCATTTTTTGTTTGAAGAATGAAAAAAAAAGTGTCCAATATTTTTTGGTAATCTAACTGTAATGTAATTACAAATATTAATAGAAGACTATACATCATACTCATATTATATTAGGGTCTACATTTATAAATACAACACTGTTTATTGCTTTAATGAATACTATTAAATTGGCTTGTCTCACGTTACATTTGACGTGTTTCTTGACTCGTGACTTTCAGTACTATTACTCTTCTTTGCCGGCCTTTTGCCTAAATTATCTTTTGAGCCTTCATATTTAGAAAACAAATAGTGTGCAAAGAGATCATCTTTGGGTATATCTACATCTTTCTGAGGTACATTATGGTTACTCGTATAATTTGAGAAACTATTACTAGAATTATGCAACATATTTACGTCTGTGTTCTCTTTGTGTGATTTTCTATGAGTCGATGTTGCGTTTATCTTTTTTTCTTCAAAGGATGCTTTATTCGTCGATTGTTTTCTCAAACTTTCCGGCAATGTTTCTGATTTTAACTTGACTAGCGATGTATTGACAACCGAACAGTCGATTTGCATTAATGTTACGTGGTCATTCAGCGAATCTAAAAAAAACAAACATAAATAACTTACAAAATATTGATATATATATACTATTATTATAAAGAAAATATTGTTAAACAGACATGGGCTAGGGAGTGGGTGTTTGAGTATGCGAAGGCGTGGGCACAGTTAGTAAATTTGCTTACCATTTCCAGACCGGGCTGGTAATATCAAAGCCATTCTTGGTGGTCTTGTCACATTGTGTGAAACTGCAGGTAGTACCAAATGTTCCCCTTTACCGACCCCTACAATGTAGAAGGTATCGTCTCTTCGATGTAGCGCCTCCAGTAAAGCATTCCATTCACCCAAGTCCTCCATACTGAATCCTTCCACAGATTTCTTCAAAGGTTTTCGATATGTGTCATAATCGATTACTGCATTCTCTGCAAACTCGATTTCTTTATTCCTTCGAAGTCGCCTCAATCGAGACTTTTCTCTGACATTCTTTGCACTGCTCTTAACATTGGGGAAATCTATAATATTCGAATCTAAATTGAGCTTGTTCAATTTGTTAAAAAGCTTGTATGCTTCTAGTAATCCATCTGAAAATAAACATTATTTTACAAATATATTGCTGGCCTATTTGTGTGTAAAATAATATCAAATATTTAATATATATAAAATAAATCAAATTTAAGTGTCTGTTTGTAATGGAGAAATAATAGGTGTGTACTAAATGCACTACTACTGAATGCGCATGTATTTAGGGTATGCATATTAATAAGAAAATATAATTTAAAAAAAATCGTCATTCTATTCCAACTAATCTGAGTAAGAATTGGATCGATTATGACCGAACTTTCATTGGTAGATCACTAAATTTATAAGGTATAATAAAAGCAATTTTTTATTTTGTCTATGTACTTTTACGGTCCCGAACCCGAAGGGTAAAGACGGGACCCTATTATTAAGACTTCGCTGTCTGACACCAGGCTGTATCTCAAGAACCGCAATAGCTAGACCGTTGAAATTTTCACAGATGATGTATTTCTATTGCCGCTATAACAACAAATACTAAAAATAAAATAAAATAAATATTTAAGGGAGGCCATACAATATACTGTTTTTTTTTACGCGGACGAAGTACGCAGGTAATATAAAATATCTTAACAATATATTGTACATTTAAGACGTCTTAAGTCATCAAATAAAGAAGACAAAGATGATGGATCACAGCTACGGAAATTTTGTTTTTATTTACCATTGATTTTATCTTCGCTTAGATAAGTGTGACGTTTTCTCCTCGAAACGTCGTATGTCCAATTCAATGTTTTTCCACCACCAATCCATCTATTCAACTCGCCAGCTATTCTCAAACTTTCTGTCTGGTTTATGTTTACAAAATCTGTTGCTGCCACAGTCGAGTTTTGACAATCTGTTACGTACGAAGAATTGTTTATTTCATCTGGAAAAAATAAAAATAAATTAGATTACCTGAGAAATTAAATTATATCGCATAAGTACAATATAATATGTTGAAAATGGTATAGTTAACTTACTATTCATGTTTGCACTAAATGCAAACTATACATATATAATAGGATACATTTCTTATGGGACTAATCCTACCCACACACCCACCGCTGCAACTCCTGTAAGTCAGGATCAACAGTGGCACACACTGGAAATGGCAATTAGCATCCGAGGATCACCAAGACCCGGGAAATGTTAGCCTTAGGACCCGCAACGAATTTAATCAGAAAAAGAATAGAAGGAGTAAGAAAGACTTAAGTTTTCACTTCCCTCCATTACAAAGCGGAGACAGTACAAAAAAAGGAAATATAAAATAAGACATAAGTAGTCCTCAGGGGTTATTTACAACTAGAGAAGCCAGTTGTACAGAAAAAAAATTGCAAGGCATAATAAGTTATCAATATAAATAACAAAATTATGGCAATTTATTAATAGTTAATAACAGAAATGGAAAAGGAACCTTGCTACCTATATCGACCACCTATAAAGCTTAGGGTTTATGGGCGACCTAGGTTCCAATAAAAAATGATAATTAAAAGAAGTAATACAAACCATTCGGAATATCTACAGCATTGTCTTCAGTCCACAGAAGATGTCGCGTGCTTCTGTGATCTGGAGAAGAGGAAGGGCCGATGGAAGGTCCAGCATTCCACCTTGAATAATAAATATGAAATTATTTAAATTGCGTTGGCAAAGCGTTTTTGAGTCCTGTAACTGATTTTTCACCCTGTCATCAGAACATTGCCAATAGTTACCATCATATTTTGAAATATTGTTTATTTTTTTTTATCGTAATAATTTCAGAACACGTTAATCATAAATATAAAGACCGTGTTATTTAAAGAAAAAATAACAAGTATAAGTATTTTACGGCATTTTTCGATTCGAGAATTCAATTGTAAGTTATTGTTATTTCGTAACATTATACAATTTTTATTACTCACCCTAAAACATTCCAATTCAAAGAAACCATAAAGACCATAGCAAAAAGAACAGCTATATTCTTCTTAGGTATTAACATCGACGCATCCAGTCTCGGCATCTGTGAAAACAGCGCATACGCATACAATTATAACAACTATTAACATAAATTCTATACAAATATTAATTCAAGTTTAGAACACAAAGACAGATTTCCAAACACACCTGTACTTACACATTATTATGTATCTAGTGCCATGATCAATATTATAACAAACATATGCAGTGAGTAATATTGGTCTTCATTGAAAATGCTATTTTAATACATATACAAGGTGATTAGGCAATTAAATTATCCCGGTAACGAACAGCCGAGCTGAAGTCCAAGCCCTTTTTTTTTTTTTTTTTGTTGTCCGGGGGGAAATGCATTGACGCATTCCCACCGCCTACCATCATTATCATCAGCCCGTACAACATCCATTGCTGAACATGGGCCTCCTTCCGTGGGAAGATTTTTACCAGTCACCACGCTTGGCAGGCGGGTTGGTGACCGCAGTATTATGTTGTAACATACAAGGAATCATTACTGCCCGTAATGAGGACAATTTTTGGAAATTGTCCGTCTGTATAAACATGATAGTAATACGCCAGTGAATAAGATGTATATCTTCGTTTTGAAGACACTTTGTTTCAAGTGTTTAACCAATAAGACAAACACGTCGCCAAATAGAAACAGTAAAATAATGGTTTTATCAAAGTGTGTATGTAGAAAAATATAATTGATTTAATCTCCTGAAATATTTCTATTTCTGACATAACTGAAGTCAGTAATATCCAATAAACATTTGCCTTAACACATTCTAAGCTGTTTCACAGTAAAAACCATCACATTTGTTAGGTGACCTTAGACACATTGATCTGCACATTTTGCTCGGAAATAGTCTTAATATTATTACGTTTTATTACATGATAAAACTACATTTCAGTATTAGGTACTAAGTATAGCAGCAAATTAAACGAAGCAACATTAAAATTACATTGTTGTATTCATGACCTAGTTGCGTGTATGCGAGTAGGTAGAATACAGTAGTTATTTAATTGAAGCAGAAAGCCACTGTTGATTGTAGTTCTAGACAGATATTAGAGGGCAATGTGGGGTAATGCCCTTACTACCTAAGCCTTACTTATTAGTATGTAATAGTATGTATTGCATTTCATCGTTTCAGCACATGCACAAGGGTGTACCATGCATTTTGCCTTCTTAAGATAAGCGATCCCCCCTCTGCCAGATGCTTAAATGATGCTTTAGCGTGGAACTTTCATGAAAATATATATATTTACCAAAATATAATTTTTATTAGAAAAAATATTGATAAATATAGTAAAAAAAGTGACTTTCATAATATGAACACAAGAAATAAGCACAAACTTGCTATTCCAGGATTTAGAGTTAGCAAAACTAATAAGACATTTATGAGAAATGGTATTAGGTTCTATAATAAACTCCCTAGTTATGTCACAAACTTGCCTGATACTAGATTTAAAACACATGTTAAAACTGTTCTCATATCGAAAGGTTACTATAGTATTCAGGATTATATTGAAGATAAAGACGTTTGGCTATCGGTACCATCTTGCACCTACCTCCCTGAGGACCATACAGCCAAGTACAGTAGTTGTAATTAGCACTGTATCTTATTCTGTGAACTGTCTGTAATTGATTTCATGGTGTACTTTAATTATAAATACCGCTAGTTCTGTCTCAATATCATTCAATCTTATTGAGTAAAACTAAAATAAATTATAACAAGACAACCGTTTGGGCAATAAATGTGTATGCCTACTAAAAATAAATGACAATAATTGGACCAAAACCCCGCGTATTTGTCCATTTGAGTATGTTTCGCCGGACCGTCTCATGTGGGCCGTGTTGAAACCGGTAGTAAAGTAACCCACTGAGTTTGTTTCGCCGGATCTTCTCAGTTGGGGCGCATTGGATCCGGTGGTAGCATTAAAGCGCGTCCGTCGTTATATGCTCATGGTCTACCCAAATAATGACAATTGTTTTGACATAATATAGACAGAACAAGCATTTTGCGTCGCTAAGAACAATATAAATAAATAAATAAAATTATAATAATAACATATAAATATATAAGGTGCTATAAAAATATCTGCCACGGCTGCAATGGGAGACAGTATTGCGTTTATAGATTACAATAGTGAAGAAAAATTATTGATAATTTGATTAATTTGTCATATTTTTTTTTCATACAAAAAATTGTACGTCTAAATTTGAATTGATTTATTGGCATAACACCATTCTGTAGACTTAATAAACTGTTGCCGCACCGCACGCCCCGCACCGAATTCATACGCTGAACTGCCATTCTTGTCAAACGATGCCGCCGCGCGGCGGTTGTCAAAGGACAACCCCGCCCGCCCCCACCCGCACCCGCACTACCCCGTTCTTCGCACGCGCTAGCCGATCGCCGGGCGCTCGCCAGTCGCCCCTCGGCCCCCGGCCGCGGCCGCTCGGAAGATAGTTTTAGCGGTCAGCGACGGGAATATCGCACGCCTTTATTAAAAATGCCTCCCAGACGACGGTATTCTAATCAAGAATACCTTGAAATGGTATTGTGCTACCGCGAGTGTAACTCCTTAACTGCACATGCCGTGAACTTGTACCAGTAGAGGTTTGGTGTGCGAGTTAGTCATCATACCATTCTGGATGCCGTGTACAGGTTTAGAGACCACGGCCGCTTTGACCCGCCTCCGGTTGACGCAGGCAGGCCTCCATACTAGTGTACTCCGACGTAGTGTTGTGCGGCCTGACCATTTTCAGACTCGGTGTAGTGTTAATGTGTGGGCCAGCCCACACATTAACACTAGATACTGGGGAACAGAATACTAGGACCAGTGTTCTTGGACAGACTGGACGGAGAGTCGTATCTGCGTTTACTACGAACCCGTGTGAGAAGAATGTTGGAACGTATTCCTCTTGAAGAGATAAGAGGGCTGCACTTCAAACATGATGGAGCACCACCTCATTTCGCCATCAACGTACGGGAATTTTTGAACGGTGTGTGGTACGGTCGTGAAAGTTGGAAAGGCCCGGGCCGAGGAGGGCCGGTGCCGTGGCCTACTCGCTCGCCGGATTTAACCCCCCCCCCGGACTTTTTTTTTGTGGGGTCGTGTAAAGGACCTAGTGTACGGCTGAACCGGACATGATATCAGAAGTGTGGTAGAACTAATAAGGCGAATCAAACGCGCATTTAGACAATTAAAAAGTGAAACGGACACACATTAAACAAAGTTAAGAGACACGTATGTAAGCGTGCCTACATTTGTGTGCAACGCGGACTAGTGCAACAGTTTTGTAGATAAGTAGGTAGGGAGTGGGTAAATAACTGTAAATACGGTGCAATTGTTGTAAATAAGATGATTAACTTTTAAACACGCCAAGTTACTGTAATTTATCGTTATTTGAAATGAATCTAAGTTAAAACCTATATTATTATTAAGTTAGAACCTATTGTTTAAAAATAATAAGAAAAAAATTGCGATTCTTACACTAACTTGACAGTCCAAAGCCTGTTTTAAGTGTGATGGGAAGTTTATCATCTTATTTACTTAAGTTTTTTGGAAGAATGCAGAAGCTGGTAAGTAATTGCACTTTTAAAACACTTGTTTGACAGCGTATTATTGCGTACCTACACGTACAGATAGTGATTTCAGTTTTCATTCACGGAACAGATGGAAAGAGATAGCAGTTGTTTTCATTGACGATGCGACACATCGCGCGTAATTTGTGAACGGCTTTATGCAGAGTATAGTCAATGTTTATTTAACTTATTTATTTTCTCAAATTGAAATAACTGTTCCGGGGTACGAAAGCTCTTCACTATTGTAATCTTTAAACATAATACTACCTCCCATTAAAGCCGTGGCAGATATTTTTATAGCACCTTATATGATAATATAAAAATAATAAATTTTATAGATATAAATAAATAACAAATATAATTAATTAAATTTTTCTAATTAATGTTTGACTATTTACAAGTGCCTGTAATTGGTTTACGTAAATAAAAATGATTTTTATTTTATTTTATTTAAGGACAGATAGCTCAAGGTAATCAACAAGGGCAATAAAATTTAGGATATTTATCATTTATATTTATACAAAAATCTACTAACATAGCTGGTAACTTCGCTGTCAAATGAAATTCAGTTTTGGAGACATTTAAAATATATACAATATATACATACTTTAGTCATTTGATTCCTTAGACAAGTATTAGTCATATATTAACTAACATTATAATTAAATGCAAGGAGATAGTTATGCCATCAGAAACTCATTTGACGATTATCATCCTGTCAGCGACTAGTAGACAGCGGTTGTTAAAGTGGTCCCAAGTGTATTTTAGTTTAAAACTTACTTTTCGACCTCTGACTCCTGTATCCAACTTGTCTCTTAATAGTTTGTTTTCTAGTCGCAGCCTTACGATTTCTTGTTGAGCTTCAAGTAATTGTTGTTCTAAAGCTGTTACATATTCCTTCTTTTTCTGCCGAGATTGACATGCTGATTCCCTACAAAAAATATTTAAAAAAATAATATCAAGTCACTCTAGATTATTTCTCGAATGTTTTGAGTTGGAAAGCAGTCAAGTATTTTTTAAACAATGTTAAAGTGACCAACATAATATAAAATTTTTTTATGGATCTTGATAACAATTTTATGGTCATAGTTATTTATACATTGCAATAGTTTATCTATGGTACATTTAAGAGATCTATGCATTTATACTCAGTTAGAAATAAAATGTTTCAACCATTTACCGATTTTTAATCATCCTTTGTTGCTTCTTCATAGCTCTAATTTCAGCATCACTGAAGCCTGCCAGTTCAAGGGGAGGGCTATTGGGGGCTTCATTCTCAAGAGGGGTTATCACATGGTTTTGTACTATGGGCTTTGTGGCGCCATTCAACACTACAGGCTTAGGATTAATTACTATGTTGTTTCTAGGTGAGGTAACCTGAAAATAACATGTTTATTATTTATATTATTTGATTGATGTATTATTTGAATATACAACATTGAATAAGACATTTAGAAAGCATGTTAAGCTGTTGGTCCAGATTGTTATAACATCATCTATAATAATCATATATCAAGGAACGGGCAGCAGCATTTCAATGTGTGGTACAACACTATAATGCGGTCACCCACCTGCCAAGAGTGGTGTCTATGGCATACCCTTGGGAGGAGGCGCATGTTCAGCAGTGGACGAAGATTTGATTGGTTTGTAATTATACGAGACTGTGGTCGTCAAACTGCAGCATGCATGTAGGGATGCATGCAGGTCCCAGATAGACAGTGGACAAGATTTGAAAAACTTGCGGGCTTACAGTTTCTGTGGATTAAATTTAGCCCCATACTGTGATACATATTATATTATTATATATGGCTCTTGAAAAAAACCAATAACATACTATCATGAGTTTAGTCACTCATTGTTGTTACTTGCTGTTTTATTAGTGTGATTGCCAGTTGAGAAATCAGATTTTACAGGAAAAGAAATATGTATAGTGAATACTCATTTTACAAGAAAATAAACTGTCTCATTAAACAACTCAAGAATGTATAGTACCTTAACATGGAGATCCTTGGGAACATATTTGGTTTGTGGCAGTGGTGAAATGGCAATCTTGCCAGCCTTTGTACTTTCAGCAGGTATTATTACATTAGGTTTGATATTTGTATTGGATGCTTTTTTAAGTATACTGGGAACCTTTTTATGTTCTAGGAACACCTGAACCTGACCATTCACTATTATTTGTTTATCATGTGGTGTTGTGTTATTCGAGTTTTCATTGACCACTTTAAAATAAGCATTTTGTTTGTAACCATTCACTGAAACATAAATAAAATGTGTATAGTATAATACTTACGTTGCCCCCACAGGATGTGCCTCGAGTGCGAGATCGACGCGGGCGCCGCGCAAAGGGGTCAGTCTTAAGTGAATATACAATTCAGTAAAGGTCTTCTGTTATTTGACAAGCCATATAATTTTTTTTTTTTTAAGAACAAATTCGTTTATGTTTGGTATTAAGAATCTAATGAAAAGTAATTTATACCTTTTTGGTTGTTGGAAAATGTTTGAATTAATTCTTTATCACAATCATCAGTCTCCATTTTAATGCCCTGAAATAAAATAAAATAAGGTTTTCTATATCTTAATTATTCCCAAAAACTTAAGGTAGGTATTAGGAATACCTTTGATTTTATTTAAAGGAAATTTATTATGCAAAGTTTACCTTAATCACTCCATTCTCAATAGCCATAACTGGACCTGTCCGTTCAGGTGATATTCTATGTATTTGTACATTTTTAACAGGAATGATTTCAGGGCTGGGAACTGTAAATAAATCCTATATAATGACATGATTTTTTCACTATTATAATGATAATATCTAAGATTTTAAACAGTTTTTTTTTTTTAAGATTTCTATATGAGTTTTTTCACACTACTAGTATTCTTGTTAACTCCTCGTGCTAAGCCAATATGCTTGTGTTTCAAGTGTATTTACATAGGTAATGCAATGGGTGGGAATCAAACTGTCAACTACATGATTGTAAGTTCGGCGCCCTAGCCATTGGGCTAAGGCCTCATAATAAAATTAACCAGTTTGATTATTGAGTTAGTTTATTGTTTCTGTACCTCAGAGGTTAACAATAGTATTAGGTCCAATGAAATCTATGATATGAAATAATTAATGACATTAAATCTACTATCATTCATAGTTTCACTGTGCAAAAGTGCACAGTGAAACTATGAATGATAGATAGACGCATCTATCTGAAATTTGCATGTCAATATGCAAAATTATAGGAGATGCGAAAAAGTGCATAATGTTGTTTACGTTAAGAATTTGTACAGTATACACCACATAATTTACCATCAATCTTATATATATAGACTTAGTAAGCATAATAATATTTAAATATATGAAGTTAGACAAACATCTTGCAATTAAATTTCATAATTGAGATCAATAAATTAAGACAACTGGCATGACTCAAACATGCATTAGGGGCTGTACTTAAGATGCAGGTTCGAGTCCTGCCAGTGGTCTAAGTTAATTAATCTCAATTTTGAAATTTAGTGAGTCATAAACTTTTGCATTAAGTATTTTTTTTTTTAATCTTGCTTTTATCCAAGATCTTATTGGCTTACACTCATCAAGTTGTTCTGTGTTCCATTCTAAAGCACACTGTCTCCTTTATTTAATCCTTACCAGATTTCTGAAGAAACAGTTCAATATCTTCAAGGTTCAAGTTATTAGCTGGTTCGTCTTTAAAATTAGATATCCAGTCACATGGTGATTGTGATGATTGTCTAGCTGAACCACTTGAACTGAAATATTAAAAAATAACACCAAAATAGTAAAAAAAAATATGACAGTCTCTTTAACAAAATGGAATACAAAATATACAATTTTATTACCATAAAAATAAATGTTTTATTATAATTTAATTTATTTTTAAGATTAGTATATAGCTTATTTATCAATTTATAAATTACTTTCTATGATAGGCCTCCCCTAAGATAGCCAGTGCTTTGACAATATTACTTTCAATGAATTAATTTTAGTTTCTTAACTGTTATAATTGAAAGTTTAAGTTAGGTATTTAAATCAAGAACCTGTATTTAAAAAGTGAAAGTAAATTAATAATTTCTTTGATCTTACTTTTTAGAATCATCTTCGCTTCCAGAATCAGAGTTACTGCTGCTTGTTGAAGATTTTATACTGAGAATGGGAGAGATTGGTGGAACCAGGATAGGGGCTGCATCAGCTAAGATCTCGCTGGGTGAGGCGTCTGTAGCGTCCAGCAACGACGACCATTTATAGTCGTTAGATAATAACTGTTCTAAGAAGTCTTCACCTACAAATAGTGCATAAAAAAGCGATTAAAACCTCTTATCGTCTCTGATAAAAAAATATTTAACGTGCATAGTAGTTTTACAATTGATCGTCATTTAGGTAAAACACGTTCGGTACTATCAGCACTAATATCTATTATTGGTAAAAACAATGAAATAAAACTGAAAGCGTACTCAAGGGCAAGTGCGAAAATATATTAGACAGGTCAATAACATTATTCCATCGTCTCCATTCACATTGTTGATGCAGACAGAGCCGGAGAATCCTTAAATTAAAAAATGACGTTACCGTATAAGCAGTCCTTATTTTCAATTAATATATCTGTATCCATTGCATCAGCTCCATGGAGCTCATAAACGTATGAGTAAAGTTAGTTATAATTGTGATTTAATTATTGCGTAGAAATCACACATTACAACAATAACACGACGGCGAGCGATTTGACACATGATTTAATTGATTTTGACAGATCAAAGAGCACTGAAAATAGCTAATATGAAAATATAGACCAATTACACGAGGCCACTGTGCAACAGTTTTACTACTATCAATGCCTTGAAGACAGTCCAAGGGATTGTTGTTATTTAGACTTACTTCTTTTTATATGTTTATCGAGATTAATGGATTGATTGCTGTTTGGCCTCCAGTCCATCCACTATGAGTTTTGAGATGGTTGAGGATTAAGAGTTTATTTTAATTGCTTGTTAGGATATTTATATAATTATGACCTAAAGGTGGTGCCAATTTTGCCATCTTAAAATGTGTCTCATTAGTCTTATTCTAAGTTCATGTGAATCGAGTTGTGCGTCCGAAGGTTGACCACTTTATAATAACATATGAACTGTTGTTACCAGCTGTTTTAATAAAAATGCATAGGTAACGGAACGATACAATTTTGACAGATCTTCTGCGGGCCGATTGATTTGTCGATTGTTGTTTCATTGTGTTGTTTTAAATAATTAGTTCTTTCATTAGTTTAAAATGGAAATACATTCGTTATTCAGTTATAATGACTAGATTTATCAAAATCATTTTTTCTCCGTCTAAAATGACTTTGTGAACAACCTCAATTCACCGGTTGCGAAAATGTCTGGCCCTGACGATCAGGACGATTTCATATTTCGTCCGCAACAACATTTGGATGCAAAATGGCTTAATCCGGACTTGCAAGAAGCACTTAACAACCCTGATGCACTATGCACTTTATTCAACAGCTTGTTGCAAGACAGGGAGATATATTTCGACGCCGGAAATGGACTCGTAAATGGTGCTGGAATAACAGCAAAACTTGGGGATAGTGGAAAATATTACTGTGGTTTGAGGGTGAGTAGCAATAAGACTAAATCGTTCTAATAAATAATAATTTTAACTATACTTATTTAAAGTTCTATTAACAAAAGGAAAATGACAACACCCTAACAATTATATGTATTTGTATAGATATTGACCTGCACATGCTGCGACGGTCTTTGTGGCCCTCACTCAGGGTGTGCATGTCCTCCATGCACTGCTCTCTCAGCCGAGGAGGAGCTCAGAATCTCCCTACACTCCAAGTTGGAAGCCCCATCATCATCTATTCAAATTATAGATGAATTAAAATGGAAATTGGATCCAGGTAAATTTATTTGCATCAGTAAACTAACTAGTAGCTTAGTCCTTTTATTACAATACATTATGTTAAAACTTTTTATTCCATGATTAAATAGTTGAAAGAAATATTGATTGAGATATGTATACTTTCGAATTTAGAACTAAAATTTACTTTTTGTGTTCAAACTTGAATGAATTTAAATTTTCTTGATTTCGAAATATTGGTGTAAGGTAAAAAATATGTAGATTTAGCAAATCTTTTATCTCTTTGTGTAGCCTTAGTCCGCCTATGAAGGGCATGTTGCCATAGTCACCATTTATTAAGAAAAATGCAAACTTGTAAGAATTCTAACAAAGGATCTAAATAATATGTAATCATTTCATTGAAACTAATTGATGTCTATGTTTAATTGATGTTTATGCTTTCAGTTTAAAATTCCCATATTCTGAGTAATTTTCCTATTTAAATAAAAAGCATTTTGAACAATCACAAAAAAAAACATAATTGAATAATTTTGATAAAAGAGAAAGATATTCTCTTAAACTAAATAAATCTAATGAAACAAAATATAACTGTGACTGTCGTTTTTGTTATCCCAGGCATTATATATATGAGTATTGTTGTGTCATACATCAAACTTATGTTTTTATTCTTATTTTAACTTAGCTGCCACACAGAGAAAAATACATCTATCAATATTATGCATGTTCATTTCTCAGGTCCAGAATGGTTGGAAAGCCTCATGGCCTCCTTGGTGTGGGAGCAGCGTGTGAGAGCCATCAACACTGCAGTCACCTGTCCATTTATAGCTCAAATCCGTCGCTTGATAGTGTTGTGCAATAGACATCTTGTAGCTGTTATTAGGTATATTATTTTACTGTTATTTTCTTGCCTTAGTGAAAGTCTACTATTATAATTACATTTCGGGGAGTGTGCGGAGGTTCTACATAACCTGATACCCCCTTCACCCTTCCATCACCGGACGACTAGGCGCGGCGAGTGGTGTCACCCTTTTGTTGTTGACATTGCTTCAATACGCGAGTTTTTCGCATCCTTCCCTTGGAAGCGGCTCTGTTTCTCCTCCGGAGATCCTGACACTTGTGCCAACTGCGTCACGAAAACGGTGCTATTGGGGATGGATCTATACATTCCCAACGCCAAAATACCCGTTGGCGGCCGCAGTCGCCCCTGGTATAACAACGCCAGCAGGGTGGCTGCGCACCAAAAGCAGTCGGCATACGTGGCCTGGAATAATGCCAGGAAGTGTCGGGACCTGAATGTGAAGGAGGAGAAGCGGAAGTTCAATGCTGCTTCCAGATCCAGCAAAAAGGCTATTGCCGTGGCCAAGGCCGAACACGTTGTCAGAATTGGTGAGCGTCTCAAGAGATATCCCTCCGGAAGTCGTGCGTTTTGGGCGCTCGCCAAGGCTGCGCAAGGTAACTTCTGCCAGATCAATCTCCCACCACTGCGCAAATCCGATGATAGTCTGGCTCACAGCGCTAAAGATAAGGCCAACATCTTGGCCGATCTCTTTGCCTTGAACTCGACTTTGGACGACAAAGGAGCCACACCGCCTACCATCTCTCGGTGTGAGAGTTCACTACCTGAAATCCGCATTACACCACGTGCGGTCAGGCTTGAGCTCAATCTCCTAGACGTCCACAAGTCGAGTGGGCCGGACGGCATCCCCGCAGTGGTGCTGAAGACGTGCGCCCCAGAGTTGACCCCTGTTTTAACGCGCCTTTACCGTCTTTCCTACGAGTGCAATAGGGTTGCATCTTCATGGATCTTCATCATTATCCCTAAAAAGGGTGACCGGTCAGACCCGACAAACTACAGGCCAATAGCGGTGACGTCTTTGCTCTGCAAAGTAATGGAGCGTGTCATCAACAACCGACTGCTCCGGTACCTAGAAGACCACGAGCTGCTCAAAGACCGTCAGTATGGCTTTCGCCACGGTCGTTCGGCTGGTGATCTTCTAGCGTACCTCACGCACCGCTGGGCGGAGGCTTTGGAGGGCAACGGAGAGGCCCTCGCCGTCAGCCTAGACATCGCCAAGGCATTTGATCGGGTCTGGCACAAAGCCCTTCTATCGAAGCTACCATCATATGGAATTCCCGAGGGACTCTGCAAGTGTATCGCTAGTTTTTTGGACGGTCGGAGCATTAAGGTCGTTGTCGACGGTTCTTGCTCCGATACCAAAACTATTAACGCTGGCGTTCCGCAAGGTTCGGTGCTCTCGCCTACACTGTTCATTCTGCATATCAATGACCTGTTATCAATTGAGAACATGCATTGCTATGCAGATGACAGCACGGGTGATGCGCAATATACCAGCCATCAGAAAGTCCCTCGAAATGCAATACAACAAAGACGGTTACAACTTGTGTCTGAAGTCGAGGGCTCTCTCGGGCGGGCCTCGGAATGGGGTGAAAAGAACCTAGTTCATTTCAACCCCAAGAAGACACAAGTTTGCGCGTTCACTACGAAGAAGGACTCGTTTGACATAGCGCCTCAGCTCCAAGGTGTATCTCTTCGTATTTCCGAGAGTATTGGAATCCTCGGCGTCGAAATAAGCAGCAAGGTCCAATTCAGGAGTCATGTGGCAGACAGAAAGCCAAATTGGCCAGCAAAAAGTTGGGCGTCCTGAACAGAGCTAAGCGATACTTCACACCTAGCCTACGACTTGCACTATACAAAGCGCAGGTCCTGCCACACGTGGAGTATTGCTCACATCTCTGGGCAGGCGCTCCGAAATACCAGCTTGACCCACTTGACTCCCTACAGAGACGGGCTGTGCGTATGGTCGATGATCCCAATCTCACGGATAGACTGGAGTCGCTAGAGCAACGGAGGGACTTTGGTTCCCTCTGTGTGTTCTACCGGCTTTTCCACGGGGAATGCTCCGAGGAACTGTTTGACCTGGTACCAGCGGCACCCTTCTATTACCGTACCACTCGGCGTCGCAACAGGCTACATCCTTTTTACCTGGATTCGTTTCCGTCCAGTACGGTACGTTTTCAGCGGTCATTTCTCCCACGGACGTGTAAGTTGTGGAATGATCTCCCTGATGCGGTGTTTCCCTTGTGCTATGACATGTCCTTCTTCAAACGAGGTTTAAAAAGAGCACTCCTATCACGGTAGGCAGCGGCTTGTGCAATGACAGTCTGCTTCCCTGGCATTGCTTGAGTCCATGAGCAGCGGTTAACACTTACCGTCAGGTGTGCCGCTTGCTCGTCTGCCATTGAAAGAAATAAAAAAAAAAAAAAAAAAACGCTCGAAGCGATTTGCTTCATCTTACATAATGCAGACGGCTAAGGAGTGGAATTCTCTGCCGGGGTCAGTTTTTCCGGAACGCTATAATCAGGACATCTTTAAGGCTAAAGTGAACAGACACTTTCTAGGCAAGTGTGTATCATCTTCGAGATTATCGTCAAACGCTAGCATACATGTAATAAAAAAAAAAAAAAAAAAAAAAAAGAAACAGTTATTAAACCAACTAAAGATATAAAATTAATACTCCATACATTTCACAATTTATTCTGATTTGGTAGAGTTTTCATTGTGTTGGGTTTTCACTTTAACACATATACAATGTACATGTTTTAACTATGGTTCGAACAATAAACAAATATAATCATCAATGACAATATTATATCAAAGTAATGCTGTCTTAACATTTTCTGAATCATCAAATTTGATAGAAATTATTTTTTAGCAACTTGTAGATTGTAAATTCTAATTTGAATTTTATTAGAATGAACCTGAAGATGTGATGTTTTTTTGAAGGGGTTTTCTTATTTGACGATAAAAACAATAAAAAAATCCCACCTCCTTCTGTCACATCTGAACCTTCATCTTATTGTTATTTATACTTATTTTAAAATATAATGATAATGATAATTCATCTATCGCGCTCAATTAAATCTTCATTAGCCCTGTCGCCTCACATACTATTTTTCCAGACTAGGTCTAGGGTTGATGTTGCCAGAGGTGGAAACTTAGTCACTTAACAATTTTTTTTCTAAAATTAAAGAGTTCTAAATATATTTTATTATACTGATTCGTAAATATAGGTGTCTATAAATCCAGGTTTTCTATATACATATTCATCATAATCATCAGCTCGTATAACATCCACTGATGAATATGGGCCTTCTCCCGCGAGAGGGTATTTGCCATAATCACCACGCTTGGCAGGCGGGTTGGTGACCGCAGTATTATGTTGTACCACACAAGGAAATGCTGCTGCCCGTCCCATGATATTCCTTGACGTTCCTTGATGACATATTTATTTATGGAAATTTACAGGGATCAAAATCAAAATAAAGAAGTGAAAAGAATGAAAGTAGAAAAGAAGCCTCCACACACAGTTAGCAACAGAGCACTGAGCAATGTTGTGAGCACTTTGAACAAAGCTGAGGGTGGTGACAGTCAAGATGATAATGAGGAACCAGTTGATAATGCTGAAAGGTATATTTCTATATTTTTCTACTTTTAATTCAGAAGAAGCAGAAGCGGCGGATGTTCTATCATCTACAGAAACATTTGGTCTCAAGTGCCAGTTTATGATAAAAGCACATACAAATGTTTCTGACATATAATGGCACATCCAACCTTATGGTTCTGAACTCTAGATTTATACTAGCTTTCGCCCGCAACTTCATCTGGAATTGTAACACAGAAATATATAAGTAAAAGTACAAAGTACTATACTATAAGTAAACCTTTAAAAAAGCAGTGTCAAAATAGTTGCCATTATTTAGATTTTCTAGTCTTGTAATAAAGTTCAAATACAATAAAAGATTGTTCTATAATAGGTATTACAAAAAAAAATCCAGACATTCATTGTCACTGTTGTTAACAATGTATAACAAAATATTTTAACAATTAATCAGTATATCATTTAATATCATCTTCGTCTGTTTACAGTGCTTTAGGTTTAGCTCGCGTCGGTGCCAGGGCCGCACTCCGTCTAGCTCTATCCCTCGTCCGTCGCGCGTGGCGTTGTGGCGAAGACGCAGACGTCTGTTCAGCTTTACTCAAAGACGCTTTAGACGCCGTACGAGCGTTGCCTGATGCGGCCCTGTTTGCAGGCGCCGGTACTGCTAGTCAAGCTCCTAGATCTCAGAAGATATGGGCAGAAGTTGTGGATAGTGCTGCCAAGTTCCTACATCAGGTTGTGATTGGGTATGTACTTAGATGGT
Source organism: Nycteola revayana (assembly GCA_947037095.2). Lineage (NCBI taxonomy): Eukaryota > Metazoa > Arthropoda > Insecta > Lepidoptera > Nolidae > Nycteola > Nycteola revayana. Next base: position 6,707,400 of record OX344845.2, on the reverse strand, counting down.
GATATGTACTATTATGCTTCAGAAGCATTTGGCAGTAAGTGCCAGTTTACGATATAAGGCACATACGACTAATATTTCTGATGTATAAAAGCACAACCAACCTTATGCTTCTGAGCTCTAGATAATAGTATCTCTATTAAAATCTGTTTATTAACGATTATATAAAAGGGAAAGGAATACTATTATGTTTACCTTGTGGGAATACAGTGTCATCATCATCATCATCAACAGCCTGTTGACGTCCACTGCTGAACATGGGCCCTCTCTTAACAGACCTTGGCAAGCCAGGATCGTAGAGGGATATTGCCATAATCACCACGCTTGGCAGACGGATTGGTGATCGCAGTGAGATGTAAACCTTGAGCTAATAGATGCTGCTGCCCATCGCCGCCTTTTACGACACCCATGGGAAGACATGGGGTGGTCTATTCTAAGCCGGAAACCACACGGCAAAGTGTAAAGGAATACAGTGTAAAGGATACATATTATATTTTGAGTTTATCAATAGGGGATAATACTGCAAAGTTTTACCACTAGAGGCGCCACTATCTCAACACGTTTATATTTATACTCCTGACATATTTTTTAGGTCATGTACTGAAACATTTTGTTTTCAGTTACCGATTAAATTTTTTATAACGTAAAATAATAACAGATAATAATGCAATCAATTTTGTGTATTCCGAGGTTCCAATGAAGCGTATCATGATTTTTCTCGTAATATTAAAACTATTATATTTAGTAAGCGGTAAGCATTTCCGTAAAGGTAAAAAAAAAAATGTTCATACATGACGTTCCTGGCTGGTGGCGCCACCTTTGCGTTGCTTTGCGTTTTATGTCCTATTTCGATACTATTTGTAATCTAATTATGACAACAAATTTGTTTCGTAATCTCTTTGTTGTTGTCATTATGTTTCAATCATTGTATTTAATTGTTACCGTAAACTCAGAAAAAAAATACCATTTGGTACCTTTTTTTGTTGTATTATTTTTATTTGATTTTGTCTACAGTGAAGTTGGGTGTAATGTTCCGCTGGGTGACTGGCGCACGTCACTGTGTGTGTGGGTCGAATTGTGTGCCAGAAGAGCCGAGTTGCCTGCGCTCCTCAAAGCTGCTGATGTTCTAGTCACTTTGCCACCGCGACAGAAGCGACAGCCCGATAATAGGTGAATATTTGTATTGATTTTGTATAACATTTACGTTTGAAATAATTTGCGTATATAGATACGCAAATTATATATATACGGCTATAGAGCCGTCACCAGACGATGTGAAAACGTATTTAGAGGCACCAAAATGTTTTAAGTATGGCAAAAAAATGTATTGCGATGTCGAAATAGCATTCTAGTTTCGCAGTGTAAAGGTTATATTATCGTGTCATAAGTTATTAATTGAGTTTGAGCTAACTTTATTATTTATCTATCTGGTACATACTAAAAACTTAAAACAGACCTACTTTTCAGCAAGCACAAAATCATCTACTTTTAATGAAGATAGATCTTCTCTTACCGATAATCTTCTATGTTTAAATAATAATTAGTTGGTGTATAGTGCCTCTTAGTACTGCACAACATCCATCACAGTACAAATGCAATGTAATAATGCAATTCTCGATAAGAACTTACTTACATGATCTGCATTATATTTCATACATTATTATATCTAAAAAAGTTTTTTGTTTTATATCAGGATAACACTAGAAGAATGCACCGCACCTTTAGGACCATTTCTACGTCGGATGGCGAAAGTAGCGGCACCAAACCCCATAGTGAATGGCGAGCCGATGTCTGGCGAAAGCGAACACGTTGAAAACTTTCTTAAGTAAGAACTAATATGTAACTATTATTTAACAAACTAATTAACGAAATGCCTGATATTCTTTTGAATTAAAATTATAATCAACATTTACGGGTGAAACCTATCTGTGGAATAGATAAAGCACTCCAAAAGATCCTTACGCAACAATAATAAAAAGGATACAAAATTATGTTATATTTTTATATTTTTAACTTAAGTACATTTCACCCGTCTATCTTTATTATATACTTCTATATAAAGCTGAAGAGTTTGTTTGACTTTTTGTTTGCTTGAACGCGCTAATCTCAAAAACTACTGGTCCGATTAGAAAAATCTTTCAGTGTTAGATAGACTATTTATCGAGGAAGGCTATATTGATTTATGAAGTTCCCACGGGAACTGGAGTTAAATGGGTGAAACTGCACGCGGAATGCTCTATAAGTGTTATTATAAAGTTCTAGTTGTACCACACGGTTTAATCCACGTAATAGTGCCATGTCCATAACTAGTTCCATGTTAACAATCCTTTATTTCGTTTTCAGAGATCTTAATATACCTAGTGGCGACGGACTGATGGCTGTACGAAAAGCTGGTATAGCGTTACTGTGTCATTTAGATAGACTAGGAGCCCCATTGTTACCGCCTTTGAAAGGATTTGTTACAGTAAGTATATCATACTATTATAGTAACTGTGAAAACTAAACTTCCATATGTTTAATGTAAAACTATTTTACAAAAAGAAATCCAACTCGCGAAGATCTTGTTCCTTTTCAAATGGGGGGATCAGAGCTTTGTTAAACTTTATACCTTTTCCAGCTATGAATATAAAAGGCCAATAAAACCGGCCAAGTGTGAGTCGGACTCATGCACTAAAGGTTACGTACCATTATCTAATACATATATGACACAATAGGTCACCGGAAAATTGATCGAAAACAATTCATCGAATAACAATTCTTCGAACACAATTCATTGAAAAAACAATTCGTCGAAAAACAATTCTTCGAACGTTAATTCCCCGAAAAACAATTCTTCGAAAACAATTCGTAGAATGACAATTCGTCGAAAACAATTCGTCGAATGACAATTCGTCGAATTAAAATTTTCCGAATGATTTCTTTACACTCGAATTGTTTTCAGTTAACAAACGAAGAGTTTGTTGAATCGATCGTCAGATAAACTAAATGTGAAATTTGACTTGACTTGAATTTGGTTTGACTGCACCGGTGGCTCAGTGGTTACGGAAGTTCCTTCTGAGACCTGGTGTTCTGGGTTCGATTCCCACCCGGGACAATTATTTGTGTGAACCACAAATAGTTGTTCTGAGTCTGGGTGTTCTTTGTGTCCGTGAAATGAATGTTTGTAAAGTCCCCCGCGACACAGGGATTTATTTCCCTAGTGCGGGAGTAGGCTTTAAAAAAAAAAAAAAATTTCGGCTAAATTTTTTCGCATTGTTTTCCTGCACTCAGAATTACCCGGAACTAACGGCGAGGACGTGGCAGGTATTTAGTTCCATTTTTTTTGAATTTTTTTTTGGTTTTTTTTTTGTTTTTTTTTTGTTTTTTTTTTGTTTTTTGGTTTTTTAATTTTTTTTATGCATTTTTTTGTGTTTTCATATATACGTTTTTTTTTGTGTTTTTGTTATACGTTTTTTTTGTATTTTTTGTATATATACTTGTATTTCCGTTTTTTTTGTGATTACATATGTATATATTTTTATTGTTTTTTTTTGTGTTGATATACATATAAGTATATATACTTTTTTGTCTTTTTGTTTTATCATTTTTCTCTTATTTATATGGATATATATATTATACATTCCTCGTCATTAACATTTTATGATTGAGAAAAGAAGCAAAAGATCGAACGAAACACCAAACTTAGGACTGGACCAAGACAATAAAATTCGCCTTCTGAGTTCTTCATTGTGACTGAATCGTTTTAGCTTACAAAGTAAGGTTATTGGCGATCGCTTTCAAATACTGCAGTTTATCAGAGTACAGTGCATCGTCGTATTTGAGGACAATATTTCGAAGCCTTTGGTTTAAGTCTCGATATTTTTTTGACTTTGGTGGTTGAGGAACGGCATTACGAAGTTCGGAAATGTTGAGCTCGTTTTTCGATTGCTCAACTTTGAGACTCCTTATTAAATTCCACAAAGTTGGATGTTTCTGCCGCACAATTTCATTGAAAGCACGATGCCACCCTTCGACATTATTATTCGTACGGGGAAGATCGCATCGGCACGCATCGTAATGATTCCAAAATTTGATGGGAAATTGTCCCTCTTTACGATTTCTCTTTCGATCGTATCTGGCGATGAATTCGGTTTCAAAAGAAAAAAGAAAATCGTCGATGTTTGCATCCTCCGTGGCAAAAACCTCTTCAGTGATCCGCACGAATGCACCTTCTACATCATCGGGCTTGAGATAAGCAAGAGCACCTAACAGTTTTACTTTCTGCGAAAATTCTATTTGGGTGTCATACTCAGTTTTCAAGTGGTGAGCAACAACCTTCCGATAAAGTGCCTGATTAAAATGGAAATTGCAGAAACGACGGACTCTGGATTCAATTCTGGATTAATCTCGGTCAATTTCTTGAACATCTCTTCGTAAATAGCTGCGCTTTTCCCAGGTAATAAAGCGAAAACAAGCGGGACGATTGCTGTATCCACCATAGCGTGGATTGAATAGAGCTGGGAAAAAAGTGAAGCGCAAGCACCAATAGTTCCATCGACCAGCCAGTGTTTAGCTTGTGCCAATAATCTTAGATTTTCTGCCGTACCAAAAATAAGGATTCGATCTTCTACGGGGCCGTTGTCATAAATTAAAAAAAATTCATTTTTCTCTGTAACGCAAAATTGAGCCGGGAGTTCTATTTCTATCAAAGTAAGAGGATGGCCCAACTAGCAAAACAGTCTCAGAACTCGCACTTTTTAAGAGTGGTAGGCTTGAAGCGCTCTTATATTTGTTTTAGAACATCGATCCTATATTACTTTTAGACAAGCTGGTATGGTCTCAAGAACGCTCATTCTCATAACCAAATCTCATATATGTATATAAGAGCATTTACTAAGACTGGTTGCACTTGAGAAAAACTTGCTCTTATATGGGTATTTTCTAAGCTCGTTTGATTTTATATTAGACTTGTTAAATGCTAATGTAAGATGTCAGACTAATATCAGCATAGCATAAGAGTACTGTGAGTACGTGCATTTCTGATCTTATTTGAAACTAATATAAGATCAATAGCACTGGATAAGTATGATATTAGAGTGATTTTGGACAACATATTTACAATACAAAAGACAAGACCTATTTAAGAGCGTTTGATCTTAGATCGATTTTGGGAATAACTAATTTTAATAGTTTTAAGAGTAATTTTGCAAACGCGCGGGCACTGCTAGACTGGTGCGCACCGCGCACCACTCCTACGTACGCCACTCCCCGCCCCACCGCCGCCCCGCCACCGCCACCCGCGCCGCGCGCGCCGACTTCGTGTCCGTATAGCCTTAAGATTAAGTTCTTTTTTTTTTCTCTCTGTCGATTTAAGGTTTTATGTAAAATTGCGAGGAACCCTAATTTATTCCAATATGGAGTTATCTTTAGTAGTTATACCGAATGCTAAAATTAGAGTAAACAATCTTACATTAGTCTAATAGTGCATTTGTAAAATGCAGCTATACTAATGGCGACACTATCAATACAAATTAACAAATAAAATAATTTAACGAGAACACGAAATACCTTATTTAACAAGGCGCATGAATTTTGAAGCGTAAAACGAGGTCTAATTAACAGTAAATAATAAATTCCAATATGATTACTGACCGTAAAACTACTTTAACTCGTACTTTTATACTTTTAATATAGTATAAACATTAACTTCACGCAACTTTAATTTGTTTTATTTTAATTTCCAACACTCACACGAACTTTTAAGTTGGATCTGACGTAAAATTCTCAAAATATTCTAACTTTAGACCAATATAAGCCTATGCAGGCTTATAAGATACTTACGTAAAAGCAATATTAGCCTAATTTGGCTTAAATTAATTTTGGCTACATTTCAGTAAGTGCAAACAGCATTCAATTAGACTGATATTAGATCGATATTAAACTAAATATGCTTATAATTAGTGCCCAAACCCAGGCTTATATTATTATATAGGAGCGATGTAAGAGCAAAAAAACAGTAGTCTTGAGATTGTTGTAAGCCTAGTTTTTGCTAGTTGGGGGCCCATTGCAACCAGCAAAAACTAGGCTTACAACAATCTCAAGACTACTGTTTTTTTACTTAATATCGATCTAATATCAGTCTAATTGAATGCTGTTTGCACTTACTGAAATCTAGCCAAAATTAATTTAAGCCGACTTAGGCTAATATTTCTTTTACGTAAGTATCTTATAAGCCTATAGGCTTATATTGGTCTAAAGTTAGAATATTTTGACAATTTTACGTCAGATCCAACTTAAAAGTTCGTGTGAGTGTTGGAAATTAAAAGAAAACAAATTAAAGTTGCGTGAAGTTAATGTTTATACTATAGTAAAAGTATAAAAGTACGAGTTAAAGTAGTTTTACGGTAAGTAATCATATTGGAATTTATTATTTACTGTTAATTAGACCTCGTTTTACGCTTCAAAATTCATGCGCCTTGTTAAATAAGGTATTTCGTGTTCTCGTTTAATTATTTTATTTGTTAATTTGTATTGATAGTGTCGCCATTAGTATAGCTGCATTTTACAAACGCACTATTAGACTAATGTAAGATTGTTAACTCTAATTTTAGCATTCGGTATAACTACTAAAGATAACTCCATATTGGAATAAATTAGGGTTCCTCGCAATTTTACATAAAACCTTAAATCGACAGAGAGAAAAAAAAGAACTTAATCTTAAGGCTATACGGACACGAAGTCGGCGCGCGCGGCGCGGGTGGCGGTGGCCGGGCGGCGGTGGCGCGGGGAGCGGCGTACGTAGGAGTGGTGCGCGGTGCGCACCAGTCTAGCAGTGCCCGCGCGTTTGCAAAATTACTCTTAAAACTATTAAAATTAGTTATTCCCAAAATCGATCTAAGATCAAACGCTCTTAAATAGGTCTTGTCTTTTGTATTGTAAATATGTTGTCCAAAATCACTCTAATATCATACTTATCCAGTGCTATTGATCTTATATTAGTTTCAAATAAGATCAGAAATGCACGTACTCACAGTACTCTTATGCTATGCTGATATTAGTCTGACATCTTACATTAGCATTTAACAAGTCTAATATAAAATCAAACGAGCTTAGAAAATACCCATATAAGAGCAAGTTTTTCTCAAGTGCAACCAGTCTTAGTAAATGCTCTTATATACATATATGAGATTTGGTTATGAGACTGAGCGTTCTTGAGGCCATACCAGCTTGTCTAAAAGTAATATAGGATGGATGGTATGTTCTAAAACAAATATAAGAGCGCTTTAAGCCTACCACTCTTAAAAAGTGCGAGTTCTGAGACTGTTTTGCTGGTTGGGGGGGTACATTATCCTCTGCTGCGCTTCGAATGTTACGAATGGTCCTTTTCAAAGAACTAGTCGATGGTAGATAAGCAGCTACGCTATCATGGATACCGGCGGATGCAGTAGCGATCAGAACATGAGGACTATCGTTGTTGTTCATAGCACGTTCTTTCAATTGATTCCTCACCATATTTGATTCAACTTGCGCAGCATTACCACCGTGATTGTGGTTAGTTTCTTTTAAAATTTCCTCCTCTCGAGAAATTATGACTCTGGCTGTGCAATTTTTTTGTTTTTTGTCATTGAAAATACATTTCCAGTAGGAGTTTCCATTATTTTCATTCACTTTATCTTTGTAGAAGAGGAATCCATTCCTCAATAGTTGTGGTTTTCCCTTCTCACTGTTCACGTATTCAAGAGCCATAATTACGGTTTGTATGTAATGTGCGTTGTTTGCATGAGGTATATATTACAGAGAACTATATGACCACGATAGTAACTTCGTTTAGAGCTCTGGTTGAATAAATGTTCTTAGAATTGATGACCATGTACAAAAAAACGGAACGCACAAGGGCTAAGCTACAGTGATCAAAGATCAAAAGCGGTAATAGTTTTTGAAAGTTATTGCAATAATAAGAACATTTACACGAGTCAAGTTTTTTAAATTTTAATATTTACTTCTCATTTATTACTAAACTGCAATTGTTCAATATTTTCTCACTTGGGAGAGAATTTTTTGCGAGCACTTGACGAATTATTCTGCGATGAATTGTTTTTCGATTAACTGTTTTCGGCAAATTTTTTTCGACGAATTGCTTTTCGCAAAATTACCGTTCGACGAATTGTTTTCGACGAATTGATTTTCGGGGAATTACCGTTCGAAAAATTGTTTTTCGACGAATTGTGTTCGAAGAATTGTTATTCGATGAATTGTTTTCGATCAATTTTCCGCAAATCTATGTATACATATGACACAATATGTATACATATGACACAATATGTATACATATGCGATATAATTATGATAAATAAGGCATAATCACGTTTGTTGTGTAACACACCCACAAATAAATATTTAAGTCGGGTGTGAGTGGATCCACTAAAACCCGACATTTATTTAAAAAAAAATCAACTGTCCACCAATAACATTTAATGAAATACGGCGTGGTAACAGACAGACAGTGGGGTCTAAGTAAGAAGGTCCCGTTTCAACCCTTTGGGTACGTAAAAATAAAAAAATCACAAGTCACCTTTTATTCAATTTGTACTAACTACATTTCTTTCTATAGTGTACAGAGTCAGCTCAAGAAGTGGTGTCAGTTGGTTCAGGACCACTCCCGTTGGGAACACTGAGGATCCAACAAGTAGCGTGTGCTGAGAAGCTGGCGCTGCTGTTGACTCACGACGGAGCTATTTATACGCTACCTTACGATACTCTCACGCCACAGCTCGTTCCAGGTATATTTTAATACAACGATTGAATTATTTCGTAAGTTTAAATTAAGTATTGTTTGACAGGCAGTCTAACTAATATTAATATTCGGACAATGCGGCTGTAGCCTAATGGCTAGGGCGTCGGACTTGTGATCTTGAGGTCGCCGGTTCAAACCCCACCCATTGCACTACCGACGTAAACCCACTCGTAACACAAGCATTTTAGCTTAGCACGAGGGGTTAACAAGAATACTAGTAGACTGCAAAACTCTGCTAGAAATCTTTAATTAATAATATCTTTACAAATGTATATAGAGAATATTTGTAGTTTCGATTTTTTGTGACGAATAAATATTTCTTTGGTGTGTATTTAATAACTTAATAATATGGAAAAGTTTGATTTAACTATAAATAATTAGACTGATGATTCTCAATGAAATGGTTATTAGGCAAGGGAGATCTACTCATAGGATTTTTAGGCTCTCAGTTTATGATTTGTATTGAAAATTTAATTACGGTTTAACAAATAAAGTGGTGTCATTATCTACTAAATATCCAACTTGTCACATTTCGTTCCTAGGTCTCGAAACTAAAATAATCAGCCAAATTTCCTGCCATCCGACGGGCAAGCACTACCTGTGCTGTTCAACCTGTGGCGGGGCGTGGTCGTGGGGCTGCGGGGCCGACGGGCGGCTGGGCCACGGGGACACGGCGCCCAGGGACGCTCCTGCACATCTACACCATCTGGCTCACCACGAGGTGGTCCGAGTCGTAGCTGGGGCCGCTTGCAGGTATTAGTTTACTACCAGCAGCTTTTTTAGGACTGAAACTGAACAAACAATTTTTCTCTTTGCTTAGCAGGAGATGGTCCTTCAGTATCGGAGAGTTTTATTTTACGCGGCAGTATGACTAATTGTCGAACGAAAGGATCCGCCAGCCAAGTGTGGAGATTATGTAATATCCCTCAACGAACCATTGCCAGGGTTTGTAAAGAGGAGACCCATGTTCAGTAGTAGACGTTAACGGGCTGTTAAAGTAAGGTGTGACGTATAATTCTGAATGTAACTTTCTGTCCCGAATTTTTGTATCTGTAACGTGGCTTAGGCTTAGGGTGAGGCGATGATAGTGCAATTAGTTACATTGGGAGGAGCGACCGCTGTCGCCAGAGAAATTAATAATTGAGCTATTTTAATATAATTGCAGTGCAGTAATAACATCCCGTGGGGCGCTTTACACGTGGGGGCGAGGCGCTCAGGGCCGCCTCGGACACGGCACTATAGAGAACTGCCTCTCACCACAACCCGTGTCATTCAACGCACACAACATAGAGCGAGTCATTGACGTCGCGCTTGGTAAACAAACTTTGTTTAGCTTATTTATATACGTGCGTATGTGATATTTTTATCCTCCGGTCGTCGATCAATGCCACCGACAGACTTAGTCCACCAATTATATTGCTACGATAGCGACATCTACAGTAGCCGCAGTAACTACAAGAAGACGAGCAGCGCCATCTAGCACCTAGTATCACAACTAACCTGTATCGCGTAACACAAGTTCGCAAGCCAATTTGAACATATACAAGTTCTAAACAGTAACAAAAGGCCGTCGGTCGCCGGGCACACCATCTCGCCCGGCAATGAAGATCTTCATATTCTGTGGAGGTTACACCACATACCGTTGCTCTAAACTACGTTGATTTGATTGTTCGATGGATTCCTTAAAAAAAAAATCTACAATCGACCGGCTATCTATCGCTCGCTAATCTATCGATGATTGATAGATCTGTGTGGTAGAAACTATCGGTCGATGTTTATAAATGAGTTAAAGTACCCTCGTCAAACAGGCTGTGGTGAAGGTCAAATTCGCCCGGCAATGAAGATCTTCATATTCTGTGGAGGAACATCACCTACCGTTGCTCTACACTACGTGGCCATGATTGATGGACGGATTCCTTAAAAAAAAACATTGTACAATCGACCGGCTATCTATCGCTCGCTAATCTATCGACGATTGATCGATCTGTGTGGTAGAAACTTTCGGTCGATGTTTATAAATGAGTTAAAGTACCCTCGTCAAACAGGCTGTGGTGAAGCTCAAATTCGCCCGGCAATGAAGATCTTCATATTCTGTGGAGGAACATCACCTAACGTTGCTCTACACTACGTTGCAATGATTGATGGACGGATTCCTTAAAAAAAAACATTGTACAATCGACCGGCTATCTATCGCTCGCTAATCTATCGACGATTGATCGATATGTGTGGTAGAAACTATCGGTCGATGTTTATAAATGACTTAAAGTACCCTCGTCAAACAGGCTGGGGTGAAGCTCAAACGCTGTGCTGCACGTGGGAGGGTGTCGTGCAAGCGTTCGGCGACAGCGACGCGGGCGCGCCGCGGACGCTCACGTCTCTGTCCGTGCTGAGGATCACGCGCGTGTACACCGGCGAGCATTGGCATGCGGCACTTACTGATGGGTAAGTTGAGTTTTACCTTATAGTCAGACTTTAGACTAGAAATGGTGCAGGCGCACCATTATTTCATTAGTACAGCCCATATTCATGGTCAACCCTACGCCCATATCTTATTGCTTTTGCAAAATGACAACAATAACCAAATGACTTTGTCGGAATGGATGAGACCGAATTTAGAAATGGCACCGGCCTTATAGTTCAAGCGCATTTATTTAACACAAATCGAGTGCTATATAAATTATAATGTTTAATAGCACAATTGCATCTTGTTGCTTTTGCAATATCTTTGTCATTTTTAACCGACTTCAAAAAAGGAGGAGGTTTCTCAATAAGACCGTATATATATATTTTTTCATGATTTTTCGCGGATAACTTCGTTGTTTATGAACCGATTTAGATAATTATTTTTTTGTTGGAAAGAAGATATTTCAAAGGTGGTCCCATGATAAGGAAATCAGGGTTTGATGATAGCAGACCAGAGAATTCGAGGGGAACTTTCAAAAATCGTAGGGGCGATTAGTGCGTTAGTAAATTTTTTTTTCATTATTCATATTGATAAGAACTTTACACCTAGATGGGTTGTGACTGTCATTAAGGGTCTGATGATGAAAACGAAGGACAGTTGAGGAAACTCTTAGTTAACTGTTTGAAGTCGTTTTTTTTTTGTTAAAAATTATTATCTTAGTACAACTTGTGTTCAAATTTGGAAGTTAGAATTAAATATTTAAATTAAATTAAATATTTTTTCTTCTTTCATTTGGGCTCTTAGGTATTTTTGTGGTAATGGCCCTTATTATTTTCTTATTTACAGTGGTCAAGTCTACACTTGGGGTAAAGGAGACGGCTACCGGCTCGGGCATGGTAACTTAGAGAGTATTAAGATTCCGAAAATATTGGATGCTCTTCAAGGTAAGTCCGAAATAATGTACATTCGTATTTAGTTTTGTTTTATATTTCATAGCATTAGTCATATTATACATATTTTATGTAATACTTATATTATAATGTTGAAGAGTTTGTTTGTTTGTTTGTTTGCTTGTTTGTTTGCTTGAACGCGCTAATCTCAGGAACTACGGGTTTGATTTGAAAAATTCTTCACCATTAGAAAGCTACTTTGTCCTGGAGTAAATGGTTATATTTAATTATGAAGTTCCTACGAGTTTTTTTTCATCATTATCATCATCATCAGCCCGTATAACGTCCACTGATGAACATGGCCCATGTTCCTACCGGGAGAGGGTAGTTGCCAAAGTCGCTTGGCAGGCGGGTTGGTGACCGCAGTATTATGTTGTACCACACAAGGAAACGCTGCCCCTTGATATACAATTATTATAGATGATGTTATAACAATCGGAACCAACGGCTTAACGTGCTTTCCGAGGCACGGAGTGTAGTCCCTTAACCAACCAGACCCGGAAAGAAATCCTAGCGTTCACACAAAGATTTTCTGTCCGGCGTGGGGATCTAACCCACGACCTCCGAGATTTAAAGCGAGCCGAATACCGCTACGCTACCGAGGTTGTCGTTTTTTTGGTGTGTGTTTTTTTAGTGCTTGTTAATTAAACTGTTTGAGTAGAGTAGCATTAACTACGAATATTATTCACAGGTATCCGAGTAGTAGACCTATCTTTGGGCGCGACTTATGGAGTTGCTTTAACTTCTGAAGGCGCTCTATACGCTTGGGGAACCCTAGATAGAGCCCAGATTACCAGACCAGTGCCACAACTCCTTCAAGTACTTAGTCCGTCTTTCAAAGCCAATGGTAAGTTAATTTGTGGTATGAAGTAGAAACGTAACTAAAAAAGCCGTACGGAGCCGATCGTATCCGTCGATATCCTGCCGGATTCGATCGACTGTCGACGCATTTCTTCCTATCTTTTCCTACCTGATGCGATGCGAGCCGGTAAGTAAAATAAATAAATGAATCGCCCGTGTGGATTCCAAGGCCCTATTATTTTATTCTTTGAGGCTTGATAAGCATCTTAGTACTGCCATCATTGGTAATAACTTACAAGAGTAGCAGTACTAAGTGTAAAATGTAATAATAATATTAAAATAATATAAATTATAACTGTAATGTCAATTTTATGTATTCCAATAACGAGTGCAATTAGTACTGTATCGATTGAACATTTTCTTGAGTATTATTAGAGTTGCAAATTTACATTTTATAAAATGGAGAAAGAATCCCAACCAAAAAGCAGAACTGTTTGATATTAATAACTTTAGATTAGTGGTTAATGACTCGTTTTGAAATTAAGTATAAAAATGCCATTAATTTTTTTAGGTGCTTCTTGTGGTCCATCACAAATCGTTGTATGGAGTGAAGAAAGTCCGAGAGATTTACCGTCTTCTATGCCATTTGTTATAGATCTATCTGAGAGTACTTTTAAGTAAGTAACTTGCATATTTCTTTTATAACTATTTAATTATTTTTATGTTATTCTTATTTAATGAATATAATTTATCGATTTGCAGATTATTGGAAAGGTTACTAAGGATTGTAGTGGAACAAAGCAGTTCTGCTACAATAAAAGAAGTAGAATGTATGGCGATATCCTGTTTAAATTTGTTGAGATTACAAGTAAGTCCAATAAAATTTCGAGACGCGGGTAGTAATGCTCTTTAGTCCCCGGCCCCCCACCTCGCCGCACTTTCCTAAGGCATCTGTAAACATTTTGACCATCACCATTCGTCTGTCCACTTCAGAACATACGAATCTACCGTAAAAACAATAGTATATTCGGATGACTTGTACTAGTAGTCTATGAATGTGTTTAACAATATTTATTCCAGCATGTTTTATACCACATTATACCGATGAACTAATAAAAATGATGACCTTATATTATTCTACTACTCCTCCCTTTGATTTTATTATTTACTAGCTTCCCGCGCACGGTTTCACCCGCCGCGTAACTCCCGTTACCGTAGGAACTTCATAATGAAATATAGCCTATATTAATCAGTGATAATGTAGCATTCAAATGGTGAAATATTTTTTTTAAATCGGTTCAGTACTTTTTAGCCAATTCGTTACAAACATACTTACATACAGATCTTTCCTCTTTATAATATTAGTACAGATAGGGTTTGTAATGAAACAGTCAAAAGGTCATAAGCACATGTTATGTATCCATTGAAAGTTTGGAACAATAGAGTGTACTCCTCTCTGTGACAGGTACAAGCATGGCAATGTTCGCGAATGGCGGATCTTCCCGGCGGGGAGGGCGACGCTCGCACGTGGTGCAGCGGCGTGCACGGGGCACTGGTCGCGCTCGTGGAGGGGCGGGCGGGGGCGGGGGCAGCGGCCGCGGCCCGCCGGGCTCTGGCTGCCGCTTGGCCGCTACTGCTGCCCACCCCGCAAGTTAGAGCGCACCATTTGATTACGCTGCTGCCTCAAGGTGAGTAGCTGCCTCAAATAGCAAAGTACAATTGTATCTTATTTTACTTATATCGTGATTGGTTAGTTGTCTCTAACAATTTGCATGACAACATTAACATTTGACGTTCGTATTACTATCGAAACTTAACATTGAAAATTTCAAACATACATAATTCTGTCTTTCACCAAAACAGTTTTCCCCAATGTGATGACAACATTGATAAATGTATATTGCAATATGAGCTCTAGTATTAACTTACTGCACGTTGCTAAAGCCTCATTTTTACATTTATTGTACGGTGATGCGTAAAGCGAGTCTATGTATCTGACGCGTAAACTCAAACATATAAACAATTAACGATGTCGTTCGATACTAGCTTCCCGCGCGCGGTTACATCCGCGTAACTCCGGTTCCCGTGGGAACTTCATAATTAAATATACCAAATGTCATCCGGGGATAGTGTAGCTTTCCAACGGTGAAAGAATTTTTCAAATCGGTCCTGTAGTTTCGGTACCTATTCAATACAAACAAGCAATCAAATCTTTCCTCTTTATAATATTAGTATAGATGAGAAGTGAAAAGTGGCGTCGAAATAATAGTACTATTCGTAACAAAAAAAAATTTGTGTTTCCCTGCAATCACACTCATACAATATCTATTTGAATTCAGTGAGGGCCATCCAACGCCACGTGCGACTCACTGCGTCTCTTTAAATGACTAAGGGTGTTTACTACACTAATTGGCCCATTGATATGGAAGAAAATATCGATTGACGTGACTAATCTGCACTAACACCAATCGTTGCCACCGATCGGTCGATTGGTGTGGAGAACCTTACTGTTACAGTCCATTCTTACTGTTTTATCATCAAAGTTTAAAGCCGAAATTATATTACTCACTCATTTTATTTATTATAACAATCTACCTTTTCTTTTATTCACTTCGTAAATTTAGTTAATGTCTTTTCAACAGGGGCAGTCCCAGCGAGTACCGGGGCGAGGTTTATGACGGAGTTGCTAGTATGGTCTCTGTTGGGTGGCGGCGGACTTCGTGATGCCTTGAAAAATGCGCTACAAGTCCATTCAAGTGACACCTATAATCACTTACAATTAGACGTGTAAGTATATATTTCTACCATGAATTTACGATGCGTCGTTGCAAATTTAAAATCTTCTATGTCACATTTTTTTTACATATGAGTTTGTCATAATATGAAAACTAGTCTAGTAAAAACTCCCATGTTAATATCTGAACATTTCACTATAGTGTGGGTCAATTTCTCCTTTGTGACATTTTATGGTAAAATGAGAGTCATATAATATGAAAGTTACTTAAGATACCTATTCCTAATAAAAACTCCGATGTGTGTCTCTTAACATTGAACTAGTATTAAAATTTAAGTCAAGATAGTCTTTCTCCTCAGAAAGGAGTTGTGATCGATTTTCTCGAAAAGTAAATTTATACACATAGGAGATTCGGAATTTGTATTTACGAAGTGAATACGTACGTATTATAGCAATGCGGTTGGGTAAAAAATGTGACAGCGATTACTGAGAAAGTAATAAGTGATCAGTTGTATAAAATGTTTTTCGTTTTAAGCAATTGATTGTTTTTTTATACCGGCAATATACACTGCTTGTTCTCTGTAACAGGGACTTCGATCAGATCGACATAGTGACGGGTCAACGTGGTCCATCGCCTACAGCTTCGGGAGCAGATGCTAATCCTGTACATGGTATGTACTGTCAAAAACATTGACTTTGATTCTGGTGTGAGTTGCGCCGTTTTACATTCAACGTGCAATCATATCCAAATCACATGCTTATATACGAGTTAACGGCACAATTAAGTGCTGAGTTTTTATTAAACTACTACACGCATTTTTTGCAATATAAGCCCGTTTACGTCCACTTTACAGACATTTGAAAGGATTTTATTTTTTTTGCCTGGGTGCAAATGCTTTTACGCATTCCCACCGCCGCTGCAGCGTATTTGCGCGCTGGCGGTGGGATATGTGGGACTTGCCCTCTCCATAGCGTGGTATGCTAAACTTATACCACGAGGAGAGGGCCCTACACCACTAAAACCCCCCGGACACTCGTTCGATAAGCAATCCGACCTCATGATGGTACCCGCGGCCAATGTGGCACCGCGGGATCTCCTGGGCCACACTTACAGTGGCCCATTTGCCCAATTATAGAGACATTGGGGAGCCTAGGTCGTTAAGGGATATTGACGTAATCACCACGCATGGCAGGTGGATTGTGGCTGATAGATGCTGCTGCCCATTCGTCAGCTGCTTGCCCTTAGTACAAAATTAACACAAAATCTTGAAAATGTTATATTAAAACCTTCCTCATCAATCACTTCATCTATTGGTAAAAACGACATGACTTCCCGTTCACCAGCCCGGACAGACGGGCTGACGTGGCAGAGGACTTACTTTTATAATATTTTGTGATGTGATGATAATGGGCTTGATCCTCTTACCTTGTGGAGAGACGTAGCGTCTCTTTGTATTCTCTACCGCATTTATCACGGGGAGTGCTCTGAGGAATTGTTCGAACTCATACCTGCCGCTGCTTTCCGCCTTAGATCCACTCGCCAGAACTTCCACCAACATCACCTGGATGAATGGTTGTCCTCCACCGGGCGTTTTTCGAGAAACTTTTTACCGCGCAAGACCTCTCTGTGGAATCAATTAAAAGCGGAGGTATTTCCGATCCGGTATGACATGTCAACCTTCAAGAAGCGAGCCTATTCCTTTCTTAAAGGCCGGCAATGCACTTGCAACTCCTCCGGTGATGCGAGTGTACATCGGCGGCGGTGATCACTTACCATCAGGTGACCCACTTGCTCGTCTCTCTATAAAAAAAATTGTTAAGTATAATTATTACCTTTACCTGCAGGGTGTACTGAGGAATATCAACTGACTAATGCCGGACCTACTGATAAAGGCGCTTCAGTACCTCTTATGCATTTGGTAAGTTTAAGGTTTTTCTATCTAAGATAATTGATTGATCTCGCGCGCTTGACTGGATACCGCGCTCTCTTAAAACCATAGCTCCGTGAATGCTGCAATTCAATATTGTAGTGTAGGTACTATCGACCAAACTTCCGCATACTCACCTTTAGGGCGATAATGGCATAGGACGGCTCTCGACTCAATCACCGTAAGCTTGCGTTTTGACCAATAGCAAGCGAATTTTAGTTCTGTTCGTCGTAATGCACGCACGCACTTACTGCACTCACACAAATAAGTATTGTCTCTAATTCGGTGGAGCAAGGAAGGGGTGTGGTCTGTCACTATCTGCGCTTCCGCAGCACTATTTTCTTAACTGAGCATTCTTAAGTTTGGCCGATAGTACATGGTATGTGATCCCGATGTCATTCCTATTTTGTGTAGTATGATTTGTATACTTCAGATATAACCAAAACTTGATAAATAATAATAATGTTGTCCTGTCACCCAAACGCATACAAAAACGTTTTCGATTCTATAAAGGATATACAGACGAACATTCATATTTAGGGTTCCGTATCCGAAGGGTAAAAACGGGACCCTATTACTAAGACTTCGCTGTCTGTCTGTCACCAGGATGTATCTCAAGAATCGTGATAGCTAGACAGGTGAAATTTTCACAAATGATGTATTTCTGTGTATAAAAATAAATTCTTCCCAAACTTTTTTTATTTTGCTCGGTAATGGTACCCTTCGCGTGCGAGTCCGATTCGCACTTGGCCTGTTTTTGTATATATTTATTATGTTATTATTTCCTTAATCTATTAATATCATATCAACTAATTCTATATTCATGAAATAAATGTACATACATACGTCTCTTCTGCATTTATTAATATCTTCATGCATGTCCTTCAGTTTAAGGTACCTACTTTACACCTTGAAAATATTAACTTTTAATATAACATTGACGTAATATAATATTAATAGTTAATATTAAGGTATAGGTTCCATTTTTGTAAATGGAAAATAAGCGGTCAAGTGCGAATTGGACTTGCGCACTAAGGTTTTCGTATCATTTAAAAAACAGTTCATCATCATCATCAACAGCCCGTTAACGTCCACTGCTGAACATGGGCCTCCTCTTAACAGACCTTGGCAAGCCAGGATAGTTGAGGGATATTGCCATAATCACCACGCTTGGCAGACGGATTGGTGATCGCAGTGAGATGTAAACCTTGAGCTAATAGATGCTGCTGCCCATCGGAAGACATGGGGTGGTCTATTCTAAGCCGGAAGCCACACGGCCTGAAAAAACACTTAACAGTATATTATTTGAAGATTTTTATATAAGGAACCATTTCAAGCGTCCTCGTGTTCCGTTATCAATATCAAATAAAAAAAACGCCAAAAAGATTGTATGGGAGCCCCTTCAAATATTAATTTTATTCTGTTTTTAGTATTTGTTGTTGTATTATTATAACGGCAACAGAAATAAATTAGTCATTTCAACTACCTAGCTATAGCGGTTCCTAATATACAGCCTGGTGAAAGACAGACAGACGGACAGCGGAGTCTTAGTAATAGGGTCCCGTTCTTACCCTTTGGGTAGGGAACCCTAGAAAGGAAACTTTAGGTAATATTTATTTATTAAGTCACTCGGTTGGTAACGAACGAGTACTAATACTACTCGTATACTATAAATAACTGCGCATTTTTTTGCCCAGCATTCACAACCTGCGACTAGTTTAATACAAATAAACTTTTTTTTACAGGTGAAACATCTGATACGCAATACCTCGTGTCAAACTCAGATGCAAATCAATGCTATAATTCACGGCGATACCAGCAAGACCGACGATCCTAAAGGTCATGACACTGTCAGCCCCAGCTGCGATTTGCTCATAAGATTTCAAAGGTACTTACTTTTATTTATTAATAAACTACCTTTGACCGCGAATTCGTCCGCGTGGAATAGTAACTTGATACAACCTTCATGCTCCCTCTTTTACCCATTACAACCCTTTTTTTTATTATTTATTATACTTTTTTACATATTAGTCATACTGAAGATGTTGGTACTGGCTCGACGGTCATATGACTACGTATATTTTTTTTAAATAAACATTGTTCTCATATTTATGAAATAAAAAAAAAACACCGCTAAATCGGTGATAATGATTTTCAAACGCTTAATTCAATTTATATGTTAACAGTTAAAAACCATTGAATTCATTTAATATGGAGTTACGATGCTACAGTAGCACAAAAATCATTATTGAAACCATATTTGCTAAGAAAAGTCCTAGTTTACGTGATTTACTTACAGTACTTGTAAGTCCGTAACAAATAAGTATTGCGTTAATTTTGTTACACAGCGTGTTATACACGGTATAATTATCTTTTTTTTTTCCTTGTTTCATTGTCACATTAACTTTGTATAACACTCATTAACAATAATGAAACGTACAGTATCATTTGTATTACTCGTGACATCAATTCATAGAATTTTCGCTGAGCTTAATAAGCATGGAAGCTAGCAATACAAGTAACTCAACAAGTATTGAAATAATTTCATATTCTACAACAAAAATGTGCATCGAAATCGCAGTGCTACTATTCACAACAACGACTTTCAGTATTGGCGTGATATCCTGGATCAAGATACAAACCTTCCGGAATTTCAATAACTTTGTGTTCATCAACGTCATTTTTAACAACTTGACGAATACCAGCATTGACTTAATTCAAGATAATTACCAGCCACTGAATTCAGATACCTACTTCGCATATATACATGGGTTCTTGTTACTGTATTTTAGACTGACAATGACGTCATGGCTTCTAATTCTGTGCTATCTATTCTATATGGATATTGTGAATGTGTTTGGTGTGATTACAAGGAGACGGGTAAAAAGCTGCTTGTTTGCATGGGTGTTCCCACTTGTGGCGAATAGTTTTTACGTCTTCGCAATGCCTTTTATACAACCGTCAGCGAAATTAACTATACCCATGTTTATCTTTCAATTTTCATTACCTTTAATATTTAATGTATTAATTTATATAAAAGTCGTGTATACTTTATTTATTAAGACTGAAATACGCAGTCAACAAGATAGATGTAAACGTTTTAAGATTGTTACAGTAATTTTCTTTGTAAGTGGAATAACAATGTTGATCTTAATACCTTTTCAGTTATTAAAGGGACCGATCTTGCCTTATATTGTAGAAACAGTAATAAGTAGATGCAAAGATGTAGCTCTTAATGTCTACTTTTTAAACATACAGTTAAATCGTTCGATATGGACAACATATTTTGAAAAACGAAGAAATAAAATTGGTGTTTAAAAGTAATAATTGTGTTTTTATAAAATTTATTAATAAATCCGTACCACGATCACGAACGCATATTATTACGAACCCAATCTTATAGAAACTAGTGACTTGAAACTCAATCAATTTATCTAATTGTCTAGCCATTATTTTGCAACAAATTTTGTAGACCTACGGATCGTGGCAAGCCGGATTATTTGATCATTTTAACCTAAAGAATAATTAGGACCTTAATTGAAGACTAACCCGTCGTCGTTACATACTCATGGTCCGCCCAAATAAACGGACATAGATTAACTATGTCCGTTTATGTGCAAAAAATATAGGTACTTCTTCCACATTACTAACTCCTAAAACACGTGAGATACCCACGAGTATTAATAGTTGCTTTGGTTTAATTTACGTCACGCGTTTATACCGATTGTGGTTTAGGGAAATATAATTTGTCAAATATAGGTTATTTATAACCAAAATCAATATATATTTATAATTAATAGAATCAGGCGTTACTTTGCGGAAATACATATTAATCATATTAATTTTTCCCTTGTAGTCTGGGGTTAAGAATAAGACTACGGTATCTCCTGCCTGTCGTAAGAGGCGACTAAAAGGAGGCTTTTCTTGTGGTAGAGCCACGCTGTTCGCAGCATGAATGGGCCGGCTCGACCGGGAAATACCACATCTCTCGCAGGAGATCGTCGTTTCAGTAGTAGCGTTTAGCTACTGCTATTCGTACGGTGAGCGAGATGTCCGGTGGCCCAACACCCCCCCCCCTCCCCTTATCTAACCATGGCAGCGGAATTAAAAGATCTTGTACCCCAGGAGGGTACCAGTTCGCTCCGTGCTGGAGAATCCCTCCCTGAGCACCCTCGCTCAGGCTGCCCTGCGTATTCTGGGGAGGGCAAAATCCCGCTCGCAATTTCTGCTCGAGGCAAGAGCAACAAAACCGTGGCGCCGTCCCCTGAACTTCATGTACACTTCTGCAACATCAGGGGATTACACTCCAACCTTAACTCTGTCCACCACCATCTTGAGACTGAGAAGCCAGCCTTGTTCTTTTTAACGGAAACTCAGATCTCGTCTCCTGCTGATACGTCATACCTAAATTATCCAGGCTATAAAATTGAGCACAGGTTTGTGTCTCGAGCTGGAGTATGCGTATACGTGAGAGACGATATCTGTATCCGCCGCCTAAGCAATCTTGAAGGTAGGGACCTCTCCATCATCTGGCTGCGCGTAGATTGCGATGACCACCCGCGCATATACGCTTGCCTTTATAGGTCCCACAGTGGTGACGCAGAAACAGACCGACTCCTCGAGCACGTCGAAATGGCCATTGATTCCGTGCTAGAACAGATCCCGTCCGCCGCGATTGTGGTACTCGGTGACTTCAATGCCCATCACATTGAATGGCTTGGGTCACAGAAAACGGACCATGCGGGTAAATCTGTTCATGCCCTTGCCATGGCTTATGGTTTGACACAGATGGTTTCTTCATTTACACGAGTTCCAGATGTGGAAAACCATACGCCTTCACTGTTGGATCTTCTGCTGACCTCTCATCCGGAAGGGCTTCAGGTAACCGTCGATGCTCAGCTAGGCACGTCGGACCACTGCTTGATTCGGAGTGTGGTGCCACTCATGCGTCGACCGCGGTCTCGCATTGCGGGCTGCCGCCGTGTTTGGCACTTCAGGTCAGCGGACTGGGATGGGATGCGGACCTTCTTTTCATCCTACCCATGGAAACAAATTTGCTTCTCGCTAGAGGATCCCAGTGCAACTGCCGACTCCGTCGCTGATGTGGTGCTGCAGGGCATGGAACTCTTTATTCCTAGCTCTTCAGTGCCCGTTGGTGGCGGGTCCCAGCCCTGGTTTGTTTCTTCTTGCAAACTGGCATCTAGCCAAAAGCAAGAAAAATTTCAAGCCTGGGTCGATGCGGTAGCAACTGGGAATCCGAAAGCTGACCAGATAAAAAAGGAGTATAATTTTTCTTCCAGATCCCTCAAAAGAGTCCTAGCCATGGCAAAGGCAAAGCACATCGGCAGAATTGGCGAGAGATTGGCTCGTCTTCCTTCAGGCACACGTGCTTTTTGGTCTCTCGCTAAGGCTGTCGAAGGGAATTTCTGTCGGCCATCTTTTCCACCTCTGCGCAGGGAAGGTGATACGTTGGCTCACGATGCAAAAGAGAAAGCCGATCTTCTGGGCTCTCTTTTTGCATCCAATTCCACTTTGGATGACGGGGAGAAACCACCGCCAACCATTCCACGGTGTGACAGTACTCTAGTAGACATTCGGTTTACTCAAAAATCCGTCCGAAAAGTACTTTTCTCTCTGAACATCCACAAGTCCAGTGGGCCAGATGCTATCCCTCCTATTGTGCTGAAAACATGTGCTCCAGAGTTGGCTCCTGTGTTAACGCGCCTTTTCCGACTTTCCTAGGGGTAGTCCCGCAAGCGTGGAAAACGGCTTTAGTGCACCCCATCCCTAAAAAAGGCGATCGCTCTGATCCGGGTAACTACCGGCCAATTGCCATCACCTCCTTGTTCTCAAAAATAATGGAAACCATTATTAATCGCCAACTTCTACGGTATCTAGAGGAACACCAGCTAATTAGTGACCGCCAATATGGATTCCGTCAGGGTCGGTCAGCTGGTGATCTTCTAGCCTACCTGACCCATCGTTGGGCGTTGGCGATTGAGAGCAAGGGGGAGGCCATGGCTGTGAGTCTGGACATTGCGAAAGCCTTCGATCGGGTGTGGCACAAGGCGCTTCTTTCCAAGCTTCCTTCTTACGGGCTGCCCGAGAAACTTTGCAGATGGATTGCCAGCTTCCTCATGGAGCGCAGCATCAAGGTCGTTGTCGACGGTTCATGCTCCGACTCTATGCCCGTGAATGCTGGCGTCCCACAAGGCTGTGTGCTTTCGCCAACCCTGTTTCTTCTGCACATCAATGACATGTTACAATCAGATAACATTCATTGCTATGCAGATGACAGTACGGTAGATGCCTCCTACTTTGGCCGCTCCAACATTTCTCGGGCACACGTCCTTGAGGGTCGGAACAAACTTGTGTCTGAAATTGAGACTACCCTAGACCAAGTCTCAAATTGGGGCCATCGTAACTTGGTCAAGTTCAATCCCCAAAAGACACAGGTTTGCGCGTTTACTGCGAAGAAGGCTCCCATTGTCATACCTCCTCAGTTTCAAAGCACTCCCCTTAATATCAGCCAGAGTATTGGGATTCTCGGCGTCGACGTCGAGAGTGACGTCAAATTTCGCGGTCATCTGGAAGACAAGGCTAAATTAGCCTCCAAAAAGCTGGGTGTCCTCGGCAAAGCCAGGCAGTATTTCACGTCGGCGCATCGCCTTCAATTGTATAAAGCGCAAATACGGCCGCATATGGAATACTGCTGCCATCTCTGGTCCGGGGCACCACAATATCAGCTTCTTCCTTTTGATCGCGTTCAACGTCGCGCAGCTCGAATCATCGCCGGCGACGAGGTTCCCACTAATCGGCTTGATCCTCTTACCTTGCGGAGAGACGTAGCGTCTCTTTGTATTCTCTACCGCATTTATCACGGGGAGTGCTCTGAGGAATTGTTCGAACTCATACCTGCCGCTGCTTTCCGCCTTAGATCCACTCGCCAGAACTTCCACCAACATCACCTGGATGAATGGTTGTCCTCCACCGTGCGTTTCTCGAGAAACTTTTTACCGCGCACGACCTCTCTGTGGAATCAATTAAAAGCGGAGGTATTTCCGATCCGGTATGACATGGCAACCTTCAAGAAGCGAGCCTATTCCTTTCTTAAAGGCCGGCAACGCACTTGCGACTCCTCCGGTGTTGCGAGTGTACATGGGCGGCGGTGATCACTTACCATCAGGTGACCCACTTGCTCGTTTGCCTCCCTCTTCTATAAAAAAAAAAAAAAAAAAAAAAATCTAATTTAAAAAGACAAAATATCTAGTGTTAATTCCGCTAAAACTTTTAGCGGAATTAACACTAGATATTTTGTCTTTTTAAATTAGATTAATATATATTTATTATGGTTATATATTTATTTAATATAACATTTTTGAATCTATAGATACAATTGATCTCTAAATTATTAACATCATTAAATATTTTTATGTAGATCAATAACAATCATTATAATTTTCAAGCTTATAAATGATTGTTGATAACATATCTGATGCTTACGCAATAAATTATGTGTAGTCATATTTTTACCGCGGTACTATTTGTCGAATTGACATCGCTTCTCCACTTAGTAACAAATGTTTTACTAAGTGGTGAAGCGATGTCAATTCTAAGACATAACTAAGACATTTGATGCGAATTCTTCGGCTTCGTGAATGGCGGCAGGACTGCGGCCCGAGTAGTATAAAGCTGTATCGTCCGCGAAGAGTGCCAGATGAGCTTTCTTGTGTAAAGCGAGTACAGGCAATCTATTTTATGGTCCTCAACTTCAAAGCGTTTCGTAATTTATTATAATTCATCCCCTAACGGGATTAAATAGTGATATATTGTTATTTTGGAATTGATTTGCTTTTAAATTGATATGATATGTTTTTTTTTATTTAAATAATATTTAATTTTGACACATGTTTGAAAACGAGCTTTGGCACAAATGTTATTTAGTATTCATTTGACAGCAAAAATGGCTGTAATATAGTAGTGGAGGACAAATCCACGGAGGATTTTTTTTTAGAGATAGTGCAGTTTTATTTGTGATTTTAATTCACCTTTATTTATAAATCTTTACTAATACCTACCTAGCATAGCATTATAAGTCTTGCTTTAAGTTTTAGCAGGCGTGCGTTCGATCCCACACCGGCAAGAAATTTAGTTAGTTGAGGGACTGCTCTCCGTGCCTCGGAAAACACGTTAAGCCGTTGATCCCGATTGTTATAACATCATCTATTACAAACGTATACCAACGGGCAGCACTTTTGTGTTACAATATAATACTGCGGTCTCCAATCCGCCTGCCAAGCGTGGTGACTATGGAAATAACCTTCCCTCGGGAAGACGCCCTGATGATGATGATGACATACAATGACACTGGTGGAGGTCCAATTGCGAGCTCGCGACCCGTGTATCCACCGGGCCCACCCACCAGTGGGTGCACGGGGAGTTCTTTTTACCCATGCACCCACTGCATTTTGGCAGAAATCAAAGTTTTAATATATGTCTATACATTGCCTCGATATAGTTTTATTTTATGATAAATATACGAAATCACTTCACTCCATTGGTTTAGATTATTTTTACTACCTTACGTTTGGTGAGATGCGGTGTCCATTCTAGGACGCGTCTGTTCCGACGGCTGTCAGTTCTTCTGCAGACATAGCCAGTCCATTATCACTTCAACTTAAATTTGTGAAGGAGTTGTGCCCATAAAGTATCCGTGATCCAGTACCGTAGGTCATGACTCATGACAGATAGGACGCACTGATAGTATACTTAGGAATTTAGCCATTGCGGTATAGGCGAGGAGAAAACTCTACGTGTTTGCTAAATGCTGTCCATTACATAGGGATATATCTAGGCGGATGAAGTTGCGGGCAACAGCTATATTAATATAAGTCGTGACACTGCAATAGAAGACATTTCTCTTTGTAAGATCGTGGCTACAAGCTTTTCAAGACTTGAGTTTGAGCTAATCCTATATAATGTATGTATGTTTAAAATAAGCCCACCCGTGCGAAGCCTAGTTAACTAATAAAATACTTCGACGTTAGGAAAGCTAGAAAAGTTAATGTATGTTAATGTCATTAAATTGCTGTTAGGGGGCGCTGAAAAACTCGCCCAGGGTATTGCTGGTATTGCTAAAACCGGCACTGAGCACAGGAGTGGCAAAAGAACTAAGCCTTGTCGCACCCTTGCCTGAGTCGGATGAGGAAAGTAGTAATCTCCTTCTACAAGATACCTAAAGGTATACCCGGAGAAGTAGTCTGGTATGACGGGCACGAGATGGTCCGGCACTTTAATATAAAAACGATAAAATTCCTCTTCTATCTTCTATTGGAGCAAATGGTAGTAAAAAGAAAAAAAATATAGCAGCTTTGACATTACTAATGTTCATATTTTGCTAATTTGTTCACAGGCTACTATTCTGCGAAGCGATGTGGTCCCGCGGGGGGCGTAGTACGAGAGGCGGGGTGCGGGAACTGCTTACTCAGTACACGATGTTGTTATCAGAGCACGTACAGTCGATACTATGTTCCTTCACAAGAGCGGTACACAGGGCTGATAACACGCAACTGGTGGCGCTATGTGATCTCGTTACAGCAGATATTGTTGGTGAGATTACTTTGAGTTTTTGTTGATCAAAGTAGGATCACTAAATTCAACTACTTAATACTTCTTGTATTGTATGCTTTGGAAGGTTTTTAAATTTAGAACTATACACGTTAGGAAATGGACGGGTGTGCACACATGTCTTGAAGCGACTACTCTAGCAAAAATTTTTAATTTTAATTTTTTAACAAAATTATTAACATTTACATTTTCCAGGGCGCGTTGTAAGCGAGCTAGGCGCTTGGGTATGTGCTTGCTCGGCTCGTTCCCCAAGCTCCCTAGCCGACTGTGCCGCATCTCTGGTAAAAATAGCAAGAGCTTGTGACGAGGCTGCTAAGTCACTGCCCTCGGCTGCCAAGCTCGATGCTGACCTGATGGGCTGGCCGGGACTGGTTTCTAAGCGGCATCAGCTTAAGAACTGTATTATAAGGAAGTATGTTGATTTATTGAGAATTCGTTTAATTAGCATGTTGTAGAAGAGAAAATTAAAGGTGGAGCCCTAGATTTTGTAGTATGTCTCATTAGAATGCTCGAGTGGAGAAGTGCCTCCATACGAAGCTGTTCATCTAGTCCATTGATGAACATGGGCCTCCTTTCGAGAGAGGAGTTACCACGCTTGGCAGGCGAGTTGGTGGCCGCTGTATTATGGTGTAATACACAGGGAAACGGTGCTGCCCGTTCTCTGGTATACGATAATTATATGGTACATATTGCATGATGTATGGTCCATAATATATAAACACAAAGGATACAAGGAATCAGGCTACAACTTTTACCTTTGTACTGTCGTTATGTTACTTATTCGTTTGCAAATCGTGATGACTTTAGCGAAAGTGCTCCTTGACTTGTGTCTAGTAGTAGCCATAAACAGCCCGGTGAATATTGACTCACGTATATTTTCCATCGACAGATGTGATCTCCAAAACCAAACTAAAGAAGGTGGTTCATGGGTAGTTATAGCGGGCTACGTGTTCGACGTCGGAAACTTCGAATGCGAAAGTGCCAGTACAGTGGAACTGTTGCGAAAGTTGCGCGGTTGTGACGCGACCGCCGCGTTGAGTGTGGAACCACACGCGGCATATCTGTCGAGGATCACTGAGAAATGCGTGGGAATGTACGCCGATCAGATTTACAGTCATAAATGTTATGTGAGTCGATCTTTTTTATTATTCTGTGATTATGTATTTTTCTCATTTGCAGATGGATGAAACATTACATAAAAAAATTACAAGCTAAAAAATACTATTGGTTTATACAGTACGCACATTTATTAATCAACCGTTTTTCACCTTTTTAATTATAATCTTTGGCTTTAATTAAATTAGCCATAGGTATACAAACTTATTTAATTTGCTATAAATTTTATGTTTGCTATTGCATTAAGTATTTATTCTCAATGCAATACCAAACATAAGATTTCTTAAAAGAATTTTGCACTAAACCTTGGTACATACACTGTCGCTTGACGTGTCGAAAATTAAAATGTGGCGAGTGTATATAATATAGAATTTACTAAAAACAATAGCGGCAAGTGTTGTGTGTGTATGGGGATTATTTGCCGTGTATGGATATTTCAATGATACGCTAGCCTACTAAACTTAGGAATGTTATAAGCCAAGCATTTGAAACGTTTGCAAAGTACATCAATTTATTCTTTACTACTTTTGTAGGAAAGTTCATCAAGTCTCCGCACGCACCATATTCTTTCGACCTGTGCGTTCAACGTGGCGCTAGGGATGACACAGTGTGGTTCTCGACTAGCGCGTTCCTTGCCGGTCCAACAAGCGGAAAAGGATGCTTTACATTATGCTGCTGCGGTGTTCCTGAGAGGTGGTCTTCGGGTATAATTTTGTTTTATTTCATAATTATTATATAATTGTGTCTATCATTTCTTGTAGATCAGTTAGCCACTATATATTTAGACCTTCAATATCACGCTTAGGCATACTTAGTAGACCACTGATATTAACTTCCGTAAGCGTGAAACAGTCAAACTTGGATTATTATATTATTTGTTATTTATGTTATAACTCAAAATAAAGTATACTTTACTTTTATAGCCATGTAGCGTGATCTAAATTATTTATTTAACAGGTGTCCCATCTAACAAATCCTTTTGAAGAGGAGAAAGCTGAAGCCCGCAGTGGCTCCTCTACTGGCGGGAACAGTCCCGCGGGAGAAAATCCTCTTCCCCGCAGCCGTCCGCCGAGGCCTCCGCCCAAAGTTAATGTGTCCACTTCACCCGCAAAAGCTGAGGCATTGTTACATGCACTCGCTGAACCTAAGCTACATGTAAGTTGTCATACATATATATATTTCCTTTTGCTGGACTGAAAATATAGAGCAGTCTTATAAATTCATATCACCTTTAGCAAAATATATTTTTTACGGCAATGTACAAAGTCTTAATAGTGCGGTCCTCTTGCATTCTTTTTAGTTAACACTACTGTTTAAACGAATGATTAATTTACGGTTTAACAGCCTTAATTGATACAATTATATTAAAAATAATTGGTCTGAGCGCGTTACACGCGCGTTTTGTGGAACACCTAAGATCACCGGCAGCTCATCACTTAAATAGCTGTCGATTGCCGTCGCCTGGTAATGAATGGATAGGTAACTCTTTTATAAAAATAGTTTGTTACCGATTACACTGATAGCCTCTAACTTGGTCAGAATTATAAGTATACAGACGGTATCAAATGCCTTCGCCAAGTCGACAGAAACAGCTAGACATTTTCTCGGCTTATCCACGATGATGTCTTTTAGTGTTTATTGATTCGGATGTGGAACGAGAGTGGCGAAAACAAATTTACAGTTATCTATTCATTTATCTTTGAGTTTTACAATAAATCACGAATTGTCTGTTAGATAGGGAACAGTCCTTATGTATTTCATAGTTCCATTCATTTCGAACTGTCATGTACTTCCTAGGATCCACTAGCGTTACACTTATGGTGGGCATGCGAAAGGCGCGAAGGGTGCGCTCCGCACTTCCCTCCAGAACATCCTCTAGAAGAATTGAGACGTGCATTGTTAGCTGCTCTATTGTTCCACGCTGGACTGAAAGAGCATGCGCTGGCTACAGCCTCTGCGGGTAAGTATTATAGGATTACGGTTTTTGTTTCAAGTAGTTGGGATATGCGCCCTGGAGCCCTGATCGCTATATTGCCCATTGAAGTAGAGTAAGCCTCGCGGCTAAGATTTTCCCAGAAATCAGGAGCTTTCATCCTAATACAGTATAGAAAGTCAAGACAATGGACATATATCGGCCATAAGGCCGTATGTGTCTATACTTCAAGGTTTTCTACGCAAACATTTCGAACTTTAACCGATAACCGATTTTAATGGCCGGGAAATGGAATGTAATGTTATGAAATCGTTTTCATTTTCAATGTAATATTAAAAATAATAATATTTTCTATAATATTAATAGAAATGGAGAAAGGCGAAATAAAGTTGTCACCAGCAATGTCTGAAATCGTCAAAGCTGTTCAACAAAGTAAATGGACATTAATGAGGACTAGGCAACAACTCTCAAGGGGTTACAAAGAGGTGAGACAACTTTAAAAAACGATTTTTTATCTTTGCTAAGTAGTCTTGTATAATTGATAATCTTCCCGCATGTTTATACTCGTATCTTATGATCATATAGGAACATATGATCTCTTCTTCTTTTTGTTTCATCTTTCAGTCATACAGGACCAATAATTATATTATTAAATTACAATTTCGTTCCATTCATAGGTGTGTGCAGCGCCTCTAGAAAGAGCTCGATTTTTACTTCACGAGGTCCGAGCCGCCATGTCTCCCGCTGTGACTGCGTTACACTCGAGACCACCGGCTCGACGAGCGCCCACTGCCAAGAAAATGTTCCGGAAAGTCATGCTGGCCGCTAAAACCCCCGGATTTAATAAATGGTACGTAAAAGCTTTTCATCGAACGCTCGAAATATGTAAGTTTTGTCTTGCTGCGTTGTGGCATTATTTGTTACAATGGTCAGTATTTTAATATTGAATATTCTACGCTTTCAGTTTTGAAACCACCAAAGAACTCAGAAATAGACAGAACAGTTTAAGTAAAAGCATGCTCAAAGCCACCGGCAGTCTTTTACAAGGCGATGCTCTCCTCATCAAATCATCCCTAGCCCACTCTTCTAATAAAACTCCCGAAGACGCGCCGAGCATAGTCATTGAACCTTCCAGAGGCAACAACGAAACAGTGAATCTCCCACCAAAAGAGCTTCTTAAGAGAGCTAAAGTTACTATAAAAGTTAAAGATAAACCTTTAGAAAAAGATCTCAAAAACGCTTCTAACTATGATGATATGAAAAACGAAGGACGAGTCGATAAACATGATAAAGAAGATGCGCCAGGTAAAGGAAATGATGATAAAACACCAACGAATGAAGTGTCTTTAACTTCTATTAACGATATTACTGATAACTCTGTACTGAAAGAATCAATGGAAAGCGAGAAACAAGTTATGTTGTTAGCAGAAGATCTCAAAGCTGATCTCATTATGGCTGATGAAGAAAAGGATGATGATAATTCAGAAAGGAATAAGTTCGTTAATGCGTGGGTTTCAAAACTCGCCTGTGACGAAAAAGGTAATTAGGGAATTGATTTATTACCAAACATGTATTGATTTGTTGAGACAATACATTTCCGCATTTCGTTTGTAGAGTTTCCTTTAATTAGTGATACTGTTGCAGATTTATATTGGCTGTTAGAAGAAGTTACTCCAGAACAGCAACGTTTGACTGGAGCTATTATAGATTTCGTTATGACTGAAGAACCCTGTGATATAGATATATTAAGAAGAGCGCTGTACTGTCAGGTAACAGTCATGTTGCATATAAAATCAAATATATATTATGTTTATCCATTACTTGATATTTCATAATAATTATGCTTAAATTTCAGATACAAAGAGCAGAAATAAGGAGAAATGGATATAGTATGATAAACAGTATTCTCAATTCATCTCAAACTATGTCCGAAAGCATAAAATATGGGGCGCTCGTAGGTTTACTAGGAGCATCTTACACCGACACCGTACCCTACGTACCTTTGAAGCCAACTATACCGTTAGTTCCTCCGTTGAAAGGAATAGAATCTGTGATACCTTACACAAAGTACATGGTCTTGTTAGAGAGGACTAAATTAATCGATTTTATACTAATAGAGTTGAAGTCGAGGGTTTTGGAAGGGGAACAGAGCCAGCCGTTGCCTCTGAAGATGAGTGCTAACTATGGAGCTCATGCGCTGTTGAACAGACCTTCGAGAGCAAGGTTAGCATAATACTTTCCTTTGATTATTACACATAGAAAATACACATTTAGTTACACAATTTATTCGTTTGATGATCAACTTTCTGACTTGATGCTATTAAATATATGCTATCCAATCTATATTTTCCAAGGCCAAGGCTTCCAAGTTAAGTTTTACGTCTTAGAAGCCTTGGGTTCGATCTTCACGCCGGACAAAATCTTAATGTTAATTCTAAGTTTTCTTTCCGCGTTTGGTTCGTTCAGGGACTACCCGCCGTGCCTGCGTTTGTCATTGTCTGAAAGCACGTTAAGCCGTCTCGATTGTTATAACATCATCTATAGCAGTCGTATACCAGGGAACGGGCAACAGCGTCACCCTCTGTGTGCTATTGCATATTAGTGCGGTCGCCCACCAGTCTGCCAAGCGTGGTGACTGTGGCAAAATCCCTCCCTTGTGAGGAGGCCTATGTTCGCACGGTTGCAACGCTGGTGTATTATACATATAAACCATCCTCTTGAGTTACTATATCGATTTAAAAAAATACACATCAAAATCCGTCGCGTAGTTTTAAAGATTTAAGCATACATAGGTACAGATAGACAGCGGGAAGCGAATTTGTTTTATACTATGTATTGATTATCTTTCAGGTTCCTAATAACTCTCCTGACACTCCTCATGGAAGGGTGTCAAGGGCCAGAACTGGAGCAACTGTTACACGGTGGAGCCCTCAGCTCATGTCTAACGTTGTTGAAACAAATCGGCGGTGACACTGCGCAGCTGACGTCAATGATTTGCAATAATTTTAAATCTAAATGTAAGTATAAGGTTATTACATTTTCTTTTGTTTTACTTACTAAATGAATTAGCGTACCGCAGCAACAGTATGTGGGACTCCCCTGTCTTAGATCTATCATATGCTAATCACACCACGAATAAAGGGTCTAGACTAACTCTATCGCATCCAGTGCTCCTCTGAACGCAACAGAAACTGCAAATGTACGACACCGGTTGGTGGACGCGGACCAGTCGAAAATTAAGTTTGTTTACCAGTAAATTGACTACTAAATTATATTCGAAAAAAGTAACACATGATTATGATGCGCGGTGAGCATAAATTCTGTGTTAAAATGTTATATCATTTTCTTTCAGCCGATTGTCTTGTAATATTCGAAGATGAAAGACTAGGAGCCCGTGCGAGAGGAGCTTCTTTGTCGGGCCCAGAGCTCGCTTCTCTGATGAAGATCGGTACAAGAGTTGTTCGAGGCAAAGATTGGAAATGGGGAGATCAGGTATCTTATACAATAATCCATACAAATATAATAACATTGTAGATTACATGTGATAGTCTTCTTTAGATTATTTAGATATTTAGATTCTTTAGAAATATTCAATCACCAATCTGGACAGGAAACTGCCTAAAATATCTGTGTTATGCAACAAATTTATTTCCGCCGCATTACTGGTATTTATATTATTGTGTTTTCAAGGATGGGGTGCCCGGCGGTGAAGGTCGAGTAATTGGGGAGCTTGGTGAAGACGGTTGGGTGCGAGTGGCGTGGGACTCGGGGGGTACTAACTCGTATAGAATGGGTAAAGAAGGCAAATACGACCTAAAGCTAGCCCGCTCGCCGTCGCCACCGCCATCTGTTGATGAAACTGTTCATGGGACTGGTGAGTTTTGATTTTGAACTTTGTTACATAATTTATTATTATGATAGAGAGCAAAGAAATATATATTTATCCTTTCGAAATAAAGTGCACAGACCATATACTTTATTTGCTGATTGAGTTCGGGTCTTACTTTAAATGGGTGAATTTTAATTGTACGCACCGATTCAAGAAAGCTTTACATTCTGTCAGACATAAAAAAAACTTAATTAATTATTTCTGCAAGTTTCTTTCTTTTGACCCACCAATCAAAGAAATAGTTATAACCTACTCGTTAACCCCGAAACAAAAATAGGGATGTTATAAGTCCGACGTGTATATCCGTGGCTCCGAAGCTTCTAAACGAATGGACCGATTCTTAATGAGATTCTTATTTCTGAAAGGTGACGTCATCGTAACGGTCATTAGCTACAATTTATGAACATATGTCTAGGAGTTGCAAGCTCAGCTCTTTTCTTAGCTGTTTATTACTTTTTATAGTTATATTTTATTTTCACATTACAGTAGACACCAACGTAGAATGGTGGCCAGTGAGCGAAGTCCGCGCGGCTTGCACTGGCGCTATCCGTGCGTTATGCGCAGGCGCCGGACGAGCGGTGACTAGCATCGGTCCCGTCGCGCGTAGGAACGTAGCCGCGTTACAGAGGAGGTTACTCACGTTAGCATACGCCCACTCTACGCCACCTCCTACGGCGTTTTCAGCTAATTATCATACGGCTTTGGCCTTAATTAGAGGTATGTTATACTGCAGTATTAAAAGATCTCAGAAGGATAAGGATAAATGTACTATTACACTTCAAAAGCATTTGGTCGTTAGTGTCCGTTTACGATAAATACACATACGACTAATGTTTCTGACGTATAATGGCACATCCGACTTTGTGCTTCTGAGCTCTAGTATATTCACTGCTGTCTATCTTTCGTTATTCAATTAATTAAACTTACTTATAACACCTAAAACACATTGAAAGTTCTTTAAATTATCATTTCCACACTATATTTTGTTTCCCGCTGAGAATAGACCATCCTATGTCTTTCCATGGGTGTCGTAAGCGGCGACTATGATCCATATAGCTGATGTATAGTCAGCAGCATATGCAATCAGGAGTGGTAATTATGGTAAAACCTTAAACGTCCCTGGCTTACCAAGGTCTGTTACAAGGAGGCCCAAGTTCAACAGTGGACGTAAATGCGTTAATAAAAAACAAAAGTAAAACTAAAATAAATTAAATCTATTTATTTTCCAGCAAGCGCTCAAAGCCCAGACATGAGGATATCTCTGTGTACCGATTCGTGGTTTGAATTGTGCTACAGTATTATATCATCAGCAGACAAACCTATTTCACAGGATCTCATTTATTTACAAGTACGTATCTACTAAATATTTTACTACTTCATTTATTAACGTTTAATAATAATAACAATAATTTACTAGATAATTTACGAGGACACATTTTTTCTATTGCTAGTAAATGCCTGTTTATTTTTTTGTCAATTTCTTTTTTAGTATTAAATGTAGTTCAAAATTAGACCTTTCAGGGATATCATAATAAAATAAAAACATTTTAAAACAATAATGTAACGTGTGGGGCACCGATCCCGCGAAGCGCGGGCGGGTTAGTGCCAGTTCCGAAACGTTCGTGCTTGCAGAAATTCGACTTGTATTATAGAATTGGTCGCGGCTAGAAGTCCGGATAATCGCGAATCCGTATAACCGAGGTCCGGATAATCGATCTTCTACTGTATTACTAATGTCTTACGAAATCTTTCACAGATTCAATCCCTATGGCTTCTCCGTCGGGTGCTAGTAGAACACAATGGTCCATCGGAGTGGAGGCGTACAGTGGGTGCTCAACTCTTAGCCCTCATAGGTAGATTGTGGCTTGAGACACACTCTTGGGATCCCGCCTTCAAACATAACCACCAAGCTATTGCGCCTAGTACTGATGAGGAGGAAATTGGTAAGCAATTTTGAATATACATTTTTTTTTTTAGATATTACTTTTTGGCTTGAAGGACCAGTGGTGACGTTCAGAATTAATTGAAAAGCGATAGGTATTATAAGCACCGCGCAGCCTATTTGTCCCGTCGCACGTCGAGGCATCGTATTCATATTAATTTATTGCACACTTTATGTAAAATAAAACCAGTACAAAGTGTGAACCCTGTCGGACATGGCTTTATCTAGTTGAAATCTATGACAAACTGCATATGCGTTGTGTAAAACGTTTATATTTATCCATACTAAATGATTGTTTTATCTCTTCAGACAACAGATGGCGTGCACCAGCAACGGCGAGCTACACAGGCGCGACCTGCGCAGCGCTAGTACAATTAGTACGACACCTACATTCAACAACACAGTGGCATTCGCCCATCAGCACTTTATTACTCGACAAACTACAACTGGCAGCGCAAATGGTAAGATAGTGTAGGAGTATGACTGCACCGCAAGCTCAGGTTACTGGGTTCGATTCCCACCCGGGACAATTATTTGTGTGAATCACGGATAGTTATTCTCAGTCTGGGTGTACTTTGTGTCCGTGAATTGACTGTTTTTATAGTCCATGTGTCCCCGAGACGTAGGGACTAATTTATCTAGAGCGGGAGATTTTTTTTTTAAGAAATGATAGAACTTCTCATACAAACACTCGCCTAATTGCACTTTATTACTAGACAAACAACAACTGGCGGCAGATGGTACGCTAAATTCTTAATATAAGGGATTCTAATATGTTATAAAGTATTCGTGCCATGTCTATGTTGCATAGTTGTTATGAGTAGGTAATGAAATTCAATCACTATCCACATCTTACTCGGACTTGGGTAAAGTGATGTTACGTTTTTCAATCGAAGAATGCTTGTGAAAATTCCATAGGTAGGTATCTAGTTTATTTTTATTTAGTATTTAATTAAAGCGAGATTTTACAATATTTTTTCTTTGCACCGATTAAAAGTAAAAATGAGTAATAATCTTCTTATCAAATATTTTCTTGCAGATAACAAGTGACTGGCACTGGTGGCCTCATGCTAGCCAAGATATGACACAAACCGTAAGACCATCACCACCAAGTCTTGAGAGCTGTCTCATAGGTAAGGATTTGAATGTACATCTCATAAATATGAACTTTAATTTTAATTTTGAAATGGAATACATTGATTTTGTCATTAGCAAGACGATTTACATTCAGTATTACTATAGACCCGTAATATTG
This sequence comes from Nycteola revayana, assembly GCA_947037095.2. Lineage (NCBI taxonomy): Eukaryota > Metazoa > Arthropoda > Insecta > Lepidoptera > Nolidae > Nycteola > Nycteola revayana. Next base: position 6,670,051 of record OX344845.2, on the reverse strand, counting down.
AAATAAAAAAAAATCATGATTCTGTTGTTTATGGAAATACAGGTTTTTACTCAATTTATACAAATTATTGTATGGCGGCACTAATAATAAATATATTTTATTAATAAACATGGCAAATTATCGCTAGAGCCTTGCAATACAAGATAATGTAGGTTGTAATTTTAATACTATCGAAAAATTATATAAATAATATCGCAAAGTAGCTATTAAAAGAATTATGCGGTATAATGTGATCTAAAAGATAAACACCTATAGCACCATGTATGTACTATAAATTAGGGACAGGCATCTTGAATTGAACTGTAATTAGTTAATATAAAGTTTATATTGCTCTGTTTTCATTAACAGCTGGTGCGCTAGGAGTAGTCGGCGGTGTAGAGTGGCGTGTACGACTAGGACAGCGAGTAACAGCGGGGTCCCCACCGCGCCATTCTATAGTTACCCAACTGTCTACTAGAGCGAAGATTACTTTAGTACACGACGATACTACTACCACTAAGGTATGTTATCCTTTACTGTACGGTTACAAGTTCGTGGTAATATATTATGATCGCTGTCTTAAGGCGCGGTGAATAGACGACTTTTACGTATTAGTTTTGTCACTGTTGCTCCGCGTAGAAAAGAAGCGAAGAGACGCCGCGATGGCGCAACGTTTCGTTCGACTCGTTCGAGTTAATTAATACATTAATCCTTGCAAATATCTTATTCCAATCGATAAATAAAAACAACAGTTCCCTTTATTATTATATATTACATCACTGTTATTAATATTATCAAGATTTGTTTATAAATAATACAGTTACAATTGCTACAATTTCAATTTTTGTCGAGTTTTTTTAAGTTTTTTTTATCGAGAAAATTTACCGAAAACGTGTTTTGAACACAATGGTCCCCCCATAAATATGATCAAGATTAACATATATTTTTTAGCTGCTCTAAAATGTAAACATTTGGCTAAAAACTGTTTTGTGAAGCCTATTTTGACTAACTACAGCGCCTTAAAACTTGGCGAATCTGTTAAGTTACCTCTATAAATACATTTAATTTACAATTTTATCTTCCTGTCGCGCTTTCTTGTCAGTCTTAATCTTTAAGCGTAGCTGTTGTTGTTTTTTTTTTTCTCCGGACGAATATATTATTATGTAGTTATCCAGAAGGCTTTTGCTACTTCACCGGACATAAAGGTGAGCAGAGCTCCAGCCTAGATAAATGGTTTAAAAACTACAAACTAAGCAACCTACCCAACAGGACGTCCCCTGTGGGACTTGGACTTCGGCTCAGGGCGGTGGCTGGCGGGGAGATTAAGGGATTATGGCTTTTGGTTTTTTAAGGGATTTTGTGCAATTATCGCTCTACTTTACAGTTCACTGGCCTCTCGGACTTCGGGTCTACGAGGGCATCGGATGTTTCTTTACAAACTAAGGGTCGAGAGGGCGAAAGGGGGAGGGGGGGGGAGATTTAAGCGTAGCGATAAACATGAAAGCTACTTAAATATCAGCGGTTAAACCTATAACCATTCTCTGTAGCTTTACTACATTATAAATGTTTGTTAAATAAAATCATCATCAGCCCGTATAAAATCCACTGCTGAACATGGGCGAGGCAAGGTGTGCCATAGTCACCACGCTTGGTAGGCGGGTTGATGACCGCAGTATTATTGAAAATGCTACTGTTACCGTTTCTGGTATACATGATATATAGATGATGTTATATTAATCAGGAGGAACGGAGGGTTGTCCCTCAACCAATCAGACCTGGAGAGAAATCTAAGAATTTATACAAAGATATCTTGACTGGCGTGAGAATTAAGCCCATAACCTCTGACACCCTCACTACGAAAACGAGATTCATACCTAGTTATATATCTATATACTAATGCGTGAAACGAAAACTTTGTATCCCTTTTTAAAAACGATCAAAATTGCACGGTCGTAGGATTATAAGTTTCGCACTTCATATACAAACGGAGTTAATATACATTTTTTAATTATGGTTGTATTTCGCCCGATGTCCAAGAGGCCCGCGAACTGTAAAGTAGAGCGACAGTTGCACAAAACTTCCCTAAAATACTAAAAGTTATAATCTCCAATCTCATCGCCAGCGACCGCTCTGAGCAGAGGTCCAAGCCCGACAGGGGGCGCCGCAGGTTAGTTTTAAGGGCTTAGTTTAAAGTTTTTAAACCATTTATTAAAAGGCTGGAGCTCTGCTCGCCTTTATGCCCGGTGAAGTAGCAAAAGCCTCGTGGCGACCTACGTATGTCCGTCCGAAAAAAAGGCGTATTTCGACAACTGGGCGACCCCTAGTACTAACAACTACGCCACAGAGGTTGACAAACAAAATAACAAATCGATATTGTTTCCTTAGAGCGAACTCAGCGGCATCCAGAGCGCGGAGTGCGACCGCCTGGCGCTGCCGCTGGGCGGCGGCGAGAGCGCGCTGCGCGTGTGCGCCGCGCTGCTGGGCGCCGGCCCACAGGCCTCGCCGATGCACCCCCACCATCTACCTGGTAAATATAATACTCATCATCATTTTAAAAGAAATTCTCTTGTCGGTAGAGTTGTTGCAGTCAAAACTCTTAACCAGTCAAAAGTACTTTTAGCTAGCAAAATCTGTCAAAACTAACCTAACCTAAAATTACATTTGATTGATTTTGCTAGTTAAAAGTACTTTTGACTGGTTAAGAGTTTTGACTGCAACAGAGTATTTTCAATTCTTCTCGTTGTGTCACACCGTAGGTAGATAGAGAAAGTCTTGTAGGAAGCTAGGATAGGGTTCGGTAGTCCTCGCAAGGCGAGGCTCTTGACGCGTTCTATGCTTCAGACCCGATCCCAGTCCGCGCTGGTTGATCTTAATTATATTTTATAATAAGCGATTATCACATGCCATAACAACATAGGTAAATTTTATTTAATCACTTACATTATTGTTGAAATGTTAACTATTTTATTAGTCAAGATTGTTTTTTCTTTTCAATATCATTGTATTTGACTTATAATAAGTAGGATCGATTCTTCTACATTATCAATTAACGTTTTCATTTCATTTCTCTTTTCTCTGCCAAGTTCTTAACCTTTGAGCACGAGAAGACATTTACTTTTCCTTTATCTAGACTTTCATGATGCTGCTTATAAAATTATCATGTCAAACTGGTCAACACATCAGCAACATCTTATTTTCGCTCTCGACAATTTTCAATAAACATCTGCTTATTTCTAGTATTTGGAAAATACTTCCTTGAGTTGCCGAAAATTTAACAAATACATTATTCACTGACACAATCATACCCAGATACATGCCACCAACCATACACCTATATACAGGCCACCAACGCATACGGTTGGTGGCCAAATTGGTGGTTCAAATATCTATAATAGCATAACATTATCTCTGTTTATTTTTTTCAGCTGAAATCGATGTCTATGGTCTCAGGAAACAGCAAATGGAATTACTAACATTATGTTCCGTTCGGGGATTGTTGACTACTCGTACACGACTACGTAAGGTGTTGATGCAACCCCCTGATCACACAGGTATATTTCTTATACTATTCTTTTTACAAATATATAGGTTTTTCTACGAACATAAATTTACGCGAAGCTAATGGTACGCAACTAATCTAGATCACGTTCATTGTAGTGACATCAGTGCTGACTATATTTTTTGACGATATTCACACGGGAAATAGAAGTACGCTGTTGAAAAACATGCGAGATATTTTAGTATAATATGTATCGTAAAATATGCATACATAACTAAATGGCCACGAAGGTAAAGGTTGAACCTCAGAAGATATTTACAATAGTAATCCACGTTATAACAAAAAAAGAACTGAGTCTGGTTGGTTGTGGAACTACTCTCCGTAGTTCACAAAGCTTATTAAGCTTTTGGTCCCGATGATTACTACATTTGTATACGAAGGCAGCAGCATGTAAATCAGTGTATAAAATACGGGCTGATGATATGTTTTAATATTTTTTGTAGGTATGGTAGACAGAACAACTACCTTCGGTACAGAAGGCACGTTGTTCAGACGTCTGTTAGCGCTGGCCATACGTCCGAGTCCGATGGGCGCCTCGCACACACTGCGGGAACTGGAATCCGCTGCACTCACCATAGTACAACAACTTGCGGCACATGTTAATGGTGAGTTACCCTCCGATGCCCTCGTAGACCTGAAGTCCGAGAGGCCCGCGGACTGTAAAGTAGTGACAGTTGCACAAAACCCCTCTAAAAAATCATAATTCCTCAATCTTATCGCCAGCGACCGCCCTGAGCCGAGGTCCAAGCCCCACATTAGGCGCTCTCTAGCGCAGGTTGCTTATTTTGTAGTTTTTAAACCATTTATTGAGACTTGAGCTCTGCTCGCCTTTACGACCGGTGAAGTCGCAAAAGCCTCGTGGCTAACTACGTATGTCCGTCCGAAAACAAAGCACATGTTTATGGTGAGATGATTATGAAACACTGTATCTCGTTAACTATGGAATAAATATATTTTTTCTTTATTTTTTACATGTTGGAAATTTGGGTCAGCATTCGAATTTTAAAACAGTTCAACATTAACGGATGGATGAACTATATAGTCTGTAGATTTATAAGATTTGCCGTTGCCTACTACTGGTACTTACGTAGTCGGATATTTTATAGTGTCAACATTATTTGTTAGTCATAATTTATTTAAATTATTTTTATATAATTTCTTATTAGTACAAGTGTATGTTAATAACTAAGTGCTGATTAAAATTTATTTAGTTACATAATTTGTAGCTTGCTTAGAATGGTAGGACTTATGAAAAGGTATCAGTTAATTCAAAACTAATGGTAGCGGTAAGATATATACGAACATAGGTGATTGATGTTAGAATATCCATCGAATCAGACTAGAAAATGTAGTTACAAGAGCAAAACTTGTAGTAAATATTAATAATGAGTTCCTTCTGGTATAAATAGTAGGTTTATATTTAACAGGTGCCGAGAAAGAACACGAACCACCACAGCCAGAAATGCCTATAATAGACAGAAGTAATGTAATGCAGGTATCTATGGGACCTTCAACAAGCACCGCATCTTTATGTAAGTGTAAAATAATAAAAATAAAAAATCAAATGTTCTGAAAATTTGTTTAATAAATTAGTTTCTCATAATTACATTTTCATTTTTAGCAAGAAAAGATCTCAACACTTGGGCCAATTCTTCACAAGTGCAACAAGTCATAGAAATGGGATTTTCTAGACATGCTGTGTATGGAGCCATTCAAGCTTTAGGTAATATCTTTTATATATACTTTAAATACAACTCCCGTACTAGGGAAATTAATCCCTGTGTCGCGAGGGACTTAGAAGCATTCAGTTCACGGATTCAAAGCTCCCCCAGACTGAACAACTATCTGTGGTTCACACAAATAATTATCCCGGCTGTGAATCTAACCCAAAACCCCTAGGTCTCAGAAGCAACTGCTGTCAGATTTACAATCACTTTTATTCTTTCTATTATTAAGGTTTTATTTTGATTGCAGGTGGAAATAGCCTTCCGACAGTGGAATCTCTAGTCGCGTATTTGTTAGAACTACCTCAACATGGAATGGATGATTCGGTATTTGAATTAAGACCACACTTTAAAGCGGAGAAGAAACAGACTCCGTACAGATGGCGTAGTTGTTTCGCCTCTGAAGAAGAGTATGCGCAGTATTTATCTGATGTTATCACTGCGGGGATGACTGTACGGTGTTGTAAGGCCGTTGAACCTGTAAGTATTAATTTCTTATGCAACCATACTCCCGCATACGTGTATTGTATAGAGTGTATATGTATTTTTTTTCTATATTTTAGGTAGCTTTGGGCGATGTCGGGCAAGTACAAAAAGTGGAGCGCGATATAAAACAGAATGTCTTCTTACATGTAAGTTTTCTGCTTATCTATACTATAATATTATAAAAAGAAAAGATTTGATTGTTTGTTTTTATGCTAGTTTGCGTTGAATAGGCTCTGGTCAGTAGTTGTTCCAAATTAAAAAAATCTTGTACCATTAATTACGTTAATACGTTATTCAGGAGGGCTATATTTAATTATGTACCTACAAGAATGGGAGCAACGCGGATGAAGCCCCGCGCGCGAATCTCATTTATATTTTTGAAGTACTGATAAATATATTTGATAAATAATAATAAGGGATACTTTACCTATTCTGCAACTGTTTTAGAATAAATTATTATTATACATAGGTCTTGACCTTTTAAGAGTTCCGTACCCGAAAGGTAAAAATGGGACTCTATTACTAAGACTTCGCTGTCTGTCTGTCACCATGCTGTATAGCAAGAATCGTGATAGCTAGACAGTTGAATTTTCACAGATTGCCGCTATAACAACAAAGCCCCTTTTTGCTCGATGTCCTTAACGACAACAGGTAGGACTTGAAAATGGTACGGAACCCTTCGTGCGCGAGTCCGACTCGCACTTGGCCGGTTTTTATTAACAGCTTAGTATAATCTAATTGTACAGAACATATAATGACATACATTTTAAGCTATTTGTGTACAATATGTCAATTATATATTTTTTCGTCTATCCAGGTTGAATGGCGAGGCTTAGGCCGTATATTCGGAGTCCGTGCGATGCACGCTGAGGTGGTATCAGGCGCGCCTCCCTTCACTATCGGTGACCGAGTGCGCGTGCGCGCCGCCGTCACTCAGCCGCGGTACAAGTGGGGATGTATCGACCATACTAGCGTAGGAACTGTCACTTGTAAGTAACTACTTACATATAAGTCATCTAACTAATGGGTGATTGCAATAATTGTAAGGTTTACTGGCGATTCACTGGTAAAGATGTAGGACTTACTGTAAGGAACCATCTAAGTACGTCACATGTGAAGAGAGAGAGGGGGTCCCCTTCACATATGACTTACTTTATGGTCGGTGAAGTGTCACATAGTGTGACAAGGGGTGGGAAGGTTCGTGAAATCATGTAGATGTGGGTATAAAATCGCGAAATTTAAATCATTAAATATGATTTGATGTTAAATTAAAATCAATATAATAATTGCTGTTTTAATTATATATAATTAGATATAAAATTGCAATGCATGTGACGGCACACTAGGGGCGCGGGAATCTCGCAAATGTGACCATCTGTGACAAACAAGTGTGGCTGAAAAATCATGAAATTTGTTTGACGTTCTTTATGGATGTTGGTTCCTCAGATTCCCTTGATTTTTAAGTTTTTAGCGAAAACATAGTAATGTTATTTAGAGAAAGCAACTAGTGATAACAGTTTACTATTTTTATTAGTACAATACGCTTCACAATAAGACGGGATAGAAAATTAAGGTTTAAATCTCTAAGTATCTTCCTTTTGTTACAGCAATATTAAGCAATGGTCGCGATCTGACTGTAGACTTCCCTCAACAACCTGGCTGGACTGGTCAAGTCAGTGAAATGGAACTTGTTACCGACCAATGTAAGTATTTATATGATTGTGTTAAGTATTTTATTACCAACGAGCTTCTAGTGCGCGGTTTCACCCGCGTATCTCCCATTCCCATGGAAACTTCATAATAAATAAAGCCTTTCTCGATAAATGGGCTATCCAACACTGAAGGACAATTCAAATCGGACCAGTTCCTGAGATTAGCGTTCTAGCAACTAAACAAACTTTTCAACTTTATATATTAGTATAGATTAATATGCTTCTAATTTGAAAAATGCATGAATTGAGACTATTATTCACAGATTTCACTAACTTTTCAGATCGTCGAGGGTGGATTTTGTCAGGTTACTTTTAAATCGCCCCTATTCTAATGTTTTGTTTGGCATCACCCATTTTATATTAAAAAAAAAATAATAAAAATCCTTACCGTAGATGTTAAACATGATGTAACCCAAGTAGAATGTTTTGTATTGATCCATTTGCTTTTTAGCCTTAGATTATTTCCATTTAATCAATCATAAAAGATCATAAATATAAAGACATTTGAATATAAAAAAAAACAGTGACTTGGAAATAGTAAATACGAGCGAAATTTGAATGTGGCATCCTGGACCAATATTGCTGTTCGGACCTTGCACTTTTCTTCTGTTTCAAATATAAAACTGTTTGATATCGGGACTATTTATGTAAATTACTATTATATTCAAAGTACAAAATGGAAGGCTCATCTTTTAACGATATTAAATTAAATTGTCTTCGCTACTCAGCGTTTACTATGCATGCAAAAAACAAGTTAATGTAACTTCAATAATTAGCCTCCAGATCCACGCAAGTGATACTTAAAACTGTTGTTTACATAAATAACCTCGAGCATATAACTTTATTGATTACGAACATAAGGAAAGCTATTTCGAATAATTTGATTATGAGATCAACTACTGAAAGTCCTTAAAAATTCTTTTATAATCTGATCCCCCGTCACTTCAGAAAACAATATTATAACAAACATAGGCTAATTTTGATACCATATCAGATAGCAGTCCTTATATTTCACAGGGCTCGTTTTAATAGATCAGAATTGACTCTCAATATAAATTTTCGCAAAATGTTTTGGTTTATCTTCAGTACCAGCATAACAAATTAGAGTTATGATTACTCTACAACCTAAAACAAATACATTTCTTAGATGATCTACTAATACGAGCTTTATTGTATAGATGCATTGTTCTACTATCGTATCTTAAAAATGTATTAAATTTTTCCTCTTTTATTTAGACTACTACATGAAATTGACTTGAAACATAAACACGAAAATCATAAAATATAATTTAACTGGAAATATTCCTTGTTCAGCGGAATGGGGTGAAAGTGCGGGAGGTACGGCGGTTGGTTGGCGAGGCGCGGTGCGAGCGGTCAGAGTGTCATCATGTCGACCGGGAGTGGGGGCGAGGCGTCTGCTCGACTCGCAACCACATACGTACTGGCAGAGCTCTAGCGGGAATGGACAGGTTAGCGTCGTAAATATAAGTTTGATATAGTTAACTGCCTCAATCACACACGAGCGAATATTTCTTTCATCCATATACTTTCCCTATATTATATTTATATGTTACGTCATGAGGAAAAGTTTCTTTGATTTCATGTGGCATAAAAGCAAAACAGAGCTCCAGCCTTAATACATGTTTAAAAACTACAAATAAAGCAACCTGCATAAAAGAGCGCCGCCTGTGGGCGTTGGAGCTAGGGTCTAGGCGGTCCTGGAGATCCCGCGGTACCATATTGGCCGCGGGTGCCGTCGGGGGGCCGGATTGCTCATGCGTACCCGACCCCCGCCAACGGCGGATCGAAGGAGTGTCCGGGAGGTTTTAGTGGTGAAGGGTCCTCTCCTCGTGGTATGACTTTAGCATACCACGCTATGGAGAGGGCGAGTCCCACATATCCCACCGCCAGCGCGCAAATACGCTGCAACGGTGGTGGGAATGCGTCAAGGCATTTCCCCCCGGACAAAAAAAAAAAACAAAAAAAAAAAAAAAGTGTCTAGGCGGTCACTGTCAGGGAAGAATTATGATTTTTCGGTATTGTGCAACTGTCGCTTTAATTTACAGTTCTTGGGACTCTCAGAATTTGGGTCCACGAGAATATAAGAACCATAAGCATATTTGTGTGGTTTAATAGGAAATTTCTTCTACTTGTAGCACTGGATTCGCATCGAAATGCGTAACGGCGTACGCGTCCGTCGCCTCGGTCTGGGCGTGGGCGGCGGCGCGCACGCGCCGGCCGCGCTGTCCGTGCGCGCGGGGAACACGTTTGACGACGCGGCGCTCATGCCCCTGGCGGCCGTGCCCTGCGCGCCGCCGCCGCCCGCCCGGGACAAGCCGCCCGTACATCTCGCGCAGATACAACTACTGGCTGATTGCAAACAGGTATTCATGAGTGCTTAGTAAAAGAACTGATTTGAATACGTAAGACGACACAGCTAAATTTCTAGACTGCCCCAATGGGGCGTCTTGTTTAAAGCTTCAAAGGCAATGTACCTATTACTGCATATCATGTGATCTGAGTAAAAATATCTAGACACGCGGCAGCGTGTCAAAGCCAAGTTCAAGCAAAGAACTGGCTAGCCAGCGCCAGGTGTAATATTACACGAACCACTTGGTGCCACTTTTGACCCTTCTATAACTCAAAACCTCTTTAACGTAAACAAATAAAACTACGTGTGTTTAATTATATCCATAAGGACATGTAGAAGCCCAAATTTCATGAAGCTAGCTCAAACGGTTATAAAGATATGAAGGTCAAAAAGTCGTAAATTTTAGCACTGACTGACTGACTAATTCTAACCTACTTCCAGATGACCTAGTAGGATGAAATTTGGAATCCAGCTCAGTAATTGTGTGTAAGCCCAGGAAAAAATCAAAAAACGAAAAAAGTAAAAAAAAAAAAAATGTTGTCCCCATAGAAAAAACTTTTAATACGCTCTAAAAAACCGACCACAGGTGTGTCGTCGGCGGCGCACTGCACCACATAATTATACATAGAACAGAAGTAAATCTACATAAAAGTGCTCCCGAGCAACACATAAACATAGGCATCGCTTACGAATACCGATTTAGTTATTTATTGTTTTATTACATTTATGTTCATCCTGCTTCTTTCTCAACGGTGAATGAAATGATTGTTATACTATAACCACAAACGTTCTTCGTGCCTAAACCAATAACAGTATAAAAGAGTACATAGATGAGATTCAATGAATAAATAAATACTTTATTTATACCTACAACCCGTTCGCTATAAGTTTGCCGCTGTCAACTGTCACGCGTTTAGCTTTGTCTCACTCACTCAGTTCTAGTTCCAGTGAGAAAACGCTATACTGACGTCATAATAATATTTAATACATAATATTTTTTAATATTTAATAAATAATATTTTAAGGTATAAATTTGTTAGTTCGAACTCTTTGTAACTTAAAAGAAAGTCCAATGTGTATGTATACCAAGGTCAAGGCAATAGCGATGTCTTATTGTTATCGATATAGGTATGTATGTATTGACTAATTTAAGAATGCTGGTTGAACTCGCTCGCGCCTTGCACTTGTACGCGCGCCCGATGCCCGCGAGGCTCACAAGCGCTATACGACTTAAAATGCGAACGAACCAAAGTATGCTGTTAGCGGCGGCGGCGCTCATTCGCGCCAGCGTCATCGTTATGCCCGGTTGTTTAGCGGAAACCCACCTATTAGATTGCGTTTTATGCTGCGTCGTTCGACTAAATTTATTTGACTAACACATTAAATCTCAATACCTGCCTTGTTTTCTTTACAAAAAGTAATGATATCCCACCAAAAACATAAATGTAAAAAAGGAAAGCCAAGTTCAATACAAAAATTAAGCTTGGCTGTGGGCTTCGCCGCAAAAAGAATGGAGATCTGAATGAGTGCAAGTCCAAGCAATGAGTCCAAGTTCTATGCAAAATCGAAATATGTATTTATAGGAACAAAATAACATTATGTACAAGTATTAAACTCTAATTCTTTGCTTTAATGGATACCTATAACAATTGCTGTTATTTAAAAATGTGAGATCTTAAAGTAGGTTAGATCTGACTTGGCCAGTTTTTATCAGTATTCAAATGATGAATAACTTTATAAAATGACTGATGTAATGAAAACTGGCCAATTCAAATCTAACCTACATTAAGATCTCACATTTTTAAATAACAGCAATTGTTATAGGTATCCATTAAAGCAAAGAAGTAGAGTTTAATACTTGTACATAATGTTATTTTGTTCCTATAAATACATATTTCGATTTTGCATAGAACTTGGACTCATTGCTTGGACTTGCACTCATTCAGATCTCCATTCTTTTTGCGGCGAAGCCCACAGCCAAGCTTAATTTTTGTATTGAACTTGGCTTACCTTTTTTACATTTATGTTTTTGGTGGGTATAAACATGTCATCTATAATCTTTTATTACAGATCGCTTATTTATTTCCCCAAACACTTCTAATATTCTTATATTTTCCAGTATTACCCATGCATTGAAATTGGTATAAAACAAAACCGTAATGTCAACGCTGACTGCCGAGTCCATGGCCTGTACATCACAGGATTTAGGCCAAATCCTCTCTACACCGAAATATTGCAAGTAAGTACTGAAAAATTAACTTTATACCTGCGATTATTGGGCCTATTTTTTATTGCTATGGTCATTGTTTCAGAGTATGAATTTTATAGCGGAAGATTGGATGGAGAAAGAAAACCCTACGGGCGCTGTGTCGGCTGACAATAACCCTCCTGTTTTGCCTAATGACTGTCCCAAAGTAAGTTTAGAATAGCCACACAAATTTGCAACCTACAGTTGTATAGAAAAGCATTTTCCATGTTATATGTAACAGTAATTTAGTAACGTCAAGAAATACGTACACCATAGACATTGCTTGCACAATAATTAATTTTACTTGCCTAATAGTACCAAAATATCGGTAAACGTCATCTGTATTTATCTATTTACAGGTATACGTGTGGGGTCTAAACGACAAAGACCAACTGAGTGGCGTGAAGGGGTCTAAAGTGAAAGTTCCCGTATTCTCTCCCGTTCTAAGCTCACTGCGACCGGTGCATATTGCAGGAGGCTCTAAAACTTTGTTCATCGTGTCGCATGATGGAAAGGTATATTATTTTGTTAATAATATTGTACCATTCAATATCAGTATGTTGTTGTTTTGACAACAGAATATCTATATCTAAACTCAATTATCAACGCTATTTTATGTCAAATACAACATTTATATGGTTGTAAGGGCTAATAGTAATTTTATTCAATTCCACAATATCATTCAATAATGTTTACTGAGTTTTGGGATGAAAGATGATGATATAACAAAAAAATATAATGTGTATAGACTCTCGTTTTATTAACATTGTTATTTTTACCAGTTATACGCATGTGGTGAAGGCACGAACGGTCGGCTTGGTCTTGGTCACAGCAACAACGTATCGAGTCCACGCGCCAACCCGTACCTAGCGCACGTGCTGGTGCGACGAGTGGCTGTACATTCGGGGGGGAAACATGCTCTGGCGCTGACTGCTGATGGAAAAGTAAGTGGACACTTTTTTTTGGAAAAATTTTGACCATTCTTTTTTTGAATTCTAATATAATATTGGCTATAAAGAATTGATAGAATACTGTTACTTGAAAGCTAGTACCCAAATATCCATTGCGTAACATTAATAGATACAAAGCCAGGAGAGACGATAGAAAGAATTAATTAAGTCAATACTGTCAACTACCGCGCAGGTTATTTTTTTTTAATAACTGCTTTGTATTTTGTATTATATTACTATGTTACCTACTACATAGTGGTGGGATAATAATTTCAAAATATAGATATGTCATGCCTTTAAATTGTATTATGTAAATATTGATTACAAAAAAAAAATGTACACAGGTATCAAATTCCTATTTTGCCACGATTACGCTTGCTTGTGAATTAGATAATTGTGAACTGTGTATTTTTATGAACAGTAAATGTAAATAATATCCGAAAACACCTCCAATTTTCAGCTCTATTCATGGGGGGAAGGTGAAGACGGCAAACTCGGTCACGGCAACCGTCTCACCCTGGAAACACCACGTCTAGTAGAATCGCTATCTGGCGAGAGAGTGGTAGGAATCGCCTGTGGTTCAGCACACAGCGCGTGTGTGACCGCCCGAGGACATCTGTACACTTGGGGCATGGGCGAGTATGGGCGGCTCGGGCACGGCGATGATACTACGCAACTATATCCTAAGATGGTGAGTTTTATTTAATTACAGGTGTTTTGTAGAATAGTTTGACTTATTAATAAAATGATCGTCATCGTTTAATAGGCTAGATTACTTCTATCAAATTATTTCTGAAAGTATTTTTCACAAGGAATATAAATATAATAATTTCAGAATCATTTTCCAGTTTTATGGTTTGAAATTATTCTATTTTGGCTTGAGGGAGTTAACTCTAGTTTATCGGTGCATTCTTGCAGCCTGGGATGACAATTACTGTACTCCGTGTTTAATTTAATAAAATTCATAGATGTAAGATTTAATACATTTAATCTATAGACCAAAATGGGCTGACACCGATTTGACACATTTTCAAAAAAGCTTTTAAAAAAAATTGACAACTAGCCTTTTATATACTTATTCTGTAGAAGTATGTAAGTTATCAAGAAAAATGGCACGCTATTTCTAACCGCCTGATAATATGCGTACAAATAAGGCATCGGTGGCTGGAATTCGGCAAAGATAGTATATTTATTTTGCCTAAGATTAGTAAGCTTGTTTGAGTAATAGGAATTTACTAACATAGGTGTTTAAATTTAAATTAAAGATGATAATTTGTGTATGTATTTCAGGTGGAAGCATTAGCAGGTTTCAGAGTAATCCAAGTGGCGTGTGGATCCCGAGACGCACAAACTTTGGCGTTGACTGCGTGTGGCAAAGTGTTCTCTTGGGGCGATGGTGATTTTGGCAAATTAGGTAAATATGTTTTGAACTTTAGGAAACAAGAAGAAAGAATGTATAATAATCGTAGCTTCTTTATATTTAGGTGCAAATTTTATTAAACTAATTATTTTTTCGTTAGGTCGTGGTGGTTCGGACGGCTGCGCAATACCTATGAATGTGGAGCGGCTGAACACACTCGGCGTCATACAAGTAGAGTGTGGCGCGCAGTTTAGTCTAGCGCTCACTAGAGATGGCGAGGTTAGCTTGATCGTTTATCATTTCAATCTATCCTGAATTATTGGCAGGCGGATTGGTGACCGCACTATAATGACGTAACGTAGAGAGAAATGCTAAATTGTACACGATTGTAATGGCGACCAACGGCGTAACGTTCTTTCTGAGGCGTGTAGGGTAGTCCCTTAACCATCCAGACCCGGAAATTATTTTACACAAAGATTTCTTTGTCATGCAGACCCACGAGACCAATCCGAAGCGAATTGAGGTTGTCTCACAAAACTTTGCCAGTATTATACTAAAATTTAATTAATTAAATAAAAACGCCTTTTACCTGTGTTTAACAAATAATAAGCTGTCTGATTTTGATTCTAATATAGTTATAATCCTAGAGGTAAACCTTTTCACTATTTCGTAGGTATGGACGTGGGGTAAAGGCGACTACTTCCGATTAGGCCACGGTTGTGACGCGCACGTACGACGGCCTACGTTTGTGGAAGCTCTGCGGGGTAAACGAGTCATACACGTAGCTGTAGGGGCCTTGCATTGTTTAGCTGTGACTAGTGAACATCAGGTGAGTACTCAATGAAATTAAACCCTTTCTAAATATTTACTAAATAACACATATAATATAACTAGCTTCCCGTGTGTGGTTTCCGTGATCCGTGAAAATATTTGTCTAGAAATTTGGAAAGAAATCAGATGCCGGACATCGGATCTAGTGCGTAAATTACCATAGAAATAGTTCTACGGCTACTACGGACCATATTTTCACGGGTTCGGATCGGATTCGGATCGGACGTAGTGCGAAACCGCTCTTATTTAAATAGTATCCGTATAACTTCAACTTGTGTTAAAGGGACGTAAAGTCCTGTTAGTCTAACAATCGCCAATAGTTGAAATTATATCCCACTCTATAATACGGGAAAATTAATTTATACAACTTTTTAAACTTGTTAATAATAATAATAATAATAATTTCTCAAGGATGAAGTCACGAGAATCTGGCGTCAAGAAAAAGTATACGTAGTCCCTATTGTTCTTTCTACCACAGGCGTAATACCTAATCATCTTCTCCATAGTTTGAAATTATTAGATCTTAATGAAACCCTCTATATAACCTTACAAAAGGCAGCCATCTTGAACACATGTAGGATCGTCAGGAAGTTCATGCAAATAGATGAACATGAAGTAACCGCACATAACAACACATAAACACACACCACACGCTGCATTTACTTGGCTTTGGCCCGTAAACGTAGCTAATTCCAGCCCAAAAGCTGAGAAAAAAAAACAACACAACCGAAATAATAATTTTATTTCAGGCATCGGAGGCCCATAGAATAAAATACATAAAATAATCTTAAAAGTAATAAACTAATACATATTTTAATAAACAAAAACTTAATACTAATGTACACGAAGTGTCGGCGTCGTGTTTCGCTGACTGGTGTCACGTAGCTGGCCACGAAACCGGCGGAACATAACACCCTTCGGCCAAAACTCTTCTTTGAGGCACTTCTCGAGATACTGCGTCGGAACACGCACCACGTACGACTTGAAGTTCGTTTTGTGACGCGGCTCCAACATCTCGACCCTCAAAGTCCAGTTGGTCTTCACCCGCATGTACTCCACGACCTCTTCAACTTTCGTGGAATGATGCAGTCTTGACACGTACATCAGCGTTGTCGGTACGGCTGGACGCAACAGCGTGTTGGGTCCTGCCAGCGCAGTACCACACTGGTTCCGACAAGGAGGCTTCTTCTTCTTTCTCTTCTCCACCTTGATGAAACCATCGCTGTCGCCCGTGTCCTTCACTACAGCCTGCCTTTTCAGAACCTGTTTTGGTTTTGGCAGGCTCCGTTTACCCCCTTTCACTTTGTCCGCTACTTTAACCTGTGAGTTTAGTGGCTCAACAGGCTTTTTAGCGGCGGCTACTATTGCAGCGTAGGCTCGTTTCGGGGTTGTTGAACCTACACATGTCGTCGCCTCCACCGGTGTCGAGGCAGGGACGGCCGCGGCACACGTTGCAACGCATGCATTCTCGGCAGCTGGTGACGCATTCGAGCCCGCCGACTCGAAACTGCAGATGGAGGCGTTTTGTGCCCCGCGACGCGTGTTCACTTTTGCGGCGTCGATAGGTGACCTACTTGCAGAAATTGCATTGCGCAATACACTACTTCTGCCCGTAGTTCACTGATGCTGTTGTTGGACACCTCCAGCTGATGCTGCATCTCGACCTGGCTTTGCTTCAGGAGTGTGATATCCTTCAGCAGCCTGGTGACATCTACGTGGTCGAACGTGACGGGAGGCAGCTTGTGCAGATCCTTCGCCACAAATTCAGGCACGTCGTCCGGATCGGTCTCCTTCATCAGCGTAACGATGTCCTGGATACTCTTCTCGGTGCCATCCCTTCGCCGAGACGGCATCTGGCTGAGTTTGCCGAGCGTCGTGAACAGCAGCAACTTGGCACTGCTAATCTCATCCTCCTTAAAAGATGACTTGCAGATCTGCAAGATGCTGACCTCGTCCATGTAGTCGATGGCATGTTTGATAAATGCCAGAACTTCATTGGCTATGAGAGTTTGAGTACTCATAGCGGAATCCGGGCAGCGGCTAAAGCCGTGCAATTCGCGAATGTAATATTTACACGGAGCAGCGCAAACGCGACCGTATTCGACCGCGCATCGCAACCGAGTGTGTTAAATAACTACCGTTGTTAAATAGATTTATCAAAACATTTATCAACACAATTTATGTTTTTTTTGCGTATTTATAATACTGCTCGTGACATTTAAAAGAGATATACGTATTCCACCATAGGTTTGGGCGTGGGGCGACAACGATCACGGGCAACAAGGCAACGGCACAACTTGCGTCAACCGAAGACCTGCTCTAGTCGCAGGCGTTGAAGGAGTCCAAAGAGCGGCCGCAGGCTCATCCCACTCGGCGGCCTGGTCGCTGAGACCTGCGGCTTTACAGACAGATACTCACACGCCTTATATAGCACCACTGCCGTTCCCTACGCTTAAGGATCCTTTAGGAGCACAGAGTCTTGGTAAGTATCAGTATATTCATACTAGCTACCCCCGCGCAGTTACACCCGCGTTGTTCCCGTAACCGTGGGAATTTTAATCAATAGGGTCCCCGCCCACGTCCCACAATGGGTGACCGCATTTTTGTAAGAGGAAAATTGCAATAGTATAACGCACACGTCCTAATAAAAGTAGGTAAAAGAAATAAAATCGGTGCATCCCGACCGATCCGATTGTCGATGAAAAATGGATTGTCCGGAAATGTATGCGTTAACGCACACTGCTCACCGACAGTCGGCCGCTTGCACTTGCCAGGGCACTCGTCACAAAATCGGTCATAAGAATCGGAGGAAAAATCTGCCCGATTATCGGCCCAAAATAAGTCTGACGTGTATATTCTTGGCCACGCTTAAATATATACTAATATTAATGTTACTATTAGATAAAGTAGCTGTCTAATTATGAAAGAGCTGGAAAAGCTTGCATATTCAATGCAAACAAACGAATAAAATCGTTCCTCTTTATAATATTAGTATAGATAAAGGATATAGATTTTTTTTCTTAAGTAAAAGTAATTTACCCAGTGTGTTTACCCAAACAATCTTTAGTTTTATCAGTGCAGTTAAGATTGTCAGTTCGCTAGAAGCATGTGAGACATTAGATGGTTTAGTTTCAATACTGATTTAATAAACATTTATGCATAATATTCACAGAATATATTATCTTCCGTGGCATAGTGGTAGAAGTCTCTCTTTAAGTCTTGAAGATCATGGGTGGAAAAATCTAAGTGTTAATTCTATGATTTCCGGGTCTGGTTTGTTTACCCTCCGTGCCTCGGAAAGCACGATAAGCCGTTGGTCCCGATTGTTATAATGTCATATACAGCAAGCGTATACCAGGGAACGGGTAGCAGCGTTTCTTTGTTTGTTACAAATTAATACTGCGCTCACCACCCCGACTGCCAAGCGTGGGGACTATGGCAAATTCCTCCCTCGGGCCTATGTTCAGCAGTGGACGGTATACGGGCTGATGATGATGATGATATGATCATACGGATGTGAGTGAGTCGTATAACTCAAAACCGTCCTTTGTTGTTTTTATAAATTGCCGAGTGAAGTGTTTGCGTACTTTCTGCTAATAGTAGTATTCTTGTCTGTTACATACAGGATTGTATTCAGAAGAAACAGTGGTAGAAGAGCCTCAAAGCCCGCGTCCATCGTTAGCGGCGGCCGCGCTTGCTCTAGAACCACCAGTAGCTGTCCAACACGCGTTGTCCCTAATACTTCTCGCCTTGCATATTACACAGGTAAGCCAGATACTTTGCGTTATTGCAGTTGCTATTTTAGGAAATTGCTGCAACACTGCAAAATTATGTATTTAAATTCTATAACTACAATGTATGTAGACAACATCATATGCATTTGTTATTGTTAATTCTTCACATAGGTAATATTTACAATAACAATAACATAATTTATTATCGTAGAAGAAACTTTTTACTTTACTTTAAATCACTATCTCACTTTCATGTACCAGGCGCGCAGCTTACTAGTGGAGGCTTTGCGAGCTCACGAGGCTTGTTCTACCGTGGTGGCCGCGCCCACTACTATCGACACTGAGGATGAGGACGCAGACGGCGACGCTCGCACTGGTGGGGGCGAAGCACCTGCGGACAGAGCTACGTTACCGGTAGGTCAAAAGTTATTAATAAGTACTAGGTGTGCAGACACTTAGTGAAGGTATTTATTACCTATAATAATCAGAAGATTTATTTCGATTTACTAGGCGTGCAGACACTCAGTGAAGGTATTACATACAATAATTAGAAGATAAAGAGTTTCGAAATTAAACGGTTTGAATTTTTGTCTACTTTTGTGGAGAGCTAAAGATTCCTTTCGAGTAACTCAGTCTTTTTGGTATGGGAGCTTGCCTAAGAAATCCCGTTATTGTTGATTCCGTATATCATACTGTGCAGTATGAAATCGTTATGCAATACAACAGATGCTTAATTTGTTTGCTAAGGTTCGATAAAAATATTACACACATACTAAAAGTATGTAAAAAGGGTAGGCATTGGTTTCACCTGTTCCAGGGAACTTTACTATTAATGCTTATGTTACTCTTGGATAACGAAGCTGAATAAGGAAGTCTATTATTTTTTCGTTTTTTTGGTTTTTCTTTGTCTTTTTTGCTTATGTGTGTCCAATAAAAAGTATTCTTTATGATGGTGAAAGAATTTTTAAAATCGGTCTAGTATATTCCGATTGCGATTTCATTGCATGCAAACATACAATGAAATCTCTCCTCTTTATAATATTAGTATAGATGTGATAACATGTGATGTGTGTCGTGACAGAGTGGTGCGAGCAGTCCGCTGAGTGGTTCGATCTCGTCGCGTCACTCGGCGGTGATGTCGTCGAGTGCGGTGTCCGTGGCCGCCGCCACTATGACGGTACAACAGGCGGAAGCTCCTAAGGTATATTATGTATTAGCTATTTATGGTCCCACTTCTAGATCTTTCTTAAGATAGCCAGCCCTGTAAACAAAATATATTTCTCATTTTTTTAATGTCGTGTCGCCCTGCGCATTTGGTCGTTTCGGACGGATCCATTGGTCGCCCTTATTTGTACAAAACCTCTAAACACATAAGAACCTCCCTATGCCCTCGTAGACTCGAAGTCTAGGAGGCCTGCGAACTGTGAAGTAGATTGAGAGTTGTACAAAATTCCACTAAAAATCTTAAGTCATCATTCCTCAATCTCCCCGCCAGCGACCACCCTGAGCCGAGATCCAAGTCCCACAGGGGGTGCCCTCTTGCGCACGTTTCTTAGTTTGTAGTTTTTAAACAATTTAATAAAGCTGACGCTCTGCTTTCCTTTCATCCCAGTGAAGTAGCAAAAGTACCTCACCAATATCATGTATTATTTCAGCAGTGTTAAAGTGCCTAACTTAAATTTGTTATTTCAGTTGGTTTTAGACGAATTTACGTCACAACTGGGCGAGTCAGATGCTAGAGCCCTGGTTGATCTATTGAAGCTAGCCGCAGCGGGCCGCATACCTGACGCAAACAAAGCCGTCAAGATTATTACTGATGTTCTCATGGGTAAGTTACTAACGAGCCGAACGTAGTTTAAACATACGAAAATATTTATATACAAAGTTTAGGCTGGTGATGATGAAGATGATGACGGAATGATAATGCATATACTGGTGGACAATAAAATTAGATCAAGTACTAAACATAATGTTGTCGTGAAACGTTATGATAATTTGATGTCTTAATATACTTTACTGAGATTGTAAAGGAACACTCAAAAAAAGTAAATCATACAAATGGGAGTGGCCTAGTATTTTCATCCACCAGTATATATACTGAGGTATCGCGTTAATCTATACTCATATTATTAAACTGTAGTTTGTTTGGTTGCTTGATTTAACGCGTTGATCTCAGGAACTACTGGTCTGATTTAATATATTCTCCCAATGTTAAATTTCCCATTTATCGAAGAATAGGCTATAGACCAATAGTATTTCACGTGGAAAAAGTCGCGGGCATAAGCTAGTCTTGTAATTTGTGTTCCAGCGCTATGTGCTAGCAAGCCAGCGGTAGCGGACATGGTGGTAGAAGTGTGCGTGTGCGAGCTGGAGGAGGCGGCGGCGGGCGGCGGGCGCGCCCCGCCACAGCCCGTCACCGTGGACAGTCCACACCCGTACGCGGACGACAGCGATATATCGGGTACGAACGTTGTTATGTTACATAAGATACATATTCATCAAAAGCTTCAATAAATAATGTAAATAATAAGTTTATTTTTGCTGCTCTATTTAAAAATTTTCTATCTGATTTTTCACGGCTATTAGTTTCCCTTGCTGTATTCCATTAACTTTTTAGCATACGGCATACGATTCAAATTTATTTTGAGCTTTCGCTTAAATTTCAAGCTACCGTCATCCTTCTTTACGGGCTTTTACTTCATACTATAACACTAAAAGATGACTGTATAAATTAAATTTAAAAAAATATTTTCACGATTCACTTCACAGACAATCTATAAACCAAGATCGCTGCCACTATTTCTGAATCTATATGAATTGTAAAATATTGATATTAGAGCTTTCTAATCCTCAAAAAGTTCCATATTTTTTATTAGCTAGTTGATACATTTTTGATATTGTAACCGTTTGCCAACTTTGCTATCGGATAGATAGTGTAAGTAGGGTATGTTAATGCTTAAAATGTATTTGTTATCAGGTGTAGTAAAAATCCCCGGAGCATCGTCTCTACGTGTAGTATTTGAACAAGGCTGTTCGACCGAGCGACGTAACGACCCGCTCACTATATCAGATAGTACTGGTCGAGTGCTGGCCACACGCTCTGGAAGAGAACCGGCTGACTGGGCACAGGAAATCATTGTCAATGGTAAACGCTAGAAACACTTTAATACTAGACCAATAGTCACACTATTGCATCAAAATGACAGTACTTGAAACGGTTGACGCTTGAGCGGATGAAAGAAGCATTTAGTATGTTGTCAAGTTATCGCCATCTATACTAATATTATAAAGAGGTAAAATTTGTGAATTGTTTGTAAGGTTGTAGGGGGTAATCTCTGGATCTACTGAACCGTTCGTTACCAATATAAAGCCACAGTATTTGTTAGTGTCGTGGGCTATATTTTTAGTCAAGCTTTCCACGGGAACGGGCTCTATGCGGGTGTAACCGCGTGGGACAGGTAGTACGTAATAAAGTGACACAGATAGTGTCCTATACACATTGGACACTGTCTGTGTCACTTATGGACCGATCTAAGGACATCTGGTTCATAGAAGATTCCTTAAGTTCTTCATATACCGTGTGGCCAATTATCATTACGAAATAAAATATGACACAATCTATTTTTAATAAAACTTAACAAATACATTCTGATATCGCCAGGTGACGAACTTAGATGGAGGTTTACGAGTGATGGATCAGTCAACGGTTGGGGTTGGAGGTTTACTGCCCATCCTATCTTACCCTCACACTCCTTGACAGTAAGTACTTTATTATAATCAAGCCTATTTAGAAATCCATACTAAATTAAATACATTACCTGATCTAGTAATAAACTATTTCACGACATATTCTCCCTCAGTTATATATGGAACTATGGAAGGGTTTTTTTATTGGACTTAATTTTTATAGGACATTGGATCTGATCGCTACGTGTTGTCATGTCCTTCCGTGGAACTGGCGTGGCGGTTACTAGACGGTCCTCTACTAGCGGCCATATCAAACGATCACCAGCTAGCGCCGCGGCTGGCACAAGCGTTGGCGATATGTGCACAAATGCCTACCTTGTGTAAGTATAACGTATTGTTTTACATATTTATACTTACAATTTACTTTAATAAGACAGAAGTCCATCGGGTGAGGAAGTAATGAACACTCAGATTTTTAGTCTTTCTAATAGTAATTTGTATGATGGTTTAGCGTGGCGTGCCCGCGTGTGGTGTGTCCGTCGGCTACGCGGCGTTGTCTGCGGTGGTCACGAGCCCAGTGCCGCCGCGCCACCCGCGCTACATCACCTGCCTCAACTGCTACACGCACAGTACGAACACGAGGAGCCCGCGCTTCGTACTGGCACACATCTACTACACACGCACTACCTCAAGGTATGGTTACCGTAGCGTGTCGCTTGGCTACAACTACTGCCCGCGTGGTATGAGCTCCAGGATCCCGCGATACTTATTGGGACACATCTGTACCGTAACATGTTATACCGTAGCACGTACTTCGGCTACACGGCGTAGTATGTACGGCGGCATGAGTTGAATTCCCTTCAGAATTCGACGTCTTAAGTGACATCCACCTGGGGAACAACCAGTCACAAAAATAAATATTGTATTTATTTTGTTAAGTCGCATATTAACATCAGTCTCATATACAAATAGAATATAAGGTAAATTAGATGAACTATTTTAACCCATATAATAGTTGATGTAATTTATCTAACAGTGTTTTAGTATTGCAATCAAATTGAATTTTCGAAAAGAATATCTCAAATCTATAACCTAACAAAATGTATAAAAACATTGTCATGTTCAGTCAATTTTTAAAAATAATTTCTTGTTATAATAATAAAGTATCCTCACTATGTACTAAAAACAATAAAATAAGAATCATAACAATTTTTCAGATCGTTGTGTAGTTATTGCGCGTACATACATTTTGGTTCATTTTTATTTATATAGATTACTAGCTTCCCGCGCGCGGTTCCACCCGCGTAACTCCCGTTCCCGTAGGAAATTCATTATGAAATATAGCCTATGTTCTTTCTCAGGCTCTAGACTATATCTGTACCAAATTTCATTTAAATCGCTTCAGTAGTTAAGGCGTGATTCCGTAACAGACAGACAGACAGAGTTACTTTCACATTTATAATATTAGTAAGGATTTACACTGTTACTGCTACTGTTATTTGCACTGTTGTCGCTGAAATGAATTTGTAAACTACACGAGTTTATTTTTATCAATTACATAACACATCAATTACATACATTAGTATTATTATAAAGAGAAGATCTTTCCCGTAATGTGTTTCCGATAAATTAGTATCGGAAACCCGTGGCGGGAGATATCGTCTTTTTGTTTTGGTTATATATAATTTATGATATATGAATAAAGCCGGACCCATTCGCAGGAGCTGGCGTGGCTCGCATGTGGTCTCCGCATGGACTCCCGTGTGTGCAACGGACCCGACGCTGACCGCTGGGCGTGGTTCAAACGATACTGCCTCTGTGTTCGCACAGCTGACGCGCTCATACGAAGAGTGAAACTGCCCATGCCCTTCCTATCTGACGTTAGGAAGAGATTAGCAGATCTAGGCGTTTATAACCCGGATGATGCAACTACCGATGCCCAATACCAGTGGGAGGACAACAACAGGTTTACTAAGCAGCACGATGAACAGCTGTTGCATTGGGTTAACAAGTGAGTACCTAAGTTATAAATAAAGTTTTAGGTAGTCTGTGATAACATAATAAACTTATAGCACCTATTGTACTCCCATAGAAAAAGCAATAAATGAATTGAATTATGCAACAATTTAATGTATATAACCTTTTATCTACGTGTACTAGGCGGCCAGAAGACTGGTGCGGTTGGTGGGGTGGCGGATCCCGCAGTTGTGCGGTGTACGGGTGGGGTCATAACCATCGCGGTCAGCTCGGCGGGGTCGAAGGTGCTAAAGTCCGGACACCCACTCCGTGCCACGCATTAGCTGCGCTCAATCCTGTACAACTTGTGGGCGGGGAACAGACGCTGTTTGCAGTGACGCCTGATGGGAGAGTCTATGCGACTGGTAAGTTGATGATTTTAATATATTTTCTATGATAGTGGTCTTCACACTTTTCTGCTGAAGGCTCACATATAATAATGCCCAAACAATAAAATTTTGCCGGCCCGCTGTGATACCTGGGTATTATACCGGGCCGGCAAAATTGTACTGTGTACCGCATGCTACTGCGGCTGCATTACAGAAAGATCACAAATATCATCCACAAGCCATATGCGGGCCGCGGGACGGTGTTTGACGACCACGGTTCTAGGGGATACGTATTTTTGTTAACTGTTAGTACTAATGTTTAGATATTCCAAAATTAGTCTTACCATCGGGTGTTGACACGAACTTAACGATGAAAACTAATTCGCACATTCGGTAAGACAAGGGCAATATATACACCTCGCTGAAAACGACATTTCTATAATAAACATAAACGTTTTTAATTCTCGCAAGCAACATGCCTAAAATATTTATGACACGAAGTTTACTTCATGGAACAGAGTATAGAGCAATATAATGCAGAGTAAAACATTTTTAATATCAAAAAAATATATTAAAATAGTGCGGTTGTACAATTAATATACAATAACTGCAATTGTAGCCTCATCTTATCGAATGTGCGTATTGTTATATTGGCGTGCGAGGATTTTTGTCTGAAACAAGCTTACTGCTGCCAAATATCTATTGATTATTGTACTTTACAGGTTACGGTGCTGGCGGACGATTAGGAATTGGTGGAATAGATTCTGTCTCACAACCTACCCTTTTAGCGGCTATACAACACGTTTTTATTACAAAGGTAATAAGGCTCAAATTCAACAAATTGAAATACATTTTAAATTATATTTCTATAATAAGTAATACTTTGTTCGCAGGTTGCATGCAATTCAGGGGGAAAACATTGTTTAGGGCTGACTGCTGATGGTGATGTTTACAGTTGGGGTGAAGGCGAAGACGGGAAACTTGGTCATGGAAATAGAGTGTAAGTAAGAATGTAATCACGGAATAAGTTACGTTATAACTCTAAGCTTAGAATTTATTGGATTTGAACTTTATTAGAAGTCCATAGAGTTAAAAATATGATAGTCACTGCCGGGTTAGTCAGGTTATTAATTATGTTATTTTTACTATTATGTTTATACTTTAGGAGCTACGATCGGCCGAAGCTAATAACTGCCTTGTCTGGACTCGAAGTAGTAGCGATCGCTTGTGGCGGTGCGCATTCAGCCTGTCTTACTGCACGGGGAAGAATCTATACGTGGGGCAAGGGCAGGTACGGACGGCTGGGTCATGGTGACTCGGAGGATCAACTTGTACCTAAGATGGTAAGTAATAATAAAATAATTACCGCGTGGCCTTGAAGTTTTAGCAATCGCTTGTGGTGGTGTGCATTCAGCCTGTGTCACTGTGGGGTGAATCTATACTAATATTATAAAGCTGCAGAGTTTGTTTGTTTTGTTTGTTTGAACGCGCTAATCTCAGGAACTACTGGTCCGATTTCAAAAATTCTTTCAGTGTTGGATAGTCCATTTATCGAGGAAGGTTATAGGCTATATTTTAGTTTCAAAAAAGTTAGGGATCCATAAGAAAATTGCGATTTTGTAACCCAAGGTGTAAAAGCGAAAACCTATTTATGCGTGCGCTGCAAAAACTATTGACAATAGAACAAAATAATGTACTACGGGTTTGTAGGTCTTATTAAGATCTACAAAAAAGTCCTCGAGAGCATATATCTAACTGTCATAGTTTAGTCACAATAACCGCTTTTATGTTCATAAAAAAAAGTTCATAAGAAAGAAACTACGTTAAATGTATATCGTAATATTAATCCTTATCCAAATTAAGCATTTTGTTATCAAGGGTATTTATGTAGAAGTAAAATACTTTTTGTTTTATTCCAATCGGACATTTCGTTGAGAAATTATCACGAGTATAAAAACGCAAGGAATTGGTACCTAATAATTAGTTATTTGCCATAATAGATAAAGTTGAAGAGTTTGTTTGCTTGAACGCGCTAATCTCAGCAACTACTGGTCCGATTTGAAAAATTATTTCATTGTTAGATAGCCCATTTATCGAGGAAGGTTAGAAGCTATATTTTATTATAAAGTTTCTACGGGAACGGGAGTTACGCGGGTGAAACCGCGCGCGGAAAGCAAGTAATTTATATGTGGGGCAAGGGCACATACGTACGAAAGGGACATGGTGTCTCTGAGGAGCTCAGCTCGAGCCAAATATGGCGGGCTTAATTCGATATTAGTAAGAATTATGTACCTACTTTACTATTTTTTGACAGTAAAACTTCTTTTTTTTTCCAGGTTGAAGCATTATCGTCATATCGTGTCATAGATGTGGCATGCGGATCGGGAGATGCGCAAACGCTATGCATCACCGACGACGATAATGTATGGTCTTGGGGCGATGGTGACTACGGGAAACTAGGTAATGTAATTCATAACTTGAAACCTACGTAATTAGTTGTTAAATATAAATACTATTTATACAATTGAAATTTGGTATGTACAGTCGTACAAGAAGATAGGTCTACTAATTTTAAAATTTAAATGTCACGTTTATGAGCGGAGTTAACTATTATCTGTATTTGACATAGCTGGTAGCTAACTCTTCCCCATAAAGAATTACCGGTTGTCATAGTCACATAAACACATTTATTTACATGAATTGATACCGATGGAGTCCCATGGTTGACTATATATCGTACTTCCTACTAATATTATAAACGCGAAAGGTTGTAAGTATGGATGGATGGATGTTTGTTACTCTTTCACGCAAAAACTACTCTATGGATTTGGCTGAAAGTTTGCACGCGGATAGTTTATAAGTTGGATTAACATATAGGCTACAAAATATTGCGCTCCGACCCACTAGAGCAGAGTGACGTGGGTAAAACCGCGGGGCGCAGCTAGTGCTAAATAAATGCATATGAAAAGTATTGATTTTATTGCTGGTTTAAGTCGTATTTAAAATGATCCGAGTTGAAAACAAAATTATTTTAACAATTGTGTCTGTTTCAGGTCGGGGCGGTTCCGAAGGCTGTAAACTCCCAATGCGCATCGACTGTTTGAAAGGCCTACGTGTTATAAAGGTGGAATGTGGATCTCAGTTTTCAGTTGCTCTCTGTCAATGTGGAAGTGTTTATACATGGTAAGTAATGTATCATATAAGCCGCGGAAGGTTGTGAGTTTGATCTCTGCGCTAGAAAAAATAGATATTGTGCCTCTAAAAGCACGTTGCTTGTGTTCCCAGTTTTATAACATTATATATACTAGTGATGTAACGGATATTCGCATTCGCGAATATCCGCGTATTTTTCAATATTCGCATTCGCATTCGCGAATATCCGCGTATTTTTCAATATTCGCATTCGCAAAAATTATGCGAATATTTAGCGAATGTTTTTAATAATCAAAAAGGAAATTATTATATGCATGCATATGAAATAATAATACAATATATAACACTTAGATATTTTTATTAAATCATACTTCTACATTCTAAATTAAAGCCTCATTTATGAAAAAAGAACTTCAGAGAGCATCACATATTGTAAAATAAGTCCAAACTTCGCTGATGTGTGCTTTACTCATGTTTTATGCCACTTTGTCCCTTAAATATCAGTTAAATTTGAAAAATAACATAAAACTAACCTCAAAACAAAACAAAACTTTTAGAATGAACTTTCTGTGACTAAATTCATTCAATTAACCAATATCGGCTCGGCTATTTTCAATTTAAACATGGTCGACACGAAACGTCAAACCTGTCAAACATTTTATGCGCGCTTTTTTTGAAATTTTTGAAATATTCGCATTCGCATTCGCGAATGTTAAAGATAAATATTCGCAATCGCATTCGCGAATGTGAAAAATCCAGCATTCGTTAAGATAAGATAAGATAAGATAAGATAATATTTATTTGTTAAAACATGTGTCATTAATAATACATGAAATAATGCATATTACAGATGATATTGAATAAAATATAGGTTCAACATGCTTGACCGTGAGCGGTATACAAATATATCAGAATCAGTAGTAGGTAGGTACATTAAAGAGAAAAAAAAAATACAATGGAGTTACACAATAAGACATGACTTATTTGCTCGATAATTATAAAATAAATTGACAATTAGATTGGTATTTAATTACATAAAATTATTTAAATTTAATTAGTTATTGCCTCATATTAGTTTTTAAATAACAAATGACAACACTTATAAATTTTGATCATTCAGGAAATCATTAACATCGTAATAACACTTTTCAATGAGTAATTTTTTAAATGTATTCTTAAATCTAACAGTATCCAATTGCTTAATCGTATTTGGTATTTTATTATATATCAATGGAGCCCTACATACTACGCTTTTATGCAAAAGTGTTGTTTTAGCAGGGTTAATACATACTCTATTGTTATCGCGGCGATTTCTCCTGACATAATCTGAAATTCGAGGAAATAAGTGAGGGTTGTTTTTTACAAATAGGGCTACTTCTAATAGATATAGAGATGGAAGTGTAAGTATCTTATGTTTCATGAACAATGGCTTACAGCTTTCCGTCGATTGGATTCCGAACATGGCACGTATGCATCTTTTTTGCATTTTGAACACCATATCTTTGTTGGTCGAGTTAGCCCAAAAAATTATGCCATATCTAAGAAGAGATTCAGCAAGCCCATAATATGCGGATAATAACGCCTCGGTGTTGATGGTTAGGGCAAGTTTATATAGGGCATATGATACAGAACTGACTTTTTTACATAAAATATCGATGTGTTCTTTCCAATTTAATTTGTTGTCTATAACCAAGCCAAGAAAACGGGTTGTAGTAACTTCTTTAATTTTGTAATTGTCATGTATCAGATCTATATTTAATGAGTTTTGTGACCTTTGACCAAAATGCATAATGATTGTTTTATTTAAATTAATTTTCAAATTATTATTAATTAGCCATGAAATAACAGATGTCAAGCAGTTGTGTATGTCCAATTCATATAGATTAATATTCTTGCATGAAATAGTAATTGTACTGTCATCTGCGAATAGAGTCATAGGTTGGGTCGTTGCCTTTGGCAAGTCGTTAATGTATATAATAAACAACAACGGTCCCAAAACGCTCCCCTGGGGTACACCATACGATATAGAGCGCTTAGTAGATGCATAAATTTCTTCGGTTTTTGTTTCAAAATTAACCCTAGTTATTTGTGTAATTTGTTGGCGGTTTGTTAAATACGACCGAATTAAATCCAAAACTTTTCCTCTTATACCGTACGCATCAAGTTTGTTAATTAATATGTTATGGTCTACATAATCGAACGCTTGAGACATATCACAGTAAATAGCACTAACAGGAGTTGTTTTGTCGACATGGCTGATAACAATTTTATAGAAGTCATATATAGCCATATTTATGGTTTTATTTCGCCGAAAGCCTTTCTGTTCGTTGCATAAAATGTTGTGCTTTTCTAAATAATCATTAATTTTGATATATAAATATTTTTCAAATATTTTTGAAAATATGGGTATTAAGGCTATAGGCCTATAATTCTCTATTAATTGTGGATTCTCTTTTTTAAACAAAGGTTTTATAACTGTAAGTTTAAGATCCGCAGGATATATTCCGGCCGTTATACACAAATTCATTATATGACTTAGGTGGTGGCAGATGTCATCATTTACAGATTTAATTATTTTGGTAGAGATCCCATCATAACCTACACTATTAGTGTTCTTTAATTGTTTAATTATTTTATTTATTTGGTGGGGGGAGCAAGGTCCAAGAAACATTGAATTTGATTTGCGATTAATTAAAGTTGTACTTGTTCTTCCTGTACCTGAAGTTGGCTTGACTTTATCAACAAAATAATTGTTGAATATATTTGCAATTTCTGTAGGATTTGTAGTACATTCATTATTATTATTTTTTATGCTATTAATAGATTGTTTCGGTAAATTTTGTCTTGATTTGTTACATCACTAATATATACTAATATTAGAAAGGTAAAGTTTTTGAGTTTTTGACGTTGTAGGGGGTAATCTCTGGATCTACTGAACCGATATTGAAAAATTCTTTTACCAATGGAAAGCCTCGTCATTAGTGAGTGTCATAGGCTATATTTTAAGTTAAAGTTTCTACGGGAACGGGATCGACGCGGGTGAAACCGCGTGGGACAGCTAGTCTTTAATAATCGTATAACTGGAAAC
The DNA here is from genome assembly GCA_947037095.2 of Nycteola revayana. Lineage (NCBI taxonomy): Eukaryota > Metazoa > Arthropoda > Insecta > Lepidoptera > Nolidae > Nycteola > Nycteola revayana. Next base: position 6,638,824 of record OX344845.2, on the reverse strand, counting down.
GTACAGCAACGTTTCCCTTTGTGTTTCAACATAATACTAATGCCACAGGATAGTTGGATATTCGACGCTCACTTCACCGGAGTAATACCGCTAAGGCAATTTTCCCGCGACCACGATTAAATGCAACTTGGATTAAATTTCTCACAAGTAGAGTAGTCGTCCTCCCGACCCTTAGTTTGCAAAGAACCATCCGATGCCCTCGTAGACCTCAAGTCCGAGAGGCCCGCGAACTGTAAAGTAGAGCGGCAGATGCACAAAACCCCCTAAAATACTAAACGTCATAATCCCTGAATCTCATCGCCAGCGACCGCCCTGAGCCGAGGTCCTAGCCCCACATGGGGCGCCCTCTTGCGCAGGTTGCTTGGTTTGTAGTTTTTAAACCGTTTATTAAGGCTGGAGCTCTGCTCGCCTTTATGCCCGGTGAAGAAGCAAAAGCCTAGTGGCTAAAGACGTAAGTCTTTCCGAAAAAAAAAGTAGCGTAGTATTAGTATAAAGTAAGTTTTGTTTGGATTACCAATATTTTCATATATATTATTTGTATATGATTGTAACTGTATGTCCTCTTATATTAAAAGATTTGTCGTCTGTTTATTGTTTAGGGGTAAAGGCGACTATCATCGTCTCGGTCACGGCAGCTACGAACACGTAAGGCGACCGATGCGTGTCACCGGCATGCAAGGGAAAACTATCGTGTCGATAGCTACAGGTATGACAACTAAATGTATTATCAAAAAAAAACTTCTTTAACAACCATCATCAACAGCCCGTTAACGTCCACTGCTGAACGTGGGCCTCCTTTTAACAGACCTTGGCAAGCCAGGATCGTTGAGGGATATTGCCATAATCACCACGCTTGGCAGACGTATTGGTGATCGCAGTAAGATGTAAACGTTGAGCTAATAGATGCTGCTGCCCGTCCATCAGCCATATGTCCCTTAGTCGCCTTTTACGACACCCATGGGAAGACATGGGGTGGTCTATTCTAAGCCGGAAACCACACGGCACTTTAACGACCATATTTCCAGTCAAATTCGTAATATCTCAAAAAAAATTATAATATTTTCCAATAAGTAGAATATCTTTACTTTAACTTTGACATAAAAGAGTGAATTCTCCTAAATGTTGGTCTAAAAGAAGTTTTTAAACACAATTAACGAAAGATTTTGTGAAATGAAAAAAATATTATTATTAATTTGAATAAGATCCACCCTAAACCGACGTGCTTGTATGAAGAATGTTATGAGAGTGAATGAAGCGAAAGATGTGTGTAGGGATCGTAGCAAGTGGAGTTCCATTGTATACCTACCCCGCTGGGAAACAGGCGTGAGCTTATGTATGTATGTATTAGTTTGAACTAGATTAGATTATAGTCATGCTCATGCCCATCCATGTGAATGAGGTTGATCCAAGTTAAAACAAGAAAAGAAAAATATGCATTATAATACGTGAAAAGTGAAAAGCATCTCGATTAATCTGTAATGAACCCTAATTCCTACATCATAAAGTGCTTATTCTCTGTATCATAGGAAGTCTCCATTGCGTGGCTTGCACGGACAACGGCGAGGTGTACACGTGGGGTGACAATGATGAGGGACAGTTGGGCGACGGAACTACGCTCGCGGCTCAACGACCGCGGCTATTGATGGCTTTACAGGTATGTTATAAAATTATATGTTAATTTTGTTGAAAAAAATATAGAATATTGTATAACATACTAAAATACGCCTTATTCAATTTAGAGTAATATTATTTTAATTTTTATATCATATCTTTTTTGGATTTAAACTTTAGCTAGCACACATTTGTAATGAAAGATAAGATGTATTTAAAATTTAAGTAAATGATAATTCATTTGCAAGGTAATAATAATATGACTACTAAAATTACTATTGAGATTACAATAGATTGGACGACACAGGGATTTATTTCCCTAGTGCGGGAGTTGTCTTTTTAAAGAAAGAAAAAAGAAAGAAAAAAATATATGTGTGGAAGAAAAAAAAATGCTGTGCAGCTAGAGTAATACCCCAAATAAGTTTATAATGGTGCTTATTTGAATATTGTCTAGGTATATGTTTTTAATGCTGTATATTTATTGGTAGGGTAAGCGTGTAACGAGGGTGGCGTGCGGCAGCGCGCACACCGTGGCGCTGTGCGTGGAGGCGCCGCGAGCGCCGCGCGCGCCGCCCGCGCCGCCGCTCGAGTGCCACCTGCTGCGGGACCTCACCCCGCAGCTTATTTGTAATAGACTGGTAAGTGTCACCTGCTGCGGGACCTCACCCCGCAGCTTATTTGTAATAGACTGGTAAGTGTCACCTGCTGCGGGACCTCACCCCGCAGCTTATTTGTAATAGACTGGTAAGTGTCACCTGCTGCGGGACCTCACCCCGCAGCTTATTTGTAATAGACTGGTAAGTGTCACCTGCTGCGGGACCTCACCCCGCAGCTTATTTGTAATAGACTGGTAAGTGTCACCTGCTGCGGGACCTCACCCCGCAGCTTATTTGTAATAGACTGGTAAGTGTCACCTGCTGCGGGACCTCACCCCGCAGCTTATTTGTAATAGACTGGTAAGTGTCACCTGCTGCGGGACCTCACCCCGCAGCTTATTTGTAATAGACTGGTAAGTGTCACCTGCTGCGGGACCTCACCCCGCAGCTTATTTGTAATAGACTGGTAAGTGTCACCTGCTGCGGGACCTCACCCCGCAGCTTATTTGTAATAGACTGGTAAGTGTCACCTGCTGCGGGACCTCACCCCGCAGCTTATTTGTAATAGACTGGTATGTCACACTTTCCTTTCTTTGTGTATCATTTAATAGCTATTGCCTGCATTTTTCGCCTTGTCAAAAGGCGGATAAAATATCCCTACAACAGGCTTTTTCATAGCTTAATGAGGTGAACAGCACCTCACCCTCAACCTTCCAATGCCCTCGTCGACCCAAAGCGCTAGAGAGGCCGGCGAAGTGTAAAGCGACAGTGGCACAAAACTCCTCTAAAAAGCTAAAAGCCAATACCTCAATTTCCCTTGCGCAGGTTGCCTTGTTTGTAGTTTTTAGATCATTTATTAAAGCTAGAGCCCTGCTCGCGTATATTCGCGGTGAAGTAACAATAGTCTCGTGATTAACTACATAATAATATGTCCGTCCGAAAAATACTTATCTTGTCAAAACAACTTGACAAGGTAAGTATGCTACCAATCTGTTTTTATTATGAAAATAACATTATTATTATAAAAATTCTGTGTAACAAAAAAAACGTGTCTTTAGTCAGTTCGCATTACACAAATGCTTTGCAATTTTACACAATTTACATATAATAATTTTACAGTGTATAAAAAACATTTTGTAAATCATTCAGGTATTATTGCATCAGTTTTCTGAGTTGGTGTGTCCGAAGTTGCCGCTGTTAATATTGGATGGACCGCTGGATCAACTGAGAACTTTGCTTTTCTATAGCGTCAAAGAAGCGGCATTTAGAAAGGTAATGTTGAACATTTGTATTTAAAACTCATTTGTAAGATCTCTTTCTTAAGTGACAAAATTATTTTATGATTGGTAAGTGTGGTTATGTTAAAAATCCTTTAAATCCCCTTCTTATTCGTAAAATTGTCAACACTACGTATTGTTTATTATCGTTGCGTGTGTGGTGGAATAAATTCGATAAAAAATAAACGTAGAAACTGACAATCAATAGGCCACAATTCATGCAAGACTTCTTGTTTGCTACCAATCAAAATTTCATTCAGTTTTTACAAATTTAAATCACGTAGCATTTTTTTTTCAGTAAGAGAATTTTTCTTTAGTGCAAACTAATCTAAAATGTCAACTACAGGCTATTATGGCAACGATGGTTCGCGAACGCCAACACGGTCCCGTAGTGGAGCTGTCCCGTGTGGCAGCTAGGAGAGCTCGTCGGGGAGGCACCGGGCTCGCGGGGCCGGCGGGCATGAGGTCGGTGTTCGGCCAGATGGTCGCCAGGCTACCCGCACTCACGCAGGACGCCTTGGCCTTGCCACATCGGGTGTGGAAGGTCAAGTTTGTTGGTAAGTACTGTGGAAGTTATAGCTATTGTATAGACCTGTATGCAACTCGCAACGTCAAATGATGACCAGACTAACGTAACACCAAGCTGTGTTAATATAATCTGGTTACGTTTGATGGCGAGTACTGTCGCATCAACATCATATCATATCAGTCTTTATACGTTATTATCATACTCATAGCACTAGGTACTATAAATAAGTAAGTCTTTGTATGTCCGGTGAAGTAGCAAACGCCTCCTGGCTAACTACATAATGCCTGTCCGATAAAAAAAAAGCGCCATTACGCAGTCCATGATATACGATTATTACAGAACTTGTTTCATCGCATTAAGAAATGCGAATATTGGAGCTCAATCACAACAACAAAAAAAATGCTTTTAAATGTACATAGTGGCTCCAGTGGCATTTTTGCCAATCAACCACAGGATGGCTATACATTATACGTATATTTATTTGTGAGTTGTATTACGAGGGTTAAGTCAAAATGATAAAATATCGACGATATATTATAAAAATATGTTAATCATATTTACAAAGTATACCTAATTGTACACGAACAACATGAGCGACAAAGAGTTGGTACGTTCAATAAGCTGCTTGAATAGGGAAGTACCTCCTTAGTACCTTACGGAATACCACGGCCAAAGTAACATTATTGATTAATATTTATTCCTGTGCAGGAGAAGGAACACACAAGGAAATAGGAAAGGACCAGCAGGGTATGGAAGACCATTGCTATACATCTATTGTCATGACACTAGTTATTCTTGTATTTGGATCCCTCTGCCGTTTAATTTCAGTTGGATAGGGTTATATGCCTGGTCAGATAAAACAATAATACTATTTTTTTTACCACTCATAGGGGAGAGCGTGGATGACTGTGGTGGCGGCTACAGCGAGAGTATTGCCGAGATGTGCGAAGAGCTGCAGAACGGGTCACTCCCCCTACTCATGGCCACGCCCAACGGTCGGGGGGACGCGGGCGCCTCCAGAGACGCTTTCCTGCTCAACCCCACTGCTAATACGCCGCTGCATCTTAACTGCTTCCGATTTCTTGGTATGATGTAATATATTAATATTAGTATTGGAGTGCTATGTTTGAAGATATGTCATAGTTTATATTATAATAGTCATAATCAAACCTATTGTCAAATGAAACAGTGTCACTTATTATGCGAATAAGGTAACTTGAGTGATAAAGTAAAGTAAAAGCAAGTATAAAATGAATATGCGGTTTTGATCGTATTGTTTGCTAAGTATTCTCATCCACGGGAAAAAATTGCTAAGGTCATAAGAAAATTTACTTGAAGAAGTTAGAACTACATTCTAACCCCTCCGGTTTCATGTAGCTATACTAAATTATGAGAGAGTGTCTTGTAAAATATTTGGAATTGTGTAATATTCGCATATTAAGCTATATTGTTTTGTTTGTAATTGTGATAACTTAATAACTTAATCCTTTCTCATGTTCAATTTTAGCTCATTTTTAGTATTAGCTAATGTAATTAATACATCAAAGATGTACAAAATAAGTGAACACTGCACAAGTGACCGAAAGAAGAGTATCTACAAACTTGAAGACTAATGTTTATGTGGTTCCGTAGTAAGGCATCTCGAAACGCAGTTACCGCGGCTCGTGATGCCTTCCTGCCAAACCCCATAGTCTACGCACCGACACACATAATATGAAGAGACGCAACATGTATTGTATGTTATAATGTTGTACCACACACGTGATATTGATGACGTCGTGACGTAACATCGCACGTGTTAACATGGCGTCATAATCAGAGAAATATTTTAAAACATATTTTGATCGTACTCTCCTGGTTATATCGTTACTAGATTAATTCAGACCGACAGTCATCCTACTGGACCTATATGCTGCATATTGACAATTTTAAGATCTATGCAGGGCCGTCTTTCACCTATTAGAGGCCCTGGGCTCATTAGGATCATGGGGCATAGTAAAATAGAATATTACAGAGAACGCAGATATAAAAAGTTTTAAGCTTTATTTTTACTTCTTTATGGGTGACTCAGGGTCGCTTAACGAGCTTTTTTTAACCATCCACATTACCAATTCGAAGCACCATGATTCGGATCCATAGGATTATTCATTGGATCCAATTTCTTGCGCACGTATCTTTGTTTATTACTCCTTAAAGTGGCTATCGGTTATCGTTTGGAGTAGGGACTAGGGGGCCCTAAACCATCGCAGGGCCCTGGGCACGTGCCCAGTGGGAAAGAGGGGCCTGGATCTATGCGTAATTTTTGGCCGAAATGGAACTTCATATATTATAAAAGTTATTTTCAATGCCTATCCGTAGCAAAAACTTCCATGTCAATATTAGACTTTATGACGGGTTTTCCTTTCGGTAAGTAGTTTTAAGATTTTCTCGAAAAGAGAACTTATACACATAGGAGATTTTAATTTGCAACGACGAAATGTTGTAAATAATTTAAAAAAAAAAATTAGCTAATAAATTACGTTATAGTTTGCGTATTGCCATGCTACTGAATTTTTTTCGATATTGCATGAAAGTGCGGCGGTGATGACCGCTAGTTTAAGAGTTGATGCATAATATATTATATTATATGTTAACGGAAACATGGCAATTAGCTCACCTGTTTTAGCTATTGCAATGTTATACCAGCGGGCTGTCTAAACTGTATGATAGGTTAAACAAGAAATATTCATTTATATAGCTTAAAATGCTAAATATATGTGTCAGCGGTATTTATGTAAAATATTTCTTTAGTGTTTTAGTTTTAATGCAATATTCAACTGCTCACCAAAATGTATTTAGACCCTAAAACAACTTCAAATAAATTGAACCCATTCTATACTGAGGTGCCTTGAGTACAAAGTTATAAGATACGAAATATATGTACCTACACTTATCAGAATTATTTTACGTCCATATTTGCATGCAAAAAGAATGTAAATTCAAAATTTTGCATGCATGCCAAAATGGATAAATGCTCACCAAATATAAAGCTATCCATTATGTAAGGCATTTAGAATTTATTGGTAGTAAAATATGTGTAATGTTAAGTAAAATGTGTGTGAATTGTTTACAATATTAGTTTCAGAGGGAATGTATTTTGTTGTTTCTATAATGGCCATGTGGTTACGTGAGAAACCACCTCGAAACGTAGTTATCGCGGCTCGAGATGCATTCCTACCAAACTCCATGGTCTAGTCACCGACACGACGCCTTGCGACAAAATGGAACATTAATTATCGTGAGTTGTATCGTATACCTTTGACAAAACAACTATTGTTTAATGTCATATTATTGTGTTTAGTTTGATGTGTACTGTGTATAAAATTGGAATTCAATGATAAGATATCTACACTTAAGAGATTGTCGAAAGCACCCATTATAATATAAGAATCATCCATTAACCATCTAAATTAAACTAAACACACACATGCATCAAAAGGGTTGTTTACGTCAAGTCGATCACTACCCTAATGATGCTCCGTGGAGGAGCGAAACATCGGGTCTTCGGCTAGTTATTGTATTTTTGCATGTTTTTGTTTTTCTTCCTGCATATTGTGCATTTTTTTGTGGGTAGGCGGCGCATTACGTGCATCCCAGCATTTAGACAAATTTTTGGGCGGAATTATCACTAAATATTTTGTTTTTAAATCAAAATTAATCATAAAAGTCAAATATTTTGATTTTTAATCTAAATTATAATTCCGCCCAAAAATTTGCCTAAATGCTGGGTGCGCTTTATCCGCCGCCTACTATTTTTAATATAGATTTTTACAAAGTAACCCCTGATCTATTAAATACATCAATTGACGTATTTAATAGAACATTTGATGTCGCAATTTGCATATTTTTTATATTCATGTGAAATTTCCATTGGGAATGTAACCATATTTTTTATTTTATGTACTCGTAGATATGTTAAATTATTTATCATCCTTGTACTAACGACTAGTTATAGTTAGTTGGGATTGATAATATGGGATTGCAGATGGAGAACAATCTCACCTGTAATCGTTAAGATTTATTAACCATGGAATGGAAAACCTACCCAAATTTAAATTTACAATTGCATTTTTAGCACACAGTTAGCAATGTTAACGTACTTTATATCTGTAGGTGTACTGATGGGTATCGCCATCCGCACGGGGTCGCCGCTGTCGCTGTCGTTGGCAGAAGGCGTGTGGCGCCAGCTGGCGGGACAACCGCTCCGACCGCAAGACTTGGCCGAGGTGGACAAGGACTTCTTGCCGGCCCTGCTTTGTATACGCGATATGACGCCTAGTAATAAGGTAACGTTTGTTCTGATGTTGAACTAAATAATAATGCAATTGTTGTAATAATTTCGACAATATATAAAATAGTATCGTAGTTATCGGTCGTCTTAACCGCTATTAAAAGAGTCGCAGCCGATTACCACTTATTGCGATAAACCACAACTATTTGCTTCATTTATTGACATTCAATTCTTCGTACATATCTGTCAATTTAGGGTACTCCTGAACTACTAGTTTTAACTTTTATTTATTGAGTTCCGGTCAAAATTATTCAATGGAATGCCGGTCTTTTAATACTGATTAGGCAATATCAGTCTATCAGATTTGAGATTTACTAGAATGAGCTAACCGTTACGTTAATCGCTATTATTTATTCTCTTCGTCATAGTTACTCATTAATTTATAACATTTTTTGTGATGATTGTATCAATCTATTGCTCTAATTGAATGAAGCAACTAAATAACTCACTGTTATCAGGAACTACAAAATCTTGAGCTTCCATTTTCGATCCCTTCTGCTGCGGGCCACGAGGTGCCGCTGTCGACGCGTCACAAACGAGTCACTCCCGACAACAAAGAGGAATATGTGCAGCTAGCTTTACACTATAGGTAAGTTCCACTGAACCTTGCCTAATAGTACTGACCTTTTAGTGTGTTTAACTGATGACGTAATGAAAACTTTAATTCAACTTTGGGATTACTTTGCAGCTATGATTGATTGTACTTTAGAATATCACCATGTTCCGCAAATCTTCGTGTTTAGTAATACATTGCTAAAAATGACACAATGGAACCCATATAAAATCGCTCCGATGTCCATTTGTCAGACCAAAACTACTATAGACTATTTAGTTCCTATTGATATGGAATCATACAAGCTTGCACGGAACCCAGTGTGCAAGTGAGGCTCGCAAGTGTGACGTTTAGGGTTCCGCACCCGAAGAGTAAAAACGGGACCCTATTACTAAGACTTCGCTGTCTGTCTTTCTGTCACCAGGCTGTATCTACCGCGATAGCTAGACAGATTAAATTTTCACAGATAATGTATTTCTTTTGCCGCTATAGCAACAAATACTAAAAATAAAATAAAATCAATATTTAAGGGGGGCTCCCATACAACAATTTATTGTATGGGACACTTCGTGCGCGAGTCCGACTCGGATTTGACCAGTTTTTTATTTTACTTAAGAGCCTTTATAGATTTTCGAGCACTTGGTAAGAAAATCCGTTTTGTGTTAGTTACATAAAAATTGGGGTATTAAATTTTGCACAATTAACGTCCCATTAATATTTTAAGAACAAGTATTAGTGCATACACTTAAGCACTCTAACCGCTAAATATCAGACACCATTAGGCTGATCATCATCATTATAATATGTCGTCGTATCCAATTTACCCTTTAACGGACAGTTGCAATGTATTCGCCACCACATTTTGAACTCTACTAGACTTGTTGTAAAGTCAAAGAACAGTAGTACATAGTCCGCGTTACTTGCATAGGTTACACGAGTTCGATGAGCAGGTCCGTGCAGTCCGCGACGGTATGTCGCGAGTGATCCCCGCGCCTCTGCTGGCGCTGTTCAACGCGGCCGAGCTGGAGACCCTCGTATGTGGCTCACCGGACATACCAGTACAGTCGCTTAGAGCTTCCGCTACTTATAAAGGTATTATATATTTTAGGTTTTTTTATTAACAAATAACAGTGTAAGTACAAAGTAAACTACTAAAAACATACCAAATTTTATTCAATTTACAAGTGCCATAAAAATGCTTTTGAATTTTACATTTTCAAATTTCGCGCGTTATTTGACAAAAACGCTTTGGACATCGAGGACGCCATATTGTGACGTCGAGTATTATTCTATTAATCGTTATGCTGTTCCTGAATGCATGAATACTAATGTAAAGTGCCAACTGATATAAATACACTTTCACTTCTATGTAAATATAGAAGTGTCAGTGTATTTATATGCCTTATGACGCCATAAAATGGCGGCTACGATTTCATGGTGTTAGAAACATATTAAAAAACCTGAAACCTTATTTATTTAGAAAGAAACTTAGTTATTTTTTAACTAAAACGAACATTTTTCAACTGCTTTTTGCCAATTGGTACTGCCACCTAAAATATTGGGGCTTGTGTGTGATACTTTCTTACATTCTTTCTTTTCGGTCGATTAACTGACAAAGTGTCTTGGTATGCTTAGCTTAGGTCTATTATTAAAACGATTAAAGACCAATTTATTATTCCTCAGATAAAACTGTTAAAGGAGTAAATTTTAAATGTGTTAGATGTTGTATAGACATTTTGGCATAATCCTTTAATAATTTTCATCTGAGGATTGAAGAATTTGCCCTAAGTAAATATATAAAACTAAAATAAATAAGTAGGAAAGTACATTGACTTAATTGTCCCAATTAACGACAGCTAGGCTACGTTGATAGACATTATCAAAGATTGGGCATTTCGGAACCGTTAGAAATTTCGGGAATTGGATAATTCGAATCTAAACAGGTAATATTTTTTTAGATCCGAAATGTCCCATTCCCAAAATGTTCGCAAACGGTTCCAAAATGCCCAATCTTCGATAATGTCTCTGGAACCACATACAAGTTTACCTATTTTCGTTAGGTGCATTTACAAACGGCCAAACAAATTAAGATTGTTGACTAACGGTCGGTGTCCGCAGGCATCGAGCCCAACGCCCCGCTGGTGCAGTGGTTCTGGGAGGTGATGGAGGAGCTGTCGGGCGGCGAGCGCGCGCTGTTCCTGCGCTTCGTGTGGGGCCGCACGCGCCTGCCGCGCGCGCCGCAGGACCCGCGCCAGAGGGACTTCGTTCTACAAGTAACTTGCTTTTTTATGATCCCGTTTATACCGATGGCTAAAAACGGAATCCTTTAATTACTAAGACTTCTCTGTCTGTCTGTCACCAGGCTGTATTTCAAGAATCGCGATAGACAGTTGAAATTTTCACAGATTATGATAATATCTGTTGCCGCTATAACAACAACCACATTCGCGAATAATGTATTATTTAATAACATATTTAAGTTACATTATTTATTTATTTTTTAGGTTTTAGACAAATATCAACCGCCAGATCATTTCCTACCAGAGAGCTACACGTGTTTTTTCCTTCTCAAAATGCCAAGATATTCCTGCAAGTCTGTTCTGCGGGAAAAACTCAGGTGAAAATACATATTGGCTATTTTTTTTGTTATATATATACATGCAGCTATTATTATAATTGAAGTAAAATGTTTAATAAAAACCGTGCCGTTGCCGTGTGGTTTCCGGCTTAGAATAGACCACCCTATGTCCTCCGGGTGTCGTAAAAGGCGACTAAGGGACATATGGCTGATGGATGGGCAGCAGCATCTATTAGCTCAAGGTTTACATCTTACTGCGATCACCCATCCGTCTGCCAAGCGTGGTGATTATGGCAATATCCCTCTACGATCCTGGCTTGCCAAGGTCTGTTCAGAGGAGGCCCATGTTCAGCAGTGAACGTAAACGGGCTGTTGATGATGATGATGATGTTTAATAATAAAAATACTAATTATGCCCCATCCCTACCTAACATACTGTGTAATATAATTTTGATAAATGTCGTACATGACAAGTGCGGCAAAAATACTACGCCGTAATCGGCGTACCCAAGCTAGTCACGCTCTGTGAGGAATACGTTTAAGAAAGTTTATTAAATGTTGGTTATAATCGAAGTAATATAACTACGATTACTTCGAAATAAAACTACAAGCAATAAGATAGATATCAGGATCACATACCATCGGTACAGTGTCTTGTACATGAGTTGGTTGAGTTACCGCATTTACGGACTTACGGGCTTAAGTAAGCGCGGTATTCAGAGCGCGCGAGACCAATCATTTATCTAAGTTCACAATATTACAATGATCCTTATTTTACCAGGTACGCGATTCACTTCTGCAAAAGCATAGACACAGATGAGTACGCTCGAGTGGCCCTCAGCGCGGCTGAACGTGTATCTTCCGAAGAATCTGACTCCGAAGCTGATGTGACCCCCGTGGTTCATAACCCACCGCTATACTCCCTCACTAGAGCACCCACGTGGCTATAACGCACTACAGCCAGCTGTAGCTACAGCAAGCCAGTTTTATTCATAAGTCTAATCTAGACAGTAGCGGTCCCGGCCAGAGACAACAACAAAAATAACAGATCACTGTAAAAAAATGTTAAGAAAAAGATAATTTTAAATTAAGAATCTGGATTTGAATCTGGAATGAACTTCATAAATAGATGGGATGGAAAAATCAATATCAGTTAGTATAACATGGGAATTTTGATAATCAGTTGTGTATAATTGTAATATCATATAATCATCTCTCATGTCTATATAATCAAGTACGGCGTACCTATCGCCGTACTTGATTATATAATAGGTTGCATTAGTTAAAAAAATATAATTTGTATTACCCAATACGAAGAATGATTCCGCCTATTCGAAATACAATAGCAATTTCATTGCTATCGGATCTGAGTTTTCTTCACTTGGTTATATCTTCGAGACATATTGTTGTAGAAGCGGTAGATTATCCTACTACTATCCTATACTTTTAGGTGTCTCATTAAGTCACTATTATTAGCTAGCTTTGAGTCATATGCATTTCAATCTCAATTAAAAATAGATATTTATTTCATTCTAATACTCGTAAAAAATTGCTCATAATGATGATATTTAGTCATTTGTCTCAACAGCATATCACACTAATCATATTTGCTTTTTAGCCCGGTATTACTAAGAGCAGTCAATTTATTGTAATAACTAACCGTAGTTTAGACTTCCTTATATTGTCTTTACAATATAAGTCGAATGTTACTCTTAAAGCGAATTGTATTTTCAATTACAGCATTCCATCCATAGCTTAGGTACGCTGCGCTGCTGTTGATATACTTATGCGATGTGTGGTGTGTGACGAATGTAATGTACAACGAGTAGGCAACACTGCCACATTCCATTTCGTTCTTTGTCGTAATGTAACATACTTTGTTTAACGTAATTAAAAATAAAGGTTGGGGAAAAAAAGCTTCACATAAAAATTCACATTTTGCTTATCGGCAAAACTGCCGCTGACTCCCTGGATCATTTTCAATATTTATAAAATAGCTCGTAACTGCTTTTAGCTTATGCTGACTGAATATGGTCCTTATAAATGATGATTAACTTCGACGTGTAAGTTATTACTTACGCTTAAAATATTAATATTGTCAACATATAATACCCATTTATACATATTAATTACAAGAAAATATGTATATGGAATAAGGCAATGAATAAATATCCAGAAGATCTAATGGACTCGATTTATTATTCGCAATAAATTGAACAACTGTAAAGCCCTGAACATTTGAGAACATGAATATTCTATTGTTTATATTTATACGATTAAACTTGCCAGAGCTTATGGGCTATCATGTTTTATGTTGATGTGAACTATATTTACAAGCAAGTTCTTTGCATAACTATAATAAATAATAATTTAATCATATTTGGTATTTTGTTCTTTTACATTGGCAAGACTTACATTACATTTTTTTCTCCTATGTAACACAGTAACAAAGAATATACGAGATTTCCATACAATTTACTTGCAGTGTAATGAACAAAATATTGACTGAAGAAGAGGACTGTGATCTTATTGGCATAAAACGAGGTAACGGATGAATTAATAGATAGATAGAGTTTGTATGAATGGTGCAATTCTCAGATCAAATTATGTAAAAGCTAGTCATTGTTGCTGCAGTATGGACGGCTTATGATATTATTTTAAATTATGTATTATTTATAAGGGTATTTAAATATGTTTGATATTTAATTATTTATATTACTACAATAATCAAAACATGTACATGTTTTTATAACAACATTGTTTCTCGAAATAAAATTATGTGGTCAAGCTTGATGTTCAATGAATATAATGACGTAAATAAAGTGCTGGAGTAGTAATTATTTCAGACGAAATTAACTTTACCAAAATTGGTATTAATTTGTAATAGTCACATAGTTTCATGAATAGTTGCTTTGCTAGTATTATAATCCGTAGGCTTTTGGTGCTAGCGTTACACGATTAGTGTTAAATTTTTATACTGAGATATTAGGATGCACAAATGATCGTATTTATTATCATGTTATCTATTATTCTTGCAATACTCTATTTATATATCCGATTAGAAATGTTTTTTTATGTTTTTGATAAATTATTTGTTAATTGGTATTATAAGCATAACTGCAGGTTGAGAATAATTAATAATAATAAGATATTTATTATTTAAATCCAATTCTCGAAACAAGTGGACCCTGTTATGCAGAAAAGATCCAACCAAAAGGTAATAAAGCGTTGGTTGGATCTTTTCTGCATAACAGGGCCAAGTTATGAACGCAGCCATATTAAATTAAAGGCAAAAATAGTATTATTTGTTTTCATATTGATTGGTAGTAAAATGTTTTCTTTTTATATCATTCCATACTTATTAGATAGTGTTTGTAAATGAATATGTATCAACACCAAAGAAGAATATTATGTAAGAAAAAGGACTTAGATCTGAAATCATTAAGGCTTATTTGTGGTCTATCCTGTGCAGCATTATTTATTATACACATGCATATAGTATTATAAATAAATATTTATTTCAATGAAATGTTTTATTCATCTATCCCAGAGGTTCTCAATCGTTATATTAATACATTATATAGTTCCTAGTCCCTATTCCTTATTTTCATGCTATGACCTATAAGTAAGACACATTTTACCCTGTCATTCAAATTAAATAATTTGGTTGTTAGTATGATTTTCTTCCTTAGAAGATAATCATTTAAATGGTAATGGTTATTTTGTATTTAGGTAAAAGCTATAAATTCTTACTGTATATACATCATATTTTGAAATCACAACTTACATTTCAATCTGAAACTGTCTTGTCAAGTTGCAGATGAAGGAAGCGTCTGAATACTTCTTCAAATCCGCAGTCCAATACCCAAACCCTTCGGTTATTGCGGTATCAGACATGCCAGCTATAAAGATACTGCTAGTGCTAGTTTGCAAAGATCTCATATGATGCCCACTTAGACTTGAAGTTCTAACACCCTACAAACTCAAACAGTTTGTAAGAAGTACAATGTTCTGGATGCTTTGCACCACTTACAAAATATAAAAACACAAAGACTACTTTTTTTTTTAATAAGATTACCAGCAGATTTTTCCATTCTACTAATATTCTTGTTAACCTCTAATGCTAAGCAGTAGTAAATGCTTGTGTTACGAGTGGGTTCACGTCGGTAGTGCAATGGGTAGGGTTCGAACCGGCGACCTCAAGATCACAAGTCCGACGCCCCAGCCATTGGGTTATGGCCGATTAAAAACTTTTGTTTGGATATGACAGGGCAATACCGGCAATAGTAAATTGGCCACTTGCAGGGCACATGTGTGCTGGGGACATGGGCCCCGTTCCCTTCGAGGCTGACCCATGAGTAGTAGGATCAAGGAGTGTCCGGGAGGTTTTAGTGGTGTACGGTTCTCTCCTGGTATGGTTTAGTATACCATGCTAGGAGAGGGCGAGTCCCACATATCCCCCCGTCAGCCCGCGAATACGCTGCAGCGGCAATGGGAAAGCGTAAAGCAACTTGCAGCAGGAAAAAAAAAAATGCACTTGTGTGCTAATATGCTAATATTACATTGAGAAAGTGATTATAATAAAACAAAATATGTGTTTACATGACTTTATTTGCTAAATAACTTATGGATTGCATTATTGAAAGTAAATGTACCATGAGGCTAAATTAATCACAATAAATTAGTTTACTTCTTAGATTTGGGCTTGAGTGTCACATATAAAATGACAGCACCTAAGAATGCATAGGTTGCCTTCGCCGTCTGAAAAAAGACAAGAAATATATTTATTTATGTTAGTTAAATACTATAACATATATACTAAAACTACCAAGTTGGTTTGGGATATTTAATGTTACAATTAAGTAAAATTCCTATTAACACTCCAGGATTTAGGTTAATACTAGAAGGGTTGTTATCATTATCCAGCATATAGTAAAAATTGATGAAAATTTACATTATTTCAGTTTGCAGATTTTAGTGTAGGTTATACAACAATGAAAACTGAATATGAAGTCTAGAAAATTTTTACAATAATTGAAATTGGATTGAACACTGGATTTTTGATGTAGATAATAGTATCCTATTATTTACATCAAAAAATAATTTAATAATATTATCCTATTATTTACTTTCAGTTAATTTAACATTTACACCAACATTTTTTTCAACCTCTTGTATCAGCATCTAATAGGGAAAAATCTAGATGGGCGAAACATAATCAGATTGATTATGTTTCAAAAACTTGAGGTAATTGGACAATTCTATTACATTATATTAATGAAGTTAATTATTAACCTAAATAAAAGGCTAACAAAATGACTATTGCAATAATCAAACTAACTAATTTTACATTATATTTATATAGGTGTGTAAATAACATAATATTTAATGAAGTAGAACTCGCATGCCAATAATGTATAACAATACTATCAATATTCATGGCATCTGTCTTGAACATTAAGTTTGACATGTATGAGGAAAAGATAAGAACATGGGTCCGGTAATGTTATAAATTTTGTCATGATTTTAATTTTAAATCTAGGAATGGACATAACAGGAGCATGAAGTGTTATATTTTGAAGCATACAATTTAAAATATAAATTAATCAGTAGAGCAACTGGAATTTTGAAGTATTGAAACTGGACTGGAATATGTGTAAATCAGCACCTGGACATTATTTAAACAACCTAGAGTCAGATAATGCACCTGGGCTTAGGCCTACCTTCTCTTTCATCTAAAGAACAGGTTTCTAATCTCTGTTAATCATATTTTAGTATCCAATCTAAATCTCTACATACAAATCTAAATGATTTGATGTAGAGAGTGGGTGAAAAGGAATATAGGTCCAATGAGAATATATGATTTGTCTAATATATTTAACGTTTAAATATCTAATGGTCTTCTAAGCACTGAAAACTTAACCTATAATTACCGACCCTTACTTATTAGATTAAAAACTGTAAGGAAAATTGCTACTTACGTTAGCTCTGCCCCTGTTTGTCGCGCTATTGAAGTATTTGGACAAGCCTTTGAACTGGGATTCATCAACTGAGTCTCCGGCCATTCTGGAATTTTATTAAAAAATGAGTATGGTATAAGCACAAACAATCTGATATTATTTGCTAATGATTTCCAGAAGCTTAAGATTAACGACAAACGTAATAAATGTTTGAATGGAAATAGTATATCACAGTAAATATAAAATCATTACCTGAATAACTTATTTTAGCCCTTATGTAATTACGTAAAATAGGCGCAAATCCACCAAGTCGTGTAAAGATTTCGGCACTGCGATAATTTTAGCATAAATGTCGTGACAGATGACAGCAGAATACCTATATGTTTATTTTATAAGAAAAACAGAGACAAAACATTTTGAAGGCTAAAAAACGTTTGACGATGCTAAATGAAACTACCAAATCGCATAGAGGTCATTTATTTGTCAAATAACGTTTAGTTCTCAACCTCTAATAAAATAACAGACAATATCCGCTACTATATTCAATAAATTTATTTTATAATTTATTCCTATTCATGTTATTTAGCCCTTTTGCAGCTTCTTTTTTATAGATCTAACAATTAGGGAGACATGATTGTAAATGTACATACTAATGACAGATCTACTTACAGACGGTACAACGGGGATCCGCGAAGGACTCACTATAAATCAAAGTATCTAGACTAGAAGTTAATAGTGATATAATCCTATAGTATATAGTACGGAGATTTACGAATTATATCTTTAATGATTATGTGTTAAAACATTATTGTATTTATAGTATCTAAATACGACAATATCTTAGCAGTAACCTTGAGTTATTCACTCACAAGTCTTACTTTTAATTTTAAAATAATTTATAGTGAGCTTCGGCTTTTTTATTTACTTCTTAGCTTCTTTTTTACTGCCTCTAAAGAATTTGAAATACAAAATGATTGCTGCTGCTGAACCAAGTGTTAACTTAGCTGTCTGAAAATTAAATTGATTTAATATTTCTTATTTCTCATATTAGCCTAAGGCCTAAAGCACGGACGCCGTCGTCGCGTGTATCCCCTCCACGTGCTCTTTTTCATGCCCCTTAGCTCTTTCTCGAGCAAAATACAATTTAAAATATAAATTTTCAATTATTTTTTTCGACTTGTTCCCACCACTATTATTGGCTAGCTTTTTTTTCCTAGCCTCTGGGAATACTAAACTTTAAGCACAAAAAAAGCCAGCCTTGTTCTTATTACATAAAAATAATATTTTTTTCCTCACTTTAATTAAGCCTGGCGATACCTTTCCACCAACCAAATGACGCCAGATTTTTTTTGTGTGCTTTGGGGAGGTAGGCAAACCATTTGGCATAAAAATTTATCCTGATCACATTACCTTTTTTTTATTTTTTTCCCACCCCATAACTCCCACATCCACCACGCGAATCCTGCCAGGTCGACGTCTTTATGCTTAGAATGCTCCAGGTAAGCTGATAAATCATTTTTATGAATGATCAAATTACCTTGCCGTTTCGGTTGTCAGCTCTCCGTCCATATGCATGTTGTTACAAATGTATTTCCATTAGGTACTTAGGTACATAGAGCAATATAATAAAGCATATTATATTGGTAACGCACTTTTTAAATCGGATAGATTATCGGAATGCGAGAGCGGAGGAATTCGTAACGCATATTACCCTGGTTAAAAAAAGGACCTACCTACTTACAAGTAGGTAGGTCCGTAGTTATGGAGTTATGCGTATTCCGACAAATAGGCTAATTCTTTTCAGATTTTATGTATATAGGTAATTTTGTATTAATTATAGAAAGTGCGTAGTTTTTATACGTATTGATTGTAACAGTTTAACTTTCATATAAACTGGACTCAATATGATTTAAAAATATGTAGATAGGTACCTACCTACCTAGTTACTTATTTTGACAATAGTTAGCTATTTTTTATACACAAGCTTCCGATCCATTACTTACATTTGCTCGACCTCTGTTTGTTTCACTATTGAATATTCGAGATAATCCTTTAAGATTAGGATTATCATCCACTTCTCCACCTGCCATATTAGATAAAATATCGAGGATCTTTATTTTATTTTCCCACAAAATAATTAGGTACCTACATTGTCATGTCAATGTCAACCACGAATTTTCTTGTATAAGCCGCGCCAATAAAGAAACGAATCTAAAATGGCGTCCCTGAATGTCACTGACAGATGATAGGGTCAGCAAATAAAAAGAAAGATAGAAAGAAAGTTTGTTTATTGTTTATGTAGGTAAAATACAATTGTTAGTTTTATGTTTTGAAATGTGTAACGTATACAAAAAAATACATAATCTTTCATAAAAATTAGAACTGTTTATTTGCTTACTTTTCTTTAACATTTTTTACCTTAACCACTCGCGAGTAAGTCGTTTTTTTCCGTTAGCTTTCTTTACGGATTTCTTTTTGCATGCAGTACGCGCCGTGTGTGACTAAGACATCAACAGTTTAGAGTGAGAGCGCATGATCGGCGCTGCCATTTTAGATTCGTTTCTTTATTGGCGCAGGTTATATAAACTCATTTATTGGACTTAAAGAGGACATTTGAAAATCTAACCATCCTTCGTGAAAACACAATTAAAAAAAATCATTTTAATTAAAGATAGTTGCTTTGAATTGAAAAATTATGGGGAAAATACCTAACATTTGACAAAACCTATATACCTAAGTACAGTCCCCGGCACGTAACTTGGCAAGAGTCGTTATACTCCGTAAAAGATAGCTTGATCTCTGCGACAGCTGTCAGTAAAATCACGCATATGAAGTTTTGAATTTTGTAGTGCAGACAGACAGACAGTACCTGCCAATGTCATATTTTATTTATGGGCATGCCGACCTAATTAGTGATGGGCGATGAATCATCGTGGCTATCGACTATAAACTATCAATATTTTTCTATAAAACTTCATTCAAAATTAATTTATCATTTAATTTTAGTATATAGTTTAGTATTATAACATTATTTACTTATGTAACAATTCATAATAAATTTACAAGATTGCTTTAGCGATTCAGAAACTGATTCTGATATAGATTTGGGATGTACTCCTTTACGATAATAAATGTATTGTATATTAAAATATTTATTTTGTTTAATTTAGTAACGTTTATAGTTAAATTAAACCCAATTATATATTACATTATCATCCATAATTGTAAGAAAAGTCGATAAGTACTATCGACATTTGTTTAAATCTTAACAACCCTAGGAATGTCACTATGACATATGTCGCAGAGATCAAGCTATCTTTTACGGAGAATAGATGCGCACAAGTCGTTTTATAGGTCTCTTTGGTGGTCAAGCGGGACGCGGGGTATGAGGTAGCGCCGATCCGAGCGCGCGATTCGTCCGTCGTCAGTCGACCCCTGCCCAGGGGGGGCACACTTAGCACTGTCATCAATTTACATAGACGACAGCGACATCTGGAGTTTGGTTCGATAAAAAACATGGCAGCCGTCTTGTCTTGTTTGTCAAACAAATGTCATAGCCGCCATTCGGTCATGTCATTGTCATTCAACTCCGGCTTTCCCGACGTTGATGCGCTTTCCGAGTTAAACTCAGCTAATTCTGTTATAATTGTTACTTGTTTTGTTAAGTTTTGTTTTTAGTTCATTATATTGTTATCACTTTGTTTTTCGTTGGTAATTTTTGTTGTTTTGTTAACATGAGTGCACTCCCAAGAAGATATTGTATTTTTGGCTGTGATGCTTTAGGTAAGTGTTTATTACCGTACTGTACCGTATTACCTTTAATTTAGGCAAGAAAAAGTTTTATGTTATTCCATAATATCATTTTATTTAGCCATAATCTGACATTCATGAATTTCGCTCTATTTTCAGTTGCATACGGTGTACCCGTTCACCGGTTCCCAAACCCTGACAACCACCCTGATTTGTTCGCTGCTTGGATAGCGGCCGTTGGCAGCAAGGTTAGAGAAAGTGACCATACGAAAATTTACAAGAACAAAAGAATATGTGATCATCATTTTGATCCCATATTCAAGACAAGTGGAGGTCGTCTTATTTGTTCAGCAATACCAACTCTTAATTTGAATCGTAAGTAGAATAAAATGAGCTCAATATTTATGAGAAAACAACATTTATAACAATACCAAATTGATTCAGATTTAGCCATACTCCAGATAAGTAACATAAAAGTACTCTGAAAATTGTGGAATAAACAGTAATTTGTGATCTATTAGTTTCGCATTTGAACCAAATCCTATTTCTTCTAATTTGACTAATGAGCTGTACATGAGTTGTCAACTTATCCTGCCATAGGTGACGCAGCAAAACTTTGATTGTGACTGGTATCACAGACTAGGTTTTTGAAGTTAAATAAGGAACAATTTTACCTGATCGTTATTTTAATGTATTTATGGGAAACCACATTGTTTTGCTATATTAAAACAGAAACAGATTTAATTTTCACTTATTTATTCAATGGTGAGTTTTCAATGAGATCAAAATATTAAGAAAAATTAAAATTAAAAGACTTATTTCTCAATAAATCAAAGTTACAAAAAAGTTAAGTAGGTAGTTAGTTGGTTGGTTTTAATATAAGTTACTGAATTAAAAGCAACTATTTTTATGAAATGTAAAATGGAACTTCTTAGTTTCTCTACTACTTCACACACACAGAATCTAACCACCACATTGTGAGCACATATTGTTTTCATTAGACTAGCTGATGATAAGGATAGGCAAATTAAACAGTTACAACTAATACCAGCCAAATTTGTATAATGGATGTATTGTGCTTGTTCATGACAATAGTCCCTCTAATGCAATGTTATGTTACAGGTGTTCAACAAACAGTCAATACCTTTGTGGAGACAGACCACAGCTATTGTCGTCCTAGAAGAGAATTTGGTCATGCCGGACCTATGAGTGATATCACCAACTTGCCTCGGTCATCGGGTCAAACTAAAGACCTACCTGGTCCATCCAGATCTGGACCTTCATCTGCTGTTGATTCCACAGAATTCCCAGGGCCATCTGGATCTACCTGTTTGACATCAAGTGAAAAGTGCCATGCTCGCACACCAATGTCGAAATTTGATGCAGGTACTTTGTTTTTTTATCACTATTATTATAAAATGTGAACTGTAGTATAATTGCTTAACACACTAACAGTAGCAATGGGTTTCATTTTGACAGTTCAACAACATTCATTGCATTATTTACATTGTTGACCAGACAATTTTTTCGAACATATGAAGCAATGAATTTGCAATATCTTTCAAAATCAATCCAACTGTGATTGATGGTGTGTTATGTAATTAGTGTGCTGGTCTGTTTGTTATCAGCACTACCCAACTGGTTGAATTTATTTTTTGCACACATAATCTCTTTTCCCAGCAGTGGGATGTTTTAGGCTGTCTATCCATTTAATATGATGTGTAATGTTAAGG
This sequence comes from Nycteola revayana, assembly GCA_947037095.2. Lineage (NCBI taxonomy): Eukaryota > Metazoa > Arthropoda > Insecta > Lepidoptera > Nolidae > Nycteola > Nycteola revayana. Next base: position 6,615,907 of record OX344845.2, on the reverse strand, counting down.
TTATCCAAATTCAATCTTTAGTCGCTTGTGTGAGAAATTTTATCTAATAAACTTGAATATCATTATGTTTGTATGTTTTTAAATTTTAAATTTAATCTTTCAGATAAAACGTTCGAGTATCTGCAGAAAAAAGCTGAAACGCAGTGTGCCAGAAAAACTAGCCAAGTGCAAAACGAAGTGAAGAGATTACGCCAAAAACTTAAAACTCACAAGTTGCGCATTAAGCAACTTAAAATCCAAAGTGCTAATAGAGATTTTGAGAAATTATCTCGTAACATGTCCGAATCAGCTAAATTGTTTACTCGAATGCAATGCATAGAAGGACGGAAGAAAAAGAAGGGGCATAGATTTACTCATGAAGAAAAGATATTATCGCTTTCAATTTTTAAAAAAAGCCCAAAAGCCTACAAGTTAATGTGCAAACATTTTACATTACCATCTATAAAAGTCCTAAAATCATTGCTTGCTCAAGTAAAATTGACTCCAGGCATAAATGAAATTGTTTTTAAAGAATTAAAATCCACAGTGTCGAAAATGTTACAACAAGATCGTCTGTGTACCTTAATATTTGATGAAATGTCCATATCTCCCCAAATACATTACAATGTATACACAGACGATCTTGTAGGTTTTGAGAACTATGGGAACTGTAAGACGCAAAATTTTGCCAATCATGTTTTGGTGTTCATGGTCAAAGGGGTAAGGAAAAATTACAAACAACCAGTAGCTTACTACTTTACGCAAACATTAAAAACGTCAAAACTTAAAGAAATTTTAGTAGATGTTATAACTAAAGTACAAGCTACTGGTCTAAAGATAATCGCTACTGTATGCGACCAAAGTTCGGCAAATGTAAGCACTTTAAATAGTTTAATCTCTGAAGCCAAAACTGCATATTGTCAAGCAGGAAAAGAATGGCGAAAGGACATAATTTATGTTAACAATCAAGAAATAATTCCGCTGTTTGATGTTCCCCATTTGTTAAAAGGAGTTAGAAATAATTTATTAAATAAAGAAATGCATTATATGCACGAAAACACACTAAAAATAGTTAAGTGGGAATACTTTCAGCGGGTTTTTGAAGCCGACAGGTCGCATGGAGAGTTGCGAATCCTGCCCAACTTGACCAATGAACACGTAGATCCCGGCAAAATAAAAAAAATGAGGGTGAAAATTGCAGCTCAAGTATTAAGTTACAGTATGGTAGTTGCTACGGATAACATAATTGCAAGAGGAGATTGTCCCTCAGAATATCGGGATCTAATACCATTTGTATTAATTATTGATAAATTATTTGATTCGTTTAACGCGTCATCTTTCACGCCACCAAATGGTAAAATATTCAGAGCTGCTGTAAAGCGAAATTCTCCTCATCACAAGTTATGGCAAGATTCAATAAAAATGTTAAAAACCGCCAAATTTATGGTGAAAAAAAGTGATGAGGAGAAAATCGAAAAGTCTGTACCAACTTTAAATAATTTCATTCGAACAATCGAAGGTTTTAAATCGATTTGGCAGCTACTATCGAAAAAATATTCCTTTGACGCAATGCTGACACGCAATTTTAACCAAGACCCACTCGAAAATTTCTTTGGTAGTGTTCGAAGTTTAGGTGCTCGAAATGTTATGCCCAACTGTGTGGGATTTGAGGGAGCATTTAAAACCTTATTATTAAATAATTTCAGCTCAAATCACTCCGTAGGCTCCAATTGCGAAGAGGATTCCAATGAATGTTTGCAATCCCTTTCCTTTTTCCTTAAAAATAAAGAAAAAGGTAATGCTCCCCAATCCCAAAGTATTGTAATTGATCAGCCTCTGAATGTTATGCAAAATACAAGAAATATTTCTGATTCAGGGGCTGATCAAAGAACTTACGTCTGTGGGTGGGCCTTGACAAAGTGTTTACAAAAAGTAGTCAAAGGTTGCAAAAAATGTAAAAGCAAGCTACTAGGCAATTCGAACAATGAAATGTACAAATACATACGTGCCAGAGAGTATTGCCAAAATAAGAAGTGGCTTTGCTATCCCTCCGACTGCCTAGTAGCTTGTTTTCAGGAAATACAAGAAACAACCGTTGCATTTTTAAATAGTGATTGCCACAAAACGAATATCAAAGAAAGAATAAAAACCTTCATTGATCTATTTACCGATTTTAGTTTTATAGATTGTGAAATACATAAAGACAAAGTAAAACAATGTTTTGTTGACACAACTATACATATAATTATTTATAGTTGGTGCAGATCTATCAATAGAATTCTAGATGGTAAAATCACCTACGAAGGTGAGGATGTTACAAAAAATGCAGCTCAAATATATTATAATAAGCATAAAAAGAATAAATATTAATTTATGTTTGATATTAATAAAAGGATATTATTTTGAACTTCATAAGTGTTTTTAATTGAGATGGGAGAGTGAATAAGTCATTCAATAAATCAAATTCAGGTTGTATTGATGATTTTCAGGATTGTAATTCTGTAACTACACACGTGTTACTGGCAGGACTCATTTTTCATCAACATACAACCCGACAATGACCTACAAATGGCAAAAAACCTAAAAAAAATTGAATTTCGCGGGCTACCCGTACTATTAAGTATGCATACCTATATATATGTGTCTATAATAGAGCTTTAGTTCACTCACCAAACTCAAGGTGGCAGCACTTTCCGTACATGCAAATTTCACCACAGAGTTGTTACTCTTTCCCTCTATACTTACTTTACTCTTTGCCCCTGCCTCCCGCACCACGTCTACATTCCGTTCGCTCCCGATTACACTTACTTGCACGAAAGTTGAACTCTTTGTTTTTGTTGAGGTTTTGATACGAGTTGTTGTAATTGTTTTTAATTTAGTTTTTGTTATAGTTGTTGTTGTTTTAAAATTAGTTTTTGTAACGTTGATTACAATGCCAGGACCAAATACCGTTTTACGCAGACATGCCAGAAAAATGGTATACGATGTGTATTGTTTCATGGAGAAAGAAGTTCGAACTGAAAAAGAGACTGTAAAACGGACTGCAGAAGCTACCAAAACGTCCGAAAGAACTGTTAGACGTATAATCAAGGAAGTTAGAAATTCTGAATTCCTCACTGTCTTTAGGACACCGGGAAAAAAGAGGAATAAAACAAAGCCGATCACGGATATCGGCACTTTTGACCAGTCGGTGGTAAGAACCTGTGTCCACAATTACCTACCACAAAACAAATAAAGAGCTGCCCACAGTAGAAAAACTAAGAAAAAAATTAAAAGATGACATCAATTTTAATGGGTCAGAACGCAGTCTACGCAGGATTTTAAATAACTTAGGCTTCCGGTGGAAAAATGCCGAAAACAATAGAAAAATTTTAATAGAAAAATCTAACATTAGATTACTAAGGATAGAGTTCCTTAGAACTATTACTAAATATAGGGAAGAAGGAAGACCGATTGTTTACACAGATGAGTCGTAGGGTCATTTCGCCTGTTCGCGTCCATTTAGCGCAGTTGGCAAGTTTGACGGCGATAATAAAAATGTTCCAGCACTAATTTCTATGAAAAATTTATGTAATCTGTTCATTATATTAGTCTATTTTAAGATAAACTTTCAGTTTTGTTCGAAACAGAGTTTAAAAAAAAATGGATAAACATCAGAATTAGGCGTTTTACCCAGTTTGCGTCCAAAAAATCCTAATTGCGTCCACCCGTGGACCATTTAGCGTCCACCAGCTTAGAAAAGGAATATAGAGGTGATATTTTTAAGAATTTGTAAAGAAAGTTTGTAATTTAACAATTCTTTTAATTAAGAATATAAAAATCAAAAATCAACATTATTTTCATTAAAAAAACACATTGAATGAACTTAAAATTAGGTAAGTAAACAATATTTCAAACACCTACGTTTGAAATATTTTTTTAGTCTCGAATTATTTTTTGAACAATATCCAACAATTCTTGGTTTTTTCACTAGAAATCATCATCATCAGGCTGTTGTAGTCCACTGCTGAACATAGGCCTCCCCCATCGATTTCCAGCGGGAACGATCGCTAGCGGCTTGCATCCACCGACTCCCCGCGACCTTTATGAGGTCGTCGGTCCATCGTGCAGGCGGTCGTCCTACGCTGCGCTAGCCAGTTCGTGGTCTCCACTTGAGAACCTTTCTGCTCCATTGGCCGTCAGTTCTTCGAGCTATGTGTCCTGCCCATTGCCACTTCATTTTGCTAATCCGTTGAGCTATGTCAGTAACCTTCGTTCTACTGCGGATCTCTTCATTTTTGATTCGAACACGCAGGGAAACGCCAACCATAGCTCGCTGAGCGACTGGGCTTTCTTATGAGGCACACAGTAAGAGACCACGTCTCAGATCATCATCATCATATGTCATCACACATTGATTGAAGACTTTCTCTTCAGGCACTGAGATATTTTGGACGAGAAGATCTCCCGAAGCTCCCAAACGCTGCCCAGCCGAGTCGAATTCGACGATTGACCTCTTTCTCTAAGTTGGTCCTACCTAGTTGGATCGTTTGACCTAGGTATGCGTATCCGGTCACAACTTCGAGAATGGAGTTCCCAACGGCTATAGAGTTGGGCACTACATGGGCGTTATGCATGACTTTCGTCTTGCCCATGTTTATTCTAAGCCCAACTTGTTGGGAAACTCCACCGAGGCCATTGAGCATTTGTTCAAGGTCCTCCGGCGATTCTGCCATGATCACTATGTCGTCGGCAAATCGAATTTGGGCGGTTCTAAGGTCTACCTTAGAACCGCCCAAATTTGACCGAATCAAAGGCCACAAACGCCAAGCATTAGGACTGATTATACTCCTCGGTCTGCTGTTTAATCTGCCGCAACGTATGTATGTGATCTATGGAACTAAAGCCTTTTCGGAAGCCGGCTTGTTCGGGAGGCTGGAAGTCATCGAGCCTGTGTTCGAGACGATTTGACACGACGTTTAAGCTGTTCTCGACAGCTTAAAAACATGGCTCAGCAATGTGATGGGTCTATAATTCTTCCACATGGTTTCGTCACCTTACATTTTTAATTATTTTTACAACCAAATATAATGAATGAATGAATATTATTCCTTTTTTCATTATAAAAGTCTAAAATAAGCTATGTATCCAAAAATTCACATAAAACAATAAAAAAATTACCATCAAATGCGCCGCTGCACACTATTTTATTTCTAAAAATCCGCTCCCTTATTGAACAGCCGATACTTTTTATTTTTTTATACGAGATTGGTTTGGCGCACCGACCTTTTCTCCATACGTGCGTGCCTCTTATGCATCGAGGTATTAGCGGATATGTCTTTTCGTTTGATTAGTGCGTTAGTTTACTTATTTTTGAGGGAAATCCCTAAAATGGACGCGAATTGGGCGATGGACGCGAACAGGCGAACTTACCCTACGTTTATTCATCTCATTCAGGTATATATCAAACTTTGTTCTCGCATATTTGTGTCCTGTGAAATTGTGTGGCCGTTAAGAGAGAAATACTTACGAAAAATAATCATTATATCTCTTATTATAGGTTCTCAAGCGTTGTCAGATGGATCACTAAAGGGGCTTAAAAAGCCCATTTCGAAAGGACAACGTATTGTGATAGTGCATGCTGGATCCGAAGCTGGATTTGTTCCCAATGCGATGCTCTTATTTAAAGCTGGAACAAAGTCGGGGAACTTTCATGGCAACATGAATTACAATAACTATTCAAAGTGGCTTCGCAGCCAACTAATACCGATCCTGCCGCCAAATGCGGTGTTAGTGGTAGACAACGCATCGTACCATAATAAGCAGTACGATCCTGTACCTACCTCGAATGCCAAGAAAGCGGACATGCAGAAGTGGTTGGCGGAAAAGGGTATAGCATACGATGAAAGTATGCTCAAACCCCAGTTGTACAAATTAATTAAATTGTACAAACCACAACACAAAAAGTACAGTATTGAACAAATACTGGCAGAACACAACCATAGTGTTCTGCGATTGCCGCCCTACCATCCGGACTTAAATCCTATAGAAATGGCATGGGCGGCAATTGTAGGTTATGTAGCCACTAAAAATATTACGTGGAATGTGACCAGTGCAATTGAGTCAGTTAGGGAGAAAGTGGCATTAATGGGCACCGATGAATGGTCGAAATTATGTGGGAAGGTCAAGAAAATTGAGGCGGACTACATCGAAAGCGACCATATAGTCGACACAGTCACTGAAAGTTTCATTATTTACACAGGTGACGATAGCGACTCCTCCGACGAGAGTGAAGATAGTTTTGTCGAGAATGAGGAGCTAACTCCTTCCACCAGCTCAGGCGGTACTTTTAATTTGATGCCAGGCGTACCTAACAGTTTTATCAACTGATAGTGACGACGAAACTACCTAATTTTTTAATAAAACTATTTTTTTTTAATACTTTTTTTTTACTTTGCTTATATATATTTTATTTATAACACCCAATAAACTTTACGAATTCCTCTCCTTTCTTTAATAATGACAAGCAAAAAAAGTGACCAGTTTTTTGTTCCACTAAGTGCACGATGCGCGAGCTTTTCCCCACTGCGCCAAAACCTTGCCAAGTTACGTGCCGGGGACTTTAGGTAAGAGTAGGTATTCTTACCTACCTGTATAGGTTTTGTCAATCCTTGATGGGGATGAATTTTGAGGGAATAGAAGGTATAGGTATAGTTGTACAATTGTTGAGGTGACTTCTAGGCTAGATTAGAGACCCCCTCACTAAGCGTCTTTCGAGCATCGTCGTCATGCCAGCGTTTGGGCAGCTTCGACGCGACGACGACGCCGCGGGGTCGCGACGCCAGCGCTAGCCGGCTGTCGAACGCCGGGCTTACACAGCGATTGAGGTTTTCTTGCGAACAAGTACTGAAGTACAATGCACAACTCAACGTGACGCCAGAGCTGCGTAAGCTCTGCGATCGGCAGCCGGTTAACGCCGACGCTGGCACGACCACGACGCTCGAAAGACGGAGGTCTTTTAGGGGTTTGTTGACCTTTACAATACAATATTATTTTCCATTTATATATTATATAACTTGTAAGCGTAGTAGGGTGACTTTTACAGGTGAATAAGTAATACAATCAAATTTTAGCTTGCATTTAGTAAATGCATTTTATATTTAAATTTATTTTGATTTTTTACAAAACATCACAAAGACTTGATCATTTTTTTGACATGTTAGGGTATTTCATCAACCATTCTTCAATACTAAAAAAACATCAGTCACTGATTCTTTGGATACAAAATAATTTGTGTCAATAAAAGCAAAAAATGTAAAAGAGACAAACTAAATATACAAGTATCTGTATATGTATACTGCACATAGAATACCAAGTGTACTTATCAATAACTTACAGTATAATTTTATTATTTTTAGAGTAAAAAAGCTTATTCAATGATGGACTAGTATTTTTACAACGAGATATATCAATCAACACAATACCATCCAACCATTATGTATCAAAAAAATATAAAGCTACTTAATGTAATTTGAATATCAGCTATAGTACATTCAAGGACACAACAAAGGACTATTTAAGTACACGTACTTCTGAGCATGTCAAAAGATATAAAAAATTTAATCTCTTATAAAATCTCCTACAAATTGTCGTTTAAAACTAAATAGCGTACACTATTAAATCATGTTGATATTGTCCTCTTTTCACAGAGAAAATCACAGTTTAGTTAGGACCAGTTGTTTTACATTTATATACTTATTGCAACAACCCCACTTATACCTACAATAAAAGAGTTCCAAACAATACAGTAGTTTTTGTAGCTGGCAGTTCAGTTTATTTAACCCTTGAGCAGTATTGCAGATGATAATCAATATAATGATTCTTCTTTTGAAAAAAAAATCTTTAAAATATATATACTTATCAAAATGTAGAAATTGGATTCCAAAATACTTTATATAAAATATTTGCCAAATACAAAAACTGGATCTAACATAATTATTACTTACTAGGTAAGTTCTAGCTTTCGAAACCCTTTGCTACAAAACATCACTCATTATTACACAACGACTGGCCCCGAATGCATGAGAGTCCATAGTAAATGTCTCTATAGAATGAGATCTTCCTCCCAGTCTTCTTTCTGTCTCTCGGAGACGGTGATGGAGGGCCGCGACAGTTGCTTGAGCTCATCGTAGGTGTGCGGGGGAATGGGGTTGTCACTGAGGTCTACATACTCGAGGGCGCGTGACCGAGCTAATCTGTCCACATCGATTTCTGGAAAAATAGAAATAGAAGAGATGAAGGTACTGCAACATGTTGTAGGAAAAGTTTTTGTATTGTATAATTTATTTCAATAGTTTTAAAGAGTTACACCACTCCCTACTTTCACCAGTATGAAGTTTCAACTGACTAATTTGGAATTCATCATCAGCCCGTATAACATCCACTGCTGAACATGGGCCTCCTCCCGAGGGAGGGTATTTGCCATAGTCACCACGCTTGGCAGGTGGATTGGTGACCGCAGTGTTATGTTGTACCACACAAGGATACGCTGCTGCCCGTTCCTTGATATACGATTATTATAGATGATGTTATAACAATCGGGACGGTCTGGTTGGTTGGGGGTAGTCTCTCAACCAACCAGACCCGGAAAGAAATATCAGAATTTACACAAAGATTTATTGTCCGGCATGGGGATCGAATCCACGACCTCCGAGATTTAAAGCGGGCCAAATACCGCTACGCTACGGAGGTTGTCTTTTTATTTGGAATTGGTTGATTTTTGTTAATTACTTTGATTTTTGTCTGGGCATAAGTATATAGTGGGAATAAAATACGGTACTGTGTCAGCGCATTTATATCCACTGCTGAACATGCTTCTCTTAACAGACCATGGCAAGCCGGGGTACTTGAGGGTTATTGCCATAATCAAATCATCATGCTTGATAGGTGGATTGGTGATAGGGCTAACATATCTGAGGGATGACATACTCTGTTTTTGATCTCAGGGATGATATACTCTGTTTTTGATTGTATACTTCCATGAGTTTGTATACTCATGCAATTTTTATATTAGATAGAAGACAATTAATTGGAGGATTTGTAAATAATGCAACATGACAATAAAATATCATCAACAAATTACCTTACACATAAAAGTCATAAATAAAATATATAGTACCAATGATTTGATTGTGATGTGCTAAAAGTGTGTGCAGGCTGGGACACTGGAAGGTGATGTGCGGGAGCGCTACAAACGAGTTGTGTGAGATGTCCAGTCTCTCCAGACAAGCCAGCGTGCACAGCTCATCGGGAAGCTTCGCCATTTGATTGTTGGATAGGTTTAAATCTGGAATAATAAATATTAAATCTTTATTTGCTGTTTATTTATTTAAGTATTATTAAATATTTATTTGCAAATTAGATTTGGCTACTATTTAGTTACTTAATGTCATATTAGATTTCGAAAAATATTTCTATAAATAGTTAATTAAATGTTTTAATTTTTCTAATTTTGATAAAATATTTTTATATTATACTAATATTAATTTGTAGCGAGTGATGGCCAACATGATAACAATTTTACAGTCATTACAGTATAACATTACTAATTTAACATTAGCTTAATAAGACAGCTACAGCTGCAGACTTTGACTGCACTGGTGGCTCAGTGGTTACGATAGTTGCCTCTGAGACCTGGTGTTCTGGGTTCGATTCCCACCCGGGAAAATTATTTGTGTGAACCACAAATAGTTGTTCTGAGTCTGGGTGTTCTGTGTGTCCGTGAAATGAATGTTTGTAAAGTCCCCCGCCACACAGGGATTTATTTCCCTAGTGTGAGAGTTATCTTTTTTTAAAGAAGAAAGAAAGACTTGAAAAAAGATAAAGAGAAAATATATTAATTGAACTGAATTTGTGAATATGTCTTCTAGGCAAACATAGTTAAAAGTACTTTAGTTTTCATGCTGTAAACATTCTACTTACAATAAGTGTAATATTTTCCTTCAACCTTTATAGAGTTATATTTTTATGATTTTGTGTAATATAACACACAATCTAGAAAAAAACAGTTATTAATTTTATATTATTATGATATACTTAAATTCAATGAACATACCTGTAATTAAACTAAACTTGACTGCAAACTTGGGAGGAATCTTGGTGATAACATTGCCACTGAGGTCACAGCTCTTGAGCTCTGTGTGTCGCATCAAATGGTACACAGCATCAGGTACTTGCATCAGTTGGCATTCTGATAAATCTGTAAAAATAAAATAAACTTTTTAATGAAATGTATTTTTGTTTATGGTGTTATAGACAATCTTAATTGAGTTTCATAAATTTAAGAACTCTATTACCTACTATATAGTTTACATAATGTCAAATTGGACACTCTATTACCTACTATTTAGTTTACATTATGTCAATTAAAGTCAAAAAGTCTTTTTTAATTTACTGTATTTAATTAATTATTTATTTAGATTGACAAAAAATTATGATACATTACACACAGATAGTAACATTATAAAAACATGCCTTGTGATCTTTTACAGGCCATGTTTCTAAAATCAAGTTCTCATATTTATGTCATATGTCTCATAGTTAATGTACGGAACTTATAATGTGACAATTGTAATAAGATCAAAATTTATTTAAAAAGACAACACACATCATATTGTTTTGTTTTAGAACCAATGACTAACAAGTTTAAGTTCAACTATCAGAGAATTGTTTTATTAAAATGGAAAAAGAACATTAAAATACTTAATGTCCTTTTTAATTTATGTAAATTGTTATGATATGATTTATACTATCTTCCAGACTGATACAATCTATTTAATTACATTAGTCATAGATAAGTTAATTTCAATGGTCTGACTCATATTTCATATTAGTTCTGAAGTGTTTTATTACTCACTTTTAATGTAAAAGTAAGTGTAAGCTGTAACTAATATGAATGTACTTAGCCTTCGTAATAAAAAATCATCATAAATTGTCTGAACCTATTAAGGCCACATTGCATTATGCTTATTAGAGCACAAAAATGCAGTAAGCAGTTACATCACAATCAGATATATTTCGTTTTAATTTCTTTGCATATCTATGCGCTTATTCCTACCTAATGCTTGGGTTTGTTGAGCATCTTCGCATTTCAAAACCACTCTAGTTACGGCCAAAGCCATCGTTGACTGTTTGCACTGGTTTTAGTTAAATTGCACCACTAACTAACCACGCTTCAGTAGCTAACGTTGCAAACTAGGAACGGGAACACGAGAACTGAACGGTGCTCATAAAGTTATTTATAAAACCATCAAATTATATTCTGTTCAGACGTAACCCGCGCAACTATTAATAAAGCGGAACAGCAATCTTTGAGCGAATTTTTATGTTGTAAAGTAAAAAAAAGATTTATAACATATTTGCTTTAAGAGTATCTATAAAAATGTAGAGTTTCAGCGGTAAATAATTTAATTTCAAGTATTAATAACGCATCAAATTTGTGCAATTTAACAGGTATGAATCAGCTGATTGATTGTCATTGTCAATCTGACAGTTGTAGATTATAAACAAAACAGAGTTTATGTCGGATACTCTCGTTACCTACTAAGACTAGATAAAAAAAAATTACAAATAAAAAAAAAAATTATATTTTGTGGGTTTTTATTTTAGTTGGTAGGTAATTATTTAGTAGATGGGTGATGGGGGTCACTGGTGACGTTGCGTACTTAGAAGTTAGGAAGTTAGGTTTAATTTAATGTAATTTTAAATACTTCCTCCTCTTTGTTTAAATCTTAAAATAAGGGGTACCTACAGTCGTCGCTGGTCGTAGCAGTATGTATGTAGGTAATTCCAACAACTGAAGACAAACAACGTAGATATATAGAGCTTGGCTAATACAGGGTCGTCTTTAAACTGTTGGGAGCTCTGGGAATATGAAGATTACGGGCTCCTTTTCTCTTTCGAACGGACATATTACCTAGTTAGCCACGAGGCTTTTGCTGCTTCACTAAGCATAACACAGAGCAGAGAGGGTTTCAGCCCCATTAAACGGTTTAACACATTTAATTAGATTTAATAAACACTACTTTTCGAGGCAAGCCGGAGCCAATGCCCATAGAGCCCAGTGGAAAAGAGAGTTCTTTTAAGTTACTGTTTTTTATTTTATTAGAGGTGATCTAATTGTCAACCCTAATAAAACAATGGTAAAAGTAAGACTTGATACCTCTTCATTGAGGACCTTGTAAAGGTTTTCCTAATGATTTCATACTTCACGTTAACTACATGAATTTACAAATAGTGTTTTCCGCAGATATAGTTACTTAATGCCAGTAATTTTTTTATTGCCGTGACCAACAATAAATGAATCAGAAACTTGCATGATATAAGGAAGTACACAAACGAGCAGCGACCTCCCCGGTTTGTCTCTATATGGAATAAATTGGATAGTTAAGGTCAACATGTGTACAGTCGGTTTAACCATTACGCACATTATAAAAGATGGTCTCAACTCTCATGTCTAAATGTATCGACCGGCGCGTGCGGCTTTAGAACGGAATTGTTACATGCTCATGCCTTGTCTTCCGCATTATAACGTTCTTTGTTGGAGTTCCGGGAGCTGATATGGGGTACAGTGAATGTGTTGAGAATGTATCAAATAATCTAGCTACGAAGTATCTACCTATATGTAGAGTAACTACTATTTTATCAATAGGTAGTTGTTATCGACGTCAATACATTTTGGTTTTATAGTTTTTTTTATTATTTTTTGTATTTGTGTATTTTTTATTGTCACATTGTTGGAAATGAAAATACATGAGTTTTATTACTATCTCGACCGTTGCGTTTTTACTCATTAATATCTATCTATTAAAAATATTGTAATCCGGCTCCAAGGACCACAATAGTAGTGTGGCGACAATAATGTCATTACGTAATAATTTGTAGACGAAACTTATTATTTAAGAACTTTCCCCTGATACTAACTACTACTACTGCTACTAACCTGAAATACTAACTGTACGAATGTTTCCCACGTTCGAATGGTGACCACTTTCCCCTAAGTCAATTTATCTCACACATACAATAATGAACAAACAAAAGAGATCAATTTAAACTACGCTAGTCACCTTGTACCTACATATACACTTGTAAATTATTACAAAAAATCTTGTACATCAAGAAATTAATTAGGCACTTGAAATTAATCCGTATAACAAAAGGCTAGTAACAGCTAGGTCGGACTGGCCTCGCTCAGTTTCACAATTTTTACACGATAGCTTCGTTTACGAAAGTCAAATGCAACACAACTAACCATGAGATTACGACAGATGATCTGTGGATACGACGCTGATATAATTGTACCTACTATCATTTTTGTTGACCTATCATGAATATGGAAATAATCCATTTAATGTCTATCGGATGACGTAGGTAATATATCGTAATAGATAAGAAATAGGAAGATAGAACAAGTTACATTTAGAATAGAAAATCCTTTATTGAATTAAATTGTATCTACTATGGTACCTATGTCTTAATCTATACTAATATTATAATGAGGTAAAGTTTGTGAGTTTGTAACGTTGTAGGGGGTAATCTCTGGATCTACTGAACCGATTTTGAAAATTATTTTACTAATAGAAAGCCACGTCATTTGTTAGTCTCATAGGCTATATTTTAAGTTAAAGTTTCGACGGGAACGGGCTATACGCGGCTGAAACCGCGCGGGGCTAAGCTAGTTGTTATCATAATTTTATAATTAAATATGTAGCTAATAAATACTTTCTTATTTCAATGTGTAAGAAATCGTCTTGTTTCCGTTTTGTAGATATTTAAGCTAAAGTTAACACCCACATCTTATAATGCTATTAGTCAGCCTTCAAAATCATGCACTTCGATGCTTATCGTGATCTTACTAATAAACGGTAGATCATGATTTGTTGATTCATCGGAGGGTTTGTTGAACTCTACATAGATGCCATTACTCTTGTTCAAACAATTATTTAATTATCAGCTGCATATTTATTTTAATATTGCACAGTACATATAGCTAATTTTTAAAACATTCAAATGAATTTTGAAAATTTTCCTATACATGCTACGTATTTATCCAGTTGCTTCGGTAATTATTGGAATATTGTGGAACTGAAAGAGTCACTTTATCTTTAGGAATATAAAGATACGGAACGAGATCGAATTAGTGATCACAAACCGAATATGGAATCAGAATTCCAACAGGTGGAATTAAAGTAAATTCCGTGATGTCTGTTTACAACTTTGGGAAACTATGGGTAGGTTGTGATTATGCGGTGTGGTTTTGCGATAGAGAGTGCGTGCTACGACCCTAAATACAAGGGTCAGGAACAAATTAGTAGGTATTGTGACAGGTAGGTATCACCAGAAAATCTCTTATGACTTCTTACGTTGTGGGCACGATGGACATACTCGTATCCTTAATATACATGTGACTTCACATTTTCACAGTGAGGTTGATGACACTAAATAAAATTTAAAATAAAAACAGAATGAATATACTTTTTAATTTGGTTTGGTTTTAATCGTGCGTGATTCAGAACGCAGCAAATAGCACAATCTTGAGAGCTGGATCCGCTCCTGATTCTTTCTACTAATAAACCTTAGCCAGACAGTGATCACATAGCGACCACCATATTTTTAACTCTATGTGATAGTAATAACGATCAAAACCAATGATTTCTAAACATACTGCCTGGCAAAGTAGTGTTAGTCAACATGACATTTTCCAAACATAACTATCAAGGTACTTCTGCACCATATAATCAACTCGTAATGTCCATTAATTAAACATATTTTACACGATTGGTAACAAAAATGCGTAATATGTAATATCTGTGGCAACGGCCGAATCTATGGCGTCATGGCAATCAACGCCGTAACATGATAGAAATCATTATGTAAGCTGCACTGACGACTACTGTTGCTTTTATATTGTTAGTTACATGATAAGCTTTGAATTTCTTGCTATTTATTTGGTACGTACAAAAAATATAGAAAAGTTCGTATACTTTGTTTTATAAAACACTTGAAATATAACATTGTATTTGATACGGACCTAAATCAGGAAGATTATTAGTTAAAAAAAAAAACTGGGTAGTTGAAAACCACCTCAATTTTATAAAGTCGGTTAAGAAATTGTTTGATGGTTAATTATTTAAATTCGATAATTTTTTAATTCGTTCAAATTAAGACCTCCATCGTGAAAATTAACCCTTCTCCAGATAGCCCGCAGGAGGCCGCGCTCTCCCTCTTAAGTAGGGTTGGATATCATGACATGCAAGCAATTAATTTCTTTGCTGTTATTTGTTACTCTTAAATGGGATTTTTGTTCGATTTGATTGCCTTGTTGAACTTATGCAATATTTAAAAAGCCCTTAGCAATTCGGAATAATTTATTTGCTGTTATTTGTTACTCTTATAGGATTTTAGTTCGATTTGATTGCCTTGTTGAACTTAAGCAATATTTAAAAAGCCCTTAATTATGTTATTCAGGACGCAGACGTCATTCGAGCCAGGTGTCTTGTTAATTTACACGAGTTATCTAGGTATACCGACAAATAAAAAGATGTTATATTTTTCAACTTGTTATTTCCTTGCTGCTATAGTAATCTTGACCTTTTCACGAGACTTACAACTGAGATGCATGTTAAGGTTACCTAAAGTTCAACAACTATTATTACTCACCAAAATCCGTATTTACGTTTTTTTATATAAAATTTATAAAGATTTTCCACACACATCAAAAATGTAAGTATTAAATTACAAACAAAGTTATGTATGAAAGTGTCTGTTAGGCGTTACCGGTAAAATTGCTTTTAAATATGAACATAGTACGCGCTTTTTGTATTGGCTCTATATTGAAAGAATTCCACGATAGTCTAAATCATAATTCATGATTAACTTAATATGCCCGTCCGCAAAAAAATACTAGATTAACATAGACTAAACAAAGATCTAGAACTTTCTTTTTCTTTTTTTTTTGTTGTCCGGGAAAGTCCTAGAACCTAGCTAACTTTAAAAGTTGTTAGGAGATGCGGGAAATAAAAATGTCAATAACCTTTTGGAGGAAATTGCGCGCTGAATAAGAGTAAACCACAGCGCATACCTACCTATATAGAATACATGTTTACAACTAACGATAAGTTAGTTATAAGATATAGTAAGCAAAACCTTCACAACAAATTTTTAGGGTTCCGTTGGCACCCAAAAAAGTAAAACTCTATTACTATGAAGTAATAGTTCCGTTTTTACTTTTACTAAAATAATAATAATAACACGCAGTCTGCGTGTTACCATGCTGTATCTCATGAACTGCGATAGCTAGATAGTTGATATTTTTACAGATGTATTTTTGTTAAAAAACAGAATACCTAATATAAATATTCAAGGGGAACTGATGGTACAAAACCCTTTGTATGCGAGTCTGATTCCGCACTTGGCCATGTTTTCATAAAAATAAGAATTGACATATTTTAAATATTTTTATTTTGACTGTTTGCCTGTAAATTAAGTAAACAGGTACCAACGCGATTCGCTAATTGCATCCAATCAAACATTTAAATATTCTTTCCCTATAGGTACTTATATATATTTATCAAAATCCAGAGTTATCTGAATGCGCATTAAAGATGGTGAAGTGGTGATAAAGATAAAATTAAAAACAAAGAAGCATTGTTTATTGTTATAAAGATAATAACATGTATAGTGATTTCTTAAGTATGATTGCATGTGGAGCTACATTTCTTCATATTTTTGTTTCGTTACATTGAATGAGGAAATCGCTTGTATCTAATGATTTAATGAAAGTACTTAAATAGTATAATGGATTCGGTATTAGTTAACAATTTTTATAGCAGAAATTAATATTTTTATGCTTTTCTTTACATACATATAATGCAGCGCTCACGAAACAAAATTAATTTTCACTTAACTACTTATACCTACTTAAATTACAATCCTAATTTATGATTCTACATTTAAAATCAAAGATTAAGTTAACCAATTAATTAAATAAATTATATAAGATATGGCACTGGGTCAGTGATCTACTAGGTCACGGTCGTAGTTCATTAATTCATTGAGTAATTTTCACTAATGATCGTGAACATTTACCTACATACGGACCATCTTTGATTAGTACGTAATTACGATTGTGATTGAGGTGCTCTAGTTTAGAACGCCAAACTAAATTTATCAAAGCTTTGCCAACGATAAGATATAAGTATGATTTATTTATTTATAGGTAAACAATAACCAATAGAAGCTTGTTAGATGGAAAACCTAGAATTGGGTTATTAGAATTCTAGTTCATCGGACTTATTTAAAATCCTTTGTCTAGTATTTGTTACTGCACGTTTAATATATTAAGATGTTAAATGAAATTAGTAGTAGGTACGCGAGGCATTTAAATGTATTATGTTAATTGATCGACTATTCGATTACTATGTTTATTTTGATTAAACATTTCCTGTTTGAGTTTGTTTATTATTATTGCTTTTTAAGAAGGATTTAATATTTGTATGCACTACGTACCTAATTGACTGTTTTCTTGGGCATCTTCACAGCGTCCCACAACTCTGATGATGGCGCGTCCCGCCAGCCTCGCGCAGATCATCATAGCAGGCGCCCGAGGGTCACCTTCTTCCGCTTCCTGGGGCATCCTCGCACCACCATCGTATTCCGTAGGGGGCCTCATCACTGCACTTGTTTACAAACAGTCACTGCACAATTCCTTAGTTCTGGTCAAGTGGTCACTTCACGACTTTGAAAGTCTTTCACTGTCTGAAAGAATCACGAAGGTATCATCTACCACCGCAGCGAAACGCGATGCGCCTGGTCTACGGCAGCACTCTGGTAAAATTCGAGCGCCGCGCCCGCAGCCAGCCTTTATATCGATGCCAAAACAAAGAAGCGTGGTGCGGGAGGGAGAGAGCAATAACAACAAACGGTCGACTCGCTCGCCCGGTCTGCTGCGCAGTTGACGCAAGTCAGCTGTTAGCGGAAATGCGAGGAAAATAGGTAGGTATATAGGAGATAGAGCTTCGTCACGGGATCTTTCACAAAGAATATACTGTTTTCCACATGGGTAAACAATTCGTTGATCTCGTTTTTAGTGGACCGTATTGTCACGTCTTCAATAAGACCATTGTGTGTCAGTAGACCCGTTATCTCATTATTGTTTGTGAAAATAATCGACGTTTGAATACATTCACAATGATCAGTATGAAAGGTTGGGCTGACGGTCGAGTATGATTTTCCAGCCTAATTCACAACGTGCCATCATTGTGGTATCTACATGTTGCAATTTATTGCGGACGCATTCGATGCGCTAACTTGATTAGAGTGAATTAAAACGTCTTTTGAATGAATTATGTTTCGGTGGATTTACCTGTTTTTAAGTATATCACAGTATAAACGTTTCTATTGAATAGTTCGGTTGAAATTAATACAAATACAAAATGTACAGTATAACATTGAATTAAACATTTAACGTTAACCAACACATACAATTCCTAAAAAAAGCCCTCATATGGGTAAGTTGAAAAAAATAAATAAATAATAGTTGTACTATAAAATATGGCTAGCAATTATTATAACATTTTAGTATTACAATGGCCTTCTTAGTGGCTGGCGTTAAGGAAATATCTAAGTAAGAAAGTATAATACCTACTTATTACCTACCAAGTAACTAATTAGTAACGCTTTGTTCAAGGATTGGAAATTGTTATTTGTGCATAAACAACGTGGTTGTTAATTGTTTGGTTAAATAAAATAAGCGTCATCATCAGCCCGCATAACATCCACAACTAAACATGGGTGTCCTCCTCAGGAAGGGATTTATCAGTCATCACGCTTTGCAGGCGGATTGGTGGATTGGTTAACTATCCACAATACTGCTAAAACTGCGTACCTAATACGTCGCTGCCCGTACTCTGTATACATTATAGACGATTTTATAACAATTGGGACCAGCTGCTTTAAATGGTTTCCACGGCACGGTGGGTAGTCTCTCAACCAGCCAAAGAGGTTTTATTACATAAGCTAACTTAAACTAAGCGCATATACTATGAAACCATTTTTTAGTACATAAATGTACATTTTATATTTAATTTTCGCTTTTATACTAAACAACTTTATCATAAAAGTAAATTACTGTTGTGAATATCTAAAAATCGTACATAAATCCATTTTATACTTTACTAGCCCGCGTACCTCACGTTATTAGGTATACATATAAACCGTCGTCTGCAATCAGTCTATCTATGAAAAACACCGCATCAAAATCTGTTGCGTAGGCTTAAAGATCCAAGTATACAATATAAGTGAACAAGGGTGTTGGAAGGAGAAGACCAAGGCGGACGTTCCACGTTCAAATCAAGGACGTTCTTAAGAAAGGCCAGGTAAAAAGTATCCTAAACCGAAGGACATGAGGAGATTAATGAAGAAGAAGAAAAGGCAAAAGTGGTATGTCTATATCGTAGCAAGTGGAAAGAAGTTGTCTCTGCCTTTGGGAAAGAGGTGTAAATGTATGTATGTAACTTATGTACTTAAGTATACTTACATAGGGACAGACAGCGGGAAGCGACTTTGTTTTATACTATGTAGCGATTTATTATGTAATCACTAGCTAGTGCCTAATACTTCGTCCGCGTGGAATCCTATTGGCATTATTGGTCTAAGCATGAGGATATGCAGCCTATAGCCTTGCCTAACATAGATATATTTTTTGTTATCGGATCAGTGCTTTCTGAGATACCGTACCGATTCCGTTCAAGCAAACAAACACACACTTCAGCTTTATATATTAGTAGGTATAGATAGAAGTAAAGATAAATTATATATTTTTTTTCACTGTGCGTTACATGTTGTGTAAGTATGTGCGTAAAAATGGCGTCAATTATAATTTGACGATCGAAATAGTTCGAACATCGTTCGTTGAACGCACCCAAGCGGTGTATCGGCCAAAGAGAGTCGTAGATTTACGCCAGTAACCTTGAATATTTGCCAAAACTATATATTTCCAACTCCCGTGCCCCGATTAACATTAGCACTAAACTATTTATTTTAGGAAAATAAACAAGGAAATCTGAAAGTGCGCGATTGGTGCGTAGCTTCTGTTAACTTTTCTGCAGTTTTTTAAAGAAAGCAACTTCCGTGGGCTCCGTTGTTTTTGGAAGTCACGGTTTCAATTCCGGCACCAGTCAAAAATTAATGTATAAAATCAAAGTTTGTTTTACCGTTCTGGTTCGTTCGGGAACTTCCCTCCGTGTCTCGAAGACTACGTAAATCCTTTTAGCCTCGATGGTCATACTGCCTGCTATCTAAAACAATCTTCGTCTACCCTGCATGTATATGTTACGGGCAATTTCATAAGTCCGGGCACTATTAATAATGGCCGGTCTGTATTCATAATGCCCGACTCAATTGGGCAATGTGATTAAAACAGCATGATTAATCACTTTTCCCGGCCATTATGAATAATGCCCACCCTATCTTGGGCAAAGTCATAAAATAGGTGAACTGTAGTGTTTTTTGTTTATTAAATGAAATTAAACTTACAAAATTTTGTATGAGCAGAGCAAAAGGTTTTTGGGTGGTAAAAAAAAACCTAAACCAATTTATCACATTGCCCGGCTACAAGTAGGGAATTATTCATACTGCCGGCTCCAAGTGATAAACTCAAGCTATCTCAAACACTGACTTATTACAGGGACCGCGGGCCGTCGGGAATTATTAATAATGGCCGGTCAAAGTGATAAATTAATCTTTTTGCCCATCGCTCTTGGGTATTATTAATAATGGCCGGTCCTTATTAATAATGCCCAGTTAATCACGTTGCCCGTACACATAATACTAATGTTATCAACCCGCCACGTGTGTTGACTATAGCAACCTCATGTTCAGCTGTGGACATTATATGCACTAAAAGAATAAGTGTGATTTTTCGACTTCCTTTCCTCCTACTTTAAAAACTCTTTATTTCAGGATTTAAAATATAACATGAGTTGTTATGTTTTAAATAGATACCTACATGAAAATCTGAAAAGTTTTGGTGTAACAAAGCCGTCTCTATGTTTCGTGACACATTCATACTGCTTTAACATTTATGTCAATCGCATCATTGGGTTTTCCATTTTTCTCGTGAAACATTTGCAAGATATTTTACCCTAATTCGTATTTTTCGTACGTACTTCTACATAATTTACCTTGCACATACATAATATATGAGGAAATTAAAGGCGTCCAAGTGTCTACATCTTTCTATTCGCCGTGCCCCAGTTCTAAGCGTAATTTAATTGATTGAGAAATAAGTTGCTCAAATATAACGTAAACACGGAAAATTTTGTCTTTGTCGAATTTAAGCATCGTTCTGGGAAATTAGGGAGCGATATTCATTTAGATTTAAACTAAGATTAAGTCAGTTTCCAGATAAATAAAGAACATTTTGTAGTGACAAAGCTTTTAAAGCTCTACGAAATCATGTCTGAGTCAGAATATTATAATTAAAACGTAATGTCATCATTGATTTTCTTCATCGAGTAGTTTTTCTTGATCTCTCTCTTTCGTGAAAATAGTTTTCGTAGTATTATCTTTTATTAGATATCTATTAGTAAAATAATATGATGGTAGATAATGGTGCATTGAGTTACTAGATATCTGGGCCATCTTAACCGTAAAACGACTTGAATAAAAAATATACTTAATAACTTATATTTAGGCATCAAGGTAATAAAAAAAATAATATGTAAAATACTAGCGGACCCGACAGACGTTGTCCTATATGATAATATATTAATATGATTAATGAATCTAAACTATCCAAGGCGCCAGCCAAACGTATACCAGAAAAAAAACATTCAAATCAGTCCAGCCGTTTAGGAGGAGTTCAGTGACGTATACACGTACAGTAGAATTATATACTAATATAAAAATATAGCTCACTTTAAATGAATTACTACGATCGAGTAGATTCTCATTTCAAAATAATTCAAAGCATTGAATAAACGGGAGTGTGCCTGACAATATGACAATATTGTTGATAATCAAGTAAATTGGCGGAAATCACTTGTGGCCATGCGCATGCGGTCACTGACGCGCACAAATTTTCCGACTATATACATTTAGCACATGTTTTTTTCAGCGAAAGTAAAGGTCGATCCTTTGTGCTATTTCAGGAAAAGTTGGCCCCATGCCAGTTCCCTGTTCGGAAGAACATTCGACGTAGTTAAATACGTATGGTTCTTTGATCCCTTCGTCCTTACAGGGAAAAGTAATCCTTGTTATCTTCGCATACAATTTAAAATCACGTAGCGTTAATACAGTTGCAATATTTATGTTTACAAAATTTCTTTGTTTATTGTCAAAAGTCTAAATGAGAATATTGCCGCGTATATGAATGTAGTTTGAAATATTTTTACTGTGGTTTTATGAGGCATTACATTTTCTCAGTAATTTGCAAATAATTATTCCAAAATATTCATCTTTTAGTCTTTATAAAAATACAACTATACTAGGTAAATAAATCGCTGTGTCGCGGGCGACTTTTTAAACAGCAACAACTAGGTATTGGACTTATAGTTGTTCTGGGTGGGACTTGAACCCAACACACCAGGTCTTAGAAGAACTTAGCCCCTAATGCAGTCAACATCATAATTAAATTATAGAAATAATATATTTGTAGGAAAATCCCACAAGTTTACGACGGCACATAAAATAGTTCCATAGATATTTTTTTTATTAACAACATCACGTGTTATATAATATGGTTTTCTCTTTACTGAAAGTAATCAAGTAATGACCATGATCAATATGTTCGATATTCTCGATACAGAAGTACGTATTTCTATTTAAATTCTATGATCTTATGTCACAAAATGTTTACACAATAAAATATTCAAGCGTAATCATCGGTGAAAATATGAATGTGCTGCTATAATAACTGCACGTTTTTATTATGTTCTTACATGAATAAGGTCTACCGTTCAAGACTTAAGAGGATGAATGTGGAACTTCCTAGATCATATAAAAAGTACGACGGCAGTATATCGCAAAATAATGGACGTTTAATGGCTTAGTACAAAAATATGTTAAAGTGTGTAGAATTTAGTGTTACTTTTTAAATATGAGTCTCTTTTTTCACATAGTAAAAGATCTACAGTTTTTACAGATTTATATGTAATTGAAAATATTATATAGTTACATAATTATAAAGAATATTAGCAATTGATCATCGTCTTTTTTAAGAAATGTTTTACCTACCAGAGAAATGCGTTTTACCAGAGAGAAAATCGAATGGATATGACTTACATGCAAATAAAGAACGATGAATATTAACAGCTCACATTAATTTTAGATTTTTTAAATAGTGTACCTACAGACAGACAGATAATCATAGAAACATATACGCGTAGAAACTTTTATGAGAGCGATGTATCCGTAACGCTGTTACACTTATCGCACTATTAGCCTGGATCCGAGCGAAAATACGCAATCAAATCAATTAACGACAGGTTTCCAGACCAATATCAGAAAGCCGCAATAAAGAGCGTGTTCCATGCATTGATTGTAGGCGTGACGTTTTTAATATTAGAGTCAAATAAGAGAAATTATAACCAATTAACCCAAACTGAGACAAAATGAGCGAATCATGAATACTCAAAGAAGCGCGGATTACTTAACATTCTCGTTTGTTTTGTCGCCTCATTGCCTACTGAAATTGCATAGGAAAAAAGGAAAAGAAAGTGCCGAAAATTTCAAACTAGGAATCTCGGTGATTTATAATATTAGTATTGTAAGATGCGACTAGGGGACATACAGCTGATGGATGGAAAGCAGCATTTATCAGCTCAAGGATACTCACCATCAGCGATAATGGTAATATCCCTCCTTCCCTCCTTGCTTGCCAAGGTTTGTTAATGGAGCTCTGCTCGCCTTTATGCCTGGTGAAGTAGCAAAAGCCTCGGGGGTATAACCGTCCGAAAAAAAAATAAAGTAGGCCTTGTTATTATTAAGGTCCATGCCAATAGTGGACGTTTGAATACGGTCCTTCGAGCCGGATATGAAGCGACGTTTAATTTTCAATTAATAGCTCATTTATATCCGGCGATAGCCATACTAATTATAATGGCATTGTTTGAGAAATAAAACTCGATAAGACAATGAAAAATGTTTAATATCATCAAGTTGGTGCAGCGTCTGCGCGTTGCTGCGCGAGTTGAGCGGCCGCGCAGCAGTGCAGCATTAGCGCAGTCAGTGCGCATGCGCGAGCCTCGCTGTGTTCACCGGACCCGCTTGCGTCTTCTGCAGACAACTCCTCGCGAACCGCTAGTAGCTGGGAGTGAAGAATATAAATTAAAAGTTTTTCAAGTTTTCCTTACTTATATTATAAAGGCGTAAGTTTGTATGTATGGATGGATGGATGTTTGTTACTCTTTCACGCAAAAACTACTAAACGCATTTGGCTGAAAGTTTGCACGGAGATAGTTTATAAGCTGGATTAACATATAGGCTATAAAATATCACGATCCGACCCACTGGAGCAGAGTGACGCGGGTAAAATCGGGGGGCGCAGCTAGTGTACCATATACGAGTATTATTGTGAGGTTTTTCAGAATCCCAGATGAATGTTATTATTATTATTAAGTTTTTATTTTGATATATTGTGATGTTTAAAGTACCAAAATAATTAATATTTCGGTACGAATTATACTGATACATCTTTGGATATAAATACTCCAGAGCATTAACCCATCCTCAATGTCCTACAATACTCCTCTATTTCGCAGGTGTGTAATTTAACGATAGCTTAATTTGTTTGTGTAAATAATAGTTTTAAACATTTCGACATTTCTTTATCCATGACTCGATTAGAATGCGGTATTTGATTTTTTTCATTTTATTATTAAGACATTCAGATGTCGGTGTATGTTTGTAGGTAACCTTTCTAACTTACTATGTACGAAACGAGGAACAGATGTAGACATTACCTATTACAAATAGAACTACATTTGGCTAGAGTCCAATACTGGTACCTGAGCAATAATTATGCCATATGTTTTATCTAATTAAAGAGTTACTTAGCACCATGTTGTTTAATAACCCTTAGGTTATTAGTTATGATTTAATTTGTCCTTTTCAGTGTTAAAAACTCATATTGGCATTTACTATATAGAATAATATACAATACTGTAGAATATGGTAACTACTACTTAACTGTAGTAAAATTAAAGTTATTTTTTTCATTTTATTTTTAACTAGCGGCCCGCCCCGCCTTCGCACGGGTGGACTGTTATACCCTACCCCTGCCCTACCCTACCCCTACCCTAACCCTACCCTACCCCTACCCTGCCCCTACCCTACCCCTACCCTACCCCTACCCTACCCCTACCCCTACCCTACCCCTACCCTACCCTACCCCTACCCCTACCCTACCCCTACTCTACCCCTACCCTACCCTACCCTACCCCTACCCTATCCCTACCCTACCCTACCCCTACCCTACCCTACCCTACCCCTACCCAAAAGTATCCTATGTCCTTCTCCCAGTTCTTAGCTACCTCCCTACCAATTTTCAGCCAAATCGGTTCAGCCGTTCTTGAGTTATAAATAGTGTAACTAACACGACTTTCTTTTGTTTTTAAAATGTATTCTGCTATTCTGGGCGGAGACAAATCCAACGAAACAAAAACCATGAAAATTGATCCAGCCGATCTCGAGTTATAAGTGTTGTAACAAACCCGTCTTTGTTTTATATATATAGACTAGCGGCCCGCCCCGGCTTCGCACGGGTGGACTTTTATACCGTACCCTACTCCTACCCTACCCCTACCCTACCCCTACCCCTACCCTACCCTACCCCTACCCTACACCTACCCTACCCTACCCCTACCCTACCCTACCCCTACCCTACCCCTACCATACCCCTACCCTACCCCTACCCTACCCTACCCCTACCCTACCCCTACCCTACCCTACCCTACCCTACCCTACCCTACCCTACCCTACCCCTACCCAAGTACCCAAGTATCCTATGTCCTTCTCCCAGTTCTTAGCTACCTCCCTACCAATTTTCAGCCAAATCGGTTCAGCCGTTCTTGAGTTATAAATAGTGTAACTAACACGACTTTCTTTTGTTTTTAAAATGTATTCTGCTATTCGGGACGGAAACAAATCCAACAAATCAAAAACCATGGCAATCGGTCCAGCCGTTCTCGAGTTATAAGTGTTGTAACAAACACGACTTTCTTTTATATATATAGATTAAAAACTATTTTATAGGTAGTTAAATGGTCTTGACCATAAAATAATTTATTTGGATATGGATTAATATAAACACATAAATAGCATGGTTTGAATTTGGTTAGCATTTTCATTAATGTTTAAAATGAAAAAAGTTGTTGTAGTGACATAACTACAATAGTTGGACATATGCTACCGCGGAGTTTTTTGTAGACATTATGATGTTCTTCAATATTGTTGTACATTATTTTGTTCTATCGCTAATAGTTTCGGCAGCGCATTCGACGAAAGACATTTTAAGACTCATTTTTCTACACCTTCGGTTACATTGTTCAAATTTTACCAAGGATCCCTAATTTTTTTCAAAATGAAATGTAGCCTATGTCAAATTGGAAAAATGTAGCATTCTATTGGTGAAAGAATTTTTTAAATCGGCCCAGTACTTTTTGAGCCTATTCATTACAAACATACAAAAATAGGTACAAATCTTTCCTCTTTATAATATTAGTGTAGATGAGTTTGTTTGGATCCGTTGATGGAATCAGATCCATTTTTTATACCGCAATCAGTAGATGCATTATTTTTGGAAGATGCATAGAAACAGTTAAAAGACTGTATTTGTACAGTGTTTTTGGCAATAGGTTTGCCCTATAATTATTATTATGAAAAAAGGAATTGGCAAAACGTGAATGGCATATACTTTTGCCAAAACCATATAAAAAGACGCTTTATAAGGGTTATGGCATTAGAGTATTACTGTCTTAATGTATGCAGTTGAGTTACAACTGTAGAAACCGTTATAAGTAAAACGGTGTGACTATATATTTGGATTAATTAAAATATTAAGTCAAAAGCATACCATTTCATGTATCTGTTGTGCAGTGAGCTTGGCGGCGAGCTCAGGCGCCGAGTCCCTTGCGGCCGCGAGCAGCGCGTCCGGCGGCAGGTCGCAGCGCAACGCCGGCGCCAGCAGCGCCGCCACGCCGCCCCGCGCCAGCCATGTCGCGCCCGCCTCGCCGAACGGACCCGCGCCCTCCAGCGACTGCTTCCTTTACGGCACATACGTCACACGGGCTGACAGTCAACAGAGTGCACTTGCTCTAACACCCACCACACACAGAACCAGTGGGAGGACAGGAAGAGGATGCGAGGGGTTTCGAATTATAGACAGTAGATAGATATGTATTTACCAATTTGGTAACAATTATTTTAAATCTGTTGTACACTTGTTATGCACTCATTATCATGTATCTCTTTCCTAAAGGTTTGCTGGAAGAGAATTCATAATTGAATTAAGCTCGCCTTTGTACATGTTGTTTCCAATTTATAACATTTATTTCATGTAATTTTCTGTGTGCAATAAAGTATAAATAAATAAGTATAAATAAAAGTAGAAGTAAGGCTGACCGCATTTTGACCAATACGTTCGGGTCATTCGCACGCTCGAGGAACGCTCAAGCTCAACGTGGGGTGTACCTAAGGCCTAGGGTAGATACAGTTAAAGGACAAACGCTGCTACTGTTTTGCAGCAATGGACAGAAAACAATAGACAAACATATACATAGTTTCCTTAGAAAGAATTACTAGTATTTCAACGGATTAGATCAGTTGCATGTAGTTAGATGTATGACTCGTATATTATCTGCATTGTAAGTGAAAGAATGACTAAATGCATATCACAATATTGCATACTGTATGATCTATCTAGAGACGATTTATTAAAAGTAAAATGAGCAGTTTACATCAAAGTCGGTTAGTGCTTTAAATGTAGGTAATGTAAACTTTAATTGAATTATCAGAAACTAAGGTTGCCGATAGCTCCTCGACTAAATAAGTCTAAATAACAATGTGCGAGTCTATGTTTGTCAAAGGCCCGATGGTCTCTAGACGTGCCTTTAAGTGGACCACGTTAGTAAAATATGTCTTATGTGCCTTTGTTCCAAGATTGAATATGATAGCTTACACAGACTGAAAAGCGGAGGGTCTAGCTTTGAGAGTATACTGCTAACACTGCAGTGGAGTACGCTATCGTACCGCTACGCTAAAGAACCTTTTCGTCTGTCTTTTAAATTTAAAGGACGAAAAGTTACTTTACGGTATTCATCTTTATAATAAGAAGGTATCATAACACCAGGATATCATGCAATATATATATATAAAAGAGAGCAGGAGACGAAGATTAATAGCATTTAATAATTATAGGAACTTTTATATAACTCAAAAAATAAAC
This sequence comes from Nycteola revayana, assembly GCA_947037095.2. Taxonomy (NCBI): domain Eukaryota; kingdom Metazoa; phylum Arthropoda; class Insecta; order Lepidoptera; family Nolidae; genus Nycteola; species Nycteola revayana. The sequence goes on along the minus strand of OX344845.2, from coordinate 6,587,448 downwards.
ATTGACTGCTATAAAAAAACTTCATTTATAGAAAGAAAATGAGAACGACACTTCGATAGGAAATAATCGATACGATGAAAGTTTTTTTTTTGTCATTGACAATAAAATGAGTAGGTACCTACATATATTAAATATAGTTGACCAGAGGATTGTGAATTTAATAAATCTCACACAGTAAGACATTTATATTCTAGGACAAATGGCAGTTTCCATATATGTACTGTATACGGCTATAATCAAGGTGCCTTTCGTAATTCTTTTGTACGAATACTATAATATTCCATCCACATCATGGTTAATATAACTTATGATTTCCTGTATTATTTGTAATACGATATTCATTTAATAACATAAGTTTAGCTCCAATTTATAAACAACATAATAGGTTCTAGAGACGTCATTTATAAATGAATCACAAAATTAAGAAGAAGTAAGCAGATTCGTTCGGTGTGGGAAAGGATTTATAGAAAGATAATAATTACAGATATTTAATAGAAGATCGAGACACATGACGTGGAAAAATAGAGAACTTGATATCAACCACTCACATATGAGAAAAAGTCCAATGTTAAGCTATGTCATGTAAATAAATATATGTATATGGTACAATTATTTTAGATACATACAAAAAGAAGTCAACATTTGGGTATATCAAATACTTTTTTGGTCAAGAAGCTTTATTGCAGCGATAGCACAACATATTTTTGACGATATAGTAAAACCTGGTTACTTGGGATCTTGAGGACCAAGGAATTTGTACCATTTAAAGAGGTTTTCATTTATCCAGTTTTCCAATTAGAAAGGTTTAAAATTTAGTTGTCTCATTTACAGAAGTCAAAATTTGACATAGTACTGACAAAAAAAGCATGTGCAAAAGAAATTCAAAGGTTTGAAAACAATCGTGTCTAAACCTGTCCCAACCTGATAAATTGTCTCACTTATAAAGGGAATTGAGATCCAGAGTCCCATTTAATTATATAGGTAAACATCGAAAAAAATCTAGAAATCAAATCTCATTTAACCAGGTTTGAAAAGTCCCATTAACAGAGGTAATTCGATGAAAAAGTGCCGGGACCTCATTACAGTTCTCAATAATAGAGGTTTCTCACTTATCCAGGTTGAAGGTTGAAGATGAGAGCTTATACACATTTTTCAACGTACACTAATCATTAAGACAGCAAGAATGTAGAAGAAGTATGTAGGTATACCTTGGCGTATGACTAGGTGAAGGCGGCAAGGATCTCGAAGAGGCGTTGGTTTTGGGCGCAGAAAGGGAGTGTGCGGAGCCGGCGCGCCGGAGCCCTGCCACCAGCGCGCTCATAGCTCCTCCACCTGCCAGTACCAGGGTATCACAGTCAATGAGAAGGTCAGATGAAAAAGTAAGATAGGTAGCCTGTGGTACAGTATAGGTCAGTGTTCTAGGAGGATAAGAAGTGCTATGCAGGATGTGTTTTGAGACCTTGTATGTTTATAGCTTAGACCAAATAAGAAGTAAAAACTAAGCGTTGTCGAACAATGCACTGAAGCCGGTTTTTTGTGCATTAGTGTGGGTAAAATTGTTGCTATAATTTTTCACAGTGTAATAATAATTACGCTGTGCTTTAATTTGTACATGACACAATTCGGGATTTTGTTAACAAATAGTGAAGTTGACATCAAGCATCTGATCTGACAGATCGATTACCAAGGTAAGGCATAGTTTTGGTACTGATGAGATCGTAAGCTGTGTATGTTCACGCCATGGCAGAGTTTTACAGTTAGTGCGTTACTCGTCTTTACTTTTTTTTTGGTCTGAGATGTATAAGTGTAGAAACTTGGTTTTTAGGTTTAGTTAGTTGTTATGCGTCTATATTTAGACATGGTGGACATTTATAATGAGAATATTGTATTAAACAAAATATTGAGTCAACTACAATCAGGAATTTTATTTCAACAAATCTATAAAACAGATGAGAAACCTAAAATAAACTTGGCGATTTCCGATTCACATAAATTGATGATGTTGCATACAAATATGTAAGAGTAAGAATTCGAAGCAACTGGTAACATTTATTATATATGGCTTGTAATTTCACAAGAAGAAACAGTAGTAAAAATAACTTAAAACGCGTAAGTAAATTTTGACATTATACTGAATAACAAAATATTTGCACAATTAAAAGTTTCCATTCGTAACATACTTAGCTTCATTCGGAACCATTCTAAACAATTAATTAGATTACAAAAATGATGTGTATAATAAAAAATAATGAGATATTTCACGTTATTTTCAAAATAGTAAACTACTTAGATAGTCAGTGTGCAATCCTTGGTAACGATCTCAAACAGAGCGTTAAAGGACAAGAGTGCAAAATATTGCCACATGTTAAATGCTAGTGATTTTGACCTGCTAATTGTTTTGTTAGATCAGCAGAGTAGCACTTGTGTGTGATTGTTATTTTTTTTTTAATATAGAAGGTGTTTTTAAAGTATATGCTTCTTCCCTTTATCAGTAGATATTACTATGGGTAATACACGTTAGTGAAGAAACTTCTGTGGAATAAAGTTTTTTCCCTAAAAATAAAACTCACATTAAAATACAAACGAGAGATGTGGCCCTTTACACTGGGAAGTGCAGCGAGCGCATATTGGGTGATAAACTTTATTCGAAATAAATGTGCATTTTACAATAATTTAATAGAAAGAAAATCACATAATTTTGCTTTTACTAACATAATAAATATTGTTTTGTTAGATACGTGACGATACTCCTGTTAATGGAATGACACATATATTATCTTTTACAGCAAATAATATGTATAATTTACTATGATTAGGTACGTGAAGTTTTTTGTAATGTAATTCGGGACATGATTCGATTCAAGCTATGTTAAAGATGAGTTTTAGTGTAGCTATACAATGATGCGGCGTGGTTCAACCATGTAGTTTGGTACCAAGTATTGGCTGAACAGGTTCATTATATGCATGTTGTTAAGAATTATAAATGTGGGTGGGTTTTAGAAATGCATCTAATGAGATTCTGAAAATATGTCTACAAGATAACTATGCTTTTGATATTTATTGGTGGAAGTATAATTGTCTACAAAATCCTACGCAGCGCTATTGTACAACGCGCAACGCCGCAAAATGTTTGTGCTACCAAAGTACTATGCTAAATGGCATGGAAGTTGTCTAATAACCGATCGCACATGCTGATATTGTTGATAAAATTATTGCTACGACCCTAAATTAAAGGAAGGAAGAGGCTTACTTAAATAACAAAGGATGGTCAGCACACATTAATTATAAAGATATAACACTAACAGAGGACGTGTACCTAATTTGACATTCACAAAAAATAACTTTAATAGGAAAAAAACCTTTGATTGTCTATGGATGTGTAGGATGTCGCCGAGAGAGAAAGAAAAGATCTCCCGTTTTCAGCATTCGAATAACTCGTCTGTGCCAAAACAAAAGAAAAAAAGACAAGCTCAATAATAATAATAATACATAGAGTATGAAAACTGTGCTTCTAAGTTATAAAATTGATAGTAAATTATTGAAATAATCTAAATACAGAGCCTAAGAGCTGAAACTTTAGTGATGGTATGTACATCATTCTTACCTGTGTTGTGAGTATGCGTTTTCAAACTTTAACTTTGCTAACATAACCAACGTTTTCGGTTCGTGGGCTCTTTCTCTAATAGGTACAAATTAATTGATACTAGCTAAAATTTTTAACAAAATAAGTAAATTTTCAATCTCGGTGTGTCTTAGCTAAAATCCAGTAGACATACGTACGAACTAAATCCATATTTCAAATTGATTTCAGCGCTTTTTTTAACTTTTGTCTTATACGTATAAAGTAGGTTAACCCTTAGCTACTACATCATTGATTTTAAACATTATAGCGAGATCAAAAAGTTCAAAATATAGTGGTCGCTATATTACCACTGCCGGGCTATGGCTAAGCTACCTAAATATGAATAAAATACTTACTTTTTTGCACTCTATCGTACTTACCCTCTTCGTGGACGTCAAGGGAGTCTTTTCTCTCTGGTTCATCATCGGAGTCAGGGTCGTTGATGGAATCAGCTTCTGTCATTATCAATTCTGGAGGCGGACAGCTTAGGGTGCTTGTAGAATCTGTGGATAAAATGTATCTATTGATAGGAAAAAATGTTGTACGATACCACTTGAGATCAGCAGCACATTGAGTAAAAATAGCGACAGCGATTACAAAGCAGCAAACTAGCGATCATTAGTAAAACCTAGTTTCTCGCCCGATGGTGGTTTGTTGACGATTATAATTTATATTTTTACATCATTCGTTTTTTTTATGTTTTGAGTTTGATCGCTCGATACCTGCCCAATTATCGCTATCGCCTTTTACGGAATCGCATTGTCGATTCAAACGCAACATATTGCTTATTAACTTTGATCTAGTGCTTAGGTACTTTGTTGTTTTATTCTAGTGCTTACTTTGTTATTATAAATATGCGAGTTTGTGTCACACGACTACGATTCAACGGTTGCTGCAAAAATCTACGAAACCATTCTTAAGATCTAATGATCCGCACGCTACAACAACTTAATTCGTTGGAATGCTATTTATGTACCGCCTTAACTATAAAAACCAGAGGCTTTCTATTGTAATTTTTATGATTGCCGCCGGATATGACTGACTTTATTCCTGCTGGCTGTTATGCAGACAGCATTGCAACCCGGAATAATCTTCGTTTCACTTAGCTGCCGAGTAGGTTAAAATTAAATTATTCGCCTTGGCATTATTTGCCATTTAACCGAGAAATTAGAAGAGTAGGGTTCCGTCGTCGCTTGAAAAGAACCATCCGATGCCCTCGTAGACCCGAAGTCCGAGAACTGTAAAGTAGAGCGACAGTTGCACAAAACCCCCTAAAACACTAAAAGTCCCTCAATCTCATCGCTAGTCACCTCTTGCGCAGGTTTCTTAATTTGAAGTTTTTAAACCATTTACTAAGGTTGGAGCTTAGCTCGCCTTTATGCCCGGTGAAAAAGCAAAAGGCTAACTACGTAACTCCGTCCGAAAAAAACCCTCTGGCTGGGGGATTTCAGGATAATGACTTTTCAGTATTTTTCGGAAAGCTTTGTGCAACTGTCACTCATCGTAACAGTTCGCGGGTGTCACGGTCGTAAACGTAGTTTATAGAGCAGACCAATAATTATTCTATTGCTATTAAGTACTGAGGTTATAAGTACAAATACAAGAACATCAAGTGCCTGTAGGTGCCCTTAACCTGCCGGCCCACAATATGCTTTTCTGTGGAACTTTCTTTGTGTAAGGAGCCCATGTCGAAGAAAGGGGTAACCTATACCTATAGAATGGCGGTAATTTTACCCTATTAGGTTATGATAAAATACCTTCATTTGAATTGGGAAATTTAGTATATGTAATCTCCATTACCAGTAGTAAATCAACAAGTAGCTACATAACAAAGTAGAGTCCATTACATTTCCGCGCGCACGCAGCCTTCTACTACATTTTTATGATGTTGGTGGAATACATTGCCGTAATACGTTTATTTAATTATATTTCTTGCACATGTTATAAATATGGGATTGTAGAGTGTGTTGAATTTAACGATGTGTTGCAAGATTTCATGATTTTAACGAGTTTGTAATGCCTACCTAGTTGATTACTGCTTCAACAGTCTAGCGGTAATTTTTGATCGTAAATATCAAGGTATGGAGTTTGAATGGTCGTGTTTCATCGTGATTTGTATAAAATGTGACTTCCTCGTGCTGTATTTTCCCTGTTGTAAATTCACTTTTATGTGTCAAACATGACGCCGGAAAATGCACACAAAAATTATGATTCAAGTTGTTTTGTGCCTTAGTACTAAAACTGGAAACTTTGTTACTGTAAACTTATTTTTTTTTCGCTTCGGCATTAAATATATATTTTATTGCTATTTCATCTAGTATGAAAGCGAGCAGGGCCACAGCCTTAATCCTATAAATTAACGAATATAACACATTGTGCAAGAGGGCACTTTGCGTGGGCTTTTTCTGATCTATGTATTATTTTTGAATTAGTGTTCCCCTAATATTTCATAAAGTTTTTTAGAAGAAGGCTTAAAATTCCTATTATCATAATGATTGTAAAGACTAACTCCATTTATCACGGAGGCGGATTGTTTGTAATGAAAATATTTAAAAGTGTAATTTATAGTGACAAAGACCCACGCTTTTTGACTGGCAAAGGAGTAAAGAAAAAAATAGAAATGGATTGAAACAGAGATAATGTAAGCACTAAATCAAGAAATATATGTATAAGTGTATATATGGTCACGTCATTGCTTGTCCTGAAAGTCTCAGTAGAGAACAAAACAGCGAATATGAAAGTAGTACAAAGCCCTTTGACGTATGTGCAATTCACACGCAATTCTGTCACGTGCTTTTGTTAGTAAATACTAAAAATACAACTCAAGAGCAACAGGTGAGAGACATAAACTAACCGATCTTGCCAAATTTTATCGCCATTAAGTGCTTTAGAGGGAATTTTGGAATGTAAGATTGATAACAACAAAGACAGGTATAAGACTAATTTATTAATTATTATTAAGCATAATTAGGTACAGGATTATCAAAAGACGAGTATATGTATTTATTCTATCAAGAGAGATAGAATAAATACATATACAAATACATTTTTATTCACTTATCTATTTTTGAATTGAATAATTAATTAAAGTACACCTAATTGACAAAATATCGTCGCTTAAATTGTAATATCACGTATGTCAGAATAGTAACTTTTTAGGAGTGCAATAACTAGAATTTTATTTGGACATCAGAACAATACTTTAACTACTGTGTAACGTGTCTCATGATCTAGCAAATGACATTAAAATGCAAAAAGAAAATAAAAAAACTTAAGTGATATTAGAATTACTGCATATTTTGTCATGGTAACCAATTTTGAATATTTCAGTCATAACAGAAAATACTGCTTAATGTATTTTACCTTAGAAGCACCAGTAAAATTTCCACAACAAAGTTACTCTAACTAAAGTGTCGTACTCGAATATGGTCCAAATATGTAGTTTGAGAAATAAATGGCACAGTGATGCCTTTTTTTGTTCGGCTTGACGGCGGTACTTCCATCCCAGATATTATCAAAAACACACAGTTTTCACATTGAAGTGTGATAAAACATGAGTACTAATAATAATTATCATTCATTCTCCTGTCCTTATCCCAATTTATTTGGGGTCGGCGCAACATGTCTTTTCCTTCCATACTCCTCTATTAGCCGCCATCTCGACAGTCACCCCCTTTCTAACCATATCATCACACCGTCCATCCATCGTTTCTTTGGTCTTCCCCTTCTCTTATAGCCATCGAAATTCATACTCAAAACTTTCCTCACGATATTTCTCTTATTTCTCCGTAACACATGCCCGTACGATGACAACCGGTTTCCACACAACGTTTCAGTTACCGATGCCACTTTCAGGCTTCCTCTTATATACTCATTTCTTATTCTGTCCATTCGTGTAACAACACACATCCATCTCCGCATTCTCATCTCAGCTGCATGCAAATGCCTTTCATTCATCCCTTTTGTGGCCCAACATTCTGATCCATACACGACAGTAATATTACCAATAATTATATAGTTGGGTAATATAACATTTTATATAAACAGTAAAGCGATAGGTACCTAATATTAAAGATGCATAAAAGTCGTATGTTGAAAATTTCATTTGTTATAGGTTTCATTTACGAGTACGAAGTTAACGAGCAAAACATTTTATACTTAGTTTATAATATGAATATTTAATAATGCAGCTATAAATTCACAGAAAGCCTTTGGGATTAATGTATGATAGTGGTAATAGCTGTCATAATATGTTTACACGGAATTAGTTTAAAGCATATTGAATAATAAATTGCTATACGTCTTGTGTTGGCAACATGCTCAATCCCAATATCTTTATGGTATCGTACAAACACATGTGTTGTCAGTTGAATATATAAATACAAGTATATATTATGGTATTATGTGAATCTAATGTAATATAATATTACGATTCATCAGTCGATTGATTTTAACACTATACACATAGATAGGCGAAATATACAACTTGGTATCATAGTTGGTTCTATACAAATAAAATAAAGAGGAAATATTGATTGTTTGTTTGTAGTGGATAGGCTCCGAAACTACTCGACCGATTTGAAAAAATATTTCACTGTTGCGAAGCTATCCTAACCCCGGATGACATAGGCTATATGTGAAGATCCCACGGGAACGGGAGCTTTGCGGGATAAACCACACGCGGGAAGCTAATCCTTACTAATCCTTACTAATAGGATGTGAAAGTAACTCTGTCTGTCTGTCTGTTACGCAATCACGCCTTAGCTACTAAATCGATTTAAATGAAATTTGGTACAGATATAGTCTAGAGCCTGAGAAAGAACATAGGCTATATTTTATTATATTATAGATCTATTTGATAAGCATTTTATACGTACATAATTAGTATATGAACTACAAACGGGGTTACTGTGTTGGTATTAATTAAAATGATAAGTTTGAGAAAGATTAAAAACAAGGGATTGGGTTGACCGAATAACGAACAAAGAAGTCTTGAATTCTTTACATCTCGACTCTAAATTGGAACCAGCTATAATATAATCCAGCGTATTTATATAAACATCTAAATATTTGAAGGTCGTCGACCGAGTCCAAACGTTTCGAGAGAACATTTTGGCGGGATTTCAAACAAACATGCGAAATGTTCGTCACATATTTATTTCCTTTTTAAGAATAAAATATACTTGATAAAATAAACGCTACACGCGAAGATGTTGGCTGTGTACTTTCACACTTTCATTTATTATTATTTTACGTTTATGCTACGTAAAATTTACTCACTTGTTTATTTTTGGCAAGTCTCCAGTAATAATCATGGAGTGTTTTAATTTACAAACTGTGGTATATGTAAAAATACAGAGTAGTAATGTAAAAACATGTTTGTTTTGGTTTTTATATTCTTGTTGATCTGGAAAAATTTACAGACAGATATATATATGTACTTTAAATAAAATGAACAATACGTAGTTTCGTTGATTTCAAAACAACTTGGTACCATTAAATGATAATTTCAGAACGTCAATTAACATAGTTGTTAGGTGATTTTAGCTGTCAAATCAAATTCAGTTTATGAAGAATAATGCCGGGGCACTTTTACGGCGACTGCGACGCTACTAACAAATAAATTTCGCGTGTCGTTCCTGCAGTGTGGCCGCCGACATTAGTTTGTTTTCACTAAATCGCCGTCGCGTCGCTATCGCCGTACTAGTGAGCTGAATATGCATCAGGATTGTACTTTTTTAACTTTTCGTAATAAAAATTAAATTTTTCGGCCTATCTAAGATAGGTAGATTCAAAATTATGTATTTATCTATTTATTCCTAACGATAATGTTCATTATGATACGTATATACATATACACATTATTAGATTAGGTATATATGAGTATGTAATATGTCAAATAAAATTGACTAATCATTGTTTAGGAAACTCATTTGACAGCAAACAAGAGTTTGGGCAGCTCACTAGTTAATTTCAACGCTGATCTGTATTTCAGAAACTGGGCATAAAACCATTCCAATCAGTGTCATTGAAGAGGTAAAGTTTGTGAGTTTGAATATTCAGGGTACTCATCATCATCATCAGCCTGTTGTAGTCCACTGCTGCGGATTTCCAGCGGGAACGATCGCTAGCGGCCTGCGTCCACCGACTCCCCGCGACCTTCCCCAAGGGTGCTCTGGGGATTTGATTTTGAAAATCCTTCTACCTTCTTCTTGAAAGTTTAGCGGTGCAACAATTAATCACGATAGGACGTTCCCGCAGGAACGGGATACAAGCGTGTGAAACGGTGTGCGACACCTAGATGAAAAATATCCTAAGCCAAACTATTTTTTAACGCAAAGATTTTTCCGAGCTTGAATTTTACTTTCTCCTTCATTTAGAACTGTCTGTACGAGCTATTGTGGCGCACATTGATTTATAGACAAGTTGAAAAGAATATTATGAGCGCATTATTAAAATTTGTTCTACTTGGAAAACTCTGTAGACTAGGTCACACAACATAAATATTTAGCTCAATCTATTTTATGTTTTTACAAGGTTACTTTAACAGTTTATACGCTTTTGGAGGTTAGGAATGTGTTTTCTAGCTATGTTGTATTTATGTTTAATTATTCCAATATATTTTCATGTCAGGTGGTTATTTTTTGGATGTAGCTCTGAAAATACATAAGAACCTACGCGCTTATAACAAAACGGACAACAGTGACTATAAAAACAATGCAAATTTACCTATATTCATTTGAATCTATAGTATAAATAGTTTATATATCTACATATTGACTATGGTTGAGTCAAGTGTTTTTTCTGAAATAAATAGTCAAAAAATATGAACATACATTACGGAACGTTTAATTCATAATTTTCACGTGCTACTTGCACTGTGCAGTAAGTACGTGTCGTATCCTATAAAAAACCACAGCCAAATAACATTATTGTATTGTGTTGTTCCTGTGCGTGAGCAAATATAAAAAAGGGCAAAAAATATGTTTATTGTATGGGACCCTTTACATATTTATTATATATTTTTATTTTTAGTATTTGTTGTTATAGCGGCAACAGAAATACATCATTTGTGAAAATTTCAACTGTCTAGTAATCGCGGTTCTTGAGATATAGGCTGGTGACAGACAGACAGACAGCGAAGTCTTAGTAATAGGGTCCTGTTTTTACCCTTCGGGTACGGAACCCTAATCAATCAATAGCGAGAGTAACGATGTTTTGTAGTAAATAGGTTAATCTTGGGCACGGCAGTGCTCGCATCAAGTCGAGCATTTAATGGCTATATCTTGACAAAGATACTTTTAACTTAAGTAAAATACGTATTTTATAAAAGGCAATAGGAAAATAGATAAACGAAACCCTACTTAGGTGTATAAGTTATAAAATAACAACCCGTGGAAATGGCGTTTTTAACTGAACATGCACGGTTGTCAGTCACTGACATAAGACCAAAACATTTGATGTTTATTTTTAAGCGATAGTATTATTGCGTGGTACACTGTTGTCGTTGGAATGAGGTGTATTTTGACGCGTATTTACTGACACGCGTGCGTTATAATTACGTTATTGATGCGGACATTATATACAAGTTTGATAGTAACTCTCTAGTCGTTTGTTAGTTATAATTAATTGAAACCAACACATAAATACATGACATAATATCACACGCAATGTTGTAAAATAATGGCCCAGAATATTGCTAAATAAGAGCTCGAATTAAGAATTTGTGCCCTTTTTTTCGAAATCCTTGCTTCGATCTCTTTATAATGTTTTTACTATTCCATATGCCTTCATTATTGGGGTTGTAGGAGTACCGAGGAAATATTTTTTATAAAGACAGCTCCGGCACATGGCATGCATATCCCACTATCGCGGCAGACTTTATAAAACACTAGCAACCCGCCCCGGCTTCGCACGGGTGCAATGCTGATGTATCATACATAATAAACCTTCCTCTAGAATCACTTTATCTATTAAAAAAAACCGCGTCAAAATCTGTTGCGTAGTTTTAAAGATCTAAGCATACATAAGGACGGACAGACAGCGGCAAACGACTTTGTTTTATATGTACTATGTAGTGATAAAGCACATCCACTCAGACCACGAGGTTATTGTAACTTAACCAGGCATATTAGCGAACGGGCCTACATTTCGGTATGCTTATGTTATATACATGAGCGTACTATATATTATAAGAATTTAGAAGAAATTCTTTTTGTGCGTGTTTTGCTCATAAAAATCGAGAGTTATCTGTTTTCATTTTAAACCTATTACTTATTTATAAGCTTGGACTACAATGCGTTTAATCCTCATTGACGTGAAATCACAAATAAGTAACTTAGTCTACTATTATTATAAAGATAATAAACTTGTATGTTTGTCCCGGATAAACATAAACGATACTACGCCGATTACAAAAATGACTGCACTGGCGGCTCATTGATTAGGGTAGATATATGCTAGAAGCATATATCTACCCTAATCAATGTTAATAAAATTATTGAGCCGCAGACCTAATGTTCTGAATTCAATTCCCACCCGATACATAAGAAACTAAATAAGAAAGCTATTTTATACTAATATTATAAAGCTTGGGAGGTAATAGGGGGTAATCTTTAAATCTACTAAAACGATTCTGAAAACTCTCTTACCAATGGAAAGCTAAATTAATTATTAATGAGTGGATTTTAAGACATAGGCTGTATTTAAGACGAGGACTTCCCAGGGAACGGGATCTATGTGGATGAAACCGCGCGAGATAGTTATTAACTTATACTTAGAAACTTACCTCGATCCTGCTTCGGTACACACGGCGAAGATTCTTGACACTTGGTGACACATTTCTTGTGGCACGACAAACCACAGTTGCGGCACTGCATCGCATCTTTCAGCCATATCTGTTCAATAATACATTTGTAACAACGGATTTCTAATAAGAACTCTTAAAACAAAATAATACACTTTTAATTATTGATTTTAAGTAGAAATTCAATTCAATTCAGCATAATAAATATGTTATACTATGAAATAATGGACATAAAATAATACATAAATTCTAGTACATTTCAGAGATATGCAACCAGTTTTGTGAGGGACTGGTGCCTGAGAAAACTGGTTGTGAACTGTTGCAAAAATGTGAAAATAAATCTAAGATTTAAGATTTATTCTTACATTTTCCAATTTGCAGCTGTTGCTGTTGTCAATTAAACAGGATACAGGGTCGTAAAGGATGTTTTGTATATTTGTGGACTGGACATTTTTGAGGTCAGCTGTGGTTCCGTTTAATAAAGGGACTCGAACTTAATGTATTCCTACGCCTCTTGAGTATGAGTTTCACGTCATGATTATTACATATTATACCCAAATCAATACTCACTTTCTTATTGCAAAAATCGCATTGCGTCGATCGATGGAAATGCGTGCGCACAAAGTCATGCGTCGCTCTCGAAGGTTTGGGAGGTTTCGGTAATACGGGGTCCCTTGAAGTGCGAGGAGTCGAGCGAATGTTGCTCATTCCCTCCCACTCCCACCATACCAATGCGTCTCCGAAGCAGAGACATGGCTCGAATCCCGCATGTGAAGACAGCTTGTGACTTTTGCTAGAAGTAGAATATTACTTGTACTGAAAATTACATGTTGGTATTTATTGCTGTGTTAAGAATGAGACGATTATCTTTTATTCGAGATGATATAGATACATTTCGTAATGAATTAATACCGAACCTATATTAACTGTATCTTAGCCAATCTTAGGATGGATTATAAATTAAAATATAAATTATAAAAAAATTGTGAATTATTTTGATAACTTCGAATTAAGACAAGAATTTTAATAGAAGTTTAGTAAAGGGTTTTAGGCTAGCGTGATTTAGTTTTGTTCAAAATTTGTTTTTCTGTTCAAAATTAAAAAATCGGCGAAGGAATAAATAAAGGACCATAAAAAAACATGAACTGAAATGAATCAGTCCTTGTTTAAATTATTTTCTCTTTGTTTAATTTCAAGACTTTAAATAAAAGATTGTGTCATTGCCCGGATTGTCCGATATTTTCAGAAGTTTGTGTTGATGTCATCACTCCTGTTTCGCGGTCCTGTCAAAGTTTATTACACAACGGGAAGAAATATCTCACAATTTGAGCGCATTTTGATGGTTTGTAACGAGTACAAAATTAAATTTAGACTGTTCTTTATTCTCACCTGAACTTTATGTCGACATCTGGCGGCAAGAACTGGTACCTCTTCATATGATGCGGCACCGTAGAGTCCTGGCACTCCGCCAAAAGCGCTGTGAGCGGTATATTCAAATATCCTAGTAAAATCTCTTCCTTATCTCCACCGACAGTAGCCCATACATTTATATTTAAATACTTATGATTCTCATTTAGCTTAAATTCGGTTTCTTCGTCAAAAGGAATGATAGGTTTCAGAGGTGTATTTTTCGTCCAAAACATTTGGCATATTTCAACGTGTTCGCATTGTCTAGGACCACCAGTTTCGAATATTGGTTCTTCTTCTTCTTGATTATTCTCTGGTATTCTGCATTCAGAGGAATCTGTTCTGATGATGGGAATGTCTGGGTGTTTAGTTTTATTAGTTGCATTAGCTTGTCTGAGTGGTGTGCTGGCGCCAGAAGCGGGTGGTGTGCTACCGGCAGAACTATCGGAAGACTTGTTTTCTACAGAGCAGCGCCGTTTGCGAAGACCGAAGTTTCCAGAAGGTTGTTCGGCTTGCTTTGTCGGCCGTGGCTCGGTCTTTTTGGCTGGTGTTTCAGTCTCGTTGGTAGGTTCTGCTGTCTTTGCTGGACTAGACTCTGCATCCTACAAATAATAATTATATTATTTTGAAAACTGTTCCGGGGAAAATACAATATAGTATGGAATCTACAAACACGGAAAATATTATAATTCTCATTATTCGTTACTATTATGTTCATTAGCTTGGTTGTCAAATTCTACAATGTTTGTATTAGAGTCTTGGACTCTCCCGTGGGATGTTACATGTTACACAGCAGGTATTAGGGTATAGTATTATATATATTGTATTATATGTATTTGGATAACTAAATTTATTCTTTTTCTCTTTCCTATGTATAAAATATCATTATCAACATCATCCGCTGTTTCACTGCTGAACATGAACCTACTCATGGAGAGGGGTTTAGCCATAGTAACTACGCTTTACGGGTGGGTTGGTGAGCGCAGTGTTATGTTGTAACACACGGAAACGCTGTTTCCCGTTCCCTGGTATACGATTCTAAGAGATGATGTTATAACAATCGGGATTAACGCTTAACATGCTCTACTAGGCACGGAGGGTAGTCCCTCAACCAACCAGACCCGGAAAGAAATCTTACATTTTACACAAAGGTTTTTGTCCGGCATGAGGATCGAAGGCACGACTAACGAGACATAATCCTCAGTAAAATACAGTATCTTTTATGAAAATACAGGGTAAAAGTATCCAAAAATAGAATATAACAGTACTCACACTAATATTACTTTTAGGAGCTGCAGCCCTCATGCCCTGCAGTCTCACGCCCTCCATGACTTCGGACACTCTTCGGAATGAGAAGTTGGGTTTGATTCTCTTAGGTTCATTGACATCTTCTCTCCTATTAGCTGAGCCGCTCCCACCGCGACGGACTCGAACAGTGACTGCTCGCCGTTCTACCAGTCGAAGTAGTTTACCCACCTGTTCAAGTAATATTATGAGAAAATAATGCTTAAGGAGATGGCTGATTAAAGCAAAATATATTTTTTTTAATGAAAAAGTACCTGTGCCACGTTATTGACAGGCTTGTTGTCAATGGCCAGCACCACGTCGTCTCGCCTCAGGTCAGCTCGGTACGCCGGTGACATCGGTACTACGGTATCCACAAGCACCGCGCCTACTCCTTGACAACATACCAGACCTAGAGGCCCTGCAACTGCGGGAAGGACCACGTCTAACACTAAAACTCCTCGTCGTAGAGATACCTAGAAGAAAAAAATATTCTTGATTGCAATATTTGTCTGTGACCGGTGGCTCAGTGGTTACGGAAGTTGCTTCTGAGACCTGGTGTTCTGGGTTCGATTCCCACCCGGGGCAATTATTTGTGTGAACCACAAATAGTTGTTCTGAGTCTGGGTGTTCTTTGTGTCCGTGAAATGAATGTTTGTAAAGTCCCCCGCGACACTGGGATTTATTTCCCTAGTGCGGGAGTTGTCTTTTTAAAACAAAAAAAAAAAAAAAAAAAATTGTTTTAAAATGTCGTATTTCAAAAAGAGTAAGTTAGTATAATCTCGTATATTTTTTTTATTTTTCTATAATTAATTTACTATTGAATATGGAAGATATTTAGTCAAACAGAGGGAGGATATGTATGAGGATATGTTACATTTACCAAGTACTCATTTAAATACTCATCATTATCTATGGTACTTAAGTTCGGGCTGCGTTCCCGCCAAAAGTAGGCCTTATGTAATAATCCCTGCCCTTTGTTATCGAAGAATAAAACAGTGAGCTGACAATGGTTTCACTTGTTTCCACAGAACATAATTTCTCTGTTATTTGCTTGTACTTTTCCCATAAAGTTATTATGTATTTAACACTTGCGTAACAAAGGTATTTGGGACAGTCAAAAAGTATTTTAAAAATTATAGAGTTAGATTCATAAATAACCAAATATTAGCTTCATTTTGGAAACATTACATTGTTAGAATTTTCTCTGTTATGCTCATAATTACCAGGAACGACCAGGATATACTTAAGTAGTAGGTAACTCTTTTAACACAAGAAATATGTAAATTAGGTATTTGTCCTAAATTATAAAAAAACAAAAATAAGACACAAAAATATTTAGTTTCATTATTTATACTCTAATTAATATTAATTTATTTAATATTCACTTCACAGAGAGTAGGGAAATGATATGATACGTAAAGGTAAGGTCATGAAATATTAAAGTTGTATTTTATCATTTCCTGTTGCTTTGTTAAAAATGTTGTATATTGGGGTCAAATAAATATTAAATATTAATAAAATAAACATAATTACATTTCCGAAGCTATCGTTTATACTTATTTTAAATATTTTCCGTCTTCCTATTTTTTGTATATGAAATTAATTATTACGTAAATAATAATCCGATTTATATCAACATTGGCAGTACTACCTAATTCAGTTTTTTTATTTATTTTTTTTACTTTTAATGTATCCTATGGATTATGGCTTCTATGACTCGTGTTAGAGACATATGTTAAGATAATAAACTTTTTAAACTGACTTTTTCTTAGTGTAGTTTGTATTTGAATGTTATACACTTACCTATATATTTTTTAAGTCTTGGATGCATACCTTATATAAACGCTAGCATTTCTACAATTAAAACGTCCTTTCCTTATTTCAGTTTTTGTTAATGTGACATATCACTATCATATGTTCAATTGTTGTGAAGATAGCGACACAATCTTAAGTAACAGAAGAAGCCATAGAAATAATGGGTTTTATCAAAGTGTAACTTTTCTCCATGTTCAATATCTATTGTATAGAAGACTTCTAAGTATAGAAAGAAGTAGGTACCAATAGATTGTTTTTTTTAAAGTTCAAGTTAAAACTAGGTACTTCGTTAACGTTAAAACTAAAGAATCCCCTTTAAGAATTTTTAACTTAAGCTTTTAACTTCAAGCACCATATTATATACCATAAATTGTATAACTTATACCTAATGGAACGAGAGCTTCACAGTTAAATGTCAGAGAATGTAATTAAGCTACACACTGTCATTTCATTGTGTCTTCAAATTCAATTCAATTCAATAGTTACGGCACTGGCTATGTTCATATTTAATTTCCAAAGTCACAGAAAATAAGCAAAAGTGTGTGATTTGGAAATTATAAACATACTGTGGTTAACATACCTACATATTACATATTTTATGTAATTACATAAAATTATAATATTGTTACCCATCCATGTGAGTCGACGGCTAGGGCCGCTCGCACAGTGGCCGGTCCTCCCGACCATTGCAGCCGCGATACTTCCACCAGTCGAACAGTCAGGCGGCCGTGTGGAGTTGGCCCTTCATCACCCTCCGTGCTGCCTGGGTCCGACTTCGGGAAGAATGGCTTGTAACTGTAAAATCGCTCGACAAAATAATATGTTATACTATAATTGCCAGGTGTTGTCGATGTTAGAATTATTAAGGCGGGACCATATTGCCCTCATAATGTACGCCGTAATGAAGCCTTTCCATACAGACTTATGTCTATAAAACTAATGCATATCTAATAAGGATGTAGCGCTTATAAAATAATAATATAGTTTTTAATTCTAGGAGGTCGTGGGTCCGATTCCCACGCTGGACAAGACATTTTTGTGTAACATCTATGAATTCTCTTGGGTCTACTTGGTTGAGGAATTAACCCCTCCATACCTCGGAAACCACGTTAAGTCCTACTTCTATAACAATTTGTATGTCAGGGAACGGGAAGCAGCTTTTCCCTGTGTGTTACAATATAATACCTATGGCAAAACGGTAGGAGATACATGTTCAGCAGTGGACGTTAAACAACCTGATGATGACATGAATTTCTAATCATAGAGTGATGTTTTATGGAAACCTACAATAAATATGAGTGTCAAATTTAATCTACATACATTACAGAACGAAAAATCTGTACTAGGTTTCAGAGAAAAGTAATAAGCAATCATTCTAACAAACTTTCGCATTTATAAGCTGAAGCAATCTGTTCAACGTCGCAGTAATTAACGACAACGAGCGGGCTTCAACCTTGCGGCAACTTAATAAATAGCACGGTACCATTTAATAGCTCCACTAAATGACGGTGGGAGAGATTGCAAAAGTATTTTGCTGTAAACTGTAAATGTACGGTTTCCCTAGATTTTATGAGGGAGCTTTAGAAGCGACCAAATATTGTGTGGGCAAAAGTTTTATCTTTAACCTGAGTTTAAAAAGTACGAAAGTCAAAATTTGGCTTCAACTCGGTATTGTGGTGCTAGGAGAAAAACCAAGGGGACAAAAGACATGGATATTATTTAAAAAAAAACCATACATATCAACACTCCTTGTCCTAGTTGGGACTGTCAAAAAGGGGCACGGTCGAGGACTACAACTGAAAGATGACCACTTAATACAATTAAAGGAATTACAGGAATGCTAACTCCATTTACTAATACTAACTCTATGATGGGGTCTAGTGATATAAAATACTGATTGGTGACTTATGAAGTAAGCCATGAGGCTTTTGCTACTTCACCTAGTATAAAGGCGAGCAGTGTTCCAACTTTACTAAGTGGTTAAAAACGAAGTAGCCTGCGCTAGGTGAGCGCTTGAACCTTGGCTCTTGACTCGGCGACGCTCCCATTTACCAATAATAAACTAATTATTAAGATCAATATAACATATAAGACTCACCGTATTTTATAATTTGGTAAAGTATGTCTTTGTGCCACCGCTCTTCTGATATGTCCTGCAACTAGAGATGCCAGTCGTGGCTTGATCTGCCTTCCTTGAAACCTGCCCCGTACTCGCAGCTCTAACTTGGGCTGCGCCTCGAAGGCGAGTGCCCAATGCGTGTAGGGTGTGCGTCGGAACATCACTCGGACCTTCCCGCTTAAGCTTTCCACTGAAAATAAACCGGTATCATCATCATTGATGGATCATTGCAAATTGAGTAAATTAATATGAAATTATTGGATTCAGTATAAATAAAATAAATGAATTTTATTCAGCACTTAAGTATTTACATGCACATGTACTTGTCAGAATCACAATGTAATAAAAAAAAAAACAATTGCTACTAGATTATTCATAGGTGCTCTATGAATTAACCAATTAGGTAACTAGTAGTATTAGGCAACAGCAACTCTTACAAATGCATAGATGGATTAAGATTATAAAATATCTTATGTAGATCCTTATTATTTCTAGTTTTACCTAAATGAATTGAATTAGTAAAGGGCAGTTTACAACTCTGTTATTAGACATTTTTGTCGATAAACCAAATATTTAGAATTATAAATAATGGCATTCGTATAAACTGGATCTCACTCAAATATATGAAGAGATGTACATTTCTTGCGAATGAAGAAGGACTATCTAAATAATAATATCTAGACACCATTGGGAAATCAACTTGTCCGCCTCAAAAATAATTCACGGTAGAATTTTGTATTCACATGTTTTAAAGAAGTAAATGCACTTACAGGTAACTACAATAATAACTTCGGTCTGTAGATACCTACAGGAATATTTTAAGAACAGTGTTATAAGATATTTCTAGTAGCGAAAACCAATCAAATATCTCTAAAGGTTTTCTCGTTAGAAGATTTAATTATCATTCTTGCAAATAATTCCAAATTCCAAAATGTTATGAAAAATATTTATTTTAGTAAATAATCTTAATATAACTCATAAAATGTACCTGTAATTGATATATTAGCAATCTTCCCCAGCAACATTACGGCGTCTACGTCTATCCTGAAGTTGCCGTCGTAAGCCAGATCGAAGTTCAGATCCAGTGACCTTAGCCTCGCCCCGTCTTCTTCCAACTCGCCGCTTAGCAGACGTAAGTTGCTGATACTGGGAAATTCCGAGCCCACTTCTAAAGAGCGAAGCTGAGGGAGTACCAATCAGACAATTTAATTGCTTATAGGTAAATCAACTAGTTGGATAGTCCATATCGACATTCATCATCATCATCATCTGTCTGTATAAAGTCTAGTGCTGAACATGGTCTTCCTCCAGTGGGAGGGTTTTGCTATGGTCACCACTCTTGGCAGGTGGGTTAATAACAGTAGGTATTATTAGCTTAACGTACTTTCTGAGGCACTGAGGGTAGTCCCCTAATCAACAAGACTCGGAAAGAAATCTAAGAATTTACACAAAGATTTCTTGTCCGCCGTAGGAATCCAACCCACGACCGCCGAGACTAAAAGCAAGACTTATGAGGTAAATTATCAGGATGAAATATCCTTATCGCCCGACATCGTACCTATACCGCCTATCGCGTAGATTCGGCATTAGGAAGTCCTACTTGCGATTCGATTGTTCCTATGCTACTTATACATCGTGGTGAAGGCGCTCCTCCAAAAGTTTTGGGGTCATTTGGGATTATATGGGCAACCTACCGGACACCTTTAATTACAAGAAGAAACATTTACGATAGATAAATTGAAGGCACGCAAATATACAAATTTTCATTTCCTTATCACACGAATAAAACGGTGTTATTACTCGAATGAGAATTACATATACTCCACATCATATTAACAAGTTAACTGCTGTGGTTCTAACAATAGCAAACAAGCCCTTAGACAAATTAACTTGTATAAAATAACATTTTCATTAGTCTCTAGAACCTTCCAAAAGTAGAGGAAACAACTACACTTTTGTACGAAAACATCGAGGAACAGTCTAATAACAAAAGTTGTTTTGTGTTGTAACCTCCGGGGCTTTATTTAAGACAGGTTCTATATAATTTAGATTAGGTGGAACATTATGAGAAAAGCGGATGGTATTATTATAAATTTTCCAGCGGATGGAAATTTTTGATTTTATTAAGTTTTCCGAATTAGCTTTTTAACAAAAAATATTTTAAATACAGTAACATAGAAAATAAAATAGATTTTTTTTTACAATAACCCTCATTGTCATACCGTTACGTAATATTATCCTCATGCAGGCTAAATATGTGAGTTGCCATAGCAACGTGACATTGCAATTGGTGGCCAGGTTTATTTTGTTGGTGGGCATGATAACGTGTAGCTATGACGATGCCAATATTTTGTTTATTGTCGCATAGTAATATTTAATTAATTCTTCCTTATTCCTTCTTAATTACCAGTTCATTTCAACTCATCCGTAAAATAAAGATTAATCTACAGAACTATAACTCTTGCAGATTCAACATTGCCTAGTCTACATATGAGTTGATTTAAGCTGGCTTCAATTATTTATTCGGTTATAATTAAATTATTTCCAATACGTTATTATAAATGAGGCTATTTATAATAGTTGTTGCCTAATAGCATCCTAATTTAAGTCTTCCTATGATGCGGTACCCGGACCGCAATAATTGGTAATAATTTAGAATAATCACATACGCGCCAAAGATAATCACGTATCTCAAAGGAAATCATAGGAAGACTTAAATTAGGATGCTATTAGGCAACAACTATTATAAATAGCCTCATTTATAATAACGTATTGGAAATAATTTAATTATAACCGAATAAATAATTGAAGCCAGCTTAAATCAACTCATATGTAGACTAGGCAATGTTGAATCTGCAAGAGTTATAGTTCTGTAGATTAATCTTTATTTTACGGATGAGTTGAAATGAACTGGTAGAACTAAATATCCCAGTCATTGAATTTGTTCACTGATATATTGAATAACGGTCAATGGTTACTTGTAGAGTAGCCTATTCTGAGTAAATAGGTATGTATTTAATTATTCTATTTTATTACCAATCTTCTCTAGCTACACGGTAGGCGCTTACACTGAACAGTAATTCATTCTCTTGGGCTTACGCGAGGACCGAGGAGTAATTGTGCTACGTCGTAGTTAGAATGACCGAGTTTGGCTATGCTTTAGTCAGGAAATGATATCAAGAAGCGGCTCAGTTTAATTTGGTTACCTTTGTATATTTCCCCATGTAAGAAAATATGATATTTAAAAGAAACATATAAATATAACATACTGGTTGGTAATTTACATTTCGATGCCGTTTGATTTTGCCACGAAATTATGTCATATATAAGCAGGTAAAATTACTTATTATTGGATTTCATGATATGAAAAAGAATATTTTTAATACCTTACCGTAAGTGACTCGAATATCTTTCCTGATGATGTTTTAGCCAGCAATTCCGCTAATTCGGTAGCCAAGCGTCGTCTTAACCAGCGCGTATCAGCGGTACTCTGCTGAAAGATGAACTGGAGCATCGCGTTCAGGGCGCCCTCTGGTGTGCTCCCAGCGCCACGGGTCAGCTCATTCAGTATCTCCTGTAGAAAGTTCAAAGACTGGTGTGAATATCTCTGGTGTGTTATGTTAAGTCCTGTTAACGATAAATTGGGAATTGCCTTTGACATTTTTGGAATAATATGTAACAATTTAAATTTAAAGGACTAAATTCTTTTCGGGTAGACATAAGGCTACTTCGCCAGGGTCTCAGACTTATGAAGGACTAAGGAAATCCGTCTCTATGTCCACTACAAAACATGTCAATCCAGTGACCGGTTAGATTACTCCTGTTGGTCTACAACAACCTGCCCGGCTAGCATAGGCAGCGCGACTCGAGTCTACTCTACGGAGGCCGACCAATCACATTGCAGAAAGTGTCACGTGACAGTGCGTTTCTGCAATGTGATTGGTCGGCCTCCGTAGAGTAGATTCGAGTCGCGCTGCCTATGCTAGCTGGGCAGGATTAAGAAATTACGAGAGAGAACTATACTTTGGTCAACCATCCACATGCCACATATTTATTGTGGTAAAATGCGGCGGCGATTTATATCTAGGGGTAGATATATTTATACAGATATAAAAAAAAATAGATTACTTGTGTTGCCAAATTAAATTCTTCTTGGTGAATAATTTTCTTTTTATTTTATATGTATTAGTGTTTTGTTTATTGACTATTTTTTCCTATCATTATTGTCACATTGTATTAACTGAAAATACATGATTTTAGTTACTATCTCCACCGTTGCGTTTTTTATTCACTTTCATCATAAAAACACATCGGGCAACGCGCAGCTGTCGGCGATCATGTCGACAATAACTTGAGATAGGGAGTTATTTTAAAAACGATAAATTTGATTATTACGAAAAGATTTTGCTGTCAGTTGTTATAAACACGCAGTTCATTAATATTGCCTCATGACTTTCTATATAATAACTAAAAGAAGCTAATTTATATACTGTAAATAAAAATAGTCCATTAATCAGATTTTATCAGTAAGGCTGCATTGATGGATATAGGCTGAGAAAGGAAAATTACTCGGTAAGAAACTTTCTATAAAAAAAACCCTAAGTAAACCTTCAATGTGCTAATATCCAGTAGTTCTTGGCTACAAATTATACACTACATTTTATTATATTTATTAATATTATTAAGAGGAAAGATTTGATTGTTTGTTTGTTTGTATTGAATAGGCTCCCAAACTACTGGACCGATTTGAAAAATTCTTTCACCTTTGGCCAGCTACACTCACCTCGGATGACATAGGCTACATACAATTATGAAGGTCTCACGGGAACCGGAGTTACGCGGGTAAAACCGCTCGCGGGAAGTTAGTTATGTACTTACTAAAGTGGCTTAGGTATATATATATATATCATGTTTAAAATAAATAAGTATAAAATAGCATATTTGATAAGATATAATTAGGATATTATTTAATTATTGTGTAGGTATTATATTTAGGAATTAAATACACTTTCATAAAGGAAAAGATGTTAAAGGTAAACATGTTTATAATTTTTACAGAGTACAGCTGTCTCTGATAATGCCCCGTCAAGCCAGGGACTAAGTTTTATTTATTATAATAATTGCAGTATTTTTTTAAACCTACAGTATAATAAGTTATATACATGTAATAAGTTTTTCTAATCCTACTAATATTATAAACGCGAAAGTTACTACGGATGTATTTTTACTTTAGTGTTTGTGACTCTTTCCCGCAACAACTACTAGATCGCTTTTGCCTATATTATACTTCTATCCACTGGAGCAAAGAAACAGTCCAACGCGGATAAAACCGCAGGGCGGAGCTAGTATTAAAATATATGCATGGGTTGCTTTCATAGCAATTTTCTTTTTAATTCCTTTAATAAAAAATCAAGAAGAAACAAAATATAGATACGAAAACATGGACTAAACATAACCATTAAGTAATAACATAGACACACTGAAGCTTATATTTGGACGGTCCAATGAATTCACGAATTACTGGACCGTTTGACAGGTAAATTCATCCCCGAGGGATTGGAATTTGGAACCAACTGTAACGAAATAACGCTTATCCCTAGTGTAAATATAGCGTAGACAACTTGTGGGTTTGTCTAGATAGTTAGATACGTTGTTTCCATTACACAGTTTATTTAAAAAAAAATGTGTAGTATCAATGCCTAAGACATATTTTAAACTATATACATTCTATATAACATTTTGACATTCTCATTTATTCATTCATTATTATGTATGCTATTACTTTCATAATTTAAATTATTAAAATTTAGCTAATTACTCTTTTTTTTGTTATTTTATACATATTAAGCTTATTGCATGCCCTAACCGGCTGGACATAGGATCATCGCATTTATATAACACCATGTGCTCGCAAGAAATAAATTGATTGATCTTAAATATATAAAAATGAATCCCTATTTTCCTTGGTCACGGCATCACGCGTGAACGGCCGGACCGATTTCACTAATTCTTTTTTGTTGTTTGTGTAATTCTCAAAAAAAGGTTCTAATGAAAGAAAAATTATGAAAAACTGTGCGGAAAATTAGATAACTTAACCACAATTTTAAATTTTCTGATGTTACCCTATCGCTTTTGACAATTAACATTTTTTGTAATGTAACCTCATGGCGTTTGACATGACATTGTCAGAATGCGTGCTGCTCTTAGTGCAAATCACGTTTAGTTCAGAGCTATCACGAATTATATTAAAAATTCAATTTAATTTAGAGTTTTAGTTAAGTCAGAACAACATCTGTCGGCTAGTTGATTATATTATTTTCCCGTGCGTGGTTCCACCCGCGTAGTTCATTTTGTCGTGGAAACTTCACCATTAAATATAGCCTGTCTTACTCCTGAATCAAAAATTCTATCTTTATAATTACCGCGTTTTGCCCGCTTTTTGGGTTTCTACTCTGATCCAATAGTTTGTAGCCTATCCAGCCAGTATTTTTTGCGTGAAAGAGAATATACTTCCATATGAACTTTGTATGGATATATGTATATCCATACATCCAACTATTCATACAAAGTTTCGTGTTTATAATATTGTTAGGAAGTAGGATAGAGTAATAAAGTATAGAAAAGTGGGGGTGGCCCTATGGGTTGGCCCTTGAGCACTCCCCTGAGGTTCCAAGTGGATACAAAGTAAACTTTAGGAAACCTAAACTGCTGATTGCACGCAAACATCAGTAGCGATTGGGAAAATATGACCGAATTTAATCAATTATGGATAACATTTGAATTGGTTTATTTCGTCAGTAGGTATCAAGCCATTATGATGTCTACTGCAGAACATGAGCTTCCTCCCGAGTAAGAGCTAATGCCAAAAAGTGCTACGTTCGGCAGGCGGATTGGTAACCGCTGTATAATGTTGTTACATAAAAGATGGCTGGCGGCGATCCTAGATATACGATTGTTAGATATGCTTTTATAACAATCGGGACCAACGGTTTAATGTGCTTTCCGAGGCACGGACGTTAGTCCCGTCCCAAAGATTTTTTACGGCTGGGGATCGAAGCCACGACCCCCGAGAGTTACCACGAGACTTATACCTCTGTGCCACGGAAGTTATCTATGTAGGTTGAGGGTTCATAATATATTAAAATGACATAACAAAGTAACTAACCAGCAAATTGTTTCAAAACTAAATTAAGTATTTTAATAATTGTACTTTATTTATGCAAAGAAGTTCAAACTTTATTAAAATACTTTTATAATCAATCTCTATTCAATCTTACTATAAAACCTTGGTAAATGGATTCTATAAATAAGTTATGGCCTTTGATAAATTGCTAAGGGATGAGCAAGGGCACGAGCAGATTAATTTGATTCCAATTTTCGCACTCTTATCTCTAACGTGTGTCTGGAAAAGTAATTTGATAGGTTTTTAATTTAAATTGGATTGGATTTAAGTCTCGAAGGGTAAGATTATTTTGAGTAATATCAATATTTCTTTGATCTCTCTCACACATATAAAACAGAGATATCTTTTTACAAAGTATCATTATGGATTTTGAATTTCGAATGCATCTTACGGTGAACTAACCAACATTTTTAGATACTTCGTTGTCGGATCTGTATAAAGTCCAAACTAAGCGCTCGACAAAGAGTTTTTCCATAGTAATTTACTTGTCATGTCCGGTCCTTGATATACGGTTGCCATGATTTCCATAGATAGAAAAAAGGAGCTATTTCCTTGGTTAATAGCAAAGAAAATAGCGTCTTTTCTATTCAGACGGAATGATTTTTTATATGAAGTGAGCCACGAGGCTTTTGTTACTTTAACGGGAATAAGGCAAGCAAGGCTCCACCCATATTCGGCTTAATCTGATTTTCTTATTGCTCAACCAACCAGACTCGGAAGCAAATATTATAATGAAATATTTTTGATAAAGGTTGTTAAGAAACTTAAATCTTTCCTTGACAAAAAAATGGCTCAATAGCAAAGCTATGTAAGAGACTAGTAATTATTGCATTGTTGTCAGTTTTAATCAAGAGCACAGCATACATAATAGTAACTACAAAGAGAGCTCAAACTTTTGGTAAATAATCTGATCCCATGTTAATTTTAAGCATTGCTATTCTTAATTTTATACAATGGATTTTGTATATAGTGACTACGTTAGACTGACAAGATTTGATTAAAGACGAAAACATGCAAACGTTTAAACAAATTATCCTTACAAACAAAATTCATCTGACTTGCCGACTTTACTTATTCTCATTTCATCCTTTCGAACATGCTGGACTGTAAGTAACATTTATTTATTTATTCATTCTTTATTGCACACAGTAAATACATAACATACAATTAATACAACGGAAACAACATGTACAAAGGCGAGCTTAATTCAATACTGAATTTTCTTCCAGCAAACCTTATGAAAGAAGCATTTGATTAAAAGTGCATAGCTAGTGTACAACGGACGAATCTAATAATATTTTCTACCAGAATGGTAAATAGGTACATATCAATAAACATACACTCTAATAGATACATATACAACTACATACTAATATTTAATCCTATATACATATTGTTAATTATAATATACTACATAAACTAACTTATATGTCCAAATTATGTAATATGATTACAGAGTCAAAAAGTACTCCTTTGTTCTTCTTTTAAATGCGTTATGAGAAGAACAAGCGCGAATGGGGTGTGGAAGGGAATTCCATAACCGCACTGCACGGACGGTAAAAGAGTGGTCGTATTTACTAGAGACATGAGGTGGGTTCTTTAAAAGAAGAGAGGTGGCAGTACGACAGGGTTTGTCTCTAGGTATCAAATACTCGAAGCGTTCGCGAAGATATGTAGGGGCATTGGGATTGTGAAGGATAGAGAACAGAAGAGACAAGATATGACAGTCCCGACGCCTCCGAATAGGCAGCCACTTCAGTTTCAACCGAAACTCTGACACATGGTCATATTTTCGGAGGCCAAAAATGAAGCGGATACACAAATTCTGAAGGCGTTCAAGTTTGTCTAATAGTTCCTCTGTTGCATCTAAGAAACAAACGTCGGCGTAATCTAAGTGAGAAAGAAGAAGCGATTGAGCTAGGGTGACTTTAGTCTGAAAAGGTAAGAATTTCTGGAGACGTTTAAGGGATTGAAATGAACAGTACACCCTCCTGCTTACCTCTGCAACGTGATTGCTCCAAGAGAGATTACAGTCTATAAGGACACCTACATTTTTTGCACACTTGGAGAAGTCTATAGGCTCATTATCAAAAATAATTGGTGATAAGGAATTGAGATCAATGGAATTATACATGTATCTGCTACCAATAATGAGAGCTTGTGATTTAGCGGGATTGACCAGAAGGCCATAAGCCTTCGCCCACTTGCTAATGTTACCAAGATCATTATTGATAGCAGCAATGGCTTCCCTAGCATCTATGACATTAAAATGCCTATATAGTTGCAAATCGTCTGCATAGAGATGGTAATGAGAAGATAAAATTTTCGTGACTGCGTTAATAAAAACAGAAAATAGAAGAGGAGACAGGACGCCACCTGAGGGACGCCCGCAGTAAGATCACACCACTAACATTTTATAGGTACTAACACAGTTTCAAACCAAATCATATTGGTTCCAATGAAAATCCTTTCACAAACTTTAACCTTGTGTACCCAACGAGGATGTCGTTGGGCCTGTCCCAAATTAAGTCCTTTAATTGCGTTGGACTCAATTTGGTCGGTGTGAAATAGTAATTAAGTAAATACAATCGTAGTACGTTGCGGTTAACCGCGCGGGTGACGTCATTATAGACCTTTGGAACGTAATGAATGAAGTTGATGGCATGGAGGTTTTAACTACTACCTAATACATTTTATTCAGGAAATAGTAAGCGCTTACTATAGAAGTAACTACATACGATACTGTAATTGACAAATTTACATGGATGAGGTACTGCCCTCCTTAGAAGAACGTTTAACCGTAATTTCGTAACATAACATATGGCAGAACATTTTTTCAGTAGGTATACCTACTGAGATCATACGGTCATCAGCGATTACCTGTATAAATCCTAACTTGTTGTTTTTTATTGTTGTCCGGGGGGAAAAGTCATTTGTGTGACTCGCCCTCTCATAGCGTGGTATGTCATACCACGAGGAGAGATCCCTACACCACTAAAACTCCCCGGACAGTCCTCCGTCCGCAATCAAATACCTTGCCTGCCAAGCACGCTTAGCATAGCGTGTAAATTGAATAGTTTATTAATGGATTGAGGGAGTAGTGAAAAATATACACTTTACCTTGTTTAAAATGTAGCTTGACTGGAGCAAACGTCCAATTTTACCTAATCGACTTTTAGCAAACAACCACAGATATTGTGGCCACATCCACTGTTTCTGTGGTTTGTTGAACTTTAAAAGCCTTATACCTTAACTTTTATAGTTTTCTTTATAAAAAATACTATTCATTCTAAAAGCTTGTAAAGGTTAGAAGTAAATATAGCTTAGGTGTCGTGATATTTTAATCCTCGTTTAACTCGGGATTTGCAGAGTAACTCGTATATCTAAAACAAAGCCTGGATATGAATTGAAAGATTTACCTCTTATAATTTTTATATGAAGATTGCGCTTTTCGCGTTCATAATTTTTTTTCGGATGGAAATTATATAGTTAGCCAGGAGGCATTTGCTACATGACCGGGTATAAAGGAGGGCAGAGATAAATAATAGTTAATAAATCGTTTCAAAGCTAAAAACTAAGTAACGTGCGCAAGAGAGCGCCCCCTGTGAGACTTGGACCTTGGCTCAGGGCGGTCGCTGGGGATTGAGAAATTATGACTAGATTTTTAGGGGAATTTTGAGCAACTGTCGCTCTACTTTACCGCGTTCATGGGTACACTTGAGGAACGTGTACGCCGAATTATATAAGTCAGACTTGAGCAATTGAAATAAATAAAAGTTTAAAATAAATAAAAGAGTAAGTTACCTATATGTATCGATTTTCCTCTTTACTATGCTACAACTTATTTCTGTAAAATAAGGTATTTGAATCGATCGAATCGATATAGTCGATCGGTAGTTATTGGTCCCCATTGATATCAAAGGATGCCAGGCATTTTTTTTATTAACTACTGACCAAGATCTTTCAGGTCATTTTTGGCCCAAAATATAAAAGTGAAGTCGATGAAAGTCACTGACTTTTTTTTCTTAAATTGCATTACACTAATAAGAAATATTATTAAGAAAAAAAAAGAGGAAAAGTTTGTACTTTTATATTTTTGTATGTTTCTTTCGAATAAACTCAATAACTACTGAACGGATTTCGATAATTTTCCACCATTTGAATGCTATCCTTGAGTAGGTAACATACTTAGGCTATATTTTTACACGAAAAGTGCACCCGTGCGCCCGGGACGGGCCGCTAGTAACTTTTAAGTTTTAAGTCCAAATCCATTTCGATTAACTACCATTTAATCCTGAAAACTCCACCGTGGGCAATTTCTTAAAGTTAGCACTTACAAACTCGATTAGAACTTATGTAGGTTATTGTTGAGTATAACATAGAGCCTGCAAATGGCGTTGAGTTGATGGATGGAGCAACTTATGAATCATCGATCATCATTGGTCACCTGTTTCGCATTCGCACACACACACACACACACACCACATCTCTCATTTCAAAAAGGCTGGAAAGTGCTAATTTATGATTGAATGAATAAGATTTATTCTTCCCAAAATAGGTACTACAAGGTACAGCAAACTATCAATAAACTGTAAGAGGAAGGCGCCTGTGTCTGTAACACAGTTTATACTAGCACAGACAAATACGTTCACTCTGTCTCAAATAATGTATAATGCTGTACTTCATAACGATTTTCTGTTTGTTTGAGATGGATAAATTGTATTTGGTTTTTTGATAATAAAAGATTTTATTATTATTATTTTATTCGTTTTAGCTTATTAATCACAGTAATGTTTTAGAGACCACCTTTGTGTCGAACAAGCGGATTTAAGGGAGGGCATCCAGGGCAACTGCCCCGGAGCCTCCATAATAGAGATTTAAAATCTTTCAAATTCTGATGAGTAAACTCTACAACTTTTCTTTTATTTATTTTTTCGGTGTACGTTTACATACAGTAGGTAATTTGTAGAATTATGATTAATGTAATAGTTCTTTAATGCTGTAAAAACGGTTATTATTAGACGGTTCACTTAAATTAGACAATCAGTAAAATATCAGAATTCTAATCGTTCTGAAAAGTAGGTACATACTTCAAATTTTCTATACATTTAGAGGGAAACTAATTTGTGGCCATGGGGCCTCTTCTCCTTTGTTGCCCCGGAGCCTCCGGACATATAAATACAGCCGATAAATAGCCATATAAATACGAACGTCGAAGTGGTATGGTAGCGAAAAAAATACTTAATCCATGGGTGACATACCTACCTTTATTTTTGTCCCGGGTTAAACGCATTTACGCATTCCCACCGACGCTGCAGCGTATTCGCGCGCTGGCGGTGGGTGTCCCCATGTCCATAGCGTGTTATGCTCACTCTTACCACGAGGAGAGAACCCTACACCACTAAAAACCCCCGGACTCTCCTTCGATCCGCCGTTGGTAGGGGCCGGGTACGCATAAGCAATCCGGCCATGGGTGACATACCCATGGAAGTTGAGGTCAAGTATTTTTTTGCAAACAAAGATGCTAATATTATTATCGAACAAGCAATACATTTACCTACTCACAATGAATCCAATCTATTCCTATATAAGCTCATACATCTACACAGTCCATCTCAGCTTCCAATATCCAATAGCGTAAGTCTCCATACGTAATTTATCTCCCAGTAGCCAGCTACCCGCTCTAGATTAGTTTCCGTTGCAGGACAACGATTGGATTAGACCTGAATATTTAGATGGAGTCGTGTGTTATTTGGTCGGATATAGTTGGACCTCGTTTTTATATAAACTTTATCCTTGATAAATTATTGGTATTCTATCATTCCTTTTTTCTTTCTTATGGCATCAAACAAACCATGAAACAAGGTATATCTTAGTTATTTTATACATTCTACTTTCATTTCAGTTCATATTAGACGGCTTTGAGTTTCAATATATAGTGGTAAAGTCTGGCGTTCCTCAGTGTTCAATCTTAGGTCCTCCGCTCTTCGACTTATATATCAATGATATAAAAGAATGTTTCAATAAATTTAACTTTTTGATGTACGCGGATGACATTAAAATAATTCTTGCAATACAATGGATGTCTGCTCATCACTCCAACAAAATCTCAACAGACTTCAAACATACTGTAACAAAAATAAGCTCTATCTCAGTCTACCTAAGTGCCACACCATCTCATTCACTAAGAATAAAAACAAAATACATTTTAATTATAGCCTTAACACTTAATAGTACATTACGATATTAGTGCGTTATGATGGTTATAACATGCGAGGCGTAATTGAGCCGAGCATGTTATAACCAATACGCACGTATATCGTACGACGTTTTTTAACACATTTGCGAGGAAACAGAAAAAAAAACATTTTTCACAATACAAGTACAAAGAAAAGAAAATTTGAGAAAAATGGCGCGAGGATTATTTTCTGCCGTAGCTGCGTGAAAATGTTGGCAAAGACGTTAGAACATGCAGCCAAGTTTTTAAATTACCGAATAATCTGTTTTATTTTATTTTAAATAAACTGAATCTGTGAATGCACACTGTTGCTTTCCCGCCATTTTAACAGCGCGCTAGCGCTGCCTACTGACTGGCGCCGCGCGGCGAGTAGCAACAGCGCGCGAAATGGCAAATACCTAATACTGTTATGGAATTTGTATGGACTATAACTTAACTATTTGCTTTGGTAACACACGCGTTTTTTATGACCCGCTTTACATATTTAAAACCGGTGGAATTACATCAGCTTTACGAGCAACGGTGTTAAAAAGGACTTTACATAGTTAATTTAATCCGTGACCTTGGTATGATGATGGATTCCGCTTTACATTTTGACAGCCATATCGATATTGTGACTAACAAAGCTTTCCAAATGTTTGGTTTCATTATGCCATCCTTCAGTGACTTTGTGCGACCCTCTACATTCTTACTGTTATATAAAAGTTTAGTTCGAACACAGTTAGAATACGCTATTTCTATCTGGAATCCTTTTTATGATAAGACTTATCACTTACACTTAGTGTAGCGTTAGATTAAAAATTGTTCAGAACGAGTTTCTACGTTCAATGAGTTACAAATGCCTCCACGCCAAGGCACCATACTCTTCTGAAACGTTACAAAATTTTGAGTTTGGGATCAAGACGCCTACTTTTAGTTGTTATGATACATAACCAATAAACTCTGTTATAAAGTGCCCAGAACTATCGTGCGATGGGGGACGCGCGAGACTCGATTATTCCACACAGACATGTGTAAGACTAATCCTGGGGCGCGGGTACCACTTCGTCGTATGGTCGACCTCTTTAACCATGACTTTGCGGAACTTGATATCTTCTCTCTCTCTCAAGTTACTTAAGCGCAGAAATTTTGAGCTACTATCACAATAACTTTATCATTTGTCTATTGTCTGCCGCGGTCAGTTTTTCTAATCAGGACATGTTTAAGACTAAAGTGAACGGACACTTTCTAGGCAAGCGTGTATCATCTTAAGCCTTATCTTCGCCTTCCATCAAGCAAGATTATGGTCAAACGTAAGACTATATTAAATTAAAAATAATAATAATATTTAAGTTTTTGTTTAATTTATTTAATTTGTTTTTATTTTATTTGCGAACTGTTTCATGTCCTTAGGTACTTTCGTTTTCTGCTATTCATTCTCTATTATTAACCTGTGGATAATGGTGTTGGTTAAATGTTTGTTTATCTAGGTATATTGCGTATATTTTACTACTACTTGTAACATTTAACTGTCTGTTATCCCTAAATAAATGAATAAATATTGATGAATCTTATTTGAATATCTTCTCAAGCGTAAAATAAATAGCGTTCAGGAGTTTATCAAATGAACCTTTTCGTAAATGTTTGCCTTTCTGATATATTCCGAGAAATCATTTTTCATTTGAAATTATGAGGCAGTCGAGCAAGATAATTAGGGCCTTGCAAAGAAAATTTGTTATATTTACTTTGAGTCATTTAATATTAATATCAATGAAATAATTTGGAAAATAAAATAAAGCTCAAGTTTGTATTTTATATGTAAATGTATTTTTATATATTGTACCTTATATGTTTCCAAATTATCTGCCATTTTTATCTAACGGAAGAAAGTCTAGTCGTCTTTGAAGTTGTAAATTTATTTCACCATTTTTTTTTTATAATTATGATATTACTTTACATAAAATAAGTGCGAGGTGAGGGTCACATTAGGAGGTCAGCACAGCTATAAGTATTGGGGAAATTACTTTATCCAAAAAGAACATGTATCTTAATATCATTTTTGTCACGGATAAATTTACTTAATTTTTTCACGAAAACATCTAAAAAATCACTTTTACATGACAAAGTCTGTCTCCTGTTAAAGGTCACTTTCTATCTACATAAAAAACTGTTAAAACTTCTTACAAGTAGGTTAAATTTATTAAAACCAACTATTCATATAATTATTTCCTGTGAATCCAATTGCACCTCGTAGAATTTCTCCGACTCCTACAGGAATGTAATAATTAATTTAATACCTAAGAGGAGGTACCTCTTAGGTATTAAAGAAATTCCAATAAGCAATAAAATATGAACGTAACGACGTGTCCTATTATATTCGTGGTAAGTTTGAGCGTGACAGAATAATTTGGTATATCAATAAAAATAACAGCGTTTTAATGTTACGCGATCAACATGGAACCCATACTTCGTCATGTCTATTCTTATGTCTATCGGTCTTTCTTATAGAAAATCTTTGTATTTATTTGACTATAAGTTCCAAATTACAGATTTCTAGTTAAAACTAATAATAAGCCCTTCATTTTCTCTTGGGTGAGTTTCTGTAACGGAAATTATAATAGCTTCAATTATAAACTTTATTTAAAATGTGTCCATTCATTAAATTATTATAGCTTCTTCATTACCGTAACAATAACTTAGGAAATGCGTTACAATAACCCTACAGTAATGAAAACATTTTTATAGAAGTCATAGTTATATATTTTTACGTGACTAGTCTCCCAGTCTTACCGAAGGTGAGATACTATCATTAGGAGGTTCCGATCATGGTAATAAGTGTAGACATATTGTAATAGGCTTGGGTGATCCCAAGCCTATATTAATTTGTCTACACTTACCTACTCAACACAGTACATTTAAAAGTATTTTACTTTGTGAACTAGAGGAAGTTGACGAAGAGCCCTTCAAAGGTGATTTAAAGTTTCAAACGAAATTATAAGCTGCCCGGAGGACGAGGCTCTGATTCAATCTGGGTAGTGTAGAATTTCCCGCTTAGCGTAGCATGTTGGAGCTAACCTAATAGACAAACCTAATAAAACAACATCGTATGTGTATCTTGCACAGTCAATATTCATTATATAAAAACTCGCCGATTTACTATTTCAGTGCAAAAAAGTGTGGTATGGTGTGGAAATTTAACATAGTAAATTTAAAAACCAAATATGTTTCGACTATTTACAAATACCTGTATTAGGTTTACGTGAATAAAAACTTTTTTTACTTTACTTTTACTTGCATAATACCAGAGACTCTGATAATACCTATATTTTAAATTTTACTAATCTATCTATACTACTATATAAAAAGGAAATATTTTACTGTTGTTTTTTGAATTAATAAACTTTGAATAGGCTCCGGAACGACAAGAACTGATTTTTTTTTTTAATATTTCACCATTAGAAAGTTAATAGGTAATCCAGGAGTATCATGGGCTATATTTAATGATGAAGTTCCCACAGAAACAGGACCTACGCGGGTAAAACCATGCTAGTTTATAATATACGTATGAGAGACATGCCTTTACCAAATTGATATACCAAACATAGGTAATGTTAATACAGAAAAAATAAGTGTGATTAAAGGAGGAGAAAATTCAAAATAAGCTACAAAAATAACTATTGAATTTAGATTTACATTACCTCTATAATTACCTAGGTAAATAAGACCTTAAACGTAAATATGATATAGGTAAAGGAGTTCCATCTTTAAAATGAGTTTCATAAATATCTTTCTTGAATATTTGTATTTTCCATTTATATACCAGTAAACGATCTTGTAGGTAGCATGAAGATTTGTAATATAATTAGGTATATGTCATCGGAAAATAATACGAATCGTAAGTTGATCAAATTTTGTGCCACTCATATTCTTAAATTTAGTTGCCAGTTTCAGTAAACACACATAATAAATAAATAAATAATATAATAATTAAAACTTGACCTTACCAAAGCAAACGATACTATGCTAGGTACTGTTGAAATACTACAAAAAAACTTCAACTTCAATAAGTCCTATTGAACTCCATTGGTTTAGGATTAGGTTTTTTTTATCCACCCGAAACCTCGTTAGTTTCTCAACTAACTAGAAAGTTAATAAATTTACGATTCTTATTATTTTCCGGTGACATAGATATAAAACATACCTATTATTGACATTAGTCACATCAAATGAAATGTTTTCCTTACTGTAATCGAACGGGGACGATACGGAGATATATCATAATTAATTCAAATAATTTAGCAGCACGGTATTCCAATTCTCATTTATAATTAACATAATATGTTATATGATTATGGTCCTGCTTACTCATCGGTGCATATTCGTGATCATTGAACTATACACAGGCGTTCATTGAAGTGCTACGACTATGAAGTATCAAACATTATTAGAAATTTTATTTCTTTGTAGTATCTCTGTATTTATTTCTTTATAGTATCTCTGTGATCTCTATTTTTTTATTCGGTTCAAACGAGAAACACCTATTGTTGGCATATAATTTTAGAGGATTATTCTTTGGTATACCGTTTTCGCATAACTTTTACTATCATAATGTTACTTTGGCATAATAATACTTAAGCCTAACGCAAAGGTAAGCATAACTGACGGTCACCGTAGCCTAGTTGGTAGTGCTCCTGCCTACGAAGCTGGTGGTCCTGGGTTCGAATCCCGGTAAGTGCAAATATTTGTGTGATGAGCACGAATATTTGTTTCTGAGTCATGGATGTTTTCTATGTATTTAAGTATTTATCTATCTATATAAGTATGTATTTCGTCGCCTGGTACCCATAGTACAAGCTTTGCTTAGTTTGGCGCTAGGATGATCTGTGTGACATTGTCCCTAGATATTATTATTATTATTATTAACTATAATTTGGTCTTATTTGTTTCGCATTATTTAGATTTGCATACATTTTTAAGGCTTATGATTATTGAACATTAAATTTTTTCGTCTAATAATTCGAATTTCGTTTTATTTTTTGTGTATCGGGAATCGAACCCACGGCCTTGTGAGATTTAAGGCGAGCCTAATACCGCTACGCCACGGACTTTATACGACCATTAAGTATTTCTGTATGAATAAATAAGGCGTAGTCTCAATTGCAGACATTTGACAAGTTGTTATAAAAAAATAAGCAAGTAATATTATTACTTCATCATTTCAGCCGTAGGACGACCACTGCTGGACATGTGGCCTACCTCCACTGTGATCCCGCGGCCATAACCAGATCAATCGTCCATCTAATAGGTGGACGTCCTACGCTACGCTTGCCGATCCGCGGTCTCCATATTATTTCTTAACAATGTCATATTCAAATTTACTTACTGGTGGCAATGTGACCGGTATGCTGTGGTATTCTTTGAGGAGCGGTTTCTTCTCGAAGGGTCTCACGTAGTAGATGAACAGCATCAGTGGCACCGACAGCGCTGATACTGCGCCAAACGCGGCCGCGAAAAGCAACCACGCCCAGTCCGGCATTTTGTTCTAGTGATATTTACTGTGAACAAGAAAAGGTTTGTAATAAAAAGTGGAAGAGGAACATCAACATTATTTGGACCGTCTATAAATTTGACTTCTTTGTTGATACGGTATGCTACCGGTTGACAAAATTTAGTTAGGCAAGACGCTTTTGCTACTTTACTGGACTCAAATCGAGAAGGTATCTTAAAAAATCTTACATAGCTAGGTACTAATATTTGTTCTGTTTTTGTTTGTTTGCTTGTATCACAGGAACTACTGGTCCGATTTGAAAAATTATTTCAGTGTAAGATAGTCTTTTTATAGAGAAAGGCTATATTTAATTATAAAGTTCCCACGGGAACGGGAGTTAGCTAGTCCTTTATAAACTACAAACTACTAATCTAAATCGGTAAATAGGTACTAATAACACTGCCCGTATCCTCATCTTAATGTATAGGGTAATTCCGGGGGTGATGGCCCTAGTAACTTGAAGACTTTATTGTGAAGGAATTATGATGAATAAAACGCTAATCAATATAGAAAATTAAAGTTTACTTATAATTCTTATCAAACATTAACAATAAATCACTTTTAACAATGGAAAAAGAAACGTAATCATGGCCAGTACTTTTTTTGCCTTTAACAGATTTTAACTCCTTCCTTTTCTTATTATTTTTTCGTTGTCTTCACCGAAGGTTCATCAACCTTCGGTGAAACGGTCCCATAGGTCCTTTTGTGCAGTTATTTTGCGTTAACCTTCTTTCTAGCGTCTTTTTTGAGATATTGTAAATAATATAGGCCCTATAAACCGTCATCAATTGATTTTGTACCTCTTGCATAGCAATCTTTTCACTGCAGTTACCTTGTCCAGAAGTTGCTTTCCGTATGTATTTGTTCGGCATCTGTAGAAAATATGTCAGATTATATATATCTCTCCCGTAAATACTATGGCCATCTTTCCCGATTGTCTGGGTGAGATTGCCACATTAGGTAATTAAAGCAATTTCGCAAGTTTAAAACTCATTTTGAGATTAGAACACCCCGGTGAGGTTTTTAATTCATCAGGAACACACGAAATCAGGCATAACTTGCAAAACTTTTTTGTGACCACTTAATATGTGACCCCCTTAACTTAAGTCGAATGTGTCATTAAAAAATAAAGGCAAATTACTCACCTTCTCATTATTTTCTCGATCAAAAATCCACTGACACGTGTTGCCCGTGATAACGTTAACCGAACAAAATTGTAAGTAGTGCCATTAATTGGTTTTTACCTGTTTTTTTTTTTTCGATTGGCCATCTCTCCCGTACGGCCATCGCCCCCGGAATTACCCTACACTATGTAAGTTAATATCAACAGGCCGCTGTGTTTGAATTCGATAGTTTAAGAAAATGTTGACGATACTTTTCGCATCTCCATTACACCAAACAAGATTTAATGCATAACAGAGTCACGTACACGAGAAAAACTTATTGCGCCGACCCCAAATAAATTGGGACCTGGCCGTACAAGAAAGATGAAGCCTCAATTAGATAGAACTCTTAGTAGCGGTATTTCAATTCCTTAGAAAAACCACTGAATAGTGGTTAACGTTCGATAGTGGCTATGAAATATTCATAATTGCATGATATTAATATATATTATTATTGGAACAACAAGATTTATGAATTTTGTTCCCAGGTAGTAAGCTGAATTTGCTAAGATTAGCTTTTTTCATGTACGTGAATTAAAAAAAAGTTCCATGAAAAATAAATCGCCGATAAATCCACGTAGGACAGCAGACAGTTGAATAAAAAAATATGTGTTGCTGGGTCAAGATTCGATTTTCCATATTTCTTTGCGGTGTTTCATTGTTAATGATTATTTGTTTTTATAACTGCAAAACAAAACAGTACAAGTTAATACAAGCATGGCGGCTGAATCCGCGGATAATCTCAAGAGGTGCAAATATTGGTGGTTATGTATTTATTTTGTGCTTTTTGGAGTCGAAACAGGGTCGTGGGGACCGCGAGTCAAATTAATTTATTTAAACCTCGGCGCGGCCCTGCTAGGTGCGTTCTCCGAGTGCTGGTTTTTACTTTGCACAGCAGGTAAGCATTGCCATTCAACGGGGTAATGCTGCCACCATTCTGGGAACTTCGCCAAGTAGAATACATTTAAAATAGTAGTATTTTATAAGTTATTTTTATTTTAAATAATTTTAGCCATTTATTCATGTAATAAATTCATTATAGTAAGAATACAGGGAAAAGTTACTTCGACGAGTTTTTTGATCTGAACTTTGTGTTTGGAGGAGGTACAATATATGTTATTGCTTTATAAAAGCAATACATTTCGAGTTAAATGCAACTCTCAGAATTTAACTACTATTCAGAAAATATTATATATTTTTTCATGCATGGCGAGAGACTGATGTCATGTACTCCACGACACAGGGAACCCTACTGTGGAGACGAGTGAATCATGTTAATGGCAATGTATTTTGCTTATCAATAAAGTAAATTATATAATTCCTTTTAAGTTACGTTCCCGCGCAGGAACATTTTACACGCAACTCTAGTTCTTATATAAGTCTGTCGTTTTTTTTATTGTACCTATATATCTTCTCTCATAATACATCTTACAACGAGAAAATTTATCTGTCAATCATGGTTTTAACGAACCCCATGTTCTTGTCACATACCTACACATAAAAACGTGTGGGAACCGTTAAAACATAACAAAACTATAACATCGTGGTATAGAAGTACGTTTATTCAAGAAAAATCCATAAAATGACTATTTATAGACGCTAAGAAAGTTTTAGTACGATTATCAGATAGGACAATGTCAATTGGAAAGACGAAGAAAGTAAAATGCTCTAGAAAATTCACAGCTGACGTAAATTTTGAAAGACCATCAAAAGATAATAGCTTTTTCTTGAATATAAATCTAAGTTTAAGAACAAAGTTAATAAAAGAGTCTATCTTTTCTAATTATTTAAATAAAGCCGGTAAAGCATCTTCAGTGATGTAATATTTCTAGTTAATTAGAAGCTTTAACAAGACTTAATATAAGTAGGTAGTATACGCTTTGACCATGAATAAATTTTCAAATTTCTGTAGGTACCTACCTAACAGAATAAGTAGAAAATAATAAGTAAGTAGAAAATAATTATAACCATAATATTTAGCGATATTCGTCCGTATATAATAGTTTCATTTCATTTCATTTATTTATTCAGTTTGTAAACATAGGTAACAAAAAGGTGTTAATAAATAGTGATGACTGATGACGAATTACCGTATTTCCTTCCACTATTTTTTCGTCATAAAAGGTAGCCTTTGTCGTCCTCTCCAAATGTAAACTGTCTGTATAGAAAATTAAATTTAAATGGTACAATGCCAACAACACAGTACCATTTTGATGAAATTTTCTGAATGGGGTTAAGAGTAGAACGTAGAACATACAGAGTTTTTTTTTGCAATTGTAATAATTACTTTATATTCTGTCAAAAACGTGCCGGGAATGCATGAAATGTTTATGGTTCCCCACTATTTTTTTTGTTGTTGTTATATTGGCACAACTGTTTTCTATTTTGGCGCGAGTTTCAGTTGAATCTGTTACTTAGATTTTGTGCTGTTTTTAGTTAGTACCTTAAATTATGCGTGTATTGCCAATTTCATAATGGGCAAAAACATCGAAAGCATTTGCGGTAAATTTTGCAGTTTATTAACTCCAAAGTCACAGGAAATGTTATAAAAGAGTTACTGTGAATCGAAAATTGACTTACTTTGGTAGTCCATAGGCGAATGTATTTACTTAACTGAAGTTAACG
Organism: Nycteola revayana; assembly: GCA_947037095.2. Classification (NCBI taxonomy): domain Eukaryota; kingdom Metazoa; phylum Arthropoda; class Insecta; order Lepidoptera; family Nolidae; genus Nycteola; species Nycteola revayana. The sequence continues at coordinate 6,545,656 of OX344845.2, read as the reverse complement.
CAAAAGTAAGGTAAATAGTGAAACTGAAAATCCTCATTAAACTATTTTTGGCCAAATTCTTACAAATATAATTGAGCAAACTATCTCACTCTCTCTACACCAGATACGGTTCTAGCTGACTTTTCACTGATCACAGGAGGCATCCGATTTTATGCAGTAGGTATTTACCTACCTACTAGATGATATAAACGAGAATGCACGGCGAAAACTGAACTCAATTCCACAAAAACATTTTTTTATGATATGATTATTCGTTATCGTAAGTATATCGTTTTCTGTAGGGTGTAGGTTAAAGGCGATAAAAAAATATTAAAAAGCTATCAATTATTTACCTTATCCCGGTACATTCTTGACAGAGTAGGTATTAAGGTATTAGTTCTAGTTTGTTAAGTTTATTTTAGATGGTCTAGTTTAAAAACGTTTCAACAAATATATTCTAGGCCCATTTATTTTAATGGCCAACACATAGATCTAGACACACGAAGCGATGTGTCACGGCATTTTGCAGGTGCAATAAATAGTTATAGGAACAGTGGTAATGGCTAATATCGATGGTGTGAAACCCAAATGTATTGCGGTTCAGCTATGTTAACATTACGCAACGATCTATCTCTATAATGGTGTCAAATCAAAATGTTAAAATAACATTAATTCAAATAAAGAAAAGAAAACCACATACTTCTTACTTCATTGCTCATTAATGACGGATTTATGCAGTAAAAAAAATAAAATCATAATATAAAACATTTTTCTGTAATCGTTAACGTTGAACTAATACTTAGCCCAATAATCATTTTGTATTTGAGCTTTGCGTGTTGCGTTTGAAATGCCTTATTCCTAGAATATAGCGTTGCATAGTATGGTACGTAAACTTACCAACCAACTACAGATTGGGTGGCAGTGAGGAATGTACTCCCTATTCTTAGTACCCCTTGCACGCCTTTGACCTGGGTTTTGACGACATCATAGCTTGGCACGGAAATGCACAATACATTTCAGAGGTTACGTGCCTACAACTTTAGGTACTTCACGATGAACCTCTTAACTGCTACTTCCAATCAAAATCTGATTCTAAGAACAGTTAACATAGGAAAATAAAATAACACAAGTACCTAAACAAAAAAAAACGTTTTTTTTATTGCCTACCCATAGGCAGTTTCTACGTTGGTCAGTTGTCTGACTTTCCTAATAGTGTATGCAGCAGATGTCAAGTTCCTAGCCAGGTTCGACATATTCCATTTGATTTTTTTTTATGTTATAAATTATACCTAAGGACACTGTGGGGTCAACAGTTTCTGTGATGAAGATGAAGATTGAGAGGAATTCTCTCTGGAAAAATCAAGTAGAATTTAAAATACTCATTGGTGAAATAGAAGTTTTGCACAACGGGTACCAAAATAAATCTAAAATTCAACAAACACACAGTAGTTGTTGTTTCTGTGATAGATATGTCAACACTTTAATATTTAAAAAAAATGTTGGTTTAATTACAATTAACTTCCTACTATCGAGTAGTAGCACTTCATGAAACTATAAACATAAAATATATTGATTTCGTTATGCCTGGTAAAGGAGATTGCAGCATTACTAACCCAAATTCTACTAGGCAATGTTTAGACAAAACTAAAACGAGTTGACGGCATAGAAGAAAGGTTCTATTTCTACCGAAAACGCCTGCAATTGATCTGAGCATGTTTGATTTAGGTATTCAGGAATTCCTAATATTATGGTCTTAACATATTAATTTTTACTTATCTATACTAATATAAAAAGTGGAAATATTTGATTGTTTGTTTGTATTGAATAGGCTCCGAAACTACTGGACCTATTTGAAAAATCTCTCACCGTTGGAAAGCTACACTATCCCCGGATGACATAGGCTATAGAAATTGAATTGTAAAGTTCCCACGGGAACGAGAGTAACGCCGGTGAAACCGCGCGCGGGAAAATAGTATAAAGCGAGAAACTTAAATCTGTGTCCCGACAGGATTAGAAAAAATATAGATTCATTTCAGGCCATGGGTATTAGCGTAGCGTCGTGACGTACAGAAACAGATATGCAGTATAACATGCAGTAGTTTTGTTTTTTTTAAAGATTACTAGCAGAGTTTTGCATTCGACTAGTATTCTTGTTAACCCCTCGTGCTAAGCTAAGATGCTTGTGTTTCGAATGGGTTCACGTCGGTAGTGCAATGGGTGGGGATCGAATCGGCGACCACAATTGATCACAAGTCCGACGCCCCTCATCATTGGACGGCCGCGATTAAATATTATTATTTTAATAAATCTGTAAGTAGGTAGTAGTTAGTTTTTATAATAATTAAAATCATGTAATTGTTCGACAAACAGTTATTTTAGCTATACTCCTTCTGATAAAAATACTTAGATATAAAGTACGTATAACAGTTTCTGTCTTACTCGTACCTACGTTAAACGAATTTTCTTAAAATGGGGAAGTTACAAAGGCTAAATCTCAGTTTGATTAAGTTGATCATTATCAAAAATGTTTAGTTATTCTATGGCAAGTAAGGTCTAATAAGACCAGTCTAATAGTGTAGTAAATTCTGTCTAATAAGCTAATTGAAATAAATATTAATTTATTAAATAGGTACTAACTATTCTAAATCTATGCCACTTGACAACGTTCCCAGAATGCTGGCAGCATTGTCCCGTTCAATGGCTATGATTACATCCTGTGCTAAGTAGGTACAGCATTCCGGGAACGTGCCGCATTAATGAGGACCGGTGTGGTCTCCTCTTAATATACCTTGGCAAGACATGGTCGTTGAATACTATTGGTCCATAATCACCACGCTTGGATTGCGGTTTGGTGATCGGAGCAAGATGCTAACTAACCTGCAGCTGATAGATGCTATAGTTTAGTTAGTCTTAAATTTCCCCATCCATTGCACTACCGACGTGAACCTACTCGTAACACAAGCATTATAGCTTAGCATTATACAAGGAAACAAGAATACTAGAAAACTGCAAAACTAAACTAAGTAGAAATCTTTTTATAAAAGAAGAAAATAGGTATATATAGTACTCCATAACCGTAGCCAATTAAAGAATTAATTAATAAGGAACATCAAAAAATTATAGCTAGCACAAATAGAAGAGAGTATAATATAAGAAGAGATAAAAATAAAACAAAACTGTTGAGAATCTTATCTTCGATCCAATTCACCAAGTCTGATGTTGTTGCGGAAAGTTACTTTAATTAGACACAAACTTCAATCTTTTGCTGCCAACAATTTGTAGACAGATTGACGTTAATGAGCTACCGAAAAAGAAAAAAGCACGTCGATCGAAAGAATATAAACAAAAGAGTAGGTTATTTTTTATTATTAATTAAATATTTAAAGTTTTAGGGTCAAAAACGACCAAATTAGCAGACAGTAATCTTACAAAATATCAATGACAAATGACTGTCATACTGAACTTCGAAGTTCAAAATACCGATTCATAAAGTTTAAAATTACGAATTACGTGAGTTAGAAGGTACGCTATGACGAATTACTCGATTGAGAATGTTCATTATCGCGATGTACGGAACTTCGAACATTTGTTATTACGAATTACTCGATTGAGAATGTTCATCATCGCGATGTACGGAACTTCCAAATGAACTTCTACAATAATCATTTTTTTCTAATTTTAGAGTCCATCTTGGTTTAAATAGAATTAAATTATTCGGTAGATTACATAAATATTTTTGGTTATAATGTTAAGAATATAGTAGGTATTTTTGTATATTAGTAAGCGTACAAATGGTTATTATATATTGGTTTAATAAATAAAGTCCAAATTAAAAACAATAACAAGTAAAATATTTGGAACAATTCATGTTTCTTGATAAAAAAAAGGTACGTGGAAAGTCCTCAAGGAACGTGGACGCCCAATGTGGGGTCGACCTAAAATGAAAGACAATCTGGTTAGTTTATTAACAGAACCGCCTTTTGAATACGAAATTAATAATAATTGCTTTTCTCATTAAGACAAGCTTAGAAAATGAGCACAAAAATATATATTTTTTGTTATTCAGTAACAAGCAATTTAATCTATATTACTTTAACGTTATTAACAGGCCAGTCTATATTAATGTTAGTTTACACAAGTTTCGTTCTTATTTTAATGGTAAGGAGGTTAAGGGTATCATGTTTTAGAAAGAAAAAGAAAAAGAAAATTCAATAGTTTTAAAATGTGTGTTAAATAGTACGAAATGATGACCTATGGTTATGGTAGGTAAAGTATGATAACAAGTGATTCAATAATCGAAAAACAAAATGGGTCATTTCATTTCATTTGAGTCTTACTTAACTTAACTACCCATTTTGCATTAATAGAACTTAAGTATCATATACTACAGCTACCTTATTTGTAGGTAAATTATTCACTAGAAGGGTAAAAACATCTTATAAAGATGTTAGCCACCTGTCAGCGTTATTGATTTATCCATACCTACCATTTCAAGGCTCTTTATTTAAATTCCCTTGTTCTATACCTTTTTTTTTTTTTTGTTGTCCGGGAGGAAATGCATTGACGCATTCCCACCACCGCTGCAGCGTATTCGCGCGCTGGCGGTGGGATATGTGGGACTCGCCCTCTCCATAGCGTGGTATGCTAAGGTCATACCACGAGGAGAGGACCCTACACCACTAAAACCTCCTGGACACTCCGGCCCCCCGACGGCACCCGCGGCCAATATGGTACGGCGGGATCTCCAGGGCCACACTTACAGTGGCCCATTTGCCCAATTATAGGGACGCCCGGAGTGTCGAGGCGTCCCTACACCTCATGGGTCAGCCTCGAAGGGAGCGGGGCCCATGTTCCCCACTCCCCAAGGCCGAGCCTAGGGCGGTAGGCGGCGGGTTTCGGCCCGCCGCCGACGGCCAACACGCCGTCTGCGAAGCGGGTGGGCAGAGGGATCTACTTCCCTCTCCCGCTCCGCGGCCTCCTTCTGTGACATAACTTGTCTACAGAAGGAGGCAACCGCCTCCCACGACCTCTCGCTTTGAACCATCTTCGAAATGATGGTCGGTCTCCCACCACGCCAACGAGCTCCTCCCGCTCGTTGGCCCACGCCGGACACTCCACCACCGTGTGCTGCGCCGTATCGTCGGCACAGTCACAGTGGTGACAGCGAGTGTCCGGCTCTCTCTGCGCCACGTTGCACAGGTAGTGGCCGAAGCAGCCATGGCCTGTTACTACCTGTGCAACGTGGTAGGTGACGTCGCCGTGACGGCGACCGGCCCACTTTTTTAGATGGGGCCCAATCGCCTCCACCGTACGCAATCCGCTCCGCGGCGCGGCCTCTAGCCGCTCCTGCCATTTCCGGAGGGTTTGGCGACGGATCTCAGTCCGCCACCGTGCAACACCCTCCGGGAAGGGGTCACGGCCAGAACGCGCCCCCTCACACCTCCGCCGGTACGCGGCGGCCAAAACCTCCGCCTCCAGGTCCCACGGAGGGGACCCCGCAAGGAGGCAGGCCGCGTCAAACGCGACCGCCCTTGTTCTATACCTACGAAATAGAGTTGAAAATAGATAAGCACGTTATCTGTGTGAACACGATTGAACTTAATATACAGTGAGAACGAATTAAGTTCCTTATTTAAAATTTGCATCTACGATACTGCTAATGCACATAAGTAGTTCATTGAATTTTAAAACTTACGAAATTCCATTTTAAAACTATTCCATAAAACTGAATATCAGACTAAATTGTGAATGATAAATGTTATTATGTCTAAGTAAATAGTTTTCTTAATGGAAATTTTCAGTAAATTATGATGGACGAGGACAGCCCGTTATGTCTACCTACCGTGATTTTGTGATGTCATTCAGTAAATTTAAACAGATCGATTTTACTAATATAATAAATATTTTTTTCTGTGTATTAGTAGCGATTAAAAAACACGGTCTCACCTCTTTACAGTTATCGATGTTTTAAACTTATACCTTATATTATATAGGTACCCTATAACTATATACGTTTAAAACATCAATAACGGTAAAGAGGTTAACAAGCAGCACTCGGTATTTCATAAGTTAATTTGATCGTGAAAGTCATTAAACTACGTCGACAAAACATTTAACTTCACAAAATGTACCTATTTTGTGAAGTTAAATGTTTTGTCGATTTGTAGTTTGTATCAAAAGATTTGTAGAATGTAGAATTATGAAAACTTAGACGAAAAATATACTAAGTAAATAGAAAAAAAACTTTTTAGTAACAAAATTAAACCTACTACTACATCAAACTAAGTTATAATTGCTACAATTTTGACCGACTTACAAAAAGAAGATGTGCATTTTCATTACTTTTTTAAACTGACTAAAGATGAAACATCAAGTTTAGATGCTAAGAAGTTTCCGGTCGTCCGAACATGAACAGGAGACACATTTTTTAAAACACATAAGTATAATATGATAGAGCCTGAAACGTGTACGTACATTAATTATATCAATCATATTTGGTGATATATTGCCGTTTATTACTCAAGAAAAATGATTATCTTTATATATATAATTCTTCTGTGAGTGTGTATGTCACTGAACTTCTCTCAAACGACTGGACCGATTTTGATGAAATTTTTTGTGTGTTCAAGGGGATCTGGGAATGGTTTAGATTCACAATTTTGTCCGCTGGACAATGTTTTTTTAATTAATTTTTAATTTATTAGTAGTTGCCTGAAAACCCCTTAAAACAGCCTTTTTCTTTTTCCCATACAAACGTTTTCTAACTAAAATGTAGAGTCAATTTGAGCTTTATTTTTTTGCTAAGATTTTTTAGGGTAGGTGTAGGGTAGGGTAGGTGTAGGGTAGGGTAGGGGTAGATTAGGGGTAGGTGTAGGGTAGGGGTAGGGTAGAGGTAGGGTAGGGGTAGTGTAGGATAGGGGTAGTGTAGGGTAGGGGTAGTGTAGGGTAGGGGTAGTGTAGGGTAGGGGTAGTGTAGGGTAGGGGTAGTGTAGGGTAGGGGTAGTGTAGGGTAGGGGTAGTGTAGGGTAGGGGTAGTGTAGGGTAGGGGTAGTGTAGGGTAGGGGTAGTGTAGGGTGGCGGTAGTGTAGGGTAGGGGTAGTGTAGGGTAGGGGTAGTGTAGGGGTAGGAGTACCGCATAAATGAAGTCTCTACGGCCCAGTTTATTTTATACAAATGTTTAGGTTTTTTATGTATCGATTGAGGCAGTACGAAGTCTGCCGGGTCAGCTATCTTTATATATATAATTCTTCTGTGAGTGTGTATGTCACTGAACTTCTCTCAAACGACTGGACCGATTTTGATGAAATTTTTTGTGTGTGTTCAAGGGGATCTGGGAATGGTTTAGATTCACAATTTTGTCCGCTGGACAATGTTTTTTTAATTAATTTTTAATTTATTAGTTGTTGCCTGAAAACCCCTTAAAACAGCCATTTTCTTTTTCCCATACAAACGTTTTCTAACTAAAATGTAGAGTCAATTTGAGCTTTATTTTTTTGCAAAGATTTTTTAGGGTAGGTGTAGGGTAGGGTAGGGGAAGATTAGGGGTAGGGTAGGGGTAGGGTAGTGTAGGGTAGGGGTAGTGTAGGGTAGGGGTAGTGTAGGGTAGGGGTAGTGTAGGGTAGGGGTAGTGTAGGGTAGGGGTAGTGTAGGGTAGGGGTAGTGTAGGGTAGGGGTAGTGTAGGGTAGGGGTAGTGTAGGGTAGGGGTAGTGTAGGGTAGGGGTAGTGTAGGGTAGGGGTAGTGTAGGGTAGGGGTAGTGTAGGGTAGGGGTAGTGTAGGGTAGGGGTGTAGGGTGGGGGTAGTGTAGGGTAGGGGTAGTGTAGGGGTAGGAGTACCGCATAAACGAAGTCTCTACGGCCCAGTTTATTTTATACAAATGTTTAGGTCTTTTATGTATCGATTGAGGCAGTACGAAGTCTGCCGGGTCAGCTATCTTTATATATATAATTCTTCTGTGAGTGTGTATGTCACTGAACTTCTCTCAAACGACTGGGCCGATTTTGATGAAATTTTTTGTGTGTGTTCAAGGGGATCTGGGAATGGTTTAGATTCACAATTTTGTCCGCTGGACAATGTTTTTTTAATTAATTTTGGAACGAAGTTCCTTATCGCGCGTTGTGAAAGGGGGCTAGACGGAAAAAATTCTTACGAAAAGTTGTCACGACACTTTTTGCTATAGCCACTCAAACGTTCAAGCCGTTTAATGTTTGTTTGAACGCGCTAATCTCAGGAACTACTAGTCCGATTTCAAAAATTCTTTCAGTGTTGGATAGCCCATTTATCGAGGAAGGTTACAGGCTATATTTTATTTTCAAAAAAATAGGGATCCGTAAGAAAATTGCGATTTTGTAACCCAAGGTGTAAAAGCGAAAACCTATTAATGCGTGCGCTGCAAAAAATATTGACAATAGAACAAAATGATGTACTACGGGTTTGTAGGTCTTATTAAGATCTACAAAAAAGTCCGTGAGAGCATATATCTAACTATCATAGTTTAGTCACAATAACCGCTTTTATGTTCATAAAAAAATAATAAATCGTCTGAAGAAAGAAACTACGTTAAATGTATATAATAATATTAATCCTTATCCAAATTAAGCATTTTGTTATCAAGGGTATTTATGTAGAAGTAAAATACTTTTTGTTTTATTCCAATCGGACATTTCGTTGAGAAAATATCACGAGTATAAAAACGCAAAGAATTGGTACCTAATAATGAGTTATTTGCCATAATAGATAAAGCTGAAGAGTTTGTTTGCTTGAACGCACTAATCTCAGCAACTACTGGTCCGATTTGAAAAATTCTTTCAATGTTAGATAGCCCATTTATCGAGGAAGGTTATAAGCTATATTTTATTATAAAGTTTCAACGGGAACGGGAGTTACGCGGGTGAAACCGGGCGCGGAAAGCTAGTAAATAATAAGGGGCACAATGGTGTTTACAAACAAATACTTTCGAAGGAACTTCGTTCCTACCTGGTGTCCCACGACACCTCTCAAGTTTTTTTAATTTATTAGTAGTTGCCTGAAAACCCCTTAAAACAGCCTTTTTCTTTTTCCCATACAAACGTTTTCTAACTAAAATTGTAGAGTCAATTTGAGCTTTATTTTTTTGCTAAGAGTTTTTAGGGTAGGTGTAGGGTAGGGTAGGGGTAGATTAGGGGTAGGTGTAGGGTAGGGGTAGGGTAGAGGTAGGGTAGGGGTAGTGTAGGGTAGGGGTAGTGTAGGGTAGGGGTAGTGTAGGGTAGGGGTAGTGTAGGGTAGGGGTAGTGTAGGGTAGGGGTGTAGGGTGGGGGTAGTGTAGGGTAGGGGTAGTGTAGGGGTAGGAGTACCGCATAAACGAAGTCTCTACGGCCCAGTTTATTTTATACAAATGTTTAGGTCTTTTATGTATCGATTGAGGCAGTACGAAGTCTGCCGGGTCAGCTAGTTTAATATAATAATACAGAAATTTTAAAAAGAAAACGAAGTTGGTTCTGTAGTATAGCATTACAATCAGCTACAGCTCATTGTTATATCCCGCATTTGATGTGGTCAAATGTATGCAGCCATGCGTGATTGTGGTTTTGGCTAGGAATTGCTTGCTAAACAAGCGGTTTCTATTGCCAGCCGGATCCTAAAAGCATCTCACTAAATGGTTTATGGCAAAATCACTGTTTTCGACTGTCTGTTTTTTAGCTAACTGCTTGGTTTTCAATATTAATATGCCGTGGAATTTGAATTGACTGTGCTGGATTCGATTCAAACGGTACAATGATTTGTGTGATCCACATATAGTTCTTTTGAGTCTGAGTGTGTTTTATGTCCGTAAATTGACTGATTGTTAAGTCCTCCGCGATACAGGTCTTTTTAAAAGAAAAAAAACTCATACGGCAGGCGACCCGTTTCCGAAAAAAGGCTCGATAGCCAATAAATTCACAAAAGCGACGGCTACGTATTGCTGCTGATTCCATGCGTTGACGCAGTCAGCTTAAACAAACGTACCTACCTACACTTTCTTTCGATACACTTTGTATAAAGCTATCAATAAAACTATTGAAGAGTATCCAAAGAAATTGTTTCTTAAAGCTAGGATTTGTAAGAGGGGAAGGCCCACGCACTTGTAATGTCTATTTAAAGAATTCTTAATCTGAGTTAGTATTAAAATTATTGTAGTCAAGAATGGCTGGGAAAAAATATTTCTATAATAGGATTTGGGCCCATTTTTTTGATGACGGATTGGCCATGTATGCAAGACATATTGTAATACGCATACATGTGCACACACGGATGCACTCTCTAATACTTTACTATCTAATTTGGTGGGACCGTTCTACTGACACGACCGGTGAGAGATGAGGCGTAGGGCTGACGGTACCTCCAGACTTCGTGTTGGTTGCTTCTTCTAGATAGAAAATTTTAGTACTAACACATTTTTTTCATGCCCTTAGAATAAACATTAAACTATTAAGCGCAGATACTGTTATCTTTCGCGTTAATTATAAGCAAATGTAATGTACGGCATGAAATAGAAATAGAAATATTTTATTGTCATAGCATGGCGCTTTTATAGTAAAAATATTTTATTGTATCTCTATAATTTTGGTTTCATGAATCACTTATAGATGGTACCTACTGTTACATGTCAGTATAATTATTGCCAACTTAATAAAACGAGTAGTTTTTTTAGTAATAACACTACTGTGTTGTTTATACCCGTGCCACTACTTCGTCATCTGTAAAGCGCGCTCTATTGCCCGCTATTGCTACTATTGTTACGCCACTGCTCATAATACTAGTAAGCACAAGTACTTACAATGAATTTGCATCTCATTTACAGAATGCAAACAATGTTTTAACAGATAAAAACTAACAGACACTAAGTACATACCTAGCTCGTAACATTTGCTCGACTCTACATAGTGTGCTCTATGTAGAGGCGTATTTATACAAATATATGTATGCCTATGTATTCAGAACCGTTTTACTGAGATTACATTAATCCTGAATCTTGTGGAGTACATGTTTGATTAAAGTGGAACCGAGTTGATCTACGTAGAGCTCAATGTTGTTTACGTTTATGTTGAATGTAGAGCTTAACTAATATTATGGAAGATTATTTACTATTCTTGTTTGGTTATTATAATGTGAATTCAGTGTGTTATTGGCATGTTGTGTTGCTAGTGAATGATTTAATGTGTCAAGCCGGCCTCACCGTAAACAGGTACTTCATTGATTCACACCACGAGCTGTTCGTACAAGAACTCTTTTTGAATTTGTTGTTACCGGTGGTGTGAATTGACGAATGACTATATACTTTGGCCTCATCCTTTCGCAACCCAATATAAAATACCAAATAGTAATTTTTGGTTGAATTGATCCATTTATTTTAATTTAAAAATATGAGAAAATCCGTAGGGTAGAATGACAGTTATATAAAATTCCCCTAAAAATCTTAATTTCAAACCGCCCGAAGCATCCGCCATAAGCCGAGGTCCAAATCCCACAGGAGGCGTCCTGTTTGGCAGGTTGCTTAGTTTGTATCTTTACAACGATTTATCAAGGTTAAAGCACTGCTCGCATTAATGCCCGGTGAAGTAGCAAAAGCCTCGTAGCAACTACAAGAAAAATATAACTATCTTTTTTAGACGGGTGACGCCGCGCCGGCCATCTAGAACTAATAAGTTGTCAAGTCAGAAGAAGACACAAGGTCGAAAAAACAAAAGAATAATTAATAGGAAGATATTTTATTATAAAATTAAGAAAAAATATATTTACGAAGATCGTTTAAGTAAAGCATAGAGTCTTGACGTCACTCAAGCGCGACACAAATATTTAGAAGCTACAGGTCAGTGTGGAAAGCCATTGACCTGCAATTTCAATATGGATCGACAAAATGGAAGTATTTTTTTTTTATTTAGCCTGTACCGTTACAAAACCGTAAACATAATATGTTTTAGAAATCAATCAGAAAAACCTTTGTTCTTATAAGATAAGACCTTCTTCCATTTATATTCGTCTATCTTTTAAATTGTTAAGAAATAAGTAGGTAGCTTTGGTTTATGAAAAACCAGCGAAGAGTGATAAAATTGATAAGTACCAAGTTTAAGTTAGTTATTATTAAGATAAAATACACTTAATAACAAAAAATATTTCAGTACCTACTGAAAGAGATTTTCGGAGATATATTTCGGTTGTTTATCAATTATTCTGTTAACGTTAAAATATATTTAAACATAAAATCATTTTTTATGTTAAAACGAGCCATAAAAGTAATTTAACATTCATGTCTTTTAAAAATCAATTCCTTTTTAAAGATTTTCTAACGATAAGGAATATTGAAAAACTTGATACTTCGTAGAAGCAAACCTTTGACAACTACCTATCAGTTTTCGTAATGGCGGTAGGTATGTATCAAATAATTCATATTATGAAACGCAACATACCTACTTAGGTTTTAATCATTTTTAATTTATGTATTAATAAACTTAATTTTATGTAACTTTGCGTTCGTATTTATTTTTATTAAGTACTGTATCGCAAATAAATCATTTATAACCGATTAATACTTAATATTCTGTAGAATGTTATCATTATCAATTTAGTAGATACTATATGTAAAAAAGGAACGCAAAATCAAAACACGGTCAATCAAAAGAAAGCCTGACGTACGTGACTTCTACTCATAATATATTTTTAATGAGAATCTTGAACAAAACAAAAACAACATTTGGAATTCATATCACACTGTGAATATAATCACTTACCTGTTAAACATTTACCTAAAAACAACGATATTTTCTACGTAAGTACAATGGATTATTCACTATAACAATTGACATGAACCGATCAACTACCTACTAATCGTACATTATATATCAGTAAAGTCTATTGCACTACATTTTTTATTGCCAGCCGGGTCGCCCGGCGGCGATGAAAGTCCTTTACATCACTGACACTAAGTAAAATTATTATTTTTTGATAAAAAGCACCTTTGACCTCACTGGGCATGCGCGGGCCCTCGCCAATTGGACCAGAGCTCACGTAGAGGGAAGCATTGTACCCAATTGGTATGCAAGACACAACAGTTGTCTTTTATCTTAGTATAAAAACTAGGATAATACTCGTACCTACCTACCTATCTTAGCATTGATGTGGTCCTTTTTATTCCTACTGTCATCTCATTATCATTTCTAATAATTTTCAGTGTATTGCATCGCTTCAATACAAGGGGACGCTTGCGCGAAGCACCGATCGATACGTAGCATATGTTCGGCTGCAATAGGTCCGGAAACAACCTTGTGATTGTTGTAAATCCAATTTTATGATAGAGACACACGGTGTATATTATTTTGACATGGTATTTTAAAGAACAGCGGCTCATTCATGAAAACGAAGTAAACAGTTTACTCGGTATATTCATGTCAATAAAGTTCAGATTACTGGTCCTTCGACCTAAAGGTCGGTGGTATTTAAATTTTTAGGGTCTTAATGCCCTTTAACATAAGGTCGCAGGTAGGTATAAGTAGATTTAACCTCTAGATACCTTTACCACATTTTACAGCCTAGTAGTGGAAAATTCTACTGTTGTATTGTTGGCTTGGAGGTTACTAGTTCACATTTTAGTGGGTTTTATATCATTACTTTTCAGTTTATTTAATGATAGGATACATGAGATTGTATCGTGTATTTTACCTGCATTACTAAATAATTTAATTTGAATAATGGTTCATTGTTAAAATATGGAATAGCTTAGCCTAAACAAGTTAACGTTTATACCTTGTACTAACTTATACTTTCTTACCGCGATTTTGTATTTCAGGCGCCGCGCCGCGCCGTCATATTCTTCATTTTTTGCTATCGGGGCCGTTGCCGTAACTCGAAAAGGCGATCTGCCTTTTCGCCCTTTCGACTAGCGATTGCATCGCAGCAAATGCACTAGAAACTAGGGTAAACTAGGTAAAGCAGGGCTCTAGCCTTATTGAATGGTTTAAAAACTGGGCAATGGACTCTCTGTAGGACTTGGACTCGGCTCAGGGCGGTCACTGAGGGGGAATTATGACATTTAGTATTTTAGTGGAGTTTTGTGCAACTATTGCTCTATGTTACAGATCGCGTATCAGATACACTCTACGTTGTGGACCTTTTGGACTTCATGTCTAAGAAGGCATAAAAAGCGACTCAGTTCCATTGAGTTTTTTTTATATCTATATACACAGCCTTGAAAAAACTGTAGATGAGTCATGTCAGTTTGCTATTTTACTTCAAAAATTCATACTGTATTCATAATTCACGATCATGGCATGGCAGCTATTGAATTCTACCAATTAATGTTTAAAGGTTTTCATGAAAGACAACAGCAACACTGACTATCTATTTAAATATACCAGCCTTGGAATACAGAATACTTACCTACCTATTTGTAAGGTATTGTAACGAGTTTCCAATTTATAAGATATTTCAGAATTAATGTTTATATTTCCAAAATAAAATTGCTATAATAATTTAACAGATAAGAAGAGCCAAGTTTAATTATTATAAATTGATCATAAAACAGTTTTTTTCTGATACCTACAGTTTTTTTATTACAAATTTTGTATACCTACCTAAGGTTGAAATAAATTTAAATTTATATGACGAGGAAGGACGAGCATCGTTGTTTTTAATAAGGTGTGACGTCATCATTGCTGACGTCACATTCATCAGGATGGTTCTCTATCGAGGGTTGTTGATCCATAGTAACAGCAAAACTCCATAATATGGTTTTCAAGTTTTATTCCAGTAAATTGAGGAGCTCCGTACAGTCCGGCAGCTCGAGCGAGACTGAATTGCAATCGGTCCGCCGGCCGTATTTATACTAAACGAGCGGCTCACAAACAGTAAACAATTTAGTTTGATAATTTTCAAACTATGTGAACAGATAATTATTTCTACAAATATTTCAACGATTTACAAATCATAATTTGATCCTGAATACTTATTTATTAGTCTAGTATTTTATGAACATATTTGTGTTTCTATCAAATCATGCATTGATTCACAATTTATTTATTTTGATGAGACGAGTAATTGTATTTATGTGTTTATCATTAATGAAGTGTTGTTGCTATGCTTATTTTATGTGGTTGCGCCGATACGGCCATTCTGACAGGCGGTGCGCGCTCTGCACCAGCCTCGTTGATTCTCGTCGCGTAATTGTACAATTTTATTTTATTATTTTGCATCTATGATTAAATCTAAGTTCTGTCCTTTGAGTATGTTATTATTTAGACGGACCATAAGTATCTCAACGAACGCGCTTTAGTGCTACCACCGGATCCAATACGCCCCAACTGAGAAGATCCGGCGAAACAAACTCAGTGGAGTTATTCTACTGCCGGTTTCAACGCGGCCTCATCGAGACGATCCGGCGAAACATACTCAGATAGGCATGTCCAAGAAGTTTTGGTCCAGTTACTTTTATTATTTAGTTGGTATTCACAATTTACCAATCGGTTGTCTTTATACGAATTTTATTTACGTTTTCATTAAAAAAACAGATTAAATAATTTATTTAAAGACAGAACTGAATAAATATTTGGGAGTATTATTTTTATTATTACAGATAGTAATTTCTGTGTAAGTCTAGGAATATCAATGCTAATAAGGTGTTGGAAGTTCTCGACGAGTTCTCGGAGGTTCTCGTAGAGTTCTCGGAGGTTCTCGTAGGGTTCTCGGAGGTTCTCGTAGGGTTCTTCGCGAAATCTGCAATACTAGAAATAACTTTCTCTGAGTTGGGTATCTGTGAGCAACTTGTTGTTGTTATGCAAAAACATGCATTTCTATGTTAGTCTAGGAATATCAATGCTAATAAGGTGTGTAAGGTGTTGGAAGTTCTCGAAGAGTTCTCGGAGGTTCTCGTAGAGTTCTCGGAGGTTCTCGTAGGGTTCTCGTAGGGTTCTCGGAGGTTCTCGTAGGGTTCTCGGAGGTTCTCGTAGGGTTCTCGGAGATTCTCGTAGGGGATGGAATGATGCTGTGCTCTGGGCGGTCCTGTTCGCCGTGGTACACAGAGGCTCTACTGGGAGTATGGAACTAGGTTGAAGGTGTTTATACACAGGTTCTAAAAGAGTTAAATTCAAGGTAATATTTTGTAAATATGTTCAACTCACAGTTTATTGTGGCAATGAATCTTCTTCACTTTGATCTCGTAGTTTTTGCTGAGGCAACCCGTCACTTGATGTGCTTGGTACGGGGCTCTATTTCTATTTCAGGTGATGGTAGTGGCTCATCTTCTGCCGATACGGTTACCTGATCACCAGGTTGTGATGCACGACGAAGTTTAAATTTAGGCTTACCTCCAGAACATAGCGCTCCGGAAAAACTGACCCCGGCAGGAGAACTCCACTCCTCAGCCGTCCGCACCACGAAAGAGGAAGCAAATCGCCTCGTGCGTATCGAAGGAATGTCAACAACAAAAGGGTGAAACCGCTCGCCGCACCCAGTCGTCCGGTGATGGAAGGGTGAAGGGGGCATCAGGTTATGTAGAACCTCCGCACACTCCCTGAAATGTAACCGATAAAAAACCGATAGGCAGGCCACTCGAGGCTCCGAAGACTTGCCTCCACAAGTGAGCCATTGCCTATGACTCTTCGCTCGACGCCCCAATGCATCCAGAGCATCCAGCTAATATCTGAAGATAGATAGAAAGATGTGAAGTACCGCCCCACCCTGGAGAGGAATGTCGTCAGGACCACCAGCCTTATTCACATCCAGAGTGCAAAGAATGTTTAAGTACCACTTTTTGCCGAATGTAGAAGTCCAATGAGGTAACCTGGGTGGACTTTTACCAGCAGCATCTAGTTGTGAATTCTTAGTAAATAGAGATGCAAATAAGTCTGCTTTCTCCTTGGCGGTGTGAGCTAATGAACCGTTCGGCTCCTGCAGTGGCGGAAAAGAGGACCGACAGAAATAGGCTTCGACCGATTTGGCAAGAAACCAAAAAGCTTTACTCCCAGATGGGTAAGATGCTAGTGTGGCTCCAATGCGTCCAATATGGTCAAAGCGGGCCCTGCGTAGCGCACGTTTGCAAGACTTGGTAGCACCATTGAAGGCTCTCTTCAGCCCCCGAACATTTCGCGCTTTGCGGGCTCGAGCATCCGCCCACGCTCGGCAAGCAGAGTGCTTATGTGCTTCAGTACTATCACACTCAGCGCCGAACCATGAACGGGCCTTGTCTCGGAGTGAGACATCAGAAAATGGAACGAAATATTCCATAGTCTGGCATATCACCCCAGAAACAGCCTCCGCGCAGCAAGTTGGGTCGTCTGAAGAGAAGCATAAGCGCAGCCAAGGGTAAGACGCGAAGAAATACCGCATCCCATCCCAATCTGCTGACTTGTATCGCCATACTCGCCTAGTCCCCTTGAGATCGGGATCGGGTGGCGAGCAGACAGACACAGATTTCACCAGACAGTGGTCGGAGCCACCCAACGGCGAGGAAACCGCGACTTGACATGGGTCTGGATCAGTTGTCAGCAGAAGGTCCAAGCAACCGGCCGCATGGCCATCAATGTCGGGCACCCGTGTCAGTCCAGTCACCAGTTGGGAGAGACCAAGCGTCAGTGCGAATGCACACGCCAATCCCCCAGCATGGCCGGTGCTCCGGCATGGGCACAGCCACTCCTGGTGGTGGGCATTGAAGTCCCCCAGAACAACAAGCTGCGCCGATGGGCACCTGAGCTGAGCCAGTTCAGCAGAGTCTGAAAGATAGTGAAACAACCTGGTTGTCCCCATGTTGTCGGTGTGCGACCGATAGACACCAGCATAGAGTATCTGCTCCAAGCCAGTGTCCACCAGAACCCACAATACAGAGAAACTGGAATCCTCAATGTTACGGAGACACCGACAGCAGATGTCATCGCGAGCACACACGCAGGCGCCAGCGCGTGGCTTAAAACTGTGCTCCA
Organism: Nycteola revayana; assembly: GCA_947037095.2. Taxonomy (NCBI): domain Eukaryota; kingdom Metazoa; phylum Arthropoda; class Insecta; order Lepidoptera; family Nolidae; genus Nycteola; species Nycteola revayana. The sequence goes on along the minus strand of OX344845.2, from coordinate 6,527,754 downwards.
GGGTGTACCCCGGGCGGCGCAAGCATGCTGCGTCAGCCGGACATCTGATTTGCGTCTCCATGAGGAACAGCAGATGTGGTTTTTCGGTCTCATCAAGTCTCATGGTAGTGATGGACCGGTATGAGATCGGAGTGCAGACCTCGGATGTTAGAGAGGTGCATTTTTTTTTGATCATGAGCGACTTTTCGTGTTCGCCCTCTTCCCACAACTCTTGCATAAACGCTCGAACATTTGCTGATTCATTTGCATCATGTGCATGAAGAATTAAGGTGGCACCCCACCCATGGACGTATTCGGCATAGGTACATTGATCATCGGCTGTTGCCCCTGTTGCGTAGACCCCATTGCTTGAAGCCAAGGTTGAGTCGCAACAGGTCGTGATGAAGCAGTTCCAAGGATCACTTCGAATCCCACTTCTGATGACGAGGAAGGACGAGCATCGTTGTTAATAAGGTGTGACGTCATCATTGCTGACGTCACATTCATCAGGATGGTTCTCTATCGAGGGTTGTTGATCCATAGTAACAGCAAAACTCCATAATATGGTTTTCAAGTTTTATTCCAGTAAATTGAGGAGCTCCGTACAGTCCGGCAGCTCGAGCGAGACTGAATTGCAATCGGTCCGCCGGCCGTATTTATACTAAACGAGCGGCTCACAAACAGTAAACAATTTAGTTTGATAATTTTCAAACTATGTGAACAGATAATTATTTCTACAAATATTTCAACGATTTACAAATCATAATTTGATCCTGAATACTTATTTATTAGTCTAGTATTTTATGAACATATTTGTGTTTCTATCAAATCATGCATTGATTCACAATTTATTTATTTTGATGAGACGAGTAATTGTATTTATGTGTTTATCATTAATGAAGTGTTGTTGCTATGCTTATTTTATGTGGTTGCGCCGATATATATTATTATGTTTAAGAGAGAAATGAAACGAACTTTGGACATATCAGATAAAAATCAATCAATTCACCTAACACTGTAACAGGTCCTTGATCTATTCTACCCCGGTAAAGGGTGCGCCCTGCAATATCGATCAGTTATTGCAAAGGAATGACTTTTGAATGTAAGAAAATATGTTTATTAACAACCTAGCTTTAAACTGCAGTTTTACCCACGTGGGATTCTTGTCAGTCTACTCATATGGGTCTTATGGTACCCACGATAACTGGAGTCACGAAACTAGTATCGTTTCGTGACTCCAGTTATCGTGGGAACTTCATAATTAAATATAGCCTATAGCTTTCCTCGATAAATGGGCTACCTAACAGAAAAATATTTTTACAAATCGGTCCCGTAGTTTCTAAGATTAGCGCGTTCAAGCAAACAAACGTACCTATAGTATTAGTAATAAGAAGTGTAAGATTGACTTAAGATTGAGTTTGGTTTTTATTATTCTCTATCTTGTGGTGTATTACACCGTGAATCTTTAGTCGTTGTTTATAATTGGCGCCGCTCCCGTTCGTCACACGCTCGATTAACATGCACGCTTAATACGGGGTCTGCCTTATTCGCAAAACTCCTAAGTAGGTAGGTACTTCGCATAATGTCTCTTTCGAAATAATATTTATATCATAGACCAACAATTTTGCCTCGAATCATTTAAATAGCGAGTAGGTATATAAAACCTAATTACCTACATCTAGGAATGAAGTGGAAGTAATGGCGGCTTTTTTATATTTAATTACAGTAAGGTACTTTTTCTAAACACGTCTGTAATTAAATTAATACGAAGGTCTGTGTTTTCACTTTGTTTATTTAGGACATCAAATTTTCCTTGGGTTTTCCTAAGGGACAATTACACTTAACTATTTAATTTGATTGAAGTGGTACTTTGTTTGATAATGTTGGAATTTTGATTCTTTGTGAATGTTTGAGCAGAAGAATGTAGGTAGTTAGGTCCATGTAAATAATTTCAAAATAAAATTTATGTGTTCGTGAATGTACATAAAGGTTATTATTTTTATCCACAGTTTTAGTAAGTCGTTAAGTACCTAGGTACCTATTCGGGAAGATAAGTAGGTACCTATTTATCTTCCCGAATTATTTATACTTAGGTATAATAGTTCCCGAGTTCACTTCAGTAAGAATGGATTATGACCATAAAACCCATGGGTTAAATGAAAAGCAATTCTTTCCTGAAATCTGAAAGCTATTTTTTCAAACTACATTTTTCTATGAAATTATGTTGAAAGTATAAAATTCATTTTCAACAAATTTCGTTACCTTTTTTATTAACTATGTTGACCTTCCGCGTTCAATGTAGGCATACCTACCTGCCATTATATTTATATTATAAATGGGAAGATATGTATTCTTCATTTTGCTCGCTTAGTATAGTCACTACCTAGGTACTGCGTAAGCAACAAGAAGATGCTATCAAGCCTAACGCACATAAACGATTGAAAAAATGGGCAAAAAGGCTACCTTTTATCGCGATATAAACCTTCTCAAATTTAACGATCTTTTCCAGCGACTTCGTTCGCTGGAAAAAGCTCGTTAATCAATAAATGGAATAATTTTATTAACATGCTCGGGCTTATTGTGAGGATATTGAATATGTTAGTCACATACCTAATAATATTTGATATTTCCAATTATAAATATTTGCCTAATCGTGTTCGGAACTGTCCGTATTCTATTCGGAAAATGTCCTGCCCTATTGATACTTACGCCATTTGAGAATGAAGAATAGAGCTATCCACTCGTTCCAACAAGACGTTCTTGTTTATTGTTTGTGTTCGGTTTACCACCACGGCATTTAATCATAGTAATAATTCTTCTTTTTACTTTACTTTATTGACATCCTCTTAAAGACCTTGGCAAGCCAGAGTCGTTGAGGGATATTGCCATAATCACCACGCTTGGCAGGCGGATTGGTGATCGCAATAAGATGGTGAGTTTCCGAGATTGAGCTGATAGATGCTGCTGCCCGTCCAGGACTAACCAGGGACCTAAATTATAAATCAACTGGAGACTAAGTCCTGTACGTACCTACCTAAAGTCACCAGTTTATTTATAATTCCGGCAGGAATTATGCAGATTGTTAGGAATGCCAACGACTCGTAATTCTTATTGATGACCACTCGGGCCAGAGTTCTGCGGTCTTAATTAAATATTTTGAATATAACTTAAAACGATCTATAACTCTTTATAACAAAGTGATTTGATTTAGTCGTATTTTTAGGGTTCCGTATCCGAAGGGTAAATACGCTTTTACTAAGACTGAATGTCTGTTACCAGGCTGTCTCAAGAACCGCGATAGCTAGACAGTTGAAATTTTCACAAATAATGTATTTCTGTTGCCGCTATAACAACAAATACTAAAAATAAAATAAATATTTAAGGTGGTCTCCCACACAACAAACATATTGTTTTCCTTTTTTTGTTCGATATCAAAAACGGCAACAACTCTCGAAAATACGGAACGTTCCGTGCGCGAGCCCGACACGCACGTGGCTGGGTTTTTTTGAACATATTTCAATTTAATACCATTGTTCTACACTAACATTATCTTCTACATTTTCTTGATAATAACTTCAAACAGAGAATTAATTAAAAATTTTACCACAACTCGAAGATAGGTACCTACATACCTTCGAGTTGTACGAGTAAAAGTTTACTTTAACCTGCTTTAACTCGTACGTAAACTTTTACTCGCGCTATTTTTCACTTGTTGTCAGAAGCAATTCTCGTTTTGCTTTTTGCTTTGTTCTTGGCTTCTCTTTATTTGGACTAGCGACCAAGAAGGCATAATTATTGTGAAATGCCTATTCTTTAGAAGCGCTTAGCTGGATCGGTGCATTTAAAATTTAAAAGACTATTAGTCAGCATTGTACTTAGCTCAATGCTTTGGACATTATGTTAAGAAGTTTTTGGTTTATTAATTATGAACTGAATTAAATCATTTGAATATTTAAAAGATGTGTAAACTAATATTATAAAGAGAGTGTTATATTGTTGTTTGAAAAATGTTGTCTGACAGAGGGATCCAAATAAATGAAAGCTAGTGCCAATAGTACAGTAAATAGGTACCTACAGCACTAGCCTTTTCCTGCTGGATCCTTCTTCCTTTCCCCTTGCAACTGTGAGCCCTGGCGACATTACTCACGCACATCAACATTATTAAAATTTAATCGTTTGGTATTCTGCTGGGAGGTATTTTTCCAGTCGAACAGCACTGAGCGTACAAATTATTTTTAAAACAAACTTACTTATAGATAACTTAAAAAAAGGAATAATCAAGTTTTCGTTGATCTAATATTTCAGTTATAGACGAGCTTTTCAATAGTATTCAGAAATAACACTTATACTATTTAACCTTTTATTTATATTGTTTTGTTCCGCTATGTTTTAAAAGAAACATAAAAATAACACAAATCAACATATTTATTCATTTCTATTGAAATAATAAATTACAACACTTCAATACACGTGACAACTTAAAGTAAATGTACTATACATCTCACATTATATAAATATCGACAAATAGGATTAATTTCTATAACATCACTATAAAGCTTCGCTTAATTTCGATATACATCCTTGTCGTCTCGATCGTGACGATTTTTGATTATATGGCATTATATTAGTCATTTATGCGTCTGAGAGAGCGGCAACTCCAGGCAGTACTTTACCTGCAAAATATGTAAAAATAACTATTAGTTTTACTATAAACGAAAATGTATCCTTTCACATGCCAACATACCAGCATACAAAACCTTATAAAAGATGCTGTAATCGAGACAGTATACTTTGTTATTATTTATACCTCAAATTATTAGCAAATCTGTGTCCTTCACGCTGAAAGTGGAGGCAACCATCCATAGTTCATACTAATGTCAAAATGGCTAGTAAAACTGAAACTATACTGCAGCAATTATTGAAGATACTTATTAAATATAAGCGATTGGATAGCAATTATTGTATTTAGTCTCAGAGCCGCTTGTCATAGACAATCAGCCCTTCTGATGGTGACACAGTATGCCCTACTTAAACGTCTTAGCTGGGAAACGCTGGTATCCGTCCCCTACTGAATGGATTTTGCTGACAAAACAATCTGGACTAATGGCTGTGGAAAAACACGGTCCTTCAACCATTCACAAGTAGACATAAATCTGTTTTGTTAAACATAGACTTTAAAATAGAGTTAACTAGGGAGGTAATATTGCCTACCCTCAAGCAACTCCAGAGAGGCGCCACCACCGGTAGAAACGTGAGATACTTTGTCCTCTGTTCCCCACTTAGCGCAGCAAGTAGCAGTGTCACCTCCACCTGTAACAAATAACAATGGTTTATATAACTAGCTGTTCGTGTTCTACGTCACTGTTAAACTGACATTAAACGTGTTTTGTACAGATACTAGCTTCCGCGCGCGGTTTCACCCGCGTGACTCTCGTTCCCTTAGAAACTTCAAAATTAAATATAGCCTTTATTACTACTAGCATAGCTTTCTAATAGTGAAATAATTTTCCATATAGGACCAGAAGTTCTTGAAATTGGCGCGTTCAAGCAAACAAACTCGTCAGCTTTTTTTTTTCTTAAGAATTACTAGCAGAGTTTTGCAGTCTACTAGTATTCTTTTTAACCCCTCATGCTAAGCTATAATGCTTGTGTTACGATTTGGTTCACGTTGGTAGTGCAATGGGTGGGGTTCGAACCGGCGACCTCAAGATCACAAGTCCGACGCCCTAGCCATTGGGCTACGGCCGCTTCTTAATGCTACTAATATTATAAACGCGAAAGTTTGTAAGTATGGATGGATGGATGTTTGTTACTCTTTCACGACAAGACTACTGAATGGAATTAGCTGAGTTTGCAACGGAATAGGTTATACGCTGGATTATCATGAAGGCTACAAAACATCACGCTCCGACCCACTGGAGCAGGGAAACGCAAGTAAAACCGCGGGGCGCAGCTAGTATTAGTATATACCGTCCTTCAAATTACGAACACAACACAAAATGAACCAATCAAATCGGTGAAGTCCTTCCGAAGATATACGTGTACATATTTAAAATATTCTGTTTTGTGTTTGCAAATAGTAAAAAGTTAAAAGGAAAAAAATAATTTAATTGCAGAATAAAATATATTTTTACCGATAATAGAGATGGTTCCATTTGTAGTGGCTTTGACAACACCGTCCATCAGAGCCCTGGTGCCTCCAGCGAACTTCTCGAATTCAAACACACCGGCAGGTCTGTTAAACAAAAACATATTGGATTAGAATTACAGGACTTACTTTTACTTACTTTACTAGATGTGCCGTATGGGAGTTTCCCATCTTCGCCTTATTTAACAGGGTAAATAGTTGATTATATAACAGTTTGTGACGAGAAAGGTGGCCTCATACCTGTAAAAAAAGTATTACACCTATACTTAAAAATTCCAGACTAAATGAAAAGTAAAAACGGAGAGCTGTTGAACTGTCACTGAGGCCGGTTTTTTTGTGCATTAGTGTGGGTAAGAGTGTTGCTATGATATTTCAAAGTACCCGAATGTTCTAAAAATAACGTTTATTTTTTCGGACGGACATAATAATATGTAGTTAGCCACGAGGCTTTTGCTACTTCACCGGGCATAAAGGCGAGCAGAGCTCCAGCCTATATAAATGGTATAAACACTACAAACTAAGCAACCTGCGCAAGAGAGTGTCCCCTGTGGGACTTAGACCTCGGCTTAGGGCTGTCGCTGGGGATGAGATTGAGGGATTTTGACTTTTTGTATTTTAGGGAAGTTTTGTGCAATTGTCACTCTACTTTACAGTTCGCGGGTCTCTCGGAATTCGGGTCTACAGGGCATCGGAAAGTTCTTTGCAATCTAAGGGTCGGAAGGGCGAGGGGGGATAAAAATAACGTTGAGCTTTGATTTGTACACCCAATCACGACATTTTTGTTAATTAATTTGGCAATTTTATTAACAAATAATGAAGTTTGTCAGCAACAAGCGCCTGACTAGATCAACTGACAAGGTATAAGGACAGAGTTTTGGCAAGTACGCGTTTGTGCTTAAGCTGTGTATGTACACCAAAAGGCATTTTTACTGGCGCGTCAGTGCGTTACTTGCAGCGCTCCGACTTTCCTATTAAATTGGTCTGAGTTAATAATGTATATTTATTGCCATTTTCCGTGCCTCAGAAAGCACGTTAAGCCGTTGGTCCCGATTGTTATAACACCATCAACAATAATCGTATATCAAGGAACGGGCAGCAGCGTTTCCTTGTGTGGTACAACATAACACTGCGGTCACCAATCCGCCTGCCAAGCGTGGTGACTATGGCAAATACCCTCCCCCGGGAGGAGGCCCATGTTCAGCAGTGGACGTTATACGGGCCGATGATGATAATGATGATGATGATTGCTATTTTCATTTAACTATGTAATTATTTTTTTTAATGGATCCTGTCTATAGATTGTAATTATAAATGCCCCTGAGAGTACAATGACTTTTTCCAATATAAACTCACCCATTCCATACAATAACTTTAGCTCTGGCGATAGGGTCGGCGAAAAGTTCCCTGGACTTGGGACCTACATCCAGACCCATCCAGCCCTCAGGGATGCCAGTCTCAACATCAGCAACTCCAGCCTAAAATATTCCTTCTATAAGTGAACCATTCAACTTCTTGTAGCTTAATTAAGTATGGAGGTGATTACTGCTATAGATATAAATTAACTTCTCGAGCAATATATTGTTTTCTATATCTGACAGGTTATGCAACTATAAAAAAACCGGCCAAGTGCGAGTCGGACTCGCGCACGATGGGTTTCGTACCATTGACTAGGTGAGCAACATTACCCTATATTATAACCTGTTTTGATATCGATTAAAAAGGGGAATAAAATCATGTTTGTTGTATGAGAGCCCCCCTTAATATTTATTTTATTATATTTTTATCATTTGTTGTAATAGCAGCAACAGAAATATATCATTTGTGAAAATTTCAACTCTCGAGCTTGATGACAGATAGACAGCAAAGTCTTAGTAATCCCATTTTTACCCTTCCGGTATGGAAAAAAAAAAGGATATATTATCAAATTAAGGCATCTTGGAAGTTAATTTTAGACCTTTAAGGCATCTTACTATAATGTGTACATTTTTCATTTATCGCACGACAGATGGCACGACAGACTGATTAAAAAATCTGTAAGATCAAATTATTTTGACAATGTGTTTAGCTACTTAAGTGATAGTTTTGTTAGATTTCGTCTCCGTGTTATTTTGACAAGTGTATGTAAATACCTAAGTGCTGAATAAATTTCATTATTTTATTATTACCTGTGCATTTTCATCAAACTTGTCAGCAGTCACAAAGTCAACTGGCAGGTGAACCTTCACATTGTTCTTGGCAGCCTTTTCCATTAGCTTAGTTACAATCTTGGCACCATCAGCATCATACAAAGAGTTACCAATCTGAAATAAATAATTAATAATATTTATGAAAACTTTATTATAAAATTGTTCTAGATTCAACATTTGTAATTACATGCATTTTGTCATTTTCACTTTTGATATATTATTACACCTATTTATTGTGTAAAAACAGGAAATATGTACAACAAATATTTAAAAAAAATATACTCACTGTATATTTGTCAGAATTTAACTAGCCCTACTTATATTTATTATAAAACATGTAAAAGTCTTAATGTTTGAGAATTTAAATATTTGTAACTCTCAGTGGATAGAAATAAAATTTGTCATTTTCATACAGAATATAACTTGGATAATAGTATAGTATATTATAATATACATAGGATACATTTAATCCTAAAAAATCATAAGTGAGTAGCCCCACAATGAGGACCTTGCGAGCAAAGCCATGGTACGGTTTGTTAAGAAAAAACATTAAGTGACAACTTTGTTTTTTCCTAAAGAAAATTATATATTAATTGTGTGAAGTGGAACATTTTACTTTTGAATTTTATGTATAAATTATAAATTTTGTATAATCATATTATACTTACTACTATACATTATACTTACAGCCATGCCCTTGGTTTCCTTGAGGAAAGTGTAAGCCATGCCGCCTCCAATGATCATCTCGTTGACCTTGTCCAGCAAATTCTCAATCAGCAAGATCTTGTCTGCAACTTTAGCACCACCAAGGATGGCAAGGAAGGGCCTTAAATAATACATATGTACTATAATGATGATATTTTTCTGTGGCACACTTCTGCTATTTCATCAGGTCATTAAATCATTAGCATTATCATAAAATAAGAGAAATATTATATATTCACATAAAAAATTGAATTGTGGAGAGTGCAAAATTACGATTTTATGGTTTTCTGTAAGGGTAAGCCTACAGAAGTGGAATCTGGCATTGTAGCCCTGAAGGGGGTGAATGTTTGTGAAATTGAAACACTTAATCAACTTATAAGCGATATAATATAATGAATAGTATTTAATTCAGATGTCACAAATGTGTGTTCCGTGACAACCACACATGTGCTGGCAATTATGAGCTTAAAACATTGGAATTATTTTATTTCACCTCACCAAAAAGGAATTGCAAAATAAGGTACTTCTACTTCTTCAACAGCTTGTTTACATGCACTGCTGAACATGGGCCTGCTCTCTGCAGACCTTGGCTAGTCAGGGTAGTTGAAGATATTGCCATAATCACCATACTTTTCAGGCAGATTGGTTATTCCAATAAAATGGTAAGTAACCTTCAGCTGATAGATACTGATGTCCATACACCCCTTCTATAACCCTTATTCCCTTATGTTATATGTCCCTTAGTTCCCTCTTCTACACCCATGCAAAAATGGGGTAGTCTATTCTAAGCTACAAAATGATACAACAAAAATATAGTATTGTTGCCATTACCTTTCTGGTTCATGTAAGGCTTTAGCAAAGTATTGCAGCTCCTTCTTAAGGAGGAAGCCACTGGCTCTCTGCTCAAAGCCCTCACCCATCATGGAGCTGTGAGCTCTATGAGCTGTGCCTGTTCAATAAAAAATAACATTACGAAACATGAAAAAACTTTGTATTTATGTAGAAAAAAAAACAAATTTAACACAGTGTGGAGCCTGGTAAAAATAAATAATGCAAATAAATTATTGTGTTAAAAAAATAAATTTTATGAAGTAGATGTTTATCTAATATAATATACTAGTCAGAAACAATGCAGCACTAAAGCCATATGGTAAAAAAGATCAATAAAAAAAATAAGATAAACAAAGCTAAGATAACTTTGTGAACAAATGAAAAATATACAACACTTACCAAAGGCATCATTAATATAGACATCACCCAACTTCCTCAGGCTTTCTCTGAATGCTTTGACCTTCTCAGGCTCAGCTTTAGCTTTAGCTCCAGAGGCATCTACACCTTTACCTTCTTCTTCAATATGGAATCGGAGATTCTCCAGTAAAATAATTGAACCAGGTGCAGGGTCAGCACAGGCTGCTTCTACCTCAGGACCCACACAGTCAGGCAGGAATGTGACATCCCTAAAAAAATATTTTACCCAATATTGTTGATAAGGTTAAATAATAATAGACCAAAATATGATAAGTGACATATTTTCTCTAGTGATTCAAATAAAATTTAAAGTATAGTGTTAAACTTGTAAGGTTAGTAATATATACTCACTTGTTAAGTAACTTTTTCAGCTCTTCGGCGACCGGCTTCAGTGTATATTTCAGGTTAGCGTTACCGTCCGGCCTACCAAGGTGTGACATAAGCACCACTGATTTGGCACCCTTCTCCAAAGCATATTTGACCGAGTCGAGAGCAGCTACGATACGCTGGTTGTTAGTGATAACTCCCTCTTTCAGCGGTACATTGAAGTCCACTCTGAAATCATCCAGTAAACCTTAGATTCTAAAGGGTGTAATGGTGTACGTACAATTAAGCAATATTAAAAAACTACACACCTCATCAAAACTCGCTTTCCAGCGAGGTTAAGGGCATCAATACTGAGTTTATTTAAAGCCATAGTTGATAAAAATTGTAAAGTTTTAGTAAGTTATATCAACTTGCGGCAGAGAAGACTTCTTGTTCTTAGATGTCAAAATGACCTTGGATATGTCAAAGAGGTCATATCTGTCAAACAATTTTGGTGACCAACATTATAAAAATAGGTACCTCTTACACGTTCATTTTTTAACTCAATTTTAGAAATTTGCTGTTAACTCTCTGAACCGACAACCTATTATTTTAATGTGTAAATTAATGTATTTTGGCGAATGTCAATGCATTTTTGTATTTGTAATATGGAAATTCTTTTGGAAATCTAATCAGTTCACAAAGAAAATTCTGTACTCACTGTATTTGGATTACTCAAATGATATATGAACATAAACTTTGTGTTATTTGAGTAATTCTGTATACATGTAAAAGCTAATAAAGCTCGGACCAAGTAATAAAGAGATTTTTTTTATTTTGTGTGTATAGGTTTTACTACATTATTTACGACAAGAGCCGCTATGTTGTTACCATTCGTTTATGAGTGTGTTGGATTCTTTACTTATCTCATTTATTTTAAAATATGAAATAATTAAACTGCTTTTGGATATTCTCAAGGTAATTTTTTTATTTAAATAAAACATATACAATGTACAGAATTTATTCTAATTTATTTATTGGATGGTGTCACCATAAGCAAATAATAGAAGTGGTTATCATAGTGAGTTCCATAGATCTACGGTTTCGTAAAAGAGACGGAATACTTTTTTTTACAATGTTGGTAGCATTGCTCGCTCTTCGCGAAATATGCACGCATTGAGACGCCCGGAATTAGAATGTTCTTTGAAAATCTACGTTGAAATTTATGTTAAAACTGCAGTGTGTGATAAGTTTCGTGTGTTACCTGTTCCAAAGTTTAATTTAGATTGTAGTAACTTGTGTGATAGTGACTGTGTTGGGTGACGAACAAACTAATTTGTAGTGCGTCGAAAGTTGAAACATGGTGCCGCTAGGTCCCGGGCCAGGCCATCCTGCTGCTCACCAAACGCACGGTGGACCTTCCACCAATCTTTCCGGTCCAAATTCGTTATCACAATCTACTCCTCAGTCAAATAAGTCGTCAGTGGCGGTAAGTAGCGTCTCGTTATTGTATTTCATCGGTTTGCGTCAGTCTGGCGGGCGGCACATGTTTATGTAACTTCAACTTGTATGAGCACGTGTGATTTGGCGCTAATTTTGATGTCGGTTTTCCAGAAGCCGAACTATACGCTCAAATTCACACTAGCGGGGCACACGAAGGCTGTGTCGTCTGTAAAGTTCAGCCCAAATGGAGAATGGCTGGCAAGTTCCTGTGAGTATACTATTTGTCCATAGTTCAAATCGTCATAATTATTATTTATTTACATTTGATATGATAGTATGTTTGGCATTTGTTTTATATGTTAATCTTCCCACATCTTAAGAATTTAGTAGATCAGCTCTAGATTTGAAGTAGGTAAATTTATTTTTAAAATTGTTGAGGCGAATAATTTTTCACCTTATTTGATCCACATAGGGACCATTTTAAGTAGGCAAATGTAGTTTTATTTTAGTAATTGTTATTTTCTAACATTGTGTAATTAGTGTTGCATAGTATCAATAGGTGTTTAATAATCTTACTAGATTATATCACATACTACCAATTAGATTGTAAAAACAATGAATTTGTTGTTTCCATGACTCAACTCAAACAAATTTTGGTGACCTATTTCTACAGGTGACCAACCATGTGACCAACCTAATGATTTCTAATCATAAAACACTACACACACTAAGCATTTTTATGCCAACCTTGTGTACAAAGGTTGGCCTTGACAACAAGCAGTTTGTATTTGGAAGAATAAATATACATATTGAACCTTTGCATCATAGATATTTTTTTATGTACCTATATGATGTAATTTTGTGTAGGCTCATTAAAAATGAAGACTTATGTTTTTACATAGATAGATTACACAGTCTTTCTTTTATTGTATACTCTGAGTAGTACAAATTTAACAAAGCCAAATTTAACCAAGGTGAGGAAGTTAATAATGCTAATGATCAAATTTAATATTAATAAATTACATTTAAACATAATAAAATTATTATATTAATTTTATAGCTTATCAGTATTAGTTAAAAGGCTAGTGGTGGTGGCTATTCGGGATCTGTAGGTCAATAACTAATAATGATACTAAAATATTACCTCATTGTATCATTGCATTAGCAAGATGATCAACCGTAACCACCTATTGATATTAAAATTAATAGAACTTCTATTTTGGTGGATAGACTATTTTTAACAGAGTTCTGAGAAAATGTGTAAGAATAGCATTATTTATTGTTATCTATATCATCTATAACTGTGTGTGTTTAAGTTCACACACATCTTATACATATATAGTTCTCAAAAAAAAAAAACACTTTTGCTAAGATATATCTGCTTTATTTTTATTGTAAATTTGCAACATTTAAAGCACATGTGAATGTTATAACCACCTGTAGACAGAGCACAAATTCAATGACCATTTAGCACCATGACCTCAATTCAAAACCCGTTTCCTATTTTAATATTTTGTTTCATGGACATTTTGGTTCTTCTATTGTTTCACAAAGTTAAAAAAAAAATACTGACAAATTTAAAATGTATATATTTACTATATAGGTACCTATAGTACCTATATTAAATTTATCACCAGCAGGATTTGAACCTGCTTCTCTTCTTGGTTAAAGTCCAGAAAGCCATTCACTCAATGTGAATTCTGACAGACCGACTAATTAATTATCCTTTTTGCACATTTCTAAGGGGAATGGCATATATGATAGTCAAAACTCAGTATTTAAGGAGTTTAAAAAATCAGCCTTTGTTTTGTATTCTTGTTTTTGTTGCTATGGACAATATAACACAATTTATTAACATCACACACAAATTATAAATATTCATGATAGGTGATTAAAATACTTGTGAATTAATTTATGCTATTACACAAATTTCATAATAGAACTTAGTTCATCTTTTGAATTGATGTTGAGGTCATAAAATATCTTTGTTGCTATGCAGACATCAGACATACTTTATGTGCAAATTTATGTAACTTTCCAATATCTTTTACCATTTTAATGTAAAGACTTGTTTGATAATACTAAATAATAGTAATGGTTATGATAAATTTTTGCATATGGTACAGCTTACTAACATTTTAAAATAGATTGATGTTAGACAAAAAAAAATTTGAGCCAATATAAAAAGATATGCCTATATAACATGGCTTGAATTAAATGTTCCACCAAAAAAGGAAATACCTATCCCTTTATAATGGACTTTATTATAATCTAGGTTAAATTGAACTCTGTTGCTATGCAAACACTTCATTATCACCAAAGTCCATACTAAATTTGAATATATCTGTACTACTTACTAATTTTTTCTGCTATTAAAAGCATTTAAAGAGTTCCTATTAACATCACTTATATACCTACTACACTGGTAATAAGAGCCAAGAACGAATAATTGCAAAGCATTGATAAAAAAAAAAAAAACTAGCCAGGTAATTACACAATGAGCAGACAATTAGCAATCAATCTCAAAACTTGATTAAGTACAATGTTTTACTTATTAAACTAATGGTTAATCAGTCTTTGATGGTGGTATGCATTTATGGCTACAATACTAATTTAGTTTTTGGGGATATATAACTTATAATTGAGATTTAGGAGCAATATCTGCTATTACATTGCTATAAATGTTATTTTCCTACAAGTCTATGGTTTTTCAGGTTTTTTCTTTATTGTTAGGGCTCTCTAAATACCTATTGTATTACACTTTATTTCTTTAAATTTCAGCTGCTGACAAACTTATTAAGGTGTGGGGTGCTTATGATGGCAAGTTTGAAAAGACAATATCAGGACACAAGATGGGAATCAGCGATGTTGCCTGGTCCTCTGACAGCCGGCTGATAGTCAGTGCCAGTGATGATAAGACTTTAAAGGTAACATTTATTATAAATTTGTTATTTTAGTATGTATAGCATACATAATCACTACATAGTATAAAACAAAGTCGCTTTCTCTGTCCCTATATCACTATGTATGCTTAAATCTTTAAAACTACCCAACAGATTTTGATGCGATTTTTTTTATAGATAGAGTGATTGAAAAGGGACGTTTATATGTATGATACATCCGCATTGCACCCGTGCGAAGCCGGTGCGGGTCGCTAGTGCTTTAATAATAACTAGATACTCGCGCACAGTATCACCCGAGTAGCACACATTCCCATGAGCACTTCATTATTAAATATAGTGTATGTAATCCAAGGATAGTGTAGCTACCCAATGGAGAAAGAAATTTTATAATTGGTCAAGTAGTTTCAGAGCCCATTCAATACAAACAAACAATCCAATATTGTGAGATTGTGAGAAGCGGCCGTAGCCCAATGGCTAGGGCGTCGGACTTGTGATCTTGAGGTCGCCGGTTCGAACCCCACCCATTGCACTACCGACGTGAACCCACTTGTAACACAAGCATTTAGCTTAGTACGAGTGTTCTATTTTGAGCAATCATTGGAAGAAATAGTAAATTTAGTAACTTCTGTTTGTTTGGTTTTCTGATGTGTGTGTGTGCTTAACTGACAAATTCATGTTTCTTATATTCTACTTATAATTTAATTTGTAATAGAAACGGCAATTACTTTTTATACTTTGTCAGAGTCCATTCTTATGTAAATTAAAAACAGAAAATAGAGTGTGTAGTGTAATACCGCACAAAAAATTATAATAGGCTTTAAGACTAAAAAAATCTATTATTCCGTCAGTTAGATTATCAAAAAATATTGTATACCTATTTTTTTTCAGTTTCAGTACAGCGTTTAACTTGCATGTAGAATTTTATCTAGAAGTGGCGTCACATATTCACGATATTTTTAAACATCCTAATTAATTTACATACACCTTAAACAGGTGAACAGTAGCTATTTTTTGTGACATTTAACATGCATAAAGACTTAGCCAAAGTAAGTTAAACTAACACTACCAGTATTTAATATAACTACACATTAAACACATAAACAATATTTTGAATTGAATAAGAATAATATATAATATAAAAAGTGCAATCAAACAGTTTTATCACAAGCTTATAAGTAATTAATATTTAAATTCCAAAATTAGTACTTATAAGTCAGGAATGAACGTTAAATGCATTTGCAAAAACATAAGCGTTAACTATCTATCCATACATATAGTAAAACTGTAAAGGTCGACTGTCTGTACATAGAAAAAAAACGTTAAAACTTGAGTCAGGCGAATGTTACAAGAAAATAGAAGACATCAAGAGGTTTTTTATTTTTTTTGTTTCTCTGTCTGTTTGTACGGGCTAATTTGCGAAGCTGTTGCACCCATTTAAATGAAATTGTGCATGATGGTATAATGTACCACCATGCAAATTTCATTTCCCCATTTCATTTCCATCGCCGCTAAACTTTTTAAATACTTTTAATCACAGAAAGTTAATGAATTCCCGTGGGATAGTTAAAAAAATCGAAGGAATAACAAACACCACGCGGACATAGGCGCGGGCATCAGCTAGTAGTAAATAAATTGAATAGCGTTGGAATAAATATTGTAAACCAACTTAAAGCAGCAGGTGATAAAAACGGCACGCGCGCAATTCGAATTTATAATGTACTTATATTGCGCAGGTGCGAAACGCAAACAGTTAGTTACCTTCTATATAATATGTATGTATATGCATGACTCGAATTGATGTGTAAGCATCTTCTATCCATTCTGGTACCATAACGACGAACTTATACATACAAGGATTTTTTACAAATATTATAAAGCTGAATAGTTTGTTTGTGTTTTTGCTTGAAGGCTGATGGATTATGGGCATAAAGGAAACAAACATACAGGATTAACAAAGATATAATATGATAACGTAATACACAGCCAGACAATATGAAGCATGAGAGTGCAAGAAGGAAAATAAAAGTCATGGTGACAATACCACAGTGACAGTTGACTTAACATATTGCGTTTAGAAACTATTAAGTATTAACAAAGGCGCCAATCTCGGGAACTACTGGTCCGATTTGAATAATTCTATCACCAATTGAAAGCTTCGTTATCCAGGAGTGACGAAGGCGATATTTAATTATGAACTTCCTATGGGAACGGGAGCTAGAGGGGTTAATCACGCGCAGGTATCTAGTAATTTATATTAATACAACGCTTTGTCCTGACTGAGTGATGGATCAACGCACAGCCTGAAATACTGACTGTAGAGACTTGGAACTTGAGGACGTATTCTCTATTTAAAGTAGGCATCCGATAAGAAAGGATTATAAAAAAAATCAACCCATAAGAAAGTTGAAAAGGGCTGCCAAATTTTGTATGGATAAAACAAAATGTATGCGGAACAAGTTGCTAGCAATGGCTTGTAATAAATACTTACCTCTTTAAACTGCACTGGTGGCTTCTGTAGTCTAGTTTGGAATCCGACGCCTGATAAACAGATAGTCTGGGTGTGCTTTTTGTCCATGAATTATGTGTTTGTAAAGTCTCCCACGGTACAGGTTTTGGTTGGGTTAGGGCATAACAAGCAAAATGAAAAAAATGGGCTACTGTAAGTGTGGTGCCGTCGGGGGGTCGGATTGCTTATCCTTTCCCGATCCCCGCCAATGGCGGATCGAAGGAGTGTCCGGGGGGTTTTAGTGGTGTAGGGTCCTCTCCTCGTGCTATGAGTTTAGCGTACCCCCGGACAACAAAATAAAAGGGCATAATAAGTTGTGTCTAATAAAAAAAAAACTTATATAACATTATTATTTTAAACTAGCTGCGCCCCGCGGTGTTACCCGCGTCACTCTGCTCCAGTGGGTAGGATTATAATATTTTGTCCTATATCACGATATAGTTAGTGTATATTATTATGTTAAATCAGCTTATAAACTATCTCCGTACAAACTTTCAGCCAAATCTGTTCAGTAGTTTGCGTGAAAGAGTAACAAACATTCATCCATCCATCCATACATACCTACATACATACCTACATACAAACTTTCGCCTTCATAATATTAGTAAGGATAGCAAATTTTGATATAAGTAATCAGTAGTGCAACATCTTTGTTTTCATCATCATCATCAGACCGTATAAATTCCACTGCTGAACATGGGCCTCCTGAGTTGCCATAGTCACTACGCTTGGCAGGCGGGTTGGTGACCGCAGTATTATGTTGTACCACACAAGGAAACGCTACTGCCCGTTCCTTGAAATACGATTATTATACATGATGTTATAACGGCTTAACGTGATTTCCGAGGCACGGTGGGTAGTCCCTCAACCAACCAGCCCCGGAAAGAAATCTTAGAATTTACACAAAGATTTCTTGTCCGGTGTGGGGATCGAACTCACGACCTCCGAGATTTAAAGCGAGCCAATTACCGCTACGCTACGGAGGTTGTCAATGTCTTTGTTTTAACTGTATATAAATATGTTTTTCAAAATCTAGCAGCTATCTGCATTATGTGGGTTATTGGCAACTGTTATCAGACCCTAAGTAATAAACTAGTTCAGTTTTGTTTCAATTTGATTAAGTTGTTAATATTGATTGCCTTTTATGTTGGCTTTATGACTGTAGAATAATCTAAACTAATATATAAAGCTGAAGAGTTTGTTTGTTGCTTTAACAGGAATAGGAACTATCTGGTCCTAATGAAAAAATCTTTCAGTGTTAGATATTTATCGAGGAAGGCTGTATTTAATTAGGCAGTTTTTACGGCAACGGGAGTTATGGGGGTTATACTTCAAAAACAATTCACACGACACTGTAGTTTCTTAACATAGTGTGATAGGTTTCTTTATTTTTTTATTTGAACACCCATATTGGAAAACTTTTAATTAGATCTATAAATAGTTACAACTAAGTATCCTTTGTGGCTCGTGTTCTATATATGGGTGCTTCTAAATGAAATGCCATCCCTTTATCAGCAGATAAGCGTCACATATAATATCTTGGGGTAAATCTGTGCCAGGGATAAAACCTTTTGGTTAAACTTATGAAGAAACTAACCATTACTTTTGTGTGTTTTGATTGATTTTAATTGAAATGTACATATTCCAAAATGTTCATATTTTCTGGAACATATTGCGTGTAGTTTTAAATGACAGGTATTAAATGGAATTCCTTCTATTCTTTTTTTTTTCAAGAGATTACCTACTAGCATGGTTTCGCAGTCTACGCTTGTGTTACGAGTGGGTTCACGGCGGTAGTGCAATGGGTGGAGATCGAACCTGCGATCACAAGTCCGACGCCCTAGCCATTGGGCTACGGTTTAATTTAAAGTTATTATAAAATACAAAAAGGTCTTATACAGACAAGTTACTGATGTTGGTTCTTTACTTTAATACAAGAAAATAATCTAGGATTTTAGATAAGACATTTCTTTGTCAAAACTGTGTGAGAACTGATATAAAAACTTCCCTGGTTAGTGAACTGTTTGGTATCTTGACTGATAACAATGTTTGTTCAGTGCTATTATGCTCTAGATAAGCTGTAGAACTTTTTAAAACTTATACTTAACATTTTACTGTACAAATTTGATTAGGTGATGTGATAAAACTCTTAAGTGGGATAAATGCGATAATATTGATTGATCACTCTCGAGTTCTCATTCATTTTGCTGAGATTGATTCGTAAAAAAAATATGTATTTAATATATGGACCGTAGTATTTTTATTAGGGATGGGCCGAATGTGGTTTGAACCGAATACGAACTTCGGCCGAACATTCGGTAAAAATGAAAAATTCGGCCGAAGTTCGGCCGAACTTCGGTTCAATTTCGCCGCGCTTTTTCGTGTTGTGACTTGTTTACGCACTTGCTGCAAATATTGCTAGATGTGCCTCGCTCGCACTTAGGGCCGTTAGCCAGCTAGTCATTTGTAAAGACGTCACCAGCTTGTCACGTGCTATTGTTTACATTACGCAAATTAAATTAATGGTTTTTACGTGATTTTTGTTGGTTTGATTGATAGATTTTATCATTATTTGTTTGTTACTTTGTTTTGAAGATGACGTCTCTGTATATTCTGAGCGACTTTTCTCAGAGGCAGGAAATGTGTATGAACAAAAACGAAACAGGCTTCTACCAGAAAATGCCAAGTCTTTAGTGTTTTCGATCTTCCAGTTACATTGTGTGTTCTGACTAGGTAAGAGAGATTTCTAATGGTTGGTTATTATTGTTAAGAAAAGTAGTTTAATTTTTTTTTTTTTTGATTAAGTAAGATAGATTTCTAAGACTTGTTGAGAAGAGCAGTAAAATTTTGTTTTTTGATTAAGTAAGAAAGATTTCTAAGGCTGGTTTGGTTAGTAAGAAGAGCGGTTTAATTTTGTGTTTTGTTTGATTAAGTAACCAAAGATTTTTGAGACTGGTAGTTAAAAAGACCAATTCAGGTTTTTTGTTTATCACGTATGATTACTTTTTCTAATTCAAATAAATGACTATGACTATGACTATCAGACTTATTTTATTTCACTGTTACTACAGATATGTTTTTTTCTTTAATTTATATTATGATAGTGCAAGTATATTTAGTGCAGAATGTTCGGCATTTTAACCGAAATTCGGCCGAATGACGAAGTTCGGTTGAAGCTGCCGAAGTTCGGTTAAACCGAATGTAAAACGAATTTCGGCCCATCCCTAATTTTTATACAAGAAATCTTTGTGTAAAATCTAAGAGTTCTTTCTGGGTCTGGTTGGTCTACCCTCCGTGTCTTAAAAAGTTCGTTAAGCCGTTGGTTCCGATTGTTATAACAATAGTTTACCAGGAAACGGGCAGCAGCGTTTACTACGACGTAATACTGCGGTCACCAACCCGTCTGCCAGACGTGGTGGCTATGGCAAAACCCTCCCTCGGAAAGACGCCCATGTTCACCTGTAATACGGGCTGATGATAATGATGATGATGCTTTCTTGTTCCTTTTCATTTTCCATCCGATGGCTTATATCGTAAATTTGAATGTGTTATTCTTAACTTTTTAACTAGAATTCATGCTAAGATAACTTTTTGAGAAATTCTCTTTTGGATCGATTTTGACGGTATTTTCATATGTAAATAGCTAATTTTATATGTAAATAGCTAATTTTATATGTAAATAGCTCATTTTATAAGACATAATATATTATTTTAGATTTATGAAGAATAAATCTATCGCTTCCTCCTCCTTCCTCTTCTAACTTTCCATGGCCGACAGGGTCCATACTTTGTACTGGTTTTGCCTTTGTAACAACTTATTATACATACTGTTTGTTTGACAAAATGGTAATACCGAATCTTTCATTAGATATTGCTTACAAAATCCTTATTCTTAAGATATAACAATGATAAAATTCTATTAAAACCAGATACCAGCAAAGAAGTTATATTCTACCATTGTTACTAGTTGTGAAACTCACGTTTCCATGGCTGCGGAAGCAGTGAAATGTACACACTCCTACATTTTGTATTTGAATTATTTCAATACACGTCTATAATTAGGAGACTACTGCCATTAAATCTAAACACATACAAATGACTCATTCTGTTATATATTTTTAGATACCTAACTCAGTTACTAAATCTAAAAATATATTAACCTTATCTCTATTGGTGTTCTCTGTGCATGCTATAAGATGTACAATCAGTTACATTACTATACACACACTTTTATTAAGACGACTGCCGCTCTTTCTGCTTTGGTCCCTGTTTCGCAAGGGACTTTACAAGGACATCATTTAATAATACGGACGCAAAGCCCACCCATTGATTTGCGCCCGCAAATTACTCAAAATAACTCCGTGGTTCATACAAATAGTTGTCACGGGTGGGGGTGAATTGAACCCATAAAACTGGGTCTCAGAAGCGACTACCGTTACGGCTGAGCCGCCAGTGCAGGCAGTAATATTTGTAGGCACTCATATATTATTGTAATATACCTACTAGAAATAATAAAAAGGCGCTGGTCTTGGTTACGTTTTCTTATATTTGCTTTAACAAAGAAAATCAAACAAAAAATGTATAAAATATGACAAGAACACTAAAATTTAGAATAGACAATAATGTTCCAAATAGTTTCGATTCGTTACAATATTATTTAAATGTTCGTCTCATTTCCTATTTACCTTAAATATGTTATATTTAAATGACGCATTTTAATTTTATAGGTATGGGAGCTAAGCTCAGGCAAATGTTTGAAGACACTCAAAGGACATAGCAACTACGTTTTCTGCTGTAATTTTAATCCACAAAGTAATCTTATTGTATCTGGAAGTTTTGACGAGAGTGTACGAATATGGGATGTAAGAACAGGTAATTATTGACTTGATTTTATATTGCTTCTTTAAATCAATAGATATTTCCATTATGATGTAAAGATTTTATATCTACTGTACTTGTGTAGAACATAACTCTTTCTTCTACAGAAGTACGTAGATATACAACTTTCATATACATATATTTCTCTCTCTTTCTTCTCTGTTACGCACTTATATTAAATTATCGGAATAAAATGTGCTGGTCTGAGTTGCACTATAGTATATTTTTTTGACTATGATAAAAATTATAATTGGTATATAAAATATGCCAGGTTCCCTAAAATTTGGAATAGACAATGCTCCAAATAAGTTCGATTCGTTACATTCTCTGTATTACTACTGAGACTCAATAAATTCTTATATTGTTACTGTTTCTAATATCATAAAAAGATGAAAATTATTGAGGTTCTGGAGTAATGTCAAAATCTACTGAACTGATTTTGAAAATCTTCAACCGATAGAAATCCACATTATTTGTTAGGTTTATATTGAGACGAAGTTTCCATGGAAACACAAATTACGCGGGTGAAAACGCGCAACAGTTAGTTATTGAACTTAACAGACGGCGCAAATCCTAATAAGTTAGATTTCACATATTATTGCATAAGCATTAGCTTGCCTTGCATTTGGACTGTTCTGCCACTTAACATCTAGTGAACTGGGGTCATTAAACTGCTCCAATATATATTATAAAACACAATAGGAATGCAACAAATAATGACACAATTTAGTTTCAAATATGTGCATAACTTAGTACCTAAAACTCGAGCGTGGCTATTTGTCACGATCTTAACGCGCTTCACAAAAGAACCAAGTATCCGAGCATACCGGTGAAACCCAATTAGCATTACACTGTGAAGCCATTTCTTCTACACACATAGCTTTCGAAATGTAGTTCATGAATGTGTGATCAATTCTAATTCATTTTCAAAGGAACGAAAATAGAGCTGTTAGATACTATGGTCATTGTTTAGTAAATAATCAGTGGGGTCAAGTAATGTCGGCTTGTGATATGAATGAGAAATTTGTGGTTCTATTGCATTTAGTATACATTTCTTGATGATAATTGTCAGTGATAATAGTATATTGATCGACATAATGCATTTAGCCATTATGTTTTACATTTGTCAATTCATGAATGAAAAAAATAAATAGATGTTAGTACTACTTCACTAGGCTTTTGCTACTAGAACGGGCATATAGGCGAGCATGGCTCTTAACCTTATTACTATTAACCAATGAATGACTAAAATTTCCAGTGTTTCTCAATTCCCAAGAAGAGATGGTATTTGTTATCAAGTTTTGTTTTAATTGCATTTGTTTTAATTAACCAATTTATTTATTATTTCAGGCAAATGTTTGAAAACGTTACCAGCACATTCAGACCCCGTTTCGGCAGTGCATTTTAATAGAGATGGAAGCCTTATAGTATCGTCTAGTTATGATGGATTATGGTGAGCTTTAATCATTATCGTAATGTTTTAAAATGTCTCTTACTGTTTTCCATTAAATTTGCACAATATTTATAATAAGTAGGAATACCTAAGGCACAGGTTCCATCCATGCAGATCACATATCTCAAGAGCATACAAAATGTTGAATATATATTTAAAATTCACGTTATCATAAACGTATCTGGTATTAACGCGGCAATATGATTACAAAATTAATGGGGCTAAGTTTGTTACACTTTTTTCATATGTACTTCGTGAATTCGTTGTTGTACTAGCTGCAAGTGTGTAGCATTTAACCTTTTGTTAATCCCAAATAAATTAATAAATGTACCTTTTTTATTCACAACATTTTAATTAATGGATTTTGGGCAAAGGTGCTGGCATCAAGTAAAAAGCCAAATTTTGTTACACTAATACCTAATATTATCTATTTCACTACATAGTATAAAACAAAGGTGCTTCCCTGTCTGTCTGTGAGTTATTCAAGAGGAAGGTTTATATGTCTAATACATAAGCATTGCATTGGTGCGAAGCCGGGGCGGGTCGCTAGTTAGTTATATATTATAATTATATATTAATCGTTTTCAGTCGAATCTGGGATACGGCATCAGGTCAGTGCCTCAAGACGCTCATAGACGATGACAACCCGCCTGTTTCCTTCGTGAAGTTCTCTCCCAATGGCAAATACATCCTGGCTGCGACACTCGACAACACGCTCAAACTGTGGGACTACAGCAGAGGCAAGTGCCTCAAGACTTACACAGGACATAAAAACGAAAAGTACTGCATTTTCGCCAACTTCAGCGTTACAGGTGGCAAGGTAAGATTATTTTTTAAATTTTATTTTAGAATTTTACTTTATCGCCAAGTTACTTGCGTACCAAACAGTTTAGTTACTTCTTACTTTGTAATCTTTTCTTCATTTTTTTTATAAGTAATCGACCATCATATCTTCTCTTCATCTTACAGTGGATAGTATCAGGATCAGAAGACAACTTGGTCTACATCTGGAATCTACAGTCAAAGGAAATCGTACAACGGCTATCAGGTCACACAGACACAGTACTATGCACTGCTTGCCACCCCACCGAAAATATCATTGCATCAGCAGCATTGGAAAATGACAAGACTATCAAGCTTTGGAAAAGTGATACTTAAGATTGTGTGTTGTGAGTATTATTTGTGTAAATATATTGTTTGTCAACTGGTTATAATGCTCAAAGGATAGGATGTTGTAAGATTGCTCAATATTATGTAAGTAAATCTGATGTCCGTACCTTTAGAAGTGGTTTGTAATACAGTGACGTGTTTAGTACCTAATACAATGCCTATATAGTATTAAAGATTATAAATATCGGATAAAACAAGTGCTTTATTGTATGCCTTAAAACTCGACAGTCTCGAAGTAACCTTTTTTAAATGTGCATTTATAAGAAAAAAATGAGTAATATTAATTGGGATGACAGTGAAACATAATTCAATAATCTTTCTCAATTCTTTAACATCCTATCCTCAAAGTATTGTAACCTCATTATCCTAGTGATACTTTTAATAATTTTATACTATAAAAAAAACCATTGACTACAACACTGTATAAAACAAATGAATATGTACTAACTTAATCTAGGCTAAGTTTTTGTTTAGAGGACGCAGGAAAGCTAAACCTATTGTGTTGATATGAAAATTGTAACCGTACAATCATACTAATAGAGTGACTTGTAAAGAAAATAGTGAAATGCATGCAAAAAGGTGCTAAAATAAAATAGTTCAGCATATAGATGCTGCGGCTAGAAAATTTTATTATGTATTCGATTCCGATGTATTGGTAGTCATTCAAAATATGAATAGATTTCTATATTAGATATTGTATAATTATGAAGCTGTGTGAAATAGAGTATTGTATGATTTGGGCAAATTAGAATCCTAGTCCCATATTCTAAATTAACTAATATCAATCGCAATAACTTCCAAGTTAGAGATTTAATTAGACATGAGCTCTGCTCAAATAGGCATGAAATTATATTTGAGTATAATTAATTGATATGTATGTATCTTTGTTTACAAATGTGAGCAGTGTGCATGTAAACTTGTGTCTTCTAAGAATACCTTTTAAATATTCTGATTCTGGGTGAAAATGCAACATAATTTTTGTTCAGCGCAAGCTATACAAATTGTATGGCATAGCTTCGGCCTTATTACCAAAAAATATAGTTTGAAAGTTTATATTAAATGACCAGACGAAGACAATGAAACTATTCGCCATTGTTGTATGGTTTGCGCCTTAGGTTGTTGATCAAAAATGTTTATTGCTAGAATAAATTACAACAATCTAATCTTAAGTCTTTCTCGTTAGAACTTAATGTTCCTAATGTGGTTTTCCATTTGTACAAATTTTAATGTTACATGGACCTCGCGTGCCCCTATTATTAGTGCAAGCTAGTTATAGCAATACCAGGCGCTTTATACTGAAAATCAAGCAATGCATCTATTTTACCATCGTGAAAGTATACTGCTTATATTTTACAAAAATAGGAGTGGTAGCTAATTGTCAAGTGAGCCACATATGACGAAAATACGAAATCGCACAATAAATTAATTACAAGAATCAATTTTGAATGGCACTATTCCGACTATACTTGACTAAATAAAAGAATCGTGATATTCAAAATTAGAACTTAGTACAAATCGCTTAGAAACTACTTATTATACGAAATACTAGATCCTATTTTCGCCCCGTGTGGCTTAATGCTAAGTGACAAAATTATCTGTTGCAGGCTCCAATCACACAGTGATCTGTAACCGTGGCTTCATATTGAAAGCCGACGCCACTGGCTTGTGAATACAATTAATATTAAGATACTAGTCGTATCGGACGGACGCTGCAATTATGAGTGCGTTTTATTTCAATAAGCTAGTGTATCACATGGAATGAGTGGTTTTTGTTGATATAAGATATAAATATTTTTGTATCTGACATACAAATGTACGAACGTTTGAAGTTTTAGTGATTATGTTTTAGTTTAAGATTGATTTAAAAGATTCGCTTAAGAGTACTTGTTGGAAATAATTAAAGATTCAGTAGTTGTATATCTTGTTTTATTCGTTTCACCTACAATTTTCTAAGTAACATTGTATTATACAGGTTTATGGTTAATATATTTAGCTATCTATGACTCCTTCTTTACAATTGTTTCATCTGCTCGATGCTTTATATGACGCTATCATAATTCGTTTTTTATTATATTAGATTTGCAACCATATTTGCTGCGTGTTTCGGAATAATTGAAGATGGATTTAGATGCAGCTGCCCATCCATCAGTTGTGTGTCCCTTAGTCGCCTCTCACGTTGGCTTAAGATATGGGATAGTCTATTCTAAGCCAGAAACCACACGGCATTATTATGCGAACAACTATAACTGCTTTGGAAAATAAAAGTCTCCGTGTGGAGAAATAAACGTCTATGAACCTATGCGATTGAGTAAATACGCGAAGAGAAAAAAAAAACGAGTAGGGAAAATTGCGACTGCAAATTTTGCTACACGGAACTAACGAGTTTGGGGAATAGATCGAGCTACTCTTTGGGCTGGGCAACTTAATTCTAAACGAATGCTTTTTCTATTAGGTCGCTAACAATTACGATATGAACTTCATCATGATCAATTACAAAATCGTAAAACAAAACTAAATTCAACTAGCGTAATCGATTCTATTCCGTCAAAAATACTCACGAGGCGACTTGTTTCTCCACTGGTCTCTTTCGATCTATTATAAAATTATTTCACCAATAGCAACCTTGATAGTTCCTATAATACCCTATACTGTCTTAATAATAATGGCATAAAATATGAAATGGTTAATTAATTGGTTTATCTAAATAATATAACGAAATATATTAGAGTTAAAATGATAAGTACACTTTATATGTACAACAACTAAACAATGGATTATTTTTCTGTTCACAATTCCATTTTTAAGCCGATGTCCTTGCGAATCGTCCCGAGGGTCCTACGACCTAATTTTTTGTCCCCAATAGCACACAGCTGCTATTATCTTAGTCCCACAACAGATGACTCGATTGCTTGTCTGCCTAGCCTCGCATCCAATATACTTTAACCAATAGATTTCTTTTGTAACGGCATTTATGAAAAAAATGATATTTATTGCATAGTGTGGTATACATATGAGGTGTCTTTTTAATGGAAAGGAGACAAAAAAAATCGATGAAGTGTCGTATATGTTATGAAAAATTTATAAGGTAACTTGCAGTTTTAGTAAATGAAGAGTGACTTTCGATTTTTTTGATGTGTGTATATTTTCTATAAGTTTAATTCCAACATGTTTTACACAATAATAAATTTAATTGATTCCAGCAGGCAATAAATTTTAGATTTTACTCAAATGTTTCAAACCGCCACTAATTGTTAAGTTAATGGCGCCCTCTACCACTCAGGCCCTTAGGCGATGGTATATTCCGCTATAGAGTGATGTAAAATGTTGACATTTTCACAAAAACTTAATTAAAATGATTCGGTATTTGAACTACGACTTTGTTGTCACCCGGCCCTATATGCCTTGAAGCGCGATATAAAAAATATCAGCGATATGTCCGTAGGTATATATGACTGCGAACAGTAGGTTTTGTACTATTATGTACCCATTCAGTGGTATTGGTCGACTGTTTATGATGATAATAATATAATGGTTAGATAGGTCACCCCACTGTAAGTTATTGCGTGCGTATTTCAGCGAAATCTTTTCAGTGTTTGTGTCCTACGTTGTTTTTCTGAATTTTAGAATTTGTAATTCAATGGAACGTCGCATATAAACTTTGTTTACTTACATATCGATGCACTATGATACGCCCTGCGCGGGTGGCTAGTTTCAATAGAGTTTGATCATCATCAACATCATCATCTTCTTCGAATCCGCGGCGCAACACCCAAAACCCGTTGGTTGTTGCAGCATCCGACTATAGGTTTTTGCCCACAAAGCGTCGTAAACACCGTCGGCCTCGGGGCGTCCTAGATGACCCGGACGAGATAACAATTTACCAACTAGCAGTAAGAAGACGGCAAGAAACTAGCACCACTACACAGAGACCACTCTATCCGACCCGCCGGAAAAGAGTGCGCCCGCGAACGCGACGCGTCCCCTCTCGTCCTCCTGACCCTTAGTTTGCAAAGAACCATCCGATGCCCTCGTAGACCCGAAGTCCGAGAGGCCCGCGAACTGTAAAGTTGAGCGACAGTTGCACAAAACTCCCTTTAAATACTAAAAGTCATAACCCCTAAATCTCATCGCCAGCGACCGCCCTGAGCCGAGGTCCAAGCCCCACAGGGGGCGCCCTCTTGCGCAGGTTGCTTAGTTTGTAGTTTTTAAACCATTTTATTATGGCTGGAGCTCTGCTCGCCTTTATGCCCGGTGAAGTAGTAAAAGCCTCATGGCTACCTACGTAAGTCAAACCGAAAAAAAAACAACATCATCATCAGCCCGTACAACGTCCACTGCTGAGCATAGGCCTCCTCCCTAGGGAGGAATTTTGCCATGGTTTGCAGAGTTGGTGACCGCAGTATTATGTTGTGACACACTAGGAAACGCTGTTGCCCGTTCCCTGGTATATGATTGTTAAATATGCTGCTAAAACAATCTTGACTAACTTACACACAGAACTGTTGTCCGCCGTGGGGATCAAACCCACGACCTCCGAGATTTAAGCGAGCTACCGCTACGCTATGGAGGTTGATTTCTGATGCTGTCCAGTGGTGGATTTACCAGCAGGCTAAGTAGGCTAGAGCCTAGGGCGGCAGAATTCAGGGGGCGGCAAATTTGGTCAACATTTTGTTTTCTTTCAGAATGTAATTTTGACTTAACGTAAAAAAAATACTACAATACTACAATTTTAAGTAGTTCGATAGTGGAGGCGGCAAAATTTGAATAGCCTATCGGCGACAAATGTGTAAGTTCACCACTGATGCTGTCGTAGACCCGAAGTCCGAGAGGCCCGCGAACTGTAACGTAGAGCGACATTTGCACAAAATTTCCTTCAAAAACTAAAAGTCATAATACCTACTTCCGACAGCTACCGCAGACAGTCAACCAACAAGATAGTGTTTTTGTAAAATCAAAGTTTGATTTGGCATATTTGTTTGCACCTAAATAAAGAGTTGGGCGGTAGAATTTTGCATAGTCTATTCGTGTCGCTGTAGGCTGTGTCTGCCACCGTGGAGGTACGTATATTCAATTCGATTGGTTAAGGTACAGTTTAGTGAGTCGGTTTAGATCGCATCCACACCCGATCGATACAAGGCTATCGTTTGTGTCTGATTAAACAATACAACGAAAACGAGAGGTGCTCTTAAATTATATTTTGTATAACCTCGTCATTATTTTGGAAAAGATGTCTTGATCTATTCTTTACTAGCTGCGTCTCGCGGTATTAGGTACTCGCTTTTCTGCTCTAGTGGGTCGTAGCATGATGTTTGATGTCATGATGTGCTCCGGCCGTGGTCCGCGTGTGACACTCGCTCAAGGAACGCGCACACCCAATATGTGGTCAGCCGATCTTCGGAAAGAATATCGGCTACCTACGTTTTATATATATGTTATGGCTAATATCCGAAATGCGGCTACACCTTGTTTTAGCCAGATACTACTAGGTGCAACCGACCGCATGCGGCTATACTTAGATCAACCTCAATAAGTCCTTGTTCAACTCCATTGGTTTAGGTTTAGGTTTTTTTTTAACCACCTTAACACCTTTTTGTGTAATGCATAGGTAAATGTAATTAACCGGCTAAAGGTGGAATATCACGACGCAAACTAACATGTTATCGAACTTTAGCTGCTTCTCGAAGATAAACCTAAGTTTAGCCGGTTAATCTTAAGTTTATGTTCACACCTACCTTTAGCCGTAACATATACATATTATCTTTTATTAAAAACTAGCTTTACGCACGCAGTGTCATTCGCGTAGGTACTTCCCGTTCCTGTGCGAACTTCGTAATTAAATCTATCCTATAGCCTTCTTCGATAAATGGGCTATCTATCACTGAAACATTTTTTTCCGATTGGATCAGTATTAAAGGAATTTTTAAAATCGGCACAGATGGTTTTGAGTTTATTCATTAAAAGCATACACACACACAAAAATACAACTCTTTCCTCTTTATAATATTAGTAGGTATAGATTAAGTTCCCACGGGGGAGTTATGCTGCTATATGAGTGGGAGGTATATCTAGCTATTTAGGATTGATTGCGGGAATAAAGTTTTTCGTGGCTGCGACCATCCACGTCCCATGAAAGTGTACCTTTCGTTGAATTCATTTTGATCCTCAAGCCTGGGGCAGTGTGAACTCGTGCGTTCGACACAATTTATTTTGTTATATTGCATTACGTTCCATGAATACATAACGCTGTTGTGGATGCTTCTCAATTTGTTTATTCTTTTTATTTCTATACCTACCGGGATAATTAATTATTTACTGTTTTAATGTAAAATGGGACGTTTATTAAATTATGGTTATTTAAATTCGGCTGTTTAAAGCTGCTAGGTGCGTCGGACCTCTGCCCTTATAGTAATTAAATAAACTTTCGAGAATTACATCGAAGAATGGAATCCCCACCAACAAATAGTACCTACCTATCGATTTTTTTTTCGTTCCTTAAACAAAAAATGACGAAGATTTATTTATTTATTTGTTTCACACATACCCTATTATCACAGGTAACCTAATACATTAGCGTAGTTTAAGTACTTATCTAAATCTATCTAATATAATTTTATTTAAAACAATCAATCTTGCAATCTTGAGTCTCACATTAATACCTATCATACATAATAATATACACTTATTATAAATAATAAGTGTATACCGCTTATTGTATACTATCTGATATTTCATAAATGAAATATCAGATAGTATACATTAAGCGGTTCGTGTATATTCACTCAGCGTGCAGCTAAATAAGAATATTATAAAGAAATAAGATACAGCGCGTTGAAATTTCGTGTGCCATCACTTCTAAGTGCAATTTACCTAGTAATGTAGCATAGTTTGTGTTGTTGCTCTGTATCATTGTAAATTTTTATTGATTTGATAAATAAAAAAATACGTGTCCAATATTTTTTAGTAATCTAACTGACAGACTAATTATATTTTTTAGTCTTCATGCCTGTTACGCGTTTCCGGGAAAAATAATAGGATACTTTCGATTGTTATCGGAAATTGTGCAAATATTTTTTCGCTTATTTGTAAATATTATTTGACGGCGTAACTCCTGTTCCCGTGAGAAATTCATAACAAAATATAGCCTATAGCCCAGCTTGATATTCATATTCATTTATTGCACACCATATGTATAAATTAGTTGTTACAAAGACATAACCAGTACAAAGTATGGACCCTGTCGGGCACGGCAAGTTAGAAAAGGGGAGGAAGCGATATCTTAAAAAATCTAAAATAAATATATCTTTTCGGAATAGGTATATACGAAATAATTTCTTGAGATGAGCGCAAGCAAATAAACCAACAAACTCTTCAGTTTTATATATACGTAGGTAAGTATAGAAGTACCTATACATTAACCACATCACTGTCACACAGAAATGCCAGTCATAGACACCAAGAGTTAAAGCGAAAGTTATAATGAAATCCAAATTGGCGCACCATAAATCTTCACGAAGTGACATTATCGAGATTCAAAATAAGTAAATCCGATTAAGTATACGCACTCTAACCAATTGTTAAGATTGTATTTTCCCAAATAGCCTCATTTAAATTTGAAATTAACATTAGATATTGTCTGTTTAATCTGTCTGAACGGATACTATATTATTAAAATTCCAGTTTCTAAAGAACTATTTAGATAAATAAAAATGAATTGCCAAAATTCGTAAATTATTTTTGGAAAATTCACATCGCGGATTATACATTAAGAGTTTGGATGGGCAACCCTAGGCCTAACTAACCAGGATTTATTAAATAATAATATGAAATAATATCTACAAACAAAAATATTAACAAATTATATAAACCGTAGCCCGACAGAACTTCATCATCATCATCGTCAACAGGCCGTGTAACATCCACTGCTGAACATGGGCCTGCTCCCGGGGAAGGGTATTTACCATAATCACCACGCTTGGCAGGCGGGTTGATGACCGCAGTATTATGTTGTACCACACAAGAAGACGCTCCTGTCCGTTCCATGATATACGATTATTATAGATGATATTATAACAATCGGAACAAACGGCTTTCCGAGGCACGGAGGGTAGTCCTTCAACCAACCAAACCCGAAAAGAAATTTCAAAATTGAGATTAATAAAATTCGACCACCGGCAGGATTCGAACCTGCATCTTTGGGTAAAGCCCCCAATGCCTTAGCCAATTAGGCTACGGTGGAACCCTACCGATCATCGAAATTTATTAATCTCTTTGTAACACGTCTCTAACGGGGACGGTAGTGCCATCTATCGGTAATGATTCGCATTACTTCGATAAATATCTCCAAAGTTACATTTGGTTTTAAATATTAAACGATGACACCGCCCGTTTTCACATTATTAAATGTTTTGAACTCTTTATGGGAAAGATTACCTTATACTATATTTCAAAATTGAGATTAATAAAATTGGCTAAGGCATTGGGGGCTTTACCCAAAGATGCAGGTTCGAATCCTGCCGGTGGTCGAATTTTATTAATCTCAATTTTGAAATATAGTATAAGGTAATCTTTCCCATAAAGAGTTCAAAACATTTAATAATCCGAAAAGAAATCTTAGAATTTACACAAAGCTTCCCTGTCCGAAGCGGGGATCGCACCCATGACCTCCGAGATTTAAAGCGAACCAAATTCCGCTACGCTACGGAGGCTGTGCGATAGAACTAATAAGGCGTTAATTAAAAAAAAAGAAAAGTCTACGGAAAAGAACATAAAGCTTTAATGGGTTACGTCTACAGTATAGCTCTCGGTAACAAGACCAGTTAACTACACAATATACATAAATGTGTAAAACAGATTCGTTCGATTTTAAATCGTGTATCTAATGGAACGCCCACAATGTATTTGCTTACAACCGACCCACACGTGTCTCGAATGTGTAAATACCTACATTGCGTTTATCTCTCCACAGACAAAACGGATTACATTGCCAAATGAACCATGCTGAAATCACTACATATTCTATCACGTTGGGAAGTGAAAAGTACATTCCGGGTGAATCAATCACATTGAAATAACGCCAGTTTTGTGGAGGTTACATATGTAGTTGTTCAATTTAAAGAAGTACATTTATTTTTTATTAAATTATTATGATACAATCTAACAATAGTTAATACTGTGGCCTGGCTAACATACAGACACAGTTCGTAAGGGGGTGATAGGGAACATGTCCCTACCAACATCGTACAAGTCAAATCCTCCCGTTCCCGTAAGAACTTCATGAAGGGGTCAGGACCCCTCCTCCCATATCTTACAAGTCAGTACGTAGGGCCAGGTGGTGCAGTGCACCAGGGCCCCGGACCACAGGGGGTCCTTTAACTGAAGCTTTGAATAGAGCGGGTCAGCCAACCTCGCTAGCTCTTGAAGCTGTGCACCGGGGCCCTTGCCCACCTAGCTACACAACTGACGTAGGAGTAATAAGTATCGGCTACATTTTATGAAACGCGTGGGAAGTTTTGTATTTAAACGCGTATTGTTATTAACAGTATTATATCATCAACAGTATTATAGGTTAAAACATAATATAAAACCAGCTACAAACAAGCATAAAACCCAGTCTAAAGCACAGTTAGTTGAATGAGTACTCCCACGTAGTATCCCATAATGTTGGCGCTGTTAGATCTATGAAAGCTCAACTTTAAGAGGATTAGTAAATGAGAAAATTTAAACTTTAGTTCTCGGAGCGAGATGATGCTTTTTGCTGGCAAAACAGCTTGAACTTACGTTAAATAAAAAGCTGAGACGTTTTGAGACGGTTTTTTATTTTATTTTGTGGGGTATTTAGGTATGGTATTGGCATTTTACTGATAGAATTAATTTTAAACTAGCATTTGACTGCGAGTGTGTGCATTTAATTTCTCCATTCAAACTGTGAACCCGGCTCTCTTTAGGGGTTGAATTAAAAAAATACTTAGGCGAGTCCTAAGCATAATATATCCACCAAACTTTAGAAATTTCCTTTATGTTAGTTGATTTTATCATCATACATTTATAAACTCCATAGCAATTCATGCAAAAAAACCATGTTTACTTCTTTTTAGGTACAGGAACACAACGATATTTCATAACGTTACTTTTACTTGAAGGTAATTTAGCTAGTAGGATCGATGAGCGGTTCATTGAGCTATATGCTACTGCTCCTAGGTTTCATTTACGGAGGCGCGTGGAGTAGCGCGAAGCTTTGGGCGGCACGACCCACACTAAAGATATGGTTATAAGTGCATTTACGGAAAGCGATTTTACACGAGTTTCTATCTCTTTTGAATACTACTACTATTTAATCGAGTTTACAAGTTAGATGAAAAGTGCCGCTTTACGGTCGACTGTACAGTATACAGGTAAACGGAAAAAACGTCCGACGCGCCGCGACACGCCACGCGCCATGCTCCATGTCTGTATAAATGAGGTATCGGGCTTTATATGCAGTTTTGATTATCTTGGATAAACTATATTTTTATCATCATCATCATTTAAGCT
Organism: Nycteola revayana; assembly: GCA_947037095.2. Lineage (NCBI taxonomy): Eukaryota > Metazoa > Arthropoda > Insecta > Lepidoptera > Nolidae > Nycteola > Nycteola revayana. The sequence continues at coordinate 6,492,299 of OX344845.2, read as the reverse complement.
ATAGGACGTCCACTGCTGGACATAGGCCTCCCTCATAGATATCCAGTTGCTACGGTTGGAGGCGGCCTGCACCCACCGTGATCCCGCGGACTTTATCAACTCATCGGTCCATCTAGTTGGTGGACGTCTTACGCTACGCTTGCCGATCCGCGGTCCATTCCATTCGAGAACTTTTCGGCCCCAACGGCCGTCTGTTCTCCGTGCTATATGGCCTGCCCATTGCCACATCAACGAACTAATCCGTTGGACTATGTCGGTAACCCGCGTTCTTCTACGTATCTCCTCATTTCTGATTCGATCTCGTAGAGAAACCGTGAGCATAGCCCTCTTCATAGATTGTTGAGCGACTCTGAGTCTGTTCATAAGGCCTATAGTGAAGCACCACGTTTCGGATCCATAGGTCATCACTGGCAACACACACTGGTTAAAGATTTATTATAAGTAGTAATACAGTTTAAGTATTATATTTTTATATATTTATTTAAATTGTAAACTCGCTTAAAATTAAAGTTGTTTGACTATGTAACTGTCACTGTAAAATGTATTACAAAAACTTGAACAGTTGGTTAAAAATAGCTATGCAACAAGGTTTATGAAACCGAAATCCGAACTATATCAAAAATGCCACGTTGCTACTGCTTCGTAAATTGGTGTCGCCTATTAAGTACAAAGGTACGTCCACTATAGATTAAGGAGATATGTATGGATGACGCGACAAAAACCGAACTCATTATAAATGCAACATTAGAGTGCATCTATCAGCCTCTTCATATTTAAGGACATGATTTTTATGAAGTATCAAATGAGGTATTTTAGTATATTCATATTCTATCACAGTAGGTTTGCGGCACTTATATCATCATCATCATCAGCCCTGATTGGCCCGCTTTAATTCTCGGAGGTTGTGGGTTCGATCCCCACACCGGACAGGAAATGTTTGTGTAAATTCTAAAATTTCTTTCGGGGACTGGTTGGTTGAGGGACTACCCTTCGTGCCTCGGAAAGCACGTTTAGCCGTTGGTCCCGATTATTATAATATCATCTATAATAACCGTATATCAAGGAACGGGCAGCAGCGTTTCTTTGTGTGGTACAACATCATACTGCGGTCACCAATTCGTCTGCCAAGCGTGGTGACTATGGCAAATACCCTCCCGAGGGAGGAGGCCCATGTTCAGCAGTGGAGGTTATACGGGCTGATGATGATGAATAGTAAGTAGGTAGATCTTGCATACCAGTGTAAGTCTAACAAAAGTATTACTATAGTAACTAAAACAATGTTTACAACTATACCTATCATCTTTGCAGGTTTGTGTCCGCCCTTCAGTTCTCCGAAACCCATATGGTAGACGGTCCTATTTAACAACACATTTTAATAAGATGCTTAAAATATACCAGAAAATTAACTTCTATGAAATCGAAGTCTAAGCGACATCCCACTGACGGCATCCTTAAAGGGTTAGTAGAACTCTAGAACTAAGACGGAATATTCTCGGGATGCCACTGGAGTTACAAGTTTATTATGAAAAGTGGAAGTGATCGCTAGCAAAGACTACACGGATCACAGATAAGTTGAGGCGAAGCAATTTGATCCTTAGACAGTCCATCGAGATTCTTATCTTAGCTAAGCTGCTCCTTTATTTATGTAAATACGTGTAATTGTAAAAACATCATATCCTTTAAATTTGTATTTAGAAAGTATCACATTAATTATAATGGTAATTGTTATTCTACTATTATGTAACACTATCTTGGATTTTAAAATATTCCTTTCTCAAACTTACGCTTCAAAGTGAAAATATACACATTTTATATCAGACGACGTCGGCATCGTGTCGTTCATTCTTCGTATTTATAAAACAGCGCACGTATCGATAAGTTTTTAATCTCCACCGCTAGAGACGTAGATTATTATTGTAAAGTTGCAGTCTTTATAACTCCGATCTCTCGCTTTATTGGTGAATGTGTGAGAAAGAAGACAACTGTGTAATATTTTACTATGAGCGAGAATTGGATTATCACTTAAGTATACAACGGTGGCTAATATTTTTCCCGTGCGCTGTGGAATGTATTTAATTTCAGTTCGATTTCAAAGCGTACTAGTATCTCGGTAAATATATGGATTCTTACTTTATTAAATACATTTCCAAGAAATTATATGTCAAGGAATACTTTGAAGTGAAAAGTTCCAATAATAATTAACTAAGGACATTTCTATGAATATCTCCCTTTACTTTGCTTCGGTTAGCAGAACGTGGTTTTATAGAATCTAATCAATCAGCCTCAGGCTTGGGGTTGCCAAGAAATTTATACTGAAAAAAACAATAGCTCGTACGAGTGATTTAAATTACGAACATTATATGATGCTTGTTACGTTTTGGATAAGAGAAGCAATGTGTTGAAATTTCAAACACGAAAGTATCTGCAGTTCCTGGTGCAGGAACGTTTGGAGAAGGTCAGCCAAGGATTTAGTTAGTAGACCCTCTCCTCGTACTATGGCCGATGAAAAATAATTTAATGAGGAACATATTTCATTTCAGTAAAAAAAAACAAATAATGTGGTTTCGATGTTTTTTTAGTTACAAATGCTGCTGGTCGACTTAGGTTTTATTATATTATAATATTATATTATCATTGATATTAAGAAGGTCGACTTAGATATACCGTCTTTATGTTCATCCTTGGAAATAGATGGACCACGATCAAACTCACTGAGCCAGTTATACACTGGTTTTCGGAAGTGCATCATCTCCAAAAGTCAAATTGAGCTGATCAATACAGTGTTTTTGGGTTAGACGACGCCGAAAATCGTAATAAATCATTGCACGAAAATTGTGATGTGATGAAGACACGCAATTTTCAAACAGACGCAACAATGGAAAACCAATGAACCAATCACATGAAACAAACTGTATTTATATTGAGCCAAAAAGTTCTATTTATATATGTATTTGAATGTTTAAATTACTTTTTACGGTTCCGTACCCAATGGGTAAAACCGGACCTTATTACTAAGACTCGCTGTCTGTCTGTCACCAGGCTGTATCTCAAGAACCGCGGTAGCTGGACAGTTGAAATTTGGTTTCCATCAGAATGGACGGTCACTACCCATATTTTACAACGAAATAATTATAGAAAGTTGCTACCTAGTTGCTTCTAGTTGCTACTAATCGTCAGATAACTGCTACCCCCGAATTACTTTAAATAAACTACTTTTTAAGGTGACAGTCATCCTGATGTCAGGATGGCTGTCACCTATCCAGTGATGATAAACTGCGCAAAGGAATCGAGTTTTTTTTAACCAATAGTTGCTACTAGATTGCTACCTTCATATACATAGTTTTGGGCGTCATAGCTTTTAAGGATAAAAAGTTATTATCAATTTACTATTTTGATGCCTGAACGCCTGTTGAATTAAATGAGCAAATTTGAAATCAAATACATTAATATTATTTTATAAGCAGGCGCCACTTGTTGGGAATCCCAAACTTATTTAATGTGATTAACGCAATAAATAAAACAATTTTATGGATAAGATAATTACAATTTAATGAAAAAAAATATTATGTACCTCTTTTCTTTAAATATATTATACAATGTGCTATTACTCTTTCAATACTATTTGTTACTAACACTATTCTGCTTAATAAAGTAACAGAAAGTATTTAAAGAGTAACATAAAGTAACATTGCAGTCTTAATTTTAAATTTTTGCTAAATTGGCATAGAATTTTCTTTGATACTGATCTGAAACGAATTATAGACTTATCTAAAGTAACTTTATTATTTAATTTAACAATTTGACATTTGTGATCAGAACGAACTCCAGATACCAAGCATTTATCAATTACTTCAAAGTTTGTGACTATGTTATCGATGCAGGTAGCTGTTGTCGATGGGACTATAGTGGGCTCAGAATATAAACAACTAAGAATAAAAGACCTAAACAGACACAGAAGATTATTTTTATCCTGTGAATCAGATAGTAAATTGATATTAAAATCGCCACAAATAATGACTTTTTTATTGCTTTTAACTTACTTTTTAAGAATATCTTCCATAGTTTTAATAAATAGCTGAAGATCTGATGATGGAGGTATATATAGACATATAATATAATAAGACTGTATTTCAGTACAAGCTACCTCGCAAATTCGTTCCACAGAAAAATTACTGAAATCTTTCCGTTCCTTAAATTTTATACTGTTCCGCATTAGAATGATTGCACCCCCACCCTCAGCCGAAACTCTATTATAAAAGCTAGCAACTGTATAACCATCTACACTAAAAGCCATTTTGTGTGCCTTCAACCAAGTTTCAGTAAAACATGAAATAGGTATCATTATTAAATTTTTCACTTAAAGTTCTATATCTAGTATTTTGCCAGAGAAGCGGTTAATGTTCTGGTGAGATAAGACAAAAAAAATTTCACACTTCTCCATTGTCTCACTTAATTAATATTAGTACCATTACTAAAATATTGTAAAAAACCGGCCAAGTGCGAGTCGGACTCGCGCACTAAGGGTTCCGTATCAGTTACAAGTGCGTACCTATTTTTGATATCAAGAATAAAAAAGCGTATGTTTATGAAATGAAATGTTATTTTATATTTTTACTAGCGGCCCGCCCCGGCTTCGCACGGGTGGACTTTTATACCCTACCCCTGCCCTACCCTACCCCTACCCTAACCCTACCCTACTCCTACCCTACCCCTACCCTACCCCTACCCCTACCCTACCCTACCCCTACCCTACCCCTACCCCTACCCTATCCCTACCCTACCCTACCCCTACCCTACCCCTACCCTACCCTGAATGAAAGGTAAATTGCGGTTTACGATTTATGACGTATTAAAAAAAAACTACTTACAAGATCTCGTTCAAACCAATTTTCGGTGGAAGTTTGCATGGTAATGTACATCATATATTTTTTTTAGATTTATCATTCTCTTATTTTAGAAGTTACAGGGGGGGGACACACATTTTACCACTTTGAAAGTGTCTCTCGCGCAAACTATTCAGTTTAGAAAAAAATTACATTAGAAACCTCAACATCATTTTTGAAGACCTATTCATAGATACCCCACACGTATGGGTACGACGAAAAAAATTTTTTTGAGTTTCAGTTCTATGTATGGGGAACCCCAAAATTTATTGTTTTTTTTCTTTTTTTGTGTGAAAATCTTAATGCGGTTCACAACATACATCTACTTGCCAAGTTTAAACATTATAGTTCTTATAGTTTCGGAAAAAAGTGGCTGTGACATACGGACGGACAGACAGACAGACAGACATGACGAATCTATAAGGGTTCCGTTTTTTGCCATTTGGCTACGGAACCCTAAAAAATGGCTTTGTCATACTATGTATGACTGTGTTAATATGGGTTGCTAATAAAGTAGCAATTACATTTAATGACTTTTTCAGGGCATACAGTGTATTCCTGGTCACCTTACAACTAATCCTAAAACTATTTATATAAAAAAATATAAATTTGTCACTATAATGACTGACCAAAAATTATATATGGTTATTCAACATATGAATATAACTATTGGTACTGTCAGTCATATTATTTATATAAGGGATGGCCCACAATATAATCTTACTACAACTTAAATCTAACATTCTTGTAAAACTGTCGATGTCTAAGTCGATGAACAGAATCAACATAACAAAACACCTGTTCACAATAAAATGCCATAAGTTATAGTCGCAACTAGGAAACAAATTTTTCTTTTCGTAAGTACAGTTCGAGTTGATTTGAGGTGTAAGCTCTGGGTTTGTACATAGTTTCAATGGTACTTCACTGTTGATTATTGAGGTATTACACACATTAGCCAAATCTTGCAATTTTACTTTTATAAGATTTGTATATGCTGTATGTGACTGCTAAGGATTTTTCTAATGTTTTAATCTCAGTTAGCAAGTCCTGAGTATCTTTTTCATACATATGTTTACTATCTTCAAGTTTGATCTGATAATTTTCAAGTTTACTCAACAAAGTCCTGCGCTCATTTGTTAATTTTAGTATGTAGGATTTTGATTGGCATTTATTTAAGGACCTAATATTTGGCTGGTAGTCAACAGAGGCATCCTCAGTCAAATCTATTGTCACTGTTGGTTGTACCGGAGGATCACAACCCGCCATATCTATGTTATTAATATGTCCAACCGAAGATTCACTATTAATACTACTTATTCGTCTACTTTTATAACTTATCAATTCAATTTCAAGTTAATTTATTTAATTTAATGCCTGTTCATAGAGATTCTGTATTCATCAAAGGACTCCACCTCCACCAGCAGCCTGTCACGCTGTTCAATGGTAGCTTCTAAGTTTTGTGTTATTTTTACTAATTCCCTTTTTAATAATATGTTGTTATCGACAATAATTTTAATTTCCACTTCATTGTCCTCATGCTCATGTTCTAGTTTTTGACATTGGTCTTTGTATGTCTGTAAGTCTCTGAGCGCCGACCTCAATTTATGTTCAGCAACCTGAGCTGCGGCCATGCTGCGGGTCTGCATGTTGGTATTCAGGACAAGAATGGACTGAAAGTAAAGTAAAAAAAGGTGAACAGAGTACTACTTAGAAATAGGTAAGTTCAATGACAGATGAAGTAAACAGAGACAGGAGTTATTTAGTAAATAAAGAATAAGAATTTTAATAAGGTATGGAAGTATATAGGAGCTCTTTATATCTGTTTCAGTATGTTATATAAATATAGTAGGTCACTTATTGCAAGGTTATTTTACTTTAACAACACAATAAAACAGTTAATTAATTAAACAAATAGATTTGCTGGAAGTTTTAATGTTATATTTGTTTACCCCCAGTTTTATGATTTTACAATAAATTGCTACCTAATTATAGTTCGAAATCTCATTAAACTAAACTATGGGCAATGGGCAAAGTATTACTGTGTGTTTGTGAGTAATGTAGTTATGTTTTTGTCTGAGGCCACTGGTTTCAGTCATCGAATTCGCTTCCGATATAGGTCAAGGGAATTGAGACAAAATGTGGCTAATGTGTGGATGGACGTGGCTCACAATGTGAGTCGAGTAAATGTTTGTTGAATGTAATCGTCAAATCTTAGTAAACAAGTAATACTCGCCGGGATTATGAGTGAGAATAATTCCAATAAACAAATAATTTCAGGTTAATTAACTCCTGGACGTTAATGAAATGAGAGATAGTCAGCTATAAACTTGTATAAATTTTGGTCCCCTAAAACTTATCTCAAAACCTACCTATCGTAGGGTGTCCGCGTCTTCAGATATCCCAAGGTCATAGGCCA